>OX388348.1:68159911-72959911 GCA_947579665.1 Sympetrum striolatum
AGATCGTCAAAACAGCTAAAACTTTAGAAACAGCTTAAAAAATATCAAAAACACCAAAAAAATAGTAATTTTATGATACAAATAGTCAAAAACAGCTAATAACCGTCAAAATAGATTAAAATTCGTCAGAAATAGCAATAAAATCGTGTAAAAATGTTAAAAATTCGTCTAAAAAAGCAATAAAGACGTAAAAACAATTAAAAAATCGCCACTAACAGCTACAATTCGTTAAAAACAGTGGAAAAATCGTCAAAAACAGCTAAAATTCGTCACAAACAGCTAAAACATCGTCAGAAGCTCAAAATTCGTAAAACAGCTATCAAATCGTCAAAAACAGCTAAAATATGGTCAAAAACATTAAAATTTGTCAAAAATGTTTAAAAATCGTCAAAATAGCAAAAAAATCGATATCAATAGGTATAAATTCGGTATAGGTATAAAATAGGTATATTTTCGTAACAAATTTATATATCGTCAATAACAGCTATAAATTCGTAAGAACAGCTAACAAATCGAAAAATAGCTATAAAATCGTAAAATGAATTTAAAAAAATCGTCACTACCAGCTAAAATTCGTCACAAACAGCTAAAACATCTTCAGAAACAGCTCAAAATTCGTAAAACAGCTATCAAATTGTCGAAAACAGCTAAACATCTTCAAAACAGCTAAAAAATCCTAATCAAATTCTAAAAATCTTCAAAACTAATTGAAAAATCCTTAAAAAACAACGCGTACAAAAAGCTAAAAAATCGTCAAAAAAGCTAAAATTTGTCAAAACAACTAAAAATATCAAAAACAGCAAAGAATTTTAAACAAATGATAAGAATTGTCAAAAAGAGCTAAAATATTCGTCAAAGAAATCTAAAAAATCGTCAAAATAGCTAAAAAATCGTCACAAATAGCTATAAAATCGCAAAAAACTGTATAAAATCATCAAAAAATCAATAAATTCGTAAGAACTGCTGACGAATCCTAAAAATGGTCAAAAAAAAAATTTATCAAAAAAGCTTAAAAATCGTCAAAATACAAAAAATCGGTATCAATAGGTATAAATTCGGTATAAGTATAAAATTGGTATAAATTAGTAAAACATTTATATATTGTCAATAACAGCTAATAATTCGTTAGAACAGCTAACAAATCGTACAAAATAGCTATAAAATCGTAATATGAATTTAAAAATCGTCACTAACAGCTAAAATTCGTTAAAAATTTCGATTAAATTTGTCATAAAAGCTAGAAAATCGTGAAAATAGCAAAAAAGATCGTCAAAACGGCTTAAATATTAAAAACAGCTACAAAATATCATAAACAACAAAAATAGAAATTCCATGATACAAATAGTCAAAAACAGCTAATAACCGTCAAAATAGATCACAATTCATCAGAAACAGCAATAAAATCGTGAAAAAATGTTAAAAAATCATCAAAAAAAGCAATAAATCTGTACAAACAATTAAAAATCGCAACTAACAGCTACAATTCGTTAAAAACAGCGGAACAATAGTCAAAAACAGCTAATATTCGTCACAATTAGCTAAAACATCGTCAGAAACAGCCCAAAATTCGTAAAACCACTATCAAATCGTCAAAAACAGCTAAACATCTTCAAAAAAACAAATAAAATCGTAATTAAATACTAAAAATAGTCGAAACTAAGCTAAAAATCCTTTAAAACAACGCGTACAAAAAGCTAAAAAATCGTCAAAACTGCTTAAATGTATCAAAACAACTAAAAAATATCAAAAACAGCAAATAATTGTAAACAAATGATGAAAATCGTCACAAATAGCTATAAAATCGCAAAAAAATGTATAAAATAATCAAAAACATCAATAAATTCGTAGGAACTGCTGACAAATCGTAAAAATGGTCAAAAAAATTAAAATTTGTCAAAACAGTTTAAAAATCGTCAAAATAGCAAAAAAATCGGTAAAAATATTATAAATTCAGTATAAGTATAAAATTGGTATAAATTTGTAAAACATTTATATATCGTCAATAACAGCTATGAATTCGTTAGAACAGCTAATAAATCGTACAAAATAGCTATAAAATCGTAATATGAACTGCTGACAAATCATAAAAAAGGTAAAAAATAGCCAAAAAAATTAAAATTTGTCAAAAAAGTTTAAAAATCATCAAAATAGTAAAAAAATCGGTATACATAGGAATAAATTCGGTATAGGTATAAATTAGGTATAAAATAGGTATAAATTAAAAAAAATTTATATTTCGTCAATAACTGTATAAATTCATAAGAGCAGCTAACAAATCGTACAAAATAGCAATAAAATCGTAAAATAAATTTTAAAAATCGTCACTAACAGCTAAAATTCGTTAAACATTTTCGATAATATATGTCAAAACAGTTAAAAAATCGTGAAGATAGCAAAAAAGATCGTCAAAACAGCTAAAATTTTAGAAACAGCTAAAAAATATCATAAACACCAAAAAATAGTAATTCCATGATACAAAGAGTCAAAAAACAGTTAATAACCGTCAAAATGGATAAAAATTCGTCAGAAATAGCAATGAAATCGTGAAGAAATGTTAAAAATTCGTTAAAAAAGGAATAAATCCGTGAGAAACAATTAAAAAATCGCCACTAATAGCTATAATACGTTAAGAACAGCGGAACAATCCTCAAAAACAGCTAAAATTCGTCACAAACAGCTAAAACATTGTCAGAAACAGCTCAAAAATCGTAAAACCGCTATCAAATCGTCAATAACAGCTAAACATCTTCAAAACAACTAAAAAATCGTAATTAAATACTAAAAATCGTCAAAACTAAGCTAAAATTCCTTTAAAAAACAAATCGTACAAAAAGCTAAAAAATCGTCAAAACAGCTAAAGTTTGTCAAAACAACTAAAAAATATGAAAAACAGCAAAGAATTGTAAACAAATGATAAGAATCGTCAAAAAGAGCAAAATATTCGTCAAAAAAATCTAAAAAATCGTCAAAATTGCTACAAATTCGTCACAATATTCTATAAAATCGCAAAAAATTTATTAAATCATCAAAAACATCAATTAATCCGTAAGAACTGCTGACAAATCATAAAGAAGGTAACAAATGGCCAAAAAATCAAAATTTGTCAAAAAAGTTTAAAAATCATCAAAATAGAAAAAAATCGGTATAAATAGGAATAAATTCGGTATAGGTATAAATTAGGTATAAATTCAAAAAAATTTATATATCGTCAATAAAAGGTATAAATTCATAAGAACAGCTAATAAAAAGTAAAAAATAGCAATAAAATTGTAAAATGAATTTTAAAAAATCGTCACTAACAGATAAAATTCGTTAAAAATATTCGATAAAATTTGTCAAAACAGATAAAAATCGTGAAAATAGCAAATAAGATCCTCAAAACAGCTTAAATTTTAGAAACAGCTTTAAAAAATCATAAACACCAAAAAATAGTAATTCCATGATACAAATAGTCAAAAACAGCTAATAACCGTCAAAATGGATTAAAATTCGTCAGAAATAGAAATACAATCGTGAAAAAATGTAAAAATTCGTAAATAAAAGGAATAAATCCGTAAAAACAATAAAAAATGCCACTAACAGCTACAATTATTTAAAAACAGCGGAACAATCGTCAAAAACAGCTAAAATTCGTGACAATTAGCTAAAACATCGTCAGAAAAACCTCAAAATTCGTAAAACAGCTATCAAATCGTCGAAAACAGCTAAACA
The DNA here is from genome assembly GCA_947579665.1 of Sympetrum striolatum. NCBI lineage: Eukaryota > Metazoa > Arthropoda > Insecta > Odonata > Libellulidae > Sympetrum > Sympetrum striolatum. Next base: position 68,163,623 of record OX388348.1, read on the forward strand.
TCTTCAAAACAGCTAAAAAATCGTAATCAAATACTAAAAATCGTAAAAACTAAGCTAAAAATCCTAAAAAAAAACGCGTACAAAAGGCTAAAAAATCGTCAAAAAAGCTTTTATTCGTCAAAACAACTAAAAATATCAAAAACAGGAAAGAATTGTAAACAAATGATAAGAATCGTCAAAAAGAGATAAAATATTCGTCAAAGAAATCTAAAATATCGTCGAAAAAGCTAAAAAATAGTCACAAATAGCTATAAAATCGCAAAAAAATGTATAAAAACATTAATAAATACGTAGAAACTGCTGACAAATCGTTAAAAAGCTAAAAAATTGTCAAAATAATTAAAATTTGTCAAAAAAGTTTAAAAATCGTCAAAATACCAAAAAAATCAGTATAAATAGGTATAAATTCGGTATAAGTATAAAATTGGTATAAATTCGTAAAAAAATTATATATCGTCAATAACAGGTATGAATTCGTAAGAACAGCTAACAAATCGTACAAAATAGCTATAAAATCGTAATATGATTTTCAAAATCGTAACTTACAGCTAAAATTGGTTAAAAATTTTCGACAAAATTTTTCAGAACGGCTAAGAAATCGTGAAAATAGAAAAAAAAGTCGTCAAAACGGCTTGAATTTTAGAAACAGCTAATAAATATCATAAATTCAAATAAATAGTAATTCCTTGATACAAATAGTCAAAAACAGCTAATAATCGTCGAAATAGATAAAAATTCGTAAAAAATAGCAATAAAATCGTGAAAAAATGTTAAAAATTCGTCAAAAAAAGCAATAAATCCGTAAAAACAATTAAAAAATCGCCACTAACAGCTGCAATTCGTTAAGAACAGCGGAACAATCGTCAAAAACAGCTAATATTCGTCACAATTAGCTAAAACATCGTCAGAAACAGCTCAAAATTCGTAAAACAGCTATCAAATCGTCGAAAACAGCTATATATATTCATAACAGCTAAGAAATCGTAATTAAATACTAAAATTCGTCGAAAATAAGCTAAAAATCCTTAAAAAAAATCGCGTACAAAAAGCTAAAAAATCGTCAAAACAGCTAAAATTTGTCAAAAGAACTGAAAACTATCTTAAACAGGAAAGAATTGTAAACAAATGATAAGAATCGTCAAAAAGAGCTAAAATGTTCCGCAAAAAAATCATCAAAATAGCAAAAATTGTCACAAAATTCTAATATAGCAAAAAATGTATAAATTCATCAAAAACATCAATAAATTCGTAAGAACTGCTGACAAATCGTAAAAAAGGTAAGAAATGGCCTAAAAAATTGAAATTTGTCAAAAAAGTTTAAAAATCGTCAAAATAGCAAAAAAATCGGTATAAATAAGAATAAATTCGATATGGGTATAAATTAGGTATAAAATAGGTATAAATTCAAAAACATTTATATATCGTCAATAACAGGTATAAATTCATAAGAACAGCTAACAAATCTTACAAAATAGCAATAAAATCGTAAAATGAATTTTAAAAAATCGTCACTAACAGCTAAAATTCGTCACAAACAGCTAAAACATCCTCAGAAACAGCTCAAAATTCGTAAAACAGCTATCAAATTGTCGAAAACAGCTAAACATCTTCAAAACAGCTAAAAAATCCTAATCAAATACTAAAAACTAATTGAAAAATCCTTAAAAAACAACGCGTACAAAAAATTAAAAAATCGTCAAAAAAGCTAAAATTTGTCAAAACAACTAAAAATATCAAAAACAGCAAAGAATTGTAAACAAATGATAAGAATTGTCAAAAAGAGCTAAAATATTCGTCAAAGAAATCTTAAAAATCGTCAAAATAGCTAAAAAATCGTCACAAATAACTATAAAATCGCAAAAAATATATAAAATCATCAAAAAAATCAATAAATTCGTAAGAACTGCTGACAAATCCTAAAAATGGTCAAAAAAAAAATTAACAAAAAGTTTAAAAATCGTCAAAATACCAAAAAAATCGGTATCAATAGGTATAAATTCGGTATAAGTATAAAATTGGTATAAATTCGTAAAACATTTATATATCGTCAATAACAGCTAATAATTAGTTAGAACAGCTAACAAATCGTACAAAATAGCTATAAAATCGTAAAATAAATTTTAAAAATCGTCACTAACAGCTTAAATTCGTTAAAAATATTCGATAAAATTTGTCAAAACAGCTAAAAAATCGTGAAATAGGCGAAAAAGATCGTCAAAACAGCTACAATTTTAGAAACAGCTAAAAAATATCATAAACACCAAAAAATAGTAATTCCATGACACAAAGAGTCAAGAATAGCTAATAACCGTCAAAATAGATCACAATTCATCAGAAATAGCAATAATATCGTGAAAAAATGTTAAAAAATCATCAAAAAAAGCAATAAATCCGTAAAAACAATTAAAAATCGCATGTAACAGCTACAATTCGTAAAAAACAGCTATAATTCCTCAGAAACAGCTAATACATCGTCAGAAACAGCTCAAAATTCGTAAAACAGCTATCAAATAGTCAAAAAGAGCTAAAATATTCGTCAAAAAAGTCTAAAAAATCGTCAAATTAGCTAAAAAATCGTCACAAATAGCTATAAAATCGCCAAAAATGTATAACATCATCAATTAATTCGTAAGAACTGCTGAAAAATAGTAAAAAAGCTAAAAAATGGTTTTAAAAAATTAAAATTTGACAAAAAGTTTAAAAATCGTCAAAATACCAAAAAAATCAGCATAAATAGGTATAAATTTGGTATAAGTATAAAAATGGTATAAATTCTTAAAAAGTTATATATCGTCAATAACAGCTATGAATTCTTATGAACAGCTAACAAATCGTATAGATAGCTATAAAATCGTAATATGAACTGCTGACAAATCATAGAAAAGGTAAAAAATGGCCAAAAAAATTTAAATTTGTCAAAAAGTTTAAAAATCATCAAAATAGTAAAAAAATCGGTATAAATAGGAATAAATTCGGTATAGGTATAAATTAGGTATAAAATAGGTATAAATTAAAAAAAATTTATATTTCGTCAATAACTGTATAAATTCATAAGAGCAGCTAACAAATCGTACAAAATAGCAATAAAATCGTAAAATAAATTTTAAAAATCGTCACTAACAGCTAAAATTCGTTAAACATTTTCGATAATATATGTCAAAACAGTTAAAAAATCGTGAAGATAGCAAAAAAGATCGTCAAAACAGCTAAAATTTTAGAAACAGCTAAAAAATATCATAAACACCAACAAATAGTAATTCCATGATACAAAGAGTCAAAAAACAGTTAATAACCGTCAAAATGGATAAAAATTCGTCAGAAATAGCAATGAAATCGTGAAGAAATGTTAAAAATTCGTTAAAAAAGGAATAAATCCGTGAGAAACAATTAAAAAATCGCCACTAATAGCTATAATACGTTAAGAACAGCGGAACAATCGTCAAAAACAGCTAAAATTCGTCACAAACAGCTAAAACATTGTCAGAAACAGCTCAAAAATCGTAAAACCGCTATCAAATCGTCAATGACAGCTAAAAATCTTCAAAACAACTAAAAAATCGTAATTAAATACTAAAAATCGTCAAAACTAAGCTAAAATTCCTTTAAAATGAAAATCGTACAAAAAGCTAAAAAATCGTCAAAACAGCTAAAGTTTGTCAAAACAACTAAAAAATATGAAAAACAGCAAAGAATTGTAAACAAATGATAAGAATCGTCAAAAAGAGCAAAATATTCGTCAAAAAAATCTAAAAAATCGTCAAAATTGCTACAAATTCGTCACAATATTCTATAAAATCGCAAAAAATTTATTAAATCATCAAAAACATCAATTAATCCGTAAGAACTGCTGACAAATCATAAAGAAGGTATCAAATGGCCAAAAAATCAAAATTTGTCAAAAAAGTTTAAAAATCATCAAAATAGAAAAAAATCGGTATAAATAGGAATAAATTCGGTATAGGTATAAATTAGGTATAAATTCAAAAAAATTTATATATCGTCAATAAAAGGTATAAATTCATAAGAACAGCTAATAAAAAGTAAAAAATAGCAATAAAATTGTAAAATGAATTTTAAAAAATCGTCACTAACAGATAAAATTCGTTAAAAATATTCGTTAAAATTTGTCAAAACAGATAAAAATCGTGAAAATAGCAAATAAGATCCTCAAAACAGCTTAAATTTTAGAAACAGCTTTAAAAAATCATAAACACCAAAAAATAGTAATTCCATGATACAAATAGTCAAAAACAGCTAATAACCGTCAAAATGGATTAAAATTCGTCAGAAATAGAAATACAATCGTGAAAAAATGTAAAAATTCGTAAATAAAAGGAATAAATCCGTAAAAACAATAAAAAATGCCACTAACAGCTACAATTATTTAAAAACAGCGGAACAATCGTCAAAAACAGCTAAAATTCGTGACAATTAGCTAAAACATCGTCAGAAAAACCTCAAAATTCGTAAAACAGCTATCAAATCGTCGAAAACAGCTAAACATCTTCAAAACAGCTAAAAAATCCTAATCAAATACTAAAAATCGTAAAAACTAAGCTAAAAATCCTAAAACAAAACGCGTACAAAAGGCTAAAAAATCGTCAAATAAGCTTTTATTCGTCAAAACAACTAAAAATATCAAAAACAGGAAAGAATTGTAAACAAATGATAAGAATCGTCAAAAAGAGATAAAATATTCGTCAAAGAAATCTAAAATATCGTCGAAAAAGCTAAAAAATAGTCACAAATAGCTATAAAATCGCAAAAAAATGTATAAAAACATTAATAAATACGTAGAAACTGCTGACAAATCGTTAAAAAGCTAAAAAATGGTCAAAATAATTAAAATTTGTCAAAAAAGTTTAAAAATCGTCAAAATACCAAAAAAATCAGTATAAATAGGTATAAATTCGGTATAAGTATAAAATTGGTATAAATTCGTAAAAAAATTATATATCGTCAATAACAGGTATGAATTCGTAAGAACAGCTAACAAATCGTACAAAATAGCTATAAAATCGTAATATGATTTTCAAAATCGTAACTTACAGCTAAAATTCGTTAAAAATTTTCGACAAAATTTTTCAGAACGGCTAAGAAATCGTGAAAATAGAAAAAAAAGTCGTCAAAACGGCTTGAATTTTAGAAACAGCTAATAAATATCATAAATTCAAATAAATAGTAATTCCTTGATACAAATAGTCAAAAACAGCTAATAACCGTCAAAATAGATAAAAATTCTTAAAAAATAGCAAAAAAAATAAAGAAAAGAATCTTAAAAATTCGTCAATAAAAGCAATAAATCCGTAAAACAATTAAAAAATTGCCACTAACAGCTACAATTCGTTAAAAAAAGCGGAACAATCGAAAAAAACAGCTAATATTCGTCACAATTAGCTAAAAAATTGTAAGAAGCAACTCAAAACTCGTTAAACAGCTATCAAATCGTCAAAAACAGCTAAACATCTTCAAAAAAGCTATTAAATCGTAATTAAATACTAATAATCGTCGAAAATAAGCTAAAAATCCTTAAAAAACATCGCGTACAAAAAGCTAAAAAATCGTCAAAACAGCTAAAATTTGTCAAAAAAACTAAAAAATATCTAAAACAGGAAAGAATTGTAAACAAATGATAAGAATCGTCAAAAAGAGCTAAAATATTCGTCAAAGAAATCTAAAAAATCGTCAAAATAGCTAAAAAATCGTCTCAAATAGCTGTAAAATCGCAAAAAATGCATAAAATCATCAAAAACATCAATAAATTCGTATGAACTGCTGACAAATCGTAAAAAAGCGTAAAAATGGTCAAAAAAATTAAAATTTGTCAAAAAAGTTTAAAAATCGTCAAAATACCAAAAAAATCGTTAAAAATAGGTATAAAGTCGGTATAAGTATAAAATTGGTATACATTCGTAAAAAAATTATATATCTTCAATAACAGCTATGAATTCGTAAGAACAGCTAACAAATCGTCAAAATACCTATAAAATCGTAATATGAATTTAAAAGTCGTCACTAACAGCTAAAATTCGTAAAAATTTTCGATAAAATTTGTCAGAACAGTTAAAAAATCGTGAAAATAGCAAAAAAGATCGTCAAAACGGCTTAAATTTTAGAAACAGCTCAAAAATACCATAAACACCAAAAAATAGTTATTCCATGATAGGAATAATCAAAAAACAGCTAATAACCGTCAAAATAGATTATAATTCGTCAGAAATAGCAATGAAATCGTGAAAAAATGTTAAAAATTCGTCAAAAAAGGAATAAATCCGTGAAAAACAATTAAAAAATCGCCACTAATAGCTATAATACGTTAAGAACAGCGGAACAATCGTCATACACAGCTAAAATTCGTCACAAACATCTAAAACATCGTCAGAAACAGCTCAAAATTCGTAAAACCGCTAACAAATCGTCAATAACAGCTAAACATCTTAAAAACAACTAAAAAAATGTAATTAAATACTAAAAATCGTCAAAACTAAGCTAAAATTCCTTTAAAAAACAAATCGTACAAAAAGCTAAAAAATCGTCAAAACAGCTAGAGTTTGTCGAAACAACTAAAAAATATGAAAAACAGCAAAGACTTGTAAACAAATGTTAAGAATCGTCAAAAAGAGCAAAATATTCGTCAAAAAAATCTAAAAAATCGTCAAAATTGCTACAAATTCGTCACAATATTCTATAAAATCGCAAAAAAATTTATTAAATCATCAAAAAAATCAATTAAACCGTAGGAACTGCTGACAAATCATAAAAAACGTAAAAAACGGCCAAAAAAATTAAAATTTGTCAAAAAAGTTTAAAAATCGTCAAAATAGCAAAAAAATCAGTATAAATAGGAATAAATTCGGTATAGGTATAAATTAGGTATAAAATAGGTATAAATTCAAAAAAATTTATATATCGTCAATAACAGGTATAAATTCATAAGAACAGCTAACAAATCGTACAAAATAGCAATAAAATCGTAAAATGAATTTTAAAAAATCGTCACTAACAGCTAAAATTCGTTAAAAATTTTCGATAAAATTTGTCAGAACGGTTAAAAAATCGTGAAAATAGCAAAAAAGATCTTCAAAACAGCTAAAATTTTAGAAACAGCTAAAAAATATTTTAAACACCAAAAAATAGTAATTCGATGATAGAAATAGTCAAAAAACAGCTAATAACCGTCAAAATAGATTAAAATTCGTCAGAAATAGCAATGAAATCGTGAAAAAATGTTAAAAATTCGTCATAAAAAAGGAATAAATCCATAAAAACAATAAAAAATGCCAAAACAGCTACAATTCTTTAAAAACAGCGGAACAATCGTCAAAAACAGCTAAAATCCGTGACAATTAGCTAAAACATCGTCAGAAAAACCTCAAAATTCCTAAAACTGCTATCAAATCGTCAAAAACAGGTAAAAATCTTAAAAACAGCTAAAAATCCTAATCAAATACTAAAAATCGTAAAAACTAAGCAAAAATCCTTAAAAAAAAACGCGTACAAAAAGCTAAAAAATCGTCAAAAATGCTTTAATTTGTCAAATTAACTAAAAATATCAAAAACAGGAAAGAATTGTAAACAAATGATAAGAATCGTCAAAAAGAGCTAAAATATTCGTCAAAGAAATCTAAAAAATCGTCGAAATAGCTAAAAAATCGTAAAAAATAGCTATAAAATCGCAAAAAAATGTATAATAACATTAATAAATACGTAGAAACTGCTGACAAATCGTAAAAAAGCTAAAAAATGGTCAAATATATTATAATTTGTCAAAAAAGTTTAAAAATCGTCAAAATACCAAAAAAATCAGTATAAATAGGTATAAATTCGGTATAAGTATAAAATTGGTATAAATTCGTAAAAAAATTATATATCGTCAATAACAGCTATGAATTCGTAAGAAAGCTAGCAAATCGTAAAAAATAGCTATAAAATCGTAATATGATTTTCAAAATCGTAACTTATAGCTAAAATTCGTTACAAATTTTCGACAAAAATTTTCAGAACGGCTAAGAAATCGTAGAAATAGAAAAAAAAAGTCGTCAAAACGGCTTGAATTTTAGAAACAGCTAATAAATATCATAAACACAAATAAATAGTAATTCCTTGATACAAATAGTCAAAAGCAGCTAATAACCGTAAAAATTCGTAAAAAATAGCAATAAAATCGTGAAAATATGTTAAAAATTCGTCAAAAAAAGCAATAAAGCCGTAAAAACAATTAAAAAATCGCCACTTACAGCTGCAATTCGTTAGGAACAGCGGAACAATCGTCAAAAACAGCTAATATTCGTCACAATTAGCTAAAACATCGTCAGAAACAGCTCAAAATTCGTAAAACAGCTATCAAATCGTCAAAGACAGCAATATATATTCATAACAGCTAAGATATCGTAATTAAATACTAAAAATCGTCAAAAATAAGCTAAAAATCCTTAAAGAACATCGCGTACAAAAAGCTAAAAAATCGTCAAAACAGCTAAAATTTATCCAAAGAACTAAAAAATATCGAAAACAGGAAAGAATTGTAAACAAATGATAAGAATTGTCAAAAAGAGCTAAAATAATTGTCAAAGAAATCTAAAAAATCGTCAAAATAGCTAAAAAATCGTCTCAAATAGCTGTAAAATCGCAAAAAAATGCATAATATCATCAAAAACATCAATACAATCGTATGAACTGCTGACAAATCGTAAAAAAACGAAAAAATGGTCAAAAAAATAAAAATTTGTCAAAAAAGTTTAAAAATCGTCAAAATACCAAAAAAATCGTTAAAAATAGGTATAAAGTCGGTATAAGTATAAAATTGGTATAAATTCGTAAAAAATTTATATATCTTCAATAACAGCTATGAATTCATAAGAACAGCTAAAAAATCGTCAAAATAGCTATAAAATCGTAATATGAATTTAAAAATCGTCACTAACAGCTAAAATTCGTTAAAAATTTTCGATAAAATTTGTCAGAACAGTTAAAAAATCGTGAAAATTGCAAAAAAGATCGTCAAAACGGCTTAAATTTTAGAAATAGCTAATAAATATTATAAATACAAATAAATAGTATTTCCATGATACAATTATTCAAATACAGCTAATAACCGTCAAAATAGATAAAAATTCGTAAAAAATAGCAATAAAATAAAGAAAAGAATGTTAAAAATTCGTCAAAAAAAGCAATAAATCCGTAAAACAATTAAAAAATCGCCACTAACAGCTACAATTCGTTAAAAAAAGCGGAACAATCGAAAAAAACAGCTAATATTCGTCACAATTAGCTAAAAAATTGTAAGAAGCAGCTCAAAACTCGTAAAACAGCTATCAAATCGTCAAAAAAAGCTAAACATCTTCAAAAAAGCTATTAAATCGTAATTAAATACTAAATTTCGTCGAAACTATGGTATAAAACCGGAAAAAAAATTGAGAACAAAAAGCTAAAAAATCGTCAAAACAGCTAAAATTTGTCGAAACAACTAAAAAATATCAAAAACAGCAAAGAATTTAAACAAATGATAAGAATCGTCAAAAAGAGCTTAAATGTTCCGCAAAAAAATCGTCAAAATAGCTAAAAAATTGTCACAAAATTCTAATATCGCAAAAAATGTATAAATTCATCAAAAACATCAATAAATTCGTAAGAACTGCTGACAAATAGTAAAAAAGGTAAGAAATGGCCAAAAAAATTAAAATTTATCAAAAAAGTTTAAAAATCGTCAAAATAGCAAAAAAATCGGTATAAATAGGAATAAATTCGGTATGGGTATAAATTAGGTATAAAAAAGGTATAAATTCAAAAAAATTTATATATCGTCAATAACAGGTATAAATTCATAAGAACAGCTAACAAATCGTACAAAATAGCAAGAAATTCGTAAAATGAATTTTAAAAAATCGTCAGCTAAAATTCGTTAAAAATATTCGATAAAATTTTTCAAAACAGCTAAAAAATCGAGAAATAGGCGAAAAAGATCGGCAAAACAGCTAAAATTTTAGAAACAGCTAAAAAATATCATAAACACCAAAAAATAGTAATTCCATGATAGAAATAGTCAAAAAACAGCTAATAACCGTCAAAATAGATTAAAATTCGTCAGAAATAGCAATGAAATCGTGAAAAAATGTTAAAAATTCGTCAAAAAAAGGAATAAATCCGTGAAAAACAATTAAAAAATCGCCACTAATAGCTATAATACGTTAAGAACAGTGGAACAATTGTCAAAAACAGCTAAAATTCGTCACAAACAGCTAAAACATCGTCAGAAACAGCTCAGAATCCGTTAAACTGCTATCAAATCGTCAATAACAGCTATACATCTTCAAAACAACTAAAAAATCGTAATTAAATACTAAAAATCGTAAACTAAGCTAAAAATGCTTTAAAAAATTAATCGTACAAAGATCTAAAAAATCGTCAAAACAGCTTAAGTTTGTCAAAACAACTAAAAAATATGAAAAACAGCAAAGAATTGTAAACAAATGATAAGAATCGTCAAAAAAAGCAAAATATTCGTCAAAAAAATCTAAAATCTCGTCAAAATTGCTACAAATTCGTCACAATATTCTATAAAATCGCAAAAAAATTTATTAAATCATCAAAAAAATCAATTAATCCCTAAGAACTGCTGAAAAATCATAAAAAAGGTAAAAAATGGCCAAAAAAATTAAAATTTGTCAAAAAAGTTTAAAAATCGTCAAAATAGCAAAAAAAATCGGTATAAATAGGTATTAATTCAGTATAAGTATAAAATTGGTAAAAAATCGGTATAACTAGGTATAAATTCGGTATAGGTATAAAATAGGTATAAAATAGGTATATATATATACGTTAAAAATTTATATATCGTCAATAACAGCTATAAATTCGTAAGAACAGCTAACAAATCGTACAAAATAGCTATAAAATCGCAAAATGAATTATAAAAAATAGTCCCTAGCAGCTAAAATTCGTTAAAAATATTCAATAAAAGTTGTCAAAATAGCTAAAAAATCGTGAAAATGGCGAAAAAGATCGTCAAAAAAACTAAAATTTTAGAAACAGCTTAAAAATATCAAAAACAAAAAAATTGTAATTCCATGATACAAATAGTCAAAAACAGCTAATAACCGTCAAAATAGATCAATATGCATCAGAAGTAGCAATAAAATCGTGAAAAATGTCAAAAATTCGTCAAAAAAGCAATAAATCCGTAAAAAAAATAAAAAAAACGCCACTAACAGCTACAATTCGTTAAAAACAGCGGAGAAATCGTCAAAAACAGCTAAAATTCGTCACAAACAGCTAAAACATCGACAGAAACAGCACAAAATTCGTAAAACAGCTATCAAATCGTCAAAAACAGCTAAAACATCCTCAAAACTGCTAAAAAATCGTAATTAAATACTAAAAATCGTCAAAACTAAGCTAAAAATCCTTAAAAAACAACGCGTACAAAAAGCTTAAAAATCGTCAAAAAAGCTTTAATTTGTCAAAACAACTAAAAATATCAAAAACAGCAAAGAATTGTAAACAAATGATAAGAATCGTCAAAAAGAGCTAAAATATTCGACAAAGAAATCTAAAAAATCGTCAAAATAGCTAAAAAATCGTCACAAAAAGCTATAAAATCGCAAAAAATGTATAAAATCATCAAAAAACATCTATTAATTCGTAAGAACTGCTGACAAATCGTAAAAATGGTGAAAAAATTAAAATTTGTCAAAACAGTTTAAAAATCGTCAAAATACCAAAAAAATCGGTATAAATAGGTATAAAATCGGTATAAGTATAAAATTGGTATAAATTCGTAAAACATTTATTTATCGTCAATAACAGCTATGAATTCGTTAGATCAGCTAACAAATCGTACAAAATTGCTATAAAATCGTAATATGAATTTAAAAATCGTCACTAACAGCTAAAATTCGATATAAATTTTCGATAAAATTTGTCAGAAAAGCTAGAAAATCGTGATAATAGAAAAAAAATCGTCAAAACAGTTCAAATGTATCAAAACAACTAAAAATTTTCAAAACAGCAAATAATTGTAAACAAATGATAAGAATCGTCAAAAAGAGCTAAACTATTCGTCAAAAAAATCTAAAATATCGTCAAAATAGCTAAAAAATCGTCACAAATAGCTATAAAATCGCAAAAAAATGTTTAAAATCATCAAAAACAGCAAAGAATTGTAAACAAATGATAAGAATCGTCAAAAAGAGCTAAAATATTCGTCAAATAAATCTAAAAACGCGTCAAAATAGCTAAAAAATCGTCACAAATAGCTAAAAAATCGTAAAAAATGTATAAAATCATCAAAAACATCAATAAATTCGTAGGAACTAATGACAAATCGTAAAAATGGTTAAAAAAAAATAAAAATATGTCAAAACAGTTTAAAACTCGTCAAAATAGCAAAAAATCGGTGTAAATAGGTAAAAATTCGGTATAGGTATAAAATAGGTAAAAAATAGGTATAAATTCGTAAAAAAATTATATATCGTCAATAACAGCTATAAATTCGTAAGAACAGCTAAAAAATCGTACAAAATATCTATAAAATCGTAAAATTAATTTTAAAAAATCGTCACTAACAGCGAAATTTCGTTAAAAATTTTCGATAAAATTTGTCAAAACAGTTAGAAAATCGTGAAAATAGCAAAAAAGATCGTCAAAACAGCAAAAATTTTAGAAACAGCTAAAAAATATCATAAACACCAAAAAATAGTAATTCCATGATACAAATAGTCAAAAAAAGCTAATAACCGTAAAAAATGTTAAAAATTCGTCAAAAAAGGAATAAATCCGTAAAAACAATAAAAATCGCCACTAACAGCTACAATTCTTTAAAAACAGCGGAACAATCGTCAAAAACTGCTAAAATTCGTCACAATTAGCTAAAAAATCGTATGAAACAGCTCAAAACTCGTAAAACAGCTATCAAATCGTCAAAAACAGCTAAACATCTTCAAAACAGCTAAACATCTTCAAAACAGCTAAAAAATCGCAATCAAATACTAAAAATCGTCAAACCTAAGCTAATAATCCTTAAAAAACAACGCGTACAAAAAGGCAAAAAATCGTCAAAAAAGCTAAAATTTGCCAAAACAACTAAAAATATCAAAAACAACAAAGAATTGTAAACAAATGATAAGAATCGTCAAAAAGAGCTAAACTGTTCGTCAAAGAAATCTAAAAAATCGTCGAAATAGCTTAAAAATCGCAAAAAAATGTATAAAATCATCAAAAACATCAATAAATTGGTAAGAACTGCTGACAAATCGTAAAAAAGCTAAAAAATGGTCAAAAAAATTAAAATTTGTCAAAAAAGTTTAAAAATCGTCAAAATACCAAAAAAATCGGTATAAATAGGTATAAATTCGTTATAAGTATAAATTTGGTATAAATTCGTAAAAAAATTATATATCGTCAAAAACAGGTATGAATTCGTAAGAACAGCTAACAAATCGTACAAAATAGCTATAAAATCGTAATATGATTTTCAAATTCGTAACTTACAGCTAAAATTTGTTAAAAATTTTCGACAAAATTTTTCAGAACGGCTAAGAAATCGTGAAAATAGAAAAAAAAGTCCTCAAAACGGCTTGAATTTTAGAAACAGCTAATAAATATCATAAACACAAATAAATAGTAATTCCTTGATACAAATAGTCAAAAACAGCTAATAACCGTAAAAATAGGTAAAAATTCGTAAAAAATAACAATAAAATCGTGAAAAAATGTTAAAAATTCGTCAAAAAAGAAATAAATCCGTAAAAACAATTAAAAAATCGCCACTAACAGCTGCAATTCGTTAGGAACAGCGGAACCATCGTCAAAAACAGCTAATATTCGTCACAATTAGCTAAAACATCGTCAGAAACAGCTCAAAATTCGTAAAACAGCTATCAAATCGTCAAAAAGAGCTGTATATATTCATAACAGCTAAGATATCGTAATTAAATACTTAAAATCGTCGAAAATAAGCTAAAAATCCTTAAAAAACATCGCGTACAAAAAGCTAAAAAATCGTCAAAACAGCTAAAATTTGTCCAAAGAACTAAAAAATATCTAAAACAGGAAAGAATTGTAAACAAATGATAAGAATTGTCAAAAAGAGCTAAAATATTCGTCAAAGAAATCTAAAAAATCGTCAAAATAGCTAAAAAATCGTCTCTAATAGCTGTAAAATCGCAAAAAAATGCATAATATCATCAAAAACATCAATACAATCGTATGAACTACTGACAAATCGTAAAAAAACGTAAAAATGGACAAAAAAATAAAAATTTGTCAAAAAAGTTTAAAAATCGTCAAAATACCAAAAAAATCGTTAAAAATAGGTATAAAGTCGGTATAAGTATAAAATTGGTATAAATTCGTAAAACATTTATATATCTTCAATAACAGCTATGAATTCGTAAGAACAGCTAACAAATCGTCAAAATAGCTATAAAATCGTAATATGAATTTAAAAATCGTCACTAACAGCTAAAATTCGTTAAAAATTTTCGATAAAATTTGTCAGAACAGTTAAAAAATCGTGAAAATAGCAAAAAAGATCGTCAAAACGGCTTCAATTTTAGAAACAGCTAATAAATATTATAAATACAAATAAATAGTATTTCCATGATACAATTATTCAAATACAGCTAATAACCGTCAAAATAGATAAAAATTCGTAAAAAATAGCAATAAAATAAAGAAATGAATGTTAAAAATTCGTCAAAAAAAGCAATAAATCCGTAAAACATTTAAAAAATCGCCACTAACAGCTACAATTCGTTAAAAAAGCGGAACAATCGAAAAAAACAGCTAATATTCGTCACAATTAGCTAAAAAATTGTAAGAAGCAGCTCAAAACTCGTAAAACAGCTATCAAATCGTCAGAAACAGCTAAACATCTTCAAAAAAGCTATTAAATCGTAATTAAATACTAAAAATCGTCGAAACTAAGGTATAAAACCGGAAAAAAAATTGAGTACAAAAAGCTAAAAAATCGTCAAAACAGCTAAAATTTGTCGAAGCAACTAAAAAATATCAAAAACAGCAAAGAATTGTAAACAAATGATAAGAATCGTCAAAAAGAGCTTAAATGTTCCGCAAAAAAATCGTCAAAATAGCTAAAAAATTGTCACAAAATTCTAATATCGCAAAAAAAGTATACATTCATCAAAAAATATCAATAAATTCGTAAGAACTGCTGAAAAATCGTAAAAAAGGTAAGAAATGGCCAAAAAAATTAAAATTTATCAAAAAAGTTTAAAAATCGTCAAAATAGCAAAAAAATCGGAATAAATAGGAATAAATTCGGTATGGATATAAATTAGGTAAAAAAAGGTATAAATTCAAAAAAATTTATATATCGTCAATAACAGGTATAAGGTCATAAGAACAGCTAACAAATCGTATAAAAAAAAGCAATAAAATCGTAAAATGAATTTAAAAAATCGTCACTAACAGCTAAAATTCGTTAAAAATATTCGATAAAAATTGTCAAAACAGCTAAAAAATCGTGAAATAGGCGAAAAAGATCGGCAAAACAGCTAAAATTTTAGAAACAGCAAAAAAATATCATAAACACCAAAAAATAGTAAATATTCCATGATAGAAATAGTCAAAAAACAGCTAATAACCGTCAAAATAGATTAAAATTCGTCAGAAATAGCAATGAAATCGTGAAAAATGTTAAAAATTCGTCCAAAAAAGGAATAAATCCGTGAAAAACAATTAAAAAAACCCCACTAATAGCTATAATACGTTAAGAACAGCGGAATAATCGTCAAAAAACAGCTAAAATTCGTCACAAACAGCTAAAACATCGTCATAAACAGCTCAAAATCCGTAAAACCGCTATCAAATCGTTAATAACAGCTAAACATCTTCAAAACAACTAAAAAATCGTAATTAAATACTAAAAATCGTAAACTAAGCTAAAAATCCTTTAAAAAACAAATCGTACAAAAAGCTAAAAAATCGTCAAAACAGCTAAAATTTGTCGAAACAACTAAAAAATATCAAAAACAGCAAAGAATTGTAAACAAATGATAAGAATCGTCAAAAAGAGCTAAAATATTCGACAAAGAAATCGTCAAAATAGCTAAAAAATTGTCACAAAATTCTAATATCGCAAAAAATGTATAAATTCATCAAAAACATCAATAAATTCGTAAGAACTGCTGACAAATAGTAAAAAAGGTAAGAAATGGCCAAAAAAATTAAAATTTATCAAAAAAGTTTAAAAATCGTCAAAATAGCAAAAAAATCGGAATAAATAGGAATAAATTCGGTATGGGTATAAATTAGGTAAAAAAAGGTATAAATTCAAAAAAATTTATATATCGTCAATAACAGGTATAAATTCATAAGAACAGCTAACAAATCGTATAAAAAAAAGCAATAAAATCGTAAAATGAATTTTAAAAAAACGTCACTAACAGCTAAAATTCGTTAAAAATATTCGATAAAAATTGTCAAAACAGCTAAAAAATCGTGAAATAGGCGAAAAAGATCGGCAAAACAGCTAAAATTTTAGAAACAGCAAAAAAATATCATAAACACCAAAAAATAGTAATTCCATGATAGAAATAGTCAAAAACCAGCTAATAACCGTCAAAATAGATTAAAATTCGTCAGAAATAGCAATGAAATCGTGAAAAATGTTAAAAATTTGTCCAAAAAAGGAATAAATCCGTGAAAAACAATTAAAAAAACCCCACTAATAGCTATAATACGTTAAGAACAGCGGAATAATCGTCAAAAAACAGCTAAAATTCGTCACAAACAGCTAAAACATCGTCATATACAGCTCAAATCCGTAAAACCGCTATCAAATCGTTAATAACAGCTAAACATCTTCAAAACAACTAAAAAATCGTAATTAAATACTAAAAATCGTAAACTAAGCTAAAAATCCTTTAAAAAACAAATCGTACAAAAAGCTAAAAAATCGTCAAAACAGCTTAAGTTTGTCCAAACAACTAAAAAATATGAAAAACAGCAAAGAATTGTAAACAAATGATAAGAATCGTCAAAAAGAGCAAAATATTCGTCAAAAAAATCTAAAATCTCAACAAAATTGCTACAAATTCGTCACAATATTCTATAAAATCGCAAAAAAATTTATTAAATCATCAAAAAAATCAATTAATCCGTAAGAACTGCTGAAAAATCATAAAAAAGGTAAAAAATGGCCAAAAAAATTAAAATTTGTCAAAAAAGTTTTAAAATCGTCAAAATAGAGAAAAAAATCGGTCTAAATAGGTATTAATTCAGTATATGTATAAAATTGGTAAAAAATCGGTATAACTAGGTATAAATTCGGTATAGGTATAAAATAGGTATATATTTGTAAAAAAATTTATATATCGTCAATAACAGCTATAAATTCGTAAGAACAGCTAACAAATCGTACAAAATAGTTATAAAATCGCAAAATGAATGATAAAAAATCGTCCCTAACAGATAAAATTCGTTAAAAATATTCGATAAAATTTGTCAAAATAGCTAAAAAATACTAAATACAACAATTCGTTAAAAACAGCGGAACAATCGTCTAAAACAGCTAATATTCGTCACAATTAGCTAAAACATCGTCAGAAACAGCTCAAAATTCGTATAACAGCTATCAAATAGTCGAAAACAGCTAAACATCTTCAAAACAGCAATTAAATCGTAATTAAATACTAAAAATCGACGAAAATAAGCTAAAAATCGTTAAAAAACAACGCGTACAAAAAGCTAAAAAATCGTCAAAACAGCTAAAATTTATCAAATCAACTAAAAAATCATAAAAACAGCAAAGAATTGTAAACAAACGATAAGAATCGATAAAAACAGCTAAAGTGTTCGTCAAAACAATCTAAAAAATCGTCAAAATAGCTAAAAAATCGTCACAAATAGCTTTAAAATC
This sequence comes from Sympetrum striolatum, assembly GCA_947579665.1. Lineage (NCBI taxonomy): Eukaryota > Metazoa > Arthropoda > Insecta > Odonata > Libellulidae > Sympetrum > Sympetrum striolatum. The sequence continues at coordinate 68,181,504 of OX388348.1, forward strand.
GAAAAAAATGTATAAAATCATCAAAAACATCGATAAATTCGTAAGAACTGCTGACAAATCGTAAAAATGGTCATAAAAATTAAAATTTGTCAAAACAGTTTAAACATCGTCAAAATAGCAAAAAAATCGGTATAAATAGGTATAAATTCGGTATAGGTATAAAATAGGTAAAAAATAGGTATAAATTCGTAAAAAAATTATATATCGTCAATAACAGCTATAAATTCGTAAGAACAGCTAACAAATCGTACAAAATATCTATAAAATCGTAAAATTAATTTTAAAAAATCGTCACTAACAGCGAAATTTCGTTAAAAATTTTCGATAAAATTTGTCAAAACAGTTAGAAAATCGTGAAAATAGCAAAAAAGATCGTCAAAACAGCAAAAATTTTAGAAACAGCTAAAAAATATCATAAACACCAAAAAATAGTAATTCCATGATACAAATAGTCAAAAAAAGCTAATAACTGTGAAAAAATGTTAAAAATTCGTCAAAAAAAGAATAAATCCGTAAAAACAATAAAAATCGCCACTAACAGCTACAATTCTATAAAAAAAGCGGAATAATCGTCAAAAACTGCTAAAATTCGTCACAATTAGCTAAAACATCGTCAGAAACAGCTCAAAATTCGTAAAACAGCTATCAAATCGTCAAAAACAGCTAAAAATCTTCAAAACAGCTAAAAAATCATAATCAAATACTAAAAATCGTCAAACCAAAGCTAAAAATCCTTAAAAAACAACGCGTAAAAAAAGGCTAAAAATCGTCAAAAAAGCTAAAATTTGTCAAAACAACTAAAAATATCAAAAACAACAAAGAATTGTAAACAAATGATAAGAATCGTCAAAAAGATCTAAACTATTCGTCAAAGAAATCTAAAAAATCGTCGAAATAGCTTAAAAATCGCAAAAAATGTATAAAATCATCAAAAACATCAATAAATTCGTATGAACTGCTGACAAATCGTAAAAAAGCGTAAAAATGCTCAAAAAAATTAAAATTTGTCAAAAAAGTTTAAAAATCGTCAAAATATCAAAAAAATCGGTATAAATAGGTATAAATTAGTTATAAGTATAAAATTGGTAAAAATTCGTAAAAAATTTATATATCGTCAATAACAGCTATGAATTCGTAAGAACAGCTAACAAATCGCACAAAATAGCTATAAAATCGTAATATGAATTTAAAAATCGTCACTAACAGCTAAAATTCGTTAAAAATTTCGATTAAATTTGTCAGAAAAGCTAAAAAATCGAGAAAATAGCAAAAAAGATCGTCAAAACGGCTTAAATTTTAGAAACAGCTAATAAATATCATAAACACAAAAAATAGTAATACCATGATACAAATAGTTAAAAACAGGTAATAACCGTCAAAATAGATTAAAATTCATCAGAAATAGCAATGAAATCGTGAAAAATGTTAAAAATTCGTCAAAAAAAGCAATAAATTTGTGAAAACAATTAAAAAATCGCCACTAACAGCTACAATTCGTTAAAAACAGTGGAACAATCGTCTAAAACAGCTAATATTTGTCACAATTAGCTAAAACATCGTCAGAAACAGCTCAAAATTCGTAAAACAGCTATCAAATCGTCGAAAACAGCTAAACATCTTCAAAACAGCAATTAAATCGTAATTAAATACTAAATATCGACGAAAATAAGCTTAAAATCCTTAAAAAAGAACGCGTACAAAAAGCTAAAAAATCGTCAAAACAGCTAAAATTTATCAAATCAACTAAAAAATCATAAAACAGCAAAGAATTGTAAACAAATGAAATGAATCGATAAAATCAGCTAAAATGTTCGTCAAAAAAATCTAAAAAATCGTCAAAATAGCTAAAAAATCGTCACATATAGCTTTAAAATCGAAAAAAATGTATAAAATCATCAAAAACATCGATAAATTCGTAATAACTGCTGACAAATCGTAAAAATGGTCATTAAAATTAAAATTTGTCAAAACAGTTTAAAAATCGTCAAAATAACAAAAAAATCGGTATAAATAGGTATAAATTCGGTATAGGTAGAAAATAGGTAGAAAATAGGTATAAATTCGTATAAAAATTATATATTGTCCATAACAGCTATAAATTCGTATGAACAGCTAACATATCGTGCAAAATAGCTATAAAATCGTAAAATGAATTTAAAAAATCGTCACTAACAGCTAAAATTCGTTAAAAATATTCGATAAAATTTGTCAAAACAGCTAAAAAATCGTGAAAATGGCAAAAAAGATCGTCAAAACAGCTAAAATTTTAAAAACAGCTTAAATATATTAAAAACACCAAAAATTAGTAATTCCATGATACAAATAGTCAAAAACAGCTAATAACCGTCAAAATAGATTAAAATTCATCAGTAATAGCAATAAAATCGTGAAAAATGTTAAAAATTAGTTACAAAAAGCAATGAATCCGTGAAAACAATTAATGAATCGCCACCTACATCTACAATTCGTTAAAAACAGCTTCACAATCGTCATAATCAGCTAAAATTCGTCACAAGCTGCTAAAACATCGTCAGAAACAGCTCAAGATTCATAAAATAGCTATCAAATCGTTAAAAACAGCTATATATCTTCAGAACAGCTAAGATATCGTAATTAAATACTAAAAATCGTCAAAACTAAGCTAAAAATCCCTAAAAAACAACTCGTACAAAAAGCTAAAAAATCTTCAAACCAGCTAAAATTTGTCAAAACAACTAAAGAATATCAAAAACTGCAAAGAATTGTAAACAAATGATAAGAATCGTCGAAAAGAGCTAAAATATTCGTCAAAAAAATTAAAAAAATCGTCAAAATAGCTAAAAAAACGTCACAAATAGCTATAAAATCGCAAAATGTATAAAAACATCAATAAATTCGTAAGAACTGCTGACAAATCGAAAAAAGCTAAAAAATGGTCAAAAAAATTAAAATTTGTCAAAAAAGTTTAAAAATCGTCAAAATAGCAAAAAAATCGGTATAAATTGGTATAAATTCGGTTTAGGTATAAAATAAGTATAAAATAGGTATAAAATCGTAAAACATTTATATATCGTCAATAACAGCTATAAATTCGTAAGATCAGCTAAATAATGGTACTTAATAGCTATAAAATCGTAATATGAATTTTAAAAATCGTCACCAACAGCTAAAATTCGTTAAAAATTTTCGATAAAATTTGTCAAAACAGCTAAAAAATCGTGAAAATAGCAAATAAGATCGTCAAAACAGCTTAAATTTTAGAAACAGCTAAAAAATATCATAAACACCAAAAAATAGTAATCCCATGATACAAATAGTCAAAAACAGCTTATAACCGTCAAAATAGATTAAAATTCGTAAAAAAATAGCAATAAATTTAATACTAAGAAGTATTAAAATGATGAACGAAAACTTCTTTTTCTCCTGAAAAGTTCAAAATAATTATCAATAACTAATATTTTAGCGAAAGTTTTCTTTTTTTTTTGGTAATTTTTTTTAATTTTTTGACTACTTCTTAGTTCATATTTACTCAATTTTAGGAACTCAACGAGAAGTATTAAAATGATGAACAAAAACATCTTTTTCTCCGAGAAAGATCGAAAAATTCCTCAGTAACCCTGAATTTTAACGAAATTTTTCAGTTTTTTGGCGCTAATATTCCTTCTTTCTTGTAATTCTTAGCCCGTTTTACTCGATTTGAGAAATTCAATGAGATGTATTCAATTGATGATGGAAAATTTCTTTTTTCCGGATAACCTCGAGAAAATCATAAATAACTGAGTATTTTGCAAAATTTTTCAGTTTTTTGGCGTTATTTTGCATTTTCTCGTTTAATTCTTGGCCCGTATATGCTCGATTTTAAGGAATTTATCGAGAAGAATTAAAATGATGAACGAAAACTTCTTTTTCTTCCGAAGAGTTTGAAAAAATCATCAATATCTGAGAATTTTAGCAAAATTTTTCTTTCTTTTTCCGCTATATTCCCTTTTTTTGAGTAATTCTTAGCCCGTTTATACTCTATTTGAGGAATTCAACAGGAAATAATACAATGAACGAAAAGGTCTTTTTCTCCGGGAAAGATCGAATAATTCCTCAGTAATTCAGAATTTTAACGAATGTTTTCAGTTTTTCGGCGCTTTTATTTTTTTTTCTTGCAATTCTTAGCCCGTTTTACTCGATTTGAGAAATTCAATGAGATGTATTCAATTGATGATGGAAAATTTCTTTTTTCCGGATAACCTCGAGAAAATCATAAATAACTGAGTATTTTGCAAAATTTTTCAGTTTTTTGGCGTTATTTTGCATTTTCTCGTTTAATTCTTGGCCCGTATATGCTCGATTTTAAGGAATTTATCGAGAAGAATTAAAATGATGAACGAAAACTTCTTTTTCTTCCGAAGAGTTTGAAAAAATCATCAATATCTGAGAATTTTAGCAAAATTTTTCTTTCTTTTTCCGCTATATTCCCTTTTTTTGAGTAATTCTTAGCCCGTTTATACTCTATTTGAGGAATTCAACAGGAAGTAATACAATGAACGAAAAGGTCTTTTTCTCCGGGAAAGATCGAATAATTCCTCAGTAATTCAGAATTTTAACGAATGTTTTCAGTTTTTCGGCGCTTTTATTTTTTTTTCTTGCAATTCTTAGCCCGTTTTACTCGATTTGAGAAATTCAATGAGATGTATTCAATTGATGATGGAAAATTTCTTTTTTCCGGAAAACCTCGAAAAAAGCATAAATAACTAAGTATTTTAGCGAAAATTTTCAATTTTTGGCGTTATTTTGCATTCTCTCAAGTAATTCTTATTCCGTTTATGCTAAATTTTAGAAATTTAACGAGAAGTGTTAAAATGCTGAAGGAAAACTTCTTTTTTTCCTGAAAATTTCGAAAAAATCATAATTTATCTAAGTATTTCAGACAAATTTTTTAGTTTTTTTGCGCTATTTTGCATTTTTTCGAGTAATTATTTACCCGTTTATACTCGATTTGAGGAATTTAAGGAGAAGAATTAAGATGATGAACGAAAACTTCTTTTTTTCGGTAAACCTCGAAAAAATCATCATTAACTAAGTATTTTGGCGAAATTTTTCTTTTTTTGATTTTTCTTTTTTTTCCTTTTTTGATTAATTCTTAGCCCTTTTATACTCGATTTGAGAAATTCAAGGGGAAGTATAAAAATGATGAACGAAAAGATCTATTTCTCCAGAAAACATTGAAAAAATCATCAAAAACTCAGAATTTTAGCAAAATATTTCAGTTTTTTTGCTCTATTATGCCTTTTTTCGAGTAATTTTTAACCCGTTTTTCACTCGATTTAAGGAATTTCACGAGATGAATTAAAATGATGAACGAAAACTTCCATTTTTCCAGAAAACCTTGAAAAAATCATCATTAACTAAGTATTTTAGCGAAATTTTTCTTTTTTTTCATGCTATTTTTCCTTTTTTTTCATGCTATTTTTCCTTTTTTTGAGGAATTCTTAGCCCGTAAAAACTCGATTTGAGGAATACAACGAGAAGTATTAAAATGTTGAACGAAAATGTCTTTTTCTCCGGAAAAGTGCGATAAAATTATCAATAACTTAGTATTTTAGCGCAATTTTTCTGTTTTTTTAAGCTATTTTGGCTTTTTTTGAGTTATTCTTAGCCCGTTTATACTCGATTTTAGGAATTTAACGAGAAGAATTAAATGTATTAACGAAAACGTCATTTTTTCCGGAAAACCTCGAAAAAATCATCCATAACTAAGTATTTTAGCGAAAGTGTTCTTTTTTTTGGCGATATTATTCCATTTTTCTTGTAATTCTTAGCCCGTGAACGTAATCGTCTTTTTCTCCGGGAAAGTTCGAAAAAATCATCATTGAAGCGCCGCTTTAGAGCGCGGAAAAAAGTCTCCAATTTTTCAAAAAAAGTCGCCTAAAAAGTCGGCAATATTTTTGAAAAAAGTCTCTTTAAAAGTCTGAGTTATTTCCATGAAGAAGTGGCTGAATTTTACTGAACTGATGGAGAAAAGAGGGTAGAGATGCGGATTCGTGGGTTTACGTGTTATTTTATGGACTTTTAAGACAGGAGATCACCATAATTTACAAATTTTTTTTTTAAATTCTGAATAACACTTTCTTTGATGATCAGCAATTGTTTAAGAATATTGTTGACCCCTGTAATTTTCTAAGCTGATGAATATCTATCTTTATTTTGAAAAAGGGAAAAATAAAGTCAAATTACAGGGTATGGATAACAGATTTTATTTATTAATTTCATGATATAAAATAAAGGAAAAAAACGTATTTTCATTCACTTTGAGTTGTATTGCCAAACAATTATTTAATGAAGTAGTGACAGATAAGGTATTTTTCTGTTTTCCATGGTAAATGTTGTGCGACGTTCGGTCAAAATAAGTTTATACGTCGAGAACGATCGCTCAACTTCACATGTTGTAATAGGAGCATATCTCAGCGTAGCCACTTCACTTAAGGTGAGTTTTTGTAAAACATTAGATGTCTGCCCCTTGACCTCTCCGTTGAGAATCTGAGCTATATCAGTCATTAACTTGAAGCCTTCGTTTTTATCCAAAACATTGCACAATTTGCCACAAACACTTACGGCTTGTTCACCCTTTACACATTCAAGTTTCTTCTTCACATTTATTATTGTCGACACCGAATCACTGATGCTCTGGATGGAAGATTCAAGATATTTGATTTTTTCTACTAAAACCCAAAGGATGCTGAAATACATACAATTTCCAGTGGGAGTGTGCTATCTTCTAAGAGTTCTCGAGCATTTTCTATACATTCTGCATCGTCTTCAGAGTCAATATTCTGTATAACCTGAAGTAAAAAATACAGTTTTCCTCTTTAATTTAGAACGTGCAGTTGTAGTTATTTTTAACTGAGCAAAATTGCACGAATTCTATTTCATATAATGAAATTGATTCATCAGTTACAATCATAACTACAAATAATTACTTACATTCTTAATTTTCTCGAAGTGTTGTGCATTGAACACGCAAGCTTCCAGCCATGTTCCAAATCTCGTGAGGACTGGATCCGGAGGCAATGGCAGATCACAGCAAAATGTTTGGTATATTTCCACGCGCGATGGTGCTTTCAAAAATACCTACGAAAATATTAAATATTAGTTCTGCAGTAATATATTGGAAAATTTATTTTTAGATTTATTAACGGCAAGTACCTACCTTCTTAATGGTAGAGACCCACTTATTTGCATTGGGAAATCTTTTGCGATTTTCTTCGAATACTCTGTGAAGAGTATGTGAAGATTTCGTGTGATTCTTACCCCGTCTGTACTCGATTTAAAGAATACAACGAGAAGTATTAAATTGATGAACGAAAACCGACATTTATCTTTTTTTTTGATACTATTTTGCCTTTTTTTGAGTAAATCTTATCCCGTTTGTAGTCGATTTAAGGAATTCAATGAGAAGTATTAAAATGACGAACGAGAACTTCTTTTTCTCGGGAAATCCTCGAAAAAATCATCAATAACTCAGAATTTTAGCGAAATAATTCTTTTTATTGCGCTGTTTTTCCTTTTTTCGAGAATTTTTAACCCGCTTACACTCGATTTGAGGAATTCAACGAAAAGTATTAAAATGATGAAAAAAATGTCTTTTTCTCCGGAAAAGTTCGAAAAAGTCATCAATAACTAAGTATTATAGCAAATTTTCAGTTTTTTTGCGCAATTTTGGATTTTTTTGAGTAATTCTTAGCCCATTTAAACTCGATTTTAAGAATTCAACGACAAATATTAAAATGATCACCGAAAACTTTATTTTCTCCTGAAGAATTTTAAAAAATCATCAATAACTTAGAATTTTAGCGAAATTTTTCTTTTTTTACGCTATTTTGAATTTTTTTGAGTAATTCTTAACCCGTTTATGCTCTATTTGAGGAATTTAACGAGAAATATTAAAATTATGAACGAAATCATCTTTTTCTCCGGAATAGTTCGAAAAAATCATCAATAACTAAGTATTTTAGCGAAATTTTCAGTTTTTTTGCGCTATATTGTTTTTTTTTCGAGTAATTCTTAGCCCATTTATATTCAATTTTAAGATTTCAACGAGAAATATTAAAATGATGATCGAAAACTTCTTATTCTCTTTTAAAAATTAAAAAAAATCATCAATAACTCAGAATTTTACCGACATTTATCTTTTTTCTTGATACTATTTTGCCTTTTTTTTGAGTAATTCTTATCCCGTTTGTAGTCGATTTAAGGAATTCAACGAGAAGTATTAAAATGATGAACGAGAACTTCTTTTTCTCCTGAAAAGCTCGAAAAAATCATGAAATAACTATGCATTTAAGCCCAATTTTCCAGTTTTTTGGCGCATTTTGCCTTTTTTCGTTTAATTCTTAGCCCGCTTATAATCAATTTGAGAAATTTAACGAGAAGTATTAAAATGATGAACGAAAACTTCTTATTCTTTTGAAAAATTAAAAAAAAAATCATCAGTAACTCAGAATTTTACCGACATTTATCTTTTTTTTTATTCTATTTTGCCTTTTTTTGAGTAATTATTATCCCGTTTGTAGTCGATTTAAGGAATTCAACGGGAAATATTAAAATGATGAACGAGAACTTCTTTTTCTCCTGAAAAGCTCGAAAAAATCATGAAATAACTATGCATTTAAGCCCAATTTTCCAGTTTTTTGGCGCTTTTTTGCCTTTTTTCGTATAATTATTAGCCCGTTTATACTCAATTTGAGGAATTTAACGAGAAATATTGAAATGATGATCGAAAACTTCTTATTCTATTGAAAAATTAAAAAAAAAAAATCATCAGTAACTCAGAATTTTACCGACATTTATCTTTTTTTTTGATACTATTTTGCCTTTTTTTGAGTAAATCTTATCCCGTTTGTAGTCGATTTAAGGAATTCAATGAGAAGTATTAAAATGACGAACGAGAACTTCTTTTTCTCGGGAAATCCTCGAAAAAATCATCAATAACTCAGAATTTTAGCGAAATAATTCTTTTTATTGCGCTGTTTTTCCTTTTTTCGAGAATTTTTAACCCGCTTACACTCGATTTGAGGAATTCAACGAAAAGTATTAAAATGATGAAAAAAATGTCTTTTTCTCCGAGATGAACGAAAACGTCGTTTTTACGGAAAATATAATCAATAACCCAGATTTTCAGCGACATTTTTCATTTTTTTGGCGTTATTTTGCCTTTTTCGAGTAATTAATAGCCCCTTTATACTCGATTTGAAGAAGTAAACGAAAAGTAATAAAATGATGAACGAAAACGTCTTTTTATCTTGAAAAGTTTGAAAAAATCATCAATAACTTAGTATTTTACCGAAATTTTACAGTATTTTTGCGCAATTTTGCCTTTTTTCGAGTAATTCTTAGCCCGTTTACACTCGATTTGAGGAATTCAATGAGAAGTATTAAATTGATGAACGAAAACTTATTTTTTTCCGGAAAAGTTCGAAGAGTCATCAATAACACTGAATTTTAGCAAAATGTTTTATTTTTTTTGCACTGTTTTGACTTTTTCGAGTAATTCTACTCCCATTTTTATTCGAATTGAGCAAATCAACAGGCAGTTGCCTCGAAAAAAGGCAAACTATTGCCAAAAAACTAAAACATTTCGCTAATATACTTAGTTGTTGATGATTTTTTTGATCTTTTCCAGAGAAAAAGACGTTTAAGTTCATCATTTTAATACTTCACGTTAAGTTTCTCAAATGGAGTATAAACGGGCTAAGAAATACTCGAAAAAAGGCTAAATAGCGCCAAAATACTAAAAAATCTCGCTAAAATCCGGTGTTATTGATGAATTTTTCGATGCTTGCCGGAGAAAAAGACCTTTTCGTTCATCATTTTAATACTTCTCGTTGAATTCATCAAATGGAGTATAAACGGGCTAAGCATTACTCGAAAAAAAGCAAAATTGCGCAAAAAAACTGAAAAATTTCTCTTTATTATTAGGTCTTTCTTCCTTTACCGATTACGAACTGTTTCTTCCTTTACACATTAAAAAGTTCTTCTTCCTTTACGCATTGCAAAATATTTCTTCCTTTACACATTACAAATTTTTTCTTCCTTTACACATAACAAACTTCATCTTCCTTTACACATTACAAACTGTATCTTCCTTGACACATTACAAACTGTTTCCTTCTTTTCACATTCCAAATTCTTTCTTCCTTTACACATTACGTATTATTTCTTCCTTTACACATAAGAAACTTTTTCATTCACTACACATTACATTCTATTTCTTCAATTAAAGATTTCAGTTTTTTGGCGCTACTTTGCCTTTTTTCAAGAAATTCTTAGGCCATTAATACTCGATATAAGGATTTAAACGAGATTTTTCGATGTCATCTCATTCAAACGAGGATAATAATTCAAAATAGAGTTTAATTTTTGAAATTTCGATAAAAAACCCTTTTCTTTGCATTTTTTAATAATATCTATATCAAACGAGGAGAAGTAAGGCATAAGAGAGGATAATTATTGATATTTCGCTCAAATTTTTGATTTTCGTTGCATTATTTCAATATTATCTTGTTTAAACGAGGATAATAAATGCGAAATAGACGGTTATTATTGAAATTTTGCTAAAATTATTTCTTTTCGTTGCATTTTTTCGATTATATCTCTACGAAATGATGATAATAAAGCCAAAAAAGGATTAATCAAAGTGATATTTCGCTAAAGTTTCCCTTTCCGGTGTTTTTTTTTTTTGAGATAATTTCGAAAGAAATTACGAAAATAAACGCAATATAGAGGAAAAAAATATAAACATCGCTAAAATAACCTTATTCGTATCGTTTATTCGTATTTGTATATTTTTAGATATTATTTTGAATGACCCACGGAAATAAAGGCATATAGAGCTAAAAATTAAAACATCGCTAAAATTTCCATTCTTTTCACTATATGATCTAGAATATACACATAAATAACGCAATATAGGGGAAAATTTAAATTTCTAAATTTTCATGTTTCTTTTTTTCGATATTATCTTGAGAAAATGAGTAAAATAAAGGCAAAAAAATAATTTCTTGTAATCTGTAAAGGAAGAAAGTGTTTGAAATATTTAAAGGAAGAAATAGTATGCAAAGTGTAATGGAAAAAAATGTTTCTTATGTGTAATGGAAGAAATAATTCGTAATGTGTAAAGGAAGAAACAGTTTGTAATGTGTAAAGGAAGAAACAGTTTGTAATGTGTAAAGGAAGGTAAAGTTTGTAATGTGTAAAGGAAGGTAAAGTTTGTAATGTGTAAAGGAAGATAAAGTTTGAAATTTGTAAAGGAAGAAAAAATTTGTTATGTGTAAAGGTGTGTCACGTTCAAACGAGGATATTTAGGTAACTGAAGGCACTACACGCACTCATGGTACTACCTAAACATACGCCATGGCCTTTTGTCTAATATGATCCTGTATTATTGGGAGAGATCTCATAATTCGTCCCTGCCACAGCAAACCCAAGTAACTCCTCTTCTCTGTAACCTCCGCCTATATGCTAAAGACTTTTCCCAAATAAATCTCCACTTCATTCTCTTCAGTCACTCATTTGATCACCTATTGCATTCTTAACACACACACAAATACATTTAATTTACATGCATTAAACTCACACCAAACTAAAAGACCAAGTACAAAGTCACAAAGAGTTATAAATAAAAATGGAAATCCTTTTCGTCAATCAGATTTTGATATTCGGATATAATCCTTACGACAACTATGCTTCCCTTAGTATGGCTAACTTAAATTTAGATGGAATGAAATTTCTTCGAAATAAAATGGGCATAAAATTTATATTAGCTCGTCAAATAAAAAGCCAACTGCTAAATTATAAAGCTAGAACCGCATTTTGCAATTTGCGTCAGTTGTTAAATCGAAAAATGTGCATCGAGATCAAAATTGAATTAATGTAAATCTTTCAATTTGAATGGGGATCTCTGAAAGCAAGAAGATCAAGAAAATGGTTAAGATTGCTAGTTCAATTCCGGGTAAAGACTTTTGCGGAAATCTAACCGTTACTATGCGACCCACCGTACCGCTTAAGCCGGTCTGAGATAAGCGTAAAATGAGAGAATGATATTACACCTCATGTTTTTATAAATTAATTCTTTAAGCGTACGATAGGAAATAATAAACTAACGAATTAATTTTAAGGCTCGGTGGCAAATTTCCTCTGAAAATATCCCACCCTTAATTCTCTTGAAAATCTAAATGACCTACTTTTGGGATGAACATGGAAAACAATCTAAGAAGGGTGAAAAACAGCGAAAGCGAAAGTTTTGGTCCGAATGTGAAACCTTCACACCCCATTAGATTTCCTCAATATATCCATAAAAATATTTCCGCTTTCAAGCAAATTGAATCGCCTGAAGTACTAGCACGCTTCATAGTAAGAAGTAGAAAAACATGCTACCTTAGCTCGAAAGGCAGTTTCGAACACCGGTGAAGGCCGTTTTTACAGAACGCGTTCTCTACACCTGTCGCTTAAGAAATTCTTCGAGCGGAAGGTCAAATGCACTGAACGCGAGATTTTAATGTATTACTCTCTTTAAAGCACGAATTGCAGACACACTAATAGACGTAAACTATCGGCAAAGATAACAAATGTTACCTTAAAGCAAAGTATTTATTGAAAGGCTACAATGAGTCAGCTTTTTCCAAATAACTGTACACCGAGGATAGTCTAAAAGGAACTCGAGTCATTATAATTTTTTAGAGCTATATTTATTGGATGGTATACGGAACCATTATCGGCTATAATTGTAAACTTCTATTTTCCTCTAACAGAACGCGAACCCCATTTAGCTAAAGATTGCTAATAGTGGGACACCAACCTTCAAATGACCGTTCTTTATTAGATTGCTTAAGTATACAAAACATGGATCTGGACATTCTCAATTAAATCGATGTAATAAGTCGCGAAACGATTATGAAACATACGATGACCTCAGGTTGAAGGGAAAGCTATTATCACAGTAAAATTCGATACCGACGATCAGAATCAGAACTCGCAACAGATTTTGTTCAAATTTAATAACTTATGATCGCATTTACTTTGATTGCCTCTCAAAAATGGAACTCAATCTTTGTCTCACTGCCTTTAAATCACTGGTTTGGATTATCCCAATCAAATCCACACAAGATATTACGAAATGAATACAGAAAGTACATTTAACCCAAAGATAGACGGTAAAACAAAACGCCGATCATTCTAGAATAAAACTGGATCTGGACGAGAAGAATCGGAGCCCACAGTAAAAGTTCAAAAGACTTACTCTGATTGCGTCTCGAAAAAGGTTTCATTACCTCAATGGCTCGCTGTGTTTCTGCTTGGAGGGACGTCGAGCGACTTCTGGTGAGAGTCTCTTCCTTAAGGTCACACTCAATGGAACACAATGCTTTAAGACGTCATTTAGCGACATTTGCGCCACCAAAATCCCATTTTGCCGACCAAGTCGGAACTACTCAACCTGTCAGTAGCGATTCCTTATTTTCTATATATTTATTTTTTCTATTTTCTATATTCCTTATCAACACATTAAAACCTTACACGCCGCCTTTCGTTGTGAGGCAGTGGGTGTAAACACCAGTTGAATCTAAACTGCTTCCTTATTCGGTTATTGTCGCCTATCGTTCGCGGAAATAATGAATTTTTAAATGATTCGTCGTAGCATCTATTTCTCTTAACTTACGTTCATTATAGGATCGACCGAGGTAGCAGGGGGTTGCATGATACCGATTGTATCTTCTGCAAATGTAGTTTCCCTGAATTTATTATGCAATCGCCGCCTAGCTTCCAATCTCCAGTCTTACAAGGATTTTCAACCTACGTCTGAGAGCATTTTTGTGTTTTTTAAATCGTAGTATTTCTTAACAAAACGAACCGCCTTACGCTGCACTTTCTCGAGGTATACGTGTCATACGCCGGATCCCATATATTTGCCGCATATTCCAGAAGGGGTTATTTTACCTGACCAAGTTAAAATAACATCGCTATCGGTGAGAGAACGCGTTCTCTCACGTTTTCATCGCATTTACTGACAATACGCTTTACAAATCCAAGCCTTTCACTTGCTTTGCCGCAGAGTTTTCGAATATGCGTGCTCCAATTTATGTCATTATGCAGTCATTCAAATAGTTCACAAAATACAATATACAAAGCTTTAGAAATCTCGATTACTATAATGCCCCACAAAAGTCAATCCATAAGAGGCTCATAAAATCCTATGAAACTCTTTCTCTCAAACGGCTGTCCTAGGTTGAAGAAATTCCAAGTTCTATTTCATAAATAAAAGTAGTCAAGAAATGTTAAATCCAGAATGATGTAAACTTCAAATGAATACTTCGTGATAACAATAATTAAAGTTCTGCTTGATAAAGTTTAAGAACTCCATGATAGGTATGAAAATGAGTATATAATTTTAAAAGATTTTATAAGTATTAAAGAAATAATGGTGCAAGTATAGCCATCTGAAAGCTTAAATATACAAAGTCCTCAATGTCATTAACTTATTTGGAGCTTAATTTATCAAAAGATCACATAAAAGTTTTGCACAAGGAGCACATCAAATAGTGCACAAAATGAACAATAATTAAACACAATATTATAGAAATTCAAATTATTACTATGCCATGCAAAATTCAATCTCACTTATCATAAGAATTTTTTTTTCAAATGCTTGTCCTATCTAAAAGAAGTTCAAACTATTTTCTCATGAATCCCCAGGTAATTGATGGGAATGGATAGTGGAAGTGGAATTTTGGAGAAAGTGTCTGAAGAGAAAGTTGATTTTCTGTTACTATTGTGCCATGGAGGACTCTCAAGAAGATAACCATAATTTATTTTTAATCTATATTAATTTATTTGGATCTCATTTATTCTTATTAATGATAATAATTCGATTAAATATAAGAAAATGATTATATCTATTATATATAAGATAAAGTTCTAGTTGATAACTTGATAGTGCGGATAACCAATGAAATAATACAAGGGATATATATGGTGACAAAAAATTCTAGGGAATATTGCGACCAGTGGAGACACTAGGGAAGATGCCTTAAAACGTCAAATACAAGCACCAAGAATTAATAGCAGGCAGCTAAATACGATTTCTGGCTAGCATTACTACTATAAAGGTTCCTTGACAAAGATCTGTCATGAAATTTCATATTACTTTGAATAAATGCGATTAAATAAGAAATTTCATGACGATAAAATGGCTTTCCACACTAGGTAAAATATTTTATAAAACAACTATAAAATATTAGCTAGGTATAGGTATGGATAAAGACGTTATAGCTGGTTCTGTAGCTAGAGTAGCTTTAACAACTATCATAGAAGCTTTAATGGAGAAAATAAATAAGAAAAATTAACCCTTGTATGCATGAAGATGGATTGTAGGCAAGAACATGGATTGCCCATCAACTTAGATGTTTATTAAACCCAAGACCAGACCAACCAAGTTTCTGACCCTTTCCCCGCCAAAACGCCTCTCTATCCCAGTTAGCGCAGTCCCAAGAAATACTGTTGTAGGAAATAAAAAAATTCTTTTTACCAAAGCTTGGCGGGCACTGTGCAAGGTTGCTTTGTGCACGAGGTTGATTATCCCTGGCTTAGATGATGATACATTGTTTGTTATCGCCTTAGGTACAATTATAGTTTAAAGATATATTTCATTTTTATCTATATATTTCTACTCATTTCATTTATGATGTTGGTAAAAATAACAGTTTGATAACATTTTAAAGGCATTGAGTGTCAACCCTGTGATGGTGACACCCAGGGCCCTCACCACCCTCTTAGTGACGCAACTGGAGAAGGCTATGGAGGGACTATCATGGATAAAATGTTTTATAAAAGTCTCCTTTTATAAAATTTGAGGCCCAATGCAATACCATATATTTTGTCCAACATCTTCTGTGTAAGACCCATAGTAAGAATTTCATTCCATTTATATTTTTTGACTTTATTTTTATTTAGATAGTGTAATACCAGCCTTTGAAAGAAGGTAATGAAGTAAATGTTTCTTATAGTTTACCTTCATATTTTTCGCTTGTGTGTCAAACTAAATAAAAAATTAATGAAACAAAAACTAATACACCATCTATCAAGTGCCATTTGGGTTCCCAACCCATGATGGGTTTGATCATTTCGTGGGAAAGGATGCATTGCAGTAAATGATCAACAACACTTTTTCTTACAATGCCTTAAATTTTTGCTCCTCTCTTCAGTTCACTAGATTTTGACATCTTGGGGTTTCTTCAACAAGCTTTTTTCCAAGGAAGCTCAAATGGCTGCAATGTTTAATCAAATCAGTTTCTGGGTAAAGTCTACCAAGCAACAGTAAATGGATTAATCAATGAACAGCCCTTCAAAATTCAACAAAATTTCTCTAATATGATGAAGATTATATTAATATTAGGAAGAGGGAAGGATGCAGAAATTTTCAACCCAAAGAAAAACGCTGACTTTATTAATTAATCCCCCTTCAATGTCTGATTTTTCCTCTACCACTGTCTTCAAATAATTTCTTCATTTGCAACCTTTTCTTTCACATTCATATTTAACGCTATTCTACAAATTTCTCTCCAACTTTACTTAGTATCTATCTCATTTACATCTTAAAAGCCTCCACTCTTAACATCCCTTTTCTAACAACCAGTTTCATGTCCATAATTCATTCGCTAAATCAGGGTTTCCCAATTTTTTTCTATAATGGAACACTTCGCAAACCTGGGAAGTTTAACGGAACACTTATGCTTCTGTTTGTAAAATTTTGAAAATCTTTTAATTACAACTAATTATTTAATAGTTATTTTTAAATATAAAACTATAATATTAAAACATGAACTAAAAATATGAATAAATAAAGGATTTAATGACTTTTATTCCACAATTCTCCAATAAGACTACAAATTGAACACCTATTCAGGTTCAGCGAAACACAGTTTGGGAAACCCTGCGCTAAATAATGGTGGATGATGTCACGCAAGATGGTAAAAAGTGGAGGGAACTTTTGAGGGGTAACTGCCAGCCATTCTTCCTGCACAGTAATCAATTTTGGTTTGGAAGATACTTTCTTTGTGCATGTCTCCCCTCTCAAGAGGATCTACCTTTCCTATTTTTTGAGTTTGAAAAGGCACACCACACACTATCCACCCATACTTTGCTAATTGACTATAGTATACTCCAAACCAACTATTTTCCAATTTTTACTTAAGTGCACGTTTTTCGAAAATCTTCTTTTTCTTCCTAAGAGTAATTGCAGATTATTTTAGTAAATTTTGGAAGGTTTTAGGGTGTTTGTGTTAATATCAATATGGATTCAGAAAGGATCATTCATGTGAGTTGCAGTTGCTGGCTTTTATGTCAAAATATATCAGAATTGTTAGATTTGAAAAAGGATGTGGATTCCATAGTAATCGATTTTCCAAAGTATTTGTCACAGTACTATTTGTCACAATACAGTACATCATTAGTAGTTAGCGAAAACAGATAAAATGGGTATAGATGAGAAGGTTAAAAAGTGGTCATGAAATTTATTAATTGGTAGATTACAGCAAGTAAAACTAGGCGAAATTTCATCCGACAAATTAGAAATAACCTCAGGAGTTCCCCAGGGAAGTGTAATCAGGCCATTACTTTTCCTAAATCTATGTGATGGCTTACATAAAGGCTAAATCTAAAAAAAATACTTTTTTGACAATTGTATGATTTACAGAGAGATAAAATATGAAAATGATACCAAATTTTTACAAGAAGGCATTGAAGATGTTGAGAGGTGGTCATTAATAAATGGAATGAAGGTAAATGCTAAGAAAAGTAAACATATAATAGTAAGAGGAAAGAGAGAGCACTTACGTATTACCACAAAGGTTTCTGAATCCATGAAAAAAAGACCATATTCATGTGTACTGATGATATTTTATTCACAAAGAATACACATGCAAAGAAATTGTCTACACAGAGAATACAAAACGTTTTAATTTTTGCAATTGAAATAAAATGAGTGACCATCCTCTGAGTTCAGAGAGATAATGATAGCAGACCCTGAAACATAGACATCCTGTCTAAAAACCTGAAAAATTATAATGATACTGTTTGCACTCTCAAGACTTGTCATATTGGCATCTTTTTTCTCAACTTTGGAAATCACCTGGAAACATTTTTTGCGTCTCGCAAAAATATCTCATATTAAAGTCTCTCCAGTTAACAATAATTTCCAATAATGTCGTTAACAATGCACTCGACAGAACTCACTCATACCACGTTACATTATTCACCTATGTTCACCTCAGTTTTTCTCAGGCCTAGCGACACAACCTGATAATAATTTCGATCTTATTTTCTATACAAAAGCTTCCTCGGCCAATCAGAAGTATCAAATCATTCATTCTACAACTCCGTTAACAAAATAACAAGCCAACAGTTTCAATCATCTTCCACGGATTTACAATGATCTCCAAAAACATCGCCAGGAGCGGTTTGTTCCGGCACAAAATAATTTCCATAATACAAGGACATAAAAAGACAACATTCATTCATTTAACCTTCCTAGCTGTTAGTGAAGTGAATGGTTGTGAGGTAGAACACTCTTACAACGAGAAGAGTGCAGAAATGATCACAGGTCTTGCCCAGCATTCTCACCACGTGTATGCAGTCAACACGGGACTAAAATCACACGTTCCATAACTTTTGTCATAGAAAAATATCAAACTAATTTTTTACCTCGAAATGATTCCGGTTACTCCTCATTCAGTTGCTTCCATAGGCTGTGCTTTTTGAGAGGGGAAAAATTTTGCCTTAATCATCAGCTGATAAAAGAATAGGGTCAATTTGTTGACAGTACCCATTTGGATTAAGCGATTTTATGCAATCACCTCAATGCCGAAAAACGATGCACCAAAATGCAAAATCATCAATTCCTTTCGAAATATTTCAAAATATCAATAACCACTTCAATGCCAAAAAATGATGCACTAAAATGCAAAATCATCAATTCTGTTTGAGGAAATCCATTTTCAAAATTCCAATTACGAATTCCGTAACATTTAGGAGAAACAAAATCAAAAGAAGATTTCCAGTTGAATAATATATTTTATAAATGGCTTAAACTGACAGATGCAAACTCATTTTGCACAGGGTTAGCCAAAGATATTTTTAATGAGATTCATTGGGCGGTAGCTAATATTCCCAGTGATAAAAACCTTTGTCAACAGCCAAATTTTGAATTTAAAGAGTATTTCAACACTACAAATCAGAAAATAAATATTCAGATTCCTTTCAATGCCAAACAAAAATAAGGAAATACAAGAGGACATTGATAGAAACTGAGCTCATGGCTAATTATATTCATTTTCAATTTTCTGGAACATAAAAATAGGTGATTATTTCTTTTGCCCCTTGCATACACTGAGAAAGATGTGTTCTTGATCAAATCTATCGAAAGTTTTTCATTATTTTAGACTTGAAATCACATTGTTTCATAGACTTACAGACTCACTAAAAGTTAATTTTTTCCTTTTAATTGTAAAAAGATGGTAATTCGTATGACTTAACATAAATTTACATTTGTTATGATAAAATGCACAAATAAAACTAAGTTTTTCACCTTTTTTTTTGACCAGTGAAATCTAATTAGACTAATCTGAACAGATATTCTGAGGATCATTCATGAAACCTCCGCAAAACAAACAAGAACGGTATGAACTCTAACTTCTATAATCCCACCGACGCTCGTACCAAATGGAAAAAGATCATTCACACTCACGACGAAGATGAATCCCAATCAGACTTCTACGAAAGACATAAGAGTGTCCTCAAAGCACAATCATCATAGTAAGTCCATTTCTTTTTAAATACTTTTGCTCACATTTCGGGAAAAACGTTCGTGTCAACCGAAAAGTCAACTCAAAGGTCCCTACTTCCACTTTGGTGAAGAGCTAATTTCATAGAGAGTGCATTAAGTCGTCGGAGTGAGTGATCTCTTATAGTCATAAAAACATCTTCGTAACACATATCCCATTCTTCAGATCTCGCGGGAAAAACGAACACACCGTGAGGAAATATACATGAGTCCGTCTGATTTTGCCTCCATTGTCGTGATGCAAAAAGTTTCAACAGGTTAACCTCGTGTGCACACCAATTCACACTTTCTGCGGCAATGAGTCAACAACACACACAGCAGAATTGTTACATGAAGAGAAACATAGATGACGTCTTTAGATGGCAGTCTGAGAAGCACAACCCTATCACCATAAAAATTTTACCATTCCCATTCTTCTGCAAATGGCGAGTGATTTATTTACAATTTCTTGTGGTCCCTCATGGCCCCACTTGCTCTATGTCCCTGGGGTCAGTAGATGACCTCGTAAACTGTTGCCTTTTTATCACCTGATCCTGTTACTATATATTTGTCATCAGCCGAGATGTCACAACTCAATACTGATGAGGACTCCTTAGACTGAAAAGGACAAATAGAAGACATAAGAAGACTATTTCCTTAGAGAATTTGTGTACATGTATAGCAACAGCAATAATTATATATTATAATAGTATATTTACTTAATAATAGCTATAAAATAATAAGGCAAACATTGATGGAATGCATTTTCATGACTTTCTTAGTATAAAATGCTCATAATTACAGTACTTGCAACTAAGTAATTTAAAGACAAGATATTGTAGTGTATATTCTAAGTTTGAAGTCCTTACATAAATACAATAACATTATTCCAGTCATAAAGAAATTCAAGCATATCTTATAGATGCTCGTCTCCAGGGATGGATCTAGAAAAAAATTTTTGGGGGGGTCCGATCGAAAAATTTAAAAATAAAAGATATTTCGGCTTTCACAAAACGTGACGTTAGAATTGTGTTAGACAAACTCGATTTTTTTCGCTAGTGATTGCTTATTAAATTGTGTGTTTATTTGCGTTATTTGAGTTTCATTTTCGAAAAATAGGGACAAGAATAAAAAGTTTAATAAAAGTAACTGTCCATTGTGATCATAATTTATCAGAATATTTTTTATTAGATGTTAATAACACACAATATAATATTATAAAATATCGAAATGACTTATTGACTTTATATATTGATAGTATATACTGTATCTACAAATAGTCTACGGACATCCGGAGCAATCCGGAGACCATCTCCTACGGTTGAAGGACCGTGTACGGGTATTGAGATTTGAGGGAGTCTGATATTTCGGGGGTGGTCCAGACCCCCAGGACCACCCCCTGGATCCGTCCCTGCTCGTCTCAATGATTAGAATTGACTTTAATTACTCAACACAGAAAAATAAAGAACAATCTCATGGGATGATAATTAAGTAATTCAATTAATTGTAGCTATTGCTTATCTATCTATATATTACAATCCTTCCGATACCAAACACTAATAAAGTATATTTCGTGCATTCAATATATTTGTAATTAAACATCATTACAGCACAGTTTTGAATCTTGTCCAGCCAGTTCTAAATCTAGAGTGGTGATAAAAATATTTCCACTTAATTACATTAGGGAGTGAAAAAAGATTCCAAGAAAGGAAAAAGTATTTGCCCCTACATAAGAAAAAGCTACTGACTCAGTTCTTTTCTTCTCTCGAAGATGGTCACCGAAATACGTATACTAACGCTAGAGAATAATAACGCTTACCCCAGTTACTTTGACCCCCATGGTTAGGATACTTCCGCACGACGGATTGTTCGCAAACAACGGCTATTTGGAGCTCTTTTACCTCTTAATGATATGTATTTCACTTTATACAAATATAACATGTATTTCACCTGCATTGACCTTGCCACCTCGCTTGTGACCTATCTACAAACATATATAATCTATAATAATAATCTTCCTGGCTAACTGGATTTCTGCTTAGGGAATGGTCATAAGTGTTCGTCTATCGCTCATATTATACATTCACTTTAATTGGTGTCTTGCTCTATGTGAAGCATTAACCCTCTGTCAGTTGCGCCGTTGTATTCTGTACAACACAGACGGTTTTTGGGTCCCGTTTCTACCTGGACGGTCCCTTGAACCTCATGCCCAGATCTATTTCTTTATTGCACTTATCGTTCACTTGTAAAGTCCTCAAAAGCTCCTTCTTAGTCTTAAGCCGACTGTGAAAGCAAGTAAATCTGTGAAGTTACAACTGTTGTAACAAATACAACACGCGACCACTTGGGTAAGTTTTTCACTGGTGAACTCTATTTTTGCTTATTATAATGTTGACATGGAATTTTCACTTATTTCATCTTAAACTTTATTAGACGCATTTCAATTTTGGAACTAATAGGCATCTAGCTTTTTAGATACTCTCTGAACGCATGTAAATAAATAAAGGTGAATTATTCTTAAATGATTCCTCTTAAATTATATTATTACCTACAGTTTAGTACTCAGAAATAATAATTAGTTCAATTAATTTTACAATTTTGGCCAAAAATCTGTTGTATGGAATACAACGCGCGACTGCTCGTGTTATGATCATAGGTGTGACTGATGAAAGGTTAATAAGTATATAATTACCTGGAATATGGATGCTCCATACGGTGTGCGCCATGCATTGAGCAAATTGTCCTTTCCAGTGGACACAAACCATTTTCCGCAAGCAGCAAACTTGAGGGAGAGGACACAGCTCTCATGAAGATGCAACTGGTACTTGTCTGGCTTGGCACAGTGGAGGACTTCCACGTTCGAGTTCTCCATGCCGACGGCTAGCCAATCCCCGGTCGGGCAATAGCCGAGAGAGAAGATCTGTGAGGTAAAGTCGTGCTGCTGCAGCTGTCTGCCTTCCCTGAGGTCCCATGAGCGCACCGTATTGTCCAGACCTCCAGTCCACAATTTGGTTCCGTCAGCTGAGATGTCGATGCAGCTGGCCCCGTCCGTGTGTCCTTGGAATTGTCTCACTAACGTTTGGTTGTGTAAATCCCAAACTGCGATGTTGCCGTCGCTGCAGCAGCTGAAGCAAACCTGTTAACGCACAAAATGAGGAGTTTAATCATAGATTCACCTTTGTACGTATCATATTGATATCTTTTACATGCAGGTTATAATTAATTATGTTATTGGGAAAATTGTCTCAAAATGCAGTAAATAAATTTTTAATTCATTAGTGGTGATGTCATATGTCATGGTTAACCTGGTTATTAAAATGACAAGCAAACTAAATTGCAAAAATACTCTGTAAAAATTCGATATCCCTGATGCCAAGTATATAGCTGATGAATTTGGAATATTGAGTATAAAAAGTAAATTGTTTAAAAATAAAATAATATTTAATACATTAATAATAATTGTTAATTATATGAAATTTAAGCCGGAAATTTAAGCCGGAACTTAAAGCTTTAGAATATTACTCAAAATTTGAAATCTTGAGTCCCTATTTCTCAAAGACAAAAAGATATAATCTATTCATAAATGACATTATCAAACTGGGCATAATTATCATCATTGCTAAGTTTTGAATTTGTTAACATCCTATAAAAAAGCAGAATAATTTAACAGTTTCTGAATGAAAAATCTGGCACCATAACTGATAAACAACAAATAATACAACAATATTGTCATGTCAACAACTAATTGGAAAAGAAGAAAAACAAAATAATTTTTCCACTATGGAAAATAGAAAAATAACCCAAGAAAAAATCTACCGAGTCCAAATAAAAGTACGCTGATTCATAATTTAATATAATTCAAGCAAAATTTTAACTCGAATTATTTTTAGCGCAACAGGAAATTATGCAAGAGCAAATATCTAAATTAACAACAAAATAATTCCCGGAAAATCAAGCAATGTTTCTTTACTAGTTTATTCTAAAGAACAATTTTACAAAATTAATGAGAAAAAATTAGAGATTTAATTTAGTAATTACGTACTGAGACAGCCTTTTACAAGCAAAATCAAACAAATTGGCTTAAGATCACTTTTACACTTAAACATATCAAAACTTATTCTAGCAGTAACTTGTCTTCTTACTACATTTTGAAGGAAAGGGAATTTCTCAAACATATATTCTCAGTCTAAGCAAATCCCTTGAAATTCTTTGTTGAAAAAACATTTTCTTTGTGGAAAAACAATCCAGAAACTGGGAGAAGGAAATTACCTTAGAATCAGGTGAAATAGCCAATGCGTAGCAAGCAGGAGCACTTGATGTAAGTTCTGCTTTAATGCGTGGGGTTGGAGATGCAAGATCCCATATGGACAAATTACTTGCTTCACCGCCAACAATTAAAGTGCGCCCATCAGGAAGCAGTTTCACAGATCTAATGTAGTTATCCCGTTGCTGTAAAGAAACGTAATTAACACAGTTAGATTAAGTGTATCGATAATCATTGTTAATTATTAAATAGAAAGTTAGTCAGATAAATGTCGGCTAAGAAATGGACAACTTTTCATGCAAACATTGAAATTATGAGCCCAAAAAGTATGACCCAATTAATGTTTTACATATAAAGATGGACTTTAAGATTTATAGAAAATGCTTTATTTTGAGAATCATGAATTGTTATTAAATATTTAATATGAATCATTCACTTGAACCATATATATGAAAAAAATATTTTTTAAATAATAAAAAGATAAGTAAATATCACAGGTGTATTGACTAAAGATCAATTAATTAAAATTATTAAATTAAAACTTAAATCATTAAATATGAATTTTTCACCTGCACCTTACTTAAAAATAATTTAAATATTTTAAAATTAATTAAAAATATTGTGGAAAAATAAACCTCATAGATATATTGGTTGAAACTAATTAATTAAATTCATTTAATTAATTAATGAGAAATTCGCAACAAAATTAATAAATGAAAAATTTAAGAATTGATTTGAGCACTGACATATCGGCTGTAGCATCTTATGCATAGACATTTTTTACATATTTCATTCAATACCATATATGAATACAGAATCTAATTCTAAAGGAGAAAATGAAAAATGAAAAGTAAGTAGCGAATTTCTGTGCAAAGTAAACATTTTATTTCTTTGATTTTTTAGGAATGATAAATTTCTCAGAATAAGCATTAAGAATGTCCTATGCTTTCGATAAAGAATGTTAACAATGCTTTGAAAATCTTTATGAAACACGGACATATATGAATCTAGGGAATGAGAATTCTACAAACGTAAATGACTATTACTTACGAAGATGGATTCACTTACTAAGCAATCCAACTGAGAGACTGGACTCTTGCTGCCTGGTTGACTGATGTCCCAAACTTTGACGCAGCCTTTACCACCTGTGTACACGTATTTTGTGGGGTTGCTTATGGTGACTGCGCACACTACTTCTCCATGGGAAAGAGTGTTGATTTGTCTGGCATGCCTTGGGATCCCAGGACCAACGAGGGCATCGGGAGGAAAGGGCACTGGTTGCATCTGCCCGTCAGCGCTAACGTGGAATGAATATGCACTATAAAAAAATTAAGGATGGCAATGTTGAATAAGGTCAGAGAACCTTATAAACATCCTTAAATACACAAGTATGTGTTCTTGGCAAAATTTTAGAATTAAAACTTCTTTAAAATAGGAAGTTAGGAATTTAATTTATACTTTAGTTAATTTTATAATTTTTTATTTTATTCAATTTATAATTTAGTTTCGATTTAATTTACACTTTAGTTAAAATATAAAAAAAGTAATTTTTAAAGATATAAAAATATAATCTTTCATAAAAAATTAAAGATTATTACAATTTACAAGGCAATTTTAAATATAGTATAACCATTGCTTATTTTTTTTAAATCCTGGATAAGTAAATTCATCTGTTATAGATGAAAAGTCATAATTAGATAAGATTATGCTCTAATTATTAAGTCTAAATCTGACACATTTATCACTGAATTTATATTTTATATTTATAATTGAATTAATAAATGATTCAGTTACTCATGCAGAAGATAGAAATTAAAAAAATACAAATAGCAATGTAATTAGAAGAAAAATTAATAGTTTATTGAACTATAGAATCAGTTTTAGTCTTCATTTATGAGTAAGAGCATGCAGTTTACGTCTGGCATCAAATCTAGGAGAAATTATCTCCTAGCAACTTTGAAACAATACTCCACAAATAGTGACATAAAGGGTAACTTACGGTTTTCCTCCCGGTATTCCGCCAAGGCCTGGTCCAAGAGGCGCCCTCATTTGCGAGTGTGGATCATAGCCCACCTGAAATGGCATCGAAACCTTTTCATGAATAAATATCACCAATCAGTTTCATGCAGGCTTGAGGGTATTTCTATAAAAACTTGAATTGCAATCTCTAAACAAAATCAATTCCCTAAATACATCAACTTGACCATTTCCTTTCAAAAACTTATTCGTAACTTAAGAAATTGAATCATTTTTTTTACTTTAAAAAAACTTAAATAAAATTGTGGCAACCTCTACGTAATTAAATAAGATAAAACATAATAGATGAAATTATAATTTGGAACGGCCTAATTTTTATTAGTTTTTTTAGCTCAATGAAGTAGTTTGAATGATATGGAAATGATACTAAAATAAATAAAAGCGATGAGAAAATCATTTGTTATATACTCACTAGTGGTGGTCGTGGATAACTGTTGAGAGCAGGTGGCAGGTTGTTGTGCAGTGCTCCGTACGCTCCAGCCTGCAATTCATGCGCTGCTGCACCCGTCAAATAATGCGGATATTGGCCTGTGAATTAAGGAGATACATTTAGTTTAAATAGAAATTTCCCTTGCTTAGCACAAGGTATACAAGAGTTGAATAAAACAAATTCAACTTAAACGGATAATAATAAAACCCTATATACTGTGGCATATGGCTATATGTATATTAATATGAATAAGAAATTAAAAATTCATGCCAGGTTAAGTATTACAGACTTGTTTAATTTAGTTTAATGAAATACAGAGACAATAATAATTAATACACAATTCCTAAACATAGCATGATGTAAGCATATTTTATGTACTTATTTGATTATGCTCAGTATATTGTTTCTGCACATATTGGTTATGGTTGCACAAAGAAACAAACCCTGTTGAATAACCAGACAGAGACTAGATTAATGATTTACAAAAATACTTAATGAAGAAGATGTTACATAATTTTTAGAGCAATTTCCTTCACTTGAAACTTGATTGGGCAGGTATTTGAGTACATATAATTGTAAATGACCTAATCTGAGTACATGAGAAAGCAGGAATTATATTCATGTTTTGCAGAAATGATAACAAATTTGTGTTGATGCAAATATTGAGCCAATTGATCTCGTGTTTACCAGGGGTTACCAGTGACAGCTGAAAGCATCATTAAGTCATACTTAAACATAATGTAGTTTAGTCCCCATTAGGCATATTGACAAATTCACTTTCAGAAGAAATAACTGTAAATCATGAGCTGTTGAAAAACTCAATACTCTGTACTTCAAAGTTGAAACTTACCAAGAGCAGGTGCTTTGACGACAGGCTTGAGACCACTGCTTCCAGCGCCACTACCACCTCCGCCACTGCTTCCTCCACTTCCTCCGCTTGTTGGGGTCACTGACTTTGAGATCGGAGTCGTAGGTTTGTCGGCATCTAACTTCTTTGTCGAAGGTGTGCTTGCATTTGAGGATGTTCCGCTTCTAGGGCTGTAAATTATATAAACTTCAGTTCCATTGTCCGTGAAATTTCAATACTAATTCATTCTACTTTTGTTATTCATTTTAATAATTCATATTACTTTATGAAAAAGTATAGACATTATCTGGGAATTAAACAAATTCAAACTATTTTTTAATGTATATAAGTACAAAAAGACTAGTCTGAAATTTGCTGCCAATCAAATTTTTTCAAAAATAAATAAATATCCCCATTAATCATTTATCTACTCATATGATAAGGAAAAAGTATAAGTATCCAAAGACAATTAGTGAATTCAAACAATATTATAATTAATTTGAGTATATAAAAACTAGTCCGTAATTTGCTGCCCATCAATTGTTATAAAAAGTAAATGAAAATCCTAATTTATCAAGAACCTTGCGAATTAACTGGCAGAGTATAAAGTAAAGACTGCAAGAAATTAGTCTTGCTTGCAGATAAATTTAAGATGATGAAGCTGCAAATATTTCCTAACCTGTGAGGTCCAATATGCTCTTTCTTTGGTGCCATTTTGTCGAGTCCGTTTTCTCTTGGTGATGCAGTGCCATTTGGAGGTGAGACTGGATCCTGGAATTAAAAGGAATCACGTAGATAAGTTTCTATGAAAATGTTACGAGCACATTGTAGAGAAGCAATCTAAAATATCATCTTGCACCATTATTTTCCAATGAATTGAATATATTGAATTTATATGAAATTATGAATGAGTTTATTGAAGATAATAATTCAAAAAGTATAGCATAGCAAACAAATTCAGAAACTGAAAGATTAAGGAAAAATTCCTACGGAAAAATTGCTATGAGAATGTAGGAGAAATAAATATATATCGTAATAGTTGAAAGACATGATAAATGAAATATTTAACTTACCTCACTTGCATCGTCTACGACAAGGTCTTGGTCACTCTTTTCTCCATCACTAGCCTGGAATGAGGAAGAACAGTCATATGAGAATGACTGATGGGGAATTTCTTAACTACAGTAATCACTCTTAAACACATAAATAAAAATAATAAAATCATAAAATCATAAGATAATAAAATCAAAAAAAAATAATAAAAAGTTAAAAACATGAAAGGTACATTAATAGTATTACGGATGATCCTGTTTTACTTCCTTTTATAAAGACATAAAATAATTAATTCAATCATTTTTGATAAAATCATAATTAATTTTTAGATTGAAAGAAAATTGTAACAGGCCATTCACTATAAATATTTCCACAAGTTCATTAACAATATTAGGGATAATTCTGATTTATTTCATTTTAAACCGAATATAAATAAATAAATTAAATTATTATGAAAAAAATAATAATTCGTTTTAAGATTGATAATAAAAGTGTAACAGGCCATTCACTATAAATATTTCCACAAAAATTGTGCAGACAATACTTACATGGCAGTCTTTCTCCTCCTTCTTCATCTTTTTATGTTCTGGATCGGGACTTCTTGGCCGATACTTCTCTCTCTCTGCTGGTGAGATGGAGTTTCTCTGTGGAAGATAAAATGAAAATCATCAGAACACTCAAAAATAGCAAAGCAGCCCTTTCTCAAAAGGGCATGAGAAAAGTGTGAAATGTTACAACAGTAAGAGAAATCAGATTTCTGTGAGATTATTTGTATTAAGCTATTACTATGGAATAAATATCAGCCTGTTTTGACCAGGAAAATGAACCATCAAAATATAGCATCGGTTGGAGAAAATTGCATCTTTATTCCTTAAATATATTGAATACACGGCCTAATTTGACTATAAACGACAGTACAGGCTAAAAGGTTGATTTCAATTGACCTATCGACAAGGGAGATGGGTTTGAAGCATTATGAGCATGTTATTTTTATCCTGTTTTCAGAATTGAGAAGGATATGGCTCGGTAGTTCAGTGGTTAGAATACCTGCCCGGGAAGTGGGAGACCTGGCTTCAAGTCCCAGCCAAGTCACTACTTTCACTTCTGTATAACTTTGGGTTAAGTCGCACACTTGCATGTTAAGTTAAAATTTACATATTATCATTTGAACAATTGGCCCTCTGTAACAGGTTCATCTTTATGTGGACCTCAAACAAAACCATATTAACGCAACTCGAAATCAACTATCGTTGTATTAACAATCACCTCATTCTCCACTAATAACAGCACACATCTTTCATTTAATGCTTCTTCAATTATAAGTTACTATGGTAATAAAAACCATGCAACTCATATGAAATAACCTTCGTAAAGTATAAAATATATATAGTTACACAAGGAAAGGGTTAAGGTAGATAGCACATAACGGCATGCACCCAGAAAAAATCCCAACCCAGGCAGACATTCTGACCGGGTAGCCTAGATGGTTTAACAGCAGCCTCCCGGATAGAGGAAGATCCTGGGTTCGATTCCCACCACCATCAGACTTTTTTCAAGTCCGTTTTTCCAAGGTTTCAATGATTATCAATCTTTCCCCTATAAACAATTCCACCGAATTCAACCAAACCACGCACACTTAGCCTTCGTATAATTAAGAATTAGGCTGTGAGGGTTTCATACTGTCAGAACGTAAAGCCATAATGAAGATACAGAAACCTTGAGAACTATCCGAAACTAAAATATACACTTGCTGCACATCAGTTGGCTAGTTTTACCCTAACACATCAAACCACCTGGAGATCACTTTCCCTTCAACCCCTCTTTTAACCACTTTCTTATCTCCGCGCTCCTTTAGACTTCGCAAAACCCACAGCTTCCTTTCCCTCTCCGGGCCCATTTTAATATTTCAAGCCTTCTGCCGTCGTATGCATGAGATGGAACGGAGAGGGGGGGAAAGCCGGTGGAAGTTTTTCGAGTGTGGAGGCTCCATCATCGAAGATGGCAGTTTTTTTATGCGGATTAAAAACCTCGGGGGGTTAAAGCGAAAGAAGGGGAGGCCTCCACCATACAAATCACTCCGGAGCCCTTTCCCTTCTTATCAAACACCTTACTCTCGACCATATTCTCTCGGATGGGAAAAACACGCCTTGGGGGCTTCCTTCCCGCTATTTTAATATTGATTCCGCCATGTCTTAGTTCCACTCCACACCCATTTCGTCTTCTGCTTGCGGATGCAACGGCCAACACGCCATTTGAAACGAATACGCGATTATCAGCGAACTCCCATTGGAAGAATTGCGTTAAACTCTCTTTCGATTGAAGAAGCCGATACGGAACGCGAGTAGAAATAAACCATGCTGAGATGCATTTCGTAGCAATTAAAAGTCCATCGTAAGAATAACTCAGATCAATTAATAAACCATCATCGGTAGGAAATTAAACAGGAACCGCTTTTCTCTTGGTAAACTATATTCCATTTTTATTAAATAAACTTAGCAAAATACCACACATATTTAGGCAAAATCCCATACATGCTCATAATTTAAGTTTACTCATGGGAAAAAGATAGTTTTCCAAAAGAAAAATTATACTTCTTTTATTTCCTACGGTCATGGAATACCCCAAAGGTACTAGCCTGTCAGTTGAATTTATTTATCAATCATCAACTGAGATATTTCATATATTTTTATCCCTAAGGTCGCCCATTACATCCATTTATTGGATAGTTATAGTGGGAGACATTTACTACAACAAGGTTAAAACATTCACACCCATTTGCAACCAATAAAATCTGATTAGCCGGGACTCGAACACGGGACCTTGGGTTTGGAACCCCAGTCAATTCGCCATAACTTGATTTAAGGTCATCCTCCCACCCCAAAAATACTATAAATTTTAGCTCAATGAAACAGCATAAAACAGCTAATCCTAATTAACCTAAGTTCTCGAGAATTCGATTTACAATCAAGTTAAGAGTCGTTTTTAAGACCAAGAATACTAAAAGCAATTCTCTTAAGGAAGTAGAAGTACTCACTTAGAAGTATCGAAAACCTGAACATTTCCTAGAAAAAGCGGACACGAAGAAAAGACTGACGAGAACGGGGTACAAACCCTGATCTTTTCCTTATCGGACGCCAGCTCTTGCTTAACGCTAACACTCATTTTAATAAGGTAATTTTAACGCGAGAATTACTGGAAAAACAAACTAAGATCTTACTGATCAAACATAAGCTTAGCTGAGAGTGAATTTACAGAATGAAGCTGTGTGTGTGATAGAATCAACCGAATTAAGAAACGATGACTGGGTGATTTACTTATAATC
Source organism: Sympetrum striolatum (assembly GCA_947579665.1). Lineage (NCBI taxonomy): Eukaryota > Metazoa > Arthropoda > Insecta > Odonata > Libellulidae > Sympetrum > Sympetrum striolatum. The sequence goes on from OX388348.1 coordinate 68,213,294, forward strand.
ACTACTTAAATAAAGACCTATTGATCTCCTTTAACTAAAATCCTCCTTCATATACAATTGAGAGAAATATCTTTTACCGGATACGGCGGTTAGAGAACCAGAGGAGAAAGGAAAAGACCGGAGAAGGAGATACGGGAAATGGAAGGAGAGGTATAAGTATATGGGAACCGGAGGGAAAGGTATAAGTCGGCAAGTGTAACGGATTCATGATGCGATCCTATGGAAATGTGGAGCTATTTTGGTAGTCCGGCTGTGCGTTGAGATGACAACGTTCGGCGGATGGAAAAGTCGATTTGGGTAGAGACGTGGCCAATCCTTCGATCGCGGCTCGGAAATGACTTATAAATGGCTTCCTCTCGAATTCCATTTTCCGAAGCGCCCGCTTTCTCGCTCCCCGCGCCCGTGGCCTCGATTTCCGCCGATGCTTCTGCGACGAGTGCGGTCGACGAACGCTCCCCATGAATATGGGCGGAATCTGTGACTCGCCTAAGCGACTATTCTTCGAAGCCACAGAGCGAAAACCGTAAAGACTCGTAAAAGGACTCGATGAATAGATTTAAACCACCGAAGATGCCATTCATCGACCTATTTGAATCGAGTATTCTATACTCCTGACAGGGAAAGGATAGATATGTGCTCGAACTAAACTGAAGTTGGAATGGGTACCAAATAATAAAAATATAACTTTTCCGACGTTTATATTAACGACTGGTTTCCACTCTAGCTATTCATCTTTTAGCCGTTGAAAAAAAATAAAATTATTTTCAATTCTTCTCTACGCCCCACAAAGTCAGGCTATCTTGTGCTGATTGTATTCGGAAAGAGTATAGTTAATTCCAAACGTGGAATATTATAGTAACATTTCCTTGTAAATTTTTTTACCATTAAGGTTTCGATGTAGAACGAAATCAATGTAAATGTAAGTACGAACAATGGGAAATCAATGTAAATGAAAAGTAAATTACAAGTCGTACGAAAGCCGTAAAGGAGGGCTAAGAAAAATATTTGGCTACAAAAGGATGATGCAAATAAGCAGTAGAAAAGATTAATAAAACATTAGGTTACAAACAAAAGCATTCAAAAAACGACACATAGGTAACTGCAATATTTCAGCAACTTCCAGTGATATACAGAAGAGAATCACTTTTGTTAGCGATGCATAAATTCTTTTACGTATAGAATGACAATTTTTCCATTAATTTTCGTCACTGCTGGGAGAGGGGCGTAGACTGAAAATATAACCTCATACGTAATGACGGCATTTTCGGGTACAGAATACAAACTTCAAGACGATAACTCTAATATGAGATTCTCGCTACGAAAATTCAGACGGTATACTCCGATGTCCGAGAATATGGCCATGAAACAGTCAGTTATCAGAGCTACCAAATTTCTTCGCATAATCCTCGATAACACTTATTAAAATGTTAATGTGACTATGCTTATTTATGTATCTTATACGTATGTACTAAATGACAGAGTATTTTATACATTTTGTCTCATTTCCAACCATCTTTTAGTTATTACTATCGGTAGGTTTGCGAAGGTTTTTCACAATCTCCTACTTAGTGGATGTTTCGCTGTGAAGAATGTGTCGTAACTAGTCGCATTCACAAAATAAATTAGTGAAATTTACAAAGTTGTTATTCTCATCCTTGTTATAGAGTTTCACAAAGTGACGGTTTGAACCATTGATTTTATTATTTTTTCCTAAGATTTTAAAAGATATTTACAACCTTTATTTCTTCTGTTTTTCCTCATACTATCTCTTAAAATTGATTACTGTATATCCTATGCTGATAGGTTAGATAGAAGAGGAGACTTTTAGTCTCAATTCATCAGTTATCAGTGTTCGGTAGGTTCACGTACATTCAAAAATCCCTAATTTTATTATTATTATTATAATTTGCTTGATGAATAAAGACTATTTAAAGATAGCGGCTAGTATCCTTCTCCGATCACAACAATTCCGCAAAATAGACAATTCTTTCATATGTCCCGCGAATTCTCAAAGACCACTTCGCAACCAAATCTCCTCCACGCACCGCCTTGATCACTTCATCCCGCGCAATGCATCAAAGCCATGGATTAAGAAACTACATCGGGAACCAGGAATAAATCTCTCCCTCCTTATAAATCACCCCATTAAATTCCCGGAGGTAATTGCTTCGCTATGGCCGATCTCCCCACCCCACCTAATATTCTTCGTTTGCACACCTCTCCTTCCATTTTAATACGATCCCCATTCCCTGTTAATTGGACTAATTGTAGTAATTAGGGAGGGCCGCCGGGGGAGAGGCCAAAAGAGGAAAGGGTCGAGAGGCGTGCACTCGTCTTTGCACCACTTGTTGACTATTGGCTGGAGAGAGAAAGAGCTTCGTTTGGAACCTTGCTGGGAACGTAGAAGGTAATTAAAGCTTCCATAAAATGGAAAAGGGGGAAAGGGCTTCCGATACAACGACCTGACTCCTTCTCACAACACGTCGCCGACAAGACTGCGTTAAATGTGCCTCGAACCGACTCCCCTATTCGGGGACGATATGGATATTTGGAAGTGGACTGCGGGAGAACAGAGAGAGGTGACAGAAGATGCTCGAGTATTGTGACCAGCGAAGACAGTTCGTTCGCAAAATCGAATTTGTAGGCCGAGATACTGCTTCCATTAGAAATAAAATGATATTTATTCATTTAATTAAGTTTTTGCTACAAGTTGGCCTTATGGCCAGGTGGCACTTTTAAGAGGAACATAAAAATGATTTTAAGCCTGGCATTCCGCCCAAAGACGGGAGAGAAACCCCTGGGGAAACCCGTAGGCTGAAATGGGATGTGAAAAATAAAGAATAATGAATACATAATTCAATTAATGATATTGGATAAACTGAAATAAATTTATATTATAACAATATTGAAGACGATGAAAATTTAAAAAAAATAAATAATTTATTCGACAGAATTCATTGAAGAAGCCGTTACTTAGTGAAACTCCGTTACAACGCTGGAAAACAACTAAGAAATTTCACGTTTTGTTAATTGGGACCTCTTTCAACTACTCATAGTTATCAGCTTTGGACTGCCGATAACTAAAAGTAGTTGAAATTGGTCGAAATAAACTAAATTTTGTGAAGTTTCATCTTATTCGTTTCCACCGTTATTTCAACAACAGAAAATGGCGAGATATTTCTATTGAAATTTTATGTAAAAAGATTGTATTGAAGCTAAAAAATGTTAAATATTATGAGTGAGTTATTATTATTTTTAGATTTATTTGAGATTTTTATTGTAAACACGGTTTAATTTAATTTAATTGTATTATTTGTTAACTTAATTTTGGTCAAACTCAATGAAAAGTCGGTAATCCCGAACTAACTGACTGTCACCTTAGTTTGTAGGGCACCTTCACACTATATTTAGTTGAATTCGCATTCGTTAGTCGAGACATAAAAATAGTTAAGTCTTCAATGGACTAAAATTTGTTATCGGGTACAATTTATCCCGCAATGAAGAAAGGTTAATGTTCGCTTGATCGAATATTTATCAACTTCGAAATTTCGTAAGTTTCAGCGATTTGCAGGGATGAATATTGCGGAAACAGGCATCCTTACGGCTGGTTAAGAACTGTGGATGAGGAAACCGGAAGTTGCCAACATGAGAACGTGCGAAACACAGGTGTGAGAAGCGTGACGGGAACTTCATTTTGAAAATTACGGAAGACGCAATTAAGCTTCGTCGCTTCCCATAGTGAAAAAAACGTAAGGTTTCAAGTCATTCATTTCTTCAACACCAACATCAACAGAGCGAAAATATTCTGGGAGCGCTAAGTTTTAAGGTCATGATTCGAAATAGCTGAAGTTCTTTTACATGGCATGGAAAACGTCATCAAAAACTCAATTCCATTATTATACATTATGGTACAAACATTTCTTTCTTTAAATATAGATATTAAATTAGTAATTAGTTAACGAATAAAGCAAGCGAGTCAGGATAACAATGAGCGTAGTAAATTATTAAAGCAGCTTTCCTTAAAAATATGCGTATTTAGAAAAGAAAATATTTAATTAAGGTATTACCAAATGGAAGATTAACTTATTGCTACTAAAAACAAGACATAATTCGAGGGTTAAAATCGCAAAGTCAAAACGTGATCCAGAAAACTACAAACGCATAGCAATAAAAAGATCGAACCAATAGTTTTTCTTAGAATTTACTACTCTTCAAGCTTTACAAGGTACAACTCGGTAATTTTAGAAGATTTTGATCAGGGTTGGGATGGAAAAATGAACGATTTGCTTCACTGTAGTTATGTAGTAATGTTATCTAGTTCCTACAATTTATATCATAATTATAAAATTGACAGAAAGGTACCCAACTTCGTTTACTTCCAGTCAAGGAAGAAAAAGTAAGGTGTAAATACCTGATTCTAACTTTCTGTATTGCAAAAGAGTAATTATGAAATATACTAAATATTTTAACTAAAATATTGTTTTAATTATATAAGAACTGCAAGATTTAATCGTTGAGATTTTAGGGAGTTACCTTAAACAAGATATAAACTTGCAACTTAGATCAATCAGAAGGATTACACGGAGCGGAAATAATCCTATATTTGCTTACTAAAGAAATCCTAAATGAGCACATGACCTTTAGATAGCATAAAATTACATCCAATTATAATAAAAAACTGCCATTGCAAAAGAGTGCACCATACGATTGTGAAAATAACAGCCTAATCATTTCAAACATAAAGATGGAATCATTGAAGCTACAAACGTTCCGAATCCTACTTGCATTTGCTCCAATTCGATCCACGGTTTAACACGAGTACAATGCAAGGAAGATGGCAGTTCCGTCCCTTAAATTATAGATCGGAAATGGATGTGACAGAGGAGGAGGAAAGGAAGGGATGAAGACACTAATAGAGAAGTCGAGGTAATTCCTCGCGGTATCATTACCTTAATTACTGCTCAGTGACGGCGAGGGAACTTGGGCCGGCTGATTGTGAGTGGCTTTCGACCAAGGACCGGGAATAATCATTTAGGGATGGATGCAGAAGGAAGCATATTACGGAGGCAGCCGGGCGGAAGCACCGGCAAATCGCCAGGGGCATATATATTTCCATAACAAAACAAGAAACTGAATTTTATCCCTTCCTCTCGCGCGGTTATAAAACTTAAAAAATACGCCTTCTTGGGCCAATTTGCCTTTATAAAGAGGTAATAATTTACATGGCCATTATGCGCGCCTTTTTTTGGGGGAAGAAAATGGGCGAAAGAAAGATTGAAAAAGATTTTCCGAGTCGTTCGCGAAGGTCGTGGGCAAAATAGTTCCGAGGTGCAAAGCCCGAGTCGGGAGATAAAAGCGAAGTTAATCTAACTCCGCGAGCGGCGGTGAAATAAGATAAAGACTCCCGACCTCGCTCTGTTGCTATTACGAAGGCGCTGTTTAACTCAGAGATGAATTGTAGGTTAATTAATTAGGGAGGAAGCCATATTTACAAGTGACCCTAGCTGATGATATAAAATTGTCTCTTCCGAAAAGGCGTTATTCTAACAGTTTTCAGAATAATAAGCACGAAGAAAATCAGTAATAATAACAATGCATATTTTTCGCTAGGTTGAGATAAGGGATTGATAATGATCTTATTATAAAATAATCGCCAGCTTGAAATATGGTTTGTTTCAGCGTGAATGCAAACATTCAATTTTTAATTAAATTTTCTAAGAAGTAACTTGGATATCATCATATTAATTGTATGTAAGCACAATGACGTTTTCAAATTGTTTATAGTTTACACAAGGAAATAGAATTAGAAAAGCCCTAATTGTTTTTAAGGTTATTTAAGAAAAATATCAGTAAGAACAACTATTGTAAATTCGGCTAAATCCAGGAAATAAATAAATGTTTTTATCATAAAATAATCTCCAATCTCCTTATAAAGATGAGGCCCAGCTTGAATTCAAACTTAAAATTTGATTAAATTTTTAAGGTTGTAACTAAGAATTTATAAAAAGTATGTGCTTACAATGAGACGTTCAACTTTTTCATGGTTTACACAAGAAAAAACACTATTAGAAGATAAGAAAGAAATCTCAGAGGTTCAGCGATTTCGGACATGTCTTACCCCGAATTGATTTATTACGACTCATATAAATCCACGAAAGGTAGTCTAATTATTTATCCTGAGCCAATGAATAGATAGGAAATATCTTTTTTATACGGCATCACAAAATCATATTGCAACTGTCTAAATCTCTAATGTGCTGGTTAGCAATTGTAATCTAGCAGTAATAAATCTAAAGTTGAACGTAACAATTGGTTCACTATCGAAATTCAACGACTAATGATGAAATCAAGCTCGATATTAATAATTTTATTGAACTGTGTAAATAAATATATATCTACGACCATTCTATACGTAGTCTAATAATGAATACGTACAAATGTAAACAAAACTTGAAAATATTCAGAAAAAAATTATAATTTTGGAATATCAATATGAAGATCTTACATAAGCATACACCAGCACACACAAATATCCACGCCCTAACTAATCCTTATTGTTACCACGACCTTAACTGGGAAAGATCACAAAATTGGCACAACCACGAAAACGCCCTGACCGCAGGAACAAGACAAACAAAAAAAAACAAAATTCCGAGGAATCCTCCGGATAAAAGTACCTCTTCCGCCATCTTGTGCAACGGTACCCACGCCTCTCCTAACCACTCGGAAATTTAATTGCCCCAAAAAAACCGCCGAATCAAACTCATCCGCAGCCTTCCTCAACCCCCCGAAACAAGACCGAGAAGACGCCGATGGGGGAGGCAAGAAAAGCAAAGCGACGCGATCTAGTTTCCGGAGAGCCCGCTAGATGCCGCTCCCCATCACCCCACAGATTTACGGCGAAAAGAGTTTTCGGGGTGGGGGGAGTATCAACAGCGCAGTGCGGAGGCCATAAGAACGGGAGAATACACGGGAAGACGAAGTTGTGGGGGGCGCCAGGGGGTGGGGCATCCTGTGGGTTGTTATGGCTGCCGAAGGACATCGATTTCCTCGCGCTGAGAGGTGGCCTGGAGGAGGAGGAAAAAAGAGCTGGGGCAAACAGGAGTTAAGTGCCCCTTCGCGCATGCGTCGAGTGGTTAAAGGGGGAGGTGACTGTCTGGTCCGCCCCCACGTCTCCGCAGACTATCCACCCCACGCCCCGTCTCCTTATTGCTGCCCCCCTCCCCCCGGGGCCCGGATAAGGAACTTCGATCTCCACCGCGGCTACTTAATTAGAGCGACACTTGGGTTTTTCGAGTGCCGGAATGACCCTCTCGCGAGAGCGTAATTCCAGCGGAGAATATAAAATTCGGAGGGATTGTGCGAGCTGGAAAGGAGATGTTCCCGGTCGAGGGCTGCGAAAACCGCAACGTTGAAGAGAGAGAGATGTTTGATTCGAGAATTTATATCTTCCGATCGGCGGGGCTTTTGACTATTTCTCTAAAAATTATCGTTCATTTTCTTGCGGGAATTGGATAAGCTACTTCTTCACTTTGCTTTCGCAATACTGTAAATGTCTTCTATTTATCTAAATTTAATGGAACGGGAGCGTCAGGAATCTGAAGTTTATCGTCGTTTTCCCAGTAAAAATACGACATATAAATAGCTACATTTAAAAAAAAGGAAAATTTGGAACACGGCTGTTAATGAATTAGAAATTTTAAACCTCTAAATGCTACATTAAACAAAAGTATAACTAGTGGAATAGAAAGATATTTTCGATTGATAAAATATGAATTCATATTAAAAGTCAAAGCTCATTAATTTGAGTTAATGAAGCACTTAAAAAAGAAAGATAACCGGTGATAAATAGATGGACATCCTAAAGGAAACAGAGAATGGTATCAAGTCTGCTAAGTTAAGGAAAAGATTAAATAAATGGTAAGTTTAAGAATTTATATCTCTTACTTTAAAAATTTGTGTAGATTACACAAGAAGACTGAAGAAGAGACTAAAGAAGTTGCTCAAATTAAAAGAAAGAAAGTCTGCAATTTTCATCAGAAATTAAATTTAATAAATTTGTGACCTTTCCTAAAAGTAATTAGTAATAAATAAAATATAAAAAAATAAATTAAAAATAAGAAAAAATAATAAGAAAAAAATCGAGACAATGTGGAAATTTTACAGACGTATGATAAAGAAAATATGCAGTTTTAATTTTAAATTATCATATTTTAAACATTTAAGACCTACCCTCAAAGTACTGATTCATTAAATAAAGAATCGAGACGTAATTAGAGGAAAAAACAGCCGTTTGTACGTAAATTGAAACTCTAACCACACCTGCAGCAACTCGAATTGGCTTGGAAACAATCTAAACTACTTGGCCCAAAAAGCATAAAAGAGACCCCAAAAGAATCATTTCCATTAAAGCATTCATAAATCAACTGAATTCTGACCTACTAAAAATCATCAAAACGACCAACTGCAGCCACCCCTGTAATCGCAACGCTCACAATTACGAATTCACCCAGACCTTTACCGATCCTAACTTTCCCCGCCGCAGCCTTGAGAACTAAAACCGAGAAGGGCAAATTTTAATCAGTAAACACGCTGAAATCCGAGGCGAAACGTAACGTACTTCTCATATTTATGACGTCCGAGCGTTTCCCCGAAGTCACGGAGCATGGAGAGACTCCCATTCCCACGCTCAGAGCCATCCTTCCGCAAATTCCCCTTAAAACACACACACGCCGCTCCTTCCAGTTTCTTCGGTGCGGTCCGGCAGCTGTGCAGCAGCGGGAAACCGCGCTCCCTCCCTCCGCTGACCACCTTCCAGACCGCCGCACTGACCTCCCGCCTTCACCGCACACGACCGAGCACTGAACATTATATCCCACGCTCGAAATTCGAACGGATAACGGCCTAAATGCCTTGACTTTCGGGGTTTATACTTCCGCCCTCACTATGATAAACCCTTCTCTTTTGGGAGATGAATTAATGTCCGCTTACATAGATATATAGGTGATCTACCTTTCGGTAGGTTCATGTGCGTTTTAAAATCTCAATCCACACCGTTTTCCTTCAACTGAATGAGGAGACTTTGTATGTTCCACAATATATTTTCAGTTGTCATGGCGTTCCACGAAGTCCAGCCTTCTCATATTAATATAAATTTCCTTCACTTCTTGATAGCATACCTCACTCTTTATGTTATCTAACATCTTTCGTCTTTGCCTTCCTCCCTGTTTTTCCTTGGATTCTACACATCTTCACTTCTTGGTCGCTTACCCCATTCTGTGTGTCATCCAACATCTTTTGTCTTTCCCTCTGTTTTTCCCCATGAACCTTTGGTATTTCTTACCACAAATCCATCAAAATAAAATATAGAGTCTGCCTATATAGAAATAATAATTTAATTTCTCATTCATCATGAGTGTTCTACCTTTCGGTAGGTTCATGCAAAATCAAAAATCCCTATCAAGCGCCATCTCCTTCATTTCCTTACAGTTAACTCCACTCCTTATGTCATCCAACATTTTCTGTCTTTGTCTTCCCCTATTTTCCCCCCTGAATCCTCTCAATTCTCAATTACAGTTTTCACCATTCCCTAATCTCTCAATATTCTTCTGACGATGCTTAATTACTTCAATTTCTTTCCCTAACCATCTCCAGAACCGTGTTTGTTTTCCTATCCACCCAACTTACCTTTTCTATTCTATGTCATACCCATTTCTCGAAGAACTCTTAATGTTTGCCTTTCTCCTTTCTTAAGTCCACGTTTCACACCCACATAGCAAAATACTCCTCAGCAATCATTTTATCAACCCTTTTCCGATTACTTCATCGAAATCTCTGGTCATCTACACTATTATTTTCATGAAGACTTCCTTGGCCAAGGCTCTTCCTTTACAAACCCCAACTTTGCAACTTCAGTCCCAAGAAAGAGTTAGATTTCTTAATTTCCTATGGAACACATTTACTAACCTTGTGCGATTTTAAATATATTTTACAAAATTTTTGAATAAAAGAAACATAAAAGAAGATGGAAATAGAACTAATGATTGATAAAGAACAATCCCGACTTGGGTTTACCTGTATGGAATTAGCAATTCTCGTTACACAAATCCTACGGGTATTCAAGGCTATTCTTTTACTAACCTCACCTTTGCACCTTCCGTAGAAAGAGTAGTTAGAGAATTTATCCACCTCCTTTTCTTTTCCCCATCCACTCTAATCGTAAACTTGGCTTTCTTTCCCTCAGTGAATCTCATTACTTTTACTTACATTAATTTCATCCTAAACTCCCTCGCTTTATCGTTGAGCGCATTTACTAAAATTTGCAAGCTCTTTTCGGAATTACAACAGCTTTATCGTCTGCAGAACTTAAAGACTTCACTACTTCCCCGCCAACCTTATGGAGTTTCATCATGGAGGATTTATCGAGGGCCGTTATAATTACTCATACGCTCTTCCCGATGATGAATTTAAGAGTTGCGGTGATAAAGTATGTTTTTCGGAGGAAAAGGATCGAATTCGCACGATATATTCCTTTTTGATCTTCTTTCCCTGAGGTGTCTGAAAAACGACCAGTGCTCTCATAAGAGTAGGGAAATAAGAGACGGAAATTCATCAGTCGAGCCGATGAGAGTTATTCATTTCTCCACCGGGAAGATCTTGTCCCGAACGGGAATATGCGTGTATTTTTTAAGACAACGTAAATTGATTTACTATCGACGAACGACTAGAAACTTTAAAGAGAAATATATTCAATATCGATATTTCGTACTTAGAAACTCACAAATTCCCTGAGATTTATTTATTCCAATAAATGAAACCAATACGAGCATATCGACAATTTACTGAAAGAGTTTTCTCTGTAATGTATTGTAGAAGACGTTTAGGAGTTGTGAATTAGTTTGACTTTTAAGTAAGGTACTTTTGGTAAATTTTTAAATGGTCTGCTAAATTAATTCAAAAGTTTCTCTTCTATAAAAGACTTGAAGAAGTGTAGACACTAAGCAACTCAATAGCTTTGGGTCTATCACTTGCAGGACCAAAATCTTAAAGAAACGACTAATAATGTAAAAAGTTACAAAATTTTGCATAATAGACACCAGCGCATCTCGTGCAATCAAGGAAGGACACAAGGGTAACGATAATTTATTTAATTATTACCAGTGATCAATTTTTAATGAGATAGAACTCTTATTTTAATCATCTAAGCAGAAAATTAGTTAATGCTTTTCTGAGACTGTAGCAATGCCTGCAAAAATGTATGTATGCTATGCAGATGAGCGAGACAAAGATCTGACATTGTTTTAATAATAGCAATAATTGCGATGAAATACCTAGTACATACTTTCCTTCATCTTTCTGCATCAGCTTTACGCAGACGGAACGAGAAGGGACGTAAGCAACCAGCAACACATCAGTGTATCACTCGTGCCTCATTCGAGTATAACTCACAGGATGAACGCTACTGCAAATGCAATGCGGGAGATTCTACAATTGCAAGGACCATCTTACCATGACTACAAGCTCTTCGAATGGCAACCACTTAATTATTACATGACAGTATTAAGTCATCGTCTGGAAAATACGTGGGATCTTGAAGATGTTTTCATTTTCGAGACTACCATTCCACTAGTCAGGGAAAACTTACAAGATTTCGAAATTGATTCTTCCATAATTTTACTCTCTTAGCAATGTTCACTTGAGTAAGTCCATTGCAGTTATTTGAATTATAATGCAGACTAAAGTAAATAAAGAAATTTTATCCTCCTTACTATATTCCCCATTCGCTTGAATTTATCTAAATTATAACGCAGACTAAATTATAAAAAGAAACATCCATTTTATGCTAGCACATGATTCAAAATTCCACTCTTCCACAAACTAGAAAGGCAGAAACAGAAGCTTGTGGCAGGTTCTGGAATGACTAATGATTGAGATCGGTTTACGTTCGGTTGCCAAGAAGAACAGGAAAAAGGGTTAAGCGTGGAATTTAAAGGAACATGAGCTGACAGATAAGAACACAGGCACCTAGCACAAAAATACTTCTACCGGGAAAGCTAAACTTCCTCTTACAAAGTAAACAGCAAATCTACATGGACATGGATAATAAAGTCGAAATGAGGAAATAAGAGGTTTAAAAGGACTGAAATAGTTGCAAATACAACTACAAACTGACCTGACCGATAGGTAGAGAATAAATGTAGCTAGTACAACAACCAGTCCAGCTGGAAGAGCTAAAATTTACCAGGAAAAGTAAAAAGAAGCAAACCTACATGGGTTTAAGTGGGTAATTTAAAGTAATATGAGCTGACTGATAGGTAGAAAACACACGAATGCAGCAAAATAACCAATCCAGCTAAAATTTCCCTGGCAAAGTAAACAGTATAGAACCTACATGGACATAAACAATAAAGTCAAAACCAGGGAAGACGGGGTTGAGTGGAATTCCTTCCCAGTCAAACCTGACAATTAAAACTTTTCCCCATCTTTCCCGAACCATCCAAGGAGAAAAGTTCGAAACGAATTTCGAAAAGCACCGCGAGAAATCAACTCTGACCGGATGTTTTGCATCCAACTTCTTTCTATAATCTCTCCATCTTGTAGACAAAGAAGAAGCATGCCAACGGCACTCGAGCACCATCGTCATTAGAGCAGACTCTCGGAGATACGTTTCTTTCCGAAGCGGCAAAATGGAGAGCTTTTAATACAGAAGGGGAAACGCACGAGGAGCATAAAAAGAAAGAAGCACGGAGACGGATTGGGTTTCTCCGAATGAGGTAAGAGCCCCTTAATTGGATAACGAGAAATGGGCTCGCGGAGGAACGCTCTGCTGAGAGGCTTTGGGGTTATAAAAGTGAGAGGAGGGAAAGGAAACAAGTGTTGCAGTACAGTTAGCCAGAAAATCGCGGGGGAAGCCAGCGCTCACAACTAATTCCTTACGTAATGAATACGGAGTGATAAAAGTTAGGGAAGTAACAAGTTTCGTCATGCCTCCGCTATGAAACTTAAGACTCGAACATATATTTGCTTTAGAGAAGATTACATTAGAGTAACTGTTGAAACTATTCCTCATAAAAAGGAGATTTCAGCAAAACGGATCCTTTAGGAAATGTAGAAGTTTAAAAAACTATTTGACATGCATTTTTGGAGCGGTAAATTAATTTGTACGTTTCTCTGACTTTTAACATCTTATGAAACTATACAGAATACAGCGTCAACCTATTTAATACGTACGAAAAAGAGAAGTAGTTGGTAGTAGTTTGCAAATTAGTTAACAAAATATTAACTAGGATACTTATTCAAAAGATTCAAGTCACTGGAAAAAATAAACACAATGTATTCAATTCCACAACTTTCAAAAAACACAATGTACAATTCACAACACAATACATTGTGTTTATTTTTTCCAGTAATGGAGTTCCACAAAGTGACGGCTGCTACCAATGATTTTTAATTCAAGTTAATTCAAGTGATAATCCTCAGGGAATCTTATTCAATAAACTACACTGTTAAGCATAGCAATTCCTTCAGCTAAAAAATGTGAAAATTATAAAATTAAATCAACGCATATATATTTGAAATAACAAGAGGACGTGCAGTATAAGAAAGAAAAAATACCACATTGCGCATCAATCAATTTTCTAAAAAAATGTTAAATTCTAATACGCGTTTTTGATTTTCCTGTGTTAAACTTTAAATGCTCTGTTCTGACAATTTTAGAGAGTGATGATATATAGTATCATTACTTTACATTCCAATAACATCAAACCTAAACTTTGATATACTATAACACAAAGCTAACGTAGCTTGAAAAATTGCTGAATTCCATATAGGCATAGAAAAATATTTGATCAATGAATCATGTACAGATGATTTTTCCATTTAAAACACTTTCCTCTTGTATAATTAATAATGAAAATAATAAAACGACTTTGGGAAATTTAGATACGTATGTATCTCTTCTAACATTTAACGTTACACAAACCGGCAATCTAAAGATAACGGAGCAAAGTGACAGGAAAGTTTTACTTCTAGTGAATCCTATCCGAAAATGTTGATAAATTCATTATCCACTAGAACCTTGATACATATTCAACGTCCGTAGTGTTCGTACATAAAATAATACGAAGGCAGGATCAGTACTTCTTTCCAAGTACTTAGAATATAGACTGATTTTTCGACTGGATTCCCGATCACTCCACTATAATCATAATATACACCTTGCCACGTAGGAAACCGTTCAGAATCACTTACAAGGAAAGAAAAAAAACACTAAATTATTCCCAGGTTTGACCCCCCAAAGTCCCTCCGATTAAACTCTGGAGAACAACCCGAAAAAAATTTATGCCCCCCGATGCGCGATAACTTTATGCACTCCGAGAAATCGCTTCCTTTCAGCTCCTGGAAGAAACGGTGCAAAAAAGAAGAGAGGCGACATTAATCCGGCCTGGAATAAAGCGGCGCGGCGGATGACTCGCGTTTATGCGGAGCGAGAAAAAAGAGTTTTCTATGAATGGGAAAAAACTGGGAGGAAACGAGATTGCCGTCTCGGGAGTGGGGGCGGTAATGGACGGGGAAGGCGGGGAAGTGCCTAATAAGGCGGAGAATTGATGCAAATGAGGGAGGGAGGGGAGAACGGCGTCTCGGGGAGGTGTTCCAAGGGAGTGGGAGGTTTCCCAAGTCTCCGAAGTTATACCGGAAGAGGAGGGAGGCGTATTAAGGAGTTAGGGGAGGAAATGGAGGATTTTAGTACCCAGTGTGAGAACTGTAGCAAGGATTTCGTCTCTGGAGGGGGGAGTTTCCCCTCCTGGAGACTAAACCGCCTCTCTATTGCATTTACGCCGCTCTGCGAGAACACTGGCGTATTTTCTGCCGTAACCCGACAACTCAGAGAGCGACAACTCACCGTGCGACAATTGACCGAGCGACTGACTGAACCACTTCTCTAGAGCATCTACGTAGCGCTCCGAGAACACTGGCATATTTCCTGCAATGACCCGACAACTCAGAGTGCGACAACTTAGAGCATGATAACTCAGGGTGTGACAACTCACCGGACCCGACAACTCACCGTGTGCGACAGCTCATTGCGCGAACAACAGATCGCTGCGACAATAGATATAACATCAAATTTTGAACGTTGAAACAATTGAGAGGTAATCTGTTAACCGAATTCTTCTGATTGTTTCTCATACCATTCCTTTTAATTTAATTACTCTATAATTAATGAAGATGGATTAGATGGAAGAAGAGACTTTTAGCCTCAATCTCGTCCGAATAAAGACAATTATTATTTTATTTTTTTCCTGTCCGCATATTTACTTTTTCGTAATGTTTTATTGTTTTTTTGAGATCTGAGCTGTTAACTAAAAGTATTTTAATATAATATATACTGTGCTAAAATACTTGTTGTATTGACGTTCTGCCGACAGACTTTAGTCTGATGGAACGCATGCTTCTATGAAATAGTTCATAAAATATTATTATTACTGATCAAACTAGTTCATAAGTTATTAATGATGTATTTAATGATGAATAAATCGCGCGATGAGCTGTTGCCTGGTCAGTTGTCGCACGGTGAGTTGTCGGGTCTGATGAGTTGACGTACTCTGAATTGTCACGGAACCGATTTTAGTTCCCAATGCGGGAATTATAGCAAGGATTTCGTCTCTGGAAAGTGTTCCCCTCCTGGAGGCTGAACCACCTCTCTATTGCATTTACTCCGAGAACACTGGCATATTTTCAGCAGGGGGATGTTGGGAAAGAGGCAGCAGGTGCGAGGGAGTGCACGGGGAGAGAATTAAGGCTTCCATGTTTCTCCTTTCGCGAGAGGCCGATCTCGGAGGCACTCGGGTGCGGTCGTTGGGGCCGACGCGTGACTTGGAGTTTAAATGATTCTCCGCTCGCTCATTGGTGCAGATTTATCGGTGGTAATACCCGACGGCGGTCCCGGAAAGAATGATTCCTTCCCGCCACCCTTGTGGGGGAAGAGAGATGGAGGAAGGACTTGATTAGGTTGGTACGTCGTAGAAGATTAAATCTGATTCGCGATGCGATATTTTAGGCTCCCTTTGGATGCAACTCTCTTGTTCCGACTATTATAATGTTAGTCTAGCACCGTTTCTTCGAGGAATTTCCGTGGATGGGTCAGACGGAAAATTAGCGGAAATGATCAACCAATACTGGACGTGACAATTATTAGATTTTTCATCTTACTGCCAAATTCTCTATGCCGGCCTTAACTTGGTGGCATCTTTCCATTATAGAGGAATAAAGATACAGCTTTTACGGTTAACGGGTAAAAGTTGTACCTTAATTCCATAATTAGTCGTATAGCAATCAGAAAATGAGATAAATAATTATGCATTAGTTTGGAGAGTAAGAATGACGGAAAATTTAATAGAAGCCTGGAACAAAATTGAAAAAAAAAAATGTACTGAGTTAATGTTAATATACTGAATTAATAGATGGATACAAGGTTCCGTGTGATGAATTAAAAAAATAAAAGGAATTTCGCATTTACAATGAACGAAATGTCAGAATGTAAACGACTAATTTTAAAGACCAAAATGAATTTGATATTTCCCATTATAGATACGTTCGAGACTAAACGTACAGTTGAAAAATTTAGTAGGTTGCACTACTAAACTCAGCAACTACTTCAGAAGCAGTAGTAGTAGTAGAAAAAGCACAGTAAAGAGTCCACTACATTGTCAGGATAATCATCAACATTAAGGTACAAAAATGATCCATGCGCAAAAACTCGATTTCTTTCTTTTCGTTTCCAACCAAAATTAATTCCTCCATTCCACCAAAATAATGACGGAAATCAACGGTAAACCAAGTCATTCAGGACGCAAATAAAAAGCTTTGTTTCCTGAATCCTGAAAACATTTTTCCGATTCGTAAACTTACACGGAGGAAAACAATAGCAGTCGGATATCTTTCTAGTAAAACCAATGAACCAGACAAGCTCGTATAAACGCACCCCGATCAAGACGCCGTGAAACGAAAGAAATCCGCAGAATTCGAAAAGATTTTCGCGATAGGGCGGGAACAATACCGAGCGAAATTCGCCCTGCAATCACGCGGAAGGGGTGCAGGGAGAAATGCATAACGGCGCCCGGTCGAGAAGGAAACAAAATCAAGATCCGGAGACCGGAGAAAACACAGATTCGATCGGAAGAAATACATACCTCGTTTCTGACTGTCAATCTCTCGAATATCTATTTTCTATCGCATTTCAAAACCTTTTTAATTCTCTCTTGTCCCTCGATCCTTCTCTTGAACTATTTACCCCTACTAATTCACTCCTTTCTTCTATTAATTAATTTCGGGTCTTTAGCTTGTTAAGTCTTCTTGTTTGTTTTAAAGATATACAAGTGTTCCTAAAAATCCTAAATATTTTAAGAAAAAAATTAAACGTCTATTGCATTGCGAAGGAATTGTAATTACTAAAATAATTGTGGTTAATTTTAAAGACGAAGTGTGAAGCAGGGGACTGCACGGTAGGGTGATGTACTGTGTGCCTATCCGGAACTCTGAATAATCTTGCATGGATGACTATATTTCTTATCCCCATTTCTATGTTTTATCGTATGTTATCATAACCGTATATACCTAAAATTGTACATATGATTTTATATTAATTTTAACTCTGATATAATTGTAATTGTTACTTTAACATATGATATGATGTAGTGTCATAATTACGCTACCAGCATACTTGTGTCTAACAGCGGAGGAAATTCAAAAATATTAAAAAAATAATTTTTTGCTCCGAAATTTTTTCCTTGTTAATGTTAATATTTCATTTATACTAATATTTATTTATAATTATTTTTTTTACTCTCTGCAATGATTCATTATCAATTGGATGATGATCAATTGGTCAAATTGGCTGTTTTTGAATCGCATTGAAATAAATAAAAAAATCGAGATCGGGAGACCGGAGGAAGCCTCGACCCGATGGGACAAAAGCGGGGGAGGACGAGGGCGAAAACAGAGTCCTCCGCGCGTGAAAACAAAACTAAACAGCGGATATTAACGGTCCATTCAGCTGGAGCAGAAACCAGCGCTGGGGAGAGAGAGAAATGCGGGAACAACGCTACTTAGCGAGGTGTTGCGTTATTGAGAGAGCCTTGGAGCATTGTGGCGAGACCGGGGTCGAGGGAATTTTCCCCGCTTTCTTCGCGTGGTCTCCTGGGTAAGCACAACTCCCAACGACGACTCCAGTCAAGAGGGTTCCGGGAGATATCGAAGCGGGAATTGACACCGGGGCCGACCGAGCAGAACAAAACATTTTCTCCGGCTGATTTAACACGAGACGAAAAAGTCTAAATCCACGTTCGCGAATGCCTCGTTTTTCTTCGATTCGCTGTGTGGAAAACAAATGTTGAAAAGGCGAACTTCTTCGACGAGAAGGTTTTTGTTTTTTACGTTTCCTGGCGTCGCGAACGTCTGGCTGCTCGAGCGCTAATTACCGAACCTTTAGCGCGCCATCCGATTCCTCATTTGTCGACGGATGCCTGCTTTCTCCCCGGGGCGGAAGGATGCTGTCGCCCGGCTGGATTTTCAGATATCCGAGCCATGCGGAAAGCATAATGGAATTTTTACCTTCGGCTGAGTGGGGATCCTAATAAGCCATGCTTAACAACGTCGAACGTATCGATTGGTTTCTGAAAACGGCTGTCCTCTCGCGGTAAAAGGGTTATCGGAGATGCGTTCGCGGAAAGATATGCAGTTACTGGAAAACAATTAAATATTCAAAGTCGGTGGGCATAATTGCATACTGAATGCATTTATAAACTGCAGCATACGAGATGAATGGTAATATAATGTCTGGTAGTATTATCATTCATACACGAGGAGGATATTAACCACTAAAAGAACAATTTAAACATCCTTAAAAAACTTTTCTCATAGCTAATTAAAAGGAACACGAGTGCAAGGTTGATAAAGGTACATGTAGCTACTAATTGTTTCTTTTTCAATTATAAATCATGAATTTTTTCAGGAGAAATACAATTTTTCCGTACATAGGACTGTTTATAACCCGAATGTTTTCAAGTAGAAACAATGTTTCCGTCAGAAAGACAATTTTTATTTTAGGTATTAATTTTTACTTGCTGATTCATCAAAGAGAGAAACTATCATTTTGAGTACAATAATAGGAAAAATAATTAATTTGGGTAAATTAAATAAGGATACAATAATTAGGCGTTTTCAACAACGATTCAATAATTGAAGATACCCCAATGTAATAATCATAGGAGAATAGCATCATGTGGTTTCTTAATTACATACAAAAATTTTACCTACGCAAGATAAGGGGTATTAAAAAACAAAGTCACCCTAACTTTAAGTCTGTTAAATACTGACATAGCCATGCATAAATATGAAGCGATATTTGCAAGGCGGAAAGTGTGATGATTTTCAAAGAAATGCTACACAGCTCAAAAACCAATAATTTTAGCAAGCACAAAATTTAAAGTGAAAATTAATTACTTCTCCATGGATAATACTATGGGGTATGGGACCAACCTCTTCTTTAGTCTTTACTCTCATTATTAAATGTAAGCCATCAAACCATACCTCCATCAAATAAGGTTTTGGTACTCGGGTATTCCATAACAACTAGGAAAAAGCCCCAAATTTTCCCGACCTTTCCATAACTTTACACTCCCAACTTTCTATTCCCTTCCTCCCGTTCCAACCCCATCTCTTTGCGTTATTATTCATCCCCAACCATCCCTCTGAGAGGAGCCCACACCTCTATTTACTCAAGTGCTTTCGCGACCCCACCCTGTCTCCTCTTTCATGGCTGAATAAATCTCATCGAGGAGAGGGAAGATGGAGCGATAAGACGCCTGCGAGTAAGGGGCGCCCGAGATCGATGCATTAAGGACCAAAAAGAGGTGAAAATTTCGCAGCTGGGAACAGCTGCCGTACACGGGGAGAGTAATTAAAAATTTTCAGCTATCGGAAAACGAATTCCAGTGATTTCGCGAGAAGTGATTTTTTTCCGCCGTGATACTTTACGAGTTCCTGGCCGCTTCGAAAGACCGGATACTCGGAGGAGGCGGACGTAAAATCTTTTGGTAGGGGACTTTCTTCTGGAGGAGGTCATAAAATTCTTTTTCATGAGGGGAACACCTTGACGAGGTATCAGCGATGGGTCGAGCAAATGCGATAAGTTGAAGATAAATGCGTGAAGTAATTTCCGAAAGGAGGAATTCAATTTATGTTGAAATTCGAATTAATTATTAAAATAAAAAAATATTATTTTTCTTCCTCTAATATCTTATTACTTGTACTCTTATTGTAACTTATGTAAGCATTTAAAAATACATTACCTTAATACGTAGTCCATGTTACATTCTTAATTTTATTTAATTATCAAGAATGATTCTAAATACGTATATTTTTGTTAATCCTCTTTTACTTCATTATTTGTAAACTTTAGGGACATTTAAAAAAATAGAACTGCGATATTAAGCAGATGAAATTTCTACTATTTTCTATAATTAATGAAATAAATTGAAACTACAAATAACAGGACAAGATTATATAATGTAATATTTTGTCTATCACGACAAATCTATAGGTATACTTTATGCGTTATACTTATTAAATCTAAAAATATTATCTAAAATATATTCTGGTATGCAAAGATTATCTATCGGAAACATCCTAAACAAAATTTGGCGGCGTAAAATGATTAACATAGTCATACATTCAGTAATTTTAGGATATTATTTGGATTGGGATAATTCAGTGGATACTGACCGAAATAATAATTAAAAATCGATATAAAATAAAGCCTTTTGGTTAATTACTTATACAACATTGTAAATTCTGGATAGTTGAAATAAAAAATGACTAATTGACAGGTTCTTGGTTTAATGGACATTCGAAAATCAATTTGAAATCTAGTTTAAGTTCAAATATTTTTTTCGGCTTTTGAATCTCTTAAACATTGTCCCCCGTATTTTGTATTACTATTGACTTCTATATATTATTTACTCGTAACAGTACTGATACCGATGACTTAATATACGGTTTAAAACCTTAAATTCACTATTTGATTAGTTTTAAATATAAGAACTCTAGATATTACGTTAAAGTGAAATAATTTCAGCCATATATTTCTATACATTATTCTACTAGTAACACTGCTCCCACTCAGAACATTACAAGCACGTACAGCACTCAGAGGGAAAGACAACACAAATATACATCTAATCCATCGCCGGCAGGCCCGAAAAAACCCGGCGAGGACCCAAAAAAACCCTCCAACACGGAAATAAAACCCCTCCGAATCCATATGACTAGAAGCCATTTCGATACGGCCCGTCACACATGCGACGGAATAAAGATGCATTTTTCTCCCTCCTGGAACATCGATCCGACTGACACAGAAAGATGCGAGCGGGGAGAAGGAGATGGGGCGAGACAGTGGGATTTTAAACGGGCCGGAGAAGGGGAGATTTATTCAGGATCTCCCGGGGAGGAGGGAGGGGGGGCGCCGGAGATATCTCCCCGTTCGTTCCACATGGTGTGATATATGCATAAAAGAATTTTCTTTTTCTACTCACATGTCTCTCCTCTGCTGAGTTGAGGCCTTCCCGTGGCGGAGGCGGGGTCACCAAACGAGCCGATTGGATCGCAGGATGGGATGATGAGGGGTGAGATGAAGATGCGGGAGGAACGAAAAAAGAGAAAAAATAACGTGTTAGTGATAAAATGATGAAAGAGGCGGATCGAATAAAAATAATCCGGCTCGAAAGCGGGAAGAGAAAACGCCGCGTGCGGGTCAATATGGCGGCGAAAGACGAAATGCCCTCGCGAGGACCATAAACATCGGCCGGGGAAAAATCGCTTTGTCCCCCGTGCTTACGCGAGTAAAAGGCGAAGAGGCGGTAAAAAGGACAGCGACGTTATGCGGGAAACGAGCGAGGAGAAGAACGAAACGGTCGCGAAATGACCACGAGCGATAGAAGAGAGAAACAAAATCCGCGAATGAGCGGGAAAAAATGGCGCGAAAAATATAGTCGCGGAAGCCATATTGTTTTCGAGCAACATGAACCAAAGTTTCATAAATTATTTAAATGCTTCTTATATGATTATACAGAATACGGTTCGCGGTACTCTTTTGATACCAAACGGACCCTCTCATATTCACAAATTTTCCGAATGAATTTCTATCTCAAAACATTTAACCACAGGTAAGTTAAACTACAACCATCGGCCTAAAAAAGACAAGAGTTACATCGAATAAATTTTAATTTCCAACGTGTGCAAAATCGCTACTGTAACCGATAGCATTTATAGTATTAACAAAATTATTTATATCTGTCCACAAATATTTTATGACTATAATGTCAAAAACACGGTTTCATTCAATGCGGATATTTTTATCTTGTTCGTCCTTTCAAGATAAGTCCTTGTTGTCGTTGACAAACTATATGAATTGTAGTAGTAGTATTGTTAAAAGTGCTTCGACGGCTTAGGTGATATCGCACATTGGCTCCCACCGGGTATTGAACCCGGGACCGCTTTCACCACAGGCAAACGCGCTGTCCACGTGACTATCCGGGAGCTCTATATGAATAATACAATATAAAAATGCTATTCAAAACTTATTTTAGAGGTCCTTGCTGAACTGCTCATAAAATTTCTAAAGTGATAACGGTACAGTTATGGTAAGTTGACAACCCTCGGAGAAACAGATGCGAAAAACATCAGTCGACTGAGACTTGAACCTAGGTCCCAGTCGTCTCGCTTTTTGCGTCCGTTTCTCCGTCCTTGGTTATAAACCGCACAGATTATAGCGCAAATTACTTTTCTATCCTTCTTCAACTTGGACCTACGCATGTGAACGTGTGCAAAAATTTAAACAAACGCACTCTTACGTAATCGCAAATATATTCATCTTTCGGCTTCATTCCGACCTCTGAACGGTGACGGCAAGAAAATGAGCGGAAAGGAAAAGGCGATAATGGAAGACTGCCCGAGGAAGCCGGGAAAGAGAGAGAGAAAAAGGCCGAAAAAAAGGAAAAAGAGGAGAGGGAATGGAGAAGAAATGTTTGTGGATATACGGGAGTTGATTGGAGTACACGACGGAAGAGGTCTGAAGAGTGAGGAGGGTGGGTCGGGTAGGATAGGGACTGGGAAAGGGTGGCAACCAGATGTGGAAAGGGTGGCAACCAGATAGAAAAAGGGAATGGGCCCCTTCCGCAGGAAGAACACACCGTAAAAAGGGGGGGCGGAGTTGCGAAATCGCAGGACACGTGACAGGAAGAGAAGAAGAGGATTTTGGGGTGGAGAGAGAGAGAGAGATGTCGGGGGAGCATTAGGGGAGGGCCTGGTCGCAAAAATATGTACATAATGGGAGAGGGGAAGGGTCCGTAGGTAGAGAAAGAGAGCCTCGAGTGGGAGATGGTGGAGTAATGGTGTGAGGACAAAGGAACTGGAGTCTGGGAGGTGTTAAGGGCTGAGGGAGGCAGCGGAGGAGAGGCCGTTTGTTCATCGCGGAGTTCCTGGATTCCGCACCAGCGGAGCGAAGTGGTTGAGGAGGAGAGAAAGAGAGAAGTCGGTGGAGTTCCGCAGCACCGACGCCGCGGGGCGACCGCCCGCCACGCGGGATGAAATGGAAAGAGAGATGGAGAGAGCGGGGCATGAATAAACGAGCCGGGAGAGAAAGGAGGCTGAGAGAGAAAATTCAGGGAGTAGGAAGCACTCGTTGCAAAGCACCACGGCTCAGGAAAGAGGGAAAAAATCCCCACTCCTCGCCACCCTCTTTCGAGTTATTGGAGTGGAAGCGGGAGAGGGCTGGGGATTTGGGGGTGGGGGGGCAGGAAGCGAACGAAATAAAGAATGAGGGAAGGGAAAAAAGGGGATGGAGGTGATGTATCCGAAGTGGTGGGAGGCATCTCGCGAGTGGGGGAGGGAAGGTTCGAGAGAGTTTGAGGAGTTGGGGTGGCGTGCGGTGAGGTTGAATCTATAGGAATAGCGATGGAAAAAAAAGAGGCTGGGAGAAAAAGATTGGATTGTGGGAGGTGAAATGAGAGGGATGAAGAGGGGGCGAATCCGGCTCCTAAATGAAGGGGATGGGTTCCCCTCACGGGGGATGGGCTCCTCTCACGGGAGATGGGTTCCCTTACTGGGAGGTGACTCCCCCACTAGGTGAGAGCTCCCCGCACTGGGTGAGAGCTCTCCGAACTGGGTGTTTTCCCCCCAATAGGTGTAAAATAGAGTATCGGTGGGATACGTAGAGCCGGGCAGGTGAGAGGGAATAATATATTGAAGAGACGCCTTTTTTAATGCGATGGTTTAGGATAAGGGAGACCGGATGGGTTCGGAATTGGTTAAGAAAAGTGTGATAAAAAAGATCCTACGGTTTAAACGACGAAAAAAGATACGCTGATCAACTGCGGATATTGATTCGGCGAAAAGGTTTCGAATATTAGATTCCGCGAGGACTTACGGAGGCTCGCGAATCGAAAGGAATAAAAACGCGGAATGAGACGCTTTATTGACATCTAGGAAAGCGCTGTTTTGGATGGATTTTGGCAATAACGTATACATCTTCCGCGAAGCGTGTATTGTAAACATCTTCGATGAGAAAAAAAACTTTATCGCCGTCTACGGAGAACTAGAACGCGGAAACACTCTATTCTCCGAACGCGCGAAAAAAATGTCATTAAGATAGAAATTCATTCTTAGGATTTACCAACGAAACTCTAAAAGATCGTGGGAAAATGACGTTGAGGGCCGACATGAACTGGGTAAACTTAAAGCTTAAAATATTGAAAAGCTCATTACGAAGAAGCCAGTTTCTCGAAGTCGAAAAGGAAATATAATGTTGACTTATTTTCCTCGCATAGCCGAAAAAGATCAATTTTACAACACGGCAGGGAAATCAATTGGAATATCATAACGGAATAAACGACATGTTCCCAGGTGAAAATTATGTGAGCAATCGAGATTGATAACAAATCTGAAATCGAGAAAATGCCCTAATTTTAGAGAGGAGGGCAATTCATAACTAAATTAACGATCGATGATATTCGGCGGAGAAAAAAATAAAAATCACAACGTAAATATGAGATGATAAAACAATAAAAAATAGTAAAGATAAAAATTCAAAACTGAGATTACCGGGACTTAAAATTAAGATATAAACCTTACATAGAAAAAGAAACACACGAAATAAATGTAAATCCAAATTTCATAAACACATAAAATAAACAGATTAGTTAAACAAATATATATCACACACACAAATAAAAATGTTTCCCACACATCCACCACACAGAACAGAAGCATAGTGTACATCGCCCTTCACAACAACATTTTCAATGAAATGAGGAAATATATGTTAAAATTTTAGCTGACAATGAAAGGGGGACATCGATATAGCAAAACATAGTCATCCTTTAAGTAATTCATACTTCTAAATTTCAAGAACACCATCATAGAATTACATGCGCAGTAGAACAATTGCACCGTTCTATTGTGAGACAGAAACACGATAAAAGTGAACAATGAAAGCAGCCCATGCTGAAAAACATAAAACTTTTAACGTTAAGCGCAAAACAATGAACATATAAAAGCTCACATATATTTATAGCATTGATGAGATCCTTGACAAATGTTTTTATGGCAATTTCAATGAAACAACATGGCGATTGCAACATGCCACGAATTCCTGAACACAATCCCGTCGAATTGATACAACGTGAAGAAAAACCTTAGATGTGGGTCGAATGCCGATCTTATCCCTCGGGTTCATTAAGCCGAGACGAAAAATTTCGAACGCTTTACAAACACAAAAGGCAAAAAAAGGTAGATTGGACTTAATGACCATAATCAAAGAGTAAACATAAAAAAATCAACTCGGGAAGTGAAGGGATTCGGAAAAATGAAGAGAGATTCGAAAAAAAGGCGAACTGCTAAGCGGATCGATATTATGGCACAAAAGAATCAGGCGGGGGGGAGGAAAAAAACTGACGTCCGAAATGTACGACCAGTGAACCGAGAAAGGCCAGCGATTTCGCCCGAGGGAAAAAAAAAACGTTCCGAAAATCCTAGTGTACCACTTATTTCCGAAGCGTCTAGACTCCGTAGCAACAGAATGGAGATAACAGATGTACGGAGTGAAAAAAGGGTTAGGGTGTGGGGATGGGTGACGAAGGAAATGTGGGTGACTCCAGCTCCTTCGGAAGGATGACGGGAGTGGGGCGGGAATTGAAGGAGTCGGGAGGCAGGGGTTGGATAATTAGAGCCGGCGAGATGGCTTCTCCAACTTAATTTCCTCAAACCCTACCTCGTCACTTCCCGCAAGAGAAGTAAGAGGGGGAGGGGGCAAAAGAAGCGATGGGGAATCTAGAGAGAGAGACAGAGAGCGAGGCAGGAGGAGAGGAAAGAATCGGAGGCGGAAAACTCAAAGGAGAGCGAACTTGAGGGTTTTAAATTAAGATTGAGAGTGTGAAAAAAGGGAATCGAACGCTCGCTTCCACCTCTTGACAAATACGGAGAAAGGAATCCTTCGGTTCGCGAGTACCACAGTGTCAAGTTCTGGGTCCGGTTTATTTGATACTGTTTCCTGCCCTCAAAACGCGCTGTTCAAACTGTTCTGAACTTGAACAAAAAAGAAAGGAAAATAAAAATGTCTTAAAAAGGGGGTCAAAGTATGTTTCGAAACTGCTAATGAGTCATTGCTTGATTACATCCTGAAAGGACCCGTCTTATTCGAAAGGCGAATATTATTAAACAGCAAGTGCTACAAGGTCAAATTCAGTCCGGTTTATTTTAATTTGTTCCTACCGTGAAAACGAGATCTGGTTATGTTGACTAACGATTAAAATCGGATCATAATCAATATCCAAGTCAAAAAAGGAAAAAAATTAATACAAGTATGAAAAGAGGCAAATATCAAAGGTTACATATTTCGAAACGACCAAAAAGTCATTTCTTGATTACTTCCTGAAAGGTCTCGTCTTGTTCGAAAAACAAAAATCATAAAATAGGGAGTACCACAATGTCAACATTTCGATCCAGTATATTTAATTTTGTTTCCTGCTTTCAAAACGCGAACTGGTCAGGCTGACTGACAATCACAAACTGAACTTAAACAAAAGGAAGACTAAAAAAATTTACGGAGGATCAAAGGCTGCAGATTACAAAACTACTTAAATGCCATTTTTGATTACCCCCAGAACAGGTAACGTCTTATTCCAAAATATGAAATGATACATTCCACCGAGATGCATCAAAGGGAGAGATTCAAAGCGAATAACCTGCCTTAGGTAACTCACTCCCTAAATGTAATAGTTTCTACTCCTTTGAATTACACAATTATCAGTGACTAAAACTTCCACGGAAGCGAACGAAAATAACCCATTCCGGCGGCACTAAATAAGCCACATTATGCAACGATAACAGCTCCCTCGATACGACGCATAGATTAACGAACTAAAAAACAATAAAGAAATTCCGAGCTTGGGAAAGAACTCCGCCGAACAGATCGAAAAAATGAATCCTGAAGAAGCGAGACGCGGGAGCGAGGAAAGGGAGCAAAAGAAATGGAAATAGGAACGAGGATATTTTTAAAAATTCAAACCCGCCTCAACGAACACGAAAAAGGCGCCACGTACCGGCAAAGCCTAACACTAAGTCTTCCCACGAACCCGGCACTCACTCCACGCGAGGGGTGAATAAAAATGAGACCTGGGATAAAGAGAGAGAGAGGGAAAGGGTAAAAAAAGCAAAAAAGAACGGAATGAAAAGATAAAAAAGGTCCCCTTTCCTACAGCCCCATCCGAATATCCAGCAAAGGCGGAAAAACGCCCTCGGCAGCTTCTCCCCTCTACCGGCGACACCCGCAACCTTCCGCGACCCTCGCAAAAGACCCCCTTCCACTCTTAACGACTCACCACCGAGATCTCCCCCCACCCACCCACCTACACGACTCCCTCGCCGAGCGTAATCTCGGAACCAGGGCGCCACGTAATCTCAAACCCAGGGGTCCCTTCCCGCTCATTACCCCGGCAGCGGCGGTGGAATGGGTAGGGCTTAAAAGAGGATATGGAATGGAGAAGAGAGGGCGGTGGGGGGAGGGAAATGGGTGATGGGGGGAGGGAAATGGGTGATGGGGGAGGGAAAGAGGGTGATGGGTGGAGGTAATGGGGATGGGTGAGAGAAAGAGGGTGGGGGGAGAGAAAGGGTGTGGGAGGAGGGAAAGGGTGTGGAGGAGGGAAAAAGGGTGGTGGGGGTGGGAATGGGTGTGGGAGGAGGGAAATAGGGTGCGGGAGAAGAGATGGAATGAATGAGAAAGGATGCGACGGAAAAAAAGGGAATAAAATCGGGGAAAGGGGAGATATGATAAATACCCTGGGAAATATCTCCGCGAAACTTGGGGAGGAATCAATTGATGGATTTGGTGCATTAAATTTCACCCTGGCGGGGAATCCGCGAGCGACTATTGTTTCGAATGGTTTGGACCATAAAATTCTGAAGATGGGAAGAAAGATTGAGACCGAGTCGGGGATTGTATGGCAAATATCATTTAGGAGAGACAAATTTATTAAGTGTGTGAGTTAGATCTTCGTTTGCGTACGAATGGAGAATCTTTGTTTCGAGAAAAGTAAAAAAAAAAATGTTTGAAATGTATATATTTTAATAATTTTATTATTTTTGAATAAAATAAATTGTTAATGAAAATATGCTCCCTGTATAACAAATATATGAACTTCACGTTTCATATCCTTAATCGATTATCTACTTTTTTTAAATATCACCCAAAACTTCGGATTAACTTCATAAGCAAGCCCAGAATTATTTGCATATTAATGATGATAAAGATGTTTAATAGATCTAATTTTGGCTACTCTAAGCGAAAAAATATATCGATTAAATATCAAATTTCGTAGATTATTACCTAAAGTTTAGGTTGAACAATATATTCAATATCAGGATAATTTGTATTTTTATGATGGTTAAACATTTTTTATGAATCTTATTTCTGTTACTCAAATCGAAAATAATATCGATGAAATTCTTTCGAAAATTATCACCTGAAGCTTAGGATACAATATATATTCAATATCAGGGATGAAAGGCATTTTAATATTGGTAAATACTTTTGAATAATCAAATCTTTTTTGCTCTATTCGACGAAAGAAAATTCAAGATCCACTTTCAAACAGCATCTCAAACTTCGTACATACTTCAGGATGATTTAAACAATGGAAAATTGTTTGTTGAGAATCTAATTAACCTAACTTTGAATGCTTCTTTAAGCCAGTCCGGAATTTATTCCTTCAATTAGTTCCGGGCGAAATTCAAATAACGCCGGACCCGAGAGACCCGGGAAACACGCAAGTGTCAACGCTTATCTACTAACGAGTAAGTGACACTGTTTCATATGCGAACAACTGGAGCGATGTTGACATGGAATGAGGGTGGATGCGGTGAATTAAAGGAGAATGCCCGTAAAAGAGGAAAGCAGAGACGAAAGAGGATACGGCGGTAATTAAGATATGAGGGATGCGGGAGGCGAAAGAGGAGGGACCGAAAACGGAGATAAAAGAAACGATAGAAAATGGCAAATGAAAAATTCCTCTCCGCATTCGCCAGATAACACAGTACTTTTATACTCGAGTTTAAAGAACACTCATTCCACGACCCTATTACAAAAACCAACGGAGAATTAACTGTCTATCATAGCTGGAATAAAATTTCATTTCAAATGCTCCGTAAATTATAAAACGAAGTAAAAATTTACTTCAAATATATCTTTCGTATATGTATGTGTGTATGGTAGAGAATACATTAGGAATCTATTTATATTTTACGTGTTACAACATGGAGACACTTGGATAACGAAAAATAAGATGGTACAGAGCTTTTGCTGACCTTTGCGTCCGGGGCATTTGCATACCACGGACTTATGCGTCCAGGATGAATGCGTCCCTATGCTTTATACAGTGTAATTTTTTACGTTTAGTTGGTAAAACAGAAAATGCTCAAAACTACTTCCGAAGATTTACTAAGTGCTTCGGTAATGCTTTTACGCTGATAAAAGTTAATATTTGAAAATAGTTTATTGCAAATGTCCTTGAGACGTATATGTTTTGAAGCCGATACAGAGGGGCTTACGAATTGATCACAGCAATCAATGAGCGAATACTTAAATAATGCATTAAAATTAATCCAATATAATGCATTTAATAGATAATTTTTAATTTATGAGAAGCGATTAAATTCTAAGGCAGGAAATACAGTAGAAACTCGATAAATGTTTGCTAATAGGAATAACAGAAATCTATTCTCAGTCTTCACAATGAAATACACTCCCGTTTCTTTCAATTAAAACAAACGTAGCTACATAATAAGAGAGATCACTGTTAACCGATGGCATTATGAAAGAGATTTCTGCATGGCTACATCCGAATGCCACAAACACGCAAAAGAGTCGACTACAACTTGCAGTCAATACTGCACGGGCGAAACGTCACGTAGAGGTCCCGAGGGGGTCTCACGACAGCGAATCTTGAGCACGACGAGGAAAAATGTTTACAGCGCTTTCTGCGTGAAAAATCAACGAGGAAAGTGGCTTGATAAACTTCCGAAATAAAACCATGAGCAAACAAAACGCCCGCAGGAAGAAAGAGGCAACCTTAACTCCACGTTTTTCGAGACGAGCAAGGGACACTCCAACACATGCACGCAGAGAACTCTGGTCCGTAGGAAGATAAAACTGGGAGGGAAAGTACAGAATCGCTCTCTGGCTTCCCCTGGATGTAGCGAAACAAAACGCTCGGGAAAAACTAATAAATCAAGAAAAGAACGTGAATGGTGCACAATAACAGGTAGTGATGCCTCGCGGAGGACAATGGAGGCTGGGTGAAAAGAAAACAGCAGTAAAGTCATTGAAAATAATTAAACATTCCTCATTGTTCCGCAAGCACCATAGCAGCAAAAGCCGAGGTAAAATAAACATGGCATTTCTCTCGACGTTTCTAGAGCTATGAAAGGCCCCTTTCTTCTGGAAGTTGAATAATTTTCGTCATCGCTTTGCGCCTTATGGTAAGGATTCACATAGAAGCGAATGGTTTCCCCAGGAGAAGATTCCCTTTTGCTTAGGATTGCTCCTTGAATGTCACGCATACGAATGTTAGAAAAGTAAATATCACCACCTCGAGTATAAGAAATAAATTTAGTTTAAATGCGCCCTGGAGAAACGAGATGGATTTTTGAGTAGTGAGGATGTTGAAATTAATGTGCGGAAAGCTGTTGAACGCGAAAGCAAAAGCGGTGAAACCGTATCTTAAAGTAAAACAGAATTACGGTGTATTCTTCATATAGAACAGAAACCTAAACAGTGCACCATTCTGTTCCCTAATATTACCAAGCTTTGAAACATTTAGGATTTAACTCTTTCCCTACACAAATTGTTTCTGTGCCTGAATTGCTGAAGACCTCAGAGGCAACGTGCACAGACAGACTCATAATTTAAGCCCGCTTTAATAACGTTATAAACTAAATTGAATCAGGAGAAAGACGAAATAATCTACCAAAGCCTTTGTTGCAATGTTTCCTTAATGCTATCAGAACTAGCCGATTTCGTAAAATTTAGACTTTGATCATTAGTAAGGCAACAACTGTTATAAAATAACACATAGCATTAGTTAATTAATTAATTAACGATATTTTAGAAGGAAGTGGATGTTTTAGCGAACGTTAACCAACTTATAGAGAAATACGAGAGATTTGAATAACATGTTGCTCAGTAATTACATGGTAAATAATTCACTTTGCAAATCGCAATAGTAGGTGCTATTCAAAAGAAAGTTAAAATTGATGAATATGGGATCAAATCTAAATAAAATATCAATGGCAAATTTCAATTACAAGGAAAATCTAGAGAAATAGAGTAGAAACACTAGGAAGCGAGTAAAATTTGAGCAAAATCTCAATATAGAGAAATAAAGAGTATTATAATTACTGGTCATGTGAGACACGAATAGAAAAATAATGATTGGCTTCCCCGATCAGCAAGTATACACATATGTATAAATCTTCTTTATTTTTCAGCATCCTTCGCCAAACTCCCACCCCCAAATCCCCCATTCATCCACTTCCCATCCAATACCCGCCCACTCACCTCTTCCAACCTGTCCTTCATCAGCCCTCTAATTCCATTCCCGTAGAAAATCCTTCCCCATTCGTCGCTTTTAAAACCTCTTTCCTGTTACTTTCCGCCCGTTCCCACACCCAATTCATCCACGTAACACAAAGCTATGCCCGCTGAGGATTAGCCCCGGAAAATATAAGCTCTAGGAGCAGGCGAAATCAACCCTTTTCCGCGCTTCATTCTGTGTCATAGCACGTCGCCTAGAAAATTTAATTCCCGCCCCCGAGAATGCTAGAGAAATGCCGGAGAATGTGTTTAACGACAGTCTTGAACTACAGAGCGCTAATTGGGTTTTTAAGTAAATTATTTGATGACGACTTCAATTCGATTCCACTTTGCTCTCCAAAATAATACGCGACAAAGTTCCGCAACTTCGCGAGCATCAGTTGAATTCAAAGGAACCGAATAGGAATTCGATGAAATTTAAAACATGCTCTTGGTACGACGAGGAAGGAAGCCTTCCGCCATTAAGTGCAATAAAGTGGATCTCCCATGGCGTTACGGTGATCAGTCCCTAATTACAATTATTCATGAATACATTTCAGTAATTACGTGAGCATGACCCTAATCTGATGGCGTAATATATTTCAGAGATAATTTCTGACTTAAAACTGTCTTTTACGCCTTACTTATTGCTAACTCTTTTCTTAAATATTAATTATGCGAACTTCGTTGACCTTGGCCTCGTAAACAGAGAACTGATCCACTTTTCACATCTCAACACCTCAGAGAACTAAAACATGAATTGCATTAGGAATGACAGCTACACGAAGATGTTAAAACTTTCCAACCTCCTCTTTGCGGCCTTAAAACTTGTTTAATTGAAAATAAACGCGCCGGAATTATTGGCCTAATGGGCAAGAGAGAGCTGAAAATTACAACAAAGGAGTACCGCAGGGGTTATAACTAGGCCCACTTAAATTTTAAAGTTTTGTTTTTCGATATGAACTGACACATGAAATCAAAAGATGAATACAAGAATTGTCCATGTAGTATTCAGCCCGAAGGCCGTTGTATGAACTAAAGATCGTAGTAATGTCAAAAGATGAATCTATAGCACATATAATTTAGGTGAATTATAAAGCTGGTTTTATGCCATATGCAATCTAAATAAAGAAATGTTAAAACTGTCATGAATGATATATTTTTAAATTTTACTACAGTTAAAATATATAAACTTAATATCTCAAGATGTAGTTTAAGAAACAAAAAAACCTACTTGAGAAATTTACCAAAAATTGAGATGTAAAAGAAAAATCGTATAGTCTTCCGAAGACCCTATCTTGGTAAACAACATTGACGACCTAGCCATCGTCTGTTGACGGTTATAAACTGATTGCGTCCTCTCAGAGCCATGTCATTCTTATTCTTTTCGGTCCCATAACTGAACCAATCTCATCACTCTTCCGAGCCACCCTCCGGTGCCAGTAAGAAATTCGTCATCGCTATCACTCCTGAGGCATTGTCACCAAACCTTTTCCCACCTAAATCGAGGGTTATGCCCTTCAGTCACGACACCCAAAGCATACGAATGATGCCCTTAACGGACTGTGAATATGGCTGACTCGGAAGGAGGGAGAGAGAGAAGGGAAAATTTCTGCTCAGGAATGAGAGTGGAAGTGATTGCTTGAGTGAGACGAGGTGAGAAATTGAAAAGAGATGACCTAAGAGGAAATGAAGCGATTTCTACCCTTTCCCTTCCCCACTACCCCATTTCCCTTTTTACATTTCCCAAGATGACATACTATTGGAAATGAGGTCGCATGAAGTCATGAGACCCTTCGAATACGTTTCCAGAGCGACTAATTGACCAAACGAAAGCAAATATCAGAAGCTTAAGACACGAGTCGTTCCGTAAACCAAATAACATACGCCGCAGACTAGAAAAACTCTTTCGTGATATAGTGTGAATTACATAAACCTACTCTATATAGAGATTTCATGTTTTCCAAAACAAATTAGGTTGAACTCGACATTGGTGTGTCCTAACGTAATATAAATAACAATTTAATTATTTCTCCGAAAAACTACTTGGAATGTACGAAATTTACGCAGGATAGAAAATTATAGGAAATCTCCAAAAAAACCGATTACGCAAGATAATTCAGAATCAAAATTGTAAGTGTGAAAAATGCTTTTTTTAAAACAGGGATTGTCTTCATTAATAAACACCAATCACTGTATCTTATTTTTAATAACCTTTTTGCCTTCTTCCTCTTTTTAAATTTATTAAATAATTACAATTTATCTTTCTCAAAAATCTATCTTAACACATTTTATTTGGGATTTTTCTTATATTTTAAATGCAATATTATTATAATTAATCGATTAGAATTTTAGACGAAAGGCGAGCAAAATTAAAAACTAGATATGCGAGAATTTTCACTCGAATAGCAACTGGATTAGAAATATCAAAATGAAATTCGAAATTAGAGATGGGGCCTTGCTTTTCGATTTATTAGATTAGCTAAAGATATACAGGAACTAGCGTCTTTATTTCCACACGTAAAAGATAGAAAATTACTAATACGTAAGACAATTCCGATAACTTAATTCCACCGCAACGACGCCTAACATTACTTGGAACGAAACAGAAGATACGCCGAGACGAACCAACGGAAAATAATTTTCAGTAAGGGCGGAGAGTAGCGAAAAAGCCCAAAGAAGAAAGGAAATAGAGATTTTCTGCGGGACGAAAGTGAAGCGTCCTTACAGAGAACGGAAATGGGACGGATGGGGAAAAGAAAGAAGAGAGAGAGAAGCCATTCATTCGAATCATTCAAGCATGAGTTTGCCTTGAATTCTAAATATCCAGTCGCCGCCTGCGCCCTATCCATTTTAATAAACGCGCAAGAATGATCGAGTGGTGAGGGGGTGGGCATCCGAAAAGGGGCTCAAGGGTGATGGGGTTGACATTTGGGATTCCGAAAGTGAAGCCAGAGGAAAGATGACTTACTTTCAAAACAGATGAAAATCGCGAGGCGAATGGGGATGACGGGGGGTTCGAATTTCATATATGTATCCATCACATATAGACGCTTCTCCAGATACATGCACATGGAGAGAGGGGATACAAACCAACAGCCTAAACTACAAATGTCATAGACTAGACATTTTTACAGCGTTTAGGCCCAAAAGTGAGGCTCCCAGAAAAAAAGAGAAATGGACCATAGGTGTCATGGGTTCGAAGCTAGGTCGGAGCTTATGTTTCTCCATAAAAATTACAGTGGGTATTTCTCCAAATTCATTCCGACTACCTTCAGTTAAGGCAGATAACTCGAATTTGGTATTACGATACGAGGCCGGATGTTACTTCTTATAAATTTCGCCTTGCAGGAATAAATAGTACACTCAGAATATGATGGTGATGATATAAAGGTATCTATGGTTCTTGTACTATGTATCGAAATGGGGAATTTTCCTCACTGCAATAAAGGTGTCATCTTTTGATGAATTCCTCTTTAGTTAAAATTAAAAATGTTAATTGAAGCAATTTTAAGCTTTTAATATAATTACAATAATTTGTGAATTTTACATATTCTGAGGCAACGAATTTACAAAATCTCCGACTCCCTCCGATCAAAAAGCAGCACATCATTTACAATTGAAATGGAAAAATATTTTTTTCTTAAAATCAGTTATTTAATTCAGGTCATAACGAATTTTCCTACTATATTATCGAAACAAATTAGATCGAGCAACTTCTTCAGCTTATCATCACCATTCAAAACACTTCTCCAACAGACACAATCAACATCTTAAACTTCATACAAAGAAACCGCAAACGTAACGCGCAGGCCCGCAAACGAAATCCGCAACTCACGAAAGCGGCAAACCGGATTGGTCTCGTTTAAATTTAAGATAAATACTCGGAAACGCCCTACTTTCTGCAACACCGAGAGACGAGGCGAGTTTATCAAGCAGCCCTTTCTCAAAAGCATATTAGAAAACCCCCGTTCTTTACTTTTTAAGTAGCGACATCCTTCAAAGGACGTAAGGAGGACGGGCATAAATAGTCTCATCAAAAGAAAGGCTGTTGTGAGGGAGTCCAGCACGAAAGACTACACAGAGTACGTGATGGGAATTTTCAGCGTTTCGCTCCATTGCTGTAATTGAATAGCGAGGTGTC
This sequence comes from Sympetrum striolatum, assembly GCA_947579665.1. Classification (NCBI taxonomy): domain Eukaryota; kingdom Metazoa; phylum Arthropoda; class Insecta; order Odonata; family Libellulidae; genus Sympetrum; species Sympetrum striolatum. Next base: position 68,249,620 of record OX388348.1, read on the forward strand.
TGCAATCTAAGGACATCGGTGGCTTACCCCTCTCCCGTGCCTCATGGGGCAAACTATTCTTCCGCTTCCTTCCCATTCAAGCGCCCCTTTCAGAAAAATACACATCCTATATACAGAGTCCCGCTTTGCGATCCACCTATGTGCAAGCCTTTGCCCTACCTTTAGGTTACAGGGAAAATAGTCTTACTTCAAGTATGTATAAACCTTAATGATCGTTTTAGGAGCTTTTAGCAAGCATTAATTATCTATGAGCAGGAAAAAAGAACCATGAATTTCGTAATTCCATTTCTATTACAATACTTTGCATCTCGGATAAAAAAGTAATAGTGATAATTACGGGAAATTTGATTACAAGAAGTCACGTTCTTGCAACAAAGATATAAATTATAAAATAGCCGAAACTATGTGTAAGAAATGCTGGTTGTTATAACTACATTTTCCTACGAAAACATCATTCTAATACATCGTATATGACATTCGGAAGTTCCGTAACATGATTCCTACTAAAATTTGAGGCTGGGTGATTACAATTAAATACCTATTATTGATTGATTCCAAAGTTTTTTGCAAGACATGTACTAACTACAACCTTAGAAAGGGCATCAACAGAAAAATACTAGACTCCGAAAGGTTCTGAGTTGACATTTCTCTGGGGAAAGAAAGCATCATAGATAAATGAATGAGGATGAAATTTTATTTATACTTATTCTTAATATTTATACAGTTTAAATGTATTCATGCCACACTTTTCAACCTTTTCTGATTACACTAACAAATTTATACTTCTTACTTTCCCCCTCAGCTTTGAACATCTGCCTATTAAATCGGTCACAAAGAGCAAAATTGTGTAAATAACAATGAAATAGCTTCCACTACTTTTCCCATTGAAAATTAACCTCATCTCACACAGACCCAAACGCAGAATTATACTCCTTGACCCACATACACAAATTTTCATAGGACGGCAATTCAAGAATAAGTTAATCCGAGAACGGCTAGAAAAGTGTCCCATCTGTCTTTCTCAGGACTTAAAGCCTCCCCCTAAGCTAATCCTTCACCTAGATCCCGCTTATTCCAAAATTTTACGAAACAACGCAGCTCGCGGAAAGTTCCCCTAGGAACACACGTTAATTCATCGCGGGCGAGGCACCGATATCGCCGTTCCGCTGATACTCCGCGGCGACGGTTTATCTCGAAAGCAGTCCTTACGTCCCTTTTTCGCGGAGAACGAATCCGACGGAGGGAAGGGAAAAAGTGAGCAACGGATGCATCGGTATGAGGCCCACGTATTCCGGAGACATCTTCCGTTACTCGGAATCCCCGGACGTGACTTTGAACTCTTTCTCCGCTAGTCTTCGAGAGATCCTCATTCTTCGGAAGTAATCCGATATGGAATGCGCGGACAAACTTCATCGGAAAACATACAAGGTGAGGAGGCTCGAGAAGGAGATACTTTGCGGGAAAAACGTCCGAATAATTTTCGCGCACATTTTGCGACACGTAACTTGGGGACAAAAGAAGAAGATGACGTTCCATTACTGCTGTACGTATCGCGAAATTGTGCGGCGGAAAAATAACTGCGTCCGGGCGTCCTGGTTTTCCGTTTTTTCCTGCTTTATGCACACGTCCTCCGAGTCCCAAAAAATAGGGACAAAGATTTTTTTATAAATTTAAAAGTTTAACATAAATAGTGATGCCTACTATTATAAATCAGGGGTCGCAAAATAGTGGTTCGGGGATCACTGATAGTTCGTGAGAATTTAATGGTGGAGAACTTTAGTTTATTATGCGCTATATAGTATTTCGAATTCTCTTCGTATCACACACAGGGTAAACAAGCGAAAAAACATAATTACAATAGTTAGTGATAGGATAACGTTATGATGGTTTGCGATCGCTGTCATGATTTACTTTCAAGATTCATTAACCGATTAAGAATTTCCTTATGAACGAAGTTTATAAACAATCGAGATATGACCACTGGTATATATTTTATTCGTACAAAAATTTTATAAACAACCCCCTACTATGGAAATGATTTGAGCATTCTTGATCTCTTTTAATAAGAACCTGAATTTCCAAGGTATGACGACTGGAAATATATAGCTTTATACGATTTCTCAAAAGTTTCCGAGGTAGAGAATAAATATCAATTAGATAAATATCTTTATGTATCACCAATAAGCAATAGCTGTTTAGAAATTAAACTACATTAACGAAGGGAAACTTTTATTATCCTAAAATAAAATTCACAGTCTCTGCCGATGTCTTGTGGAAATACGTCATGATGAAGAAAAAAATGTACTTTTTCCACAGTATTTTATTAAAAACAATAAAAGGAAACAAGGCACGACTAGTTTCAGAGATTGATCTCCATCATCAAGTGAATCTCTGAAACTAGACGTGTTTTGTTTCCTTTTATTGTTTTTAATAAAATACTGTGGAAAAAGTACAAATTATTTTTCTTCATCATTTCATTATCCTACCACGCTTTTTCGTGGACTAGGAATCAGACAATCCAATCCCATCAACTATAACACGGATATTTTAAAGAAAAAAATACGAGATCAATTGATCCAATGACGAATTATACTATAAATACCGAAATTCGAGTACGAAAATAAAGCTGCAAATTATTTACCAAAAGATAACGCAGCTATTACATTTACACAAGTAAAAATTCATTTCAGATAGCTGATACCAGCCGAAACGTCGGACCTGCCAAGAGGACTATCTTCACGAAATTGTTTTACTAAAATTCAGCATAATAAAGGGTATAATTTGTACTCTTGAATTTATACATCACGAGTAACTTAAGACCTGGGATAAATACAACTACGAAGCAACTGATCTAGTCGGAGAAAGGTTGGCAAAAATCCTTGTCGAAAATTTCCCGGAAAAATACTCAGCACGTACTTCAAACGCGGATGTACCGTCTGAAATCTATTTGCATTCAAAGATGGCCTTTCATAAACGTAATAAATTGCGCTGAAAGGTTCGGAACGGGGCAGAAAACACGCGAAACACAAACAGCGCTGAAAAGCCTACACTAAGGGCGTTAAAGGTTGCGATAAAGCTCTTAGGACTTGGAGAGGGAGGCTACAAATCGAATGCCCGGGCCTCTTCCGTATGCGGGAGTCTATTGTTCTCTTTGAGTGCATTTAAGTGGAGGAATAGGTGAATAATGGATCCCCGACCACGTAGAGGCATCTTTTAGACTCCGATAAACCTGATTCTAAACCCAATGGTGCATGACCGCAGACACCGGCTACTGAATGCTGAAAGAGAAATTCCTTCTTCGGCCAAGACTAGCGTGAAATTTTAAGTGGGCGTGGATTCGCTTATTCAACGATTGATCAAAAAATTATAAAGGCTTCAATAGTAGAAAACTAGCCAAGAAATTAACTAGCATCCGACTTGTAGATTTAACAGAGAAAAAATTAAACAATTAAATGAAAAATAACGAATTTATTTAGATATCCTAAAAAACATTAACTAATAAAAAAATTATCTCCAAATAGTTAAAAATGCACAAAATAATTTATTTCTTTACTAAAATTTAAATTGACTGGTACTCGACGCGTTGGTTCAAATCAGAAACATAAAAAAATATACGAACAAATATGGAATTAATTTCGAATTCCTGAAAAGAAATCAACGATTTTTTCTATTCATCTCCACACAGTTTAAAAAGGTATGACATAGTTTAATGAATGATTAAAATCCTAAATCTTTTATGAAACGTGTACGTCACGACGCTGGCCTTTATTACACGCGAACAATTAAATTGAACCATAATGAAGTACTTACGCGAACACTGCAGGAATGGTGAAAAACACAAATCACTTCCAAAATTACAAACATAAATCCAAAAATCATGATCCTGAAACCAAACATTAATGAACAAAATCGTACTTATAAATTGTAATAGCCCCCGGCCAATTCGCTACAAAGAACAGAAAAAAGCAAACACATAAAACAAAATAAAATAGCCCGATAAAAACGAAAAATTCCCAATTATGCATTACAACACATACAACAATTGCAGTTGCTTACAAAACCCTTTGGACAATCAATTTTTACGGCCTACGCTTAGGAAACATAGACACCAGACACTCACAGACACACAGGACGGACAAACAAGACAACCGGGAGTCACCAAGCACCAATAGGGAAGTATAAAAGGGTACGGTGGTGATTCGAAGGGTGAATGATAAAAAAAAGAAAAACACGAACAAACACGGAATGTTGACAAGACCGTGCAAGCAAGAGTGCATGGACTGCGGACAGAGAGCATTCAGAAACACTAATCCACGAAGAAGTGAAAAGCTAATATTAATCAAATTGTTAATGGTTATGGACACCAGTGAAGGAAAATCTCACGGAGAAATATGCCATTTCGGGTTATGGACCGTAGCACATTGAGTTTAAAGAAAAACGAAATTCTTGAAATATTCTCGAAAGGATGTTAAAAAATCGAAAAGCATAATGAATTCAGAAATCGAAAAAATTATAAGGTAAAATCCACGAACTATGAGCCTATGAAATCGAGAAAAATTTAATACAATCATACTGTAACGCCTAAGACCAAATTGTACCAAAAAGACAAATATTAAAAGTTACAGAAGTAGACACCGAACCAAAAGTTATAAAATACTTTAAAAATATTATTTAATGTTTAAATATTGAAGTAAACTGTTTTAAAACCGAATAAGATGTTTTAAATTGAACAATACAATACAATTGAACAATACAAGGCTACTTCTTAGTTGACACGAATATAATGTCAGGCGGAAGCTTATGGCACTTGGATGCGCAGTAGAGATGGCACGTGGGTGGGGATAGAGATAAAATTACGGTAAACTGAGCATTGGGCAAAATTTAAGAAAACATTAATAGCATCCTAACCTCCACATGTGAAATTATCCAAGAAAGTGGACCCATTCACTCTATTCTTCCACAGCGCCAGTGCCATAAGCTTTTGCGAAAACCATACATTTTCCCGTAAACAATAAATCGCATCAGTACGAACGGCGTATGAAATAAAAAATGGCATATTTCTACCATGGAAATTTCACTGGAAGCCAAGGAAGACAAACACGAAGGGGTTTGTTAAAAGTAAAAAAACGTGAATTGTAAACAAAAGGATTTGCAGGGTGGAGGTGAAGACGAATAAAAGATTGAAAAAAATTATCATCCAAATAAGTACCTCCCAGACGGTGTTTCTGCTCCCTTAGGCTGAGGTGATGGCCGCCTGTAAGCAAGCAAGAGTCTTCTAAATACAGTTCTCAAAGGATTTTTATCCTTACTTTCTCCAAATTCACAAAATATTTCAAGATTTCCCCTGAAAAACTATTTCAAATCATTCAGTTTCACATCACTCCTAGAATTTAACTTCAAACGACTCTTGCGCTTAATTCTGCACAATCAGATCTTTATTTGACACTTTGCAATTGACAACAACTTTCCCAGATTTGATTGTCCAATTTAATAATGCACAGTTAGGATAAATATACTAACTGAAAAATGCATTTTATAATATAATGAAACTTTTCACACACGAGCAAGAATTCTTAGAATACAAGAAAATAACAAATCAACATTATAATAGCTACAAGCTATAGAATAACACTTCGCAATAAATGTAAGTATAAACCAGTTAAAATACGACGAGTATAGGAAATTTTAAAGACACAATGGAACTTTAACAGCTTTTAATAATACGAGGCTATGGCCGATGAAAACCACACAGAATTTTAAATAATAGTCAATAAATTGTTACGATATTCTTAAGTAAAACGTACGCATTAGAGGAGAGAAATTTCTGGAAACGAATACCAGCAAACTGCAGGTTGAGTTAGACAGGAAAGAACATGAAAGGAGCATTATATCGGCTTATCTGAAGACTTTCTCAGAAATTTAGTTAATTAAGTTTACATTGTTTACACCTCCTATCTTTTAAAGATTCCTATCCTACATCCTTAAGCATCTACGTAACATTCCTTCCACAGGAATTCATTACGAAAAATACAGCCTTTCGTTCCATGTTTTCCAATTCACGAACTCACGTAAACAGCTTTCAGGCCCCTTACACTACTTTTATGCCCTAGATGAAGACATAGATATAAAAAATTCAATTTCTCGTCAGTATCCTTCCTTCTTCCTTCCGAAACTAAAAGATTAAAGTTCATTCTAATCATCCAAATCACATATAAACCTCACGTCAAAACTTTCCGCGTCGGAGAGATGTTAATCTGACATTGAAGTAGCCCAGAACAACAAACATTTAGACTTAGATCAACCGCCCGCCAAATCACGTGACCCTTCCGGGAAAACAGTATCCTTTCCGAGTATAAATCCCGCCGCTTTCGATCACCTCCCGCGATCTCTTTAAAAACCAATCGAGTGACCTGGGTCGACAACGAGATCAACTACGTGAGGCTCGCCCTTAGAAACCAGCCCTCATACACTTCGACGGGGGAAGAATAAAAAAGAAGAAGGGCTTATTCCGACCCCTGCCCGGGCCCCCATAAAGGAATAGTAAACACAAACGTCATTATGTGTGAGCCTCTTTGGACGGCTTAAACGGGTCGGAAAGGACACTCGAATTTCGAATCAGAAATAAGGGTTGGGAGGAGGATTAACGAGGGAAAGAGAAGGGAAAAGGGAAGAGGAAGAATGGAAAGAAATGATCCGAGGAAAACCTTCGAGTCGAGAGGAAAGGAGAGACCCAAAAAGAGGAGGGTTCTCTGATGGGCACTAACGATTTCAATGAAAAATAAACCCTTGGACGTCGAAATCCCGATATTCCTCCACGAAAGTAAATGAGCATGTTCAATGAATATTCTGTAAAGTAAAGCTAACATAAATAAATAATAAGATCTTTAAATACTGATAATGTACACCATTTTATTGTAAGCACATTAACTTAAACCGAATAAAAAGCAATTTTGATACGATTATCACTGGATAACGATTGTGGAACGTGATACGTAAATTAAAATATTAAGTCTTAAATCAACTTTCGGTCAGACCTAAGTAACAACAACGATTTCAATGAGAAATAAAACATTGGTTGGGACATCGAAATCCCAATATTCCCGATCCCGATATACGAGAGAAACTGGGCATGGCCAATGAAAATTGTTTCAATTAATCCTAATTTAAATATTAAAAAAACCTTATATTACCTGACAACATACACTATTTTAATGCCAGTATATTAACTAAAACAGAATAAAAAGCAGTCATCTTATAAAATAAAGATTGTGGCACGTTTAACTTCAATTAATGTTTTAATACACTTTCGGTCAGAAAAAAAATTGGGTTTCAAAGACAATCCAAACAGAAGACGTCAAAATTGCTATGGGATAGATCAATTAGAAAATTCAGAACGTACCTTAGTTCTTAGAAGCAATTATAACGGAAAGATCGAGTTTAATAGAAAGAGAAAAGTGGAAAATGCGTTAATGATATGGCTGAACAAAGACACTGATAACAAGGAAGATGGCCAGAATATGAAAGAATTTAATGAGAATTGAGAATATGAAATTTCCGAGAAGATAAGAACAAACTCGATGAAAAGGTTAAGGCCAAAAAGCAGCCGTCGGCGCGAAAACTAATTAAGGGAAGATAACGAAAATCCTAGAATACGCAGATATAGAATATGATAAGGTTGAATAGAATAATAATATGAAGGAATGAATTAAAGGATAGTGAGTTTAATTAAAAAGGAGTTCAATCGTAATATTATACCAAAATTAAGGGAAAACCAATTTTATGTAAATAGAGAAATAGCTTCTTCAGATGAACGATTTAAAATTCTTTAGAGAGCAAAGAAAAATATCGACCCGAAAAATATAGCTTGTGAGATGATCAGGAAGTGAAATCTTAGGCTGCATTTTTATTATTAAAATTAGAAGGAATATTGTATACAGAGATGAAGCGGAACTGTGTAGATTGCACAGCTAAATAATAATAGAATAAAATAATAAGAGAATTCTATCCTAATTTTATGAATTTGAAGTATTATTATCTCGACGAATAAAAGCTTATGTAATCAAATGGAACAAGGTTCCATTGGACAAGAATATTCTTGACCATTCTTGAGGAACATAGGTAGAGTTAAACAGAAAACGTTGTTTTCGTCGACTATCCTAAGGACAGGGTATTTTTGATTATTTGAAATAAATTAACAAGAGCACAACCTTATCCTTGAAGTAAGTTAAACAGAAAAGGTCGCAAAAGTCAAAGGCTAACAGGAATGTCACTGCCCGAAAACAGAAACAGACTTAACATAATCATAAACGAATACCCGAAACATGAACCGAGAAAGCCCGGAAAAACGAGGGACACATTTGATTGCAACTCGGAACAGAAACCAAAGATGCGGGAGGAGACGCAATCGCCGAGTAATATCAAACAATAACGAGGCAAAAAATCTGATTCCCAGTAAAAGGATGAAACCAATTAGCAACGGCGAGGGGAGACAAAAGAGCAACGAAATGAAAGGCGAAAAAGACAGGGGCGGCGCAAGATAAACATCAAAGGGCGAGATGAGAAAGGAAATAAAAAAGAGAGATCCGGACGAGATGAAAAAAATGCGAGACGGGGGCGCGGGAAATCGGATGGGAAACGACTTGAAAGGGAAAAGATAAAGTCGTGGGAGAACGTTTCGGCGTTTTAATATTAATACTTCGTTTCTTTCGCCCGCGACGTCGCGTTCCGCGGCTTTCAATTCGCCCCTCGGAGCGCAAAGGAACGCCGCGGCGAATGGGGGAACGCTTCCGTAGAGGTGGAATGTAACTAAATTAAACGGAGGAAAAGAAAGAGGTAATAAGAATTCGACCGGATGTCGTTTTCAATTGTCATCGTCTATGATGCTACAAAGAAAGACTGAGAGTAGAACAACAAAATTGACAAGGCGATGCCGAAATGCTCGAAAATGAGAAGAATCCGAATTAAAGGAAAGGGATAAAGTCACTTTACACGTAAAAGTGGGCGCCTAAGAAAAATTCCAAGGAGGTACGGACAATGTCCAGGCATATAAGTGGCATATAGAGCCTTAAGTGACAGTTTTCGTCGCAATTGGCACATCTTTATCCAAAAAATATTCGTTATAACCGAACTAGAATTTCCGGCAATTTTCAGATTTCTCGTCGAAATTTCGAAAATTAGGGGCGAAAATTCTCACAGAAGATGGTATTTTATTTGGAAAGAAAACTATACCTGTAATGTGGGTGGGTCAATTTTGCCGGGAATTAAATTTCTATCAGAAAAATGACAACACGACCCACCCTGCTGTCTAACCAACATTTGTAACATTTCTGCATATTTTGCGTTTTTTGAAGAATTCGGGCGAACTAAGAAACCAATTTCCCTGATTCAAACGCATTAAATCATCCATATTAAGCAACATAAAAGCTATATATGTTATACAATACCATTAAATCACTAAGGAAACATTGAGATGAAATCAGGAAAAAGGCAAAAATTTGACATTTTCCGTAAAAATCTAGACTTATGATTAAACATCGCAGTCCCAGGACAAAATCCGATCGAATTAAAATTTTTTACGGGTTACAAGGACCACCAACCATAAACGCTAAGTTATAGCTCTTGACCGATTTCGAAAAAAACGTAATCATAATGTTAAACGTTAAAAACCACCCTAATGGACATGCCTAATTACAATTAAAGGCAGATGATTAACTCATTTATGCTACTAAATGCTGAATTACTCGGTTGCCGAGAATTTCTCTTCGCAAATTTTTAAGTTGAAAAAGACTTTTCCGCTGATATCCGGAGTTGGTTATAACACGAATTTAGCTATTTTTTTAAATTTTAAACGTTTTGGGTATACAATACGAAAAATAAGAAGAAATTTTAGCATTAAATATTTCTCCGAAGGGAGGGGTTCCATATGAAACAAAAACAATGGAGAAAATTTACAAATCAAAGAATATGTCACGAGATTTAATTTCACCTGAAATTGCTGAACGAAAATTACACTCTAATCAAAATTATGTTAGGAAAATGTTCATTAGACAAAAATTGAGCATATTTATTTATATTTTTATCTGAGGATACTTCATTAGCATATCAGTTTCGTTTTATCGGAAATCTTAGATTGGAATACCAGATAAACTCGCGGTAGTGAATCAATATTGTAGAGCTCAAGTTTTTTCACACAAAATACGAAATTAAAGCGAAAGAAAAACATCACGATGCTTGGAAATATTCACTGAAAAGCACTTCAAAAGTCATGCTGAATACTATTATGATTATAATGTATGAAACTACAGCGTTTTAGTTTCTAGTCGAATCTCTCATTAGAACATAAAAAATCACTATGCTTTTAAAAACCATATTGCTTGCACGTATCCGAAAACAAATCTGCGATGAAAAGGTTTTTTAAAATTCCAAACTGCTTATGAAATCATCGAGCCTAGCATCAGTTTTAAAAAATCGCAGCAAGTCGGACAAAGAGATCGGAAACGTGATAATTTTTTCCGCGAGCATTCTCCGCCGAACAACTTGAAAACCGGGAGCGAGGAGAGCCTTTCCAAGCGGCGCGAAAACTCTGCACTTCTGAAAGGAAATCGGCCCACAACGGCTTGACCGAGCCAGTGTTACGCCAGCGAGCTCACGAGTGCCTTACAGCGAATTTTCCACCCAAAATGAGTCACTCCAAAAAACATCTCTCCTCCCGTTTTTATTTCGCTCGAAAAGTAAAAAACTCGAAATTTCTTCAATGGACGCTCGGCGTCAATTATTCATCGCGGGTGCAACCGACCGGTGAGATGAGTTTCCTGGAGTAATAATTTACGAAAATATAGTGGAACTTGGACAATTTGGACTAGAAGGAAGCAGTAAAAAAAATCGAATTAAATAATTTTCTTAGTAAAGATTGAAAAATACCCCTGATTATACCTGTAACCCACAAATATTTTTTCTTTATTTTAAAAATTGTTAGTGCATATCTTGTTTTGTTTATTCGTTTTATTGTAAATGAACCTAACGATTGCAAATTATAAAAATTACGCGATAAGACTTATGAAAATTTACACACCCACGGGCATGTATTGTTTTGCATAACTTGCTTTGTTCAACAGCTTTATTGAAAAATATTAAAAATTATAAAAGCTAAACTATAAAAAATATGTACCAATTACAATGCTAAGTACGTGAATTAGGAATTAAAACCCCATTATAATTGTCTCAAAAAGTCGAATGCTTAAACTTAGGAATGATCTCACAACTTGTACTTTATTTGCTTTACTGTTGAATGTTTACATTTTTATTTCTTTAGTGCAGAATTGGAATCTCAGAATTATTAAGAATTGAGAACACATGGGCAGTCTTTGGAAGGAATACGTACCTACGTCGCAAAAATCGAGAGTATTCTAAACTTTAATTCTTTTTGACCTCGCATAGCTCTTTCACAAATATTGCGAACTTGTCGCGGTGTTTAAACGAATTTTCTAGATAGACATACGTTGAGCCAACCATTCCCATTCATTATTTTCGAGACACTAATTCAAAAGAAAGAGAAGGGGTTATTCATCTTCTTCTTCGATTTCTGCAGCCTCGAAATCCCTTCAACTCCTATATCAACCGCCATTGCTAACAAAGACCGATTTTCTGACCGCTTTCTCTTGTCCCAAGGGCGAGCCTCGGTGTAATCCAACCCTCAAAAATCCCCCGAATATTTCTTCTTCCTCATTTCCTTCTCCGTTTGTTTTCTCTCTTAATCTCTCTCTGCTCATTCCCATCTCAACTGACGATTTTCACGTTCTGACGTGGTTCCGTAGTGGGTGTTTCGAAGGGAATTAATTTTGCCTTATTTCAGAAAAGACGAGTTTTTATGCTAAGTAACTTGAATATAATCCTATAATTCTAAATCGCCTTTAATTCGATCCTTGGTATGTAAGATTTTGCAAAAAAATCAAATTCAATGTAGAAATATAGCGGATAATTTGAATTATTTTTTGGTATATTTTGTAATTCCTAAACCCAATGTACAATTATATAAAAAAATTTCTTCTTATATATAAACTATATTTTCATCTTCACTTAGAAAAAAAATTTACACCTCACCCAACAAAAGAGTTTTTCTCGGAAAACTGAAGGCCTATGTTTGCAAATTGACATAGATATTAAATTAAAGTAACTGTTTATTCTTTATTTCCATTTGACATTTCCATATTTCAATTTGTTTCCTCACTATTGTTTGAATATATACCAATCCTCGAAGCATATTTATAGAAAATTAATTTTTTTACATATGGCGAAAAACACGTCAACTTTGAATAAAGGTGATGGCAATCCCTGTGAAAGATTTCTTTCTTCTGGGATGCCTAATTTTTACGAATTATTTGTAAACATTTTCAAAGCATGTATCTATATTTTTTGTAAGTGAAAATAAATATTAATATTACATTCGAATTTTGTTCTGGTTAATTGGTTCAAAATCGGAAATCGAACGTAAAAGTGATTTGACCGCACAAACTGCCCAATGAACGGCAAGCGATGTTAAATGTTGTTAACCCAAACTCATAACGACTCGTTCACAAAACCCTTCCTGGCGCAGCCACCAAACTTTGCACACCCCGAACTTTCAAAATGCCATAGCTCGGCGACACGCGAGGGGATCCTACAAAAAAGCATCGCCCATGCAAATCCGCCCTTTCTTACACTCGGGCCATGTATTATTCACATCCTGGGCCCATTCCGACGGGTGACAATCTTATTCCCGCGGACGAGTGCTCGCTCTTCGCTCACCCCTCTCCAAAAGCGTTCGCGAAACAGCGCGAGATCAAGCGAACGCTACGCTAGAGGCCTCCAACGCTGTACTCACTAGTGATGGCAAATGCGACTCTTTTTAGTGAGTCAATACTCAAAACAAATCTCCGGGAGTCGCTTTCGGGGGGAGATTAAGTTAGATCCAACAAATATGTACTATATTGTATTTCGAAGGAAGGGTCATTAGATGGAGAGATCAATTGAAGAAGCATCACGATGTATTGCAAAATATTTAAAATCAAATATATCAAATAAAAAATTAATATATAGGTAATTCCTTAAATATGTTTTCTTGTTAAGAATTATTTACAAAGTAATTTAAACATAAATTTTTATTTTTTAATAAATATTTAAGAATAATTCAACATTGTTAAAGAGGGACTAGAGCTCATTAGAAGTTTAAATATAAATATACGACCTATATTTTTAAATATTTAATTGTGTATTAGCAAAAATAAACAGTTAATGTAAGTCAATTTTATTATATCCATTATATTGATAAATATGCAATTTTGATTATTATACTGATAATTATGTTTACTGGTTATCTTTATTTTATTATGTTTTCTACATTCATGCATTTCTTTATTCAATTCAGCAATGTAATTACTATCTGTATAAGTAAGAAGGTAAATGCCCGTAATAAAGTTAATTACTATTATAAATAGGAGAGGTGGGAGAGTTGGTGAATAGTCGTATACTAAAACAGGATCATGTGCTAAGAATTAGCTGTGAGCGGAGAAAGAGACTTGATCGGAAAATGAGTCTCGTGCACCTAAAGAGTCGTGAGAGGATGGAGTCGTTTTTGGGGAAGGAGTCGAGACTCACCGAATGCGACTCCCCCCTCATAGTTCAGCATGCCGCGTCGCTCATTTGAACCGACTCGCTAACACATTGCCCATCACTAGTACACACGCTTTCCGAGCCATCGACTCGAGTACTTTTTTGCTCGCGGGTCCTCAAGGCATGCTCCGTAGTCAAAACTCCCTGAGAGGGAGGAAAAAATGGACGGGAGACGCCGTTCGTTTTCGCTGCGAACAAATGAAATAGCTCGCGCGCCCAAGTGAGCGTGTTGCGTCTCGAAACGGGGCGGAAAAAAGCGAAAAACTTCGAACATCTATTTATTCGAGAGCGGAGGCACGGAAAATTAAAAAAACGCGAGAGAGCGACGATTACGTCTAATGGCACTTGACCCTGTTAATGCGACTCCAGAGCTACCTTTTACGACTCCTTTTGAGTAGTTGTACAACTAGGCTCTCGACTCGCGATTCCCTTTCATCGTCTTTTTTAAAGAGTTTTGAGGGAAAAAAGGAAATGTTTTTTTCCGTTTCTCTCGTCGTTCGAGTCGGAGAATTTTTTATTACAGGTCTGGAAGTGAGGAAAAAAGGATGTTTGTGTCTTATTCATCCGATTCATGTTGGCGCCGAACTATAGTTCGTCTCTAAAAATTCTCGGATTATTGCTTACGTGTAAACAAGCAAATTTTCAAGAGATTTTCTCGCGAGAATCACATCTTTTCCCAGGTAAAACAAATACGAAAAAACAGACCGGGAATCGAACCAAGAGCTTTCACTTGCCCGGAGGATACTCAAACCATTGGGCTATCTCGCCGTTAAGTCCCATAACTTTTTACTGGGAGCTATTCCATATCATATTTGTATCGTACGAGGAAAATTGACTCATTGGAACGATATATTAAAGAATAAGGATGTAATTTAAACATTTTTATATAGGTGAACTACTTTCCACGAAGTAAAAGCACAGTAGAGTTATGGGCAAGTTTTAGAAGTCTTCAGCGAAATATTTCACACAAGAAAATATCAAACTGTCGTTCAAAGTAATTAGGAGAATTAAAATGAATTAACGACCATTCCTCAAATCATAGCTCGCCTAAATTTTCCAACAACGCATACATAAGGGAAACTAATAAATGTTAAAGTTACAAAACAATATTTAAAAAAATATTGCAACCATTATTTAAATACACCCAAGTAAAACATCTCTCTGAATCATCTCACACAATCTCACAACTTCATTTCCGAAGCGTAAAAATACTACAGATAAGCTTAAACTGCGCCTAGTAAATAAAGCGAATAATTTCAAACTTTCCTCGATTGCTTCCATTTGGATACATTCCAAAAACAAAACAATTCTTCTTAAGGTGGCGGAAAAGCTTCGTTAAAATAGAACGACCCTTATGTTCTATTAAATTCATCTGAAATTATTCCCGACCCACAGCGATATCTAATTTCAGTAAGACAAAGATAAACATTATTTCACCTCTCTTCTGAACGATTCGAGGACAGCTGAATAAACACGCTACACCATTCGACGAATACATTATTCTCTAAGACTCACCGGCTGGGGGTTTGACATCGTCTCTGTGCAGCTCGGGCTTCGTGGACGCCAGCATACTCAGAGGATGGGACACGGCAGCCGCAGCCGCGGCCGCTGCGGCCGCAGCAGCTGCGGCTCCTGGCCCGGACAGACCGGAGAGACCGAGTAGAGAAGCCGCCGATGTGGGAGGACCTCCGGGAAGGCCAGGGTGCGGTGGCATCATTGGTAAGGGAGGCGCGGCATGGGCTGCGGCCGCTGCAGCCGCGGCGTGCGGCAGCTGCTGAGCGTGCATCTGTTGCTGTAAAGAGAAAAGGGGAATATTAGATGCGGCACTAAAAGATAAAGGGGAGAACTAAAGGTCCTCAGGGTATGGACTTGATCCAAAGTTGCATAAATACAAAAAGACAATAATTAGAGAAACAAGGACATATTGCTGAAACCGTTTATCTGTTACTGCAGCGTGGTTTCGGTAGATTTAATGAAACAATATGAGAATATATAGACGTCTATAAAGTATTCTGACTGAAGGCTGGTAGAACATCGCCCCTTCTAACAATAGCAACCAATAGAGAGGAATGAGGCCTACTATGCTGGATGAAGAGAGTACGAATTTGACCTAAATCAATGTAGTAGGACGTGTCAAATGAAGGAAACAAGGTAGTACTTTTCCCACATGACGATTGTAACCGGTAGAATATTAAAAATCCAATGGAAAAAGTACTATCTTGTTTCCTTCATTTGACATGATGAATTTCCACCACATCTCGCCTGAATCTGCGAATTTAACAATGTAGTAGGAGTGAAGTAGTACTAACAAACAATAAAGAACAAATGCTACACACTGAGTAAGAGCCTTACGAACAAATCATATGAAACTTGCGTACAAATTATACGAATCTTAGGAATTCAATATTCGGCATTAATAATTCTGTATATTATGACTATATAAGGAGTTGATATTTACTTCCCTGCCTATAACAAAGCTCAAATTATTATGTATATAATATCTTTACAATTAAATACACCTCTAATATAGAAAATATCCAATCAACTCAATAAAACTTGAAAGGAAAATGGCTTGATCTTTGGAAAGTGTTTTCGAGATTATAGCAGTATACCTGAACTCAATTTAAGATAAATTCTATCATTTTTGACCGGATTATATCTCGGGGAAAACATTCTGGAGGAATAGAAAATAACTTGATAATTCTTATGAAATGAAATCATTTTTTGAAATTACCAATTTATTCTCTGTTATTTCTGACCACCCTGCATTACAATCATCTCTGAAAATATTCAAACTAACGGGATTCCCTATTTAAATTCAATAATATTTCGAGCAATGAATCTAAGTAAGTCCCTAACTCCAAACCTCGATTTCTATGCAAGACGATATTGAAAATATCCTCCAATCACATTGAAATACTTTTTATAGACGCCGAAGAACATTCCTGCCCGCTATTTTTAATGACCATCCCCATCTTTTAATTAAATAAACACCGCCATAAATCAACTCCGCAAATTTCGATTTGATTAATTGACATTCCTTCGGGAAATTAACCCTTTTAAATTGCGCGCGTAATGATGCACTTTCAAAGCAAACTCGGAAAAAAATATTCCTTACGGTTCCACTTCCTCGCTCGAATCTACAATAACCGACTTAACGTCGCTGCTTGAACAGCCATAGAAACGTCAAAGTCAACGAATCAGATTCGCTATTAAACAAAAATTTGAATCGCTTCACGCGAAAACAATTGAGAGAGCTAAAGGCCAAACCGATGACAACTTAAAATTGGACCGATCCCGCAGCGACCGATAAAAAGAGAAAAAAACCCTCGCTCCCATCAATCATATAAATCTTCCCGTATCAGGTGTTTGCATCCCATTAAATTTGAAAAGATAATCTCGAAAAACGAAAAAAAAGTCACGCCGATATATTTTGGGCACTCGTAAAATAAATGGGCCCTACATTCACTTTCCAGAGTCAACAGAAACTCAATCAGCGCCTGTATGAGCCGGCAAACAAAGAATAAATAATATCCACTTCCCCGGGGCGCCGTATCTCTTCGACCCGCTGGACCCTTACCATCCTCTGCTTCAAACGCGTTCCTAACCTTAATATCGGAACATCGACGGGCGCCCGCCCACACCTCCCCTCTGCTTTGCACCCTAATCAAAGCTTTGGCGGGAGTTTACCTTCCGGGGGGCGGGGGAAATCAAATCTTCCGGGCAAGACAGACGAGGATGGCGGGAGAATCAGAGAAATTTCTAACAGAGCATCCAACTTGCACGGGATACACATATGAGGCGCGCATATCAATGATCCTGATTGTACCGGGGACGGTGCAAGATCGACTCGGGTTGTGGAGTCAAAACTAATTGGTACGGCGGGCAATCCATCGGGAGTGGGCGGAGGAAAGAAAAAGGTAGCGGGCAAAAGGGACCTGAAAACAGGGAAGAGGGAACGGACAAAAGAGCGGGTTTTTTGGGAAGAGTTTCTCCACACGAACACAGGGAACCAGCGATGCGTGCTGTTCCGCGCTAATTGGCTGGGATTTCGCGAGGAGTGCCACAAGGCTCCGCGCTGGGTCCCCCCGCCTATAAAAAAACCCTCCCTACCGCCGCGAGGAAAAAACAATAAAGATTAAAAAATAAACAAGACGACATAAGGCTAAGCTCGAGAGTACACAGATAAATTTCAAACTAACATGCAACCACGGAAACGGAAATAACGAAGGGAAAATATGCCGGCGGTGGGGCGTTTGTTTTCGCCTCTCTACGCCGGGAAAAAATCCGGTTAGTGACGCTAACTTATTCCCATAAATTTACGAAAATATCTCCTTTTTCCGACGGCGGGAGGGTTGGGAGAAATAGCTCCTGCGAGCAGATGTATGTCCGAAAAAAAGTTCCATCACCTTCCATCCCACGAAATATATCCACCATCTCGTCTCCGAATGCTAATGCTTTCGTCGCTGGATCTCTTTCATCCCGAAAGTGATCAAAGGGCCGAGTTTACCTTTCACGGCGAAGAACAATTTTCCTAGCTGGTTACTATATCAAAGAGGCTAATTCGGAAAGGCGATGTATATTGGACTCCGTCCATCCTGCACTCCCTATCTGCCGTGTTATCCTCTGTGAAATTAGCTCGAGATCCTCCGTCAACCTTATCGGAAAACAACCCAAAAAACAGTCCCTCCCCGAATAAAAGGACCGAGAGAGAAGGCTGGACGCATACGGAACATGACCTCTCTTTCCCGGGGTAAAGCAAAAGCACCGTTCGAAATGAAAGAGGAAATAAAAATGATATTGCGCGTATTCTCAATTGACAGGATATTAAGAAAGATATATTGAGTAATCAAGTTGCCGTCCTTCCGCATGCATACGGGAGTCAAATTCGCCGTCCAGGTTATGACATGATTTTTCATTTTGAAAAGCGGGATATATACAAATATTTGCAAATGATATAGCTGTATTAATACGGGATATACTACGGTACCAGAATAGAAAAAGGAGGAATTTCTCTGATAAGTTCCATGTTCTATGTTCATACCTGCTTTCTGTGTCAAAAATGCAATTCTCTTCTGAATTCATAAATTTCGCAACACAAGATGCTATTTAATCATATCATTTAAGCTTCGCAAGACGAATTAGAAGAACATACATCCAATATTCTTGACGGGAAAACATGGAACAGCCTATGATACTAGTTAAAGTGCCAATAGTATTTCACAGACAGACATCGTTACGTTTGCGAAGTGGAAAAGAAGAATTCATGCATACAACGACAAACTTTCCAGGCAAACAGACAAAAAAAAGCAATGATGTACTAACCAATAATCGAGGTAGGTCAGGGTGCTGTTGCTGGAAAGGAATAAAATTTCTCAAAAATTTGCAAAAAAACTGAATGCAAGTTCATACAAGTCATTTCAAATACAACCTAAAACGTGAGAGCCAAAATTAAAATTGGCCCAAGATCATTGATTAATGTTCCAACAAAAAGTCGAGAGAACTACGTAATGAAGTTGGGATCTTGAACGCACAAAATTGTAGTCAGAAAACGAAAAAAGAATTTTCCGTTCTGATAAAGTTTAACCAAATCATAATTTTCCTGTTCTTGGCGTAAAATTAATATAAAGTTGAAGGGAGCGAGCAAATATTATGGAAAATCTACTGACAGTGACGATAAATCCATGACTCAAATCTACCCAACTATTCATTCATGAGTGTTCTACTGTTTGGTAGGTTAATGTACAATCAAAAATCCCAATAAAGCGCCATCTCCTTCATATACTTGTAGTTATCCCCTCCCCTTATGTCATCCAACATTTTTTATCTTTGTCTTCCCCTCTATTTTTCCCTGAATTCTACCCTCAATAACAGTCTTTACCAATCCCTTTCTCCTCAATATTTGACCCACACATTTCTTCTGTCGAAGCTTAATTGCTTCAATCAAAGCCCTTTCCTCCCCAACCATCTCCAACACCTAACACCTCCGTGTTTGTTTTCCTCTCAACCCAAGTTACTTTTTCCATTCTACGCCTCACCCACGTTTCGAAGGCCTCCAAACTTTTTACTTCCTCCATTCTTGAAGTCCACGTTTCTCACCCATAAAGAAAGACACTCCGAACCAAGGATATCACCAATCTTTTCCTGATTCTTTCGTCAAGGCTCGTCAATTCCCTTCCCTTCAAAGCATAAAAATTACTTTGTTTCCAGGTTACATTCACATTAACATTTGGTATACTTTGGCGGATTCTGTGGCAACACACTGTGCGACAACTCATCGCTAGGACCACTCATCGGTCACAACTTTTGCGAGAAGTGAACGGAAAGAAGACAAACCTTCAAACTTCTAAACCTCAGAGGGGCAAGCGCTACTGCTGAATAAACGAGTGGGAAATAATTTTAATTTTCCCCAACGCGAACCCTTCTGCAGAACCCTCCAACTTAAACATCATTAACAAGCACCCTCTCTTGGCAGCTTTCAAAACACCCCCCACCCCTATCGAAAATTTCCATCTCTTTGACACCCTCCTGCAACTCCACCATCTCAGATAATCATCTCGACTAATCAACATTCTTGACTCCCCCTCCCAAATCCTTAAAATCGTCCATTAATTAGCTCAAATTCTTTGCATACTTCGACGGGGAATGGAAGCCGCCCCTTTTTTGTGGGTGGGGTGGAGGACACCGGGGCGGGAAAGAGTAATTGGAAATGAAAGATGGTGAATGATTCCTGACATATTTGCTGCTGAGAAGAATTTGAAAGCCAACAAGACGGGGCGAAGACAGATGAAGAAGTTGGCGCGAGGTTTTACTTAAAAGAAACTGATACATGAATGCCCCATTAGTTAACCCCTCAACGCCCTCAGAGTTACTATTACCCCTGGCGTTATTCTTCATCTTATACAAGCTTTTTTTGCTTAATATTACATAATACACATTTGTTCTCCTTAAGCAATAGTTGTTTTTCGTGTAAATGCGTGTTTTGTATTTTTTGCTACGTACGTTACATCAGCTTAAGGGCTAAGTGCATTTATCCCGAATTTTTAACCCGTGATCATTTTTAAACCGCTAGTACTCTCTCTACTTTAATTGATAATACTCTTAACAATCTGAAGTAAAATTTTTGTTATTTTCACTCAGGAGTCACCAACGCGAATACGAACAATATGCTATCTAGTTCAGAGAAACCAAAAATAAGCTAATAAGGTTTTGAGTGGAGCTTAACTTCAGAGATATTTGTTTGTGTAGCCCAATTTACGCATCCCCTGAATTCTTTTATTCCTTACGTGATAAAGAACTTGTTACAAGTGAAATTGAAATGAATGTTGAAATTTCATTTATACATAGTTGGTTTGGGGCCGATATCTTGAATGGAATTTCAGTTATTGCTTTTTATACCAAAGAGAGGAATTCGCGGTGGTCAAACGGCGGTTGCGGATAAACCTGGTCGGGGATGAAACGAATTGCTATATGATCACCCTATTTGCTAAGAACGGAACTCTCCTTATAAACACACAATAATGGCACAGATGAGGATGTCTAACAGAGGGCTAATGTTCAAGGCCTATGACAACCACCAAGAATGAACTTTTTCTGAATATAGATGAAAAGTAAAGAAGGGTTTTTATCAGCGCTATAAATTAAGTTGTCTCGAACCGTTTGCGAGTAATATTAGAACGATCGAGATCTAGCTTTAATTAACTGATACAATCGGACAGAAACGAGGAAATTGGGACCGAAAAGATTCTTGGGAATTTTCCGAACTCGAAATTACGATTCTGTTTTTTCTTCGCGATAAAAAGGCGATGATGAAAATGGTGTTCCTGGAAATAATCTATCCCGGATTCAGATTTTCGAGAATAACGTGTATCTGGGACGGATACAAAGATAGGTTGAGTTAAATTTAATAAAATGTTTTTAGAAAAGGCTCTATATGACACTGTGTAAGTGCCGACCTTCAAATTAATCAAAAAATTAAACCAAAAATTTTAAACACGAAAATATAGCAGGAGTCTACAACTCGTAAATTTTAGGAGTAAATATTTTTCGAAAAGGTTCTCAACGAAACCACTTTTCTAGAGTTTAAACTAAAATTTATTACGCTGAAATACAATAGGGGTACAGAAACCAATATCATTATTCAAAAGCTACTCTAAAAATTATGACTATCAAAAATATCTAACGTCAGAATGATAAGGATATTAGCGGAAACACTACTGAAACTAAGCTCATTATCAATAGCGAAGGCTATTTATTTCCTAAAAAACCTTAGCTAGAAATTTCAAATTTGAAAAATAGGCAATAGTCGACAAAATCTAAGCATATGACAGCTAGCTGTAGACACAAAATATTGATATTGAGAGACAGTTAAAAATGACCATCTCTGAAAACAGTCCTGCATTTATAATATTGATAATTGTACTACTGCCACGAAGTACGGCTCACGCGTTTGTAATCACGGGTTTCTGTTACAAAATAAATCACTCGCATCTTAAATCAGAGCATTGCTACTATCCACAAACAACGCTAAGATTTCGTAACGGTGAAAATTAACATTCACAATGCACATGTTCGTAACGAATGCAAAAGTAATACAGCTCATTAAAACCCCATCGATACATATTTTAACACCCGAATTGAATTACGTAAGCATTACGCGCCGAAATTTCGAACTGCTCCCTCCGTAATGGGAACAGGTGAAGACACTTCGCTCAGCAAACAAGCAGCCCAATTGCGCAAGACGTTAAAAATAATCTGCGCGTACAAACAAAGGCGCCATCTTTGAAAGAGCAATGCCCCGACAAACATGGACTCCGAAGAAAGAAAAGCAAACTGAATTGTTTGTCCGCGATTAACGTGTCCACGCGCATTAAATCCCTCGGCGGAATCCACGTACAATAATTTTCCCGTACCATAGACCGTTCATCAGGGCATAAAAATGTTAGAATGGAGATTATGAATATAATTAGAATAAATACATACCACAATGGCTTCTTTATTCCATGAATGCATCCAATGGCCCTATTGATACGACTTCCGACAAGAACGGGGGAGTTTCTATTACGGGCTTTGACAACGGAGAGTTTTCTTTTGGATCGACATGGTTTACAACAATGTATTAAATTATTTCCATGGTCCTCCGGGGCACACTGAGGTGTAGGGCCCCAACCTTGGTGCCCTTCAAATGGGCATCTATGTTTATCTTTTGTTTGAGTTGTTTTTCTTAACTTAGTAATATTTTTCTACAATTCAGTCGTATTTATAATGAGAGGTTCTGCTCTCGGAAATAAAAACTTAATGAATATAAACTTTATTAATCCTAATGCGTGAAAATATTACTGATATTGACTAAAAAGTTCCATATATACATCAATATGACAATTAGACACGTTGCACATTTTTATAAGTTAATAGAAACATTAAAAATAAAAGCTGACGGATGGCTACAACTTAAACATGGAGACTTCGGTGACAACTAGACAAAAACAGTAATTTCATTATTTCTAGAGCAAATGTGTCAGGTTATTCCTAACAACAAGCACAAACCTCTGAATAAATGAAATTTACCAACATCGATCTTGATAGCAACAATTAATTCTAGAGCAAATATAGGAGTTAAGTACTCCTAACAGTACATACCGCTGAAACCATCAATTGATTTTATTCGTTTATAATCCACGTCTGTGATGTTAAACCATATTTAACAGAGGAAACCGACTAAAATTTTCCATCTGCGCGAAATATATTCTTCGCGAGACGATATAATGGCATATGCATATTAAATCCGCATACGCAGACGATTGGTTAACTGCGGAAAGCTTTCAGAAATTGGAGAAGAATTGAATCCTCTGGAAAGTAAAAAAGATTCGAGTCAATAAGAGGGAAAATAACCGCTCTCCTTTTTCCACCCTGCTCATTACTTATTCCGGAGTTCGCTTGGAACCCTTTTTCGCTCCCCAAGACGCTCTCTGGATGCTAAGGTCATCCCAGGGATCTGACGGCATTTTTGTTAATGCGACTTAATTTGCTTTGAAGGGGAAGACGGAGTGGGCGTTTGTTGAAAAGAAGAGAAAGTAGGAAGTTTAACGAGGATTAAGAATTTGAGGCGAGGATGCGTGAGACGGTAGGCAATGCGGGATAAAGGACGGTAATGTAAGAGGATGGAAAAAGAAGGCTTAGGGCTTAAATACCGCCTCAACTTCTTTTTAAATGAAATGTACAGATATACACTCCCTTGCAAATGCAGTTTAGAACGCCTACGTCGGATAAATGAGTAATAATAAAATTAAATAACTTTCAAAAGATTTTCTTGTTAGACCAAAATGTTTCAAGGAAACCAAGCGCATGTATTATCATGTTTCCAACGAATATTCAATTTCATGCTGGAGAAGATTTATATTACGATTCTGTGATATAAACAGAAGGAAACCTCTACAAATGATTAAATAAAAGAAATTATTAAAGTTGCGACACAATAAATATGCATAGGAGAACGTTTAAGAAATTTGGTTAATATAAATTCAGCGAGATAATGTAATAAAATGTTAATCTTTCACTTTTAAGAATGCTCATTTTTACTACTTAAGTGGTAGTACTATATATTACAGTATTTAACAGTTCTATGGATAACAATTGTAGGAGCCTTATCATTAAGAGTGTTTAAGTCTTACGAGACATGGATGTATGTATTCTCCTACACTACATAACATTAGTTCATTAAACAATAAAGTATGGAGGGATTAGAAGAAGAGAATAATACGACAGATTAATACATATTTAAACAGCATAAATTTTTTCAACATAAAATGCATCAAGAGTTCAAGAGAGACTAAAACAATTAATAGGAGTAGTTGATATAATGCTAAAGGGTGATCCATCTACAATTATACTACGAAGAATTACTACATACTGCTCGCCATTTCAATGTTACTAGCAATAAGGATAAAACAATTATTAGTACGTTGAGATGAAGCAAAGTTAAACGAGCCAAATTTCGTTTTAATAAAATACGAAAGGAAAATCAACGGGGGACTTAAGAAAAGCCAGGATCAACTATAAAAGGGTACGGGTTTCGATTTAGGTCATGTAAGGAGATTTACGTATAATGAAAATCAAATAAAATTCAGTAAAACGAAGATATCTTGCAATCCATTAATGACCCTTTACAACGGAATCCAACGCATCTTTTAAACACGATTATTTATTTACGACAAGAAAATTATCGCCATACAAAGAAAACAAAAAAAAAAACACTTCAAAAAAAAACTCGCGAGATTCTTTCAAAATTTTCTTGGGGAAATTCATAATATCAAATTAAAGCCGAGAGCGGCCCGAAGAAACTAAAGTGCTTATCAGAAGTTAGCTGGAGGCTGGAGATGTTTTCCATTAACATATTTTGTTTTAATGAAACCTCGCCGTCTAAGAAAAGGGGGATGAAATTCTTTAGCACTCCAAATTAGCGAAGAGGGTCTCGAGATGATATAAACAGGGAAACAATCTTCCGCCAAAAATTCCCAACGAAAGCTTAATAAATGATAATTTCCTTCCAAACTTCTGTAAAGATATTGTGACATCGCAATACTTAATTTGTACTAAATCTTCCGGCGGTAGGATTGATGCTAAAAGAACAAATCGAAGCAAGGTAGCAATTTTTTTTCCTCCACGTTTTTCTTGAATCCTATGGAGATAGTAATTCCATTCCAACGGAATTAATTGTATATAATTAAATAATAACTCGACATCAATAAGGCTTAGTTAAAGAAATGAAAAAGAAAATTCGGATGGATCAAATTGCAATAAGAAATAGAAGATTAAAAAACGAAATTTAACAAAGAAAATTTAATAGAAAACAATATCACAGAAACTGCAATCGTAAACACTGCTGGATGTATATTAGAAGAAAGAATCACCAACGGCAGCGGATACAATAACAGTTCTAATCCCCAATAAGATAAATTTCGGGTAGAAATACCTTCGGTGCGGAAGACAAACCAGCGAAAACGAATGAAAAGAAAGGAAGAAAGAAGAGAGAAGAATGGATAAACGGAGAGGAAACGGAGAGGTCGGAACTCGTTTAACAATTCACGAACCGTTTCTATCCATCTCTTCCCCTAAACCCAACCTTCCAATGAAACCCACTCAAGAAAATTCCGAACCCCTCTCCCATCCCTTACATTTACACTTCCCAACCCTCCGCCTTCTCAATTCTTTATATCTCCCCATTTCGACCCTAAGCATTTTCTTTCAACTTCCCATCCGCCTTACTTTCAAATCTGGTCCCTCCTCCTTTCCACCTGTCCCATTCCCGGCAGAAGGAGGGGATTTAAAATGGGGAACGGTATTGGTATTAGGGAGAAGGGGCCCCGAACAGGGCTGCCAACGTAAATTTTTAAGGAGGACCGAAATTCGCGATCTTAAAAGAACGATCACGACCACTTCGGTCGCAATGATCTGAAAAGAGCCCGAAAGGGAGGGGTAAAATAAAACAATGAAATTCGACCGAGAATTAAGGATGCTCAAAGGAAAGTACCAGTGATTTAGATATATCTAATATTGGGAATATAGATGAAATATTTCGATGTGCAGAACAATATACAAAAACTCCATTTTGTTGCTTATCAAAAAAGAACGATTTACTATCGACGAATGTGATGTAAAATAAAAATGTTTCGCCAATATATTGTAAGTCTACCGCTAACTTTAAACGACGGAATATTTTTACCTACCAAGGTGTAAAAAAAAGACTTACTAGAGATTTTTGTGATCGAATACGCAAATATCATAATAGACGTCAGTATATCAGGAAGTATATTCGCCCATTTTTGCCACTATAACACGAATTTTTCCCGGTCCCTTGAGATTCGTATTAGTGAGGGTTTACTGTATTTCAAGATGTTTATCGATGATCATAACTTAAGTACTACATAATACGAGAATGATCTTAAATCGCCATTATATTATTTGATGCAATACTTTAGCTGCAGTATTCTTCTGTTTTGTTAGCTATTTAATAGTCATTTCCTTTTGATTGGAAATGTTTTATACGTATATTTTATGACTTTTTTTGTGGAGATATATTCCAGTCCATTTCGACGCATATACGCACAATAAATATCGAGAATGAGAACCAAACAAACTGAATTATGCCTTGAAGATTTAAAACACATTTCCTGATTGGAATCAATCACTATCAACTATTCTACTACGAGAATTAAAAAAACAGTACACTTTTCTTTGGCTGTTAGTAAGAAATATTTATTATTAAAAGCTAACAGAAGGCAAAATGCATAGCCATCTCAGAAGCTAATCCTTCATAAGGCAAAAAAGTTTATATTACAGTATTTTAATTCTTCAATAATATATTAAAGGTTAAAAGGTCTGCAACATCAGGTCATGCTAAACATTGCCATTTAAAAGTTCGTATAATCTAACCTGACTGGAATATCCTGCCATTTGCACAAGATTTAATTAAAGCGTGTCTAAAATCATTGGCAAGCGAGGAGAAAGGTTGGAAAACAAAATCCTACAAACAAATAATTGTAAAAGTAATTGGAATTTTGCGTCAAGAATAAGAACCATGAAAGTGGACGAAAATCTTTACGTCTTCAGTTGGCAGTGCTGCTGATGCAGAAAAATGAGGATGGGAAGCCGGGGAATAGCTAAGCTTTCCGATGGACTTAAAAACGTCGAGAGGGGATCTGTGGGGCGCAGGATGGTGCCTTGAGGAATGCATAAAGAGGGGGAAGAGGTTTTCATTTCCAAGGGGCGGATCGGATGAAACAGGGTTTGCGAGGAAATCAAACCTTACGGCATGCTGAGGAAGTCGATAAAAAATGCACAGCTCTTCCCTTTCTACGTCAATAACCGAGATCCCCTGAAAAGTTAACGCATGAAAGTGAATAATGTCCATATAGTATTCCGAAGCGGGTTTCCGCTCTGACTCCATAACATCTCATCATCCTGATCGAGTAGCCCGTTTCGATTTAAAGCCACTGCACGAAGAAATAAAGCAATCTAGAAGAGAATATTTTCTTTGGAAATGAAGATAAAGACCGAGCTACGTGTCAAACCACCATCAAGAACAACCGAGTAGCAAAATGGAGAAAGATTTTGGAGAACATTTTAGATACTACAAAATAGATATTTCGTAAAAATAGAAAAAAACGAAAATCTTATGAATTAATTACTTAATTGATTTTGTATAGTATTTGAAGTGCATATTATAATTAAATTCTTATGCATTTTTTAATTTTCAAATTGATTTCATTTACTTGATTATCTCGTATTTATTGGATTTGGATAGTATATTAAGAATATTGCAATTAAACCTTACACTAACAATCACTTGTCTACCGGCATATCGACCTCCTTCATTTTTATTTGGCAGGGTAACACTGAATGAAAAATGAAGTTATAGATGGTATTATTTCCTCTGTTCTTGAATATTTAGCAAAAAATTCTATCTATATAAGTTATAAAATATGCCAACAAATATTATTTACGAAAAGGTCGAAGAACCAAAAAATCAAAGAATACACATAGATATTTAATTTCCCACAATAATTATACAATTGACACGCGAAAATACTGTCGACATTTAAAACGAAAAAATAAAATGTATCGAGAATCGTTTTTAGTCCTCCATCACAACAAAATAAAATGACAAGGAATAGAAATTTTTCAGCAATATTTAAATTAAATATTCCGGGAAAAGTTATACCTCTTCTCCTCTTATTTAGTAGCTAAAATAATTACTTTAAACTTGTAAAAACATTTTTACAAACTAAACTAAAAAATAATTGTTACTGCTGTAATGATTAGGAACTTTATATTAAATAACGATCCACCGCGTACTCAATACCCTCGGAGGTGCGCATTTACAGCAGTGTTTTTTATGATTTACGATTTTTTTACGTCAAGGTTTAGACTCAATGTATCCTCACTTAGAATTCAGCTCATGCATAATTTATCCCATCCAAAAGCGATGTAATGATGTTTCCCTACAGCCTCGGCACACCCCGGACAACACGAAAGAGTTCCTCCGCAGACGAACGGTGGCCGGGGAGACAAAAACCACTCTCCTTTGATCAAGACTTAACTCGGCAACATTACTTAACGATTTCCCCATTCTTGAGGAGTTAGGGGGATGAGCTCCGGGTAGCACCGAAAGGAGATGAATAAAAAAGGCCACAAGAGAGATTACCGAGGGGAGGGGGAGAAGTGGGATTCTTATCTTTTTTCATCCCCTTTTTATAAGGCCTGTTTGATTCATTACGGTCATAAATTGATGGGGAAGGAGTCAGCAGTCTGCTCCCTGCCGGGCACCGTATCGCTCTCGTCAGCCTAATTGACGCTTAGAAGATGGGGAAATTGTAGAAAGCGGGAAATAAGATTTGGCGCGGGGGAATAGGGAACTAAAGGGAAGATGTTTTCTTGTCGGCAGAGAAAAGGGGATTCGGAAAAAAATTACGCGGAATCTTTCTCGGAGGATTCGCCCACCTTCTAAAACTCATTTCTCTTCTTAAAAAATCGGGGCGATAAATCAAGCGATAAAGTCATGCGGTGTCAATCTCGGGAGTGATATTTCTTTGGGATCCTTCATATCACCGCGCTTGTAAAAGGAGGGAATATATTTCTTATAGCAGGCTTCTTCCGGAAATAAGAGGAGGTTTTAAAGGCTGGAGGTAAAGGAATGATGATTCCAATACAAACCCTAGCAATTGTAGTCTATCATCTAGAGGTATAACTAAAACGTAATAGTTCAGTGAAGAGGAGATGTGAAAGCCTGAATTTGCGAGGGTTAAGATATGACAGGAAAACTTATATTCGCAACTCCATCCCATTATACGAAGAATTCGGGGGATTTTAAAAATTAAATACGGTAAGGCATAACTTTACCGGTTACCTTTTAAGGAGGACAATTTTATCAATAATTCTTCCACTAGATACATTGATTTCAACGAATCATGCATGGCTACGAACAGCATATTGATTACATTAGACAAGTGTTATACCGTCCAGTAGGTTCAGGTGACTAGAAATTCCCTCCTCAGTGCCAGATCACTAACTTTAATTCAATGATTTCAATTATTCCGATAGTTTCAACAGTTCCTGGCTATCATGCGAACTCATCAAAGAAATAAATCCTTGGCAGCTGTAGATAGTGCATTCGAATTCAGTCACGGTCAAATCTCACAAAGCCAAAAATTACACGACAGAGAATTATTAAAAACATGATTGACCAACACATCTTTTGGAGAATCTAAAAAATAATTAAAATAAATCGAGCACTGTTAAAAGTGAAGATTAATGGTGTAGCGGAATAAAACTTATCAACACTCTACATAAATTCAACACTATCCAGCATTTAAGCGATTTTTCCGAAAGTAAACAATTTACCTAGGACAAAGAAAGGATTGATCTATTTCCCCCAGACGAAAGAATCTCTTCATTGACGTGAAACCAAACGCACTAAATCACAAAGGAAGGAACTATTTTTTTTAAGATGAACAGAAGAGAAAAATATCGACTTGACATGGACTCGAATTTCTCTTCCATTTTCTGTACAGATGTCTTAACCACTAAAGCCCTCCACCCTCATCACATCAATAAATACGACCGAAATGCATACGATACGAGTCTATGATATGCTCGTGAATCCTCATGTCTCTCGACAGGGGAGGTGGAAACTAAGATGAATAATAGCCGGGGAGAGGGCGAGAAAAGCCCCGGGAATCCGACGAATGAAGTCGGGCGTAGACGGAAGTCCCCCGCCCCGCAAATCGCGCAGAATTCTTTAAATTTTTCCCCGAACCGGATTCTTCCCAACTTCCCGAGACCCCTTCAAACTCCGAACCACTACAAAATTCAGCCCGCACCCTATTCTTTCTCTCCCATCCCCAACCCTTTCCTTCCGGCGTCTGCATCAATGAATTCATGGATGGAGGAAGGAACAGTTTCCTAGTCCTTTTGGAGGTTTTAAAACACTCCGACCCCAAATCCCTCATCCATTTTCTTCCTCTCTTCGGAGAAGAACGTCTGGGAAAAGTTGGAACCTCATAAGGTATGACGCCTCGGAGGGTTCGACCAGAAGGGGTGGAAGAGAGAGACAAGAAAGGAAGTGGAAGAAGTGTTTAACGATAAGCGAGTGATATGAAAACTAGGGGATGGATAGAGGCTTAGAGAACGGACTTAATTATCCTCACTATGTTTCGGGGAAGTCGTTCTTGGGGTGAACGACAGCGCGAGGAAGATAATGGGATGCGGAATAAATAAAGGTTTTCCCAATCAACAACTTTCTCATTAGAAACAAATATTCCTTGCAAAGGTTTCCGCACTGGAAACAGTCAAAATAGTCGAAAGAGGGTAAACGGTTTATTCGAACGGAAAACCAACACTATCAGCGTATTTTTAGAAACATACAGTATAGATGTAGTATAACTATACGGTGGGAAAAACTCGGAGACAAATAACAGCAAAGACAAATAAAATGAACACGCCGGATTGATACAAACAATATTTACATTTTCTTCCAAGATGTAAAACATCTTCCAAGAAAGAAAGAAAGCTCGAATGTAAGATTATACAATAGCAAAGTAGCATATACTTTCAAAAAAATCATTCAGAAAGGTAAACCTCGGCTTCTCGCAAACTCCACTTCCCATTTAATCTGATTTCTATTGAAATTTTGATCCAGATTCCAGAGAAGTTAAAGTTACCACCCAGTTCATTCTGAGAAATCAATATAACTGTCCATATACATTCTTCTTCCAATTCCAACCTCACAATCTATAACGTCCATAAGCATCAACTTATAATTACAAATTAAAAAACAGTAATAAATGCTCGAAAAGTATTCTCATAGAATAGTAGAAATACATCCGTTCGGTGGATAAAAAAAAACAGGACAACTTTTTGAAAATTATTCTTAAGAAAAGTTTCAAACCTAATTTCGTTTAATCCGCGCAACTTCAATTCTCCTTTAAAAAACTTTCCTGACAGGCAAATCTATTATATTTTTCAAAACTTATCAACATTTAATTATCCGAAGCACAATCAAAGAAGCCCTCCAGTGCCCCGCTGCACTTCCTTCCACATTTCCGCAAACGGACACACGTTTAACACAGTCCACGTCCTTGCCCAACTTCCACGGGCCAATCAACCCGTGGGGGGGGATGACATTCGGCCATTCCTTTGACGACCGATCCCCCTTTTCTTTCTGTTTAATGAAAAAGGAGGCGACTGACCCTTACTTGTCCCACGCCTCCGCGCCGGCCCCACGTAAAATCCACGACGCCCAAATCCACAACACACTTTCCAAACACTCGCCCACCCCACCTGAAGCGACACCTGGTTTGCTTATGGCGTGATCTCATCAGGGGGCCCGGGGAGAGGCTTGTTTGAAGAAAGGGCGGGGAGAAGGGAAAAGAAACGGAAAACAAACGTAAAAGGGGGTCTGAGGAAAGAATGGGAAGGGAAAAGCAAACGGGAAGAGGGGGGGCGAAAAAAATCGAGTCTCTAGAAAGTTTGAACAGGCTCCAAAATCAACCTCCTCGATAATTAGACGAGTTTGCACGGACGGGAGAAAGATTTGTGTGCTCGGTACGGGCATACGTAGGTATTTATTCGTTCGTACGTGCGATTCGGAGCTGGAACAAAAAAGTCGTTACGCGGGAGAGAAAAATCCGGAGCGAGCGATATTATGAGAATGGGGGAGAAAACAAAAGAACCGTACGGGTTTGAAAACTTGATCTCGATTGCACCTCCTTTCCAAGAACGTGCTTCAAAGACAAGGGCAGCCCAATAACTGCCGGTCTTTTTCCACTTCCATATCTAACGGAAATCAAAATTCAACTGTTCAGAGGCAGAAACAAAATCCGCGGAAAAAAATACACAATGAAGAAGAGAGAGGTTCCAAATGCAAGAACGATACTCGTTATCAGGATATAGTAGATTTTTTTCGATTATATAACTACTTTTCTTAGATAACACTGCCTATATAGCCTAACAAAGATTTGTAAGACGATGCAACTAACTGCCCTTCTATTGGTTCTAAATACCTAGTGGCACTGCACATGAACTACATTGCTCATAATTTAGACAAGGACCAAGGATCGATGACTTGGTTAATAATGTACTAGGAACATAACTTATTATGAGAAATTCGCCTCACTACTTAGGGAATTCTACTGAGCATGCCGTTTTAAAAAAATTCCTATCAAAATTAAGGAAAGAACTACAGATAAGGAATGCCATATCCTTATAACCTAACATACTACCTACATGCAAACCTACGCAAGGCGAGGCTTAACTAGTACAAAGTAACATCGCTAGCAGACTTATTATTTGCTCCTACCGCTTATACACTTGACAATACGGAGTTTCGTAAATTATTGCCAACAAATATAACGGAAGTAGCTACTCCATGCTCAATTATTCATGAAGGTTACCCCAAGATATAGACCATCAACGGTCCGCGAACCACCAGCTGGTGACCGATGACCTAAACGAAGGATAAAAATCAGCACGGACATCAGTACCACTCAACCCTTCCACTACGAAAAAACTGGACACCACTACAGGTCCAAGTAGGTCCCACCAGGATGAACATCTTAACAACGGATCCACTTCACCCCCACTTAATGAAAGGGGACACTGTTCGCAACCAAAGCGGCACTTCCTTTGGTACTGCCCGCGAACATCCGCCGCTCCTTGCCGGAGAAAAATTCCGCGCGCGTGGGACAAGGGGAAGTAATTGAACGATTCCGCAGTTACGTCACCGCCGAGCACGACGGCGATGACGTTAAGAGGTTATCAAAACTTTCAATTACTCGTTCCGCCGCGTCATCGTGCGTGGAAAACTCTGATTGCCTCGTGAGGGAAAATTACCGTAATTGCTTCGTGATGCTCGAAAGCGCTGAGCAATCGCGTTTAAATGTGTGCTTGCTCTTTCGACCGCGATTTTGGCATTAAACTCCAAAGGTTATCTGAGAGTGCTTTTTGATATCGGGGGGACTTGTTTGCTGAAGAGGCATACATTATCAAAGGAATTATATCCAAGATATCTTTGAATGCTGATACAATAATGAACTAGAGATTTATCGATTAGTTTATGAGCAGCATAGCTCAGGGTTAATCATAAGCCTAAAAATTCTAAGACTAACTTCCCAATCGGAAATGTTCGAAATTTTCATACGTAAAGCCAAGGATTGGGGCAACTAGGACACCTGCCCAGGTTGGCAACAGGCGGGAAAAATAATTCACACGAAAGAATCAATTTAAAAATCAGATGACTTTAAGAGATAACTGCTATGGGTTAATTGTATTCTCGAAAATGATGGTTAAATTCGTTAACGTTTATAAAAAGCGGTTTATTTCATGAATGGCATAACATGATGCTATATTTTGAATATATGTAACTTTTTCGGGTTATTCCACTTAATTACATCAAGAAACTCACAGAAGAGATATAAAAATGTACATACTTCAAAGATTATACACTTGAGATTATAATACGGAAAAACTTTGATAGAAACCTATTCAGGCCTGAATCTGTCTAAACTAACAGCAATAAACATATTTCTGGAGAAATAGAAGGTCTTTTCACTGCTTGAAAGTGTCACTTTTCCTCAAAGTTGATCTAAACCATGTAAGATTCAATATAAAATCATATGAAGAAGACACAACAGCGTACAAGCGCTTACGGATATCAGAGAACGAAAAATGAATCCCAATTGAAAATCAAAAACAATGAATTATTTAAGGCCTCTTAAGACACCCAATCCCACTCTAAGTAAAGGAATTCATCTCCTAGAATTACACAAACCGCAGAGTCCATGAGTATTTAACCATACTCAAAACCGCTCATAGCACTGAAGGAATTCAAATTCTCGTGCTCAATCCAAACGAAAGGAGAATCTCCAAACATGCCCCAGAACACCTGAACAATCTATAATCGGAAAAGAAACCCCTTGACTATGCAAGTCATTAAATCAATAACTCTAGTTCGCTAGACAAGACGAGGGTTTAGAAAGTGTCGGATTCGCAAAACCGGTGAACGAGGAATCCGGCTGTCGGAGGGCGCTTTAAAACATGTCCGACTCGAAAATCTTCGGGGAGTGACAACAAGTCGACCCAACCTTTCTCCAACAAAGTACAAAAGCGGATTGATAAAACAAATCCAACGAGCCGGTGGAGAGAGGCTTAACGCAGCCTCCCTGAGCACACATTCGGCCCACACACTTCCGATTCCTCACCGGGGCAGACCGACGCATCCCCGAGTCGCGACGTCGTACCATTGATAACGAATCCCTCGCATTTGCGACGGCGATTCACAAAGCGACGACATGATTATTTTCGGATTCGGTAGTCTCTGAAGATCCGTCCAATCATGGGGAGAAAGAAGCGGACTTCTACACGCAAATAATTCCCCCATAAGGGGAGATGAAAGTAGATAATCCAGGTCAACTGAGGAAACGAAGGGTTCGAATAGGATGAAAGGGAATTATCACAGGGTTGCGAACAACTTGCGGCTCATAGGATCTAATCCTAATTAAGGAAATAGCAAATCAAAATTATGCCTATGAGAAAAATACGTAGTCGCAGACTTGATATGATATGAAATGAGACAATTATAAAAAAGAACATCGATTATAGGCATAAACTTCATTCGTCACAGAGTTAAAAAAGACTTATGGCTTAAAGACTCTAATCCTCATTTAGGGAAATAGAAAATGAAACTATTAAGCTCAAGAAAAAATATGTAGACTCACGAAAAATTATGCAATTATAGAGTGAGACATCCATTGTAATCCCATAATTATGTCATTAATCTTCGTGCTCAAATTTTCCTCTCCGAAATTTACTAGAATCAGCTATATTTAAACCGTAAGCTGTTACACGTGTTTCTACGTTACTTATTAAGTATTTCTTCCTGAGAATAATTGAGCCATGGAATTCTACCCCTATCTCAGAACACTATAAGACGATTGCAATAAGGGGTTTTCTTATATTTGAATTTATCGACCTGAGTCATGGTCTGAAACGACTTCAAAATTGCATTCATAAATACTTTACCAAAACAATTCAAGTAAACGTTTCTCGTATCAGAGTTTTAGATAAATCCCTCTTTGAATATGGGCCATGTAATTTATGACTTCGAGACACCATCCAAAATCCAATTCTACCTATCAATTCTTTATAACTTCCACGAAATTTCGCGGCACTTTCGAATCCTGGATTGGAACAGTCCATTTTCAAAAGGTTTCCGGCTCAGGTTTTGGTAGCCTCGGACATCCATCCCAAATACTTCTCATTGTCTGTCAACTCTATACAAAATCGCTTACGCCACCTCACTACACATCAGGGTGCCATGAGTTTTTGCGGGAGCTTCACCTGTCTTCGGAGAACGATCAGATATTTTAGAAACACAATTCTTTTACAGGCGTCCACGAAACCGGAACCAGGGGCAGAAGATATTCTCCACAGCAATACCCTTACATAGTACCATCAAGTTAAAGTACCACAATCTGGATTAGCATACCAAACCCCCCGCCGATCCCGCGACCTTTCCACTCACATCCCGGTCAAAAATTTCCCTCCAGAATCCATAAATTCCTTCCCCTTCCAACCCCACCTTCCCTATACTCTTCCACGTAATGCGTCATCCACACACAGCATCTCCGCCAACCGCCCCCACCCTAAACCCCATCCTATACACACAAAAGTCACTACATAACAAGCAAACACACACACACACACACCAGAGCCTGCCACCTCTATTTGGCCAGCAAACAGTATACGGCGGAGCACAAGAAGGGAGATGAGAAGAGGGGTAGAGAGTACACACGAAGATGGAGGAAAAGGTTTTTTCCCTTTTTTTCGAGGATACGAGGAAAAACCTTGCGAGAGAAAAATTACGGCATCTGACTACAAAAAGATAACCGACGATTTATGCTGGAGCCCCCACTTGTGCCGTCTTGTGAGGACCGTGCCGCTGTCGGAAACAAAACACCGCGGCGGGATCCGAATCCATCGGCGGAAGCGGCATGTTAGAGAAAAATGTATTCGAGAGGAATTAAGCCACGGAAAGATAAACAGGCTGATGGCGTACGGGCAAACAATGAGTCGATTCCTCTTCATTCCGAAGATAGCGGCGTCCCGCATCGACGCAGAATCTTCCGCCGCACAAAGGAGAGATGTTATCGCGCGCACAAAAACTATTTCGCGAAATCATTAACCCTTCCGGGGAAACTTGTGAAATCCAGGAAAAATGGATTCATCGCTTTGATGCCCGATCATTGTTTTTAAATGATCACGAATGGGTACGAACTCACGATCGAAAACTAAGATTATGATGGGGGTGATCTGGATTGTATAAATTTTAATGAATTGATAACTATGCCCATTCATTAAGGCCTTGATATCATAGAATTCCAAAGATTTTTTAAGGATAACACACAATCTAAGAGAGACAATGGGTATAATTTGAGCAAAATTTCAGGAAAGGGTTGAAATATCTTCGTAAAGAATTCAATTAACATTCATCACGGTAGGTAATATTTGTTCCGGAAAAATTTATCTGTTCGCATTTTTACTTATTTACAAATAGGTTGGATGTTTGGGACGGAATTTATAACCATAAATTATGGCTGATACGGAAAAATATTAATGAATCTACTTTCAATCAACTATTGTTACGGCAATTAAAAAAAATAAGTATTGAAATAGAATCTTTGCTCATGAAAAAATGAACAAGGTCAATAGCTAATGAATGCGTAAAAGATACGCTATAAATACAGAAAGCACACTGATCCATTTCCTAAGAAAGGCTTCAAAATTATGACTTATTTCGAAATTTCGAACTTGGCTTTCATCTACTAGCATAAATAAAACGGATTACGAAGCAGGACAGCCAGAATAATGTTTCAAAAACAATTCACTAGAACGTAGGAAACTGAATGGTATACTTTTCGTTCTATATTTTGAGCATTATTGACACATGCAGATCGCAAAACCCACTCAACCCATTTACCTTGATCTCCCCGAGATAAGGAAACTTAGCTCATACTTTTCCGCAAACAGACTAAGTGAAATCAACTTGACACACAAACGAACCGTAACTTAAAACGGATGACATTTTCGATCTTTTTTGAGTACATACTACTCGTAGCACAGCAATTTCCTTGAAAGGTAAAGAGTAAGATAAAAACTTCACTGATAAGTGGGTAATTTTTCACACTCAGGCACTACAGAAGTAGTAATCAACGAAGATATGATAATTGATATTGTAAAAGAATAGTTTGGAAAGGGGCGCAAAAAATTTAAAATCTACCATACGAATCGATTCAGAGATAACTTTCGAGATAAATGATTGCAATGAATGAAATCGAAGTAAACTTCCGAGTTACATCAACGAATGACATTGAAATTATTCGGCTTGTATTTTAAGATATATTAGAAGATTATTCAATGCCTTTAGGACCCCATCAGTAAACAGATCTAAAACGTGCCTTTTTTAAATCCAAATATTCCTTGAATCACTCAAAATATGCACACATTTAGCTCTCCAAATTGCGCGTGCATGAAAATCAGGGTCCAAAATTCCTTCAGCGCGGAATTAGATCTGCAAGAACCACTTTTCTCGCTTCCGGAATCCCCATCTGTTCTTCCTTTACTACAAAGTTCCTTGCCCTCTATCAAAATCCGGGCATCGCTAATGCAGAAAGAAAAGAGAAAAGGCAATAAATACTGAGTGTATATAGGTTGGTAGGTAGGTGGTATGTAACTGTACCCACAATACATACGTGGCGCTATCTACCACCGGAATTTTACAATTCTCCTGCTCGGCGTTTTCGCAGGAAATAAAGTCCAGGAACTTTTTGAACGAAGTAGTATTTATACCCGCGACATCTAGACGTTTTTCCTGCACCAATCCTGTTGAAATCCTCACGAACAACAAAACCCACCCATCTAACCCACCCGTTGCGAACTTCTTGGTAAAACCAACAAGAAAAAGGTCTCTTCGTATTAACGGTTACAGACTCATTTTCACTTCCTTCACGAACCTCTGAGTGATCTCACCTCCCCCCAACTCCATCTCCTCCTCCCCTCCCACCTCTTCCCGAAGAACCTTTCCCTGCACAAGCTTCTTCGTTTTAATGCCCTCTTCCAAGTCAAATATTGACTGGGGTCTCTTCTGGTAAAACCTGCTAATAGTCTCTTGTGCTGTACGGGACAGTCAGCAGCAAACAAAACATCTTTGGTGAAAGCCAGACGGTGGAGTGGTGGAGAGATGATGGGTAATGGAAGGATAAAAAAGAGGCTACTAGAGGTAAAAATAGAACGAGACTATTGTCTATTTGGAGACGCTGGAGGATTGACGCCACCACCTACGCAGTAGAGAAATTCCTAGACGAGGAAAAAGGCAGCGAAATTCCCAAGGATCGCGCAGAGACATCAAAATCGTTTTTTTTTAATTTAATTCAAATTTACCTGCACAAGAAATCTACCTTTCTTGACATTTCCTTAGTTATTTTACAAGAATGATTACAATCATACCATTTGATACACCTATGCCATAGGGAATATCCCTATGGCATGGCTGAAATTCCCAAGGTTCGAGGAGAGACGTAAAACCGCTTTCTAAAAATATAATTCAAGTTTATCTCCTCAAAAACCTACGTTACTTGACATTTCCTTAGGTATTTTATGACAGTGATTACAACCATACGACTCGAAACACCAACGCAACTGCGAAATTCCTAGGAGGGAAGGATAGCGAATTAAGGTTCGTGGAGTGACCTAAAATCGCTTTCTAAAAATGAAAGGCGAGTTTACTGGTGGAGCCACAAAAACTATTAGGTTAGTCAAGATTATTTGATCAAGTTTTCTCTATCGAGATCATCGTTACTTGGATCTGAATAAAAACAATAACAAATGACAAAAATAAGATTAAATGAGAAAAACAATTTACACACCTAGCTTCAGGATTTTTAAGGCTCTTTAAAAGTTTTACATCTTGAAATTTAATTTCCTACGCTTATAAGCGAGGACGTTAAGAATGACATCATCAGTGACTTGAATGTCGTCATAAACAAACTAACATACTACTAGCTTTCACTAAATCAAATTATTATCCGTTACAGTACTGCCCACATGTACAATTTTTGGAGACCCTAAGATATGTAATAGAAAGGGGCATATCGGGAATATATCCACAGGATGATTATGGTGAAATTATTCATGCGAGAAGACCTTCTAAATGAGGAAAACTAAGCAGGCAATTTAGTCTGAACCGAGCGAACCACTATAGGGGCCCATATGTTTGTGAATCATTGTATTATTCGCCTATCTAAAAGGTATTAGAAGGTGGCCCGTATGATTTTCACATCCGTTATGGAGTACAACCCTATTCGAGATAGATTTTGCAGGAAGAAGGACAGAAATAACAATTCGTTCTTGAAATCATTTCTTTATAATGCTTCCTACTTTCCCCACTAAGCGAACGCCATTAGCTGGAGCAGCAAAATCAACGAATGTGTTGGTGAATTTTTCGAAAGTTTCCGTCGGAAATCAAGTCTTCAAATTAATAAGGTCATTTGTAAGAATAGTCTTTCATTCCGAAATTCTCCGGATTCACGAATATTATTATAATTAAAAATAAATTCAGCGACATCCCGAAAGGAAACCATTCGTATATATTCCAAACAAAAGAAGAAACGACACTTAAGAAATAAAAGAACTAAGTAATACCAATAGGATTATATTTGATGCGACTAGTTTCTTCTACGTGTAGATATCTTCAGGATAAGGCAGACTCTACAAATCGCGCCAAATTATTCCTGTGAAAATCGCTAAGTTATTTTATTTCTTGCTTGTGGATACATTCCACAAAGTTCCGAAAAATTCCGAACTTGAACGTATTATATTTACTAAAACAAAAACGAAACGCAAACTTGAAGCTACTTCGCGAGGAGGTACTTGGGCGCCGGTCTTCATTCCGACAAGGGTTCTTGTTCAATTCGATGATGAGGTCGGAGGGGGAAGGCGTATGTGTTCGAGCTTCATTTCGCGAGGTATCTCACGGGGAAAAATTAGGGGAAAACGCTTTGGAAAGATGGCGCTGGTACTCACCCCGATGATGGCGTTCAACTCTGTCATGGTGACCTGCTTCGCCCGCTCCACTGCTGAGGCCACTTGCTGCTGGTGCTGCGGAAGGAGAGGAACAAATACTGTATCATCGTCCGGACAAATTATCTCGCAAACAAACATTCCGAAAGTTGACGAGAACGGTCAGGGAAAACCAACCAGCTTTTCATTTACCGTTATCGTCGCATATAAATATGACGTATTTATTCAAAATATTGACTGTAATTCCGAGAAAGTCGATGAACTGGGAGGCATGGGACAAACAAAAATTTTCAAGCGATTTATGATGTTTACGTAAGAGAATACTATCGTAGTATTAAATTATCCGAGTTGGAATTATTTCCAAAACTTACACTTCTCCATAAATTGACACAAAAGATGTATAGTCAAACAAATATCTACGGCTAAATTTATAGCAATTAATGTTTAGAAGGGGACATCGGTATAATGATTATTTATTTAATAGTACTGAATTAGCGTAAATAGGTAACAATTAAACTAACATAAAATGGCTGTAAATATAAAGAATAAATAAATAGGGCTGAATTAATTATTAATTGATTTACTTTTTTTGCTCCGAAGTTAGAAATAATACTTGACACAGCGTTGTGCAATTAATATTTAAAATTAACAAAATAAGACAATAGATTAAGAATTTATTTTAGAAATATAATATGCAATTATTATACAAATACAGAAATTAATAAAAATATTCTCAATTTAAAATTGATTAGAATAGTTGAAGAAGACTTGCTAAATTAACTGAAAAATGAATAATCAAACTTACAAATTATCTACAGCTATTTCATATTATTATTTATGTTAAATAAACTAAGAGAATCTATTATTTGTACTCATATTTTGACTAACAGGCAATAGGCTCAAGCCCGCTAGACTTACAATTAAAGAACATCCGAATACAATGATGCACACTATAGTTATAATTTAATTAATTAAAAAAGTACGTACCTCTTGAGAAAGGAAGGGAAGAATCTGAGCTATGATTGCATTTAACCTCTTCGCAATCTCAGTCTGAAAAGATAGAAAAAAGGGAATTAGAATAAATCACATTTTCATTATAGATATAGTCTGAGATAAATCAACCCTCAAAAATACGTAAAGATCATGGATATTCCAGAAATTTTACTTGATGATCATGATATAGAATCACTATTCTACATTAAATTTCAGACAAGATTTTTCACATATAACACCACGATTAAAAAATAAGCTTTTGATACAACATAACTAAAAATTTCTCCCGTAATGCTTTTCCTCTACACACTAGAGGAAAAACTAATCCATCACTACTTCACTAAAGGAAGAAAATCCGTTAAAAATCGCCATATTATGATTCTTTGAGCATCGATCTTTCTCCCTACCTCACTGCGCTGAAACATGCATTCCAAACTTGTAAGCACACATAAACAGGAGGGGAAGGTCAGGTGAGAGGAAAAAACGCACAATCTCTGTTTTCCTCCGCCAGATAAAAAAAAGCCAGAAATAAAAAAAAAACTTTGGCGACCGCCTTCCACGCCCCCGGTGCCATATCACGGCAGCGGATGGAACTAAAAACAAGGAAAGAGCGGACGGCGACGGGTAGCGAAAGAGATGATTCGCAAATAAAGATGGATGAGGTAGCGGAGAGGAAAAAGAAATTAACGAAATGGCAGAGGATTGAGAGGAAGTATTGGGGAAAGGAACTCCAAAGAAAACATATGTAGGGTACATATAGACACACTGACACAGCAATCTACCGTATATGCTGCTTCGCAAACAGTACGCCCCTGCATTGGGATTGCAATTAAGATATGTCTGCCGTATATACCTCAGCGCATACTGAAATTTATCACTGTGTATAGCAGTTCGGCGAGAATATTCAGCTATAATACTCACTAAGTCAACAAAAATCATGTGAAATCACGACAACGCCTTTTAGCATAATACACTTGGAAACAAATTGAAATTTTCTGACTTCATCAGTCCCGTGGGGGTTTAAAATGGAAATATAAGAACCCAGAACAACGTATCTGATGGACAGCATGTAGGCCAGGAAGGTAAACTTTTACTTCTGAGAATTCATGGAATGCAAATAAATGTCAAGAGTTATTTTCACTACTTTAACCCAGATGAAGGAGAATAGCAGAGGATTTGCATCTAAGCTTCCAGATGATA
Organism: Sympetrum striolatum; assembly: GCA_947579665.1. NCBI lineage: Eukaryota > Metazoa > Arthropoda > Insecta > Odonata > Libellulidae > Sympetrum > Sympetrum striolatum. The sequence goes on from OX388348.1 coordinate 68,292,589, forward strand.
CTTTTCCAGTAAAAACCGATACTTATCGAAACAAGAATGATTACATTCATACATAAATAACCACGAAAATTTTACGATAAACTTAATTTAAATATATAAATTTATCAGTTTGAATTTAATTCAATCCCTGATATTTTACATACAGTATATAGGGTAGTGTAGTTAAATATTGATCTTTTCTAACAGATTCGTACAAACTTAGAGGCAAACTATTGACGACTTATTTGGAAAAATTTTAAAAAGCAAACATTGTATGGAATTTACCCACAGTGTAAATAAATGCACTCACTTTACTCATAAGTAACACATCTAAAACTATTTTAGATGAATTATCGTCAATTTCTAACACCAAGAAAGTGAATTATCAGTGTGTAGCGAACTATTTTTCCTCATAAAAAGAGTCTTGGACACCCTTGCTCTAAAGATATCAACTTCGGTTCGCCTTTCATGCTCATGAATTAGTACCAAAACTACAATGAAGGAAATACGCAGCTCAAAATACTCATCCAGCAACAATCAAGAGTCGATTTCCTTTGGCACGGGAAGAAGAAGTCACGGACGCAACAATTGTCACGGATAAGACCTCCGGAGTAAACAAGAGCGAGCTCGAACAATGAGCGATATCTTTTGAGAGCGAGAACACAAAAGATAAGAAGAAAGTGAGTTCTTTTGAGGAACTGTAAGACACACAGGAAGCGAGGGCTTTTGAGGAAAGGGAGGATCGCTGTGTGGGAGCTAGAATCACTGAACTCGCTCCAAGGAACACTTCGAATGAAAAGAGTCACACATTCGAGCAGAAACGAGATACGAAAGAGGCAAATAATTGCCCTGGGACGGAACGGGTAAATATTTGAGCCTTGTGAATATCCTCAGCCCTCCGAAAATACATATGCGATACGATTACCACGATGGCATATTTCTGAACGAAGCTACGATTTTAAGCGAATGTGGATTCTATTTTTTTAAGGCACGGCTGTAGTTTTCGCTCCGAATTTCACAAAGCTGTTTCGTGTTTTTCTATCTAAATAGTCCTATCGAATAACATACTCCTAACTAAATACTATAAATCCTAACGGTATGTTGTCGTTTTAGGATAGGATATATTTTTTAACTGAGAAATACCAAAGCAGTGCATTGGAAAAAATCCTTATAATGAAAAATTCAGAAAAAATTACTTTTGTTACAATAAGATAATATCAATACATGCTCGCAATAAACAAATCTTCAGCTACGTTTTAATTGTCATGTTTCACTCTTAAAAAATTAGCAAAAAAATCAGAATAATTATGTCGCTACCAAAAATTCACATCGTGACCAGGAAAATCTGGAATGTTACAAAAAATGTACGAAAATGCCTGATTTGAAGATAATTCAACATAAAAAGAAGTTTTCCAAAGAAGAAGTTTCCCAAGGCTGTCAGTAAAATAATATCCATTCTAACCTTGTGAGCAAATACATAATTAACACAAATTTCACAGCATTATGACCTAAACCGTTCATCCCATCCACAAAAACTCACACATTCTAAAATGGGGTCTATTTTATGAGACAAACCGAGAATTCTGACGCAAAAGAATATCGCAACGAAATAGACCAGAGCATGTCTGAATGTCTGATTTATATTCATAGAGCCATGCACCTTCCCCGAAGACGTTCTCAACCTTGCCAACACGTTCACATCACGAAGGAGTCCGAGAACAAAGAAAAATCTCTCTCAGGCGGGAAATGCCGCCCAAATGTAAACGCCATCTTAGCGAAAAGGCGCCAACGGAAAAAACCTGAATTATTCACCATCAAAATATGAGGAGAATGCGCTAATAGATAAAATCCACGGGAGAATACAATCAGCTAGGGGCTATTACTTTTTAGCGTAAATAACAGAACGCATATTCTTCGCTACTGCGGATCGATTAGCCGGAAGTAACGAGAATAGGAACAATAACCTGTGCAATACATGTCAAACTGATGGAGATCAAACACACTAGTTAGATTGAACGGTTCTGTTACATGCATGAATCAAAGGTAAAACTATAAATTTCCTGAAAAGAGTGGTCCAAGTTTTTAACGGTTACTTTCAATGACATACTCTGACGTTTTTATTATGTCAAAACTTTTGAATGTAACTTTTATCTTTAAATAAGCTCCGTATGCATAAACGTTATATGCTTCAACTTTGGAACTTCTTGAATCTAAAATTGTGAGACCTGAATATATACAAATACGGGGGAAAGACTGCAGATATATTAAACATACATGCGAAAATGTATATACGTTTTTATATTTGGGGGACAAAATCCTATCAAGTAGTTGTGATTGTCATATTTACATAGGAGAGAACAAGTTAAGATAAATTAATTTTTATAGTTTTTATCATAAATGCCTCGAAGAATACTGCCCACGTTAATATAGTTAGCTGTAAACACAGTTTATTTAAACAGAGAGGATATTGTAAGGTTTCCAGATTTTTTCAGAAGACTTCGGGTATGCTTAGATATACATTCGAATACACAAAATTTTTTAGATTTGAAGTCCAACATTTATTGGCAGAATTCGATAGAAATCGGGGTTATGGAATCCTTCTCAAACACGGGTTAAAAAGACGATTGGAAAACAAGTAAAAATTTTTCAAATAGGATTTCGGATTGACCAACAAGATTGAACTAACTGGATGCGGAAATGAAATCTAAGTAAAACACGGAATCCGAACGAAGCCAACGCAATGAGACCAAATCCCCGAAAGATCCAAAAGACGGGGAAGAAACTACCAAAAGGAAAGATGGGAGAAGACAAACACGACGAGAGGCGAAAAAATCACTCAAGAGAGAGAAAGAGAGAGAGAAAGAAAGCGGAGAAAGGAAGCGAAGAGGAAAAAGTGTGTTCGACCCACTCACGGACTCCGCCAACTTTTATACTTTCAAATAAAGCCAACCCAGTTCCCATAAAATGAGAGTAAATATTTGAGGATATCTGAAAACTTGAAAAGCAGGCAATATGTCCGTCGCGCGTGATGGGCAAACAAAGCCGAGGAAGGTGGAAAAGGGAGGGCTTAGGGGGAGGGGAGGCAGACATGCCGAATGGGGGGGGGCAGAAGGGTTGTGTGTGTGCAGAGGGGGTGTAAGACGTGGGGAGGGGGCGGATTGTTTGCACGGGGCTTTCCTGCCACAGCTCCCTGACCAAACAAAAGAAGAAGCAGCAGCGGCTTGGATGAATGCTTCAAGGCGAGAGTTGGGGGTGGGAGTAGATAGGGAGAGTTGGTGGGGGGATAGATAGGAGAAGTAGATAGGGGGAGTTGGTGGGGGGATAGATAGGAGAAGTAGATAGGGGGAGTTGGTGGGGGGGAGTTGGTGGGGGGTAGTGGGTAGAAGTAGTTGGCGCGGTTGGCGAAAAAATTCGCGCATACGGAAAATAATTCGTGCCGGGAAAGGTTTTGATTTGGTTCATGCCCGAGTTGAATTACGGATCGCTCGTCGTATTGCGAAATAAAAGAGCGCCGAAAGATGGCGCAATAATGCACTCCGTCTGAGGGATTCGAGTTTTAATATTTGAAGAGAGTGGAGGAACGAGGAAAGGAGGCCGATACGAGGTTCACTTCCAACAACGCGTACTTTAAACAAATCCATTGCAGAGATTTCGTAATTTGACCACGTTAACCATCATAATATTAAAATACTGACAGGTAATACCATAATATTTTAATTGGCATTAAAAACAATATCAAAAATACAATAAAATACTTCTGTGCAATCGACAGAAATCTAATAATATGTAATCATGTATTAATGATGCAATCATAATGTTACGAACAAATGATTTGATATATTTTTATTTCAACTGACTTGAAGAATTCCGACATAGAATATTCTATGGTTCGATTATGGTTAAATTAAAAGCTTAAAATATCTTTACTTAAACTGTCAATAATGAAACAATAGAAAAATAAAATTTTTTCAGGGTTCGTCTCTACATCCACTTTTGTCTTCCACGGACTATTCTGCAATAGATAAATATAATGATCTTTGACAGTCCAAAATTAACGGAGAGTTGACAGTCAAGTTCAAGCAATTCGACTCAGGTTGTACGGCCATCGCAAGAATTTTCCTTAAGATCACTGTTTGAACACCGACTGAGGGAAGTAAATTATCAACCGAACGATACGCTCAAACCGTTCTTAATAGAAAGAGTAGACTAATTTTCCACGTGGAAAAAAATAAATGAAGTCGAATTTTTTTCGACGACTCTCTCGAGCGCGGCAAAATCCGAGCTCGCGTCAATCATCAACCATCCACAACCGATACAGTACGGCTTCCGCGAAATAAGATCAATAGCGGGGGAGGAATCCATCTTCGAGTGGCCACTTTTCCTCCCACTCTGCATCGAGAGCACTTGGGCGATAACCGAGAGATTTCCGAAACTTTCCCGAAAAACCATTCCCCAGATTGAAATAAACTCGATCCATTAAGGAAATTACTCGGCGGACGCGGGGTAAATACATGCGATTTTAATTCCTTCCAGCCGGGAACAACGGAAGTATTGCATATTTGCTCACTTCGATGAGACGTTTCCGACGCTCGGATTAACAAGGAGGACCCGGAGCGATCGCGTCGATGTTTTCCCTTTGTTTCTCATAATGATTTTCGGAAAACGAGAAAATAAAAGCGGGGAAAACAAACATTTAAAATTTTCGGGGGATCGAAGATGGTCTTGAAGAGCACGGACGACAGAGCAAACACGCGGGGGCAAACAGCTCGGGAAATGGGAGTAAACGAAGGCACATACGAAGTGAGAGCTGCGTCAACAGAAGGGATTAATGCGAGCAAAAGGACAAATGAAGAAGAAAAGGAATTCAAAGGGCAAGGAGAAATGCGGCGGGGAAAGAGTTAACTAAAATTGTACGTCTCAGTCGGGGGAGAGGAAGTAAACGGAGATGCCGATTCAATTATGCAGAATGGACAGGAAGGCACGTCGTGCCTCGAAATTACGAAGTTTATTTAGGTAATAATTGCTTTTTGCCTCTCTGAATTGATGACGGACGAGGAAATAATAATTGGTCCCCATTTCAAAAACATTTTCCACCCAGAAATTATAGGAAGGTATTTTGACAATTTTAGTTAGGGTAAACATTGGCAATTTCGTGAAATAGGTTGGTTCGTGATAAATTTTCGAACATTGTTACGCAATTAAGAGAGGTTATTTTGGCTCAAATCTTGGCATTAAGAAGACTATTGAAATCACTTATCAACATAGTAAACGCCATTTATTTTATTTCACTGTTAATTGCGAAAATGATGTTTGAAAATTTATCACTAACTTACCAATGTTTACTCAAGTGGTTCATATTAATAGCTCTTTTAGATTGCCATGTAATATGCTGCTCAATGTTTACAAATAGACAAGAAGATTTTTATTTAATTTCTGCTACTACAATTAAACCTCTTTAGCTTCTAAGGGCTTCAACACCACCGAAAACATTATATTATGACATGTAAATATTCATATCATAAAAACTCGAACATTTTTCAGCATTGATAGTTTTCACACTCGATGTGAATTCATTTTTTTTAATACAGGCGTGATCGCTTCGAGAGAAGAGGCGAGGGACGAGACGAATGACGAAGACTCGCCTCGCCACTCGCCTTGTGATTCGACTTCCCATTCGTGCGTATGCATAAATACGCCTAATAAACGTCATTTTTATCGCGAATAAGAAATAAAGAATTTATGTAACATTCAAAGCATACAAAACACATTATCGGGAAACATACACAACATAATGTTTTCCCAAACTCACACAATCCTGAAAAGAACGGCGAAAACGGAGCAACCCTCCGAAATGACAACCTAAAACTGCGAACACGAAAGGGTTCTTATAAGATCCGCAAGATGGAGCAGAGAAGTGGTCCTGAAGAGCCTTTGGAGGGATATGAAGGGTGGAAAGAGAAGCGCGAATAAGGATCGGGGAAGTGAAAGGTTTGGAGAGAGAGAGAGCGAGCGGAAAATGGAAGTAAATAAAGAGGAAGTGAAGAAGAGAGGGATGAAAATGGAGAAGAAATGTTTAGGGAAGAGAAGCGCTGAGATGAAAATATTTCGTTGGTAAATGACGTGAGAGGATTGGGGACTGGTTGACATAGATAAAAATTTCTGAGTGGGGATTTCATGGGAAACACTGAGTAACGCTACGAGCATATTTCGGAAACACTTTAATATTTTGGAAAAAAGGCTATTCCTCGTTCACTGACACATCTGGGTGGATACGACAAAACTTGCCTTGTAAAATAGCACACTCGTGCTTATAATAAATAACTTCGTTCTGTTAGAAAGTTTGTCAGCAACTGAAGTTTGAAAAAGATGCTAGTTGTATGTATAAAGGCCAGTGAGTTAATTTCTGAAGTATATTTCTGATTCGACCAGTGTTTCTTCCTCGATTAAGTGGACTTTCCATTATAACATCCAATACCTTTGTACGCACTCTTGAAGCTCTGTAACTAGCTTAAGTTTGAAAGAGAAGTCAATACTATACATATTGAGTTTTACATACACTGTACTGTACTGTATCATAAATATCATTCCCGAATGATATTTATGAACGATTTTTACGCTTCATTGTAATGAACACAATCTCTTACTTGTAACGTATTGCATATTTCATAGTGTTTAGACAAATACGATGACAGAGATACGTATAATGTTCTAAATCTACATCAACGAAATACAATTACTAGTTCCATGTGTATACAAAAATAAATAAAATACACATATATGAAAAATATGTAAGATTAATGTATAAAAGAAGCGAAGCTATTCACGTTTTATTAAGAGAGAAGAGAATAGTAACAAACTAGAATAGATAGTGATAACATTAGTTATAATAAAATACTTCATAGTAACCAAATAGAGAGAAGATAGAATAGTGAAATGGGATCCACTGCGAAATGCCCCTTACTACGGTAACTCCATCAAAACGAACAAAAAATGTGGACACCGAAAATAGCACGATCCGACTCGATACAAATTAGACCTCCGAAGGAAGTATAAATTGACAGCAAGCAAAAAAACACAGCCAAATCCTCGGAGAAAAATGTAAATCACGACTCGAAAACTCGGACTGCTATATTCCTCAAACGCTCTCCAGTGTTACCTGCCTAAGAATTTCAATTGCGGGACGAGTTTCTCTCTTTCGTAAAAAATATAATAAAAGAGAAGCGGAGCGCACCGCGCACTTTAACCGAAAGGAAACCGTTCTCGGAAGAGACGGAATTAACGAGGGCTAAGAACTGCCGGAAAATTCCGGCATAAAGCTCGGACGGAATAGGAGGGCGTACCGAATCCCAATTATCACACGATTATGGAGCGAGGGATAGAAATGGCCGTTCGTGGGGAACGCTTACTCGCATATACAGAGGGGCATTAAAATCACTCGCTTCCAACCCCCACCCCGCTAGTTCCTTTCCGAAATACGGAACATCTTCAACTTTCCTCTCGGCCCGTGAGGATTAAGATGGGTATGGATGCCTCAGATACTCATTAGAGGTAATTATCCGGACCATAAATTTCCGCGGCCTTTTCCCAAAGCAGAAGTTTTCACTTCTGAGTCATTGTTTTTGTTTTTCAATTTTTTTTCCAACATACTGCTTCTTTGTACTGCTGCTGATAACCTTCAGCTTTTTTTCTAGGATGATCCCACAATAGACGAGGAAATGGAGGAATATTGTAGAGGTTAATAGTTAATAGGAGATTTATCTTTGCTTGCAATTAGTATTAGAGTGAAACACATTTTTCTTAACAAGGAAGAGAATGGGTGAAAATTGCACAATAGGATGTGCACCTAGGAAAAACCCAAGGAAACCCAACCCAGACGGCATGTTAAATTGTTCTGCCTCGGTAGCTTAGCTGGTTAAAGCAATCTCCCGGCAAGAGGAAGATCCCGGGTTCGATTCGCGGCCTTGGTGGACATTTTTATTAGCCTATAATGATAGACTATTGTTAAATCCCAACAAATACGTAATAGAACAGTAATTTTAGTGTGAGCGATAAATTAACAGTTCGTGATCCAATTAATCATAAGGAGTAAACTCCCGCCAAGTAGTAGTCGTTAGTAGTAGATTAGTCAACAAACTTAAATAATTTTTTCGCCTCCTTTTACAATTTGTTTCATACGTGTTAACATGAATACAAAATAAAGCAAACTACAAGCAATCAAATGCGTATCAAAATTGAAATGCGTATCATCCTTCTCAGTTCAAAAAAAATTAAGCAATAAAATTTACAAACATTAATTTCCTGAATTCTAATTCATCAAAAGTAGTCCAATCAATATCAATATTTTAATCCTACCTCTTCAGAATGAGGCAGATAAGAAGCATGCAGCATTAGGAGTTACGTCAATTCGCGAAAAGAGTTAGATATAACAATTTCTTGATTACGTTACATGAAACGAAAATCTAACATAGTACGCAATCATCCAAAATTACATTTTAGCACGTTCTTTTGAACTTGAAAAACTAGATGACAACAATAAAAAGAACCATAACTACCGCAAATCCTGTTTCCTTCGAGTATCTATATTTCCGAACGCATCTCAGCATCCATCACGCGATACCCCACATTGCAAGACAGATATTTATTCAGCAGCCTTAACAAAGTTTCCCATTAACTACACTGCATCCATCCTTTCGCGGGGACTACTGACACGACCATCAAATACGTTTTCCACGCACGGCAAACAGAGAATTAAAAACTTTTCTAAAACGAAGGAACCTCGATCATCTCGTCGAAGGAGTCCCGGAAGGCGAATCCATTTCGAAGGCAAAAAAGAAAATGACATCGAGAACGTGGAAACCAGATGAGATGAAAACTTCATGCGGCAGAGATAGGCAAATAATAGAGATAGACGTATCATCGGAGGCAGCAAAAAATAACCGAGGGAAAACGGCGGATGAATGCATGAAAAATATATGAGACCAAAGGCGATGGAATGGGGGAAACCAACAAGGGAATAGGACAGAAAAAAGCCTGTAAGGTAAAGAGAGGAGCTGGGCGTAAGAATGGTAAAAATTGAAAATTGTAGACATAAACGAGATGAAAAGGTAAGATAAAATTCAGGTAAACAAGGGGAAAAATCAGAAACTGATAGCCCTGGATCAAAAATCAGTAGATTCATTATCATCAGCGGGTATAAATTATTCCCGACAACATGTCAGTCTAGGACGACCAGGACTTTTTAGACCAGTTGGCTTATAATTTAAGACAATAAGGCTTAAGGAATTCTTTCCACAAAGTTGAACTATTTGTGTTTATTCTATTTTTCCTGAATCATACAAGTTTGGATTTGTTTGAAGAAAATAAAATAAATTACGATGACAATTGATTAGGAGATCGAGTTATAATTATTTCGTTCCGGTTTCTTATGCGATTCAATAAGAAATATTCCGGTTTATTTCCGGCAGAAACTGTTTAATTCTTTTAGCTCTGAACATTAAATCTATGCTTACATTTATGATCACATTACACAAAGCAAAACCTTGTAAATGCGTTACACTATGTATTTTTGAATAACAACACCTTTAATTCTTTTGTAGCAAAATTCGTGAAATTTAAGAAATAAAACATGGGCAAAAGTATAAATTTTAATCGGTGCTTCAAGTTATCAATAAAAAATTTAAAAATATAACTGCTTTTAGAGTCGACTAGAAAACGAGTAGAAAACCGGAGAAAGGTAAACAACGGTTCCCGGTTTCTGGCCAAATTCAAGAGCTTAAATTTCAGATAACACTCCGGTATATATTCCCAGTTTACCGGTTTCGGTACTCGGATCTCTGACTCATCCCTGACGATAACTTCCTCACTCAGCTAATGTGGATCGGTGACAGCTGACAATTCCACGGAAAAAAGATTACGAGCTTTCAAGTTCGGAAAATCCGGAGATACGACCCCTTCCTTCGCTCCACACGTGCTGGTTGCGCAAGAAATGATAACATAGGCACGTTCTTAAAGACGATAACACGCGCTCAACCCCTCGATGGATACTCCCGGTAAAAGTGACCAAAAGGGGGAACCACTGGACTATAGGACCTCCTCCGGCAAGGAAAATCGATTTAAGAGAACAGGAAAGGGTGAAGCACTCAAAACGGGACGGGCGAGGACAAAGAAAGAGGAAAACTGCGATAGGAGTGGGTGGCAGAGGCGACGGAGATGCCGTGACACTAGCTGGAAACACAGCGAAGAGGGCGTTCGATCAAGTGGAACATTGTTGGGCGGCGGGATCCAAGGGGGGAGAGGGAGGCGGTGTTTGGAAAAGAGAGACGATCATCTCAGACGAAGAGGAGGGCAGGAGTAGACTGATAAAGAGGGGAAACAAAGGATCCGAACGTGATGAAGTGAGGCATGAAGGCTGGGGCATGACGTGAGGCTCGGATGGAAAAATAAGGAGAGGATTTATGGAGAAGAAAGAGAGCGTCGACGAGCGAAGAGATCGGGCGATCCTAACGAGAACCGAGTTAGGAAATTACGTGTTCATAGGCCCTTATATACCCCATCTTGGCCCGTATAAAAAGATAGATAACCAAGGATGAAAACAAAGGTCACTCTGTAATAATTCTCCCACGATATGAAATACAACATCCACCATAGATTGAGACGTACTAAAGAGGTTTAAGTAGAAAACGTGACCGAAAGGAAATTAAATACTCAATAATTACTACACCATTTAATTAATGACGTCGGAGTACAACCTTATTTAGTCTCTAACTCGTAATTACAAACCTACCACCTTCTCTTAAAGATGGCGCGGGAAATTATAGGGATACCAATTATTAATGGTAATGAAAAATGAAGAATTATGATCCCCTGCATGAGCATGGTAATACGATAAAAACGGATAAGTGCCTTCTCGTATTAACTACCTGATAAGTCGCTAAATAACAAGACGGTGTAGAGTTATGGATGATAAAACTACCTCTAAACGACTTAAGCAGATGAGAATGAGAACTTATTAATGAGAAACATAAAATTTAGAAATGTCTATCGAATAAAACCCCAAGACTCTTTAGATATAATTACATTTCAAGATTTATATGAAGTATAAACTTTGAACTAATGCATTAAATCTTCAGATGTAATATGTATCTTCGATTCAACAAAAAGACAACCGGTATGGTTAACATCAGCTGTTATCATATTTTTAGCGTAATTCTACCTCTTACCTAACCTTTGGTAGGTTCTTGTGCCTCATTCTATATATTCCATATTCAATACCATTTTCTTTGGTTTCATGGTAACTTCTCCCACCATTTAGGCCATCTATCATCTTTTGCCTTTGCCTTCCCCCTCTTGTCTATTTCTTGCATACAATTCCTGAATGACTAAAATATAATTGAGCGGGCGTGACGTATAAATAAGTATAACTGGATAAACCGAATCACCAATCAAGCAAAACCATAGAGATGAAACTACACAATAAGCAGACAGGAAATTTCGATAGAAGTACGATATGCTACGATATTATTAATGATATACGAATGGGATTGACTCATACCAAGTTTCCCTTGGCTTTCGTAAATGCTTTGTGATTGGGGCAATTAGTTAAATTTTCTCTTTTGTTAAATTTTCATAGTAAATTCGAGACCAAACAAAACTTAAAACTTGAATAAATACCGTATTTTACGGACTAAAATACGCACTTTTTTCTTAAAAAATTGCCTCCAAAATTCTGGGGCGTCTAATACTCGAAATTTATATAAAATTGTCCAGTGTCTGATTTAAAATTCTCGCCAGTCTTAAAAATTGCCGCATATTCAATGCCGCGGGAAACCTATCTCTATCTGGCAACATTGGATTCAAGTGGCAGCAGTAGTGCACAGATGCGACGAACTTGAATTGAAAGTGATGGGTTATCGGTATCAGTAAAATATTTTTGTTAGTACCTAGTTTTGCAATGGAAAATAATAAAAGAAGAAGAAGAAAGTTCAATGATGACTTTCAGGGCTTTTAAAGGTCAGTTCGGTTTTATAAACTAAGACTTTCTTTAGTCTGGCTTCGTAATCTAACAATAAAAATGGTAAGATGCTAATTTTTAATTGATTAAAAATTAAGACGCAACTTTATAGTCCGTAAAATACGGTAATGAAAAGATATGAAAGCCAAGCACACGAAGTAAATGGCATTATCCCTCATGAAAATCCTATTAAAACTCATTCACTGGATAGAGGACTCTATAGATTCCCAGCCCCAACTGCGGCGAACTGTCATGGAGAGCACGACAGCAATAAAAGGCAACATCCTCACAGAAAACCGAATAACTGAGCTACGGGGACACCGCAGAGGTTCCGGAAGGTTCTTGCGATGAAAAGGGGGGAAGGAAGGGAGTTGGGGAGGCATCGGGAATGAGTTATGGATCGGGCTCGGTAGGAGAGACAGTCATCCGTCTGATTGAGGGAAGTGGAGTCGATTGTTCGAAGAAAGGAACGGATGCGCTGGGGGAAAAGACACGGGGAAATGGGAAGAGACGAAGAATGAAAAAAAGACTTCGCCGGGAAAGACTTCGAATGCCTAGAATATCACTCCGCCAGAATTTCTCCAAGTTTTAATCACGCGGGGTTCGTTTCGTAACAAAGTTTTGAATTCCTGCAACCGCATCTTGATGACAGGGATATTTTTCGCTCCTCTTTTTGCACAGGATAGAAATAAATGTATCTTTCATTTACTTTAGCCATAGTCTTGTTCATGGTTGCGATAACATGAAAGCTTCTAAGGTTATATAATGATGATGCTTAATATGCCCCGGGGCTAACCACCTAAAGGCAACAGTATAAGAATATCACAAGACACAAGGAGTAATTTACGTATGAAAATGAAGAAGTGAAGGTGCACATAAAGTTTACATAATGAAATTAGTATTGCACAAAAATATACATACATCGCATAGTATTCAAGAACGCTAATTGTAAACATATCGAAACAAGGTCATACTAATTAAGGTCTCTAATTAAGGGAATACCAAAAAAGTGTTACAAATTGAGTCGTTGAGCTTCAGTTACGTGGACATGCTTTGCTTTTTAACATTCTGGTTCGCGGAAATCAAGGGTAAATTGACACACTCCTCATCTTACATAGTAAGCCTCATCCCCACCAACTAGCTCTGATAGTTATGTTAAGAGGGGATGAGGTACCAACCGGCCTTTGGGCTGAATACTGCACAGACAGTTCTTCTATTCATCTTTTGATTTTATGGAACGCAAAACTTTAAAATGGAAGTGGACCCAGTTATAACCCTTGCGGTACTCCTTTGTTGTAATTTTCAGCTCTCCTTTGCTCAGCAGGAAAATAATTGCAGCACGTTTAGTTTCAAATCCATAAACCATATTCCCCTCCACTTCTACTGGTAGTAATGTTGAAGGGGTGATGTTATTGGGGGGGCTATACGGGACTAAATACTTCACAGAGTGCAAAGTTTTAAAACCAAGTTCTTGTCGGAATAACAATCCGCCTAGGAAGCGCAAAAACAAGCCACTTTATGAGACCTCTAAGATCGTACGAAATTCCGTCCGCGACTTCAATATTTATTCTATCCGTTCGATTTCGCCTCAAAGGGCTGTGTTTATGCGAAGGTACGCGAGCAAGAAGCTCGATTCCTCTGATGATAGATACATCTTTGCCGGTTGAATCGAAACATATGTTAGGCGAATGGAATGAGCGCGGAGAAGCGATCCGTGTGTTTTATTTATGCGTTCGATAGCAATCTGCAGCGGAGATGTTCCAGCGATTGAGTCGTGCAAAAAATGCGACATCATTACCTTTGAAGAACAACTTTAAACGCTAAACATGGCCATGTTGGGCTGGAGAATTATATCATACAGCAAAGAAAAATAAGATGTGCAGCGTGTATAACGTTTCATCGTGGGATAACATACAGGCAGCAATGGTGTTTACCCAATTGAATATATGTCTCAATAAATGTATATGGAAGTGAGTGGGTCAAATGTTGAGAGGAGAGGGTCTAAAGGGAATCATTGAGGAAAGAATGCAAGGGAAAAATCAGAGGGAAAGACAAAGGTAGAAGATGTTAGATGACATAAAGAGTGGGGTAAGCCACTGAGAAACGAAATAAATGGCATTGAATAGGGAATATTGAGGCACAAGTATGCACTTACCAAAGGGTACAGCACTTATGTGGCGATATATTTACATATATATATGTAGACATTTTTGCAAGAGACCAACTTAAGAGAGGAAGGAAGCCCTACAAATCCATCTCTCATGGTAAATGATAAACAAACTTGGAAATTTCCACAATAAAAATTGTGGAAATTACCAAGTTTTTTTATCATTTATAATGTCGTTCCACGAAGTACGGCTAGAGAACTTAGATTTTATCTCTCATGGTCTTGTTCTCACGGAAACGTAAATTAGAGCTGTTTAGAACGATTTGTCGTGAGTAATTTATTGGTACTCCACATGATTAACATTATCGTTAAATATTACGACATACTTTGTTGTGTGAATGGAATTCAAATTATCAGAAACACTCTCAATGCCTCTCAATAACTCTCTCTAACCATCAATGCCAATATTCCATAACCAATCTTGAGTTTTGAAAAACTTACTAATATAATATTGGCAGCGAAATTTTGATAAATGAAAGACTACCGAGGAGTGTATGCTACAAAATCAGGATCACTATAGATTGGAGAGATAATGAACACGATCAAGAAGAATGTTGCATACATGGATAATTTGGACTCGTTTTCGACATAGCCAAGCTATAAGCCTACCGATCAAAAACTAAAAGGTAACGTTTTCACGCTACGTATCATAAGGCAATCCTCGTGAGAAGACATAATGCATCCGGTGATTACCTCTTTCCCCGAAATGAAACATAGGCACTGCAACAGCAATTTAAAATGTTAACATCGGTCTGCAAATTTCTCAAGTACATGCACCACTTTAGGCGTCGTGTAAATGCCTCATCAACATGCTCATGTATTCAAGATGGGAGATATTTTCACGAAAGATAACACAACGTTCGGCTAGGTAGTTCCATGAGAGCGATAACGAGGAAATCGGACCACAGCTGGACGGGTTTTTGGAAGGAAGTGAAGCTTGAGCGATTGAGGAGAATTATTAAAGAAGCAGCACGGAAGAGAGGGAATTAGCCGGAAGAACGCTTCCTGAAGATATTGAGAGGGAAAGGGGGGATTGCCAGAGTGATAGGTTACGCCCTTTGCATCCCATTCAAGGAGAAAAGGTTATTTTAGAAGAAGCAGACAGGATAGGAAAATAAGGGATGGAAAATAGAACTAAAGCAGCACATTAATTATTCGGTCTAGCCGGAGCTACTGTTACTGCAATACCTTCCACAACATTTAACAATTGTTTATTGTTCTTTAGATTCTCAAGCTTATCATTATTAATTTCTCTGCATATATTTCTTATTTCTTTTTATCTAATAATCAATGTGGAAAGGTAAAAGGAGTTTTGGTTATTCGATGATAAATTTTCTCAATAGCCACAACTTTTACAAGCGTTGTATTTAAATATTTCATCCCCGTAATAAAAACTTACGGTATAAGTAAGTTTAATTACTTCATTCTACCAAAATGATGCACTAACACAGTCTGGATTAAGCTATTACAGAAGTCCGAGGTTATCTGTATCTTACTAAAGGTTTAAAACTTATATCGCCTACGTTATTGGCAGATAAATATGAAACTATAACTATGCACGAAAAACCCCTTGGTAAGAATTTTATCTTGATATTCAAGAACAAACTGAGCTCAGGAAAAATTCCGTTTGAGGACCGAATACATTACAAATCCGACAAAGGTAATGGATGGAACGTTTTGAAACATATGAAGAAACGGTACTATATACTCCTAAATTTTAATCACTTCTCACGCCTATTACCAATAACATAACATAGGCTCAAAGTGTTACTAAGAGGTGAAATAGGGTATATTGATGGGTATGAACCAACCTTATGGTAGAACTTATGTATTAACAGCCTGATATATATCTTAAATAAGGGACGTAGACATTAAAAATATCATCGTCTTCTGTGAGAGATTAAGGAAACATATGGAATGCATCACGGGAATCTAAGAACTGAAGCCAACTCCTCCTGGAACAACATGAACCTACTTGATGGTAGAACATTTATGTATATACAGCCTGATATATACCTTGAATAGGGGAAGTAGAAATTAAAAATACCATCAGCCTTCAGCGAGAGACCAGGGAAGCATATGGCATGCATTAGGGGCACGTAAAAACTGCAGCCAACTCCTGGAAGAACGCGTGACTGCTCGGCACCGCGCAAATATTTACGATTTTAACCCCGCCATCGTCCGCACATTCTCCACTTGCACTTCTCATCTTCGTGACTCAGGACTTCCGAGGAACTAACGCGTCCGCATCACGATAGCCACGCGGCGAATTCCCCAAACAAAAGACTGACACGAGGCGATAAGCTGTCGCACCGGACGATATTGAAAAAGCACATTCGTCGAAGCCCGAATAAAACGACGAGGGCACGCAGAAGAGCAATGAAAGTGCTGAGCAAACCTGGCGGCGCGAAACAATGGGAAGACGATAATGTGGAAACTAAAGATGGCAAATGCGACTCTATTTAGTCAGTCGCCTTAAAGCTCACAGCTCATTAAAAAAGAGTCGCTCTCAAAAACGACTCACTGAGAGTCGTTTTCTGCGGGGATTAAATAAGATCCTAAAAATATTGTATCATTCCAAATTGAATGCTGGTAAGCGATATTTGGTGGAACTCCATGATTTAATAACCAGAAAACCTTTAAAAAAAATTGTACAATTCCACAAATAAGTCCACAAATTTATTTGTGGAATTGTACGAATTTTTAAAAGTTTTCCGGTTATTAAATATTGTATCATTCTTTTGAAGGAAGGTTCATACAGAGATCGATTGGTGAAGCAACACGATGCATTAATAAGTATTTAAACTCAAAAATATAAAAAAAATAAATATAGGTATCCATTACATATTTCTTCTTGTTAAGTTTTTTTTACAAATTACGAACATACATAAATAAGAGAGAAGGAGGGAGAGTGGATGAATAGTCATATACGAAGAAAGATTCGTGTGCGAAGGAGGAGTCATTCGCAAAGAATGATCTGCGAGAGAAAAAGTCGTTCACAAAGAATGAATTGTGAAAGGAGAAAGAATTTTGAGCGGGAAATGACTCTTGTGCACCTAGAGAGGAAAGGGGAGGGAGTCGTATAAGGGGCAGGAGTCGAGACTCAAGAATTGCGACTCCCTCTCCTTGCAGCTCAGTTGCCGAGTCGCTCGTATGAACTAACTCGCTCACACATTGCCCATCACTAGTGGAAACCATTAAGTATTTACTCCGCGGCATATAATAGCCGGCGAACAAGATCCCAGGAATAACGCTCGCCAACGCGGAAACAAGTTATTAAAGCGAGCGCGGGGGAGTGGACAAAAAATGAGTAAAACGGCGGGATTCGGAGAAAAAAGGAAAATGTTCGCGCGCGTGCGAAAGAAACGGACTGGCCGGAATCACAGTTTATGGGCGGTGATAGAGGAAGTGTAGGAGTAGAAATGGAATAGAACAAATGGATGCAACCAATGGGAACGGGACAAAGAAGGGGGCGGATGGAAAATTCACGGCATTCATCGAAAAAGAAATATTTTTTGCTCGGCTTAACGCGATGCTTTCTCGTTGATCTAAAACGGAGTTTACCAACCATTTCCAACTTTCGACAGATCTCTACTCAAACAAACCTCCATTGTCAATCAGTCAACAACAACTTTCAAGTATGCTGCTAATGCCTACCGAAATATGCAAACTAAAAGAACAAACATACTTATATAAAAATACACTTATGTACTCAAAGCGATTGATTACATACAAAAATAATCTAAAAATAGAATAGCTTATAATAAAATACCTGATGACCAATATATATTGTGAGATCGGCTATGACAACTATAATTTAGACGATCCTGGAATAATTTAAATCGGTGTTATCGCAAGATGTTGAAAATACTATATCACTATTATAACTATTGATGTCTGATCTCGATATAAATAAAGTATATCTTGAAGGATTTACCGTCCGGTTACACCTTAGCCTATAATCACTTTTAGTGCAGCTTTAATTGAGATTTATACTTAAATGCACATTTAATCTAATATCCAAAGTTGGATTGAAGTGATCTCATCATGAATAAAGTTACGTGATCCATGTTTACTTGTCGCTAGTAATGAATATTTTTTTTCAAATTTTATGAGTATATAATTCCATTATCGAACATATTTTACGATTCAGAAAGATAAATTAACTCTAGGTACCCGGTACCAGGAAATCCTAATTTGCCGGCACTTGAACCAAGAACACTAACATACTAGCAAGCTAAACCTTTCACCAACGAGACAAAACCCTGAATTTAGTATCCTTCTAAAACCAAAAATAAGCATAATAGATAAATAAATGGTATAGAGACCCGAAATACGCAAAAGAAAACAATGACGACTCGGGGAACCTATCCCCAGAGCCATCTAGACGGAACAGCGAGGAAGTAGAATTCGACAAGGGAAGCGAGGCGGCAACAAGAGAAACAAAAGGGGATGAAAATATGGTTTATGCTCGAGAATCAAAATGATAGCGGCGTTCCACCCCACGGATTCCCCACCCCTGCTCCATGGGCCGAACCGACCCACCCTGGCGTAACACGGCGGATGCGGTAACTTACACTCCGCCCCCGCTCCCCCTAATCCCACCTCGTATAAATGCCATTCCGGAGAGTGCGTGAAATCCCACCCACTCTTCTTCCAACTCTTAACCCAATCATCAATTCGGAGCAGCTCCCCTAATCTTCTCTCCCCCATCTTTTCGCGGTTTCGGTAACGAGTCCCTTCCCAGCTTATTTCAAACACTCCCAATCTCGCTTCCGAGAAGACGCGCCGTGGAATCTGCTCTTACTCCGCCATTCCGCGTTATTTGATTCTCGGATGGGGAAGTTTCCAGGCCCTTTCTTTCCCTCTGTCCCCGTCCCCGGAGGCTTTCGGAAAGTTGGGCGGCGATGAATTTTGGAGGAACGTGGTTGATGCGTTGCGAATGACGAGTTTTATTCGATTAAGACGTCCGCGCAGTCGATTTCCCGTGTTTGTCGCGTCGAATTGCAGGATGAGAATATTTTGATCATAATAATCGAATTTACTTATTTGGGAAGTATAATAACTAAAGATGGTAGAAGTATAAGGGAGATAAGAAGTAGAATAAGACAAGCAAAGATAGCTTTCAACAAGAAAAAACGCCTCTTTACTTCAAACAATAACAAGTTGTTGTGTACGAGGAAGACTACTAAAAGTATACGTATGGAGTGTTGCCCTATGTGGGTATGAAACATGGACAGCGGGGAAAAAAGAAAGAAAGAGACTTGAATCCTTTGAAAACTGGTGTTACAGGATGATGCTCAAGATTGGCTGGAAAGATAAAATAACAAATGAAGAGGTTTATCAGAAAATAGGGGAAAAGAATGATACATGGAAAAGTATACAGAACAGGAGGACAGGAGGCACAAGAGCATGATAAAGACGATACCAGAAGGAATGACTGAAGGGAAAAGAGTAGAGGAAGACCTTGACTTGATTATACGAAGCAGTTATTGGAGGATCTGAACTGCACCAGCTACCAAGAACCGAAAAGAAAAGCTGAGAAGAGAGCCGACTGGAGGACTACTACAGACCAATCCAAAAAGGATTGAATATCTAAGAAGAGAAGAATTATCGAATCCTTCTTATGAAATTGTGAATTACTAAAATAAATAAAGAGCACAATCAACTCTGTTACATACAAGAGTGTTCTACCTTTCGGTAGGTTCATGTAAAACAAAATTAATATTAAAAATTCCTAATTCAATACCATCTCCTTCACTTCCTTGCAGTATTTTCCATCCTTTAAATTATGCAACATATTTTGGCTTTGCTTTTCAGAATCAATTACGAGGTTACACCACCTATGGTCTTACAATATTCCAACTATGTTAGTTATTTAACCAATATTAGTTTCAATGGGTGACAACAGACAAAAAACTTGAATCAAAACTAATCATTAAGACAATACTTCACGCAATTGATAATTCAACAATAGGCTTGACCTAAACAAAGAAATGCCTTTAGATTCAAAATTTTGTCGAAGGTTGGGCAAGTGGTGGATGTATATTTCCAGATTTATTTTCGGGTAGTCTTTTAATCTACCAATTGTAATTTTGTTATCTTCATATGTCATCAATTTTACCTGTCATGTTTCATCTATCAATATTCCTCTATATTTCTGACATTTTCAACGCATTATTTTTTTAGCTAATTATTTTTAACAGGCTTTAAGAAGGAGACGGTTTCAGCTCTCGACAGCTCCTGAATATAAGTAGCAAGTTATTTATGTTTACATCTCGTCTACCATTTCTCATCTTTCAAGAACCTCGAGTAATGCATTTTTTGCTGCAATCCTCCGATTGATTGTTCCAGTCGATGCGTATCAGAATGGATGAGAGCGCCTCCTGCGTCATTTTGGGCGCATTTTATCATGCGGAGAAGAACCCGGAGGGCGACTCAGAGGGAGGGGCGATGGTAATGCGCTAGAAAATCGATGATGGATCCATCTTCGGAATTTTTTTACATCCTGCCATCATTCTTTATATCCTACTTCCGCGGTGGTTCTTTTTCCCACCCACTCTGCTTGATCAAAATCCCTGGGGACACAGTCACGGCGACACCCGTCAGGACACGGTTTGCTTCCACCCGTCTCTCTCTCCCCCCCTTCCCGGAATCCAATTCCTTTCCTCCTTTAGGCCATGATTAACACAAGGCTCTTTTATTCCTTGCTCGTCCCCTCCGACTTCTTCTCCTGCCTTCGCGGAGTTGGTTTTCGCCGTCTCTTTCCTTTAAGATGTGTTGTGAATACGAGGGATCGTACTGGTAAAGGAAGTGGTACTGAAAGATCGATCTAGTTATGAAAATAAAACGCAGACTTTGTATTTTCCACAAAATTTTGGTGGAAAATACAAAATCTGCGGTTTATTTTCATAAATGGCGTTCCACCGAGTAAAGTCAGTTCATATCGATTTTATCGATCTAGTTATTATCTCTTCATTTTTCTGCGGGAAATTTTTGGCATACTGGTCTATTATTATTATTGTAAAAATGCTACAAGTGGACTAATCGTCCGGTGGTAACACATATACTTATACTTATATTATACATATTATTATAAATCCCATCTAAATTTTTTAATTACAAAAAAATATATATTGATTCACTGCACATGTACTAGTAAACGTCAACCTCACTCATCCTTAATAGTTTTACCCAATCTTTTTACAAACTATAGTACGATATATAAGCAGTATATATGAACGATACATAACATGAAAGGAAATTAGTAAGTGAGTAAGCAAATGTATTTATTGTGATAAAATGATACTCCTTGCTTTATGAAGGAATCTTTAGTCTATGAAAACGGATCCACATCAGTTGGAAGAGAATTTAATAAGGAAGTAAGATGATAGAAGAGTGATTGTTTAACAAGAGAGATTCTGGGGGTAGGATAGTGAAATAGAAACGAGGAATGTTTTATTTTACAAATAAAAATAGTCCTGGCGACTTGAAGTTTTTCATAAAACACGCCAGACAATGTCTTAACCAGGGTTCTACACTCGAATAACCTACATATCTTCCGGCCAATTTTCATTAGAAAACGCAAGAGGCAAGACGCAATGGCCATCTGATAAATGTAGAACTCAAGTGAATAAAGAAAAATTCCGCTGCAAGTGGGATAAATGCGCGCGGACTCAACCTCTTGGGAACATTTAACAAGTCACGGACACCGCACGGTGGCAGATGAAGAAAGTGAGGTTAACTAGAAGCAAGGAAGGGGAACGGGAGAGATATGGGCTGGGAGCCCGGCGCCACTTAGGTCTGGCTTCTTGCCTAATGAAGTCGCACCATCCTTAGGGAAAAGGGCACGAGATTGGGTTGTTATAGAGTAGGAAGTGGGGCAGGAAGAGAGGTAAATAGTGGAGGTGGCACATTATGGAACGAGGAGGAGGGGGTGTGGATGAGTGGGTTAGGGTGCGGAGGGCGACAGACAATTGGCTGGGGTAATGAGAGGAAATGTAATTTTTCGAGATGAAAATGGGAAATTATTAGATAAAAAAGAAAACCCTTCAGAAAGGGAAGGAAGAAGACTGATCCAAAAGAGGGGGTATACGATCGATGTTGTTGAATATGACACTTTAAGATTTATAACCGATTCTACAATACTATTGACATATATGCTGGGAAAAACAACATCCTAAATCCTAACCCAGTAAAACCATGTATCACGCTAAGTTTTCGGTAATATTCCCTACTTTTTGGGATACATACATTACTGCGATAAAGGCAAGGAAACTGTAAAATTAACAGGATACGAACCTAAGACTGCTTGGCTAACAGATTAGTCCCTACACCATCAGGGCCGATATAAGCAGAATCATTAAAATACAGATTAGAGAAGAAAAATTAAAGCTAAACGAAAGAGCTGAATGTACAATTGCCAGTTTACGAAGATAATTCGTTCCAGAATCATATTTGTTAACCTGAATATATTGTCTTTAAGGGCTCATGGGTAGTTAACCTTGTAGGGCGTTCGCCTTTGACGTAAGTGGTCTTTGATTCGATTATCGATACGGGTCCATAGGTTTGAATGACCTTAAGTTAACTGCCGATGTAATTAAAACTCTACTGCTGCTACTCTATTTCCCATTAAGTTGCCGATGAAGTCCTACAACAGAACTGCAATTTTCTTACACTAGCAAACAACCATATTTCGATACATTCTGTTTTGGTCATGCGATACTTTTGATGAACCTCCGAACCTTCACACAGCCGAATCTTTACCCATACCTAAACAGCGAAAAATTCTTCGCTAGCCAAAACACTCGAACACTCAAGATAAGCTATCAAAGCACTTCATTCAAAACTACAACATCATCTAGCTACATTCGCAAACCAACCACGAAAAGAAAACCTCCACGCGCGAGCTCGTTAATCACGAGGAATATCTCGCAAACTGCTCCGAAGCATCACCGGGATTCCAATTAGATGATTACCGTCGCCCCCACCGGAAGCTCAATAGCCCGCAGAGAGCGGAAAAAACCGTATCGGTGCTGCTCGTGAAAGGGTGCACACTCGGATGGCTCTCCGACAACGCACGCACATACCTCCGGCGAGGATACACGCATCATCGCACCCACGACAACGATGCCTCTCGACACGAGTCCCCTCTCGGCGCACCGCAGAGCATTTCGACACCTCCCGACACACCTACGCTGGAGTACACTCGGAGCTCGGGAATATTCATGGCGAAAGCTGAGATGAGGGCGTTTGAGGGACGCAGCGGATTCAATCAGGGCCGATCGACTCCCCCTCTCCTCCGCCAATTAGACAAAGTCGACTCGATGCGAGAGAGTTTGGGGACTCGCTAATTTCTCCGCGGAATGGGCGGAATTAAGGCGAGCGGTCTATCTCACGCGCGGTGCGACCATATTAGCTATAACTCCGATTTCAATAACAGCGAGATATACAGGAAATAAACAATCTTCATAATGTACCTGCAATACGTCTTAAAAATTATTCAAGACCTTATGCTAGAGTTAAATTCCTGATTTTCACTTGGTATCCCTGAAAAAAGCCAATTACCACGTTCGAGTCCCGACCAATGTTTATTTTTCATCAGAAGGTATGATTATACGTGTTATTCTATTCATTTATACTATACCTACCTATCCATGCTACTACTAATATGTATACTTTCTTATTTACGTCCCTACTGCAATTTTAATATATAAATACATGTTTGTGACGTAAACAGTGATTTCATAGAGCTAATTAAATAAAAAGGGACTAAAGCAACATTTTCGAATTTTCGTAATCTTTTAAGGTCGCGTTTATATTGAAATCGGAGATAATACGATATAAATAAAACTCTTATCACAACAAAAATTGTAATAGGAACAATCTAATAATATGTTACTTGATCGAATGTGAATTCTGTACTACCACTACTGCAATTAACACTTGAGTAATACAAACATCTATGCCCTACATATGATTCGAAGCCGGAACATCTGCTTTGCAAGGCTAACCTTAGGCCTACGAGATTGGTAACTTCGCTCAAAAACGAAATACAATATTAAGGGGACAAAGAGTGGTACCTGGGAATAATATAAAATACGATATTAACAGATGACAATCCTTATCATTAGAGCAATTCATAATTAATTTCAGACGCTTGGGTTTTCATTGTCTCCTTCTGTTTTCAAAATCAAGTAAGCTAATTCGTCATCGATAAATAATTATTGAGTGACGATTTATAAATTGCAACCGTAATCAGGAACTTTTCACCCTAACCTAGCTTTCCTAGAATCGCAAATCCTCTACTATTCTTACTTGAATGTTACTCCTATGTTATTTATCGAGTTCCCCGTCTCAATCCAAAGCAGTATTTCAATCTAAATCTGTATTGCTTGATGTTACGAATCAGAAATAAACCACGATTTCCGGATACAAAAAGTATAAAAGATTTCCACATACGTCGCAGGGTACATCACAAATCCAAAGCAGCATGGCCGCATAAAATTTCCAGAACGCGGACCAAATCACCTTTCCCATCCTCCAGTTTACCCACTCCTCGCAAATGAAAACTTCCCATCGGCGGCCGAAAAAAACGCGCCGCTCAAAAGGTTTGCATAAATAAAAAATCCGGGTCCTTCCTTTGAGGAAAAAGAATTTAAGCGGGAAAAACGGGGAGTAAGTGCCACCGACCCCTCTTCCTTCCTAACTTCGGCATAATCCCGCAAAACACAAACACGCCTCTTTCCTCTTTCGAGAGCCTCTTGTTGACGGAGCAAACATCTCTGGGGTTTTCCCATCTGAAACGCCTGACACTCCCATTGCTGCATACATCACGCACACACTTCTCAGACGCCCACCACTGGCCTGGAAAGCGAGCCCTGCTCCTCCTTTCGTATTCCCCGTGTCCTCCAGTCGATTCCCTCCCTACGATGAGGAATCCTTGTCTTGCCAAGGGATCAGGGGCAGAGGCCCTCTTCATTACCACGGTCTCCGATGTGGATGATTCCTTAACGCCTCGGATGACATTACTTGATGGGGAGACGCTTCTAGGATGTAGCGGAAGACGCGCAAAGATTGGAAAACCGTTGCCCCGGTCGATGGAGGAACGTTTTAAACCGTTAACTCTATGAGCCTAGCTCCCGATCCTCACACTAGCAATTTGGAAGTCGATTTGGGCAACATTTTCCAGTAAAAGAAGATATCATCGTGGTAGACACGAAGAGAAAATGATAGAACTCTTGGGGGATAACGGTTTAAACGGGAATTGAACTTACGAAGAGTTAAGTCACAGGGAGTAAGATTGGAAAGCGTGGTTAAAAAGAAGAGAAAGACAAATTTGGCCAACAGCGAGGATGTCAGTATATTCAGGATTTTCCAGTGTTTCAAGGAATAGGAGTTAAGGACAACCAATAATATTTTAATCGTGATACCATTTATGTTGTTGCCCAAACAAACTGATTTTCCTGATAAGAAAAGAATGCTTAAAAAGGTAATTCGTAAGCTCTCCACATTTATATAGATATAATTCCTGAAAATTAGAATATGAAGACAAAAATATCGAAACATTAGGGGATTAAAAGCACGCAAACCACCCTGGATGCCATACGAAATTAAAACAACGAACTATTTCATGAACCATCAAGCTCATCCGAAATCTCATAACCGCCCGAAAAGCTGACGGAGACCTAACACAGTTTATCCAACGGCGGGAACAACATCCTTCCGAATCCGCCGACTGTAGCCACGGCCAACCGACATGAAGCAATTAACAACCTCCCGATGGGTAATACAGTCAAACCGACCGGGAAGGCAAACACCGGCCTCAAACATAAGGCACGGGCATTCGAATCGCAACATCCCCGCGGAAACCGGACGAAGAAACGGGAGGGAGCAAAGAACAAGATAAACCACTTCGTATCGGGAGAGCCCCATTCACGCGTTTACCTCCGAGAGAGCGTGGGGAGTGTATGCTGACCTTCCCGTCCCCATCCGGCCGCACATCGGCCTCCACGGCACACACCCCCGGAATGTCTTGTTGACTCTCCGGGAGAAAGGACCCCGATGTCAAATAATTTACGGCCTCCGCTGCTTAACAACGTATTCGCTCTCCCTCCCGCATCTTGCAATTATGCCGTGCTACCCCGAAATGCCGCTGACGCTTGGCGGAGGGACGGGGGCAAAACGACCGCTAATTTGGGACGGAGAGATCTCGAGGATTCTCGTGTTTGACGGGAGAAACGGGGCGAAAGAAAAATAATCGATGACGGAGGCCAGAGAAGGAGGTTATGGCTAACATGAAAGAAGAGAAATCATTGCCTGAAGAGATTGGTGAAGTTGATAGGATAAATAATACAGATTCATCAATGCTTTGCGGTGATATCTAGGCTGATCGAAGTGATATCCTAAACATTATTATTAAGTAAATAAAAACTTCTATCAAGTATTTGTCGAATCAATGTATAATTATATCAGACAGTCATCTATTAAAGAGATTGATGAAGATCAACGAAGTGGTTTGATTATCACTAATAACAAGTAGAAAACATGCTATCAAGCGACTCAATTTCTCAAACCAATTCCGAAATACATGTATAAAGAGGGTTATATGTTATAAGAGACTTATACATGCAGTATCTAACTCTAGAATTAAGAACTTTATTCTGAATATCCTACTTTGACGTTCAATTTAACTACGATGATTTATTTCCATCACTTCTTTATTGAAATTCTCACATATACTTCATTTGGTGGCGATTGGAATGTAAGCTGCAGAAAAACCATAGCAATACAAGACCATTATCTGAGATGTGAGAACCAGTCAAACTTGAACATGAAAAAAATTGTTAAGTCTTCAAAAGAGATCAAATTTTCATCTTTTTCTCCATTCTAATACAACTTCGGCTAGAACATGCAAGGAGAGAATTCATTCGTCATTTTATTTTAGCAAATATTCTGAAGTTCTTAGGTGACTTAGAAAAAAAATACAGAAAAATATTGAAAATCAATTTCCTGAATATCACAATTTGAACTGGTAATGCAACAACAATTCCTCAGCTGCAACGGAGGCGTTCTTATTTGAAACGACATTTCAATCGCATAATGACAGGGCGGAATTTGAAAAGAAGTACCCTCTTCCTGGACAGAACATAGCGTGAGCTCGAAGAGAGGGATAGAAAAAAATTACACGCATCACTCACGCGGTATAAAAGCCCCATTTCACGAGCAACTTCGAGCCATCCCCTATAAGGGTGGGAAGACGCACCAAAGGAATAAGTAACCGATGAATCCAACAAGAGAAAAAACAGCAGGAAGCTGTCACATCGGAGCTTTAATAGCTCCATTCTCGCCATCCGTCCGACCCCTTGGACTCGCTGAAAACCACCCTTCGTCACAATCCACTTCTATTTCGCTCGAGCGTATCTTTCCACTGAATTCCTTAACCCTGGCCGACCCCTCCCTTCCTTATTACTACGCCCTTCGATCCGCCTTTGCTAATGAGTCCCGAAGCGATGCTAATTGCAGGAATGGGATTCCCCCTTCCACACGCATACTCGCCCGACCGAAACCTCTTCTTCCCGCCCCATCTGACGCCGGTTTAATTCGGTAAATACGAGGATGATTAAAGAAAGAGACTGAAGATGTCATCGAAAAAGGAGAGAGTGATTTCTCTCATAGTCCGGTATGAAACGTTGTGGGCACAGCTCCCCTATAAGATTCATTACGAAGATGGGGAAATAATGCACGGTCTGGTGGGTTTTTCGTGTATTCTCTTAACTGCAGTGTCTCCATACCACGTCCCACAAGGGGGGCGGCTTTATAATTAGGTGCGGAAGGTTATAGGTGAGTCCCCGTCGATTTGGGCAGCTTAAACGACACAACTCTAAAGATCATATTTTTTTTCAAATTTTCAGTGACATGGCAAATTTACGGATATCGTATTTTTCTTCAAGACTTAATGTATGACGAAGAACTTCATTTATATAGACAAATCCAACCTGATATGTTTACAGAATTTATTGCCTACGGATGGTTTTGGAATCGCTAGATGGTAATGGTAGATGGAATATTCTTTTAAAATTATTGAAGCCAAAACTGAAGGAATGAATTTTGACTAATTACCAAGTTGTTATGCAGAACTAATTCATTTTCTCTCGTATGCTTTCACCATATTAAATTTCTTCTTTCACAGATTTGTGGAAGTGTACGAGTAATAAACAGAAAGATAATGTTTCACTCCCTCTAAGGGATATTATATCCTGGCACCTGGTCCTAAAGGATATTATTAACAAGGAAAAACGATTTAATGTAATAAGAAATTTGAATCAATACGTAATACTGGCTTATTAAAAATCTGCCACTGCAGAAAATAGACAAATTGCCACTAAATAAATAGATAAATAATAATTTAGAAGTCATTATTTTAATTTAACAGTAATACTAATATTAATTAATGCTATTTAACAAATAAATATAAAACCGGTACTCAAAAAATCTGCCATTGCAGAAAATTTATCAGCTGCTACTTAATAGGTCTCAATAAATAAGAAATAAATAGATAAATTAGAAATAAAAGAGATGGTTCGAAATAAATAAATAATTCAAATTTGAAAAAGTAGAAACAGCTATCTCTCTATAAAGAACGATTTCCTAAGACCCCAATGGCACTCGCTGCCTTCAACTGAAAAAATGTTTCCAACCAACACTGAACCGCGAAGAACTGAACTGAAAGTATCGCAGAAGAAAAATAAAAAGGGTTTCGAGTGAAGAGAGCGAGAAGGGGCGAGATTAACAACGTCGTAACAACAGCCAAGGAAGTTGAAGCGCTTTGGGCAGAGGAAGTAAGAGGGCTGACGTGTGATTAGAGAAGGAGAAGGTGCTCCGAAGGATCGATGGGGCGAAAACGGAGCCGCCGGCGAAGAATCCTTCGTGGGCGCCCAAGAAAAGGAGGAAGCGGTGTAAATAAAGTGACACGAGGGAGGAAAGGGAAGAACCTGTATCCACGGATTCTCTCAGCTCGGCGGAAAAAACATTGGAGGAATTGATCCGCGAAACGTGGTGCTAGAAAAAAGTTGGGATTCTACGCCTTCGAATTCAGGTCATCCGCAAGTTTAACTAATCAAATTTCGAAGACGTATCGACGTAGAAAAAGGGAAGAATTTGCAACTGGGCCGAAACGGGTGGACTTTAGGTGGAAAGTAACTTTTCAGAAGAAATCAAATTATTATGTAGCTGAAATCGAAACAAAATCAGAAATACTAAAATGAGGATGGTGACAAAATCCTATACCAGGTATGGTAATAATTTCATTGAGAGAACAAAAAAAACTCAATTAAATACACATTAATAATAATTATTATAGAGGAATATACAAAATACTATAACCAGAAACACCCGATCAGCCGGGACCCGAACCCGAGACCTTGGTTGGAGCATTTGTAGGCTAATCATTATACCACCGTGGCCAATAAAAAGCAACGTCTTAATTTGGTTAAAGGTGACTTCATTAAAATTTTAACTTCTCCACTAGCTGATGTACGCGACTAATATAGAGTTTCTAAGTCATGAACTTGATAAGAACTTTAAAATTCATATGATAATAGCAAAAAAACTTCGTTGAAATTTGATTCCAATCTAGTATCAGTAAAATCTACTATATTTCTTTCCTAAGGTTCCACAAAGTCGTTTTTAATGGAAATGTAACTATATTTATGCACTCCCTGTTAATATCTCACATCTGCAATAGAACTCCTGTTGTGCGAAAAAGAAACTTAAATAAAAGGGCTATTAAAGTTCTAATAATGTGAAATTTTCCTCAAGGGCTTTCTCACAGTCGTATTTTTCGATTGATTTTACTTAACAAAAAATAACGAAGATCAATCAGTCCTCCTAAGTAGGCGTATTTTTACAACTCATTCTACGTTTAACACAATTTTTTCAATTCTTTTCACATTTAACACAATTTTTTCAAAACATTTACATTTAAGACCACGTAAAAACGTCAAGTATTTGCTACCTCAGTTACCAAAAGAGGCATTAATGTTTAAAAACACGAAATGGTTGACTGGATTTCAATCAACGCTTTCCATTAAAAAAGAAACACATTCAAAGCAGGTTTAAACCGAAAGTTTCCAAACCGAAAAAAAACTAACAATGCTCACTCTTTCATCCAACTTTCCGAAACCCCAACTTCTAAAAACACGCTTTTTAAAGCAAATAACATTTAGCGATACTTAGTGAGAATCCCATCGAGAGACATTTTCTCTGCTAAAATTCCTCCTCCGGGAGAGAGTTTAAACATTTCACGAATACGTGGACAACACATTCCGAGCAGTGCCTTTCATCCCAATCCCTTTCTTCGCCGACCGCACTCACTCCAAACACTCTTAGCAACGCAAAAGACTGGGAGCCGAAGGGGAGTGGGAAAAAGGCTCGTGTGACCATTGGCGGTCTGAGTCCCAAGTCCAGACCGCGACGTTGACCGCACCTAGGCGGGTGTTGTGAGAGGAGGCCGCACCCCTCCCCGCGCCAGAGCAGGCCTGCCAACTCTCGAAATTGAAACTAAGCTTCCGATGCTTCCCTTGCTCTTGAAAAGGAATACGTAATGGTGGCAAAATGACCAAATCGCGTTTTCGAAATCTTCCTGCGCGTTTATATAACTTATAAATCCGCCGGAGTGATGATGAAACATTTAAACTACAACCCAGTACAAAGATAAGATCAGGATACGATTCAATAAATCCTTTTCAAGAAATCGATACATTTGATTCCAATATCTTAAATAGTAAGACAGTAATTCTATAACCAATATTCCACTGATAATTAGTAAACTAAATTGTTATAATTATATTTATTAGTAATAAGTTGTATTAATTAACTACAGATTTATTTTGGAGTAACTTCTTCAGATTAATACAACACAAGTTATAATTGTGTCAAAATTAATTCAGTGTAATTTAATTTGGAACATTAGGTGTGTAATTCATCAATTAGAAAGAAGAAATTACATATTTTCTATAAACAAAGCGAATAATACTTCTAATTTTCACATATTCAATACACAAGGCAAAACTTAGATTTTTGGTTTAAAAATCAAAATCAATTACAAGGATAACCATTCTTTCAGTAGTTAAAATGAAGAGGAAGCTCAAATATTATTATAAAAATCTCTCTCTTTTAAATCAACAATTAATAAACATGGTTAAAAGTTTTAATCTGGCCAGCGTTACTTTAAAACAAGTGTTTAAAAAATGTATTAATGAAATAGTGATGATTATGAAGAGTAATATTTTATTTAATGTTAATGGAGAGTGAAGTACTTTTTATTATTATTGTATTTAACTAATTGTTTTATTGATGAATGACTGGAGATATAAATTGTTCACTAACTAATTGTTTAATCATTTTAAAATATCCACTAATGATAATTACTTATTATTACTATTTGAACTCATGTTACATGATTATGCCACAAGACTTATGTCCAACTGAGGCGAACTTTGCAAATAAATAAATAACTTCGACTGAATAGCAGTATCCCAGAATACATCTGATCTCCAACCTTAGAAACCCATCCATTCTCCATCCTTCAAAGGTTTACCTAACCGATGAGGAAAAACCTACCAAACTAGAAAGTTGGCAACACTAGTCTCACCACCCAGACCACAACCCCAGGCGCATCCTTTCCCCGTCTTACTTCCGATTGAAGCATCTCCTCCGAGGGCGCCAAAGGCATGGGGAACTTGAAACTTCCTTCCCGAATGGCCATGTTCGCAGCAAAAAAGGGGAAGGACGAAGAATGGCGCTTGTCAAAACTTCTGCAAAATTGAGGAAGACGACGGAGACGAAGGGATTTCTCGGAGGGAAAATATGCGGACGGCCTAACCCTTGACGTCACTCGAGGGAGGGGGAAAAATGGTTTTTTACGAGTTTACTTTATGGTTCGCCGGTTGTGTACGACTGACAATGGACGGGTTGAGCGCTTCAAAATAAATTGATGCGAAAGGAGAAACGATACTTAACACTTCCTTTCAAACAAGCTGAAGGGCCTTTCTTGCCTCTGATGCAAT
The DNA here is from genome assembly GCA_947579665.1 of Sympetrum striolatum. Classification (NCBI taxonomy): domain Eukaryota; kingdom Metazoa; phylum Arthropoda; class Insecta; order Odonata; family Libellulidae; genus Sympetrum; species Sympetrum striolatum. The sequence continues at coordinate 68,324,813 of OX388348.1, forward strand.
AGTAAACAAAGCTTAAACGTTAAACATATGTATGGGAGGATGCGAATGGAAGATGCGACAGTGTTTAAATACGGGAGGGAAGTCATGTGAGGATGAAACAAAATAGATTTCGAATAAATATTTGCAGTGGAAATATTGCGAGAGATAGGTGATGGTGTGAGTTTGGAACCATGGAAGAGTGAAACAAATGGCAGGGAATGGGATAACCAGTTTTTCGCACAAATCAAATGACGCAGGTATTGCAATTACATTAAAGGCGTCCTAGCATAAAATAGAAAAAAACAATCATACAGAATGATAACAGCGATATAGCCTACCAAAGATTATATAATCACTTCTTGGAACCTAGCTAAATCATTCATCGTTGACAGAAATGACCTGAGTTTTCAGTTTTAACAATTTTTCAGTAACAAACAGACAAAAGAACACAAATCAAGCATGAATGTCAATAAAAATAATGAAAACTGACATATCTGGCGATTTCTGTTAACGATTAAAATTATACAGTTTATACGGTTTATTTATAATTGATATCAATAAAAAGATCATTGTACTCCTATATATCCTATTTATGGCTTAAATTCTTTTCTGCAATGAAACGATCTAAATTGTGAAGGTGAAGGAATTGATTTCAAATTTTGCATGCATATAATAATATACGCAAATTTATTTTGAATGATATAAGAAACCATAATTCAACTCAAAACATAACAAACGTGCACCGGTTCTCTGAGAAAAGATTCCACATCATAAGTCGCAAAACATATAACAAAGAATAAAAGATATTGGGAAACAATATAAACAGAATAAAAACGATACTTAACAGACAGAGAAAGAGCCGCAAGATAAAGAGCGAGTCGAAATCATAATTGAATTCTTCACAAAGAGACACATCGATACACTTAAAAAGAAAACCTCAATATCGAGATTCAGACTAAAAGGCACTGGAGTCAAACACACAGACGTCCCGTATCAATTCTCCTCACGACAAAGAATTCCTCGAATCGACCCCAGGAGCAGCAGGATCTCTCACCAACCCCAATAAAAACAATATCCCCGACTCCTTGACTTACCGCAAACGAGAAAAAAAGCGATACGAGTCTAGACTGCCCAAACACGCCTCCGGGGGGATAAATAAAAACTTTCTCCGGTGCGCGACCAGACAAACATAGTCGGGAAAACATTCTTCATTATCTCCCCGAGCGAGATAATACGGGCAGCGGCATTTGCTGCGAATAATTCCCGAGTCGTCGGCGTGAAAACAATATTTCCAGTCACGCTATCCTGACCGCCTCACGCACGCGGAATAACGAAGCGTGTGCGTCTCCCTGGATGGTTATTCAACGCTGCGGAATCCATTAGTTTTACGAGATTATCAAATTAGGAGGGAAAAGGAAGGCAGAAAGGGTTTGTTTTTTATTTGAAAAACGGCTAATTGTTTTAGACTGGGTGTAAAAGGAGGGCGGGCATTATATTCGCGCGGCACGAAATTAATTCGCTACGGTTTTATCAGAGTTGGAGTCCTCGTGTCGCCTCTTGCGTCTAAACTAGCGAGGATTTTAAGTTGATTAAACGCGAAGAAGTCTGCGTGGAATTCCAGGATGCGGCGCCAGAAGAAAATGAAAGGAAATATGAAGAGAAATAGAAGATGAGGAGATAAGCTAGAGGGTTGGAATGCGAGGAGACTATGGCATTGCGCTAAGCTACGAGTTTTTCTGTAAAATTTATTTTATCCATTTCATAATCGGAAAATTTAGAACAAACTACACATAGACAGCACACATAATCCAAATACAAAAGCCTGAAAAATTTATTTTTAACGAGGCTAAATTAAATCTGTCATACGCAGGCCACTATTGCATTAATAGGATAACGTCAGCGATGCCTAATTTCCTTAGTTATGATGAGAAGTAACGAATGAAATGGTTCAAAGTAAGACGACTTGGATGATAAATACTAATTAACCATTTATGAATTGAAACTAAAACAGCTTCCATCTCCTAAAATTAAAATTCCGAGGAAAACCGATACATTCATCAGCACTAAACGATCCAAATTAAAATATAAACTATCATTCAAATATAAATAATACATCAGCGAACTTTGGCATCAAACATTAACTGGTGTAAACTCAATGCATTGCAATATTTTCGCCCAAATTTACATTTATTTATAATCTGTGCTATGATTAACAAAAAAATATTGTTTATATTCATTTATTTAATCATTTCCCATTATCAAATACCGCAAAAGTAATCATGATATCAATAAAGAACGAAGGGGATATAATTAAATAACAGATTCATAAATAATATCGAAAAAATCATGTGGGAATAATCAAAATAAATAATAAATAGCCTAATATTGTGTCTAATATAATGATAAGTGGTTTTTAAAGAGAAAAGTAAAATATTAAGAAATTCATCATGAATTATTCGTCATTTTAATTTAATAAGTTAGTGTATTTGCGACATTCAGGGGTACAGTAATTTAACTTATTGATTTCGGATTTATTCTCAAATTAATAATTATTCTAGAACCAAAAAACACGTTACCACATGTGTCATACTGTGAACATCTTTTCGAATATTATATTAAAAACGTGACTGTAAGATCACTATAGCATAATAAATAAGGTATTACAAGTTAAACAGGCTAATCATCCAATCTTAAAGGGACCCCCGCAAAGGGACAGCGAGAAGCAGGAGAATAACGAGGAGATAAGTGAGGTCCAGAGATGAAAGAGGAGGAAGAGAAGACCCCGCGAACTCCAGGAATCCCTCATAAAACCTAAACACAATCTCTTTCCCGCACCGCATTCACGGGAGGGGAGGATGGCTTTTCCTGAAGGGAACTCCGGGAGAGAAAAGACAGCGGACTAAGGTCAGCGGTGACCCGCAGGCGAAGGGAGGCGAAGAACAAATTGACCCGGAGGCCACTCCCCTTTCGACAACTCTCTCCCACGCACACATGAGAGCCTCCTAAGTGGCTTCCGACAGAAACCGCCGGCTAGCGAAGCAGCCCTGTCGACACCTAGTATAACCGCTGGAGCGGGAGGGAGAGTGGACATTGCGGTGGGGAAGGGAAGTGGAAAGGTTTAATGCGAGCGAAGCATCCTCCCACGAATTCCGGGAGACTTGGACCTCCGTTGGAAGAGGTCCTTTCTCCAACGGAGGAGCTTTTTTGGGCCGGCAACGGTATTAATAATAACAGCGTGCAATATTTACGTGCGAGATATGGGTAAATGCCCGGCTCTGTCCAGGGTAGATGAGGTGAATCTTCCGCGCACTTCTCTAAGAATGGGATTTCCTCGTTTTCCTGAATTGGGCTGGTTAAAGGAAATTGAATATATAAGGAATCTACGAAGCATACTATGGAAATGACCTTGCTTGCACGAATAAAATTAATTCCAGCAAAATAATTCTCACTGACAAAACTAAAAACAAAACATTTTCGCAACATACTATTTCATCTACCTTACATTAGTTTTTGGAGGAATGTGGAATTTTTATCTTACAACATTCTAACAAACTATCCTCGCCTTTCAAGAAAAACAAACGAAATAAATATCTAACCAATCACATGAATGACGGTCATCATATTCTCAAACGTTTTAAATACAAAGAACTCTGGAGTTTTAATATAGGTATTACAATCATTTTACAAATAGAAATGTTTTGATTCCACCCAATTTTACCTACTGTATCTAATCTTATGAAACAATATTTTCGAGTGATCAATTTTTTTTTTATTTGAAAATATTTTATACTACCTTTTTTATTCGCAACATATATTAATGAAATTTGATAATTTATAAACACATTTAAATACTGTATGACCTTATATTATTATAGATGCTATCTCTTTTATTTTATAATATATACGAATGGTATTTGATATTTCATAAGAATCTTTACGGTATTCCACTTCATCATACCACTATAAAAAGACAATTTATAAATTATATTCTTCCTCAAAAATATTTCACAGCTTTTTAAACTAGGCGCCCGTGTCAGTTTTCCTTCTCCCCTAAGATAGAAAAAAAAGAAAGAACTATCGTTACTGGCTGTACTTTATAGCACTGCAAGAGCTAACCAAAATATATTAAACAAGCCCGGCATTTACACTCCATTCCCGTATCTCTTGAGCCCCGCCATCCATTCCGAGAGCATTTCGGCGAAATAGGACAAAAAATCCCGAACGGAGAACATTACGAACCCTTCGACGCAAGGACCGGGAGAGATGGATGGGGGGAATCGGGAGGAATATATGTACTTCCGGAAGCCGGAAAAAGGCGAGGGAGGGAAAATCGAGAGAGTCCGTAGCTTCACGGAGTTCCGAGCGGGTCTTTTCCGGTCGGGGGAAGCCGATGCTCTCGATGGTTTTGTGTTTGGGGGGATTTGATGCGTTCGAGGGCCGAGGTTAAATTCCGAGAGCGGAAAGTGAAGCTATTGGAGGGGTTTTTAAGGGTTTCGCTTCCCCGGGGCGGACTGTTGGGCAAAAGACGATGGGGAAGGGTCCGCTTGGGCGGCGAGTGCGATATGGGGCCTTAACATCTATTACGAAGCCCCCGGGCAGCGGTCCTAATTCGCCTCCGAATTCCCACCGACATGGGGGGTGGGATATTAACTCATGGGAATGGGGTATTGCCTCATTTATTTTATTGATTTTATTTTCTCGTCCGTATATTGGTGATTTTATTTTCTTGACAGTATTTTCTGGATTGCAGTTTTTTGATTCTATTTCATTGACTGCATTTTTTATATTTTATTTCCGATGGTATTTTCTTAATATTTTTTTCTTGTTTGTATTAGGTATATTGATAGTATATGCTTGATTATATTTCCTTGATTATAACTAAGAGATTTTATTTTTCTGATTATATTTCATTGATTGTATTTTCTTTATTTTATTTTATTGCTTGTATTTTCTAGATGGCATTTTATTGCAATAGTATTTATGATTCTGTAAATATTTTATTGTAAACCGTTAATGGGATAATATCCGTAATAAACACATAATCATTACTGTTAAGATACATTTATTTAGACGACAACGATTACGCTATCTCCGGATGGCGCAAATTTTCCTTCCAAAATGCTTTTGCAACTCAAAATCAAAAGCATGGCCTTTTAGTAAAGAAATTATGGACAGTGACAAAACTGCAGACAGTGTATTCCAAATTGACTGGGTTAAATTTCTGTGGTTAACAGTTTAACTCATCACAATTTAGCTAGTTTACGACTTACGTACGATTATGAGTTCCTCTTTTTATTGCTATTGCGTATGAAAAATTTTTGACACAAAAAAGTAACTTTCGGATATTTGCACTTCTTGATTTTACACTTGGTAATTACAAGTTGGATCATTCTATTGATTGAAAGAGGTATGATCAATCCACTTTTGTAGCTGAAATATTGCTGTATATCCTTATACAACACCTTATGGGGGGGGGGGCATATTACCTCTTGGGGGGTGGAACGCTACCTCGTGGGGATGGAGTGCTACCTCATGGGGGTGGGTATTACCTCATGGGGGTGGAGAATTATCTCATAGGGACGGGGAATTATCTCACGGGGGGAATTAACCAGGGTTGGGGGGGGAAACACCGCGAATTTGTATAAATGGGATTAAAAAACGCGCGCGGAACGATTTAATCGGCGAGCCCGTGGAGTGGGGGGGGCCGAAATTAATTTAAGTACTGTTTGCGTCCGCGTTTTCGGCCGAAATATACTTGTAAATATCCGACCGGCGTCGATGAAAAAAGCCCTAAAATGTCTGGAGAGAAAAACGAAAAACAAAACCGGAAAAAACTTTTTTGCGTCCGCTTTAGATAGCGCGGGGATTGGGAGCGATGGCGAACAAAAACTCATTTCAATCATTCCGGGCAAAATCGGAACAGATGAATCGCGGAAAAAACGGGGGGAGAGGATAAAATCCCCTCCCCCAATGCCGCCACATTGTCCAAACGCCTTTCAGCGATAGAAAACACTCCCGACTGATTTTCCGATGCGCCGGAGGAACGCGGAATAACATTTAATCTCCAAATATTTCATCCCCTAAACTAAAAAAATAATCTTTTAAAGCGATTTTCCGGCGGAAGCGCTCCGGCGGCGTGGGGGAAAAAGATTAAAAAAAAACAGCGAAAAACGAAAATTCCGCTCATTCGATAATGGAAACAATTATAGCGAGTAAACTCTTCTGTAAAGACGCGGAAACGGCGTGGAAAAATTATGGAAAAAGCGAGGCCGAACAGTGGCGGGGCCGTAACACCCGGGTGCAGGGGGTAACCCCTCCAATATCGGTAGGTTTCCCTCCAATAATGGTTGGTATCCCTCCAACATCGGTAGATTTCCCTCCAACGACTCTACGAAGCGTACTATAGGAATGACGTTGGGTAAATTATTGCGATATTTACAGCGAAATGATACTCATAAACGAAATTAGAAACAAATTATTTTCGCAATATAATATTATTCCATATACATCTAAATTAATCCCCCACAAGTCGCCGTTCGGGGTACGTTACTTCAGTGTGGAATGCGAATTTTTTTCTTGCAACATCCAACATCATATCAACAATATAATATTTCATCTACATCGCATTATTTTTAGGTGGAAAGCGCAATTATATTCTTGAAACATCCTAACAATCTATACTCGCCTTTCAAGGAAAAACGACGGAAAATAATAGCAAGAAATCAAAAAATGCTGCCATAATCTTCTTAAGCATTTAAGAACTAACGAAATCTTGGAATAAAATAACGTAGTTACAATAATTTTACAAAATGAAATGTTTTAATTCCATCCGATTATAGTACCTTATCTGTAGTATCTAATATTATCAAACCAATTTATCGAGTGCTTCAATTTGGGTTGTAAAATTTGAAAGCCTCTGACCCCATATACATATTATACTTCGCAATATGCATTAATAATATTTGATAATTTATTAGCATGTATATAAAATTTGTATTTCTTTAAACCTACCTCTTTTACTAATATACTTGATGTATATTAATGATATTAAGCATTTTATAAGCATATATATATAAATTTTGCATTTCTTTAAACATATCTTTTTTATTTATTATAAATATACTAATGATCATTGACATTTTATAAAAATCTTTAGGTATGAATACTTTTTCTTATGATACACGATAATTTTATATCCCACTAAAAAGAAGTTTCATGGTGTAATGGGGTATCCCTCCCACGCGAGAATTAAATAACGGTTGTGGGGTGGGGCGCTGAGAACAGGGGGGAAAACCGTGTATCGTTCGAGTGCCGATGTGGAGCCTCCCGAGTCAGACACAAAACGAAAGGGAAGGGGATGATTGGGGAGGAGAGTTGATACGGGGGGAGGATGATCCAGGGGAGGGATATTCTTTTTTATTTACGGTTTCGTGTGGGAAGGAATGCGAGAGATGGATTGGAATCGGGTGCGGAGGCGGTTAGGAACGTGTGGGTGGGACTCCCTTTTGTCAGGGATTGAGCCTGTCCCCCCAGTGAAAAAGTGTTTCCTAGATAGGGGAGAGTTCGGAAGGAGAGAGTGATATAGCAAGGATAGAATGCTCTTTCGACCGCCCCCTTCCCTTGGCCTGCGGAGATACGCCAAACCCAACGATCCTCTCCCTCGGTTACTTCCCTTTTCATTGGTACGCCATTTTTACCACCTCCCTTCACGGCTGCCAACCTTCTGGGGTTTCGACGAATTCCTTCGGGTTTACCAAACAGATTTTACGTCATATATTCTATCGTTCTATGGTTAACTTCATCTCTAAGCATATTGTAGTTTATTTCACAAGGAATCCCTCTACACACGAATGTATTTCTAGGGAGGATACTGAAGATAAAGATAATTCTGTAATGTTCCTTTAACAAGAACTTCCTTGTGCATATGTTAACAACGTTGGAGCTCTTACTACAATATTTCCATACATTTTAATTTTAAATTTCAGGTACTAACGTAGCTATATTGCAGATTTTCGTAACTAGTGCCAAGATAAACAGATATATTAATAAAAATTTTCGCTAATAACTCAAATATAGAAACACCACAGTCAATAAATATTCGCAACTAAAATATCCATCACCTAAGCCAGTGACGAATATCATATTGACGCATCAATATAAATTTATCACGTTGTTAATCTTACACGAAGAATAATTAGTGTATAAGATTCTTACAACTAATTACGTGTTTGCCACTCAAGATATGTTAATTTTAAATTGGGAATAATTGTTCAAGGAGATCGCAAATCGCTTGTAAAAATTTACTTTACACCCTCAATGCTTTGTAACATTTATTCATACTGAAATCAGCTGGATTCGAGGTAGTGCATAATTGATCCGCTAATAAATATTTTTGGATATGATTCTCAATAAAGGAACAAGAGATAGAAAGAGGATTATGCTTCATAATATAAACTAATGCATAACTATATAAACCAATGGATTTTAAATTTCACAAGGTAAAACCTCAGTTAATCATAAAACCTAGAATAATTTCCCAGCGTGGTAATTAAAATTCCGTGCTGAGTAATTAAAAAACAAAGTGGAGTGGCCAAAAATAACTCTGTAAACCGCTGACTATTACGATAATGAAAGAAGCTTTGCATAACAGCAAATATGCCTCTAATTGACCAAGAAACATACCAAACCAAAACTCAATCTTTCAGGGCTAAACTGCAGAATGCACAATCCTCCGAGGCAACGCAAGCAAGTTGGCACCCCTGCCTCCCACCCATTCAACCCAACCTCAGTTCCATTATTTGCGAGAGTCACGAGATGGCGGGCAAGTCTCCCCTTCCCTCCAGAAAAAATCTCCAAATCCTCTCCCCCCGATATTCTCTTTTCCCATTGCATTAAATCTCATCCCTTCTCTTTACCCCACCCAATGAAAAAAAACCCACGATATAGCCCACCCATATCTCACGATATTCGCGCGCGCCGCAGTTTTTTCCCGAAAAATGATAAAATATCCCCCACCGGCGGCAGAACGACCCCGAGGGGTATCAAAGCTGCCCCCACTCGACCGCATTATGCGCCCAAATGTACCCCTTTTTATCCCTTGAATTTCACTCCTCGCATTCCACTAGACTCCTGAGATGTTCGTAAAAACCCTTTGCCCTGATACGATCCCTTACTTGCCCTTGGCCCACCGGTATTGGAGTGATTCCAGTGATAGTAAAAATGGTTCGAAAGTAAAGGTGCATTCATTAAAATATCGGTTGAAGAATCAGTATCAGTGCTGGTATACAAAACCCATTTAAGGTATAACACCATCCACTACTTTTGTATTTACAAGCAGAAATGAAGCAATGATGTTCAAAAACCCAAGATGTCGATAAGAAATTTTAGGATAAATTAAATCAATTTTTTATTGTCCGCAGCTATACAACAAAGTGATTCCAACCTAAAATCATGCTATTCCTTACTGAAAATTCTTATAAAATCAAGGACAAACAATCGATTCAAGCCTGAAACAATCCACGTTTATGCGTTAATGGAAAGCGAGCTTTTCGAAGAGTTAAAAGAAAACTCATTCGTGGATTAGATTTGACTACGTTCAAAACTTCTACGAAATGATAGAATATTTTTTTTATATTAAGTCGAATAGTTATTAGTTTATAGCTAATAGTTATTATGCCTGCCCAAAACTTCCACTGATAATCACCAAACTAAACTAAAAACTAAAACAAGGTTTCACTAATTAATTATGGAAATTTAGAAAATAATATAAAAGTATTCGAGTGAAGACTTTGAAACATTTAACCCTGGAAGAAAAGCCAAAGTTGCTTGATTCTAAAATAAAACAAAAGTTATGTGAAAGTAAACGTAAAATTACAGCAATATAAATTCGAAACTATAAGTATCAAAACGAATACAGTAACAAGTAAAGAGTTTTTTTTACAACAGACAACAAATAATCAATCTTGAACGCAATCAACAATCCCATCTTTCGACGAACAGAGACAACCTTCCGCTAATCCATCGGATTACATATTTGGACTGGAAACTTTCCAGGCGTAGGGGGAATCCCCCAGAAGTAATTCAAACTCATAAAACTCGGCCACGCATGAACCAACACCCTATACAAGTTCCCGGGCGAAACCATACTGCGATTCCGGCCCAATTCCTCCCTTATCTGCCGCATCCCTTATTTTTTCCCACTCTACCCTTGTCACGCAAAATCTCTCTGAAAACACCGACTCCCAACCCCTCTCCATTATTCCCATCCCATTCCTCCTAATCCAGAATTACGCCCACACGGAAATACAAGCCCCTTTCCAACTTAACTTATTCCCTGAATCACAACAAGAATCTTAATTCGGACCCGATTCTCAACATCTTTGCGATATAAACGTACTTTAATCTTCTTATTTATGACACGAATATGTCAACTTCGTTCGTAAATCTTTCATGCTCTGCTCGAACGGGTAAAAGAATCAGAGGCATACATAAGATATATTTTATAATAGTTACGTAATTATGGTAACATATTTTTGAGTAAATAATCTGTGAGAATAATTCCGTACTAAACGCATTTTGTAAATATATCTTTAAGATTTTGTTATCGTCAATCGGTTTCTGGTTCATTCTTTCACGAATAACTACTTCAAATTTGCTGTTACTCTGTAAAATGATAATACGGTATTTGAATCGCTGAGATAAATAAATAAGGATGTTTAAATAAGTTATAGAATATCAAAAAATAATTTAAATATCACTGCTACCGCAAAATGATCAATACTATAGAATTGGCGTCCTTATCTTCATAGAAAAGAATAGGTCTTAAGATTAATCAATTATTTTTGTTAAAAATATTCGTAAATAATAAAATCTATTTTGAAAAAAATACCCTTCTAAAATAAAGAAGCGAAACACTATTTATTTTGTGTGAAATAATAATCTTCGAGTCATCGAATATGGTAGTCGCTCGATTTCATGGTTGATTGTTGATATAAATACATTATCGATATAAGTCGATAAGTAACACCAGCGATCCTCGAATATCCTTTATTTCTTTAAGTTACCACCTTAAAACTGACGATGAATTAACTCCCTCATCTAGCATATACCACTAAAACCTTCACGATACTGATAACACGAAAAATCTCGACACCCGAAAAATATCTACATCGGGGAAAAAAATCACGAGCTATCGAAGCTGGGATATGATCGATACCATCGAATCGCGTCGATCATCGGAAAAATCGGGAATCGGACGCAGGGAAAGATTAAAACGAGCGGGTCAGTCTGGATTACAAACGTACAGATTAACGGCGGCGTAAAGACTTTTCCGAATTAAGCCTTCCACTCACGAACACGAGAGCTATCCTTTTTCGATGGTCCATACCGAATCCGATAAAATAAAGGGGCGATCCTTCCGACGCCGCTGTGCTGGAAACTCGAAATTGAGGAAGAGAAATGGAGAAAGATATACGTGGAAGGGGAAAAAAGAGGGCATCGGCCAGATGGAGATGAAAAACGGCCGAAGAGATATGAGTGATATTCGTAAAGGCTACACAGAGGGAGATCAAAGAAAAAGCTCAAAAAGGGCAAAGGGATGAGAATAAAAATGATAACTGTATAGTAGCAGTGGAGATAGGGATATAATTCCAATCATAGCGAAAATATGTTACGGTAAATAGGGACTATACGAGCCATAGCTTTGCGGTGTAGTTTACAAAACGCAATTATGGGGGATATACAACAGAGGTAAGTAGCTTGGAAGACATTTGCGAAAAATCGCCTGGGATGAATGTGATAAATGGTCGAGAAGTATAAACAACAGGCATAGTTAAGCGTTAGGAAAGATATCAGTCCAGATTCGAAAGCATCAGTACTAACTTGAAGGTACAGTCAAAACGTTGCAACCTACGAACAGAAAAATACGTTAACTAATATCATAAGATAGAAAGTAAGCTTAATAACGTATGCCAAAAAAGAAATATACTTAAACTTGCCATTGATAGGATAAAGGTTTTAGCAATAGAATGAGAAATATTACTGGAATGCAATCAAATTGAAAATAAACTTTGAGCATAATATCCCGAAGTTGTAGTTAAAAATTTTTCGCTATGAAAAGAAAAACAGCGCAACTATGAACAAAAGATAGAAAGTAAGTTAAATACCGTATGCCTAAAAAATAAATATACCTAAGCTGGCCATTGTTAGGAAAGGAAATTGAGCAATGACAGGGGCAGGAATACTAAAACGCAATAAAACAGAAAACAAATCTCGAGCGTACTATTTTGAAGGTACAGTTATACTGTACATAGGAACGAATGGAAAAATACCACAACTATCAGCATAAGATAGAAAATAAGTTAAATAACGATGTTAAAAAATGAATATACTTTAACAAGTCATTGCTAGGATAGGAACTTCAGCAACGGCATGAGAAAGAATACTGAATCGTAACCAAACAAAATAAGCCTTGAGCGAACAGAAAAATACCTCAACTTTCAACATCAGATTTAAAAAGGCTATAACAAATGCCATAAAATGAATATACTATAACCGATCACAGCTAAGATAGAAGCTTCATGGGAATGATATATGTTTATAGGAAGGATAGCAATGGTATGAGAAAGAATCCTGAGCTAAGCCAAACGGGACAGAACCGGAGAAGAACGAATAAAGAGGAACGAACGAGGAGGACAAAGAAGAGGAAAAGACGGATATGGGAGAAAGGAGTGGAAAGGACTGATCAAGGGCACTGAGTTTTGGCTTGCGGGAACAATTAGGCGTTGCTAAGAGTGACTGTGTGGGTGGGAATGACTCTCCATTGTTAGAACGCCGTGAATGTGGGTCGAGTGAGGAGGAGGATAGGACGGGGCAGAGGGCCGTGAAGAGCCCTGCAGAGAGAAAGGCCAGTTCATTTGAGCCACCTTCACGGTCCCTCCAGATGTGGTCGGACGTCCCCGCGGTGAGACCCGACTTTAATTAATACGCCCCTCCCCAGAATAATAGTTTGCCCGAGTCTTGGAAGATTACGTACGTTTTGCCCGGCGATGAGGATTTTTTCCCCTTCGCCACAAATGCACAACCCGCGAATTGCCCGAGATTAAATACTGGTCGGATGAAAGGTCGTTTCCGTAAGACAAACGGGTATTGTTGGGGATGCGAGGAGGACAAAGCGAGTCGAAAAAATTGCTTCCGTTGATCTTTCCGTGGAATAGACGCGGAAAACATCGCGTGAATGGGGATGCATACCTAGACGCTTTAAAATACGGTTCTAACGGTTTTTTTAACGGTTGAATTACGAGTTGTGAAATAATAAGAGTGAATCAAGCCCTATCCTATGTATGAGCTTTATGCCCTATTTATGTATTTGTTTACTCGTACCGCAATGGCTGCAAGGCAGAAACCGGTCGTTTAATAAAAAAAATAGTCTGAAATAAGAATTTCGTCTCCATTATTTATGTCTACTCACAGATATGGTGGATTGAAAATGGGCTTGAACTAATTATTGCAAGCTGAAAAATCCTCCAAAATCAAGGCTCCAAAAAATTTTTAATTATTTTAAGATTTCTTGAACAAATATTGGGTAAGTTGTAAAATCTTAGCATAAATATTGGGAAGAATACAAAAGAGGTAATGTAGAGTTGTTTTAAATATTTATTAGTGTAATCGTTTTGATCTGTGTCTAACGAAGTATTGGTTCGTAACAATCCGATAATAATAAATAATGCACTTGTATACTTGGGATAAGTATAACTATTTGATTCCTTCAGAACAATATGTATTGGTAAACCTAGAAAAAATTAGTAGAATTAACTTCCAAATTCTCTCCATGATACATTAATTAGCTAATTGCTTCCATAAACCCTTCAAATAAAGTTCACGTCAACATTTCCTATAAAGGAAGGTGACAAGAATAGAATACATACCAGAAGGTTGGCAGAATAAATGAATCTCCCTGTTATACGTTTACAACCAAATAGAAACTTCTCCATCCAAACGATAAAAGCAATTAGTATCGGGAACAATCAAGCGAGGCTAACAAAGTAATCCAACAAAACTTGGAACAAACCCCTAAAAATCACATCTTCCACCCCCGTTCATCCTCCCATCGCCTCTCTTCACCCTAGTAGACAATTCCATCCGCATAATCCATCACCCCATCATCACACCCACGGAACCAGCCGACTAAAAAAGTAATCCAATCCCAAACGCACCCCATATTCCCCTTTATATACGTCCCAACAATTCCTGGACGCTTGACTTTGACAAGAGTTACTCATCCTCTCACACTGCGGGGGTGAGGGCTCCGAGAAGCGGGGGAACGAGACCATTGTGGCACCGGCGAGGGCACCGGGGGCCAAAGGGAACTTGTAATCAGAGCGGGGGAAATGGGAAGCACGAGATCCTGGGACGAATGAGACAGGATGGGTTAACGGGACAACCTTAAGAGAATATTCCGTACAAGAAACCATCCTTCCGCCGTGAAACATCCCGGACCGCACCCTCTTCAACCCCTTGTCCGTCGGGGGCAGCAAAACCCACCTCCCCCATTTCCCAGAAAGGGCCTTTCTGCTAACAGTGCTCCCCTTCCGTTGTCTCCACCCCAGCGCTCTAACCAACCCTCTTAAAAGAGTGTCAGCTGCAGATGTGGCCATTGTGAAAGATAGAGGGAGATGAAGATTAAGAGGGTGGGCGAGTAACCTCCAATTCTCCGCCTCCTTGGAGAGCTTCTCCGTCTTCCCTCGAGATGTCTCCCCGACCGCATCGGCAGCACAACAGCGAGCATTACTTTCCCTTCTTCGGGGAGGACCGCCACGTGGACGGATGAGGGCCCCGGATTAATTGAGGAGGGTTTCGGAGACGTATTTAACGACGATCTGGAGTGGACCTGCCCCTTGTGCGGCGCTGAAGGGTCGATCGTTAAAATATTGCGGTGGAAATGATTTCTGCCGGAGTTTACGAGTGGGGAAAGGGTCTTGCTAACATGTCGCAAATTCGCGGAGGGTACGGGTGGAGATTTGAAACACCCCGAAAACACTGCTATTAACCCGCTTTACTTAGTAACACCTACCTACCGTCAATAATAACTTCAGTATTCAGTTGAAACTTCAAACTTGTGCAGCCAGAGTTTAGAAGAGTGCAGAATGTTTACGTTGAGACGTGTCATGAAATCAATACTGTGAAACCTATAAAACTAAATACGTAAAATATCCTGTTTAGTACATCACCAGCGTGAGATAGAATAAATTAATTAAAGAGCTAAATGAATTAGTAAATAGAAAACAAATAAGCTAACGTATAAAAATTTGAATTATCTAGGAAGTCATTTTTATCACAAATAACAATTTATCGTATCGAAATTTCATATACGGTACGACGGAATTCCAATAATAATCATACTGATCACATCTTCATCAGTTAAACCAATCGCAGAAGCTACTGATCAACAGCTGTATGAAATTGAATCAATTGAATGAGCTGTCACTTTGTGGAACTCCACAGCTAAACAAAAGGTAATAATACAACTTTGCCAAAGTTATTTCATTACATGGTGTTTAGCTGTATTGACTTAAAGGTGGTGTTTATACGAAATTGGAGAAAATAAAGTTAGAAAGGTTAAAACGCCATAAAGTTACATCTCCAGAAACACAATACAGAAATTCATAGCAATTTCAGTTGATATTTTCTCTTCATCTACAAGTAGCGACTAGGGGGAATTCAACGAGCAACTAAGTCCCTAATCAAATAATAACCGTTGCCTTTAGAGAAGTATTTCAGCCCCGTGTTCAACTTGAAAAAAAAGTTGATGAAAACCTCATATACCCTTTGACATTAGAACCCATTCACATAGCGCTGACGCGATTCACGGGGCCAAATAGATTAAACCCGCCACCACTTTCCGAATAAGAGAGCTCGTTCTTCTCATGATTTATATTAATAGAGCTGCGTTCGGAGAGACGGAATGCACGCTTACGGAAGACGTGGGCGAACGCTGAATTGGAGGACATTGATGAAGAGAGAGGATGCGCAAAGAGCTGAATATGACCAATTGTCGCGCAGACATCTGGAGTTGTGTGACGCAATAATCCGCTGGAATTAGATTAAGAAAAACGAGCCGAGGGATGAAAGTTAACGGCTAGATAAGAGGTTTCAACGAGCTTTTTTATTTTAAACGGACTACGACTTAATCCAGACGACCGGGCATGAAAGAGAAAAGGCGCGTCTTGGTTGGTGCAGACTGCATCAAAGGCAGAGAAATGTGGACTTCTCTACGTCTTTGAAAGATGACCTTTTGGTTTAAAGAACGGGGAAAAGCAGAGCGAGTGTAGACATTCTTTTTGGATTACTAAAGGAACTTTTGAACCGATTTATAATTGCATGACCAGCGTTTGAAAAATTAGTTAATTTAGATCTCTCTCTCGTACTTATACACTCCATAGAATAATTTCTTCTTGATTGCCACGATATAGAAACAAAACGAAGAGCGTCTTTTATGAAAAAAAGAAAAGGATAACACCCATTGCTATAAATCCATCATTGAGATTTCTTCAAAGACTACTTAGCATCTCTGTATCATAAGTAACAATCATCCTTTTTGTCTCACTGCAAAATATATTCATGCAGGAGACAAAGCGTTAAGATGTGAAGGAAGAAATGCTCGATCAACTTTAAAGCTACGGCATATTCCCTGAAAGTAATTTCATAGCATTTTTATGCTATCGAGAAAGAAATCAAGGGAAAGGAATAGATGATTATAAGTATCGTGGATTGCATAATATATAGGATACTTTTCTAATAACGTACTCGAATAGACACTACCATATGCATCAACCGAAATGTGCCTCTGGTAATATTCCGTAAAAGATGAAACAAACTATTATTATACTGCAAGAATATGATGCTTAAAGCTAAATGGAAACTGCAGTTGAATAATTCATCATATTTTTAAGGATCTCTTCTCTAAATATTCTAATCTATAATATATTGTAAATACTGTCTCGTTTTTATAAAAAAATACTCATTTTACTATGCTACCATTTGACTTCTAAATCCAGAGGGAATCAAATAAACAAAATCAAATATGAGTGTAAATGATAAACTATCTGTATTTTTATAAAATTATAGATAGATTAATGAGCAGAAAAGCTACAAAATTTCCTCACCCATCTTTCAAGACAGAGATGATGCCCACATCGTATTTTCAGAGTTGAAAGGCTTCCTAGATAGTTTGACTATGACACTACTATTACTGTTAGCACGAACGAGTAAACGCATTAGCTATAAACTAATACTCTCTAACCAACGCCGAAAAGGACCTGGGGAGCTAAACAGCCATTCCGAAACCACCACAACCATTTTAATTATTCGAATAACTTCCCCAACAACCCCGACGGGACCGGATGACTCAACGAACCCCCGGTAATAATCACACCCACGCCTTTTCTTATCCGCTCCCCGTCCTTCCCATCTCATTACCTTCCTCCATTCGCGACACCATCTCCTCCCCGATTCCAGCCTCCGCGTTTTCTCCCACATTAACCACCGTGAGGACGGTGCCGCTATCTGGAGGGGGATCATCGGAAATTAACTCGGAACAATCCCTCCCTTTGCGCATGACGTCACGTGGCGAATAACCGTTAAAAGGCCAAATAGAGGGAAGAGAAGTACCCGACGTGTTATTCCGCCCCGTATTCAACCCCTCCCCGCCAACCCACGCATTTCTGGGATTCCTTCCATCCGCTTCATCTCATCAATTACACCTTAAATTCCCTCCGAAGTTCGAGGGGGATCTCCGTGATGCCCCGGGATGAGGATAGCTCAGGTGTTGATAACGAAATCGGCTCGGGGATAATTCGAAACCGGAAACGATTTACGGTGGAGATTAGTTAATCGACTGCCAGTAAAGATATACAGCAAATCCATATAGCAGAAGAGGATCATCATGTAAAGACCAATGGGATGAGTAATTACCATCTTTTCGATAAAAATGACGTTCTTGATAATGACGTCGAAACTAACCGCAGCCGAGAAAGTAACTATATATTCTTTATGAAGCATAACAACATAGATTATAAGCGATGTACGAAGGATAATTTCAGCACCATGCCCAAAAATACAACCTCACATGGGTGTTATACCATTCGGTAAGTTCTTCTACCTCAATATTCCTAACAAAGCAATACGTTTGGTTAATTGCAACTTACACCTACCTCATCTCATCACACATCTCCAACTTTGTCTTTTCCTTAACTTTCAACATTCCATTCCTTTCTTAAGCAGTCCCTCTATTCTCAATATCAGACCCACTCATTTCCTGTATCGAGGCTTAGATACTAAAATAAAATCCCTCTTTCTCCGGAATATTTATAGCACCTTCTTGCCTGTTTTCACATCAACCCAGCTTGCAATGTATTCTACATCACACCCATATCTCGAAAGCCGAGTTTCTCTCCTCTTAGGGTCAAAGTTACACACCAATGAAATATAATACATCATAGGTTCCCTTCGCTTCAAGAATATTTCCTTGGACTAGGCTAATCGTTTTCGTACATCCGCATTCCTATAAAATTGGCAGCATTAAATTAGCCGTATTTATATAAAACTGATTTTATATAAATTTACATGTTGGCATGTTGGAAACGGACCTTACTCATGGAATATACTTTTACGAACATTAGAAAATAGATCATATTTTTGTAAAACAGTTCACGTTGAACAGGTAACTCAACGCAGCCTACCTACCAATATCAAAAACCATATCGGATGCGAATTACAATTGCGACTCTTAACCCAGACTTTCCCCATCACCTCAAACTCATTTCGAGCGCGTTTTAACCCAAATACGCAACAAAACTTCTTTCCCCACCCCGTTACGAGATCGACCTAGAGAGCGCGAGCACCATCAATCACCATGCGCACCAGAGTGCACATATCGATGCCACTCGAATCGTCCCAATCAGAGCCCGCACCACCTTAAAACCTCCGCATCGAAAACAACCACTCAACACGCCCAAAAATCATCGTCCGGTATTCAAATTCGCCTTCCCCACCCACCGCAACGTAGCGAATCCGGCAACGGCGGTTTCATAATCGATGCCTCAATTACCGGTCATTCTTCCCCGAAAACCACTTCTACTCCGACACGTCCATCCCACCGAAATCCCCTCGTGAAAGATCCGCCCAACTGCCCCATTACGGAGTCCCCCATTTAAAAGTGGTCTCGGACCCCATTTATAGCCTCAATCCAATTACGTAGATATTGCAGTAATGGGCACCTTCCTCCTTGGAAGTCAAGATTGGACGAAGGGGGCAGACAAAGGGATGGGCGGATGGAGGAGTACGGGAAACGCGAAGACAAGAGGGGAGTTTTAAAGGAACGGCGTGGATGTATGTTCCATGGGATCGCGTGCTTATTGATATCCTAAAGCTGCCAATTACGTGATCGGATTTTGACGGGCGCAATCTCGACTCATCGATGATGATATAGCACGCGAAAATATCTATTATTCTTTGGCTATTCAATTCGTCGTGGGAAAATAACAAGGAAATCGATCTTCTCAAGCATTACTATGCAATAAAATGCAATACTTGTTTTAAAATAGAGCAAATAAATAAATAACGTCTTTATTTCGAGCGAAATTGACACTTTAAAACATTGTCCCCATTTAACCCACAAATAATATTTATTAAAGATTTTATGTGATGATATTAAAGAGAGCTTACACTCTTCTTCTTGAAACAACAATTTTGAATGTACATAAAATTGTATAATTCCACAAACTACAATCTAAAAATAATACCGATTCCAATATCACATCTCAATAAGGTTTTCAGCAGTTGCTAGATATAGCAGACTTTACGATACCTGAACCCCTAAACTCAGAATATTTCATCTATAAACTCCACTTTTTCGGATAATGATAATGTAAGGCAACATACATCAACAATGCTATATCTAGCAATTCAGAAATTGATCTGTAATCAGCAAACATTAGTTTCAAGTTATTCATCATGTAACTCACGATCATAAGTGATAATTATGCTGAAATAAAACCTCCGGGTGTAACGAGGAATAAAGAAGATAGAAATATAAAAAAGGTAGATTTTCTAATGAAGAGTCCGATGACATTTCTTTCCCAAATATTTCACTTATAGTGTAAGCATCACCCTAAAGTAGCTCATCTTCAACAGCTGGATCTAAGATATCACTTATGGATATGTATGCAAGTCCCGGAAAACAGTTAAGAATTTAAATTAGAATCAGCAGCATTTAACAGAACGTTTAAAATAGTAAGAAACAGGAAAGTCAATTTTTTACAACTCATATAACCCAAACAGGATACTGAGGTGCAAATTAAATAATTGTGCTCGTTATTAATGAAATTATTAATTAATGTATTATTACCTGAAAGAAAAACTTAGAAATAATATCCAAAAAAATCCGGCGGAGCAAGATTTCACTCTCTCACCTCAGAAAACCATAAAATCATCAAAACCTTTGAGATTCATTACGATAACCCACAGTTCCGCTTGCTTCAAAACCTGCACGGAAAGAGACCCACTAGCTGTGTTTCGCGTACGGAATCGATCACGGGAACGTAAAGAAGCGTGGCAATCCATCCCGTGGTAAGGTTTCTTGAAAACGCTCGTCAGCTTCGCTAATGAACCGATCCAAACACGGCAAACAGCCGTAAACGGCATAAATATACAGGTGCCCTTGGGTTTGAGCAAGTTTGCCTACGCTGCACTCAGTGACTGCGCTTCCTGTGTTTGAAAGGCGTTTGTAGCTTCCATTGGACAGAGAGGATTTTCTTCCGTGATGTAATCCGCCTTCCCCTAAATAAACATCACGAATGACGACGGAGTAATGCACGGACGAGTAAGGGAATCCGGTGATGAAGAGCTGAGGCATGGCTTCGAACAGGCGGTATTGAAAACCTGTGTACACTTGAAAGAATTGGTATGCTGGATGATAAAATTCAATACGCAATCAAAACAAATATCTATCGTAACACCGCATCTTGATTAAGGTTACACAGAAGAGTAGCTAGATGATAATTATAGTTTCGTGATATAAAGAGCAAAATTGAGAACTCACTCATCTGTTTCAAATATTTTATCGTAACCAAAGGAAGTTTCCTATACTCACGATTTTTACGGAAACCTAGCAATAAAGTTGTCATTTAAAAAACTATATGTCCATAAAATATCGACCATAATTAGTATCATGCTTTAATATCGGAAAAATTCGCTTTTAAGTTGATGTGAACAGGCATTGTACCTCCACTGGTCAGACTTAATCAACCATCATCGTCGTAATAATTTCTCGGTAAATCTAAAAGAGTTTTTCCCAACAACCAAATTCTTACTACAGTTATTGCAACTATACCCCATCTACAACTTTATTATCCTCTATTATTTTACCAGCATGTTCGTCATTTAGTTTACAACTATTAGCCTGTAGCAAATATCTAGCATCTGATATTCGTGGGTTGGTCGGTTTGCATGAATTGATTTATTATCCTAGATACAAATCAGTTATAATGTATTGTTTTCGATTAAACAGAGCACATTTTTATGTAAATTCTAGGGGTTAGAAGAGTACTGGTCTAACCTCGCGAAAATAATGACACAATAATTCTTATGGGAATCGAGAAAAAATAAAAATTTAATAAATATGCAGTTTTTTATATTAAGCATTATTATTTCTTTTCAAGGGACATCTGAATGAACTAGACACTGGACTAAAATTAAATTCTAGCCTCATGACAAAATCGATGTTTTCACTGAAAGCGTAAAACATTTAGCCAAATTTGGCGAAATTTAACATACGAGAATACCATGATCATCAAAAATATCCCCTGCACAAAATTTCAACAAGAAATTAGAATCAAAAAGCTTGAAACTCACCTGTTTGTGCATCTCAACGTTGAGCCCGTACGACATCTCGTAGTACTGTGGAAAGAAAACAAAACGGGCATTACTACAAATGTTCCATTCGCTACGAGTTGACGATTACGACCTCGCTCGGCAAATTAATCTTTAATTTACTTTTTAGCTTCGCGATCAAATTTGAGAGCAGAATCAAATTAATGAGCTGACGGCAAATATTTCCTCGCGTTTTAATCGAGTGACGGTGGTCGATTGAAATCATGATTAATCATTTTATTTCCGAGCTCGGAAATCTGCAAAAATTCGCCAATGACTCAGCGACATTAATTTTTCAAAGCTTTTTTCGCGTAGGTGCAACGTTATTTTTTAACCAATCATTCTCAATTACTGGAAATTTCCTATAATTTCGTCAGCTCTGTCGTAATTTATGTTTGATTCGCGGAGCAGTTGAGCAAATGAGCGAGGTAAAATTGAGTGTTGTGAAAAATTGAAAAATATTCGACCACCCTTTGAACTAATGAAAAACCCGGTGATCGGACAAAAAATGGGCCGAGATGGGAAACACATAAAATCCACACAAACATATACTCTCAAACACACTTGAACCAATGCACCCACAAGTAATATGCAGCTCAAGCTAGATAACTAGGAGAATGTTAGAGCAAGAAAGCACACAAAACATGCAAGATTAGTACGTGCAATACAGAACATAACATGCAAAAATGTGAGCATGCTGGGGAATACCAGGTGCGTGCAGTCATCGAGGATGGCCATAGAGCTACCACGAAAGCTCAAGGCCCATGTGCGTGCGCAGTGGACAAATCCTAGTTTGAGTGAGTCGACTTTCTTGAAGGGGAGACGAGGGAGATTGAGTAACAGCAAAAAGGCATTCATTTCGTTATTGTGACCATCAGAATTAAACGAGAATCAGGAATTCGGATTCCTTGGGGAGGAACGACCACATACGCGAAAGCAATCGATTAGGAAAATAGAGTCAAGGTGCCTGCACCCCCTGCCCCACACCGAGAGGCGGCTTGCAGGGTTCTTAGACAGACGTAGACAAACAAAGTCGCTACTCTGAAACAGAGAACAGATATAAGCGAGTATTCATTTCTTAATCGGGGAATAGTAGAATGGAAAAAATTAGCCGGAGAAGTATAAGAACCTTTTTCCCCTTCTCGTATTTTATTCATTAGCATAATTTAAAGGGTTTAATGATTTTATTGTGATTATGGTAATATTGTCGTAAATTTTCAAATATTGTAATATCGTTGTAAATTCAGTGATTTCGTAACCTGTAATTATATGTAAGAAGTACTGCGTTCGGGAGGTTTTGGGGGGATTGCCTTCCCGACTAGGGTGAAGACGAGACTTTATTTTATTTATCCCATCCCCACAGGAATGACTACAGCTTGATCTGGTCCCTACTTGTAGTCCTTAAATAAATAAATAATATCCCGATTTTCTACCTTTCAGAACAGCTTCTCCTTAGCGACATTACCTTTAGCGCATACGAATGCCACGAGATTATACAAGAACACACCAATAGCTAGAGAACAGGCGGGGAATAGACTATTCTGCAGGATATAGAATAAGGCCAAACTAACAACCACACCAACGCGAAAATGCACTCCGTCGCATGAAAAATACGACATAATGACCACGATCATGAAATTAACAACTCCCCTCCGTTTCCGACAATTCCCACGCACAATATCGACCGAATCAAAAAAAAAAGAACGAGCGGAAAATGGATTAATTTTTAACGCAACCCAATTAGAGCCGGATCAATCAAAGTGGGTAGTTTAAAATTAATGAGCTGCCTTTTGAAACGGTGAAGGGGATTGTAAATTAAAATTAAAATAAAACTTTTGCGCCCCGCTCCGTGGAACAACCAACGCGCCTTTATTTTCCGCTCGCCCATTACGTATGTGCGGAAGGGTAATATTACCGCACCCGACAAAAACGACATGACAGGCGGCACTTTTTCCGGCGCCCGGCCGATCCGCGCGAGGATTTCTTTTCGTTTTTATTGGCAAAACATTTGCCTCGATTTTCCAGACATGGGCGTGATTAGATTCCGCGCGATTGATGAAAATCGAGGAATTATTCGAGCAATTACGAGAGGAAGTCAAGGCGGGAATAATTGATTAAACCGGGCGCGAGGCAGAAACCGCAAATTTGCTGAGGTAGAAAAATTAATACGCGAAGGAACGAGATCGTTCCACGCACAGGAGAAAAAGACAAGCATATATAATCTATCAAACAAAGAAAGCGAGTAAGGCACTTCAAAAGATCTTAAAACCGAGGTAAGGGCGACGTATTATCTGATCTAAGAAAGAATATAAGAAGTTTTAATTCAACAGAATAGTTAACACGGATTAAGATATTCAAAATTTCGAATGAGAGTTTTCGAAGTAGAATTCTTGTATAATTATATTTTTAAACGTAAATTAACTTAGAAAAAAGAAAATTCACTGATCGTAAATTTTTATATTTTCACCGCTGTTCTCTATACCTAGGATTTTTTTTAATTTTTAAGCTTTAGTACTCTTTTTATCCTTATATATTGCTATAACTATTATTCTTATTACTTTTTATAATCTTAAGTTTATATTTTAAGCTATTGTAACACTTATAACTTATACGAGCTATTTATTATAACACTTATACTTATCTCGTATAATTTGGTGTGGCATTTCCGAAGTACACTAAATAAAATATTACTATTACAACTATCGCAACGGCATAACGTCGAGAACTGGGATATCCTTGAACAATAGTAGCTGAAGACATTTTATCAAATAAAGATCTGTTAAATTCTCAAGTATTGATTCCAAGCATAAATTGATTTTCTTTCCTATAAATCTTACCAATTACACAGTACAATAAAATACATTTCAACCTAATCTGTACTTTCCTGAGTCTTTAAAAAACAAAATTCCCTTTAGTGAAGTTGATTATAAATTATTACTAAATTTGCGACGAAAAAAATGGAGAAAGAATTGTGCCAATTCCACAACATTTAAATTTAAGTAATACCTTATATTGTGAGAACGTATTATTCTTTTCTTTTATCATGATTAAGTTCCACAAAACGAGGCCCACCGTGAAATTTCTTCCTGAATTTATTTTAGTTGCAGTAAGTCCTATTTATTTTACAATTTAGTTTAACGAAAACACGCCACTGCGAATAAAAGAATTAATCTCGGCCGGAATACGAATAAAGTGATCACAAGAGGTTGTACAAACAAACGAGAGCAAAAATTTCCATTAATCACCCGAAAAAATCCTTCTGTTAAGGGATTTATGAAGCCAACTTTATTTATATATAAATCACGTACCCCTGACGTATACCGCAGGGTTCACCCTGGAGGTGGGGACACTGGAGCGGACGCCCAACGATAATATTATTTCCACAATTACTGAAGTCCCAAAACGCAAAAATGAAACAAGCGTACAAGATAAAGGCGAATTAAACGTCACAGTCAAATAGTATGAGGTAAAAAGTGTAACAAAAAAAAAAATCGAACGAGTGCTACCCCTGAATCTTATGCAACCTGCGCGACAAGGTACACATTATGGCAACACTGCAAACTTCCAGATTCTATGAGTCCTCTCGTCTCTTTTCGCGGTTTCCTTTATAAATCGAAGTAAGAAAATTTTGGGTGACCTCTTAATTTTTTTATTCAGAAATTTTTCTACGAAAATATTTTGTACCAAGTATTCGGAATAATTGTCCAGTGAACTCTATTTTTGTCATAACCGTTTCAAAAATTCAGTCTATATTTGATTGCTTATTTGTTTTCCTATACATCCACCGAGTTTTCGTCACTCTCCAAATAATCTCTCCAGATTCAAGTTTATTTGTTTCAAACTTGCTTAGTATGTACAGTCCTGGCCAAAATTAACGCACCACCTCCCTAGCGATCCTAACGACCGGTGGTCCGTTAATTTTGGCCAGGTGTGTACTTATTATGATTACTTTTATGCAGAAGTTGACTCTGTGAATCAAATCATCACTTCGTCCAGATTATATAAGCCTGCATCAATGTAAAACAATTGGAACAATTTTAAAATTTAATCTGAACCGAAATGAAACGATGTAAATGAAATAATAAATTTAATAGGAAAGCGTTGATAAGTTTTATTGGTAGTTAAAACTATAAATCAGATAAGTATTACTCGATAGATAATCATCGGTGCATACTCCTCACAAAATGCATGAAATAATACGTTAGAGGACAAAACAAACACTATACATGTATCCAGACTCTTCAGCCGTACCTATTCATAAACCCAAAAGACTCCACCGACGCGGAGAGCAAACCCCACGCCACCCCAACCCACCCTCACAAATGAAGCGGAGCTTTTAAAAACGACACAACGGCACTTCGATACGCAAACCACCCCGTGTATTTATCCCTTGCAAATTAACGACCCAAAAAAAAACCCGAGACACCCACGGGGGCCGAGAAGGCGTGACGCTGCACGCCCGTGCCTCCGACGCGCGTTCCCCATGAACGGCTCCTCAATGACCCAACATGGGCGAACACATAGCTCGCCCACCCCACCGAGCACGTGCGTCAAAGTGCCGTGATTTCGACCCTCTCCCGCGATCAATCAGCCGGGGGAGTGGGGGCGGTGAAACCGCGAGGTGTGGGCCCACCTCCCGCTCGACCCTTTGACAACACCCCTTCCGCTGGACCCCCGATCGCCCTCCGTTATGAGCGCCAATAAGCCTCCGATGAGATGGCCAACGGGTTGACTTGCCCGCGTATTGAATCCCGCGTCTCACTAAGGGATTAACCGAGCGCCACTCCGGACTGGCATTATGAATATATATCGCTTCCCTTATTTATTTTTATTCGCTTAACAAGCGTGTATCGCTCGTACAAATATGGAGATTAATTCTTTTTCGGAGGGGGGCGCCGGCCTCGCTGTGTCAATATTTAAATGATTTCGCGATACGGTCGCGGCGATTTTTATATCCGGGCGTCGAATTCGTCGTGCGTGACGGGGGTGAATAATTTTATCGGGTGGATTAAGGATTCCTTGTCGAGAGCATACGTTTTAAATTTTGTATCGAATTCCAGCTCAAATATAGAGAAATTCAGGTAAGCACCACCTAGGGTTTCCTTCCCAGTTCCACTTCCTGTCTAACGTTCCTCTGAAACAAGCATGATTTTCCCACGGAATCAAAATGTTTACCATGAAAGCTATCATTACCTTGTCTATAATATGGCGATATCTATTATACTTTATTGACGGAATTCAGACGGTTTTAAGGTTCGTACTTTACCTAAATAGTAGACAGATTATATAAAATAGGGACGAGTTACCAAGTCGCGACATTAAGACGGGAGTTTCAGGGCATATGAGCATATCAAAAGACTCATGCTAGACTGCAGATATAATTTTCACCAAGAATTAAATTTTAGGATGGATATAAAAGACGCTAGAACTCAAACCAACCTATCATTTTACTTTTAAAGCAAAAACATGTTTCCGCACTTCATGAAAACAAAACAAAAGGTAAACAAGCCTAATGGCTTAAGACATAACGTTTTTAGACCTTTTATAATTCTCTGTAACCGGGTTGCTCACTTAAACCTAGCAGAACGATTAAGTCTACGTGTTAGAACAAGGGAGAATCCAATATTAAGAAAGAAAAATGAGAATCAACCATTTGCTACGGAAAACTCCACATAGTGAATTCACAATAGATACAGGATTTGTTCCTACGAAGAAATAACATTGATTTACAAATATTTAGAGTTCTCATAAACAACACGCCATACAAAACAGGTTATTATCTACACACTAACTGTGAAGATCAACAAACACGGTAACCTAAATAAAATTGATGCGTTCTCACAGAAACTCGGACGTGTGTACTCAAATGGCATCACAATAACGTCGTTAATACTATCTGGTAACATCGAGAAATACTTCTAAAATAAATATGAAATATACGATAAATAAGTATGGATCATAGCGTGCTTCTTCGTGAAAACATCTGCGAGTTAATTCATAATTAATTTAGTATTTTTTATACATACGCAGTCCCTTAGCAACTCTAGCAAAAAAATTACCCTCAAAAACAGCAATGCCTAATCGACGCGAATTCACACACCCACCCCGAGTTATTACCCCCATTTCGCAAAACACTTCCCGCGCCTCTTTCGCGACAAAAATTTCCCCCGAAATACCCAATTTATATAACCCTCTATTTACATAAAGCAACCATAAAACACCTCTCGGACCGACACGCGACGAATAAAAAACCCGAAAATCGAATAAACATACAATCTCGCGCCCGGCGAATTTGTAGATACTCCCTTAATGGCGCTTTATCTCGCGAAAAACCTAGCGCGCCTACCGGAAAAAATCGACTCGATTTTGACAAAAAAGCCATCGCTGTTTGATATTCCCTTATAAAAAAGTGGATCGTGAATTCCAGCCATTGACGTGGCGTAAAAAACGGCGATGGCGTGCAAAACAGCTTAGCGCCCAAATGAATTCCTTCCCTTCGCCAAAACCATAAACTTGACGCACGAAATGCGCACGGAGCAACGCCATCTGGTTGACGGGTGGCGAGCTTTGCGTGTTTGAGCTTGATGAGTCACCCGGGGGGGAAAGTTTCGCCGGCGGCCGTGGAAAGGGAGCCACCGTCGGAAAACCACAATTCGAGCGGGGATTTTCCTAGCGAAACATTTTGATAATGCTGAGAGGAAAATGCTCGAGATCACTTATCGAAGTTGAAAAAAAAACGCGGATATTATGGCTTGGTAAAGAGATCCGGTGATAAAGCCGCGGCGGAAATTGCTACCGTTAATCGGAGATGACGCTTATTATGGTAAACAATAGGTATTTTCCAATAACAACGGGAAAATTAACAGGAAATGTACTAGTGTTTTTAATAAAAACGAATTATTGCTTCGCTACACGTAGAATGTATAACTACACATGTAATGCGTATCAATTGCATGTTTACACAACAAATTTATAAGCGATGAAACATTTGAGCGACTAGTACAACGACAAACCGATCAAATTTAACATTATTCAGTCATAAGTAGTGCAACAATTTATCTGCTAAATTGACAAAACAAAACAAAACATAAATGATTTCATTACAGGAAAGTAACTTTTAACTTCAAATAAAACACGATTCATGTGACGCAGAAACAATACAGGAGAGTAGGAAAATCATCAAATAATGCTTAAGATAATTCTGATTTGTTCATTCGTAAATTCATTTAAAAACATATAATCATCATCGTATAAAGTACTGATATTCATCAAATGAAACCACTATTGCTTTGGATTAAAATATAAACACTGAAATATTTCTCGCTGACAGAGAGTTTCACATAATTCATTTAAACTATTAACTGATATTTTAAAGGCCTAACTTGTATTCGCACGTGGCAGAGAGTAATATAATTATAGCGGTACACTTCCTATTCTGATGCTAGATAGAATCTGGTATTCATACGAAAATGTGTCGCTTGCCTTCTCCATTGAGCTTAACTAATAAATGACAACGCAAGCAGGGCTTGGCGAAATTCTCCAACATTCATCTTACACGTAAATTTCTCATCAGAAGTAGGCAATCCAGTTCCGGCAGCCCAACCTTTCCAACTCGCAAAACAAAATCAACGAAGCACAACCAACCCTCCGAGCTTATTACAGATGGTACCACACCTCCGAGAGCCCCATCACGATCCCAAGAGGTCGAAAAACCAAACCCCCTCCTCTCCTACCACTCTTCACGACCGCTCCATCTCCACACCTTGCACCCGAGCACATCAACCCTTAATTCCGACCATTCTTCCCTCTCGACCCATTTATTTCCACAACACCTCCTGGCCGGGTCCGCATCAATCAATCTTCTTCAAGCTTTCCTTCACGCCCCGTGGAGGAACACGCTCTCCAACACCCCACCCGGCGGCTCGACAAAAAAAGAAAACACCTCTGAAAGAGTTCTTAACCGCCTTGGGATACCGCGGGGCTGTCGGACCGTTATTAAATTTATCACACCTTCTCGGACCTATTTATTTTTACAGTCCGAGAGCGAGCATTGTCGGGCCTTTCCTCGGAAAATGTAATGAAGACGATAAAGGATCTGACCTGGCGGGGTCAGCACCTAACCGTTCCTTACACGAGTTCCCCACTTTTGAGAAGGCCTCAACTAGATTGTCATTTTATATATTGTTTCCGTCGAGGGCGTGGAAATACGGGCAACTTTCCCACGAGCACAAATATACTTTTCACACATCCCGACTCCCATGGCCCCAACAACAATTTTCCACTTCATGAGGATGAAGATTGCCTGTCATTTCCCGCGTTAATTTTCTGTTTACCCTTTACCTCCCGAAGACTAAGAGCTGTTCCGCGAGAGAGATTATATGGTTCGGGAAAAGAAATGAAGTGTTGCGTATGCGTTTATCACCTGCCATCTACACGAAAAGGTTAGTTATACCGCATGCTGATGCCAAGGTACGACTATGTATGAGAATGCATTGATGAAGCTATTTAGACTTGAATCAAAGTTTGAGTATTTTACTAATACTGATTCGAATCTGTACAGCGCACTTATAAAAAATAACGAGAAATTACTCGAATTCAAAACCTTAATCAGCCGCTATAGTCACTGGCAGCAACTTCCAAAGCTAAATTTACAGTATAGAACCTCTGAATATGTTCGAAAAATTATATCTCTATAACTGAATTTCGAGAGAACATTACAAAAATCTTCCGAAGGTATTTATTTTAAAATTGACTAACAAATTACATGAGAAATTCAGTAAGCGTAACAAAAATTCCCTCAAAGCTATTCTTCAACTTTCAATCCACAGAACCTAAAGCAGCTAAGTTCTAAGCATTACCATTTAATCTCATTCTATACTAAGCTAGAGGACAACGAAATAAAGATATAAGAGAGCTAGATTAGATTAGAAAGCCTGCAATTAATTTCAAGGATGTTTGCGGTTGAACCTAACTCGCTGTTTCCTAAGAAAAAAGTCTGAAAAAAGATACTGATCAAATTTAACGTTCAGCCATCTACCAAAAGCTTGACGATGTTTTAGCTAGTTTCGGCAAGTCAAAAAACAAATTCAGAAATATTTATTTTCACACCCCCAAGTTTTAATCCGCCGAATTCCGACCTCTTGCTTCTCTTGTGCTAAACCAATACTTCGGAACGCTTGCACGACTCAGCCCTTTGATAGCACCAGATGTGTACACGATCGCTCACGCCCACTGCAATTACGGGCTCTATATTTTTTACACCCTCGTTCACGCCTCCCAATTCTTCATCCATCTCCCTCACCCAACCCTTCCACTTAACCTCCTTTTCCCACCACAAATTCTCCACTTCCCTGCCTTTCCGATCTGTTTTACATAATAACCGGCAAGATAGCAGGGAGAATCTGGACTTCTCAGCATGCACTCATACGATAAACCCACGCTGTTTTTTTCTTTCACATTCTTAACAATTTGTGAAGGAGTTGATTACTACTATATACTATGATTACTGCTATTACTATAACTGCCTATTTTATTCAAAATTACCTTAAAATATCCCTTAATTGACGTGAATAGCTAGGAATAACTCTTTCGCTAAGTTTGGATAGGATCAAAATTTCAAACGGCTTAGAATTAAACAAAATGTTCGGTGTAACTTCACAAGAATCTTACCATAAATACGTAGCCATAAATTTGGCGATAGTGACCGAAGATTTAATAGTCAAATTTTTATTTTATATTCAGTGATCTAATAAACTAATTGGACAAATACAGGAGTGACCAAGTAAGTAACGGCAAACGAATAAGGTAACATTACCTTAACAAGGAAAAATTAGATCAGCCGGTACTCGAACCTAGGACCTTCGCATTGCCAGAATATAATAATTACAGAACTTATTTAAGTGTTTTACCTTTAGGTAGGTTCATGTTCCTTCTAGATCCCTGTTCAACGCCATTTCCTTAGTTAATTGGTAACTCAATAGCATAAAAACTAATCTTAAACCATGGTCGGTTTTTGAAATTGTCAATTGCTAATTTTTAGGCAGCTGTTTGGTATGACAATCTCATAAATTTTAAGAATAAATTACAAAAAAGGTAACCATTGCAAATGTGAGAATAACTGGATTACGATGTTCAAAAATCCAGTAGAAGTTTATCACGGCTATATCAATACATTTCATTCACTCAAGAAACTCAAGATACATGATAAACCTCATTAGAGAGCTTACTCCTTAAACCGCGACGGAAAAATAATTCAATCTTGACCGCAGAAAAAACACGGGCTTTGAGAAGGACAGCCATACTATCATGCCCAGCTGAAAGCACTGACATCACGCAGAATAGCGCAAGGCTAGTAAAAATTTTACTCCCCTAACTTCCTCACGATCCACGCCTCCATCGCTCTTCGAAGACATCGTATACAAGACATTAAGATGTCCGTTTACGACCCCGAAAAAAGAGCTGCGGAAAAGTCGCGGATATAAAACGGCACCGAGATGCCGCATTAAACTTTCATCCGGGACAACAAGAAACAAGAGAACCTTTCAGAGACGTGGCCGAAAAAAATCACCGAATTCCGCAGCACTTTAAGAGGACGACGCGCAAAAAATAATTGCGAAAACTCCTTCCATATCCCGAGCACTAAAAGAGCGGAAAAAAACCTCTGCGTTTATCCCTATCTCGAAACGCAATAAAAAACGTTACGAAACGATATGAATGATACCCTCGAGGAATGAAAAGGAAGGAACATTTCACTATCCGCGTCCAAAAAACTCTGAAAATGGAATC
The DNA here is from genome assembly GCA_947579665.1 of Sympetrum striolatum. NCBI lineage: Eukaryota > Metazoa > Arthropoda > Insecta > Odonata > Libellulidae > Sympetrum > Sympetrum striolatum. The sequence continues at coordinate 68,357,504 of OX388348.1, forward strand.
GATAACGGGTGCCGTAACTATCGCCAGACAATGCGGAGATATTGATACGAAACAACTTAAGATACGGTAAAAACGCGGCAAAATTATATGCTACGCTGAAAATGGTGATAAAATGCTTCGATTCGATTAATCGACATATCTAGCACCAAAACATAAACCTCGCGCTTCTATGAGAACCTAGGATATTGAAAATGAAAGTGCTGCTTTATATAAATCATTTATGTTCAACCTAAGATATGGTAAAACCACCTAAAAATGACTATGCTAAACAATTTTATGAAATACTTCGATTCGATTAATCGAACATATAAATATAATCACCATGAAAACCTACGGCATAACAAATTAGTGTGCGGCAATAAATAATCGAATTCTTGGGAGAATTGATACGCAGATGAACTCATTCACACTTCTTGATAAACGCAGGAGACTAAACAAAGATAAAATAACGGACGCTACAGTGAATCGATACATTAAAAATCATAGAATTATTATAATTAAAATTATATCATTTTATGTGCAAAATTAGTTGCATAAGATGAAAATACGAACTTTGGAAGGAAATGAGGAAATTCCTGCCATAAATTAATGCCAGTATGATTGAAAGTCGAAGCTTAATAATCGAAGTCACCATGAATCGATTGGTCGATTTTTAATTTGAAATATAATTTATTTATACAACAATTACAACATGGATTTCAGAATTTTATTATACGTACATATTTCTGATCGAAGAAATTCATAAAAATAACAATAACTTAAGAAGGAATTACATAGATTAATACATACGTATAAATCGAGTTCGATTCGATATTCGAAAATTATCGAAACGAAAATCCAACCAAAATCATCGGTGATTTTACGGTGAAAGAGCTTAACCAACCGAAAAATTCGCATAAACAAAACATTCGACCGCTACTCGTAGTAACATATAGAAAAGTGCGAACATTTTTGTTTCTCCCGGCGCCTAAATGGGCCGCGTCGAGGGAAAAAATATCGAGAGAGCGTCGGAGGAACAAAAGAGCCGCAGGCACTCGAGAATTTATTATTTTTTCACGGGGTCCGAAAAGATAGAGGGCATTAAATGGGATGAGGGATGGAAAAAAAGTTGGGAGGAAAGATTAGGCGAAGTTGAAAGATTATGTGGGTTGGTCAGCGACTCTCTCTGCCTTTAGGGTCCGGGAGGGGCGGAAGGTCGGAGGCGTTGGATCGAAATTATCTCGGGCAAAGAAAGAAATCGAGTCTGGTAATGGGGGGGAGGGGACAATGTGGGCGGAGATTAGGGGGATGAAAAGCGAAAGGAAAAGGATGGGAAAGAAAAGGAAAAAGAAGGCCGTGAAAATTGTAATCCCTCCTTCCACGCTGAAAATATAGGATATACGCCGCTGATGAATTTGAGTATATATAATTTCGCGCTACAAACCCATAGCTGTGAATTCTTTTAAACACATACTCGCTTATTTATGAAGTTTATCAGGTGCCACCTATTTTTTTAAGCGAAAACCTAATCTAAAATTAAATTTAAAAAATATAGAAGATTAAATAGTAAGAATTGTTCGTTGAAAACTACCATTTATGTTTCTTTTTCCGAAGTGTTTTATCAAACAAGGCTTCAATATTATAAACATTTGTTTCGATTATAATTAATTTATTTTATAGAAATGAAATGTATTATTGAATTCTCAGGGTTGTAATAGCAATTGGACGATATTTAAACAATATTCGTTCTCATTTGTCATTATAAGATATTATTCTCGAGGAAAAAATTAATTTGTTCATGATACAGTAACCCTACCTTAAATACATTCCAAATATACGGGAAGAACACAATACATATGAACAACTTGGGTTTAATTTGCAATTCGATCAATTTCTTTAGAATTAGAGAGAGCTTAAAATTAAAAACAAACTATATCGGAAGAAAATATCTTATACTTCATATCTTCATTCAAATATTTCATTGAACGCGAAAACGGATAACTACTGTGAACCAAAACAATATTTTTTCATCATTCATAAGTATTCTATTGTTTCTATTTTTGTATTTCTAGCTAACGACAGAAATCGAATTAATACAACATTTGATAAAAACTTACATTATTAACCACCATCTATAGACTAATTTTTATCTCTTGATTGAACAACTGGACTTTCATGTCTTCGAGGCTCAGAAACGAGCAGGGCGATGTCGAAAGATCGGTGTCAATAAAAAGAAGCTCATAACTACAGCGACACAATCACCGTTTCAAACCTAGATCCCGCTCACTTTGATACCCCGTCGACAACGGCAACTTTGGATATAATACGAGCATGTATTTGCTCAATCGCTTCATGCAGTCCCCGCGGTCATTCATCACGGAATTACGCGTCCGACAAACGTATCGCAGCACCGCCGACATCCCTCTCGCAATCAATCTCGCATCACGCTCCGCGACCATTAGCAAAAAACCGAATGATTAAATACAAATCGCTTCGAATTAGCGGAACGAAAAACGGCCGATTCCCCGCTCTTTTCCCGAGAGAGACCCGGAAACGCTTTTTTTTGCCTTCGACAGCAAAGAATGAGAAGGATAAAAGCGGATCCTCTCGTTTAAAGTGATTAACGCTCTCGGGGAATCATTAATCATAAAACGCGTGACCGCGGCGGTAGCTTTTCCCCGTTGTTTCGTGCATGCTGACACGCTTGAGCCTACTTTGAAAACTAAGAATCTCAATCGTAAGCTAAGGATCTTCGCTCATCCGAAACGGAATGGGCTGAACGAAATAAAGTTGTAAATATATCACCCACTTCAATGCGCTAAGGTTGGGACACAATCAACGTGTACTTAATGTGTACGTAAGACGTGTAGCGTTAACGTGAAACCTACAAAAGTTGGCAGTGTATAAATGAATAGCAACGGACACAGTCCCCGTGTACGTACGCACATATATGGGCAACTTCTATCTTTACGAGTTTCGCGTACACGGACAACCAATCAGGATTCACCTTGCGATAGCTGCGCCATCTGAAGAAATATACAAGTACTACTATTTGCGGTCCGCCATTACAGACCGAAGATTTGAATAATCATTAAGCCATAATTATTAAACCGAACTACATAATAATTGTTTCATTTTTATCCATCATTCTATAAGATTATAATTCTCTTCATCTCTTTGTAAATGTTAGAACACTCAGCGTGCATAGCGCCTACGAGTGTCCATTGTTCCCTAGGATTTTCTGATGTCTCTGATTGGCTGAGGTTCACGTTTTGACTGTGTCCGCTAGTACCAAGTTCCAAGTTTGACGTACAAGTGTCACGTCTCAAGTCTTGCATACATGTCGATTGTGTCCATGCCATGATTGTGTTCGTCGCTTGTACTTAAATTTCTCGATCTTAGCTAATAGAACGTAGATATACTATCACATAAATTACACAATTACTGTAATAATTTTCAATTTTATCAAAACTTTGTAATTATACGCACGACGTACTGTCTTCGGGAGGTTTTCCTCCCAATTAGAGTGGATACCAGGCAGATTATTTAATTTTTCCTTCCCCCCACAGGAATGACTACCACCTGGCCTGGTGCCTATTTATAGTCCTATAGAATGAATAAATATATATTCAGCAACACGAAGAATGGTGACAAGTCATGAAGTGGGTTTAGCATAAGACGGAAATTTAAGTGCAATAAAAGACGACTAACATCTGCGTGATTCAATTAAATGTAACAGAAAAACAACTGAAGAGGATCTACGTATCTTTCTAGCTACAGCGATATCAAAATCTTTGGTAAATCAATTCAAGCCCTTATTTTCAGAAAAATACCCAAAATTCTATCAATTGTAAGTCTAGCATGAATTATACTAATGAAAGACTTGATCGAAGTATTTGTTTCATCTAATTTCTATCTTGGAGAAAGTATTCTAAGGTAATTTTATTGTAAGTTTCTTCTACATGGATTGAAATGAATATCGGAAAATTTTATTAACTGAAAACTAAAACATCCAAGTAGTAAGTATGATACACCAAAACGCTCTGTAATGCCTATTACCGATTACAAACGATGTAATAGCAGATAGATGGATTAATTGATTTTCCGTGTACGGGATTGATTTACGAACCTTTACATTTCATCTAATCCTCCATTAAAATTACACGATATTCACTGAATGAAACGAAATAGGCGATTACCAGATGTAAATTGATGCAAAATACATTTTCAGATACGCTCTATTGGCTTCAAATATCAACTAATACGGATAAGTACGTATAATGATTAGATATTTAAATGCCAAAGGATGGATCGTCCTATCTCTACCGAAATTCATATATTAGGACGTTGGGGATAAATGACTGCAAATAAAAATTATTCCATAATCCTGCAAATTTTCAATTAAATCGAGTTTGAAATGGATGCAGATAGTAAATTACGTTAAAATATACATCGTAGTGAATAGCTAGTTTAGTTACACAATAACCGAATTTGAACTTCGTGTAAATGAAGCAATTGAGCGGAATATGAAATTCTATGAACTAATTTTCGTTGAACAGCAAAAAGCATTTCAATCTAGCTTTACTGATGATCAACTTTGATGTGGTATTAAATGTAGCACGTGTACATATACACTTATGTAAAAGAATCCATTTTGCAATATCCTACCTGATGGAAAACGTTCTTTTAAATTCTTTCATGACAACTGAAAATATTCCACACATTGAAATACTTTTAAAGTTTTAATACTTCCATCATTGGCAAACGATATAAATCATACAGCTATATTGTGAATTCACATTCATACTTCCTAGCGAATTTTGTACCCAAATACGTCACAAATTTTCTGCCACCATATTCTGATGAATACAATGTTTTTCATTTGTCATTTGATACGAGATAAAAAATCTTTCATTTACTTATGACTGTAATGGCATGAAATCTACTGAAGTTTGACTATACTGAACAGTGGCACTCATTAAGATTTCTCCTTATGGAATCAAAAAATGAAAGTGGACCCAGTACTAACCCGTGCGGTTCTCTTTAATTATAATTTTCAGCTTAAACCGACAAACATTCAGGAGTCCAAATGGGTAAAATGGCGTATCTAAAACTACATATGCACCCAACAAGCCTGAATAGTGTCGTCCTGCAAGAAACAAACTTACTCCCGATTTTATATTCTACACCGACCCTTCTCTACACGTTTTTATAGTCACTAGATAAATTTTACCCCTCCGTTTAGAGGTAATAACTCATAATTGCGGGCGCCCTTTCCTGCCTCTTCTGACTTATAGATTTTTTACGCATCCTCCTTTTATGCATGATCGCAAACAAGTCATCCTTACTCATCAACCTCGAAGGATAATATCTCTTTATACAGCGACGCTTCTTCGGCTAAGGAAAAAGGAGCGCTGCAAAAAAGGCGGAAACGACGGACTTTGTATCGTAAATATGGTTTCGCTACGATAAATCTCGCGTATGAAAACGGGCTTCAATAAAGCGGACTCTTTGTCATCCCTGGGAGCTATCGCTGTGTCCTCTATTCCTTCGCGCAATTTACATAATTGGGGGAAGGAATAAATGATGACGCAGTCCGACCATCTTTCAACCGCTCTTTTCATTAGGAACGACGTTAAGATTAGACTAATTAGGCCAGCGTGAATGGCGAAATATTTACGATGTTTTAAGAAACCCAACACGTGATGTTTGAGCGAGTAATAATATGATTGGGGTCCTGCGAATGAATAATTTCTTTTCGAGTCATAATTAAAATTCTAAATTTCGTTAAAATTTTTACAGCTGGATAATTATGAATATTCTAGCTAGCTAACAGCCACATAAAAATTTGCATAGAGCTTGTGAATACGTTTGATACCAAGATTAACAAAATTTTATTAATATTTATTTATCTTAATATATTTCGTAGAAAAATCATTGTTTAACCTTTAATTATGTAAACTTAATTTGAACAATTCATTTTAAAATACGTTAAAAATTGTAAATTTCTCAATAGAAAGAAGTTAGTTTAACCTAAAAATTTACTTCTAGCTAAATAAAAAATACGCCAAACCCCTTCGAATTAATCAGAATTAAATTCCACTCCACGAAATAATATATTGCGACAAAAATGAGCGTGCAATAAAATTATAAACACTAGTCCAATTCCACAAATATGTACATGTTATAAAAAACTTATCGTACACACATTATCGCAATGAAATAGTTCTAATGATGGAATGTTAGCAAATATAACAGAATTATTTTAATTCTATTCTACTCAAAATTATACGTAACTACAAAGCCTAAAAACGTCATTTTAATAATAACCGTAATGGGATTCCGAGCATGACATGACCCTCATTTCACCCCTTAAATATCAGAAGATGAAGGTTTATATTCCTCATTTTAACATACATTTATAATAAGAATACTTCGCCTCTTGATACAAAATCTCGCTGTGAAACCTATCGTCTGGAAAAGGCATTTTACGGGTTCAGCGAAGATAACTCTCGTCACTGTCTAGACATCGAATGCCACCCGCGATAAATTAGTTCCGGCTCAACTGGGGTCCTTATTAATCAATCTGGAACAGCGATTAAGCATCTTAATGCGTTTTCTTTCCATGCGAATCGGCGGTCGACGACAACGGCACCGATAATGTATTATGGCCCTCATCTGACCCACACATCACACTGCCATCGCTCATCCATATGGCGCGACGATGACAAACAACAACAGAGCAAATAAAGTATTGCAAAAGCGTTCTCGCATGGATCCTATTACTGATTTGCCAATCGCTTGAAATTTATACTTTCTCCCTATTTTTAGTAACGTAGGATGTCGATAACCCCGGAAATTTATCCCTTAAACACTTCGCAACGATTCAATGAATTCATACTATTAAACTTGATGATTTACTCCTGCGTGGAATTGTTCAAGTATGTTGTTATTTCTGAAGTTTATTGGCTTGTTATTATTCTAGGTTGTCTATCGAAGAAGGGGCTGATTATCTGAAAACGATAATAACAGCTTTTTCAAGTAAAATCTGCCCATCAATGATGTTCGTTAATAAAAGTGACCTGACGAAGCTTGAATTCCAAATTAGCGCCAATTCATATAGCGTACCCTATTACAATATCGAAGTAAGTTTTACATACCCTATTCATTGTTGTTTTTTAATTTTGGTTTAAATGAGAATTAGCTGAACAAAAGAGGTCAAAATAAAGAGAACAGAACGTAACCTATTCCAGCAGACAAGAATAAAAAATACGCAAATACCTACATAAGTGGACTACCCTCGGTAGGTTTATTTAATTAAATATTCATTACGTAGGCAACTCACCCCACCCTTCATGTCATATAACAACTAAGTTATTATTCCATAAGATGTAAGATATATGCAAATAAAGTCTTACAATTTTTCCAAAGTATTCTTTTAATATTTATTTCTGAAATATCAAATTGTGTACTAAAAATCATCTCGACGCACATAGATATTTTCGTATTATACTTGAAAATTATTTCGTAACAATGTTGTACCAAAATCATATGCTAACCCTCCACAGAAATAACTATGATAAAATCCATACAAAAACTTTAATCGAGTAAAATCGAAACTTATTAGACTCTCCTTACATCCAACAATATATACCTAACAGAAGAAGGCCTTAATGAGGCAACGTGGATATACCTCCAACACGCTCAGAGGGATATTTACAACACTTTCCCAACCATCTCCTTCCTAATCGCATTTTTCAGCCTGGGCAACACATCTAATACCTTTCTTTCCCAGACGTTTAAGGAAAGATCACGCGAGCAGCGGAAGTCGGCAACAAGGACGGGTCACGACACGTCAAACCCCGAGCGCGGAATTGACTCACCGTTGCACTCGGGAAAAACCTGTTAAAAAGAACGGGGGTGCAAGGGAAAGGGTGAAGGGGCAACGAGCAAGAAAGGGTACCCTTTTTAGGGGTTACATTACCCGGAAACATAACAAAAAAACCGGTATGGAGGCATGCAAAACTCTAAACATGCAAAGGGATACCAAACGAAGGTGGATACACGCGGGCATGCGTCGTGCAACCAGATTAACTACATACGTAAGTGCAGCCGTATGAGTGCTCAAACGCACGCCATGCAAAAATACATAAACGAAAGATCATGCAATGCCATTCGCGGTGAGGGACGACAATAGGTGGGCCGCGGGGTGGGGAGTTGGATAGTGACGGAATATCTAAGTTACCTACCAGGAGAAGATACACATTACTTGAATACGGAAATGGGAATTTTGGGAACATGGAATACTTGGACTTAAGGTGGGAAAACAAGGTTTCCTCCTTCACTTTAAAATTTCAATATTTTCTTTTTCTTGGAATGTTGAACTATTAATACTTTGGGTGGGGAAACTGCGGTTATACTTCGGTTCTAGCGAAAACTCAGACATTTCATTTTTCCTTCTTAGAATCCTTGATTAAAAATTATCTTTCAGACTATCTAGAGACGATTTCTTTAATTACGAATTTTTCCCATGAAAGTTAGGTCCAAAAGTTCTATAATTAGTAAAGTTCATATCGAAATATAGGAAACACAACAAATTCAATCACTTTCAATACTTCCTGCACACTTAAATACTTCCATAACGTTCCACTAATAGTATCCTGCAACTCTATTTAATAACAGGTGAACAAGGCGATCACGGAATGAAGATACTAATTCAAAAAGATTGCTTATTCAACCTTATTTTAAGCATTTATATACATTGAATATAAATGTAAGCAACCGATGAAAATATTTTACCTATTATAATGTAATAAATTAACCTTTCATAATGATTTTTTGCATTGCATTGTAGTTAATTTCTTTGCGAAATCAAATTCGCGTAATTATTATTAGTCTATAATCCATCCTAAAATGCACGTACTATTCCAACACGGTGATCATCCACCCTCACTGATAATGACACTTAAAATACAAAATTACGTGTAAAAGGCAAACAAAAAAAAATCACCCCACGTTTGGAGAGATAATTTCGATAGTTTCCCTTCGAACTCACCATCGAGTACCCGCACAAACAAGTGAGCGACACGCCTAAAACCACCGCTACATTAAATAATCTTCCGACGCGAGCTATCGATTATTTCGCTCATTACGTCCCAATATGTTTATCAAAGCGAAAATTCTGCCCCCCGTGAATTCGACACCGGTCTTAGCCGGTGATGAAAGCGCGGCCAATCATCCGCCGATAAAACAACGCCGCAACGGGAAAATTCCTCGCTATTTTTTATTCATCGACAATTTCGATGAGGGAGAAACGAGCGCTTTTGACTGCTTAACCCCGTCCGCTGTCCGCCGTTGACGGACGCGGGCTAATTTCCAAAATACGAAATCTAATCAAGATACGAAGCGACCCATCAGAGTTTTTCTTTCCGAGAGAGGGGAAATAATTTTGGATAACTTTTTAGATGGGGAAAATTCAATAATCCCTCTGGCTACGGTTTTCATATTTTCGACGTTATGAAACGTTCGGGATATTCCGTTGATAACATTCTGGCTTGGTGAGGAAATCAAGCGTAAACTACATCACTCATCATCTAGCCTAGTAAGCCTCATCCACCTCAACTAGCTCTTGGTAGCTTATTTGATTTAACTGAGGTTCCAACCTGTATTCAGGCTGAATTTTGTCGCTGATGTCTGTTAGCGTCAAAAGTAAAACTCTGAAATGGATGTGGGCCAAGTTATAACCCTTGCGGTACACCTTTATTTAAATTTTCAGCTCAAACAAAACTTTCAGGAGTACAAATGGGGAAAATAGCATATCTACATATGTATCCTGTGTGCCGGCTTTCGGCGCGTGGCAGGGGATGCATGAATAGAGTCTCTTTATCCCTAAACTATTGATTACGCGCGAAATTCGCGGAAAATAAGAATTTTTGAAGAGATTAGTTCAATCACATATTTCCCTGAACTTCTTTGTAGTTTCGGAACGATCTACATAAAAGAAAGGACGCATAATTACGTACATTTTCTGAGTTTATCGAGTAAATTAAGCCTTTTTTTTTAACCTTCCATTATCTAAAGATTCTCATCCTGCATCCTGAAAGATCTGCGTAACGCTCACTGATTGATGGCGTGAGTTCCCGTAAACATCCACTTTTATTTAACTATCTTGTGTAATATATACCCTTCATTTAAGTATTACTTGTCCCGGAAAGACTGTGACAAACTGTTATTTAATCTTAAAAGCAGTCGAGTTGGGGCACTGGAGTACATTTCATAATTACTCCCGAGTCTCAGCACTTAAAAAAGTTATTCTCAGAATTCTTCATTACGAGCAGCAATTAATTTCCTATTGTGTACGTACTCTTGGCCTCAAAAGGCCGATTTCCAAGATTTTCAAATTTTTAAGGATTCATAAACGAGGAAAACTAAAGTGAGCACCCGAGAATTCACGGGAATTCCTCAAGGAAACCGTGGCACTTAAACCACGTCGACCAACTCGGGACGGCATGTGAAAAAATACCGCGTCGACCAACTCGGGACGGCATGTGAAAAAATAAATAATAAACACAAAACCCGCCACCAACACAAACTCAAAGTACAGCGAATATACACGGGTGAAACTGGCACCACGATTCAATTTTTCTCCAATTTATGCACTTCCAAAAAGCAATACGGTTTTAAGACGGATCGGGGGGCATGCAATCGACCCGTCTGAAAACCTCGCATCTCCCAATTACTCACCATCACGTAGTGCCTTTGCATTTCCGTTTTCTCCTGCGCTAATTTTTCGCACTCGATTTTCAAACTATATTTGGGAGTGAGGGGGGATTGGATAGGGGAGGGGGTAGAGAGAGAAGAGAAAGAAACGGAATAAAAAACCATAACAAAGAGAGAGGAAGAACGACGTTATAAGAATTTGAATAAGAGGCGATAAGGCGATTTGATAGAGACAAACGAAAACGGTAACAAACAAAACACGCCTTCCCTGTGAGGGAAAGCTCCTTCGACGCTACCGGATCAAGAGAGAGATGGAAAGGAAAGAGAAAGGTAGATGGGGGTGAAACAGAGGTGTTGAGGGGGTATGAGCGAAGCGCTTCGCTGTAAAATAGCTGGAGCAGCTAAGACGTGTAAAGCCGACAAACAGGAGCATTCCGTCAGACACATACACAAACTCACACACACATAACACACACAAACACACTCACATACTAATATGTAATGAGACACACTGTACACACAACTCAGAATCACTTTTAGCTTGAGAATCACTCTTTTGTAACTGAGAGACAAATTATGATCTCCAACACAAGGAAAAGGTTAATTTGACAGGTAAAAATGAGGTTAATTTTACTCGTTAAGGCGTGTACCTAGGGAATTTCCCGAGAACTTGAAAAAGACTGATTTGACCAGGATTCGAACCCAGGTCAAACTTTTTCCCTCCTCGGGAATTAATTTCAACTTCAACTCAAGCACGAATGCATTAAGTTTAGAGACGACTTCTGTATAAAATACCGAAGAGAGAAAACAATAGAAATCAATTAATGTAAAGGAGCGAAATATCGGATTAATGAAATTTAAAAAATCTGAAATTTACAATGAAAATTAAATTCCTAAACATCCCTCTTATCCATAGTTTCATAATAACACCACATATTATTAAGTGATACAGTAAAATTTATTTAATGTTTACGATCGAGTCACTTAGAAATTGTTCTTGGCTTTTTCACCTTAGAAGACTGTACTCACCAACTTAAAAAAAAAAATCAAACCACTCACGATTTACGTAAGGATTCATTACCTAAATCGAAAAACTTCAACTACGTACAGTTTCAAGCAATTAAATTGACTAACAAAACTGGAACGAAGAACAAAATGATATCCTCGGAAATTATTCTTCAAGGTATAGAAAAAAGGGAGCTTGGAGCCAGAATAAGAATCAAGGAGTAGATTTTAAGACTACATCCCGCGATAAAAAGTAGCCAAGAGGTAGCAACAAAACAGCTGGTGCTTTTAAGAGATAATACCTTACATAAAAATTTAAGCACGTCTCTTATTGCTGCCTCATCAGAATGCTAAAGCGTCAAGACAGGTTACCCATCAGGCGGAAAAAACCGAACTTGACGGCTGAGCATTCGACAGATACGTTACTTCCCTTCATTTGAACCAATTAATGCGATTAATGTCGGGAATTATTCGAAGGTGGAAAACTTAAAGGTTACGCAAAAAAGTCCGTTCTCTCAAGGGAAATTTCCACGACCCGGAGTAATAGCTCAAAGTTTAGGGCCTATTAGGCGAGCCACGCGCGATTCGAGGTATCGCAATGCGATACATTCGATACTCCGATTCCGCATGCAACTGTTTTGCTCGTAGGGGGAACGTTTCGAGTTTAATCCGATTCGTAACAGGTTGACGAGGTTATTGACGTGAGGCCAGAAAATAGCTTTGCCGATTAATAAAGAGGAAGAGAAGAATTGCAGCTATTATCTGTAAGAGGCTAGGGATTATGACAAGGAGTGAAGAAGTGGGCAATTTAAGTTTTCCTCGAGGTTTATTTGTCCCTTGAGAGATGCTCGGAACAGGGATTCGAGATGAAATCTGGAGATTGCTAGCAAAAGGCATCTTTTGAATGCAACAATAATACTTCGAGATAAAAATATCCGTGGGCAAGTGAATCAAGAACCTCTCTTAAGAATAAGTATGTATCATTTCGTAGATGATGTCTACAAGAAGATGAAACTAGTCGCGCCAAATCTATTTCTGAGGAAATTACGAAAGTACATATATTATTTCTGTTATATTATTTCTATTTATATTATCTATATATATTATTTCCGAAGTCTTAAAAGAAGCCTGCCCACAAAAACTCCTTCAAAAGAGGTTCATTGATTTCAGATTAAAGATTCATTCCTTAGTCAATTGGGATTAATAGAAAACGTTATAAGGCAAAACATCCCATAGTTGTTCCTATTGTGCATCGTAAAAGTAGTATAAACATTTAAGTTCCTTTGTTGTACATTTTTTTCGTAGTAATTCACATTATGACTTCGCTTCAACGACGAGATATCATTGAGTACTTGATAAATAACAGCAATATTTTAAAAAATTAATAATTTATTATTTGATATACGTATAGACTACTTGAATACGGGTATATTAGTAACAATCGCAAGCCTTGCTCTGGATAAGACGCTGAACAGCAATAAAATGGACATAAAAATATATAATATTTTACCTTTTTGATCTATGATGTAACTTAAATTTATTTTATGGCTAGTACATTAAATAACACGAATTTTCCTTGCCTCATTGAGTACCCCAAGATCAAAGAAAACATTATTTTCAATCCACTTTCATGCTACAAAATGAAAATATTCCCATGATTAGCATAAGAAATACCCCAGAAGTTGATTTGATCAATATAAAACTGTCATAAACGACCAAAGTCTCCCTACGGCTGAGAAAGAAAACTAAACGCCCATCTCACGAAAGGATAAATATCAGCAACAACACTTTCACCATGAAAACAAATCTAGCGAAAAATCATCGACGCGATTCTAAACCGATTACCTATCCGAACACTTAGCGCTTTCGATCCCAAGCAAACCGTCAATGCGTCATAACATTATCCCTTCCTTCGCGGGCAAAAACAATAAAGCTGACAAGGTGCGGAGACGCCACTTCCAGGAGAAGAGACGGCACCCACGGCTAACGCCTCCAGAGTCTTTTTTCTTAATGTATTCATTCCTTTAACCCCGAGAAAATCCGCTCGGATGTAATCAATTGATGTAATCTCGGCGGAGGAAAATTGCCTCTTAAGAGCCCTCGACGTAATTCCTTACCTCGCGGCGAGATATTAAATAGAATCCGCGCGAGTGGAAGGAGGGGCGAGAGAAAGATAAGCTCGGGAAAAAAAATCGACGACCCATTAAATGGTACGTTTTATAATCTCGGCGGGCATGAGCGCAAAAAAAGTGAAAAACGGCCGGCGCGGGGAATATCATGCTCGGGAATCTCATTAAATTGCGTGGAGCAAATAGAAAAAGAGCTACTCGCGGCCATTGAGTCCTGGGAATGAACGATGGGGAAATGAGTACGAAAAAAAGGCTCTCCGCCCGCGAGCGATTCCACACTGTTACCGGGGGACAATGTGAGAGGATGACGTCGCTGTATCCAGCCATTAGAATTTACCCTTTTGTTGTGACGCATATTCGACTCGGGTAGCCGGGAGCTATTGCGTAAGCTATTTCGGTTCGGTATCGGCAACCCGATTCAAAACACGTCACAACCGAAGAGTAAGTTTCATTGGCTGGAGACTGCGACGACATCACTTCCTCCAAGAACTGATTCAAAACCACAAAGTAGTCTTCTTCTGTCTACTTTTCCGATCTATCTCTTCCTTTCGTAGCTAACATGACGATGGGTTAGATGTAAGAATAGATTTATAGTCTCAATCTCGAACTGAATAAAGTCCTTCGTCATTATTAATATGCCTCACTTCGAATAGCCTATCGAATCGACTACAGAGAGTCGATGGAGCTTACCCGGTCGCACAAAACTGAACATTTGTCACGGCTTCGGAAATCGATCGCGTTGCCGAATCCGAGTCCGAAGTTTGTTCAAAATTTGCCCAATAGCCCCCCAGGTCTCGAGATGAAGAAATACGCAGTTTCTCTGTTCCAAGTCGCCGAGATATGGATAGAACCTGCATTCATCTGCTGCCTGGCGGATTATACCATTTCGAGTGCAGGATGATTCCACGCTGCGATACTCACCGTGTGCGGAGATCGGCGAGATTGTCGGTAAATTATAGCGATGAAGAACCGTTCGGATCAGTGGGACGTGTTCACTGAGAATGTTAGCAGATGTAGCGAGAAATGGACCTGGAAACTGAGGAAACTTCTGGTGCGAACAAAGTTACCGCGTATCGATAACAAATTTAAAATGACCCATACATAATACATAATATTCAAGAAAGCCCGAAATCTGATATAGTATCCCAGCAAGGAATGAGGCTTTTCTAGTTATTTAAATACAGCTTAATTCGAAGAAATTGTTTTTCATTGACAAAGCATCTTTGGAGATTTACCCAATAAATCATTCAAAAAATACAACGGCCCCTGTCATATATCTATTTAACATTTTAATTGCTTTTAACGCTAAGATTATTAGTATCTGCAATGCATGAAGTTAATTATTTATTTTTATTCTCCTACGTTTAACAGCTTACTAATGTTTAAGATCTACAATTCATTATTATATTCATTATCTAACGTCATAAAATTACTGAAAGCCGTGTAGATCATGATGAGAAACAATTTATCTAAATTACATCATTTACATTTCGTTTTACGGACATAGCCGATATATTCAACAAATTAAAAGATTTCAGATTGCTGTTATATTCATTTCGCAATCTTAAAAAAATAATACATTCCAGCGACTTTGAAACCACCCAGTCAACTAGAAAACAATCCTACCCACGTTTCTAGGTGCAACACCAAAAACTGGACGACTTAACCCTTGTAAACCTAACCCGAGGCCTGAGGGGATTCGGCAGATAACACTTCGACCCGGCAAAACACAGGCACACGGAAACAGCAGCTAAACTAGTCCTAGCAGAAGACAAAATTTCCCCCACGAAAACAAACGGCGCGGGAAATAATCGGGGAAGGTGGGCAGGGAAGGAATTCCCGCAAAGCCCCAAAATGTGAACTGCCCTCCGGCGATGAGCCCCCCATCTCCCCCGAGCTGGTCCCACCTTAATTATCACGCTTCGACTAATCGCCCTTCGTAACGGGCCCGTTCATCACGCGACCCTGGAGACCGCGGAACGGTAACATTGTGAGCGAGAGTGTTGCGGCACACACTCACGGGGGTACGGCCGAGTGGGTCGCGCTCCCATTAGATGCCCCGATACGGAAGTATGGAAGTGACTCCCTTCCCACCACTAAATTGACCTTTAATCTGCCATCTCTCTTCTAACGGGCCCGCCGCTGGGGCGGGGCCCCTTGGGAGTTCCCGTCATGCCGAATGCGATCCCTATCCGACGCGGGGCGCCCTTCTTTTGTTCCCGCCCAAAGCGATCGGTTATCCGCGAGTGGAAACGTTCTCTTTCCCGGGAGATAAAGGCGGTGCATTTCGAAATGCCACGGGGGATGCAAAAAAGAAAGAAAGGGTTATGCCTTCGGTTATTGGAGAGGAAAAGGTTGCCCAAAATTCAACTCTTTCGGGCTGACTTCAGCGGAATTCAAATGATGCATTAACGTAAAGCATTGCGAGAAATCAAGAGATGAAAGGAATAATATCAAGTACTTTTTGAAAAATATGTAACGCACTTACCTAAAATTAACTATTGCGGTCAAAAAATACATAAAATAATAAAAAAATATTTCGAGACAGTACTTCTGGTACGGTATAGCTAAGAAAATAGTGAAATCTAGATGATCAGGCGTTACTTTGTCGAAAGCCATTTTAGATAATTTGGTACAGAAATTTTTCAAAACATTTTTTGAAATATTTCTGTACCAGATGATGCTACTTCGGTAGCGAAACCGGTCGTCCACTAAATAAAAGTATGAAAAATTACACTGTTTTTATTCAACCTCTATGAAAATAGTAATTTAAAGACATTATTTCAGAGCGAGATTCGGATTTAAACGTACCTATCAAACCCTAACGGCTGGCTAATCAAGTTCAAGTAATAACTCACGGATCTAGATTGAAATCTTTGCATCGAATGAATTGCCACATATGCTCGCTATAACTCATACTTTTCTCTAGTTGAAGCCGGTGCAGTCTATAGCAGATATTCTCCAAAATAATAACACACAGCAGGTATGAAGAATTCGACGTTAAGCTTGTTAACTTCCGTTACAAGCAACCGACATAAAATTTGTGAATGCAGCAAAATGTAAATGAAACAATTCGGCAGTTAAGAATTGAATTTTTATAACGCTTCCACAACAGTTTCTAGTGATACTTTCAATTAAAAAGGGTATTTTATTTCTGAACTTACACGAATAATACTTGTAATACTTGACTGATACTCTATTTCTGATTTTGACTATAATTAATTTCAATAAGGAATACGATAAATATAAAAAGATCAGAAATATGTACATCAATGAACATAGTAAGCAATAGTATGAGCTATTATACATTGAATAGCAATACTAAAGAGTAAATATACGTAATTCATCACACTGATATATATTATCAATATATTTTCATCCACAGAATGACAAGAAGCTTTGATTTAACGCTTACAATTTCAAAATTAATTCCACTAATTTCAGCCAACTTTTCCATTTATACTATATCCTTCACCGGCCTCACACAATACACTAATTCAGAATAAATCTCAAAACAAAACCAGACGAACTAATGTTCAAATCGCGCCACTCTATAAACTCCCAAATTTATACCCCCCGTCCATCCCGGGGGGAAATGGCAACATCAAAAATAACCAACGGCGAAATAACGACCGACAAAAACCCAAACTCCGGAATCATGACCTGCCTCACCTCGCGCAAAATCACCGAAAATAAGAGCATCGCGCGGGCATTTCATTCCTCCGGCCGCTAATTAACTGCCCCGATAAAATTGCATTAATTCCGCGCTAGACGCCCCCCGCCCTGGAAACTAGCCCCCGCCGAATAACTCGCGTCACACGCTGAAATTCGAAACCGTACCGCCCACGCGGCGAAAAATAGACGAGTGGCCACCAAAGTGCCCGAATTAGCGGCGATGAGTCCCCGCAAAACTTCTCGTCCGGCCGAGCGAAGAACAAAAACAATTGCCGACCGCAAACTCGCACAGGTTGATTTTCAACGCCGCAGCGGCAGTTTGCATTCCGGAATTGAGTGGAGTTCCGCAGAGTTTGGACCGGAGAGAGGGAGGTGGGGGGGATGCTGTGATACATTCTCCGCGACCTGGATTATCTTCCCTGAAATTCGAGCCGAAGGGAATCTGTTCTGAGAATTTTCGTACCTGCAATTACGATAATACGCGGAATATTTTAATCGTATTTTTTTGCCTTACGACTTGACGGCTTGTACTAAATCGCATAACGAATTTCCTTTCAAAAATACGATCCAACTGATTCGTTCAGCAGAATTTGCCCTGTAAATGAACAAATAATTACTAATAACAATATAAAAATCGACATTTTCTTTAATAATTATTTTCCCATTCTCATGGGTGTTTTCCTGCTATGGTGTATTTTTCCTGGGTGAAAACTTAGTGAAGTATTTTTTCCCTTGTAATATTTTTAAAGCCTTGTAATTACTTTTATAAAACCGGGACCTGGGAAACTCGGGTTCGAGTACCGATCAAGTCGGTTATGTACAAAGCCGCCTTTATCCATTTCCTTCCCTTTTTATAATTTTTATACGACGAAAGGTTTTATGCAACAGAATCGTTAGTCTCTATCTCGCCCAAATAAAAGTCACTATTTTATTATTATTATTTATTTTGTTATGCAGTTTATCTACCTTACGAGACTATTAAAAATCGAAACCGATAGTTAACAAAAATATATTTAATATCCATTAAAGTATCAATGCCAAGGACAGTTTCAAACAATTAGTGATCTACGTTGAACAAAATGTATTTTTTCCAAAATAAAAACCATTTTTCTCCACTGCATACATCTCTAGGGAGCTAGAACATGGATGATTTATCACACAGTATTATCAAATTAATACGATTAAAACGTAAAGAGCAAATATAACTGAATGGACAAATTGAAATCTATCTCAGCCCTATTTGCGGGACAGCCTGACATGTGATACGCTTTCCAATGCAAATAAATGAATAATTGCTCCAGTCCAACTAAATTACGCACGAATGACAGCGTAAATACATTAAAATTCATTAGTTAAAACAATCCGGAGTCCATTACCACAAGCTAATAATGGGAAAGAAAATAATCCAGCGGCTAGCTCGTAATAATTTGATAGCTAGTGATGACGTGGTAACCACCTGCAAGGTAGCAGGCGTTTAACCGATGCATAAGACGAGTCATAACAGGAATTGAAAGGCTAAAGCAGAGAATGATGCACTCCTAAAATATTTCCAATATCTGTCGATCACTTCTGTTTCCCTGCAAAACCACACAAGAGTTACTGCTGATAGAAATCACTTCCACGAAGGATACCTTTCATCACCAACCAAACGACGGATATTTCACAGAGAAGCTATTTAATGGAATCGAGAGAAAAGACCTTTCTGCACCCGCAATAAGAAGCTCATATCCTATCTGACCTTGGAGGCTCTCAAGCGCGTACTTAATTCATAAGTCTTGACATTAATAGGAGTTGCAAAAGAAACGTGTCAGCCTGAAATGGACTGACTTGGGTTTCAGAAGAAACGACTGCACGTCCACCGCATCGGTTGCAGCTCGTAATAACTTCTAACTTATTTAATCCATTAAGGCTTTATTACCTTAGAGACCTTGAAATTACCAAGAGAGAGCGGATGAGAACGCAACACCGTGTTGATAGGTAAATTGTTTGGATGAAATCATCGCTGATGTGGTGAATTCGTTTTTTCTTCTTGCAACCTCTCATTAGAGTCCATACCAAATAATTAAGGATCAACGTGAGAATTTACCAGGAGAATTAACGACAAAAAATGAAGAACACAATGAAGGAAAAGAAGTATCATTCATTTCTATTAAATTTGCTGACACAAAAAGTGATTCCTAGGTTGCTGAAGCAACTTCTATAGATGGTTAGTATGAGTAAGTGTTTTAACAATCTTAGATCAATCTTTTTCAAGGATATGCAGGGAATCCTAAAATTAACAGATACATACGAAGAATGAAATAAGTAAAAACGGAAGAAAGCCATAAAAATGTACCGCAACTAATTCTGGAATTCTGTGTCACTGAAAATGTACAGATTGTTGCCAAGTTGCAAAGATTTTTTCCCATGCTATTATCTTTGGTTTAATTTAAATGTGTACAAATTATGCTGACATACGAGGTTAGGTGGAAGAGAGGTGCACATGGACCTAACCTCGCCAATGAAAGGGTCAAACTAACTAATGATTTCCCAAGTATAATGAAGCAGATGTACTTTTATATCACTTTCTGTGAAACATTATTTAATTTTCCGAATTCACCTATCAAATCTGGGACACCCAGTATTTTAACTACGAAATAGTAACTGGTTAAACATTTTCGACGAACAGTTGCATTCATTTTCAAACTTACGAGCATTTAGTTTCATTACGATATTTCTCTAAATGTTAAAAATTTCACCAAAAAAAATCAAAATCATTTTTAGGGATTATTCTAGTCACTTAATTATATATCTTGATTTCACAAAAAACCTTGCGTACATGGTTACAATTAAGCCATAAAATCATCAAAAGATTAGAACACGAGGACATTTCTCCAAACCAATGGGAGTCTCTAAATTTCCTCGTTGATTATTATTTTGATACACAGCACAGAGTGATCCACAAACACACAATAACACTCTCAGACTCACGCAAAACATTCTCAGACACACACGAGGCAAACTCCGATCTCATTCTTCCACCCACGCACACACACACCGAAAAAAAAGCCAACGCTCTTAAAACGAGCGAATATAAAGTGTCGCGAGAATGCGAAAAACAGGCGCTGCCCGTGGTAAACATTCAAATAAAACAAACAAATGAAGGGGGACGAACAACAAACCCATCGAGACGTGCAGGTTCGGAGGTTCTAACTTTAGGTCGGGGTGGGAACCTTTTTTTCCGAGGGAAAACGAACAAGTTCCGTATGGTACTTCCCAGAAATCAAGGTGCCAAAAAAAGTGGTTAGGCCGGACGTTGGGGTCTTTGGTTAGTGACAGACTGTGTTAGAGGAGGGAGTTACAAAACACGGTGCTAGAGGTGCATGGCAAACTAGCAGGACAAACACAAGACTTGTTAATTCCCCAGAGTTTGTTTTTCCCAAAAAAATATTTGACGAAGACCAAAATTTATTGGTTTGCCAAACGTAGATGAAAAGGAGGTTGGAATGCGACAGACCGAGTTTCTTTTCTAGCGATTTACTTTTCTTTCGAGAGTTGTATTTAAACCCGGCAGCGATTCAAATCGTCCGGAACTGTAGCCGTTGAAATATATTGTGGACTCATTATCAGTTCTCCATTCAACACTGAGTTCCTAAGTTATATTCCTTCTACCAGACCGTTTTCTTAAAAGAATTTACACATAGATGAAAGCTTAGAAACTATTCAGATTTTGGTAGAAAGAAGCTCGCAAAAAATGACGATTTTCTACTTTGATAAGAAAATTTATTTACGCAAAATTTTTATACTATATATTAAATTATATTATAATAATATTATATAGAATATAATTATATATATTTAAATTTATTTACGCAAAAAATTATTTATTTCCGATTACGAAAGAAATTGAGCTGAAACTCACGTAATTCTATGAAACTTTTCATCGAAGGAATTGCAACATAGGATCATTAACAACAAAGATGCAAACAGATTATTTACAATAGATTATTTTCCAAAAATGTATGTGCATGAAAGGCATTCGAATTAAACCTGGAAAAGCTTAGTCGATCGGAAATAAACCGCAAAGTGTTCCAATAGATGAAATTTATAACCTATTAGTTCCGAAACAAAATTAAACTGATCATGCGTTATTTTAATGGTTACCGGTAGCATCAAAGATTATAGAAACACTTCCGTCAGTTGACATTTGTATTGAAAAAACGCGAGTAACTACAACATAAAAAGAACCAAAAATTTGTCTTTTGGGTGGAAAACAATTCTTTTTTGATTTTATCCACTTACCGCAAACATTTAATGAACAATATAACTTGGTATTAATAATCTCAATATGATTCTAGCGCCTCACAAAAATTAATAATAGAATTACCAAGTAAATATTTCTGAATTAATTCTCTTGTTAGTGTGTAAAGAACTTATTCACGAGTTACACCGCTAAGTCTACGAACTGTCGATTCGAGCCTCCTTTCCCAAAACCAAGACGATCACAGACATGCCCTCTTATGCACCACACCACACTAATTCAAACCACCAGCGCCCACATACGATTCATGTCCAAAGCCCTCGTGTACTCACCATAACATAATGCCTTTGAATCTCAATTTTCTCGCTGGCTAGCTTTTCGCACTCCAGTTTAAGGCTAAATAGAGAGATAAGGTGGACGGGGAAATAGGGAAGGAAGAGAAAAAGAGAACGAAGAGAGAAATAAAAATTACGAATCTCTTGATTGTGTGACAGATTTTGTGTATGTGCTATGATACACACGCTCACCAGAATAAAAATACACAAGCATACGAACACACATTCATTCACAATGTAAACGACCAGGTAATGCTAGGTTACTTTCTACAACTCATACGTTTATCTGTAGTACTGTATGCAGTAACAGGGAGACCAATAAGCCGATCAAGTGTTGTTGATCCAAGACATAAGAATTCATGACATCTACCACTCATAGTCAGTAGGTTTACACACCATAAGTTTCCATAATCAACGCCTTGACCATTTCCTGATATATAATTCTTTTATATCGATCAACAAATTTTGTCTTCAAAGTCTTTGCTTCAGCCATTCCATTGAATTCTAACTTTAAATAAATATCACCTTCAAATCTTTCCTCTTTCTCCGGACCACAAACGGCTTGTGATGTGTAACCAGTGTGCTTTGCCTGTACTTTCTTCAACAACCCACTTCGTCATTATCCATTCTAACTATTAGTACCTAACCAAACCATTTCTTTCATCCAGGATTTCAAGTAATTGAATAAATAGGCCGGAAATATTTCTAGACAAGTATGTAAATATCATCGAATCATTCTTAAGTCTAAAGAAAGTTTAAAAGAAAATAATAAGCAAACATCTCTGCGAATGTGATACAAATGCATCCCTTAAACGAAATTAAAGATGACTTAGTAATAGCGAACCCAAAAGAAATTGCTGACATATCACCTATCTACACGTATTAATCGCAACCAAAAGAAATAGATTATACAATACACAGCTGCAACAACAATCACTAAAACTTATTTACTGCAGCGCTGAAATGAAGTATTTTACAGCTTGATAACTGAGCCCTGACGCAATAAATTTAACGATTTACGTAATGGAAGCTCATACGAAAACTAAAGTTCGAGTACGTAGTTCATAATGCTTCTTCCTCGTTATAATTATGAATAAACCGACTATTGAATATCAAAATTCGTGTATACGGTGGGAAGATGCTATAGAAAATTCAAGAAGCTGTCTGTTGGCCACCGAACCACCATTTCGCGCAGGAGTGAAACGAGAAAGCCTTTGAACTGAAAGGGAATCAACACGCAAGTGTTCAAAGAGATAAACAAAAGCCATGAGCGGGGGATGGCACATATAGCGAGGTGGCAAATGAGTGGGGAAGAGGGCCATTTGATGGAACGGGGTGCAGAGCAATCTGCGGCTGACCGCGACATGGTGAGACTGCACTTTGCGGAAAATGGTGGGACAGAAGGGGAATGCTAGAATGGATGAGAAGGCTTTTTAGATAGCGAATGCAGCTCGAATGGCAGGATTCGGGGAAGGGTGCTAATAGCGGCGGATTGCGGTCCAACGCATGACGGAAACAGATAGGAATGCTGGATGAAATTCGGAGATGATACCGAAAGGAATAAAACAGGTGGAAGTCATGAGAATACCTAGTGACTTTTTGAGCTGACAATTAAGGAAGTCCGATCACATTAAAAATGTATCTATTGCAGATTGAAATTTAAGGATTAAAGTTTGACAAGTAAGGTGATATGAAGAGAGGAGAAGTTTTGAGAGATGAACTAAGTGGATGTGTTAGGGCATAAAGACCAGCCAAGAGGAAGACGATTAATCGACATGATATTTACTGAATCTAACAGGTAAATATGTATCTTCCTAT
Source organism: Sympetrum striolatum (assembly GCA_947579665.1). NCBI lineage: Eukaryota > Metazoa > Arthropoda > Insecta > Odonata > Libellulidae > Sympetrum > Sympetrum striolatum. The sequence goes on from OX388348.1 coordinate 68,381,404, forward strand.
GCCTAAGTAGATATATAAAAAACGACTAAGAATCTTAAGAACGTATGAAGCTCTCTATTCCATGTTTAAGCAGAACTTTTAAACTATTCATGTTAGGGATAGAGCGTAGTGATTTTGTCTCGACTTTGTAGTAGTAAGTCATTGTAAACAATAATTGAAATATTTCGCTATACCCTCAGCACATAAATTATTATTAATTCTTCCATAGAGATACGAGATAATGACCCAAGGATTGCAACCAAGGCCGTACAATAAAATATGTTCTGCAGTAAAGGTAGAATTGTTCCTTGGATTATTCTTTACAAGATTGGGATACGAAATTTTAAGCCACCTTACTAATCCCTAATTTTCTATACTTTCATCTGCTGAAAAAGTTTAAACCTGTCATCATTTCGCATCTTTAACGATGATACTTTCGGTTTCGTTGAGAACTTAGCTACTTTAAATCACTCAAATTTTAAAAACCAATCCAATTCCCATTACTCGTTAAAAATAGAAAACAATTATTTTCTTTCTTAAAAAAATGATTTTTTTTGGGTAAAAACGTTAAGAAGTCCCACCATCCTCCAACCAATAACATTTCCCCGCCTTACATCTTAACCGTATGAAACAAAAGTAAGCGAAAATACCCGAACATACACGACATACATAACACTACCATAACGCAGCCAAATATAAGGCCCGACTTCCATCGGATGGCCCACGTATTCGTAGAGGAAAACGGCGAGTAAATCACCCCCGCTCGAGGGGAAAACAATAACGAAACAAAAAAAAGGTACGGGAAGGGTACCATCCTCTCCGATATGGGGACCGTCAATTGAAGTGCACCATTGCCCACGCGGAGGCCTCCCCATCATGGCCCCAAAGCAGATATAACAGCAAAGGGGGCGGAAACTAGGAGGAGAGAGGAAAAAAATGACCGGCATCCTGCTCGACAATAAGGGAAATTGAATCACTCAAGCCGAATAAAAGCATCACAAAGGGCCTTGGCGGAAGGTGGCTGGGAAAAGGGAGAGAAAGCATCTCTACTCCTTCCTCCACTCCCATATTAACTCCTCTTCCACTCCCTTTGAAAACTACTATCCGCAGAAAATGCTCCCGACGTGATCGAATAAAAAAAGCCTCACTGCGCATGCGCCTTGGCGCCTTTTTTCTTGAGTACGCCCCACGTGACCCCGTCCTCCATATTAACTCCTTTCCCATTTACTTTGAAAAGTACTCTCCCCAAAAATGCTTGCAATGTTATCTATAACTAAACGTCCCGGTTCGCCTGGATTTGTCCCGGATTTTAATCATTACACCCGGTGTCCCGAAAAACATTTGCGGGACGCTCACATATGCCGGTTATTTTTGAATTCTCTACTAAATCAATTTTCTATTGATCAATGGAGGTATTTTTATTACTGAATTGTGCGATCATCGACTATCGAGATTAAAGCACTAGTAATCCATAAATCAATTTTTTTTCAATCGAAAACCTGTCTTGTATTTTTTGATCATGTCACTAAAAACCCGTAGAATTGAATTCTTACTAATTTATATTCAATCACTTCGTAGTACTACTTTTATGAATATGTTTCCGAGTTCTTTACAAGTATAAATATAAACTATTAATACTTTATTTTTAATTGAAAATAATAAACCATTATGACAATCAATACATTAAAAGTTCATTTTGATAAAATTAATAGAAAAACGAAAGCAAGTAGCCAATTTGAGGTTTTCTAACACTGCTAACTACAATCATGTCTAAACTACAACATAGTCCCGTATTTATCGTGGCAAATTTCAGGTTGTGTCCCGAATGTTCTTTATTTTTCGTCCTTGAAGTAGTAAGTATCCTAGCATTGCACAACCGGTCTCTAGGAATCCTATACATAACATAATCCCCATTATATTGGGCGCCTGCGCTTTTGTTCCTTCACTTTTTTCCTGCCGTGGACCACGTGACTTCTCACTCTTCCTACGCCTAAAAATGCCGCTATTTCGCTCACGCACGCACGGAAACCGACGTCACGCCCCCTGCGCTGACGGGGGTAGTGAAAAGCCCGCGGAAAACAAGCGAGTAACAACCCCCTCATTCTCACCCCTTGGTGTACGCCGCAACCTCTTTCACGCCCTATGAATATCGATTGTTCACGGAGACGGAGGATTCCTGGAATACTGCTCGGTACTTCACTTCTTGCCATAAAAGGATCCAATGCTTCGTGCCGGGGCGGCGAGATGACGATATAACACTATGTGAGGGCAGTCTATCGCAACGTAGGGACTATGGATCAAGGCAAAAACGAAATTTCCACTTGAATACGATGATATTGAACTTAGACCAACATTTACTGCTTTTTAAAAGTAATTTTCTACTAAATAAGTTTCTCATTTTTCTTCAAAAAAGCATACATCGCAGACTTATAAATCAGTAAAAATATTTTTGAAATAACTCTCGTTACATACAGTACGGTCATGATAAGAATACTGTCATACATCATCACTTATTAATATAAAAAAAGGCCTTCCAACGCGTAATTATTCATCATTTATCCCTATAAAATCATAGAATCAAAGGAACAGCTACCAACAAAGAAATTATTTTTGTATGAATTAGTCAATTGAGACAATCGTATTAAAAGATATCAAACCGGAATACTTCTAATACAATTCGACAATATATGGTAACAAAATAAATGACACTACGCAGAATATTAAAAGAAATAATTTAGGAAAGAACCGATAAATAATGTGAAAAGATTAAACAGCTTCAAAATCTGTTTCCTTCGGATTAACAATATGAACCGTTCAACAAGATTAAAAGGGTAGGATCTTTCTCCATCATAAACAAATTCAAAGAAAGTTGATATCAGCGTAGCAATTGTATATAACCACCTAAACAATGGAATCGAAGTCGTCTTAGGGATGTTTGCTAAAAGTATTTTACAATCACATATTTTATCGTACGTGAGGAAACTATAGACTCCTTTGACTCCGAAAGCCCATTTCCGGAACCCAAAACCGAACCGAGACGCCCAAAAATTTACAATTCTCCTCCCGAATTGGATAACCAATCCCCTAAACATCAATAACACCCTAACAAGAGGAAAGGCAAATAATGGGACCCCTCAAAACCAACCCGCACTCCAGCATACAAACAGCATTAATTAACCAAACTAATTAAGGACTTTTTCGGAGAATCCGACGACGTGGAAGGAGTCCATCGCCAATAATTAGCGGACTCCTTTGGCGGGCGGAATGAAACGGATTCGTCTCGGCGACAGTCATTACGGAGTAATTAGAAGACAAAGGATGGAGACACCTGCAATGGGAGTTTAACTCGTAAAAAAGGGGAAGATTCGTGTCGGACGGTCCCCCGCCAATCAGGGGGCAGCTGCTGCCGAACGCGAGAGAAAGCATCGAATGCGATTGAAAGGGGAAAACCCCCCGGAGAGGATGTAACCAATTAAAAGAAAGACAGGTAGGTATGCCGGGAATTAATTAACAAACGATAAATGGAGATGAGGCGATAAGGGGGGAATTATACCAGCTTCTGAGGCGTTGGATGTAAACCGTGAATGGCAAGCTGTCGAGATGGTTACTGGGAGCGGTGCTGATGATGATGAAAAACTGGGAATTTTAACGGCGGGAAGAACTCAAACAACAGTATGGAATTTCTGGAAGATACCTTTACAAGGCGGAACTCGGAGGAAAAAGCTTATCTGGGTTTTGTATCGTAAGATGACACGAGAAAGACGAATCGTTAATTTACGAGCGAACAAAGAAAGAGGAAACTTCAACAATGACTGCCTTATCTCTCTGGAAAATCTAAAGAGCCTACAAAAGAAATTTCCAAAATTTATAACGCGTCAGACATATGAATCTCGAAGAAGTGAATGTAAAAGAAAGAAACCCGTCCTTTCCAAATCTTCATCTACGTGATATTTTCGTAGGATATTTTTTAGAAGCCTAACATTGGAAGAAAATCTTCTCGTACAAGAAAGTGAAAGATTCATAATATTCACGTAACCACGTTTACAAATAAAACAATGGTATAAATATACAACTCACAGCATTAGTTTAATCATGCGAACATCATATAAATTAAGAATTAAATTCCTTTCCTCAACGAAGAAAAACTATTTCCCCTAACAACTTTCTAGGAATTTAGAATCAAACGTATATTTAGCATCTTCGTGCTAAAAACTCGGTATTTTCCTAATTATTTGAACCATTCCCTAGTATTAATACTACCTGTACTAACATGTAATATTATTTTATTATAACATTAAAAGTAATGGCTCAAGCGATCATGGGTAAATCAAGATGCAATTACAGAATAATTAATACATCAAGCGATTGTGGATATATCAAGTTGCAAATACAGAATAATTAATACAAATTTTGTGTAAAAACATTATTCACCAAAATATATAAATAGTGAGTTAAAGTTAATCAGAAGGTAGTGTTTAACTCGAAAGAATTAGGGTTGATTTTACTGTCATAATTTAATCCGTCGATACCTGACAGGATAAGACCGAATCTTGAGTCAACACATGATCAAACAAATACTCAAACATTCTGCGATCAAACTATGAATAAATCGAAGATAAAATTAATAACCAAGACACGTCTTGAACCCAAAATAATTACGATCCCATTATTAGCAATCAAGAAAACGAACCCGAAAAATCATCCCATTCACGAACGAACATAAAATTTAACGACTTCTCCAAACGACGCAATATCTCGCATCCAACCCAGAAACCCACCCTCCGTGGTCAATCCTCAGAGAGAGACCAGGAGTCCATCAGCATGACCATAACACAGTCCTGGCATCACTCGCAAATTTCCGAGCCGCGAACAACTGCGGGGATACCACCGGAATTATAAACCCGAATAAATAAGGGAAAACAATCGCCTTAAACAAGCCACACTGCTGACATCTACAGGCAATAAAGCAAAGCCAGGGAGGGCATAAGACCGGGGGACGTGGGTGGAATGGATACCGGGGAGGGAAGGGCTCGAAACAATGACAGAACCGTGCGTCGACAAGACGCCCTCGCGGGATTAAAGCCTTGAATGATTCAGAAATGACGAAAATTCGTCACACGTACGGAATTGGTCGAGACGCAGACGGGGAAACGGCGGAGATTGGAAAATCGGAGGGGTGGGGACGTGATGAGGTAAAAATGAATAGCAAATGAGCAGAGATGAGCGGGGCGAAGAGATACGGCTGGATCTGCGGAATGACAATTGCGCCCTCTTGCGACGCGAACTGGAGGTCAACAACGTGATGTATGACTCGGGGATTAATTCGCTCTTTTTCGGTGCATGGGATGCGCACAAAAACTTACGTAGGCTCGGGAAGAAAAAGGTATAATTTTTATCTGTTTTGAGTAAATATGGTTCCTGCAACCATACTGTGATGAATGGGATATTTTCCACATGGTATTCGGAGTGTTAAAAGTGCTTCGGCAGCTTAAGCCATTTCGCACATTGGCTGCCACCTGGAATCGAACCCGGGACCGCTTTCACCAAAGGCAAACGCGCTGTCCACATGACTATTCGGGAGCCTTGGGATATTTTCATTTGTCATGTGGTACAGGATAGAGATTAGTGAATCTTCTATTTTCTATTGCACCAGTCTTAATCATGGCTGTGATGAAATGAAAGCTACCGAGGTATGAGTGAATAATTGCACTAATCAAGGTCTCTCGAAACGGAATGCCAAGAAAAGTGTTATCCAAAACACAACTATTAAATTAGTTCCAAATTCTCTTTAGCATTCATCATAAATTAAAATAATTCTTCTAAACATTTGCTTTTCCCAATTTCATTGAATAAAAAATAAGATAAATATTGAAATTTGGCGTCAATGTTTCTATACATTATCCTATAAATTTTCAAACCATTCCTTTGCTACTTCAATAAATGTTTCTTCCTGTACCCAAACCGACGTATCATCTCAAATCGGCCAATATTGGTCTCCGTTTTACAGTCACAGATAAAGAAGAGCAAAAAATAGCTCAAATTGTGCTCAACAAATCAATTCTAGCATATCTGGTCGTTTTTCAAACGAGCAACTCATTCTCACCATTGAACACTGTAACAGAGGTAAATATACAAAGCGAATCATAAACTCTCGTTCCAAGAAGTTTTCCTTGGACAGAGACTCGATGCTTGCTTTGAATACATATCCAGCATAATTGTGAATCACGAGTTCTCTTGACGGAATTGCCACGCATAATACATTCACACACTCACGCACACAAGCAAATGATATGTAAGAAGGAAAATGAGTGTATTCAAATGTGTACAGGACTAAAATATTAAACATACAACTATGGAATCTATTATCAAACCAAGTATTTGCCTTACCAACGCCAACTTAATCATTCAACACAATGTAAAATACAGTATTTTCTTATCAAAGAAGACAAATAACAGATCTCTTCTGGGATGAGCCAGATTAAAACAAATTTAAAAGTAATAGTACATTAACAACAAAGAATTTTCAACGGTCAAACGTAATCTGATATTTACACACGAAATATAAAATGATATTTTAATTTTATATCTTATTTGAATGGCTGATCCAAGAAGAGAAAAAAACGGTAATACTAAAACATGGTTATCATAAAACATGATAATAATAAAATATAACAATGAAAACAATGCTCACAATATTACCATAGTCAAGATAATACCACGAACAAGATAATTAGAAGAATAAATAGTGATAACATAAGTATATAAATTTCAACCAGAAATATCTTATCCCTCTTATCTCAGTAAATTAATCACTTAAAACATTGACACGGGATAAAATCCCCGTTGCATATTATTCTATAATTTAAAGAAACCACATAAGTTGAACAAAAGAGAAAATTTGAAATTAACAGTAAAATATTTTCAAACTAAAAAGATCATCTAGGGCTATACTTAGAAGAAAACACCAAAATAGAGTATTATTCGAGTTATTTCCATAGGTACCTTATGTAAAGCTGAATCAGGCGAACTTTCTAAAATTAGCAGCCCTATACTTTAAAATTGACGAAAAAATCATCATCTCAAAAGTAAGAACCCATATAACAATTCCATACCCTTATAAACCATTATAGGTAAATGGTAAATAATTGCCTATTTCCAATACAGTAAGATTTAACTATTACATTTCTAAGATACTGTAGTACTCTGTTAGGAGAGCACTTGTACGTGTCTATTTGTAATAAATCTACTTATTTAAACAAACCAACCAGGAAGGGATAGGTTATTTCACTAATATTTTCAATCACAAAGACTTTCCCTTTTCCGACGTTGAAAATGTTATCAACCCCTTATAGATGGAAGCCCACACTTCTAGGAAGCAAATTTGTTGGCTTCTTAAAGAACGAAACGATTCCGTCGCCACCGAAAAGGCGACAAAAAGAAAATAAACATCCAGGGGACCCGGGTGATGAAAAGGAAGCATGAATGAATCGCGGGGAATTCAATAAGAAAAACCATCGAAAAGAAGAGAGGTGTTTTATTTTAAGTGGGAAGTCTTTCCTCGCTCGACTCGCGAATATCTTGAAAACGAAAAAGAGGGTCCCCGGGTAACGAAATTAAATATTTATTCAAGGCACTATTATTAGTAAGCTCTTCGGAGAGGATAAAAACATGCCGCATCAGGAATATTCAAAATGAAGTCACAGAAACACTTCAAAAAGGGTAAATGACTGAGAATCTTACACGAAAAGGAATCGCTAACAACTACTATTTTGGTGTTTTCTCCTATTGTAACGAATTAGAAACAATGTGCATGAACTTCATGGGGAACAGTATATAAGAGATCTGAGTTTTAAATGTTACGAATTAGGATATTAATTGATCGATAGTCAATTGACATCCATAATATATTTCGAGAAAAACGTTTGCTATGTGAAGGAAAACGAAAATACATAATATCACTTCTAACAGCGAAAACTCTCTGATTATCATACCGGTACCAATTTAAAATTTAGATTACATAAGTATTTAGATACAGTGATGCAAATATGCTTGAAAATGAATTTGAGAATGGCACATTCTGATATTAGAATAATTCTTCAATTCAAATCATCCTAAACGATGTTGACAAAATTTCCGAGTTAGCTGGTGTAGCATAGGCAGACTATGATGCATTAATTTTGGCAAATAAAATATTAATGAAAATATAATCGAAAATCATCATTTTATTGATATGATAAATTTGTGCATATTAATCATTAATTTTAACTAATTTACGTAAATTTAGTCCACTTTATGAACTTAAAAATTTAAAAGTATATCAATAAATGTCTGTCTCCCCGTCATGTACTCCATGACCATCAATTTCAATAAAAGAAACAGACATGACATCGTATACCCATCACAAAGAAAGCTAAACTTAGGATGGAGTACACAGTCATCGTCAATATAATTACGACCACTATCTCGTTTCATGCACATTGGTTTCCAACTCGTTCCCTTACGACAAAATAAGGGTCACATGGCGGGAGCGAAGAATTAACTCCGTCTCGACCGCCTGTTACCCGTAAAGGAGCGCGTCCTTAGACCCTTGGGGGCCACTGATGAGACACTCACTTGTGATACTGCGCCTGCAGGAAATTAAACTCTTCCTTTATCCGGTCACATGACTCTCCGATCGTGAACTTGAAGGGCTGTCCCGGCTGTGGCGGGCCCTGCGGAAATAACAGAAGAGAAATGGTCAGTCAAAGTTTCACTTCATCGAGCATGTAGTACATGGTGGATGGTATCCATAATCACAACAGTATATTTTAATCACATAAAGAATACACAAAAACATTAAATATGGTAAACAACTTTTAAGGAATATTTCATACTTTTATTCAGAATGTTTTCAGTGATGACCAATAATACAGCAGTTCAAGCAGCAATACATTAATTTAAATTTATACAAACCACAAGAGTACCAACAACACGACCTAGGTTTCGAGGTTTGGCTTCATGATCAGATACTGGTTAGCAATCAGATACATGTTGTTGCCTTAACTTCTGTTGTTTTAGTGATGGTATACCACCAATTGTAAGCTGATACGATCTTGTTTTTTAAAGTGATATTTAGTTGATTTCTCATCGAAAAATATACATTTCAGGTTTAATTACCCTTCGGTGTAAAGTTATAAAAAAGTAACATATCTTTCACTATCTATCGAGTATGCAAATAAACCAAGACAAGTATCAATACTGTTAGAAAATACTACACGGCTAAGATGGCATTACAATCCATAAACCGTTTCGAATTCCTTCAAATAATCTTTTGTGCTACAAGAATTAATAGATTCTTCGCCAACTTACTTAAAAAGAAGGGAAGGAAATAAAAATACTAAGTAGCTTTCAACATTTTAAACAATATTTAACTCCAACCCGTATTTACTAAACCACTTAACATCAACCTTAAAAAAACGGAATATTCACTTCGCGGAATGACGAATTTCAATGATCTTCCCGGATATACCTTGCCCTTGGTACTTGACCGAAGGCTGGGAAACAGAAGCCCGGCCCTCATCCCGGGAGATGGCGGAGTGAAAAACTTCACGAGCATATAATGAAGCATCCATGAGAAAAGTTGCTCGCCGGGAAAGCGCAGAAAAGCGTGAAACATCCCGTGACAAAAGAAAAACAGCATTTAAGCCCGCACCGGCTAAAGCGATTTCACAGCGTCGAGAGAGAAAAAAACGTGGAGATGCAAGCCACGAGGCGGAGAATACGATTTTTCACGCGCCGAACCGGAGAGAAATACGAGAGAGCGGATCAAAAGAAATTGGAAAGGCCGCGGTGCTAATTGCTGGAAAGGGGATAACGACAGAAGGTCGAATTCTTGAGGAGAAAAAAGCGGGTGAGAAAAATCTCGACGTCTTCGAATTATAGTCCGGCTATATGAGTGGGTCACTCGAAACATTCCTACACTTTATTTCAAGTGGTTTGATGCAGATGGAAACGAGTTTGTTCCCCATTATAACAAATATTAACGGCGATTCCATGCACATGAAGCACAGAGGTACGTTAGTGTATATATAAAGAGAACACATTTATAGTAAATTTATAAATAAATATAAACTTTAAACTATTAGAAGAAAATTTTCAAAAAATTTCCTCAAACATGTCCGCATCAGATACTACGGAAGAAAGTCGGATGTAAACAACTTTTTCTGATACTGAAGAAAAGCGTAATTCCTTCGAATTAAATGAATCGATAAACTCTTTATTTAGGCAAGGCTAGGCCTAACTTCTTCTGACCTGGATGGAACAACGTATTTAAATTTAAAATAGGTTATAATGTTAAAATAAGAGGAAAAAATTACAAGATCAACGCAAAAATATTCGGGCTAGTGGAGAAAATCTTTTCCATTAAATGTTGGAAAAGACAAAAATCCTTGTGTGTTGAAAAACACCCACAAGAAGCGTAAAAAACTCATAAAAAATAGTAACAGATAATATATGTTATAGGAAAATAGTACTAAAAACGAAGGAAGAGGCACCTTTTTCCAAAACAAGAATTTTCACGAAATTCACATTTGCGTAAACATGATGCAACGAGACTAGTGGATCTACTTACTGAGGCGAGACTCAAGTATTGTGGAACATATATCACCACGGAAAATCCTAAAAAATAATTAATCACGAATAGTAAATTGCCCTCTTTTCCGCCAACAATTCCCAAATAAACAGAAAGCCTACGTTACCTAAACCCAACATAAGCCGCATTACAGTCTTTGAGATGGGAAAACGTCAACCTAACACAAGGACCTAATAAAACCCATGTGGAGAGACAAAAATAATAACCCAGCCAAATAGATTGCCACTCCCGCACGGTAAACGCGACCGCGCACCTTTCTAGAAGCACGACAAACATCACCTCGCCGAGCTAACTGAAACACAACCCCGAGGAAGTTATAACGCGAAATAAACACTGGGACAACTTTTGAGATGCGGCAGTAAGTACCGATTAAAAGTTTCGCAGGCGCAAACACCTCCCTCCGCTCTCTTAATTAAAAATTCCTATTGCGTCGGCAAAAACCGCGACGAATTTACGGGCGGTGGAAACATCCTGGAAAGGTAAAACGCCGTGAAGGAGGGAAAACCAAAGTGGCGCTAAGTGGGAATGGGGAGAACGGGAAAAATAGAAAACAATGGAACGAAGAAACTCTTTTTTGCAGCGAGTGGCATCCGAAGATAAGTCCCCGGAGAGAGAAAAAAAGGACAATGACTGTGGAAGAGAAAAGACCCGGGAGTCGAGAAAAAATAGCTTTTACGACGTAATTATGAAGTTGTCAAGGAGACGAGGCGAATAAGAGGGAAAAATAAAAGAAGATGGGAGAAAGATCACCTGAAAGTGGGGAGTACGTTATCGAAAGAAGGAAGAAAGCTGCTGTAATTAAAAATAACCTTTTGAAAATTACAAAAAGAAATGAATATGGTCATGGAATTGCGTTCAAGGAGATTTTCCAAGACTTCGTTAACAAGTTTTCAAAAAATCATCTTCTTTTTAGAGTTTTTCTCAATGAAGAAGTCCTTTTGTAATGCTAATAATATCAGTTCTTGGTATCATTGGTCGTATTCTACAACGACAGAAGGTATGGTAATCTAAAATAAAATTACTAAGAACCAAAAGTCATTAATTAGCCGAGGCTTGTAAAAGTAACTTAAAACACTTTTATGTGATTTGATTACCCCAAAAACGGTGACATTGGAAAAAATCACTTGAAGAATACATAATTATACTCACGGAGAAATCACGATCAGAATTATTAGATTCGACATAGCTTGCGTAACACAAATTATCAATCTAATAATAGTGAAATTTCATAGTTACTCCTAAATGGAACTCGATTGATATTTAGGCGGAAAGCAAGGGAGTTTAGATGGAAATGGAGAATGTTGCGCCAATTTAACTTAACGACTAAACGCCTACGAAAATTATTTACCAGAAAATTATTAAAATTGATAGCAACATGATATTACTCTAACTATCACATCCACAGCAGCAGAGATAGAATTAGAGTTTTAATAGTTATTTGACTTTAGTCACTTTACACGTATATGCTCCACCGAGATTTGAACCTGGGACTGCTCTCACCAAAGGTGAACGAGCTTTCCGCTATCCAGGAGATCTTTTGACATCAACATAAAAAATGCTATATTACGTCATTGCTATATATAATATAATATATGTTATGATGAGGTAACACAGTAAACAGTCCTTGAAATTTAACTTTCAAATCCAAGTAACGATTGAAAAATTCCCCTTTAGTTCCCCATTTCTCTAAAAACATCGACGTAAAACTTAGACCAAATGGAAGGGGTAATAACCATAATCAAAGGAATAAAAGAAAATAAGATCCATCCTTATATTCCCCCAAATCGCACTCGAGCACCCCTCGAATACTTCACGCAACCTCCGCAATAACCCGACCTCACGTTTGGATAAACACGGCGGATAAATTTTAATTGGGATTCCGATAGAGACGATCAAAAACCGCTGCACCCTTGAGCCCTCGGTGAAGGAGACCCAGAACAGTTAGGGAATGAATGGGCATCTTCGGCGCACAATAAGGCAGACGGGAGGATTACGCACGAGTGAAGACGAAGATAGGAGGATGAAGACCGCAGATGTGAAGATTCTCGTCCAATGAGAAGGGGCAAGTTGAGTGGAAGAAAAAAGCTGTGTGAGGAGAGAGACTCACTTGAGCGGAATGCCCAGATATCTGGGGGCACTCAAGATGAGGCAGGGGAGGTGGTGATAGGCAGAGTGGAGAAGCGAAGCAGCAAGAAGTAGATGGCTAAGGACCCACTCGACGCAACCCACACACTCCCTCCATCTTCCCATCATGCCCCACGCGGCGGTCTCTTCATCCTACCTCCTCTTGTGCCTCAAAACTCTCCAACAATACTCCAAGCCTTTCTGCTCACGCCGCCCCTTCCTCCACATAGCTTCCTCCCCACACACTCTCTCTGTCTATCTTTCCCCGCTTTCTATCCTGCTTCTAAGTCGGCTGAAATCTTTCACCGCTGAAAGCGTGGTTTTGTGTCATTAAAACGTTTGCTGAGGGCGGTGCGGAATTTTGCTTTGAGAATTTACTACGAAAAGAAGTAAAAAACAAAGCTAATCCATTACCGTTACGGTTAAGCTCGTCATCAATAAATTTAAATCGTGAATATATACATACGTAATTGTGGGTTCGTGTCATTAGACGTATGCTACGGGCGGTACGAAATTTGGCATTGAGATTTTCTAGGAAAAGAAGTAAAAAAACAATACTATTCTATTACCGTTAAGTTAAGGTCGTCATTGATAAATTTAGGTTTTAATTTATACATATGTATTATATTTATGTAGTGGAGTTAATTTTTAGAACTTTACTTTTTCCACATGTTTTTATATATGTTTAACAGTGACAAAACTAAAAACTTGAAGAAAAAGAACAATTTATTAAGATTAATTCTGTAGCCTATAATCTCAATTTAAATTACTGCTCCTTAGTCCCTCAAGTACTGCTAGCTTCGGGAATGATTACTCACCAATTACCAAAGGCAAGTACTTAAATAGGCAACAGTGTAGCACAAAAAGGACAAAGAAAAATCGAAGGCCTAGTCAAACCATGACCACTACGATGCCTGGTACGAACACTAACCCATTCACCCATGAAACAATATTAGGCAAAGATAGATAATGGATGAAAGAAAGTATAAAACATGTATGTTTCGTAATAAACTATAAAATAATACCTTTATTGCATAAATATCGGTTAGGAGAAGATAATAAGGTTATTTTTCAAAATATAAATCATACGTTTAATTCCTTCGAAATAATTCTAAAACTGAGCAGGTAGGATGATCTATTTTTTCTTACCTTGAATCTCGTATTTTTTCAAACATAATCATTTGCTTAGTATTCCAATGACCAACAAAGATAGCTAACTAGGTATACAGAAAGTCGATAGCAAATTTTGAAATTTTCTTTAGATTCTTTTTTGTTGCTGTAAAGATGGACTGGATACAGTCGAAGTAAAAGAGTTTTGCGGAAACTAATAATTTTAAAGAATCGTTATTTCTTTTTCAACAGCCTTCCCTCAAGTAATGCGTAGTCACATATATTCGTAAGCCATCCTAACCTTAGCTCCATAATCAAACATACCCATAGGATAAATTCCCCAAACTAAGAGGAAAAATAATAGCAAAGCTGGGAGACCACATCCTTTTCCTACACTTTTCCCTTCCCTCCTCTCTCCTCGAGAACAGAACATCGCAGACACAAAGGGATTTTCTCCTCCGTTATTATTTTTCCCGTTCCCTCTTCCTAACGAAGATCGATCCTCACACTTCCGAACCCTCTTCGAAATGAAAAAAAGAAAGCGCCTTTTTCCTCCGACCCTATCTCTCGCCCACACTGTTTACCCAACCCGAAAGGCTTTTCCTCGCGCCATTGCTGTTTATACGAATAATATCGAAATAATGGAAGGAACGTGACCGCGCTGGGAAAACAAACACCAATCAATCGGATGCTTTGGAAGGGCGAGAACGATCTCCGAGCACGAGAAATAGATTCGAGGGGAGTTGTGTTTGAGACTTTCCTTTTTCGTCGTCGAGTGATTGACACGGAGCGCTATCAAAACGTTCTGCGAAGGGAGTATTTGATGAATCCTTAAAGAGCTCTTTCACTGCCGCGAATAGAAGAAAATGAAAAATAAGAAAACTACTCTCAAGAGCTACAAGATGGAAGTAAGAGTACAAGATTGCTTGAGCCACACTTACTTTTTCACGCGAGGAAAGAGTAATAATAATAATTAACGACTTTATTTCAGGGCTAGATTTATTTAAGTCTCATCTTACATCTAACCTAAGTTATTAAATATTTCAAGAAAGAGTTTTAAGGAATTCGACAAAAGGAAAGGCAAAAAAAGTAAATATTTTGTTGGTTTACAAAACGACCAAAGTCAGCACTTAGAAAACAAGAAACAAAGAGAAAAGGATTTCGATAAACACGCTACTTCGGAAATAACTATTTTAATCTCTTAAAGAAAAAGAGAAAAGAGGCAGATGTGCCACTCATTGATTTTTCGTGTAAATACATAACGTATCTAACCCTCAACCTCGTTGCTTTTCTGTTTTACTAAATTATTTTGCAAAAAATATGTACATGAGAATTTGATCGATAATAATACTAACGAAATAAACACGGAGATTATCGATGAAGTATCATACATTATAAACGATACTTATACTGTTGTCCAAGAACCCAAATGTTTACGTTAAGCTTCAAACAAAATGTGAAAAGATATTCACAATTTCAGGAATTAAATTAAAATTAAAGAATAAAATAAAACGTATCTTCAAGAATTAGCACAACATATAGAAGTTGGTGACACCTTTTTCTCCATTTTCTGCCTTAAACATTTTGGGGAGTGAAGTAATTGTTTCGGAAAAAAGCTCCTGACAAACCAAAGCAAAATAGATTAAAATAAAAGCCAAACCAAAGCATGTTAGCATAAAAGCTTAATAGTTACTCGAGAGAAATGTTGAATAATTGCTCTCTAATAATCTCAAAGATTCTACATTCATATATACCACAAGATATAAAAACAGATATTACACTATTGTTGCTAAATGATACCGCAGGGATAGAATAATAATAATGTCGTCTTAGTTTTTTGGGCGTATTTTAGCCTAGGAAGGCTACTCCTCCAATATACCATTATTCTTAATTTTATTCCTTTTTTTGCATTATATTTTATCACACACAACATACACAGACAACCATTCCCTAACAGGAAAAATCCGATTAGCCAGGATTCGAACCCGGGACCGTGAGGTTGTAGCATTAACGCGCTAGCACGTTAACCACTCCGCCACCACGGTCGGTATATATATATATAAGCATGACTTCGAAAGCATTCTATTCCCCCATGGTTACAGCTTTAACTTCTGAGACAATAACGCAATAAGATGTAAAAAAATAATCCAACTACCAGTCTTGCCGCAGTACCTTATACGGCAACCAGGATCCTTCTACTGAAACCGAAGCGTACACGAGTGACCCACTCGGCCGCACAGAAGCAGTCTTTCTCAACATCCCCAAAACAAGACCTCCTCGCCACTCATACAAATTTCTGCACGAGATAACACCGAGCATAAATCCGCACCATTCCGATTGACACCGAGCCCCACGGAGGCAACCACAACGGCTGCAAAGTTGTACCAAAGGTTAACATCGGACACCGAGGCATTAGCATGCTCCGGCTAGGTGAAATTTCACCGCGCGCGGGGGTTGTTAAACACAAATCTCCCGGTCGAGGGGCCCGTCCTTTCACTATAACTGTTCGGAAAGCCAGCGCATAACATCTCCAACTTTCTCCACCGACAAGATTGCTCCCTTCCTCAATTGCCCTCCCACAACCTCTGCCGTCCCGTACTTTCGAACGTCTCACCCTGTAATCACCACTTTACACCGCCTTCTCCCCGCCCCACTGTGCGTAATCTTCATCATCACGAGAGGCCCAAGATCCGCCCCGACCGACTCCTTCCCACGCACTCGCCCTGTACCACAGCCCTGCGAACACGGTTCCAGGAATAACGACGCACTACGCTACCAAACATCCTCAAGCCCCGATGAGGTTTATTCGCAGCCGCCATTTCGTCGCCGAGAATTCCGCTCTCGGCAATAAAAATTCATAACTAAAGTTCAATTTAAGATTTCTGTCCGAAACAACTATAAATCCGACAAGTTCTTTTTTATGTGAGAAATAAAAATGGTTGAATACGAGATATAAATTGGGCTGCACGAACAAATTTCTCCAAGGTTACGCTCCATTTACAACATTTTTAGCTAATTTTTGGTTTCTGTAAACTAAATAGCATGTTGTTTGTATCCAATTAAAGATATCGGTCCGAAAACAACTATTAATAATGTCTACTAAGTTCTTTGTTACTTGAGAAATGAAAGAAGTGTTCGGCGACACGAATACTTGGGTTAAACGAACAAATTTTTCTCAAGTTACAATCCACTTAAAGAATTTCTTACAAAGTTTTTGTTTCTTTAAACTAAATAAAATGCGGTTTATATTCGTGCTAATAATACAAAGAGCAACTAAGGAAAAACTCAAAATTTCATAAAAAATAAAATCGATTTTGATAGGCTTTACGGAGTGAAAATCCATATCAATAGGATGGTGAGAATAAAAGAGTACCTATTTGTAATTTTATTCTTACCATACCAGAATTTTATATAGGATTGATGGAGATTATTAGCAATTTTAATTAAAAAATGTAAAATTTGGGACAAATTACGCCTAATTTAGTATGAGATACGAAACAAAAATACGGAACACTTATATATTTATTTATTTATTCTTAAGGACTACAATTAGACACCAGGTAGTCATTCCTGTAGGGGAGGGAAAAGTAAAATAATCTGCCTCTTATTCACCCTAGTCGGGAGGTAAACCCCCCAGAACCTCCAATTCGAAGAACAACTATTCCTTTTTCAAACTCTAAGAATACTATATAGCATTATAAGAAAACAAAGCTTCCATAAGATGAAGAAGAAGTGAAGATTAACATTGGATGCAATAGTAGGTATGTTTGAGGGCGCAGAGGGGTTGGCGAGAAATTGATACAGATCTCGAGGTTTTTTCTCCCGCTGATCAATGCGGGATACGGCCGGTTAAAAGGCATTAGAGCCTCGTGCGAATTGCCGCACTTCTAAAGCACCGCGAGTTGAACGCGTCTTTCCAGCGGAGTAATAAAGCCGCGGGCTGCGATGATTTACACCTCCTACGCGCACGTGAAGGGAAGAATGAGCGCAAATTTGATTTATTTTGAACGAGTGACTCGATACGATTATTAAACTGCCTGCAACGTCCTCATTGACGGCTGCAATCTGGTACACACATACCATATCAGTCGGCCTTCATCATACTGGGGTTATTCTAAACCTATGCACGACTATGACTATATTATTGTTCGACATTATTGATAATTACTTAATAAATGAAACAACTCGGTAATTTCTACAGGAGTAAACGCACGAATAGTTTATTCAAAATTCAACTTCCTAAGGCAAAATATATTCGTGTAGAAACTACA
Source organism: Sympetrum striolatum (assembly GCA_947579665.1). NCBI lineage: Eukaryota > Metazoa > Arthropoda > Insecta > Odonata > Libellulidae > Sympetrum > Sympetrum striolatum. The sequence goes on from OX388348.1 coordinate 68,399,518, forward strand.
ATTTTTTTCATTTCTTAAGAATAAAAGCATTACAAATCTGAGCTTGAACGTTTTAGAATTAATGATAATCATTTTATGTTGAGGAAGGAAAATTTGAACGGTACCTATACCTTGAAATTAATTGCATTACAAAAAAGGAATCCTGTTAATATCTGAAATCCGTCAAAACCGGTCGTTTTCGTTGATAAATTAATTTTGTGGACAAAGTACCGTTCAAACATTTCCTTCCATAATCAATCCTTCGTAACTACTGAAAACTTAAGGAATGAAAAATGAAAAATTAGATTATTTAAGTATTCCTGTTAGTATAAAATGGCGAGTTAAACATTATTAATAGTAAAGTACTTTTTCTTTCGACAAAAGAAATAAATACGCGATGAAACGAAGAGAACGTAAAAAAAGTTGAATGTTACAGCGGCATTTCTACTATTCAAGTCAACCCACTTTTATATTCTAGTTACCCGTTCTATAAGCAAGTTTGTATCACAACGACACATTGACAGCGGTTTCATACCTATTCCATAGCATGGCTCATTACCAGAGCCATAAATGCAAATGGACTATACTTTGTTTATAAATCAACACAACCTAGCAACCTACCCATTATCATCGGCATCACATAAACAATTCCGCAAACAATCTCGGACTAGAATAACAAACTCATTTTTATCCAATTTCATTTATCGCCACACGGACAAACAATGCTTCGGCAACCATTCCAGAAAAGCCTCCGTATTTTTTCCCTCCGCCATCAAACTGCAAACGTCTTCCGATATTTGATCGAGATGAACTAAAAAGGCACGTCCTGCTCCCCGAGATTTTTTCCCGTAAACGACCCTCGATGAATTCGTAAGGGAAAACACTCCCTGCTCATCAGGGGCAATTACCATTCCGTGGGATCGAACGAGGATATAAAAAGAACGGCGGGAACGGTAAGGAACGCCGGGACGCCCGTGCTTTTTTAATAAGCAGTACTTCTGATGCACGCCAGATGGCTTCAACTGGAGCTGCATGGGAAAATGACTTCCCTCGTGCGTAAGAATAGAATGGTGCATGCGATGCGCCTTGCGTGGATCCAGCGACTTCGATTCCGCCTCCAAATAAGAAAGCGATTCAGATTTATGCCTTAAAATGATAGAACAATTAATAGATCAATACTGAAGTCCCGAGTTCGAAACCCAGCTAATCCTTTTCTCCAATTAGTATATGCCTACTTCCTCTTTGACCTCTAACGTAACAATTTTCACTGTAAACTAATGCTATATATAGTTGATACAAGTTCTTTAATAGTCAATATCGTAACAACCATTGCATATAGCCATTAGTGAAATGGATGGACGAGCCAATGTAAACTAGTACTGTAAAAATGTTACCAACAGTCTATCTGTAACATTTGAATCTATAATATTTGTAACAAACAGTTGTATTTGCTGTACACGAATTAATGGATAGATTAACGTCCAATCTATACATTTCTAAAGACAAGACAGAATTATCTCACATATACGTCCACAGTAATCCCCTACCTATGAATCACTACGGGAATATCATCATATATCAACATGATCATCATTAATACTTCTCAATCCGTTATTGCCTGATTAACAATCTTATTTCATCTTGTATCCTACGAATATTTTAGTTATTTAATCAATGAAAAATAATACTAGCATGTATAATTGTTTTACAATATGTATCTGAGATCTGAGAGACTAATTCTTGTAAAAAAATATGGATAATTCTACAAAATTATCCCATATATATTTAGTCAATAAAGTTCCGACAGCACCAACTAACCGAAGAAAATTATTAATAATTTAAGGTTAAATTTCATTGAATTATTATAAGCTTGATCATAAACAGTTTTCAAAAGCTGACGAAATACAGCAAAATATATGGCAATTTCCAGTTTACATAATTCAAATTTCACTATCGAGATGGAAAAGCAGAGTTCCGGATTAGGCAAGACACATTCTTGGGTGAAACCATACACCAAATCCATTTGAAACTTGACCGCGACCTCCTAGAACTAACCTTTGAATAAGCCTATCGTCCATCTACACAATATACTAAGATCCATTAGCTCTCAACACCAACGACATTCCCCCATACGCTGAAGTTAAGAGACAGTCCTCACACAGCCATTCTGATATAAAATGGGAAAGTTCACGATTCCTCGCCAATTGCAACACATGAGAATAAGGAGGTAATGACTCGGAATTACGATCCGATTTCCCATCGCACTCAGTCAAAGGGAACGCCTCTCGTAATTTCTCTAGCAGACGGAGTGACCTTAACAGTCTCTTACAACAGTGGCGCCAATGAAGAAGGAAAAATCATCGGCGTTTACTGTCTGCGAAGAGCGAACATTACACCAACTCTAAACAGTCTAAGAAAATAGCCGAGATGAAGATCATGGAGAGCGAAAGCAATATGAGGCGCATGACTACATTTTAGATTTCCGTAAACAAAGTCAGATTTCGCAGAACTCAAGGTTGAAATAAATTTTAATACAAACACTAATTTTGCATCAGATTCGAGAAAAAGAAAAAATATACAGTAATTGTAGATATAACTGCTGGTATTGGGCACTGTATTGGGCAACGTGGGAGAAGCTGATACGAATCGGAATGAAATAATACAATAGAGCTTTAACACAAACAGAATTTGAAAACAATCTTAGTTAATAATGCTCAAACTTAATGAATCTGAAAAACAGTCCTGTAAGATTGAGAGTAATTATCTAGCCATGAGTATCTACCGTATAATCGATCAAGTATTAAATATGAATGTAAATGTAGTTAAATATAAATATAGTGTCTTAGAAAACAACAAAAAACAACTAAATTTACACGTAAAAATTAATATATTAAAGGCTATGCAAGAAGAGAAAAATAGTGACTTGGCTGGGACTCGAACCCAGGTCTCCTACTTTTCGGGGGTTAGAACACCTGTCCGGAAAGTGGGAGACCTTGGTTCGAGTCCCAGCCAAGTCACTATTTTTCTCTTCTTGTACAACCTTGGGTTAAGTTGCACGCTTTCCTGTGCTAAGTCAAACTTCATTTCCATCATTTGGAAAATATTAAACACTCTCCGTGGATGAACACTAATAGTTAAATTCTAATAATAGTAATGTATGCAGAAAATACTGTATTCAAGTAAATAATAAGTGTCATTGACCATTATAGAATTATATGTCACCATTTATTTATTTACTGAAGCTTACGCAAGATAGTTTTCTTTTATTAGAACACCTGGTGTTTCTACTATAACCGAGGAATTCAGACACTAAAATAAACCGAGCCACAAAAACACACACAAAATAGCTAAACACACATTTATGTATCCGTTTTAATGCATGTTTAGTCTCTACCGATACATAATTTAGCTCATTTCCCGCTGTCCACGAATAAAATTTCGAGCCGACTAATCCCCCGGATTCCGAACGGGGAGGAAAACATTTTCAGTCCACTATCTCAGATTATACGATGAGCTTGTTGACACAAAAGTGGATAGCAGCGCTTCCTTCTCCCTTTGCTCGGTAAACAGTAGCTCTCTCTCAGAACAAACGACAGAGAGCAAACTCGAGTCCGCAGCTTCTTGCGAAAGTCAAGATCTCGACCGCTGGATGTCATCCGAAGACAATGGACACTTTTTCGCTGAGGAAACGTCTGAATTTGCGGAGAGCCTGACTCGAATTTTAATCTCCCGGAAAATAACTTGGACGGTGGAGAGAGGGTAATTCGGTTACTGAATGCCGCAGAACACACGACCGGATCAAACCGGGTGTCTGAGTGGGCTTCTTGACCCGAGCCCTATCTGGGACCCGAAGTTTACCATGAACAATCCTATATAGATTTCGAAAGCAACAAATAATACAGGAATACGAGTATAATATACATTCATAGAATTAATACATTTTTGCATTCTATAAAAATCTGGTTTAGTGTATGTAGGACAAGTAGATTACAATTGCGTGATTTCCATGATGATTAAGTTACGAATAGTAAAAGCTTACTTAAATTAATTAAGTATAAATTAACAAAAACACGAAGAAAATGATTTTCCATACCTACATCTGTGATTGCAAAAATTAAGAATTGACGATGAGCATTAGTCGAAACTATATTACGCTAATTTCAATCATTAATTTTTCTTTAAAAAAGGACTGAAAACTAAACAAATTTGTCATCAAATCCGAAAAAAACACCGAGCATTTTCACTTGGACCGTTAATGTTGATATTGTATCATGATTATTTTAATCAACTACTATTTAATTATTATATATATATACATATTAATTTGCGATCTCAAATGAAACTATACTTAATAGAAACGAAATGGTATCAAATAAATAAAGCAAGCGATTGTAGTGAATTATTATTACTCGAAAACGATAAAACCATAGACGAGAAATTAATTCCTATTGGAAGTAAAACTTAGGACACACCCGTCGTAGAATATACAATCTCCCAACAAAGGAAGCATAAAATTTCAACACAACCATGACAAATATTCGCGTTCCAGCCATCCGCACAACCCGACTTTTCCATTACCCTGGGAAGGCCATCCGCATTACCACGGATAATCGGGACGGCACCCTAATTAAACCCGCACCGACCCCAAACAGACGTGCGCCCGATGAAATCACCTCCCCCGTTGCCGCGGAACTAACGCGTCCGTGTCGTCGAGACACGAATTCCATAAAAAGCGCTCACGAACGATGTCGGATATCTCCATCACTATAATTTTGACGCCCTCCGCTTGCGAAGGAGTAATGCTTAGGTGGAGAACTCCACTCCCATCGGGGGCCGACCCACCGCGGGGGGAAAAACCCTTTGTATTGTCATTACTCTTCCCTTTCCGACCACCCCTTTGTCGCTCGCCCCTTCTGTGGGGGATGGGGGAGCCATCGAGGAACGTGCGCCACGTCGCAATGGAAATGAAGGGACGCATTAATGAAAAGGCGTTGGCATTCGGAATAAAAGAGCAGCGCTGGAAACGAAAGAGTTCTCCGACGGGGAATTTCGTTTCCCCGAAGTGGGCGGGTTTTCAAAAAGTGTTTCTTTTAAGGGGTTTCTCCCCGAAGAGGTAAGGCTGTTAAATAGTCTCCGAGAAGAATATGGAACGGGAATTGCGAAGGTATTTCGAGCATCGTTCGCGTTTTGATTAGTCGAGAAAACTGCTAAGTAAATTTGAGTAAGCTAATAATATTCAACTAAGATAATACTGAGGACTGTCGACAGTAGGCTAATAATGAATTTTCATTCGAAAGAAAGGTAAGAAGCAGGATTAATAAAAACGTTAAAGAAACAGCAGGATACATACATAAAAGCCGAAATACCGATTCATAGGTTTATATTCCTTCTCGATGTTATTTTCTCTTGCTAACTAACCCTCCACCCTTTATGTCATCTAACATATTCTGCCTATGCCTTCCCCGTAATCATTTCTCTTGAATTCTATCCTCAATACAACTTCAATTAAAATAAAACGTCGGTTAAAATCCGCCCTCCAATAAAAGTAATTTATATTTAAAATTATTTAGCAATTTGACTGATTAATGAATGTTAATTAATTAATTAATACATATGCTACCTAACCTACGGATAGTAGATTACAGCAGGACATTTTAGGGTTCTTCAACTACATTTATTTGGGATTTCCATACTATTTGATACCCAAGTACCCTAAAGAATTTTAGGCACACCATTTTTTAAAACATATGATGATGATCTTTGAACATTAAAAACTTGCTATTCAAATCTTACATTAGCACCTTCAATGCTATGAAGCAAACAGTGTAAACACTGGATGATTCTCCAACAACATAAAAATGAAGAAAATGGCATGTTGGCATTCTTTTTAAGTAAGAATATAGCGTAAACGTTGGTGATTACGTTAATAAGTTACGTTTAATAAGACAAAAATGAAATAACATAACACATCAAGGATGGTATCTGAAACCTCTGAACGAACTTCCGATTTCAAATCAACCCTAAGAAATAAAACAAGCACTTGCCAACAACCTGATATGAGTAGCAGCCTGCGGAAGTGAATAAATTTTCCAACATATAAAAACAGCTCCGGCAATCATTAGACCCCACCCAGGACTTTCCTCAACCACGGAAAAAAAGGCACCCCAATGTCTCCATTACATCTGTTTCCTCACATTTTCCCGCGTTCCCAGACACGGCGAGAATAAAGCTCTCGATGATGAACGCGATACGGCGCCGCGTAAAAAAGCAACGGACTCTCTTATCGCTTTATCTCGGGAAGGAAATTCCGGCTGGGGAGGAATGACGGAAAGAGATTGGACACTCACGAAGTTGAGGAAACGGACGAGGGCCCTCGCGGCCCGCACGTGATCTCCGAGATGTAAGGGCCCGCATTATCGGAGGGGTTGATGAAAATGAAAAGGCGTGTAATTCAAAAACCCCGGCATGAGGAAGAGCCCAACAAAACAAGTGATTCGTGATTACTTTGGAGTCACGTGGATTAGAGAACCGAGTTCGTGAACGCGGCGGGGCGCTTCTCTGGGGAGTTGGAGGAAACCACAAAAAGAATGGCTCACTGTTCGCCTTTGCAGCGGTCTTCGACGCTAGCCGCATGCACTCCGATGAACCCTTGGCCTTTATGTATTTTACTCTCTCCTAGGCTACGGGAGAGCGTAGAAACAAAAAGATAATTACTCGACTATACCTGAACTTCGTAATATTGGGTACACATTGTTCCAGCCATATCCCTAAGTAGTTTGAATTTATTTATCTCTACATGAGTCCCCTAAATAAGGATATATAATTTTAGTAAAACGCTAGAGTAGAATGTATATTAAGATGTAAGTATTAACTCTGTTATTTTAATTCAACTTAATACGTATGGTATATTTCTCATCCCTTTGATAATATAAATGAATGCAAGATGAAATTATTTCAAGAATGGTCATCATTTACGAAAATACTCCCAACAATAAGGAAGAATTATTAATATTAGAATATTAAGTATTTTAACTCATTTTCAGCAAATTTATCTTTCTTCCCTCTCCTTAAATACGCCACAATTTTTAACTTGGAAAAAATTAACGGAAAAGAGAAGATGACAACATTTGATGATGAATATCAACTTCACGTTGCTCTGATAATAAATCTTAGAAAAAATATTCCACAGATAAACGGAAAAAATCTCCAAAAAATGTTCATTAACAAATCCACGAAGTGATATTAAGATTTCGATAGTAAATTTCACGACGAGAAAATCTACAATATGTTATAGTATTAGGATATATAAAAGCAATTTAAGAAAAATTAGTGATCGAATAAATTTTTAACCAGAGAAAAAGTCAGCTAAATGCAAGCCAAATTCAACGTCCATCTTCACAATTTTAACGCTAATAAATTACACCTATAAAAATATAAAAAAAGAATTCCTTCTTAATTACCTATCTTAAATACTACAGATAAATTTTAACTGGATTGAAGTTAGTAATAATTTTACCGTTAGATAAGTACTGAACACTAGAGTATTACTCTAAGTTGTATCAATGTGGTTTTGAATGAAGTTAATGGAAATAGCACGCTGAAGAGCAACCAACTGGAAAGAGAAACACTCTTAAATTGGACTTGAGGAACCTAATGAGTAATTCCAGTACTCGAATAATTTTATTTCTCCGTTCCTCTTACCTAATTTCCTCTTTTAAGTTTTACGTCTCTCCTCAAAAACGAGCGCCAAGTCATCTTTATTCTCCTTTTTTTCAAATCCTGTTTCCAAAGCTACTTCTTCATCACATACACACGCGAACACGAAACCCCAAGTGGTCACTTAAGGAACTAACGTGGAGAAGTAAAAACTGCTCCCCTCATGACTGAGAAATGGCTGTGGAAAAGGAGGAAAGCGTGGAAAATTACCTGAAAACTCAACGCTTAGGAAAAGACAAGCAGGGAGGAAAGAAGTTATTTTCAACGGGCGAGTTTGGTTGAGAGATAAATTTCCTACTAGGTAGTTCCCGCCATTCTACAGCTATAACCTCGACCGGATACTTCTAATCAAATGTGAAGAGCCATTAAATTCTTTTAAATATTTATCGCCCTAATCTAAGAACTATTACAGAACGTTGATATATTTTGAGGATAATTAAATGAAAAGAAATATAAAATTTGAAGAAAAACTTTTTTGTAATTCTATCTTTAGAAATCACTCTAATAACAAACGCAAACAGGCATGCTAAGCTATCACCTTAAACCCTCCATCTTCGATACCAACAAAAAGTCTGACATAGCAGGGACTCGAACCCAGATACTACACTTCCCTGTATTTTATTATAGCAAGTAATCAATAAACTATCCAATTAAATTACGGGTGATCATTCATGATTCATAGGATATGACATATACTTCGAAATTTTAAAAAAATATTATGATCCAAAAATATGTAAAAGCTATGACTTACGTTGAATATACAAAGAAAATAAAGGCAAATATAATATGTAAAGTAGTAACTTGTATTTATCTATTTAATGATTTAGGTATTTATCTATTTATGTATTTATACTTCATGTAATAAGGCATTTTTTTGTTTACGGCAAATAAATTATTTTCATAATCCTTAAACGAGTTTAAACAATAATTTAGCTGCCAACTTCTGAACGTCATTATAACATCACAAACTTCGATGACAATTAGAAAATTACTCAGCCAAGGTATTTATAAGCAAAGTAGATCAAACTCTAAAGATGAACCTCTTAAAAATATAACATACACCTACGAGAAAAAATAAATAAAACCTTACATAGGAAAAACCTTCGTTAAACGAATCAAACACAACTACTGCATAACACCAACTCTCACCTCATACCCCAAAACGCAACTTGGGAAAAATCACTAAAACTCCAAAATTATCCCCATGTGTACACACCGTACCCCTATAAAGAGCAGATACGAATCCAACTCCATTACCCGCACATCGTACCGATCAAACAAAAATAAAAAACCGCCGGAGGAGCAACCGCGGCAGAAGACGTCGGCAGCAACTGACGTCAGGGCTACCAAAGGGTTGGAGCACGAAGGCTCGCGTGCAGCCATGTCACGGGCGTGCCTGGCAGAACCCCTCCGACCGCACCTCCCAAAAAACTACGCCGACCCCATCTTCCCTCGCTACACCGCAAGCCCGGGCTCGCACCGTAAAAAAAAGAGGAAACAACCCAAGCCATCGCCCTGAAAAAAGCCACCGCATGCGCCTTTCCCGAAAAAAAAGATCCACCCACGCCCAACACCCAAACCATTTCGTATTGATCCGTCGCCTCTCGAAAAAAATCGGGAGGGTAAAAGGCCCTCGTGGAAGGAAGGGAGGAGAAGGTAATGTACGGTGCAGGTAAGGGTTCGGGATTAATATGGGGGGAGGTTTACAAGCTTGACGGAGGGGATAAGGGGTTGAACAGGGTTCTCTCATGAACTGGGGCGGAAGGGGAATTACGATGACTGATCAAATACCTGCATGCGCCCAGGACTCGAAAAATACTCGATTACCTACGACTTTTGTGTACCGGTATGACTCCTGCCCCTAGGACGTTTCTCATTGAGGACCTATCCCTCCCATAAGTAAGCAGTAAAGAGTAGAGAACCTATGTAAACAAACATAAATGCATAGTCTTGAGGAAGTTAAATAATGTAACCTATACGACCGACGGAAATAATTAAGAATACGTAGTTATAAATCAAGAATTCGTGTTTGCAAGAGTACAGATGACGTAAATAGAAAAAGATAAATATTTTCAGGCATACAAATATACGCAAGTAGGTTAATGAAATGCATAGTGAGAGACGAAAATCCAAAACACTTTAAATTGCAACAAATATTTTTCAGGGCACGCAATCATTCTTTCGCAGGTAAAAATGGTTGGGAAGCTTTTAAAAATACTATGGAGAAACCAGAATTCCGCGGGAAGGATAGCCATGAATTTGAAATTAAGCCTCGGTGGCAAAGAACGGACATGGAGAAATATTCTTTTCTTAACAAAAGCATTTCAGGATGAAATATGTCACCTGGATCACCTTAAGCCCCTTGCCTAAAAAAAAAAATCTTTTAAAAAGAGATGTTTTAATGTATTATAGTAGATAAGGGTATTATAGAATATAAGGGGATTTTAGTAATGTAAAATTTCTGGAGGAAGTAAGGGATTGCTTGGCAGGGTGATGTACGGTGGGGTTTTGCCCTGGGACCTCTACAGTAGCCGAGAGGGCCTGTCATGAACCCCGAAAATCCAGAAATAACCATTTATATGTCACATGTATATGTATGTATTCAGATGAACTGTATATGATTATGTAGAATAACTGCCAAGGTGTAGAAAAACTGGCACCTGGCTTACAGCCTACTTGTAGTTTATGAAATAATAATAAAATAATCTAAGAAAATTACTCATTTCCAACAAAGGGAATTTCAACTAGATATTTCAAAGACCATTTAATTGTCAACCCTATCCATGCTAGAAGAACTTCATTGGACAGGATATTAACATAAAGACAGCAGAATTTGAAGAGGTCAAATACAGCATATATATAACCTTTCAGTGCTACTATTATCAGTATACTACTTCCTAACATCTTCCAGACAGTAGGACGGTTCGACCATATGAAATGCATTTTCTATTTTCTTTTCCTCGAAAGTATCAATTCTTTCATAAACTAAACCAACGTGACTAAACATGAACACAGAACTTTTCAAAATTAAAAAAGAAATCACTTTTTTAAATTTTCTCTTAATCTTCTACAGAAGATACCTAACTAAAGCTCAACCCTTCCTCAATACTTCCGAATATCTTTCAGACAATAACAGAGAGGTGGACCATAAGTTATATTTTCTGTTTCCTTATCCGTAAATAGAATAATAATACAATTTTTCCAAACTAAATCTATGCAGACATAGCCAGATGAAGTTTCAAAATTAAAAAGAATTTACTATAATTAATTTACTAACTAAACCATGGACAGCAAAAAAAATCTAGCACTATTTATTCTGACATTTCAAAAAAATCGCAACCTACACTACGCGTACACTGCAAGCAATCATTTTCGCGTACACCAGTTCCACACGGTTGGAATAAACCCTCCCAATTCTATCAGAACGCTAACAATTCGCCGTGACGACCAGAAATAACTTTGTATCCATTACACCGCCAGGAGAACAAGGGAATTCTTTTTATTATAATGGACGGTGAGCGGGTTTTGTTTTGCGGAGATGACAGGCTCGGTGGGCGAGGCTGGAAAACGAAAAGAGGTGTTCGGAAATAAAAAAAAACCGGGGCGAAGATTGGTTGGTTACACGCCACTCAACTCCCAGAGCGTATCAAAACTGTAAGCGACCGATAGCTCCTAAAAACCGTTCGTGTTTAACCTGGAAAAGAACTAGCGGCTCCCCATGCCCTCGCGTCAACCTCAGACTTGCTTCCGCCCTGTTCCAATATTAATCCAATCGAAAAACAATCAATTGGTAATTAGGACCGGTGCAGGTTTGGAGTTCGGAATGGACGAGTAAATATCTTCGGAAAACACACATCCGACGTTTTAACGTGGACTGGGGAGAGAATATTCGGACGGGCGTTTTTTCATTCCGAAAACATTAGACGGGAGAAAAAACGCGGCGCTTTCTATTAAAAAAGAAAACTTCCTGGCCGAATGAAAAAGAGTAAACATTTGTGCTTGCGCGTCCCGGGAACTGTCCATAGGATGGACCTAAGAGTATCTTTCGCCCAAATTAAATTACTGTGTGTTTGATTCGAATAAATAGAGATGGCGACTGAAATCGGAGTTGACTCGGCAATGTAACCTGAGCGAGAGAAATTGAGAAGGAGAAAAATTGAGAACGACCCATGATTTTGCTGATGAAAATGTTTTTAGACCCAAAATTACATCTGGAGGTTATGTAAGAAGACATCGTAAATACAACCATACATGCAATGATAATAGAGGAAGGCATCCAATATCACTTTAAAAACTTACGGAAATGCCAAAATGTGGGCAGTATAAACTGTCCAAAATTTCTTAACACATTTTGCCTATGATAATACGTTTTGTTTCTAAAAAATGTATTTGCTTCAGTATTTCCGATCACGTATACAATTTAATTTAAGAATTTTCAGTAGAATGGAATAATCTAATTCTACATCAATATAAACTGGGTTGAAAGACTTAATTAAGACACCAATAGTATTATAAATCGCATTGGGAATTATTTCCATATACCTATGTGTAACTTCTCTACCGTTTAAAACAAGGCTATATGAATAATTCATTTTTGGAAAACATAGATATGTTATGGGTTAGTTTAAAATATGAATGTAATAAAAGATAGTATGATAGTAACATTAGCAATTAATAACACAAAACTACCTAAGTATTACACACAAAGAAGAAATCAAAATTTCTGTAACTCGTTATACCAGCACAAGTATTACAAACATATTTCTACTATGAAATAAAAACTAGTTCCACAATTAAAGGATAATTAAAATTCTTCGACGAGTTAGATGGATTATCACTAAGTAACATAAACAGGCATTTAATTTACCAATACCAGAGTACAGATATATACATCTCACGTGGTTATAAGATGTAAATATACAATAATAGTAATGCTGATCTACCAAATTGGATATCCTTATATTATTATGGTCTCAGGTCACAAAAAATATTGACAAAAGGCAGTATGACAAAAATTGAGACATATTTATATTTTACAGTTTTAATCAACCTGTCGCCAATTTTCTAACTATACGACAGCAAAGTCAACCTTATGGGAACTTTCGATCCTCAACGGTCTAGAGATAAAAAACAAAATGATCGCAAAAGCAGTAAGAAAAAATAGCGATATTTATATTTACAGGCATAATCAACCTCTCCTATTCCCGAACACTACGGCGATAAAGGAGTATTGTGAAGAAGCACATAGAAAAAGACCAAAATAAAGTCTACAAGGCGTTGGCATTTTCCCCTCACGAAAACCCTCCGCGTTTCATACCGCAAGTCCCGGTTACGCCCCATTCCGCGGATCGCCGTGTTTTTATTCCGCCGAGATGGGCGGGGGATCGCGGGGAGGGAAGGATTGTATAGACCGCTGAAAATTACCACTCCTCCGGCGAACAAGGCCGTCAAATTAAGCGTTCGATATGAGAAGGCTTTGTCGGCGGGAAAATAAAGTCTCGGAAACAAAATCGCGGCGGAGGAAGCGGGACGTTAATTGCTCCCAAGTGGCAGGAAATTAAAATAAGGAAACAAATACCCCGGAACCAGATTCTAATCCTTTTTCCCCCGGAATGGCTAATCGATGGGGGCTCGTACTTTTTTAACGAGGGAAATTCTCTTTCGCAGAGGAGGCGTTTCTAATATAATCACTCTCGGTTCTAGACCTCTATTCGTAAAATTATCATACATTAGACTTATACGTGGCACTACTTATCTACATTTTAAACTCTTGGAAATGGAAGCTTTAACTTCAATGTTTAACTTCGCATGATTTACCTAGCCTTAAATGAATATCACGATGTCAAATCCATCAATAATTTTATACAACCTATAAATACAAGTAGAAGCAATGTCCAACGTAATCCTCTTCTAAATTGAATGTGGATATAATTTACTACGAAATTTGAATAATAATTGTGAAATTCCTTAATTGTGCCTTAAGAGCCTTGGAAATGGAAGATTTAACTTCGTTTTACGTTTAACTGCGCATTAAATACATAGCTCTGAATGTATATCACGTTTTCTAAATTGAAAAATATCAAAAAGCCATAATTTTAAGCAACTTATATTATGCGTTCATCTTTATTTACAGTCCAACGCCATGTTCATATAAATCTAAATTCTAAGTGGACATTATCTATAACTAAATTTGAATAAAAATTTTGAAATTCCGCAATAGCGCTACACGAACCACCCTCAAGAGTCAATGTGTATAGATATTTTCCAATCGAGATAAACTAACGAATTCATATAGGAGCTCTACAGTAACTCCTAGCTCAGACTGAGGGAAAATTGACATCTGTACACGAAATAATAAGTATTGTCTTTATTTCAGATCTTAGTATTTCTGGTCTTGTTCTAGTCTAAGTTACATGGGTAAGGATGCAATGTTATTACGTTAAGTTTAGTACAGTTGACAACAAAAAATGAACAAGTATTACGTATACCCCCGAATCTTATGCAGCCGGTGAGACAAGAATTTAAAAAGTGACAACAGTGCAAACTTCCGCCTGTCACATATCCTAAACGTGAATTATGTTACTAATGTCTTATTTTTGGTGACTTATTGATTCATTGTAACACATGTAATACTAGGGATTATATTGGGATACTTGGATATGTATCGGGATAGTTCGATTCATCATAACCTACATGGGGTATTTTATGAATTTGTTCAATAAATTATAATAATAATTAAATAAACCTGAAGAAATCCTTACTCCATATACCTCCTTCCTAACTGTGGTAGACAGAATAAATTTCTACATCGTAATTTCAGTGTTTTCATTTCGATACCACTTCGAAGAAGCGTCCGACTGTTAGGTATAACCACCACTAACGGCGTTCCCTCCTTTAGCCACTACTGCAGAGCTAATTTCCAGATAGCTGGAGAATAGCGAGAGGCGAGAGAGTCGAATAGGGCAAGGGAAATGGTTAGATGAGGGTCATGAAGCACCCTCGAAAAGTCTCAAGGACCGAAAAGGGTGTGGCGCTCGTGGCGCCCCTAGAGGAAACGACGAGAATTAGTGTTTAGCGGCGTAGACGAGAGAGAGAGAGGAATCTGAAAAGAACGTGAAGGGTTTTGAACACACGCGCACTTGGCTACAGGGAACGAGTCTTTATAGAGTGGCGCAAAAAAGGCTGTCGAATCGCTGTCACTGAATCCTTTTCCAGAGACGCCCGGCCACCATTTTTCCCGTCGTGAGGACTGCGATGAAAGAGGGAAATGTACCCTTATTAAAAGGGTGCAAATTATACCCCTTCAAAATAATGAGGGAAGCACCGGGGCGGAGTAAATTCTGAGTACGGAATAATCCCGTGATTTGAAAGAGACAGCGACTCTGATTAAGAGGGGAAGATCTGGAAGGATGCAGAAATAGTAGGAGCTGCAGACCAGAACGATGAGATGATATTAAGTAGCTGACTCATTAGTGAGTTACTTCGGCACCTAATATTGAATTTCAGAACAACAAACCAAGAGAGTAGTGGAATTCCGATAAAAAATTGAATAGTATAAATTGAACGACTGATTCTATTCAACCTAAACCAATAGCCATGCAAATCGTAGCTGTAATAACCACAACTTTCTGTTAGTAAATCCAGCAGCTAGATAATAAATTAATCACTATACGTAATATTTATTGGCATATACATCCTACGACATTGATACTCCATGAGTATTCTACCATTTGGTAATTTCAAGTGCCTCGATATTCCCTATTCAATGGCATTTCTTCTTGTTTCTAGCTCTACCCCATCCTTTACGTCATTTACTCGTAATATCTTTTGCCAGTCTTTTTCCCAGCGTTATACCCTCAATTAATTTCCTTAGCAACCCTTCTCCTCTCAATATTTGACCCACCTATTTTCTCTGTCGATAATTAATTACTTTAATTAAAACCCTAATCCGTAGCACTACTGTTCTTGATTTCTAGATAACCCGAATAAACTTTTCCATTCTACACATCTCGATGGACTCACGTGGTTAAATGTCACGATGATGTAATACAACTTAATTGGGTGTGACACATTCCTTAGCCACTATATAGCGCTTTTTCTAATTACTCCAATAATAGAGTCATTTATAGTTCACTATGTTTCTTTTCATTTTGCCATACAGAATAGTAAGTGATTACGACATTCTTAAAACTTCAGACAGTAAACGTTCCTAAAAAACGGTTATTCAATAGATCGGTTTGGGAAACCACTCAACCATAACAATCCCGACAAAGTCACGCTGACACCAATCTCTCAGCCTTTCTCTAAGGAATGCGAATCAATTACCGCCTTCCTTCCACCCCAACGACGCGGACACCCAATACACTGACGGAATCCCCGCTAAACGGACTACTCCCACATACAAAAAACTCAAAGGAAATGGAAGCCTTACTCTCACTAATTACGCAACAATGATACTCCTTCCCGCAGAAGTAATCCCGCCTTCACCACCCCATCTCCACCCTCGCAAAAGCGGCTCAAAACGACCTCGCGGATATAAATATGGCGCTAAAGGATCTTGTCGGCGTCTGCAACAGTGCAAACTTGCAAACGAAGCCATTTAAAAGTTTTTAAGGAGGTGAAATGGGATTAGAAGGGGAGAGAGGCGAGGAAGCCGGTATGGTAAAGATTTTTGTGTAGTGGGGTTTCCGCAAAAGACTGAGATATTGGTTGGCAAAGGGGTAAAAAGTTGGGAGGGGGCGGGATCTTCGCTGGGGGGATTAGAGAGGAGAAAGGGGAGGGAACCCCGTCTAATAAGAGGTCTGGGACCGAGGTGAAAGACGTCTGATATGACTACGCCGTAGAGAAACTTCTACACGTGGGAGGGGTGTGAGGAAACCCTTAGACTCCGACTTCGGATTCGCAATTAGGGTAGGCCCTAGCAACGTTCTGCAAACATTACCTCTCAATTTACCCACTGAAATTTATTTCCTCCGGCTTATGGGTTTTGCGTTCAAGAACTGGGCAGAACCTATTTTCGCGGTAGTTGGATTTACTTAATTAAAATTGTAGCAGCGGATTTTAATGGTAAAAAGTTTGGTATCAGCTGTGTTATACTAACGTAGCTATAATAAAATCAAAATACAACATAAGTAACTAGTAGTGGGAGTATCTTTGTATGTTCAAGAAATAGCTACTCATCTTTCGAAATGTATTTCTCACGAAATTAGGGTATAATTCAGTTTAATCGACGAACAACACAAATTTTCATGCGTGTAAAATTTTTTATATTATCTTTGGGTGACTGTAGTAAATTTCTTAGCATTATCAGCGACCGCATGCAGTGTAATAGGACATAACGTTGCCAATATGGTTCAATGTTAGAAGGAAGTTATCAAACTTCATCTCGCCCAAGTAAATACGTTTTATTATATTTAATATGTACCATACTAACACAATTATTAATTTATTGAAGCAGAATGATTAACTTAAGGAATCGCCTATGATGAATTCATCATCCATGCACCACTAAAGATAAATTTAAGATCAAACTGAAAAAGTAACATACAACATTAATTTTACATCACAAAAAGATAGATAAAAGACTGAACTTCATTCGATCTTAGCACAGAATACACCTAACTCAGGAAAAAAATCTCACTTCAAGAAACAAAAGCAAACAGCGAAAGAAAACCGAAGACATCTACACTGATTCCAGGAAGGAGAACCACACTTGGGACCAGGTACGAGGAAAACGAATCCGGACGCGATCATTTTCGCGGGAAATGACATCAGAAACAAATGGATCGGATAACAAAAGTGGCGGTGTAAATAGGTAATGCGCAGGAGAAGCAGATAGAGGCAAGAACCATTGTGACAGAGGACAAGGAGAAAAAAGCTGATTCGGCGACGTGGCTTCCTCGGGCATTGGGGAGCCCCAGGGACCGAGATGGTCTCAACGGCGGCGGAGATACGATGGGAAACATTTATTGGAGTATGGGTCCGGCGGAAAATCCCTGGGGAGACCCATGGAAACCCTGGGGCGATGAAACAGCCGAAGCCGGCAACGCGCTCGGGGTACCAAAAGACCCGCAGATGTGCAGAGCACGCCGGGAAATGGAACTTGATTGAGAAAAGTACAACGGTGAAGAGATTTCGGAATGGAAGAAAGGAAATCGATATAGCCAAGGAAGGGAGTAAATGGAACTAAGTTGATTAGATCGGTGATACCACACGCTCTCAGAGGAGGAAAGGAATTAACAGCTAAAATACACACCTATTTACTTTCAATGAGAAGTGCTTAGCTCGCTTATGTCATCTACTTTACCAACTTTTAATTAAGTTTACATAGTTAGTAGGCGTTACCTTGTAGAATGCCTAGCAGAGCAGAAAGAAATTTATTAACTTCCACAAAATTTATTTTACCAATTATTCTAAGTGCCTGAAGATACTATTCCGGTAGAAAAAAATTTGCAGAAGTTACTACGTTCCTTTTATTTCTGTAACTCTGAATTACTTTTATAATTCCGAGTATATACTCTGAATCATCATCATCACTTACATTGATTACTTATTAAATGCACTTCATTTGATATATATACATTGCTATGTATATATAGCATACATATGCTTTATGTGGTTTTTGAGTTATACATAACTATTTACTAGTATTCATCATTCTCTTTAAATTGAAAAATTTTCTTTTAAATGAAAATTTATTAAAAGTACCAACTGAATATTTTCTTAAATATTAAAATTTTACTCTGCTGTACACGGAAAGTTTAAAAAATTATAATAATTATATGTGAGGATACAGCGACTAATTCAATATTTTGGAATAGACAGCGAACTAAAATAACACAGCTGGTAAAGTAAGACTGACCTGTAACTGAAACCCAGTACTTTTCTAAATTTTTATAAGAATCACGTAACATCTCATTAATCCTCTCAAAAAAATTTAATAATCCTTCAAAGAACTATAGTTCGCCCCCTATTCAATATAAATATGACGGGCATACGTACGCAATAATTGATACACGTACTGCTTCGCACAAATTTCCATTATTCAAACGCCTAACTGTGACATCATTCTTCCATTCCCCAGCGTAATTTGCGATTCTGTATCTTCCACCGGCGACTTGCTGCAGTCAATCGCGGTACACATCTCCAAGAACGTCCCTCGTTCGCAGCTGGTAATTAAACCACGACTCCTGTTACACGACGCAAGGGAAAAAAGACAACCATGCAACAACTCGAGAAGAATAGAGGCGGAAAAAGCCTTCACCAGTAATATGATCGTTACGTATAATAATTGCGAGACACAACTGCATGTCCTGATTACGTTCGTGCATTATTATCTTCGTTACAAACCAATCCGGGAGCGAAAAAAAGTCGTTCACGAAGATGAAAGCCAGTTAGATGGATTCTATTCAAAGGCCATCTCTAGATCCATCCGTGAAAGGGAAAGTGAAGGAATTTAGCAATTAACGCAATTACTATTAATTACTTTTATGAGACAGTAAGTAAGATAAGATGTTTCGGAAAGAATTTTACTTCTAGGAAACGGCCAATGATTTAAAGATAATTAAAGGTTTCGCTGTTTCGATGCGCTTATCTGCAATATTTTACCTTCAAATTGAAGTCTAAAGAAAGAAGAAAATCTTTTGAAAAAAGATTATCGAGTTTATAGGGAAAATCAAAATTTATCTACTCAGCTTATAAATGCAGTATACGCTACCAAAATATTTTAGCTTGAAGTTTAGTCTAAAGTGTAATCCAATTTAGTCAAATATGTAGAGCTAAGGCACGTAGCGTAAGACGATTGTATACTTTCGTGTACACATAATGAAAAAATTGAAAGGTTTGACTGTTTCGATGAATGTATCCACTACATTTTAGCTTAGCCTAAGGATAGGCTAAAGGGCTACACAAGGAAGGAAATCTTCTCCTACACACATTGAAAGACGATCTGGTTCATAAAAAAATAAAATTTATCTACTTGGGCCTATGAATGAAATATACGAAACCAAAATAATTTACGCTGGAACTGTAGCCTACAGCAATTGAGACTAGTCCAATTAAGTTTAATATACATAACCGAAGATATACCTCCGTGTACATACGAAGTAAACAAAAGGATTCTCAAGAAAACACGTGAATTATGAAAATAGAGACTGAGTAGACGAAAAAGATAATTGTTTACGATTTTGAAAGGTATACTTCAATCTCTTACGATTCCTAATCTATATTAGAAACTTGCATGGATTAGCAAGACTTGCAATTTACTCCAGACATCTAACAAGGGGAACACAAGGTTTGTGGGAAACGGATCGGAACGAAACTTTCAGGGCACATTCTCTGCTTAAAAATAGTGGACACGTGTCCGACCGTTCAACTCAATGGGCTTTTATTTATGAGCAACTGAAAATCGGAGTTAGACAACCACGCCGTACACGCGAATTACTAGATAGATGTCGAGATTTTCTTCTTAGGAAATTATTTTCTCCTATTTTGTAACTAATAACTTATCTTTTTGCTATTAAATTTCACCTACTTACTTTCCAAGCATTCATTACCTTTTAGTTCTCATTTATTTTTAATTCACATAACGTCACACAGTGTACTAAAATCAGAAAAAGCTGGAAAAAATAGAAAAGTGATGCTGTTGTTGAGAAATAACTACGAAACTTCGCATAGCTACTACTGAATAAATTTTGCATACACGCAGGCAAGAAAAGATAGCTAACTCAACCAACATTCCATTGCTATAAAATATAAACATAACCGAACTTCCAAATAAAACACAAAAAATCATAAAACTAAATCAAGTCATTTACCCTGATGCAAAATCACCGACACTACCCACAGGGGAAACCTCTTAGGACTATCTCTTAGGAAAACAGAATAAACATGAAATCGTTAAAGCTCAATAACCCCGCGCCACCTGGAAACCTTTCGCGGCGAAAAACATTCCAAAAAACGGAAAATTACGCAGGGAAGGGAATCTGAAACGATGAAAAAATCCTGCCTCGGAAAGCAGCTAGACAGGAGAGTCTCATGGTGGCGAAACGAAAAAACTACGCGCCGGCTTAATATTTATGCGGGCACGAAACGCTACGTCTCCTGGAGGAAAGCAAACAGGTTCTTCCACTGACCTTAAGCGTTTTTACGCGCCGGCAACCACGACCGAGGAATGCGGGCATTTGTAAGACAAGGGGGAAATTAAAACAGTAAAACACGGCAGGTACGAAATTTTTCCGATTTCCGAGCAAAAATGACGTCCTGATTAATGCACCCGTGTGTCTGAAGTTCTGGAAAGGTCACGGAACCACGGTCACCAGATAAACAGTATGGTACTTGAAAAAGAACATCTTTGGGATAGCAACAAAGGTTAAAGCATACTATAAGGCAATATTTGGAGAAACTGACTGACTAAAGGAGAGTGTTACTAAAGATAAACAGAAGCAAAAAATAATCTATGACAGTGATTGTAGTTTAGTGGTTGGAATACCTGCCCGGAAGGTGGGAGACCAGGTTCGAGACCCAACCATGTCGATATTTTCACTTCTGTTTATCTTGCTTCCAAATACCATAAAAACCTCCTTCCCATCATAAAAAATATCGTTTTATAATCTTGAAAATTCTTGTAAACTACTGTTCTCAAGTTGCAGGGATTTAATGTGACTACAAATTAACACAACTGGTTCTGAAATAAAGTAGATTAGATAAAGAAGATTTTTTTATGTTTTTCGGATAGCTGAGGAGGATATCGGCGAGAACGAGCGTACAAAAAAAATCAAATATTACCACAACTGTGAGCTATAGAAGGCATCCTATTCATTCATACTGACGAAAGCGTTTACTCAGATATGTTATTATATTTTCCCCATATAATACCGATTTTTTGGATCTTAACCAGGTGGTATTCCATGAGAACGTAACACCTCAGTTGAACGACCAGATTTACATAAACGAAAACGCAAAATAACAAACAATACAACCTGAATTTTAATACATGGTATTATCATCAGGTGCAAAAACATCTAATTCTTTCCGTAAAAAAATCCAAAAGCTAAAATTCGCCACTGATGATGATTCCAAGCATCACAACTCAGGTCGTATGTTTGCTACATATGTGTTTTCGTATAAATAAATCAGTTTTATCTACTCTTTGTTGTTAAAACCACTTCAGGATTCGATACCCAATGGGGAACCATACTTCGACCAACGTTTAACCTTGTTTACACCCGTTATCAACAAACCAACACGCCATAATCAAATCCAAACCAGAACAGACACATCCAACAACACGCGCACCGTATATTTATTCCCGAGCGATCGATGTCTTCAAAAGCAATACTGCGGGAACAGGAAAAAATCGCGATGGAAACAAGTACGTACCTTTCGTCGAGAGAGGGAGAGAGATTTAAAATTCCGCATTTTTTCGTACAACTCATTTCGAACTCCAACCGCCATTACGTGCCGTGGACTCACGCGTGGGGAAAAGCGAGCAAAAAACCAACTCGCGCAGGTAGAGCACGCACGGCCCATTGCGGGAAACGTTTCGAGCGGTGTGTTGCAATAGCATCCCCGGAACACGGCGCTGCAGATGAGGAATGCGAATGGATGAAACCCCGCTTAATGATAGGCCGCCGAGGGAAGAATGAGAGACCGGGAATAAACAATTGATCGCTGCGCCGCGCCTTTCGTCGAAAAGGACGAAGGCAACGTGTAGTGAAAAAGAGGAGGGAACATGTCGGAAATTTCGCGAGGGGGAGGTGAGGATGTGTTGGCGGACATATTTCCTTGTAAGGGGAGAGAGAAACATGGCAGAGGGAATAATAGAGCGGAAGCGTGTTGCTTTAATTCTTTTACTTTTCGCGGAAATTGGAAGCAAAGAATGATGAAATTACGTGGAGAAAGGACTATAAATAAGAAATAAACTATTTCCTTTCGTAAAAACATACTTCATAACATCAACCGCCCATGCAGAAAATAAATTTTCCTTATTTTTTAATTAATATAGATGAGGAAACCTGACAAATGTTACCTTATCAAACGAGAGCCATTATATAGTATCAAGTTTTATTGACAGCCAATGCTAGAGGTTTATAAATGAAAACTAGACATTGTATATTCCAAAGTATAAATATTGCAACTCAGCAAAGCCAGGTCATCTCAAATTGACTGAATACAGAAGGTTATAGACAAAGATTTACTGAAATGAATACAAGGAAGAGATAATATTCGGCTGAGTTAATACTATTCTAATGCTAATCAGCAATATACTGGTTTGAGTTGATGTTATACTTGTAAAACCAGGAGGAGGGTGAAATTTTAGATATAGTACATGTGTTATGAATCCCGCTGCAAGTTGGCATAAGGATAAAAAATAGTATACGAATTGTATAGAAATATATGACACTCTAAAGCAATTTAAGTGCAAAATTCTGCTCGCCATCTGAATTTGCTTCAAAAAGTTAGCAGCTTGAGAGTTGTAAAGGCAACTAACAATAAGAAGAGAATGTTGGAAAGACAATAGAAGATTTTTTTAAATTATGAAGTTAGAAATTATTAGTTTGCAATTAGGGATCAGTATGAATGCGTATGAAATAATAATAATAAAGTAGGGAAACCTAAAGATGATTATTTGGACAAACGTTGGAACGCTTTACATGTTGATAATGCTTACTAAATTTTATAACAATATGAGGCACTGAAATAAAACGCAATTCTTAACGAGGCACATAGACCATTACACAACATAGCAAAATAATTTTACGTTAAAAACATTCACAATGGTCTAGCGCTATATTTCTTACAGCAGAAGACTAAAAAATCAACAAAAACGAGCGAATAAAAAAAAATCGCCTCGTGCACCACCCATAAATCCCACGTAAGAATCTCCTCTGAACTAGTTTAAGGACGGGGAATAATAAAACTCCTTATATACCACTCCTGGGGACAGAGATTAAACCTCAGAAATAACACATCTCTCTTGGCTTCCCACAAAGAGAATTAAGCAACCTGTTAATGATTCGGAGAAGACGAAAAAAAACACAATATCCAATTATCCGACGACGCTCTCGAAGCCGTGGGTATTTATGCGGCTTGATACGCGTTAGATCGCCCTCCGGTTCTCGGAAACAGTGCCTCCGTATAAATCGAAGCACGCGGAAAACATTAATATCTGGTATGGAATAAGGAACGGGGGACATTCACTCGGCTACTAAGTGGATAATGAAAGCGGGGCGAAGCCTTAAAAAGGCGGGGAAATGAGCCGGCATTAGCGGTGATGCTCCCGGGCGTGGATGATACGTATAAATAAGCGAAAAGAATAAAAGGAAGGGAAAAAGCGATTGTGATATCTAGACCGCGACTACGAGGCCTGCTTTAATCTCTTCCCGTGTTATAAGACAACCGCAGAAGAGCTGAGAACGTATTAGTGTCGTTCAACAGCGGCAGTTACACAGCGGAAAACATTCTCGCTAAAATGTAACCGACTAGCTTTGCTCTCGCCGTAAGATACTTCTGGGTTTTTGCGGCTGGAACACTTCACGTCACGAAGGAAATAACGAAAGTTCTTTCATAGATCTATGCAACCCAATTAGAGAAGTAGAAAGATTGAAAGATTTATCTCTTGAGAGATTGTTACGAACAATAAAATTGTAGCCCACTAATAATTGTAAAAGAATGACAAATAGGGACGCAAAACGTTTTAAATATATAATTCCTATACAAAAAAAATCTGCAATATTTTTATAAATCAAGAAAATACTAAAATCATTCTGGGTATTGAAATAAAACTTGTGAAGAGATATTCCTGATAATCATTGTTATTCATAATTTACGTTTTGAGATGTGGGTAATCTTTTATGTGAAAATGTATTATTGGTGAGGAGCGTATGTATGTTGAAATGGTGTATTGGAGAAACTAAAAGTGATCAAAATAGAAAGAGATACAAATTTATACCATTTTAAATAGTATTATTGTAATTAAAGATTAATCCTGAATACAGTGCATTATTATACAAAGTATAAAATTGCATAGAATTGTATTATGTAATCGCTATTACATAGAACTGTAACATTTCAATTCGGTGAGCTATTGTCAGTCAATTTGTAACATGAAATTAAAATAAATAATAAATACATAATGAATTGATAATAAATAAGCAAATATGCCGAAGAAACTCCTCAGCGCTGAGCATGACTCAAAAAAATAATAAAATTTACGTGAGTCATATACACCAGATTTGAATAGGTTCAGAGGGGACTGAAACCGAATTAAAGGTATGAATCCATATAAATTCCCCAGAGAATGCTAAACGTAATGCGAAATAATCTTGCGAGATTTAAACCTAGGATATTGCAACAAACTTTCCTACTCTTTCATCAACGCATAAATTATATCACAAATTTAATTACCAACGCCGAGATATCCACCAAACCCAAGAAATAAAACGATATAACGTAAATTCCCCGCCAATATGGAAAAGGTAGAGAATTTTTTCTGGACCACGATATAAATGAGAATACCGCCAAACGTCACCATTCAGCGGCGATAAATAAGTAGCCATAGGAGATAAAATCATATAGATACATCTCCGGAGAGCGCATAGCCGCCGACGCACTTCAAAAGGCGCCGTAATGATCACGGAAAGAAATCAATATGAATCACCAGATTAACGGCCTTCCTCGTTCCGCGGGAAATAACTCCAACCAACAAGTATTTATTACGCCTTTAACGGCCGGCGTAAAAGGCTCGGATCTTTCAAAATTTAATGGCGCCCATTCGACGCGGAGGTAATTCTCCGTATTAATTTAATCGTACTTCTACGGAAAAGACATCCGCGAGATCGGTATTAATCTTGGCAAAAACGCAGCGAGAACTAACCTCGTGAGGATAGATAGATAGATGGACCCTTTATTGGCGAGGTTAACCTAGCCTAGTTTGTCGATAATATTTAAAGTTAACTAATTATTACTAACAAACACAAAAAGAAAGAAGTGTGTGGGAGAAAAATCTTTGCAAATGAAGGTTGGCAAAGAAAAAAAACCCACGTTGGGGGAAAACACCCACAGAAAAGGGAGTGAAAAAAAACCGCGAAGACACAATAATAAATAAAAAACAATACAACAATGTTATATAAACAATGAGCAGTAAGATGCGGAACGTATACAAGAGAATTATTTATACAAATTATTTTAAAAATATCTATGTGCTAGTGAGAGAGAGGTACAATATAAGAACATTAAGCTTAGTTATTATAATTAGTTTAAAGCTAAGAAAATTAAATTATTTATAAACATTTCCTCAGCCGGAGACATTCGTCGAACAATTTTCGTCGTGAGGACATAAGAACCTATCTGTAATAAACCGATTGTTCTGCCGAATGGAAAGGTACTCGGAAGAATTAAAAACCCTAACTACGGATGTGCGAAAAAAGATTAAAATCCCCGGAATCCGCATCCTTCCCTAATTTCCGAACGGGACGCCTTCCAATTTGCGAATAGAATAATAGACCGAGCGCGAACTCGGAAAAGCCTCCCATTATGCGAAAAAAAGGAAGAAGCCGTCCTGTGGGGCGGCAGAAAAATCTCGTTATGAAGAAAACCCCATTCAGATGTAGATCGGGGGTGAAAGAATGAACACTGATATAATAGAAGGGTCTAGAAAGGCAAAATTTCCGAGAGAGCGGGGAAACGGGGTTTGAGGGAGGGGGGCACATCCCGACGTGGTCCCCCCGCTCCCCGACGCCGTTCCCCCGCTCCACGGCGTAGATGGAAGGGACGTGAGTGCTTTACAAATTGCAGACTCCTTCGGCGAGTCCTTACCGACTCCTTTCCTCCCCCGGCGTTATTAAGCGCCTGCCGACTCGACCACAACCTTATAATAGGCCGATCGTTAAAGTCTCTTGCCTTTTTATTTCGAGTCCCCCACAGTCACGTCGTGCGCCCCGTTCCCTTTCCTCCGGGATTTGCAAAGAACGTTCGGCCACACACGCGAGAGACGATGCCTTTTTTATTTCCCTTTATTCCCTCGCTCTTCTGGACGATCGGGGCGGCATTTGTCAAAGGTCGCCGTAGAGGAAATGGACGGCCATTGTAGAATGTCACTTTGTTACCGTGGGAGACGGCGCGCGGTGGCACCGAGTCGAGAGGAATTGATTTATTTCGCTCTCTCCGACGGCCTCCTTGCCTTATCCTCCAGGGTATCAATTCCTCGGAATGTTTCGAAGATCCGCCAGCTCTTGATCCGTCACGGATGCGGAAATTGCTGTCGGTCCTTTATTTTGAAACATCGGTTTCGCACAAGCCCTTCCCTCTGGGAAAAAGCTAACCACCCTCCAATAGTAATTCATCTTTCAATCAAATATATACCACGTGAAAACTTCAGCCATAATTCAAAAGGTTACCTTAGTAATTAAACTAATTTACTTCCATTGATACATCTTGTTACTACTGGTGAACTGCTTCATGTCTAATATATTGAATTTGAATTTTATAGATATTTCTATAACATAATAAATAGCTTTTATTTTTTTGTCCGATTCATTTTATGCGAATATTTCTATTGATTTATCTTTATAAATATGTAACTATTTTTTTCTTTGCTTTTTAGATTAATCACACCCCTTCTTCGCGATAATGTATCTACGTCCTTAACTTCCATCACTACGAAAAATATATGTAATACAGCTACAGACCCTTCCCAACATATAAAGAAACTTAGATCACAGCTATCAATTGCAATAAGGAACAATCATCAACATTTTAACAAGTATCAACAATTACTAATTTTCTTCTATATTCTTTCCTTCATATCATTAACTCACATCTCTACAAATTAAGATAAACACAGTAAATTAAATACATCTGATATTCAGTAGGAAACCGAAAAGATCTCCGAGTTCAAACCATAACAATAAACCAAAGAAAAAAAATTCCTAAGTATGAAATAGAAACACGGTTGAGAAAGCAAAAGTATAATACCTCATCCCGACATTTTAATAGAAACTTAATGCCTACCGAGAATAACAGCCCAGCCCAGCATTTCATTTTCACATCAACCAACACCTCCCCATCTCATAACAAAAATAACCAAAAGAACGGAATGGGAAACCCAATAAATAAAAGGATCTTAAACGACCCTTAACATCCAATTCTCTTCCCTAACGAGAGAATATCACACGGCCAATCCTTTCCGCTCCATAAAAACCGCCGACTTACTGCAAAAAAGCCCCTCTCTAAGCTAATCAGAAATAGATTCCTTCCCTAGAATACTGACGAGGCTACTAAGGGAAAAGGAGTTCCCCATCGATCAACGTTATTAACGACAGCTACGCAAATGGCGCTGGATAAAAAGTCAATTAATGCCCCGTCGCATGCCCCTCTTCTCTACCATCTCCCCTCTCCTCCTATGATACGCCACCAAAAGAAAAACCAGACTTTTAAAGGGTGCACGTGTCGGGACTGTGAAATCCAACATAAAGAAATTCCCAAACCCTTTTTCTCTTATTGATGTGGATTCATTCTATCAGACGTACTTCTAAACCAATACAAACATCCGCAGTCGAGGAATTTCCGACTATTTTCAGCCATCGACATCCTCAACATTCCATACTAATTATTATCACTGACTGAATAACAGTTGGTTTGCGCAGGTTACTCGCACCCTCTTCCGTGGGAATTTTCCTGCAGTGGAAAATGTTTTTCCTTAGTATCTCTTAGGAATTTTTATATTCACAGTACAATTAATTTTTTATCACCATACTTCTTTAAATTTAATATTGTACAATATATGACGACGGATTCGATGGTAGAGAAGGATTTTAGCCTCAATTTCGCTCTAATAAAGAAGGACTATTATTTTTAATTAGACCACAAGTCAGGCGAGAAACAGTAAATAATTCTACTACTATTAAGATACAATTATTATTATATGAATATGACAAATAATAACATTACCAATTTAATGATGACTACGTTCAAGTTTAAAAATATATTTTTTTAATCAAGATGAACATCGTATTATAGTATAGTATCCTCTAACTTTATACTAGGATAGGTTGCAAAGAAAATTAGTTATTCTACTAGTTCTATAAAGTCAAAAGAGAAGAATTAAACATTATATTTTCGAAATAAAACTGGAGATATAAAATAGTGCTGTAGTAAGCCAAATTGATACAGAACAGAAAATAAAAGATTAAATTAATCTTCGGCGAAATGAACTTCAATAGCTGAATTGTACTCAGTAAAATGTCAACCAATCCTTCCCAGAACTCTAAGAATAGACAAATTGTTCACATAAACGTTTCTTTAGTTGGATTGCATTATCACTTCTTTCCCGACTGAGCTACCAGAAGCTATGTGCATAAACGCCTCAGTCATTCTAACAGGTCTTTCGATGTTTTATTGACCTCAAAACATTCTGCAATAGTCATTCCTTAGAAAACTATTCCTCAACGGTTAAAAAAATCTGTATGACTATTCTGCTTACAACAGGAAACACTTAATCACGACAACTCACGGAGAAGTGAATGCCGAGCTTCGTGCGTCAGAAACTTAGATTGCATGTATTCAACGCATGCTGACTCTTATATTTCATAGAAACATCGGGGATTGTAACGTCTGTGAAACCCATAATCATCAATTAGCTACTGAATTATTTATGATCTTATCTAAACGGGTATCTAATTGGAAAGGAGCAAACATTCGAGAGATGAATACCTATTACAAAAGCCTTCATTATGAGGTGTGGACAAATACCGGGAGCGATAAGTATTGCTGTATGCGTGGGGAACAAATTAGTTACATACGCAATCATACTCGGAGACTGTCTGTGAAGTAGTATTCGACAAGATTTTTATTTTATAACTGCCACACAATTATCTAATTTAAATAAGTCTCAGTACGAAGCAGCCCTAGATAATATGATAAATTTATTGTTTATTGGAAAATATTTAGAAATGATTACTGGTTATTATTTTAAACCAAATGAAATGACTAAATTGATGATGTCATCATGTCATGGATAAAGATAAATTAACGAAGTAGATAATACGATGGCTGTAATGTTTATTGAATATTATTTAGAATTTAATAATTGTTGGTTATTATTTTAGACGAAATTTAATGACTGATACGATGATGTAGAGATATGTATGAAGTCGTATTGAATTTACAACCGGACCGTTTTCCAACTGTAACGTATTTATGTAATAATAATAACAATGTTATTTATTTTTCACCATGTTTAAATGCGTTTTTTCCATCTTAACTTTAAATCTCATCTTTATTAAAGAAATAAAACAATAACTCCGTCCACTGATGAAATATATTCACTAACAGCAAGACTACACGTTACGAGGATTCTTCCACATCGTCAGGGTAGTTAATCATGCACAAGATCCATCATTATCGCTTGGCATAATTAGAATCTTACTTATAAACAAATAATATCGATCTAAAAAATCTTACGGTCTGTTGAGTACTAAACTCAGCAACATATTCAGAGAATATAACAACTCCTGGCTAAAAAATTAACCGTAGTTCATCTTTGACTTCGGAAAGTTTTAACCTCAAATGGATGGTAACTACAGGAGGATGATTATGGCTGGGAATTTGCTTCAGAGCAACGTATTCGTTTAGCTGCAAAAAAGTTACCTTGATGGCGTTCTGAAAGACGAGGACCGCAGGTATGTCGCGGCGGTAAGGAAAGCGGACCACTAAGAGAGATCACGGTGATTCAAATGCAACGATATCACGTGTCTGCGAACGATTGACCTTATGAAACACGAAGACCGTGACATAGAGAGAAAGTGATCTAACGGCGAGGCGAGAGAAAGAATATCATGGGAAAGAGAGAGGTCAGACTCGTAAGAAAAAGCAGAAGAGAAAAAAATCTGATGAGATAGACAATTAACGTAATGGGAAGGCTTTGTGAGCTCCTTAAACATTTAATACAGAACTGAGATGATGAGGCAGACGATGGATGCTGCGTGATGAGGCATGGTTGGGAATTGCGTCATTAGACCCGGCGAGAATTAATTACCATGAACTGAAACCGACAGTATGTGAGTGGCATTATAATTCACGACATAAATCAGAAACAAGCACGCCAAGATCATTCAAAAAATCGACATTTCTTCAACAACGATACCATGGGCTGCTAATTCTTTAAACCTAAAAGAATATCTAGTAACACTTATCGATTATTATTTGGTGTTATCTGAATCAATAGATATTTGCGAAATAGCATTCCTCAAAACTTACGTAAATAGTGCCATTTTAAACGTTATGCAGAAACAAACATGATCGCTCGTTTGATGAGTTAAAAGTAACCCTTGAGACTGACATTAATTTAGATTTTCCTATACTTTATTTCAATTCCCTTCCGAATAAATTAACCTTCGCTATAAACATATAATTGAAGCTATTTTAGTACCACTCTCAAATCATTACGGTTCTCCCTCGCTTCTCTGAATTTACTAACAACCAATTATAATGTTTGAGAGGTACTAATTATCTAACGAAGGTAGCCTTTGTCAGAAAAATATTATGATAATCGTCTGTGAAATGTAATGAAATGAATCATTATTTTTAAACGTATTTCATATCATAAATATATTGAATTAATTAAATTTATATAAATATATTGAAATTTATATAAATTCATTGAAATTGTTAGACTTGGGTTCGAGTCCCAGGAAACCGCCATTTCTCGCTTCATCTTTCCTCTTTTAAATCTTTTGCTAACCATGGCCAATTACGATCCTTAACATTACCCTCTTCGGTATAGCTAGGCAATTATGTGTTAATTCAGCCCCTCTCGTCCTTCCAACTCCCGAGAAATCCAAGAAAGGATCTTCACCAGTCCTCGTACGAGTAAGATGCGGCTTGACCCACGGCGACCCATCTCGAAATGTAGTGGGCGTCAGAGGGAAGCCCGTTCTCTGTCACAAACGTTAACCGATCCCAATATCTTCATGCGCTAAGGAGCCATTGTTCTCCGGCATCTGCGTTGTTTCTGGCCGAAGGGGCCGAGTGTTTCTCTGTTTGGACCCGACCCTTCTTGGAAGCACCGACTCTCCCAGAATTCCATTTTCCCTCAGAGTCAGACTGCTGCGGTTTCGTCCAACTCGTGGATGCAGACTGCGGACGGTGGTGCAGTGTTTGATGGAGAGAGAGGGTGCAAAGCGTGCTTCAAAGTGTGGAGATGGATTCCCTCTCGAGATTCGAGGGATATCAGACCCCTCGTCGAGGGTTAACTTTCCCTCTTGGTCATTTTGCTACCAACCTAACCGTGGCTGTTTCCCCTCTCTGGACCTGAATTACATTTCATTTGCTATTCACTAACATCTCTTCTTTGAGGGTAAAAACAAAACCCAAGTACCAATAAGAATTTTAACTACAAACGAACATTGTTTAGACTCGTTAGAAATAAAATTTCTTTATAGAAAAAAGAAATCTTCTCAAGTGATACTTGGTGGAACTTAATTATAGAAACGCTTACAAAAAACAAAATTGTACAAATTTAACAAAATTCTTCTTTATAAAAACTCAAATGGCACGGTAGAATTGATTTTTTCATTCGCATTGGTAGTCTTTAACATCAATAATACCAACCTAACAGTTGATTCCACATCCCTAAACATGTAAAGATTATACTTCAATTCTTTAAAATGATTATACTTAGAAGTCTTTGGGAAAGCCGTCACTTAATGAAATTCCATTATTATAATAACGGTAGAAAATAAACGGTAAATAATAACTACTAACCGGAGAAAATAACAGAGAGTAGCTAACTAAATAACTAATAACGGTAGAAAATAAGTAATTTTTGAAAAAAAAAAATGTTTATAAAAAAATTGTGAAATTTAATATTAAAATTAGTTATTTTCATTACAATTATACTTCGTCAAATAGCCTATCGTCCCATTTGATATAAACTTCAAACTAAAATATAACAAAAAATGACTCCCTCAGCGTTGGGTAAATACACAGAGCTACTATTTCTTTCGTCATCTTTCGCTATACGAACATACACTATTTTAAGAATGGCTTTTCAAGACCAATACTCACCTAATAAAGCCGTCATTATCATTATACTTCTCACCTTAGAATATCCATCTAATACAAGCTTCAAACCAAACACTGACAACAACCCCACTCCTTCAGCAGAAGATAGACACTACAAGAGAGACTCTTTCCCACGAAACGTGTTCGAGCGGGATCCACGGATCACCCAGAACGACATCATCATTCCGCCACAAAAACAATATTAAACCGCCGAACCCGACAACCTTCACCGGGGCGGGGCCCACGCATTAGCGGGGAGACCGCGACACGTGAAAAGCGGTCTAAATCCCACGACAATGGCCCCGTGGAGACGCGTGGCCTCCGAACGACAACAAAGAGACACGCACACGACAAACACGCGGCGGAGTTTATCCGGAGACGATGTCGCACCGTCACGGATGCGTGCCTTCCCATAATCCATCGCGATGAGGAGGCCGCAGATGGCGCTGTGGGCGGAAGGTGAATCGAAATGCGAGGAATTATGGGGATGATTTGTAAGAGAGGCGAGCGATAAGGGGCTTCTAATGGCAATGATGGACAGGAAGGGGGAAGGTGGTGCCGTTCACACCACGATGGGTAAATTAATGCTTTTCTTCCATAATCTCGCCTTGTTTCCTCGAATGGGAGGAAATACACCCCTTTTTGATGGACAAGTCATCGGGTATAATCAAGGGGAATAAACCTCAAAATTGTAAATTGATATAAAGAAAAAACTTACTAATATCAACGAATTCTGGAATGCCATTCATTCATGAAATCATTATCTATTGCCACAAAACTAGTTTATTATTACAAATTATTATATAAATATACAATATTTATTCAATATGCATATATTTAAGGAAATGCATTCATGATGGAGACAGCTTTGGAATAGATTCCCTAATCCGCGAGCCCAGCGAATATTTCAAAACAATTACAAATTTATGTACATTATTATCATCATCAATAAATCAAAAACACCGATAGTTAAAAAAAAAACATCTTAACATTTTCCAAATGTCCTGCGCTTTACAATGTAATTTAAAAAAAATGTGCATTTCAAACGGGCAAACTGATTAGAAACAAGAGGATTCTTAGGAAGTAATTTATGAATTAACTTTTGATTAAACACACTTACTACGACAATAATACCAAAAGATAGGAAAAAACTGAGAATTAGTTATATCTATTATCCTGAGCATATATCTACATTAATTCAACGAACATTAAACTTAAGCGATCTTAATACATATCCTGTAGAAAGTAATCATGATTCTCTCAACCAGTAGATATTTAAAGAAATAAACCGTTCTATTTTTACATAAAATCTCAAGATTATCTGATGATATACTTTCGACCAGTTGTCATTCGTTTGAGATTGCAGCATTCGACTATACAATTAAATTAAACTATACAATTAAGACGTAGAACTCAATATGGAATATAAAATATAGAAAACGATAAATAATCCCAAAATAGTATTTTCGATACATTTTGTGGGCGTTCAAATTTACTACTACAAAAATTCAGGAAAAAACTTCTCGTCTTACCAAAACTACATAAATCTACCCATCTGTATACCTTACAACTCGTATACAAAAACACACTTACTTGAAACTTCGTACACTCACCACAAAGACGTAACAAACGAAACTATCAACTCACAAACTTGTGACCTTCCAAAACCTGCGACACGCGACTTAAACTCCCGGACCCCGAAAATTCCCCCCTCAAAAACCCACCGCAATTCCGCATCCGTTAATCGATCCCGTACTTCCCGAAGACAATAGCAAAAACCCGGCTCTTCCTCCGATTGTTTCCCCATCGGTTTCATAAAGCTCCTCCCCAAGATCCGCATCCTCACAAACACGGGCCAGGAAAAAGACCAGCGGGAATGCAGAAACATCCGAAATGGAAAAAAAGGAGGAGACGGCGAGAAACAAAGGGAAATAAGGGAACAGAAGACAGACGCTTATCTTCCATCGAAAAAAAAAAGAAGCGACGAAAAGCGCTTTTATCCTAAAGGGAACTCGTGCTGAAGGGATATACATCTCCCGCTAAATTGTGAAGGGAACGGAGAGGCGGAGAACGTATTATAGAGGAGGCTAGAGAGAGGGAAGTGGGAGGTGGTTAAAAGCATTGTCTGATAAAATCTCACGCCATGCGCACAAATATAAACAAGGCTGAGGGAAACTCTCAAAAGGCAGGACATGAAGGCGGAAAGGGTGAGGTGATAAGGGTGTGGTGAGAGGCGGCAAATGTAGCAGCTAAGTATTTCAGCAAAACGCAAACAGCTCGACCGCGGACGTTCGATGCCTAGATCTAGATTTAACCTTTGATACAAAAGCGGTCAAATGTGATACTTAAGTGAATCAAGTACTTGAAAAACATAGCTACACAAAATCGCTTTAATTGATAGTCAAATTAAAAATATAGGCAAGAGGAAAAACTATCATTTTAATCAGTATCTTTGATTAAACTTCAATCTTTGTATTATACCGAAGAGCATCTTGTGTTTTTTATTACGTATTTGTAGAGGTAAGTGTATTAATAATAACAATAAAGATATATTTTTGGATTCTAATACACATTTTTTCTTCTACTATCATTGTAATCAGTATAACTGACCATGTATTATGCTTATCACTGTCCTCTGTATTTTTAACTACCTATAACGTTAATTATGCTATCAATATAATAATAAATAAATTCGATTTTTATCACGTATCAAAAAATATAACGGTATATATAGCGAAACTCATTCATAATTCATGGAAGCCAAAGTATATGATGTTATTATTCGTTTTTGTAACCAACAGGCTTTTTTACTCAATACTGAATGGACAGTTTTTGCATTCATCCTTTGTATTCGTGGCTCAGTTCGTGCCGGAAATAATACTTTAAATGAAAGTGGACCTACTTATAACCAGTGAGGTACTCCCTCAGAAAAACGCTCAGAGTCCTAACGGGGAAAATCTCACACCTACATCTACAATACCTATTTCACAGTCTATAACTAATGAAATCCTCCAAATACCAGGAAAAACCAGGGTCCAAAAGCATACTCGTTTCTATGGACTGTAGAAACAATTTAGCGCTAGAACACCAAATCTGGTGCGTGCGTATTTAGCAAATAGGCCTTCATTTGCGATAGTAAACGGACCGTGAGGAGGCGAGAGAAAGAGGCGATACTACAAGGCAACGGAGTGGGAAGTGCGAGTCGGAGAGTGTTTTAATGGAGCTGGATGAGGAGAAATAACCACCTTTGGGTGCTCCAGTGGGCGGGTGTTGATTGATGTGCTCTGAGTGGCGTGGGTGTACCGGGAGGGAAAGAAAAAGAGAAGGCAAGAAGCGGTGGGAGCATTCATTGAAGCAGATGGAGAAGTGAATGAAGGATGGCATGCAGGGAGGGAAAGACATGGGAGAGAGGGCGAAAGATAGCGAGAGAGAGCACGTATCAAGTAGCACGTTCTGCGAGAAGGGCGGAGTCCCTGTCTTGAGAGATAGACAATAAATTATAAAGTGTAAATGGCCGCGTAACCATTTGGGCGAAGATGTAGATATACTCCGACGGACCCTTTCCCCCACGACTCCTGACGAGGGATTTTTACTGCCTTGCTAAAACAGCTGCGTTACAAAGAAAGGTGGAAACGGACCGAAATAAATCAAGCTCCCGAGATCGGATTCGTTTTCTCGCGGGGTTTTCAGTTTGGAATACGTTTCGGACATATAACGAGCCGGCGTTTCGTGTGCTATAACTTCGGAGTCAGGTCGTGCTATTTTACGCACAACAATAGGAGGAAGTGTTAAAATATCGCACCTCCGGATCTTCTTTTGGCTTGAGAACCTAAGTAGTAGTAGATGATTGGGTGTCCCACTAATTATGCCAATGACGAGTTTAAGATGTTGCTATTGACAAAAAAGTATCATTAATCTGCGATAGTAACATTTGTTGACTTCAAGACCCTCAGAGGCATCAAAGTTCCTCGTCAAAATTAACTTCTACAGTCCATGCACGCATTTACTACTATCTTTGTAAATTTGAATCGAAAGCAACACTTTTAATGACTGCCAGACACATTCATTCTTCACGAAAGGGAATGCGTGACACTAATCAAGGGCAGTAAGCCAAGGACAAACCTAATTTATGTCCTGAACAGTAAAGTAACGTTTACAAAATTGATGTATGCTATTAGAATCTGCCACAGGTTAGAGTCTATAGACAACCAAGGTTACGAAGATTTAATACCACTGATAATTTCATCGATCGAGATATCTGCTAATTTCGGTTTAATGAATGTTATATCGTTCGGAAGGCTCATTTTCCACAATATACCCTTTTCAGTGCCACTCCTGTCGTTTCTTCGTAGTTAACCGCACCCTTCATATCATATAACATCTATTGTATTCGTCTTCCCTTGTATTCTACCATCAATAACTTCCTTTAGCACTCTGTCTCCTCTCAATATTTGACCAATCTATTTCCAATGTAGACGTTTGATTACTTCGATTGAAACCCTTTCTTCCCCGACCATCTCTAGCACTTCCGTGTTTGTTTTTCTTAGCTGCTCTTGTTTTTACAGCGCAAACAGCGAATGTAACTTTTAATACCATGAGAAAATAATCGAATATCGAGAAATTTTCACACAATATCCTTACAATCCATAGATGAACCGATGCTGAAAAGCAGAAAGTTTATAAAATGCAAACGATTTATAGCACGAAAAGCAAAATTGATCGAATACACAAGCGAAGCCTTGCACGAGTCGACTCGTGGCATACATCACATCGGACAGGAGAGCAAATTGAAGCACGTCACAACCTCGATAAGGAATAAACATTTTTTTCCTCTCTCGGCGCACGGACGATTTCTTTGCACAGCGGGGCAACTCCCAGAAATAAAACCAAGCGATGATGCCGGCGAGGGCAGATAAGAGAACGCTTTGATTAACCCCGAAATCCTAAAGTTTGCTCAACGGGCGGAACGCGATAGTTTAAACGAGATAATTAATGCGGACCGGGGAGGAAATGGACTACAAAACTATCCGATTTCTTCTCCTCCGTCGAGTCCCCGGCTCACGAATGAGTGAGCGTAACAAATGAGCGATGGAGCGAACCGCTTCGGAGGAGAGATAAAGTGAGTGGCTGGCGTGAATTAGAAGTGGAAGAGTTGTATGAAAGCGCAGGTGCGGGGGCGGACGGGGATTTACGAGCGAAAGAGAAACGGTTCTAAATACCAAGGAGAAACAAAGATATACCGGCAACGAGACTGAGTAAATATGAACGTCCGTGGAGTCGCGGATAAAGTTAATTGAGGCGGATGTCGTTTAAACGTAGTTTAGAGCGCGGATAGACAGTCTGCCATGTATATGACCGGACTGTGAGTTGATTTGCAGAAAAGGTAGAAACAAAACGGTATTGACATGTTATTAGTCAAACAGAAAAGACGCTTTCGTTCAATCTGTTTAACTAAGGAATGAAAAATGACCACACCACAATTCATACAAATTTAAATAACTACGAAGAATTAAAATTAATTAATCAGAAAATATTTACGTACACTACACACGTAATAGAATACTACAGATACACATCTTCACGCAAATACTTAATTAATAACAAACCGTTTTCGTAGAAATATTACCATAGTTAAAAAATACTTATTCATACCTAAGGGACAATTAAACCAATAAGAAAAGAGGAAAATAAAGCAGCCATATTAATTTAATCAATTGAGTTCCGGATCACTATTAAATAAGAATGAGTCAGCAAATAGGCATCGAGAAGTAATTTCAATTTGTATCACCCATCTTTACAGCGGTGGTTTCATTTCACATTCATTAACGTGACACTAATTAAAGAGACGATAAGGATTTCATACATCTCATAACACCCGTTCTAGAGTCTACACATACTGAAATCAAGGAAAACTAATTTAGTATTAAGCAATTACAATAACACCAAGAAATTGTCTCTTATAAAATATGTACAGTAAATTTCAAAAGGTTTTAATAATTATGTAGTACAATTGTAACGCAATGCAAATGGATATCAAACTGATTAATTCAACCCTAATTAAACGGGTAAAACTTGAGATATCTAAACTCGATGACAAAATATCGCTAGAATTATAAAACAACTATTTTTACGGTAACGAATGCGCAAAATAGATTTTAAAATAAAGAATGAAAAAGCTGATACTAATTCCACCAAATTCAGCCTCCTTGAAAATTCCCCACGACATTTCCAAACACGACATCGCCAACTCCTTTCTCCAGCCACACAAATAAAACCGAAGGTTAGAGGTGCGCGATAAAGAAAACCCCAATAAGCAATAAGGCAGTATATACGTTGAGGGAAGGGAGTGCAATAGATAGTACTGGAGCGAGCTTGTGTTAATCGCTGACCTTCCCACACTGGACTCCGGCAGATAACATCTCGCTATCCCCATCCCATTCCTCCCCACGACCAACCCCATTGCCAGCCCGACGATATGTTAATTACCGCCAATGAACATGGGTCGAGTGTCAAGCTTGGTTACCAGCCGAGGAGATAGGAGGCGAGAGGGAGGTGTAGATGGATAGATCGCGAGAATCGATGCCTCTTTAATGAATTGATTTGCGACCCGGATACCAGATTACCCGCCGATTACATCTCCTTCGCTTTTTTAACGCTTCTATTGAAAATAAATTCCGGGAAGACTTTTTTATGGGCGATTAAGTTGGGTGTTCCGGGAAGGCTTGCCTGGGAAGAGAAAAACCAGGATATGAAGACGAAGGCGAATTTGAGGAGAGATCCGTAATGGATTCCCTATTCAGAGAGAAAGATTACACATTCTCATTGTAAGTCCTTTTAGTTTGCGTCGGTTTATACAACATCGCCAACTTTAGCGTTTTCGACGAGGTGGGAGGAATATGCTAACTTCTTGAGCCACGTAATATTGCTCCAAATTTTACATACATTTTGCGAGTTACTTGGCTGTTTATCAATGAAAAAATGATAGGAATGCAACGCATGAGATTCTGAATTAATTAATGCGAGTTGACGATGAGAATACTAAAATTCCTCTACACGGAGTATTTTATACCGATTTGAAATTGGAATTACCCTAACAAACGAGCCGTATTCCTCGACGAGCCAGAATGCTATAAGCGGAACATGCCAAATTTACTACAAGAAAGAACTTTATATATGTTGAGTGATTCTACGTAAGTCATATGTACACTATATTATTACATAATATACCTCTATATAAAATATACGTTAAATTTTGCTCTGCACATAACTTACCATCTTTACTGGTAGCAAGTTATGTAAATGCCATATGTTATCCAAAATGTTTCATGCTAAGCGAAGCCACCGAATTCTATAAGTAATTGTATATATTAGATAAGAAGATGGACAAATTTTTAGTCTGATACTTCCTCGGTCTGATCTTCGCTCTTAAGGTCTTCTCGAGCCTGAATTCGCCCGTCTGTATCTAAAGACAATCGTAAAATATTCCATTCATCAAGCCATACCGATACCCGACTATGACTACTCGTCGAAAAGAACAAGATCCCCAACAGAAAGACCAGACACCGAGCTGAATGCGCGGTTTGTTTGCGATGTTAGCTAATGACGACGAAGGGAAAAAACGCTGCAGATCTTATCCGGAGAGGATATGCATGGCGAGATAGGAAGAGAAAGCAAGAAGCGACTTTCATGGTTGGGCCTCCGGTGGGCGGGTGTAAAGGTTCGCAGATGTCATGCTAGAGGGCACGGCGGGGAATGTTAAAAGGTCAATGGGGAGAGAAGACAAGGCAGTGGGTTACGGAGAGAGTCGTGTTAAGGTGAGTCGAGTGTTAAGGAGGGAACAGGTGGGGATGCTGACGTGAGTGAGTGCCACATACAGCGGACTAGCTCAAATACTGCCTTAACATAATTTCATTTACATACAGCCGTATATTTAACTAAACGTAGGATGGTTAGGAGGAGTGGATCATGGCCAATGAATCTAAGCTTGAATTCTATTACAACAAGACAATCGCCTCCAAAGATTTTCATCTAAAATTTTCATTTCAAAACTAATAACTCGAGCCAAAGTATCCCTAGACCGCATGTTTGAAACCGCAGAATAAAAAAATATTTACAATGAAATCGATGATTTCAACCAATGTAAAACCGTTTTACTGTTTTAGACAGTAATACATCGATATCACGATTGTATATCAAACGATGAAATTATATTGGGTCACGAAGAAAATAAAGATTTTATACATCAAGGAAATTCAATTCCGTGTTTCATGATAGGATAGCAAATATCATAAATATTGGTTCCTATTGATCGTAAATTCTCAATCTATGTAATACTTTTAATGAGATTTTACATCAGACTATGCGATTATGTTATTTTTGCCTTCATGAAAATATAGAGGATTTATAACTGGTCAAGATTTCTAATGCACGATTTAAACTTTCTCTTAGAGCCAACTGATAAAGACAGTCAACAGTTGAGCTCCTGATTTTAGTCAAATTTGATTCAATAGTAAAATATTTTGACTTTAAAAAAGGTTAAGTTTGATACAGATATAACTATTCGTGTGTAGTATACATATGAACGTATAAGAAATAAATAAGAAAAGATAGTGACCTTTCAGAAATAACTAGACGATCCCATAAGAAAACCCTTTGAGACACCGATAAGAAAACCCACCTACACATATACACCCGCATGCATACGTTATTAACTCTAAATCACCCCAACACTCCACGTGGCTTAATTAAGAAGCCTCTCTTCACTCCAACAAGTACTGAATCCCATCCAAGAGCGAATTCCGAGAACCTCTCTGGAACTCACTCAACACCCAGACGCCTAAAGACATAACCTCCGGGTAAAATATATTCAGCACCGCCTTGCGACAGTATTTCCAGTCGGAACACACATCCGCAGCAGACGACACTTTTTCTTCGCGGAAACAAAAAGCATT
The DNA here is from genome assembly GCA_947579665.1 of Sympetrum striolatum. Classification (NCBI taxonomy): domain Eukaryota; kingdom Metazoa; phylum Arthropoda; class Insecta; order Odonata; family Libellulidae; genus Sympetrum; species Sympetrum striolatum. The sequence continues at coordinate 68,441,226 of OX388348.1, forward strand.
CGCGATGACAGAGATGAGGGATGGGAGATGATAAGGATAGCGTGGGAGGGCGGGCGGAGACGGAAAAAAATGAAGATCACAGAGCGCAAAAAAATGGCCGCATTAAAACGCCCCGTGAATGCAAAATGCCCATCCCACGCATGGCTACCCTCCTTTTCTCTTTTTCCATTTCGGGGCCCCCGACCACCCATTCTAAGCCCAGACGACCTCCCCCTCTCCATCTACATTGAGAGGGTTCCTCCCACGCGGTCCACGACTGTTTTTTACGCCCCACGCGAAGGGAAGGGTCTGGGAGCGTATTTTCCATACGTACCTCCTACTTCGAGACGACACCTTGGCGCGGAGGAAAAGAAGTGACTGTGAAATAGATACGCGGTAACACGCGAGACTTGGAGCGTTGCATGGGAAGTACTCGTTTTTCTTTTCGGTGTCTGCTCTTCAAACATTAATTAAAATCACAGATGTAGCTACAAAATTTTTTTCAGTACAGCACAGCTTAGTATTCAATGACAACAACTATAAAACAACATCTATAAACACAAACAATTTATGATATTTTTATGTACATAAATAAGTATAGTAAACTTGAAATCTAGATGGTCAGCCGTTACTCTAAGGAAAGCCATTGAATGAATAATAATAATAATAATGAAGAAAAAACTAAGTGATTTTCCAAACAATTGTTTTATTTTACGACCCGTTTCTCTACCGGAGTAGTATCTTCTGGTAAATATATTAGTAGTTGTATTGTCACAAGGTTGTACAAAAACTGAAAAATATTGACTAGGTTGAGACTCGAACCCACTCTCGGGCCAGATGTTCAAAGTAACTAAACTACCAAACCACATACGATCGTGGGTTAAATAGTACGCTTTCCAGTGCGGAGATAAATTCATCTTCCACCAATTGTACTGTCACAAGTTTGACAGGTAATATTTGCTACAACTTCTCTAATTATTGCGCAATATTTTGTAATCGAGCGCCTCCTATAATGAAAAATATAGTAGCAATAACCCATTTCTCGGGTGTAAAATGCAATCAAAATTACGCTAAATACTGCACTTAAAATCTACCTGGATTTCTCCGCATTAAGCATAACGTGAAGTATATTTCAAAAGTTAAGTGGAAGTATGTCCTACGACAGAAAGAAAGATATCCTGAATATATTTGGCAAAGCTAGAATAATCTCCAGGTCATCATACTACTCAAAACAACAAATATAAAGACAACAGATGATGGAATGCATAAAGGTCGGGGTAAGTCACCGAGAAACGAAAGGCAATAGAATTACTTAGATAAACATATACCGGGAGGAAAATGTTAACGTAGAGCAAATATTTCATAGAATAATTGAGGAACCAACAACAGATTCCAGAATAAAATTCCACCTTATCCTTTACCATGTCATACTCCATTCTTAAGACAATTACATACAGAATTTGTTACACCAATCTCCTAACTAGCGAGAAGTTGGGGAAATCCTCGCATGACGCAACCGCTAACTTAAACAGTAGAAACAACCGGGATGAACTTATCTCCGCGTGGGAAACGACAACAAATAAGACAGTCGCCTGCATTTATACAACGGCGTACCCCTGAAAGCATACATAGGGAGGCTTCCAGCAAACACACAATTACTTTCTCGCCTCGATAACTTAAGACAATGTAAACCCCAAACATCGCGTAACTACCGCGGAGCAGGACGAGCGCCATTAATCCCATTAAACATACGGCAATTTCCGAATTAAAAGCCGTGCACGGCCGCTCATTAAAGGCAATAAAATCACAATACAATGAGCAAATTTACACAAACCCACGCGCTCTCTCTAGTCTCCGAAGATGGAACACCTCAGTCGACAAGCGCTTAACATTCTATTCCGGACACAATGCGTGTTTATCCAGGGACCATCTACTCACGCAGATCTGAATCAACTCCGCGATTTTAACCGCATAAAAAGAGGCGAGAGCAACACCGAGCAGACCTATTAACCCCACTTGAAAAACGGGTTACGTAAGAGGTCATGTGTACTAATTTTTCAAAACCTCATGTTTTCTAGTCCTCTTCTCAATAATGAATAACAAAAAAAAACTTTTAGTAACTCCGTGCACATCTCTTGACAATGAAGATTTAGATCCTAATTTAACCTCACTTGAATAAGGGGTTACGTAGGAGATCATGTATAAAAACTTTTTAAAACCTCGTCTTTCTAGTCCTTTTCCAATCATAAATAACAAAACACTTGCAGTAACTCCTTCCTGTTCCTCTCTTAACAATGACGATTCATATCCTATTTTTCCATTCCCACTCCTTCTATTAGTAATAAATTATCAAGAAATCCAACTTCCTTTCATCTAGCCCACACTTCCAATCAAACACCACTATTCTTCATCGACAAACGTATCTTGTAAGCCGCATTTGAATGAGTTGAAGAGTAAACACTGTAAAAGTTAATGGGAAAAGAATTGGACGAAATTACAGACGTCAAAACAAACCTATAATTCAATCAAAGAGTGTATCCGAACACCATGAATCTTCATCTACAAACGTATGTACCCTGTCAGAAGAATTTATATGTGTTGCAAGGGGTTGCAACTTTTAAAGCGCACACACTGTAAAAATAAATGAGAAAAGAAGTCGAAGAATTTTCAGAGGTCAACACAAACGAATATTAGAAAGAAGAAGTATGTTTTGGTCCAAAAATGCTTTGTTTCCCATTTATTCATTTTATTACTCTACCGTCAGGAACAAAGCTAAGGTATAACTTATACAAATCACCAGATAAGTTATGCTTTTCTTTGTTCCTGAAGGAGGCTTACCACGAAGTCAAGACCCAAGTAGTATACATCGTTAGCTTTACGTTATAGAATGTTAAGAGAGAATATCGCTATAAAATTCATAACCTCCAACACTATACCACCAGGTACACTGAACGACATTCGTCATATTTATCAAAAGAAATGTAGAGCCTACTGGATGACTACACCGTAATTAGTTCCCAGTAGTGAGCAGACACCAACTTGCTACACATCTTACTCCAGATATCACCCCATCCAACCAATCACCGCGACCTATCTTGTAAGATAATCCCCACCCACGACATCCCAACCCTTCCTCCAACGAAGAAATACCCATCCCGCATAAGAGCAACCGGGACATTTTTCCCATAAGATAATTACCGCGTATCGCTCCATCAACAAACAACCCCTCAACAGCCGGCGGAGACACCCTCGACACCGCTGCGAAGACCCGACCCTGAGGAGCACAAAAATCAATCCCACCTTAAAAAAACTCGCGATAACGAGGAATCCCTTCCACCCAGGGAGGGGGAATCCATAACCTCCGTTACATCCTCCAGCGATCCCATCGTCCCCCTCGTTTCCATCTCACTCTAATTACTACCCAGCCCACTCCGGGGAGGAAAAAAATTTATTCGGGGAGGAAAGAGAAATGGAACCACGCGTCCCCCCGGGGGGTAAGGGGGAAGAACGTGGATTAATAACTCCCCTCTCCCAATCCGTATTACTTTTCTCCTTTTTTGTCCCTTCCTTTTTATTACGCGATTCCCCACACCTTCCCAGCTCTAATTCTCCCTCGTTTAGACGCGGAGATATAAAAAGGGGGCGGGGCGAAAGTTGAACTGTGTGGGAGAATGGGGATGAATGGCAGGAGAAAAGGCACCGAGGAAAGTATATTAAAAGACGTAAAATGCGAGGAGGGGAGACCGTCGAACGAATAACTGTTGGGGCACTGTGTAACTCAATAAGGTGCGTAAGTTATTCTCTTGGACTCTTCGGAATTTTGAATAATCCGCGGAAATGGATTCACGGAAGGATTTGCTAGCTGAATATAAAAAAGGAAAAAGCTTTAAATTAAATATCTAAGGAGATTATCGCAGCCATATTTCGCATGGGAAAATCAGAATCGAGGTAATTTATTAAATTCTAATTAAAATGGAAATACTTATGAAATAGGTAAATTATTATAATATCTTATTACATCCAAACATTTCAAATTGTAAAACATCACAAATAAATCTCAAATATACTCAAAAGGGATTTCTTTGAGTAAATTTCTATACGTAGAAATTAAATTTCTAAATAACATAACTGTGACTGTTAATGAAACAATTAAACCTTAAGAGATTCAAGGCGTAAAAATGATTTTAAATTGATTATTGATTACATATATTATAACTATTTAGGGAATGGAAGATTATTCTCTAATGGTCACGTCATTTACCGATTTATTTTTTCATGGTATCATATTGAATTTCTCTTTAACCCCATCCTTCGAGATGGACGAATTTTGTTTTAATTTTCAACCTTTTAACTTCGTTCTCAACTAGTATTTCACACTGTGAACCAGTGGTAAAACACAGTGGTACGACCAGGTATTTTTGAAGACCTCTACAACCCGTATTCTAGGAATATAAGTACGTGTGTAAATGTTACATTTTCCTAATCCAACCGGTGGAAGAACCGTGAATTGACTACCAAAATCAAACAGCACGTGGAAACATCCAGACCTGCAGACAATTCTTCAACCCATCCACCCATCATGAAACCGCAGTTAAGACGAACGCGAGAGAATAAAAAAGGCTGACTTAACCCTCGGGAGTCCTCCGTGACTCCATATCATAATCGCATTAGCGCGGACGCCAAATCCGTTTTGGCGCCTCACAAAGGGCGCACTTTTTATATCACTCCCTCTCGTCGACGTATCCGAGCGGAGATTTTCAGCGGCCCTTCGGAATCCCGTACACAATGAATTGAAGCAGAAAAGCGCCGGAGACAAGTACGGCCTTCGGGAGTGTGAAAAAACCCGGCGGATGGAAGGGGGGCGGCCGGGAGGACTTGGTTTGTGCGTGCGGAGTCCGAAAAAAAAAGAGCTGGCGAGCAACCCTTTGATACACACTTCCGCTCATTTACATACTGCAACATGCCCGCGCGTGAGGGAAGACGATGGGATTAGGAACAAAGGGAGAGAAAGACGGGAAAAAAGGAGGGAATGAAGCGGCTAGGACGGAACGCCCCTCGGGGGAGGAAGGACGTCCCCTCCCGTACGCCCACTCCCTTCCGTTTGCACGGACTGCTGGCAAACTAAATTTTCCCACCCATAATAACCCTTTAGTGCCTCCGACTCGATGTAGCGAGGCGATTGTTCCCGGCCGTTTCGTATGTAAATAAATATTTTTCTTCCCGATGCGGGCGAGGAGGTCAGGAGTGAGACTACGTAACAATTTCCTCGCTGCCGACGAGCGGAACAAAGAAAATTACGGGATTACTCTCTTTCGGGCTGCTTTAATGATGAGATGTTTGCGATGACTTTACTTTCATCTACGTCTACAAATGTACCCTATGAGCCACCTTTCGGGGTGCACTTTTCTCCCCATTTCAAATTAATTTAGACTGCTGTAGCGCTTACAGAAAAAGCCGTTGGCTTTTCCCTCACCATGACGGACTACTAATTGATAGAGGAGTTCTGTTTTATCAATTCGACAACGGAAAGACGTAGATAGAACGCAAATGTCTCCATAGATACATATAAAAAGCCATATTTGAGAAAAAAATTTTAACTGTATTGGTAAATACGTCAAGAAAATTAAAAAAAAAATCACACGATGAGAAAGAATGTTTCCTTTTATCTAATTCAACCTAATACAATATAATGTTATTAATAAAAACTATTAGTAACTTATGAACGCTTTCCTTACAGACTTCTACTACTAACGATATACATAATAATTAACATCCACATTAACAATATCTTTCCTATTTTAAACTGATTTTCTCAGCTAGATTTTCAAGAGCCTAGGCTCTCAAAATACACTTAAAGCTTCCCAAAGAACTATTTAAAAATACGATAAATAAATCAAATGATAAAATAAAAATCATGATGTAATAAAAAAGAAATATTATTCGAAAATATACATCCAGCAAAACTGATTAACCTGTACTTGATTCAAAGAACCCTGGAAATATTCAATTACTGCCAACTGACTTAATTGCTTTTAAATGACTTAAATCGACTTTAAACCGAGATGAGGTGCATTACATAGAAGATATCTCTGACACCTTAAACAATTAAGAAAGATTTCCCTCGGCATCACCCAACCGTTACGAAAATGATCAACAGCGAAACATTCCACTAATCTGAACATTCATCCTGAAGAAGATTATACACCGAATCAGATCGGCTTTAATAAAAGGGAAGAGCTACCGTCATGCGATTACGTTGAATTTATGGCCATTCGATTTTAATCCCTTCTCGATTACCCACTTAACCTCAGACCATTTGAATCACCAGGAAATGCTCCAAGGCGCATAAAAAACAATCGCTCCCAGTCCGCGAAGGCCTAAATTCCTCAACCTTGCTACTGCTACACTTCTTTTTCCATTAACCTAGTCCAGATTCGATCTCCACTCGTTCCGAACTAGACCCGGCTCTTTCAATGCTCCGTTTAAACGGGTTATCGATTCCTTCTTCGCCTTATCTCCTTTCTCCGCAGCTTTTTTACTCCTTCCACCGATATGAGGGCACCATTTATAAAGCTTTTTTATGTGTATCTCTTACGGAAAAAATACGCGCTGTAGCGAAATGTTAATCAAAAATATTTAAGCTTTGCAGCCGTCATGAGGTATCGGCACTGCGAATTCCACTCTCGGAAATAAAATGCAATAACTAAAGTTCAATACAAGACATCAGTCCGAAACTAACTACAAATGAAAATTTCCAAATTTATCTCAATTTCACTCACGACAAGATTTTTGTCACATGCGGAATTAAGTTTTAAGTTTACATAAATTGGGCTTCACATGTAAATTTTTCTGAAGCAACGGTCTATTTAAAACAATTTCTGCTGTTTGGTTTTTCTAAACTAAATAGCATGTAAACTTCACTGAATCAAACGAGGTATTCTTTTCTAAATAACATGTTGCTTGCATTCGTGTTAAGGATACAAAGAGCAACTGAGGGAAAAAACCAGAATTTCATACTGAAATGGTAGTAAGTATTAGCAGTTTTTAAATTATCGCGGGTAAATAATTAGGAATAAATGTTTTTAACCTGTACGTTGATGTGATTTACATCATTAAAAATATAAATCTTCCTTAATGAGAAAATATGTATATTACATGATATTAGAAAAAAATTAAGCATTTACAAGATGAATTAAGTGAAGAATGACGCCGGACGTTATAGTACATCTGTCGGCGTTGAGAGATTAATAAAAGTTAATCATAATTCTTCAAAAATTTTGATGCAGTCATTATCTTAGAATAAATCTCACAGGTAAGTTCGGCATCTTCTTCCCTCAATACTGGAATAAAAAAATAATTTTGACTAACTCTATACATTTTCGCAAATTTTACAACATCACTTGAACACCCTCCCTTTCCGAGAACCAATGCATTTTAAACGGTGCCTTCACGACGAAGAACAGAGTATAGCTCAACGAGCTTCTTACGGCCCGGCCTTGAGCCAAGTTTAGGCCGACGACCTTATGATAATGAGCGAGTGACGCAACTATGGGAAGCGGCCCGAAAACGTTCTGAGAGAACGATCGGTAACCTCACGTACCTAAAGCACTACTTATCTATACCCCCATCCACTGAGCATATAAGAGACAGGCGCAGAAATGCGAGGGAGCGATAACCCTATGAGTTATTCGTCGTCAAAGCACGGCACGCTTCCGATTATGCGGGCTGGTTGGGAAATTCCACGGGGAATCGAATCCACGGATGAATAGCAAAATTAAAGAAAAACAAAAAAATGGAACCAACATGAAACGTGGATCTATAAGATGAAAAGAGTATTTCTATCTTTATCACAGAATAAAATTTACATAGAAGTAATCTGTGGTAAGAATGGTAAAATTTATAATCGATAGCTTCAAAAACGTTAAGGCCGAATTATTACTATCTCTTAGTGCAGCATGTTACTGAAATAGATATGAAGAATATTTAAGAACAAGTTGATATAATAATTACGCAATTTTCACATAACTAATTCAAAGTCGATTCTCGACATGGGTAATAAAACATATTCACAGCATTTCGTCTCCAAAAATCCACACTACTTATTTTACAAACTTTAAAGGGGCAACATAAGAATTAAATCGTCATCATAATGCTAGATGTTTCATTAAAAGATAAGCAAATTTTGGTGAGAAGAGGCATTGTTCCTTCAAATATTCGAATTGATTCTATAAAGAATTTCAGTGATATAACATCGGTATTAAATAAAAACCACCATATTAAATTTCTCATTAAAAAAGAAGTAAAGTAAAACAACTGGAAATAAGTAAAATTTAACTAGAAAAATTAATCGACTAACATCTTCGAAACAAACGAGTTAAAACATTACATTTTCGCCAACTGAAACCCCCTAAGATATACTTGGAGACAAACAGGCAAACACTTAAGCTTATACAAACAACCCACGCCCTAAAATAATCGGGAGTCAACCATTGAAGGTGATAATGAGTCATGCTAAAATCAGGCGCGAATGGCAACTTGATGAACCTGAGAAGTGTCGACAAAAAAAGTAAGGAGGACGTATTTCCGGAAAGCATTACGATCCTTAGTCATCATCTCACGGCGCTAAACGTGAGAAAGACATGGCATACTAAGGAAAGCCACGAGGAAATTGCTACTAGAAGTTCCCTCTTCTGAAGAGATGGCATGTTTAACCAAGTGCATCAAGGACATTTAAGACACTGGAGGAGGTTCAAGGAGGCATGAGCAAGACCTATCACAAAATGGGATGCTGCAGGCGGGATTGATTGAAAGATATTTCCCAACATTGAATCTTATGTGAAGTTTACCAGTGATGAAATTTATCCCGCATGGTTTCTATGATCTTTCAAGTTTTCTCAAAAATTTTAACAAATTCTTAATTATATTTTTAAGCGATAACTGCTAGAAAATAAAGAATATACAGATCTACAATATACGCTCTAGGAGTACTCTACGATGCCCTTATAATCTCTATGCCGAGAAGGCAAAATGAGAAATTAAAACCAACCGATTCACCAATAAGATTTCGCTTACAAATACTCTAACTATAGTTTTATTTTTCTTGCGAATACTCGATGAAATTTAAGAGATTACCGAATTGCAAACAAGAATAAACAGATCAACAACATGAGTGTTAGGAGACTCTACCATGAACTCATAACCTGTACGTTGCGAAGGAAAGTTAATGAACCAAAATTAAATATAAAGCAACTCCAAATTCAATTCCAGAGATATCTGATATTGGAACCCACGCTGGCTTCCCTCAATTTCCATTCACGGAATCTATACATAAGAGCCTTTCGGTAGATTCATAAACATCAATATTCCCAATTCGATAACATACTTTCCTTTCTTGGTCTTCAAAAATAAGTCAATTGAATTATTCAGAATGCAAATAGCAATCTTTACGTCCTATTCGATAGGTTATTATCAGAAAAACGATTCGTAAGGAAACGTTTTCATAGTAAATTAAACTCAATACATTCCTATATAAAATTTTAAGGCTCATTCTACATTCTTATACATCTTATACATCATACATTCTTGTATGAACAATAAGATCCATTAACAATCATTCAAAACGCCACCGCGGTCAATACACGCCCAATCAACGTGAAATCCTTCCCAATCACGCAGACACTAACACCAAATCGGCGTAGGACCATTCCTCAAACACGGCCTATCCGAATGCGAACGAGGCATCTAAACAATACCGCGATAAAAGCCCGCGGCGTCGCTAATCCATTCTCAGAACGTGACGATTACGTAAATCAATCACGCGACGAAAGCCCGCTTCCGGCCCAGTCAATTTGTAAATCGCTTCGCAAATAAGATCCGAGTTAAATCACGCCGTAACACCACCGTGCTTGACGCTGGACCAAAGTAAACAGCTTTCCATCATCGCCGCGCCGCTGGAACACACTTGAGATATTACTTTTCAGTCGCCGGGTCCAGAGTAACGACCTCCTTTAATGACGTTTCATTCATCTCGCTTCGCTCCCATTTGCCAGGTCCGTCCGCTCCCTTCTCTGGATCTCAAATCGCTATGGATTCCTTTTAAATCTGCCCAGATCTGTTTGACCCCGTACTTGTCGAAGTTGCTCGCCTTTGCGAGACTTTCCTGACGGATTCAAGACTTTTTTCTATCCATTGAAGACTTTCCTTCGGATAACTCGTTCTCTATCTATCATGCTGAGTTACACCCAGTTAATGTTATTCCTACAAAGCAATCTAAAACGAAATACGCAAGCCGCACGCAAACCGGCAAGAGGTAGGAAAAATAATTTTCAGAAGTTCATTCCCCATTTTTTTCACTACAAAAAACTAGGCATTTCGTTGTTTCAAGATGGCGTTCCACAAAGTTAAACAAAAAATGGAGAAAAAATGGCTTAGACTATTTAAATTCAAAAACAAACAATTATTTAAAATTCAATAATCTTACACCAGATGATGACGCTAATGCGTTGAAACCGGTCGTGTGTTTTATGTTTTTATTGTTGTGGAGTATAGACTTAGTTCATTTTATTCCTGTGTTTTAATTAATTAAGAATTGAGAATAGAATGCATTAAACAAATGCAGGTTCTTGAATAATACCGATCTCCGATTGAATCGACAAATTTGAATAAAAATTACGAAATAGTTGTCGAAAATTCAAATATCATCCATCATTACTCGTATTATAATTACAATTCGTATAATCTAAAGCAGATATACAGTTTAAATAATAACATGAACCATAATTTTCCAAAAAGCATCATATGCAAAGATCATGTGCTGTCGCATCAACATTTAGTTTTCAATATTTCAATATAATAATAAGCATATTACATAAATGATTAATAAATTCGATTAACGCTACACGAAATTGAGACTAAACCCAAAAAAATCGCAGCATTAAAACTTTACGTAGCATACTAAAACAAAGCTCTACAGAGAACTTGGACGAATAACAGCAAATCCGAGCAATATTAATTTCAACCTTTTTATCCCTGTTACCATCGAGTTCAGCTACTTTTCAGTGAGCATTCGGCGACTTAAAAAAAAGTTGGCATCCGCGTTCCCTCTTCTCGAACCCGAAATGACCCATTCCCGGAATCCCGCCCAAATCCCGCTTCCGTCTGCTTCCTTTAACCGCTTGGGTGAGCGCCAAATAGCCCGCGTCTCGGCCTCGCTAACTTCCCGATCCCTCTCCTACCGAATCACACCCACTCAGCCATCCCTAATGGCCCCCCACTAAGTGACCTCTCCCTATGGGCGGATTTGGGGAGGGATGATCCGGGAAGTCCTTTGTTTCCCCGCTTCCAAGACTCATTCTTTCCCATGCAAATTAATCGAGACATTTTTCCCCATAATGAGCTACACTTATTTCTCCCCTTGTCGTGATTAATGTTGGAAGAATCAGAGGGACGTAATCAAATAATGATACTCTTTCTCGCATCTAATTTAAATTAATCGGATACTTGGGCTGCAATTAAATACGCCAAATTATCTGTCAAAAATAAACTGGAAGTGAATTCACTGAAAATTTCGACGAGTTTTTATCATTCTAAGGACCACCCTTTGGAAGACATCAAAAGTTTGCTATCTTATATGCTTATATAACTATCGCTTTATCAACTCAAAATCTGAATATTATTTAATTTATATATATTTGTGAGAAGTCAATTGTAAGTTCCCCAAAAAAAGGCGCACTGATAAACAACCGCTACATGAAAGAACTTTCTTCCTATCGCAATGTGTTGCAGAATTACGTATTAACTTAATGTTAGATTTCAGGAAACATAGCAGACTAAAGTTATTCAAAGTGAATCAAACCTTGGAATTTGTAATAAAGAAACAAAGCCTACTCTGAAACTTTGGACAGACAAATACTCAAATCAAGACTTTTTGGTCGATACGACGAAATTTAAGAAAAATTTAACTCTATATCCTCTGATAAAGTCAAGGGTGACATCACAATACAATTGAAATTATCAAATACATAATTTGTTAAGTACTAACGATACATATAAAACAGCTGAGCACTTAAATGCATGTACAAACTAAATATATACTGGTGCATTTCCTAACTTACTCTACAGTAGATTAAAATCGGATACAGTAAATTAAAACAGTACCCAAATTAAACCCAACAAAACGCTATTTGTCGACCTAGGATAACGAAACCGTATAGAAACATTGGGATCTAATAAACTCGAAAAAAAAATCGAGAACGGGGAGATTATAGCTCTTTTTCAACTCATAAAATTTACGTAAATCATTTATCCCTTACTTGGTGATTCTAAACTTCTACACCACACTATGTATCTAATAAATAATCCGCGTGACTGGTGAAAGCCACCTTCTCCATCTCCATAAACAACCTCCCGACTTAAAACTACGAGGAATCATCCAAGACTTTTCCTGACCCTACTTTTTCCCCATTACCCAAAACTACTTCTTCCCTTCTTTGTTTCAACACCGCCGTATCCGTTAGCCTCCCTTCCGTAAATCCCAGATTACTCCACTCCGATGCTTCTGCCACATAAGAAACGTACAGAAGCGGACGACCGACTTTCCTCACCCCGCTGACCGGTTTGTCATTACTTTCAACGGCTCTTCGACGCCATTAATTAGGCCCGTCCTTTACGAAATGCTGGTCACGGCGAGGCCAGCAAGGACCCCCGCCGAAATGGATGCGGCTGGGAGCGTAATTAGCGATTCGATTCATTACCTAATCGAGAGAGGGCGCCTTCGCATTTTTAGAATATTTGCCCTTTTGTCGCCGGCGACCCACATCTCGAAAGGAAAACTAATATTGTGGATTCGCCGCCGATAACTTAAGACTCGACCAACTCCGGGGAATTCCAATTAAGCGATGCAGGAGGATGTTGCCGCTGAAGTCCGTTTCGGAAAACACCTGATACTGCTTTACGAGCTGCTCGATGCTACTGAATATCCCGAGAGATACGTGAGGTAAATTCTTCGCTTTGAAACACAGGACTAATTTATTTTTCTTTTTAACGCTAAAGAAGGCCAAGAAATACATTATTGGAATTTTATAACCCTAAGGGAACCAGGAACTGAAATCGGATTAATACACGGCACAATGACTCAAATTCAGAACAAAGAAAATAGGTTAGCACTTGCGAAGGGTTGAATTCCACTTCGTATCGAAAATTTCTGATGATGACAATGAATTTATTATTCTCTTTCGGTTTCAAAAGAATGAGAGGGTGATCTCAACTTTAAAAACGCATCCATATAAAAGAAGTCCTTATGATAACATAAGATATTTATTCGATGAACTATATCCAGGAAATTAAGCGCACCAACTCCACAACATTAACGTTTAAAAAAATTCTCCCCATCTGTAAAAATACGGGCTTTGTATTCAGCGATAGGAAATTACACTTTGATAAATTTTTCCAGTGTGTAGAAACTTTAGACAAACTGTCATTGCTACTCATTAGAGTTGAATCCTCGAGCATTTACAATAAATAATATGTATAGAATATAAAAATACTGCTGCCAAAAAAGCTTCTCAATGTCTCATGTAAAACGAAATACTAAACCTGACTTATTTAAATAACAAATGAATGAACATGTAAATACTTAAAAGAATCAAATATATTCAGACACTGTAAGATAAAAGAAAATAGCTGCACAAATAATATTATTTCATCTTCTTTCCTAAACCCTCCAAAGAAAACGGATATAAAATAACGTTATGATATAAAATCATAAAGTAATTCTTGGGAGCTTTTATAACCGACCACCTTTCACATCATAAGGACCAAATTTAAGGCTTCCGAAGACAGGAAAAGGCAAGTGTGGTTTCTAAGCACCGATCCGATTCCTCCACATGCCTCCCACACAGCTTCTTCAAACTACACAGCCCTCTCTCTCTCGAAAATTCACTCCACTAACTCCTCAAATGGGAGGCCATCGGAGCGCGTCCTCAGTGGAAAAGTACCACACCAATCGACTTTGAAAGGAGAGCGGGATTAAAAAATGAAAGCGGGCAAAAAGCGTCGGATATCCACCGACACGAAACGATGAAAAAATGGACGAGAATGAATCTGTTTCATCTCGAAGTCTCGCCGTTCGAGAAGGAGCGCTGACACCAAAGAGGAAACACTTTGAAAGATGATCAGCCGAGCATTTACTTTATCCGAGTCATTGAAATGATTCCGTCATAAGTAAAGCCTACTTCTGACAATGGGTTTTTTTCTTAGGGTTCTTCCTTACAAGAGTTCCCGATTAGACACACAAATACACTAATGTACAAATCTATAAAAAGGCAAATGATAACATTAAACTGTTTGACCGAATTCCATGATACAATATTATTTACGAATGAATTTACAAGTTTTAAAAATTTTATTGTACTATTGTTACAGTATTTTTTATTTCACTTTATATTTTATACCAATTTTTAATTAGTTAATCTCATTCTGTTCGTATTGTTTATCGTCAGCTGTTATTGTCCTCATACTCTATGAAGATACTTTTTTAATAAAAAATATTGAAAAATACTCCTAAGATACAATATTAGCTTTGAAGTAATTCGCTCACACTGTAAAAGGCTTAAAAATTAATTCTAATTAATAATAATTATCAATTGTTAAAAATGTTGCTATTTTGAATCGCGCTGAAATTTATTAAAATTCTATTAACTGCATTTACTTCATTTTAATTCCGATTGAAGCAATTTTAAAACCATTTCTGAGGGGTTAATACGTCCAAGATTACAAAAATATTTAACTTGGGAAGATCATGGCATGATACATACATTAAAACATATCTAACGAGTATAGAATAAGTATGAACATGTTATTATTCGTAAATTAACAATTTTTCACCTCCCGAAATCACGAAAGAAATAATAAAGATGAAATACAGTACGTAATGCATATAGAAATACGAAAATTCGAGGCGGAATATTTTCCTCTTAGGAGAGCACGGACGAGATACTAAAAGCCAATTAACAACGTCAAGTACCGCCGAGGACGTGCCTGAAAAAGCTTAAACAGGAGAGCAATTCGTTCAACTAGGCAACCGGCGACGCACTGATTCGAAAAATCAAACGTATTCTGAATATAAAACGGAGATGTCGTGGGGAGAGACAAAAGAATGGGAAGGCGACATGGTGGAGGAAGCAGACCGACAAAAAAATAACGCCAGACTAGCCGGCACGACAAAGCGACGGGAAAGGCGAGAATACTACGGCTGCATTAAGATTTACGGACGAAAAAATATCTCCTTCTGTCGACGGTCACCCACTTCGATGAGGAAACAAAAGAATTGCCGCACCTTTCATATCCATCCGAGGGGGCTGGCGCCCTGCCCCGCCCTCTGCTCCGAACTCGCATAACTGGAATGTGAAAAAAGGGTCCAAATGGGAGGAAATGGAGTAGGAATGGGAGGAGAAGACAAAGGAGAGACGATAAAGAAAACATAGCAACCCAAAACCACGGGATGGAGATAAACGATTCAGAACGAAGGGAAAGCACACGTATCCTAAATGGAAGGAAGCATACTATCATACGATCATGAATAAAACTTCGTTGAAATATAATTGAAATATTTATTTGATTTTCATTCCTTATTACGATGAGACTTTTAACCCGAATCGGGTAATTAATAAAATAAAATTGTTTTCATTCATATTTTGATTATATGAAGAGCATTAAAAATCATTACCATTATTCTTTTTTACATTTATCTAGGAAAAATATGCAATCATAAGCTACAATCCGGTAATACATGTATAATAAAACTGCGAAAATATTTAATTTCGTTCTTTTAAGTGAAGGATTTAAGAAAATGTAGTCATTGTGCACCTTGAATCATTAGTAACATTAAAAAATTATCGAACTTTAACAATCAATTACTTATAAAAATTTCGAAAGGGGAAAATGGATTGATCCACTAAAGATACATTTATGAGATAATGTATTATCTCAAGTCATTCGTTTATTTAATTTTGTTTCTTTAAAATAATTTATTCCTTACATTTTTGAAAAATGGCGAAGTATTGTAACAAAAATGGTAAAAATTTTAGATCAGATAGTTTGCCGATAAAGAGTAATAACTTTATTCTACAATATTAATCCTTCAACAGAAGCCCGTCCTTGCATCTTTAGCATATAAAATATGAATTTCATTCTCCTCCCCTAAAAACAACCATACCTCCCTTACTATTATGTACGATGGAAAAAGTGAAATCTTAGTCGTACCCTAAAGCAGAAACAAAAACTCAGCTCTACATCCCTAATTGGAATGTTTCATCACGCATCCTAACATTAGGACCTCTAAAAAGCATTCATTCGCTCCGACAGAAAAATCGGACTCTTCCTCCTAATCCACCAAATGTTATCCCCGCAATAGCGAAAATTACGCCGGGGAATTACGCCGAGCAAACCATTTCATTACCCGACGCGGACGCTAAAACTTCAACGTTCGTTATCAATATTAAAACCATTCTTTAACGTCCGCGCAATTTCCTGGCACTCGCGATTATAAGCGGGAAAATAAACAGACGGGGGAGTAATAGAGGGAAAAACAGATGGGACAGAAAGTGAAACGGGAGGGGAACCGGGGTGGCTGGGTGAGATGGCCGGGTGGGCTGGGTTGGTTGGGGGTGGACATGAAAAGGAAGCGAGTAATTGCGAGGGGCAGGCGGGGAAACAAAAAAGCGAGGAAGAGAGGGAATTGATGGTTGCTATTCCTCCCACTCCTGCCATACAACTCCTATTCATCATCATCATCAAATCGAGACGCCGTCGGTCCCTTTCATAAGGTTAACTGCGGCACGAGCGCTCGACTCGTATAATAAAGTAAGGGCCGTTTCGCGGAAAACTGAAAAAAATAGAGACACTTTTTTTAATGCGAAGCGCTCGTCGGGAAATGGCAGGAGCGAGCTTTTACTACGCGCATGCGCAATACGGCTTTCGGGGTTCAAAAATTCGCGCCAATAATAACGGCGACTGGAATTACTAAAACGCGAAAAGATTGCTTTCGTAATATGATTGAACAGCTTTCAAAGAAATACAGCAAAATGTCGATGTAGCTTTTTTAAGTGATACCAAAGTCGTTGACATCGCACGAAAACAAAGGATATGTAAACATAGATTAATGCGGTTGCAATGTTCCGATTGCACAATTTCAACGCAGGAAGACATCAGAGAAGCTTGCAATTCATCTAAACAACCAGAATTGAAAGTGAATCTCCTAATTTGTGTATCTACCTACTAAATCCCATATTGCCAATAATCATTAAATCTTTAATTTAGTAATAAGAAGAAAATAAATCAATTTCATCAGGAAGCAGTTACTGATAGTGAGATCTTTTATTTTCATAATAGTTTTAATCGCTAACTTTTGCACTGGCCAATCTATTACCTCAGTTATTGCTTTATTACACTTTTATTTTCATTTCCATAGAAAGAAAACAACCGAATTATATACACGAAATTGTACCTTTATAATTTTGCCTGCCCTTCAGATCTTACTTAACATGCTTTTTCCTAAACATTTACTCAACTACCCGAAATTAAGAATGTTTTTCACACCTCCCTTCTTGCGTTTTCCTATTGAAGTTTATATTTTCATAGGTTGAAATTTAATTTGTTATACCCACATATTAATTTCCTTTCCCGTTTATTTTTCAAGTTATCTCTAACTTTAAATTATGACGAAGGGTTAAGACGAAATAAGAGAATCTCAATCTCGCCTGAATAAAACACACATTTACTTTATAATTAGTATCAATTCCTAAGACATCTAGGTTCAGCTGAACATCAATCCTCCATTAAACAAAAAGTGCAACGAATCCAGCGTTGCCAAATCCACCTGCAGAGCATTTCCGTTATCCAACCTTAGCAGGTCATCGACTCTGAGCAAGTACGCTAAGACGGAAGCCAAACCTTCCTCGTTGCACCGAGGCGGTGAATCGGGCAACGCCGCGTCATGAGACAGGTGGCAAATGGTCGTAACTACAAAGATGCGCGTGGGGTTGTATTAAAAACAGGCGTCGGAATCCCTTTGAGAA
The DNA here is from genome assembly GCA_947579665.1 of Sympetrum striolatum. Taxonomy (NCBI): domain Eukaryota; kingdom Metazoa; phylum Arthropoda; class Insecta; order Odonata; family Libellulidae; genus Sympetrum; species Sympetrum striolatum. The sequence goes on from OX388348.1 coordinate 68,459,279, forward strand.
GACCGCCACCTGGGGGCTAATAGCGGAAATATTCCGGGGGTTTACGAGTACGAGCAAATCTCGATTCCGAGCGATAGAGGGCTCGAAGGAGAGAGGGGAGTATTTCGGATTCGCGTGGGTGGCAGCGCGTAACATTGGGAGCGTTTAGGTTTCTTTCCCAACCTTTTTTCCTCGCTTTTCCATTCATTTCTCGCTTGGAAACCTTTCATTCCCACCGCGCCGGAAGGAAGACGGGTCGTAATGCGCTCTGACCGAAGATTTGACCGAAAAATGAGACGAGAACTGAGGGCCATGTGTTTGATCGTGGCAATCTATTCCAAATAGAGGTGGGAACGTAGTTTGAAAAATATTATTAATTGCGCTTTGACAGGGTGAGATTAGGCAAGTGTAGGTATTTTCCAATTAATTGTTGGTAATTTTTACATGCGTACCGATAATATAATATGCATAAGGAGGATTGAAATATCGAGTTAATAATATTGAATTAAACTACGCCCTGCACGAATTAATAACATCCATCTTAAATGTAACTTCCAATTTTGTAGTTCATCATACAGTTTAATGATGCAAAATTATTTCATTCTTGATTTTTTTGACATGGAAATTGAGATATTTTAAAATGCAATTTTCGTTATTGAGCTGTTTTAGTCTTCTATGCGTTTGAAATAAAATAGCGAATTGTAAAATGGTTAGTATGACCTCTCAACAAATCCACTTCATTCTATATTAACAGTCTGTACTAGGTATCTAAATAATTACTGATACTTTTCGGTTTGTTGATTGATTAGTTGAATTATTTTTCTACATGAAAATTAGTTGTTTTCAATTGTTTCTCATTTAACAGGATAAAACTGTCATGAAATACCTCACGGGTTAGGTGGAAGAGAGTTACAATTTCTGACTGAATTTGCCAACAAAATATTCAACCAACTTATTTAGCCTGAAGCAATAAATACAGATAGACATTAATACGATTATAAATCAAAGGTTTGTACATGGGATTCAGCCATTAAATTATGGGTTAATATTTAAGTACATAACGAATACCTAGGAAGTTATATAGCAGAATATCACAAACAAAAATAAATCGTAGAGCATCTCTTGAAAACCGTAGACTACCAACACTTTCGACAATCCAACGGTAAAACTTTCTATACGATTCCACAGCGCCTACTCCACGGATCCCAACACATATCAGATTATCTCAAAGGTACGTCTCATTTTAAAAGATAAATCTGAGTGGAAACGCTTGCAAGAACATTTCAATGAGTACCTGGAATCTGATAACAATGTTAACTCAATCGAGAGCTTGCGCAACTGACCGTGGCCGCATACCAGTGTTCTTCCTTTTACAAGAGCTTAAGGGCCGTGAAATTAATGGAGAACGTGAAGTAACGAGAGTAAGACGAGGGTAACGAAAATTACTTTATGAATTTGCAACCAAATTTTCATCTAGATAGCGTATTTAAAACTTGACCCGATTTTCAGAAGAAAACTGTAATGACGGGATGTAATCATTTTTCAGACTAATGAATACGAACCGCTTTAGGATCTTATGATATCCAATGCTTCTTAATTGAAGCATCGGTCTTACTCACAAACACCAATTAGGATAATACTGCCAGACTGGTTGACTTGGGGTGAAAATTCATGACACTTACCTATAAAGAAAAGAAAAAACAGCAATTAGTACAATCAAAATGCAGAGCAGAAAAATACTAGTAATTAACACAGTTATCACTAATCACAATGAAATTACAAATTAAAAAACTCTACTTAAAAAAGAGATATTTCATTACGCGGAATAAACACCACAGATTCCTGAGTAATACGTGTTTTTCAATAGATGATGATGCCATGACTCAAAAGCTGGGTCGTATTGCTGTCGAAAATGCTTAACCACTCTGCGCGATAAGACAAAACATGAGAAAACAAAAAACATACGAAATTCTTCATCAGACTTCCCGGAAAAGCTGCATTACTCCAAAACACTTGCGTCAACTTTCTTCGGAAGGTGAAAGCAGTGCTAAGCAAATATCAGGAAAACCCAAGAATTAAATACGCCGCAAAGGGAAACCAAACTTTGAATCCGAATTACCGCATATCATCCAGGCTTCCAAGTAGGGCGTAAGACCAGGAAAACGCAACCCATTTCCTACGCACAAAAAATATATAAAATAAATGAACGAGTAAGGCGAAATAGCTTGTATATTTCGAGCGAACAGAATATTATATTTAATAGGTCTTATTTTCTCGAAAGAAATGTTGTGAATAAAGAGAAACACACTTCTACGCTATATATCTTCATGATGGAAGACTACCACGAAGTCAAGGTTTATTAGATTCAATGTAGTGAATGTAAACTAACGAAATTTTTTTATAGTTTTTGCCTTTAGCGTCAATCTGATAGAAGAAGTGGATATATTCCCAGAGCGTTAAATTCTGGATCGGTTCAGCTCAGTTCTCAGTTAAAATTTCCGCGTAGTCGCTTCCCACTTCATAAGTAACATTTTCCCCCAGCCTTTTACCGTTAACAACCTAGGAGGCGGCTTAAGTGAAAGGCAAACAGTCTCTTTTGTTTGTCAATCCCCATCGAAACGTGTTTGTGTAAACACGGTCCAGTAGGTGAGAATGGATGATGTCATACTCTCCCGTGGACGGGGCGATTCGATGGTTATCTCGGCCTCTCCAATGATAAACGCACAACATAATCTTCGGCCCCCTTATCTCCGATGCTCTTCGAGTGATTTCGAATCGAGTGCCGCGAGTTGTTTGGATTTCCTTAATCATGAGTAAAAAAAGAGATGGCCATATGGGGAAACAACTTGGCTACAGCCCGAATATTTTTGAGGATTGGGTATTTTGAGTGATTTTGGAGATTGGTTTTACGCTCGAATACCTTTCAGGGAATTAAGGGCTGCAAGGTGTTCGAGTAAATAGGGGTGGGTGGCCCATTTTAAAGTTTCGTTTTAATATTTTCTAATTATTATATTTAATAATGTTACAATGTATAAGTAAATTCATAATATGAATGACGAAATATACTAAGTATCATAAATAAAATATAAACAATATTATATTTAATAATAATTTTCTTTAACGACGAAATTTCAAAAGAAACCGGTAGTTGGCCATTCTTTATGTTGTTGGTAGGAAGTACAAAAGTACAGTGATATCAGTGTACGGTGAGCAATTTCACAAGTTTGCCAACAGCATTCTACAGTCATAGTTAACACTATGATTTTGGCATACGTGTTGAGTGTTATACACTTCTTTAGGTTCATGCACCTCAATTTTCCCTACCCAATTCCTTCTTTTCGTTCCTTGATAACTAGTCCTACCTTTAGTCACCTAACACATTCATAGAGCTCGTAGCATACCATTCGATTCATCTCATCTTTTACAAAAAAAATTTAAAACAACAGGAAAATGCTATAATTTGTCTACATGAAGTCGTTGGAGTAATTACAATAAATTAACTGTACTACAGGGTATTATTATGATAAGCGTCATGGCGTGAAAGCATTTAAGAACTCGTTTTCGTTTACTAGTGTAGTGTAATACAATTAGAGACACCTTTTAATCCAAAGACAATCTATCTGAATATTTATAAAATGGTATATTTATAAGAAAAACTAATGGCGGTAGCAAAAACACTTCCTTCTGCCTCTGCGATGCCTCAAGTCTTCACAAAACACTCCACGCATCGCGAAGTAGTCTCATTGAATCCGGAAACAACATTTTATTTTAGTGCTGACGCATAATTCTGGGAACGAGAATAAGACAACTCCGGCGGATGACAAGGCCCACCGGAACATAAGAGATCGGGAAACACTTGGAAGAAAAGAAAGGAAATGTTAAGGAAGTCCTTAACAAGAAGAACGACAAGCTCATTTCCATCCTGATAACCATCTTAACTTCAGAAGCACCAGTACTACTCCTAAGAAATTTAATCAACGTTTATCATTTACTAGTGAATTCCTCCCTCAAAAATTACGTAATTAAAAATCAATTTAGTTATGAAAAATATAAAAAATCCCGATACAAGGATTTTTCCTTTAAAATATATTAATTTAAATATGATTTTTTATATATGACTTTCCAAGGTTTACTAATGGTTTTATTGTCATAAAATGTTGACTCTTCTTCCCTGTACATTCTTATGAGGATATTTTCCCCATATGTATGATGAGATATATTCGTATGAGAGTTCAAAAATCGCCTTTTCCGTTAGGGAATCGTATACGCCCACAAAATTACACCAATATTTCGTCATTTTTTACTTAATACCCTCAATTTCGACTCGAATACGATATCCTACGACCAATATAATAATCTTTAATTGATTTCCTTTCTTTGGGCATTTATTTCCATCAGGTACGACCATTAATTCTGATTCTGCAAAAGGACAAATATCTCCAATGCACTGCAATCGATCAAAATGAACTTTACGTGCATTTCTTATGAGAGAGGATTCCAGAGTCGAACCAAGGATACTTAGGACAAAAATATATCAATACGTGATACTTTTTTGGCCGTTTAACAATTCCCAAAAATTCTATGACGTCGAGAAGTGCATGAAATTAATTTTTGAAAGTTTCTGCGATTAATTCCTACAGGAGTAATTGACATCGGATGGATAATTATATACACATCGGCGATTATTATATAAAATTAAAACATAGGACGAATAGATATACAAGTATAGTGCAACAGGAAGGCGCTGCTATGACAAAATAACATTCACTGTAGGCGTAAAGATCGCGATCAAGTTTTAATAAGACAATTATTGACAGCCTAGAGTACTTCCAAGCACAAAACCTCTCATTCTATGTAAACCGCAGGGAAGTTAATTATTTCCAGTGGCGGGGTGTTTCAACCGAAGAGCCTTCGAAGAGATGAATAGAAATTGAGGACACGACAAAGAAGACAACTTTTGACACCCGAATAATTCACGCTTCGAAACTAAACGGGAGATCATTAAAAAGTTCGACTCGCTTTCGAGATGCGGCGGAAATAAAAATATTTCCTTGGCTATAAAATATCCCTGAGAGGAAGAGAAAAACAGATAAAATAAAAATTAACAAATTTTCCCACGATGTGGCAACTTCCTAGGGAAGACCACCATCGGATAAATTCAAAGGAAAAAGAATTCCGATAACAACCAGACTTAATGTGATACAATGCAAACATCACAAATGGGCGACACGTATAGTTTGCGAAAAGTTATCTAGTTAAAAACCTTCCCTAACATATAATTTATGAATGCTGCCACTGACTTTAATTGCCCACCAACTAAGATACGTTCCCGATAATATTTCTCAACATATTATGACGATATAACTGGAAAGATACAACTAACTCTATTGAAAACAAGCTTATATTATATCCACTAATTGTTACATAAGACCAGAAACCTATTATAATAGCAGATTATAATTTAGAAACGGAAGGATAAACTACTTTAACATTAATATTTCTACCTTGGAAAGGATGCTGAAAATTGTATATTCCTTACGAAATCATACCACAATGCTTCTCCAATGGAAATTAAATAATATAATTAACTAATGAATAATATCGATATTTGGTCAAACTTGTAGTACAAATTTGATTCTAAAAAAAAACAAAATTATTTTATGTGGAAGTAGAGAAATTTTTTCACGACTCAAAATCTAAAATAATTAACTTGAAATTTGTATCTGAACATACCGTTCTAAACGTATACATCTTCATATCTACCCCAAATATGAAGCTTCAAGGGCATTCATTTTCATGAGGTGCAATGTGCTTTAATAGCACTAAAATCAATGGTATTAGAGAAGGCAGCTTTGACCATGGCTCTAATGTTCATCGCATCATACGGTCTTTACTCAGCTTCTAGAATCAACGTGAGATAACCTAGAAAAAGTAATAACAAAAAATCCACGGATCCCACGTAGTCATCCCAATCTTTTAACACTTCTTGCTTTTATCGCCCGACTGACACCACTTCTAAAACATGAATGTAAAAAAATTAAGTCCCTTGAGAAGCCGCTTCATTTATAACCTGCGAATACTTCCCAGAAGTGTTCTGAGAGCGAGAAACTTGGCACCTTGGAGAAGGCGACTTTTACCTGTCATCATCCGATCGGACTCGCCGAAGAACCGCTGTAGTGAGCTCAATATTTAAACATAAAGTACCGAATTAACTATAGGAAAAAGAAAGAATGCTCAATTTGAAAAAAACGAATATTACTAAAATATTAATTTATGAAAAACATGTTTCTAGAGGACTGATAATCAATAACTTTCTTAACTATAGGATTGATGTGAAGGTATATTACTTGAGTAGTCACGTATTAATTGAAGTCATTTAAGTCATAGATAGCAAATTGTGTAATGTGCTTCTAATTCATAAACTATAGATTGCGGTTAGCTCGTCCTAATTGCGATGATAGCGTCAGTATGATCCATTATCATAAGCACGAAATATAAAACTATTATACTTTCAAAATATATCAAAGATTCGGTAAAACATTGGCCAGTGTTCCTTTACGTGTCCTCACAGAAATAGCCCTCGTATGCATCTTCCACGATGTGATCTGATTTGAAATAAATGAAGAATATCTGATAATAAAGAAATATCTTATTTGTCTTTGAACATATTTGTACGGTACGAATTACATTAAACATTAAACTCTACATCAGCATACCACTCGATACCAACACTGAGACATACTGGATTACTGGATGGTAACCAAATAGAGGAATATAATCAGACAATTTCCACAACCTAGCATTAGTTTCCATTGTGTCATCCAGTCTACGATAGCACACAATTCTATAATAACGATAACTTTCGAAACAATGAACAGGTACGATTCTTTCCAAGCAGCGGGGTATATCTTTCCTACGGAATCCATGTTTAAACACGGACATGGGACGTCGTGTTGGGTCTTCCCACAATAAACTCACCCACGCACTTCGGCACCAAAAAACAATAGACTCCTCTCACTCCTTTTCCGAGAAACGTTAGGATTACCAATGGATAGAACAATCTTCCAGGGAAAAAGACCATTACGGGTGAGCAATAAAGTGTGATTTCCTTCGGTCGCCTTAAAATGCAGGGGCCTCCGGTTGCCCACCATTCCTCGAGACTTGCGCGGGAAGAGGATGAGGTAGGCTGCGTGATAGAAGCCAACTTTTTCCCGACTTAACATACAATGGCCAACTCCTCTCGCCTCCTCACAAGCTGAATGTATGAGCGGATCGTGCGTTGTCACCCACGACGGGTATTTTTGAGGCAGGAAACAAAAGAGAGTCGACTGTTTTTTTTTTTTTCATTTTTACGCTTCTTCGGCCTAAGAAGCTACCGTGCGCCTCGCTGTGTTTTTAATGATGGAAATTCAATTACTTGGATGGGAGTCGAGAACAGAGGAGGTTAACGTTTCTGAGTACTGGGCTCTCTCTCTTTCCTTTCAATGTCTCGCTCTTGATAATGGAGTTTAAGCTTTATAGACAACACACCTCTTTCAATACAAATAGGTCGTGGTTAGGAAAAGTACAAGCAGATTGGTGGCTTTAAGCAACTACTGACAACAGGTTACAAGTCAATAAATTAAGGGGAAAATAAATATTATACGAGACTATGGATATCATGGGTCATAATTAACGTATGCAAGTCTAAATTATTCATTCTTTTTGCTCTTAAAATGTTAAACACATTAATGTTCTATGTTTAATATTACTTATCCCTCGAAATGTATTCGTATACGGAAACAAAATAATAAAAATAAATACGAAAAGCTAAAGAAATAAACAGAAAATAATCCGACAAAATTTAAAAATGATTATGATAATGAAATATATAATTCTTTAAGTCAAATGAAATTAAAAATCTACTTCAATCCAATCCGGAGTATAGGAAATAAAAATAATAGAGCACGAATGGAAGTAGAAAATAATTATACAGAAAATAAACAGCATAGAAATGAAAAATAAAAATAGCCACATAATAGTTAATCAAAGCCAGGGTTAGAACTTAAAGTTTAGTAACTTAAATCAGGTTAAAGCTTAGCCAAAATTACTGTATTATCGACAATGGCATTAGCCATGCACTCAGCTGAACACTGTTCTTCAGCCATTACCGAAAGAACTCCAAATAAAGACCTCCTTATCAGTGAAAATCCTATAACATTATTTTCATTCCAAAGACCAGCCTCAAGATATCCTATCACCATAATTTGGGCGGTAATTTGCAAATTCTCGAGCAACAAATTTGCGAGACAACGGCGTTCAAGCACGCGGAAAATTACTCGCGATAGCACATGCGAGCGGACCAACGGCTTTTCGACTCGAATATCGGCAGAGGCCGATTAAATAGCGAACGATAATGCTCGAGCGAAGCGGATCAAGAGATGAGTGACCGCCCTCGCCTAATTAAAATGTGCGTGATAATTTATGTAATGGAAACAGATACACACCCAATTACGCCCATTATGAGCCACCGTGACCGACGTCACAACCACTATTCCTGGATTCAAATAGCCCACCGCAAAGCAAAGCCAAGTTAACCACGAAAAAGGTAAAGTACACATGAATGAGGTTATCTACTAGTAATTTTTACAGGTAGCTTTAGCACTATATAGATCGATTCAAATATATATTTGACGTCACTTTATATGCCAACCTGATTCCTGCCTCTTCCTTAATATCCTCAACAACTGTTATACTCTGAAATCCCCTGCCAAGCGCGACTGGCGGATTGCAGGGTTTAAATGTAAATGTAAAATCTGAAGAATAATCCACAAGCTGACTACGAACTATATGCAAAGTTTTTTACCTTTCAAAAAAAAAATATTCAAGTAAAAATGTAAAATGAATTCGAAAAATACATTACATGGATTACTAAAAGTTATTAAATACTGTTGTATGGAAACTTTGATTTATTCAGCATCATTGTTTTTCATTTTTGCCATTCCTGAAAATCTCTTTCCGAAAAATAACATACCTTAGAATTAATTGAAGGGATGTGAGTGCAAGCTATAGAAGATCTTTGTAGATAATACTTAACGATGAAATAAAAATTTTAATACTAGCATATATAACAAGTGGATTTCATCTAATCCCATAGTTCTAGTTCATTCTCGGCAATATCTTTTTGGAGTAAGGACTTGCAAGAAAACGAAATCTGAACCATGATTAACAACAAAGGTGGAAAGGAGAAGTTTTTCATGTTTTCAAATTATATGTTGGAAAATATGATTGAGGGGTATAAAATTAAGTGCGAGGAAGTGCTGGACCTGTTATAAGAAATTATTACGACTATTTTTAGCTAAAAAAGAAGGTATACATTGGTAGGGAACATCCTGAGGGATTCAAGAATGTTTAATTTAACATTTGTAAACAACGTGGGTAACAATACGGCAAGGTAGAATAGAGCATAATATCTCAATTACATTTCGACGAATTTTCGCCTCTAAATCCACGGTTACAACCAACCCATGACAAACATAAATGTCCAAACCATGTTCCCATAAGTTGCGACAGGGGCCTACCATTGATACCAACAACAATAGAGTTAAAACAGGAAAATAAATACCATTAAATACACGCCGAAAAAGGCCAAAAATTAGGGGGATGCGGAATTAATTATTTAATGGTTACGGGCGTTGTGAAAGCTCGAGGGCCAGCCGGAGCAGAAATATAATGGACGGGATATGATTATACACTTGACGTCTCCGATATTGTCCACATTTTGGGCGGAAACATCGCATCGGGGCTGCCGCATCGGCACCTTCAATTGTCAACACCTCACCCCAGCGCACCCACGCGGCCGCAAAAAAAAACTCGTCACGAATATGGAGACATTTTTATCGCCGCGGATGGCAGCGCCGCGCGGAAAATTTTTTAATGACTCCGCAACGGCCCGAAATAAATTGTTTATCGTTTATTTTAAATTCCGCTCGAAAACGGTGCTAATACCGAAGGGGGAATACTGCACGGGCGATTACGGGTTATGCTCCCCGTGCATGCGAGATGAGGTACGCAAACATGGCGTCACTGGCGCCGAATCCGCGGGTGAAAATAGCGGGAGTTAGTTTCAAACAATGCGCCCTACGGCGGGAAGTAATGTTTGAGAACGTCGTTATCCCTGTCACAATAGACCGAGTTGACACTGAAGTAATATCGTCGCGATTTAAATGGCTGGACGGGATGCGTCTTGTGACGATATATACACTCGCGTATTGGGCAATCGAGTTAGGGAATTCATCGTGCTCGACATAAATACGGCATTCATTATGACGATGGATCATTTAGGATATTAAACTGGTCTAGACGTCTATAATTTGAACATTAGCTAGCTTAAATTAACATAACTATCGCAGCTAGAAAACAATTTTGTAGTTACTAACTAGAATTATTATTCAAACTTCCCAAATATATTTTGATGAAATGAAGCGGTGTTTCCCGACGTGGGTACCATGTCCCATAGGGAAGCAATTTGATAGTTAAGGGGGCAATGGAATATGTTTTGCACGTTTTGAAAATTCACTATTTTCTTATAATTTCTAATGACTTATTTCTAAAACCCAAGGCCTGTACCCCGAACAAATAGTTCTATATGCTCCATTCAATTTATGATTTAATTTTGTAATGTTAAAAATTATGTTTATCTTACATCGAGGGCATTAATATATTAAAAAGACAATAAGTACTTGTTATTATCATACTTATATTTAACTACTACTTATTAACTGCTACTCATCATTAACTGTAAGTTTAATTGCTTGAATCGTTACAGCCTGTAATATTCTTATTTAAATCGTTAATTAACATTTTAATTCCAAATGAGCCAATTACTGAGATATATGCATATACAGCATATACAAAGAATTAACAAATTATAAGATCATTTCCCAAAATCATTTTTTTAAATTTCACGTGAATCTTTGAAATAAATACATCCAGTTTTAAATTGGGAGCAAAACTTTTAACTTCCAGTAAAAAGCCCGCAAACTGATAAAGGCAGCGAAATAAATATTTTTAAATTAGCCGAAGCCTGCAGCGAATTAGGAAACTCCCCAAACCTCAATGCATAAACAGGAAAATCGATAAAGGGAAATTTACGCGTGTTGCGACGAATATAATGCACCCGTAAATTTAAAATAAATGACTTCGAGAAATAGTCCTGTCGATAATCACCCTTTACGGAAAACTGTCAATTATCCTCGGAAGGCGCCATTTTGAAGGAAAAACCAACGGAACGATAAAAGTGGATCGTAAAGGGAAAATGATCGGGATTAATGGCGAGCGGAACTGAATCTTCAAGGAGGAAATAAAATCAGAACATGCGATTCGCGATTTAGAGCGCGGTCGTTCGTCCGGAGCCGGCTGGAGAAAAACATAAAAAAGAACGAATAAAGACTGTAAGATAACTATCTGTTAATTCCTCCTCTGCCAAACGACCTTCTTACTTCACAACTGCCATACCTTTTCGTCCTCATATACCCTATTATGTTAAGCTTAGCTCGGATGATATCTAATGATAATGAACGGTGGTTGAAATATTTATTGTAAAAATGTTTAGATTATATAATTCTTTCCAGGGTAACTTCCATCAACAAGAACTACATCAAGGGGTACTAGGTGGAACTTGTACATGTTGAGTCCCAAAAAGAAAACTAATTAAGTAAATAAACCGATGAACTTACTGGTCCATTACGTAAATTCAAAGGGAAATTATTACAAAGGGTACCGTCAAATAATGAATTAATTACTAACAAACCCATACTATTTGCCCATTAAAAATTGCCGGGAAATATGAAATCTGACGTTATTACACGTACGGTTACAAGGAGTAATTTTATAAGTGAATATAAAATAAAAATCTTAGTACTACTAACATTTTCATTTTAATTACCACCGACTACCTAAAGTGAATGAAAAAAAAGATAGAATTATTCATCACTCCTGTTTTGTAATGAAACTTCAGCGTTATAATTGATATTATCATAAATTGGAGCTTAAATTACAGAAAGTTTATCCAACTTTTTCCATTCAAATATCGCATGATTACATATACTTTTTCTTTATTTATTTATTTATTATATTTTATTTATTTATTATATTTTCTTTTTTTTTCATTTATTAAATACACACAGTAGGTACTTATGATTTGCAAAACTAAAACAAAAAGTAAATTTACTAACACTCGATAATCCGCTAAGAACTTGCGTTATTCTAATCCCTAATATTAATCTTTATTACTTACACCATTCTTAATTTATATTGGATATTCGAAACAAAAATTCCACTTCAACAAACATCCACCTAGAAAACACAAACACACACCACGACACAAAAAAACCCTAGAACCAATCAAAACAGGATTCGGTTATTACCCAACAAAACAGACGCTATCCCGAAGCATTTACAACAGAAATCAAACCCAAACAACAGACCCGGGTCCGACCGATCGTTCTGGCCCGGCGGGTCGCGAGGTGTGCACGGAGAAAATTGAGGTTTGGTAACGACCCGCCTTTTCCAAGCTAAACAGATTCGCGTACGCGGCATTTGAACGGGATCGAGGCAATTGGCGGGAGCGGCAGGAGGAGCGGTAAGAAGTGCGGCATGGAGCGAAACCGCGATACTGAGCTTCACTCACGACACCTAATTTGCGGCCGCCGTGCCGTGGGACTGGTCCGATGGTCAACCATCGCAGCAAAAAAGGGAGAATGCTTGGGGAAACCGTAAAATAAAGCTGCCGGAAGAGGAAATAGCTTTTTTCGAAACGACTCCGCCGCGCAGCATTACTGATCTGGTGTGTGTTGAGCGATGGTGGTGAGGAGGCATACAATTGCCGCTTCTTGCGCGAGTAGTTGAAGAGAACGTCGGCGGCTGTGATCGCTGCAATTAGGATTCCCGGCCGTTGCGCGGTATTGATGTTGTTGCGTGTGAAAAGTGCATAGAGGCGAGGGATTTTAGAGAAAGTGGAAATAAAAAACATTGGAAAATGCAGAAATACGATATTTACTTCACTGAGCCATAAATTCTTTCCACAGTGTTTGATTCACACAAAATTTCAGCGGAAACCAAGACCTATGACACCAAAAGTTAGTTTTAGCTTAAAACTATCATCATTAAAACAAAGATTTTTCTGTAGAAAAATTTCCGGCTCATAAGACTAGATATATTTTAATTTTACCCTAAAACTACCTCTAAAGTAAACGGATGAGCAATTTAGAAAGAAAAATGAATTCTATTGAATAAGGACCTTAATGCTATCAACAAATACTGCACCATATATATTTTTAACAACAATAACAATAACACTTTTACTATTACTAAACCAAATTTGACACTGCGAGTAAGTGGTGATGGTTGCTTGGCAAAACATCATTAAATAAAATAATCGTGTTAATTACGCAAAGTATGCCTTAATGTTTTTACTTTTTCCTCAAACAACACCACTACCAGAGGTAAATTTAATTTACCTAGAGGTAAAATTAGTGGGCACTGGCCATCTCTTTCCCAAAACTATCAGTTGAGAGACAATTCACAAGACATCAAAGTGTAGAAATAACAAAAAAACTTGGAATACCTTATACACGTAATTATAATAAAAATAAGTATTCCATTATAGCAACAGGTATGCAATCAATATTACATCTTCGAAAACAAATGAACAATATAGAAACTGCAAGGAAAAATAAAATCCAAGAAATACGACAATTATATAGAGCAGATTAATTTAAAAAAACGAGGATTTCGACATTTAAATTAAATCTATTCACTTAAACGACTCAAAAACCATAGCATGCCCAATGAAAAAACAAGAAAAATTCTCTTGTGCAAGACATTTAGAGGGGGCTGTCATCAAGGTAAAACCGTTATCACTCAAAATCTGTTTCACTCAGAAAACCCAGCAGGGTTGAGCTACCGCGACCGCTCCAACTCCCTACCCGAGAAATATCGCCGATAGACGCATACAGCCGCCTTGGCCGCATTAAACCGCCCTCCGGAACGGGCTAATTTTACCGGGGAACAAACCGACAGATGGCCATGAGGCCGTTTACGACCCGCCGACACCAGCGGCCCATTATCGAGTCACGCCGCGAACCCACGCATCCACACCTATCCCAGATATTTTTACTGCAGACATTTCGATGGATGCCAATTACGATGCAGGGAAAAACACTGCGAGACGACCATCTTTCGCTGCAATCGCCGCTTTGCTTACCGAACCGCGACGGAGGAAAAAGTTTATCTCCGAGTACGGTGGCGCTGCTACCGGGCGGTGGGGGGAAATCGCATTAAATTCCAGTCGCGCCCGATGGAAAATAAACAAAACGCTTGGCGATGCTCGCGTGTTCGATGAACTACCGACATTCCGTGTAAATCCCCGCGCCGGAATGTCGGCGGGATCTCTTCCAATAAAATGCGAAGCCGGGTTCACAGTTACTGGCTCCGAGATTTGCCCCGCACAATGGCTTTGCGTTTCAACTGTTTGATTAGCTGGGAATAAATTGTGGAAATAATGCGGCGAGAGATTGATCGCTCGGACGCAATGCGAATCGAAGACACGTGTACTTAAAAAAGTTTCGACTCCTTGGACGGTGAGCTCGGCCAAAGCTGTCTTGTCATTTGATCGCGACAACAAATCTTTCACAGCCAACATGAGTATGGAAAAAAGCCAAGGCAGTGTATTGCAGTCATATTAAATGTAAACGTAAAAAAGAACAAGCTGAAAAAACAGATGGAAAAGATATTAAAAGGTTGGTAGGTCTTAATAAAGAACTATACTGATACATTTTTTCCAGGATTAACCGCTTAAAAACTTATAGACATAGTTGAAAATACGAGTACCACAAATATCTACCATCAACTGATGATGGTATTTATTACCTAAAAAAATCTTTAATCTACGTATTCTTGAGGAGAAAGCAATGATATCAGAAATAAATTTCGTACCTCTTTAATTCCTTACGTTTATAAATCTTTTATGTGGCTTTTACATATAATAGTAAATTATGGACCTTTACCGAGTTTAATCGTATAATACTTAAACAATGTTAAAGCAATTTTTCATGCGAATTCTACCGATATCACCGAAAATTTAATATCTGAATTCTTTAATAAATACATGAATTCTTTAATTTCTCAAATGAAAGAATTCATGAGCAAAAGATGAGATTTTGATATAATAATCATGATAAATGTTTGCTAAAATGTTATGCGAAAAATTTCTGCAGAAAAATTGCATCAGATTGACCTATTCACGTTACTGTATAATTAAAAAGCTATTTCAATTACAATAGCAATTATAAAAAGTGCTCCGGAACAATATATCAATCATTATTAACATCCGAGACATTTCCTGAGCATTTTCTTAACTTTTGACGTCAATAAAAGATAATGTCCACTGAAATTTGGTGGAACGTCATACTTAAAAATATACTAAGAAATATGTATATACTACAACACCGTCAAATTAATAGCCATTGGACAGTATATACGCACTTCTCATTATATTTTATGAACTCAAGGCACTATCTACTATGGGTTAGATGGAAGAGGAGACTTTGTCTCAATCTCGCCCGAATAAAGCCGTTTTATTATTATTATTATCAGACGAGACCTAATCCAGAAGCTCATTCCAATCCTATCTACGCACTCCAACCCCTTTACTGCGACAAACCCACCACAATTAATACCACCCACCCCAACTAAGTGAGCTGATTACAAGACTAAAAAAAACACCCCGTTAGACGAACATAAAGCACGTGGACGAGCAAGAAGGTGGGCTTAGGCGGAAAAGCACATAGGCTGAAAGGATCCCCATGGAGAAAACCTTTCCTTTTGTTTCGCAGATGGTCCGGCAAACTCATTTCACACCCCCGCCACTTCCCAAGACCGCGAGGCAGTAAAAATGAACTCCCTTTGGGCGCAACAGTAAAATACGTACGTGCGGTGGAGAACCGTAAAGTCGTGCGGGCAGAAAAGAGTTGAAGGCGGAAAAATCGCCCTTCCTTCTTGAAAAACACCAACTGCGAAATTACCCGCATTTTTCCTCCGGGCATTACCGCCGCACCAAATTACCCCCGAGGACTCAAAATCTATACCTTCCGCGCAACATTCGTTACCGCGCCTTGTTCGTCAGTTGTTTCGGGTGCGATTAGCGCAATCTCGGGATGCTGCGAGCTGGACCCCGCCGACGATCGCAGGTGTTAGAAACGATGGAAAAATAAGAAAATCGCGGCGCAGTAAAAACGGAAAATAAAGACCTGGGGAACATCTTCCGCGAGGAATGAAGGAGGGGCGTAACGGGGACTAAATGATGAAGCAATTAGCTCGAAAATAATTCCGGGGGATTATGGGATAGGGGACGGTTGGGAGCCGTATAAAAATATCGCAGAAATGAGGTCTATTAAATTGCGCTGGAGCGTCCTGGATCGCTTCCCCGTTATCCTTACGCATAGAAGTGCAATCTTCTTAGGCTAATTAGTTCTCCCATGGGATTGGGTCATTAAAAAAGGTAAATTATCCAAAAATAAGGAATTTGGAGTTTGGAAAGCGAACGCATTGGTATCAAATCCTTAAGAATTGGATATAAAAATATGGCTTATATTCCACACAAGCTATGTGACTATGATTAATGAAAAATTCGCAATAATACTACTGATTTATGAATCCTGATCTCTGAAAAAGCAGCTTAGATTAATTTATCCGGAAAAGCAATACATTTAAATGCTAACGGAGCCATTAAGGTGAAATATACAGAGGAAATTAAAACACGTAAAATAAACTTGACCATAAAACATAAATAAAATCTTGTTATAATTTCCACACATTTGCTGAACGATATTTCTTCGGGACAGAATCCAAATTATTATCTAAGCATATCATCAGTCTAAACTGCAATAAAATTTATAATGCCGTAAGAGCTACCAAGAGAGTGATTCTGAAATCATACAATTAATACATTCTCCAAAGCCCCCAGAAACATGTAGTTAAAGGACAATTACAGTGGGAGGAAAAAACAGGAAAATCCAACTATCCGGGACTTGAACTCAGGACCTTGTTACATTAACGGGGTTGGAGCCACTCCTTCACGGCAGCCGGTATAATTAATTATTAATTTAATACTAATATCCATCAAAGTAAAAATGCTGGAGGAACACAAATATATGAACATAAATAAAGTCTTTTACAGCAAAACATTTCAAACACCAAAGCAAACTTTCCCCAGAGACTTTCGGAAATCCTAACCTCTCAATACGCAATCCTCCCCGAAACTTCTCCATCTCTAACCGGAAAACGAAACAATCAAACCACCACCGCGAAATCCAGAGCCATTGTAATTAGCAATACTTCTTCAGTGGACCATTCTCGCCTTCTTCAATCACCCTCTCCCAAAAGGGACAAAAACACAGCGCCGGATTTTATTTTATAAACACCTCCCTCGCATCGCGTTACGTTCTTGTGTTGGAACTGCGGGGGCGGAGGCAGACGCGATGCTCTTTTACCAGCGGAAAAAAACAACGGGGAACGAACGCGTAAAAAACTTCGCCAAGATTTAGATGTGAGGGTCGGAAACCGCCGACCGCAAAGCCCCGAGGATGTTGAAAAAATTATAATAATAAATAACGCGGAGGAAACCATTTCGAAAACCACTTCCCACAATTTCTTCCTCTATCCGCATTTACACGAGCAGTGACTTTTATGCTCCAACTTCCTGCGAAAAACAACCGGAGAAGCCGCGCCATAAATATTAACTTTTTTAACGTTTCGGCGCAGGCGCTGCTGCTCTAGCACGCGTGTTCACTCCCGAGAGAGCGTCTATGCACGCGTGATCGAATGACGAGGAAATGCATTTATGATATTTGTGAGGGTGTGTGAAAAAAAAACAGGGGAATGGCATTATATCATCTAACCTATTAAGATAGACAAGTAGCCATTCCAAATTGAATAATTACGGAGATACCGTAAAGGAGGACTGATTACTATTACATGCATTCCGAGATATCAAGTAATTATACCCGTATTGATTATTACGAGCTCAAGTAAGTATGCAAATAAAAGTAAAGGCGAGTAATTTATACTTCGTTAACGATTTTTTAAACCAGAATCGACATTGTGATCCATTTATACGGAACAAGTAACTTTAAGGCACATGAATGTAAATTAAATGAAAATTAAATCATCGAAATCTTTATCTTAAGAAAAGAAGTAATTATAATTAAAATACTTAAACACTTCCTTTTCGAATGTTGACGGAAACAAAGTTTCTAATTAACCTAATTAGAATACTTCGGGAAAGAAAATAATGTTAATACGGCACAATGTAGCTACTGAACAAGAATTTATAAAATATAGATAAAAGAAGATAAATAATTGCATTGTTAAAATACGCAACGACCTGTCTTCTGAAAAATTGAATTACGTAATTTTCCCTTGGACTTAAACAATACCAAAATTTACCAAAGACAGAGAATAACTTCCATGGATCACAAAAAGCAGTAAGTCACAGTCAATCTGCATTTATCCTCATTTCAAATAATTAAAGCAGATTATCTATGTTTTCGTAATGATTAATTCCTTCGTTCAACCATTCATTGCAATAGATGCATATTAAAAATAACAGGAAGAGAAGGCAGAAAATACAAAAACAGCTGATTATATGCTAGCCTTTCTCTGATAAAATAACATACGAGACTGCATAATTTGTAACGAAGCAAAATAAGGACGATAAAAATTTTAAAAAACATTCCATTCCGGGCTTTATCGTGAAGATACAAGTTCAGCAATTTCAGCGCGTAAGATATACGAAGCAAAGCAAACTTTAACACTACCGCTATGAGATAAGGAAGTTATCACATGATTATGCTAACAGTTCAAGGGAATCAATGGGAATAACAGTCTGCTCCAATAAACCGCTAGAATGAACTCCATAATAAGAAGCTTAACCATATGAGTTTAGAGTCTACACTTATTATGGGACTATTTTGATTTCGTGCTGACACTGGATTATCTCTACAGTGAACTTTGAACTAGATAATATAAACAAAGAGTGATAAGAAGATTTTTTCAACATAATTGCATAAACATTTTCCTCGATAACTATTAAAAGATCAATATGAACTTGGTGATGAAAAATTGATTCTTTTGAGCAAGATTACTAGGAAGTGGCTTAATATAGTGAAATTACTCCAATGATGAAATTCATTCCACTCAAAGAAACCACCAGCGAAAAATGTTACTTCGAAATATTAGCGAATTCGATACTTAAATCAAATTCTTTTTTCATCGAAAAAAGGTCTGCAGTCGGTCAGTAGGACATTAAACATTTTGTGATAAAATCATGAACTACATCAAGTTCACTTACATGTATTCCCGAATGAATATAACCAGCTTAGTGATTAAAAATCGATGCTTGTAATCAAAATAAGTATAACTGACTAAAAGTGGCTTAATATAATTACATGAACTATAAAATTCATTCAACGTAGCCAAAGTAAAAAAGTTCTACTTTAAACAATTTACTGCATCTATTAGTAAATTCATATTGTTTTAATTGAAAAAATGCACTGTAGTCAAACAATATAACATCAAACATTTCGCAATAAAATCATGAACTGAATCAAGCTTCCCGGTATACACATCTCCCCGTATTAATCTCACTGAACTAACAAACGGGATTTAACAATTCGACCACACCCTCGGTCGAGCCAGTTGCTACAACACAGACTCGTCCCCGCTCTATAAATACCTTCGGAGAATCTCAAAGCGCAACCAAAAATCCTATCTCCTCCTTCGATCGCCATATTCAGAAACCCGCAACCCCAAAAACCAACCCGTTTCCGAGGAGGAAATTCCAGACCTCTTTTATTTCTTTTCCCTATCAAAAGGGTACACCGCCACGCCTGAACTCAGCCTCCCCCCGACCCCTTCCTCGCTAGGATGCCAGACCGCAAAAGCCATGAGCATGGAAGTGAAAGACAGGAAAAGGCAGGGGGAGGCAGTCGTAGGCTGCACACGGAAGTGAGGCGGGTAATGAACATAAAAACGGGGAATGGATTCCGTGTAGCAGACCGAATGAGAATAAATATGGTAGCGGAGGAAAGAAGACCGAGGAACAAAACCCTCGAAAAAGGAAGATGTAATTAAAAATGGAAATGAATTCGGGTCGACAATGGGTGACGGAATTCCGGCTTGTTAATAGGAATTAAATGAGCGACGCGTTCTTAATTTTGAAAGACCATTGTGTCGCGGACAATCAGCAGCGTACTTTGATCTTGATAATGATGCATTGTTATCCGGGAAAATCTGGAGATCGCATTTCTGGTTCCTTAACCGAAAACCTGATAAAAATCTGAAGAACAGAAATACCGAGAAGAAGCCCTACTAATATTTTGCTACGCGGTGACTCTACCGACCACGATGATTTCACTCATAATTACCTCAAGTTTCCTTCATACATGTACGGTGATTAATATGTTAGCTTCCTTCACTGGAGGAAATAAACAACAGAAAAAACAAGGGTTTCTGAAAGAAAGGACCGTAACTTTTCCTCGAAAGATAAACACGAGCTCAAATTATCTAGTCTATCCCTTAATTTGCTCGTTAACAAACTAATAATTCGTGGACAGCATTTTTCCTCATGGAAAATAATGAAGCAATCAAATCATAATATGGGGTAAACATTGGTAAGCTCATGATAAAGTTCCAAAAATCCGTTGCGCCATTTTCAGTAGTTATATTAATTCAAATATTGGCATAGTTTATTGCATACAATTCTCTACAAAGAGAGCCGCATTTATTTCATTTCAACGCAAATTTGCGTAATAGATGTTTGAAAATCACGAACTGACCAATTTTTACCTATCCATTTTTTCCTCTGCTAAATCATTCCTGAATTTGTAGTAACACATCCATACAGTAAGCTTATGTATTAATAATTAACTTATTAGGTAATAGTATATACATATAGTAGTCCATTCGCGATTTTGAGTCCGATAACGTTCGACTAATTCCATTTTCCTCCATTACTTTTCCCCTCTCAGTAAGCTCTATAAGATATACCCTGAGTTGAGCTGCCTCAAGATCGCGAAAACACTAAAACTGCCACTCACATGGCAGTGAAAGCAGAAAATGGCTTAATTAACCAATTATTACGCTTCAAACTTGAATTTCCGCCAATTCATAGAAGTGAGTAATACCGTTTTTGTTTCCAGCTCTTAATTTTCACCTTTTGAAACAACTTCCTCGCGAATGCGATTACGAAGTATGAGGAAGTCTTTCCCGAAACTTTTGCGATTATGAAAAAAAAGGCCTCAAATAATTAGGCTGCTCGCAATCGCACGAGGAAATTCAAACAGCGGCTTATCGAGAGGAAATGTTCTTCGTTACGGTGGCTTATCTATCCGAGCTGCCTTGTAAAATATTTGCGGAAGGAGACCATGGGCAACTTGTCTGCTACGATAAAGGGCCCCCTGTTTGCAGTACAGAAAGCATTGAAGACACGAGAGGAATAAGGTAATTGTAAAAACAGCTATGAAAATATCTCCTTTGGATGCACAGCCATTGTGGCAGAATTTTACGACTACTTTGAATTAAGATGCATGGCAACGAGTAGGCATCGGGTAATAAAATGGATTACAAAAGAAGTAACAGTATTAACTTCTTTCACTTTTTTAAACGCACTATTTACTACATATTTCATATATTCTACAGTAAATACCGTACATACTTGTTACAGCAATGGCAACGTAACTGTGCATAGCGTATAGTCTTACGGACTTACGGACCCAAGAAATTGAAAGGAAAAATAACCTTGGTTCCAGTAATACTATTTCAATAGATTTTAGCAAAATAATAGCACGACTACATTTTGCATTATTAGCCAAATAGTGAAAGAATAAAATTTCATATGATTGATCTATGACTGTGATCATATCACGGTAGAATTACAACATTCTCAGACATAGAAGAAGAAAGAGATGGTTATAAATTACCAAAAAAATTACTATAAAACCGAATGTAACAGCATTACAAATATTAAACATGTTCTACAAAGGAAATAGAAATTCAAACCTCGCGTAACCGATTTTAAATAAAAAAAAGAACTTCATTTCAGAGCGAGATTTAACTAATACTCAAGAAGAAGGAGAAATTTTATTGAGTATCTAAGGAATTCTAGCAAAAAAAAGTATATTCTAAAATATAATCCGAAAAATTATGTATAAACTTAAATAAATAAGCAAAACAAAATGAATAGATTAGTAATAAATTTTCAGATATAAAATTATTTTCGCAAAAGCTTCATAAGAAACAATTAATAATTATGAGCCAGATGTCTCAGATTAAAAACATGACCATGCTTCGCACGACTTAATGCATGTCCATCTTTGGACTGATTCCCAAATTAGAACACAATTACCCCAATTACTTCGTGGGAAGAAACTCGCTCAGCTGCGATCTATATGGGGGACAAGTATGACCAAATTTTCTCCTCCACTTCGCGCACAAATCCCGGAATACCAAAACGGAAACAGCGCCTTCATAATCGAAAGAACCAGTTCGCGGAGTGAATCCCGACAGAGCAGATACCTCGTCCCCGTTTACGTGCCCAGAATCTCCTCCAGGGTATCACCCGGACCCAATCGCACGTCCCACATCTCCGAAATAAGCCGCCAAAACAAACCCGGGAACCGCGCTGGGAAAGGGGCGACTTTATCGGAAAAATAATAAAACGCAAACTCATTCCCATTTACTTAGGGATGGCAAATGGAAATATTATTCACCCCTCTTGCTTCCCCCGCACATCCGAGACATTTCCATTGCTTTTATATTCTGGACCACCCTGCCCCGACCCACACCTCCGCATGCATTGTGGTCAGTACGTGCTGCGAGGAGACCGGGGGGAGATAGTGTGAGGGATCATGGGTAATGGGAGAGGAGGGAAAGATGGATAAACGCGTAGGAGACGGGAGACGCAGTAATCTTTGTCGACCGCAAAGAGCGGCGAGGAGGAAGGGGAAGGCGGAGTTATAACGTGTGAATAAAAGAGAGATATTCTGACGGGTTGGGAACTTTCGCAACAGCGAATATCATCTCCGCTAACGCTAATTAGCGAATTCCGTCCGCTCGAATGCGTTTTGCGAAGCGAGTGGTGACTAAATGACAATTGAAAACCACGTCCGAGCTGATGTGGAAAGTGGAATGCCTGCCTCGGTGTCGTAGGGGCTTGCTCGTTGGCCTAGCAACACAGAGGTACCGGGTTTGAATCCTGATTAGTGTGTGCCAGTTTTCTTACAAGAGTGCTTTCTCGGTAGGTTCTTGTGCCTTAATATTCCTAATTCAATAGAATATCTTAAGGTTCAAAGCAACTAATCCAATACTTTGAATCATCTAACATCTTTCGCCACCATTTTTCCTTCTGTATTTTCCCTTACAATATAAGCTCAACTAAGTTATGGTTATTACCAATTTAGTCTTACTTGTAGGAACAACATTAAGAAAATAATAAAAATCCTTAGAACTTTCCTCGAAACATCAATTACTTCGACCGGATTAGACTGCGTGAAATCATCTCCAAGTTATATTGTTTATATACCTATAACTGTTATAATTTTAATGTTTATAGTAAAAAAATCCTTTTGTTATAACGAATAAGAATTTTTATTTTCCCTCGTCTCTACGGTTCTTCATTCTCCAAATAACAAGGGTTAATTTCATTTAATCGTAAGGTCCATAAATTTCATCCAATAAGAAAATCATAAAGATCCGGATTATATATCAGAGGTTTTTAATGAAAGTATGAGTAAATTACCATCGAGTTACACGTGCTTTGAAAAAGTCATATCGTTGGATTCGAACCCGAACTTCTTAGGCGTACAGAAACCTCTATAGAACTGCAACAATTACAATCTTATCACATTCCCTGAGTGCGGTAGCTTCCTAAATCAATACAGCTTATCTCCGCAAACAGCCCATCATGTAAGTGCCATTAACAGACTAAGATATTTACTACACGTTGGCAAACGTACAAGTACTCTACACACCTTAACCGTAAGAAGATTTTCATGTACACTTATCACGAGTGATTATCGGTGCATGAAGTGATACGGATAATGTATTATTCTGCTCGTAAACTGTTCCACAGTAGCCGATTCTCCGTGACTATAGCAAACATGTAAATAATACCTACATGACGATATATATATATATATAATGGTGGTTTTTCTTGAGTACAGAATTGGATAATATTATCCCATATAATTCAGGAACTAACAGGATAACAAATGCATACTGAGCAAAATCTCAAGAATCAACAACTAAAATAAAATCATAATTCTTCTGTTCTGTTTTTGATTAAGAATACTTGCACGAGTAATAACATACTTAACATAACAAAAAGTGTATACAAAGTTAAAATATTGAAATCTATAGATAAAAAATACATATAAATAGCCCAAAATAAAATATCAAATACTTAACAAGGCAAATAATTTTAAGAAAAAGATGAAACGTTGAAAGTAAATGACTCTTTTTGGTGATGCTGGATGGATATGGTCCAAGTTTAGTCGAGAGAATTTGGGAGGTGCTGAGGTTGCCTGGTGTGCGATATAACAACACATATGATGTTGGGAAAAATTTCTCCAAGTTTTATTTGGTGTGACACAAGGTATTTAAAAACTTTGCGATTAATAAAAACAATTTATTGTAACAATAAAACTTTTACAATAATACTCAGAAAATGGTATTATTCCAGTTTCTGTATATTATTGTAAAGGTTTATTGTTACAATTAATTCTTTTGTATTATGGAATTCCACCAAGTATCATGGATGAAGTTAAATTTTTTAATTAATCCTAAACCTTTCGAAAGAAATGCAATCTTAGTTTATAGATGTGGGTACTATGCTATTTAAATCTCACGGCACTTTAGAGAAGTAAAAACTCTCCTTGGACGGATGATAACAAGTCGTAGAATAAGAAACCAAAGTGAGCTTAATTGTACAACTCATATTCACAGCCCAGCGAATTCTTCATCCAGATACCGCCACAAAAAACACCTCATCGAGCATCAACATGAACTCACCATCTACTTCAACATAATTCCCTCCCCCACCGAAAACACCACTCCCCAATCGAACACGGACTTACGGGGAGTAATCCCGAGACCACCGCGTTCCGGATGACCGGACCCCGTCACGGAAAATAAATAAACTCGATGAAACACCGTCCGAGCCGATTGACATATCTCCCGGGACTGACACGAAGATGTTCCCGCCGCCCGCCCCCGAGCCGTCAAAAACTTTCGACGAGCTAAAATGCACCGGAGATAAGGCGTGATTAATGACCGGAGCGATGGAGGGGCGGGGACAGGGGCGATTCGCCCCGCAAGAGCGCGAGATACGGCCGAGAGTTATGGGAAGACAGGTGGGGCGTAGGAGATTGCAGCGGTTGCAGACGGTCTACGGTGGAAAAAGAGCAAAAAATGGAGCTTTTTAATGGAGCTGCTCTGCGGACATGTGGTGTGCGAAAGAGGCCCTGTTTTCGGCGAGGGAGAATGGGTAAAAAACGGAAAAGTTGGAAGGAGCCGGGAAGAATGGGGGGTTGGGAGGAGGCGGAAAAGGTAGGAAGGCTTCCGAAAGAATGGGGATGAGGTATGGATTCCGAGAAAAGGACCAGCTTGGGAGAAGTGGCCGACTTGAAGGAAAAAATCTCCTGTGTTTGCTCAATTGTACCCAGGTATCATCTGAAGAAAGAAGAGAAAAAATAGGTTTCGTGGAATTTTCCTGAAAAGATGGTGACTGAAGAAACAGGCATGTTTGGCATTCCACTAACATTTCTTCAGAACTAGAAAAATTAGGAGCTCGTAACAAATAAGGGTAATAACGTAATAATTTTGCGTGTTATTCACAGAGCGTAAGACATCCTTGGTTTAACACACATACATAAGAGCATAAAAAAATTAGCGCATCATCATTTCCAAATTATTTGAGTCCTTAATAATTCTACTTCATCCTGAATAGGTCACTGAGTTGTTTGGATATTTATAATCTTTAGTAGGATTGCTACTTTTACTATAACCCCTCGCTGAATTTCTAACTCGAAATTTAAGTAAATATAATAATCAATTTATAATTAATATACTTTTATAATCAATTTAAAGCAGTCATTTTATAATTGAGGAATATTGAGGTTTATTTCTTAATGCTGTTAAAAGAGTAATTAATAAAATTTCAAGTTATTCCCTCACTACATGAGAAGGATCTTTTAAAAGGTATCACTTTGGAACTTCAAATTTACACTGTCTAAGCATCTGCCATTAGATAGTATACTTAATTGTTTAAAAATCTTTTGTAGTTCTAGTTAACCCAAATTTAAAACTTACACCAATATAATTGACAGATGTCATTTAATATTCATGACGTTCAAACTAAATATGTGGTGAAATGGTTAAACATTCACGACAAAAAAATATTTTTAAATATCTCGAATCATTACTCACAATAAGTAAAACATAACCTGAATACACATTCAATGTTCGTAACGACCAAACCAAATATGCGGTGAAATGGTTAAAAATTCTCAACAAAAAAAGCAAAAAAAATATATTTTTTTTAATCCATCTCGAATCATCACCCACAATAATTAAAATAGAGACCTTCCTCACGTTCATACTCCTAGAAATTCACTCAGACCATCCTACGCACCACCAGAAGATAGCTCCTCTTGTACAGCCAAGGCCAGCCCCAAGAGGAGCTGACTGAAAAAAGCGGTAATTCCCTTTTAAAAGGGATGAGGGCGAATTTAAGGCGTCGGTATTTAAACGGGAGCAAAGGAGTCTCCCGTGGGGGTGGACAGCCACCGTGCACCGCGCAGAAAAAGAGCTCTTGTTCGGGAAAAATTACGGCCTGGGTCGGCGGAGAGCGTGTTTTCGGTGGGGAAAAAATATCCCGGGACCGGAATCCCGCGAGAAAGAGGACAAAAAAACCGTTTGATTCATCGGAGGTCTTGGCGCGGCACTTTTTCGCGAAATGGAGTGGCGCGGAATGAAATTAGAGGTATACATCAACTTGACAAGTTAATGTAACAATAAGTCTGTCCTCCGGGAGGGGAGAGAGTTATTCCCGCGGAGTCTTGCTGCAATGGGGCGTTGAAAGAGACTCCTCCTTTTCAAATGTGACGGATGATTACGGGGCGAGGGATTTATTACGTCGAAAGCGAAGCGATCCTGCGCACTTTGTCAATGAGAAGGATTCGGGCCATTGATTGCGCGTGCGAGAAGCTCGCGTATCTCGAATTTAACGCGCGATTAGGAAAGCGGAACATATGTTTGATGTTTTAAGACACTGCGTCGCCCTGTCTTTTAGACATAAAATTGACGCAAGGGGGATGATTAATTTTTACCTTTGCGATTGTTATTAAGATAGTTTCAATAGAAGAAAACATCTCTTTTTCAACCTTAGATGTATAAACTATACAAGTTAAGACGATAAAATGGTCAAACAATACAAATTACTAGACAGTGGTTAAAAAAATTCAAATTGGTAATACAATACGTTAAATCCGCGAATAAAAAACCCTTGACGCTTCAAAGTTTTTACAGAAATTTCTTTTACAGAAATTTCAAAAAACTATAGTTTTTTGAAATTTCTGTTGAAGAAATTGTCTGCCTGTGTGAACTACCGGCAGGACTGAATTTATCATCAAAATAATACAATAAAAATCCTTACGATATGTTATTATTATGAAAACTAATTTGATCTTCGTTCCCTGGCCTACAATAAGCTACAAAAAACTTCCGAGATAGAATAATGCATAGTAAGCATGATGAGTAGTTACGTTTTTTCTCAGCTAAGGTCTTAATTGCGCTATTAAAAAATACAAAATAATCTGAGCTAGTAGTTAAGATTGGCTGTAACTGGATCATATTCGACAGAATTCGCCAGAATAATTACTCAAAAACTGGCGGTGTAAAGGAATAGCGACAACCTGATCATTACAGAAATGTATGAATATTAAAAATTCATAAATATAATGAAAAGTAAATAAAACCGAATTCAAGGAGCATTTACTCTAAGGGGACGAGACGTAAGCATATCATATATGCATCTTCACAATATATATTTATCCCCTCGGATAATAACTCGCCAAAAGATAAAATATTGCCGCGCTTTCTTTACCCCATCGTTTAAAATCGATTTCGGCACATCGAGAGCTACCTAATCAAACATCAATTTTCCCTTAATTGCATAACAAAGAAGATATTTAATCCACGCTCCTCATACTCTCCTCACCTCAACCTTCAAGAACCTACGAGTGCAAAAGCTTTGGGACAAAAGCAAATGGTAAAAGCATTGGTTTCCACGCACCGACGCCGGCACGGCAAAATGGGTCACAGGCATATCACCAGTCCCCAATTTGGAGCGGAGCACACAAAGAGAGACAAAACAGCACACGACCGCGTAATGACGCCATGAGGTGTAACGCGGCTAAGTGTTCGCTGAGGGCCCAAGACGGGGGATAAAGGTTAAACGAGATGGAGGGGGCGATAGGGGGCCCTTTGCAGACAGGAAGTGCCTGACGATGTGTCACCCAAGTGGCGGCTGCTGTTTGAGATGTAGGCATTGATGAAGAAAGCCACTGTTGAATGGAACATGAGATCTGCGGAGAACTGGGAAGCAGGATGGGACGGAGATGGCTGCTCGAGATGGATAGACTCGCGAAAGGGTTAACAAAGGAACTTGAACATTATCTCCAAGAAAAAGTCCGGAATATTATTAATCTAACATACGTGTACAGGAAAAAGATACGGAAGAGAGACAATAAATGATTATGTCCCCCATGTTATAAAATGCCTAAATATTGTCATCTTAATTTGTCTAAGCATCACTATTAACAGCGACTTACTAACAACAAATACTACGTTTCTAGTTTCCTGTTTAAATCAAGAAATGTATACTATGCTGTGCGAAATTCCGATGTTCCATGTACCAGGTCCTTTATCCATTGTAATGCGGCTCATTATATAATTTAAAAAAACCCTACTTCTAGAAGACTGTAAAAACCAGACAGGAAATGGTCCCTGGAATTTAAAAAATTATAAAATTGAAAAAGGGATATCTTATAACGCCTTGATACAAGAATGCTAAAATGAACCGCCCAAAAGCTATCAGCAATAATACGTTACTAACAAATATTCAAATCTTTCTAAATTCCTACGAGAATTTATTTTGCGACTGTTTCCGCTACCTACTCAGAAAGATATCCATCAATTCACGCCTTGGCATAATTACTTCCTATAGTTGTTTCTGAGAAGGAATTCATAATTATGATACAACTCAAAATTATCATAAAATATTTTATCCATAATCCTACATTATCGATATTTTATTGGACATCCTTCAAGGTTTGAAATTATCGAATCGCACATTCTCTAGATAATATCTAATGAATTAAATTGGAATTACTCCATTTCACTCCACTTGTTTTGAGAAAAGAAACAGACGTAAAGTGCAACTCTATTATAAAGAGCCACAAATTAAAGGTTCAACAAATCTCTAATAAAATATATTTTAATCCTTCAAGTTTACTCCCCATTTTTCCTTAAGAGAAGAAACTGGCGATCAGCGCTTCTCTACCATAAAGAGCTACAACTGGATTCGTCAAGGCTTGATCCGGAAACAGCCCGTATCCTGTTGCTATGCGTTTTGCATTCATAATCCGACTGAAGGGAAATTATGCAGAGTATAATAGCGCTCTGGCAATGAGACGTTGCGTGAGGGCGAGATATAAATCCAAGAGGTAACAACCAGAGGGTGGATCCGCGAAATTTTTAATGCGAGAGGCGGATGGAGAATTCACTCAAAAAATCCAGACACGTGAAATTACAGCGATTCGTTCGGCGATTCAGAAAGGGACGTAAAATCTCCTTAACTCACCAGATATTCCACGAAACAACTCCCCAAATGGAAAACGGGGAGAGATAGGAGTGTTACAACTTTCGGTATTGTTTATATACCTGAATATTTCCAATTCAACGCTATTTCTTTAGATTCCTGGTAACTTAGCCCACCCTTTGTGATACCTAGCATCTTCTTTAGTATTCCCTCTCCTCTCAGTATTTCAAACCTACCGGTTTCCTTTGGTGATGCTTATTTACTTCCATTTAAACCCAGTCATCCCAAGCCATCTATTGACTACCATATTTGTTTATTACCAACACAGTTTAATTTTTCTATTTTACGCCATACCCACATCTCGAAGGCCTCCGGATGTTTCACTTCCTCCAATCTGAAGACCAAGTTTCAAAGCCACATAGCAAAACAAAACATACCAAGGATTTTTAGCAATTTATCAAAAGCTATCGATGTCAAGTTCTGCACTGAACACGTACAAACAGCATAAAGTCATCAATCACATCTTCAGATCAGCACTATCCACCCAAGAATCCATCTCCTAAAGGCCATTCATATTTCAATCATTTCTCAAGGACCACGTCTCGCACCCAAACAGCAAAACATTCACACCAACTTCATTTTTTACTTTAACAATCTTCAGAACATCACAAGCCATCCACAATACGTCATTAAACATCAGCAACCTCCCAAAGAACCCATCTCTCACAAAGCTACCTATCTTTTCCTTTTACCTTAACGTCTACGTTTCACACCCATCCCTTCGCTTCATCATGGGATATCCTCATGGAAAACATAAAAACTAGCGTATGCAGTAGACGGAACCCGGCCAAACGGAAACCCAGACGCAAGATCGCACCACAGTGAGCGAAACCAGAGAGGAAATTAGACCGTCAGTGGACAGGGAAAATTGCCAGTTACCGCTGCTTATCCCTACGATAATCGACGCGGAAACCACTGGCGTGAAATCGCGAACGGAGAATAAAAATGAGCTCGCTTTATAATTAATAAATTCGTCTCCCTCGAGGCGTGAACAGGAGACGTATAAATTCAACCGTTGCCGCCCCTTTTAAAAATGCAGACGCAGGTCTACGTGCGTTTTCAAAGTGGCGTGCCGATGCGCTATCTGGCGCTGCGAGCCATTAACAACGGCACAATTAAGATGGGAGATTTAATAACGACAAAGAAATGCGTGGGGCAAACCAGACGGGGACTAATGCCTCGCCGGAATTGATAAAAAGGATTGGCTTCTTTTAATTCGCTTCGCCGAGAGAAAAGGAGCCAAGGTTTTGTTTGGCACCGCTCCCTCTTGTCTGCGACGTTACTGACTGATGGCTAAAAAGAATAAAAGCACGGATAGAGCTAAGCTGTTAGCGATATAAAGAAATCCAAACATGTGTTTCCAGAAGGGAACATGCTCATTCTTTAATTGATCAGTATTTTACCAATCAGACTCGCCTAATAGACAGAGAATTGATCTTTATATTTTTTATCGTTCCTGAAACCATATCTACATGAATAGATTATTTTTCATTTGGCTCTTGGAACAGTATTTTACCACTCAGACTCACCTACGAAACAAAAAAATTAAGCACTATGTTAGATATTTCTACTACCTTATCTTGACGAATGCAGTATTTTTCATTATTTTTTTGGAACAGGATGAAGAGAAATCTATCTTTATGTGTCTACTTATTTCACAATATTGTGCAAGGCTGTGATGATATGAAAGCCACCTAGATATGAGTGATTCTAAATAATGGCATCAATTAAGATCTCTCCTTATGGAATGCTAAGTTACTGGTATAGCTACTGTGATTCAATAACGTGGGCTAGTTTCACTTATAGGATTTCGCGTTGGTAAGGAAGTATAAATACCTGTAATATGAATATCAACTAGCGAACTCTCAACACATTTTAGTAATTTAAGTTTTCAGTTTTATCCGTGCGTTTCTCTTACCCCAGAATGGCAAGTTACTATCTGAAACAGTCAACTTCACAACGTATAGATAAGCACATTTGAAACAGCCTTTTTCGTTTAGCTCATCCGTTATTTAAAACATAAAACCCACTGAGTGGATGACTAATACCCGATCGCAATCTTTCTTATCTCTACAAAAAGGAGCAGCTTCTGTAAGACGCTGGTATCTTTCTCAAAAATTTCTCAAGAAGTAATCAACATGTAAATAAATCACTTCCATTGTCCTTCCTATCTCGGATTCAAGGTGATTCTTGATCTTTCAGGAGGCCATCAGCGGATCGCAAATGGAAAACTGTCATGTAAGCCTTATCTGCTTGATTATCTCTGGGAAATTGAATCAAGATTTGGATGACACTTCTCTGAATAAAGATATATCGAGTTTTCTACACGAGATATCGCACTTGACAAACTACGTATTCCCCGTATCTTGTATTGCCTTACTTGATTGAAGGAGTTCTGCGAAGTGAATTTCGCAGTTATCATAAGAAGGTAGATAACTTATATCGAGATGAGATACATTTTACCGATATTGGCATATTGGCCATGTGTTTTCTAAAAACCTGATGAAAGAATAAGTAGGAAATGGAAGCTACCATCTCATTATAAGGTAATCTTATATAATAAGTAGTAGATAGATATTATATAATATAAATTAAATGAAAACAATTTAATAGTTACCAAAAAACGCAATTACAGATGTAAATTAACCTTTGGTAAAGCGTAAGTCATACAAAGAGTTAATTCTTTCACTTAACACAAGAGTTTACTCTTACCTCTGACTGAGAACAGTAGATACTGTTCAAGTATTATACATAAATTGATAATTGAATAAGAAACAGCTATCCTAATATACAATTCGAACGCCATGAACTAACACATAGGTTATACCACAAATTCTCACAATCTCTCTTAAAACATTGCGGGTTGTAATCAATTAATATCCTTCTGAGTCACGAGTTCTTGAAGCCCCTTGAGGTAAAGAATGCAGCAATTTAATCAATAAATTTATTACACTTGTGCTCCGTTTATCACCAGCTAAAATGTATCAAGCGAACAAGGACAACAACATTTTCCTACTAAATCAAACTCATGATGAACAGAAGGGTTGCGTGCCGTAAAACGCAGCTTTGCGTGCGACGTTTCTCAACTCGGCACGAGTGCCAAGGTTCCCCAATCCCACAGAATAAATAAAGCTCGATAAATAATCATAATGGGCACCGTCTGGGGAGGGAGAATTCGAAAATCTCACCCACTTAAACGACGAATATGGATGTAAGAAACAATAATATACGCTAACAGAATGATAAGCGAGGCGAGGGGGAATGCAGACGGGAGGAACGATAATAATGGGAAGTTGAAAGAAAAAGGTTCAGGAAGTGTTAATCAGATGGCATAGGGTAAGCAAGACTTCCAAGGGTGGAAAATAACAAAATATTCACCGCCGCGAAGGAAGAGGTGGTCACACAATGACTTCACCTTACTTCCTCCCACTTCTTCCCCTTTGACCTCCCAACTCCACCCTCCTGAATTATTCAGCGGACGCACCGAGCATTTTTCCCTCAGCGGGGCTTAAATTAATCACGATTCAAATACGTTCGGCAAACCCTCCGAGGAGGTTTTAAGCCGCCTGGAAATGATAATTGCGAGGTGGGGGAATAGGGGGAGGATTAGGAATCGTCTTTCATTGCCGCATACTCGTGACGAAAGAGAAATAAGTCAATGCTGGCAGTCTGTTGGCATTTTTAGTTGAAAAATCATTGTTGAGAAAGCTAAAAAAACGGACAAGACATCAGCTAAGTTTCAATTGTAAAATGATAATAAAGTAATGTGAAATGAAACATTATGAAATTTAGATAATATAGATTTAAATGTATAAGTTGATACAGATACATATCCCTCGGTTTCTTACAGGAATATCTTCACACTATCAAACACAAACAAAATTACAGCGATTGCAATATGCTTTCATAAAGATAAAAAGGTTCCATACAACTTTTAAAAGGAACCATAAATGATTCCATCCTCTCAGAAGTTTATTTTTTACTGTTTCACCATCCGTGATATAGGTATTTCCTCCAAAGATATTGTAATCAGCAGAGATAGAATGTTTTCGTGTCGGTCTGCGGAAGATCGGTTTCTTGATTGAGTGGAAAGCAAGGAAAATTTCATTTTATGTAGACCTAAAATTAGGGAATCTGTCGAGGATTATGATAGCCTATCAAGAAATGACGTTTCTATTTACAAAAGACAGTCATGTCTCAGTGAATGAAAAGATGAAGGCAAATTTAATAATATAACCAGCAAGCATAGTGTGTGGCGTACAACTACTACACTATTGAATGGCAATTCATAAAAACTTTCGGTTTAGGAATCTAAATTTTTTCTCGTACCTAAGTATGCAATAGAAGAAAAACAGAAAGGAAGGCAAAGACATATGTTAGATGACATAAAGGTTGAGGTAAGTTACCAAGAAACGAGAAAAAATGGCATTGATAGAGAATATTAATGCAGATAAACCTACAAAAGGGTAGAACACTTATATAACACTTGTATATATCATCAAGTGATTTGAAATGTGAAAAACAGTATGCCACCAGGAGGGCAAGCAGTGTCACCAACCAAGTCGAAAGTGGATATATCGTAAATCTGCCTTTTATGAACCTATACAGCACTGACCTTAAATCAGGTAGATATCTTTACAGCTAGTAAATGAAAACATAAATAATATCCTAACTTCTATTTCTATGCAGAGACAAACTTCTAGTAAAACTAACTAAAGGCAAACTTATACTTCACAGAATAAGGTGAAATATTGTGGAAATTCAAAGTGGAAAGCAGCTAAAAAAATTCCGTTTCTCACTAATGGTATTTAATTAACGAAAACACACTTATCGATGACCAGAGGATGATGATGATCCAGAGGGTAATTATAACCCGTCAAAACTGTTTCTGAGCTTTTGTTTAAAAAAAAATAATTTTGCGGAATAACATCTTTCCTAGCCTTTTTCCCCATACCATCCACTTCTATCAACACCCAAACCCAGTCAACCTCTCCCCTCGAACGCCTTTCACACCAGCCACGCACCTCCAAACAGCTTCAACCCCTCCCTCACGGATTTAACGCAAATGTGTAAACCCCCGAAATCGCAGCGACGTTAAATTCGCCCTCACCCACTTCAAATATATAAACGGGCAGAATGAAGGAAAGGCATTCCGCCGCCGCTAATTCCCATCCCCGTGACTCCCAAACAACCGCTACACCCTTCACTTTTAAGTGTATTAAATCCCTACCGCTGCGCTTCATGCCCCGGCAAAGGGTAACAAACCCCCACGTGTCGATCTCGTGCGAGATCAATATGGAGTGGGAGATGAAAGAGAAGACGGAGAGAGGCGAAAGAGAAGACAAGCGCATTAACAAATCCGTTCAGGCCCCGTCGATATTAAGAGCTCCTAATCATATGTGTGCCACCGTCATGCTAATTCGGTTCCTTCTAACTACATTTACCCGAAACCTGAGAGGAATAAACAGATGATTTTCGTTGGTTACAGATGAGAGAAACATGACGTTCCGTCTAGGTTTGAGTTTCTTGCTGTCTCGAGTCATTATCTCTATTTTCAAACCAATCTATGGTCCTATATCATAGGAAAATATGATAAATATATAAATGTAAGCAATAACAAACGTAACAGTACAACTGATTAATATATCTTATCGGTGTCATCTTAAAGATACCACAAACAAAATAAAACGATTTGAATAAAAAATATTGAGGCACATTAACGTTTCGAAGGGTATGGTACTTGTGTAAGTCTTCTTAAACCATTAGTCTATTTATATCATCGTTCAATAATCAAATCACATCAATTAAACCTAAACCATACCAGTAAATAATAATACCATAACCATCTAGCTACAGCACTGAAGGTTTATGCACCAATTACATTCTGTCATCTCTCCCCGCTATCTGAGCCGCATTTATACATCACCTCATATCCATTACACATCAATAACTACCTTTGATCTCTGTTCATCAATGGCTTTCGACGAACGTAATTCAAATCAAAATCCTTTATCCTCCAAACCATTCATCCAAGCAAACCTACACCCTGAATGAAACCCTGAACATGAGCATACCAACACTGCTTTACCTATAGAAATACAGCATTGTTCACTGCGAGAATGAAACCAATTACAGCTTCTTTGAATCTAAGAACCTGAGCAGCTGCTAATCCTCACTAACAAGCAGTGACGATCAACAACACATATTGATCTCGTGAACAATACATCATAAACAGTCATAAGCGATCGGCTACTGTATCGTAGTGACTCAAATGAAACTTTACTGCTAACAACACGATCGAATACACAGCAGAACTGTCAAGCCCCTTTCGTCAGTTAAAATAATCACACGATCACTAAAGCTACTCAATTAAAAAGTAATCCAGCCCGAGTAGGTTAGATCCAAATTTACGATGATATGCATCATAATATACACAGCGAGTACGGAAATCATAAAAATCCAAGATTCCTATCGCAATTTATTGCGGCCCATGTCTTCAGAATCTATCCTCTCCACTCTCAATCGTGTCTTACATTTCTTTTTGAAAATTGAATTTTACCGAGTACAGTCTAGTAGAAATATATCAAAGACTCATCTTCTAATTCTTCCTGATATTGTTTTATTTAAACTTCGAATACTTACTCCGACATTGCCTTCCTGTATAATTTTATCAACAACAAGGTTGATTCCCCATTCCTACTATCTCTTTTCTCTTTCCGGGTCCCATCGAGAACAACTCGCTTATCTGATACCGTCTTCTTGAATACTCCACGTCTTTCAATAATAACACCGTCACTCTTCTTTCGAATACCCTTAACTTTCAACTCTTTTTCTTCCAATAAAAACTTTGATCCTTTTACCCCTTAAATCAATTCAAAATATGGTTGAAAGAAACTGATTTGGAACTGCAACTCCGATCCTTGTAATCTCGTCCTTTTGTGTTATTATTGATTTATTGTTTAATAAGTTTATCATATTATCATTATAAATGAAAGGGTTGAAGTTTATTTTCGCATAAGGGTAAATCCTAAGGAACAACGGACTTGAAAAAAGTCTGACGGGGCCGGGAAACGAACCCAGGATCTTCCTCTATCAGGAAGGCTGCCTAACCAACTTACAACCCTCAATCCCTGCAAAACGACTTGTTAAAATGTTCTGGTCGGGTAACCGGGTTCGTTTCCCGGTCCCGTCAGCCTTTTTTCATTTCATTACTATTATTGATCGTTTACTGTAATTGGCCTTGTGCTGTTTTTTGACTCATTATCAATAAATTAATGCATATAAATTTACGAAGACAGATCAACATCAACAACGATCAACATCAACAACGATCAACATCAACAACGATCAACATCAATAACAACCTACATCAACAACAACCTACATCAACAACAACCACAAACCTAAAGAAAAGCGACAAAGCAACGGGAACGCATCAGTCAACACATGGAGGAACATGGGAGGACGGGAGGCCAAAGAGGACCGCGATAAAGACCTAGACAAAGACCGCGCGCACGAACGTCGAGACATAACGGTGTCATCGGCATGATTGCCCCCTGAGCACATCCACACACGAGGGGGCGGGAGCGGGGGCGCGAAAGACGGCGGAATATACCCAACAGGCGGCAAAAATGGCATTACACGCGAGGGGAGCGATGTCGGCACACGATTAGGGCCGCGAAAGAGGTAAACCGAGGTGCCCCACGGTTCCCCGCTAACGGCCGAGTCTCGCACGCTCATTAATTCGAGCATTAGAGCGGCAGTGTAATGACGGGGGGAAGTGGGCGGGTGATCGCGGGGGATGGGGCGAAAGAGGGAGAAAGATGGGGGGCGTAAAACAAAGACGCGGCGATAAGCGAGTTGATTTGTTGACCCTCTGATCCGATGATTATGACGGAATCGCCTACGTCCGGATGGAAAATGTTTGAGGATGATTCAGTGGGGTGTGACTCGGCGATGAAAAATGAATCATCTTATGTGAATCGCCGGCTGAGTGGAATGCAACTCTGTTAATGACATTCTCTTTTCGATAGAAATAGATACTGGAGACCAACAGAAGTGGATGTAGACGAATCAGCATACGACAACTTTCTTTACATTACCGAGATAAACGTGGAAAACAGAATGTAATTCTTTTCACAGACTGGACTGTTTGGTTATTGCCGGTTGGGTCATTGCTCAACTACCGTTGGACAATTTAGAAGCACTAATTTTTTAATAAAAACAATAAAACGTTCTACTTTACTCTCTTCTCATAAAGCAGTGTTCAGGTCTGGGCTCCAATGAGCGGGGAAATATTTTTCTAAAATTAATCAAATCACTGCTATACTTATACTGTTACAAAAATTGAAAATAGATTTCTACTTTTCTACTGTTACAAAAATATATTGGGACCACCAAAAAATTTAACAATTTATAATAATAGTAGAGTAGTAGAAGTAAGGGTTATAAGGTGCCTCGACAGCAAAGGTCATGTTGCACCGTATACAGAGGAGATATATGTATCATGATATTATTATTATTTTATTTTTAACATAAGTTAAAAATAAAATACCTAAGTTAAAATAAAAGTAAGACCAATATTTTTTACAATATCATGGAGCTATAATAATAGTTGATTTCTTTTGCTTCATATTCTGAATTTATTTATTTGCGCATACGCAACTTAATTATCAGAATCTTATCAATCCCTAAAAATCTAGCGAATAAAATAAACAGAAACGAAAATAGAGAGAATTCTGAAAGGTAAATCTTTGAAAAAGACTATTATTTCGGAAAGTACATATGGCCAGGGTACTAACAACACTAACTTGAGATAAATCGAGTTACAAGGCATATTTCTTCAGATGAAACAATCTTTAGTAATATCCGAAACAACTCAAATTAGCTTCCGTAAAAAAAAAGATTTTTCACTAATAAAAACAGCACCAAAAATTCCTGAAATAATCAAAGCCAACCTCAACACCGACACCTACTTCCATTCAGACCATCCATTCCATACGTAAGTTCCAACACCCATTAGCACCAACTCAATTAGCCCACACCTCACGAAAACCCCCCCCAAAAAACTCAAACCAGCCTCCCCTTCCCAATCGACAAACCGTCCCCTCATATAATTGATATGGAGCAAACCTTTTTGACGGCGTATCTCATCTTACCGCGTGGGAGCTAAACCACGGAGCCACCCCAATCCCTGCACACCGATTCCCCACCGAGCAAGCTGCAATTTCACAGCGTCGGATATTTGTGTTGATCCGGGGGAGTTGGGGAAGACGGAGGAAGCCAGAGCTAATACGCGCGGGGAAAGAGAGGCTTCAGCCGACGGATCCCAACTGTTGGGAGGGGTGAGATTGTTCCGTGTGTATGCCTAACTGCGGCGGTTCCCCGAACCTGCAAATGCCACGATTTTGCGAGCTGATTTCGCTTATATGTGCTCATAGAGACTTGTTTGCCCATGTGGAGAGAGAGCATCCTGCGACGGAAGGGGGGACCGGGGAAGGAGAGGTCGGGAGGCGATTGGAAAAAAAAACTCCGGAAAGGATTTGAAAACGGGTATCATAAAATCCAAACACCACGATAAATACTCACTGAAGTAACTGACAATTGTGTTATATTGCGGCAAAAACTACGCTGATTTTGAAGAGGAAAATATATTAAAAAATACGCTAAAATTACGAATTAATGTTTTATTTACGCGTGTAATCAATGTGGGTTGACCGTACTTCGTAGAATATTGTTTCATTAATTTAAAATTAATTCCTATTTTACACCAAAAATTAGAAAATTGAAAATTATTTAATTCTAGACTTTTGAAAATTTAATATAATTTAAAAATTAATTTATATTTTCTGTAAAATCTACCTATGTACTCTTAAGTATCAGCAGAAATGGCGATGAAATAACTATCAAATTTTGTAGTCCCTATAAGTTCAGTTTCAAGTGAGCTGCTTTAGAAATTATAGCCCCGTTCAACGAAGAGAGCATGAAGAAATACAATTCCATATTTATTTGGACCTCAAACTATACCCCGATTAAGGGTTTCTGAAAGACACTCAACTAACACTCTACTCTTACAGTAAAACAAACTATTCCGGTAGGTAGGCCGGTGGTAGATACATTAAGTAATATTTTGTTCCAGATAAAATAACAAGGATGAAAAACTCTAATATATATAAGTTAAATAATTATTTCCAGAACCTTTCAATCTTAGGTAGTCCGATACATCCACAAATATACAATGTCAATGATCTAAAAAATTTAAAGATTCAGAATTACCATCCAGTATAAATTGCACGCAACTAAAAATGTTGCCAACCCATGAGCTAAGACCTAACAGCTGAATTGGTTTACCTTTTGGATTGGCTTACAGTCAACCCAAAAATCTCAAACCCATCAACCAGAAAACACCCACAAATTAATTCCAAACCCCGAAATAAATCCGCGACGGGACGACGAAACACTGATTGAATATTCGGCAACCAGGCGCGAAGACCCGCGAGATGGACGACCGCGACAGAGTGCGAAAAGCAGCGACGACGAGCCGTAATAATGACAAAACGAGATGCTCGGAAAGGTACCGAGAGTGAGGCGGCGGCGAGCGAAAACGAGATATCGCATTAGCAGGCGTGGGTGTCTAAATTGGCTGAAAATGGCGAGAGATAGCGGCGGGGAGAGATCCGCAACATGGATTCCGCGGAAAAAGAAATGAAAGATTCGTTTCCGATAATGAAACGTTTGCAACGGCGGTTCGATTGATACTCGGAGGGCATGCGCGAAAAAAACGAATCTCGGGGTCGGGAAAAATGGTCAATAAATCCGTGCTAACTAAACGGGGCGGTCGCAAACACGCGCGCGAGCGTGATGTCCTCCCTCGCTCCGCGCCTTCTACCATTTTGATCCCAGAGTCGAATTATGGCGCTGTAGCGGAATGAGTAATCGCTTAGAGGGGGGAGAGTATTGGCGGAAATAGTGAAAGCGGGAACGAGGCAGATAGGAAAATGGTGAAGGAGGATGAGAGAGATAAATGAAAGCAGGTAATCTTGTGGGAGCAGGAGAGAGGGAAATTGATAAATGGAAGGAGGATTTTTGTTATTGATTCAAGTGAAAGAAGGTAAACGAAAATTTTAGACAAACATTACAAAATACAAATAAAATATAAAGTAGTGAAAGGATTATGATAGGAAATTAAGATTAGTATTTTAAGAGAGCGGAAAATTGATGAGTTAAAGGAGGATTTTTGTTATTGATTCAAGTTACAGGAGGCAAACGAAAATTTTATATAAACATTGCAAAATATTAATAAAAGATAAAGTAGTGAAAGGAATATGTTAGGAAATTTAGATCAGTGTTTTAAGAGAGCGGGAAATCGATAAGTGAAAGAAGGATTTTTTATCGAATTATCTGAAAGGAGGTAAACGAAAATTGTATACAAACATTGCAAAATAAAATTAAATATAAATTAGTGAAATTAGTATGTTAGGAAATTTAGATTAGTATTTTTAGAAATAAAACGCAGTTTAGTGAGTAAGATATAAGGAAATTATATAGGTATAAGATAGTAAAAAAGGTAATTATAAAGAGAAGAAAGAGGAAAGAATAGTGAAAGGAGGGAATAAGTGAAAAGGACCTCCTATGAGTTAAGGTCTTAGGAATGTAAGATTAGAAAATTTTTAAATAATGTGATGTCTGTAAAAAATCAAGAAATAATATGTTAAAAAATGTAAGTCACAAAAATGGTAGAAAAAGGGAAGAAATAGAAGTGAAAAGGATGCTACTAGAAAATAATGAAAGGAGGAAAAACTGAGAAAGGATCTTAGGAAAAACATTAATAATATTAAATGGGAAACTAATAAGAATCACAAAGAGGAGTAAATATGACAATGAAACAAATTGAGACAAAAATAGTGAATGGATGGAAATAAAACAGCTTTGAAAAACATGCTAACTAAACCTCAACCGAGGTTTTATCTATAAATACAAATTTTCGTCCCAAATTGTGAGAGGACCGAAAATGGAGATAGCAAAATGATATGGACAACGATGAAAGCGAGACTGAGCGAATAATTGAGTCGAAACTATGTTACGGCAATAAAAAATAACAGGCGACGGTGGAACAACCATCGGCGCCGTTAGGAACTAAATCATACTGTTTGTGCGGGGGGGATTTAATGCGGCCTTGTTGTACGCCTCTGTTGCAGGATATTAGCATAACTCTGAGAGTGGAACCAAAGCACCGAAATGATGGGTCATTAGGAAAAAATATTCAATCATTCTCCATGTGCAACATATTTTGATTTGAACTGTTTCACATGCATCGAAACACTGCTAAAGCTCGTTACGCAGACATTAACTCGGAGCTTAACAAATCCTTTCCAATGATTCGCAGCTCCACGTTGGCATAATGGAAGGGCGAAAACTTCACATGGAAAGAGTGATTTCTAATAGAGATATTTTCAGTTACGGAATGTATAATAATTTCCTAATTAACACCCTCAATATTTATTAATAAAAATATTGCTAAGTTTTTCGTCATGTTTTATTTTCAAAATATACATACATCTTAAAAATTGGGAAAACTAGTATATAGACTTGATATCACTACAATGAAGATGGAAAGAGAAAACGATTAAAATAAATTAATTATGACAACGAAAGATTCTCAGTAATCGCTATAATAATTTAGGAATGGCTTAAAATCAGTAAAATTTATCTCGATCAGTTTAAAGTATAAGTTGGCGTGTAATACGGAACTAGGAACTACAATTTTGAACCATTCAAAAAAGAAACAGATTACATTATGATCATTTCTCTAAATTTAGAACAATATGTTCATTAAAAGAATGATCAGTCCCAAGTTGTTATCGAGGAATAACAGGATCAATTATAAACATACCTAATTGCATAATTTAATTTAAAATTACCTCGCGGCCGAGCCTTAATTAGAGGCGTTAGTACAGTTACTATGATTCCAACAAAGAGTATAAATCAGAGACAAATTCGAAACTGCGAAAAATATTCTCTCACATACAACATAAAAAAATAAAAATCGAGTTAGAAAAAACTAAAAACAATATTCTTCAAATTCTATATGATTAGACGTCACTTTGTGGTAAGGCATAACAACGGAAACGGGTAAAAAAGTAATATTCAAGAAGAATTTCAGGAACGACTCCTTTGCTATTTATACAATATTCCCTACTCTTGTTCCCGAAGATGCTACTCCAGTAGCGAAACCGCTATTTTCTAAAACATACAGCCGAAAATTACACAGC
The DNA here is from genome assembly GCA_947579665.1 of Sympetrum striolatum. Classification (NCBI taxonomy): domain Eukaryota; kingdom Metazoa; phylum Arthropoda; class Insecta; order Odonata; family Libellulidae; genus Sympetrum; species Sympetrum striolatum. Next base: position 68,502,506 of record OX388348.1, read on the forward strand.
TTTTTTCCTTCACTTGCTACCATAACATTTTTCATCACGACCTCTGACGATCACACACCAACACGTGCGTAAACATCCGCAAGAAAGCGAAGCTCGAATCCGACGCACCCAATTTCATTACGACGCATCAATTCCGCCCAGATAAACGACCCGATCTTGTCCATCTCGTCAATCCTCCCCCCGCACTCAACAGCCCGAAAAACACGCAATATCCCCGTCAAACAGGTCCGATTCCCGCAATTCCCGATTCTTTCCAGCACAAACACGTCCGGGTTATGGAGTAATAAATACGATCCGATATGGAAGCGAGGGAATTAATTATGTCGTCTCTAAAACACAACGCCCGCTCATTTATTCAATTTCAATTCCCGGCTTTTGGTCGCTGGGCGGGGGAACAATTTTATGACTCCCCTTTGATGGCGTTTTACCAATCTGATTCCCACCCCGGAATATGCCCACCGCACGGGGTATTATCGCTCCGGCCCAAATCCTAACTATCCGAGGAAAGAACGGAACGCTAACGAAAATCCATATTTCGCGCGAGTGGGCCGCGGGGCCTAAAAGGATTTGCGACCCTTTGTAAAAGTGGTCGATGGAGGCTTAAATCCCACACCCGGAAACCCCCTTGACCTGTCGGTACATACAGTCTTGAGCCCGAGGGCTGGATCTCACCTACGAAAGGGATTGGAGGTAAATAGGCAAGGTAAAATAAGAGGTTTACCTTTACTTTTCTCACATGCCAAGAATCATAATTATTCTTACTGCAATAACCATGTCACAAGTGGAATACTCTCTGATGGCAAGGTACAATAACCATGTCACAAGTGGAATACTCTCCGACGGCGAGGTACAGTCATATATACAAAAATATATATGCATGTATCCCGTTCATTTATAGAGATCTCCAACTTCCTCGCCCATGTCTATGTAAGGTCCCACAAGCCCTTTGGGCGTGTGGCAGACGGTGCAAACACCTAAGACTCTACTTTCCTAATCGACTGTCTTCGCGTTTCGTTCGCGGAAAAATTGATTCTTGCATCTATTCGTTCTATTATCTATTTACCTGATCTTCCTCACAGTATCAGAACGATGTGTACAGCAGGAAGGTCGGCTAATCATGTATATCAAGACCCGCACACAACGCTAAACCTATCATAATCATCATCACTAATCATTAACCAATTACTACAAAGATGGAGTACAGTATGAAAATGATACTTTAACAAAAACGAGACTAAAAATTGAAGAAATAAACCCTACATCCATCCCAAGTCGGAGGAAACTCCTCCTGAAGATAGTAAGAAAAACACCACCACTTTGAAAGTTAAAACATTCCAAAAAGTTAAAAGAAGCGCAAATTTCATATCATCATGAACAAGACTGCAGTAAAGTAAACGAAAGACACATTTTTCCTAATCCTGTACCAAATGACAAGCGAAAAACAATCCATCCATCAGGATTTGGCGTCACGAACACCCCCTGACCTCCGAAACGTAAACACCCGTTAAAACAACCCATAAACCAACCCGCTCCCGAGCGCAGGAACCCCCAACGCCACGGAACCCAACAAAAACCCAGTCGGCAAAAACAACCCGTGACCGGGGGATAACACAGCCCGCATCCGCAGGATACATCGCCGTTCGGGAATCATAACCCCGGACACATAAAGCCATTACGAGTCGCGAGCTCCGGGGAGTTTAGCCGGGAGGAAAGGCGGGAAATAGTGGATAAAGAAACGATCAGATTAGGGGCCCGGGACGCGGAGATTACAATCAGCATGGATACGGGAACGCAAACAACATATCGTGTATGGAAAGGATGAAACGACTCCTGGTGCGCCAACCCATTTATTGGCGTTTACGCCTCCCCCCGACGCCACCCCCGTCGCCTCCCCCCGACGCCCCCCGCAAACATCGCTCCGGTCCACAATCCCTTTGGCCGACACACCTCGGGTAATCCCGGACGTATCGACGCCTGGACCATCCGAACCCAAGGACGCATTAGCGAAGGAAGGGGGAGGTCACCTCTGAAGCCCCGACCACACCCCCCGAAACCGCAGGCCACAATATTCAGCCCTCCCTTTGGAAAGAGGGCGACGCGGTTTGTAAACCGCGGACCAAAACTGCCATGGTCGCAGGATGGAACGCCGAGGGGAGGGAGGGAGAGAGATGGAGGGATAAATGGGAAAGGTAGTTAAGTTGATTTTCGCGCTAGTCGAGAGGGGATGAAACCGGGGAAATAATTCATCAAATCTAGCGATATGTGGTGGAACTTATCCACGATTCGTTCGAATAAGACAACATTTCTACACCCACAAAAAATATATATAAATTTAGGAAAAAACACACGACCTGTTTTGAGGATTCTACCTCATCATCAGGCATTTTTTCAGGTTGCCTGATGATGAGGTAGAATCCTGGACATGAGTCGTGTATTTTTTCCTGAATTCAAATAAACAATAGATATAATTGTGAACATAGTCATACGGTGTGTCTTATTTGAAAGAATATGGGAAATAAATTTCAAAAACAAAATCTAGCTTGTTTTTTAAATCTATGTTTACACATATTCGTATATAGATATAATCTATCCGTTGAACGACATTCATAAAAGGCGAAAGACAACTTTTGTGATTAGCACTAGATTAAAAAAATATAGAAAATATATTAAAACCACTTCTGCTGTACTGAGCACTGCTTTCACTTATCTATTTCACTTTATAAAGCTTCGCTCGAACTTCTTCGAAATTATACTTCTCTGATTATTTTTCGATACCATATTACAAAGAGAAATTCTTTACATGTAAATGAAATAATTATAAAAATACGGGGAATTTCTAATATATATATTCCTAAATTAAAACACGTATCCAATGTATTGTTGAAATTATACAGGAATCTCACCAACAGTGTGAATGATAGAGACATTTCTTGAGGCAAAAATGTCGAGAAACTACTTGAATCCAAAACACACCACACGCAAAGAAAACGGTGAACATGGCAGGAAAGTTTAAAGTGAGGGCGAAACAATAGGAACCTTGTAGTAAAAACTTTCTTCAATCTTTACCATTCTCCTTTCTTTAGAGAAAGATACTCAAAACTCCCTAGCATCGCCACAACGTTAAACTCGAGCGCAAACGTGTGTGACTGCATCCACTATCGAAATGGGCACGAGCTTTATTTCGCACGTTCTCGATAAACAAGCAGTAGCTAAACCTGAAGAGTCCTTGGCTAAAAAACTAGCGAATTTGTAGATGGACAAACGCTTGCCAACGGATCGAAAACCTTCAAAACAAAGCCGCAAATATTTGCTCTGGAGACTCGATGAACAACACCGCATACATCTTTCGTCAGAAATGTTTGAACGGATAGTATTTCATATGCGACCGCACCTCAGAATTTTCAACTATGTATCCGTGACTAGTTAAATAATATCTCCGCGAACGAGTAACTCTGCTGACGAAAGTTTCCGCAATGGAATTTTTTTGCTACTCTTGAACTCAGCAAATGAATGTTTTCGCAGTAGTTCGCCAACGTACACCTGCATGGAAAATTCACGAATCCTCAAAAAGAGATATATGTCAACTTTGCTTATACATATGGGCGTAATAGCTTATCGATAGTGTTCCCGCACTTAAATCTCGTGCAAGGGAAAATTTATTCTGGCTAACGAATATGGTTCCTGATTCAATTATCTTCGTTAGCAGACGAATAATGGAATTTACCATGGAATTCATATACTCATGGATATATTCTTACGTCTTCATTCCTTGATAACTGTAAACCTATTTGCAATCTTGTAACTTAAACTATATATGGTAAATTTCGCAACAGTGTTACGATTTCATTACTTAATAAATGTAAATATATTTGCAATATTGCAACTTGCACATTATGTAACATATCTCGATATAAACTTACAACTTCACTAATAAATTTAAATATATTTTAAATAGTGCATTCTTAAATATTTGCGCTTTACTGATTTACGCGTATTAACAACAAGATATTTCACTAATATAGTGTGCTTAATCTTCCCATAATTATAATAAAAACGTATAATTTCATTTACGATGATAAATGACTGTTTCTAACTTCAATTCAAAGTAACATCCTCTCGACATACTTGACACTGATCCTTATAACTCATGTATTAGACGAAACAGAATTTCTACTCCTTTACACTATAATTCAGAATTTGAAGAAAAATCCCGACGGGACAACGAAAGCACCGAAAAGACACGGACACGTTTCCTTCCTCCACGACGTGCCCGACCCCATTATGACAGAGCTGTGTAACATTTCCTCCCATTTCCTAATCGTTTTGTCCACAGAATAAAAAAGCTAAAACGCCGCCTGTGTTTGAGTCCGCCCCGCGGTGCAATTCTTACTTCCAGAACAGTCCATTCGCTCCGGTGAATACATCATAGGAGACTATTTGAGCCTCATTGTCTCTCTTGAATCGTGCCCACCATTTGACACGTGGTGTATAACGCGATGAGAAAACAAACACTTAGGTAACAGATGTTAAACAAGAAGACGGAGAAGGTTTTCGGGACGATATTTTCGGGAGGAGGTTTCTTTTTAGACATGAATTTTTAGGAGTTCGTGGAAATGCCTGGGTGTTGCGAACAAACACAACGAAAGAAAAAAACCTCGGAGGGATGCACACTATTTGACGGTTAATAATCGGGAAAGGTGTTAGTACCTCAGGGAGAAAGGCCTTGGAATGGAATCGTTTTGGAAGGAGCCAACAAAATTCTTCCGTCCAAGCTTTCCGATCGTGAAATACAAGGAATGACTGGAGTACAGCCTTCATTCAGATGGAGGAATCTAAGAGATTAAGTTTATTTAAGATTTTTTGTTGGAGAAAAACGAGCTCATACACCCATTAATATAGATGAAATTCGTTTTTAAGAGATTTCATACGTTTTAGGAAAAAGTAAGGTTAGTGTAATTGAATGAAAACCTTAATTAAGTAATACATTAATAAACCTCTTCAAAAGATACCAGCCGATTACTATTCAATTTTTGCGAATTCAGGAAATTCAATCGTCTAGTGAGGAATTAATTGACAATTGAAAAATAAACTCACGAGTATTTTACTTAGATTAAATATATACTAAATTTGTACTAATGTACTCACACTACACTAAACATTACACAAAATTTAAGGGAATTAATATATTCCAGTTGTTTCGCTTCTATAAACGAAGCTTGAAACCAAAAGATTAGTTTTACATACACGAAAATCATTCATTCTTCTTAAATGAACTGGTAAGAACTACTCCAAGCCCGAACACAGGAATTTCCCATAATTTTTCGCATGCGTATATTCCTTTGTGTAATCTCAAGAGCTATATTTTATACCACTGAAAAGTTCTAAATCTCCGGACAACTTTAATTTTCTCCTAGACAAGAACCGCTACCACAACACCACTTGACCAACTTCGAAAAAACGAATCAGGAAACCAAAATACTAAAGCCGCAAATACAAAATTTATTTACTACTTCCTACCCCTGCATGCAACAATAGACTTGAACGAAATCACCAACGCCAACCAAAGAAAATACCCCGTTGGAACGAACGTATCATTTTTACCAACAACAGCACGGTAACGCAAAAACAAGCACCGCCCTGAGAGGAGAACAACTCCCGCAACATCATCCAGCGAACGAACCCCTTTCAAAACCTCGCACCTTACGCTACTCCCGCCTAATCGGCTCCTTCCCCCGCAAAAAACACATCGGCTCCCCAAACAAAGGCGTCCGAAATCCACGAGTCGTCAAAATCGTAGCAGCACCGCCATTGTGACAAGCCTCGCCGCCCGATAAAAAAAGAACTTCGCTAAAACATGAGAGAATCCGAAACTGAATAGACCCGCAGCATCCGTGGGTATCGGGGAGGAGGTATGCTTCCCCTAAAATCAACCTTTCATTCACTAACCCTTTTTTTCGCCCGCGGGATACCCTCCCCGGCAAACCCGAGCTGCTCCAAAATCCAGCGGTACGAGAGTCGGCAGAGCGAGACAAACACGTTGCTGGATACTCTGACTACACAAAAGCGGCTCTGAAAGGCCTTTTGCACACGCGTAAACACACACACGCCCATACCTGCGCGCCCAACTGCTTCGTAAGCTCTTGAAACCGGCCGACCATTTCCATCAAGATAGGGAATAGCTTAGCGGGGGAAGTCTGACTTCTGCCCCACGCCCAAAAGCGTTCTTCTTTCCTGCATAGATTTCCTGTCCTCCGATGAGCGTTTGCGGCGGGTAAACGAATGCTGATGTCCTGTTTGGCTTCAGATAACGAGTTTGGATGATACACAGCGAATCCTGCGTGTCTGCTGACCTTGCTCCGAATGTATTGTATCTTCGTGTAGAACTAAGGGACTTACTAAACTTATTTCAAACAGTCCTTAAAATATTCCTATATCCAAATAAATTTACATATGACAAATTTTTATGTTATAGAGAAAATGCAACAATTACAGCCATTCAAAATTCAACCCGAAGAACAATATTTACACCACTAAACAAAAATAAATGATTTGCATGGATTGGTATTATAAACCAAGGCCAAAATCTTAAGGGTGTACCAATCGAATACGTCAATATTGTTATCAGAATATCCAAGCTCTCTTCTTAATGAGAACTACAGGAATTAAATGATTTTTTCAATGGATGGGCCTGGAATTTATTCCAAAATTTCTTCGATTCTTACAAAGTTCGCGTAGATTTGTTTCAGTACGTTACAGCTCAGATAAGTCCTATTAAGATCCATAATACAATGCCTAGTTCAAATACCTTTTATCTTATGATGATGATGATAAAATAAAGCCATCAAGTCTTACGATTAAAATCTGTTGTATATCACAGCTATATATAAAACTTTTGATAGCTACATCTTAATCGAAATCACGCAATTGGCAATGATGATGAAATTCAATAAGTATATCCGTTGAATTTGGAAATAAACTATATAAATATTAATCGATTAGGGCTAAATACTTTCTTTTTTCAACTCGAACTTGAAAGTTCCAAAGGATCACAAAATATACATATTTATACACGAATTGTAAATAAAATATACTAATAAATAATTCAAATGCCTAATTCGTATTTACCACAAATTTATTATATAAATACATTTGTTATACATATTAATAATTATTTTTTGTTCTAAATATTAATAAAAGTTAATAAATAAATTATAATTTTCCATTTAAATTTGTGGAAAATACGAAGAAGGCATTTGAATTATATTAGATGACGTTCCACAATATTAGGCCAGAACATCTAGAGTTTAAAGTATCCTCGCTTAATACTCGAACAAAACCTTAAAAATCAATTTCATCCACGAACCTTACTTCAGTAACCTTTCCTAATCCCACTAAATAATCCCAAACCGATCGCAACGTAAAATTCCACCAAAAGATCTACTCGCGGAAACAATCTCAACTCTTCCAACAAAAATCCCAGATTCGGAAACTAGCGCACCGGTACACACACCCGGTTGAAACTCTCCCCTTATCTCCGACAGAAAAAAACCGCGGGCGGAGAGAGCTACATCGCTCCACCCGAATTTTCGTGTACCGCCGTGTCACGTCGCCCCCGCGGCGCCCTTGTCCTCTCCCGCGGTAGCACACGTCCCTGCGGGCGGAACAAGTCCCTACACCGACGCAACCGAAAGAGGGAAAAAAATCGGACGCATTTTTGTACCTTGCAATGGGGAGACTCGCAAAAAATCCCGAAGTCCTGAGGCGCTTTCGACCGCGTTTTGTGTGCACGGCGAGGGCTATAAGAGAGAGAGAGCGCGCGGGGATTTTGCGAAAAAAATCCATTATCTTCCAACCTCCTTTTGTTCTCGATATCGAAGTTGTCTCCGCGGACCGCAGCGCGAGGGAAACCGAAAAATAATTCCGCGAACGTTTTTCGGATGTTCCGAGGCGGCTCTACACGATCGCACTAACGAATGGGTTTCTGGTGAAAAGGGAATGTAAACGTGCTTTTCTTCTCCGGGGGAAGTGAAATTGTTTGTCTGTGTTTCCGAGCAACGAGAACTGCTGATGTACGACACGTACCTAAACAAAATTTTCATGAGGAAAAGGAGTTGAGACCATGAATAACTACTGACCCTATTTTGAATTTTTATAAACATCGAATACATTTTTAATCTCGATTAAAATTACTGGTAATACTGCACAGACTGTAATGGATACAAAAATGATTTAATATGATTCAATAACCACCTAAATAAACGTTAACAATTAATATATCGCTCAATGAAATCGCACCCAAATATTTTAAACTGAATACTGTACTTCAAAAATTGTACAAATAATCATTTTCTTACACTATAATATACTTTATACTATACTTAAAAACATTACCATTCCAAATAATTGACTTCAACAATTTAAAATACATCATTACTACAAATGAGTAATAATAATCATTCTAATATAGTAAAACAATTCCAAAGAAAAATTATAATAAATTTATAAACCACTGGAATAACAGAAAAACAAACATAAAGGAACTGAGTGAACTAAAAACTGTTACACTAATGCTCATTATGAAAACAGCGAATAAAAGGGCTAAGGTTAATTTGTATGCTCTTTATAACCATCCGATACGCACAACATGGTCAAGACATACCATAATAACAAGCATTGAAGTTTGGATAACCATAGAATTGATTAATTACATAATTAATCTAATAAGTTTTATGATAAATTTTACATCCTCATTAATCAACGCTAAAATCTACGGTGACACAGTCATATCTAAGAAAATAAACGCTTCCATACAACACCTAAACACACTAATATGACAAAGATTAACCAGTAAGAAATAGTCTACACTCCCCTGAACAATCACAAACACTCACGAGATAAACGAATGCTTATATCAGATCAAACGTATGGAGGAAATTCCTTCAGAACGCCCCGAATTCCCTCCAACCCCAATACTTTCCGCAGATATGAATTAACCTCCGAAAATCAGTTGCTCGCACGCCGTATTGACCCCGGCCTTTATCGGCCCCGGGCAAATTAATGACATCCGACGCTCGCCGCAAGACTTCCATCAAATCCGGCGAAAGTGGAATGCAGTGATTAGGTGGAATTTGCGAAGCGTGGCAAACGAGCCCTCTAACAAATGAAGACGCATAACGGCGCAAACCATCCCTTGCGGTGAAGGAAAATGATAAAGCTGAACGGCGGCGATCAAAGCAGTTTAAGGTGCCTCTCCATCATCGGAACGGTGCCGTTAGGCGATTGGAAAAATCGGAAAATGCGGGAACGGCGGAGGATGGACTCCAACATTCATGACGGTCGATTTATGACTTACGCCGGAAGTGATACTAAAGAATCCGATAATAGTTGGGGTGAAAGGAATCTACGAGGGAGCAGCCGGCCAAACTTACGTTGGAGAAATGAATTAATACTTAATCCAGAGATAAATGAAAATTATACTTGCAGTCCTTTCAATAACATTTGTGCCCTATCATGGGTTAGATGGAAAAGAGACTTAACGAGGCTCAATCTCGCCTGAATAAAGACGATTCACTATCATTATTACTGACAATTTTTAAACGTCAATACAAGGAAAAGAATACGAATAAAAAAAGATGGAAAAATTACTAACATTAACAACAGGTTTATTTTAAGTATAAGGCAGTAATGTTCTTACTGTGAGATACTAATTCAAATTCGCGATAGTTGTATCAAGGAAATATGATCGAAGAGTATGAAATTTGAGAAAAAACTAGAATCTCTCAAAAATAATTGTAAATGAAACATTTAATAGAGAGAAGTAATTCACTGAAAGCTTATGCCTGGATTTTATGGTTCGTTAAGGACTCTTCTATATCATAAAACTTTATCTATTATATATAGATGCTTCTCCGGATTCATTCATATATCATACGAGTAAAATGTAGCTTGCATACTGCAAGCAGATCGACAACACTAATTTCATGTCGGCATCATATCGGGAAGGCCGTTAAAAGAAAAAAAAATGGATTGAAAATATTCTGATTATTCGCTGCAATTTATTCGTCCGGCATCGAACCCGGGTCTTCCTGGTGATACATACTATGCAGCACAATAGAAGATCACCATCTCTAACTATCTGTGAAAATTCAAGCAGAAATATTATCTGCAACTGCCTCAAACGACGTCCTACTTTTCCCTTATATTTCTTATGAGAGAAATGTTAATGTGCTCTGGCATCGAACCCAGGAATAGTTCGGTCTTATAAAAATTATTTTCTTAATTCAATTTTAACCATACATCTTCCAGCCAAGCACGAACTTCCTATCATTTCGGTAAGTGCATCAAAAAAATTATGAAATACTAACCCAATGTATTTTAAACGGGAGACATATTTACCGCCCGGCATCGAACCCGGGTCTTTCTGGTGAAATTACCTATGCGACATAATAGAAGATATCAATCTTTAACTATGTGCGAAAATTCAAGCAGATATATTGGCTGCAACTGCCTCAATCGAAGTCTTACTTTTCCCTTATATTCCTTATGAGAGAAACATTATTGTGCTCTGGCCTCGAACCCAGGAACAGTACGGTCTTATGAAAATTTTTTTCTAAAACTTATTTGTACCATACATCTTCCAGCCAAGCACGAACATCCTATCATTTCGATAAGTGCATCTAAAAAAATAATGAAAAACGGCTCCCATGTATTTTAAAGGGCAGATCTTTGAATCGTCCTAGCATCGAACCCAGGATAACTTTTGTAAAAGTCATTGATGTTTTCGAAAGTCCAAGACCATAAATATAGGCACCTTGAGTTTTACTTCTCTACCTATCCGGAAAGTATTTTTTAAAAATTCCCGAAAATCACGGCAATGCATTCAAACGGGAAAAATCGGGACTTTGGGGCCCTCTGGAATCGAACCTATGACACTGAGGATCAAAGTCTCTTTTTTCCTGGGGGTTTTACGTTATGGCCAATATGTCATAAAAATTTCAGATCAATGACGCTTGTAGTTTAGGCTGTGAATTTGTATCCTATCTATCTATATAGGTATATATATGAATGAATCCGGAGAAGCATCTATATATAATAGATATATATATAGAGAGGATACAAATTCACAGGCTAAACCACTAGCGTCATTGACTTGAAATTTTTACGACATATTGGCCATAACGTATAACCTCCAGAAAAATTGCGATATTGAACCTCAGTGTCATGGGTTCGATTCCAGAGGGCCCCAAAGTCCCGATTTTTCCCGTTTAAATGCATTGCTTTGATTTTCGGGAATTAAAACAAAATACTTTCCGGATAGGTAGAGAATTAAAACTCAAGGAGCATGTATATATGAACATAATCTATCGGAAACATAAATGAGTTTTACGGAAAATATCCTAGGTTCGATGCTAGGTTGGGGCAAAAATCGGCCGTTTAAAATGCATTGTGGCGATTTTTAAGATTTTTTTTGGACCTCTTTCCGAATGCATGGAAACTTGAAATTTGGCATGGGGTTAGAAATCATAAATATATTTCATAATCAAATTTTTTGTATTCGCTTATGGTCCTTGGTTCGATCCCAGAGGGCCATTTGCACTCCACAATGCATTTCTTATGGGGATAACGGAAACAAATTTAAGGTACTTCCCGGCATGATATCGGCTTCAAACTTTGCATAATATAAGATCAAGTTCATAAAAATCTAACTGTGCATTCACAACTACCAGCGTGTCCTGGGTTCGACACCAGGCGTATCTACAATCAGTAACTGATCCGATTTTCAATAATTATTTTGAACCCTTTCCCAGCAATATAGAAACTTGAAATTCGGCATGTAGTTAGATATCATAAATACATTTCAAAATCATGTTTTAGATTTCCAAGATCGTCCTTGGTTCGAATCCAGAGAGGCATTTACATTCGTGAAAATTAGAACGTCTTTTGAGGCAGTTGTAGCCTATATTTCTGCTTGAATTTTCACACATAGTTAGAGATGTCGATCTTCTATTTTGCTGCATAGTAGGTTCACCAGGAAGGCCTAGGTTCGATGCCAGACGATGAAATTTCAGCGAATTTTAAGAAAAAATTAAATCCTTTTTTTTTTCTTTTGAGGACCGTCCCAATATGATGCCAATATGAAATTAGTATTGCCGATCTGCTTGCAGTATGCAAGCTACATTTTACTCGTATTTACATATATAGACTATTACTAGGTTACGTTTATATTTATCCACCATGTCATATCATCGAACTAACTAAAAGCAAAATTATTACTTAAATAAAGATAAATATCAAGTGTAATAAAATACATTATATTTATTTAATGGATATTTAACGTAATTCTTAAAAAATCTTTATCTAAATTAGTAATAGTTTTTTCTAATTACAGTCGTATTTTCCCAATGAAATATCTGAAACTTCAGCAGCTAATCAAAAACAACCATCAAAACTCCATTAACTAGACTTAAAAAAATGAGAAACAGTAGCTATTGAATTAGTAGAAAACAACCACGTTCATACATTCCACCTCAACCGCCCAACACCCATAGTACCCACATGAGCCACCAATCACCAGCATATCACAGAACTCCCAATTGAATCCAACTTATACAAAATCAAACATGCATCCCCGAGCATCGATCCGGTACGGAGACCAACTTTTGCCGCCAGTTAGCAAATTACCCCGGCCGCGCTACCAAAACGCCGTTCCCTTGCCGAACTGATGAGCTCATTGGGCGCAGTAAACGCGAAGGGGTACATCAAATAAACACTCCCCACACAGCGCACACATCGGCGGGGGAAGTTGGCTCGCGTGCCGTTGGGGGGCGCTGTTTGCGACTTCGGGATTTGTCCGAAAGCGGGGGAGAGGCGCGTAAACACGGCGAGGCGTGTTGGACACGGAGCAAAACAAGAGAACAACGCCTACGGGAAACAGTGGAGGAGAAAAACACGGAATGGGGGTGGTGCTCTCTCCGACTCCATTCTATACACGATGGACCGGAATGATGCACATACATGAGTGTTTTACCTTTTGGTAGTTCCATAAAACTAAATATAATGATGATAAAATGATAATTTCATGCAATTTTTTACCCTTTATTGATAACTTACCCCACCCTTTATGTCATCTAAAACGTTTAACCATAATCTAATCCTCTGTCTTTACAATTGTATTTTTCACTTTAATTCTACAATCAATTACACACATTAGCAGACTCCTCTCCATTTCTCAGTCGAAGTTGAATTACTTCAAGTAAAGCCCTCTACTCCCCAACCATCTCCAGTACCTCCGTGTTCGTTTTCCTATCAACCCAACTTACTCTTTTCTATTCTACACAAACCCTGATGTATTCAAATGTTTAACTTCCTATTTTCCTAAGGACCACATCTCACACCCAAGCATATAGCAAAAATCCATTTATTTCAGCGACAATTTCCATGACTTGTTTTAGTATTTTAGACTAGATAAGGATCTTTTTAAGTTGATTATGAAAACTTTTCTACACTTTCCTAACAATGTGTAACAAACCAGTTCCCTTTCTCTTTTCAATTTATCCAAAAATTCGATCTTCCGAATTTTTCGATATTCGATCGATTCGAATTCGAATTCTCTTTAGTATATTTTCATTACTTATTTACCACTCAAAGATATTCTTTATTTTCTTCTCCAACACCAAATTTCAAAATGCCTCTATTCTCTAATTTTCTCTTTAATTAATGGTCAATGTGACTGATACAAGTGAACATATTCCATATGTAACTTTTTTAAAATTCTTTTTAGCTTAAAGCGTTGTATAATAAGATATTAGCAACTGTTTGTTCTTACTGAAGGCACTTTTTACTATCCTAGTGTACTTTTTACATGTTACACTTTCCATCATCAGTGATTTTGCCTACCAGATATAAACTCCGTCGCGAATGCATACGTTTCTCCATTTCGTTTTTGTTTTCCGAACCATTCGTCGACGAATAAAATTTTTCGCTACTACGGCACTCGGGGAATGAAAGGGCCCTAATTCGTGCGCATCTCCCTTTCGCTACTTATAATTGGGCTGCTCTTAGCGAGTTAAATGGCTCCCCGATTCCGGTGATTGAGGGGTCCGATCCAGTAATATTCCCGCGACCAACATTCGGGGACAGAAGTGGTAATAGCGCGAATGCTCTCATATTTGATGAACGATGATATCGCGATAGTGAATCTGCTCGCAAAATAAACTGCCCAAGATAAATTATAAATACACAAGTTGATCATTAAATACTTTTACCTACATATCCGTTTTAATCACGAAACGGGTATTTAAAACAACTGAGATCTCGCTATCAGTCTATCAACATCAAACGAATAATTTTATAATGTTGCTGAAATTTCTTTCTGAGAAATAAACTCAACAACTAACTCCATAATATAAAAGAGTATAATATGAAAAATTCAGCTTCTTTTCTTAAATCTTCAACAGTAAAATTAAGTCTTAAACCCCTAAACGAACGAAATGATTTCGGAGAGTGTTCACAATACCACAAGAATCAATTGTTGGAGTAATTAGAAAACATTTAGCAACATTTTGGGTATTATAAGACGGTTCCTAAATAAAAATATAAAAGCAGGCAAGTCTGAAATCATACAAGTTGGACAGTAACCAATATTAAATCACATTACAAATTCACAATTATGAAAATGCCATGTATTCAAGGTGAATTGGTATTCAAGGTGGTGTTGATGCCATAATAACATGATGATAAAAATACTTATTTTAATTAAACCATTAATCCATTTGTTCCTCACATCTGTACACAATTCAGATCATAACAAAATGAGCTATTATAGTGATAAAAGTCAATCTTTTATCTCTCGAACGCACGATTACCAATAAGAAGGCAAGAAATACGTAAGAAAAGCCTTGAAAAACTTTCCACTTCTTCCAGCGGTAGTTACAGAAAAACGGCCACCGAGCAAGAACGAAACTTAGAAAGGGACAAGGAAGCATTGAAACACCTAAGGAAACTGTAACAGATTGATAATCGCCGCTAATGCACGTGTGGCTCGAAGGAACAAACAATCGCCGGTCACGAACTACGGCGCGACTCTGAGAAGCGGACCCGGCCACACCGCAGGGCCAACATCCTCGGGAAAAATGCAACATCACCTCCTACAATTAATCCTTTTTTCACCGCGGAAAAAACCCGTTCCGCGGAATGAGCCGCATTACGAAATCCGGGGCGTCGAATTTATAGGCGTGAAATTGCGTCAAATGTACTCGACGAGCCTGGCATATTTCGTTCCACTTGATGTATCGACCTTAGCGGGATTGGAGAAAAAAGGGGAGACCGCAGTCAACCGGAGTTTTCCCTTTCACCTGATGATAAGGGGAAGGAGAGAATGTGCGGCTTTGCTGAATCCACGGAGAAACCGCAGAAGAAGATATGCGAGAGGGAATACGATCGGCCCATTCGATCGTTATCAAAGACCCAGGTATCGCGATCCAGCTAATTAAATAAGCGGACGAAATGACATGGTTGATGTGGCAAGAAAGAGAGGCCTATAAACATCCCCCATTGTCCCTACTATCCTATAATTTTATGAGCGCGATCCATAAATTGATATTCCAACTGGTTTATCAAAACATTTTCCAAAAACCTTTCCAACGAAACTGGTCCAAGCAGTTTGTCAACTTAAGAATCAAACATTGAAGAAACAACCATCAGTGGAACTAAATATATTATTCAATTATTATAAAATTACATATTTTTCTAACGTTATAACATTGAAATTCCAATCTGTTTCACTGAAATCGACTTGAAATTTAATTAAATAGCTAACAAAAGTATTTAAATAAGTCTACCAACAAAACAAAAGATATAAACCAAACAGCCCGGGTTATATTAAGTATATTTTTGTTTAATATGCGCATTTTAAAATAGTTATTGAAATTGGTTTGACTAAAAATCAACCAATATACTAAGAGAGGTAAAAATTTCAAGAAATTTACTAACGTAACAAGCAAAGATCGAAAACAATTAGCCATCTGTAAAATTAAAGTGATTTTTTAATATTTTTGAACGGATCTTATAATTTTGAGATGATGAATCTATCAAAAATATTGAGAAATATATTAGCTCAAATAAATCCCAAAGCCTGATGGTTTATTTAGATACCTTAATAATAATTATTATTGATTTTTTATTAATTTAAATTCATTATTAATATTTTTTGACAAAACCGTTCGTGTTAAACGCTTCTAACGGCCTTTTTTGCACAATAATTTCAATTGATTTTTAACGAAATTTGAGATTATAGTTATTTTCATTAAAGTATACAAATAGAGACGAAAATGAAATTACCCATATAAAACTACCCATTCACCTTACATAAATGCTTCACGCTATCACCTACACACCCCATAAACTTGCGCCCCCAAACATAAACAAATTCTCCCAATAAGAAATCATACACAAATCACAAAACCCACCCGTCACGGAGGGGTTGACCAGGATAGTAAAACGCACTCAAAACAACAAAAAAACCCAAACGCAACACAACCCTGAGAAATCAGTTCTCCACGCAGGAAAGCGGACAATCGCGGCGTGAAACGCACCCAAGACGCAAAAAACGCGACCGAATCGCCGGGTGTGGGAAAGGGTCGGCTCACGGGTGTGGAAGTAGCTTGTGATCGCCTGCGCAGAGGACGGCATAGCCGCAAACGATGGCCGTAATAATCCAATTAGGGGAGAAGTGTGACCGACCGCGAGATGAGGGGAAGGCCTCCCTTGTCTAAACAGGCGGAGCGGTGTGAGGGGATGATGTCATAGTAGACGCGGAACAAGGGATGATGATCGAGGAGTCAATGAATAGACCGGGGAAAGGGGGAGGTGGCGTGCTTCCAGACGGGGCGACAGACGAATACATAACGCGGGGAACTATTGAGAGGTCGCGGGGGCAAAAAAGGGCTGGAAGAAACAGACGGTGGCGGGAGGACGTCTGCGAGTTGACAGATGGTGTGGCTCGCGGGTGACGAGAGGCTGGGCATCCTTGGAAAGGCTTGGGAAAAGCGTTTTGGGGGTCGGGGACTGATGGCGTGGGCATTGCGGACAATGAGAGAAGTAGAATATGAAACCAAGTGACCACGAGACATTATTTGGTTACTGTTGCTCGCGAGCTACAAGTGGCTCATGGTCTTTTAAAACGCTGCTAATGTTGAGAACTCGAGTAAACTTAGGAGGGAGGAAAGAAGGAAGTAGAAGATGAAACCAGGGAATTGAGTGGTGGTCGGGATAGGTTGGCTCGCGAGCTACAAGTTGGTCACAATCTTTGAGTATGCTGCTAAATTGACGAATTGAGTAATAGAATGATGCTACTGAT
Source organism: Sympetrum striolatum (assembly GCA_947579665.1). NCBI lineage: Eukaryota > Metazoa > Arthropoda > Insecta > Odonata > Libellulidae > Sympetrum > Sympetrum striolatum. Next base: position 68,519,862 of record OX388348.1, read on the forward strand.
GATGAAATGAATCATGAAAAGACATTTACATGATATTTACCAATTAAATGTACCGAAGTGGATATAAGAATATCTAAATTCTATTCTCAGCAGTAATAGGAGAGAAACCTATGAAATAAAACAAAACAATTAAGCAATCATGTGCAACTGAAATATCACAATCAAAATAAAAATCCTCGTCTGACAACAGACAGCTGAGGACAAGTTTCAAGGAGAAATCAGAAAAATTCCACTATATTGCACAAAAAAACATTTATACTCGCCATCGTCCACTTTCCTTTTAAAATCATCCATAATCTATCAAAATTAAATTTTAATCAGAACTTCCCGATAATCATTCATGGTTGACGCGCCCTACATCTGGCCTCCCAACCACAGAAGACAACGTTGCCACTACAATTATTGATGTCATACTGAAAATGACATTCTAAACAATCATTCTTATTAAGTATATAAAAATGGTAAACTGAACGGGCAAAAAGCGGTTAGTTCGTAGATTGGAAATAACCTTGTAAATAAAAAATAACTCAAATAATCGCTCTATCTTCGTCTATTGTGTTACTACATTACACTATAAGGATCACTTGTAAATCTACCCATTTCCTTAGTAAGAAAAAATAACGTTAATTTATTTAAACTACATATTTGAATTTTAAACTCAAAATAAATCAGGAATGTCAAGACACATAAAATCTATATATTCATAATACAAACCAAACGAAAAGTAATATTACATTACAGTAGCTAGCTATGTTCTGTGATAGCTGATATTGTTGCAATTGGTAATGGAATTGGTACAAATTGTATTTTAATGTAATTGGTACTAGGAAATATTTGGAAATGTGTTAATATAAAATGGTACTGTAATGATATTGCTACTGGACTGAGTTCAGTGGTAACATACGAATCAATAATACTATCCATAGGCCAAATTATTCTGACATTGCTAAAGCAACCAAGTTTCACCCTGGAACATTTCAATCTTCTCTTCTACAAGTGGTCCAGAGCGTGACTGCAGAATTCAGCGCACGCCGCTTTTGGCGATGGAGAAAGTGGGAGAAGCGGTGAAAACATTAGTTGGGGCAGCGGAACGGGGAAAGAGTGACCGTAAAACGGCCTCGCCTAGGATGAGGTCACTGCTTGCTTTCCCCGCTTGTTTGCCGCCGATACTTGAATAAACAGGATCGCTCGCCGTTTATAACCAATCGGCGGGGGATTTGGGAGGCGAAAATCGCTCGCCGCTGCAGATAACGAAATGAGTTACGAAAATCTGACGTTTTGCACGCGAATCGACGGAGATAACCTTTGACAGGTTGCGACGCTCTCTGTGGAATCGCTCGCTAGATTGAGCGTTTGCATGCGGGTGATAATTCCTCGCTGAATGTATGCTCCAGTGAGGGGTTTCATTAAATCTTACCGCTGGGATGAAACCATTGTAAGAGATACTGTTATTCTGCTGCGGAGGTGTAACGAGATTAGCACTTGCGAGTGATGCGTCACAGCCACTGCACCGACGAGCGTTTCACTCGCGGGAGAAAGACTTTCCGCCATTAATGTCACTGAACATTACGCTTTCGAGTGAATTATCGCAGTTTTATCGCGTGAAATAAGCGTGTGAATGTATTGAAATTTTCAGATTAATGATAATCCTGAATCTATGCCGTGACCGAAGCCTGGGTATCAAGATTTATTGTAGTTATCATTACTTAAAACAAGTATGACCAAGTTCTATTCAACACATGAAGATAATTTGAAAAATACTACAAATCAAACTGTACCCATGATAGTACTATCAACCGTACTACAAAACGTAAGAGAATACCATTACGTACGTTCATGTGCCTCTATATTACCAATGAAACACCTTTTCTTTCGTTTCTTTAACGGTACTTTCTCCTTCATAAATAAGAAAATATACTGCCTTGTTAAAATCTAGGTGTTAAGGCGTTATCTTGTGGACAGCTATTGAAGAAATTAAACTTTGTAAATTTTTTGCCTTGTTGATTAGGGTTCCTTCACTTGATTAGACTTCATTAGAGAATAGCGTAAAGAATATAATTAAAGAATAATAATAGGCAAAGGAAAAACATCCTTAACTAGAGAAGAAATGAAGGAGAAAAAGTCTGCTGCAGCCGGACCTCTTTATACTATGTATTTTAACACAGATCATACTTGACTGGCTTTGGCATTACATTAACGACCTGATCATGGTGGCAGAGAAACAACTTTGAAAAAAATTGGAAGAAAATCCTTACAATTTAAAAACATACAAAATTTTGTTTATAAGACGATTATAGTTGGCAATCCGAACTCAACGGATGAAACTGAAAAGACCGCTTCAACCACTTACCTCCTCTACAATAGCTCCAACTACAATCTTGGACCATAATTCCTTCACTACGGTTGCCGATCGTGTCAAAAACCTCTCAACAATGAAAAGATCAGCGAGAAAAAGACTTCTTCCATCACGATTTCCACACAATAATCCCCGCTCTAAATAGCACAACTTTTCACCTACTTGATCCTACACCTAAACCTACAACCCTTATCCCCCTTGGGGGACCATCCCTTCCGCATGAATGACGGACCCTCCTAGACCGATTCCCTCGCAGAGCGACGCCAAAAAAATTCCCACCTGGACACCTCGAGAATTCTAAAACTCTAGAGCGGTGAGTAAATTGTTTGAGGACAGGATGCGACCGCCGACTGATTCCCTAGCTGACGCACCCCTAGCGCTGTTTGCAACAGACTTTCGTGAAAGTGATCCTATAGGTCTCCCCTGCTGGGATAAACACACCCTTAGCTAGGAATGGGAGGCAGGCTGATAACATCTGCGCTTAGCCAAGTGTGGATTTTCCTCGTATGATGGGCGTAACGGGGCAGGGATACGCTTTAGAGATGGGAAAGGGGACGCATTACAGGATTACCGTGCCTAGCTTCGTCACATTCAATGGTTTCCAAATGATCTTTTTTCCATATCTCGGGAATCGAGAAATAGTCCTGGGTTCGAATCCTGGTTAGGGTATAACTGTTAGTTTTCTTGAAAAATGCTAATTTTAATAGTTGCGTCTCAAGGCTAAAATTCGTCTAATAAATTAGTCATCAACATTATTATTTCCCAAGAATCCAGTAAAACATCTTTTTCTCTAACTCGTTTACTTAATTTTAGTCAGAGAAGCAACAATAGCGCCTTTTAATAAACATTTAAGTCTTACTGAGAAAAGAGGGACCTGGCTAAGTATATACTCTTGCAAAGGAGCAAGCTTTCTTAGTAAAAATCACCACGATAAACTACAATATCTTAAATGAAGGTACATAGTAATTTTTTAAAATTCAGAGCATTCCCTGGATTGTATAGCGATTCATCATTGTTTTGATAACCTGTATAATAATGGCTAGGTTAGAGTCGTGAAAATGCCACTGATACGAGTTATTTCAACTAACTTTTGGAAATTATTTCTTCCAACAGTACTAACGAGGTAACATTCTACAAATAAGAGGAAAGGATATTCCATTAGGTAAACTAGCCACAAACGGAGGGCCCCGTCGCTATAATGGTCCAAAGAAGGACCGCTGGTGGTTTTTGAAGACGAAAACTCATAATTTGGAATATATATTAATAATTGGACCTTAAGTTGGTCCTTGCGGTTAGGGCCTGTGATTATTGAAAATCCCTGATCAATAACAAAAATTTTTGATGATATTCACTATGAACACTATTTTCTATGCATACAGACTAATATGCTTTCGTTATGATTGTAATGTGGGAGGGAGTAAGCCCATTTCCCGAGAAACTTTTCCCAGAAACCAAGACCGAGAAAGGACAGTTTCTCAGGCGGGGTTTCTTTCCCGTCAAGAAAACCCACTCATCCTCGCAAACCCTCAGAACAAAACAGAAGAAACGGAGAATAATTGAGTGGAGAAACTTTTCCTGATTTATTGCTCGGATAGGATTTTTTTATCACTAAGCTGACCGTTTCCTGGGGAAAGATAATCATTTCACGCCTCCCAGCTTTTATGGGGCCGCGTTAAGAAGGGTTTGAAATTTTTATTACGGAGAATAAAACACTTGTAACTTCCCTCCATAATCTGACGCCATCAGACAATTGGGAAAGAATTAAAGGGCGGAGTATCTCGCATTTAAGGGCAAAAAAAAACGCCGACGACTTCCTCGCTTAATGAGATTCCTAAGTGATAGTGATGGACTTTTTATGCTCGAATGTAAGCCCTGGAATTTGAATTTTAATGACTAATCCCTTTTAGCCGAGAAATTTGAGAAAGGGGAAAAAATAGGGAGAAGAAATCTTTCTTTTCCAACCGTTCTATGTATTGGCCTCATAAAAATGGTGCAAGAGTACTTCTTAGGTACCATGTTCACAATTATGATACTCCATCAATTTTTTACCGTTCAAACTATCGGTAGTAAGAGTACTAGATGGGGTGGCAACGATAACTACTAAAGAAGGAATATCATTTACTAAACGAATTACTTTCAGCTGAAATGGACACTACGTTTCAATTTTGCGTTAATGCTGAATATTTAACCTATACATACATACACTTGTCTTTATTTGGCAAAATAGATACTAGGAAGTCTAATCTTCTATTTAATTCTTTTTTGCTTAACTTAACGTAGCTATAACCAATTAATTAACATAAATTTACAATAAAAATATGTATTTATCTAATTCTCCTTATGCACAGCGTTATCTTTATTCTTCACTCAAATAATATTTGCACACATAATGGCCTGAACATTTCTTAAATTCTTTATTGCCGACTCACTTACTGCTCATCATAAAAATAATGATAAAACACGAGAGAGGTGTAGTGAACGTAATATTAACCAAGCATTCCATTTTCATCAAAAGTCGACCTTACCTAAAAAAACGCCCTTTATTCTCTACAACTTTTATTAGTACACTCTCCTGATAAACGTTGATTACTTACAGTGAGGTTGTCAAACCTTATATAGTTAATGGGTCAAAACTTCATGTTTATTCGAGATAGGCCGTTAAAACTACAATACTGAGCTATAAAGTACATTGAATGCGTCCCTTTGAATTCAGCAGGTGCTTTACTTGTGCTTGTAAGTACATACATTTGAGTGTGCAAAAGTAAACTGCGAAGTATCTTTATATTGTATATTCTCATGTTTCAATATACCACTTATACTCAAGCCACAGTCTGGCTATCCATGACTTAAAGAAGCTAGTTATAAACGAAAAATATTAGCAACTTTAATACAGTACAAGTTGAAGGTAAATTAAGCGATACGCGGATTATAAGATACAACATCGACTCCTTCCCCATAAAACGTAAGCCCGTAAGAGAGCCATCAAAATGTCTATATTAACACCAGGTAAACTTTAATGAGAACCTCCTACATTTCACTCCCTATTATGATTCGACGCAAATGAAACTGTTGAACGCTTCAAAATTTTATCCGTGAACGATAAAACTTAGCAAAAGTCTACCTCTCCAAATTCATCGACCCATTCGTAGAAAAGGGGAGTCCTTTCATAGCGGCATAAGCCGAGAGGAAAACCAATAACGATTGCAGAGAGGCACACCTGGAACGACCCTTGTACGCCCCTCTACCGCAAATTAGACAAGCCACGAAGGGGGCGGTAGATATGGCCGGGGGCGGACGCGGGGGGCGGGGTACGGAGTTAATTACTTCACGGCTGAAAAGACACGAGAACCACATCGAATGCACGACGAATGAGAAAAGGAGGAACGAGGAAAGGGCTGAGAGAGAGATTCCTTTGTCCGTTGAAAGGGAATGAACTGAATGGTCTCCAACGAAAGACGGCATAAGAAGTTGAGATTCTGCAATGGGATACTTATAAAACAACTGAAAACAAAACTTAGTATTTTCAAAAAGAATTTTTTTTTTCAATCGAAGACAACTAGCACTATGGGCGGATCGAAACCGGTTGTCGAATAAAAAAAATCATTGGAAATTACCAAGTTATGTTTTTAGTTATTTTAAATTGCCTTCCATAAGTTATGCCAGACCATCTGTAGTTTTGGGATAATTATATTTAGTATGGTTTCACTGTTCAATATATTATTTTATACAACCAAAATATATCTCCATGATAAAATATAACAAAATATATTACTCTAATAGATACACTTACTCGTTATTAAATACACGTTAGGTGCCTAAAGATATTATTATTATTAGGGTCTTTATTAGGCGAGATTGAGACTAAAAAGTCTCCTCTTCCATCTAACCTGTAAGATATCCAGCATGGCTAATCACAAAACATTACCCTTGAAGCTTTCTTTAAATTTCATATATATTCATAAATTAGCAATATAAGTTGGATATGTTTATACGAATCAAGGTAATATGTTTATACGTAGCAAGTCAATATGACTGAATCTGCCTAAAAATACAAACCATATTAGATTTACCAAAAGAAATTAATGCATAACACCCAATGAATTAGCTAACTCGAGAACACAAATACCATTAAAATCATAGTAACATTATTTAGGAATCAAGATTCTAAAAAAAGAAGCATTATGTAGAAATCAAGATTCTAAAACAACCCTTTAGTCAACTTCATAAATATTTACAACTGATAAATAGTAATGCATAGAATTAACGATTGGGAGAATATTGCTTCGATGGTCTCACTTTCACAATAAGGTAATTTAAAAAATAGAACAGAAATTCAATGAACGTATAACTAAAAAAATTGTAACTTGAATAAAAATCTGAACACCACTGACATCTACAATAAATAGAATCACCTATAGCATGGACAAACTACCTCTTTCCCCATTCTGTCTAGCAAGCCTTATTCACCCCTACTAGCTCTTGGTATCTAATCTTAGGGGGATACAAACCGGCCTCCGGGCTGAATATTGACAGGGGCGAGGAAGAAGGCGGGATGGCATATCCCGGATGGGCGAAACAAGCTGCCGGTGGATGGATTCCAAGAGGGGGAGGGCAACAGGCAAGCACGTGCTGAAATAGGCAGCTGACCAGTTGGAACCCTTCCCCTCGCAATTGTCATAGGACGCCAAAGAGCCTATCTCTGCTTCGTCGACGCTTCCGTCACACGATATATGTAGCTTTCTGTAGAGATCCGGATGTGACGTGGGCTTAGCGGGGGAGTCACGCTCCGACTGCAGCCAAGTTCTTCTTGGGGTGCTCGTGTTTAATTAGCACTTAATGGAATATTTTCACGCCGATGAACACTAATACAATTTGACTTGTTTACATCGTAATTGAATTATTCAGCATTTTCGTTACAATCAAAGTTAAGATGCGTCTTAATAAATAAATATTTCAATGATTGAAAAATGATGTGTGTATTTAAAAGAAAGGTGTCGAAACGGTTGAATCTATCATAATTGAATTATCTAGCGTTTTCGTTGCAGGCATTGTTGAGATGAGTCTTAATAAAAAAAGGATTCAATGACATTCAGAAACCACGAGAGTGGCTACGATATGTAATTATAAAAAGTTTGAACTATCATGATTGAATTATCCACTATTTACGTTACCGGTAATGTTAATATACCCCATCAAATCTAGCTTCTTAAAATAAGTACTAAAATATATATACCAAAATTCATGAAAGTAGACGGTAAATAAATTATTATTTAGTTATTGTTTCATGTTCATGCCTTCATACGGATGTACCCTGAAATTTATATTATGTTCTTCAGAATTCACCGTAAAATGTTGACATTACTGTGTAAAATAGTTTAAACAAGTAAATTTAAAAACAGCAAAGTTATTAAACAGGTTGGTATAGGACAAGATATTTGAAAGTATTGCACGAGTGAATGTAACTTGCGAAATATGGTGATGTAAGTAGATAAAACCCCCATGAAACAAACACAGAAAGTGAATAAAACACTGTTTAAACCATACTGAGTAATGTACACACCAAGTAGAAACAGAAGCGTGAAATAGCGACATGACTGGATTTTCACTTCTTTTCCTTCTTAAGCTTTAAGCCCCCACATTCCCTATCCTAATTTCCTGACTAATGTAATTATAATCACCTAGGTATATAAGAGAACAGCAGGTTCATATTCCCTACAACGGTAGGGATAAGACCTCAGGCAATGACGGAATAAAAACCTGCAAAGATAGCAGTTGGAAAAAGATAAGGCTATTCTTCGAGCAAGCGCAAATATGTACTGCTGAAGTTTAAAAATAGCACTTGGGGAACGAAGACGAAACATTTACGACAATATTCTCCCGAAACCTATCGTAAATAACAATTTCGCGGTTTTACGCCCACTTTCCGGAGCCGCTTTCTAAAATCGTACTCAAACAATGTGGTACAAAGAATATTAAGCTCCTAAAGACTCGAAACAGATTCTTATCATTCTAGTTTAAATGATGCTACTCTCATTCTAACCCCATCCCATATTATAGTAGATTCCGTGTTTATGAACAAAACTATTATTTTGTTAAGAATGAGTTTTCAAAATTAACGCAGGCTTGAAATATAGTTAAAAGTCAACGTATTTAAATAAAATACGCACCTACCTCTTGCAAATATTCATTTATTTATTCATATTTCAAATTCAACATAAACATGTATTTTTGGAAGATAACAGTGAAAGTCATAAACGATAAAAAGCGATTAACACACATACTCATTCCCTAACAAGCAAGATCCGATTGGCCGGGACTATATTGAAAGGTACACGTAAATCTTTTAAGTACCGACATTTCCCTCCGTTAACATTGGATCTAATACCAATTACGTTGAGTGATTATGGGTTATAAAATAATTAAATACTTTATCCTCTAAAGATCCCACAAAGATCCATCGAAACGGGCGACCGCACTCACCAATTCCATAACCAAAAAAATCAAATTAACCGGGACTCGAACCCGGGACCTTAGGGAGGTCGAAGTGGTGTTGTTGTATGCATAATGCAAATCTTTAAAATACCAACGAATCCAAAATCGATTACGTTGAGTGATTATGGGTTATCAAATAATTACAACCTTCACCCAAGCACCCGACCCGTAGATGTTTAAAATATAACAAACGTTAAAAGCAACTGAAATTTCACGCCGCCTCATCACTTTTCGCACACTTAATAGGTCACATAAATATCCGACGAGCGCGGAAACTCTAATTATTCCACGCAACATCCTTGGCAACGAGAAAATGATACGCTCGTTAAACCAAATCAACATCAATCCAGACGTTTTTCCCGCGCCTCAGGAATCCCAAATTCCGGATAAATAGCTAATAATCCGGACATCGGGACCGGACTTGGAGCCCTGAATGATTGATGACCAAATGATCGAAAACCGACCGCCAAACACAACCCTTATCGCCATCGCGCTAATGAGAATTCTATTATTGATACGAATTTGACGGGACCTTAATTACCTTCGCGGAGGACCGATACTTATAAACTGAAAACACTCGATGGCCCTGTTGAACGGCGACTGACCGCCGAATGAATTGAGGGATCGCCCGGGACAGACAGACGTCTCGAGACGAGCGATGAGAGCGAGTTAAGATCTTCCGGATGTTCCTTTTGCTAGTCACGGATGACGAATTACCGTCCAAATCCGTTGTTCGTCGGTGCATTCGAAGGTGGAATGCCTTTGGCCAGAGAACATGGGAAACTCGATGGATGCCCGTGGAGATTTGGAAGGAACAAGTGGTAATATATCTTTGGCGACGTGTAGCTATCGAAAAGATCTGATCATGGGAGGAGAAAACGATTCCTTGTTCGCTGACGGGCAATGAGATCCACGTCAATAAAGTCGACGTTTATTTAATGAGGGTCCATTGACTTGGAACTGCATATTGAGCGTCTTCCTCGGATGACTCGGCCAACGGTAAATACGTAGTCAAACTACTCAGTAACCAGATCATATTTACGCAACCAGTTTTCGTAACCAACAATGGTCTACGCTAGACGACGAGCAGAAAAAAAACCTAAAATTGTGGAAACCATTCAAGAAGTGAAATATTATTTTCAACCCTCTACTCACCCAAACAAAATACCAAGCGATAGAAAATTAATTTGATTATATAGATCGACTTCACTATTATTCACTTTGATTGTATACAACGTTTTGCTTTATCTGAAATTTTACGAGGACATAACTATTAAAAAATAACTAATAAAAATTAGATTGCTTATTATGTTTACAAATTCAAAAGAAACAAAGCAACAGTACAGGAAATTGTACGAATATTTTCCTCCAACCGCATTGCGCATAATAAGATGAAATATTCAGCTAATACCATCATAATTACACTATAAGCTGGCCTAGTTAATAGTTACAAATCGTGCTACAATTCTAGAGGAGTAACAGTATACAATTGCCAACTCATGAGGAATTTAAACATAGAAAATAATTTCTTCCCTGTGAATCTAATTACAAACCTTAGGTTTAAAAGCGCTGATTAAACTAAAGAACAATCTGTTGCATAATGATGTTACTTAAACAGAAAAGTTCACAAAAGGTATAACAGTTTTGATATTTTGACATAATAGCAGCATGAAATAAAATCATCAAGTATTCTAAAACCGAACTAACTACAGCAAACTCAGAACAACGGCAAATTACTTTACATAACACCAGCTTACGAGGTCTATGGAAACAACCTCCTTTCCGCAACTATGACATTCTAAATCACGCTATCTTATGCTCTCTTAACAAACATGAATATTCCGTACCAGCTGCTGCGATTACCATAATCGTCATATAAATTGCGAGGAACGGTAGTCGTGAGTGGAAACTAAAAATCACCAGTCTGCGAAGAACTCGAACCCAATAGGGAACTTCGTGAACGTGACATAAACACTCGTGCTTTAGTGAGTGTCACTCCAATTACGGCGACCAAATCCGAATTATCCGCACTCCTAAAAGGTCGTTACGTACGTTAATGAGGATCTGGTGGGGGGGATCGCATGAAACCACCTGTTTACCATATACGCCGACTTTCACTCAAGAAAACGCCCCAGGCTGCTACCTTTTCACCGCTGATTTTCCGCCGTGCGAACAATTGATCGAGCTTATCGCGAATTAAATATAGCGCCTCCATTTGAGCACTCTCAATGTCGCAATCTTTCATCGACATCCTGGTATTTCTACTAAAATAATATGGAATCACTCGTAATTTATACTTATTTTTGCACACCTCCAATTTTCTTATACATTTCGATTGTATCTCTACGTTCATCTTCTGTTATGCGAACGTTTATAATGATTTAACTATGTAAATATGTATCTGAATTGTTTTGTTTGCCTTACCGATCCTTCTTAACCTGCTTTCTCCATAAAAATTAGCAAAGCGAAACCTTATGGTTTAAACCAGCAAGGTAGATTTCTTCTTTGTACTTTTCCATGCTATCTCTTTCTTCAAAATATATAAGACGAAGGGTTGGATATAAGAAAGGAATTATTATTCTTAATCGCACTTTAAAAATAAACACATCATCGTAATAATTATATCAATTTTCCTTGTCGTGATAAACGCAAATGCTAAATCCTTGGAGGAAATGCGAAGTTTAATCTTATTAAAACTAATCTGCCACTAATGACATTAGTTGAAGTCTTATTTCATGCACAAATATACTGATAATTATGCATAAGAACTCATTCTTCCCCAAATTAAGCTTTTTATCTAAACGAAAGTCTGAATTATGGTCAGTTTTTCAAACGCCTGACGTATGCAATGGAGAACCATGGACGTAAAGTGCTCTTTTTCATTACCGCGTGAAGTTGTTACGTGAAACAGTTTCCTTTATAAAATTCTGCGTTTTAAAAATTTCTCTGTGTATAAGTTGAAATCTTCACCATCTTGGCTAAGTATTAGCAATGGGTCGAGCTTATAGCAACTTAAATATGCCACCTCTACCCTCCACTTCGTACCCCTCTAATGTCGCAATCTTTCATAAACAACCTGGTATTTTCCTTAAAACACTTCGGCAGCTTCGGAGAAGTATCAAACGCAGTTAGGAAAGCAGGCGCCGCGAGACAGCGCTATAATGAACCGTGACTTAGCCGGAGATGTATTTAAATCTGGAACATCTCTAATGACTGGGAATTATCGTCGCTCCAGAGCGAATTTAATTTCCCTCTAATGGCATTTAAATGACGGGGAGATAAACTGGTTTGTCTTTTAAAAGCAGTCCGACGAGATGCGAGCGGAGGTGGGGCAACTACTTCATATGAGATCAATGTCACAAATGAACTGTTGCCGAGGGGAATTTTCTACTTCTCTCTGTAATTAAATCCATTCCGTGTTTGCACTACTTACGGTCAGGGGACGAATGAAGATCCGAAGTCATAATCTACTGAGTTTCAAGAAGGACCACGGTACTTACCTGAAAAAGAAGAAAACGTTGTTAGAACATTGATTGAATACTTACAGTACACCCGAAGAAGAACATGGCACTACTACGCGCAGAATAAATAATTTAATGTAAGTGAGGAAAGTGATATGAGGGTACGACATACAATCGACCTTTAGGATAAACATTGGTAAATTCGTGAATTCAATTTTTACGCAACGCAATTTACAGTGGTTACATACCAAGTCCAATTTCGGCAGAGAGACAGCCCTTACATTGACTTCTATATATTAAACTCCAATAATTTTATTTCACAATAATTTGCGAATAATAATATGGAGAAGTGCCATGAGTCTCAGCGGGTTCTAATAAACAATGATCAACCAAACATCACTAAAATAATTAAATGCCATGCACTATTGAATTACATGATAAAATGAACGCGTCAAAAGATAGAGAAATAATATACACCAAAATTATCAAAATACCTGCCAGGTTTATGTATCATTATAAACAGCTCTCATTGTACGAGTTAAAGAAGAAGAAGAAGTTTATAAATATAAAAAATTAACTTATTCAATCACTTCGGCCCTCTATTGGTAGAAGATAAAAATTAACTAATACTTTATACCGTAAATTTAAAAAATTATCTTGTATGTTTAAAAATTAAGCGTCCGATTAAATACAATGTAATTTCTTCTTAGAAAATAATCCTTGGCACCATAAAAGTGTGCACGATAAGGTAAAGACAAAAATGTACACGATTTTCAATTATATTGTACACAAATTTAGATGCAGCAAATTATTTAGGAGAAAAACACATATCCTGCCCAATGAGGAAGCAAGAAACAAAACCAAAAAATCTCACAGAAAACAATTCTCCCGAATCATAAAACACTATTTTCCTCAACCTTAACGACTTAAACACTGTTTATTCGCATATTAAAACGGTTCGCAGCCCTAAAACCATAGGAAAACAATCTACAAAGGAAGAATTTCCATAGAATCACATCTCCCATTTCCTCGTAGTTCTTCACAGACACAGCTATAAATTCTCACAATCAAATCCCCCTAAAAATACCCCCATTAATATCTAATCACAACCTTGAGTCTTCCCACAGTGAACACAATCGTGGGCATATACAGACATTAACCGTTAAATTACGAACTCAAATGAGCATCGCTTTACTCCCACCGTTTTTCCTAGTCTCCGCAACTTCCGGTTGCACGCGAAAAAAACGCCCAGTTGATCGCCAACGCCCTCTGCCCGGAAACCAGCGATGCACGCGACTAGGAAAACAAAGGGTGAGGGGTCGTGGTGCTGTGAACGCGCCGCACCGAATGGAGAAAAAAATATTCTGAGGTCGTCGCGGTGAGAAAATGTTTTCTGAAGTATCGTTTGCGAAGCAGTAACCCGTAGCGAAGAGAGGAAAGCAGGGTGTATTTACAGCTCGCAGTGGATACCACAGTTACTACCCATTTATATCAACATAATGCACCCATAGTGTAAATTACGGAGAAGTAAAATTTTACCGTCCAATTATCTAACGAATAATATTACTAATAAAAACATAAGTCATTTAAACTCGATGTGAGAGGGCATAACCTCGTGGAAGGTCAATTACAAGGAATGAAAGATAACTTTAGCATACTCTCACAGATTTTTATTTAAATAAAATAAGCTATCTTCCATAAGTCATTTAGGTAACTATTTTCTTGTTTATTATCCTAAACCTTTTGCAATTGGCCTGCATTTTCCTTGAATCCAACTTTTAAATGCTCATTATCATGTTTATATCAACATAATGCACCAATAATGTAAATGACGGAGGTAATACTGTCATATTATCAAACGAATGCTTACATAAGTCTTCTTGGTAATCAATCTCGTCCTTTATCTATATAATTTTCAATCTTTTGCCATTTTCCTGTCATTTCCTTGTAGCCTACTTTAACAATTCTTCATAAAAATAGGAGGACTATAAATCTATAGGGCTTCTGTATATATCTTCAAGAAATATATCTATGTATATAGAAAATCATACCATAAAATTTGACAAAACATAGAACAGTATAATACTATACATACCAAAAAATATAATTCACACGTATGTATTACGTTTAAGTGTTTATGTAAACATAATGGCAACATCCGCTTACTTAAGTATTTACCATTTCTCACCACGTCGGTGGAATAACTAACATGCAATACTAGTAACCCCTTAGTCCCGGTTAGTCACGTACTAGTCCTGGTTATTACTTTTAGTTCTTACCTAAGACGTTAGTTCTTAATTTTAAGAGTTATTCTACTCATACTGTATACATTCCTTCTGTAACTATCCAATACATGTATTTTAATGTCGAATTTAAATCGAAGATTAAATTCAATAAAATTTAATAAATAGCAGGTTAATCAAAATAAGCAGAACAAAACTACCAACAAGATAATAAATATATAATAAATAAATAAATACAAGATAAAACTACCCAGATAAATTACAACACGCTACAACCAATCAGTTAACCAGATACTTCTTTTCAATCTCATATCCATGATTATGGTTCATTCTACTTCAAATTAAACGGACAGTGACCGCCAAACAATAAATCAAACGCGGCAATAACTGTGCAATCAAGTGCGCAGTTGAACTCCTTTTTAATGCCTCTGGGAGCTACTCGGCCAGTTGTTTGATTAGCCATAAGATCGCGTCGTTAATATATTTTTAAATCTATTAAAAACGAGATGTCAGATACTTAAAAAGTACTTAGGACTTCGAGGAATTAACTGCTGGAATTTTTAAGGGTGGACCCGGCGTACCGTGAAGCCCATTCAAAATTTAATGATCTCTTTCTGTAAATTCTCCTTCCACGCCGCTAATCCCCACTGACAGCACAATGACAGAGTAGACATTCTCAAATCAAACGCAAGGTAAAGGAGAATTGTTACAAATGAGAATGAGAAGAGGAAAACCTTAGTGATCGTAAGCTTAGCATTGGCAGCATGACTTATCGTTGATGTCCATCCCTATCCGATCCAATGATTAATTCTGGGAGAATCGACGGTTTAATTTACTTGTACTGGCACCGATATGCTATTCGGCTGCCAAGATGGGGTAAACAACCAAACCGACTGTATCCACGATGTAAGTTAATGAGCAGAGACGCCAGATTTTCTGGATGCGCAGCGGTTCTCAGATGTAAGCTTCAATATCCTGGGAAATACTATTGGGATGATATCACGGGTTATTTTTCTAATGAAAATCATTAGACTAATTTAAAAGTTGAGAAGATCAACGCTGTAACACTTCTCAGATATGCAACAGATAATGATAATTACAATCGAAACATCAAAGTGTATGGTAAATCAATAATAGTGGAGAACTAAAACGTAATCCGTTATAGCTTTTCTAACGGCAGTTTTTTAAATTTAATTTTCTATGAATCTCAGGGGGTAGTTACAATTACTCCTGAAGTGTTTGCAACTTGAGATTACTCTTAGTTGACCAGCACCACCATCTGTCACCATCCACCTAGCACCCTCTGGCATGTGGCAATGTGTACAAGCACAAGCAAGAACAATTTCCATAGGCTCTTGCTGACATATATTACAGTAAATAATTAGTGAAATTTATATTTATTCCTTTAATAAACCACCATTGAAGATGTATTTTTGTATATATGTTTGAGGAAATATGAGCTTTGAAGCGACAATTCTCTTTTTTGCTGCCCGATTTCTCTTACAGTACCTAATCGGCTTATGATGGTGAATGTCTGTATACTTTACTAGCTGAATTTTATACAAGTTTCCTGGTATGGCCACTCATCGGAATTCCAGCAAACCACCTCGAATTAGACCACACAGGTTCCGCTCCCAAAAATAGTAAAACAGCTCCTTTCACAAACCAAATACTAGGTACACCATGGTAGCGGAATTTTCCAAAATTTACCAAGTTACTGATCACTCATCAGAATTTCAGCAAAGCACCCCGAATTAGACCACCCAGGTTCCAACCCCGAAAATTGCAAAACAGTCCGGACCAAATCGCACCCTACCTCTCGGCCTTCGGATAACCATCACCCACGCACCCATTGTAAATGGCACATTCTTTTCCCGCGTCCGCCAGCGCGAACTCACAAACCAGAACGAAAACTTATGAATGGAAAGCAGGCGTGCCAAACGACCGGCTGACCAGAGCGGCACCACCTCTGGGAGCATGAAAAAAACCTCGACCCACCCGGCCACTCTCCCCTCCGGACATTCTGTAAGAATTTTCTCATGCTACTCCGGGGACAGTGGAAGGCGGTCTCGGACCACGAAGCTGAGGAGTGTGAAAGAGGATATAAGCGTGACGGTGGGAGGTCACGCCAGGAGAGGGTGCCACCGCCGGGAGAGGTAAATAAGCCCATACGTAAGGGGAGGAGCGTTTCCGGTGGGAGAGGATGGAGGGAACAGATAAGGCGGATGGACGTCAGCCGACTTCGCAAAGAGGAAACACTCGACGGAGCTGCTCCTTGAAATGATTGCCATCGGATTTTCGGCAAATACTTATTAACACATCGCTACTCTCATCGCCGCTGCTTTGTTATAATAATGCCTCGATGCGCTTCGTGGAGCACGCTCGAACTGAGGTATTCGTGCCTGAATGATAATCAACTGTAACTGTTAAAGTTTTATTAGCAACGTGAATCGATACAATTATATCGTTCGGTAGCCCTACACAGTTCATAGCACACGAACATACTTTATAATGTGAATCACTGACTGTGATAAGACACCCTAACTGAATGTAGTTACGTACTCTACGTCAATCTACACAGTTATGTCGTTCAGTAACACTACATTGTAAGTTTTACGGTTCACTGTACATGGACATACTTTCTAATGTAACTCACTGCGATAGGAGACAGCATGAATGTATTACGTTACGTTGGGATATGCGATAAATCTAATCTCTGTAGCTATTTAGAAGAATAGGAGGCATCAACTAAGCGTTACAAAGAAGCAATAGCTAAAACATTTACTTACTTTTGGCAGTCTATTAGAGAAGCTTAGACGGTAGATTAGGTTATGATGTTGGAATTAATACACCCCTTTCCGTGTGCCGCAGGCGGCTCGCGCGGTATCTAAATCTGAATTAATTTGATCAAATTTTGTTGTAAATCTTGTCATTGATATTCTTTTCTAAATATGATGAAGTAACAATTTCGAAATTTAGGATTGTGCTGATTGAACTCCGGAGCAATTTCGATCACTCAATCAATAATGTGACATATGCAAAAAAAAAGGTTTTCAGCCTCAAGGTTTGGTGAAGTAATATTTTATTACTTTCTAATTAATGTCGTATTCACGGAATAAATCGAAAAGGAAATCAATCTTTGCATATACACGAAATATTAATTTAATATGAGACTGAAATGATCTACGGGTAGTCTAGAGCTTCGTCTACGAGAAGAAATCCACCAAAAAACAAGTCACACATAAAAATCATTTTGTGAGGAAATATTAAGGTTGTTTCTCATATCGGATTACGGAACCTTTACACAACCTCGAGGAAGATAATACCAAAGTTTTATCTCATATGTGGGATTACAATACTGTTTGACCAAGAATAAAACAGCAGGAAGGAAAGAACTGCTCTAAAAACTCTATTTATTTAAGAAAGATAAAAACAAAAAGGACTATTCCTACACAAACTTGCGGTCGAACAGATTTTCTCCGAGACAGGAAATGGGTGCGAACTCTCCTCGAGAATTTCACAGAAGTGGCTCAATTTCCGTTACTCCACTCTCAGCTTGGATGCATTAGTTCCAGCAGCAAAAACTTACTGAATGGTGGCTTCCCGAAAACATAATTCTACACTTCCGAGTTGAAACATGAAATGACACTTAGATCAACAGCCTTTCACACTGATACGAGTTTACAAAAAATATTAATCGTCCCTCTGATCAATCATTTAATTAAATATGTTTCAGGATACTAATGTGTGTTATTTTAACATGAAATAACCGATAATATATTTGGGAGAATGCATATACCTACCATCTACTAGTAAATACTGAAAAATGATTAATTTTACAACAAGTATGAGTGTAAAATACACTAAAACTCGTTAAACTAGATTTGAATCCTTATTTCATTGTTCTACATCTCAAATTTCCATCACTAAATAAAGTTTTCGACAACCATTTACCTAAACTGAACAGTAAATCAATAGTAATAATTAATAATAATATAATCAAGCCTTTTTTCCTTCTTCAGATGCATCTACACCATATGATTCAACAACGACTTACGTTAATCACCATTATTGTTAGTTAGTGTTGTAGCTGTATATTTGTTCTAATTATTTTCCTCTTATTTCCCTTTTGTCGATTCAAAAATCTCTTTAACTTTGTCACAGATTTTCACTGTCAATCCACAGCAAAGAACGAGTGCCACTTATAGATTTACACTGAAATATATAAATTAATAAAAAAATCGAAATAAATAATCAAAGCACCATAACCCGATATCAATAACAAAATTCTCGATCTTAGATTGTAAAAATTTTAAGCTACACCTTACAACCACACCTAGTGATACTTATGATGGTTTCTGGAATTTGATATTCCCTTTCAATTCAACAAAAACACAGCTTCTGAACAGAACCATCAAAGTAGATAATATCCACAAAAGAAAGCTCAAGGGGGACATTTTTTCAAAGCAATTCAGTGAAGCCACTACTTCCTTGCCGTCAATTCACGCGCTGTTTGACGAGTCACTTTTCTTCCCATCCAACTTTTTCATAATGCTTCCTAAGGTTCCCAAAGAACTTAAATTCGTTGGAGTAATGGTCGTGAGATACCAGACCCGGGGAGAGTCTAGAGTTAATGAGGCGAAAAGCCTAGAAGAGGAAAAAACTGGTCCCACAAAAGAAGTATAAAAAAGGTTCGGGTGTATAACCGTCCTTGGACATTTTACACCACACAATATATATTCTCCTCCCTGTATTGGTAGGTGATGCGTTAAGTAATCAATAACCGAAATGGGCTGAACGATAAATCCGTTCCACATTGAGCGAAAGTAAATCAATTCATAACTACATCCAATGAAATGCATTCACGCAACAATCACGAAGAAACTGCTACGTTTAAATAATAGTATCGTTATAAACAGCAAAAAATATTGAATTTGAGTTGAGTAAAATCAAGGCAACAATTCGTTAAAACTCATCATCAATACATGTTCCCATATGTATCTAATATTTTTATTTATTTATTTATTTAAATTTGATTCATTAACAGTCATTTCGACCAATTACAATGAATCTTACAACAATATACATTAAGAAAATCGTCATAAACAAATGTAATGCTAGAATGATGATGAAATTAACTTGTGTATTAAAGAAAAAAAATAAATCCAATTTTCGAAGCAATGTAACATCTTCGAGTGCAGCATGATACTAAATATCAACCGATTGCTTCGAGATATATTACAAGCTCAATGATGATAACTTCGCCAAGATAAACGCACTATCTGTAATCAAAGTGATCCATATCTTGGGCCCGACAAAGCAATCAAGCTTAAAAGCTTAGAATGTGCAAACTTAAGACAATGATCTTAAGTCAAAGATAAATTTACGAAGACTACGACGAACCTTTGTATCTAATAAGATAGATTAAGATAAGAGATCACGGCTTATACGAAGCCAAATATGAAATTTAAACATAGGATAATAAATATTCGCTGATTTCTTATATCTTCGCACATTAAAATTAACACCGGTTACCTAAATTCTATAAAAGTACTAATCAACGAAGTAAAACATAGGGCAAACAGTAGAATGACAATACTGAAGTGTTTACTTATCACTACAAGGCGTGTACTTCAAAAACTAAACATTAACGTGAGTCAATTATTTCTAGGTTACCTAGACTCGAACCGATGTCTTCAGGAAAAATAATCTAGCCTCCATTCCAATCACTATAGCTCTAATATTCACTCAGTTCTAACGAAACACGGAAAATGCAGGATTATCCGGAGAGTCTACACGGAACATAAACGTTTGGTACCCAATTCACATTATAAAAATTATCCAACGATGTTGAATAACACTCAATGACCCATAATCTCTAATACGAAAAAATATTTAACAAACATCCCCAAATTTATGGTAGGTTTCCTATATGAAGAATAATAAAATACATGAGACACCAAACCTTTAACGCAAAAAAATGTTTTTAACTAGACAACGATAGTTTTGACTCCAAGGGTAATCATCAGATTCTATGTGGTGAAACCATGGTCGTACAGTAATAAACATCCTCTGTGCCAGTCTAGTGTAGTTCATCTATATATATAAAGCAGAAAGTCTGTGGGTTTGTGTGATTGTCTTGGATTGGAGTCCATACCGTTTGCCCGGTTTGAGTCAAAATTTCTATAGGTGGTCTTTGATATCAGGAAGGAAGTACTGTTACATTTTATTCGATAATTTTGCTGGGTTCGAACAGAGATCACTCAGATAAGTTTCCATAAGGAACACATGTAATTCTCACTTTCATAGATTGCAGGCTTTATTTCTTTTGAAGAATTAAATTAGAAGGAATAGTCATACAGAGTCACAAAAACACCAAAAGAACGGTAATTGAATGCAGAGCCATACTAGGTCTTGGAATATTGTTTTTAAATCGAAACTTTAAGACTTTTCACAAAATACGCAAAAACATTCCAAAATTACTGAGGTTATAAACAACCAGTCCCCCAGACGACCGATGCGATTGTGGAATCCGAGCACAATAGTAAGATTAGCATGGGATTTTAGGTGTGTATACTTAAAGGTACTCATTGCACGACCGACAACTTAGATTCATTCTACTTCTACATTCCCTGTTGAGAAACAACGCGCGCTTCAGCTAGTTATTACATATAAAAAAGAAAACGAGTCGAAAGGGAGGTCGTCCGCGATGACATCGGCAGAACCGAATCCCCCAGCCCTAACACGAGCTCCCTATCCGAGTAAAATAAGTAATTGATAATTAGCGACCTTCGCTTCCTATCTGCTTAAGCGGTCGGTCAGCCACTCCGATAGCCATCTCGTGAGACGAAGCCCATACATCCGATCCCGTCATAATTTACGCTCCGCCTCCTTCTTCATCAATCACCTTTTATCTGACCGAGAGATGGAGCGCTGATACCGGAATTACATGAGCCGGAAAATAAGAAATCGGCCTAATTAAAAAGATCCCGAGTGCATTTGCGAAATAGCGCCCAATCTCCCGTCTTTTGTTTTCCAATGCGGAAGAGATAAAAAAAATCGATCGCGAAATCCAATTTAGATACAGAGAGATCTTTTTTATTGAGAACCACTCGACGGTTGTGCGCAGCGTGAAAGAGCGAATTGAAAAAAAAGGATAGGGACATGCTCTTGCTCTGAAAAAGCGTTTATCGTCGCATCTTGAAGTGCTTTACACGCCTTACGAAATGAAAAATGATTTCTTAAAAGGTTGACCGACGAGAGCGACTTTCCAGGAATATCTGCACCGGTTGATACGCAAAAAATAAGAATGCGGTGGAGAGAGGAAATTCCGCTCCTGGTGAGATCACCCGACACGTATGCACGTGAAATAGATAGTTAGACAGATGGAGCAATTAAATCACATGATCGGAGGAAAAACTATGTCGACTACTCACATTTTGATATTTTTTAAAGCTCTGATCGCAATATCAAAAACATGAGGCAACACTAATTTTTCTGCAGTTTTTACATCGGCAATACTTCTGCAACACCAGATATACAGAGAGTCAAGGTTTAAATAATTTATAAACGAATATAACCAAAACCAAGAACAAAAACGCAGAAAAAATGCTTAAAATGATGAGACAATAGCTATTTAGATTTAACCCCTTATACTTAAATGTATACGTGTAAACAATATTTCGTTATTATTTACGCACACAATATTTTTGCGATACTCCGCTTCTAATGTATGGTCAAATACATACAGAATGAATTTAATTTACAATTTCGTGAGTCCAATTAGCACAGAATATCAATTACGTCAAAGTTACGAACTCCTAATAGTTAGAACTCCTTTCGGATATTAATGAAATTTCTACGAGTAAATAAACCGAAATTCAACGAACATGACCAAACGATATTTCAAATTTATTTATTTTTTTAAATATCATTAATAGTTTACCGTGAGACAATAAATGAAAACACAGGAAGGGGACCTTTACAACCTCCATCGATTCCTAATGATATAACTGTGATTAAATAAACACAGAAATTCTACTATAGAAGAACACAGAATTTTAAAAAAATATATTTACTTATTTTCAAATAAGAATACTGGGTTTTAGCATAACTGAATCTAATATATAAACAATAGGAAATTTTTCCTTAGACCGCAAACTTTATAATCGACTTTAGACAAGTGCAACGAGAGTATGAAAGACTACGCTTGAACTGCAATTAGCTTACCTACAATGAGCCAGAAAAAGAACTGTGTAATATGCACCAATGAAATAACTTTTGACCTCATGGACGACCGATTCCTTTGAAGTCTTTCCCCTCTGTCAGCACCGAAAGTATTCCCAGGATCATTTTGAAGAAGTCGAAAATCTGCAATTGCTCAGATAAATCTCAATCTGGTTACAACATTTGCGCGGCGGTGCCTCTAATTACCGAAATAAGAATGACCAAATGGCGAATGTTTGGCGTAATCGCGCTCGTGGTGATGAAGTTGACTTTTCTGAGCGACGAATTGATTGCGATGTTAATTGGATCAACAACGGGCATCACTTCAAAGGCGCACTCGTTTCATCAGCTGAGCGACGGTTAATTTCGCCAGCTAAACAATTAGGCTTTTTATCTGAACCTTACGTATCGATGGGAAAGACCGGTTCTGCGGGTTTCAAAAGTTCCCCGAATACAGCTATGGCGCCACATTAGCACATCGTTGCTATTAACAGATGTTGCGAATTTTGCTTCAACCTATTACATATCTATGACCTTATATGACAAATAATTGACTTAGCACCCGTACCAATGCAATAAAACTTCGCGAAAAAAATGTTGTGAAGACGACCAGGTCAACTAATGGTTGTGTATCTATCCAGTACATTACATTTTATACATGACATCACTAATTAAAATATTCTACGCGAGATTTAGCAGCGATAACATTATTTTACTAAATCTTTCTTAGTTGAAGCGTAAATAGATATCAAAAATATAAATTTAAAATGTTTGATTAATGTCGAAGAGTTTACATGATGCAATCTCGTATGTATCACCTATAATCTCCGGTGTGGACATTGATATAAACGCATCAAACATGTAATAATCAAATATTTACTGAAAAAGCATTTCGTCAATAATAAGAAAAAGGAAATCACATGCCAGTAATTACTATTAAATTATTAATTATGAGTAAGTTAGACTTTATCCATTTTTCTGAGAATACAGTCATCTTATAGTTATTGTTAATACATAATGTAAAGCCAAAATATAAAGTATCTTTGTAGGTATAAGACTACCACCAGATATAAATGGCGTCCCCGCAGAATTGTTAAAAATAATGCTAATAATAATGTAAACAATAGTAAAAATCATGATGATAAACATGATGATTGATATTCTTTCGCATTAAATTAATACTAGTGTGTGTTTCCATTTTATTGAAGTAATGCCCTACGCAAATTTTTGCAGATCATATCCTTGGGACAAATACAATTCTTGCAGTTACGATTAAAGAAAAAAGTATAGATAACAATCTTATCCAATCCTTGGGCATCCTGAACAACCACTACTCTATAAACCATAAACACAATTCCAACCACACACCTACAAACAAGGAACCGAAACGAACATCGTTAACAACTGAACGGCTCCAAACCTCGGACATAATTGAATCCCCTCCGATAACCAGTGAATAACCCCGATACCGCAGGAAAAATTCAGAAGAGGTCTTATCGAAACTTCTATTATCTCTCAACGGTGAAACAAAAGACCGAGCCGATACCTCGGACAGATACGGGCGCGCGAAGAATGTCGAGATAAAAACACCCACACTCGTGCGATCTCGAGAGCAGTGGGCGCGGGCGTAATTGAAAAGGATTATGACAATCTTGTTTTGCTTCGCTCCGCGGTCCCGACGGCTTTGACAGTAAGCACTCGACCCACGGACCCCGCAGATAACGCCGCGTCTCGAAAATAATTCGGGGCAAAAAATGTGGAATGTTTTCCTCTCGAAAGAGTTTTAAAAGTGATCTTATCTGCCCTCGACGTCCTATCGAATGCGCAACCCACTTTCGAGACCTTTCGGGACAATGAAGATAAATGAAGAGGAATCGACAATGGATTTGAGAAACCCGTGTACTTCTCGGAGCGCTGTTTGAGGTGCAAGTTTACCAGTCGGATGGGATAAGATAAGGGGTAATGTATTGGGGCAAGTAGGACGCTTGAGAGCGGTGCGATAGTTTCTTTCGATGAAGTGAAATTTCCTTCCACAGAAGTATGAAGTTCTTCGCAAGTTTCTAACAGTGTAGCTCTGTGAATGAGGCAGATACTTCTGGTGGAGTAAAAGATGTGACAATCAAAGATACGACAAAGTTCATATTACATCACTAAATTCTTTTTCTTGCCACGTCCATAGCACAAAGCAATTATAAAGTGAGAACTCTTCTATTTAGTTTTTCTTAGCAATTAAATATCTTTCTTGCACAAGATACCAATGAGGCAACTCATAACTCAGTCTGATTTATATATCAATGAAGAAAGGTTCCCCAGCCCTCTAAAAAACACACAACGAAGTTCTATCAAACTGGAATTAAAAAATACAAAGACACAGACACATTCCTCGCTAAGTAAAATGCGCATTGAATCGAAAATCACAGCTATTAAAAATAAACCCGTACATTCTCAAACCAAATTCCTGTAAAATATTTTTCACACTTCTTTCTGTGGGAGATAGAAGAATTGTACCACTCCTATTCTTTTTCGAACTTATTTGTAGCATTGAAAATATGAAAGCCACTGAGGTATGAGTGATTGTTAACATTGGCATTCCGTTGGGTAACTACTTGGAGATTAATATGAAAACTGAATCTTGCCCGGTGACACCCGGTGGTAATCCATTCAAACTTTAATACAGAAAGCAATGGATCTATTCTTCAATGCCAAGTTATTGAAATTAATTTTCAATAAAATACATATCTATAAAATATTGTATATATTTAATAAATACACCATTATCTAATATGAAAGAAATCTTTGATAAAAAATTAATCAAAAATTGAAAAATTTCATCAAATTAGGGTTATGTTTAGTTAACAATCCTTTTTTTGCACAGAAACACGCCTAATCCTTCCAGATATACCTTCCATAAGAGGTCAAAAACAAATCTACTTCAATACCCCGCAAACAGCCTTTGGGCGTGAGGCAGGAGCTAACCGTTTAAATCTTAACTGGTCTCCAGACCGGTATAGAAGGAAACGAGAAACCTCCGTCCGACCAAAAGAAAACACTCAATCAGCAAACCGACCCCGCTTCGTCTAAAACACCTCTCCCGGCAGAAAGGCACTCGATCCCCGGAGATCGACATTAACGACCAGCCGAAGAAGTACTTGCGATCACGAACGGCGGATAAATGCTAAGGTTTTTCGGGAGTGGTCGGGTCACGCCCGCGACGCGTGAATCGAGGACACCTCATGAGCGTGACGCAACCCAGCGGCCGTGGCATTATGCCGCTTCCGGAAGCTAACCTTTCACCAATCCACATCCTCGCCTCAATGCCGACCGACGCTAATTGTTTTCCCGCGATCGACGGATAGAGCGGCGAAAGTATCGGATAATCGAAAACCGCGTTAACCGACGCTAATGGCTGTGATAAAGCGAGGCGAAAGAATCGCGGGAGCGAAACCTGAAATTACCGTTGCGGCGAATTGCGTGTTTCGCCGAGTTTGACTACGTACTCCGAATTACTCGATCCCGGAGTTGGGTTCGAAACGAGAGGTGTAGAAAATTAACGATAATTTGGACGAAATTAATGATTTGAGGGTGGGCTGTGGTTGGTGTTGGGAGTACATCGATTCTGTTCCAAATGACACAACGTCGTTTTCAAAACCTCCGTCTTTGGGATAAAATTGCTCTGAAAATACAACGAAAAAGGATGACGAAACTAGGGGAAGAATATCGTACTTTTAAGGGAGTATTTAAAGCTAAAAAAAAACATCACAATGATGCTAGAATTCACAAAATTTAGAACTATTAATATGTATCATATTGAAATGAACTAGATGAATTTCTCTGAATATCATTTCTTAGCCACTTGCCAGTAGAGGATTAATTTTATGAGGTAACAAGCAATTTCATTTTAATCATTACGTGAAATTAAATTTATCATTTACATATCCAAAATGTAAATGTTTTTAATATCATAAACTTCCATAGCGCTTAATAGGGATTTTTGATTGTATATGAACCTACCGAAAGGTTTAACACTCATGAATGAAACTTCCATATAATGAAATTTATGTATATGTTATTTTGCTTATTGTTTTGTTTGTGATATTAGTCTATATTATCATAGATAAACTATACAATATGTTCATGATGACGTAGAGTAACTTGTCTTTCGACTTGTGTAGAGCACTTAAGTCCACATTTATTTGAACTGCTCTACGAATGAGATCATACTTTTGGATCAATAATATTATTACTAATATCGTTATCTACCAGAGCTCCTGCTTAAAAGTAAGGTAACAGTAATAATGAGTTTGAAATCTGCTCTAACAAGAAAATGGTAACCTTTTCGAGTAGCCACTTTCGGAAATTCGGTTTAGGTAAATTCCCAAGGATACTTCGATGGAAAAAAATTCCCAACACTTTAGATAACAATGAATGACGCATCAAAAACATAAAAACGTCGTACCAACAAATGGAACAATCATGTTCGACGGATACCCAATCAACTCTTCCACAAAAGCCATTTCAGAACCCCGCTCCTTGGAGATATCCAACTTACGGATGTGGTTTCTAGGAAAAACAGACCAGCTCCCGAAAATATTAACCCCGAAGGAAAAAAAACCTCACGACACGCGCTTTCTTAAACAGATACCCAAAGACGTGGCGGTCAAAGCTTCACTAAGGCTTCTCCGTTTTCCGCCCGCGTCGTACGGCTTCCACGAGTGCATGCCGGGAAGTGAGGAGTTCATTAAGGTCTTGAACCGCTCAGAAATTAGATATAAGACAGGGAGCACTTGGAAGTAAACGGTACTGAGAAAAAATTGCTACTTCGCATGAAACTGATCCGACAGCATCCTGGAGAGAAATCTTAGATGAAAAGGATATCCACGAAGAAAACTTAAGCAAGAGTTCCGAATTGTAAGCAATATCGCTACCACAGTCAGAAAACTAGAAAATTAGAAGACTAAAATATGTACGAAACTATATAACATAAATAAAAGAATTAACTTCCATGATTAGTCTTAGCACGAGATAATATCAAATCTTAAATATCAAACACACGACAACAAAAAGTTCGAACAAGTTATGATGTAATATAAGAAGATTGGTAAGACTAAAATAAATATATAAGGGGTCGTACACAAATTACGTAACGCAAAATTCTCCAATTCCGACCACCCTCCCCCCACGTAACGCCTGGCCGGACCCTCGTACCAAGACCGTAACGCATGGCCGACCCCCCCCCAAATTGTGATACGTAATTTGTGTACGGCCCCTAAGCTATTAAAAATTGTTGAATATATTAGAGGGACGTCTGTCTGTATGAAATTCAGCCCGAAGAGCGGTCGGAACCTCGTATAACATTAGCCAACACGAACTAGTACATGTGAATGAAGCAAGATGTCGATTGAGGTGGTTTCGCATTGCTACGAAGGACGTACTAGAACTTAAAAAAATATACAGCTGACATTAATCAACCCCTTACACTACAATTTATTTTCTGAATATCCTGCCTGTATCCACTATTAATTTGTTTGTGTTTTACAATGGAATGGTTAGTAATAATATAATACTTTTCTGCTTGTATTTAACACAGAACTACAAAATAAAATCTGGTGACGAGCTTTCAGCGCAAGCAGTTTTTAATTATAGATAAATTGATGATATATATTTAGATTATACATCATTATGAAATGCATCCGAAATTTCTAAATAATTCCTTTTTCTATCATTTCGATCAAAATTTTTAGATCCACTATTCTCTGCATACAATATGAATCAATAGTTGTAAGGTAAGAGCGTCCAGCTAATATTGAGAAAAAACTTCAAAATATTATTACTTAGCTACCTTAACAGGCAAGCTAACAATTACGGCGAAAAAATTCCAAAGATAATTACCAAAATTCCTAATAACACCAACACCGCAGGTCAAAAAGAGCTAATTTCGGCAGTACTCCAATTAGCGATGATGAATAACCCACATTCAAACCCGCGACATTATCCCCACTTTTCCATCGCGACACGCATTTTATTCCGCGATAAAACATTTCCTTGCATCGAGGTTAAACAGGCAGATGGGCAATTGACAATTGATTACATAGATCAAATGCACGCGGACATAATTCAAGCCCGAATCGAATATGCAAATTATCGGAATCCTGCGCGGGCGAAAATCTGTGTCCATTTTCCGTCCCGCTGAATCCGGACAATGCGCTGCTGATAATAAGGTTTATAATAACGCGGGGGCGACCGCGGAATTCGGGACCGCAAACGGAAATGCCCGGTCGACTGAGATGGCCGTAAATTATGCAGCCGTGGAGGTTAACATCCGAGTTTTTCTTTATTTCCTATCAAGAACGGACGATGCGAAAGAGAAATTCAGATGCGCGGTTTTTCCACCCTCGTTGTTCCATGTTGATCATTATCGCGTAGGAAATGGTCGGTCGAGAAGAATTAATTCATGCGATGATTAATTGTTTATGCAATATTGATAATGGCGAAGGATGGAAGTCAGTCGGAACTATTGACGGATTACGAGTAGATGATAACGAGGGTAATTACAAATTTATCGCCGAACGTAATTCTACATCCACGATGAATGTGAGAGGAAAATTTCGTAAAAACATTTATAATAGATATTAGACGCCAATATTTTATTAAAATTTTTTCTCGAATAATTTCGGAGACATTAACATATTTATAAATTAGTGAAATAAATTATACTATGTTGCTGTTCTTTAGCAGCTACAACTTAATTTTACTGAGTTGCGAAGAGAATGAAAAGAATAAACTTCTAGTAAGGGCAATGGAGATGAGAATGAGTTTTAAAATTACTGTTATATGATTCTGAGTTTAAGGCGCAACTTCCTAGTACTAATTTAAATTTAATTTCATGGATTAGAATGAGGTTTTAGATTACCAAAGCTTGACTCTTTAGTAGCAAATAGATGCATAATTTAGTGCAAGAATACTAAAAGTATTTCGAAAGTTCATAATGGAGGATTTCAAAGCTTGCCAAGGGTGTGGCAATTTGAGGTAATTTCCAAATTAAATAATCAACAATTATTTTTTTAAACGCCATTATATCGAGAAAGACGTAACAAATGTACAACAACAGTAAAACTCCGAAATCTGATACGAATTCAAGCTCCTATTCAGATACTAGGCTAATTTCTAAAACTATAATAACTACATTAGAGTTACAAATGCTCCAAACAGCCGTAAACAACTTAACTCTAATGTAGAAGCAAACAGTTTCTTTTACTCCTTTTAGAAATAATAACTACATAAATTAGTAAATCTATTAATTTCCACGATGCTCCTTAGCGATCAAAATATGATTGCGTGAAATATAATTTTAAGCAAAAAGCTTTGAATGAATACGACAAAAATCTTGGAAATACCGACTGACAGCACAATCCTCAACTACGTGTTACCCAAACATGACAACCAAAATAAAGTGAACAACCACAGGAAGCAAAAAAAAATTACAAAAGAAAAACAATTGCTTTTCCGACCACTACTGCCCTCATAAAGCATCTAACGCGCAAAATCGTAAATCTGCAAGTCGGCAACTTTCTAACACGAGCGAGCCTGACTCTGCTATCCGTCCTTCAAAACGTTTAGTAAAAGGGTTTCTCCTGCTCCAGAATAAAGAAATTATCGCCGACGGATAGATAGACCGATACGATCCTCGGCGTGTTTACAAACTAGGAACACACGCATCGTAATTGGCGGGGAGAGTGCGTCAAACGCAATGACGTCACTGGATTGTAAACGGCTGGCCTAGGCGGAACTAGAAAAACAGGATGCGGCGTTAGGGAGAAAACAATGAGCTGCAATTGCCTCCGGTTTCCAGTGCTTACGATGCATCCGGTATACCCGCGAATGACCAGCCACACTTTCGAATCGCGAAATCCGACTCTATGCAATCGCAAAGCGAAAGAAATCGTTTTCCAAGGAGTCAAAGCTCGAAATGTACAGCTAACAGCATAAAAAAGTTACCACCTGAGATACAACCAGCATAACTCGAGAAGGGCGAGTCTTTCAGATTCTCTGTTTTGAGCGCGCTTTTCGTCTTCCTCGTTATGCCTGGCACGTTTTGAAGGCTTTTGTGATGATATATATTTTACAAATACTCGCTAAAAGTCATTGCTTTTGCTGCGGTAGAAGCAGTATTGTATTATGAAATAATTAAATTCGTATTTCGTTAAATCGGCTCGAATCTCAAGCGTCAAGCTCTTCTTCTTAAAATATCGGACAAGAATTACTTTGGCTGCTCATAGTTCGTCCTAACATATATAATACATAACATTTTCCATTAATGCAGATTTATAATGAAATTGGTTATTTCAGTTAATGCTCCACGCAGGATGATCGTTTTCGCAAAGATTATGCTTAATTATGATACGATAATTAAGAGAATATGAACTACTGTAAATCAGGTCAACGGAAGTAGGAAAAATAAGAAAAAAACGTATATTATAAATATAATAATGGTGTTGCAGATTTGTGAAAAATAGTTAAGTAAGAAATACATTTAAATTGACTATCCGCGAGCCTCCATAAGGCTTATTGCAGAGAATGTGAAACACTCAACTATCTAAATAATTTACATATTTACGCACCTTATACTATATGTAAGATGATAACAATATAAACCATCTGTCCTCGCTATTATCTCGCTGTAATATTTTCACCATCTGGCTGTGAAAATAACGATCGTTGAGAATAGGGATCATGTCGTCGCGTATTTCGTCATGTAAATCACAGCTAAGGAATATCTCTAATAATTATTGTCTTTACAGAGTTATATTTTTAAAAGATACCCAGCGGAGGGCTCCGATCATTTTGGACTCACTGCTATCTAACCTGTAGTCTCTTAACTAACAGCTTTATATTTTACGCGCGAGAATTTCTTTTGGGTAATGAAATCAGAAGGACTAGTCGTGCAGAGTCCAGCAAAGCGCAAAAAGAATTGAATAATATACTTGTAAATATTGAATTCCTTTATTTAAACCTCCGTCTAAAATTTTAAAATGCTAAAACGATTAACAGTTTCTACATAGAAAATAGGTATGAGCCAACAACTTTAAGCTGTTACAACTCCACTCTGAATATTCGCACGTGCATGAAAAATACATTTAAATCTATTGCTAAGGATCTCTGTGGCAAGCCCACCTTTTGATGCTACGTCTGCTTTTAATGTTTTTGTCTACATAACGGTTAATCGGTAGCATGCATACCTTCCTTCTCAAGAAAACAAAGGGAGCTTCTCCGTGGGGGTGAGAGAGGAAAGAGAAAGGGCCTTCAATGGAGCGGTCACAGGTTCGTCTTCAGTGCCTCTAATTTTCGAGGCATCGTTTAAGGGTTTTGTATGAGAGAGAGAATTGCCTGAAAATGCCATTCTTCGTCCTGGATGGTGATATAAAGAAAAGTTCATCGAAGATGGAATATGAATGGGTTACTTCATGGAGACGATGATAGGAAAATAAACAATGGGAATACGGAATATTTTATGCTTACTAGGAAAAGAATGTTTATTCTCTTCAACTCTAAGGCATACATTTAAAAAATATGAAGATAATGTGGTAAACAGGCTCAGAAGTGATGTGCAGAGATCCTGGGATGTTGGCTATTTATAAGATTGAGAAAACGATTCAAGCCATTTTAAGACAAAATAATGCAGGTTAGAGGGTGACCGGAAAAATATGTTTTCAATGCTTCAGCCAGAAGGAATGTAAATTAGATCAACGATTCGAAAAAGTTCCGATTTTTGCGGCAGTTTGCAAGTTTCATTTTCCTAACATACTGAATTAGGTTTTATGTGAACTTACTTCTAAAACGTTCATTTGCATCCAAAATTCATAAACCATTAACAATAGACCTATCATAGTCGAAATTATTTATTATCAATGTAAATTTATTTTGCTTCGAAACTTATTGGCATAGGATAGGATATAATCATGTAGGCATATAAGAATATGCATACAATGTGCATACATTCATGCATACAATTAGAGCTTTTGCCAGTTGATCCCACACAAATGTCGAGCTATCACACATTTAAATTTCTGCACCTTCAAGACGTAAATGTCTTCCTTATCTTTAAACCAAGAAGTTTTAAGGAAGAATAGGTGAGGCTTGGAAACCAGCATTAAGATTCAGCAGTAATAGATTCTCCTGACACATTTCCCAAGAAAGGAAGCTTTACCCATCTTATTTAAGATTAATTATGGGTAATAAGTATGAGATGTCAGTATTTCTAGTGCTTTATTCAGTAATCGCTGATGGACCAAATTGGCCTCTCATTAAAAAAGGAAGGGTAAAATACGAAGGCTAAATTTTAATTATTAAACAGCATTTACCGATGTAAGGGCAACTCAGATGAATTACGCCTGATTTAGCAGTTTTCCTAAATGTAATTTCCATAAAAATATAGCCATAGCTCAACGACTATAAGGAATGGTGGAAATAACTAAGGAAAAAGATTCACAATTTCTTACATAACGCAGTTTTACCAAGTAACGGCTTCTTCAATCAATTTGAATTAAAGGAAATTACTCAGAGAACTAGGACCAAAGAAAGCTGCATCCATTGCGAAGGAAATTGATTCCAATCATTGGGAGGGGGTAATCTGAAGATTATTGACATTCTGGGCAGACGTTTAGAACTAGTTCCCCTTAATGGATAAAAAAAGTTTACCTAAATATTGTGACCGGGTGTAATCGTTAAAATTACCTAAGCTATACGAGTATAATTTTATCATTGAGAATCTTCAAGGGATCTGAGAAGAGCCCATAAATGCTGTCGACAGTCTCCCAGACTGCCCATTTCTCGGACCGTCTATGCTTTCAGGAGTAGAATTAAGCATATATTAACCGTAGATAGATCACTCCCGAAGAAATTTAAGCTTCGGAGCATTCTAATTCCAAAATTACGTTCTCAATATTTACATTCATCTTTTCAGGCTTTTCCTTCTAACCAATGATTTTCATAAACCTTCAAGATACCCTTAGAAATCAATCAACAACAAAACGGGAAAATTTAAGAAATAGCTATTTGCTAGCTAGCTAAACTAGCGTTCCTTTGGTTCTTTTTCATTACTATCATTGAATGTATAGTGTTTTCAATCCTTTTATCACATTAAATGTTAGATACAGTTATTAGTTTCGTAGATTTTAAGAACCTTAAAAATTAACATAAAAAACCACCAAGAGAAAGTGAATACATTTTTTCTCTCAGTGTTGATGATAGCCAAAACGTTAAACTCATCTTGATTCACTGATAAAATTTGCTAGTCAATCTCAACTGGTTTATAAAATATAAAATAAAGATGTCATTTAAATACGTATTTAAACACAATTATAATAGTCATTACTGTAACACACACGCAATAACTTGCCCATCCTGCGTCGAGTACTAATAAGTCATACTCTAGCTAAGTCTTAAATTTGGTTAGACGTCGATTAACATTGTCATGCAAAAGTAACAATTCCACGGATAGCGGTCTTATCATTTTTCATAACTGATTAAATAAAAGATGGTCTTCTTAAAATACTGAGAACTTCGAGATAAACAAATTGTAATACTCTTCGGAGTCGATTGGTGGTTCAGTAAATAGCTAAAATAAATGAGAGAAGTAACTTTTGTGAAACAAAATTTCGAGAATTTTACCAAAAGGACGTCTACCGCTGGCCTTTTACTACAGTATTTACTGTGAGCCATTACTATGAAACGATAAGGAATCCATGGATCCAATTTTTAGGACGGTAGTTTCATCAAGCGATTTATGATTATTTTCATTCAATCCACATCAGATAAACAGTGAGATTTCGTAAGTTATAGGCTGAAGAACCTACAACATTTCTAATCTGATGCTCTGCAGTCCCACTTTATGAGAGATTTATTTCTTCGAGTCATTCTTCTAATTGCGAGCTAAAAATTATACATATATCAGAGAAGGCTAGTGGACACATTATTTTAGATAAAATCAAAATGAATCGAGCAAATTTCAACCCGTCCTCTTCTCCCAACGAGAAAGTTTTTCCTTTCCATTCCCCTTTGGTAACAAAAGGTTTATCTTGTCCTTTTCCCCCACCTATTTCGTTTTGTCCTGTTTAACAGTTTTCCAAGAATTCTACCCTCTCACTTGCAGGTCACACTTTTGTTCCCTCTCATTCTTTCTTCTTTTTCAAGGCACACGCCATATGGAGGATCGCGTATTTATGTAAATGTTGAAGAAGGTGCTAAGGTCAAAGCTAATTGTGAGAATTTGCTACAGTGTTGTTATAAGGATAATTCATTTTTACAAATTCTTGGATTATATAATCTATAGGAGTCACGAGAGTAAGGGGAAATGGTAATCTAGAAAAGATTATTCCTTATTTAAATCAATCAAATGAGCTTTAAATTTGGTGAACTCCATAGGTAACTAAGCAAAAGGAAATAAATAACTTTGTCAAAGTTACACGACTTTTTGTGTGGAATATGTGGAACTTTTATTTCCTTGTGTTTATTCCTTAGTTATTTCTCTTCATGATAGAACGCTTTTCAATTGGGAAAGTTAAACGAAAGGGTTGTAAAAGGAATCAAATTAAATTATAATAATCCACCGAATTATGCACATATCTTATGTATTCAGCAAAATTCAGCCTGCATATGTTTCTGTCCGCAAAACTCAAAAATCACTTGGTCGATTGACTTGAAATTTTTATAGAACATTGCATTCAAATATATATATACGAAAGTGTTTATATTGTAAAAAATGGTGACACTTCGTCCTTGCTTCGATCCCAGACAAGTCAAAGCATTTCCGTAAGAAATGCACGTAAAGTTCATTTTTGTCGCTGCATGCTTCATTTCTTTTGAAAAATTAAATTAAAAGTAATAGTCATACGAGATTGAGACAAGAACCAATAGCAGAGTAAATGAATAGAAAACCTTATTTTGGTCGTTTATTGTTGTTTCCGAATTGAATTTTCGAGATTTTTTACGGAATACAAGAAAATTTTTGTGAGTATAAACAGCCGGCCCCCCTGACGACAAATGCCATTGTTGAATCCGAGATCCTGCTTTTTGGCCAATTTGAAATAAAGAAGAAGAGAATAGTTGCTGGTTTCGTTCACATTGATGAGCATAATCAATCGTTGGAAGTGATTTAAACGATCGATTTTCGAAAAACGAAATGTGAGTTAATTTGATATCGAATTTTGTATTCAGTTAAATTCATTTGTATTGTTTTGGAAATGATTTAATAATCTGTTATCGAAAATTAAAGTGAGAGTGACTTTGATTGCTGTATTCAATTCGATTCATTTCTTTAGTTATCTTCCAGTCGATCGTCGTCAAATTCAATAGTACGCGTTAACACATCAAATGTTGCGGCAGATAATGGATAGTAGTAAATGATTTTTATATAAATAACGAAAATTCTCCATCCAAACGCGAGAACCAAGCTAGCGTAACGGACCATGTCCTCCATCTTTCTTTTCTCTCCCTCCCTTCTCGAGAGAAAGGCTCGCCGGCCCGAAATTTGGACTTAGAATTTTTTGGTGGGTCAGGGGTGGTAACTTTTTTTTGCTGTTAGCTGTACCATTTTAGCAACATACGTTACACAAGGAAGGTTTTCGATGAAATTGACATAAAAGGAAAACAGAAAAATTTGATTGCGTTGATTTATTTATTATTATATACGCTGCATGTAGAATTTCTTCTGATGGCAGTACCAACTACTGTCTATGAACAACGTAAATTAGCTTAGCTATTAAGTATAATTCGACTATCATACATTCTCATCAAGAAAACCCTTAAAGATCTGTTCTAAATATTTCTCTAAAATTTAATGACACAAATTTTTCGCATTTGAAGATTAAAATATATACTCTGGATACGAAACCAAAATGTCAAATTAATCAGTAAAGGCGACCAAGAGAAATAATTTACAAAAAATTACTACGCCACGCCACACAATTCCTGCACAAATAATACAAATATTTTGGAAATCAAAACTCGTGGAAAAATAAATTAATCCTATCACCTGAATATTCATTTCACCATGAGATACATTTGGATGTGAATTTCGAATTAAAACATTTATATCATTTTGAAAAATACATAATTTAGCTTGAAAATAGTAAAAAAAACGAGATAGAACTAACGGTAACTTTTCTGGCTCCATTCCGAAATAGTTGAATACTGAATAAAATATTCCCAATTCACTTAAAATAATATGGGAAATAAAAGTACAACAATTTAACCAAGCTTAGTTTATCTTTGTTTTTAACATAAAACGCAAAACCCTCACGACCAAAAATTAATTTCTGGCCATACTTCCAGCATCTCTCATAATTCCCATCCATCAACATCGCAGATAGTAATAAAAAGTACTGCAGAGCTACAACGTTCGAGAAATATATCCAACCCACACCAATTCCCTAGTTTCGCAATCACGAAAATGAATGAGAAAGCCAATTCATCAAAACCACGAACGACTTTGAACACGGACGGGAGCACTGTTACATTACACCACAAAGCCTTTGTTAAGCTAGCAGTTTGGCAAGATCAAGAAAAAGTAGAGGCTTAAAAGCGTTTATGCAGTAGACAGCGATCTTGTTTCGATCATCTTGGCTATTGCTGCTGAACAATGTACCGTTTGCTGGGACAAATTAATGCGACAAGAACTGAAATCCAATACTGGACGGGAACTGCCCCGAACCCGGTTCTGAAAGGTCACGGCCGGCGGTCGCTAACGCTGCCAAACTACTTTATGCATAAGTGGAGGACTGTATATAATACAGCGTAGTTATTCTCGGATCCGGATTAGGTGAGCTCAAGTTGACCTGCCCTCACGAACTCCTCAGCAAGGGGATGACGTTCTCCGATCAAGTTGTTAACCGGCTACGCACATAACGACTTCTGATGACATTTAAACGGTGCACGTGAGAGACCGCATTGAGAAGAAAGCGATGCTTGAATGTGCTTTCAATGCGGCGAAACTTGGACATCTGAGTTGGTCAGGGAAAAGGTCACTCATGTGTTCACAAAGAGACCGACTTCGATCGGATGGATTCTAATTCGAACTCTGACTTAAGAAATCTTGACGATATATGTCAAGACAATCGATGGACGAATGCTAAATTTGTAGCGAAGTTTCTATAAACGACTAAAAACACAACATAATGCATTTTTTGCTTACAAGTAGAAAAAGTTTCTTATAATATTCACTTTCACAAGGAACCGCCGAGTACATCACTGTCTTACAAAAGCTGGCATATGAGACAGTTTAACATGAACTAAAAAAAGAATTTACAAATGAACACCAAAAATATATTAACTGGGCTGGACAACGCCAAACCAAGTCTCTAAGTTAGCTTTCCTTCAACATACATTCACTTACTCTAAGCAAACAATATAATTCTTTATTTTAATTTTACTAACCTGCCTTAGATAAAAAATGATTTTTCTCAGGTTAAACATAAGAAATCAAATGGATAAAGTAAATAAGTTATAACAAGAAAAGATTTTTAACATATAGAAGATATAAAATACTCAGTCAAGAGAAATTGAACTCCGTTACGTCATATTTTGTCCAGGGACAGAAACTTAATTTTCAAACTAATATCGATTCATAGAAAAATAGGAATATTATTGCTAATGCTCCTTGTTTTCTAAAGACCAAGAAGCCCTTAAAAGATATCGAGAATTAGTCACCAAAATCTTTTATTATGTTCACTTAGATTCTTGCTTCCCCGCATAGCCCTGGTAGTAACTTCGCGATAAATGTTATATACTACATTAATAGCATATTCAAATAAATAAAAACGATCATAATAAGAAAGGATAAATCAAGTGAAGTAGAAATAAAACTCGCACAACATCTACAATAAATATCCTAAAAATCAATAACTCTGGCAAAGCCTCAACGGGAAATTCCCAGTTTGCGTCCCATACAGCACGAACATTTCCAACCCACTCAACACGATCCTGCGACATAAAGCGAAATACATGTCGCGAGTATAGGTAAGAGATGGAGATTTCTCGGGGAACAGCCGGGAAGAAACCGGGGAAGGGAGAGGGGGAGCGGCGGGAGATAAAAAAGCGATGCCGGTGGAGTGGGGAAGAGCGAGAAGATACTGACAAGGAACATTAACGGAGTGTTACTCACCGATTTCATTCAAACTCGGTAGATTCAGAGCTGATGGTAAAAAAATAAAATCTGTGAAATCATTCGTCCCCTCGTGACCTAGGAGCCGAGATATTCGAGGTCAAAAATTGCAAACTGACCACCCGGGCCCCTCGCTAAGACGCCGTACTCCTAGACGCGGATACCGGCCGGGAGTGCCGTCGCATGCGGTCGCCGCGAAAACGAAGCGCGGTCGGAAATTCGAATGGTTTTCGGCGGTTTTCATTCTACAATTTGTAAAGAATGAAATAAATTTCGATTACATGGATTCAAATTTGATTTGTATTTACGTCGTATTTTTATACACAAAAGTGATTTTTTTCAAAAAATCTTTGAAACACAGATTAAGTTCACAGTGAGCATTCACTTTATGAAGGTTGTATTCCCACATACAGTTTCGTCTTGTACATTTTGTTTGACTTGGGTAATGGAAGAGATGAGACAGTTGAAGAAGACTTCAGTAGTGAATCCCAGGGAGAACAAGATGATACATCTCCTACTTCTCCTTCATCTTCAACGTCTTATGAAGCTTCCCCCATTAAGAAAAGGAAACAAGAACCATCGATGCATCAGAAGAGAATGGCTGTTGACTTTTGGAAGTCTGGGAAGAAAGGGCCATTGAAGTTGGATACAGTTCGGCACAACTTCAGTTTCGTAACCAGCAGGATGCTGTTACATCGCTACGAAAAGTAGATTATGGAAGCTGGTTCGTTGAAAGAAAAGTTTAAAATAATCCGCTCTGGTCTTCTTTTCTTCTTCAACGCAGCTAAAGATCAGCACTTGATCGTTCATGACAGAGACTTACGAAGGTGGACACTGGAAGGAAATAAAAAAATGGAACATAGTATCCCTAATTTTAAAGCAACATCTGTCTGGCTACGAAAATGAAAAAGGGCCAATAAGATAGTTTCAAGGAAAGTGACAAAGGTTGTTTCTAACAAATATTCTTTGGAACAACACTCTATTATCGGAAAATCCAAGAAATTGGTGGAAGAAATGAGGCGTGTGATCCGAGAAAGTGGCGCATCGCAAGAGCTAAATACCGATCAGAGCAGTTTTAAAAAAGAGGTTCATTCCGGCCGTACGACAGAATTTCGAGGTGCAATAACAGTGGAATCAGTCGCCCAGTCTATACATGCAACTACACACACTTATACGATCCAACCAACAAAATCGGTAGAGGGTGAACTTCTCTCCCCTCTTCTTATCTGTTTACAGGAGAAAGATGGTTTATTTCCAAAAATGTAAGCATCTTTAAAGTTTTAAATATCTATGTCATGGCGTCGACCTCTGGCCTGTTAACAAAACAATATTTTAATGCAGGATTATTTAAATTTGTTCTTTCCCGTACATGAAAGACAGGTGTATTCTTTTAGTAGATTCCTGGGGATCCTACAATGATCGGGAATTCATAGAAAAAGTGAAACCGCAAAATAAGTTTGTGGGCATTAAAGTGATTCCTCCAAAGACCACGGGACTTATTCAGCCACTGGATATGTATTATTTTAGAATTTGGAAAGACTTTGTGCGGAAGGTTTCTGATCGAGTGCTGTTAGATCAACTAGACATTTCCCTTTTTCAGAGGGAAAGTATCCTAAAATTACAATCCCTTACGCATTTTCAATTCCAGGCCCCAGATTTAATAATTTTATTAAGTGCGTGTGTTTCAAAGCAGGATATATAGAGCAGCACCCCGACTCTCTTCTCACTCCGGTGCAGCATTGTTTTAATGAAAATATTTATGAAAGTCGATGCGAAAATGTACAAGACGAAACTGTATGTGGGAATACAACCTTCATAAAGTGAATGCTCACTGTGACCTAAATCTGTGTTTCAAAGATTTTTTGAAAAAATTCACTTTTGTGTATAAAAATACGAAGTAAATACAAATCAAATTTGAATCCATGTAATCGAAATTTATTTCATTCTTTACAAATTGTAGAATGAAAACCGCCGAAAACCATTCGAAATTCCGACCGCGCTTCGTTTTCGCGGCAACTGCATGCGACGGCTCTCCCGGCCGGTATCCGCGTCTAGGAGTACGGCGTCTTAGCGAGGGGCCCGGGTGGTCAGTTTGCAATTTTTGACCTCGAATATCTCGGCTCCTAGGTCACGAGGGGACGAATGATTTCACAGATTTTATTTTTTTACCATCAGCTCTGAATCTACCGAGTTTGAATGAAATCGGTGAGTAACACTCCGTTAATGTTCCTTGTGAGTGGTTTTCTTTGTACTCGTCACATAGCGAGTCAATGACACAAGCTGCCGGAGGAGAAAGATGGAGGTGTAAAAGGCGCGAGGGTGGAAGGAGCGGTGTCTCCACCTAGATGGAAAACACTGGAAACAAAAGCAAATGGGGGGGCGAGAAAGAAGACACGTTTTCCTCTAACCATAAAACTCTGAGAGGACCACACAACACTTCTTCCTAATACAACGCTCTCCTTTGCACGTGTCGTATCTCTTGCATCACCCACTGCTCCAGACCGCATAGCGATGCGTTCCGGAGTACACGCGTTAACTCTCCGCTTATTCCCGTATGCATATTATATGCCTAATTTAATCGTCTATTAATATGCACATAAATATGCATAACCGCCGTGGAAGTTTATTCCCCCTGGTATGTTCCCGCGGAAACGGGATATTGTTTAAGTTTCATGCGATGTTAAACGCAGATTAGCTAATGCAGAAATTGCGGTCAGGTACGCCATTTGACTTCTGTGGTATTTCTACACACAATATAATCAAGTAATAAATATAATCACGTAATCAAATATAATCAGGTAATAATACAATATTTACACAATGAATTAATGGTTTGAAAATTGAGAGGTGATTTAATTTATTTATTCATGATTTCTTTAAATATAACTTCTATACATTCATAGTAAAAGTTGTTCACTTTTGTTCCAAACTAATTTTACTATGCATAATAAACTAATTTATAAAAATGAAAATAAACCGCAGACTGTATTTTCCACAAAAGTTTATTAATACACATATGTGCATTAATAAATTTTTGTGGAAAATACAAAGTCTGCGGTTTATTTTCATAAATGGCGTTCCACCAAGTAAAGTCAGTTCATATCGATTTAATTTATAAAAAGTTTTACATATTTATACTTATACGAATTTTCTCTTACAGTTCAGGAAAATTCTTCCAGCCGGTAAGGTCATTAAAAAGAAGACTGACAACTTGAATATCGAGCTCACCATGGTATGTACAATTTGCCAGGAAAATATTTATAAACCACTTCAATACAATCATTATCGTATAACAGAAATAACTGCATGCTGCCAACACATAAATGATGAGGGGAGATGAGAAATAAATACCTTGTGATAGTAATAAGAATAAAGCTACGAGAAATAAAACTTCTGACTGGGTACCCTTTTGGCTAGACTTTTACTATCACGAATACACTAACTGTGATAGCAGTGTTACTAAAAAGTACTGACCGGACTAACTCATACGGCACTTGCGCAGAATTGTGATTCATAAGTGGAATACTCTTCCTCAAGGAAGTGCCTGAAAATTAACAGCAGAACCTGCAGATTTGCGTTACATTTAGATGCACAGCCTTATTCTACCCAATGCTAAATCTTCCTTGAACCTGCCCCATCCAAAACCCTACACCTCTACCTCCTACCCCTCCCTTCTGCTCATCACAGTGCCATCAGCTTTCATGAGACCCATACACTCTCTACTAAGAATGTAATGCCAAAACGTTGAGACCCATTCCAACAATGCTTAATACAACATCTTACTATTCTTGTGGAGACCTTGCCTCCTCAACACTTTTTACTAAGAACGTTATACCACCAAGTTGACCGATTCCATCAATGCTTAGTATAACATCTTACTATTCTAACGGGTACTTTCCCTCACCCTTGGTTCCACTAGGTTCCCTAAGAAGACATTCAGAAGGGTGGGCACACAGTGAATAATTCACTGCATCTCGTACGCACGATAGAGGCATTTTTTCGCGGCATCGTCCTCCGCATACGCACTCCGACGCAAGTGCATCGCAGCGAAGAATATCAAAGCGTGTACCAGAGGGCCCTCCGAGCATTCCTAATGTATCTCCTTCAGCACATCTTCCAAATTCCTCCTCCGCTAGATTGTCTCCTGAAACAGGATGTGACTTGGAGTCGCCTTTCCACTCAGAGTAACGGATGATAGTGAGTAAATTGGATACGTAAGTTGCGTGGAGAGGTGTGACTGAAATCCTTAGATCGACTACGCGCACTTTTGATAAGGAGAGACGTGCAGCGACCAAGCATAAGTTGAGAA
This sequence comes from Sympetrum striolatum, assembly GCA_947579665.1. NCBI lineage: Eukaryota > Metazoa > Arthropoda > Insecta > Odonata > Libellulidae > Sympetrum > Sympetrum striolatum. The sequence goes on from OX388348.1 coordinate 68,563,105, forward strand.
TTGCCAGACTAACTAAACAACAAGTCAGTAGAATGACGGGGACATATATAATTTGAGGAGAGAATGTTTTCATGTAAAAATGATATAAGACTTCACTTTCTCGGCTGAGTATCTTTCCAAAGAAGCAGGTATTATTTGATAGAATTGAAATTTTTAAGTACCTTAATTATTTATTATGGCTCTACAGAGAAGAAACAGCTCTGAGAAAATATCCAGAAGGAAAAAGAAACATTACATTATAAAGATCGCAGCCAAAGTGATTGAAAAAAGTAGCCAATTACGTATAATCTGCAGTTAGATTCACCAGAACTCGAGTATATATAAATATCATTCTAAAACTTACACGAAAAATCACCGAACGTATTTACTAAGTTACTTTTGATACGATTCAACAATATCACTCCTAGAATCAAACATAATAATTAAAAGCAAGACGAATTTGTAATACAAAACAAACATGAATCCTCAAGGCAGTTAGTAATAGAAGATGTGCTAGTGAGAAGGTGTTTGATGAAGTTTGTGTCTCCTCAAATATCTTTTGTTAAATCGACATTTGATACCATGATTAAGAAATGTGGCCGTACCTTAAATTATTACAAACGATTCATAATAACCAATTTCACAGAGTACCTCACATGGATGACGAAATATAGCAGAATCAAACCAGAACGTCATACACAAAAACCTAACCATTCAGTAAACAAGCATTCGGACTCGAATTCACGCGAACAGAAAGAAACCATTCCCTCTAGCAAACGCAAACGACCAACCAGGGATTACTCGACGGCGGAAAAAGCAGCTTAGCATACGTGCTGGAGCAATAAGAAGCGGTCATCTGTGGCATATCAAACGGCCTACGGATGATCAACCGAATTTGAATCTCTATGAATCCGATAACCAATGGGCACGTCCAGAATGGCACGTGACCCCAAATCGACTGCCACCCCAACCCCCAACCCAAACAAACAATCCCCTGCCGACACAAAAGACACGTTTGCAGCACGCGTCGGGGAAAAATCACTCCACGAATCGATGTGAAGGAAAGGGAAACTTGTATCCCTGGCGAAGGGGGCATATCGAATGAGGATGCAGGGGGTATTATAATGGGGGTGCAGTCGAAAAATCAGGGGAATGAAAAATAAAACATGGGCGACGTTCGGACCCTAGCTGGATCCTGTGTGAACTGACGCACAGACAATAGCGGTCTTTTGAGACCCCTTTAGATTAAGTGCGGGAAAGAGGAACTGACAACTCCAGGACGAGATAAATGATGAACGTACATCAAGATATCTGAGAGATGTTTCGCATTACATATTATAATCCTCGAACGAATTAATGAGACGATCTGAATACGTAAGATCAAGGGAACATGCAGTACCCAAGTGAAAATTTCACCGACTAACCTCTACAGAAAACCAATCCATTTCCATTCTTCTAAACTAATTCGCCAAAGGTTTAACTCAAACAATTAAGATTTGAAAGTGATAATCTATTAAAGGAACTACTTTAGTCGTTAGCCTTAATTACCGCCCAATATTTATACTTCTTTGGAAACAAGATTAGGGTATAGTGCGGAAACTTCCTAATAAGATAATATAATGAGAAACCGGACATGTATATATTCTAGAATCCATGTGTCGAAGAAACAGGTACGTTTTTCACTCAGGTGACAAATCATTCACGCGGGGATAAAAACTAAGATATCCGTCCCATATACATTAATTGCGAGTAAAATTCAATATATTCCTGATAAACATGCTGGTTTTTTTTAAACCCCCTTCTTTGTGGGTTATCTCAGCTGTAAATATTTTTGCCAAGCTTCACGTAGGGCTTTTGAACCCAAACCTAAATGTTTTACATTCTATTTTAACTCAAATCAGTTTCACTATTATATTGTAAAAAGATCTTTCATAAATCAACGATAATTTAAATGTAAAAGGAGACGAAAAAGTCTCAACTTTACCCAAAAAACGTTATTTATTTCAACATAAAAAATAAAAACAAACTGTCATACTTCCAAAAAAAAAATTACAGAAAAAACACAAAAATCAGAGAATTAAATGTATCAAAGGCATTATTAGTTCTTGAGTTCATATCATTGAGTTGAGGTGAAGTTTCACCAAGTTAAGGCCGAATTGATTGAGTACGTTATTCATTCTCACATTCATAAAGTTGAGTTGAGTTGAGGTGAAGTTTCACCAAGTTAAGTCCGAATTGATCGAGTACGTTATTCATTCTTTTATTGTGTGACCTTAGGAAAAGATACACAGTTAATAATAAATTGATAAGGAAAATACTAATAATGCACTGATTAACATGAAGGGGTCTCTTGAATCGTAAACATTATTGCAGGAGAACTAATTAGTAAAGAAAAGTTGGAGCAATCCGCAACAAGGCACCCCAATACCTTAGCGTCTTCTTCCTCAAGAACCGACACAAAGAATCCCACCTACATAAACCGATTAGTCCAACACGATTGGCAAACTGAAAACTGGGTGAATCACCCGAAATGAGCACTTCCCCACCGACGCACCCAATCAATCCTCATAACGAAAGAACGAGATCGAAAATAACCCTCGGAACTCATCGCACAAACGAAACTAATCAACGGGGAGACCGCAACTCGGGGGGTCCTTTGCCAGCCTTCATTTATCGATCAAATAGCGAGGGCCCGACCCCGACGGACTGCAAGGGTTTAGGGTGCAAAGGAGTAATGGAGATAAGTGAGCAGGAAGGAAAGTAAACAGGCCAAGAAGAGGGAAGATGAGACGGGAGAAAATAGACCTCGCTCGCACGGAGCCCTCCGAGGGGGAGAAGGGCAACCAGAAGGGGGTCTCGAAGACCAGAGGGATGGAAGTTAGACCGGAAATTGGTTTGAATAGAGGGCGCGAGCGACTGCATCCGAAGCACACACGCACCCTCGGAACAACACAAACTGGGGAGCAAAAAAGAGGAAAGGGGAGACGGACAAGGGCGTTGGGAGGGAACAGAAGGCTTCTGAAAGACCACCCCAACTCACACCACCGACCCTGGCCGAGAAGAGAGCTTATAGCTGCTGCTGGAGAAGATTTTTGGGGGGTGCTTTAAAGGGGTGGTGAATTAGGGCGTCGTTCTCGAGGGGGCCCGGGGATTGCCCCCGTTGTAAAAGGGGGAGTTTTCTGCGCGGACGTTGTAAAGAACGGGGGAAGGTAATGGGGGATGAAGTGAGGGTATTGGGAGTCATGAGGCGGCAACGTAGAGGGCTTGACTCTCGGACGGGGACGCCGAAGAGAAAGTGCCGAGGGGACGGGGAAATGGGAGAAAATAACAGGGAGCCGCGTCGGGTCAGATGAAAAGAAAATAGCGAGTGGTTATTGGGGAGCCTCCATCTTCTCCCTCGAGGGTTGGAAAAGGGCGATGTTTCTTTGTATTAAATGGGCTTATCAGCCCTGTGTGGATGCTTTTTTGGGGCGGGGTGAAGGTGGAATCATTTTGAGAGCAACTGAATCGATAATAGATATACAATTAGGGGAGGGGTTGAGCTGTAAAGATTATTATGTATGCATTTGACGAACGAAGAGGATTAATCAAGATCGACCCGATAAAAGAAAGCTTTACAGGGGCAAAACTCGGGTGAAAAGACTGAAAAATAAAAATAAAACACTACTACAAGATATGTTTTGATAAATTCATTGCCTATACGATATTGGAAGAATCTAATTCTATAGATACCCCACTACACAAAGAATACAACACAGAAATAATTGGGTGGACTGTTGAACATAATTACAAAAACCTACGTATTGGCACTCCATAATATAATATAAAGAACATGTATAGTTTAAAGGTCGAGTTTTCACATAGAGTAATGGTAGAAAGAACGAAAAGGGCTTACTGGGCTTATAAATATTAAAAAAAAACATTAATAAGACACGATAAGCAGATTAATACACATCAAAACGTCATGGATACATTAGAGATGAAAATAAAATTTAAATTTAATTAACAAATAGTTTAAATTCGATGAATATTGATGAAATAGGTATCTATGATTGCATAAAACAATCTGAATAGTTATCAAGCGAAATGCTACGATTCAATCTTTTTAGAACCCAAAGACATTATGCAAATAAATCATTATTTCACCTAATGATTCCCTTATTTGAATCAAGTAGCCCACTTCAAAGGCAGAACATATCACTTGCGACGGCATCATCAAAAACATCAATCTCCAAGCAGGTATCCAAATCCGGATCACTTGCCACAACATACAAACTCGGTTAACCCATTACATTACGTTGTACAGTAATAAATCTCCATCGGCGTGATAACACAAAGTATGACTACGCTCATAAAAGCCAGGACAGAACATCAGACTTGATGAGTGCTAAACAGAATCAATCTGGGGGACAATACCTCATGGAAGGAAAGCCATTTCCCTAACGACCTCGAAAGGGGACAAACCGACTTTCCGGGGAGAATTTGTGAAAACAAGTGCGGACGATGCACCTCTGAGGAAAGGCAGGGATTTAGGAGAAGGACTCAAGAATACAGCGGGGTTCTTAAGGGATGGGGGAGAAGCTTCAACCTTGGAGGATTTACTGCCTGGCTTGGGAAAGGACATAGGGGACAGTGAAGCTACGGTAAAGAACCCGTAACTAGGAAAGGGAAGGACACGAGAAGGGGACTTCCAGAGGGTGAAGGAGACTTTTAGGGGGTGAAGTGGCCAGGGGTGGATGAAAGGATGAGTATCCCGACTAACCACCCCACATGTCCCGAGGGGTGCATATTGGGCGGAACTGGGGAGTCGGATGCCCTCGGGGGTTGGATATGAAGCGCAACCCCCATTTGCCTGCTTTTCAAACCTCCGAGCACCCTTCCCACCCCCCGACACTTACCCACTCCACCACCGGGGAAAACCAGTTTCCTTACCGACTTCCCCCAAGTTTTCAACATGCTGTCGGCTACCACGCACGTATACGGGTTAGCCTTTGAATTTTTTCCCCAGTTTACCGCATTAAAAAAAATCGGTTCCACGCCGCTACCTTGCGGGACCCCGTCCGATATTCCCTGGAGCCCGTTTCAATCTGCTTTCCCCGGCTCGAAAAACGCCGAATCCGCCTTCGCGCGGAGGTGATTAAAGAGAATTCTTTCCTCCCCCGTTTCGACACCTACACTTTTCAATCCTCAAATAACCCCCTCACCCCTCCCATTACGGACGAAATTGAACTCAAACAATCTTAATGGATCTGCATACACGGGCAGTTTTTAAGATTACCCGAAAGCGTGACTGCGATTGAAAAGAATCTCATTGTTTAATCGATTGCCCGTAAGGAGGGGGCCCATGAAAAGAGAGAGAGGCTACTCAGATCTTTCCAATCATCCCCTCCAAAAGAAAGAAGTTACTCGCACAACACCGCTACAAAAAAACTAACACGGGTTAAGAAAGCAAATGATCCTCTATCTCGTATCTCTAATCGAGAAATAGGATGGGGCATCTTATCAGCTAATAGTTTGAATGGTATCAATCTAGAATATAAATACATAAAAATTTGAAACTAATATAATCTTAAGAGCTCCATCGATAGCAACCCAAACAACAGTAAAGCAGGTAAATTAAAACTGGATTAAAATACTAGAATAGTTAACATGTTTTCGATAGATTTGGCTACTCACAACAACCTGGCAGGACAACTGACTCAAGCAGTGATTATTCGGTAAAATGGTACTTACCTGAAAAGAAAGAAAATTCGTAAATAGGTGATAAAAAATTAATACATCCTAAATAAAAATATAAACTATGCGACAGAGAAAAACCAATATATACTATCTCAGAAAATCAACATGATTGGAAAAAAAATTAAATGTAACCAAATTGTTCGTATTCTTACCGAAATATTAATATACTCTCATACTTAAGGGTTTCCACAAACAAAAGGGAACAAAAATAACAATTTTCCGCATTGTAATTGTAGCATGACATTTCCTGATAGAATTAGGATGGATGCATCTTCCAACACAAACATTATTACATTTTTAAAATAACTACCATCGAAGTAATTCCAAGCAAAGTCTACTTGAGATAATTTTACACAAACTAATGGATCTTAGATGTCAAGTGTCTACATAAATCCTTCAATGGGAAGAGCACACCGTTACTTGAAAAGGAGTTTTGTGGAGTTGCTCAACCTATCTTATCGCTCTGGATTACATCTGATCGAGATAATCCTTGTGGAATAAAAACAACTTCCTATCTTCACACGAAGGTGCATGTGAATGCTGTCTAAGGAACATTCCAAGAGTCATGAGAAGATTCCTAACAATGTCGAAAATAATTTATGACCGATACTCGTCAGAAAGTCTGAAGTAATCCAATAAGACTCAACCACCTTTAACCAATTGCTCAAGTTAAGTAAAAATTGCATTTTGTAATCAAATCAATTTTATCATCGTACTCTATCTCCCTTGAATATATTGATGGAAGGCTGATTGAAACGCAACTGGTATCTCTAAGTTTCGGGACTTCATTAACAGTCGGCAGCTGAGAGGTTTTTAATAATTATTTAGCAACTATAGAATACAAACAACCAACAACCCTCGATACCATGAAAATGTATTTCAAATTTTTATGTCGATTAATCGAAAAGCATATGGAAAGGTGGACATTTTAAATTCTAAGGAAACTTCTATCCTTTGCATTTTGTTACCGAAACTTGCATTGCAGTTAAGTATTCTAGTAGTTGATGCAACACAGTAATTCATGAAAAAAGTAATCCTCAAATGTTGACAAATCGTTCCAAACCAAATTATTTATACAAGCAAAAATGTATCACGATTGAAATACTGATGTTGAAATTAGAGAAAATCTGGGATATTGACAACTTCCAAGATACTAATTCCGGGAATATCTACAATCCACACCCATATTTACGACCTCCCAGCCCTCCCTCCTCGATCCGAACACTCCATGTACACAAGCAGGAATAATAATGCTCTACGAGCGCCTTATCTGGCAGTCCATTCCAGCTATATCCCTCACCTCACCTCAACTCCCACGATTTATTTCAATTGATCAATTTCCATACCTCTGGAACTCTTCCAGCCGCTTTTACGGCAAAACATCCGGGGAGAAACCTCATTCCTTCCCGGAGAACGCCGAATCCGACGCGAATCGAGTCTTGGGAAAGATACCGCATTATAAATTTCCCCGGCCATCAACATCTCGGGGGGAAACATTACAATGGGCAGGCTGAGTGGGTTGAGCAACCAACCGACACTTGGCTCGACAAAAACCCCACGAAAGTGATTAGTAATGCCTTTCCATCCTCTGTTTGATATCTCCCTCTCCGGTCGTCTATTGACACAGCGACTCCGGGATGGGTGGGCGAGACGGTCGGCACACACGCACGGGGCAAATATCCACGCATCGCGGGCAAACTCGCTCCACGCCAAACCACACACACTCTCCCTCTTCCCTCGTTCCATTATCGCTCCGTTCCCCGTCTGTTTGCCTTCCTTCATTATTTATCCTCCCTCCGCTATTCTTTTCCCTCTTCCCCTACCTTTTATCCTCTTCTTACGTTTTGATACGGCGAGGGCTTGAGGACGCCGAAAATCTGCTTTTCCCGAATTCCCGCGCTAAAACCGTTTCCCTGTTCGGCAATTAAGGGGGCAAACTACTTATTTGGCCGAATGAGTGCGCTTTGAATCTTCGCCGCGTACATGCGATAATTAGTGCGTTTGTTTCCGGGGATGACGCGGGGTTTCGCGGAGGTATTACGGGTGGTAGGGCCAACCGTATGTTTTAGGAGCCATCTTATACCTGAAAATATTAAAACACCACTGACAGCATTGTTAATAATAAGAGTCACAAATATACCTTAAGTTTTCAAAAAACTGAGAAGAAGTCTTGACGTACGTTTCACTACTACGTGTAGCATCTTCAGAAGAGAGAATATGGTATAATGTCAACATGAATAAATTTCTCAAAATATATAACCCCAGCGACTTGATCACAATACATTACAAGTCATCAACCGAGTAACATCCGATAAACCACATTTTACCACTCATCCGGAAACACAATTTTCCGGAAAATGACACCCTAATCTTGGACCCATCTCCTCTCGGATTCCGCGGAATGACGAGCACGGACATTTTCATTGGAATTATCTCTCCCATCGAAACAACGAGGAAAACACGAGGCCTATGAAAGCATTCGGTATTGAATATCTTATCTCTTCCACTCGGCCGAGCAACTTTCCACCGCTCTCTTCTCGCTCCTGTGTCTTCCACATCGATACTCGCATTCCCGCAATAACCTCGCTTTTATTACACGCACCCAAAACTCATCTCCGAAACCGGTTGATTAACGAATTCGGCGGGCGAGGCGCGCGACGTTGCCGCGAAAAAAATCAATTCGGTCCCTATTTATTCAAACAATTAGTGATGGAGAGAAGAAGATGTGATGGAAGACATTTTAAGAACTAAGTTGCATTTATCCTTAACGTTGCGTCACCATAATGCATTTAACTCTACAGTTTTATGATTTTGTGTTATGTTTTATAATAGTATTTTGCTTTCATCTTAGTACTTTGTTTTTGTATTAGTGTTTTTCTTTTGAATTTAATTGGAGTTTTTGATTTGTTTTAGTATTTGTATGTTTTTGGTAATTATTTATTCATATACTAAATCGTAAGTTCTTGGGAATTTCCTGTATGCGATAAATAAATTATTATTAATGAAACTAATTAATTAGGTTAACTGAGCTTTCCTCCGTAGACATTATTAGAAACTGAAACTTAAATCATTCTTAAAAGCAAGTGAAAATAAATTTTCTTGTAAATAATAATAATTTACATATCTAACACTGGTTACCTTTATAAGTATATAAATATAATAAAAGCAGTTAAAAGTTATCGAGTGAAACGAAATTTACATATAAAATATTTGTGAATATTATGCTATTTTTATTATGTTGAATTTCATATTGTTAGCAATTTTTTGTCAATGACCCAAGGAAAAACGGACTTGAGAAAACTCTGACGGGGCCAGGAATCGAACCCGGGATCTTCCTCAATCCGAGAGGCAACTTTAATTAATTTTTTCTTGTTATTGTATTTACTCTAAAATGACTCTATAAGCGAATCTTTTACTTAAAAAAATAGTACCGATTCCTTCACGAAAAAATTAATTACGTAGAAGAATAATTCGAATAAAAATAGCTATAGGGTATAGAAATAGCATCAGAGTAAATGCGGAAATTTGAAGAAATCTAGGAAAATTTTTAATTTAAAGTTTAAAAATCGATTCGACTCCTATTTATTTAAATTATTATGGGTGGAGAGGGAGAGGAAAAAATATCAAGCAGGCGGTCTTGTTTGCAGTTACGGGTCGGAGTACAAACCGCGTATCGAATAAACATCAAATAGAGAAATATTTTAATTGCGTCGGCGAATTTATGCATGACGTCGGCAGTTTAAACACGCGCAAATAGTTTGCGCAAACAGAATTAAACCGGCGATTAAAATTTCGCTTTAAATTTATATGGGAAACGATCAAATTTTACTTTAACGAATTGATGTAGCGACAAAATTGTCGCGGTTAAGTATGACTATGGGGTAGTCGCCATAAATTCTCGGGTTGATACAGAAAAAATATAACAATTTTTATTTTTCTATATAATCTCCTCTAACACTAAAAATTTATTCAAAAAATAAATTACTAATTCTTTACCCTTACAAAAATAATCTGTAAAAACCTCTTAGGCTTGAATCTGTATAAGCCTGACAGGCCGAGAACTTATGGCACTTACTAGTATGGCTATAAAATATTCAGCCCGAAGTCCGGATTTGGTACCTCATCCCCCTCAAACTACCAATATCGAGCACGAGGAATGAGACTTACAAAGTAAGATGAGGAGTGAGGTATTATCCCTCACCAAAGCAGAATGCTTTAGTCTGACTATGTCCAGACTACTCTATCAGCGCCTGGAAACTATCAGCGAAGTTGCAACTCATCCGTTGACTTGATCCCAACCTTTTCACGAGTGCCTTCTAAATATATCTTTTTCTACTCCCACAATGGCCTTCCCTTCACATCTTGAGCATATCGGCCTTCGACGGCAAACAACTCTTCCATTATTGCTTTCTGCGTATCTGGAAGCCCGTGCAGACTATATGGGGACACCAGAAAATAGTGGATAAGCGATACGCATTTCAGGCAGTCCAAAATTTCCCAATCACCGAGTTATAGCATAAAATATAGTGCGTTAAATAGAACTTGAAGAAAGGAGCCATGCTATTTGAAACGTGCTGAACTTTCCTAAAATTTTTTTAAATTCTACGAACACCGTTTTTTTTACAATTATACCACAATATATATAATATAGAACTTTGAGGTGGCGAGAAATTCTACATGAAACGTGCTTTACTTTTCTTTTTACTTGTAACATCTTACTAAACTACAGTGGATAACGAGAAATAAAATAATATAATATCGCAACTTTATGCTATTATATGAATAACATAAATTCACTATTCGGTAAAAGTTTTGTTTTTTGCCAAACTGCACGCATTTATCTCACTGAAAGTTCAGTTATTTTGATAAAATTGGTCACAAACTGTTTCTTGTAATTGCAGTTACTCTATAATTGAGGCATCACTATATGCGGATCTATGAAATAAATAAAAACAAAAAGACAGGGTCGTATTACTTCAATCAGTGGCCCTACAGAAACTAGGACCATTTGAGGCCATAACAAAACCCTGTTAACTTCAATTAACGACTCAAATTTTCCTTAACATGAAGGGCCTAAGCTAGTGCCTAATGGAAAATCCAGCACTGCCGAAAAAAAACTAAAATCCAACAGAAAAACTACAACGATCATAATATCCGGAAGAATCCGACCCATCAACGGAAACTACCAAATTGAAAAAAGCCCTTTTCCTATCATCGGAGAGCTCAATCCTAATTTAATCACCCAATTAGAACTCGCCCGGAGATCTTCCTTTTTTCCCCGGATACGGCCCGAACAAAAAAATAACTACTCCGGCAAGATGCTAATGAACACATCGCTTGATTATTATTTATTTAATCGCAATGATGAATATCGTGTTGACAGCCCGATCAGCATGCTTCTAGATTAAAACAGCCCGTATGAATATCTCTCTTTTTTCATGGAACGAGCGCTCCAGATCAAACATTATAAATTCATTATTTGTGAAGCTTTTGCCGGACGATATAGATAAATAATTTCGGGCCGCCAATATTGACGCTGGTAATTGGAGGGCCGCGGAGCAGGGAGAAAAAGGATATCGGACCATAATTACGAACTAAGAGAAATCAAATGTGCTAACCAATCAAATCAAATTCGCGAAACGCGGCAAATGATAGCCAATTAATTCCATCGAATTAATTGAAAACGAATAACGACTCAATTATATGGATCCGCGCTCGGATGAGGCCTCCGATAAACAAGGGACTTTTTAGCGCGTTTTCGGAAACGCAAACAGCATTAAATGGGATAGATGTCCCCCCGCACCCCGATGAACATTAGGAGGTTGATAGGTCAACAGCTGCTGTTGCGCCCAAGAAAAACAAGTGTGAGGGAAACTAAAACAGAGCTATTAAACGCCGTTCGCCCCCACGAACCGAAATATTTATGTATTTGCGTTGTGAATTGAAATGAGATTGATTGCAACGAGACGTGAACCGTATGGTTTTACGCACGTAGTTACGATTACAGCAGGAAAAGGACATTACGTTTTACAAACCAAAATATGATAGGAGTGAATGAATTCATAATCTAAAGGAAACATATTCGAGTAAATTATTCATGAAATGAGACTGACATACACACGCACCCGAATGTAAAAATACGAGAGCCCAGTACCTGATGAATGATACTTAAAAAGCAAACTGATGAAACGATATTTATTTGTTAAATATTTTATATATACTCGTTGTTTCTTCTACTAGATCTTCATAAATACAACATTTTAAAAGAATATTTATTGAACTTTTATTTAATGGATACTCTAATGTTCCTGCAACCAGATCTTGAAGAGCTGAATTTATTTCATTCGTTATTTGGAACTGGATAGAGAATACTGCAACGCCCCTTAACCATTTTCATACTATTGTTCATGTCTCTATAACATTGGATAGTGAGGTATGAGAAATACTGAATTACTTAGCTAATCTGTAAATATAATAAAAAAGATTTCTCCTTGAGAAATTATAAGAAAAGTGTTACTGCATATATATATTTTTCAAGCATTCTACCTCAGTGAGGAAAGCAAGGGTAAACTACCTCACTCCTCATCTTGAAAAGTAAGCCATTTTCATCTCCTAAGGGTAGAGGGGATGAGGTTCCAGCCTCTGGGGTAAGTACTTTAGCGAAAACACATGCTGATAATATTTAACAAAATATTCCTAAGGTGGGGAAAGATACCGTCTCAAAACAAACTAGAATTACAATACTAAAAACCACTCTGCAGTATCTACGCATATTTGCAATAACAACATAAAAGTCTATGAAATAACTGCACATCTAAATCTTTGCGTACATGAAAACGCACACCCATTACCACTGGCCACGCCATAACTCCGGAATCAAAAATTTCCCGCAGCGCACTATATAAGCCGCGCGATAATGAAACGTTAATAATTAAACGCGATCTCATAAATATTAATCCAGAAAAGGCGCATAATTAGCCGGAGAAACTCCGCATCTGCGAGCTCGACGAATGATAAAAATTTCCAAATCATTTTGAATAATCGCGCGAAATGCTAACGCGACACTGTGACCGCGATATTATTTGGGCACGTCGCAAAAGTAATTTACATCGTTTTAATTATTAATTTGGACGGCGCCCAAATTAATATCAATCACTGGCGACCTTTCTTTCGAATTATGGCGATGATGCGCGCCATTTATTCGCGTCGAAATTTCATCGGCCGCAAAATCACACGCACGAATTAACCGCGAAGTATATTAAACAATGCCTGAATAATGTAACTACGCTCATCAAACATGATAACTAAATGCTCCATTGGCCCCTTCGATAAATAAATCACGCGACGCCAATCTGCGGCAGTGACACTAAAATACCGGCGCTATTTATATGCAATCACCGACATCGAGCGTTAAAACACTTCAACTTCAATAGAATAAAATAATAAAAATTTCGCTTTATTTATCCACGAGTGTGATGAGACATACATAGAACAAGCTAGAAATATGTCTGTATTTGTTTATAAAAATGTCATATATAACAGTCGCCAATTTATAGTGAAAATATAACAAATTAAATTAATTATAAAAATAACATAACGTGAAACCATGTAATAAGAAGCAGTGAGAAAAAGCTAGGGGTTTTGTTTGGTGTGATTCACTCCCATTCAAATAAAGGTGCAAATAAATATAATGATATTAGAAAATTTGGCAAAGGGAAATATTTTATAAAAGACGTGAATGATTCATTGATTATATTCAATGCTATGCTAGACACAAAGATACCACTATAGATATAAACCTACACCATATAACATTATGACGACTAATTGTGTAATAAGCGATTTACACTTATAAGACTGTCCACAGAATATTATAATTTCTCTATTCGGTAAGATATTAGTTTCCGCCAAACTACGCAATTATCATATTGACACTTGAATTCTTTCACAAAACTCGATAACAAATTATAACTTTCTGATTCCATGATATTATTAAAATATTACTTACTGAGTATACGTGTTTTAAAGATTAAAAAAACGATAACTTAAACCTGTCGAAATCTGAAGCAAATATCTGATACTAGTAAATATCTCGATACCTGCTCACATCCTCGTATAATATGGAGGAAAATCATTTTTAAATATTTCAGGCAAATCAGAGTTGTAATATTCTTCATTTGGATTGGGAAAATGTTGTAAATATTCAGTCTCATCACCTCATAAATTCCAGTTATAGTCAGCCTATGAATAGGGTCCCAAAACTATGAATCAACAAACAAACTACATTGCACTTTACTGTAACCTTCAATGCAGTAAAATTATGCATTAATAAATTACCGAGAGTCTTAAGAATGAGCGATAGCGGCTTGCATTGAAAGCATCACACCGCAAGGTATAATTACTCCGCTTATACTTGGGTGCACGGGATGAACTGGTGGGAAAGATGAAAAAATAAAGGAGTGCGTCCGACCATAACACTAACGTACACCTCAACGGACGCTGTGAGAACTGAAGCAGCGACCTCAAACACGGGAGGGAAGCCGTCGTCACGCTATGTGCTAAAAGAGAGGCCGCTAGGGGTCGAGAGATAGGCGAGAGGAACAGGATAGAAGAACGGACGTGGAGAGCGAGATAGAAATAGACGACGCGAGATAATATTATATTGTGTACAAGAATTTTAACCAGAGATTAGGGGATAAATTTAAAAAAGTTCTACGTATTTTCCACAATATTTTATTCAAAGCGACCGGTTTCGACTATTACAGTTATCTTCAGGCTTTTCGACTGTTACACTCATCTTAGGCCTGAAGAATAAAATATTGTGGAAAATACGCAGAACTTTTTAAAATTTATTTGCTATGGCGTTCCACAACGTTCGACCTGAACATCTTCATTTTATAGAGACTAGAATATAAATTGTCCGAGGAAAAATATCACTTTTTAGGAAATAAACACAATAAATAAATGAGTAAAAACAAACACAATATTGCACGAACGAAGGTTTACTTGGGAAAGAAAAATTCTTCTACTCAGAGCGATACCAAATTAACTGTAAGGTAAAATAACAATTTCTCTTCGTAAAGAGCTCAAAATTAATAGATAATTTAGATAATTAGAGAATGGCAAAATATGCCAAGCATACGAACAATTATTAAATGATGCATCACTGTGATTTACATTTGATTAGTTATTTCATCGATATTTTTTAATTCAGGAACATTCAGTACATTTGCTGAAGGAGACATTAAACATTTAAAAGACTTTTAAAACCAGAGATTAAAAGATGAACTTGAGCTAATCCTTTATGACATCAGAATCATGTTTATTATGACAATTAAACGGCAAAATTTTGACGAAAATTTTCTTTTATCCATTGAGATGATATAATCAAGGCAACACAATGAAACGGTATACACACGGCCAAAATATGGTTTCCTATCTTTTCCCAAAATTGAACAGTGTTCCATTAGATGTTCATGATTATAAATTAATTTTATTCTTTATAACATTTAGAATTTCTGGAATACTACAAAATCAAAAAGCCGAAGATTTTCAACATGCCATCCTAGCTTTCGTTGTTCATCCCAAACAAGAAATTATTTTCCCATCAAATAAACCATAGCAGACAACTCAACACTCTATTTCCACCCTAAAACAGAAGGACAACAAGCCAACCGAGACCCAAATCGAATCAATAGAGGTTGAAAAACGACGGCTTAATCCACAGTCTGCCCGTAACATGACATTAACAAGGTGAGGATTGTAAAAGGTCTTTTATATGAAGCATTGCCAGTCCATTCGGTATGAAAGACGAGAGATCGCGGACGTTAGCTGGGAAACAAAAAGAGAGGTCGACCGCTCGAATGTGTATTTGGCAAGGCCCGCCGTCTTAGTGCCAGAGGGGCTTCCGATGTCAACCACGGAGGAATGCCAATAGCCGCTTTGCCACACACTGAGCATGCATTTTGCATCCGACTATACCCAGTTTCCTCGAATCGCCTGCAATCATATCCTGCTACGTTTAGTGACCGCGAACCTCGTACGTGGACACGAAATCGCAGCAAAAGAATCTGGAAATATGGAGCTCGGAGTGAATATCCTTGGCGATGTTGCCTAACATTGAAAGAGTTCCTCTATGGCTTATATATCTTGCAGGTTAGGTTCAATTTTCAAGTTAGATATTTCTGAAATATCTATGTGAATCGCTTAATTAAGTTAAACTCTACAGCGCGTATGTTTATAAATTTATATTTTAAAGATAAAAATAAAATTTCCGCTTTTAAATACAATTAAACGTATGTGCAAATGTATTAACGTAAATAGCTAAATAAATATGCGAACAAATAAATTTACGTTCATAAATATGAAAATTATATGTCAGTAAATGTCACAATCTATGAGAAAGAGAAAGGAATTTAATCTAAATATTTCGTAGCGCAATATTCTATGCAATATTTATTAAATTTAAAAAATCTTTTATTTCCTTCCAGTGCGACAAAGGGTTACTGCTAAATCATTATTGCAATTAAATTTACCATTTAATACATCCCAATTCTTATTATATACCCAATAATCACTTCCAAAATGTATTGGGAGGTTATTTTGATAAAACTCAATGAAATAGCCAAAAGAGACGAGATTCTCGGTAGGTAAATATATGTAATAAATGAATAAAGTCAGTTACCATAATATTTCCAAGATAGCATAATCCACAGCAAAAGTAAAGAGACCTTGACACAATTTAACTCTGCATGACGAATCCTTCACGTCTAACCTCAATTTTCGTAATTTTCATCAATACGCATAAATTATACACCAATCAACGTATTTTTTCGGAAAACTCTCCAAAATTCTCTAAAACTCGAAAATATTTCTATAAAATACGTAAAAATTTATGGATATTTCAATTAAGATATTAAACAAATCAAATCTGCAAGGCAGAAAATAAATAACGCTGACCTGAACACAGATGAAAAATTCGAATAATTAATAATTCCAAAATAATAAATTAATGTAATTTAAAGATTAATATCAGCAACGAAAAGAATAGCAAAAATATATTTTTTAGAAATAAATGAAATTCTATAAGTAACATCAGCAGAAAAAGGAGTTAAAAACAAATCCGCTCAAATAAAAAAAAACCTCACCAACATTTCCCAGAAAGACAACAAGAGCGAATACTTAGGGCGCGAAAAACGACTTCCAGGACGGAAGACACGGGAAAGGGGTGAGTAAAATATGAGGCAGGAGGCGATGGGATCGGGTCCAGCGACCTCCCCCTTCCCGCAGCCGGCAACCGGAGACAGCGGTCACCCTGTTTCCGCGGTTGGGTGTCGAGTGATGCCGAGGCGAACGGAGCGACCGCGACACGAATTCCCAGCCATGGTTGGAAAGCGAACTGGGGAAGTACCCCTACCGATCTATTATGAGATAGGAGATGATATTCGCCGGGAAACATAACTTTTGAAACGGCGCACACCGCAAAGAGCTCCCTATTGTGCATGCGTATCATACCGCGATTTTTTTCCACCTCCATCGCGTTTTCCCGGTGCCATTCCTCTTACTTTGTAGAGTGGAGCTGGATTTCATTAGCGGAGGAAAATTTCGAGATACCTTCCATGGGTCAGTGCTTCCCAGCCTCTCCTATACACTAGTCAATTAGGTAAAACTTCGTTTAGAAATGAACTCGCTACATAATACATTGGCATAACATTTTCGCGGAGATTAGTCGTAAAAATATGAACATATTTTCCAAAATGTAACTTTTCATTACAGTGATTTAAGATTTGAATTCTTTATATAAAACAAGACGCAAAGAGCCAACAAAATTAACGCCGTTTGGGATACAATACAAAAAAGATAAACTCACATGGAACGCAAGATATTTTTCTCGAAAATTTATAAATTAATTATTCAAGAATTGACAGCAAATAAAACATATTCAGAATTCCAGGAGGAATATAAAGGAAAGAAATATTGAATCATAAAATTAGAATCGAATGCATTAAATCTCTTCGATAAATATATTAAGGATTCCAATGAATCAACCTACTTAAATGACATCATCATCTGCATTAACTAAAATTTAGGGCTAATACACTAAGTTAGTTATAGTCATAAGGAATGAAGAAATATATAAACCTTTTTCTCAAATTCATAACATTGAAATAAACTGCTCAAGGTAGCTTAACAAATACGTCAATAGAAATCTACTAACAAGCCTATTTCATTTTTACTATCACGAGACTAGCTGCAGCACAACATAAATCCTTATATGTTACATTGATTTAGGACTCGGCATCAATCATCGCTCGTTATACATAAAATCAAAACACTGAATGTGTATATATTGGATGAATGCCAAATATATGCATCAACCATCCCTAACAGGCTTTCCAAAGAAAAAAAACATCCAAGAAAACGTGAATTTCATACTTCCATTTCGCGAGGACGAAATTTATGATTGGCGCACACTTTGCTTCCATTCCTTGCGACAAAGTCACCATCCACTCAACGAGGGCCATCCGCCAAGATTCTAAAAAGAAACACTTGGGATCCAAACGTCGCCAACCTTCGATCTGGTACATAAATCTCCAATCGGATAAAAACGATACAACCTACGACCCAGGGGAAACAAGGAGAACCGACCCCTGACAAATAGCGAAATATAACACATCGCCAAATTAGTCATCTGAAGAGGAAAACGGAATCCGTAGAGATGAATTGAGGCCAAATGCCACGAGGCCGGTTGGTACCTCACCCGCTCTAACATTAGAGAAAATATTACAAGTAAAAGTATTCATCGTCACCTCATAATCCTGAGCCCTTCAAGCAACGATGAGGTTTATTCGTCACCACAAATTCCGCTCTCGGGTATAAAAAGCAATGGCTGAAGTTAAATTCAAATATCGGCCCGGAACCAACTATAAATGAAAATAGTTTGCCAGGAGCAAGTTGCAAAGAATTTATTTATAAATCGTCGCATCATCATCAGAGCCCGATGATGCATCGAAACCCGGGTGGTATGTTTATCTTTGTTTGTGGTATCGTACAAATAAATTCTTTGCAACTTGATCCTGGCTACTGTTTGTAATGGAATATCACCAAGTAGAGTCCCACACCATCGAATTTATCAATGAAAATGTCAACATTTATTTCAATTCCACACGGGACAAGTTTTTTGTCACGTAAAAAATAAAAACAGTTCTAGACGACACATAAATTGGAGGGCACGAACAAAGATTCTCTGAGGTTCTCCACTTAAACTATTGTTAATAAGCTTTGCTATCTTTAAACTAAATATCATATAGTTTGAATTCGTACTGATGAAAAAAGAGCAACTGAAGGTAAATATCAGAATATTTATTTATATTGAAATCGTAGAGAGAATTAGCAGTTCTAAAAATTATCTGTGTAAAAAATTAGGGATTAATATTCTTAACCATTATGTTGACGTAATATGCATGAATAAAATACAAAATACGCATATATGCTAAAAGTAACCCCTCTTAATGAGACTATTTTTATATTACATAACATTATGCGAAAATAAAGCTTCGATGAGATGAGATAAAGAATAACGCCGGACGTAATAGTCAACACCACACAGCTATGATCAAGACTGAGAAAACTGAATGACTGACAGATTTTTCTCCATCCTGTACCAAATGACTAATATTCCATTCATCAAGATATGGTAGCAGACACTTGGACGAAACGTCAAAGGAGAGACATAGTGAGTTCGGAGAAGGTTAAAAGGGTGTCGAAGCCTCTCAGGCACTCCCCGCGCGTCTGCCCTCCAACGGCACGGACAATTACGAAGGCCGCACCTGCTCCCGTACGCATTCCACCCACGGACTTTGGCAACCGATGCACTCTTTGGATCATCCTAATAACGAACGCCAATTACGTTAATGGCTTCCTCTACCCTTGGAGACGACGACGGAGGGCTTGTGAAACCGTTGCTTTCTTTATAAACACCACTTGCTTTCTCGGCGCCTTCAAAAATGCCTTTTCGAAAGTGTGAGGACGATCTTATATTTAGCGGGCTTTCTTTGAGATCAAACCACTTTCTTCGAGGCGTCAAAATAGCTGGTGCCTCTTTATTTCGCAATAATACCAGAAAAAATCTTGGACTTTTTGAAAAGGTAAGCACATTTTGCTGATTTCGGACTTATTAGATGTTGGGATAAAAATGACGTAATTTGAGTTCATTCATAGGGTATGTGGTAAACGTTAAGTTACGTACTGAAAAGAGATGGTTTGCTAGAGAAAGCTGTGGTAAATAAGATGCTAGGAAAAGAAAGGGGCAAATAAGGGAAAATTAAGTCGAATTAAATAATCTGTGAATCGACAAGAAATAAAGGAGAGACCATCACGAAGAAAATTTTAGGAGACCAAAACCTACTTAATAACCTGCTTATGGTAATGATGACTTGATATATATCATTGATCAAGTGTGATCAAAATCTGTTACATTTAATCAACTAACGAATCTGAGTTTCTTATTTACATTAAATACACAATAAACAATGATAAGAAATGTAATCAACCAACAAGAATTGTTCGCAAAAACGAGAAAATTTATAGAAGTTTGCAAACACCTTTCACCTTGTAAATTGCAATGTTCAGAGATATTTTAAGACTCCAAGATGTTACAACAATATAGAAATACAACCTGCAGCACCAAATCAATACTAAATGTTGCCAATCGTATAAATGAATAATTTATTTGATTAAATGGGTACGAATCTTTAGACGTACCTCACAATACTTATTTCCTCCCGCTTACTTTTAATACGAGAACTTTAAAAATAACATGTTTTCATTTTCTGTGAACTAAAACTGGAACGGAACCAATTACGGTACTAATCAAACATGCGATAATCCTTTAAAATAGAATAAGCGCGAACAAGTTGAATCTACTGAAGATACCGCACTGTGGAAACATTTATCTAACGATATCTTCCCGAATTACAATTAGTTTTGGCGTGTTTGTACTTCACTTACTTAAGCCTACTAAATGCCTCGAACAATCACTCCCTTCGGAATTAATTACTCCTCCTCTAATTATGGGAGCCTTCTCTGATGCAAACCATGGGGATTTCCTTAATTTCACAAGAAAAAAGGATACGAGAGCTAACAGGCAATTAACTTCGACAGATACACGTCTATCGATGATGAAATGATTTATCTTAAGTGTGTTCATCCGTTGATATCAACCTGAGTAATTTATCTGTTGGAGGCTTCTTTGCGTCTGTTGAGTGAATGAGAAATTGCCCAGTTAATGACTGTGCTATTCCATAAGAGCTCGCCACAGATAAGAAAGAAATACAGGTGTTTTTCTACGCATTTCAGAGATCTTAAACATACAGAAGTACGGACAAATGTTACCGATAGATACGGGATCGCAGTTTGCTCTTTCTATAACCAGGAAAAGGTACATACGTAATACTAAAAGTAGACTAAATATTACCAGCGGGTTTCCCACGAGGAGGCTGACAATTATCACTTACTTATCACTAGTATTGCTTAGTATATACATACATATAAATATACGAGAATACGTACTTATAATACTTGGCATTCTAAACAGAGTAAAAGTAAATTCTAATTAACAAAATCAAACTTTAAAAATTATATTCTTATTTGGAATTAATTATTAAGGAACAAGAAACACCTAGTTTGAACCAAAATGATTCTCTCTCATTAAAATAATAATTTTGGAAGTTCGATTATATTTTGAGTATTTTTCCATTGACATTTTTTCATTGAAAAATATCTTCAATTCTACTACGGAATTTGAGAAAATTAATTTACAACTTACATCGATTTTAGACCTCGAACCAAACAATTACTTCAGAGGTTCGAAGGAAATAATAATTCAGAAACCAATGAATTGTATCTTGAATATCAAAAACAATCAGATTTGCCTTAACTTTGCAAAACGTGAAATTAAAAATCATTAAATTAAATAAAAAATCAAATTAATAAAAAATATCTAGGACAACATAACTGAATATCTTGCATAATACTTGAAATCTTTAACAATAAAATACCAAAAATCATAAATCTTACAAATAAAAAAATGACAAAGAATGTATTCACGAGAAAATTAATTATCAACAACTACCTACACCCTCTAAGAACCAAAAATCAAATAAACCCACCATTTTCAGATCAACCAATCCAAACTTAGACGCCCAACCCAAAACCGATCAATTTCGGATCAACCGCCACCCCGCTCATCCGCCTTCCCCCCACTCCTAAGACAGTAAATCGAGACCCACAAAAAAACCGACATAATTAACTTAATGATCCCAGCACCCTCTCAGCACTCTCGCATTTCCCCGCGCCACCCTAAATATAAATAACAAGGATCCCCTTTACCGCTCGCGACGACTTCCTCGCGAAGAACAACAAACCGTATCCAAAATCGCTTTGGCATCTCTCCCCGCGGAACGATCAAAGGCGCCCGGCGGGAGGGTGACCCGCTCCGCGAATGAAATACTGGGACGGCCTTAATCATTCCGCGATGAGACGGGGAAAAGGCGGTGAGGAAACCGGGGACCTGCGTGGGAATCGCTGACAGAGTTAAGTAGGGGTGGGGCGCTTGGCTAAGAAAATCCGGAGAGACTTGATTCCTAGCCAAGACACACCGCAACACGCTCGGGGGAGCGGTGAAAAAGTTAGGGGCGAAGTTTTAGAGGGGATTTATTTGGCCGGTGCCGAGGAGAAAGCGGGAGAGGTGCTGAGCTGTGCCTCGGGAAATGGCGATCCATCAGCGGGGCTTTGCTCATCCTCGATAGCGTCGAATGTTTTCGGAATTCGAGCTTCGAAAATAGACGTGCGTGACTCGCCTTACGCGATTCTTCCTCTATCACGCCTCCGGGACTAATGCACTTCGGAAACTTTCTTGGCGGGGTAACTCCTACGTAACGTTTCGAAATGGTCGTAAGAGATGAGCTTGATATTGCTCAAGACTGCAGCTTGAAACGTTCGAATAGATACTTTACGAGTGTCGAAGAAAGAAGGAAGAATTATCAAAGTGGTACAAAGATACAAAATATACTTAAGAGGAATACTAACAAAAATCAGCCATTACCGGGTCTCCCCACAAATCTCCATTTTTTAACAGGAAAGTTACGGTAGGATCGTTAGTATAAAAAATGGGTAACAATAAACACTAAACCCCAATTAAATAAGCAACTTCCTCTCATATACGAATCATAAAATATCTGAAAAAATCCAGATTAACTGGGACTCGAACCCAGGACCTATTGTTAGGTTGTCATACTCTCATTGACGTAGGTAACAAATATTGAAAAGTAGTGTCACAATAAGCCTTGAGAATAAAAGAGATGGCATAATGACGTGTATAAAACGAAAGTTGCATACTAGTACAACAAATAATGTAATATATTGAATACTAATTTGACTGACAGAGTCTCTAACCCACAAGAATATTACTTATTTGATGCACAATTATGAATAGATATTTAACTCAGTAAGGGACAAGTCCTGAAATCCTACGAGAAGTTGGGTTACAACCTTTCCATAAGAACAATATCACACAAGTAATGTTGCACAGATATATTTGCTATACAGCCCAAAATGAATTAATAATCCTATTTGCACTACTTACGGTTTCAAGCGCAAGCGAAGATCCAAACGAACTTAACAATATTCAATAAGCTTAAACTGGGCACTCGGTACTTACCTGAAAAAGAAAAGAAAGTTGTTAGAAATGCGATTGAACAAATACATACTCCCGAGAAAGCTTATGGCACTCATGTACGTTGTACAGAGAGTGAGATAAAGCATTGACCGAGGAGAAATTAAGACAAGGTCGTCACAGGATAGTGTATTGTAACAGTAGCACCCCGATTATAACTCTATTGAGAAAATGGGCTCATACATACCCAAATCCCTTCACAACATCGGTCATAAGCTTTCTCGGAATTACCATTACAATAAGACATTCAATACACTTAAAAGGCATTGTTATAAAGCTTTAGTTCCCTCAGTGATGTATTAAAACGTAATTTTAGGTTAATCAAGGGAAACCACTGCAACATTTTAACAGAGGAGACATATTTCATGCAATTCACAACCAAAAACACGAACCCTCAGTTGACCTTATCCTATTTATACATCGAAAACCCAGTGTCGTAACAGTTACAAATTCTTGATACAATGATCCAGTTACGGCCAATGAAGCAGGAATGTTTCGCATACGAAGTGAATACTGAAGCCCTGCCAAGAAGACTACCCACATTCGAAATCAGGTGTTACATTCGCTAATTGAACCAACTTATGATCCAAATACTTATGAATGAAGCATTAATTGTAACAAAGTAGACAAAGCTATAAAATCAAAATACTTATTAGATTGCAGGAATATTGTGAGTGCATAGCATAAGGAAACAATCAACATGAGTAAGGTGAAACCTTAATTCATTTAGAGGTAGATTTAAATGATGTCGAAACGGGGAAGTAAGACGCTAAAGAAGAACAATACACTCGTGTAACAACGCTCCGGGGACACATTACAATCCGAACAGGTGTTAAAATACATATGTTTCCCATACAATGCTATTTCTTCCATTTTTTGGTAACATACTCCACCCAATATGACATCTAACATCGTTACCATTTTGCAACAAGAGCAACGCTGTAGAAACATATATTTCAAATAGCAGGCGAAGGAAAGGTAGAAATATTGAGAAACTTCCATGGGCCGATCAGCCTTTGCAGATTTGCACTTGAATTTATTTATTTATGTAGAAATCGAAATATCAGTTCTTATCAAACCCTTTGGAAAACAAATATTTTCCTCATAACGTATCGAAGACAAAATTATAAATATCAACCGAATATATAAAGTCTAAAGGCGTTGAAATTTTGCAGATCACTTATCGCACTAATGTAGAAATTGAAATTTTCGTTTTTATAACAAATCACGAATCAAACAGAAAATTATTAATCGTAGAGAAAGTGAAACTCACTCAGTAGAACCCAAAAAAGAATTGAAAAAAGAACATTCTTGGTTTCGTTGGGTGTTCGTAACATCATCAGGTGAAATACATAGAAAACTGACCGTAGTCTAAATATTTTTAGCAAAGTTTTACTCGCAAGGTATCGAGCGCAAAATTATAAACATCAACAAAGGTTATAAAGTTTAAGAACTTCAATTTCCGCATCCAGCCTTCTTCACAATCATCAAACCCCCCATCAAAGACTCCCAATGAAACCGAGAAATTAATCCTTCCCTAAAACGGTCTCGGAATCAAACTAACGAGCTCCAAAAAAACAAAACCCACTCGTGCTGCAGCCCGACTGGCGATACAATCTCCAGAGGCCCCTGCCTCTAAGATCCGAACGGTAGCGGACGGACAACCTCGCATTTGTCCGCCTCGGACCACAAATTACTTCCCTTTGAAGACAACGGCGAGCGAACACGGCGGCAGATCAAAGCCGATCGATTGATACGCCGAGATGTCGAGATAAAAAAACACTCGGGAAATACTCCGAACGGCGATATCGAAGGGGGATATTAGCAGTGGGGGGAGGAAAACCCACACGCACACACGCCCTTTATATCTGAGGGCGCAAGTCTTTATATCTGAGGGCGCAAGTCTTTATATCTGAGGGCGCAAGTCTTTATATCTGAGGGTGCGAGCCTTTTTATATCCGAGAGCGCAAGCCATTTATATCGGGGAGCGCAACATCCACGCATCGGGAAAAAACAATCGTAAATTGAAAGCCCCCTTATGATGTTAACTAGCGAGTGGGAGATACAAGAAAGCGCGTGAATGTTGGGCGATAAATTCCCGGCGCGGGAACTCTTTCTGTCGCTCGTAAACAGATTGAAAGAGGAAAACTCGCGAAGATTTGTGCTCCGCCGCATAAACAAGTTAAATTTCGCGTCCTCGCCTACGACGGCCCCGCAAATGAGGGCGGGTCTTGTGTTGGCCCCGGGCGATCCGATGTACGCCGAGCACGACATGCACGAGGGATGCCCAACCTACTTTCCCGAGTGTGACATCGTCGTGAATACCCGCGTCTGCATTAGCGTGCGTTTTCTTCTAATTTCCATTACGTGGCTGAAATGCACCCGTGATACCTTGAGTTACGACCTGCGGGTGTATTATCTTGGTACAGTAATCACTTTCTTCTGCCAATTTAACGACAAATGATAACGTCTTATAATTTTTACCCCATAAATTATACCTTATCGTTGTGATAATAAAATAAACGGAAATTCTGCGGCATAAAACACTCGGGAAAGCAAATTAACGGGACAAGGCAAAAAGACAAGCTTAAAAACAAATACATATCTTCCATATAATTCACCCAAACGAAAAAGTACTTCCGCTAAAAGGAACGAGATCGAATTAAAGAAAGATATTCAATAATTAATTCAATAGTTAAATAATGAGAAATTCATAATTTCAACTGAATTGTTGAACATAAGCTAGGAAACCTCTCATAAACCAAAACTAAACTAAATTTAATCCAAAACCTAGTAAGATTCCCATCACTATTTGCAAATTAAACACTACAACGTTTCACGTAAAAAAATGAGGTAAAAATTTTCACTCAATTATCAGTGAAATTTAGATAAATGAAAAACGAAAGGAAAAATGTCTATAACAACTGAAATGATTTACATAAATTGATACAAACAGAGGGCTTTATTAGGCGAAAATTGAGACTGTTAAATCCCATCTACCAATTAGCCTATTTGCAGACTTCGCAAAAGATTTGCAGACGGATACGAAAGAGAAATGAACAAGAAAAATGCAATGAGAAAATCAAAGAGCTTTGATTACTAAATTAAATCTAGAAACTCAAATGGTTATGAATACTAAATTTGTAAACAAAAAATCTTCAAAAATAAAACGATTCGCAGACTTATACGAAAAAGAAATGAATCAGAAAAATACACCGATAAACTCAACTCAAAGAACTATTCTTTCTAAACAACGATGAAGCAAAAGAAACAAATCATCGGGAAACAGAACAATTTGCAGGCGGACACAAACAAAAAACAAGAAAAACGCATCGAGGAACTCGCATGCAACCCGCACCTACACAAACGACTCTCCGAACCCCGTGAAATTAACACGCCAAACCCACGTATGACTCTCCGCCGAGGTATGCTAATGCCTCCCTTCCTCGCTAATTAAATCCCGACTAATACCGGCAGCCTGCGGAGAAATACGCGACACTTCCCACAGCAGGAAGACCTTTTCAGCCCCACTCGGCGGCGATAAAGCCCGATCTGAGGCACCGGCCGGCGCGTTATCTCCCCAGCATCCGCCCACGCGAGTCAACAATCGAGAGCACTCGAAGGAGAGATACCAATATCGTCTACACGAGAAGGGCATTATTAAAAACAAAGGCGTCCTCACCTTGAGGAGGACTTGCCAACATTCCCGTGGGGCGGCGACACCCATTAAGGCCGCCGCGGAACGAATAAATTTTCCCACCTTTTTCCCCTTGCAAATCATTTCCTGAGAACCGCTTTTAACTCCCTTCGATAGCGTTTTGCGATACAAAAGTGTTTTTTTCCTCGGTTCTGCGGACGTCTGGAGACTCGATAGCGTAGGGGACAGTTCCAGTGGGTGGTGAATAACTCATGCTTCGCCGCTCGTGCGGAATTCATTCTAAAGCTCTTCCACACATTATCATATTGCGTAGGGCATTTATATCGACTGCGAACATTTTCTTCACTTCTTGACCGGAACGAGTGACTCATACAGCTAATGCATGTCGTCGCACGTTGACAATTCCATTTATTAACAATACATTCATAGATATAAACATAACTATTCTACTCTTCGGTAGATTCTTGTCACAAATTCGCTTCGATATACGTGTATTAAAAACGAAAATTACAAATTAAATTTTTGGAGACGTTATTGGTAGATAATAACTAAAATTTACTTCGTGAGCTGGATGAGCTCTTAATTAGTCCTTGAAAATACTGTGGAAATATTTTCACGATACGATACGAATAATCAATTTCCCGATTAATGGACAATACGTTAATACAATACATTGGCTACTCTGTATTTATGACTAAGATGTCTAAATTTAATAAATTCTGCTTATAATATCTTTAGGTAAAGAAAAAGCCTAATTTAAAAACTTTAAATTGCTACGAATTCCCAACAATTTTCTCTCATCGAAAAATCACTCTTAAATAAGAAATTAATATATATCTATAATAATATTGTTTTTTTTTTAATTTGTTGTGCGTCGACATATAAGGTCATATAGCACCATTTTCTGGTTTAAATAATTAGCTACTCAAAACAAATATGAAATAAAACAATCCTGATAGACAGGCTTGCACTACTTTTCAAAACACAAAATCTAAAAAAATAATATACTATATGTATCTATATACACTCAAAGGGCTATTTCAAAACATTCAAACGAATTAAAAAACACCTGTGTCCGAGATATGTAACCATCTCTTGGCAATTATCGTAAAATCATCGATAAAAAATAATCCAGTAAACTCATATACTTCTACAAAACCCTTTCCTCCAACACATCCAAGAGATATATTTCGATGCAGTAAGAAACACCCACTTCCTCCGTATAAAACGCGTACTGGTGTCTGAGACATACGTCAAAGCTCCACGCTTGCCTGCATCCTGATGGGCTTATTAGAGGACTTCGCCACTGCCATTGGCATTCCCTGTTTCGATTAACATCGCCGGTCATTATGGCCTCCGCAGAAATTATTCCTTCCGGTCATTTCGCCATTTTATGGCGCGTTGGAAACAACTCATTGAATAAAATCGCCAATGTAAACTCCAAAAGTAATTATAAGTGGAATGGAGAGACAAATCGGCTGGCTTCTTCCTTAAATATATAAATAAATTGAGATACCCCTCTGGGTTAAAATACTGAATTAAAATAAGGGGAAGTAGTTTATTCCATTACGTTAATCTAAATTACTGACGCGAAGATAACATGGTAATATACAGACTGAAGGTTCTAACAGTAATAATAAAAAAATGAATTCTTTGCAACTTAAATTATAGTGTGATAGCGTAACAGAAATTGGCCACGTAAAATGTAACAAGGAAAATTACTGAGCGTTTGTTCCTGTCTTCCCTGACTTTGACTATCGCATTCATAAATGTCAGTATATCTTTTGGAAAGCCGAAGTGGAAACAACAAGAAATTTATCCGTTTCTGAAAACATTAGCAAGGGTAACACCGACTAAAGATTTACTCTATGGGAATACCGAACTCAAAAAACTTAGCCATCTTAATAAAAATACATTATCTTAAACTTTCGTCAGCGCAAAACAAGATGATATACTACATATATTATATTATCGAATAGGTTTGTTTGACGCATATAAGGATTAACATTCCGCGATACTTGGTGGGAAATCATATAAAACAAAATCTTTAAAAATATATCACAAAAAAGCCTTTACAAACAAAATTTGCACAAATTCAGAATGCAGAGTATGTATAAGTTATGTTAGTAGACTTTTTTGTTTTAAGCGTTTATAAGCAAAATTTCTACTTATATACTTCCGGGCACATCATCGTATACTGAAACGAAAACATACAAAGCTACAAAACTACCCTAATACACTAAAGCATTCTTCCCGTAAAGAAAAAATCCCACTCGGATCACCAGTGCATATTTCAAACTAAAATGGACCATTTCGCTCGATCGAGAAGGCATAATTAATCTCAACCCGCCTCGAAAAGCTCGACACCGGCGCGGTCACAATAAAACCCTTATGAGACGTAAAGACCGCATGCCTTTCTCCGCTCACCAGACGTTTGGAACACCTGTTCTGCACCTCCGTCTTCCGAGACTCAATTACAACACCTCCAACATCGCCTTCGCGAATATGCATGACAATGGGGATTTCCATATCAATAAGATTTCAATAAAACGAAACCCGGGGCGGTGACGCTGATAACGGCTACGTTATCAGCAGATGATTGATGCGAGCATGCTAATTCGAAGGAGAACGACTGCGAGATAACGGCGTCCGACGATAAACGTTCTATTTATAAATACAGGGAGAGCTGAAGCGAGTAAAAATTGAGCGCTTGGACGGAGAGTGAATTTGTCAAAACGACGTAAAAACTGCGACGAAAACTGGAGTCGAAAAAAAATCCCTTAGTGCAAATAATACCAGTACAAATTAACGTGAAGTATACCGGGAATTATTCAGCTACAAAGACTACATTCCTGAAGTGTAGTGTGTGAACTCCCTTTCATATAAAAGTCGTTGAGAATCTCTAAAGTTTCTAATACACCACGAATATGCGGACATAAATCGACCACTAATTTCAATTAAAAACGGATGAGAATGTACAGTAGAAGCTCATCTAAATTAAATAATAAAAGGATCTTCCCTAAATGTGTAAACATGCGAAAATAGTTGGGTAGGTAATTTCTTTCATCATGGTGTTTTTCAGAATCTATGTGGCTTCTAATGATCTATAATTCCTCGAATCAGATACATCACAGACGTTCAGACGTTTAATTTTCAAATACAAATAAATATACGCCGGGGAAACGCCGCCTTCAAAACTATCGATAGCATGTTCTGATTTGAAGACGCAAAAATAACAAAATGTCAACAATCATTTCCTAAGAACTGCATTTTAAACCCCAGAAATATCATAGTATACAACAGCAATCATCCCAAGAGCTCATATCTCGAAAGCCTTCAATCTCCTTATTTTCTCTTTTGATTAGATCCATGTTTCACACCCATGAAGCACCAAGGATACCACTACACACCAAGGATTTTAACAATAATTTCCTGATTCCTATATCGAGACCTCTAGTCACATATTCCCTTCGCTTCATGTAGGTTTCCTTTGACATAGCCACTCTTTTTCGAACCTCATCTTTGCAACTTCCATCTCAAGAAAGGACACTACTCAAGTACGAGAAAATGTATTCACATGTCCTAGTTTTCCCCATCTTATATTATCGCTAAACTTAGCTTCCTTACCTTTGTTAACCTCCTCAATTTAGTTGTAGTTACACTTCTTTTCATCCTCTCCTTTTATTTATTTACAATTTACCACAATTCGTAACTCATAGGCAGGATAAGGAGATAGTAGAAAATAGATTACTTGGGAGGAAGCATTAAAAATAGAAGTATAATATGCACCCCGCTTCAAGAAGTATGACTCACGTTTGACTCGCCAAGAATACAAAATCCATCCCTTAATTGCTTCCCCGGCCAAATTTACGAAAAAGCAAACAATCAATCAAGCCGACGACAAATACTAATTCCCTCGCTGAGACTCTGACACCCCGTTTCCTCACGACCCACAGTTTTCGTTCACCCAACTTTTCAAGCATACAAACATCTTCGAAATTTAGTGCTCCTGTCCACTAATCGTCGACGTACATCCCCGCTCTTCCCTCTTCGTCAATCCCCCTGATTTATGATCCTGAAGTTTACACATAATGCATCTTCAGGGCGACAACCAAATACACACGCTAACTAAAACGCAACACGGGACGGATAAAAAAAACAACACCGTCGGATTTTGGCACCGACTTCGGCCATTCCAATTTCGCGCGAATTTTTCAGGGTTCGCGTGGGTCTTCGCTGTATTAATTAGAACCATTACGCATCCCCGAAGGATCCACGAGTTAATTACGTTCATCTGTCCGAGCCCTTCCATCCAAGATGTCCCAAACTAGTCGACGCTATTCTCCGAAATGTTGCCTGCTCTGGCCTGACCTTATCTGCCACTTCCCGGCATTCTTGGCGCCCCTTAAATTCCTCTGATAGCAGTCTCTTAATTCCAGCAGCTCCTTTTAACCCTTCCATTCCATCCTGCCTCCCCTTCGCTTGGTTGGTCGCCAGAGGTCTAGAAGGATGAGTGTGCTGTCACGGTTTCGGCAACTGAGTAATGGCAGATGAAGTGATCAACCGTGGAGAGAGGAAAGGAAGCGCGGGGAAGGGGTTCCAATTTATATGTACTTTAAACCAACAAACTCCTGGCAGCAAATGTGCAGGACTTTAACACCTATAGCGATTCTTCACATATCCGCATGATCTCTTGCGATGTCACTATAACATTCCTATCGATTTATATTTATTTAACTAACCGGAAGGTCCATTTTAGAGTGCAAAGCACAAAAATGAAAATACGTATACATTTTCTATTCAATAATTTTCCACTGAAATTAGTGAATAGAAAAAATATTAATAAATGCATAGTGAACTGACTAAATTCATCATAATAATAATAATATCAATAAAAAATTATTTACGGGCGAGATTAACATTTATATAAGTCCCTCGTTACATCTAACCCTATTAAATTAAAATTAAAGAGCTTTTAGGAATTGGAATAAACCAAAACAGAGGGAAATAATTCGTAGGATTGTAACAAAGTTTGAACTTACGAAAAAAATGAGAATTCAGCAGTAAAATAACTAAGAGAAGGGAGCGTGGAAAACCTTCTAAACCAATTGACAGTAACAGATAAAAGTTACACTTGTGTGCCGGGATATGCAAAAAAATAAACTCAATGAAGTCAATAAAATTCTATGGAATTAACACCCCCATCAACAACTCTCCAACTAGTTAATCTTAAAATTAACGCCTTTCATTGAACTATCGCAATGCATTCGCAGTCTCAATGTAACTGAATAAATCCTAATTGTGGACATTAGTTGAGTTTTAAGAGGTCTTAAACTACGACTGAAATTTCCAAACGCTGAAAATAACGCAATCTTTATCAGTTGGACTCGATTCCACTGTTATAAACACGGCTACTAGAAAGAGAAGCAACATCCACTGATACGAGATTTCACGACGCCTTAGGATGAATACAAATCCGTAACACTTGAAATATCGCCGAACCAAAATTATTCGGAGATCCAAAAAGGTCTACTGGTTCTCCCGGCTTGTTTTACTAAAAAGATCCTGTTTTCCCATGAACGAAGCAATATGTTCTCGGTAGAAATGATGGAGAAACGATTCGAAACATCCGTTTCACATATATCAGAAGATTTAGTACGGTTTGCATGATCAGGCGAAAATGAATCGGGTGAAATATCCTCGAAGAGGAAAAAAACAGTAACGACAATACAACCACAGAAACAATAAAATTGAATTGACTAAAATAAGGTTGTTAGCTCCTAACTAGTCGATTACAATTGCAATCCTTAAATAAAAGTCTCAAGACGTTTAACTCCTTTCAAAACCAGACTTCCTACCCTCATAGATTATTCTTCACGATGAAAAAGAATTACTGTAAATTAATAATAACTCCCACTCATAATCTTTGTGAGGCTTATGGTGGAGAAGATAAGGATCTAAACGGCCAACGGTTCTAACTATTCTGACACAAAGATAGAAATCTAAAATTAAAAGATTACTCTACACAATGAAAACGAATTACTAAGATATAATTACGATTCAAATAATGATGGGAAGTAGAAGGAACAACACAACCAAAGGAATTATGCATTTACCGACAAACATAAAACATGAAATTATATAACTCCTTTAAGAAGAAGAATGCAGGAATAACTCAAGAAATATTCAACCGTCAACTTAAGTAGGAAACGAGGGGAAAATTATAATCAGAGCCCTAAAATAACACGGGGAAAAAAGGTCAGGAATAGTTCTTTGAAATAGAGGCTGCTTTCCAGGAAACGGGCCTTCTCCACTATTTATTTTGCGCGATTTACGATACAGGAGCCCAAAAACCTCTAGAACCCAATCGCTCGGGCATCTATTCTCTCCCGTGGGAATGCGAAGGAAAAAGAAAAATAGTTTCAGTTGGGAAGGGGAAGGAGTAACAGAGGCAGCTGAAGAAACATCCCGAGCGTCGGTCGCTCTTCCCGAGGTCTCTGAGAATTTCGGCGGCGAAGTGATACAACTTCCTAAGGGCGAGGTTGAGGTGAGGAATGGCTTTAAATCTCGACGAGGAGATGCGGGATTTTGGTTTATTCGTCGGATGAAAGGAGGGAATAAGAACCACTTGAGCAACGCGCGGATCGCGAGAAACTGCGCCCGTGTTCCTGTCGGCTCTGCCGTGTGATGTTTTGGCTCCCGCGCTGAAAGAGCATTTCGCCCAAAGTAAATTCGTGATGCAAGCACGAAGGTAGGCGACGATAAATGCGATCCTAATTTTATCCTCGACCTTAAAGATTAATAATTCTGAAATCCGAACCATATCAACGCGACCCGCGGATTTTAGCTCACAAACATAGAAACAAATTAGAAATACTCTGGATTAAACTTAATAATGTGTTACTAGGTTAAATTCTCACATAATTTGTTAGGATAAACTAAAATTTTTGTTATAACCTGGCGTTAATGTAATCATACTTTGTCTTATAATAATATGAAACCATATGTAGACTAAATTATTAAAATGTAGTTCTGCTCAAACACGAATCATTTCAAGGGAGAAACTGTATAAACAACATTCATTGTATTAGTTTACAAAAAAGACCAAGTGATATTTCTTTAATGACATATAATTGTCATTTTTATAAAATATCCTTCTATATTGAAATTAATATTTCCTAAAGAATATCCTAATCCTTACATATTAACGATAAAGTAAAAAATAGGAGAATTTGAAAGGGTACTCAGCCATTATGTTATACGACATATTCAGATGATGATAGGAAACGAAATTGGAAACTAAAACAACAAAAAAAATTTGGGATTTTTTGGTCAAAGAATTACGTATTTATTTTATAAAATTCGTAGTATACATACTCTTTGTGTAAGTTAATACATTTTAACGAAGCCTTCATTTTAAATTCATCTTAAGTTTATACTACGATATTAGTAGTTCTTCACTGTTCTTTCATATTGCGAATTCTGTAGAGTTAAGCATTCAATGATACATCCCAAATAATCAGAGAAGACCAATTTAATGAAATTCTAACGTATACAACCAACACCTGCGAAAAGAAGCTCCTCTCTAATGATTCAACCGACTCTTCAACGACCAAAATCATTGACCCTACTTCATTCCGACAGTCGACGTAAACACACCCATCAAAGCGCCCAATAAAAGAGAAAGCCCCTCAGCGGCGAATAAGCATCCCACGGATCAAAAATTAATAAAAGACCGCGACGCCTACAAATACGGATTATTAATCGCGAATTTTAATTTCGCGCCTACCCTCCGATCCGTTGATGTTGCCAACCGCTTTACGGCGCCCGTCGACCCGAGAAACCCAGTATCCCTGACGCGAAGAGATGAAAGTTTAATACCCTCGAGGATCCTTCTTTCTTTTCCACATCCGCCCCGCAACGCCGTGGATTCCTTTAGAACGTTTCCGCCATGATCTCTCTTTCGGTGTTCCAAATAAACCACGATCTCTTTCTCCCGGCAACTCATATATTTATTAATATTACAAGGATGCTTGGGGACATTTACCAACTGATGATGTTAAGTGCGTTATTCAAAATTCCATAACTTGGGCATTACTAAAATATGTGGCTGGCACCGATAAAACAATAGTATTAATGTACTCCTAAAATTAATATCTCAATACAAACTAAACCTAACTAAATGCAATTACAAAGGATATGATATGGGGCATTATTGTTTAAAATTAAATCGGAATATGTACAAGTTATATACATATATGTTCATTATCATTAAAGAGGTGAGGTGAAAGGGAATTGCTAATGATTTATTTTTTACATGTTTCAATCGTTTTGTTTTTTATTGGTATTTTAACTATTTTTTGTTTGGGTCGTGTTCTTTATTTCCTTGCTTTTTCTTATTTGAAGTTTTTTCATTATTTTAATGCAGACAATTCCGACAGTAATATACAAACCTTAGTGAATTATGCAACTAAAAGGTATTGGCTACAGTAAATATGAAAGGATCTCAAAGTTTAGTATATAAAAACAGAAAAATAAATAAATTACAGTAATAATAAATGAAGGCCGCTGATGGTTGAAATATTTAATAGAACGAATCACCAAAAACCATCAAAGAAGATTAATTTGTTTGGGGAATACTTTCACGATGACTAGTACCGATAATTTCATAATCGCATTCCTCCCTCGCATCCCCAAGCCATTTATCTTCGGGCCCTTTGCGAATACTTCCTTCGCCGCCCCTTCGGGCCCACCCTACTCGGCTTCTCCGTGCACTTCTGCAGGGAAAGAAAAAGAGACCGACTCGATTCAATGGATTTATTTTTGGGAGGCCTAGGAAAGAACCGTGGGGCTATTTTTCCAGGGCGGCTTCGCATACCTTTCTCTTTTCCTTTGCTTTGTTTCCTGCCGGCGATTGGGGCCGCAAAGCGGGTTTCTTGAAAGGAGACGACCGACCTATTGGATTTGGGTGCAGAAACGAGGACCTCTGGACAATGGGGTGGATAAAATGCGTTACGACTTAATTTTCGTGCCTTTTCATCATGTTTCCTGCCTCTTCTTCGGAAGTAATACGCTGGGAAAGCTGAATGGGATATCCAAACATCCACTTCAAGTGAACAGCATTATGCAATAGTGCACGAAAATACATTCTCTCAATACACTTGTCCAGAGGCGGAACTCATCAACCTGCTCTCAACCTGTTTACTAAGTTTTCGCAAGTCACGGTTATTTTGAAGCGAAAAATTGCGAATTCAAGCCGATATTTTCCGCTTTTGTTTATCGTGCTAATCTTGAGTATAGTTTGAATATAAATTGAAAAAAAAGGCTATTGCAAGGGTAGAATAACAGCTTTCAATCCTAGCTTACCAAATTTCCAATAACTAATAATAAATGTGATAAAAATAAGCTCTGATGCGTAGCAATGCCACAAGCAATGTTAATGAATCTGCAAGAACCTTACCGATCAATTAAGCGATTAATGAAGAAAAAGATCCGTAAAAAAAGCCCACTGCCGATTAATCATAATGTTTACCAAATAAGATAATGGAATACATTTCATGAATAAAATGAAACATGCATTACAAACATCAATAAATAATGCGGGAATGGTTAACATGTAGGGTAAAAACTAAACTGATCCAGTGGTATTTGATGGGATTTCAAGATATAAATATATTTATCGCATCAAGAATACGAGCTCCATATATTTCTGTAGACATAGGGTTGTTTCTGAAGAGTCTATTAAGGGGATACTCAGAACTATGAATAGAATAAATGCCATTTTAGGAAAACAGAAGCATTTTTCAGAGAGAAAACAACTCCTTTTCCAAACAAACCACGAAAAAAATTAACGATGCGTTTCCGAGAAATTTATTGAAAGTAGCAAACCTATTCCATAACCTCCTTTTAAATCATCCTCGATCCCCATTGATTCCAAAAACACAATTCCACTCTCCCTCAAAGAATAATGTCTTTCCTACAATGTCGCCAGCATCAATATAGCTTAACCGCCGCAAATAAAGGGAGCAAAGGTGGAAAGGTGCAGAGGCGAGACCTGGCAAAGCACGGAAAAATAGTAGAGACTGTCAAAACAAATGGAAGAGGGCAAACATCGAGAATAGTCGAGTGGGAGGGACTAAAATAAAGGCGAAGGTACGGAAATACTTGTTTTGAAGAACGGGGACGGAGAGGAAGGAGGAGATTGGATATGATTGTAGCATGAAAGAGGTACAAGGGAATGTCCCGGACAGCCACTGATGCCATTATAAAACTTCTCTCCTAGAACGACATTAAAGAGATACCAGTCTGACTAGTCCAACCCAATAAAACTCGCCGAATCCGATCTCCTTAGGAAACAGACACCGCTTCTGGCAAAAAAGGACCCGTCGTAGACCGGTATACGAATTATTATGGAAGCCAAACGGATGGAGAAACATGTGAAATCCGCTGTGGTGGTCCTGAGATATTTCCCATACCTTCTGAAACATTAATGAACGACACTTTCGGAAACCCTTCGCCCGAGAACTTTCACGATTGCGAAACGGAATTTATATTGCTGCTGAGGATAAAATTCGGCATAGAAGCGCTTAATCGTAATTTATGAATCGTCGAAGGCATCTCGGGAGAACTACGGAACCGAACGTATCTTTAGTTTACATCTTATGGCTTGAACTAAAAACGCAATGAAACCCGAACCTTAAGATCCGCGTTTAGATAAAAAGCGACATGTAATGACTGGTACGATAACTTCGTAATAACGAGAAAGTTGATTCAAAGTCACGCTCATGGTATTTGGGATCACTTTACGTATCCAAATTCAATTTGCAAAGTTTTGATATTCTTTGAAGTGTAAGGTAAACATATGAATAGTAGAGCATTTCCAAGAATTAATATTTTATTGGCAAAAATATAATAATAGTTGATGTTTCCTAGGATTCAATATAGGTTCAATCTGTCGTATGATAACATCAACAGTGATTAAGTTAAAAATATTTATCTCGCATTTTTACGGAAATTTATTAGCAGTTGATGTTTGATGGGAAGCAATATAACTTCACTTTGTCATCAGATTATATCAACAGTGATTGAGCGAAAAGTTAAACAAAATTATGAGGTTACTTGTTTATAATATCAGACATCTCACAGCTGTTGTTGCTGATCGATTCACAATTGATGACGAAAAAGTAATACAAAACAAACTCTTCAACATTGCTTAACTAAGACATACACAGTGTATTGCACGCGTGAACTATCCAGGCTATTTGTTTGAAATATTTAGTCTTGAATTCGAATAAGTACAGAAAAATTGATTCGTTTAAACACATTAAATGAGATACCACGTTATGGGGATTTTCCAACAGCCAAAAAAGCGAAAATTTAAGCAGGTGTACAAGACAGCACGAAAATTATGACTAACCACGTGGTACACCAACCCTTTGTCATAAACCAAACTCAACAGTAAACCAAGGCACTCCGTCTGAGAATCTCTACCATATTCCTCTTAGTAAACCGGTACAGGGCAACACCAAAATAGGAACTCCGGCAACTCGTCCTGGGCCAATTACATCGCGGATTCCCGCACCAAAACACCAAGTCGCCTAAACACCACCTGCAATTTAGCCCTCGGAGTAAGAAACTTATTACCATTTAGGCACCTCTGAGTGGCGATCGGCCGTGACGAAAAAGTGTCGGCGGGGATGTCGTATACCTCTTTGGCACACAAATGGAAGGATCTGGAGGTAGGGTCATTGTTTGGGCCGACGTGTATTGAAACGGACTGGCTTCGTGCGAGAAAAACGGGTCGCCCGAGGGTATGAAAAGGGAAGGGCTGTACAATGCGGAGGCGGCGTGATGGGCCTGACAAGGAGGGAATGGTTTTCTTGGGCAGGTGGGCAGGAGATATGTCGAGACGGAGGGAGTTCTTAGAAAAGCGATTCTCGGGACGGGAAGAGAGCATCGGAGCGACTTCCCGTTCGGAGACGAGACAGGAAGCGATCGTCCTTTTTTTTCAATCGGGTGCCTTCCGAGCTGATAAAAAGAACCCCGCGACCTCGACTTCTGCAGAATCTACGGACGACGTTCCCCCAAACTTCGAACGGACTGGCGAACGGGTAAACAAACGGATTCCTTGGGGAAGATTCTAAGGTCGATACGTTGCCAACCATTTTTGATGCTGATTTAAATGAAACGAAGACGTAGAGCCAACCATAAACGTCTTAACTAAACAGGGGAAAAGATCAATATCTAACTACGATACCAACAACGAAAAAATAACTTTAAGAACTGCGTATTTGATGGTTTTGCAAAATCTCACGAAGGGATATCTAACATGAAAGAATGAATTTAATGTTATATCGAAAACAGAACTCTATCAAGAAGGAGTCACACCAGTTTGCAAGTTAAGCTATAACAAATTGAATTAAGAGGATCACTGGAAACTTTGTAGAAAGCCGCCGAAACGTTTTAGGAAGGAGTTTGTTTTAAAAGGGTTAAAGATCTTCAAAACGCAAAATACAAAAAAGAATATTATAAAGTTTGCAGATACTGATCCTGTAATGAACCATTCTATATTGATACTGAACTATAATCAATGTACTTTGAAAAAGAAAAGACATAGTAGAAGAAAAAACATTTACTGTTCCATACGAGAAGGGTATATTTGTTGTCTAGAAGCAAATAAACAGGAAATAAGTTCATACACATACATACTGATAATACTAAACATGTTACATTGATTGTACTGAAAACCTTCATTAAAATGTTGGAATATCCATAGAGCTTCTAAAATGATATTGAGTTCAATTAGAAGTGGAAGAATGACGAAATAATACACATAATTACATAAACCCTCAGGACCTGAAGGACCTACGTCGATATCAAAATACATAAGATACCTCAAACATTCCTTCAACATACGGAAATTCCTCCCAGAAACCCAGCCTTGTGAAATCTCTTTCGAGACAAAAAATGAAACAAAAAACTCATTTTATACACGCACGAGCGTCGTTAACAACCCACGTCCTTACACCAAAAAGAACCCATATTGAGGAAAAACGACCACGGGAACTAAAACTAAAAACCAGATTAGAAAAAAAGGTTTTTCCCTGCCCTCTCCTTCAACGCCAGAAAGAAAGATAAAGTCCAGACGTAGGTGAAAACGGGAGAGGGTTTTTAAGAATATATCAGCGACTTGTACCGTTGTCGCCGAGCTTCGGAGAGTCCATGTTCGGGCTGAAAAGTGGGGGTGAAACCTTGTTGTTTTTACTTATCTCCTCGAGTTCCCGGCGTTGTAAAAGGTCCTCCCACCAGGCCATATTTACTACAATCTCGCCTCTCTCCGCCTACGTTCTCAGGTGAAAAAAGACTACCTCTTCGGGCCGACTTCCCCAAAATGCCCCCATACCCCGGCGGGGATGACCGCTTCGAGTGCCCATCTGTGATCGGCGGTGGGGTAATTACCATTCCCGGATTTCCGAACGACGAATTTATTACCTCGCTTCTCCGACCTCGCTTAACATCGCCCTTCCCTAGAAGTGCGTCGTTACGCGAAGTATCACTCACGAGGTATCCCGAGAAAAGATTTTTTGGGCTTACTTAAGATTCTCTTCCGTGGAATTTGGATGGAGGACATTTAGATAGGAGGGAACACGTCTTAGCATTGGACATTCTTACTGCGACGAATTCCTTAGTAACTAATATACTGACGAGTTGACATGAAAAAGGCTGAAAGCATATGATACTGAAAGAATTCACCACAAGAGAGGTAGGTTGAAGATCATATTTCATGCTACATTGATAAAGATTTTTACTCTTGTAAACACCGTTTTCATACGATTTCCGGCGACATACTGCTGCATCGAAATGAACGATTTATCGGATGAGGAAAAATACTGAATTTTACGAAATTTTTCTTCGATGTGAAACCTTTAGTACTACAAGTAGATCCGATGCATTGAAATTAAAAAAACCTCTGAAACGCACTAAAACTGAGCTTCATAAAAACAATCCTGATAATAAAAAATGCATAATCACTCAACAACATTACAACACAAAAAGGAACTCTAACATGTCTTCAGAATCAGATACACTTGAAATAATAGTGGGTAAACCTACATCAACATACGCACCCAGCAAGCAGCCGTTCGTGGATGTATAACAATTTCCTTGAATGTTGAGAAATTCAATGGGCAGAACAAATATTTTACTGTGAACGAAAAATCCATTACTAAATTTCACATCTTAACAGCACTAAAACTTACAAAATTGCTCAATGAAACTAAATTTTATGATTTCAAAATTTCAAATTACATTTTCTCTATGAAGTATCCACCAACATAGGAATACATTATTTCCCTAGACAATTAATGACATAGACGGCTATAAAACAAGTTCTCACACATCAACTACGAAATGGAAATCAAAAAATCAATCGAAGCAACTACTTTCTTGAGAAATTCAGTCTTTACCACTTTTTAAGGTACAACAAAGGAATTAGTTAAGGTAAATAACTGAACTATTCCATCTTAGCGAACAATAATTTCAATAAATGCGCCTTGCAATTATTTCATCGTTCTGCGATCTTAGTCTATCACAATACACGATTTCCAATCCGACCAGCATCCGATTCCCCTCCACCCACCTCGCAAAAAATCAAACCAAAAAGCAGTCGCGACACCACCCAAAAAGACATGTTTTATAGAGCCAGCAATCCCCTCATACTTTTCCGAAGCGAAATTAATTCCCGCAAATTGGATACGAGACGTCCCGACTCTCAAAGGGATAATTATCCTCTTACACCTCTCCGATCCCATCCGAAATCTTTTGATTAACTCAAGCGTGACAACCCAACCGCCCGACCCACCCCGCTCTCCTTTTATTCATAACCGGGCCCTTTGCCCTTCCCCACCCTCGTGCGCGGCATCCGAAGCCGCCCATATCTTTACACCGACCTCCCAACATCGGAAAAAAAAAGACCGGTCCTTTCCATCCCACATCTCCGAGACGAATGGGCGGAAAAAAAGTCGGGGGAAACATCTAGCGCCTTTCCGTGTTCCGACGTTATTTTTATTTCTGAAAATGTTGCTTTCTGGGCGGTAGCGGGGAATGTAAAGGAGATGGGAGAGCCACACGTATGGCGTGGAGACACAGCTGTGTTGTCGAGGCCATCTTCGCTTCAAAGGCTTTCCTTTTGACGTGACCTGCGCTTGTACCTCCTTACGTGACCGTGCGCTGCGGAAATAAACTCCCGCTAACTTGGACGGCGACTGCCGGGGAAAAATTCTTTACTGTTCCCCCGACCGCCGAGACGGGAGCCAATCAATTTAATGGGTTCATTTGTAGTGATTAATGCGAACCAGAGTCACCTTTGATCCGGGGATGATAAAAATATCACAGCGATCAAATTCGATAAGGCTTTTTTATGTCTGAAAAGAATTCGGTCCGAACAACGGTTGGGACCTCATTCCCTCTAACAGTAACAACCAAGAAGTGGTAGGTGGTGAGGAGGCTTACGAAGCAAGTTGAGGAAAGAGGTAGTTAGGAAAACGATTGTTTGAAAAATTTCATATTCATATCGAGATAAGTGTCCTCTTTAAAAAATTAAAAAGGAAACCAAATAGAAAATCAAATTTAGGGTAAATCTATTCTTTGAAGGAAAGAAAGCTTATGATTCACAAATCTCACCTTGTTCTTAGCAAAACTTACGTAGATTATTATTTTAGTTGCCAGTGAAGCTTCAAATATCGATTACAACATAGTTTGCTGGCATCAAATAATCCATTTTGAATACAAAGTATGATACCGGGGATAAACAAGCATAGAATCAAACTCATCGCATTCCTACGATACTAACATCTTTAAATAAAAAAATAGAAGAATCTACGATGAAAGCATGGATGTAGCTAAAAATAAGGACTTTACATTTACGATACATCTTAGCGAAACATTTTGAAGTGAGAGTAATTAAAGCATCAACATCCACGCTTTTAAAACAATTCAGACCGGTTAACTCGTTCACTCATTGTAAAAATCTATTATAACATCGCAAACACTCACCTAACGCAAAACAACCCCGTAAAACAACACAACGCCTACCACTTCCATCACAATCACGAGAAATCGATCCCTGCACTTGCACCAACTAATCCCATAAGAACCACGTTTACACTTACCTCACCAAAGAAATACACACCTTCCCATCAACCGTTCAGCTAAAATAAGCCCTCGGAGACCACGACAAACGACTCGCATTTGTTCAACCCCTCGCAACCCCCAATCATAACCAAGAGTTGAATTAGCCGCCTTTTTCCACATCCACCGCAGAACCATCTCTAATGGTTTCCGTCATTATGAAAAGCTAACGGAAAATTATAACCCTATCCCCGGACGTAAAAAGGGTCGAAAAAACCGGACTCGCGACCTTATACCGATAACACTCCGAGCTACCGGAATCTAGCTACCTAAAACACCAAAGGCGAAGCCGCAAAAAAAGTCGAGAATCCACTCGACTCGTCCTTCGGGGAAAAAAAGCACGATCCCTGCCTTTTCCCGACCCCGCGGTGAAGTTTCGACTTCTTTACACGAGAGGGCAATGGTGTCTCACCCGCCCGGCCAGACAATGGCCGAGTGGGTGGGACTTTTTCTCTCCTCCTCGAACCTACTCATTTCGTCGGCTTTTTTCCCTTCCTTTTGCCTTTTCCCGGACTAATTCAAATTACACGGTCTCTGGAGAGTCTGGGGAGAGGACGTGCGAAAGACGAGGCGAAAACAAAAGAAGGATGATGAGCGGCCGAAAAGGGGACGAATGGAATTATGTCCTTTGCTCGGGAGAGAGTTCGGATCGACCGAATTTTGAAAACCGGAAAAAAGGAGAGAAAATGAGAGGTCTCGCGTAATTTGGCGCATCTGCTTATCTCTCGAGAGGAAAGAAATTCGACGATTGACAGAAGCGTATAAAAATCCTTACGATGCTATACCGTCTTAATTTTTTAATATAAAGTTATTAAAATAGCTTTTAATCAAATAACGAGGAAAATAATTAATGCTGAAATAAAGGGTTTTAGAACTTTTTTCCAATGGATTATTATAAATCATTTCTAACGAAACTTTATTCTCGACAACGTGGAGTATTTCCATTTCTACAAACCATTGTAAAGTCAGCGATTTAAAAAAGAATCAATGCAGCAAAATAAACTAGTACTTATCACAACACTGCTTAATAGGGTTATGATTTTGGATGGATTTGTTATATAAGAGCATAATGAGAAAAATAAACTACCTTTTCTTAACAAGCTCATTTGTGATCAAATACCAGTGCAATATGTACCTCCT
Source organism: Sympetrum striolatum (assembly GCA_947579665.1). Classification (NCBI taxonomy): domain Eukaryota; kingdom Metazoa; phylum Arthropoda; class Insecta; order Odonata; family Libellulidae; genus Sympetrum; species Sympetrum striolatum. Next base: position 68,607,543 of record OX388348.1, read on the forward strand.
CCATAGAACGGAAATTAAAAGCAAAAAAATAAACAAACTTGGAACGATTTTCAAGAACATTATAAACCATTTTTATAATGCCCTATGCAATAAAAGCAAGTTAAATATAGATATTTACAATCCGGATTTCATTCGAAAATCTACGACACATTTCAACATTTCATAACGACGATCACGGTTAGCTGTATAGTTTAAACACAAAACTTAATTATCTAAATACGAAGAACTAGCAAAATTAAAATCTTATACAAAATTTCATATAATTACAGTAATATAGTACACATTAGTACAAATATAATCAACTATGGAAATGTAAATAGAAAATATTTCCTTCTCTAACAGAAAACTATCATTATAGGAGAATCTGAATATATACCATATATATGTGTTAATCTTATAATGACATGGACCAGTAGTTAGGATTTAATACAGAAGCAAGCTGAGCGAAACTTGGTTTGGCCACATAAAATTTCATACATTAGGGGGACAGAAAAAAAACAACCCATTCTCCAACAAAACTACCCATTAAATTACGAATACGAGGAATGAATCAAACACCTAGAAAAAAAGATCTCCCGGCAATACCATTCCCTCACACGTATTAAACGCAAAGAGCAAAAACAAAACACTACAGGCGAGCGCACAAGGACAAATTTAATTCCGCCGGAGAAAAAATCCGTTAAGAACCTCTTTCACAACTTCTCTCCCGTAATAATCAATTTCGCGGAGGTACACACACAAAACGACGCATAAATACACTATCCACGCCTCGAGAGCATATGATTCCCTCCCCGTCCCGCCAAAAAAACATGGCGCTGGGGCGCAATCAACTTCACACCGCGGAGCAGGATGACGTCGCATCTTTTAGCATTAGGCATCGTAATACCTTTCCATTTCCTTGCCCCGTGGCAACACTATCACGGAAAGGAACGGAAAAACGGGGTGAAGAGGAAAAATGGGAGGATAATGAAGGAGGAGGGGGTGAAAGTGGCCAATTATTCTAGTCGTTAGGAAAGGAGGAAAATACGCGGTAAAAAGAGATGGCTCTGCAGTCAGCGCGGGGAAAAAAGAGCGAATCTAGGAGCGGGGAAGAAAAAGAAGCTTAATGAGCGAGAATAGAATATGAGAGGGTATCAAACGGGGAAGATGAAAAGAGAAAAATAAACGGAAACCCAAGAGGGAAAAAAGCGGAGGCTGGGAAATTTTTCGCCAAAATTACAAATGGGACGTCATTTTTCGGGGGCCACCCCGGGGGAGGGAAAAGGGGGCGGGGCCTTCGACGAAATTCGAAGAAAGGCTCCAAAGGATGAAAAAAGGGAGATGCGCGGTGTAAAGTCACGCGTGTGAAGCTCCGGAAAGTACCAGGTGCGAAGCAATTACGGTAATTAGAGGACTAATTTTTTTCCCGCTTCCAACTCGACTCATTTGTTCAATTCTGTTTTTCTCTCTTCTTTTGTTCCCCCTTGTCGAAGAACATTATAATTCCCCCGACCTGGACCGGTGCCCCTGGCAGCTTGACTAACAATTACATGGGCAACATCTACTGCTCGACTAAGATAAAAAAAAACTCTTTCCCACGTTGGACGATAGGAATGGGAGAAAAGCGGAGCGCTTATTTCCACAAAAAAACCCACTCTCCTTCCTCCGCCTCCGGTCATTTCATTTTCAATTTTTACGACGTAATATTTACTTCTGCTCGGCATTCTTACGACTTGATTGCATCTCGATAAAAACCGTTGTCACAAAAAGCCTCTCCGTGGAGAGACGTGTTCCGATGTCTCGGCGTCGTTAAGGGAAATAAAAACTAATTCGAGAGAGCGTATCCGGTGGAATGTTTACCCTACTTCGGGGCTGAAACACACGCGTGAAAAAAGACGAATGCTTTAGGAGTTTTCAGTCGTTAAAGTGAAACCCTCCCAGTCATTATTTAACTACTCAGTATCGGCACGAGAAGTAAATAATGATGTCGCCTCAAAGCTTTTAAAATGCCTTCGCAGCTTCTTCGAACGCAAATGATGGGAACCGGGTGCTATGGTTGCACGAAATAAGATGAACTTCCTATGTACACAGTTTAAAGTGCCTGAGAGAATCATACTGTGAATGAAAAACGTCGATCCAAACAGTAAATACATCCAATTGCTGAAGTAACCACATAGTTGAAGCTTAATTGCATATGTTTCAACTTACAGTAGGTTTATATACCTTAAAATTCTTAATTATATGCTCCTCCTCGAATTTCTTGGTGACGTTGAAGCCTTATTAAGCTATCACAAATTATATTACGAATATCAACTTCAAAGGAACATGGAATTAGAAAACATTTGCAGAATAATGACTAGTTAACGTAGTTAACGGAATAACGATTACTCCATTAACATTACTAATATGAGAATTTCGTCTTTATATCGCAAAGGTTAGTCTTCAATGCCAACAGAAAATTTTTTACAATATTAATAAAACACTGTGATATACATTAGGAAAACAGGATTAAAAAATGCGACCATATTATTGGTAAAACAGCACCTCAACACACCAAGGTATAGGTATCACTATATACAATATCACTAATCAACCTTAAAAATCAAAGTTGGCGATCTATTAGCATCAATAAAAAGAAGATAGTTGATGAAGATAAACAATCCTTTTCCTTGATTTTATACCAGCAGATAGTCAATCATTATCTGTCGTCAGTGTGTATTTACGTTAGAACAAATTTTTGAAACGTCAACTGCAAAAATCTTCGCAATCCATAAACTCACACTTTTCAAATTGGAAACAGGAAATGTACACAAACACTAAAAACAGCAAACGACAAAGAACTCATAATCAATCAGCAGATGTAGAGACCCATAAATTCCAAATTAACAACGCTTCAACATCTCCAACTCGCATCTAACCCAGCAACCTGCTTCACGCAAAACACAACTCCTCAAACATGAGCCCTTAATCGCCAAAAACCAACAAAAGGGCCATCAAAAAAATTAAAAAAAAACAAAAATAAATAATCGAACCTGCCCCGCCCCTTTTCCCCCACATAAAACTTAACGATCGCCTCATTAGAGATCGTGAACTCTTCCAAACACCTGGCCGGCGACCTCCCTTCACGCTCGATCGGCTCGCAAAAAAACTCCAAGATAATCGAAAGAAGAGCGATTTTCCGATGGTTGTCGCCGAGGCCTTTGCGAAACACTGCGAGACACGGTTGGGTCCGATTAACGAACGCGAAAGGAGAGGAAACATGACGGGATTCCATCATCGTGTTAACTCGCGCAATGGGGGAAAGCAGCCATATATACGCTCGAGTAATCCCGCGTGCCTTTCCGGATGTCTGGGGAGGAAGTCGTGATTGCAGCGCGAATCGCCTCTCGTACCCTCCCTTAAATGCACCGAGAAAAAATTATTATGTTCAAGCGCGGGGCTGACATTGCACTATATGAAACTAACACGCCTGTTGGGTTACCTTAGTGATGGTTATCCCTAATCAAGGATACCGATGCCGAAATTGTACTTTTAGACGTCAAATATCTTTCCAGTTGGTACACTTTTTCTATTAAATTAAATGCAAAATAATTATTACAATACCACTGCAGACCAATATTCTAATAGTAATAACTGTGAATGCATTAAGGACAATTCGTATTTACAGTTAACAAAATAAAAATAAACTTTCCGTGAAAGGAAAACGTATACTACTCAGGAACGTTTACTAAAAATTTCCTAATATTGTTGATTTTTATCTCTACTGACAAATAAATGATACATACAGTGATAGAACCATTGTAAAAATAGTATATATTTCAATATAAGCGTTAGTATGATGTAGAATAGTTGACATAATCAATAATGGAGGAATACGTCTTTGATTAAAAATTAAATTTACAAAAATTGTAATTGCACGTATAACTAAATCAATTGGTAGTATATATGTTTACTTTATGTTGGCTCAGTTATTATTGCAAAAAGTTACCTCCTAGTGTTTTTACGTTTATGAAGTGTTAAGAGTAACTGCAATAATAATAAATTTATTCCTCCATTCACACCAAATGCTGCACATAACTGCAGCTTGAATTAGATAATAATTAAAAAATTAACAATAAAAATATGTTCATTCGAGGAACAGGAAATACAGCACGTGTAACAATTTCAAATTTCAGATAGATTAATTATTAAACTGCCAGGAAATAAAATGTCCCAAGTACTAAATGAAAATACAAGTAATAAACATGGAGCATTCATGTGAAAAACGTCAGTTAAATAGGCTGGTTAACCGGGGAAGTTAACAATAATTCTTCGACGAAACGTACACGCCACAACCACGCTAAACGACCTCAGCAACCTTTGGGGAAGAGTTGAAAACGATTACAAAATGAAAGAAAGCCATCGTTCTGATTGAATTCGTTCTCAAATCGAGCGTGGAATATTTCTCTTTCCCGTCATATAAATAACCGGAAGGTTAATTGAAGCAATGATTTCTCCGGAATAAGTCTTCCAGAGAATTAAGTTCACCGGAGGAAATTGAATCTAACGGTGCGATGCATGAACCCGAGTGAAGATTGCCAATCTAGGCAAAAATAAAAAATAGGAATATCTAGCATAATTCTATGTTTTGACATTATAATCACCGAAACTAATATTATCGTCGGAAAAATGTAATTAATTTATGACTTTTTAATTACATTTTTCCGACAACTGTTAAGTTATGAAAATAATAATAAGAAAACTGATTCTCTTGTTACTACACAAAATATAAATTTAAACAATATGTGAGCTATTGTAGAAGTATTGGTAGATACCGAAGATATTTATGAAGATAAAATTTCATATTTAAGACATAATTTTTGATAAGATCTAACATATTAAGCACTAAGATCAAAGTGTGAAAAATAGAAGAATTATAAAATATGATGTACCTAAACACCATTATAAATTAGGCTTAAAAAGATACTAATCAGCGATACTTCAAATTTCTTTTTAATTATTGCCAATTTTTTGCTGAGTATATGTACACTCCTGGCCAAAATTAACGCAGCACCTCCCAAGCGATCCTTACGGCCGGTGCTGCGTTAATTTTGGCCAGGACTGTACTATAAAAGAAGTAAAAAAAATGGAGAAATTGTCATAGGAAAATATTAGTACATAATTAAAAGTCAATATTAGATAATTGTATTTCTTGCTAATTGATATATAACTAAAATGTAATTAGAACACACCTATGGTTACGAATTTCACTGGCAAAAGGAGCTTTTTGATGAGTAATTTTTAGACTGAGAGGACTTCTTGTAATTTTCTTTGTTTATATAATTCTTAAATGCATGTTGCTACATAAATTTTAGTAAATTTAAGAACTTCTAAGTAATTTTTAGACTGAGGAGGACTCCAAGTTATTGTCAGTCAGTCATTATATATATGAATATATGTAGTTGCACGTATTTTATATTATATTAGAATGTATTGTATAACAGAATTTGCAGCCAACGTCCAATATCCTTCAACTATAAAAATCCTCTAATCTCCGTCGATTATAGAAAATCTGGAGAGAACATAATCTAATAACAAGCTAGATAAACGTTGAAAAATGTTAAAAATAGGAACTCGACGAAGCCTTGTAAACGTTATGACTAAACACTATTGCGAAAGCGTCACACCAATTGTCTCCTACGAGAGGTGTACTCATCCAACTTTTGCGCTCGAAAATCAACAATCGTATCTACGGCCTTTTATCGAATAAACATAACAATATAGATACCAGCTTCCCACATCGATAAGGAGACAATCGAATTACGTACGAAAGCAAACACGTCGTTCCCGTTAGAAACCTACTTTTGGATCTACTGCGCGGGAAAACAAAGAGAGCACATGACAAACATTTCCCAATCGCACGCGGTGGGAAGTAAACGGAGACCTCACTGACGTAATGTATACATCCTGGAAATTATTTATTGCTCCATTCCCGTTTTTTGAAATTAAGAAACCTACCGGTGGCATTCATTGATCTGTGCAAACGAAGGGCCTCCTATAACAATATTACCATAGAGTCTGAGAAAGATATCAATATCTTCCAGAAAAAGTCATTAGCTTTACGAACAAAATTCTGTTCTTGGTATAAAAATAGATCAAGGTAATTAACACGGATTCTATAAATGGAACAATGTTGAAATTTACCATTAAATACGAAATAAAGTAAATGAATACGAAAGTTAATTAGCAAGGATTCTACAAGGAATACAAATTAAAAATACCCATTTAGATAAGAGATGGAAAATAACAGCTTAAAACTTGGACGAACGAATCTTTTTACTAGTTTACTTACTAAAGCTAAAATAGACGATATTAAATGCCAAATCCAAGTTTTATTTTTTCAAATATTTGCCAAAACCTATCCAGTCTATATTACAAAAAAACAATTACAGCAGATCGTTGTACTGCACATGAAATTTAACTCAAAATCAAGTTATATTTTTGTCTGGTGAAATTTAAATTAAATTTAATATTATATACCAACAGATATCGCTGTCAACCAATAATATTAACATTCTATAGGTGTCTTTGATTACGTATATAGGTTTTATTCAACATATGTTGAACATAATAGCTGCACTTACGTTTTTATGGTAGATATAATTACGTACACGAAATATAAGGTGAATAAGTATGGATAAGTGACATTAGGTGCATAAGGTGATGGCCAAAAGATTTTTCTAGTAAGCTAAGTTCGACAATAATGCAGAATTTTTTACGAGCAAATTATTTCACGAGGACTTCCTGCTAGATTAATAATAATGGTGACGACTCTATAAGGCGAATAATATTCCTCAGAGATCACTCTCAAAAATCAACCTTTCTCAACTCAAGAGAACAAACAACCTATCCAGGATTCGAACCCCAGACCCCAGTGTTGCTTTGCCAGCACGATAACCACTACTCAACCGACGCTATAGCAATATTTATTTTAAAAGACATAATAACAAATACATAACACGAGCAATCTCCTCCCTAAATTCCAAACCAAGAAAACCACCAGCGGTCCTTAGCAGCGAGGGCTTCGACCCCTTCCAGAAACCCCTTTACCACTCAACCCTTCACCTGACAACCTCGTAACTCGAAAAACGGATTGGGTATTAATTTTTCTTCCGTTTCCCCACCATTACCTCCGATCGAGAGGGATTCAAACGTGATGAAGACCATCTCCTTGTGCCCTCCACGGGTCGCTGCAGACCTCTTCACGCTCCATGATTTTTCGAGTCAAGGGTCGATGACTTTGAGGGAAGGGAAAGATGAATGGAGAGCGAAGCATTGCAGGGGGAGGAGAAAAGAATAAAAGGGGGGCTATGGCATTCACGTCCTGTGCATAGACCTGCTTCTCTAATGCTAAATGCATTCTCGAACCTGAATCGGTGAAAATAAAAGACTTTTACGAAAGAAGCTGAAGGTATCACACGTTAACAGGGACTTGATCTATACCGGAAAGCAATAGGATTACATTTTAAACGCGATATTGCTAACAACCAGTCGATTTCATTAATAACAGTTATTAGTAAGCTATCTGAAGGTACTTCTACTGTATATTGAAGCAATTGGATAGAATTATTTACTTTTAAACGTGTGATATATTTCACTAATGACGGATTCTGATAAGGTATCTCAAGAGCCATCATAAAACCCACTAACGTAAACCTGTCATCTGAAAATTTTAGTGTGAATGATTGTGAATAGGTAACTATTTTTAATGCAATGCCTACAAGTGACTTTAGTCGAAAGTTATACATTTTATCAGCAAAGAAGAACACAATACCTTAAACAAATTGTGAAACAGGAAAGATTTGCTCTCCTCTGTAATTATATGATTGTTTTAACTTATTATAGGATTTTCACGGTTGCAGGTCTTCCTAAACATCCTATGGAGAATTCTAGAATCAATACCTAAAAAGGTAAGCAAGAATTAAAAATAAATAATTGTAAAAGAAGGAATTAAAAAGAGAAATCTCATCAACTGCTTCAAGCACGACTTAGTGGTAGGAATCCATAACGTAAAGAAATGATATGACAAAACTTTTAGAGGCACCTTATTCCAGTGGTACCAGTAAAAGTCATCTTTTACTTCAACAACAAAGATACGCATAAATAAAACCAAACGCTTCTGCAAAGCCCACAGCATACCCAAACCACAACTTAACAACAGATTAACCCACTGAGAGCACATGGAAATCCCTCATCAAACCATGAGCCCAAATATTCAATCCAAGACCTCCGCGGGTGCCCTCTGTGACCCGCGCGGGAAACAAGGCGCCGTTCATACATAAAAGATCTCTTGTACGTCGGCAAAATGCCGCGAAGAAGAAAATGAGGCGAAATCGCCCCTCCAAATCCGCGATCTGACCTCGCCTCCAACCCTTATCTCCTCGTGTGACGCGAATTAGAAACAACTGTCCGGAAAAATCTGGTCAAAGATTCCCCAGTCGTCATTATGGTTTTTGAGGACGGGAAACGATTACCATTACTGAGTCTAGCGATCGATCCCATTCGGAGAGGCGAGAGATCGTCGTTATCGGCGTGACTTGGAAGGGTCACCGACGGATGCTGACGACTTAATCGCCGGGGCGCCTTCTTCTCCCGCAAGGCGCCAAGCCATTGCGAAAGACTGGCAGACGTGCCTCCGGTCACGCTCGATGGATACGCGTATTTCGTCTACTGCCTCGTCGCGCTTGCGTCACTGCGTGGTCCATGATCGCAATATACTAATGGGGAAGGTTCTGAATCAAAAACAACGGAGGGGCGACTAAACACGGCTGGCTGACGAGATATTTTCTCGCGCGTGCAGATTTTAAAACAACCATATCGCGAAAAAGACTTGAGTTACTCAATATCTGACGCATTCCATGTTAACAATTCTTCCACTTTATAACAAGTGACAATCATCATTACGTAAACCAGAACATTTTCAATATAGCATAATTACGAACTTGAAGAATGTTTTTACCTTTTTAACCACAAATTTCGCAAATAATTTAGAGCCAAGAAAATTTATGATTATGTGTCCTCTTTTTAAGCAATTAAGATGAGTCATCTGACAGATACTAACTGGCCCTCAGACGGGTCCTAATCCACAAAATAATATACATGATAAAATGGACCTCCCATCCATCGAGCTAAAATTTCACGAATGTTGGGATAAAACCTCGAACATGGGAAACAAAAAAATTACCAGACTAGCATTAAGATGATAATTTCAACGCGGGGAAGAGTAATTATAAAATAATTTGGTCCACATGGCAATGATTCTACTAGAGAAGCGACAATGATCGCACCCAAGCGAAAACACATCGGATTTTTTATCATGAGAAGAGATGGAAAACGAAGAATTCTTTTCATAATTCCTTAAAATAATGCACAATAACGATATTTTCTGTCGTATCATTTTCATGTATTACCAGTATTTTTTTGTGGAGCGTGTCAGATTGTGTCTTATTAGAAAGAATCATTGATAAGTTCCAGCAGGTATCGCCAGATTTGATTAATTATTCTTTCATAATGTTTTCGTTACGTGAAATAATTCCCAAATTTGTTAAGATGAGACCTACATTTCGTTTCCTGTTGCGTTTAACAATATACCTATATATAAAGCAATTCAGCAAAAATAAGCAGCTGTAAAGCATCCTGTCTATTATTTATAATTTATATTAACTATGTCTTCAAGCATATCTGAGAGAATGAGAATTTTTAATTTTGAAAAAAAAATCCCAGTACTGCTTATGGCTTTTAGATGAGTGTCATAAGCAGATAGGAATGCATCCCAAATGGAGGAAAAGAACAATTCCACGACTGAACACTTGAAGATACGAGTGAAACGAAAAAGGTTATTGGCAACAGCTAATGACGCGTGGACGACGTTCCAGTCGAAAACCTCGGGGAGAGCAAACAGACGGAGAGCAACAAGAGATGGGGAGAGCGTGCGGCAGATGGCTTGCGGATTTCGAATAGTTACCAGAGCAGAGGGGGACACAATAATACGTTATAACGACTCTCTGGAGGGAGGCTGACGATGGTCGCAATGAATGCCTTGCGGGGAAGCGAGGGAGTTGACGCTCCTTTGGCTGCAGATGCGACGCCGACGCCGGGTAACGGTCCGGCCGACTTGGGACGCCTTCCGTTCACGAATCACACGGGAGTCACGGATTAGCGATGGTTAGCATCACGAGTTTCGCGAATGAGTGAAATTTCAAAGAGTTATTAATATCTGAAAGATGATCATGATAATGGGTCATTCCTAAAGAAAAAAATAAAAACAAATATCAGAAGACTCAACTACGTGATGGATCTCGTTATCGACAAATAAATATTTTTCTTTTGCTATATGATACATAATAACCTTAAATCTTAAGCTATAGGTAAAATGTGCCTTACTTATCCACCGAAAGAAAGTAACAAGTAATACAAACACCCATACAAACAACTTATGTTCGATTTTTTCTATAGCAGTGGACCGTAACTATCACACTCCTCACCTTGCTTTGTGAGCCTCATTCCCCACTACTAGCTCTAGGCTAGAGGGGTTGATGCTCCAACTAGCCTTCAAGCTAAATACTTTACTAACAATGGACCGTACCCCATACATTTCCATTTCCGACAACATCATAAGCATGTGGATTGATGGAAGCAATCTTTTCAGATATGCTTATAGGGATTTTAATAAGACGAAGACTAAAAAATAGCAGGTGAATCTCTTAACCCAATTCAGAACCTTTACAAGCTAACTTTACATTCAAATGTATAGCGACAAGTGGCAGACTTCGACCAGAGTTCCTAGCCTACTTCTAGCAGTATCAAGTGTCCCTCGCAGTTTCATCATAGGTCCCCATCATTTAACGAATTAAGCGCTCCTCCCACCCTAATACGCCAGACGCCTTGCACTTCCTTCCCAATTCCTTCACGTCAATCTTCATCATCCATTTGAAATTCGTCGCCCCCTTGTCTCCAGGGCCCGTCTGGGCACCGGCTAGGTCACTAGACGAAACCTGCACCTTCGATACCCCAAAAGAGATCGATCCCTGGCGAAAACCAGACTACACGCTGTAACCGCAACCGGGAAAGCCGTAAATTCGGCCAGTTTCGACGCGAAAGATAAGATATGGGAAGTCACACTGCTATAGAACAACGGAAAATTCGTATTATCGAAGCCCGAGCACCGCGGATTCTCTGAATCACCCCCTGGAACGATACGGGCCGGCCGAAATCGCGCTAGCAAGCCGATAATTTGAGTTAAACGCGGTTCTGCGGAACCCTAGACGGGGATCGAACCCGATTAGGAGGAAATACACCGTCTAGACGATGGATTAAATTAATAAATCCTGCTCGAGAGAACGGGGCCGAATCAATTCCTGCGCCACTATCTCGCGTAATTTTCCCGATCCTCGTCATAAATCACCATCGGCAATCTCCGCCAGTCCATAGTCGTGATAAGGAAAGCGAGGCGCCACTTGAAAACAAAAGCAAACCTTCCGCAGAGTGTCCACAAACTGCCACGCACGTGATCAAACATCATCCGAAGCGATTTTTTCCCTGGGACTGAGTGGACAAGGATATTAAACCGGAACGAAGGCGAGAGTATGGTCTGGATTATGAGGAGGAGATATCAAACGTAAGTGGCCCAAAGGATACTAACAGTTACACCGTTCCTCGAAATGTTAGGGGTGAACATAACCCTAAATATGATCTCGATTTTGAGGGTTCTCCCACTATAACAACCCGCGACCTATCGGTAAACAATAAGGGTACCTAAAAGTAAGCCCTCTAAGCTGAATAGCTGCATTTGCCTACAATAGACTTATATAAGTGCTCTACCCTTCAGTAGGTTCAAGCGCCTCAATATTTCCTATTCAATGCCATTTGGTTCTTTTTTTGGTAACCTTAGCCACCCTTATATAATCTGACTTACTTTACTTTTGTTTCCCCTGGCATTCTATCTACAATGACTTAATCATCATTTGAATACATGTCAAAATTAAGTTAGCCTACTACATTTCGTAGACAATTGTTACCATCTACATAACTGTACTCGAGACTTTCAGGGAAGTTATATGGAAAAAAGCTAAGAATCCCCAGCATCCACACAATACAGCATATGATTGACAAGCTACAAAAAGATCATTCACCTATACATAAGCATATCACATTTTGGGAACTTGATTAGCAAAGCATTCAGTGGATGCTCCAAAATGATGATATTAACCTAAATAACCTTATATTTACTTAATAAAGCTGCTCCTATATCCGCAGTATAACTTTATCTATCCTCATATCAATGATAGAGTACTAATGCTATAAAAACCCATACTTCATATAACCACCAACTTCCTCTGTCAACGGTTGATCACTTGGGGTCATGGGTGGGTCAAATATTGAGAGAAGAACTGCTAAAGAAAGCAATTGAGGGTGGAATACAAGGGGAAAATAGAGAGGGAAAGACAGAGGCTAAAGATGTTACATGACAGGAAGGGATAATTTACCAAGACACTAAAGAAATGACATTGAATAGGGAGTAATCAAACGAGAGGTAGAATATTATCAATATAAATAGCAACTTAGAACTCGACGGAAACCTATTTGCTTACACAGTTACAATTACGTCAAACAATCAGTCAACCTAACGAACCAAATTAGAAAAAAAATTCTTAAGAAATTACTCAAAAATCTATTGACCATCTCAAATACACCCATATCAACAAGTCAACCTAATGAACCAAATAAAAAAAATCTCTTTGGAATATCCGCTAGAATATTCAATATCCTCCTCAACCTGTGAACGTGTCATCCACGAGCCAACCATAGGTCTTCAGCTGGTACTCCCAATTAGCACCACGGAACTAGATTGAATTTCTTATAGACTCCGGTGTGAAATAAATGAAGATCCAGATAAGGAAGGGTGGCTGGAGGGAGGGAAAGATGCGAAAAGATAGTTAGCGGAGGTTGTGGGGGAGATTGGCAATGATAGAAGGCTTCCCAGAGAGGCAGCGAGCGTGAAAAGTCAGTCTAAAAAAGGCCGGAGAAGATTGGAGGCCTCAGTTTAGTGGGAGAGAGATCGGAGACAGGATGAAGATTATAAGATACGCTTTCCGAGGGAATGACGTAGAGATCCAGGGGGCAAACGCACGGCTTCATGGTTCAGGAACGAATGCTGGTGGAAAAAAGTTGGTGCAAGATGGGGGAACTCTTAATGGATATCCGTGCGGTGAGAACACATGGTTACTCGGATTTACCAACGCGGAAACATGAATTCAAATGGAAGGATTCTAATTAGTAGAAGAAAAAAGAGAAATACGCAATTTTGAAATTATTTTAGAATAAATACTGCGATATGGAGAGTTGAAAGATGGTAAGAAAGAAAGTAAGACCAAAGAAAACATTCGTAGATTAATTATATGACAATTGTATATAAGTTAAAACAGACGCAGCTATACAAAAAGATGGTCTAAGCTAATGGAATGTTTAAAATTCGTTTTTTGAAGGCGTTATTAAGATCTGCATTGTCTTCATCAACTCAATGAAATATCATATATTGCTCAATTTACATCTGCAAAAATTCCCCACATGAAACTAGAAAACCTTCCGCAATTGTAAAAGTAAGTAACTATTAAGTTCAGCATGACATACAATTCAAACATATCTATTTTGTTCGAATACATAAAAAATTCATCCTTTGAAATATAAATTTTTTACTAGTATATAGTAATATGAATATTCTACAAAAATATCTATGAATATTAATTTGACTAGAATATGAAATATTGTTTTCCCCATAGGTGTCTCAGTTTGTATCACATAAATAACATAATTAAGCGAAGTATTATTAACCATATATTTTTTCGTACATGTTTAAATCAAGAAATATTGTTTGACTGAGTGCGCTGTTACTTGACCATGGACCACCGAGCAATCGGTAAACAACACTTCACCCTAAGAAACACTTAATAATTTTAATGTATTTCCACTTCGGCCCAACATTTACATATGCATGACCACCTTCACCTTGAGCATCAGCACACCTTTTGGTTCTAAACTCAGGGCATAAACCCAACGGTTCCACCTCCAAAAGAACCCAACAAAACCCTACCCACAAAACGTAAAACCCCCAAAATAAGAACCCCCGATAAACAGTAATCACACCCAGGGACCTCTTACGCGAAAATCATGGTAATGACTTCATCGAAGTAACCTTGATGGCCCTCGGGAGTCACCCCGTCCAACGCCGCCAACGCACGTGCACCGCCCGCCTTATCGACGATTAAAAAACAAAGGCGAAACTCCGCCGTGGGCTTCGGCGTGAAAAATTAACCCAGAACCCTTGCACAACGGCCCGGCCTACTGGAAAGAAATTGGCGGTCGGGAAAAAAGTTCCCATTAGCAAAACGTAAGGAGCGAAATGAACGCATGGAAAGGGAGCGAGAGTTAATGACGGGGGGTGGGGGTGAAAAATGGCGCGAATGGGAGGCGAGAGATGGCGCGAAGATCGACGGGAAAAAAAGGACCCGAGGCGAGTTAGATGGGGCGGGTGAAAGGAAGAGCGTGAAGATATGAGGGCAATACAGCGGTCATCGGCGAAGATGATTTGCCAAACTATACTCGGATTGAGAAGGAAATTCAGCACTGATCCGGGAGCATAGATAGAATTTGTCCAAGGTGTTCAGAGAAACCAGGATTCTAATTTTGCCTAAAATACAGGAGCAGGGAAATTTGTAATAAAGCCGTAGTGAAATTAATAATATATATCTTGGTACTCACATATTTTTGACGAGTTTCACTAGAGGCCGATGAGGTATAAATTTATGTTTATTATGAATATAATCTTAAGATTATCAGCAAGAAATTTTACTACGAATCCTAAATAAGTACATTTTTAATAGATAATATATATTTAAAATAATACTTTCAGAACATTTTTAGGTAAGAAGTTTGAGAAAAACAAATTACTTCTTATAGTTCGAAATTAAATACGAATTTTCATACATCTCAAGTTTTTCAGTTGATGACACGGAGCTAAATACTAAATTAGGAAATCACTTACCATATTCAAGATGGACCAGTTACTCCCAATCTGAGAGTAAAATTGAAATCTCATATAGTAAACAAATAAATGACTATTAAAATATTGGTTTTAGAAAAGGCAACACATTTTCAATTACTTAGAGACAACCTGGAATTCTGTTATTAATACCTAAGAAATTGTTTCAAATCCCAAATTTGGCAAATTATGCAACCATCATCATAATTATTACGCTCAAATATTTTAAATAGGTTAAAACTTATTGTGTATCAGGTAGATTCACCCACCCTTAAAATCCCTTCAGCGACCCAAATCCGGGTCGCCCTACCCATAAATTCGCCCTCCCATTTCACACAAACAACTTCCTAGTCGTATAAACTTCGCCATAAAACTCCTCTCCCGCCAATGGGCCCACTCCGATTCTCACGGCGACCTGAATCCGGGTCGCGCACCTAATCTGTCCACGGAGGAGAAAACGACGGGCGAAGTACTCTCCGGACACTGGAGGCAAGGGAGAGAAAGCCCCGCAGACAGAGAGGCGAAAAAACATGTGAAAGAGGGTTTCGTAAGAAGGGGCAGGAGTAGAAGGGGCTTTGGAGTATTCTGAAGGATGGAGTCCTCTCGAGGACCCTTTGCAGAGATGAAAAAGAGGAGGCAAATGAGAGGGGTGAATTTTTAAGGGATGAAGGAGATGTGGAGGAATAAAAGATTAGCAGATCTGAGGAAGATGGGCTCTCGAGGAGAAAGGGAGGAAACGCCTGACGCAGGACGTGGGGACTTCGGAGACCATTGAGGAAGGAGAATGAGTTGACACCATCGCATCTTGAAACGAGGATTTATGCAGAACATGACGACGGAAAAGGTTGCAGGTAAATCTGAAGATGATGAAGGCATATCGAAAGCCTACAATGTTTCTCAAAGTGTAAGTTAAAAATTAAAAAAAATAAAATTATATTTAGAGCAACTTGCAACGTAAGAGAATGAATTTCATAATGCACAGAACTACATAAACAACTTAATTGAAACTTCAAAGTAAAAAATACAGAGAAAATACTGAAATGACTTAGTGAAAGCCTACGATATTCCTAGTGTGAGTTAAAAATATCAAAATAAAACTTAAAGCAACCCTAAACGTACAGAAATTAATTTCATAATGTACAGAAATATGTACATAAATAATATGATTGAAAATTCAACAAAATACGGAAATAAATAGAATAATACATCGAAAAGATGCGGAAATGTTACAAGCATATAGCACTGCCTAAGTAAAAACTGGGAAATATTAATATATATTAAAATGTTTTTTTTCCATCAAGGTCCACAGCACTGTCTACGAATGTTTTGACTGATATATAATTCTCTTGGCTTGTTAGCACGTACTGAAAGAAGCAATGACTTGAAATAAATGTAAACTAATAGAATATTAACCGAGTAAAGAAATTAAAAAATAATGTAAACCTCATTTCGTTTGATATCAAAATATCACGCACCCATAAATAGAACAGGCAACGAAAAAAAAACTGAAAATAGTCTGAGTATAGTCTAATAGTTAAAATGAAATTCGAGAAAAATAAAACAAAAATTTCAAATGAATAAAGAAACTATAAAATTCTGTAAATCGCAAAACAAGGTTTTATATCAATATATCTCGCAATTGCATTGAATAAATAATTCCAAATAAACAAGTAACGAATAAAATAGCAAAATCAAAAAATACTGCGAACCAAAGCTATGAGGAATATCGAGAGAATTTTAAAAAAATAATCTTCCATACCTAAAGAATCCTTTCATCGGCTCTGAACCATAAGATTTCCCCTGATAAAAAGTTTTTCCAAAGATGCAAGTTGAGGAAGTTCCTTCAGTACGCTATCGCACAAGAGAAACCTTCGGCGAAACGAGAGAATTTCTCAATAGGAGAAGCATCCTTGAGCTAAGCGTCGCGAGCTTGTTGGGTTCGGAGGTGCAATTAAAAAATACAGTTGTCGTTGGAAGCAATGGGCTCCTCAACCACTTGGTTTCACTTCAACAACTTTCTGCATCTACGTCGTCTCCGAGAATTTTCTATTTCGTCTACGAGCACGGAAGTGTTTATTTTTAGTCCCAGACGAGCGCGAGATCTCTTAAAGATGACTATTATTACCTCTCTGTCGTTCTTCGAGTTTGAATTGATACACCGGCGAGTTGAAAAGGAATACAAGGAAGAAACAATAAGTTTATACACCATCAGTAGTACTCGAGGCCTGCATTCTTCTACGAAACAAACTAACGTAATCAAGTTGTAGTTGTAGTTTTAAATACTTTTTTAAGAGTACAATAAAGATTTTTTTAGTAAACGTCACTACCTTAGCACCTAAGCAAAATTTTAACTAGACATAAAAAAATGACGAAATTGGGTTTCGAACCTGGATCTTCTGTAGCTATTCGCTATTGTTTATACCAAGCATAGTTTCATGGAGAATCAGTTACGCCATCATTTCGTATTATTAGAAAAACAGCAATTTAAGGATGTAGAAATGCATTTTCTCTAATCGTCAACTAATATATCCACTAAAACAATCTCCAACTAAAATACAAATGAAAAACGTTGGCTAACCATTGGCAGTATTTATTTATTTATGATCCCAAAAACATTCTTTCATTAAACAATTAGAGCTATTTATAGCTTTTATTTTAGCACAGATACTGGACGTTAAAAGTAACACGAGCATCTGTGCCCTGAAGAGAAAAAAACAAAATAGTCGGAACTCGAACCCGGGACTTCAACGTTGGTGTTTCACTCACTCCTTCATTCTAGCCGATAAATACGTATCTTAAGACTTGAGAAAAGACAGAAAATGGCACTTCAACGAGCAAAAACGTTACTTATAAGACATTACCATAGTAACACGAAATATTTTCCTACATCACTCATACACCTCCAAATACCAATATCTACAGTATCACCCTCCAAAATGGACCAATATGATACAGAATAACTACAAAATCTTCAAAAAGGGATGAGTAGTAGGATAGGACGTGCCAAAAGCAGGGTAAAGAAGCGATGAAAGAGAGAGTCTGGTTGAAAAGACCTCTCAATGAGGTCACCCCGATCGAATCTCTCTTAAAATAACACTTATTCAAGCCCCCTCGCATCTTTCGCGCCTCTCCGAAAGATGCCAGCCCCCCACTCGGGCACTCCGCAAGCCCACTCGACGGTTCGGAAATTAAACAGCACGCGTACGGAGGGCGGCCTTACATACGGCCTCAGATAAGCTACTTCATGCCCCCCTCTTATCCGATCAAAAGGAAAACGAGGCTGAATAGGAAAATACTATCCAAACGGCGTACATATTTTGTAAAAATAATATTTGGGTATAATCTCGAGACTGATATTACTAACGAAAGTTATCAAAGAAGGCAGTATAAATTATGCCAATCATAATTCACATATTAATAAAATAAATATGGAAATAAATACAATAAAGATGCATTAATAAGATATACTTGAATTTAACACTGTACAACCGTTAGTTAACGATATAACGATACCTATTCATTTTAATTCAGTACAATAATAAACTCACCTATGAATATGCGATAAGATAATACAATTGGGAGAATGCAATTCATAAGTCACTGTACTTTTTAATAAATAATCCGCAAGAATTTAAATCACTTACTTGTAAAATACTACTAATTAAATATACACAATAAATAAACTACCTAATGTTGTAGTATGGAGGACTATTAGAGCATCGCATTAATTAAAACATATATTAGCGGAATCTTTGAATGTTTATTTCTTTATATACCATTATTTTATTTTATATTATACCGAATAAATCACCAGCTTTCCAAATCTTTCTAAATTATTTCTTACGCATTTTATTATTGTTATAATTAATTTGTTACTCGCCGGTTTCATTTCCGCTGTAAATAGGCAACTCTGCTGTACGCGAAAAACAGAATGTATAAATAAATATTTCGATAGTTGAGTTTCGCGCAGATAAAATCACGATTATAAACTGTGAAACCGTACAACATGGTGGAACTCTAACCGGAAAGCACTGATTTATGGACTTCCAAAACCCATTCTTCCATCTACTCGTTGAACAAAAACACGAGACTACAATATGCCTCTTTCGTTCCATAGAAACACCGAAGCAATCCCTATAAAACACTCCAAAACCCTTGAAAACCTTCTTCGCAAGGCGGGAGAAGGACCTCTCCCGCCTTGCCCATCTCCCCGCTTCCGCGGATCCCACTCCGTCCGCTGAGAGGCGCTCCATCGCCCGTCGAATGTGCCTCGCGCCTCCGGGTCAAAACGCGAGGGTAACCATTATCACTTCCGACCAAGATTACAGAGAGGATTCTTCTAAAGAGCGTGGAGGATTGGAAACGGGAGAGATGCCGATACTATCGATGGACCCCCTCAACGGCCCATTACGGAATATGATTCGAACATTATCGCCTCCGGCCAAAAACGAAACTTTACGACATAATGGCAGCCTGCGACCGACCTCCCCTATAATACCTGCAGAACTTTTAGCTTCTTAGTTCTCTTCCTTTACGTAAGAAATCTCACTCCCACTTAGCATGGGAAACAGACTTGAAGCCGTATAAAAACTTCGAATAGCTCAGACTTTCACTACCTGACAGGTAAATGATTATGAAGAAACAATATAGACCGCACTACCAGGAATCTTTCAACACATTTCTTGTCACCCAACCTTCAATAAAACTAGTTCCAACTTACTGATCTAATGTGAAGCATTACTTGTACATGGAAAGATTGCATACATATTTTATACATTATTCTAGACATTTTGACATAACATCCAAGTGACTACAATATTTTTACTTTACAAATTCCAAGGCACCTCGGGCTTCCCAATAACAAATTATATATTCGATATATCGAAAAAAATCGATAAACATAGCATTCGATTGTACCGAAACAGTTCGATCTATAATCAAATAACCTCTCTTTATGCAGGCCAACTTATACCAATTTAGTATGAATGTATTCGGCACATCTACACTACAACTTAGGAAAACTAACGAATTAAAAAAATAGATAAAAACCTGTACCAGCAGAACAGTAATCTTTCATCGATGTTAACCTCAAACCACATCCAATACAGACTTCCTTTCTATCCGCTTCGCTGAAACCCTAACCCACAAACAAAAAACCCGGGTAAAACAGATAATGCGTACGGAACAAGTATGGATACCGAGATAAAATAAAACTCTCAAAGAGTACTATACAGCATAAATACCCAAAAACTGTGAGACAATCTTTGTAATAAAGCGATGAAACTCGATCCTTATGCATAAATCGACCACAAATACTCATGAGGGACCCTGCAGCGTACTTCCCTAAATTATACGCTTCCGTGACAACTAATAGCTCGACAACTCAGAGTGCGACGACTCATCGGACCCGACAACTTACCGTTCGACAACTGACCGGGAGACAGCTCATCGCAAGATTCCTTTATAATTAGATATATTTTTAAAAACTCGTTCACCAATTTAATAAGCAATCGGTAAAAAGACTACCGCTCAATTGTTTAAACGTTCAAAATTTGTGATTATTTCAAATGTCGTTGAGCTATCGGTCAGTTGTCGCACGGTGAGTTGTCGGGTCTGATAAGTTGTCGGGTCCGATGAGTCGTCGAGTCACGCTCAAAAATCTCATTCACAACACTTTCGACCCAGAAAGCAGAACAAAAAGAGAGACAACCTCGCGAAATAACTCCAGAACTACCGGAAAACCGCCCCCCCAAAAATCTCGAGATGCCACCTTTTCACCGCGTGTATGAGACGCTAAAATGAGGCGGAAAACAAAAAAAAATCCGATGAAAAGAACTCTTGAGTAGGAAGAAACACCAGCTGCGGGAAGATTCGGTCCGTGAGGGGAAGAAGGGAACAAAAGGCTGAGGTATTATATGGCATCTGCTCTTGTATTTCTTCCCGCACCACTCCCTCGCAAGATGAGGGCTGGAGGTGATAAAAATCCGTGCCTCCGGGAAATAATGAGGCGGAGATGCGAGGGAGGAAATTTGTATGAGAAGATTCCCTTGTTTTTCAGGAGATACGGGAGGTGTCGGAGGCGTGGGATGACGCTATTCAGACCCCCTAATCCTCAAGACCTTGTCCTTATTATTTATCGAATGACCGCAAATCCTCTCTCTGCCCGATTAATGGAAGCGATAACCGAATTTCCGGCTACTTCCAGACCGTTCGCCCCAACCCAAGGCATCGAACCGTATTGGTTTTCGTCCCGGTTCAACGAAAATATCAAATTACGGTTCAGTTCCGGTTTAGCTCCCGTCAACATCGAACCGGTATTAACCGTTTTTTTCATCTCACTGCCGCTGTAATAAGATATCCTCCTAAAAGTTTTTTTTGCTAGGTTCTTACAAACACAAAATTTCGGAACAAAACGTAAATAATTACAAGAAGTAATTACAACTTTTGCAAACATAACATCGTTCTGGAATAAACAACGGTTTCCGGTTTCTTTAGAGTATATTTTTTTCCGGTCTGGCTTTGGTTTTCACCCCGGAGTAAAATTACGTTTATTCTGTTTTTGTTCTCGGTTCGATGCTCTGATGCTAACACATGAAAAACATGAAGGCAATAAGGGTAGGCACTCCTGATACAGGTGCTGCGATAATCTTGCTACGCTGAAACTGAGTAGCCAGTTTAAATATCAATACAGACACTTTCATTCATGGGGCATAGCGCCCCAAAATAGATCCCGTAATTCCAAAAATGTTTCTGCGATTACAGACATGCATTCCTTA
The DNA here is from genome assembly GCA_947579665.1 of Sympetrum striolatum. NCBI lineage: Eukaryota > Metazoa > Arthropoda > Insecta > Odonata > Libellulidae > Sympetrum > Sympetrum striolatum. The sequence continues at coordinate 68,629,374 of OX388348.1, forward strand.
ATAATTACCACACAAAAAGTAAACATACAACACTTGACTTTAGAGGATGACTCTCATTAGAAACCAATTTTCGCAAATAAAAACGTAGCAAACATATGTCACACACAAGACTCTGATACACCAAATTACATTTCTTTTAATTTCGCACGAAAATTATAGAGAAGATGGGGGATTTCTTCACGAAATATATTTGAGGCTTCAAAGCAGAGTTCGAAAAATCATAATTAATACATATTTCGGGTATTTGAAATCTAATAATCATTAAAAACTATTCGCAGCAAAAAACATGAACCAACAACATTTTACCTCCCTCTTCGACCCCATCCAACTCAAAGAAAGATCGCAAAACGTAGCTTAATCCACGGAATATAATTTCCTCAAGGTTTCCATATGTAAACAGACAGCTTCAAATATCATTACCTCACGCTCCAACAGTTCAACTGTGAACGACCAATTTACACAAACCCTAATCTTCCCTCCCTTTTTCCTCTCGTTAATGCGTCAAAATCTACTCTCTCGGCTGCCCCGTGAATTAATCTCTTGATTCCGAACTCGGATCACACGCGTATAACCGACACTCGAACGATAATTTTCATAGAACTAATTCCATCCGGCCGTGGCCACTCTAAATACGCTCTGTCCCAATTAACGTGTACATGCTGTGCAACAACCGAATCTACTACTTATTTTGCCGACGGCGCAATCAAATGAACCTCCGCCGCTCGCTTTTTGACGAAATTAAGAGCAAAAACATGGGACGCCATGTTTACGAGTAGACTAACTGCGCTGTTGACTCGTTACCAGGAAAACCTAAGTCAAGTGACGAACGTTTTGCACCACATGCATCTTACATATATAAAAAGCATTTTTAAAAAACAAAAATAAAAAACGAGGAAATTTACGCTTTAATATAGATATTTACTGTATGTAACGTAAATTATACGTAATTATAAATAAATATGAAGAAATTTTGAGGATTTAACATCGATACAAGTAAAATATAAAAAAATGATGTTTATAACCAATACTAAAAACACCATAAATCGTATTTTATATATTAAACGGAATTAAAAACAAGAAAGTTACTTCATTTAGATGACGGGAAACTAAAGACAGTGCCATTACGTAAGCTATTGAAAAGACAAGAGATTTACATAACAGAAAAAAGTTATTTCCACAGAAGAGAATTACACTAACCGCATATAAGAAACGAAAGAATTATCTCAAATTACAAAGGGCGAGTACAATTCATGCTAATAATTAATTCCTAACGATTACATCACAATTTCACAACGATTTATGAATGTAAGTTTATCTTAGGTAGGGTAAGTTTCCAAGAAGAAATAGCTTTACATAAGGGAAATTTTGAGGCACAGGAACCTATTCAATTATGGACAAATTATTATTTATTTATGGATTGGGTTCAAGTTCAAACCAAGTTGATTTTTCATTTTCCTGCATTCTTGATGTTAAGAACGTAAGTCTACATTATATAGGAAAATGTATTTCACCTCTGATAATATTAATTAATATTACTTTTTGAGAGTTGAAATTACACTCTTCACGGTAAATTTACGCAAATACATCGAGAAATAATTTATTCCTTACATATGTATAGCTTCATCATACAGTGAAATCCTGATCTAACGTTCTCGTTTCTAACGTTTATCTCTTAGGTTAAAATTTTGAGGTCCCAACCTTTGTTTTCCGCATCTTACGTTTTTTCCGCATCTGAAGTCGATTTCCCTTGGACCGACATATAAACGTTCAATCGAGATTTTTGTATAAAATATAAAAAATAATTAAATAATTAATTGCGTATCAAAGGATATCATAACAATAGTATAATAACAAGAATGCAATAGTAGTAATAACAAAAAATACGCTGAGTAAACGACATAAGAAAACCACCGACAGGAAATCACAAACTTATCGCCTTACCTACCAACGTAATACATAACTCATTCAATTCCTACTTTCACAAACCCAACCTTCCTGCAAACCCAGTCCCCAAAACACCCCGAAACCACGGCTTTGATAGACACGGGGGCGAAACAGATGGATTTCGCGGCCCGCCGGCCAAACACAATGCCCCCACAACAGACGAAATGGACCCCTCGTTCCACGGCTTTTACTCGCCCAAGACCCGCCAAAATTAAATATAGACGCCAAGTCCTTGAAGGCGCCCAATGAAACCCACTATCACCGCCTGTGTGCAAGCATCCCCCACCTGGATGACGTCACTAATTGACCGCTCGCCTCATTAAACTCGCCACAGAGAGTGAATAGCGTGCGAGTAGCCTTCTGCGCGTGCTCAATTATTTGAGTTTCATCCACTCAAAAAGCCTCCCGCGCCGGAAGACTTGCTGATGGCTGGAAACATGGGCAAATTAACGCTGCAGCTAGCGAGTTAATTGAAGCGCCGATACACGCCGACCATGTGAAAGAGTTGCCACCTGCCAACGTAAACCATTTTTTCGCCCGGTTGAGAGCTGACACAACGCGTGGTTGACAATGGGATGGATTGGGACAATTCCTCGTCTACGAGACGTACGGATTGGGCAGATTCCTCGTCCAGGAGCCCAAACAGTTCGCCTGCAGCTGCACCGTGGAATCGACTCGCAAATCCGAGTACAATAAGATCACGGGTGACCAAACTGGAAGGGACGGGCGTCTTGGGGTACAGAAATACACCCCCGCGGCAGGTTGGGTTCCTTTGAAAACACCTGGCACGTCACAGTGCATTACCAGACCATGCCACTCATTTACAACCCCAGCTTTGTCCACGGATGTCATCACTACTAATATCAGCAGTTAATAGACGAATTTCATCGCACCTGGTAGCGCTAAAGACCTTAAGAGTCATCTAGGAATGCATTTTTCCCATTAGTTTTCACCTACAGCATCAAAAATAGACATTCTTTCTCTTATACTTACTTACAGAGAGATTAAACTCATAGTTAATCAATTAGATCAGAAAAGAAATACACCCAAGTTCGGATCTAGATGTAGAAAAGACAGACTATAAGCTGATCCAATATTAACAACCGCTGATCTTTCAAGCCTATAACACGTACAATTTTTCTCAATATTTGTACTCAGTACATCACAGCATTATAAATTTGAGGCATATAAAAACAGCAAGCAACGCAACTCATTTGTGCACATTTCAAGTTCTATATTACTGAGAATAACAGCCACCGTTCCTGGTTGATAGTCAAGAAAACTCGTGCGAATATAAAATATCACGAAGAAAATTCATCGAGGTTATAAAATCTAGGACTTCCTCAATCAAATAGCCTTCTAACACGCTCTCGAACAATTTATGTCAGGAACCAGATCCTACATCCTCAATAAATTTCAAACCAATAACAGAGCGAAAATGGTTGCCAAAAAATAATGAATTTACTTCCAAATTTCACCTCATTTTGTAGATACATTTTATGAGTTACGGTGGACAACTTATACACCAGAAAAAGAACAGGATAAGGCCCTAGTAAATTCTAATACCATTTCAAACCGAGCACATTAATTCAATCTGTATTTTTTACTTTAAAATAGCGCTCAATTACATCGAAAATTGCAGCTACACCACCAAATCGAAAGATCAAGAAAATCATGCTTGAAAATTACTGTTATAAATAACTAATTACAACCAACAACAAAAACACACGCCAATTCCAAAGGACCTATCCTGGAAATATTAGCGGACTACACACAAAAACATGTTATCACCCAATACCATGCCAGAATCATTAAATTGTATGCCTCGAGAATTCACATTACTTTTACAAACATGTCATTAATTTCGATCCTATCCTTCTGTTAGGAAAAAATACTGCATTCAATAAGAATATTCTCGCTTCTTCCTCTCACTTTAGTACCACCCACAAATTCTTAATCCACCACCTAAGTATTACAGATTTTATCCAACCTTCTCACAACACAAAACCAACGTAGGTAGGACTACTTTTTGAACTGATCAAGCATAGTGAAATTGTTGATAGTACCACTGATACAGTAGAGGTGCTCTTAAAGGTACATATTGTTTTTTTACTGACTAGGTCCTACCATCCCATGAGCCTATCTATCATAAACGCTACCTATCACATAACTATACTTTACGAACATGATTTAAATCGAATACAACTCAACCAAAACGCATTCCTAACGCATACGAGACAACAAAGAAAAGTAATCGCCAAAAAGACCAATATCCTAGGAAAACTAACATAAATTCAACGTAAATTATTACTATACACTGCCAACATGATTCAAATCAAACACACCTCAACCGAGACGTATTCTTAACACACAAGGGTCACCAAATAACATAATCGCCAACAGAAAAACCCAACATCCTACGAAAACTAACTCTTCCGAAGATAGTCCACCCCATTAGCAGGCACACCCCGACCGCTCGGCCCCATTAAACCCTCCCAACTAGGGGCCCCGCCGCTGAAGATTCCTCCCGCGCCGATACATCCGCTTCTGCCTTTTATGTCATCGGTGGGCAGCCCTCCGCATCGCATTACACCTATCGCGCGCCTCCAACAGCTGAAGACCGGGGAAAGAACCGCCGACTACCTCCCCCAACAGACACATAATATAAGTTGTTGCGGCCGGGGCACAAAAAAACGACGACTTTACGGAATTCGTGTTGCGGTTTCGAAATAGGAGGCGGAAGAAGATTAACCGCAGCTTTCCTTGCGCAACGCGACCCGCTCCTACTCCCTGTATAAGCCGATACGCTAAAGTAATTTATCTAATCTCTCGAGAACCATTAAAAGAGTGTTTAAACAGCGGCTTCGCGGCAAATAAGACTTTCTTGCGACCCGCTCGAGTACTCGCTTTTTTAGAATCGAGATTTACAAATACGCGACTGCCCACTTTCGATCGAGAGAAAACTGTTCCAGAAGCGTTATGATCCGGGTTTTGTATTTCGCAGTAAAAGTCGGTTGCGCGCAAAAGACCTTCGCGCGCGGTTGACAGTCGGTGAAATATCGTCTACTTAGGAGCTCGACGACTGCTCTGTACAGTACTTGTAAACAAACTCTAACATCGAACAACAAAGAGCCAACACCGCGGGTGGGAAATAGCGCTACTGTTAACTGATTCCATGTAATCCTATAATTTCTCCGAAAGAATCAAATGGCAAGCATTCTATGCTGGATATCTTGGCGAGCATGTTGATGGTAAATCCTTGAATTTGAGAGCTTGAACAACCCATCATTTCGCCGTTATCTGGTCGCCATAAGGTAAAACTAACGTCTATTCATTTTAAATACGACATTTATTAGCTTCCTATAGGTAAGTTTATGTACCCGAAACTCCATCATATACGTGTTTACTAATACTTCGTGATAACCGACCGCTTCTTGAAAACTACAAAACATTTTTACTCTTCTGTTTTCTTCCCTTCTGTCCAATCTTAAGCAATGAATCTAATTATCGTTTGACACGCCCATTTCTATAGATGCAACCTTCTTAGAAATCGAAGTAAATATTTGAAAACAAACTATTACTGACAATTTCTACCGGTTATTTAAATCACTAGCACAATAGCAGGCACTTTAGTTACGTATATCACAAACTCCAACAATGAATAACAAACTTGAATATATATCCTTCTGAATAAACTACCAGCAAAATGGATAACACGTACAAGCAAAATCTCTACCATTCTTAAACATCAAAACCTCAATAGCGAACATTTACGTACTACGTATATTTACAAACTCGGACAATAACACAAAACTCAGTGCATGTACTCCATAGCCAGCTGTTTTACCTACTAATGGAAGCCATTACCTACCTCAAGATACAACCCTGACACGAGCGATTCGTAGATTAAACTCGACTCCTTTTCGGGCGGATTTTCCGATACTCGACTCAAATATCCTGCGCCTAAAGATATCCATATCCCTTCCCCAACGGACACCACTTACGAATTCGACAATATATAACCTCCTTTGGCGCAGATATTATTATTCCACTGTTTTTCATCGCGTTTGAAATTTGTACGCGTCGAGGGAAGGGAATTGGCCGAGGGGCGAAATTGGACGAGTGACCGCCACTTTTGCCATATTAATGAGCGGAATAAAAATGTTAACGCTTCCGGGGCGAAGAGAGTCCCCGCTGGTAACCAATTTTTCCTCCCCATTGCTGCTATAAATTCACTGTTAACTGAAGATTCTTTATCGCCATCCAAATTACCGGTAAAACAACATATTCCTTTCCTAGCTACCATTTCCTGCCTACCATTTAGTAACTTTCAAAACATTCAAGAAAACCACCTGAATTAAAATTTTATACAAACGTATGTTCTGAACTTTTGCCATACCAATCCCATATGGACAATTTACGCAATCAAATGAAACACTGGTGTACCAATAGTTCCAATACAGATCTCGTACACAGCGAAGCACTACAACGACAAATACTTTGCATTCTTGGTGCAAGAAGTATGCGACGAAATTAAATTATCTTCCTGAATTCGAAAATTATTACCCAAATATCAATACGAGCCTGAGATGAGCCTGTATATAGCGATTATGACTTACACTTTGGCAGCATCAAAAATACTTGTCATATAGCTTTCAGATATACTTCCTTTTGAAGAGCTGTATATTCCTGGCAGTTAATACCATATTAAAAATAATATACGCATAAGCGTTGACATATGACAGAAAAGAATCTAAATTTATCTAAATCATGATTGAGCCTTGAATATTATCAGTTGATATGTCACTATATACGGTATTTCACTATACCCACAATGAGAAATACCACCGTAATAACTCGATTAGATAATAGCTTGACAACAACACTCCTTACGTTCGCCCATTCAATCCCTTAAGCGAAAAATTACGATAAATCACTTCAGTCGCTTGCAGTAAACAACATATGAAAATAATGACAATATTGTCCTACACATTCACAACTATATGATAACCCAAACAACCCAATATTTTCCAGACACTTACAGGTAACGAACTATCACTCCTATCCACAGAGATACACTCTTCGTGTGAGAAGACAAAATGGCAATCAGCACATACACCCAAACCCAACTAAAACCTTGCTTACCAAATCGGGCTACGTATCCAGTACTCACTGATCTCAATACTGTCCTACCTAACGAGAACTAGAACCTATATTCACCAATAACTCATCGGTAGATCACTGTACTCATACTGTGAAGACAATGTGGCATATATAATACACCCAAACTCAAACTTTCGTCATAAAATTGGGCTTGTATCCAATACACACTGATCTCGATACTGTTCTAACAAGAACTACCAACTATATTCACCAAAAACTCATCGGTAGATCACTGTACTCATACTGTGAGGACAATGTGGCATATATTATACACCCAAACTCAAACCTTCGTAAACAAACTGGGCTTGTATCCATTACACATTCATCTCAACACTGTACTATCTAAAACTAGCTCCTCTAATCACCAATAACCCATCTATACAACACCATACTCATCTCTTGCTTCATAACCAAACACCGAAAAACCGTAACATCACTCGTTACAAAACAAACACCCACGGGACGCGTTCCCCGCATCGGAAACCACGCTCACAACGATCCACAGAGAGATAGGGGGACTTACGGGATGCCTAGCCGCCGCTGCCGCAGCTGCAGCCGCCGCGTTCATTCCTGTCGGGTACATCTTATGTCAGCAGCGCATCCTACCGCTGCAACCCCCGCTGGTTCTCCCGCGTCGCCACTCCGGCCCTTCGCCGGCACCCGCTTCCCCGGACGAACCGCTGTCCCTGTGGCGGCGTCTTCTAGAAATCCCTCGGTTAGCGACCTCAACACCGCCTTCCGCAGAACCTTCCGGGCCCGTCAACCAGTGCAACCTCTGCCACCACCACCGCCTCCAGGCGCCCTGTAAATCCTCCTCCAGCGTCCGTAAGCGATATCCCAGCGGCCGACTTCGGACGCCGCGGACTGTCTTAGCAAAGCCGCGGCGGTATCCAACGAATCCTGCGGGAACCGAAATTCACGCACTCACTATACGTTCGGGATCTTCACTCACTCACTCCGTCCTCGGAACGGCGTCACTTCCTCCCCTACCGGAAGCCGAGCGAAATTTAGCGGTCGAGACGGAGCTTCTGGGACTTCGAGACCCTCGGCGCACTTAAAACATCCAGCGAATATCCCACACGGAAAACACTCACAAGATGGCCAACCGATCCACGCGTAAGATCCCAACTGCACGATCGGCCGCGAGAAACATCCAAACCGCACTTTCTCCGAGCACTCCGCTCCGTCTTTCACTTCGGATTCGAGCCGACCAAGCGTTCGCACCGAAAAGTATGACTTCCTCGAGGGGTTATCTCGAGCGGAAACGTATCCAGAGAACTAGTAATTCCTTCCTCCTTTGGCACAGTTCACCACTTCCCGCGTAAAAAAACAAACGTTCCGAAAAGTGTATAAATGTAGGGATGTTCCCTGCGTGACCACGAGACGAAGCGGTCGGAACGCTGCGTCACACGTCCTGCCCACTCTGCGCTCGTTCAGCCACTGAAGGGGAAGCGGTCCGGGGAGGGAGGGGGCGGAGGGGCGCGAGGGGTAGAGCCTCCCCTTCCCTTCCCCCACCCTCGCTCCCCCACCCCTAACCACCTTTCCCTCACACCACTTCCCACTCTCATACGAACCGTGGCGGTGCATTGTGCTATTCTCCCCATCATCCGAGTTCCCTCCACCATTTCAGCGCTCCCCCCACCGCCCCCCACTCCCCCGTTACGCGCTCCTTCCACTGCTCCCCACCCCACCGCTCCTTCCACTCGACAGTTAGTTCCCCGCGGCCGCAGAACTGGAGAGAATGGTGGCAGAGAGGAAGGTTAGAGGATTGGGGTGGGATGAGGTGGGCGTTAAAAAGGGGGGTGGGGGATGAGATCTGAACTCATATGCTGTCTCCCGCTCCTCTTTTTGTTTCCCGTTCGTTAAAAGTCTTCTTCCACGTCTCCTTCGCTCCCCGATCGTCAGTTTTTTGTCGTTTCGTGCCTTTTCTGTTCCTCGTCCTTCTTCGACGCGATACGGTGTCGTTTTAATCCGTCGATTTTTCTTCGGGAAATCCAGCCGCGTTGCCTACTGGCTTTTTCTATTCCCCGCCCGCCTCTGAACAATCGTTTTCTCGCTGTTTATAGTTGCGAGCGTAACAATGTTGTTGATAAAGTTGGCGCATGCGCAGAGAACATTTTAGAATTATTTATTAATTAATATTCTGCTGTGATCAAGCTCAACCTTGCGGAAGGGAGCCATAATAAATAAACGAAAGTCACCTAATAACTTGTTCTAGTAGACGACTAGTCGATGTATGTTAAAAATATTTATGTGGAAGTTACTAAGTATCTTTCGTTTATTTAGTAAATAATACTCTCCCATACTTTCACCACATTTCAATACACTCCTTTATAAACGCTGTCGTTCTGCTTCGCTCACCTCGACCTGATTAGGCATTCGGTCAGGAAGAAATCCCGAATCTTGGGTGAGTCAAATGGGTCTTCTCCACCGGAGCATTTCGTTCCTCGTTTTACGCCCCGGAACAATTCTCAACGATTTCTTGCCCTCCCCGATAACATTCTTCTCTCGAGCGTAATACACTTCGGAGAGCTCCTTCAATTCGATAACTTCCTGCTCGATTATGCCAATTAAGGAAACCTCTAAAAGGAGGCTTAAATACTCTCCTATAATTTTCTAGCCTCCTTCGGAATCCACTCTTTTTTCCAGACCCCCCTACCTTTTTCAAACCCCCCTACCTTTCACCAGACCACCCCCCCCAAACCCCAACACACTATTCCTATTCTATTTCTCACTCTAAAATCCCCTCCCCCACTTCTTGTTTACCCCATTCTTGTTTCCTTCCCCCTTTTACACCCTTTTGCCCCATTCGGATTCCCCCCCAATTTTTCCCAGCCCTTACCTCACCCCACCCGGCGACACCCTCCACGACTCCCCCTGCCAACTCTCCGCCACGCCTGAATGCCCAAGAAGACCAAAAAGCCCCCTCCCCTTTAGCGTTCCTCCCTAACAGCCTTTAGCCTCATACTCCTAACACCTCACGGTCAGAAATCCCTCTTATGCGACGCCCCTTCCAGCCGAACAAAAATCCCCCTTCCCCCGTATAGGAGAGAGGCCCAAAACCCATCCACCTTCCGATTCCAACCCTCCTTTTTTCCAAGCCCCCACCTCTTTTCCAAACCCCCATCCACTTTTCCTACCCCCCGTGCTCCCCTGAAAAACCTCACCCTGGTGTACCTCGTCGAATGCCCCTCCAGCGGGTGAAAGAAGGGAAAAAGGAAGTCCGTACCAACGTTTTCGACTGCTCGCACACGACTACCAACACTGAAAAAATGGCTCCTTCGCGAGACTTTTTGTTCGTCCGGAATCGATGTCGAGTCTATCGGAGTGTTGACCGACTTAACGTTTTTCCACCGCTTTCGGTTTGCGCGGTATTTATTATATTGGGCGCCGGGCGTTATTCTTTTGTCTCCTTAGTTGTTTCAGCAGTTCGTAAAGGGCCGTCTGATACCTACTTGCAAGTATTACGTTTCCTCTGCTCGAAATTATAGGAAGTTTATGGAAGAAAGTGTGAAAATCGAATGGGACGAGTTTTGGCAGTAATGTCTCACCTTCCCACATCCATTAGAAATTCCGTCGTCTTGCCCCGGCCTCTCGTAAGGTGCCGTTCGTTGGCTTCGCACATCTCGCGAGGATTATGTTGTTTCTTTTCGAAATTGTGGGAGGTTGATCGAAGGATAGATGAAAATCTAATGGCACGTGTGTTGACATTCGAGTAATACCTTGCTTGATCCATTTGAAACCCGCCTAACTTCTGAAAAACACCTATGTGACTCTGTAAAGATCAGTGTTTATTGCAAACAACGCTTTTTTAGATATATTTTCTAGGTTGTTGCGTATAATTGATCTTAATTATTCTATCCTTGATTAAATTGACCCTGACTCCAAGGTACCGTATGATCATTACAAGCAATTACTTGCGATAAAAACGTTTACATGCGTTCTAAATCGCAATATGGGATCAAAACCAAGGTTTTAGAGTAATGTTTCATATAAAACTATTAGTATCTTACATGAAAAACAGTTGGTAACTTCTTCATTATAGTTACAGAAGTCACCAAGTGTTTTTCACTTAAGATGGTTCCTTAAAGTCAAAATTGGTCGTATTAATTCTAACAGTTTTACTATTTTTGAAAACTCTGCCTTTTTTAGAATATTGCAGCTATATCACTGTTTTTATACCACGTATATCTTACGGTATGAAATTAAATTACAACAACATCTATTCGTATCTGTGTCATTTTCAATAATAAACCACAACGGGTACATATAGTACGGCATCGTACATTGAGGTCCCCCGTTCGACCCCCCCACGATCAAAATACCCCGCGCGGGGATTGTTCAACATGGCCGCCCCCTCTCCTCCGGCACCTCGGACGAAAAAATGAATAACCGAGGTGCCCCCGCATTCCACCGCATCCCGTAACACACTCGGCGACATACACCTCCGGAAAGGGGAGGGGGGACTTCGGCCCGCAAAGAAGGGCCCTTACCTTCTTAACCCACGTGTTTCAATGGCCCCAAACTATAAGGAAAGACCCGGAGAGAATGTTTAGCAGCTATAAAGAAAGGAGAGTTTTCCATCCTTTTTCCTCTCTTCATCTATCTCTATCTACTGGCGCGTCTAGGTCGACGAAAAAGCCCCCCTCCCTCGTCCCACCCCACCTCCCCCATTCCCCGAATATGGTTGGGTGAGGGCACATCTTTGGTCTCCCCTCAACTTGGGGGTCTGATTGCCAGTATCAACCCTACAACGTTTTCTGCGCGGCACACAAGCTGTAGACAAGCACTCCACGTGGAGTCTCGGGCGACGGCGAGCTCCGACGGAGCCCCTCAGCCAATGGGAAGGCGTATTCGGCCCCACTTGGCCAATCCCGGCCCTCGCAGCCACCGCGCTCCTCCTCTCCGTAATCATTCCGTCGATTGTGGGCGGGGCGGCGGGCGAGGAATGCCAATCAAAGTGGGCAGGAGCCAATCCCGGCCCGCCTTCCCCTCCCACGGTTTCCTTGGCAACGGTTATTCCGACGGCGTTCCGTCTGCTCCACGTGGAGCAGGAATGAAGGTGCTATGCCGAGTCGGGGGATGGGGCGGCGGCGTTGGGGTGGGGAGGGAAGTGTGTTCGCATGGGGGGCGGTAAAAAGGGGGAGGGGGAAAGAAGGTTGTCGGAGTGGAAAGCCAAGGGGTCGGAGGGAGTGGAGTGAGAGGTTTTGAAAAGAGACTAGAGGAGTGTTAGAGAGGAGGGGGCGAAGAATCACCCTCGGTTGTTAAAGGGTAGTGGAGGGAGAGGGAAAAAAACAAGAGAAGACGATATAGTCCGCAAGAAGAAAAGAAGGCGAGAGAGGGAAGGTTGTATATACGTATGGAACTCGTGGGCGAGCGAGAGATGAAAAAAAAGATGGCGCGCGGAAAAAAACGGAGGAAAAAAAGTGAAGATCGAAATGGTTTGCGGAGAAGGAAAGAGAGAGAGGCAGCAGCAACTTCACTAGATGAGGTTCAGGGCTGCCAACCCCAAGGATGAAAAAAGGGGGAAATGGAATGGATGTGGGAGGATTTTTTTATTTTTTCTCTCTCCCGTGGAAGTAGAAGGGGTCGATGTCGGGATGGCATAAAAAATAGGATGAGAGGAGGCGAAAAAAATTCTTTCACTCCGGCAAAAAGGAAAATGGGTTGTATTGGAACGAACGGAGAGGAAGAAGGGAAATGGTTTTTTTTTCTCGTTTTGGAATGGATCGGAGGAAAGATAGAGGAGAATGTGTAGGATATCGGATATAGCGTTCGTCTCGGTTGAGGGAACTTCGTTATAAGCAACGGTTCGCTATAACGAATGCTTTCCGTTTTTGCCGGATTCTTGCGTAGATAAAGAATGTGGCAGGTATCTTTCCATATAAACTCACCCACGACTTCGTTATGAGCAACGTATCGCTATATCGAACGATTTCCGGTTTTACCGGATTATTGCATAGATTAAAAAAAACTTGTCGAGTATCTTCTGTATAAACTCATCAACTATCAGCGTACTTTGTTATTTTGAAAATTTGGTTCCGTAGCATTTCTAATTAACAGGTAATGAAAGTAATGGCTCCGTATAGATAATATTGATGAATATGAACCTATTAAAACGTCGTGCGCCTTTGTATGCATTTCTAATTCAAAATATTCGATTTTCGATTCTTAGGATTACTTCGATTTTTCTTAAAAATATATTTGTTTTTCTTGATCGTTCCAAATAATATTTTATATTTATTTTGTTCTATAAAATATTTTTTCGATTTGAACAGGTCTATGCTAAGTTAAAGACTATCGTGCCATGCATTGTATAAAATAAGATTAATAAATTAATAAAATATTATGGTGAAACTAAAACTATAAAAAAAAGAATTCCTAATATTATTACCACGAGGTACCTGAAAGTCTGGGGGACCAAGAAAATAATATTTTTAATACTATACTAGGGAACCTCGATGTATTTGTGGTCCGACAAACATGGGACCCCTACAAACTTGGGGCCCCAAAATTTTGATCTTCGTTTTGGGGTTTATGTTTGGGCCCATATGCAAATTGATGGGATAACAAAATACAAAATAATATAATATGTAACCTATACCAATATTTTATAGCATTTAGTACTATACTTAACATTTATTTTTAACTATTACAATATAATTATACTATATAAAAATTAACTCGGTTAAACGTAATAGCTCCTTTCTATAAGCTACCTACTAACCAATAGCTGATAAGACAATAAATAACTGTAATGAGCTCAGTATGGAGCTACTCGAACTTCGTTACACCAAATAATTCGCTATAACGGATGTTTCAATCAGCAATTTAATAAATCTGGCTCCTAAGTACATCTTGTTGCTCGTCATGGTACGATTACTGCACTCGACGTACGAAAACAAATGCCAGTGGACTTTCTCGTCGCCTACTTGTTCGCTGGAGCTTGAAGCAGGTGTAATAATATAACAACGGATGATGAATTAGATTCCGACTCGATAGAAATGTATCACGCTCTCTTTTACACAATCGCTGAATAAAGTGAGTAATCGATTAATTAGCCTCTGTCATAACGACTTGCAAGGCAATATTTAAGCTGTTATTGTATTAAAGCGTATTATGTTCACGAAGGCGATAAACAGGAAAAAGAGATGTCGTAACAACTTCAAACCTACTTAATTGGAACAACTCTGGTGGATGAATTCGGTAAACTATAGCTTTATTTATACAAATAATACTGTTATATTATGGTATTGCTTTATCATTTAAATCGGACATTCAAAGTGGCAAATCTTGCTGTTAAATATTACTTATATTAAAATATATAAAAAATTCAAAAATTCTATTTTATCTTCATAAGATACCTTAATCAAGCGAGAAAACGTAGTGAAAATAATAATTTAATTTAATTTATATCAAATAGATTTTTGTTTGTGGGTATATGTAATGCGCATGATTTGGAAGATGGATTAATTTTGGTTGAAAAAAAATAATTCTTAGACTAAAGTTAATAGTAATCTTTTATACAGTATTATAATTGTATACAGAGCGTTTGTGGAAAGGTAAATAATTATTCTTCCTTTTTCAACGATCTTAATGTGTTTCGATTTCGTAAAAAAGGGTTAAAAATATATTTCCCTAGGTTTTACATAAATATTACCAACACAAACTTAAAAAGTGAAAATAGAATTCACATGATGTTATGCTACTGTAAGAAATTTCAAAATTACTTATCATATTGGCAGGGTTATTTTTCTATTAAAATATATAAAACATTATGAGCATTTGGTTTTGTGACAATAATAAACAATAAATGTCATTACTGTAGAGTTATTCGTACTCATTCAAAGACCATGTCAAAATGCGACTAGCTCGTGGAATAAATGAAAGAGAAATATTAGCGAAAGAAATGAAACAGTGGGAACGATTGCTTGAAATAAAGAAGTTTGAGTCGTCGAAATAAAATGTCATTATTGGAAATAAACAGCGTTATTCGAAATGGGGGTTCGGCAATTCCGTTGTAGCTTAATTCTCCAAGGGATAATACTACCTTCCCTAGTATTAAGTAAGAAACAATTCTGGAAAAACAGAACAAGTTCGTGACCAGCATAGATAGCAACAGCTCAGACCAGCGATGGGTATGTTTTGATTACACACAAACTCGTGATATCGCAGTGATTTTCTAAAGATATTCTTCGGAAATGTAAACCTCGCTGACAGCGCAATATTTACTTGAAATTAGACGTGGTATTCCACTACGATTTATTGGAAATTTAAGTGCAGAATATTCACAGATGGTGTACTCCCTTTCAGACTGACTCATTCTTAAAAAGATGTTTGAATTAATTTTTGTAAATATTTTTTTTTCTTTTTGAAAATTTATTATTCTTATTCGTACAAATTTTGCCATTGTGTATTAGGGATACCTGTAATGTCTTCATGGACACCTATTGTAATGTCCAGTTATTCTGTATTCCCTATAGATGCTGACAACACTGTATGAGAATCTCTTAAATAAATTAATAAAAATAAATAAATTGCATACATATATTATAAACCGTTATATAATGCCACGTTTTGTACAATATACTATTACCTAAATGTAATAGGATATAATCACTTACATGAAGTAATATACAACGTATAAAAAATAAAATACTAGTACTTTTTATTAAATAATATATTCTGCAGGTTTTATTTTAAATTATGTCTTTAAACTAAATTATTGTATATAACATTGTTTATATTCTATTTATAATATTTATATAATATTTTATTATTTACGTCATAAATTCATTTATAAATTATTAATGAATATAATACATAAAATATATTTAAAACTTTTAAATGGCACATCCTATATTAACGGGACTTTTTAGTCCTAATTTCTCCCAATAAATAAAACAAATACAGTGAAATCCCGATCCAACTTTTTCGTTTATAACGTATTTTCGAATCTTAGATTAAAATTTTGAGGTCCACGCTACACCCTTTGTTTTCCTTATCTTACGTTTTTCCGCATCTACGGTCGATTTCCCTTGGTCTGGCAAAAAACGTTAGATCGAGATTCCACTGTAATATAATAAATATAAGAGTAATATACCAGCTCCTTTATAAAAAAATTCTGCAAATTATAACATGGCGATATTTTGAGACGTTTTCCGTTTGATAATTGATAAACACGATGTAGATAACATTTTTCTCTAGACTCCCTCTTTGTTGCCTGGAGCAAGTACGGGGATCCGTATTAATGGAACTATTATTTGCGGAGGAAGGGGATTTGGGGATTAAAGAGGACGTCAAGGGGTAGATTAATCCGAGATTTTTATTAATTCGGGGATGAAAGGGGGGATGGAGTGCGTCTTGGGGACTTTAAACATATGACGACGTCAACGGGGGGAGTTAATAAATATTACCCTTCACGTGTCGTTGACGGCGTCAGGATGGAATAATTGACGAAATTTGTCCCGATCGGAAAGGGGAACGGCTTTTTCACGTTGGGGTGCGGGATCGATGAATACAGCGGATGAGCAGCTTAGAAAGAAGCTAATGGACGATTTGTGTTCAGGTGTTCAATTCTTCGTCAAAAAAATATTTTTCGTATACGTCCATATTTCACACCTAAGCCGATTTTCTTCAAATCATGATAATACTAATAGTAATGTTTTTCTTGAATTACCAACGCAAGAACAAAAACAGTGAGATCCTGTCAGATTTAACGTTGTCCATGTACGGAAATTTTCATTTAAATAATGTAATAAAGGCAAGACAACAAATTATAAATATATAACGGAGCTCCTTACTCCTAAATGAGCATGATGCATTTAGGAGTTAGGAGTAAGCTCACGATGATGTCGTTTGTGAGGAGAGAACAGCGCTATATATTTATAATTTAATGTCTTACATTTATTGCACTATTTAAATGTAAATGATGAATATATAACGATTCTCCTTGTTCATAAATAAAAAAGAAACACAGAGAACCAAAAGTGCTCTTGATTACAATAAATTAAAGCCTAAATAAGAAGAAAATGCAGTTACTGGTGTTAATATCGGTAAACAACCTAAATTACAATGGAAAAGTAAAAACAAAAAGAATGATGGATCTAATATTTTAATGTATACACAACCATACATGGTTGTGTATACATTAAAATATTAGATCCACTATTTTTTTATTTTTATAATGATCTTCCACGAAGTGAAGGCATATTTATGGAAAAGTAAATCTACCATCAAGAATAAAATGAAGATCAGATACATGTCAACATCAATCTTAATAATTGTCCTTCGAATCAAAACGTTTTTGTAAATTATAAAAATAACAGTAAAACGTAAGACTTGGCGATATTGAGACTTTTAAGTCCTTTCTCACACCTAACTCTGTCATTAAATGTTTAAAGAAAGCGTATTTGTGACAAAATAAAATAAGGCAAAGCATAAGAAACGCGAGCAATTTGTTTTGTTTGTTCCTATTTTAGTATGAAGTGCTATTGAAAGGGAAAAGGAATGACACAATATTTAAAAATATAATTAGCGAATATTTTCAGACGAATATCTTTTCTAATAAAATACCTAAAGTACTGGGTTAAATAATATGGGTCTGGTTGTAATATTGGAGGAATTTTATTGCTGTAAGACTGAAATATACAAAAATGGAACCTGTCATTGTTTATAGTTAACTATATATGTTAATTTTTATCCATATTTTGAAGATTGGAAGAATTTTTCGCGAATGCTGAACAATACACAGAAAGTGAAATGTATTTAAACATTCAAAATTTCATTTGAAAATAGAATACAATATTTATAGCTGTATATCTAAACATAGAGTATGCTTCTGTTTAAATTGTGAGAGTTAACTTCAGCAGAGTATATTAATTTTAGGATAATATACCAAATGTCAATGTTACCAGCCTTGGTTGCCGAGTGGTTAGCGTGTGAAGCGCTATCGCTCTAATCCCAAGGCCACGGGTTCGAATCCTGGCTGATCAGCATCTTTCTGATCAAGGAATGGTTGTGTGTATGTATGTATGTGTGTGTGTGTGTGTGTGTGTGTGTGTGTGTGTGTTTGTCATAATGTCAATACTGGAAAATTCCGGCTCAATTAATCTCTATTCAGGATTAGAACATGCATCAATCAATTAACTATTTATTAATTCTAATGAAATGCTGCTCTTCATTTA
Source organism: Sympetrum striolatum (assembly GCA_947579665.1). Taxonomy (NCBI): domain Eukaryota; kingdom Metazoa; phylum Arthropoda; class Insecta; order Odonata; family Libellulidae; genus Sympetrum; species Sympetrum striolatum. The sequence continues at coordinate 68,647,667 of OX388348.1, forward strand.
CCTGAAACACTAGTATGGAAATTAGAATAATTTTACTAATTTCCGCATAAAAAATCGTTTATTTTATCTTTGAAAATTCGTAAAGATAACAGAGTACTAATTTGGTAAGTGGCCATTCAACTTTTTTACTTGTAATTTATGAGAACGACAAAAAAGCAATCGTTTAAATGTGTTCCAAATATTTGTAGGGCGTCAGTTTTCCTTGGAAAATTGTCCACGACATTTTATTGACAACGCGTTTCTTGGAAAATTCGTTTGAGGAAGATAAATATGTGTTCGTGCAAATAAAATTCGGGGGAGAGCCAACGGAAAAAAAGAACGGTAGGACAAATAAAACAGGCGAAGGAAATGATTAGAAATTCCGGATACACTTGATAAAATATTTGAGTTATGGATTTGTTTTCATCAACCCGACGTTGTATGGTTTTAATATAGGGAAGTATGCTAAATGTCGTACCTGCGGATGTATTTCTATGTAAACAGTTCCAGATGTGATATATTTCTACAATAAATTCAACGGTATCGGATATTGATCCAATGAGGCATTTAAAATACAAAATATATACTAGTATATATTTACACCATATTTGTCAGTCTCCTTTATTTATCCAAAACCCTTGTTATCCGTTCCAACGAAATAAAACCCACCTCCTCAAAGCCTTTATTTTACCAATATTATCGTATACCTCAATAATTGTTTGTAATACTAGCAAAAATAACTTTAAAAATCTTGCCAGACGCTTCAATCAATGCACCAGACTAGTCACCAATCCCAATAAATTAATATCCTTAAAAGTAATTCAAAAATATCATAATATTATTCCAACATTTGTGGGAAATTTAGTAAAAAATTTCATCTAAAATTACTTAAAGGAAAGAACTTCCTCTCCAAAATTTGGGATAATGAAATCATTACTAAAAAGGATTTCAAAACTATTCCCCAAAGGAAGAAATCTTAAGATTGTCGTAATTTATTTATTTTATTAATTATATACTTAAATTTGAGATCCTTTCTCTTAAACAATAATTTGCTAATACATTGAAGTTGCCTAATTCACTACTGTTTGTAAATTACAATTGAAATTGTATGCATAGAAATAATAGAAAGATAAAAAAATTATGAAAAATAATAAAATCAGAAAAAATAAGGAAATTAGGAACAAAACCAATCTTATGCACACTCAAAAAAAAGATAAAATATATATAAAAACCAAAACGATTTCAAAAACAATTAAAAATAATCCAGCAGCAACCCTATCACCTGCTATGAAACTTGTACATATTCCGATTTAATTGAAAACAATAATGTCCTCAAATACTTTTTAATTATATTTGATAAGGTTCAGTTAGTTTTAAGATATTAATTTTAAGGGTGCATCAATACTACTGTTATATCGGTGCATGTCACATATTTTTGTATTGGCCAAGTTATGGAATTATGGATTTTGCACATTTCACTATCAGTTGGTAAATGTGCCCAAGCGTCGTTGAGTCATAGCGAGATAAGATTCCAAAATATAATTCCTGTAAACGTTCGTTAAATAAAACATTTTTGAAATTATCTCTGAAAGCGGTATAGAGAACATTTTAATCGGCGCTATTTAATTTGGAAGCATTCAGCGGCAAACGATCAAACGTGGAGGGCAAACAATCATTGCATTGTTTTTCTCGTATCTGCAAAATCTCCAATTTTAGATTTTCGAGTCGTAAAGCGGAAATAGTCATTTGTCACGCAAACGTAAGGAATTGAATGTCATTCGGTAGACTTTAACAAAATCCGTTTCCGAATGGAGCATGATTTCAAAGGAATAAATGAAAAAGAAACAATTCCTGCCGTAATCTATGGAAGGTATCATTCATTCGATTTATATGTAGCATTGACATTTTCATGCACAAATATATACGGGATTATATGTTAATTTATGTTTTGAAAGTTCTGACTATGAAGTGATTAAATGGCAGTACGATACTAATACATTAGTACATTCTATCGTTCATTCAATATAATATATGAATGTATGTGTATGACTTGTATTACTCTATGATGGCTATATATGGATATAAATTGATTTCAACCTCTTGATGGATTTTTAATCCCTAAAATTCTATACATAATTATACATGAATTCTTTTTTGATACGCAAATTTTGTATCACTCAACAACTTGTGTCTTTGTTTACCCTTCTTCCCTTCTTTATCTCTCTCTTTTTGAAATACCAGATTGATCTTCTTTCTCAACTTAATTTCTCCGATCAAACCTCTTTCTTCTATCACCGTTTTCAGCCATTCATTGCTGGGGCTAATTCCATTCTACGCCACAACTACATAGACACCTCAAAATTTCCTAGTTCTTGGTAAGGAAGCATCCCGTTCACTGAAGTAAGAAGAATGTGACTTGGTATTTTATAGTGGTTGGAAAACCTGCCCGGAAAGTAGGAGACCTGGGTTCGAGTCCCAGCCAAGTCGCTATTTTTCACTTCTGTGCAACCTCAATATTTGTTTTCCTATATACACAACTTAAGTCTTCCATTCAATGTCAATCCCACATTTCGAAAGCCTTCAAACGTTTGACTTCCTCCTTAATAGCGTTGTTGGTTTCGGATTTCACTTTGTGGAAGATCATTATAAAAATAAAAAGAATAATGGATCTAATAATTTAATTTATACACAACCACAAAATACATACATCGAAACCATGGTCGTTAGTGTATGTATTTTGTGGTTGTGTATAAATTAAATTTTTAAATCCATTATTTTTTAAATATTTTCTTCCTCCTTGCTTAGGGTCCACGTTTCATACCCATACAGAAAAACAACTCGAACCGATCAAACCCATTCATTAACATGTGAACGATTCGACTTTTTTATTCATTATTCAACACCCAGTACACAATATCCCACGCATTTAAATCGATATCTCGCAAATCCGACCACATTTAAAATCGCAAATACTCGCGCATCCTGCGTGGATTTATTTCTGCCCTCGCGACCGCCGAGTAATTATAATCGAGTTTCCCCGAGACGGAGGAGCAAATATAAAAAAGCCGAGAATCGTAAATAAGCTTACGAAATGAGCTCCTTTCTTCCTTGCGGCATACTTAATTCGATATAAGTGCGAAGCGAGGAGAGCAGACGGCGGATCGAAAATAAAGGCACCCCCGCAGTCTCTCCGGAGAGAAACAGTTATTCAGTATTTATAAGCGAGATGTCGGGGGAGAAAAAAGTGCTTTCAAGTATTCAGCGGGAGAAAGAGGAAAGGGTTGGTGTGTGTGTGTTCGCTTCTCTTCTGGAGTTGATTCTTTTCTATTTTGCGAGAGGGGAAAAATATGACTGCTGAAGTGGGTGGGAGGAGGATCCCTCAGGAATATGTTATCTCTACGTCTGTCTCACCATCTCCCTAAGTTTCATTACGAGTAGGATGCGCACTGCTCGATAAACCTTGATGATTAAATAACTTTAAGTAACAACTAAACGCCAAATTTTGCTGTAAGATGAGTAAGAAACTTATTTAACATTTACTAAACTTACTACGTTAACCCTACATCATCATTCAACTGCAACATCGATTCTGCTTATGAAATAAATAAATTAAACTCATGTTTAAATTTATCCTCCTCATGCCTGAATTCTTATTCTGCTAATGCGTGAATTTTTATTCTGCTTATTTGTAAAGTTCATTCCACGTATTAAATATTTTACACCATTATAAGAAATGTATTCCATTCATGTTCAAAATTTGTTCTACTTATGTATAAAATGCATTCTACTAATCTTACAAATTTTATTCTCCATTTTTTAAATAAATTACACTTATGCATTGGCCATTCACTAACGTTGATAATATAAATAGGATGATAAGAGCTAGGATGCATTCGTACTGCTCGATTAACCTTGTTAGTTAAAATAATTTTAAAGTTTAACTAAACGCAACATTTTGCTATAATATGTATGAGAAGCATACATAACTTGCACTAAATTTAGTGTGCTAACATTTCATCCTAACATTTATCATAACTTATATACTACCAAATTTATTCTATTCGTGTTTTAAATGTGTTCTTCTTACGATAGAATCTTTATTCCACTTATGATTCAATTTATTTTATTTTTGTCTGCAATTTTAATCTAATTATTGATGAAATTTAATCCATTTATGTTTAAAATTTGTTATATATACGCATTAAATTTATTTTACTTATCATTGAAGCATTATTCTCATTTTTTAAACTTTTGTACTACTAATGAATTGATTAAATTAAATTTTGGTCAAATAAACTAAATTCTAATAGCTTTTGCCTCACAATTTTTGCAAATATTTTACGCAATAATGTGATCGTTATATAATTTTTGTTCGTTTTTGAAAAAGTTTAAGCGTAAAAATGCCCATTAAATATTATTATTATATGCATGCGAAGTATATACACAGCAATTAGCTACATATATATGTATAATATACAAATACATTAAGAACAACTTCAACAATTCTAATGGCCATAATAAAATAGTAACCTAATTCTATCCTCTATCTTCAGAAATAGTACTTTTAAGCAGTGAATTTCAACATTGCTGTCAAAACTGATAAAAAACTACAGCCTTGTATAATACTAGACATATCCCATTTTTGTGATTTTTCTATCCATCCACATCTAATAGTTTTTTTTACCTAACCTAACAAATATTGACGATGTTAGTAAATATTTCCTCTTAATTTAAAGATATCTAAATCATATAATAATCAATAAATAAAAGCTGCAATAAGCTGTTATGACAGACAAGTATTGAAATTGGCATTGAAGCTTTCAAAAATATGAATGTCAGCCTTGTCGTATCTGTTTCATTTTATTTTTATCTATCTTTATAACCACTTTACTGTCACGCATTTGGTATTACCGAATTTCCCTATATACAGATATTAGCCTTGATTTACGCTGATACTAATTTATTCAATCAATCAATAAGCGAGATTTTGATAAAGTGGACTTTTCTTCCAAAATACAAAATGATAATAATTACTTGAAAGAGTTTCCATCTCGTACGTATTTTTGCCAGTGCCTTCACGAACGAAATAAGATTAGAAAAGAAAATTTTCGCTCACTTCGCTATTTGAAGATATTTAAGGCTCATTTATCTTAATAAAGCGTGAATGACATCTCGAGTGCGTGAGAGAAATACAAAATGATGCTTAGCATACTTTTGAGCATTCCTATTCTTCCTTTAGACATCATTCCATAACATTTTAATGTATATTTTACATAAATCAGAACAGCCTCTTTTCTCTCTATTAGATTACGGAATGTCACGGAATGATTCCCTGAATTTGTTGATGAGAGACGGTCACTGGGATATTAATTATCTCTTCGAATCTTTACCAGCATTATACGAGTGAGCATTGTTCCCTCAATTTGCACCATTTCTATACGGCTCGTGACCGACTGTTTTACGTATTTTGTTTAACTGTTGACACCCTTATTTATGGCTTACTGTACGTCATTATAGCAGTTGAAGAGGATATAGTGCTCACAATTGCCAAGGAAAATGTTATATGAGGAGGCAAATTTTTTAAAAAACTTTTGCGAGCTAACTCGATTAGGTTCTATTTTTTTGAGACTTCATACTATTTATTCAAACAATTGTTGATGGGATTTTTTAAGCGATAGATGTAATATACCCAAAGATTCCCTTCATTGGTCGCTTCATCAGCTATCATAGTTCTTTCAGAATTAAATTAATAGTTATAGTATATTATACTTTGATTGATATCTGAGTGGGAAACTTATGGTGCTAATTATTCAGGTGACCTGAAACTTTGATGTTATGATATTCATAAAAGTATACAAACTGTTGCTTATATGTATTAAAATCAGGATTGATTTTTCTCGTAGCTGCAATGCCAGTTATGTGTGTAATGCGACAACGATATGTATTCTTTATGTGTACGAAGAAAAAGTTTGTAAATTCATACATAACGTAAAAATCACACTATTTTCTTCCTAGAATGTGTGCATTTAGAGACTCTTCTTTAAGGAGTGATTTAAAAATCTTTCCTTACACTTTAAATGGACATAGACACTACCAAGAATATTTTTTTCTCTATTTGGCCTACATGGACTTCATCATATGCGGTTAGGTTGCTAATGTTGCAGCTTACAGAAAGGAGCCATCCTTTCCATTGCAAGCAGTGTTATCAGTTCTACCATTAAGATATATTTTTGTTTGTAAGGTTATAGTTAGTTAGTCAACAGTATATGTTATGTGGAATCGTAAGTTTATATGAATGTTTATTAATCTTGGTGTTCAGATAAATAGACCTTGTTGGTTTTTATAGAACATAGTTTTCTGCGTCGAACTTAAACATACTCTGCTTGTTTTTACGCTATAAATTGTAAAAAATTCTTATTTTTCTTCATTTTCCATAATAATTCTCTGTATTAATTCTAAAACACTTCTTTGCCATCTCTACGTAAGAGCTCCTTCTGGGATGCCAAAATTTCATTTATAGTTTAATGTAAACATTTTTTCAAGTTTCTATCCTTTTTCTTTAAAGTGAAATAAATGGTTATTGTCATCATCATCATCATTTTGTTATCTCGAGCACCCTCCGAAACATTTGTCAACCGATTTTAAAAACAGCGAAAAAATCAAGAGCAAAACCATTCGTTTGAGGAATAAATACTGAATACAGGAAAGAATCACTGATTGTATGACTCGGCCATAAATATGAAATACATCCACCTTCCATACATCCACGGGTTACATGCTTTTCAGATGCAACTCCTAAACTTTCCAGCAAACATTCACATTCTGACAGAGTTCACACATCCCCGAAAACTTTTCGGAAAGGGACATCAACGACTGTCACCGGAAGAGGTCTCTTTGGGAGTGAAGATGACCGCATTCGGAGGGTGGAGACGAAAACAAAGGAATCCTCCACCAAGTCATAAACGGCGGTACACAACTCGGTGAACTCCGTAAAATTCCGAGTCGTAAATGGGAATAAGTGTGAGTCTCTCACTTTGGGAATTTCTTTGACTTGTTTGTCCGGGGACTCGCTTTAACCCTTTGTCGCTGTTTTCGTCGTGTTGTCCTAACGGGCCTTTTACCGAACTTTTAATAGCCCAGCTCCTTGGGCAAACATTTGTGGACTTTATCTAACAGACTAACAAATATGAGGCCTGGCCTTGTCACCACTTGAATCTGCCGCTTTCTTGCGCCGTATTTTTTCTCGGGATTTACCCGCTTCTGACGCTATGAAATAGAATAACTTTATGATCATCCGGTTCTGATTTTGGGGCATAAAATTTTAAGAAAGGGCACTGGGGAATTTTTTTTCATCATTTATTTGCTGTAACCGGCTAGTAATCTCTTTTGGTAATTATCACACAAAGTTATTCACAAAGCGTTGTTCCCTTTGAAAAAAAGAGATAATACATGAGCATTCCAGTATTCGCAATAAGTTCGAAATTGAAAATAAGTTTAAATAGATTGTCATTTTTATGCATTTTATTGATTTATTTTTATATATTTGTAGGTATTATACTGGTCTTTATGTAAAAACATTCTACTAGACCTTAAATTTATTCTGTTGTATTATCGTAAAAATAATCTCATAACCTGCACTAACCCCAAGGTTACCATGGCGATAACAAGGTGTAATATCGCTCGACTGGCTCAATATTTTTTGTGACTATTTATTCCTCAGTCTTTTTATTCCTTGCGCTATACACAATATTACTAATACTAAAATTGGCTTTCTGCTTTGTATCGGTGTATTATAATAAATAAATAAACACTAAAATATGTTTACCATGGCTAGGAAGCTAACAGAATTGATCATACATCGGGTTTGACTATGCATTCAAGAAGCTTGTTCACTCAAGCTCAAAAATTCCGTTATAATGTTCTTTAAATCTTTTTACTTCGGGATTTTCTCATCTCAAAAAATTACTGAAAAAACCCAAATATTTCAAATATACGAGATCCACAAACTTAATTTTCCTCTTTCAGAGTGTGGCACAACAACACCTTGCATTTGATGGAGAAGTAAAATGAAGCATTACAGATTAAACTCTGATATGTAGCATGTAACTTTGATATGTAAAAATTAAGGAACTTCGTCTACTCTCATAGCAATAAACAAAGATGTTTTTCCCCCGAATTCTACCCTCAATTACAGTCATCAACAATTCCTTTCTCCTAAACATTTGACCCACCCACTTCCTATGTCGATGCTTAATCACTTAACATTACTGGTACCACTTGGGAAATAATCTAGACCTATAAAGTAGAATATCTAGTGATGAAAAACAAAAAAGTCTAGTGATGAAAAACATATATGGCAACAGTAAAAATAAAGAAAATCATCAAAAGTTGTATTCTCTTACGAAGAGTTATTCGCTCTCTTTGAGAGCATCATCAGGGGCATACGTAGAATGATTAGTGTTATGTAGTATACCTTTGTCCCAGATGATGCTCTCATGAAGAGCGAAATACGCATAAGGTGAAGTTACAAATTCTGATGCTTTTTTTAGTTTTTACTGTTGCAATGCAAACCTTGGGGATTCCCTGAAGGGCACCATTGTGGTCAGGGAGCGTCACTTTGAGAAACCGTCTTATTACAACGTAAGGAATCCGGCGATGGTTACTAATCTCCTGGTTTTCGGTCATTTATCGCTATGGCAGTCTCATGCCCCCTGGGCGGTCGCCCGCATCTCCTGCCAAGCAGGTGCGTTGCCCCGTTGAATCAGTTTCTGAGCACAATGATACCGGAAGCAGGATATCAAGAGATGTAGGTCGGAACGTGCTCATCATGCAAATGGCTACACGAGCCATTCGATGTTTAGCAATGACAGTGCTTAATGGGGCCGTGATCCGTATCACAGGTAGCTCGTGTTTAATGTCTACATTTTTAGGTGTTGCAACATTTGTGAGGGACTGGGGTGCTTAAGATGGGCAGACTTCCGTTACAAGGATCTTCGGGTTCAGCAATTGTAATCAAGGTGTAGCCTAAATACCAATGATTGGCTTGATAATAATGGTATTCTTTTCTAGAAAATTTCAATGAATAACGTTATTTTATTGTGACATTTTGATTGAAATCTTTCCTTAGTTACTCGATTCTTAAACAGCGAATCAAATTTCATGAAATGCTTTGTTATCGTTATTGGTGTGAATATTTTTAATTCTGAAATTTTGTTTATTCAGAAGAATGACAAAGCCATGCATTCACTGTTATTTCCCCTACATATTACATAGCTAGGAGGCAAAATTCTCTTTTCAAATCCATGCCTTTCGATAATCAACGTTCTATTCTCATCGCATAGGATTAAATCAATAGAATCTCTCAAATACAATTTAAAGATTCTGTTAGAACAGTTACTGAATTTTAATTTCACTATTACTTACTTAGTGACTAATTACTTAATGCTAACTAATCTTTTTATGACATATACCTGTTTTCAATTTAATATCAAAAAGCACTTGGATGGATTTTGGTGTGAATGTATTTTAGTTAGTTACACCAACAATAGTCTTACTTTTCATTCATGAAATTACATGAAAACTTTTCTTTTTATATAATTACTCTCACCCAGTAATCCACCGGGTTGTTTGATATTCATATTTGAATTCGCATTTGATAACAGAATTTAAAAAATCTGATGTGGACAGCACATGACTTTCTCCATGTATAAGATGTAAATATTCATCTACAACAGTATTTTCGAATTTCGAATTTACGACTAATAGTTTTTAAGTTAGAGCGCCCACAAACACAGACACACATACACACATACACACAGACATTATTCCGAAAATGGACAAAACGTGTTCTGGGGACCCCAAAACATGTATTTCCGTTGAAATCTCGAAGTCGATTTTTTTCTTGAAAACAATACTTTCTCTATACTACGTAGGTACACTCCTGGCCAAAATTAACGCAGCACCTCCCTAGCGATCCTTACTGCCGGTGCTGCGTTATTTTTGGCCAGGACTGTACATGAAGGAAGTAAAAAAATACGAAAGTAACCACGTTAGTAAAGAAATGGTAAGTTCACTCCTTGTCCATAGCATATTTATAAAAGTTGTTCTTTGATCCGAAAAGATGGAATTTTATGAATATTTACTCAATTACTAAATTAGTTAGGCTTGCCAGAATTACAAACGACCGGGAGATTTCCTCTATGCTTCACAACTTGAATATTAGGCCCAAATAAAAATTAAATAATTGACGGGTGAACTTATTTTATACTCACTAAGAAAGTAAGGGAAAACGTTCAACTGTAACTTAAGGTCTACATCAGGAATTAGGATACAAAATTTGGCAAGTCTACAAATTGGAAAACGAAAATGCGTCCTGTTTCGAGGTAATAACATGAACGTAATCTCAGCAACACGGAGCTGGTAGGGACGATATTTAAGGAGCAAGGAACAAAGGGCAAAAGGGGTGGACAAGGAAAAAGTGAGATGCAAAGCAACAAGCAGTAGCCCACGAGAAAGGGCTATTCAAGGGTTATTGTTCTTTAGGGAGGAAGGGGGAGGTAAATGAGAAAGAAGAGGTATTAGTAGTAGTGAATAATTTTGTAAAAAGAGATATTCATTTCACAGGTTCATAGAAAATCATTGGTGTCATGTTTCGTAAAGTCTACATATCAATCATTGCAATTTATAGAAAAAATACTTAAATTAAAAAAACAAGGAAATTTATTTAGGTGACTTTCGCACGAAAGTCGTTCACCTAGGCAAAATTTCAAGGAAGAATGGATATGAAAAAAGCCCTACTTAAATTTTATGTAGTTCGATATTTTGTTAATTCTTTCCGCAGTAAGCAACTGAATTTTCTATGGTATTTTCTGCTGTTCAAAAAACTGTTGCTAATATATTATTATGTAATTTGTAATGAGGGCAACTATATTAACTTAGCGGCCCACTAATAGCCTATATAATAATGATAAAAATAATAACAAACGTCTTTAATTATGATAAATATATCAGTAATGTATTCAGTCAGTCGGTAAGAACCCTGTTCCCTCTGCCATTAGCTAACAAGATCTTGCAGAGGAAGGATGAGGCTTACTGAGTTAATGAGGAGTGAGGTAATTTACACTTACGTCCCTCGCCGCTTAGCCAGAATGCCATAAGCGTAACATGCCCGCGTAAGTGAAGCACAATTACTTGACGAGTAACACTTTGATGCATATCTTAATCAATGTCATTATTTCATACCTCATCATTACCTCTTACCTCATTTCATTACTTCAAACCTCGGTAGCTTTCACATTATCCCAGACTACAACAACACAGCGGAAAAAGTAGATAAAAGATATATATTTCCCTAACCTGTTCCAAAAGAAAAAAAGTGGAAGATATTCCTTTCAAGAGAATATGGTAACAGGGATATATTATATATAAGGAGAGACTTATTAGTCTTGGTGTAGCCCAAATAAAAGTCGTTTTACCGTTATAATGTACTTTTAACATAAAAAAATTGTGGACCCCGGATAAAGAGAAGGACCCCCCCCCACTACCCCATGTCCTCGTGGTACCGCGGATCGCGGGGAGACGCTTCGCGCGAGAGAAATGCAGAAAAAAACGAAGAAGCGAACGACCAGGGCGAACAAAAGAACGCGGCAGTCGTTGGGGAGTGAACGAGGAGTGCGAAGATGAAAAAACTCGAGGGGGAAAAAGGTTAGGATCCAGAAAACGGGGAGAGACAAGGAAAAAATATCCCAGCGCGATGCGACCTGAAGTATACCATCTCCACCAGGAATTATTATTCTCTCCGAAATAGCGGGAGAGGAACTGCAATGATTTTTTTCCTCAGCTCGTTAAAATGGAAGCGAGGAAAAGATCATCACAATTCCTCTGAAAATAACAAATTTGCAATACCAAATATATGACTTCTTACAAAGTTAACAATGTGATAATGTTTTACATACCATATCATCGTAACTTAAGGGATTTTTTCCTTGGTGCAAGACTTTCATACAAAAGTCACCTAAATACCTTCCTTTGTTTTTCTATCTATTTGAGTAGTTCTTCTATCAATTGCTATGTTTGATCCATAGAGTTTACCTAACACACCACCAACAATTTTTTGTTAACCTAGAAAATTAAAATCTCTTTTCACAAAATCCTTCATTTCTTCCCCATTTACCGCCCCCTTCCTCCCTAAACTTTCATTTCATATTTTATTTTTGATATTTATTATTTTCTCATAGTGTATTTCTGCAACTTCCTCCTTTTTGATTTGATTTTCTTATTTTTTTGTAATTTCGTTTGAATTTTTTATCGTATGTTTTGTCATATTTATTATTTTCTTATAGTGTACTATTGCAATTTTTCATTTTTTTTTATATTCCTGTAATTTTTGTAATTTCGTTATAATACTGCTTTTGTAATTTCCGTGTTATACACAGCTTTCTTTTACATTTTTTAGCTTTTACTATCAGTAGATTTGCGCAGGTTTTTTACACTCCCCTTCTCTGTGGGTGTTTTCCTGCAGTGGGTCTTTTTTCCTAAGATATCACCTTAGGTTTTTTTTTACCTTCTAAAGATTTCTTTCCATTTTTATTCACCTACTCAAAATATTTTATGTATATTATACAATCACTGACGAAAGGTTAGATGGAAGAATAGAATTTTCAATCTTAATCTAATAAAGACCTTGTAGACCTTAAACAACAATAACCCTTGAATAGCCCTTTCTCGTGGGCCACTGCTTGTTGCTTTCGCCAAACCCTGCACGATGCGACCTGGAGTATACCATCTCCACCCGCCAGGAATTATGATTCTCCCGAAAAATAGCGGGAGAGGAATTGTAACGATTTTTTCCTCGTTAAAATGGAAGCGTGGAAAAGCACGGTGACGAGAAAGCATTTTCGCGTCTGACGCCGTCCCTCCGAGGGTGTCTTCGGCAGTGTCTTTCCCGCGAAAATCTCCCAGGCAACGCCAAACAAAAAAGAAGCTGGAAAAAGGCGAGCAGCGGAAAAAACGAGAGCACTCTAAGTATATCTCGCTCACTCTCAATTCGGTGACACTCGAAAACCCGGCTCACGGAGTGAACATGAGGTAGCACTTGCAGTGAACAAACCCTGGGCCGTTATTTGAAGTGGGGGGTCGTGCAGAGTGGAAGAATCGCAGACGTACCGTGACTGGGATTTTGGGAGACTGAGAAATGGTGAGTTTCTCAAATGAAACTCAGCGGAATCGTCAAGTTATAATAATGATTATGATCACTAATGTCAAAGACAAAAGATGTTGGATAACATAAGGAATGGGGTTAGCTATAAGGAAATGAAGGAGATGGCCTTGATTAGGGATTTTTCAATGCACATAAACCTACCGGAAGGTAGAAAGAACACCCGTATATGTATCACTTATGCGACTTACAAGATTACTACACCAATATAATCAATATGTATAAATCTATATGTATTTGTCATGGCTTTTCACGATATGCAGCCAATTGTATATCATGAAAAGCCATGAAAAAGTTCTAAATAAACCTAACAATTCTTCGTAACGTCTACCAAATATTTATTTGACGACTGGTTTTAGGTAAGAGACAGCCATCCGAGGGTATGTTGTGTTAGAACTTTGTAAGAAAAGTTAGAACTCAGCTCAGATTCATTTTTATAACTTTGTCTACTATGACAATACATCTGTGTTAACCAAATATCTTGCAGATTTACTTTCATGATGAAAGAAATAGCTATGTTTCAAAAAGCGGAGGCTAAGGTAGTCCATTACAACAGTTAACCCTCAAATATTGCAGATATATCACCATGATCCCATCGTGACTGGAATATTTCACGTTGCTTCCCAAGCACTCTTACCCATACACCTCAAAGGCTACAAGAAGGTATTCAACAAACGTAAGCTTGGCGATTTATTTGGACTTTTGGACAGAATTAGTTATTAGAATATGGTCTACAAGAACTATTCTGAGATTGGATAAGTAAGCTACCAGAGTTTTTGTTAGGAGACAGAGGGTGGATTAAGAAATACCAGGACAAAATCTCTATGATAATTGAGGAAGGTATATACAAAGTTCGATAGATTGGCAACCTGAATTCTTTATCCTGATAGATTTTTAACATGGTGTTTCCAAAACTAAAGTAGGAGCTCTCCTGAAACGTAATTTCTGATAGTTATAAACATACAATGATGACTAATAAATATATTTTTGTCTTCAGATTCTAGAACATTCTAGCCCTGAAATAGATAGCTCCGGACTGGCTAACCCTGTCTTAAGCTTGTGTTAGTTGTATGTATTTACATAGCTCATAATAGTATGTCATTCGTTTGACAAAAGGCTTACATGCACAGTCTAGCATCCATTCAGAAATTGGAGGTGGAAACGCCGCATATTAATTATTCCACGCATGGGAATTCCACGTATTTGTCTCCTTGACCAACGTGAAGTAACACGTGTAAATTTTTAAGCATGCACGCTGACACACTCCTTATTCCCTACCCTTGACTCACTATGAAACAACGCGAACCTTTATTTCGGTTCCGTATTTATTCGGTATTCATCTCGAGAATGAACCTACGGCTCGCTCATTTAAATCCCCCGAATCAAAGGATCGGGCGGAAGGGCAGGCAAACGACAAGTGCAGGAGGAAAAGACAAGCGAATACGTCCACTCGCATCCCTCCACCACACTAATTTACCTCTTCAGTCTCCCTCTACACACTTAGGTCGTACGAGATAATTAGGAAAGCATGCAGGTCCGAACCTGGGGAGCTTGCATGCTTTCTGCGAGGCGCTTTCAATGAGTCTTGCCACCGCTGCGGTATTCGAGCCTTATGCTTCGGCTACGCTAATATTTCGCGGTTGACCATTCTATTCGGGGAATTAAACTTTGAGTTCAAGAGGGAATGTTTATGTCGTCTAAAAAATATGTGCTAACCAAGTCTCAAGAAGTAGAAACGGGGCATTTTCCATCATGAAAAATATACAGCTCTTCTCCTGTATCTGGAAAGTAAAATAGTGCCAATACTTTTCTTTTTCTTTACTAACTGTATACATTTTTTGGTGTTTTTATTATTTTGCTAGTTTCATACGTTCACTTATGCTTATTATCTATTAAATTAGATCTGCTTCAATTCATCTTTTTATACTATTTTATTTTATATTATCATTTGTAAAATTACTTGTTTTACAACTAATGTTTCTTCTTTATATTTATCTGTTTTTTGCTTTTCGTTTTTAATGTTTACTTACATATCTTATTGGAATTTTCTTCTATGTATCATTTATATCTCTATTAATTGCAAATGCATATAATAAGTTGTAAAATTGTGCTGCATTTATTGTAATTTTAATTTTGCCATTTTTATATTTATGCCATTTTTTATGGTTCTAATAAACATTATTATTATTAATACTTATAATATGCAAAAGATTTGAAATATTTCTGGATGATGACTTTTGCCAGGACCAGAGAATAATTCAGAAAATCGTTTTAGTCTTTGCAATCATTTACTTACTGGAGTATTCTAATTCTTTAGAAGACGCGTTTTGATAAGAATCCTTCTAATGATGATGAGATAAACAGCCCAATATAGAGCTGATAGTTCATTAATTTGTTTGTTGATTAACGCATTCTTAAATTTTCTTTTCCTTCTCTTTATATTTTTCGCAATTTTTGTTGTATAGCCTTTCCTTTTTATTAATATGTCACTTCATGTTTCTTGTATTTGTATCATGCCATCGTAATATTATCTTAATAACACGGGTCACTATTCTTAGGTAAATGAGTACTTTAATGTTTAATTTCTATGGTTTGTGAACCAAAAACGTATTATCGGTGTCCACAGTACAGGATATCCTTAGATGACACCTAAAGCTCTAACATCTGTTAAAATTATGTAAATTATATTGTATTAATTTTATATGCAATATATAGAGCAATAAATATATGCATTCTTTCATTCATTATGACTGTATGCTGATTGTTTATTTGTGTAATTTTTATAAAACTTAAATTATGTAATATAACCAAAATTATATATCAGGCCTTCATTTAAACATTGGTATATCATTAAGAATCCCCCTATTCCTTGTTGTTTAGTCAGTAAATAATCACGACATCGCCGACCACCATTATTCCAAGGTCGGGGTATTACCGGTCAGTGCTGATATTTTACTTTTTTGTCATTAAAAATTAATTATTTTTTCCAATTCAATATTAAGTGATTTTTATCTATTTATTTATTACATGTACCCACAAACATCTATTTTCTGGACCCTTACAGTGGTAAGTAATTAACAATAACGATGAATAATCATACTCAACCATTTCATAATCGGAAAAATCCGACAGGCCGGGATTCGAACCCGGGACCGAGGATTTGGAGCTAAAACGAGCTCACCACTCTAGCTAGCGAGCCACTCGTTCACCACGGCCGATTATTGCTTAGAAAAGAGTATAAGTACAGTATTATGGGTTGAAGTTTTTGTTTAAAGAAATAAAAATCATAATATTTATGATTTTTTCCCCTTGGGTGACTGCCATTAACCCAGTCTGTCCTATTATCGAGAAATTCTTCGCAAACCAGGATATATAGTAGATTAAAGCTCGGCAAGTGTCCCATAGCTGTAGTGTACTCTTCTAACCTAGAAACTACGCCCAAACTAATAAGCAAGCGAAGGTTTTCACCAAAGCAAAGAATTTCTGTGTAACGTTCTCCACCAAGCTCGATCTCTCCACACACGAGCGTTAAACCGTGAAACCCTATTTTCAACACTTGAGACCGTTTTTCGCTGCGAATCAAGCATCGGTATGGGTGAGAATGGAGGGACAGAAAAGCGGTGGGGCAACCCTTATCCCTCCACTTTCCCGGTACCACTTCGACCTTTGCTCATGGTCTGGGCAGTGTAAGTCCCCGTGTGAAAAGAGGTCTTTATTTTCGGAAAATCGCTCGGACGCTGGCTGCTCGCGGTCTAATGCCGTGAGAATTATTATGATCTTCAAAGTTGGCAGAAAGGGGTCCTGAATGCATGAGTGAAGATGCGGAAAATACGGGGCTTATATTTTCCAGCGCACTTTTTTCTTCATCCTTCAAGTTGGCCGGTATGATATGCCGAATATCGCGGTTGGGATTTTTTAATATTCTCAGAGCGTGCTTGCTGTCTTAGAGACGACGGAAGAGCTAAAATTAATTAATGCCCAGACTCAAATTTTATTCTGTCCGAATTTGTTTAGTGGTGGAGAAAGGAGGGAACACATGTTATGCTCCATAAAAAAATTGATTCAATTCTCAAGAGTTCTAATCTATGGTTAACGTAACAAACCTTCAGCTAAATTTTCAAAGACTGTTTTTAAAATAAAACATATTACTTCAATGATTGGATAATTGATAGTGTGCTTTTCCTTTCCATAGCCGAACTGAACAGTTACTTATGAACTCACGGTTCAGAAAGTTGGTCGGCTAAAAACGAAACAAATACTCCAAAAGAAACTTCAAAAAGTTTACTTCGATTCGCTGAAAGAGCTACAATTTTTTTTCTTGGGTATGATTTAGACTTATGAAAATTCTAATATCACAATATACGATGATATGGATATATATTATAGGACTATAACTATCGGACACTTTTTAATTTGTATGTGTATCCAAATAGAACTCATTCTTTCCTAATTACACTGAAATTAATAGTATTCTATATCCGAGATTCACATTCATAAATATGTAATAAATATGAAATGGATTTGAAATGAAAAGCATGGAAGGATGAGGGTTAGAAGATACATATTTTCCTATGCCTTATTATTTCGAGCAACGCTAAAAGTTGCAGAAAACGAAATTTACTTTTTATAAAAACAACGACGAAAAGCAAAATTTCTGGCAGTAAAGAAAAAAATACATCAAAAATGCTTCCTTGCAGATAATAGTTTCAATGCAAATGTAAGTAGATACCACTCGTTTCTTAGAAAAATTTCGTTCCCTTAGTTGAAGACGATCGATTCAAACATTGGATGTGAATGAATTGTCATGAGAAACAACTTTTGGGACGTAGCCTTTCGGGATAGTCTTAATGATCACGCATTCAAAACCAAACCCGCTATTTATTTCATCAGTGTAAAGGACACATGATGATGATACATTGGGCAAACATCGAAGAAAGGAACTCGTATCCGATATTTCCCGGAAAAAAATCATGATGACGATATTAGAAAGTGCATGTGTATTCTCAGAGTCATCCTATAATGAAGAGAGCTAAAAAAACTGTGTTTCGTTGGATCGAACACCTGGAGTTGAGACTATAATGAATATTTCGCGTTCCTCCCTGTTCCAGAAAAGGCAACAGAAAGCGGTGATAATTTCTTATGATGAATAGTTAATCAGAGAGTGGGCTATTCTAAGGAATTGATGTCTATAGGTGAAGGTTTTTAAGTATTTAATCTGCCGTAGTTTTGGAAGAAGAAACGTTCTTTAAAGATTAATTAAAGGATTAAAGAAAATTAAAGCTAAAGATGGAGGTAACTAATATCTATAATTTACCTCACGTGCAGTCCTCGTTAGATTATCCTTACTTTCAAATTATGTATGATAAATGAAAAACCTATTGGTTATAAATAATACGAGGAGCTTCGCCTATTCATTTACCAAATTTTAGACTTCAAGAAAGTGTGTTATGAGTTATTCCTTAAAGGAGAAGATCGTCACAGAATAAAGAAGTTTTAAAATGTAGTCCATTAATTTTTTCAATTTTGGTCGTATTTTTCTGACTGACATGACACATATTTTATTTTAAATTGAGCATAAAAATAAACTCCACGTTTGAAGAAAATGAATCTAAATCTGAAAAATGCAGAGGCTGTGAAAATATTAGCTATTCAAAATTATATTTCTTTTTCCTTTCCCTTCTATTCAGTACAAATTTAATTCAAGAAAAGGGTTCCTTGGGAGAATGTAAATTTAATAATATGAAATAGGTAGTTAATTCAACTCGTAATAGTCAGTTAGTAAATTATATCGAGATTTACACTCCTGATCTGACAGAATTTAATCTTCATTTCAAAGTAATTTACTTTCACAAAACATGCGCAAGTGAAAAATATCGTGGAACAATGTAAACCACAATTTTGCAAAACTTTTTAATTTGGAAATATCGTTCTTGTGGTTACTTTTATAGATAACTGATACCTTGTAAAAAGAATTATTTTGCGATAATTTTTATGGACTGTAATATCGTGTACAAAACAATTTTTCGCGAAGATAAGTTATTTCTTCAAGAAACGAAATATCCCAGAGAGACTGAATCCAAAAATTCGCAGTTTTACGTATGAACCATAATTTCTTTAAAAGTCGCCTCTAAAAAAGTATTTCGTAAAAAAGGCATTGGAAATAGTTAATAAAAGTCGTAAGAGCTTGTCACATCGTAAAAAAAACTGAATCCGTAAAAATTAGTTTCGTAGAAATCATAATTTCTTAGATATCACCTCTAAAATTTATTTTGTTAAAATACAACGTATAAAATAGTTAAAATATATAATTACGGGAGAAAATTCCTTCTCTCGAAAACCTGGAATTTCTGCACAAGAGGAATCCCTTAATCCAAAAAACCAAAACACCGATAATTATCAAAACTCGTGAAAAAAATCTCACCGCTTCGAGTTTTTCAACAGAATCGCGCAGTAGTAAATGGGTCGGAATAACTGTGCAAAAATTCCGCTTGTTTAAAAGTTTTTAATATCGCGACCGGTTTCGGACTTAAAAACTTTTAAACAAGTGGAATTTTTGCACAGTTATTCCCACCCATTTGCTAGGATGGAGTTCCACAAAGTTAAAACTTCTTTGATTGATTTCATTAGAATCGCACAGTTTTTCAAACAAAAATAATGTCTTAAGGACTCGTAATATCGTGAATAAATTGAATCCGTAAAAATTAGTTTCGTAAAAATTACAATTTCTTAAAAATCGCCTCTAAATTTAATTTCGTTTAAACTTAACTTTTAACATAGAATAGTTTATAATTTATAATTACGCGAGAAAATTCTTCTCGCCATAAACCCGCAAATTTCCAATAAAGGTATCCTGTAATCCAAAAAACCGCAAAACCGGTAATAATCCTAACCCGAGCTAAAATTTCACCACTCTGACTTTCCAAACAAAATCACAATTTCGCCGTGACGTAGCCATCAAAATCCACAAAAATTCCTCCGGGGAAAGGGCTAAACAGCGCCAAAACGAGCCCAGAAATTCCGAGAGCGAGATGTGGGAAAACGGGAGAAAATGGAATTGATGGAGGAGGTGTAGATGATGAGCCGTATGAGGAAGGGGAATGAGTTTGGCAGCTTTTAAGAGCTCGGGGAGGGAGGCTGTGAGGTCGGACTGTGGGCAAGGAAAAGAGGTTCACCGCAGACTGGGCTGCAGCCCAAGAGCCTCGGTGGGCTTTCCTGCGGGCCCTTGGATTTGGTGTAGGGCTTGCGGCGGGCGGAGGAGATTTAGTCGGGAGTTACGAAAGGTCTTGCTGGGACGGAATTGGTTAAGGAAAGGGTGAATGGGGAGGGATTTGGCGTGGGCGTCGAGCTAAGTCCATTCTGCGAGGGTTACTGATGTGGCTGAGAGTGGGAAGAAAGATAAAGGGGAGATTTAAGCCCGAGTTTGGGTTTCGGGAGGTCTTGTGAAGTGAACGCTGTTGCCACCGGCCGCCCGTGTATGTGTGAATGTTTTGAGTTCCTCCGGGCCGTTTATTTTCCGGGATATTGGTACGTGGCTTAAGGTTTCCCCCAAAACTTTATCTTACTTCTCTCGATTCTGTGTGCGGAGTTCTGTATGGTCGGCGGAAAGTTTTGAGAAGGAAATGCCGCTATCTCTATTAGTGTTTAGATTAATTACTGACGCTATCATATCACCGTCTGAGTGGAGGGAATTGAGGCAAATTGAGTAACCGAGATCCAGCTTATTCCTTCAGTTAAATTAATTTATGAATAAGTATGGGAACGTGACGAATTTGACCCGTGCTTTAGCAAGATGTTTTCTTGGATTATAATCGTCGCAATCTTTCGATGTAACATTTTTGAAAAATGTTAGTTCCGCGTTGGAAAAATACGTTGAAAATATCCGAAAACACTTGCGTGATAAGTACATATAGTAAGAAACGATGTTTGACATACTTCATTTGCATTGAATAGTTTAACTTATATGTGAAAAAATATATTATTGGTTTGGAAATATATCTCCATACCCAAACCTGAATTCCCTGCCTCCCTCCATACACCTCTTCAGACTCTCACTAGACGCATTCTTAAATGCAAATTCTTGTAAATATTTTCCTGCTTGAGCCCTGTATATGTATATATATATATATTTTATTTTGAGTGTATTTTGTTTCCATTATTATTTCGTATAATCTGTTATATTCTTTGCTTGCTTATTGTATTTACTGTAAAATGGTCGCAAAACTGTACGTGAATCTTTGAATAAATAAATAAACATTGGTCAATAATTTTCAAATAAATTGTTTCGTATTATATTTATTATAATAAATTATTACTAAATTATTACTAAATTATTGTATTTGTTAATATTTTATTACCGAAAAATGCAATTTTAATCAATAATTTTGCCACCGGACTATTACTACAGTTTTAACGAATATATTAATGAAAAAAATAAAAACTCTCTCTTGTCTTTGTATTCTATGTTTTTTAAGAGTAGTATCGTATCCAAAGAATATGCTCACTTGGCGAAATAACTTTAAGAAATACATGAAGATTGCATTTGTGAAAACACTCTCTAGCCATTTAATTGGAAAAGGTACTTATACGCGATATTTATCCATTCATAAGGCTAAGGACAAGGCCGGGCTTAACAGCCATGAAATAGGAGGTTTCTGACCGTCCCTTATTACATGGTGACCTCACATTAACCCTTCCACCACGTATTTGGTTTGGACGTTATGAAAATCCACTTTAGCCGATTAACACGGGTAAAAACATAAAACTGGATATTTGTTCATTATTAATTTAATTCGCTTTGTTATCCAAATTGGTGTACCATTGAGGTGTACATTTCGACTTATCTATGAAAAAAAAATCGAAGAGGAAATATTTAACTATGTTGGATAAAACCGAACGGTAGGATTGGAAATTTCATTTCAAATTTCGTATTCATATTCTTCGGTTATATTACGTAAATATGGAAATATGGGATATAGAAAAGATAAATACTTCGTTCTGATAAGTATTGATTCATTTTACAGTGAAATGAAGTTATTTTTCGATCACATCCAGTTATAAATGGGTTGTGATATAAAAATAAAGAACCAAACCACAATCGCCTCATCAGCATATCGTCTGGGCCGGCCAGGATGGCAGCTTTTGGTATAGAAAAATGAATTTATCTCCATTATTGAGAATAGATAAATTATTACAATGTAAAATAAATATATTTCAGAGCACAACAACTCCTTTTTCCATCACTAAATGGTCCTCCATTTACCGCTCACCAAGTATATATATATATCCATTATAGATGATATATATGTTACACCCCAAACGTGTAATTGCCCATTTAATGAATTGGACAATTACACGTTTGGGTTTATTACACGCATATTTAATTAATTAATTAGCCTCCGCTACAAACCGTGAAATATGCGCGGCGCCGATGGGTTGAGTGTGGTAGGTAGGGTTACTTTCACCCCAAACGTGCAATTGCCCAATTCATGAAATGGGCAACTTTCGCCCATTACATGAATTGTGCAACGCGCCTGCCCATTTCATGGAATGGGCAATTACACGTTTGGGGTGTAACATATATATATAATACTCTTACATTCTCTTTTTTTCAGATTCATTTATGGAATAGAAATCATTTTATGCCAATTCATCAACTGTACTGACAAGTTATATTAAGCCAGTATCCTTTCTTTACGATTTTTTTATTTTAAATTATTTAAAATAACTGCGTACGTTGAATTTTTGCTGCAAATTGAATCGTTTTTCAAACAACGGTAAAGACTTGTGCTGCCTATGGATTTTAAAAAAATAAATATAAATATTACTCGCGGTAAAAGTCCCTGGTTATCAAAGCGAGGGTTCCGTATTTATTTTCCTTTAGAAATCATTCACATAATAATTGTTAATCTCGAGGATGTTCAAGCACAACCAACTTTATATGGCAATGATCCCCTTTCGGAGGGAAATAAAAAGGAAACAAAGGGATATTACGTGGGTGTCTCGTCTATTGGAAGGAAAATAATCCCGAGATGAATTATCTTTTATCTATGACGAGATACAGACGAGAGCGAGTTTACTAGAGGGAAACAATATAGAAATGGTGTCGAAGATAAGCTTCGTGGAGAGCCATCGAAAACTGTCGACCCAGGAAAATGACGTAAAATATGAAATGTTAATCCATAAAGACAAGCGATGAGAACCTGTCCATGGCCCTTACATAACTCGAGCCTTTTACAAAGTGTATACTTAGTTTCCTCAAACAAAATTGATACAGAAGATAAGGATCTCAACATTTTCAATCTTTTACGCAAGAGACGGCAATGCATTAAATAAATAAAAACAAAATTGTTTCTCGTCGGAGGATCTTAAGAGAATAGACAGCTTCGAGAAAGAGCGATGGAAATAAAATTATCAGAAAGAAGAAAATAGTCGACGTGATTCGCAAGGAGAGAGTTATATAAAGAAATTATCGAAATTGAATTAAAATATGAATGGACGTATGTATAAAATAAATATGAGAATCAATAGAAAATAATAAATATAATTGTAAATAAATAATTATAATAAATTCGTAAATTTATCCCATAAAATCGTCGAGATATTAAAATTATTATTAAGAGATATATTAAAAAAGCGTCCTTTCATCGTAATTCCAGCTGTTTTATCGTTTTGAATAAATGTGAAATTTTTACACAATCATTCCTTTAACCAAAATATGAAAAATTATGATTTTCTCTGTACTTGATGAATAAATAAACAGATAAACAATATAACTATAAGGAGGAGTATATAAGAACATACCAGAACAAAAATATTATATACCCCTGAATATCGTTGGCTAACTAACCGACATGCAAATTATATATTTATTATACATTTATGTATAAAACTCACAGATACACAAACACATTTTAGGGTATGTTGATTATAGGATGTTTAGTTTGATTAAGAACCTTGATGTTTCATTAAATATCATATGCTAGGCGCAAGAGGAGACTTCCTAGTCTCAATCTCGCCCTAATAAAGTCCTTTTATTATTATTATTATTATGATACGTTTCCGTAAGGATTTTCACTCCCTGCACTTTTCAAGTTGAGTTCATATAATTATAACCCTAAACTATGTACGAGTACATTTTCTATATTAATAAATAAATATTAATTAATTGTAACAATGAAGAACCACATACAGTTATGCATAATGAGTAACAGATATTATGCGAGAAACGGATATTCGTAGCGGGAGGCATTAATAACAACCATTCTAAATGTAAGATTAAAATTATTGGATAGAATTTCAATTAAACCAATTACGAGTACATTTTCTAAATTGATGAAAGAAAACGATCAATATCATAATAATAATAGAGCTAAATATTTTTAAAAGCTGTGTCAGAAGAAAGAGCCCTGTAGTGACACTCAGTTAAAGTAAAAAAAGTGAAAGTGGCCACATAAGTAAATACTGAACTTAATAAATATACATATACAAAGATGGACTGACATTATTTGAAAAACTCACTCATCGAAGGCCTCGTAATTGAGATCGACTCCAAACTCCAGATTAGCGGAAGCGATACTAGACAAAAGTGAAAGGGAGTCGCGGGGGATGGAAGAAGACGCAGTAATCAGGGAGGAGCGATGAGGAGGAGGAGAGATAAAATGGTAAACAGATTGAAAAGGGAACGAAGGAGATCCTGAGAGAGAGAGGGGGAAGACGCTGGAGAGGTAAACGAAGGGAGAACTGCGAGAGAGAGGTCTGAAAGTGAATGTGAGGTGATGTGCCGAGTGGTGTGAAAGGAGGGAGACGATGGCATCGCGAGGAGAGGGCGAGAGAGGGAGAGAAATGCTGAAGGGGAGGCTGGGAGATAAGAGATGAGACCTTGAATGAAATGGAACGATGTGGCGAGATAAGGGGACGGCCGGAGGAAGTTGAAAGGGCCGGGGGGCGGGAGGGGGGCGGGGGGCGAGAGAAGTGTACAGAAGAGGAGGGAAGAAGTGGATCACAGGCTCTCAAACTGAAAAGGGAACTCCGAGGGTGAAGAGGATCAGATGGACGCCAGCGATGCCAGCCGGGAGAGTGCCCAAGTGGGGTTTTAAAAAAGTGAGGAGACAAAAGACTGCTGGTTGGCGCAGATGGAAAGATTTTTTTCCTCTCTCTCCGGAGCGAGATATGGATGAGGAAGAAATGGAACGAGAATGAAGGAGAGAGAGACAGAGAAAGCGTCGGAAAAATGGATAAAAAGGAAGAATGACGAAGAAGATGGAAAAAGAGTTTAGCCTCGGAAAGAAAATCGAGACGGGGGAAATGAACGGCGTGCTGAGGCGGGCATAATGGGGTACTTTTTCTCTCTTTTGTTCAGCCCGAGCCGCTTACTGCCCTTTCATCAACTTAATTTACAAGAGAGGGGATATATTTATAATTAACGTAATGGAAGGGAAATATATTGAAGAGGGAATTTCGACCGGACGAATGATCGCGAGTTTGGCGCGTGAAAAACATATCCTTTAGAGGACCGTGGCGCTCATTTAGAGGACCCTGGCGCTGTGGAATCCGTGGATTATGAAGAGCCCGGAAAATTGCGACGGAGAAACCCTTGGGATCCTTTGGAGAGCAGGTAACGCCCCCCGGCGCCCTTGGCACTTCCCGATTTCCTTCGGTCTGACGCGTGGAAAGGCGGTGCATAAACATTCGCATCTCGTGGCCGTGTATCAATATTGATTATATAAATATGCTGGATCGCAACGCGTGACTTGGGCGTGTCTTATTTGTTGCAACGTCGGAAGAATGTGAGACGGAGATCGTAAACTTCTTTTTACGACTCAATGTTATACGATTATGGAGATGTGACAAATCAATAAACATGCTTCAACATTCGCTTGTGCGGTATGGGCTTCGATGTCAAGGCTTTTGGCACCGCTCTTATAGCTTGTGTGTACTCGAAATGTTTATTTTACTATTAGCACTCACAAACATGAAAATAATAACATTGGTAAATTTCAGATGGTAACAAAAATATTCACAAGTGAAAGTGGTGGATTTATTTAACAAAACCATAAAACTAGTAATGGTAATTATGTCCGTATAAAATAAGTTTTATTGAAAGGAAGGTAACTATTAAATACCCGCGTAGATGAATTTTCCATGCCCTCCACTCAGCATCTTCAGGGGATATAAATATATATGATAAATACAATAAAACTTGCCCAGGATGTTCACTAAACTACAACTATATCGTAAAAAAATTAAATTAATAAATAATGATAACTAAAGATATATGGTATAATTTTCAATATTTTGCGATGTAATGATAATAATGTTTTTCGTGTAGATTGATAGTAATAATGGGAAAAAATTAAATAATAATAATTCATTAATGGGAAAATTATAATTTCTATTTCATTATATCCATAATGGTATTTGGTATGAGAGCAACATGTAATAATTATGAACAAATATCATAGATTCAAAAAGAAATTAAAACCCTGAAGAGAACACCTTAACTGCACTAGTTTATCTGAGGAGAAGGTAGATAGATTCATTAAGACTCGGGATGCGTACGAAAATAATCCTTTTGAATCCAAGTTTTCAATCCGGAAATTTTCCTTAAACGAACTATTAAAACCAGACAATCGGAACACGACCATTTACGGAACGAAACAGGGTTTGCAATCCATCGAGAAATTCTGGTAACGCACACACCTTCTTAAGGAATTCATCAATCGCTCAAATGAAGATCCCCTTCATCGGCATTAGCAACGCGTATATGACCATCGAGCGAGGAACTTTCCCAGCCATCCCCCGTGGAGGAAAGCCCGCCATCGAGCACGCCCTGGCACGCAGCGTCACGCGTGCCTACGCCAGTGCACGCACGCAGGTGTCCGGCCACGCACTCGTTCCATAAACAGCCCAGACGAGCGAATCTCACACATCGCTCTTCCGCTACCAGTATGGACGTCCTTCCCTTGCAGAATAATAAGAGAGGAGAGTGTGTACAGCAGGAAGCGAGTAGCAGCTGCTCGGAAAAAGATGGTGTTGGTTTTAGTAGGCCTGCGGAGTTGGGACGTGTTTGAAAAAGGAAAGATAGCGAGGGGCTTCTTTATTTTCTTCTCCAGAAGTGGCTGAGAGGAGGGGTGTGTGCTCAGGGAGTTCCAGAAGGGGGATGCGGTGGCCTGGGTGCAGTGTCCCTCCCGTTCCAATGGGGCGTTGAGGGCTGGGAAATGCCATGGGTCTTGCTTTCAGTAAGTGAGGATGCGATGTGAGCTGCTGGAGCTCCTTTGTTTTGTTATGGGAGGCGACTGTTCGGCCGATATGGTTTGCGAGGGGCATTCCGAGGAGTGGATCAAGCGAGGGCTGGGTGTCGCTTCCTTCCGTGATTTGTTCTTTCAAACACGGGGAATCTCGTTTTGCCCTGACCCGTTTTGGCTCTTTTTACGCTTTACCGTTATGCACTTTTCTCAACGGCTTAGGTTTAAACTGATTCTTTTAGGCATTCTAGTGGTGTGCGCAAAGAAGTCCAAATATTGAATATTATCATTCAACGAAGTATTAAGCATTACAATCCCAATAAAATGGTTTAAGCTTTGTGAAATAAACTTATAAATCATGAAGTTATATTTATGCAAAATCATAAATTTGATACTTTAAAACATATTCACATTATCTTTTGTGATGCCAGAGGAGATCAAATTTAAATCGACAATTTATTCATCGACATTCCAGTTTCAAATAAATCTGAGGGTCATGTATTACCTAATTGAAAAAAGTTTCCTTCAACCTAAAGAAAGTAACTAAAGTACTACTTTCAGTATTGTCAGACTGAACATATCTCTATCTCCAGTCTTATTGATTACTCGTTATCTTTCTTTATACCATTATCACTGGAGATTAATCCCTTCTTCTACCCCTTCTTCATTCCCCGAATAAAAAATTTATGATTCCTGTCCATCTTCAGACCATGAGCATTATTTTCGCTATCAACACTTTCACATGTACGGTGATATCATATGTCATGGAAATATTACAGTGAAATTTTTACCTCCTTTATAAATTCGGTAGCTTACCTCAATATAATTTACCCTTGGTAATTGGTGAGTATATCATCACTCAGAAATCACTCCAATGTTCTGATGCCGAAGTAACTTGAGGAGAATGAAGCAGATCTGTAAGAATAATAATGAAAACTTATTTACCGCAAACAGGGAAATATTCAATTGCATGTGATGCGATAACTCAATAAATAAAGAAATACAAATTACTACATTATTAATCACTAATTCTAAGAATATTATGCAAAAGTTTAAAGAACAAATCATAACTTAGGGAATCTAAAATTATTTCCTAGCAATATTGGGATATATGATAAATAATTTTATATTTTGGAAGTTCCGATTGATTTCGTACTAAATTGGAAATTGGATTTTATCCCAAATGTGTTCCTTGAACAGTTTTTTTGATAAGGAAAGGTATTATTGCATTTGTAAACAATTATTACTTGAAAAGGGTGTAAGTTGATTTTGTACACTCCTGGCCAAAATTAACGCAGCACCGCTAACGCAGGATCGCTAGGGAGGTGCTGCGTTAATTTTGGGCAGGAGTGTACGTTTGACGAGTATTTAGACTACAGACTTCTTATCCTGTATTTTCCCTTGCTTTATGGGTTTACATTCTCTTAGTATTTTTGTATCCACAACTCCTCTCATTTTTTCTTATACTTTTCTTATACTACTCTTACTATACTTGTACTACTATAACTTCTTTAATTACTGTACGATATTATCTATGACGAATGGTTAGACGGAAGAAGAGGCTTTCTCGCCCAAATAAAGACAAAATTTCTTATCATAATAGCCTACAATTACCTTCTATCTTAAGTAATACACCTCTCCTTGAATTTGAACAGTTCTGAGCAAGTGAGTCACTATGAAAAGTAGTAGTAGTAGCAAGGATTATAAGGTGCCTCGACAGCAAAGGTAATGTTGCACCGTATGCAGAGGAGATATATGTATCATGATATTATTTTATTTTTAACATAAGTTTAAATTTAAAAATCCAATTAAAATTTATTCTTTAACACTTATATTTTTAATCTTTTAATCATATAATTTTATATTTTTAAATCTGTTTAAATAATTTTACTGCTCTTAAGAATTTAAGGACAGTCTAATTTGTCCACGTCATCACCCAGAATTTTCTTTAGATGACCTTGGAAATACCTATTTCTGATGCACTGATATTTGGTACATTCAGTCAGGAGGTGTCTTATAGTTTAGCGAGATTCGCAGTGGTCACAATATGGCGGAATCTTCTCTTACGTGAAGAGATACGAGTGCGTTAGTGCACAATGCCCTATCCTCAAGCGAGTGATCACTAGTTCCTCCCGCCTACTTCTCCAGATAGAGGAAGACCAAGGGCACTGTGAAAAGTATGTTGGCTGTTTTAACACGTTGAGACGAGCACCAGGGAAATCCACGAGGACGAAAAAGTCAGACAGGACCGGGACTCGAGCCCGGACCTCCAGATCTCCGCTTGGTTGCTCATTACTTGATCCCTAATACTTAACGATTCGGAGCGCGACAGAAATTCACTCTTTCGAACATCTCCCCTCCTCGCCACAAAGGCGAACCCGCGCGTTCATTATGTCTCGCAAATGGAGAGCACATCGCTCTTTCCCGGCGCTTCGAATCGGTTTTATTTCCGCGATCCGTGCACGGCGACTGCAGGGAAAAAAGAGATAACGCTCGCAGAGGGATAAATATAAAAGAACAGGTCTCTCGCACCTTTCGGATAGTCCTCCCGTCTCACTTCAACACACACAAACAAAAGAGCGTCTCCCTGCGCTGTTTCTCCCCTTCGCGTGCGAAACTCCACTCTTTTCTGTAGCACAACGAGGTCTCCGAGTCTTGTTCCCACTCCCGTGACCCTACCACTTTTGAACCCTTTCCCGATCCTATCTCTTCTGCCTTTTTCCACTCAAATTAGAAAGCCCGACTCTGGCGAGAACTAGAGACAAAAGGCTCGGGAGTTATCGGTGTCATTTGCGAGAGGATGGAGAGATATCTCCGGGACGAGGAATTTTAATAAACGGAAAAAGTTCTGATGAATGATTCTGGTAATCGAAATTTTCTCTGGAAATTATGCCTTATAAATGTTGGAATCTGCGAAACAACGAAAGTGTTAATAGGAAGAGAAGTTGAAGCGATCTTGATAAGGAATGTGTTATGCCTTTTTCCTTTCCTCAAAGGAAAATTTAAGTAACTCAGTTTTGACTGAATTTGTATTAGAAAATATATTTATATGTTATTATTTCACTTTTCATTAATATCTAAAAATAAAAGCCTTCAAATTTTATTCTAGTAAATCTGTATTCATATTATCGCCCTAAAATCTGTTACTTTATTTCCGGAAACATGTTGAAATTTTGCCAATTTCTTTACATGATTTAATACCAGTTCTTTGAATATCATATATTTTCCTCTAGATATACCCTACCAAATTAAAAAAAGATTGAGAACATCGCTTGACAAATCTTTCCATTAAACTTAAAACTTATAAGTGGACAGTCCAAGCAGTGTAATGCAGTTAACCAAATTGGATACTTAAAGTTCCTATCATTTGTTTTTCTCTCACCTTCTGGCTTAAAATATGCATTTAGAAATTTTTTACTTAACGTTAGTTGTAACACCATAATTGGATAGTGCAGCAATATTTAAAAGTCATCCTTGTATGTAAATTTCTTCGAGAGATATTTAAGAATGTTTTCGTGACTCAAATCATTGTTTCTTTTTTGCAGGTACACATGAAAAGTTATTTCCGCAGGATAAATAATTCAGATCTGGGTAGCAGGTCAATTAGTCCTATTTATTCTGAAACTCATCTCCTATCAGACGTTCTATACAAATGTATTTCATTAGTTTAAATAATATTTTTTAATATCTCTAGTGATAAGTTTCCCTGTTCCATGGGTTAATTGCAGAGATAATGATAGAGATGGAAATGTCCTCATTTTTTTAATCGTTGCTTATCTCTCTATGTAGCAAAAAATACATACAGTGTTTGTCAGTATAGTCTCTCATCTGAAAACGTATTTAAAACATCAAAAATAAAGAATGAAAATAAAATTTTAAACGCTAATACGTCTAGTATAACCTGCATGATCATTTGACCACTCTTGCCTTTAAATGACGGGAAATATTTTTAAAATAGCCTCTGGGTAAACTTTTTAATTTATCACTATCAGTAATGCAAACGTTCTCAACCATATCCCAGATCTTCCAATCACTCCAATTCCTTCACCAATCACGCCCCGTTCCCAACGTCATATTCTTCCCAGACTTCCCCAAAAGCATTTCTTTCCCTCCAACCACTCCTCACCTTCGTCCCTCAATTTAACCTCCGACTTCTTCATTCAAATTCCTCTTGGCTCTTCCTTCTTTTAATCCATCCTCGCAATTCCCAAACCAACCCTTAAACTCCTTTGATCAATCCACGAGCAGCGAAATGAGAGCCCCGTCCCCACTCCGTTCCTTTTTTTTTAATCTCGCAAACTGCAAAAACACCCGACGACGAATCTCTCACACGCTTTCGTGACTTGTTCCACGACACAGTCTTCCAGGCTATCTCTCTCCTTCGTCATAATTGCTCCGAGTCACGTGATCTTGGGAGTCGAATGGGGCGGGAGGGAATACGGGGTAATGGAGAGATGCGGAGGGAAGGATAATGGGGAGTGATAAGAAACGGCTCCCTACCAACGGTTACTCTGAAAGGTGGGGAAGACAGTTCAGCTGAAATTCTCTCTGAATATAATTTCGCCGAAATACAGATGTATTATAACTATCATTATAGAAAGTTGAATTATGAACAATAAAGAATACCGGAAGCTGGTAGCGGACTCTTAGCCAGTAATAAATTAAAATTAAAAATTTACATGCAGATGGTACCCGCCGACAAACCATATTTGGATTGGAAGGTCCCAAATGGGTAAATTGTATTTCCCTAAAAAATTCTATTGTAGTTCGTATATTCTACTGAATATTTATTTGACAACAAATGTATCTTCTCTATTTTTAGTCTTGCGTGTTTTGCTTTTTTTCTCAAATTGTAAATTGTATTGCATATAGAACTACATTTAAGCGTATTATATAGTATTGTACTTAAAGCTTTATAACAATAAATGAAAATGCATAAGTAAAAAATGAAAAAAACTACTAAGAAAAAAATAATACAAGAATCGGAAATTTAAATTGAATGCTAATATCTGGTGAGCAATTAAAAATATAAGCCTAATGTTTTCTCGAAGAATCACTCTCAGAATTTCTTCTTTGAAAAAGACAGCTTTGGTTGTTGCCGAAACGTCGGTTTTTACCAACGAACTGACCCGCTTGAGAACCCGTCAAGAATTTCTGTGAATCATAAATATGATCAGCAATAATAATTTGAAAAATCTATAAAATATACATCTCGTTAAAATAGGCTTTTAATAACTAACTTCAGGGATAACAATAAACCACTCCCATTGAACTAATCTAATATGAGAGGTGTTATATTCTGGGCTGTTCAAATATAACATCCTGTATCCTGTATATGTAATCCTACTTCTGTTTCCCCGTTGAGAATTAATTGGCACTTCACCTAGTAAATAATTGAAGTGATAGTAATAAATATAATAAACTGAATAATAGAAGCGAGGTCATAGAAAAATTAAAAAAACTGAGTTTAATGAACTGCAGGAAATTATTATAAGCCAATTAAAATATCCAATTCTAATTAAGTGATTCAAAGCAAATATAACCGAAGTAAATGGTACCTAAAACTAAAATCTGTTCACTGAAATACTGAGTGCGACTGAAAAGCGCAAATTACAAAATAATAAATCAATATAAGACAACGATATTAAAGTACTGAATGATCTAAAATTGGTAAGGCACCCACCTTGAGATCATTTATATTAGGATGAAATTTACAAAACCATAATTCAACTAATGAAGTGAAAGGAAATATCTATTCAACAACAACTACTTCCATGTTTACGATAAAATCACTGACATAAGTCTGCCTTCAAATACAAAATTCAACATAAAAACGTGAACATGGCACATTAAACCGTAGATATTCACGATGAATAAAGAAAACACTGTTTGAACAGCTTAACTGCTATGAAATATGACAACCGATTTATGTAAAATGTATATAAGTAAGAAGTGAATATCAATCGTAATTAATTAATAATTTGGGGTTTTACAGATATTGTAATTATCAACAATAATAAGCTTGAATTTCTTATTTAAAAACAGTTGGAATCATTTAATTTGAATATTTCTCGGGTTTCCAACCGGGTACGGATACATCCGACGTTTCGGCCGCAGATACACCGGGAAAGCAAAATGCCTTTCTCATTTCATTTGAGCTAAAAATTGACATATTTACCCATCTGCATAGGAGTTTATTATATTGAAATTTCGATTATTTCCCTTTAAATCTTAGTGTAGATGTCCCCATCGATATCATTTTGGAATGTAAGAAGTGCAGGGATACTTTTTTCCGGGGACCACCGCGTGTCCAAAACATCGGTTATCAGAGCCTCAGTAATCGAAAGTGTACATCTTTTTTAAGAGGATAGAGTTTACGATCGTTGCGTGTGCGTGCGAGGGAGGGAATCCCCTTTCATAAAGTGTTTCCGAAGAGATTGGTTCGGAGGAGAGAAACCTATTGGAGGAGATCCGATTAGATGGCCGTCGAACACGCTTATGTGTCTTGCACATTATCATCTCTTAGTACTTCCTCCTTTTCCCCCAATCTCATTACCTTATGGAGGGAATCATAGGGGTGGTATAGCCTCCAGATCTATTAATCATCATATCTTATTGATCATGATCCGAAGCTAACTAGATTCAACAGCCGAAAGTTATTAGGGATTGAGTTTGCCTTTTGAGAGACTCCTTCTACCATGCTCTAGAGAAATATAAACAAGACGAAGGTAGTCAAAAGTGGCCAATTCTGAGAGAAAAATGTTAGAATAAAGGATTTACAAGAAGTGAAAAATAGTGATTTGGCCAGGACTCGAACACAGGTCTCCCACTTTCCGGAAAAATATTCTAACCACGAGTCACGTTTCCATTATTTGTGTTAGCTAGATGTTCTCAAATTTCTTTTTGTCATTTTGCATCGTCATTGCTAGACTATGGGTCACTTATTGACCTGATATTTATCAAGTATGAGAGATAGTAGCTTAGTATACCGCATCATTTATGATGATGAAAAAATTCAATCCAAGATTCATTCTATTCTTCTCGTACTAAACGGCCCTACTGAAAGGTCATAAATTAAATCTCATGACTCAAGGTTGACAGGTCTGTAGAATAGGCTATCTACTCTTCCTAACATTTTTTATCCTTTCAATGTTATCCTATCCTATGTTATATGACAAATACATTTATACTCTACATACTACACATCTTCAACAAAAAATAAAATAAATTTATATAATGGAACTTGCAGCCTCCTTTTCAAATACTGTGACACATACGTACAAGTAAATAATTTGGCTTCTCAAGCTCGTTCATTACGTCAAATAAAAATGAATTTCAAAATGTTAGACTTCTGTTTACTTAAAATAAAATGAAAGTGGCGAATCCTAAGTTGGTAGAATTTCGTCTATAATATCTGAAAAGAAAAACACTTCCTTCCACAATGCACATCATAAATTATGTATTGTGGAAGTTACGAAGTATTTTTCTTTTAGAATGGTTTTTATATTTACTTTCCTTTACAATGAATTTTCCTTAGTAAAATTTCGTAGATGAACTATTGGTGTATAAAATATGCAAAAAATAAACATTTGTCTTTGAATTGTGGCTTTGAAAGGAAAAATATCGTATGCAAAAGTAAGGAAATTTTACTATTTTTCAAGAAAAATGTTTTTTTAATATTGAATTTATCTTAATTTTCAACATTTTTATCTATATTAAATTGGAACCAATTAAATATAACACGTTTTATTGTCAAATTTTGTGTTTTAGTTTGTTTTTACCAACTAATTTAATGATGTATCAACTTGCCCCAGGCGGGGGTAGGTTGATACACTGTTATTATCATTGTAAAAAGACGATTGTGCAGTAGGTAGTTAAATGATAGTCCAGCTAATAACCATCTATGTATTACGGATGCTTCAATCTTATATTTAGTCATAAGATTGGTGAAGTAGATTGTTTGTAAAAATTATAAAAAATGAAAAACCTAAAACTGTATCAACTAGCCCCGCTCTCCCCTACTTCATAAATTATGTAGTGTGGGAGATACAAAGTATTTTTCTTATAGGAAGGTTGTTATATTTACTTTCCTTTGCAATTCATTTTCCTCGTAATTTCGTAGCTGAACTATTGGAATGTATGCAATACGCCTCTCAAATCGACCCTGCCAATGCCTAAAATTGCAGAAAAGGTCTATCTTGGACGAAAGACTATAAAAAGTGCATTCCTTGCCTAGCGTTAGGTAAGAATCAAGCCTCAAAACATTGGCAGAGGAACACACAGGTATCCCGACTTCGCATCTCTCTTTCGCTTGGCCCATCTCCGCTTCCCGAGATTGCAGACAGACACATCCTGTCGAATACTCTAAGCTCTCTATTCATCCCGGATCGGATGCTTTCTCCAGCGAATCCGTGAGCATCACGCTCGGTACACTTAGCTCACCCCGTCCGTGATGCAACACCTCTGGAAAAAGCCATGACTCAGTGACGCCTCCTCTGTAAACAGCGCGCATTCTAATGTTTGCCGGTGGTCGCTCCCCTTACTTGTAACTCCGTTCTAATTTTAAATGTAATTCCGACTCCTTCCGAAATAGGCTCAAGCGGCGCGCTAATGCTATGCAAAAATGTTTATTTTTGCGTTTGGCGTCGCCGTGGAGATCTCGCTGCCGTGACGCGACATTATTTACACCTCGCGCCTGCCATTTGCCGCCATTAAGTTTCGTGTTGAAATCCGAGGGAAGTGAAAATGTTTGACATTTTTAGACGCTCGCGCACTAGTGACAGCGCTGCGGACAGGTTTTCCTGACGACAATAACAGAACGGGAAAAGGCAACTTTGTATCTGCATTTAACACAAAAACAACGGAAGTGTCTTCGGGTTTACCATCTCCATATTACGGCGTATATAATTTCATTATCATTGTATTTCTGAAAAATATTCCTGGTGACTATTTAACGAGGGTCACCGCCTGACATCAACTCAAATTATAAGATTGATGCATTTGTGAAATTTATAAAAAATAAAATTAACTTTATTTACTTATAAAGTTCAGTAAATAAGTCATAAACTTTGTTTCATGTTTTTCGCTTTCTTATCTTACCAAAGGCAAGTCTTAGCTAATCATATATGACAATGATTTGGGAATTAATCACTATATTGCCAAATTTTAATTGCTATTGCATTAGTTTTACTCTCTATTTATATTAATTAATCAATATGCCGAGTTTTAAACAAAAACAAAATTTCATTCAAAAACTTAATTTAATTTAGTCAGTTGACATGTTACGTGAAAAGTCACACATAGGTAATAAATATTATGACTATATTATAAATATATACGTCTTTATATAAAGGAAAGGTTGAGAATTATTCGTGTCCTCTTCCATGTAGATCAATATCATTAAAGGTTTAAAGTAATGGCTTTTTGGGAAATTAACAAAAGGAAAAGAATAAAAAGGAAGAAAGACTCCCACGGAAAAATATGAAACCCAACAGGAAAAAAACCACAGGAAGAAAATGCAAAACTTTTTAATAAAAACAAATTCAATAAAAAAGTGAAAGGCGGAAATAAAGTAAAAGGGAAATGCCAGAAACAGAAAGACAGAAGACAAAGACCTGAGAAAAACAGACATTATAAACGCACATGAATAAAAATTATAGAGATAAGAAAAAATGCTGAATATTAATTAAATGAAAAGCAATAGCATAAAATAGAATAAAAAGGAAGAATAATCTAAGAAGATAAAAAGAAATAAGGAAATATTAAATAGATATAGAAATATAGAAGAATACATAAATATTTAATTAATAGCAAAAGCAAGAAAAGCTGAACAATTGACAGCAAGATAAAGAGAAATATTAAAATTTTTCATGTTTGAAGAAAAAAATACGGCTTTGACAGCGGTTACCTGAACAAAACCGGAGCGAAATCCGGCATTTTTGAATCGCTTCAAAACCGGGAACGACAACAACTAGTACGGTCCGACGCCCCGAATTTCTAGCCGGTATATGCAGACCCTCCTTAAAACCCCGAATAATCGGCACCTACTTCAGCATAGACGCAACATCGCAATCAACAGATTCGAGACCCGCTCCGCGAACAATCATCACCCTGTCCTAATACCGCATCATCAGCGGCGTACGAAGGTAACCCTTCGCCCCACTTACTCAAACCGCGAGCGTATCGCGGCCATTCCGCGTATCAATCGAACGTCTGCGTTTTAACGACCGCCGTATATTCGACCGATAATTTTCGCGCGAGATACCGGCAGACGTGCGGACGTCATCTAGCGTTTAGCCGAGCGAGAATTAATATTCGGCGGCGATTACTTCCCCGACAGCCGGCCATTGTCGCGGGTGACAGCGCGGCTGCAGAACCCCGCTGGCGAAAAAATAATCCTCGCTGGATAACAGCATGTCTATTTCGTGCGTTAGCGCGCTCTTTAAAGCCCTTCGTAGATTAATCTACTCGGATGATCTGCGAGGAGAAGATGGATGTGAGGAGAGACGAGGATAGGGGATGATTAATGGCGCGGGATTAAGGAGGACTCGTCCTTGGCAGGGCTCGAACCCATGACCTCATCCGTTCTGGAGGCAGTCACGCCAGGCATGCCGCACGAGGAGTGTGAGTGAATGTGAGAGGAAGAATGAAAGAAAGAAAGGGAACGTAGAGGAAGAAGAAGAGGGAAGAGAGTTAAATGAAAGGTGACACCGGAGATTAGAAGAAACAAAAAAGGAATTGAAGGAAAATAAAGTAGATAAACTTTTAAGAATGGGGAATGAAAGAGTATGGAGGAGAAAGAAACAAAAGAAGACGAATCAAGTGGTACGTAAAAAGAGGAGAGTATGATAAAGGTGAAGAGGCAGGAAAAAATGAAAAACTGACATCGAAGATTATACATAAAGCACAAGTAAACGATGAATATAGAGAAGAAATCATGCATGATCATAAAATACTATGCAGAGTTTATATTGTAAGAAATCAAATACTACGGAATAATAAAAGAAGAAGGAAAATTATTATATAAAATCTTATTCTTTTCGTCTAATCTTCGATATCTCATTTTCGCTTTACTCTCCATTCGAGATATGAGATATCGAAGATTAGACGAAAAGAATAAGAGATTGATGAAGAAAAGGAGAAGACATGTATGACTGTAAAATGCTATGCACAGTGTATATTATATATCTACTGGCTTAATTAATTCAGAGTTAAGCTCTTTAATAGTCATAGTGTAATGTTACGATACAAATTACTGAATTTAAATGAAATAATAATTCAACTTTTGTCTATAGCGATTCTTAAAATTGCTTTTTCGTGTATTGCCATCATTATTTGCATAGAGGTAGCTGTTTTAGAATGTAAAACGTAATTCCTACATTTTTTAGAAGTTACATTATCTCATCTATGTAAGCGATTTTATTCCATTTGTTTTTTCGGTATTCCACATCAATTTTGAGGCATTTCTCTTCCAATAATTCCATTATATCTATATCTGTTGATCTGTATATTTATGTTCACATTTCTGTCCAGGTTATTACTGTGAAATTAAATGTTTTCTGTGTCACATAAATAATGTAATATTTTTTAATATTTTTTAATATTTTTACTACATAACCTTCATGACTCTTCCTTATCCTTGTTCAAATATATACCAAGGAAAAAAAGAAATGACCTAGATAATTGACAATAAAAACAAGAGTAAAATCAGAAAGCGTTGGTGAGAAAGACAGAAAAGTGAAAATAGAGAACGAAAGGTAGTGAAAGTGACATGAGAAGAAAGGAAAAAATGAAAGTAAATAGAAGATAGAGCAGACTTTGAAGAAAGTTGTGCATGAGTGAATAAAGGAAACCGTATGCAGTGAAAATAGAGAGGGCAAAGTAAACAGAGAAAAGTAAAAATACTGAAAAAGTGAAAGAGATATAATAAGAGAGAGAGTGAAAAGGAAAGTGAAAGAGATATAGTAAAAGAGAAAAGTGAAAAAAAGGTAAAGTAAAGAGAGAAGAGATATAGTGAAAGGGAAAAAAACTGAAAGAGAAAAAGTGAAAGTAAAGAGAGCAGATAGACAAAAATGAAGAAAGAAAAAATTACGAAACAGACAGAGAAATATATATATACACGATATAAGAAAGAGTGATAAAATAAGTGAGCAAGGAGAGAAGAGAAGTACAAGGAAGTCTCAAAAACAACAGAAGCTGGTTACCAATAAGTGGATCCCTCTAGTAACTTTATCTCATCCCGGACATCTCTCTCCCCTTCGATGCCTTTATACATCTCTCTCTTTCTTTCTTTCTTCGATTGCTTCCTTCGTTTAATTTAGCACCAACCGTATGCATGCTATCTCTTTTGAATTCCGAACAACGACGAACACGCTTTCCTAGGAACTCCCATTACGCAGAGCCGTGAGCAAGTGCAATCTAGGACCGCCTGCCTTTCAATGAGTTACACAATGAATGCCAACGGAGTTGCTTCATTCCTTTTCTGCCACGAATAAACCGGACAATTACTAAGGAAAAATATCTCCTTTAGAGTTTTGTCAAAGACATTATTTCCTTTGCCTCAAACTTTCCTACTTCAACGCTGTATTTACAAATTGATGATCTCCCTATTTATTCCTAATTCCATCTATTTTTCTTTATATCTCCGAAAAAACTATTTGAAAGTAGCTTATATCTTCATCCGGTTCAAGAATATATTTCGCGCCCAAATACTGTGATACATTCTCGAAGAAACATGTAACCAATATTTACTTTAAAATCCTATAATATTTCATTTATTTCTATAATAAAAAAATACAATATAATAACTGAGATTCAATAATAAGCTGCCTTTTTGTTTATCGTCTATAGTGCGATATTACCAAATTATTCATGCCTGAATTTAGTTTATACTGATGATAATCGGAAAAAGGCACTGATGGATACTTAACAGTAAATAAATATATAAAACACTCCCAAAACCATCAAACTTTACCTGAAGTTCTGATACGTAAATTTTGATGGTTTTGGGAGTGGTTTATATATTTATTTCCAGTTTATACTGATGTTAATTTGGGTGTTTACATTTCATTAAATTATGGTATTCACTAACTTCTATATTATTTTTTCTGCGAATTTTTATAATAACTTACTACATGGTTCCTTAACGCTTTTGTTAGTTTTAATTTTTTTTCGAAAATTTTTGGTGAATTCTATAATGGTTTCGTAGTATTTATAAATACTCAAGTCAAATAGTTTAACTAATTTAACCAAGCATTGTAGATTTCGATAAATTAATAAATAAATTCAGTTTGAGACAACATTGAGAATTT
Source organism: Sympetrum striolatum (assembly GCA_947579665.1). Lineage (NCBI taxonomy): Eukaryota > Metazoa > Arthropoda > Insecta > Odonata > Libellulidae > Sympetrum > Sympetrum striolatum. The sequence goes on from OX388348.1 coordinate 68,688,415, forward strand.
CAAGATATTGTGACACGCATATTAGCGAAGTATGAACGAGAAATTAATTTCACGCTAACTACTCTTAAACCTTATAATTATGATCTATTAGTTATCATAACGTTTATATATCCGGAATTAATAAATTAGCGAATCAATTATTTAATTATGAACTAATTGTTAAAACGGCATCTCATATATATGAAAACAAAGCTAATAAATAAATATAATTAAATGAAAAAATAAAAATTAATGGAATATATAAAATAAAAGACATAAATTGAGCATATACATGAATATAAGTAAAAAAATTAAAAGAAAAAAAAACAAAATGTTGTTAAAAAATTAATTAAACGAATTCAGCAAATAAATAGATATAAAAATAGATAAATGTATCCAACTCGGCCTTCTTTGAAAGAAGTTAGCCAACCGTTCCATCGTTAATCGATTAAAATCGACGTGGTTGGTAAATAAGGAAGAATCGCGACCTTAGCGGAATGGCATCTCAATGAGCGGAATGCGCGCTTGTGCAGTCTACCACATGCAGTTGCATTCACACATCCTAAGAGAATACATACTCCTTGGATCTCTCCTTTCACACTCCTTACGGCGCAAGAAACATGCTACCGGTCGCTTCCTCCTCCAGCTCGCTAATTACTCGAGGACGGTAGCCGAGGCCTTGTACACTGTTCTTGCTCAGACCACGTGATCATCGGAGAGCTGCTCCTTGATGGGAAGAAAAGGCAAAAGATAAATACCGAAGGAAGAGAGCGGAAAAGTAAGCGACTGAATCGGTGGGGATAAAAGAGATTTCGGAGACTGAAGCATGGTAAATATAATAAAATTGTTCGCTATGAAAATCAACATACTTTTAATACAAGAAAGCTATTGATCTTTTTATGTGATGTAATCAAGTATATGTAAGGAAAAAAGGAATTAAATAAATATCTATGAGATAAATTATAAATATAAAAAATTAATTAAATAGATAAAATAAAACAGAAAAAAATGAAATAATACCACGAAAATAAACAAATAATACAATAAACGAAAAAATAAATGAAGAATACAATAAATCTATTAAAATAAATCAATGGATAAAATAAATAACTAAAGATATTTAGATAGATTAAAAATTCTAGATCCAAGTTTACTAGTGTTTCCATTACAAGCCCACATATCTAACCGAGCCAAAAAATATTTAAATTATTTATAAAATCTTCATAGAATTAAATGTTCTTACATGTAACAGATGGAAAAATTATTACTATTTTTCAGATATCCCACCATAATATACATAATCTCAATTACTTAAGAATTCCATAGCAATAATGGTTCCTTTGATTAAGTTAGACGAACTAAAACTAATGCCTATATTAACCACAAGAAGTTAACAAAAGTACTTCTGCGATTGCATTCTTCAGATTGTAGAATGTTACAGATATAAATTCAATCACATCGGCCTTCACTTGGTGGATCTTCATCTCAACACATAAGATAAAATAAACTTTACTTTTACGAATACATGTATTTGTGGAAGAAAGTAAAGTTTTCTTTATCTTATGTGTTTCTGATATACTTTAGCATGCGTTTAACTCCCTAAAACTTCAGTAGAAGTCTCCTGAAGTCACTGAGCTGTCAGTCGGTTTGTCTGTTAAGAGATTGTTATTCTTAGAAACGAGTTCGAGACTCCCTGTTTACTTAGCTAGGGCTGCTACATTATCTTAACCCGCAAAGCTTGTTTGTAGACGAATAATATTTTCATCTATAAATTCGATTTTTGAGGTAACTAATGAATTTAGAGGTTTTTAATGGACGTATATAATTAATTTGATGTTTTTTCAGAAACTTTTCCGCGGGAAGTTTATTCTCAAGGAAATAGAACGAAGCTTCTTAGCCGACTACATTTTTCATTGCATTTTGCCGAAAAATTTTGGCATTCACTTATATTTCTCCAAGACATTTGTCTCTAATCTTTTTAACAGCAAAACTATTTACATCGGTGGAAAGAAGATGTAACAAGGCAGAATTTGATACAAAAAACTACCGTATTTCGTGAAAGGTAGACGCAAATACATCGGTATAAGTAAAGTCGCGGCCATTTCCAAAATTTCTCGAAAGTAGCAAATTTTTATTTTTCCTTGGAACATAATAGCTTATAATCCTGATTTAACTGTACTGTGCTGTTAGATATTATTTTTACCGATTGCTGAAACTATTTTATTTATTATATTGTAATTACTGTATTTGATTTTGTTCAACTTTCAATTTTCATGCAAATGTTGCAACAGCGCGGCCTATACTCTCGTAAGGAATGCATTGGGCCATAAGAATCCCTTGACGTCGGATAGAGTACAACCATTTTTACTGTTGTATTTATTTAGAATATTCTTTTCCACCTGGAGGTAGATGGCTCAAAGTTGGCGTCACCAGAGTTTTGATTATTCTTAGATTCATACTTGAATGCAATCAATTTAATCTCAAGAAATAACACCATGCATAGAGGAGATCGGGAGTCAATTTGATCCCGGACGAATCAGTAATGAAGATAAATCAATGTTGTAATGGAATGTAATGGAATATAGAAATCATGGCTTGGATAATATCCACGCAGAACACAGATGTGTTATTTCCCGACGTGCTAATTGAGAAGTTCTATAAAATAACATTTTTTCCGACATTTAAAACACGGGCCCGACCTTGGCAGCTATATTACATTTTAATGAAACCAACGCGGCCGCAGTACATGAAAGCCGTGATTCGGATCGGAAAAAACATATTAGCGGTCACGTTCGACAGGCAGACACGCTGTAAATCATCGCTCGTGATCGTTACTTTATCACGAGATCATCACGTCCTTAATAAATCGCTTCCTTTAATTGGACCGCTTAGTTTGGACGCCTCCTTCCCTTCGACGTAGAGTGGGAATAACGCAGTCGAGTTGCATTTCGAAAGAAAGATGGATTGTGATTAAGAAATTGAACATGCGTCCACCACTTCGACAAACCATGAAGATGCATACCATTTAACATACCTAGGTGCTTGTATCTCTTACAGGAAACTTTCTTACGCTGTTAGGATGTTACAAATATAAAGTTAGTCAAAATTGCTTAAAATATTTCATGAAATAATTAACCTAACTTACCCAGGTACTTGTATCTCTTACAGGAATTACAGAAAAATTCTTACGCCGTTATAATGTTACATATATAAAGTTAGTCAAAATTGCTTAAAATATTTCAAGAAGTAATTAACCTAACACACCCAGGTACTTGTATCTCTTACAGGAATTACAGAAAAATTCTTACGCCGTTATGATGTTACATATATAAAGTTGGTCAAAATTGCTTAAAATATTTCAAGAAGTAATTAACCTAACACACCCAGGTACTTGTATCTCTTACAGGAATTTCAGAAAAATTCTTACGCCGTTATGATGTTACATATATAAAGTTGGTCAAAATTGCTTAAAATATTTCAATAAATAATTAAGCTAACACACCCAGGTACTTGTATCTCTTACAGGAATTACAGAAAAATTCTTTCGCTGTTATGATGTTACATATATAAAGTTGGTCAAAATTACTTCAAATATTTCAAGAAGTAATTAACCTAACATACCTAGGTACTTGTATCTCTTACAGGAATTACAGAAAAAATCGTACGCCGTTTGGATGTTTGCGTAGATATATACAATTAGCCAAAATTGCTTAAAATATTTCAAGGAAGAATTAACCTTAAATAAATATTTGAGGAATATCCTCCCTGAATGCATACCGTCAAGGCGAAGTTAAGTTAATTTTAACAACTGTTTACTAAATTCTGCTAAGTTTGACTGATTCTGCGATTGTAGATGTACTTTTGTCCATGGGGTTATGAATCGTGAAGATGTACTTTTGTTCATAGGGTGGAATAATATTTGTGAAAAAATTAGATTATGTCTTGACTTCTGTCAGAGGAAGGGTTTCTGTAGGGCTTCCCTCCCTCCTTGGGCAAACACGTGGTTGATATCGTGTATTACCCTCAATTTATAATGTCTAATCAGAACAGAAATAATAATTTTTTACTTGACGAAGGAAGAATAACCTAATAAATAAAAAATAAAGAATAAAAATAAATAATAATGAAGGAAAAATAATAAAAGAAAAACTACAACACAGGCTGGTATGTTTCAGTTATTTATAAAATAACGAACTACTTACCCTGCGACAATTAGTATTCCTTATTATTTTTTTCTTTCGTCATGCAACGAGTCACTCGTCAGTTGATTTTATTTTGAGTTGACGACTTCATATATTTACAAAATATGCAGATAATAAATATACTCTGCCACCAGATAATTTATTAACCTGCCGTGATTTTATAACAAAAACAATAAATCACAATAACATGTCCAACTTCAATTTCACTCAATCCTGAAAAATCTTTTAAACGGGTTTTACAAAATGTATATTTACAGGCTGATGTTGCAACAGCACTCCCACAAGACGCATCAATTCATTTTAAGTGGTGCCTTCGTGACGGTGCACGGATTATAGGTGCGAGAGCGCCAACGTCGAATTGAAGGTTCATTATCGGGAATGATATCTTCATTGTCCGATATTAACTGGAGAAATGGAAACGTCGCCTCTGATTGTTTCTGCTTAATTTATTTTCCCGCGGACACAATCTTCGCATTAAAGCGCGCTTTTCATTTTTTCTCCTCGATCGCGCGATTAAATCTCCTCTATTTATTACTCTCGGTGCCAGTCCTGTGGATATAAATTAATCCCTGTCTTGAGACCTCTGTTGTACTGCGTTGTAGGCGAGGAAATGCATTTAGAGTAGATATTTCAGAGGATAAAATAATATACCTTTCTCTGCCGATAGAAAAGGAAATTGCCTACTACAAAATGATGGAGAACCATGTAAGTGCTGCGTAATAACTCTATGTATAGCTCTTATAGTTGCATTCATTAAGGATCAAAGTGAATTCAAACTGGAAGTATAAATATGAAAATATTTTAAACCATGTTGCCCACCACTTATTCCGTACTGTCTTAGTGAAACGCTCAGATTACCGTTGGAACTCATCCACCACAAAAATAAAAGAAATCCCTTTAAGTACTATAGAATACCACTATTCACATTGCTATATGTTGCAATCAATAAAGTATGATCAAATTAATATATTCTGAAAGTATGAATAAATACGTTCTAAAACGATGAATTCCATCATATGTATCTCTGCAGATCACCTTACTACAACTTTAACTTTTATTGCAACTTTAAGATAACGGGACAGATTAGATAGTGTGTTAGTATTACCACACTTCCTGCTAAGCACCACTGGCGGTTCGCAAGGTATATATCTAAATCTAAAATCTAACGTTTTTGAAATCAAAGATGAGTAGAATAACATCGTTCTGCAGCTGTGTTAAGACAATGCGGATCAGAAAGCTAGTTTTCATAATATTCTCAAGAATTTACTATGGATGAAATTTAACGTAACAGCCAATTTTCCGTAAACTCCATGAACAAATATAAATTATAATTCCAATCAAATTCGATTCGCTATAGGACGATTTGTAGCGTCACCTTCCTTACTGCCACAGAAAGAGATTTAAAAGAAATCTCATGATAAGCACACCATTGGTAAATATTCTTGGAGGAACCAGGAAGCAGAATCGAAGACCTCTTCAAACATTTCAAATCTGTTTGCTAACGAAAACTGTTCATTAGCATTCTTGTATGATTACGAGAGAAACTTAACTTAAATTTTTCCTTGAGAATTTTTGGGATTCTGAAAACTATTTACTTATTTCACTGTCTGCTTTAGCAATAGAATTCTTTGATAATTTTATTCCATGTCCGAATTTTCAATAATTGTCGATGGTAAAATCATTATAATCGTCATACTCGAACATGGCCATCTAGCAAAGGGGACCTGGGAGCAAAATTTCCATATAGAGCCCTTAATGAACAAGTTAGATATGATACGTAATCGTCTGTGAAGAAAGAAGTGTATTCCACTCATTCAAAATTTCTATTGGAATATTGATTGAGTTTTGGAAAATCGGGACGTTTTGTTTTAAGGATGGAGCCCCTGATGCTTAGGCAACCATCAAATCCCCTCTTAGCTATGGAGGATTTGCTGGTTGCTGGGGGCAAATTCTAGCAATCACAGGCACTAGGAACAAGCACCACTCTGATCTTTAAAAATGACCAAATGATTTTTGGGCCACTTCATGGAAAGATCCTCGACTTGCGCCTTTAGCTCATAATGGCAAATCCGTCCCTGATCATTGCGCATTATTGAAGGTATCTAAAGAAACAAACTTTTTGGAACACGGCTGTTAAAGAATTAGAGGTTTAAAACCTCCAAATAACCTTCTTTGTCGGCGTTCCTCGTTATTCCACCGGTATATCGAGAAAACAAAAAAGGGCACCGCACTTTTTAAATATATAATACATATTTCGAAAGCGATGATTAAATCTTCAAGAGTAAATAGGTTCATAGGTTCCTAAAGATGAAAGCATCGCTTTTGAAATACGTATTGGGTGTTCTTGAAAAGCACGGTATCTTGTTTTCTCAGAATGCTGGTGAATGAGACGAGGAACGCAGACGAAGACTATTGGAGATTTTAAATCGCTTAAACATTATTGAAGAGTCGAGATATGCCTAATGGCAAGATAACTACATTCGCATCAAACATAAGTATTACGGATTACTACATGAATCATTTTTGATTTGGAATTACAAAAAAAGCAATCACTAAACATATGAAATGCAAAGTCATTCGACGCGGCAAGGAACGCATGTCAACAAATAAATATCCTTCTCAATCGTTTCTAAATTATTCCCGTCGAGGACTTATTGATCTACTTCCTTTTATCGTCCTATATCGGACATTGTGGTCTGCCCCGCTGTTGACAGTCGCAAGGGGCAACGGCTCCCGAGCCAATATTTGCTAACCGAAATGAAAAAATCTAGAATGTTTGCCATCTACTCTTTCCCGAGAATACTTAATCGTTTTGTTTTTCCCGGGAGTTCGAATTCCCTTCGTCCTTTCCCGTAGAAGCCTTACAGCTTGAGATCATATCCACAATTGTGATGTATATAAACAATTATTTTTAAATCGCTTTTTTGTGAAGTAGATACATAATGATCATCCTGCGACCAGGGAGGGACTCATGATCAGGGGTACTTGATCACGTTCCAGTTGTTGTAATCAGTTGGATAGCTGAATACTATTGGTAGAACCTTCTACTATAAGCCACATTTCCTTATTTCTATCGACAGATTAAAAAACCGTATAAAGACGACCTAGAGTGAAGCTACTCTTGTAGTGTGGTGAAAAATGCGTAGGATTAAATTAAAGACTAGAAAACTGGAATGAATTATAGGCGCTAGATTAAGGCCTCATAAGAGGGGCTTCAGGAATACTGTGCTTAGAAACCCCCTCAATAACAAACATATTTAAATTATTATACAGATACGACGTCTTTACGGGCTATGATATAGTAAGGAAAGAATTTTATATATAGTCAGTAATTCTACAATACATATTCGTAGGGTCTATAATATAATTTATGGCTCTAAATGATGAAGAGTCTATCCATTACTCAATGTAATTGATAGGCAGACTACTTGAATTTCAATTTTGTTTTTTATTGCTGTGATGAAGACGTCTAACTGGTAGTGTAGTATATTAATCACAATAAAGACAAAGTTGGTTATAAATCTTTTTTAATTAGAATAAACCTATTTGGAGTGCTAACCAAAATAACGTTTCAATTATAAAATAATATCGATTTAATAATTCAGCGCATAATGTTCACGTAAGTATTAAAACTTGAGAAAAAGAAGAAGAACACTTATATCTTTACCACAGTAATTTTATTAAATCACGAGAATGGTTTCGTGACCTGGGGATGATCTTATAAATCCAATCCATGGTCGTGAGAATGAAATTACTGTGGTAAAGGTATAAGTGTTCTTCTTTTTCTCATGTTTTTTAATGGAGATTTACCACAAAGTCGAGGCCAAATTAGCAGATTCTCCAGTTCACTTTAGTATTTGTGGTCGTATGTATTTCAGAAATACATAGTGAAGACATAACGTGGAAATGAATACGCAGGCAAATTAGGAAAATTCAAAACCACTTTTTACTGATGAGGGATTTAATTTAGAAGCCAGTGTACCGTATTCAGCCGGTTGTTCAGTAAAAGTCATCGCAAAGGTGTGCATTTTGAAAAAAACACCATCCAGTTAAGCACGATTTGTGCGTTTATTCTTAAAGTGGGTTAAACGTAAGATGCTGAAGTGAAACAACCGTGAGTCTGGGATTTCGCAGAAGACGATCGTGCTGTACAACTATCATAACATCCTCCCATTGAATTATTACCCGAGTGCTGTAATGGAGAATCTAATCTCCCTTGATTCGGGTCGAACCTGATTTCACGACCGGAGTTAATTGTGAAGCTACAATTTCACTCCCCGGAGTAAACGATAGATAAAACGTCTTTCATTTAACATTGCCGCGATCTATAAGTCGCACTTTATTTGAAGTACCGAAGATAACGAGCCCATTCTATAATCTATGGAAATGATTAGGCTATAAGTCTCCTTTAATTACACGCTCACGGCTCCATCTTAATTCAACGCCGTTTCATAAGCAAGCACGAGAGAAAGCGTAACACTTCCCACAGTACTGACAGTAGCCTTGAGTCCTTCGAGGACTCGAGAAACACGAGGAAATAATTACCGCTGAATTACTTCCCATTTATAAATAATTTAAATGCTTTTGTAAGCACTTGGCGGGAATTAAATCCGCCGATAACGTTCTTGATCGGTGAGGTAATCGAGCATGTGTAAGTTGGCGTGCTAAAACTAACTGTCGACCTGTTTACAGTATCTGTTACCACGTACACGACTGTCCGTTTGAAAATGTGCTGTGCAAGCAAGGGGATCGGTTTTGCGCTGATATTAGAGACAAATATACTGATTTTCAAGCTGCACGAAACGAGATTTAATTAGGCCCCGTTAATTAGATGTTAAATTTATTTTCTTCGGTGCCTGATACTTAAGGGTGAACGGTCTCGTATCATGACAAAATCTGGGCATAATATGGAACGTTACAAATTACAGTATATTTGCTCTCTATGAATTTAATTGGATTCAAATTGATATTTTCAACATTTAATTCTATTTAAGCAGGAGAACTGTAGCGCACTTACTCGTATGTTTTTAGTAGCTGTAGGAAAACGATGGCGATTTGCTCCTCTAATGAGAGTATGTGAGCTACTGATTTACAGATTGATTACCAATAATCACATGGTAAATTAAATCGATCCAATTAAACCGAACTTGTGAAAACTATAATTTTTAATTAAAATGCTTTTATAAAGGTTCCGAATCAATACACTTATTTTCGCTTCGGATATATCCTATTAATTATTTTAACCATTACTATAATTTAATATCATTGTAAAATTTTAGGAGTAGAAGTAGATGGAAGAATTGGTAACCTAAAGGGTACTTATTGAAAAATACTCAAACACACCTGCATAAATGTAACGAAATAGTTATCGAGTATTGAGCTAGATATATCTGGATAGGTATGCAAATAAGCTTACCTGTGTTGTAAATCGATTGCCAATAATCATATGGTAAATTAAATCGATCCAATTAAACCGAACTTGTGAAAACTATAATTTTTAATTAAAATGCTTTTATAAAGGTTCGAATCATGACACATTTTTTCCTATCCATCCTATTAATTATTTCAACCACTACCATAATTTAAAATCATTGTAAAATTTTAGGAATAGAAGTAGATGGGTACTTATTGAAAAATACTTAAACGCTGCACACAAATGTAACAAAATAGTTATCGAATAATGAGCTAGATGTATCAGGAGAGGTGTGCAAATAAGCTTACCTGTGTTGTAATAGATTAATTATATGAAGAACATGAGCTGTAAAGAAAGGGAGGAACAGAGCAATTAATGATTGTGTTAAAAACTAACGCTCACTGAAAGTATGACAGGGATATCCTGTTTGATCGGACATTTGCAAAGGAGTAAACATAATATGTGAAAAATTTTGATTAAATGTGGTAAACAAGATTCAGTAGAAAGGACTCGTAGATTTAAAAAGTAAAAGCGAATGTAAAAATAAGATGTGTACAGGATTTTGAAGCAAAAAATACAAAGATAAGAAATATTGAGGAATATAACCAATAACCGAGACGGCAAAGCTACTGCCTCGGGACATCTCGAAGGAGCATCAAAAATAATATTAATTATTTAAAATTTAAATATCCATTTTATTGTTTTTGAAGTTAAGCATTATCACTCTTATGTGGGATTTTTAAATTATGGCAAATGCGATGAATTTAATTGTACTCATATCTTTAAACAGGGCTGCAGAATTTCAATTTTGATAAATTACCTAATGATCATTCCTGGATTGCCAAGTGGGCAACGCATTCGGTTCCTATGAACGCGGTGCCGGGTTCGATACCCGAAGGGAGCTCACGTGCGAAATCAACCTTAGATTTCGAAGCACTTTTAATAAACAAATAAAAATCTTCTGGAATTCCATAAATATATCAATTTCGTCAAGTTTTATGGATGATTTCTCATAAGTATATTCGCTGTATGATACGTTTTTCTTTATATGGGAACGGTTTGCACCAGATCTCGTGAAGAATAAGTCACATCTACATCTACATTAATACCCTACAAGCCGCCTTTCGGCATGTGGCAGGGGGTGTAAACACCAGTTGAATCTAAACTACTTCTTTGCTCAGTTATTGTCGCGTATCGTTCGCGGAAAGAATGAATTTTTAAAACGATTCGTCCTAGCATCTATTTCTCTTAACTTACGGTCATTATCGGATCGACCAATGTAGCAGGGGGTTGCATGATACCGATTGTATCTTCCGAAAATGTAGTTTCCCTGAATTTATTAAGCAATCGCAGCCTAGCTTCCAATCTCCTGTCCATCAAGAATTCCTAACTGAGAGCATTTTTGTAACACTTGCATTTTTATCGTAGCATTTCTTAACAAAACGAACCGCCTTACAATTTCTCGAGTTCGCGAGTACACGTTTCATCCGCCGGATCCCATATATTTGCCGCATATTCCAGAAAGGGTCTGACCAAGGTAAAATAACATCGCTCTCTCACCTTTTCATCGCATTTACCGACAATACGCTTTACTTACGCTTTTACGCACATTGGTTGCACTGTTACTTTTTGTGCATAGTTGCAAAGCCTGGGCAGGATCGGGATGTTTTTGCGTAAGAAAATATGCTGTAAACCCAAATATATATTCGGGAGCCATATAAAAGAAGAGGGGTATCTTCGCGAAATTATTCACAGGGATCGCGATCTTTCGCCCATGGAAACTAATGAGCAAACTTCCCCTGGGAGAGCCCCCGTTCCGATTCCCACTCCCAAATCGTTTTCCGTTCCGCTCCCAGATTCCAATCCCCCCCGCGGCGAGGACAAAACGGCGACGTTCGGAAAAAATAACAAATCAGATTCGGGAAGCGCGGAAATCGTTGAACGTGTTATGACGAGGAAGAATGGCGGGACACAACGGCAAGCGGGAGAGAGAGAGAAAAACAGAGCGAGGCAGATATAAAAACACGGGGGCGAAAATTCGGGTTTCCGCCGCGTAACAGCGACTCTCTGAATAATTACCACTCCTGACGACCGCGGAAAAATAAACAAAACGCCGCCGCGAAGTTTATTCGCGCTCCCCGAAAACAAGCCGTTCCGAAATTTGAAAAAATACCCGCGTCTCTCGCCTTTTTTTGCGGCCGCGAAAATTGAAAACTGGGAACCGGTTTGTGGGCTGCCTTTTTCTTTGTTTTCGTTTCCGGAAGGCTTCTGGTGAGGGAGGAAGCGAAAGGTGCTCGAATGGCCGTGTTTTTTCAATCCTACGCACCTTCCAGCCATCAAGTCCTCTCTGAAGTCGAGAGGCCTTAATTATTAAAAACAACGCCGTCGAAGTCACATCGACGAAAATTAATACGGGCACGCGAATCCACGGTATATGAGTGGCGGAGTTTATGATGAGCTTACAATTGGAAGGATAATTAAGTATCGACGGAGGAAATGGGTGGGCCAAGTATTGAGGGGAGAGTGACTGCTAAAGAAATTAATTGAGGGTAGAATACAAGGGAATAAACAGAGGGGTGGCAAATACAAAATATGTTCTAGACATAAAAGGTGGAAAGTAACCAAGAAACGAAAGAAATGAAAGAAATGAAAAGTAAATATTGAGTCAATTTCCTGAAATACGTGGTGCATTCAAGTTATAAAACCTCCGGTTTTTTTTCTCATAAAATAATCACAGACAAACAGTGAAACTTCTGTCACTTCTTGACGTAATCTCCCTACAGCGGTAAACATTTTTTATACTGACGATGCCATGATTCCATGACCGCTGCGAACGTTTCTTTAGGGGTCTGCATTAACACTGGAAAATCCCTGATGGAATTGCAGTACGGCTAGTGAATGTGCGACCACGAAGAGTGTCTTTCATTTTTGGAATAAACCAAAAGTCACATCCATGACACCATCACAACATGTCTCACTCAGCTGGCGATGCGTTTAAACGGTGGCACAGCACGCAAATTGAGAAAAAGAATGATTACACACTGTTCCTGTATTGAGAACGGCGCAATTTTACGTATCAAAAACAGTCCTAACTGTCTCTGCTGCCACAGGAATTCTATGTGCCGTACAGTGCTGAAATCTCTATCACGCATTTATAATGATTGTGCGCGTATTTTAAAGCAAACCGCATGTTTCTATGAGTAGCCAGTTTTGAGAAAAAAATCGGAGGTGTTATAACTTGAATGCAGCACGTACTATAAGGTACGCAGGTAACGTTGTTAGACCGCGTGAAAGTCATAACAACGCACTTCTAAACATTCAGCTCGATCTGCAAATCACTCATTATCAATTGGTAGCTTCTCCTATCAGGAGGTTAGCTCTCATGGATCCCCACTCTTCTCTTCTACTTGCTTTCCTTTTCGTTTCCTGATATTTGTTAATTTCAGTCCAGTTTTTTAAATTGCCCAACCATTCCATCCTTGGTCTCCCTCCTTTTCTCTTCCTTCTGTCCATCCTTCCAGCGCTGTCACGATTCTCTCCCCTGATGATCCTCTCAGCACATGTCCCGCGTATTTCCACTTTCTTCTTTTCACTTCAATCCATAGGCTATATCTGCTTCCAATCTTTCTCCAAACCTCTTCATTAGTTATTCTGTCTGACCATTTAATTTTTAAAATTCTTCTTGCAAACCATGTGTCCAATGCCTTTATTCTTTTTTCCATACTTTTTAAGATGGTCCATGTTTCGCACCCATACAAGAAAACCAGCCAAACATATCACCTCAACATTTTCAGTTTTAGTTTCATGTTGATCTCTCCTCTCATTAGATCCTTGTATTTCCAAAACAAATCCTTTGCCATTCCAATTATTGATTTCATTTCATTGCTGCAGTACCTATCGTCTGATATTAAACTTCCTAGATATCTAAACTGTTGGACTTGTTTTATTGGTTTATCATTAATGTTCATGCTGCAGTCAATGTTGCTCTTTTTACTAGACACAATCATTACTTTTGTTTTATTGGTATTAATTTTCAATCCAAATTTTGTTCCCACCTCATAAACTCTTTGCATTGCTAACTCTAAATCCTTTTGGAAGATGTCATGATTACTATATCATCTGCATACCTTATATTGTTGAAATTACTTCCTCCTATACATATCCAATCACCACACAAACCCAAATAACACTAATAAGAGTAGTCCTGTAAGAATAAATATCGCCAAAACAAGGTCGAGAAGCTTATGTGCGACCTGATGAATTCCATGAAGGGCCCTCGGGGGCCACGAAGGACCAACGAACAACATTCTGCGAACCCCATGGATGCCAATGACGAATCTGATTTATTCTGCCTCGATAAAAGTCTCCATTTCCACCAAATCCAAAAACTACCCGGAATGATTCATGACCGGGCTTATTTCTAGCCCCAACGCTTTGGCGTCCTTCGCAAATAGGCGTGGCTGAGATAATGCGCCTTGAAAAGCTGCGAATTTCTACGAGTGTGCCGTGTGGGAGAGTAATGAGTCGTGCGTGCAAATCTCTCATGCCGCGGGACCATAAAACACTTTGGGCGACATCCGAAAAAACGAAGAAGTGAGCAAAGTTGGAATAAAATTAGCCACCGAATTTCAGCCTCATATTTTGCCTCCTTGCCCTCGCGTGAACGTTCTTCTCTCTCCATTTCCTTATCAAAACCGCACTTCTCCTCGTCTCCCATTTCGCAATATTCCCTTTGCATCGTTCCATCTACTCCACCATTAATAAGCCCTTTTTTCCCCCGTGTCGTGACCGAAGTGTTCTACTCCGCGTCTTTAAGGTAAATATAAGAAAGGTAATAGATTACGCGTGTTGGTTTGGAGAAATAAATCAGGCGGTTCGAAAAAATACGAATGTTTTGTGAAAATGAGGGTCGGTTGAGACTGGGACCCGTCGGAATAAAAGATTGGATGGTGATTAGCTTCATAAGTAACTGTCGATTTAGTATGAGAAAGCGACTTCTTTGGTTTACAATGCTGCTTCTTCGTGCGCCGTACGTGCATACGTAAATCGTATCTATTTACGAAACTATCAATACAACGTAAATTACCAACCAGGATGTAAGATTGCTGTTCTCTTCTGAGGGGAATAGGTGACTGGCCGTCTTAGAAATTCAGTACCTTCTTCTTAAGGATTTATTTATCGGTAGGAGGAATTCAAAGTTTTATTACAAGTCCAGTCCATAAATGAATTACAAATCAGCTTGAAATTGACAAGCTTCCTCGACTATCAAGAAGAAAGAAGCACTCGACCATTAAGTAGAAAGGAGCAATTAATCTGACAATAATTTAGACGAATACTTTAAAGAATTTATTGTAATATAGTTAAAAGTAAAGGGAAGTTCGAATAAAACTTCACGTACTAATTAACGACTACCAAAATTGAAACAAAGTGGCTGGGTTATAGTAAGCGTGGGGTCAGTTTTCAGAAGTCAAACATATTACTCGCCTGAGCATTTTTGAATAGCTACTTTACCAAGGCATATATTTATTTCTTTACTTACTCGTTTTCCGCAGCAGTTAGAAAAATTTTTAGCGTTTCTCACAATTTCTACGCATTCAACCCGACGAAATATACGATATGAATTTCTTATAAAATAACAGAGAAACTTAGTTACTCGCTAACTTTCTGACGATTCTATGTTATTCAAATGACAATTTAATATAAAAATTATAACCAATCTAACCATAATCCGACCAATGCTCACCTACGCATCACCCACCGGTAAATGTCCAATGTCTTACTACCACTTCCGAAATAAACAAATACCATAAAATCACACCTCTACATCTGTCCTGAAGTTTCTCCAGTCTTAGAACTTCATTTTTACTTTCTCCATATATGAAGTATAGAGAAAGTATTGTTTTCATGAAAAAAATCGACTTCGAGATTTCAACGGAAATACATGTTTTTGGGTCCCTAGAACACGTTTTGACCATTTTCGGAATGATGTCTGTGTGTGTGTGTGTGTGTGTGTGTGTGTGTGTGTGTGTATGTGTGTGTGTGTATGTGTGTGTGTGTATGTGTGTGTGTGATAGTGGGCGCTCTAACGTGAAAACTATTCGTCGTATCAATACCAAACATCATATATAGTAATTAGGTGGGTGCTGTCAGAGTTGATTAGTTTTTGGAGTAAATCGGTCAACCGGAAGTCGAGCTTCATTCTTCAAAGCTCATTTCCGGTTTTCAAAATATCTCCATAAATATGATATTTATGTATATACTATTATTTATAAATGTTTTAGAAAATGTATTTTACTATAACTTTTGTAAGAAACATATTTTCGTATCACTGATTGTTTAGGAGTTATTCAGGAATTACTGATAAACCGGAAGTTGCTGATTATGTACTTTGTGGGCGCTCTGGGCTCTATGGGCGAAAGACCAAATTCATCTTTTTTCATCGAGCATGTCCCGAAAAACATTATTTATAATGATTGTGACGTAAAAGATAATAATATATAAATTAATCACTCATCTTCCAAGTTTAGATGGAATATAGAGTTCGAAATTACTGTCGTAGATAAATATTTATTTACATCTTATATATGGAGAAAGTCACGTGCTGGCCACATCAGATTTTTTCCTTCGTTATGTTATTCAAATAAAAATTAAATTACTTTAAACAATATTAAATCTCTTAGAAAAATTCCTTCCCAAATAAATTTCCTAAGTCGAAAACAATGGTGTTCATCCGCTACCGAAGTATGCTGTATTATTATAATATTACATGCGCATTGATAATTTTCCCCTTTTAAAACTCCAGGTCTCCTATTGCACCTCCGTTAACAACATCCTGTTCCTCCGCATCTTTTCTCCGATCCCGAATCTCTTAATTACACTCGTTATTTTTCCAGCTTTTATGTCATTCCTCCACTTTCCTCTCATTCCCCTCAATTTAACCTCGTCCCTAATTCATTTTCCTCCCTTTGATCCTCCGCTCCTCTTTACGATTCTTTCTCCCTCGCACTTTTCCCATGCTCGCCCTTATATCTCATGCTCTTTACATCTCTAATCCATGTTTATGTCACAAAAACTCGCCTTTTTTCCATCCACGGAGACCTTCGCTTAAGACTTTATTGGCTGACGCCGGGAGACGTTATCTCCGGCTGGAAAAATATTTTCGGCCTTCTTTTTTTATGAGCTTTAATTTTCGAGCTGGAGGGAATCGTAAAGAGAAGAGAGGTCGGGATAATCTCGGTCAATATCTGTCCGTGTTTATAAGGGAGCGAATTCGACTGGATTCTTCTCGAAAAGGTTTCGCGGATTCTCTCCTTTGAAGAAGTGGAGCCTTGGAATTCGGTGACTCATCAAATCCAGGTATCGCCTCAAATATGCCGCCTTATATCCTATGTCTGAATTTTATCCTTAAGTTATTCTGTCTCGATCGGCTGAAATAAATATTGAAGATCTCCTTCTTAATCGATTAGGCTTGAATCTGTTCTCTGACATGTTATTTGTCTAGGATAAGGTAGCTGTATGTTAAAATTCCCTTCTGATATTATTTTCTTACAGCTAATTACTATAAAGCTTGCGGAAAAGGTTTTGCGGATTTTCTCCTTTGAAGAAGTGGAGCCTTGGAATTCGGTGACTCTCACCGCGGCCGGGTATCAGCTCAAATATGCCGACTTATATCGAAGGTCTAATAACCTATGACTGCATGTCATCCTTAAGTTATTCTGTCTCGATCGGCTGGAATAAATATTGAAGATTCCCATGCTAATCGATTCCGGTTGAATTTATTCTCTGACATGCTATCTGTCTAACTGCACATTGCAATTCCCCTCTGATAAATACTGTTTTAATTCATGTTAGTTGTTTAGGATACGGTAGCTGAAAAGTATAACTATATGTATATATGTTTTGAGCTAATCTACTACTTGAGTAATGATGTCATGCGGCTCCTTTAGTTTCATTTTTATTCTATTTATTGAGCTTTAATAAAAAATAAAATAAAATGAGCTAAGCATATAATTTCCGAAATTCGTAATATTTCTAAATGAGACATTCAACATTGAGGTCATGGATTCTTAAATATTAATTCGAGGTTTTCATTGAGAAACTCCTAAGTTAATTTTATCAGTAATATTTGTGGCTAATAATGATTACCGACAAGTCTAATCTTAACAACTCCAGACCATTCACATAAAAATCCCAAAATCTGAAGAAATTCCAAAATCAAATATTTAACATAGTTTCCTCTATTGTACACAAAGGCTAAGTTGACTCCTTACAGTTGTTTTATATATTTACATTATAGTATCATGTTTATTACGTAAAAATATATTCTTTGTCTTTTTCTTCGTCTTATTCTTAAAATCTCTTTCCCGAAATATTTAATGACTGATGTACAGTCCTGGCCAAAATTAACGCAGCACCAGCCGTAAGGATCGCTAGGGAGGTGCTGCGTTAATTTTGGCCAGGACTGTACATATATTTATATGTATTTAATGCTAGATGTAAGCAGAGCCTTATAAGCCTCAATCTCGCCCTTAAATAAAGTCGTTCAGTATTATACCACGAACAAAAATCCCCAGAAATTTTCTGTAGAACTTAGAGGAAACATGTCCAGCTCCACTACCTTAGGACGAATCCACAATTCTTGGGAACACGGCCACTTGGCAACCGGAGAATTGCACTCGCAGTCGACGCTAATTGAGCTCGGGCAGCATTTGAATTAGAATCGTCGGGCGCGAATTTCCCGCCGGGAAATAAAAAGCGAGACTTTGAGCGAAGGGAGCATTCGTCGAATCGAAGACAAGGGCATTTTTCCTCCTGGAATTTCATTTGGCGGAACGGCCGATAAAGCCCTCGCTCCGGGAAATGAAGATTATGAAGCGCAATTACTGCGAGTGCGGGTCCGGTCGCATTAAATTCCTCGGAGGATAAAAGAGCCATTCGAATCGGCGGCGTCAGCGGCTTCAAAGTTTCGCCGTCATCGAGACTTTGGTTATCAAAAATTGCCCTTCCGGATATGACTCCCGTTTATTTCCAGACGCTGTTTTTTATGCGAAGTACGTCCTGGGCACAGCCTGCGGTTCCGAGACCGGCCTTGATGTGGTGGTCTGGCTGCGGAGTTACTGAAAAACTTCGTTTTGCATGCGAGATACTTATGAGTTACAGTTGCAATGTTTATCTTCTTCGCAGGATGCTTTTAACGCGAGCGATATAAGGATTACCGAGCGATTTATAAGAGATCTGACGCATGCCAGGGTTAATAATCAATATTATTCATGCTATCAATATTATATAAATAATTATTATAATTATATTATAATAAAATATAATGAATTATAAGAGATCCTAATCATACCAGGGTTAATTATCAATGTTATTCATTTTATCAATATGATATTAATGATTTAAATTGTATACGATTCCACCAGGTGTGTCCCTACTTGCATTGAGAATTCTATAATGATAAATTAAACAAATATGCAGAACTTTCTGAGGAAATGCGGCAACAAGACCAAATCACTAGCCTCTCATTTGTTATTTTCGCGCCAGGCGTTCTCCCAAAAACTCTTCCGCAAAATGTTTCAAGAATTAGTATGCCCCTATATACGATAAACAAAATCCAAAAATCAGTTCTTCTAAGTACAAGCATTATAGTTAGAAAGTTTCTTAACGTGCCTTTGATTCAAAACAGAAACTAGATTCAAAAATGTAACAATAAACCAAGGCAAAATATCAGTAGTAGGGCGATCCTAACCCCTAGGGTATATTACACCCGGAATACGTAAATGTTTTGTATGTTATACTTTGCGACCATGGTTTAGACGCTTTAGAAAAAATCGCAAAACAATTTACGCGTTAAATATATGTCCAATTTAGAGTCGCAAAATAAAATAAATTATGGTACTGGTAAGAGGTTGTATGATTTCATTCTTTGCATTTGTAGTCATACCACTAAGTCATGAAACGTGCAATTGGTAGTATTGTGAGGAGTGAATTGAAAAGATTTGCTGACATCTGAATTGCAATGGTTAAAATGTTTACCTACGCTATGGTCCCAGGTTCGAGTCCCGGTTAATCGGGTTTTTCCTGTTTAGAGCATGGGTATTCATGTTGGTCCCTTTAAGTGGTTGATCCTCATTATTATTGCTCAAGAATGAATGTTTGTGGGGAAAATGAAATAAAGAATAGGTAAAATTTTCCTACCATTTGCTCCCAGATAGCCAAGTGGGCTGAGCGTATGGTTTTGGTGAAAGCGGTCTTGGGTTCGATTCCAGAAGGGTGAACATGTGAGAAATGACCCAAGCTGTCGAAGTACTTTTGACAATGCTAATATTATTTTAGTTCTGTTACAGCTCACCAAACATCGCAAGTTAATTATGGGATACATTTCTATATCAAATCAAAAACTAGGAATCGAGTTGATCATGTTCTAATGGTAAGAAATCTTAAAAAATAATTCTAGTCGTTTGATCGCAGATTAATAACGAATTTCAAACGCGCTCACGATATCTTATTCGAAGGCTTATAGGTTTTTTACCTTTCGGCAGCTATTATTTCATTAAAAGAATTAAATTATTTACCAAAAAGAAGTCTTTCATCTAATGTAAGAAGTACGTGAGTAAGATTCCGATTGATGTATTATTTCCATCAGTATCTGTCATACATTTTTCAATGAGAATTGCAGCTTTCTCGATGGAACGGAGAGAAATTGAGAAGGAAAAAATGAGTACAAGGTGAAATAATATAGCTATACTCCCCTGTGATGCTTTACGTCGATTGAATTCGGAATGAGCGATTTCTCCTCACGCATCTCATGAAAAAGCATTTACGTTGTAAATGGTCAAGCATTATTTTTGCTGCTGAGATCAACCAGAAACCATAATGGAGTATCATCCTCTTCAATCAGAACAAGTTAAGGCCCAAAAACTTCGGGAATATGTACGAAATGCGAGTACTATTCAGTTCCTTAAATATGACAAAACATTAGCTGCAAGGATTACCCAAAGACCAAGAAGCATCTTAAGAATTTTCTATTGTTTTCTATGCCACCACCATTGAAATTATTTTACAGTAATCAGTGCTTGTTTAAGTGATTCATTTTGCAAGTAGCGTTTCAACATCAAAGAAAGATGTACTACTAAAGTTAGTAACTGATGGTAATAAGGATGCGAAAAGACAAAGACAAATTTTGTAGTGTGGTTGGTGATAAGGGTGTGTAAAGTGAAGTAAAAATTAAAAAAGGGTGTTTGTTAATTAAAAAAGATTAGAGGGTGCTTTAGGTTAAGAACACATACATACGTGGAGGACTTATGCATACAGAAAGAGTTAAAAAGTAACAGACAATATTAACCATCCTAAATACCTGTAAATACCTAAAACCTTTTCCCAAATACCTAAAACCATCCTGTAATCTTCTCTTCCCTTGCCAGTGATGACTTTTTTTCTTTTTACATACGTAATGCACATGTACGCAACCTTATTCCAAAGGGACAATCATACTTTCAACTAAAATATGAGGCAAAGGGTCTTAATGGTGTTCGCCTTTTGTAATTTTTATTTGGTAAATAGTAAAGGGAAGCTGCTTTAGCACAGCAGTAGTTCGAGGTGATGTTTATAAATCATAAAAACAGGCGTGACAGATATTAATACAGTTAAGATTTGGATGACCATTAAAAAGATATCAATCCCTTCGAAGAACTCAGATATGTTATTAAAATAAAAATAGCATATCCATTGGTAAGAATAGGAGGTAGATTCCTTCGGCAAAAGCTAACCTCACGGATTAGGTCGTAATCGGGTATTAGATATAGCGCTTAGGTTGAATATTAAGCATAGATAATTTTACTGAATTGTTTATTTAAAAAACTGAAACGATTTTTACGACCAAAAACCCCAGAACAACCTCGAATCAGCCATCGGAAAAAGAATCGTGACGAAGTAAGAGTTGGAAATTACCGACTTTTCTACGTTGCTATCGTATATCTTCTATACAATCGTCATTATTATGAAAAAAAGTAAATTTGATAGATACCGATAATTGATACAGCCGTATGAAAATGCTTTTAATGCAAAAATAACTTAAATTATGTAGGGAAGGGAATGCTGGAATTGAAAGCTGGAAAATTGTTGCCGATAAACCGGTAAAACAATCCAAATGAGGATTTAATTCAATAAGCCGAAAACTAATCAACCTTTCATTTGATTATTGAAATTCGATACGCGACAATTATACACCAATTTCGATTAGATAAAATTCATCGTGAAAGTAGGGACTGGGCCGGTTCCATACGGTAGGCAAGTGAGGCACCCGCCTCGAGTGTGGCAGGTAAAATCGAATATCTACCAAAAGTAATGTGCAAGAAAAATATGTGTTAATAGTTAACATGTCAATGGTCCAGAAAAGAGTGAGCCGTTCTAAAATTGTGAGCATACATGTTAAATGGTTCTGTTCGAGTTTTACTGCCAAAATCGGATAAACTCTTATACCTATGGATACTGTTGATACTCAAATTTTCACAAGGGTAGCATTACTATCTCCCTCTAGCGACCAAAAGTGAAGCCAGGGGTAAAGGGGCAAATTACGCATTTAGCCATGCTGGTGAGAACCAGGGACGGATCTAGAAAACATTTTTTGGGGGGGGTCCGATCGAAATATTTAAAAATAAAAGATATTTCGGCTTTCACAAAACGTGACTTTAGAATTGTGTCAGACAAACTCGACTTTTTTCGCTAGTGATTGCTTATTAAATTGTGTGTTTATCTGCGTTATTTGAGTTTCATTTTCGAAAAATGGGCACAAGTGATATTTCGGGGGGGGGTCCGGACCCCCAGGACCATCCCCCTGGATCCGTCCCTGCCCTATACTAATAGATTGTTTTTTCGTGGCTTTGCGGCTTTGATACAGAGTTATCAAGGTTTGATTGAGTGATTCGAACGTTTTGGAACACAAAACGTAGTTTGAGCAATGTGTGACACGAAGCAATTTTGTTATTTTCGCGTTTCTAAAGGTTTTATAGGTAAATAAGCAGGGAATTGTTTCTGCTTGCAACATGGTCAATTGCTGTGCATCAGAACATCTGCTCCCACAAAATGTTCCGAAACTAGAATGTATACATCTTCCTTAATTTTATTATTTCATTCATTATATGAACTCTATGAATCAGAACGAACGTCAGTATTAAGCCACGGCGTTTAAATGGACATTTCATTGTGCTCTCGGCTGCATCTGCAGGTCTTGCATGGTATACAAGTTCTCGTATTCGTTATTTTCAAAAATTCTACTGCATTGAGCCCCAATCATGAATTAGAACAAACATTTGCAGAAGCGGAAAATCTCTAATTACCCTGGAAAGCTATTATAATGTATGATAGAGTAGCTTTATCTCATCGCGCTAAACGATTATTAAGGAATTTTTATGACATGCTAGGTATTAATCAATTACAACTGAGACGGATAAATGCATTATATTATACATAAAATTAACATTATAATAATCAACGAGGTTTTAATACAGTTTGCGGAAAGTTGACAGATGATTCGTTCTCTGTATCCCTCTAGCAGACGACACCGGCATCCGAGAAGTTTACATTGCAGGCATGTTTTATTTTCCATGATGAAAAGAATCAAGAGGACTTTGAGAAAAATATCGAACATGATCCTTTAGTAAAAGCTTCATTTAAACTATATGAGCCCATTTCATAGGATAGACAAGCTCCTGAGTCCCGTATGAGAGGAAAATAAAACCCCAAAAATACATGTAGTTAAAGGTGAGCCGGCGAAAAGTTCTCAGCAGTGCTCTGCGGGTTGCGTTATTTTTGGCTTCACTTTACTGACGTTAAAGTTAACTTTCATGAGTGATATTTTGATCCCTCCAGTTCACAATAATCTAAGTTGTAGGAGATACTAGAGACGGCCTAATTTGATAAATTTTAATCTGCGATGAAACATTCTAAATTTTGTATGGATTCAAACATAATTTGAATACAAGATAAATTTCCTAGTTCGTGAGGATCATATCTCCCCCTTACGGAAAAAATGCAATAGTTTAATAAAAAAAAAGAAAGAGAAAAAATAGGTAAGGACAAACGAATGACTAAATCTAAGCTCCACATTCTGCGACCAATTTCAACTAATTTATAAATCTTAACGAGTAAGTCATAGTCATCAATAGGCGTGATGATGACTACAACTTAATCGATACCGTTCGCGGAAAACACTCTATGCAGAACTTAAATTTAGTGATTATTTTCTCCTTATGTTTTTGGAATTCCACTTACTTACAATTTCTTCAGTTGATTACAAAGTACAATTAATTGTTTTAATACATTTAGGTTATTCACACTTCTTTTTATTGGGGTTTTCCTGCTGTGGTGCA
This sequence comes from Sympetrum striolatum, assembly GCA_947579665.1. Lineage (NCBI taxonomy): Eukaryota > Metazoa > Arthropoda > Insecta > Odonata > Libellulidae > Sympetrum > Sympetrum striolatum. Next base: position 68,712,378 of record OX388348.1, read on the forward strand.
TAGTTTTTGTCCAAGCAAAACTTTAAGTATTGAAACCCGCAATGTAGTTTACTTCTGTGTACATTTTTCAAGCAAACTCTTTCTTTAAATTTATATGACGAAGGGTTAGATGTAAGCAAAGACTTCTTATTCTCAATCTCGTCCTAACAATAAACGCTTTGTTATTATTATTATGTAAAAAACTCCTGAAGAATCAGTGATTCAAAAAAAAATGTTTCATACAAAAGTAGTAGTAAATTTCATTTTCTAAAACTTTCATTAATAGTAGTATTTACCTTAGTATCATATTTATGGAGATATTTTGCAAAAACGGAAATTTACTTCCAAGAATAAAGCTCGACTTCCGGTTGACCGATTTACTCCAAAAACTAATTAACTCTGACAGCACCTACCACAGTGTTCATTCGGTATTGATACGCCAAACAGTTTTCACGTATAGCGCCCACGACCACACACACACATACACACAGACATCATTCCGAAAATAATGACCAAAACGTGTTCTAGGGACCACAAAACATGTATTTCAGTTGAAATCTCGAAGTCGATTTTTACATGAAAACAATCTATACTACGTATATGGAGAAAGTAAAAATAGTGCATTGGAATGAGATTAGCCTCCCAGACATAAATTATAAATTTCGGTATGACAATCAACGCGCTGAAAGACAAAACCCAATAACAGAGAAGGGGAATGGCTTCAAAGAGCTGACCATCTCCATCTGGCGTCCACCCCCGCGACCATGGAGGACGCTGTTAAAAGGGAGAGAAGTTGTCACGCAAGTATTAGGAGGTGGTCTGGAGTATAGTAGTGCTCGCTAATTCCTCCACGCTTCCACATTGGCAGTTGACAGCCCCTCGGCAACCACCTCCATTCATCCCACTGGAATCCGGTTTCCGAGACGGAGGTTTTGAGTGCTTGTCGCGGCCCCGGCTGCATGTCGGGAATAAGTATGAGGCAGGTTGGGAGTGACTCGGTGCATGTAAGGGCCCCTCCGATGCTCATGTACTCCGGGGAATACTTAAAAGGGATGGGGGAGGTAAATAGGGGATGCGAGGGGGAGAGGATTAGGATGGTTATACAGGCAAACGATTTCTGATGCGGGAAGGGGAAAGAAGAGACGGTGAAGAGGTGTGCAGACATGCGAAAGGATAAGCGACTTAACCGCGGGAGGAGGGTTCTCACGATGGGGGCATTTTTGTATTTTTCAGTTACTGCTTGCGGAGGTAGTTTAGGGATAGAAGCCAGCGATTCGAGAGCTAAATAAAAGAATTATTATCACTTTACTCTTAGTGCGAGGCTAGGCGAATATTGTCTCTTCTCCACCTACCCTCCGATGCTATTGCGTAAAAATTTACGCTATTCAATCAGGAAACAATTCACTTAAATTAACTTAAATTTAAAAAATAAATCAATACATAGAAACATGCCGACGAGTGACAGTGATTAAAATGAAAATATAAATCACAAGACTATGTTCTTTGCGATGCGTACATATATGTACTATATATATACGATGTACTATATATTTTTCCTTTCGCTATTTTAGTATACATATCATTTGCTCTGTCTAAACCAGTGCAAATAAAGTATGTAAATAATAGTTAAACTGAAAATTATGATAACAGAAAACATATTAGTTACTATTGAGATACGAAAGATACAATGCAGAAAGGGTATATGTGAAACATGAAATACGCTACTTAAAACAACAACAGCAGGTTTCACGAGGAAAGGTTAGGTGTAAAGCAAAAATTTCAAATAATTAAAATAATACATATGATATTTTGGGGGTTTAATTTTAGACACTAACCCTATAAAAATAAAATATAGCAAAAATTAACACAAGTGTATCAAAACGATTTTATGATTAATAAATAAAAATAAACAAAACGTAATGGAAAATTTATTCCCAAAATCATGCGAGGGGTAAAAGCTGGAAAATTATTTGTGATAACCCGGTGAGACAATCCGACAGAGGATCTAATTCAATCAACAAAGTCCATAAACCAATCAACCTTTCATTCGATAAACGAAATTCAATACGTGGCAATCATACGCCAAATGCGCTTGCATAAAATTAATCATGGACAAACGGCAGTGCCAATAACTAAGCGGCAGAGAATAATTCCAAAAATAGCCATTTAGTCCGAATATTTTCAATATTGAACCAGTTAAACAAGTTTCTTTTTGAGTAAAATTAAAATTTTTACATAGTCATGAGAGTATGCCAGAGAATATCTCTCGAAGATATTTGCAGAAATTTCTAATCTCACAGTACTTTCTCCTATTCCTACACCATATCCCCGGGAGTACTCATCGCGACCTAATAAATGTCCCGTGTTCATCATTCTGCGGTTTTTAGGTGAGGTTGGTTTCCTTATTAAGCTATAAATCGGATGTAAAGATGAAATACACAGTTTTAATACCTTACAAAGAGCAAGAAAATACTCTGGTATATTCGAACATCTACAAAGCATACTTGCTCATACATGTAAACTGTGTCATAGAATAAAGTACCGAATAATTGACGGATTTATGTATGTATTTAGTGTTAACCTCCTAACTATATTATAACACGAAAAATATCTAGAAAATTCAACGGACTCAGGAGTAACTTAGTGGTATTCCTTGACAGAAGAATTCGATCAGGAATTATTTTGTAAAGGATTTTTTTATTTTCATTTTAATTTTTAACCTTAACTTTGTATTTTTAATTTACTAAATTAAAACTACATCACAAAAATTTACACGAAAAATTTCGTTGCATAAGCTTTTTATTCTAATCACATAAAAATGGTTTCAACCAAAATTCTCGAGGCGTTGCAAAATTATTGGAATGTATATTTTACGTTCTTTCGACTGAGCATAGCGAATTATGAAAGCTGGTAAATCTGTGTTCCCTATTGGTTCCGTTATCTGCGACAGAGATCTTTAGTCAGTCCCTTGTACTCAAAATTATATTCTGACCGTTTATTCTCAACATCATCTGTCCTTATTAAAATTTAAATACTGGTAGGCACATCGGAGGCGAGAAAGTTGAAAAGGGGTTTGTGGAGAATAGGTTAGGGACAAGGAGGGAGGAAGTGGATTGACTGTGCAGCAATTGGCAGCGGAGGGGAGTTGGTGGTAAGAAGAGGGGTCTGCAAAGGGTTGGAGATGGCAGGTGAAGGAGAAGAATAAAAGGCGATGAATGTGTTATCGGGGAAGGGAGGCATCCTCCAGCGGTGGCAGGCAGGTATAGCATCCTCTAGAGGGGTAATGGTGCCGGACCCTCGGCTATTTATTCTTATAAATATATATATACGTTTTATATGGATATAATCAATTTTTAAGTAAGAATCGTAGGATTTATTCTTTTAAAAGTATTATTTATTAACAAAAGTAATTAATTTTCACTTGAGAAATTTTGATTTTTGGTCAAAAATGAAGCAAATTTCGACCGATATGGTCAACTTCCAAGTAAAAAAACGAAGGATTTTTTTTCTTTAAAAAGTAAGAATAATCACCGATAATTATTAATATTTGATTGAGAAATTGAGATTTTTGATTAAAAATTAGGCATGTTTCGTTGGATAACATGCATTTTTAAGTTTAAATCGTGGGATTTAAAAAAATGGAATAATTGTCGACAATATAATTTATTTTCAGGTTTTTGATTATAAATGAAACAAATTTCTATCGTTATAATCAATTTTTAAGTAAGAGTCTTAGGATATATTATCTTATAAGGAATAATAATCGATGATAATAATTTATGTTCGCGATAATAAATTAAGATTTTCGGTAAAAAATGAAGCAAATTACGATCGATATAATGAATATTTACGTAAGATTCGTAGGATTTTTTCTTTAAATGGAATAATTAATAACTGTCCGGTGGCTTATGTCCTTAGACCGCGATTTTTAGCCAAAATTTATTAAAATTTTATGAAAAACGTCAAATTTTTGCTATTTTTCCTGATGGTTTCTCAATGTCTCCGGAGTGATTTAATGGCAAAGCAATACATATAATAATAATAATGCCGTCTTTCTTTTTTGGGCGAATTTTAGCCTAGGAAGGCTATTCCTCCAATTAACCCCTTTTTTATTAATTTTATTCATTTTTTTGCATTTTTATTTAATAATACACACACACATATAGTGCTTGCATGTTGCTTAATATTAAAGATTTAATACGTTTGAATCATGGAAAATGGTTTCTTAGTTCGCCAAAATACGCAAATACACAGAAATGTTACGGATGTTGGTTAGACGGTAGGGCGGGTCGTTTTGTCATTTGTTTTTGATAGAAATGTAATACCCAGCAAAAGAGGTCCACCCAAATTACTGATATAATTTTCTGTTCAAATCAAATTCTATCTTTTGTGAGAATTTTTGCCCTGAAATCTCGTAATTTCGGCGAGAAACGTTGAAATTGCCAAAAATTCTAGTTAGGTTAAAACGAAATTTTTTTTGGATAACCATATGCCATTTTCGACTAAACTGATATTCAAGCCTCAATATGCCTCTGTGTGGGGCAGAGATACCTCCTATTGCCACCAGAGCAGGAGGCAAATTCACTAAAATTAAGCTTTTTTGTAACTCTTTAACAAGTCAGGCTTACGCAGTACACAAACACTCCAACATCCCAATCCAAAATGAAGGAATGAACAGCGTGAGGGAGCCACCGGAGGAATACAGACGTGAGCTTCCGCTATGATTAATAACAATATTCCCGGCAGTGCGAATAAATCGTATCGCCGTAGGAATCGCTGCGAGGTCCTCCGTCTGATGGATTGAGTGATGGCGGAGACGTGTCTTTTACAGATTTTTTTTCAGCGATAGCCGGTGATCGTGGAATTCCTGGAAGGAGCGGCCGCAGGAATGGCTTAACAGTTACGGCGCCTTGATGAAGACGTCGAGCTTTTCTTTTGTTTTATTCGCGATTCGAACGGGAGGTGACGTGATGGGACTCGTTCGCTCTCTGCATTAGGGAATAAGTGGGCATTAAAAAAACTTTTCCATTAAAAAATACGCGTATTTGCGGACCCTAATATTCTGTTGTATCTGTCGCGATGTTAGCGACGAAAAGAGGCAAATTTTCCTCGTTCTCTGTTCTGGGAATCGCGGGAGGATAGTTAATAAGCGAGAGTATTCTCGGAATCCTAGAGAGACGAGGAGAAAGAATTCTATGATAGTGCTGCCTAGCGGTTACAAAATGCCCACGTTGCAGTACTAAAATTCTTAGTATTAGTTACATAGTTAATGCTAGGAAAGAAATTGGAACACGGCTGTTAATGAATTAGAGCTATAAAACTCCAAATAAAGAAGATTTTGGCTATTGTAAAATAGATCGGATGCTTCTTATCAGATCAGTAATCATTAATTAGTAATCGGAAGGTGATAATGAAGGTATGGAAGACTGTCTGGGAGAGTATTTAAACCTCTACATATCAACTGTTTATGTTGGGTGATATTCGGAACAAAATGGTTAACAACAGAACGGAAAATAAACGGTAAAAATATTGCGCATTCGTTCCTCTAAAACAAATTGTCCCTACAAGCATATTGAAACCAAATGTATTATAGCGAGCATTATATCAAGGAAGTCAAACGTTGCATATCGTTTAAGTTAATTTACTTTGAATATCGACGAAGATAACCATCAATCAAGTATCTGCATTGTACCTTAAATGGTTCTATTCCCGTTAACCGAGTACCATCTTCATTACTACTCTCTGTCTGACAAGCGCGATTGCTTCGAGAAATTCTTAAAAAAGTTTATCGACGGACATCTTGCACATGGAATTGGAAATGACATACGTACGTAGTCGTAGAAAATAATAAATTCTTTGAAAATGATGCATCACGTTTTTTTAAGTAAGAAAGAGAAATTGCTTGACTGATGTTGACAAGATAATAAAATGGTTAAAGAATTGCTCTTCAAACCGACTCATGGGTAGAGGGGCTTCAGGATAACCAAGTGGGCACCGCTTTCGGTTCGATTCCTGGCGGGAGCCCATGAGAGATCTGACGTAAAATGTCGAAGCACTTTTAAATATACTTAGACTACTACTCATAAATACATAAAGTTTATAAAATATTGAATTCATAAACGAAAATCATCGCGTGATTAAATGAATTAATTGCCGAATTATGAATTAAATTAAAATAACATTACTGAGATATTATAATTGGATTTGCGTCGCTTTAATTGTTTTACTTTCGCCCGCAAGGGAAACATATTTACATAAGTTAGTCGTATTTGTTTGATTGGATGAAGAAAAACGATTGCGTTAATTGGAAATAAATAAGCGGACAGGAAATCTGCGTTTTTCCGTCCCCTTACATACACAGGATTAGGTTTTTCCGGGTTAATCTCTTATTTCGAAGCTGGCGGAAAAATCGGAACGTTCTGGAATTCATTAGAATGGGAGTTATAAATAAGCGTTGGGAGTAAAATCATTGTTATTGCAGCCCTCGCTCCTTTCCAAATATTAATTGGAAATCGGCGGAATAGGATGTCCGGCAAAGAATTATGGTAATGGAAATTGAATTTTGAGACCGCTTTTTCTCTAAAAAGTTGTTTTAATCCATTATGACTAATTTTCGTAGAAATTCCAATTCGTAGAAATCCAGCAAACATGGTATTTTAGTTAAGCCTGTCAAACACTATGGTATTCGAAATTAATTACTAAGTGTATTCGAGTACGACATCTGTAAAAACGGTATTATATAGAGAAAAATTATGATGTGTTTAATGACTATATGGGAATGCTTGTTGAAATATCTTATAATCTAAATGCAGTATCCTACGAAAAGAAATTCCGGAAGATTTCAGTAAAAACTGCGGCCATTTACTGGTTTATATTGAAATGATCATTAAAGTAAAATGTAGTATGATATAAGATAAATTGAATATCCTTCCTCAAGAACTTGTTTTCAAGAATGACGATGGAGCAGGGCCCCAAAGAGGTTTTTGTTTATTTACTGTGGTTCGAATTATATACATATTAAAACTATCCTTTCCTATTAATTATGAGTTACCACTATGCAATGATCTTCATTTCTTTCATCGCAAATCAAGTTTGTTTTGAATTAATATTTGAGATTGGAGGTATTAAGCCTGATATCTACTTTATAATCCATTGCAAAATTGAAATTAATGTTACAGAAGAAGTTACATACATTTTTCCGCCGATGAAAACATCAGGACAATTTTTACATCTGATAACAAACATAATAAGTACATGTAGACAATTCTTCGAACGTAATACGAATGGAAAAGTTATTGCCTACAGGCTGACCTTAACAGTGTCTTTCTCTTAACAGTGCAATGAGCCAATTCATCCTTAGGAGCATCAAGCATGGGTACCATACATGGAGAAAATACTAATTTCCTCAAGAATTATATTTTTTTCAATATGATGTTATAAGGAGGAGTAAAGATTTTTTTACTTTAAAATTTATTTGCTAAAATCACAGAGGTTCAAACTAAATCTGAAGATGCCTCTGGAAAAATATATGCTTTAACCTAACTAACGATCCTGCTACCACATTCTGATGAATGAAGTTTTTCGTCTTTTCTTTTGTGGAAGTTAGAGAAAAGGTATCCTTTACAATACTTAACAATCTTGTTCATGGCTGTCATGATACGAAAGCTACTGAGGCATGTGTAATGCTGAATGCTGACTCTTATTGATGTCACTCCTAATGGGATGCTAAGAAAAGTGCTTAACAAGCGGACAAGTTCCACTCTTGGCTTCTTCGATAGTAAGGAAAGCAAGCGCAAACTACCTTACTCCTCATCTTGCATAGTAACCCTCATTCCCATACTATCTTTAGTAAGCTAATGTTAGAGCATGGGTTCCGAACCTGTGGTACGCTGGAACGTTTCAGGTGGTACGCGTGGATGAAAAAAGTTGAAAAAATCTATATATATTTATCGTCTTGATAAATGGTAGAGAAAACCGAAATACAAATGCATTAATAATTAAATATGAAGTGTTCTCAGAAATTCATGAAAATAAAACAAGCACTTTTCCGACCGTGAATTTATGTTTATAAAAAATTATAGGACTGTGGGTCCAAATTTCTAAAAATTTCAAGTGGTACGCAGTTGATGAAAGGATGGGAGCCCCTGTATTAGAGGATGTGAAGTAACAGCCATCCTCGGCCACTTAACATATAGAACATAAGTCCAGCTTCAGCAACTACGCATATTAAGACACGGAAAGCATAAATCAGTTTTGCAGGCATCCATTAGTGCACGCGCGATCGGCTAATCTTCGATTCATTAATAATTACCGACTAAAGACGGCTGTGAATAATACATCCCCCAAAACGGACCTTGCGAGCCTTTTGCTGGCCCGACCAATTAGCAATATTCGAGATTAATCAGCATCCGAGGGCGGTCCATTCCGCCAAACACTCACCCCACCCTCGTTAGACGCCCACTTTCTCGCAACCGCGGACGGAATTCGATTCCTTGCCGGCGATATCCTTTTTAAAAGCAATTCGGGCGAAAATCGAGTCCCTCCCACTCCTCCCCACCCACGCTATGTATTTCCAGGTATCGCGATAAATCAATCACCGTAGCGTTTTCGAATCGTCCACTTTTATTTCACGGAAACCCGAGCTTTTTGTTCTTTTCCTCTCCTCCCGTTAACTCATTTCGGACCGGCGGACTCGGAAATTGCTCCAAATCGAATCAATATACTAATAGCCCTATCGGAGCCGGCGATGGATCCTGTTTTTATTCCCCATTAATTCCCGCTAATAGTATTTGCTCCATGTACGGAATACATTTTCGGAGGCATTAAAATGTATATTCCGCCGCGAAGGATCCGTGCGCCGCTTTGAAGCGATTTTTCCCCGGTCGCTAATTCCTTTTTTCCGCGAGCATTAAGTGGAATCGCGTATCGTCCGCTCGATTCGATTTGCGAAAAACGCCCTCGTTGTGCTGCAGTTTCGACTGATTCGATTCGCAAACGATCGGACGAATGATTCCCCGAAGAGATTATAATTCGACGGAATGCGAAGTATGGCCCTAATTGATCATTTGCTGTGAGAAGGTGTTTTCTCAGCCGAACGGCGGTTTCAATGCCGTTGCCGCTTCGCCGATCACCGATTCTAAATATGACGGCGGAGGAAATTTTACGGCTGGAAACGTCGCCTCGGATTGGGGAATCATTCTGGGCTTGATTGAAATTTTTGCGTCTTCAGTCGGCGCATTTGGGCGATTGAGTAGAAGATTGGGGGAGACATTATGCGATGCGAGAGCATTAGAAATTTTCTCACGAAGAAGTTTGGGCTATGCGAAAAAGTATTATGAAGGTAAGAGGATGATAAATCTAATATGGTGAAGCTCAACTTTGTGGAAAGGAGCCATTCTAGATAGATCAAATAATTAACATTTAGTAACTTAACCAAGTTTTATCATTTTTTTTATATTTAGTAACTTCGACTATATAGCATTACTCATTAAACCTGAGGTGCGACTAGTTTCATAGTGACAACGACATCATTGGGCACATCGGAATTGGAAGTATGTACAAGCATATATTGAGTAGCGAGCATCTATATTGTATGGGAGGAGGGGAAATGGGTGATAGGTGTGGGAGGAAGGAGGGACGCTTAGGGAAAGGTTATATTGTATTATGAGCACAGCGTTCATTGAATGGGGAGGAGGGGGAAATAGGTGATGGTTGTGTAATAAATTCCCGATGTGTCCGATGATGTCGTTATAACGACGACAATAGTCGCAACTAATTATTTTGCAAAGGCATAAAATCTAAGTTAGCCATAAGGGTAGATAGGGAAAAAACTATAAGAGGTGCATAAATTATCTCACTTAGGTAGTGTTTTTTCTTGAGAGAAAGATGCAAAGATGGGGTTAAAAAGAGCAGTTTTGGGCGAAGAAACTTTGGAAGCGAAAATAATGGCCAGAGTTCATGGTAAAGAAATCAAGAAAAGACTGGTAACATCCTTGGAGTGGATTGTTTTGACTCGTGTCAAGTCAGTTTTGAAACGTGGATCTTAAGAAAAAGAGGAAATCAAACGTTTGTAGGCCTTCGAGATGTGGGTATGACGTAGAATGAAATATAATTTGGGTTGAGAGGGACACAGAGGGGCTGAATATGGCTGGGGAAGAGAGGCTGTTCATTGAATTAATTAAGCATTGATGGAGTAAATTGGTCGATCAAAACTTTGCGAGATATGGATTGTTAAAGAGAGCAACTGAGTAGAATGAAGGGGAAAAAACTAAGAAGAAGATAAAAGATGTTTGATTACACAGAGGCTTGAATAAGTCGCCAAGAAATGAAAGAAAATACATTAAATAGGGAAAATATATATTAATGGTGGAACACTTACGTAGGAATGTTTGTACACTGATGAACTGTATGAAATACGATTCGAGGAGTGTCTTTGTAGTAATATTTAATAAACTGCTCCCCCGTCTCGGAAAATAGAATTTGGATCATAGCTTCCACAACACAAAATTGTTTCCGGTTATTGGGCCTAACGGTCATTTGCTTCCGGGGTATTTATTTTAGGCGAATTCTCTCAATTTTTCATATCCAAACAAAGCGATCAACCGTGCGACGCAAATATATCGCTTCAACTTTATTTCCGCAAGACCACATACAAAGTTTCAGCCATAATATGAAAAGTGCTCATCCTAAAGTATTTTTCAAGCTCTGCATAGAGTTAAAATAAATAATCGTTTGCTTCCGCTTCCTGCTAGTAATGATTTGGTAATTTTACCCACTTTAAAAAGCATTAGAGCGGCAAATCAAATTTCAGTGACATATAAAATATCACGAATTTAAAACCACGAAAGAAGAAATGAGAAACATAATACATGATAACATGAGAACTCGTATTTACATTCTAAGTATTCATTAAAGGCAAGTATAGATGAATTTTTTAAACGGAGAATACTCAAAATCCACTAGATAGATCAGGGTTTATCAATAGTGTTCCACGAATAAAAGTTAAAAAAATAATTATCTTAGAATTAGAAAATTCTGTACTTTTCCTAAAAAGAAATTTTTATTTTTAATTAAGACCTGGTTGGTGTATTCCTGAAAAATAAAAAAGCTCCTGTGAAAACAGTACAGTCTTTTCCTATTTAAATTTGATTGATTTCGTCGAATTATCGCCTTTTATCGCGAATCTTAATAAAAATGAAGTCTATGAGTTTAATTGAGGCAATTAAAAAACTCAGTTATATTTTAAACGAGCCCCAGATTTTTCTTTACTTAGTTGCGTTAAACGCAAAACTGTTTCATGATGTATTCAGCTTATAAAATTCTAGATGGTCCACCACATGTTTATTAAGTATGAAGTACATAATATTCGGTTTAAAAATGTTAAAATACTGATTTAGAGAATAAAATAAGAATTGCTTGGTCATTTTCCACAGGAAATATATTTGGGCGACTAGTTTCGGCTTAATGCCATCTTCAGATTTTTACCTGTGGAAAATTCCCAAGTAATTCTTATTTTATTCAATGGCTTTCCACGAAGTACGGCTAGAAATGATTGGTTACATTTGATTTAAAGAAGTTTAACCTTTGTTGGTTCACAGAAATAATCATAACTGTTTCAAGTTCTTCAACGGTTTCTTTATAAGAGCTCTTATAAATTGAATTGAATAGTCATAATTGGACACCTAAATGAGTTAACGATGTTTCCAAGAGTTTGGAAAACCTGGGAAACGGAAGGAAGATAAATCTAGCGTCGAAGCCCACGCCGTGCACGATCTTCAACGTGCGTTTTATTCAAACTGACTTCCCCATTATTCCGGCCAACTTTACACTCCACTATCAACCATCTTCGACTTCGTAGGTCCTTAAAGAGGCGAACAAGACGGCTGCTCTCTATCTAGCGAAGTGCTTCAGACCGCAGCGCACCACGCTGTAAGGGCCATCGCTCAACAAGGAGAACAGTGAAGAAGATACGACGAGAGTGCGGGGAAACTTCAAATGGAAAAGTAGGGATAAAATGCAGAAAGGAATACGCCATTTTCTGTATTGACTGCAATGGTTTTGGAATTACCGCTCAAGCATGTAAACATTCCATTTCTGATATTACTTATAAATAATCCGAAAGGAAATATGGAATTAGTTATTGCTTTTATCTCTGAAACACCTCATCTTCTTTCTGAATTCATTCTCAGCTACTTAAAATTTACGTACAGATTTCCCTTGTCCACTTTTTGCAGCGTATCTCTCAATTAATAAAGAGGTTGTAAATTTTTCTTCATTGGCACTACAGCCCGGTGCGGGCCTTGGCCTCCCTCAAGATGCCTGTCCATTCTCCCCTGTTCTGCACTTTCTCCCACCATCTTTCAATCCTCGTAGCCTTTATGTCTTATTCCAAATCCTGCATCCATATTTTCCTCGGTCTTCCTCTTCTTCTTTTTCCATCCATCCTTCCATATAGTAATTTCTTGGGCAGCCTTTCTTCACTCATTCTTTCCACATGACCCAGCCAAGCTAGTCTCTGAGCCTTCACAAATCTCACCTGTCCTCGCCTCTTATACTATTTTCTATTTCCCTATTTTTTCTTATTATAACATTTGGACAGTACAACTTTGAAAATGTAAAAAGCTTCAATTACCTAGGTACTAATTTAAATTGTAAGAACTCAATGACAGAGGAGATCCACAAAAGGATGAGGTTGTAAATGCTTTATGTAATATTTCAACTTCTATATCATTACTTCCTGCTGTTATAGAAATAGACTGCGCATTTGTCACTAAGCTTCCTCTATTGCACTGAAAATCGTTATAGATTTGTTGATACACATTTTAACGCAGTCATATACCGCTTTCCTGAATCTGGCTTTTCACAGGATATATTGTTACCATAGAGACTATGTAGTTATCTAGTTATTGGACATTGAGTGTGAGGTGTTTAAAAACCATAAATCATTCACTTATTAGCACAAACATCCAGGTCTGGAAGCCACATAAGTAAAAATGAATCATTTAGATAATATATTCCTTCTCTGTTATTGATGCTGTATTGTAGGTAATAAGTAATTAAGCGTAGACAGAGGAAGAAATTGAGGGTAGAATAGAAATTAAAAACAGTGCTCTACCTTTTAGTAAGTTCATGTGCATCAAAGTTCAAAGATCCCTGTAAAAATTTGAATTTTGATTCAATACTGATTATTATTTAATTGACACTGAAAGGTAGAACTCATGTATGAATATATGTATACCACATTGTATTCTATACATTAAAATGCATTGCTGCCTACTCAGTAGAGTGATGTAGAAAGATGCTGAAAGATCACCTAGATATGTCACTTATATAAGGTGCTTACCTTTATTGTAAGATTTTAAAATAAAGTCAATGAGAATTTCTTTCTTATTAGGTAGGGAGTAAATTACTTTACTTCGAAGCCTATTTCGAGAAAAACTTCAACCACCCTATTTTAATTCATCAAAATACAATACACAAGGACGTTGAAAATTGACTAGATATGACACTTCTACAAGGTACCGGCTTTTGTTGTAAAAATTCAATATAAAAGTAAATGAGAATTTTTCTCATTACCAAGGAAGACAAGTACTGTACTGTACATTACTCCAGAGCCAATTACAACAAAAACTTCACCTATCTCCGAGGCGTTTAGCACCTTTCCCTACGTCTTAGAAGCCCATTTTTGCCGCATTTTTAACCAAGCTCCGAGGAAACCCCTAAATATAGTCCACCGCACCTCGATCGCCCAAGTTTCCAACTTTCCCCGAAATCTGTCCCTCCCCCTGGGGTCGCCACCTCGGCATGTCCTTTCACAATTTCCTTAAGAAGGCGTGCGCCGAGGCATCGCAGGTGCTTGCGGAATTTCCCCGGGAGAGAGATTCCTTCAAAAGACAAGGTGTGGAATCGGAGGAGCGGCGAAAGAATGGAGAGCCCTTGCGGTCTTCTGGGATGTCTTGAATAGGAGTGGGCGTCGCATATGAGCCTCTGGATTCCCCATCGGCTCAACTACCGCCGCGGAAGTTTCCAGTTTGACAGAAGAGAGTGCGTGAGCGAGATGAGAACATTCCCCTTCCCGGAATTCCTTGTGGCCGAGGGTTATGGGGGGCTTCGCAGGGGGTAAGTTCAAAGCACTCTTCTCTTAAGGGGGAAACACACCTTCCTTTTATCTGCGCAGTTATCCGTCGTGAATAACTGTGTGAAAATCTGTACATTTATCTGAACAGAAGGTGTGTATTGTCTGTTCAACATTATGAAGACAGAATGTACTTCTTATGGCCCGGTGTATTTCTTACGAGAGAAAGGCGCGCGCTTTGCGACTTTTGCATAAGAAAGTAAGGTTGGGACACGGCTGGTGAGGAATTAGAGGTTTAAAATCTACAATAGCCGTTTTTGTTGGCGTCCCTCTTCTCATATCCCGGTATTCCGAGAAAAAAGACAGTCACTAAACAATAAATAGACCACACCTTGCGGGCTTTGTATATAATTACTCCTGAAGAAGAATGCAGCGCATTCGAAATACGTATTGAGTGCTCTCAAAACTTGCGGTGTCCTGTCTTGTTTTCTCGGAATACTGGGGAAGAGGAACGCAGACAACAACGGCTATTGGAGATTTTAAACCTCCAATCGGCGAAAATTGATTTTGAAAACACTCAGCATTGAGTAAAAGTGATTCCGGATAGCGTTGTGTTATTTTAACAAGATTTTATACTATCATAAAAGAAAGAAAAATAAGAAAAAGATACTTTCAATAAAATTAGGTATGAGTTGGGATTTTCTTTGAACCAAAGTTTTTGGGGCTATCTTTCGAATTACACGTTAGTTTCTGGTAGAAAGATTGGTATCAGCAAAGAAGCGTTTTGCCCAGTGATTACCACTTACCGAATGAGTTACGAGAAGGAGGGGAAATTGACGATTGTAAAAATTACCTAAAGATGGATGAAAGTGCATTTCAAATTTTTAAAGAGGGAAGTTTTTCTTTGATTGGAAAAAAGGATACTGTCTTGAAAAAAGCAAAACTAGACGTCAACTGAACAAACTGTGCGATAAACTGCATAGACTGAGCAGGTTATCTTTGCAAAAGAGGATCCTTATGCACAGACTTTTTATCTGCGTAAAAACCGCTCTAGGCTGTGTAGCTCACAAAGTTTATCGCTCAGAGATGCTCTCAGACGTAGGTTGGGAATCCTTAAAAGAAAGGAGATTGGAAGCTAGGCTGCGATTGCTTAATAAGTTCAGGGAAACTACCTTTAAGGAAGATACAATCGGTATCATGCAACCCCCCTGCTATCTCGGTCGATCCGATAATGACCGATAAGAGAAATAGATGCTAGGACGAATTGTTTTAAAAATTCATTCTTTCCACGAACGATACGCTACAATAACCGAATAAAGAAGTAGTTTAGATTCAACTGGTTTTTCCACCCCCTGCCACACGCCGAAAGGCGGCTTGTAGCTTATTAATGTAGATGTAGATGCAGATGCAGATGCAGAGATGACGTCACACGTGATCAACTTCACAGATAGACGGAAGGTGTGTTTCCCCATTTAGTCCCACAAGACGGATTTGAGAGGTCTCAGAGCAGGGCTACGAGACGACAATCGCGGGATATCGAAATAAAAACAGCCAAAAGGCGCCAAATTGCAGCGAGGAACCAGAATGACGATGCGCCTTAGTTGCGGTTAAACAAAATGGGTCCTAAAAGGCCCGAAGTCGGGAGCTAATTTACTGAAATAGGTATCTGGTCTTCAGCAACTCTCGAGTACAATTTCTCTTTCTTCCAATCTTAATTCAGAGAGTTCGGGACCCATTTTACGGTGGCTGCCCAGGAATCCTAATTACAGGGTACGCGATGAGTAGGACTGCCGTTTAACCCAGTTGATATCACTTCTGGTAGAAGTAGTCCGGGTTCGATCCTGGTGAGAGCCTAATTTTACCTATTAGGATACGTGGCGGGGATAGCGTCTTCTCGTAGATTTAATGCCAGCACTAAAATTCATTAATATCTCTGATCACTAACTCAGTCCAGGTGGGAAACATACAGTGGAAGGATACTATAGCAGTAAAAAACATTACAACAGAACAAACATATATTCCTGAGTTTCAAAATTCCCAAATAGTGGAAGTAATAACGACATGTAATTTTCATGGACCATATAGCCCTAATATTCTACCGGAATAAAAATTTTTAAATATCCTTTTATGTTACAGAAAATTTACCTAAAAACGGAAGGTATCAAAATTATTGAGTACCATGCGGATACCGGATAGTACCGGCGTATTACTAGATCGTGAGTTCGCAAATAAATTTTCATGTTCGCCTTACTTAGGACGTAATCCATCTTCTCATGGGTGAGGTTCAAATTCTTTCAGCCACTATATTATATATATCCTACACCCTTATTATATTAAAATATTTGAGTAAGTATATATTTTATATTTTTATGCTGTTCGCAAATACAAAGTATATTTTATGTCTTATAATACGCAGATCCTAAAATTCTAGGCAAGAGCAAATACCAAGGGGGTCCTCCATAAGACTGAGATATCCTCATTGACTTAAGTGAGTTACCTCATTGACTTAAGGCTGCCCTTTACTACACAGAAAAAGCCCTTTTTAGACTGTTTCTATTGCCCTCGCATTGAAGACATTTTAAAACTTACAAAGTTATATTTTCACCAACCGATGCTTAAAAGATGAAACTTTGTAACATCAGGTTCTTTTTATTGATATTGCATACCGAATTTGTTAAAAACATTATCAAATATTGCTAATTTTCTCTGAAGTGCCACGTTCCTATAAGATAAGATAGCGAAAAAAGCTCATGATGTAACATAGCTGTATCCTTTATCTTTCGATTGAGACACTACTCGGGTACATTATATTCGTACAAGAAGAGTAATTAGGGAAATCGCAGAGTATGATAATGTAGCGAGAAATTGGCGCTGCATACGCCCAGCGGAGCAAGTTCCCATTCCACCGCCTCCCTCCTTCCCCACCTAAGGCCCAAGACTAAAGATGAGGCCAAAACTCCAGGAAGTCCATCCCTTGGGTCGACCTTTTTTCTAAAGGTCCGGTCAGCGGTTACTGTTTGGGAATTATGGTTAATATTAAGTATAATATATTAAATAAGTAGGTTTAATTGAATAAGTAGTCAACAGTATATTTCCTTGTGTTTTGCTGATTAATTTGATACCAAACACTTTGCAGATATCCTGATATTATCAATAATTGTCTAACTTTTTTTGTTCATGGAATGGATGAATTTGAATGAATGTGCTTACGATAAATAAATATATTAGTTTTTAAACTTTTTACTAGCATTAACTTTTTTAATTATCTAAATCGTCTTTTATACTGCTTATTGTTACGCGATGGTTCTTCTTCATCATCATATTCACTTCCAATGGAAGTATGATCTGCAGATGTTATTGGTTTTTTGGAGATGTTATTTATGTGTGTTTTTCCCCAATTAAAAGTTACAGCCAATTTCATCGCCGAAGTTTCGTTCTTACTCTTCAAAAAAACCTCCCGTTCTAGTGGAGAGAATCTGGAGCTCTTGAGCGTTGCACCATCCAACTCAAGGGTGGCTCATGATAGACCAAAATGCCGATGAAGATTTTTATTATTGCTAACAACAAGGTTAATGCGACATAGCGTCTTAGTAGATTAGTTTGTGCCAAGAAAACGGAAATCTTTGTGAGCGAAAAGGTGATATCTCTTGTCGAGGAAATAGCAACGCAACGTTTGGGTGCAATTAGAATTCGCAACTCGTAAAATCGTATTTCTCAGTCCACCCTAATATTTCATTTCAATATGAGAATCGATATATTGTCAAATATTGCGATTTGTGCAAAAAATATATTTTTATCTATGCTCTGATTGGAAGAAGTAACTAGCGTCCAGGGAAATCCAATGGCATGAAGACGGAGAAGAGGTCAGTGTTGAAGGAACAGACAACGTCGGTTAGTTTCCAGCCAAGCCTCCGCCTCCGGCTGAAGAAATGATTCCGATTTATTACATTTAAGTAGCTTTAAAAATGTTATCATAATTAGATAAATGTTGCTTATTATGCTTATATTGTACTTTAAATTTAAAAATTATCTCTCCAGCTAATTTTATCTGGTTCAATCTTCTTTGTATAAATCATTCTCTCTTTTTTCTTCCTGATTATTGTTTACAAATCTATGTTCTATTGTTTTTATTTTTTTATTACTTCGTTTTGCGGATTTTTTACATCCCCTTCTATGTGGGTGTTTTTCCTGCAACGTGGGTGTTTTCTTTGTTAACCTTCAGTTGCAAAGATTTTTCCCCACACCCTGCTCTTTATTTTTGTTTCTATTTATATGAATTAGCTAGCTGTTAATATTGTGAATAAATTATTTGTGAATCGTGAATATTGGAAATTTTGTGAATGTAGAACCTATATGCTGTGATTAGATGTTTATACATCTGCTGTAAAAGATGGAGTTGCTGGAAATATGGAGAGATTAATTATAACTTGCGAATTAGCTGCTACCTAATTACTTTGTTTCCAAAATTACAGAGCGTCATTTGCATCATAAATGTTTTATTCTAAATTTTAGAAAATGCTACTTTTTATTAAGGCTAATAGAAAGCAATTAACGTATAGAATTGAAATTAGTTCGTTATTCTGGATTTCAGAAGTTATTAGAAATTATTTTCATTCAGAATAGCCAAGTCCTTCAGGCGCTCGTTTTGTTTCTTTCCCTCTTCCCGAAAATGACCCGACTCGAGAAATTTAAAAGAACTCGGTTGATTCTTTGTCTCGGTTGACAGCATGTGTTTACAACTACCAAGCCCTCCCCCGTTCTCTGTCTACCCATTCCATTGAAGGGGTGCGAAACCAGTGGCGGAGAAAGCGTGAACTAACGGAGCCCTAGTGCTGGTGGTGAAATTTTCTCGAAGTAAAGAGCACCCTTAAGTGAGTGAGGTAATTGCTACAGCATATTGCAATCAAATCCACCAAGGTTTTACTATTAATAATCTACGAAAACTAACCAAAGAAAGCCAGGAATTCGGTAAAATCATCATTAGAGAAGCCCCAAATTGCGCGGGAAGGAAAAATGGCTAATGCGGTAATAAATATCAAATTCTGATTTTTTACCCTTTTTTCGTTTACATGTTTCCAAATAATGCTAAATATTTGTGAAATATTGGTCTCTCTGACAAACTTGCCCACGTGATATTCTTTTTATAAGCAAAAATTGCTATTAAACAAGAATATGTATTTCTGGTACTGTGTACATGAAAATTACATTGACAAAACCGATTGAAAATTGTTTTATGGGAACTAAATAATTAATTTTTTTATTTCTTTCGGCATTATTATTGATACATTTATAATGGTAATACTCTTTTTCCAGTAAATAAGGAAACACTTGACACAATTTCCTCATTGGAGAGTCACTTATATAAATAGAAATATAATAAGTACAGTGGAAATATAAAAAAATCAAAATTTCAGAAATAAATTTTTTCATGGGTATTCTACGAGTACATATCAAGTGGGATCAAAAATTTTTCCATTTACGCACTTAAAGGGTTTAAGATATTGGCCCTAAAACCAACTATGGATGACAATTTAAGGAGTTTTGTAAATCACGGAATTCTCAATCATGCTGCACAAATCGAACGGGAAGGATCCCCGTGGAAATCCGAAAGGAAGGGTTTTTCCACGCATTCCCAACCCCACGACCTCTCCACCGGCAACCCGATATTTAAATATTAAACCGTTGTTTGAGAATCGCATTCCCGACAATCCCACTTTTTGCAAAGGAGCGAGAGAGAGTTTTAATCCAATTTATAAATATATAAATAGACTTTTTTCCGGAGGAAGCGGGAGGCCGCGTGCTCAAAGCCTTCTCTACGGTTTCAATTATTAGATAACAAAGTTATCCCATACATGGGAGAACCGGCAGCCATTTAATATTCCATCGGAAAAATGTTTCCATCCCTTTTACACCGGGAAAGAAATAAAGAAAAACCCGAGGAACACGGTCCTCCATAATATAACACCCATTAGCATGTCCCAGAGCGTTTGCAACCTAGGCCCATTTGCCTCCCAAAACAAGTTTAACCCAATTTTGCCCTGCGAAAGGGGAAAAATTTTAATCATAGGCGAGGCGGCTTTTTTCCTTTTTTCGCCGCTCCGTCGCGGATTGTTATATACGGCCCAACCCAGCGTGAGCCGGGCTATTTCGGGACCGAGTTAATCTAATTCCTGCGCGCTTTTTACGGGAAGGTCCGGGGGGGAAGGCGGCGGAATATCTCACCTCTCCCCGGCGTTTTTTTACCGCGTCCTCGCGTTTTCCCCAAACGTGTCCGATTCTCCGGTGATTGTTTATTGCTGACGAGCAGCGACGCGCGGGCGGATCGCAAATATTGGCCGCAGAAAAAAACGGCTCCTCGTTGACGACTTGGACTCCATACTCGATGGCGCTGGTAACTCCCGGATTCGATGATTTGATTAACTTTCCTGCCGGCGGTTAATTATTTACGGGCGCCGAGATATCAAAAGAACCGGCGATTGACGCCGCGTTTGCCGGGGAAAAAACGGTTCCACTCGTCGAAATTTATCGAACTTATAAAAGCTCGGAGACACTGATTGATTGGGCTTTTTTAGTCCATCGTCCG
This sequence comes from Sympetrum striolatum, assembly GCA_947579665.1. NCBI lineage: Eukaryota > Metazoa > Arthropoda > Insecta > Odonata > Libellulidae > Sympetrum > Sympetrum striolatum. Next base: position 68,733,014 of record OX388348.1, read on the forward strand.
TGATTAGGGATCGATGGATTTTTGATTCGTGCTCGTATGAGGGTAAGATAATCATTTTTTGGGACGGGTCGCGATATTTCCGCGACGAAGAAATGGCGGAGTGGGCGTGGAAAGCGGTTTATGAAACATTAAGCTCCTAGAGTAGGAGGCGGAGCAGATGGCAGATCGTGCTGCGAGTGAATGATCAAAGCCTTTTAACAGAAACGTTTGTGCGTTAAAAATTTGCATTACAGTCTCCCGAACGGCACGCTAAAATGTTAAGTCTGCATAGCTGAGGTGATCTGCAATCGGAAAATCCGGATTTTAGTCCCGGTCCCTTGAAATTTTTCATGTTCATTCTTCCTTGGGATTTTTCTTAGGTTACTTCTGCTCTTACGCGTGATATTACCCTTCTCCATTTAACTTGAGAGCGACATTAAGAATCAAAAAGGATAACAGTAGCGGTAGGAGTAGAATGTTTACAGAATGACACTAACTCAACTGAGCACCAATTTTCTAGGCAGTTGTAGACTGCAGGAAAAATCTTCGAAATAATGCTCTATGAATCGAAATTTTATTAATTTAATCTTTGAATTCTGCAGAAATGTAACCTGGAATTAGGCTATTTTTGAAGTACTGGGAAAAATTCAACTTAACATTTGAAATATGCACTTTTTTCAGTTTTAGAGATAATACGAAGAATATAATACCTTTAGTAGCAATATTTATGTATTTTTAGGGCAGTAAATCTTAAGAAAATGTATTTTTAATTATTACTCATGAAATATTTATACTTATAAATTTTCCTCTTTTTTAAAGTTTTCTTTTTCTTATTTATATTATTTTTTATAAATTACATTAAAGTTTTGTACAGCTAGTCCCATAAATATTATTGTATATAATTATATGATTGTCTTTTATATCAGTATTGGTTTATACGGTAATTGTTTGTTGGGTGAGCGTAATACCCACAAAATTTTGAAAACATTTTGGATGGCTTTTCAGCAAACAAAACCTTAGCTGATATGGCTCTTTCAAAATAATCAATGACTCAGTCAAGCCTAGATTCCGTCCTGTTTCAGTCGGCTTGTATAGCACAGTCTCTCCTTCCAAATTCCCTTCCTCCCAACGTCTCCCTCCTACACTTTTATAATCTCCCCACTTCCTGTCCACCTATATCTCTTTTTGTCCTTCCTTGCTTTTTGCGTCACTTCTCGCCTCAGTAATCCGCGCTCGCATCATTTTCTTTTTTCAACGGATCGTTAATTTTTCGCTTCCTTTGCCGCTCCGACTTTTTTCCTCACTCTCCCACGAAATTTATCTTTCTCCCCCACCCGCCTCGTTCTGCCACATAAAGATTATCTTGTACACATTTCTCTCGCATAATAACCTGAATCGCCCCCGTTTCCCTCTGCCGATGTTGATTTTTGAATTAACTCGGAATAATGTGTCGAGCCCGTGCTTTGAAGTGTGTGCTCGCCGATGGTGACATGCCCTGGCAGATATTTCAGAAGATTAGAGAAGAATACGCGACTTTATCTATTCTCAGGTGTGAAACATGGACTGTTAGTATCCTCTACCGAAGAATACCTGGAAAGAAATCGAGCTAAATATCAATTACATAGCTACTGATCATAAATGATGGCGATTTCGGGGCTTCAAAAACTCAGGTGCCTCTTAGATTCGATTCGAAACACGGTATAATAAGAAATGTGTATTGTTTAGCTTTGGTAATATACCGTATTCTACCCGATGGTTTCTGGTTTCCGATAATCGGACACCTGTAGCCCAGTTACATATTACACATTATTTATCATTAAAATTAAACCGCGGAAAAGCTGTATGCCGGGTGGAAGACATATACCAATATTCTTACATGATAATCACACAATTAATACATGATATACATGTAATACGCTTGCAATAAACCTATATTATTACTATAACAATTAGACAGACATATTTTATTTTAATGATAGACATTTTCGGAGTAAATATAATCCGATTATATATCTGGCTTGTATGTATCACAAAAAGAGATTACAAGAACGAAATTTCAAAGATAAGGAACATAACAGGTTTAAATGGAATTTTTGACAAGAAGGCTCCTAAATGGAGCCTTTGCCTTGTGGTGAGAAGAAAAGGCAACCGTTGGACAGTAGCAGTTTTAATTGGGGACCGTGTATGGGAAGATAACATTGAGATATCTAAAGACGGGCATAGCAGACGTCAACAACTACCTAACAGTTACACAGTAAATCTTGCAAAACAAAGAGAATTACAAAACGTTTTGGGAGGTCAACCTCCAATATTTCGTTGATACAAGCTGCTGATTATGATATGTATAAGTTACAGTTAATTTCATTTAAGCAACTCCAAATGAAAAATATAAAAAAATAATCCACTGTGTAATATGACCAATATGCGTTTGGTAAAATAATGTATATGTTTACCTTAACCTAACCCTTTAAATTTTCATTTATGGTTGGTTTCGGCCGATATCTTGAATGGTTTAGCTTTAGTTATTGCTTTTTTTAGCGAGAGCGGAATTGACATTGACGAAACGATGGCTGCGAACAAACCTTTACAATGAGCTATTCCTAAAATACATTTTTAATAAAATACGAATTTTTTAAAATAAAGTATATCCTAAATTTTGTTTAAAATAACTCTTACAATCGCTGTAGTATCGATTCAACAAGGCAAATATAATGGAAATATTTTTTATTAAATATGAACCCATCAGATACAGCTGGAACTTATCGAGTTCAAGGCAAATATAATAATCCGGGAAAACTGCTTAACAAACATAAAGTAGTAAATGAAGAATTAAGTCAACCCTGACCCTACCTTATCTAACTGGAGGGGTAATGAGCGTGAGTAGATTCGATTTGGGATGCCCCCGTGCTATCGAAGGGGTACATCAAAGCGACGCTAATCGGAAATAATTTTCCCGTTGGCTTAACGTCATGAAGACGGTACCTCTGGGATTGCATCTGAGAGTATCTTGACTCAAATTGACATTATATTGGATAGCAACGGCGGTAAAACGAAAACCTCTTACACTCAGTCTATCTGGTAATGAGATCATCGCGAAGTAACGGAATTCGGGAGGTCTTTCCCTACCGTCGATGCTCGTCAAAGAGTAACTTAATTCCAGGAAAGGGTACCCCTCACTTAACGAACTCGCTCTACGAAACATGAATTATACTTTTTAAAAAATCCAAAACCAAAGAAAATTATTGTTACGTTACATCCAATAAGCACTAAAGAACAAAGAGATTTGGCGTAATCTAATGGAAACTTGTTATACGGTTGATTTGTTATAAACGATTCATCTTAAAAACTTTAAACCCCCAACGTAGTTTTCTTCTGTGTACTTTTTCAAGCAATCTGTTCTTTAAATTTATACGATGAAGGTTTAGATGTAAGAAGAGACTTAAAAGTCTCATATCACCCTAACAAAAGACGTTTATTATTGTAATTATTAATTTATACTTTAAACTGCAGGATTCGTAGTAGAGAAACGAATCTTGTAACAATTCAAATATTAAAGTTTTCATTATTTATATCGACGATGAAAGATAAAGGAGTAGAAGCTATTACGGTTCATTCGAAGTAAAAGAAAATTTATATGGTCGTTTCATTTTATTTTGACACCGTTGCGATGAGCTTTTTGCGTTCTTGGAAGAAACTTGTCTATACTCCTCACTTGTTTCTTTGATCTCTTACTCACTCTTGCGATTAAGAATTTAATCCAATTTCATTTCGTTATCGAAGATATCAGTCTATAAATCTTTTTAGCACTAAAATATCAGTAATATGTATTATTATCATCATTGGTATTCTTTGGTTTTCTCTTTCAATTTATCCTTTTTTCAGTTTCCATATATACTCTTAAACTATATAGCTCCAATTTGTAAAACACATTCACACCTTTTAATTAAGATCGTTTGAAAGTATAAGGCGTAATTCAATGTAAGCGTAGATAGGTTAAATATGCTGGGTGACTGTAGAGAATATACAAGTAAAATAGAAAGAGAAATGAAATTAATAAAAAATATTGATAATCATAATCAATAATATTGATGTTAATAAATAATGAAAATAACTTTGGTATCAATGAGGAAATATATTGAAAAACAGTAATTAGATGTTAGACTTTGGAAGTAATTGCTGCTGTCTTATTATCCTCGCCTAGTAGGAGTTTGATTTTTAGTAGAAGATTTAGCGTCAACTCAATTTTGAGTTTTTACGTACTGGCGATGATTCGACTTAGTAACCCGATCTTGAATCAAATTTTTCAGGGATATTTTGTAAACAAAATAATTTATTTTCAGTTCTTACATAATGTAATTACTGTATTATTTAAAAATGTTCGTTTCATTCTTAGAACACTTTTGCTTTCAGTAAATTTCACTCCTTTAAACAACAACCTAATTCTTTCTGTTTCTTTTCTGTGATGACGTATATTTCTAAAACTCAGAATCATACATTTTTAAACCCACGAAATAGTTCCTTAATCTTTGCTTTACTTTCAGTAGCTATCTCGTTTAAAAAAAAGAAACAGACAAATGTAAGAGGATCTCATGAGCAAACCCCACGTAAATAAAAACGCCACATTTTTCCTCTCACCAAATCAACCCCCAACTTCATAGCACAATACTCCCGGGTCAAATCTAGATCGAGATAAAATCCCGAAAAGCGTCTCGCGAGGTTAAACCGTTTGTCTGTCCGTGTCTCCCTTTCATCTCTCCCATCTCGTCTTCCAGATCCGTGCCTCGCTTAATGACCACTGCTTGGCTGCTCGTGGAAGTGAGCTTAATTGGCGGGGCTCCTTTCAAAAGTCGCGCAGGGGATTAAGGTGGAGTCAAACAGAAGACCCGTTCGAAGGAAGATATGCAACGAGGGCCTCTCGACATCAAGGAAACTTGCCGAAGCCGTTGCTAATTAGGTCTCAGATTGGATGCGATTTTTTCCCTCCTTTTTAACCTCTCTCTCTTCATCTTGAGATCTCGAGGAGTAAAATAAATTCGACTCTTCCAGCTTCCGAGGGGAGTTTTACGGCGGAGTCGCAGGTAAAAAAAGAGATCATCTCTTTCCTCGTTTCTCCTGCTTTCTTACTCTTCTCCTTGTCGAGAGTGCTGATGTTTTTTCCTACTCGGAGAATGAGACTTGGAATGCGTCTCGGAACTTTTATTAGCAAATTCTAGATGCAAAAGTTATTACGATGAACCGAAACTCGCGCTGGTATTAGGATCGCCGTTAAAATCTGAGCAGGTGGAGCCTTTCTTTCTAACAAGTTTTTCAGAGGTCCAGATTTATTAATGCAAAAATATAAATTAAATATAAGTTGAAAATAAATTTATATAAAATTAATTGAAGATGCCATCACTTGGTGGAACTGCATTATGGTGGAAATAACTAGGAAAAAATTCACAAAATATTTTGTTTAGTGGACTGGACAGGTTTCAACTATCAATAGTTAAAATCAGACGACAAATATTATGAAACTTTTTCTTAGTAATTTCGAACGAAATTAAATTTAATAGTGATAAAATGCTATTTATTACTTCTGGGTGGATACTATTGTTATAAATTATTTTTTAGGTCAGCAATATCTATGGTTCGTAGTTCTGTAAAGTCATAACTCACGAAGCTGGTTGGACAATTAAGAAATGCAAACTGAAAGAAGTATCCTTTCAAGCAAAAAAATACGTAACAAGATGGACGATACGTCATTCTTGGACAAAGTACGCATATTTTAGTGGTTCGCTATAAAAAAATTTGTTTTTTTCTAAAAGGGAACGCTTTCTGAAAACATTTTGGCATTGATTCTTTACTTCCACAAAAAGGATATAGTAATTAAAGTGTAGCTATAAAAGACCATTCTCATATGTGGCCTATTATATATCAAACAAATGGATTAAACTAAGATATAAATAAACATTATCTAAAATTAAGTAAATTAGTTTAACTAACAATTTCGACACATTATATAATTAAAGAATTTCAAATTAACTAAAAAAATAAGAATTAAAATTTACCGAGGGAATCATTTTCTGGGAATGCATTTTAAGCTGAATGATATGGATTCACTGTCTCGTAATTATTGGGCAAATGTGTTTTCAGCGTAAGATAAGGGTAACATATTTTTCAATATCACGTCCATAACATTCCGCTAATGACGAAGGTGCAATTTTGTTCCATAAGGCAGAAAGTAAATTAGCATATTTTTAGTTACGGGCTGTGAACTCTGGAAAACCCCTTATTATGTAAAGCAAAACAATTTTCGAACGAATGGATAAAACGAGGCAGATTATCTTTATGAATGTATAACAATGCATTTCAACAGCAAAAACTACAGGTGCTCCATGTGATAAAGGGAGGGGTTAGTAATAAGAGAACAATGGAAATGGCGTTATATTAGTAATGTTTGATAACATTAGTAGAACAAGATAAAGAAGATTGATCGATGTTGGTAATTTAAAGACCTATCAAACGGAAAATATCTGAACCAACATTCAAATACAAACCTCGAGAAATTCCCTCAGGAAATGATTTTAGTTGCTACCGAAGTATTGTTTTGTGCTTGAGGTAAAACAGACTTCTATTATTGGTACATGATAAATAATGATCACTGTTACAAGCCTTAAGGAGTTAAATTGCGAACCTCAATTGAATGGCAATTTGTACAGGAGAAAGTCTCATAATCTGTATCGCTACTAAGTTTTCTTATGACATTCTGCGCAATCGTTCTTAATTCAGGATAATTACCTATCATTATACAAAAGGATAATTATTTACCTCACAGCGAATTACTGGCATATCTCGACTAAAAATATAATTGATTAGGTTAGCACGATCGTTAACCTCAAACTACTTCGGTAGAAATATAATCTCCCTAGTCAGGCGAGTTTTAAAATAAAGTTAAACATTCCCAAAATTCCCTCTCCAAAATTCCCACTCTTGCATAAGTGGAAAAGAGTGGGATTCCTCCATAACTTGTTTGATTTATGAATATTTGTTCATAAGCATGGAAACATATGTTAGCCGGATTCGTATTCCATTTAGTCCAAAAACAGCAAAAAAATATTCCTAAAATGCACTTTTCTTTGATCAGCAATTCTCTTCAAATCGGAGAATCGTAAAAAATCTTCAAATACAAAATATATTCAATTGTTAAAATGAACGATTTCTTCAAATAATAATGCTTTGATTTGGGATGGGTTTTCATTCAAATAAGTATTATTCGAGAAATTATTATTTGAAAAATATTTATCTCTAAAATCTTTTAATTATTCGAAATATATTTTCATTCGATGTTTTTATTTCAAAAATATCTTTAATCTAAAATTGTTCTTATTCAAAATATATGTTTACTCTAAAAATGTTTTATTAAAATATAAAATAAATAAAAAATATATATCTACGTATTTTTTGATTTTATTCGAAATGTATATTTATTCTAAAATAGTTTTTATTTCAAATATAGTTTCACTCAAAATTTATATTTACTCGTTAAAATACTTTTTATTTAATAAATATGTGTATCGAAAAACTATTAAGAATTACTCGTTTCGAAATAAACATTTTTTGTTCGGAAAAATAATTTCATTCAGAAAATTAAGTATTCCTACATTTTTATTTGAAAAATATACATTTCCGTCAAACACCTTCCTCGGCACCTCATTATCTCCACACCTCCATCAGCGCGCGACTCATCCTCGAAAGGGCAATTTCCTCGTCTCATCGCCTCTCCTGAAAAGGAAATCCATTTGCGCGACTCGACAACGAGCGGGGAACATCTCGCGATCACGACAAACCACGACTCCGCGGCGAAAAAGAAATGGCGGGCCCGCATTGTTTCAAGCGGGTATCGAACCCTCACAGAATAGCGGTACACGAACAATTTCTCACCGCCCCCATGCGCTCCCTCGCTTAACCATCCCGTGTGGCACTTTCTTCGTGGAAATTTATTTCTCTGGTGGAGCGTGTAACGACACGCCGCGCGCATGTCAATTCTTATCTGGACGTCCCGCATCTCGCGTGCGTTATGGCTGCGCCGGTGGAGCGGTGGTGCCAGCATAATAACGACCTAAATGCCGAGGGGTGGGAGAGAGAGAGGATTTTAACCTCTCGATTACTCTCTGGAAAGGTATATCCTGGCGAGATGGGGGAGGTTTCCGCTAATTGAATGATTCATTGTTTTAGACGGTTTTCTCGCGATTTCGAAAGAAGGAAAACTCTCTTCGATTCAGTGAGCGGAAAATTTTGATTCGTATGCAATACTTTTCCATTATTACCACGTGATTCGGATGCGTGCGAATGAACGCTTTTCTTCATCGGGAGGCTTTTGTATTTCAACTTATATACAACCGAGATGAAGTGGAAAATTTTAATCGACTGAACAAGCCATGATTTGGCATAAATATGTAACAAGAGAGTATAGGATTGAGCACCTTTACACTTTTAATATCAGTCGATGAAGTAGTCTTCCTATTCGTTTAAAAAATACAGATCCATTCTATTCCAACTATATATTTGTTGCTATATTATAATAATACATATCTAATGAAAGTGGTATAAAAGAACTTTATTCGATATAATATTAAATTTGAATTGAAATTAACATTTTTGATACTACATTATTCTAGGCTTCGACGCATGTCGTCATCATCATCAGGTAATATTTAGGTTCTTCGCTTAATAAGAACGCTTGGGAATGAATGCCAAACAACTACAGAATAATACTTACTTATTATTATTCTAATTAATGATTTTTTTCCTGGTCATACTTTCCTCATTACTAAAATCAAGTACCCGATGCCCCATGTTAAATATTAAATTAAAAATATTCAATCGTTATTCAATGATTATTATAAATAAATATTAGAACAATGAATAATAAATAAAACAATAACAAATAATTCATATAGACCTTAGTATATATGAACCTCTTCTCTATCGTTAAGGTTTAGCTCTAAGTTAACTTGTTGTTATTTGGATATATTTACATTACGAAACAGTTTATAACTTAATGGAAATGGCAATAACTGCAGGAATAGAAACGAACAGGGAATGGAACGAAGGAGAAAAAAAAGTGGAATTACAGGAAAATCATCTTAAAATTTTGTGCATTTCATTTAGAGGTGAATACGTATCCTGCAAAAGTAATGATACCATATTGCAGGCCCTTCCGTAACCAGCTAAATCTATTATCATTGACATATTGTAAAGTGCACTCAATTAATTTCCAAGTATTGATAAAATGCATTCGAATGGATAAACTGATCTACTTAGAAATATCTTGGATCGAAGTAATATCACTTGACTGTTTTTGAAGATGGTTTTACTACTGTACTATAGACTTTTTCAAAACCATAGGTATTTGAAACTTTTGCTTTATCATACACACTCGCACAAACATACTATATTCCGAGAAGAACAGAATAACTGGCAAACAAAGAAATTATTACTGGAAAGTCTTATTATAAGTAGGATTATCACGTAAGTTGAAATCTGTTTCCAAATAACGTCACTTGCCCACGTGGTTGTCGTGCTAAACACTTGATTCAACGCCTCATCTTTTATGAATCGCCTGCGTAAGGAAAAGGCAAAATGGGATAGAACCTTCGTGCAATAGAGAGAGCTATTCTTGCCTCATATCTGCATTTTTCCCGTAAAAGATACGTCCTGCGCTTAAGTTATCACGGTCAGTATTCAAGTCGCTTTTGACGACAAAGGGAAAGGTGAAAAGAACCTTTTGAAAAACAACATTCTTGCGACATAAATCAGGAATGCAGCGGCGAAATTATACGGGGTGATAGAGGGAAGAAATATAAATGTGCAGTTGAAGATAAGTGAAGCACTTGCAGGCAGAAAATTATAAGGCGGGAAACTCCGCCAGGCATATAAATCGAGACAGCGATTAAACTTTCCTCCTTGCGTAAAAGAGTGAATTATATTAAACTTCACGCAATGGAATCACGCTCAGATGGATGGAATCAGACTCAGAACCGTTACTAGACTAATGGGTCACGATGCATTAATTTAGCGATTTAAAGACAGATTCAGATAAATGACATGATATTTAATTTGTTAATCAACAGCCGACTATGATATTTGTGGTTACCAATTTCGTTTGCATTTTCTTTGAACTTCGAAAGAAAAATAATAAGTGAATCCTAATTTTATTTCTTACACAGGAAAGATTCAGGGCGCAGGATGCTACGAAAATGTTTACGAAGACAATTTATTATCGACTCTCACAATAATTAAAAAATATATACCGAAATCGAAATATTGCAATTTAATTAGAAAGATAAATATGCTTTTATCGGGAGTATAATAAAGTCCCTTGATAATAATATACTGTAGAACGAAATCAATTTAATCTGTTGATAGCATCTATGAACGTATCAAAGACTCTTTCTCTTCTGCTATTAATGAATGTGACAACTAACAGTATTGATTTGGCCCTCAGAAGTGTGTTCATCATTAAAAATATTTTAATCAGTTCTAGTTTCCAGTTACAAATTAAGTTAAGTGAACCGAAGGCAACTGATAAATAGAGGTCTCGATAAAAAACAGGAAACGATGGCTAAAATATTTGCTATTTCGCTGAAATTGGTTAATTGAACTTGTAGTTGGAATTGAAAAACAGAGGTTTCGATAAAAGAACAGGGAAAGATTAAAATATTTGCTATTTCGCTATAAGGGTGTGAAATGCGGACCTTTAGAAAAGGGCAAATCAAATAAACTGAAGCCTTCGAGAATCAAATGTGGTGTAGAATGGAAAAACTACCAAGAAACGACGGAAATTACATTGAATAGGGAATATTGAAGCACACTAACCTACTGAAGGGTAGAATACTTAAAATGACGAATCAGATTAATGTGTTTATGTACGTAACCTGACAATACATTTTCATTTAATCATGCATTACGTCACCTAATGATAATGTGAAGCCCAAGCACCTGCTCCTTCCTCTGAATAGAAAGTTTAAAAATCAGACGTGATTAAGTATGATAGGGCAAAAATGGTAAAACAAATTATAAACTTTAATAGCAAAGGGTTCATTTCCTTTTAATTTCTACACCTTCATGAGCACAGATGTAGGTCACTGAAAAGGAGAACGACTTTATTACGAGCGAAACGGAAATTTTGAAATCACTTCTGACATCAAGCCTTGCTCCTTGTAAAATATATATAAAACGACTGCTACTTTCTGATCTTAATTTCTTATCTTTACGAGAGTGAAATGAAACTGCTTGGAAATACTCAAAATTAAGCGTCTATTAATTTCGAGGGAAATCGCCAAGAAAAGATATGGCGAATAAAATATAATCTTCAAGGAAACAGAAATAGAATACTTTAAGAATAACAAAACACAGAAACATTTTTTAACCCTTGAAATACCAATCCTGCATCACCCTTGGTTATTATACTATATTTAATATTATAGATTATTCATATATTATTAATTATTACATAGATTATTCAAAACAAGTTTTTGGGTTTCTTAAACTATATCTTGGCATATTTTGTACCTTTATTTTACAGCAGTAAAAGTACAAAATAAGTTATCACTATACTTCTTTATATTATAACTAAAATATATGGTACCGATACAACTTATACCGTCTCTACAGTACTTAGCTAAGATTACAATTTTAGTTAGGGGCCGGTTAGAGTCAACAGTACTGGTAACAACACACTATACCAAATGGAGTCATGCAGGGGTCCCGAGAGAACTTTAATTAATTTTTATAAAATAATATATTATATTAGTTCAATTATATTTATTTTGTCTGAAACTGATGTAGGGCACATACAAAAATCAAGAAAAATATATATGTTATCACATCGATAGATCACTAAAAGTGTCACCCTTGAGCCCTACATGGACCCTCCTTGCTATGCTGAGGGTTAAGGAAAGGTTCGCTCCGTTATAATTAGTATCCTGGTATAGACGTAATGCGTAATTTTGGGGAAGTTGATTTAATTAGAAAAGTGAAAAGGGGGCAGAAAATAGAAAAATATCTCGGGCCCCAACTAACCATCATACTGTAAAGTACATACGAAAGAGATAATTGAAATTAATTAAAATTAAAAGCAGCTTACTTATTCGTCTTAATATTCATCTTCGAAGAAAACCCTTCCCTTCTCGAAACAAAGAAGCAAGAATATCTTTAAAAAAAGTCTTCCATCCAAACTTTTATTCTGAGACTAGCTTACGCGAGAATAAACCGCGGAATTGCGAGAAAAACTTCAGCAAAACAAAAACCCATTCAATGCCGAATTATCCTCCATTAACTTAGCCCGAAAAAAGAAGACTCTTCCCCAATGAAATATAACTACATTTCTGCTCGGCCACCATGTAGATCTAGATCTTTGATACCGCGAATTCCACTTACGTGCTAAGGAGAGAAAAAGAACGCTCCGAGTAATTACGTAAGTAGTTCCGTATCTTAATCATTTTATGGCCCTTTCTAATGGTTTCAAAATGGCTTGATAAAAGACCAGCAGACCAGAAAATTCAGAGGCAGGCGCGCGGAAAAAAAAAACGAGGAGTAAGGGCCGAGGTTTTACGGGAAGAAAAAATAGCGCGGGCGCAATTAAATTCACTCCGGAAAGAATGGCGTTATGTGCTAAAAGTGTAAGGAACGGGCAGCGTGCCTCTTTAATGCATTTATTCCCCTTTGTCCGCTGCGCGCTCTGTCCTTTTTCACGCTTTTCACGCTCCGGAGTGCTTTCTTTCCGCAATGTTATTCCCTTTTCTTCGGAGAGCCTTTTTATAACGTTATTATTCCGAGAAATTCGTTTCCATACGGAAGGACTCCTGCGCTTCGGCAGAAATCTATTTGTTCTGACCTCGGGTCCTCTCCCTTGTTTAACGGTTTGCAAACATGGGCATTAATTACTCCTCTTCGCGGGCGTTTATTGTGCCGAAAGAATCGCGGGAGGCTCTTTGTCTTCCCTCGGAACAAGAAATTAGTTGGAGATCACGAATTAAATAATGATATGTCCTGTTTGCAGGAGGAATATTAATTTCTTATTAATAAGGCTTACTTAATTTCTTATTAGTTTTAATGGAAGAGGAATATTTTATTTATTCATTTCTTCTAGCTTATTTTGCAAGATTATAGAGGTGTGTAATTCTTCATTTTTCTGGAAATAATGGTTGAAAATAAGTAAGATTGAATTTCACGTTTTTTTGTGTAATTTCAATTTGTTAGTTATTTACCCCACTATTTTCATAATGCATTTTCACCAAGTAATGGCTTCTTCAATCGATTTTATCTCAATTTTCTATTTCCTAGCAAACGTTTACAGATACATCCAGTTTTCTACCTTATCTTCTCTGTGTACCATTAAAGCAGACAATATTTTCCCTGAGGTTTTTTAGCTTTACATCCAATTTTTCACAACAAAAAAGAGCATCTCATCAGCGACCTACCTCATTCTTTAGTTATTTTAATCTCCGATACATTCAAACAATTAGATACATTTACCTATTAAACTAATATTTCTTAATTGCTATTAAAAAGACGTCAAAAGAGGACAGTTTTCAGGTGGTAACGTGAAATATACAATGATACTTAATGTTAACCGAGCGTTACTTTATACTTTATTAATTTTTGAATTAGTTATCTCTATGTACTGTTACCTATCTTTTTGTGGTTAAGTTAGCAGTTTAATGACCTAGAGATCTTTATGGGTATTCAGATAATAAATTATAAACTTGTTAATAAAATAAATTAAATATACGAATATGCTGCAACCATAACGATAAGGATATATCAGAGAACTGTAATAAAAAGCTGAACATAAGAATGATATCAAGTATTTATGAAAGAGGTGATAAATTCGCCAGAAATATAAAATGAGAATGAAAGATTGAATTTTAGATGGCGATGATAATAAAATAAAATGTATATTAAATGAGAGTGGACTCAACATGAAGATTAAACCTTTGCTTTGAAATAATGTCGCTGAGAAAGATTTCGTTCCTGTGATGTCAAAAACTGGGAGCAACGGTAAAATGCAGTGCATGTTGAGAACGACAATGAAATATTATTTGAGCAAACTGTTTTTTTACTATTCTCTGGTCTCGAGCAGATGACCTCAGAAAGATGATTTTCGACTATAATAATAATTAACTATCTTAATAGATATGAAAAATTAAATTAATAAACAACTTTTAAAAATGCAATTAGAATTAATTGTTGGAGCTAAAATGAAATTAATTGTAACCTAATGGTATGCATGATAGTAAAAATGAAATTATAAAGTTTTACTTTTGGCAGGAATTTTGTAACCTTTTCTCCTCTCAAGAATTATTAACGTGGAGCCCACTGAATTATTGCTTTATTTACCGTAATGTTTACTTAATTATAGTTAGTTAGTTAGTTTGACCCTTTATTGGCGAGGTTAGGCCCAGGTGGGCCTCTCTTCCACCTAACCTCGTATGTCGTTACATTAAAAAAAAACTCAACTTATTAAAAAAATACAAAAAAAAGAGAAGGGTGTGGGAAAAAATCTATGCAACTGAAGGTTGACTAAGAAAAAACCCACGTTGCGGGAAAACACCCACAAAGAAGGGGGGTGAAAAAAACCCGCGAAAACACAGTAATAGAAATAAATACAATAATACACAAACATAGATATAATTTAAACATTTTACTTTCAATCTTACAAATTTTAATAATCTTTTCCTGATTCCTTTGTCAACACTTGTGGTCATCGTTTCCCTCCGCTTCATGAAGGCTTCCTTGGACAAGATTATTATTTTATGAACCTCATCTTTCTATCTTCCATCCCAAGAAAGAGTACTTCCCGAGTAAATGAATAATCATCATCCAACTGCTCTAGTTTTTCTCCTGCCACCCTAATCGTTAACTTGGATATCTTTCCCTTAGTAAACTTCATTAACAATATTTTCCTGATTCATTTTTCCAAAACGGCTTGTTAAAATGATCTGACAGGGAAGCCTAGTTGGTTAAGGCACCCTCCCGGATAGAGAAAGATCTCAGGTTCGATTCTCGGCCCTATCGGACTTTATGCAAGTCCTTTTTACCTGGAGATCTCTATTCGATAATTCTCTTCGCTTCACAAAGACCTATTATAATTAATATGTTCTATCCTCACTTTGTGGAATTCAGTATAAACCATCGTAATCAAACACTTAGTAACTTCCACAATTTTTGGAAAAGTATTTTTTTAATTTGATTTTGAAAAGATTTTGATTATTTTGAAAAAATTTTTGGAAAAGTTTTTTTTTCAAACAAATTGTGGAAGTTACTAAGTGTTTGATTAGGATGGTTCACAAAGACCTCCTTGGCGAAAATTTCGAAATAAAAAATTAGAACTTTCTGAAACTCTGCGAAATAATAACGAGGTAAAGCTGCCAGAAAAAACCTAAACATCCCCCTTGACACTTCCTCCAACTACATACAAATTAACAATTTACGTAATCCTGCAGCAGGAGCCCTCTTTATCCCTATTTCAACAGCATTAGTCTTCGGAGATACGAACTTAACGACGCGACCGAACCACGTTCGTGATACACTCGAATACCGAAAAAAATCGCGTGTAAATGCCCCCGAGGCATCCCTCTTCCTTTCAAGTTCCGCAGCCAGATACAAATCCGGGGAAGATAAATAGCAATAAACAACGAGACACATGCGTCATTTGGAGGATATCTCGAAAGAAAAAATGTTTTCCCTCATTTCGCGCATGCGTGCTCCGAAAACATAAAACCCGTGGGGAGCGATAAAAGTAAAGAGAAATGCGAGGTCTCGCCGAAAAAGAAAGGCATTTCCTTTCGAATACATTTTTCCCCCGATTGCTCATCTCGGTTGTCCCTAACCAAGCGGAAGATGGGAGGAACCTTTGCGTGTCGGACCGTGCTATAATCCGAATCGCCGTATTTTTTTAATAATGCCCATTCTCCGTAACGACCTTGTGTTTCTCTTTCAATTTTCCCCGTAATCCTTTCCACTTCGCGACCCGTATTAATCCGCCTCTATTCCCGTAGGTTTCGTAAAGACCATAAACTGAATGTGCAGTAGTCGAGGTATCTTTTATGGGGGCTGATGATTAAGAGTAATGAAAAGGGCTGCTTAAAACGATCGGCGAAATCCTTGATCTGTTTTTCTGTACGGGGGTGTAATGCGGAAAATTAGAGGTAAAAGTTCTTGTATTGTAGGTATCTATCTATGTAAGCCAAGCATAATATGATAATATGACGAATATGTTTATGAATGAATGTGAAGTTTACAGTAAGATTGCTTCTCTACTTATGCACATTATATTCCAAATTATTGTATTATTATTATAGTTAAACACCGAATATTACAAGCTCTACTTAAGAAATGTAACAATAATGATAGTCGTCTTTATTTGGGAGGGATTGATACTAGAAATCTCTTCTTCCAACTTACCAATCGTCATACAATCATCCATTAAAATAGGTAGCATAAGAAAAATGAGAAGTATTGTGGATGCAAAAAACCTAAGAAATTATTAGGAAAAATATTTATCCACAGCAGGAAAACGCCCACTAATAAGGAGGGTGCGAAAAACCTTAGCGATAGTAATAACTAAAAGATGGTAAGAAACATGAAAAATATATAAAATACAATCAAGGAAGGTTTAAGTACTTGTACTTGTTGTACTTTGCACATAAGGTCGTGCACCCAGGAAAATCCCAAGGAAAAACGGACATGAAAAAAGTCTGACCGGGATTGTATTATAAAATACAATATGAATTGGTACATATATGAAATACATCAATAAGCATAGTCATTAAAATATAATTGTACTCCGAATAATATAAGCTCTAGTTAATAAATATGTGAACGATTTAGGTAAATACATGATAATTAGGCAGAGTATGTAAAATATTTTATTTCATCGTAATAACTGTATGCAAACGATTGATGTTACACATGATAATTATGTCCTGATAATTAGACACAGAATTTGAAATATTTAATTTCCCAATTGCAACAATATTTAAATGCGTTTGGAAAAGCATCACAAAGGTAAAGGTTTTCATGATCTGACATGCGAAATGAACACCCGATGTTTATATTTTTGATTATTTATATATTTCGTGGCACTCGTTGTTTCGCAAATTAAATTTCAAATAACTTTTATGACATCGTATTGTATATTCACGCGTTTAAAATTTAAATACAAAATATTGCGTTGCTAATAGGTATAAAATGTCGGCCATTAATGAAATATTTTAATAGGCAACCACTGGCCTTAATTTTTCACCAAACTCAAAAAAGAATATTCTAGAACACCGCATTTACTTCTTTATTATTTCTAATATTTATTTTATTTATTAATATTTCATACATATTTTTACGCATTTTTAATGCAACGAAATATTAATTTACCATGATAACTCCTAATAGAATTCCATATATTAATACGTTTAAAGTAAATGATAATGAAATAGTAATAGAACAAATAATTAATAATATTAAAATCGAATCAACTGCTTGGGCCGTGACTTCGTGGTATGGATCCTGTGATATATTCTGTGGAATAGTAAAAGTTTGTTTTCACTTAATATTAAAATCATATTAATAATTAAGTAATTATAAATTAACATTAGTAAAAATAAAGGTATAGCAATAGTAATATTTTACAATCATAATCACAGTAGAAATTTCATTTAAAAATTTACTACATAATTGCAAAATATATACTGTATAAAATAAATGATAATGATAAAATTACAATAAAATAATAAGAAAAAAACTATTATAAAATAATAATTATTGGATAACAATAAAATCATACAAAATAATAATACAAATAATGAAATAATAATAGAAGGACTTCATTTCAGGGCGAGACAGACTTACAAGGCTCTTCTTGAATCCAAACCTAATGCCTAATCTAAATAATTAGTGATGCAATGGTGACAGCTATAAAACGATAAAAAATAAAATTTCCTCCGACATTCGAGCATGCTTTATTCCCTCCTCTTTATCCCACACTCTTAACTCCGCCCTGGATCTAACTTCTGTTTTTTCCCTTAAAACCCTCTCTATCTCTCGGCAAGATTGATACGTTACGACTTGACGTCCGTTTGAATTATTTTTAGGAGAGGCGTTTCCACGATGGGAAAATTAACACGCGAGCAATTAAGGAGGCGAAGGAGCAAACATAATACGCCGGAGATAGTAGATTAACGCAATCGCTTTTAATGAGCGACGCTTCCCCTGGCGGGAAATTCCGCAATTAACGAGGAATTAAAAAGTCTAATGATCGAGGATGCGGCTGTTTTTTTAATCCCGCGACTGTTTAATTACTTCGTATCTAAGAGGTGGCTAGAGAGGTGTCCGTTTGCCGTAAGATAGGAGTATCAACTACAGATCCGACCGCCAACGGAGCTCTCTAGAGAAAACAGGCTCTCGGAAGTGTTACAACTAAAAACACACTTGTCGCGAGACCGTTTCCTTTCCATTTCCGTGCATCTCCTTAATTATTTCCGTTATCGTGCTTTTGGTGTACCTGTAACTTTTACCAAGTGAATTCGAAAACACATGTTTTGGATACTAATTCGAATGCAAAATTCGTCGATGACTACATGACGAGAAAGTAAATTAAATTTTCTACTATCGGAAACCTTATCTTTATTTCTTTGTCAGTACTTATATAAATTAAATATTTCAAAGGAGGACTACTTATACAAACAATAAGCATACCTCCAAAAGAATTTTCTGTTGGAATATTCTTAAAATCCTTATATTATCCGATGGTTTATACATGAAAATATATAAAGGAATAAGGACAATAATAAAAACTGTGTTCATCAGTCCATTGATCGGTTTCGGGACCTCCACAATTATATAAGCGAAGAAAAACACTGTAATGATCAGCCAGGGAACAATAATTTATCATTCGAATTTAACTTTGAAAAATTATTTATGTCGATTTCTTACATGTAATCCAGATAGAAAGGGGTTGAACTGATACAACACTCCAATTTATTTTCGGTGAAAAAATTTGCAAAAATATCCTGTGCCGTTAATTTTAATTTTGGGGTGGATAATAAAGTAGCTAACAGGCTCGTTACCTTAAATCTCAC
Organism: Sympetrum striolatum; assembly: GCA_947579665.1. Classification (NCBI taxonomy): domain Eukaryota; kingdom Metazoa; phylum Arthropoda; class Insecta; order Odonata; family Libellulidae; genus Sympetrum; species Sympetrum striolatum. Next base: position 68,752,111 of record OX388348.1, read on the forward strand.
ATATTCATTATAAACAATCTCGATTTGAGATCAATTATGGAAAAATATTTCATTCATAATTATATAGTAGCAGGAAAGTTTTTATCAATGTACACTCCTGGCCTAAATTAACGCAGCATCTCCCTAGCGATCCTTACGGCTGGTGGTGCGTTAATTTTGGCCAGGAGTGTACGTACTTACATATATATCTAATAGTTAAGGACATTGATCAAATTCAACGTACTCCACTATCTACTTATCGTAAAAAAATCGACCTCTTCCATTATATCTGGGTTCGAATCCCTGGCATCCATGGTCAGTGCCTATTTGATGTCAAAATACCCTGTACATACATATTTTACTAAAAATTCCATCCATCTCACGCACTTTCTAGCTAATCTTACACCTCTACATTTATAATTTACTAAAAATTTCATCTAACACTAACACTTCTGGCCCCTTCTCCATTATTCCTGTATAAATAAATAATATAATTTGCCAAATGAATAAATTAATACATAAATATATACCAAAGTGGATGATAACTCTAGATCAATAGATGAAATACGCGAATTTAAACATTTTAAAGAGAGAGAAAGAGGGCTGACGAGTGCGAACCAAATAAACAAGGCGTAAATCGTGTCATTACCGCTGGAAATGTAATTCACGCAATATCTCCCTCGCTCTTTCACTCATTAACGCTATCCTATTTCGAGGCGTCCGTAAATAAAGACGAATGTTCAAAAAGCCATAAATAACGGGCCCTCTCCCCCAAGTATTACGCAATATCATCTGCTCTGACCCCGTTAACATTGATTCGATGACATAGGATCGCACGCGGTTTAGCATAATTTAGCGGAGGCGAATTTTCGGCGCGGACTTTTTGAACGCTCCGATAAATTCGTCATCTTTGGCATTTTCCGCCGCTTGGAAGTGAAAATGCTGCGTATTTCTGCCTCGTTTTCGACGTATGAATTATTCCGGGGATTCCGGGTGATGCATTTTTCCGGGAAATGCCACGCAGCGTCGTTACAGTTTATGGTAGCGCCTGAAATTTCTCTGCTCTCCACTCGAATATTCTCAATAATTTTTCGTCGGTGTATTCATGATACATTACATTTTACATATATCTTTTTCAATTTTCAATCCTTAATATAACAGTTTATTTTGATTTAGCTCGTGTTGGAATTATGTTGTTGCTAAATCTTTAATTTTTGGGTTGAATCAGTATTTTGTTACCTCAGGCGGTCTAAATAATAACATACAGTATACATTGGTAATTTCATGATTAATTTTTAGCCATATATTACACAATTTATTGTAGTTATATAGGCTCAGAGTTTAGCTCAAAGAAGGCTCTGGCATTCACTTCTCTACATAGAAAACGCCCTTAATTTTATTCCCCTGTAAATTGCGTAGAGGACGTTTGAAATTTTACCACGAGCTATAACTAACCAATTTCATGAAATAACCAATGTTTACCCTTTTTGCCAAGGGGGCAATTCAAAAAATCTTTATTAATTCATCTCCAAAGAACTTTTAAAATGCAGTTAGCAGTGTTAAATGCGGTAGATGTACAGAGATAGCAGAAAAACTAGATTTAAAATTTTAAGATTTAATTTTAGTTCGAGCTGTTGTCAGATGGTAGACAAATTGCTACTACTACAAAGTTATCAAGGGAGCCGATGGCCTCCTTCACCATTTCTGGATCTGCTAATATTTGGTATACTTCTTTTATTCATCTACATCTCATCTACCCTTTCTTTCTCTCTTCATTTTCAGGTTCATCTCATCCTCTTTCTGCTGAGATAAATTTGAAAAAGTGGACGGACGCCGCTGGCTGACCTTTATTTATTTATTATTTTTTTCTTTGACAAATACTAATTAGTAGGAAATTAATAATATTTTTATTTTTTTTCTTTCTTCTGTAAATTCATTGATTTATGTATATTCTGTATGTAACTTTATTATTGTCTGTATTTAATTGTTATTTTTACTGAGTTTTCGCGGGTTTTTTTTTCACCCCCCTTCTCTGTGGGTGTTCTCCCGCAACGTGGGTTTTTCTTTAGCAACCTTCAGTTGCAAAGATTTTTTCCCCACACTCTGCTCTGTCTTTTTGTTTTAATTTAATTTGTAATTATTCATCTTCTGACGACATACGAGGTTAGGTGGAAGAGAGGCCCACTTGGCCCTAACCTCGCCAATAAAGGGTCAAATAAATAAATAAATAAATAAATTTATTTGATTAAACGCTCCTCATCATTCCAGCATATGATCCTCATACCACAAACCTGAACCAAACACTTTCATTAACCTGGAAAACCAAATACAGGCTATTTTATTGATCTGGAATACCCTGCCCAACTCATAGTTTATAAAATCATAGTAGATCAATGTAGGGAAGTAGTAAATAAAATCACGGTAGACGACCTAACACTGGCCGGTACATCGCACGTTAGAAGAGTCTCTTACCTTTAATTAAATCAACTAACTGTTATTTGTAGAATTCCATGACGGTAGAAACATAAAAAGGAACGAATTTTCTCTTGGAAAATAGATCCTATTTTTGGTCATAATACATTGGTTTCTGCGGAGTGAATTTTTGCAAAGTTTTTCTCTGTATTACAATCGTATCGAATTTCCTGTAGTAAATCGGGGCTACTTTTATTTTCTTATCTAACTTTTAAACAGTTCAGTAAGTTTTGAAAAATGGTGGCCTAGTCTAAATTCGTGAGATCCTATTATTGCAAAAAACCTTGAAATTCAATAATCGCAATACCTAACATTACAAACTTTCAAAATTTTGGGTTAAGAATATTTTGACGTATATCAAAATGAAAATAATCGGTGGTTAATACGAGCGTATTATGGACGAAAAAATGTAATACGGCGATAAGTTGGTTGGGCAAGGTTGTCTACACAATGTTTGTTCAATTTTTTAAAAAGAAATTCTGTTGTTGAGCATTACACCCTCCGGCTCTTACGGTGTTGTACCTATTGACCTTCCTCCTGTTCCCCAAAAATACGTACATAAATATTTTTCAATATCCGGTTTTTCCGCGAATTATCTTATCTTCCCGCATTCTGCGACTTTCCAGCCTAAAAATATTCATAAATTCCCATCAGCCCCGAAATTGGGCGTATCGAAGCAGAAGGTTGTTACCCACTTATCCGAGAGGAAAAAGGAAGCATAAAGTTATAAGAACTACCCGAGGAATGCAAACATATTCTCGATAAACTAGCGAATGAGGCCGATTTTCTGAAACTCCCAAAAACTCGGAATTCGACTACGTTTTGGATTTTCGCCATTCTTCCACAACTGTCGATATTACATAATCGATCACTGTAAAATTCTCCTTCATTTTCATAGCTTCGATCTTTCTTTATTATAATGTTTTAATATATATAAATAATTATATGTTACAATATAGGTTAGCCCCGTGACCACTAAGGTAGCTGTGATGGTCTATCAGGAACCCTGAAAAATTTCACGTAATAAGTAATATTGACAAGCGGTGTTATGACTATTTCAAGGAAATTCTCTCTTTATGTACTGATATTAAGCTTAAGGGTTATGTATAAGAAGAAATTTATTAAGATTAATCTCGCACTAATAAATAATTTTATTTTTATTATATTCTGTGTATGAACAGTTTCTAGGAAATAGTTTTCTATCTATTTGAATGCGTATAGTTTCTAGGGAATTATGTATTATTTGTATTAAGCTATTTACTTTATGTATTGTTAGTGAATTATCAAACAAACATGGTATATGAGGTAGTTATATATATTTATGTTAATTATTGCCATTTAAAATGTAAATTACCGTAGTTTGTAAGCTAGTGAAGTGAATGGACGAGCTTGTTATGTATGGACTAATGTTCTGTAATTGTATTCACAGAACTTTGACACATTGTTTTTGGTAGTTGTTCCATGCAGTGTAAAATAACATGTGCATCGGTGCCGTATAATAAATAAACGGATAATAAATAAATACGGTCATCCTTACTAAACGGAATGGATCCTTATGGCAATGAATTATCTCTCATTAGAGCCCTAAATCATCTTGAGACACTTATCGATCAAAAAGTCTGAAACAAAAATCAAAAAAAGAGAGATCGAAAAAATCGATAGTCCCCGTTTCGACTTTCAAAAATCGACGTGCGCGATGTATCGAATGAGTAATTTCCGGCGGCGTTTGCAGAGGATTACGAGCCCTTTCCGTGTGTGCATTTCGTTAGATTGGTTTTTCGATTGCGGCTTTTGTCATCCGCAAATAAAGCTAAAACATCTCGATGCTTTTCTATCGCGAGCGATAAGTTCCGCAGCGGAAGATAAACAGTTCCCTCGCCACGTGCGAAATTGGGAAACATTAGCATTGCGATTGGAAGTTTTTGGGCAAACAAGCCGCGGAATATGTGTCTTTGCGTTTGAGGGCGCAGTCCTCATAATGAGAAAACCTGGGGTTAATAAAACTCGAGCGATTTCCTTGTTTAAGTTGGCGAATTCGCCGCAAATAACATACAACGCGGAGGAGAATTATTTGCCCATCTTTTGTTATCTCAGCCAATTATCGTTATTGCTGCTTACGGACAGAATCGGTCCTTGGCTGATGTAAGCGTCACATTCTTATTGGTTTGTTTGGCGTGATCAGACCCATATTGCTACTTAAGATGCCAAAATAGTTGCCCGAATTCTAATCTAGCTTGATTATAGATGATGGTCGAACAATCTTTTGTGTCATTTCTATTTTCATCATTTATCTGAATCTTTGAGTTTTCGTTTTTTTTAACATAACCTGTACATAATAATAATAAATCGTCTTTATTTGGGCGAGATTGAGACTTAAAAGTCTCTTCTTCCATCTAACCCATCGTCATTAATTAGTAAATAAGAAGTAGAAAAAATTAGAAGAATTGTGGATGTAAAAAACCTAAGAGATTCTTAGGGTAAAAAAATCCACTGCAGGAAAACACCCACAAGAGCGGGGAGTGTGAAAAACCTGCGCAAACCTACCGATAGTAATAGCTAAAAGATAAGAGAAGAGAAAAACATTCAAAAATAAGTACATACACTACCAATAAGTACTTACATGCGATACATAAATAAGAATCAGTTCGCATTTAAAAAGAGATAGCAATATACAAAGTAACATAAAAAACAAAATAGAAAAACAAGGAAAACGTACATTATGAAGAAAAATAAAAGAATATTATAAAATAACAGTATCAAAATAATGCATACAGTATGTACTACTCAAAATTTTATATAACATAGAGAATACATGGCAACATACATCTCATATCATTAAAATTCTTTTATATACCCCTCAAGGGTCAATTTTAATAAATATGCTCTAATCAATTGAATATCTTGAGGAACTAACAAATATCTTTGTGTCCAGGGTGGATCTTTTCATTGACTCATGGTCCTCGTTTAGGAAAAAATCTACCAAATCCCCAGATAATATATGACTTTGCATTTTCTAATTTTTTTACCCTTATTCTTGTTAGTTACGTTATTTTATTCCTGCTTTAGATTTATATTTAGTGATTATTGAATGATTTACTTCAACACGTGATTGATGTATCCTCGGTAGTTGTGTTCAGTAAATTGTTTTTTTGATCTTTATAAAAACTTTAATTTGACTCGCGGAACTTATTTAAATTACTTCTTAAAAACTCTGAATTTTCTCGTTCTTTTATATTTGACGAATTTGGCATAACCTTTCCACTTATTGGTTGCTGATTTTTATGATTATTTTTTTTTCTCTATTGTAGATTTAAATTTTCTGTTGTAAAATGAGGTTATGAAAACTGTTCTGTTCTAGCTGTTCTTTGCACTGACAAAGGAAACATAGACTTCGTGTAGTACGGATTTACGCGTAATATGGGGATGTTTCTTGCTCTAAAATAATAGACAACTGTTTATGCAAAGTTGGGATTTACATATAACATCTAGGCATTCCCATTACCAAGTAGCTCATGAAATTTTCCTTTCAGAAAAATATTTTCTCCCAGTTTTTTGGCAAACAACTCACATTTTCACCACCCCTTGGTATGTTAATCGTTAAACAGGAGTGAAAAATAAATACATGATTGGGACTCTAACCCAGATCTCCTGATTTCCAGGAGAAATTCATAATCTTGGGTTTAGGACGCTTGCTTCCTGGTTCTAAATCAAAATTCTTTCCATATTCAGACGATATTTGTTTGTATATCTACTATCTCTAGAACAAATCCAATACTTTTATCCACACAAAATATCCAATCCTTATTAGGGCAAGATAACTACTCATATAATGAATCCAATGAAACCGTGGAAATAGTCAAAACGAGCAACATGACGCGCGAGCGATAAAATTTTGCATCCATGTCCGAACGAGTGGACCTCATAACACATCTTTTAACATCGTATACACGGAATTTATCGCGGAGATCCGTTCGTTTAATTAAGGTTGTACCCCAATGAGCGGCGGAACACAAATAAGCTTTATTTATACTGAACACAAATCCTGTTATGGTGAAGTTTATTTGCGTTCTCCAACTTGCTTCGAATCGGCAAATTGCCACGGCGTGCGAATTAATTGGGAATTTTGAAATTTGGGCGAAAATTGAATATTTATCCTTCCATGAATATGCTTTTAATCTCGGCTATGACAATAAGAATGAAATTACATGGTCTAAATGTTACTTTCCGTATCGTGTGTGTAGAGGATAACGACTGCCAGAGGAAACTATGCGTATACTAATTAGGACTCTGGAAATGTTTACATTAAGTAGATAACAAGAAAAATTAATAATAACCATGAATAGCAACTGGCTCCTTTACTTTGTTATCCTCTTTTCTCCCTCCTTCTATTGTTATTACGTATTACTATTGAACTGAAGCTTCTGGAACCCGACACCGAAACCATGCTCGTGTGAATAAATGATTCGGTGAACAGTATAGTACAATTTCTTAGAGCACATGTGGAATGAAATTCCACCAGATTTCACTTGAGGCTATTAATTAAAACCTGAAAGAATTAAGATTCATAAGGCCGCATCTTGAAAATAAAATGGGTTAAATTATATTCAAACTTGGAAGAGGACCCAAAAGCGTTTTGGTCGTACGTTCGTGAGGTCCAAGGTAAAGAGCAAACTGTTGGTTCATTAAAGGATACTTGCGGTAATATAGTAAACGATGCTAAAGGCAAAGCTAATATCTTGAATGATTTTTTTCGAAGCGTTTTCACGTCTGACGATACATCAAATACTCTCCCGAATGTTGATAAACCTGATTCAATGTCGAAAATCACCTTCAGAGAAGACGGCATCATTAAACTATTGCAACAGATTAAACCGAATAAAGCTCCGGGTCCTGAAGACATACCGGCTCGAGTGTTCAAGGAAGTTGCGGAGAGCGTAGCACCTTTTCTTAAAGTTATATTTGACAAGAGTATGAGCGAAGGAAAGGTCCCGAAAGATTGGAAAATTGCGAATGTCACGCCAATATTTAAAAGTGGCTCTAAGGACGATCCAGCTAATTACAGGCCTATATCTTTAACATCACTGAGCGGTAAAATTATGGAACATATAATAGCTAGCTCTTTAATGGGTTTTCTTGAAACGTCCAATTTCATAATTAGGAATCAACACGGTTTTCGTAAGACTCGTTCTTGCGAGTCTCAGCTGGCTTTATTAGTACACGATGTTCTAAACTCTGCTGAAAAACATAAGCAAGTCGATGCGATATTTTTAGATTTTCGGAAGGCTTTCGATAAGGTACCTCATCAGAAATTGCTGTACAAATTAGAAGTTGCGGGTATCAATGCACAAGTTATTAACTGGATAAAAGACTTTCTCACCGATAGAGAGCAACGAGTAGTACTCGATGGTATTAGTTCCAACTTGGTTAAGGTGACCTCGGGCGTCCCTCAGGGCAGTGTAATTGGACCGTTGTTATTTTTAGTATACATCAACGACCTCAGCAATCACATTGAAAGCAATGTTAGGATATTCGCAGACGACACAGTCATTTACAGGGAAATAGTTAGTTCAGAGGATAGATTAACCCTTTCGAACGACTTAGATAGAATTATGAATTGGTGCGATGATTGGCAATTAGAGCTTAATGTAGAAAAGTGTTCGGTAGTTAACTTCTTCGAAAGTAAATCTATAATAAATGATTATTCTTATAGTCTCCGAGGGGTAAACCTAATGTCAGTAGAATCGGTAAAGTATCTTGGAGTAACTCTCACGAATAATCTATCATGGAGTGCCCACATCCGAAATATATGTGGAAAAGCACTTAAGAAACTCGGCTTCGTTAAAAGAATAGTCGGTAGGAGCGAAGAAAAGGTTCGCGAGCGATGTTACTTAGCGTTAGTTAGGCCTCACCTTGAGTATGCATGTAGTGTATGGGACCCCGCCGAGAAATGGCATATTCGGGATTTAGAAAAAGTACAACGGAAGGCGATACGATTTGTAAAGAATTGCTACGATAAAACAGCGAGTGTCACTCAGATGTTACAGGACGCGGGATGGGAATCATTAGAAGATAGAAGAAAAATTCAAAGGATAAATTTATTAAATAAGTTCAGAGAAATTACGTTTTCAGATGATGTAACCGATATAATGCGACCCCCCTGTTATATGGGCCGTGCTGATACTGCCCGAAAGATTAGGGAAATAGATGCTAAAACGAATCGTTTCAAAAATTCATTTTTTCCGCGAAGTATACGCGAAAGCAACCGTTTAGGAAAATAGAGTCAAGGTGCTTGCACCCCCTGCCACACGCCGAAAGGCGGCTTGCAGGGTTCTTACATAGACATAGACATAGACATAAGGGTTTTCTTTGCTAGTTTTTTCTCATCGTTATACTCTGACGAAACTCTCAAGATTATACTCGAGAATCTGAGAGTAAATTAGTAATCTGATTATATAATGAAAATCAAATGTTTTTACTCATGCAAGAACTTCATAAACAGTGGCTTAGTTATAATTCCGCTTCATTATCTGTTTGCTCTGTGCAAATTTCTAGCAATAAAATGGCATCATCTGCTGGCACTGGTACAAATCTGTTTCACGAAAATTTCCGATGACATCAGTTGGCTAAGAGTATTTGATTGAAAAAAAAAGACTTGAGGCTTTCCTGGTGAATAGCTTGGGTTAAAAGCTCTCGGGTCATCATCCAGGTGGATTCCGGTGACCATGTCGCCAACGTTTCGACGGTCCACTCTGCCATCTTCCTCAGGGCTGCTAAGATGCGCATCTCAGCAGCCCTGAGGAAGATGGCAGAGTCGGATATTCATAACGTATTATATTTCCTCAACAATTTTCGAATATTTTTCATTCCATTAAAATTTCCTCAGTTTGTGACTCAGAATAATAATTCCTTTTTAAATTTAAATAATTACATCATAGAGAAAATACGGCAAAACACTTAAGCATAATTTGTATAGTTAAATAAATCAGCAAGGAAAACCATGGAAAGACATTTTTGCAGTTTATTAAAAAAGAATTACTATCACGTCTTTATATGACTTCAATGCATTCGGTTAAATTTGCGTAATATCGTTACTAATGCTACTGCATCCGGTGTAATAAAATTAAATCTAAAGCTTGACCACAGCAGATAATTTTTCATATTTGAGTTAATCTTTGAAAGAAGAACGTTCTAAGTATTTATTACTATTGGGAAAAGGTTATTAGTTCCTTTAGGATATCGAAATTTATCTAAAAAATGTGACATATCCTTATTGTTATTTAAGTTCCGTCAAATTCAAAATATGCCGATACGTACTGTATCACGTAAGCTCTGTAATAACATATTAAGTTGCTTTCATTCTAAATAAATTTTCCATTTTTATTAATCTGAAAGGAACCAGTTTTAACTATTGTTTTCATTTTTTCATAATTTCAGAAACACATTACCTTACAATGACGTTTAAGCTGACCCTAAAAGACGGCGTTCCATTACAAATTAATTTCATCAAAGCCCGTATCAAAAAAGAAAGATTCCATAGCTATGCTTATGCAAGCGAAATTGATTACAGAGGCTGGTCAAATTTTAACGGCGCAAACACGAGATAGGACAGAGAAGTGCACAGCGCACAAAGCGAAGAAAAAGGTAAAATGCGCTTTTGTTTGTCGTTAAATTCGCGTCAAATGAGCCGTGCGATTGTTTCATAATGTGGACGCACTAATGTCTTCGCGGCCCTCGACAAAAATTAATTTCGATAACAAAGCAGCTCATCGGCGCTGAATTAATTGTGATCCTCTCAATTATAATAGTGGTGCTCAGGCTTCATAAATTTAGAGGGTTTATCGAATTAATGGGCCGTGTAGAGGGCGATAAAATATTTGCGCTTATGGCGATGAAATTAATGTACTCTCTGATTGAATGTAGTTAGCCTAACCTCAAAACACTTGAACGAAAAGACGACTCCTGTAGGGGGCGCAGAATTTGCGTCACGGGCGTTTTGCATTGAAATGAAATGCGGTTTCAAAAGCTGTCTGTAGGTTGGTGTTTAAATTTCATACATGGCTTTACGTTGGCCCCAAAAGGCATCTTGGCATGCAGTAAATTTCTATGAGAAATATTTATATTTTTTGGAGGTTAATTCTTCAAATTGTTGTCTATATTTATGCAGGAGCAAATAAGTCCTTAGATACTTTGTACATACTCGTCACTACTATACAAAGAAGTTATGAAACAGTTTTTCTTTTCAAAAAGAAACAATAACATACACTATTAAACGAATATTTTTAAAAAGCATTTCTTAAACGATTATAAATAATATTCGAAAGGAAAATCTTCTAAACTAAACAATAATAATATAATAATCGTGGTTTTTTTTCGCTCCTCTTCTTGTGTGGGCGTTTTCCAGCATGTGTGGGTTTTTCTCCGTAGACCTTCAGTTGAGAAGTTTTTCCCAGAATCCCTTAAGCCTTGTAGACTTGTTGCGCGATTTCTCTATAGACACGGTCTGTAGACCGTACTTATAGACTTCATTGTCTACACTTCCAAATTTTTTCCCCAAAATGTCTAACGTTGCATGCTGTCTCCTAAAGTCTCCCATTCCGGTCGGGAGACGTTAGACCTGCGATTTTTGGTCTCGCAACAGCCCCGTAGACGGGATTGGTCTATAGACATGTCTACGTAGACAACCTGAGGCACGTCTCATAGACCAAAATCGCGCAACAAGTCTACTAGTGTGTACAAGGCTATATATACAATTTGTATGTACTTAGCATTAGTATGAAACTGTGTATGTTGTTGTTTTTATAAGTGTATACTTTTCTTTTTGCCTATCTTGTTAGTCATAAGTTAATTTTACATAATAATTTTGAATTGATTGTAAAAGTATTATACAATATCTGTAAAGATAGGGTGGTAGAGAAGCCTTACCGGCCTAACCCCGCCAAAAAGGTTAAATAAATAAATAATAAGAATATATTCAGCTGCAGTTTGAGGATTGGCTGCTCTGCTATACCTATGCCAGATATGATATACATATTTATAAGGCGTCCTGTAAAACGGAAACTCCATCCTGGTTCCATAAAGCAGTTCCATCGCCCCTTTCGCTTCTACTTTCTGATCGAAATGTTAAAAATATATAAGTAAATGTCATCTTATCAGCTTAACCCTCTACCATTCCTGATTCTCTTCAACTTCCTGCGCAATAGATTTAGAATGTTTTCTTGAAAATCTTGGCCCCAAAAAACCTTGCTAAACCAAATTAGACTCAATATACGAGTAGACTTTGGTGAGTACATTCCTGTTATGTTAGTACTTCAGAAGTTTTCTATATTATATTTTACCTGTACAGTGTATCTAATTTCTGATTAATGATATACAATATTAAGGATAAATCAATTTCCATGAAAAATTAATTTTAATATTACGTTACTGTCGCAAGGAGGTAAACTATCTATGAAAATGGGTAAGTCTTTTTCTATTAGTGCTACCGGTTAGCCAATCTGAGCAGCGCTTTCGGCTTCGGTGAAAGCGGTCCCGGGTTCGATTCCCAGTGGGAGCCCATGTTCGAAAAGATCGAAGCTGTCTATGCACTTTCAACAATACTACTACTATCTGTATTTACACTAGTTACTACTACACACGTACTTTCTCCATATACGTAGTATAGAGAAAGTATTATTTTCATGAAAAAAATTGGCATCGAGATTTCAACGGAAATACATGTTTTGGGGTTCTTAGAACACATTTTGGCCATTTTCGGAATTATGTCTGTTTTTCCGAATTTTCGATATCAACCACTGTTTAAGAGTCGTATCATAATTAACCAATTTTCTGATTATAGTGACATATTTACGTTAGAATGTAGTGTTTATTTATACAATCTCATAATATTGTTATATACAACATGATTACTATATTACTTCAAAGTTTTATTTGGAAGTTGATTTGGAATTTACAAGACGCGTATTTATTTCAAAATAATTATTCAATTATAATTATTTCGTGCCGTTATTGATTACTTTTCACAATAAAAATAAATTTCGTAACTATGGGTTTGTTTACATAGAAAAAAATGCAATGCAAAGCGTCTTTCGCTCACAATCTTGATATAGATTGAGCTCTGGCTGATTGTTAAGGTTTAAAAGGTTTTCTTCTTTATTTTTTTGCTCCATTTGTCTTCTTTATTTGTTTTATTTTGTGTATATTTATAATTTTTGCCATTCTCTGTTACTTTTTTAATTTGTACTGTTTAAATGTGCGGGTTTTATTTTTGTTAATCGTTTGTGTTATTCGTGTATTATTTTGCTCTTCGTTTGTATTTTGATTTCGTTTCCATCGCTTATTATATTGAGTTGGATACATAATCAGTTTTGTGATTCATCCTCTATTGTTGAATATAATTCACACTGATTTATATGGATGTGCTGGCCACATTAGATTTTTTTTCTTTCGTTTTTATATCAACATAGTCGATGGATGGAAGGGGAGACTTCAAAGTCTGTTAGAATAAAGATATTACTTATTTCTTATCCCTCAAGTCACATAAAGCGAATTACTACCCTGCGATCATTCCATCTTAATCTGGAGTAGTTACTCCCTTCATGGGTTTTCCCCTTCGAGAAAATAATTCGGAAGGCTTTTTAACCTCTTATTTGCGTGAATAAAAATCGCATCCATCTCGCTCATTTATGCCTGCTTTGTTCCTCAACACCCCTTTCCCACGCCTTCTCCCTTCGACATTACCTCGCTCTTGCGTGTCCCGCCATTTTCGGCATTTATGAATTATGCAAATGTTTCACTTGTTCTATCTCCTCTATTTTTATTCCTCGCCAATTTCCTTTTTCTGCTTTCCTCAAACACGCTCGAGGCCCCGTCTCTCCATCTGTCTGCTTGTCACTTCTGGTAACTTTTTGAGTGACGCGGAGGTTTTCTAAAACTCTATGGAAATATTTTCTAAGCCATTTGTATCTTAACTGGATTCTAATAAAAATTAGGCTGGAGGTCGGGTTAATACAATGGTCTAAGAATATTTTAAATAGGATGGTCCCATAAAAGCAATCTGACTTAACTTAAACGACGTATTGACCACGTTATAATAGCCAAATTAAACAGACATGAAAAAGTATGATAACTTTGAGAAACTAATGCGGGTGCTCCTCTTACCGGGTGGCTGCTCTAACAAATTGTGATATAAAAAACTTCAGGAAGCACAATTTGGTGGAACCACGTTTATAAAAGGAAGATAAAATATAACAAAAGATAAAATACTTGTATTGCTGTATGTGATTTATCGTTTTTTATAAATTGAGATGTCTTCTGGAGCCTATAGAAATATCGTTTGTGTAGATGATCCAGGATCGATTCTAGACTTTATTGGACTTATTTCACATCATTTTTACTCGGAAGTCTTCCTTGGAAGTGTACATATTTGCCTGCAAAGTAAGCTACACGGTTTTTCTCACGTTAAAATACACAATAATGTACATGTACTAAAGAAACAAATGTATATTTTTGGTATACGCAGGTAAGGTGTTTACCATTTTATTTTGATTTCATGTAATAACCGTGATAGAGGAGCAGAATTATTTAAATACGTGGATTTTTTTCTGAAAACAAAGAAAAGGCCCCACCTACCCAATCCATTCCTCTTCGGGTCAAAACTCTTCCAATCGATATATAATGCTGCTCAAATTAAAGAGAAATCGAGTTGAACTATTCCGAAATCATACTATGGTATGCATATCAGGACACCCGTAAAGACAGCAACTTCGGCAATAAACCAGAAACCAATTTACTACATGCGCAACTTGTGGGTCTAAATGGATTGCAGTCAGTAATTTTCTTAGGTGATCATGATAATAAAAGCAAAATAATTTATTAATCACAAACAGGTTCTAATTTACCCAGTTGCAAATGACATGATAAGGATTAATAAAATCAAAATATGATAAAAGAAAAATGATAAAAAATAAATAAAACACAAAATGAGATATATACGAATTACAGAAAAGGAGAAAGATAATGTTAAAATAATTCAAATATATTTCCTTCATCGATAAAGTGTTGGAATCATGTCCAAAATGATTCTTAATGTTATTACCACTTGGCCTCGGTTCCAGTCGTCGACGGAAGGAAAAATTCATTTTTTCTCTCTCTACACTAATGTTGGGGGAATGTGTGATTCTGGTGTGAGGGCCGACCGCTGTTCTCATTTCTGTTCCAGAATTTTTTCCCTATCCCTGGAGTCCGAAAAAACTCCCTGTATCACCCCTCCCTCTCTCCTTCCTTAACACTTTTTTTATAAATGTATCGTCCGCATTGAATATGTATGCGGGCGGAGGTGTCATGAGGCCCACGGAGAAAGAAAGGGGATTCAGCCAATAAAAATCGGTTATCTTCGCATTCATTTGTTACCCTTACCGCTTCGCCGGCCTCTATTTCCCTTTATCTTCCTTATCTCCCGTTCTTCCACCGCAGGCCCTTTGTTTCACAATTCGCCCCTATTTTTTGTCATCTCTCTACTTTGGTTATTCATCGGAATCCTTCTAAATTTAATTGCATCCGACTTTTATCGCCTGTAATTGCACCATTTTATGGGGATTATGAGGGAATGGAAAGATCAGTAGCTCCCCTTCGGTCTCCCAAGCGAATGCTTAAGATAATATTCACTGAGAGTGTATTCCATTGTTAGGAGGATGGAAGACAATGAATATAATTGTTCGGTGGCTGATGTATCATATATTTCTTTCATGAGAAAGCTAAACATCCAACACCGTGATTGGGGTCTGAGGGACATTTCCTTTCGCTCTGTATTATATTTATAAATCTTCTTTCATTTGGGTGAAGTTGGAACTAATGATTAAGTCTCTTCTTAGATGTAACCTTTCGTCAGAAATTAAAAGAAAGAGAGCTAGAAAATAGTCCACGGAAGAAAACTACTTAGTGGGTTTAAAAACCCAAGTCTTCACTTAGGGTATTTTTTCTTCCACGTATCATCGTACGTTTACAGCCTGGTATTTGTTAAGACAGGTTGATTAAGAAATAAATTAAACTTTCCTTCACAACTTATCTTTTACTCGAGCTTGATTGTTTTTTGTACTCGGAAACGTCTGAAGGGGCTGTTGTCACTACGGGCCCCGCGCCTCTAGCTATTAAAGCTAGTAGATACCTATTGTCCAGTAGATATTGATTTCAATATTAATTCGAAACAAAGGCACCCAAACACAGAACTAATATTTAGATTGCATTCAACAATGCCAGTAACATTGGCAACGGCCGAAATATCCTTTTCAAAATTAAAATCATTAATAAGTTACTTAGTATCGAAAGTTTCTCAAGAGTGGAAGAAAACCTTAATTATATGGTCACCATAACCTGACGAAGTTGATAAGATTGATGCATCAAATTTTATCGACAAATTTGCATGTATTAGAGCATGGAAAATAAATATTTAAATTGAAATGGTCTTATTGCTTCTCTCTAAAACTGTCTGAAACTTAACTAATGGTTTTAAAATTTATTTCTTCTATTAAATAGAAAAATAATACCTACAGAAACTTGAAAAAATTGTAGTTAAATGTTACAATTTTGGGAGGGTCGGGAGAGGTGACGCAACTGTATATTGACCATATTAATCTGCCCAAAAGAAGGGAATTAAATATCTTGTACGACTTGTATAACACAGAAGAATTAGACATGATATTCATATTGTATCATAATGGATAGGTTGTAACTATACTTCAAATTTAACTATACAAACATCAATTTCATACAATCCGTATAATCATCCAATAATACTCTCGGTAATTACCCATTAAAGTCGATCCAATTACGTTATACAATTATTTGAATACCAATCATTAAACATGCCTTCTAGAAACATGTGAAACACCATCTTTGGATGTAGAATTTCAAAATATGAGTTGCTCCTAGCTGCTCCCTTTATTTTCCGGTGAGGATTAATCCCGATCTTTCGATAAAAGAATTTATTAGACTAATTTCCCTTCTCATTTAGATATTCGGCAGATAAAAAAGTACTGTGAAAAGAAAATTGGCTTTGAACTCGATTCAATTAAGTAGAATCTGTGGAGATGTAGTCGATGAAGAGAGTAGAGAGAACATCCTGTCAGCAAATCTCAATTAATGCGATATCGAAGAAGTCATTTTCTGAGGAAATGATTTTCGAAAAAACAATTTGTACGACGTATCTAGCCTCCGATTGTCTTAAGTCTACTTAAAAAATGATCGATCGCTCATTTCAATTAAGGCGGACAGAAATTCAATTTAGATTAAGGTTACTGGCAAGCTTTCTTAATCGACTCATAACGGGAAATTATTTTCTCTCATTCAATCTGCACATTTACGTGCAGTGGTTGGATATCAAAAACGTGAAATTTGCATATTCCCAAATTACGAACATTTTTATACCTATGGCCTACAGATTCATAATAGAGATATTGCGAAAGATCAAGCACTAGGCAGGATTGTATTAAAATAATCCGTAAAGATATGGTTATGAAGGCTCCTTTTTTGTTTCAAATAAATCAAGACACTTGTATTTACAAACAATTCTTGGACTTGCAGTTGCATAGATCGCATTATGTATACAATTGCAGTAAAAATAATTTTTCATTAGATCAGTTGAAAAAAATGCATATGTCTCTACATCTGTTTACTTAAAATGATAAGTATAACAATAGTTTTAATGAACGCCCTTCTGTATTTGTTTGTTTACGTGCTAAATATGGTCACCAAATCAGCTATACAAAATCAAATCTATTCGATTTTACCTTTCAAGTTCACTTATTTCAAACAAGAAAAATCAATTTTCAAATGTCATAAATTAGGTTGGGTAATAGTCAATTGTATTTAAATCTACACCAATTGCTACTAAGTTGAAATATCAAGTAAAAATAATAATTGAGAGAAAATAAGATTCTTATTACGAACACTTCTAAAATGCCAGGTCCCGGTTGGACACCCATCACAATTTTGTGGATGCCCAATTCAAAAGGAAAAAAGAATCATGTTTATTGATTTTAAAGTAGTCAAAGAAATAGTTGTCTTTGAATATTCCATTAACCATTTTTCAAACCTATCTTAGCATCAGAGCACAAAGCTCTGCATTAAGTTATCAGGACGTGAACGAATGAAACAATAAGCTCTTCGGAAGTGGAATTGCGCATCGTGAAAGGAAGTAATGTCCAATTAGAGTCCGCGGAAGAATAAGCATAAGAATTCCCTGGGATTGAATTCATGAATTAAAAAGCGTGCGGGCGCACGTACACCGAAATCCCGCGCCCGCACACCGAATGACACGGGGAACTCCTCGAATATTTCTGTCCCCGCGTCTCCGCCACGTCAAAGCGAAACGGGAACGCGATTAATTTGAAAAATTCAGAGCCGAATTCTTTTTATGGTTCGGAGGAATGAAAAGGGTTGAAGAGCGGGCAAAAAAGGGCGGGAACAGAGAGGAAAAAGGCGGGAGCGGGGAGATAGCGGAGACCTCTGGGGGGAAAATGGAAGAGTTAGAATGGAGACTGCAATCAAGTGAATTTCCTGTGGGGGATGGAAAGGTTATGGGCGTACATCAACGCAAATCTCACCCCGAGGGAGGAGTGAAGGATGAGGAGGGTAAAAATTGAGCATCGAGAGAGAGAATGAAAAAAAGAGATGAACCTCGGGAGGAAAAAAATGAACGGCGGAGGGCGGAAAAAAATTCCGGCCCCGAAAATTGCGGCGAAATTTTCCTCGAATCCGATTGGGATGGAGGCAGTGGAGGAAGTCGGCGAGAAATAAATCATTACCTCGGTGGACGAAACATCCTTCCATTATGAAAAAAAATATGGAGGCGAACAAAAGAGGATGATAAAATCGAGATGGGGAGGGTTTTATTAATAGGCACCGGAGGTTGTTCGAATGTTTGGGGAAGAAAAGAAGTAGGAATAGGCAAAGGGGGATGGTCCGGATGGTGAAGAGAGATAAGGAAAAAGAAGAGTAAGAAAACGTTTTGGAAATCATTAATGGGCTTTTATTCCGAGATATAATTGTGCCCCGCCTACCTACTCGGTCGAATGGGGACTTCCTCCGTATTTCTTTCCCTATTCCGGTGACTTGGTACACAATTGATTCTGTACTGGAATATTCATAATGCATTGTATTTCTAGCAGCGGCAAGCAAGCTACCGTTCCATTGTCTTTATCCATAGAATCCACCGTGAGACAGCACTAGTCGGTATGTTCAATCACCTCAAACTTTGACTGATCAGAAAAAATGGCTTATCAGTTTGTACATGAGTATGTGCGTATGTGTTTTCCATATTCATAAGTTATTCTTATGACCCCTCGATTGTGTGGACATTGGCGTAAGGATAGTGTTTCTGTTTTCTGTTCCACAAGGCTTCTAAAGACAACCTTTTATTACCATAGGATACATGGCCTCTTTATTTCGATATTTGGGCGTAGAAATTGAATTCATTTAGATTTTTATAACGTTTTTTTTTCCTTAAAGACGGAATTGTTTTATGATCATTCCTCAGACTCAAAAATACATGAATCATTGTCTTTTGCAATTTCGCCAGCCAGTCGCAACCTATGCCACAAATTTCCTTACTTCAACCGTACAAAATCCTCATCAAGATATGATGATTTCTTTCGTAAGGAAATGTTAATTGATTTCTTCCAAGAAAAGTAGGAACTATAAACGAGTTTTAGAGGGACAAAATTCACCTTCTTTATGACTAGTTAGAAAAACAATATTGTCTAAATTCATTTAAGAAACGTAAAATTCACTGCATACTTATTGCTGGAATTAATTATTTATTGCGTAGAAATACATTTGATTACGATGCAAGAAGTTTCTACTAGGGTCGAAAAATATCCTAAGTGAATTATTCGGTTAATATCTTCTGCTACTCCTGAAATGAAATTAAATGAAACTTTATAGGAAAAAGTCAGGACACAGTGACCGAGACGCATTAATTGTACATCTTAATTATTAGTTTATATTTAGTTACGCAAAATCCCATTTAAAGGAATCTTAATAGGAGAAACGTCAAGACACGAAGACCGTGACGCGTTAATCGTACCTATTTATTTTTAAATTTATTTTAGTTACACAAATTACTCTTTCCAAAATATTTTTCCATGCGAATCCAAAATTGTTGAACCTTAACATCCCCGAGAGAAAATAGGAAAGGGTTCTCATCCGGAAACGTTAATTGCATGTACTTATGGAAAGATAGAGTGAATTAGTTTCGGATATCAAGTTTTTAGTTCCGGTAGCTGCACATCCTTTGTGATAACTTCACCCTCCTTTCCTCATCTCCTATCGCCGAAAGACAATAATGACGGGGACTTGAAGGCATCTTTAAAATTGTAATCATTACTCAAGGAGATTCTGATCTTAGATTCTATCGAATTCCTAAGTTGGGCGTGCGCGTGAAAACTCGTTTCGTCTTTACGCATCACAAACGATCACGGGAATTTCCTAAACACCCTCAATTTACAACCACATAAAAAATAATAGCGCATGTAAAATGAAAAATAAGGTTTTACTCAGACGGAGATCAAATCATCATACACCCTATCTGAGTTACATCTGAAATCCTGAAAGCAGGATTTGAGGACATGGGAGGATGGAATTTGTAGATAATTTCTTCCACTGATTGGACGTTAGGTGAATCCCTTTTGGCCTTCTAAGTGACATAAAATATAACTATCTCGTAATATTACTGCCTTATCGGTAATTCTTATCTGAACAAAATCTTACCTGATATAATCTGGGGATGCGTTTCCTCTGGAAAAGGTGAGGTTTCATCTGATATCGTCACCAGTTCAGGTAAACCTCTTTTGCCTTTTTCATCCAGGTTTCAAAGAAAGCTGTTTCGTTCCGGAACAGAACTGCAAAGGGCAAAGCCTTTCAAACATTTCGCTGAAGACAAGATTCTCTGATACAACTTTTAGGGCAAATTTCTAGAAGGAAAAGAGAAGATAACCATTATTTTCCTTGATCTGATGTATGCATCAAAATGCTAGAACATATACATCAGCAATGTACTTATTCTACCAATCAAAAGTCACAAAAAATAAAATGAAAACACTTAATAACTTATACAGAATATATTAAAAAAAGGCGACAAGTTTTTTCTATACATCGACATCATCAGGCCTGAAGATGTAGATGTATAGACGAAATTGGGCGCCTTTTAAAGAAAAAAATTCAGAGGTAGTTATTAAGTGTTTCTATTTTATTCAATATGGCTCTCTTCCACAAAGTTGAGCTTCGTCATATCAGATTCCATTTTCACAAAATATAAATGAGTTCAGTTTAATAAAGAGGCTTGTAGTTTTGATGAAAATAGGATGATTTTGTTTTATTTTGTAAACTGATTTTGATCTAGCGCAAAATTTGCCTTGTCTTATTATTGTTGTTACTACCTTTTATTATTCTTAATTATTATTCTCTTTGTGTTTTCGTGGGTCTTTCTTCTTTTCTTACGTAGCTGTTTCCCTGGTCGCGCTTTTTTCTCTATTAACTTTCAGTCGTGTAGATTTTTTCCAGAGACCAAAATATTTTCCTTTTATTTTATTATTTTTCTCTTTTTATAAACTACCTAGCAGAAGGGGAGGTAATCCTGGTTTTAAAATATCTATCTTAAACCCTCATAAACTATTTTTTTTCATGAGCTTCCGAGTAGCAAAAAGGATTGTAGCTCACATTTAATTAAAATGATTCCGGGTTTGATCCTACCTATGAAATACAACTATAATACAAATATATATAATAATATGATACAAATATAGTAGCTCTTCCGGAATTTTACTTCAGATATTCATACCACTCATCCACTATCGAAGATTGTCATGGGCAACCAAACACATTTCAACCCAAGCAAGAAAAACACAGGGCCTAGCACACACCCCTGGTGAACTCACAGAGCAACTTAGAAGATGGGACGGAGTAAAACAGATGGAGGGAGAAGTCGACGAGAATTAGGAAAGCTGATCATAACGAGAGTGAATGGATAAGGAAAAGGCTATCCCATCTCTTGTTCTAACGTTCCAAAGGGGTGGTTAAGGGTCTGTGAGAGGGCGAGACGGCATCAGACCGACTTGTTTTCAGGATCGCATATTTCTCTTGTCATGAAAGGGAGCGAATCCTATGCGTCTTGGAGTAAGTAGGAGGTTAAGAAGCATTAAGGGGCTGTGAGAGGGAAGGAGAGAACCGGTCTTGGTAGGATGGGGAAGATGGAGACAAAAGGATAGGGAGAAGTCGATAGATAGCAGAAAACAGAGGAGAGGACTGAGTTCAGTGATGAATGGATGGGATTGAACTTAGAGAGATGGGGTGTGGAGATGGAGAAGAGAGAGGTTGGGGAGAGAATTTCTGGGTGATGGTGGTGGAACGAGGAAGGGAGCGCGAGGTGGATTCCGTGGTATGTGGGTAGCGAGTGAAATGGTCGGCGAGGGAGTTTTGCAGACGGCTTAAAAGATTTTTTTGCGGGTTTGGAAGACGGAGATTCCAGTGAAATTCTTTCTGTTCTCCTGAAGGAGGAAGGCGGCGGAAAGAAAATCGGTGGCGGACTGCCTAGCAAAGGGGAAACTCGGATGAGCTGATAGCGTACGTGGGAAATGATAGAGCAATACGTTTTAATTAGAGAATCTATGTCCTCGCAGCTCTCTACTGTACACGCAAATAACTTATATAAAAACCACGGGACGGAAAAACGTAAAAAATGACAAAATTATTTTCGTATAAAGAAAAACATTGGCCTCACAATATAGAATAAGAGATAATAGATGAAGCAAACTTTCAAATGTAATTTTCCATTTAGAAGGACGTATGTCCGGCGATATTTAATCTTCATGTTGGACCGAAAGGAAATATAATTAAGGTAATCATTTCCTTTCGCCTTTTAACTTTTACAGTATCATAAAATTAATTTATTCTTATAGGTAAAAAAATTAATTTGATCATGGAAATGAACTTCCACTCAGTCAAGCCAGAAACTATTGAGTTTTTACAGTATGGCTGTAGAATACCATTTCTAAAGATATAAACCAATAATACCTAGTTTATGCGAAATAAGTAAATCACGAAGACATGTTTACAAAAGACACAAGGAATGTCCTCATAAATGAATCCGAAATTGGAAACATGATTTAATAACTAACACTCCTCTTTGCGAAAAAACTCAACTTTATTGAAATGTTTCCTCTGATAGATTCGCATCGCCTCGCCTGTACCTCACAACCTTTCGGCCCACCATATTAAAACACTAAAATAACATATCATTATGAAGATGAGCAGGTGTTAAAAAAATCATCCGAATTCCCCCGTCGATATCGCAACACGGAGAAACATGGCACTCCATCATCCCTTAGATCCCATTCATTATATCTCTCTGTTTACATTTCGAAAAAAAACAAGAGCCTACCAGCTCGCAACGAAATAAAAACACGACGCGAACCATTATCCCGCCCGTAGAAAACATCCTGGAAGGAAGAAAAAAGCACGCCGCAGATTCTGCGAACGCAAAAAACCGGCGAACAGCAAAGCCGGGAGAATAAGATAAAATAAAGCGGAAGTGGGAGTTGGGCGGGCGGCAGGAAGGGCGTACAACCTGAACAAGTAACCCTAAAGGTACATGCCGAGCCTCCCATCCCCTCCCACATCTCCCTCCCCTGCTACATACCTCTTTCCATCCCACTTCCAATGCGCCCGATAACACGTGAAGGAGGTACCGCAAGGGACTGTCCTAGGACCTCCCATCCTTCACCACCAATGCCTCGCTCATACCGAGAGTTACCGCAACGTGTTGTACCACGAGGGGCCTAAAACATTCACTCCCTCATTCCATCCTATCTCCACACACCCACCTCTTTTACCTGCCTCGTCTTTGTTGCCTCCTTCATCCTATCAGCCCTTGGAATCTTGTCTGGCCAGAAAGCGATTCCTTCGACACAGCCTCCGCCAAACTCTTTAACCTCCTCCGCCTCCCGCTGCAGGAGGCCTACCAAACACCACCTCCCTAATTCCTCTCACGGTAGCCCCTTGGGGGTGGGCAGGGAAGGTCGTCTTCTGACAACCTCCTCCGCCCTTTTTCGAGTCTTAAAATCTTCCAACAACCCTATACTTTAGCTCGCCTCATAGGCTTTAAGTTCCTCTCCCATTCTTCCCATAATCCCATTCTCCTCGAGAATCTTGCGGTGTGAGAGCATATCCGGATGTAGCTTTTCCACGTTGAATGGCGGTACAAAAAATACGCCCCCTGAATCATGATTGATGTCGTCAGAATTGAAATCGATGTCTAATTCCACGCTATTGGTTTGTTGGGAATGAAAATGATCAAGATGACTAGTTGTAATATGAAATTAAGTTATTTAAACACATTTCGCCTTCGTATAGAAGCCAGATAATAATACATTCAAAATGCGGTCAATGAAATTCTAGCTTTCGTGAATAAGGTATAAAGTGTACATTTCCCAAACTACTACCACTGTTGTGTTTACTTGAAGGATCTCTAAAGATTCGTCTATCGCCTTCATCTGTAGTTAAACTGAAAGTTTCAATATATTGTCATTGATAGACAAGCTTATATGGGTTTAAAACGTAATTGAATGTGATATATCCTACGATACACATCTGGGTGTTTCCATATCTAAGTATGTGACATAACAGACCTATGTTCTCTGTTCAATTTTTGTATTTTAACTAATTCGAAGTATATGGATGCAAAAATAATTCCGATGAATTACTACCACTATATTATTGTTGAACATATAATATAGAAATAGTCTTCAGGTACATAACTAAAAAGTGTTATTCCGATTTCAGGTGAGGTTAAAAGGTATTTTAAATATTTTAAAAACTTCTCTGCTCCGCGGAGGAATATATATGGGATTTTATTTCCTTTTTAAATATATGTTATATTTTACCAACATGGAGTTATCTTTTCTTTTCAATCCTCAACATGTGCTTAAACTACAAACCATTTAAATTTTACCTTTCTTCAAAATATTGTTGGATAATTGGTATACAATTTTTGATTAAGTTTGGTGTGATTGTGATGAAATTGTTTGATCATTTTTATGTAATTGCTATATCTTTTTAATGTAATATATATTTTTTGAATTATTAGCACATAAGGATTATTCTCATAATTTTGTAAACAATATGCTGCTTTAGTCCTCGACAAATTTCTTAAAGAACGTATGCATAATATGTGTGTGTGAACGTACGTATAATATGTGTGTGCAGGAACGTGTGTGGTGCGGCTCATAAGATATTATCGGCTTCGAATTTGATGTAATTTTTCATAAAAAAATAAGTATCTGTATATCTAACTGATATATGGCATAAAATTAATTACGAGTTAAAAACAATTTTACTTTAGGCGAGGATATATCCATCATAACATCGAATCCAACTCAAACCACCCAGAACACGAGATCGGTAAAAGTAATACGCCCACACAAAAAAACCCAAGACCTGCATCGTATACACAACCGAGTGCATCAATTCTTCGTTTTTTTCATCCCCAACATAGTTCAAGAAACTTGGACTCCCTGTGGACGGGAAACCGGAAATCTCCACCAAGTACAGCCAACCTAATACAAAAAAAGATGCCGAATGGCCATAGACCGCGTCTTCGGGGTGGGTCATGTTAAAACCGCATCGATCGCAGTCCCTGTCATTTGAGCGTTCCAACACTTACCCATTTGGCACAGTTTTCCCCCATAAGTCACGCGGTGATCTTTGTGGTGCGAATTCCACCGACGGAATGACACGACGCTGCCTTCCAGATTCTCCCGTCCGTGCCGCGAATAACAATCGGCGGCACGTTTCTCTTTGGAAACTTTGTTTTAAAAAACAGCGGAGAGCGGATCGTGGCGAGCCTCTCGATACGTTCGCAGGAATTTGTTTGACGGGAAATAGCGGAATTCTCGGAGGAAATGGGGATTCGAAATAGCTGAATGCATCTTTCTCTGCGGACGCATCGGATGCAAGGCAGGTGGGGCGAGTGCAGCTCTTCCTGGAGACAAGCGACGAAGAATAATAAGAAGCTAACTCCGATGAGGGAATTGCGTCTGAGATTGCTGTAAGACTTTGACAGCAGAGGACAACTTGCAAGCAATTCATTGAGAACAATGCATTATAGAGTTGTGAATGAGTTTTTGTAGAAATTAAAGACCTAAAAACTAAGTATTTTCCACTAGCTATAAATGTGTGGGTCAAATATTGAGAAGGGAGGGGCTGATGAAGACTGTAGTTGAGGGTAGAATTCAAGGGAACAAACAGAGGGGTAGACAACGGCAAAAGATGTCGGATTATTTAAAGAGTGGGGTAAGTTACAAGGAAGTGAAGGAGATAGGATTGAATAGTGATTTTTGAGTACTCATGAACCTACCGAAAGGTAAAATACTCATAATGATATAAAGTAATAAAATTTGGAACACGGCTGTTGATGAATTAGAAGTTTAAATCTCCAGTAGCCGTCTTTGCCGGTGTTCCTCACCTCCCTCACCGGTATTTGGAGAAAATTGGAAGGATCGCCGTAATGTTTAAACCCTACGTACATTTCAACAGCGATGCTTTCGTTATCAGAGGCAAAAAAAGTACTTTGTTATCCCAAATTGTCTCTAAAAAGAGCGGTGATCCTTTTTTCCCCCGAAAACCGCCGAAGGAGGTCAGGAACGCCGACAAGGACAGCTATCGGAGATGTTAAACCTCCGAATTTATCTTGAGACTGATTTAATAGAGTGAAAATTGTTTGTGAATGCTGAATCTGAATAAAATTAATGTGGTCAATCATAGAACCTGGTAGAAGTTCGTAGAAACTATCCATCTACCTATTTATTTTAAAAGAAAAATAGCTTCGTAACTTCCACAATATATCGTATGTTTCTGTCGACCTATCAGAATATCTGTTTCGTCAACGTGTTGACATCATCAACTGATGAGGAGGCCAAACTGCTGAAACATATTGTGGGAGTTAAGAAGTGATTTTCTTTTAAGATGTTTTGTTGCTGAATCTGAAACAACGAATGATTTGTTTACTTTCATCGATTAGCAGCAAATGAAATGTGTTCTTTCCTATGCAATTTTTTTCCTTACGGCTAAGTTATGTTATTCGTACTGCTCAAGGATTGTTTAGATTTTCACATTGCTCAGTCCTTACCGGTGGATTTTCTTCTGAAGAAAAGTAAGCTACTTAAGTCCAACTGTTAAAATTTATTCCAGGAAATATTGTATAATTTCCTGAACAGCACAGAAAGAAATATTTTTGAATATATTTCAAGATATCCTAGTCATGTGATTAATTTATCCCTATTTTCAATTATACAGTGCTGAATTTTATTGATAGAAATTTTTAGAATCAGCTTCTCGCACACCCCTTTCGTGCGGACCTATTAGTTCTAATTTACATCGTAGCTCCATATTACTAGATGATTATTTCTTCAGACTACTCTACCAGCAGACTCTAACATACTGTTAACACAATCATAAATAGTAAGACAAAGGGATTTCACAAAAACGTTTTCTGCAGGAATACAAGTTTTCTCTGATGGTGTAGGATTTCTTCTGACAAAAAAATTCAAAATGGTATAGTTCTCAATAATATCCCATCATAGGACGAGGTGAAACCTGTTCATACCAGCTTGGAGACTTGACGTACTAAGCTTTTTGCGGAATAAGTCCGTTTTAACCCATAATTACAGCTATGGTCGTAAAATTTCTTTCCTCTTCAACCTCCATCATCTATTATAGAAACAGCGACAGAAGTGCGGGGAAATAGATTGCTGAGAGGCAGGCGAATATCTGAAATGCTATTCCAGCCGAGATCAAGAAATATGTCCGTTTCGCGTGATCTTCAGCATTCCGACAAACGGAGAAAATATGCAAAAAATAACGCTCGCGGCAGCGGAGGTCAAAAGAGAGCAAATATATTGTTTTTCCATCGCTTTGAGAGCTAAATATACATGGGCGATTTCCTTGCTCTTTATCGTATTGGAATGGGTTTGGAGGTGACTTGGCGCCGACTTTTCCTTATTTTCCCTCTTCTCTCGCTATTTCCTTGATTCGAGGAATCGAAACGGAATCCGAAACAGATAAATTTTCGCTGTTACGAAAACCGAACAAAAACTAAAAATTAGTATCCTAGAATCTGAACATAAATCAGAGACCATATTTATACAGTTTGTAGTTTTGGTTCGCATTCTCATTGAGTAATAATACTATTTTGACTGGAATAATTGATTCTGGAATTATCCGTAAATATGATATAGTAAATATTCGACGGGAAAGAGCATAGTTGAGAGAACAAAAAAGTAATTTATCAGGTAGTATAAACTTATGCAAGGTATGTAATATGCTGGTATATGTGTATAGGTAATTAGTTTTCAATGTTAAAGAATTTATTTAAATGGGTTACGGCTACCACCTGTGATTTGTCCCACTGCAGTAAGATTTACGAATAATTATATAAATTATAGATAGATTTAATTGGCAAATGTAACAGCTACTTGAAACTAACTAATTAACATTAAAATGTTCCTTTCGAAAGTTATTCTTTGATTATTTATAATTAATAATTAATAATTATTTTATTTTATTTTAAGAATAGCTACTAAAGAGCTATAAATGAAAGTAATAAACCTTTCTTTATTTGGGCGGGATTGAGATTGAAAGTCTCACCTTGTATACAACCCATCATCATCAATTCTACAATAATTTGAAGAGATACTATGAGAAAAGAAATAAAAGAAATGTGGATTTAAAAAAACTAAGTGATCCTCAGGAAAATATTTACACCCACGAAGAAGGTGGGTATGAAAAATTTGCGCTAACCTACCGATAGTGATAACTAAAAGACGATAACAAGAAAGAAAAAAATAAATACAATATAAATAAATACATCTATGTAATACATAAATAAGCATATATGGTGTAAACCATGCAATAGGGTTATTTGATAGGGGGAAAACGGCGGTTTGAACCGGTTCGACAGCACGAGGGAAACCGGAGACGAACGAAATTTGATATTTTCACTGAACCGGAACGCAAACCGGAAAGTAAACAAAATCAAGGTTCGATGCCCTGTTTCCGAGTAGGAAATATTGCCAAATAAATTCTCTTGGACAGAACGAGAGGCGACGGTGAAAACGCTTCTCTCATCGCTACCGTTACTCAGCCACTAATTCGAGCTGTTTATTTTTTGTGTATCGTGATCGAGAAGGTAACGGAGCGGGGCATTCCAAAAGGGGTTTCCATTTTTCGGATCAATGATTCCATCGTTAATACCACTTTGCGTGACGCCGATTCGGGGATCCGCGTTTATGATCATTCAATCCCCCATTTTTCCAGTTTAATAAGAACGCCATCGATTCCTTTTCAATCGACACTTCGGGGCGTTTCTCCACGGCTGCGAAAGGGGCATTACGGGCCCATTTGCGGGAAACATTTCGTGATAAGCGTTTTGTGAACTTGTGTTTTCGTAGCAAATAAATCTGGCCGTTCCCCTAGGGGGAAAAGATGGGAATTATTTAGACATTTTTACGACTTTAAAAAATTTCCGCCGTAAAAGATGGGATGGATTGGGTGTTTCCCCGAGATTCTTCCGAGATAGTTTCGGGGAAGGATGAAACATAATTCTCCCGAAACCGGGAATATTATTCAGGGGGCGACCTCCGCGGCGGTTTTAATGGAGCGGCTGAAATGTATATATTAAATTTTAGTGCGTCCGATAGTATCTCGGTAAATGAGATATAATCGTTTGCGTAATCAATTTTCCGCTTCTTCAGATGCTTATCATTCAAATGAGGAGCGGCGGTACGAAATTAAGTTCCCTTCCCCACTTTGAGACGTTAGGCAAATGTGTTAGCTATGAATTAATTTAAGGAGACCTGCGCAGGGGGAAGAGGGATCTATCCGGAGGTATGAAGTCTTTTGTTTATTTGATTCGAAATTTATTTTCAATATTGATTTACCGATTGTCTATCAAAGGGTTAGGATGAAAAGATTGAAAGTAACATATAGATCATCCAATGAGTGCATATAATTGTGGTTAGTAGAAAAACTGATAAAAAATATGAGCAAAAATACGGCACACATAAATCAGGAAAGCATTTAATTTCAGTTAGCACGAGAAGGATAGGAGAAAAAATCAAAGTGTAAACAATTGTGAAAAAAGTCTTGTGAGGCCGGAACTCGTACACGGATTCATTTAATTTTTCTATATGCAAGATTAATCAGTGGTTGGATATGCAGTTGCTAATTATGTATTTTGTTGATAAATATAGCGTCATTTTTCTGTTTTAGAGACCTCTCTCTCTTTATAGAGCATTTTTTGTACACACTCTCTAGGTGCTTATGACGTATATTTCATGCATTTTAGAATTAAATAGCGTAAACATCAGTTGATCACAGAGTTAATGGTTATATTACACAATTAATTCGTCTAATTACAAAAAAAAAATCAGAAGCGGTTTTAAGCTATTTTATATATTGACAGAATCGAAAATATTATGTGAACGTAGGCTTTTAAATCTGTAGAATCCACAAAGATACTACACAATCCATTGGTGTCATAAGATAAGGATACTAGATTCTGTCTCCTCAGATTCCGTTTCATGCGAAAATTAACAAGAAGGAAGAATTGTCTCATTTGAATACTCATTGCTGGGCCGCGTACTTGATAACATTTTTAATACAGCCCACCGTGGACTGAAAAAATGATTTCCGTGACAGAAATGATAGGTATAATATGTGCACAGCAAAAAAAAGTTAGCCATCTCCACTCCACTTTGGCAGACGAAGTCAAAAATACTTCGCGAGCGACGTAAAGACGAAAAATGATCCGAATCAAAACCTTTGATAAGCCCACCTCAAACATCAACTCCGAGTTTCATAAAATTATTTACCGACTTATCCGCCGGGGGCACCGCAAAAGAATCCCTCTCTCCGAAAAACGAAAGAAACGACAAGTCGAAGGAAATTGGAAAAAGTGTAACGATTTGCCTAATCAAAGCGCTGTCAAGCGTAGATAACCCATCTCTCTCGAAGCTCACCCATGTCAGGCTTCGACCGAAAAAAATACACCCCAATTATGTCCGATCCAACAACATCAGGCGGAGAGGGGAAAAAACTCGCCTCGGGACCGGGGAGATAGGATGAATAATTTATTACAGCCGCAAAGGAAAAATGAAAGGAAAAAAATTCGGGAGAGGGAACTGATTCTTCATCGCTTAAAAGTGTAATTTTGGCCTTCGCAGCTGTTGTGTGAGCATTCAAGGAGTTTATCTCCAGGTTCTCCTTTTTCCCCCCTCGCTCACCTTGATACACTTAATTGGTCCGTATTTATTCCGAATTTTCATTCTCGGTCACGCTATCTCTCCCTGGGAGAGAGCCCCACGAACACACGGACCGGAGTAAACACACACTACGAAGGGCGTTTTAGGGTGCTGTTGAGTTCGCCCTAAACGGTATATTCAAGCCTATTTTACGAACAACTATTAGAGCATTAAATACCACCGCAGAAAATAGTGGTTTCCCGCATTGGCGAGTAAACAGATTGAATAAGTGTGCTCCGTTTTTATATTTCCAAATATTGTGACAGAAACCGTTCAAAAGACGTTTGAATTCATGGAAAATAGCTTCTTTTTTGACAATATTTCCTCAACCTGTAAACAGATTATTTATGATATTAAAGTAATTAAACTATTTTTCTCTTCACTCTTATTTAGAATCTTATTCCCAATAATTATAAATTATTAAATATATTCTCAATAAGTATTTGCCGTTTCGAGTTAGCTACTCACTAACCTCCTTGATAGACTTGATAAAAAATACGTTATGAGGAAGAAGAGATTCACTATATGCATATATATATAACTCATATAAATACATATATATGCAAATGGTTACAACGATTGTCATCTTCATCATGACGCACTTCCACAAGACACCGCCAGCGATTGTGAATTTTAAAGAAATACGTAGTTTATGTTAGCCGCAATATCTTCAGTAGCATAAATTTATCTCCACATAACAAATCTTTGGTTTTATCCTTTCGCTTAGCTACATTAAAAACTGGTCTTCTCTATTTATAATTTAAAATAGTCTCAAAAGACGTTTATAATATTGAAAATTAGCTATTATTTCGGCCAAAACTCTCTCAAGGTTTCTATTTTTTTGTAATAACCACTACAATTGCCAAATTCATTATAAATACAAAGTAGACCCTGCTAAGCACAGACTTCTTGTCAGCAGATTCCTAATAGTAAAAAACTGTGGTACATATATAAGCCAATACAAAAATACATTATGATAATAATAGTAATTATCAGAGTCGATGTGTAACAAGTGATTTGGTCGTTATTACATTAGGATATGTGTATTATATGATTATAACTTCTTTGTAACATTTGAAAAAGTAAAGTTGGTTATTTTCAAACCGTTTTCTAGAGTTTGTTATGAAAATGCAATGGGTTCACTGATCATAAGGGGCAGTAATCTTATGTATAAGTTACCACTGTTTTCGGCTACCGAGATAGAACATGGACACATGGACTTCTGTGGTAGTCACGACAAGAGGGGGACTTGGTCTGCTACAAGTAAGGCACGAATTCTTCCTCTTTCCCAATCTTATCATTAGTTCTAAAAATCTCTACTTCGCATGCTACAAGGGTAGATAGTTAGAATCGGAAAACTAGTAACGATACAGCTGCCTATTAAGGGAAAAGGGTTTGGAAAGGAAAGAGAGAAGTAGAGGAGGGGAAGGAGATGGAAATAAGATAAAAGGGAATTTATATCGACAGAGTCGTGGAAGTAGATCCGAAAAGAGAAGAGCGATGGACAGGAAGTGGAGGAAGCGGGCGGGAGGTGTGAAAACGAGTGCGGGAATACGGTGAGAGTAACTTGTGGTGGGTTTTCGTTGGCAACTTAACTACCTTCTCACCCGTGAGATAAGAGAAACCCGATTTATCTCGAGAGAAAGGGTTGAGTTCTTATCGAAAGAGATCGCAACGTGAAACGCTCGCCTTGCGCTGGAAATGCCACTAAAAGTTACCTTATTTTTTTGGAAAATTCAATTTGATCCAAAACATCACAGACATATAATTTTAGTAATTAGTAATTCAGCAGATGTTAGTAATAGTAGTATTGCTAAAAGTACTATGACAGCTTATGTCATTTCGCACATGGGCTCCCACCGCGAATTGAACCCGTCACATCTTTCATCATACACGCTGCCCGCTTGACTAACCGGAATCCATATACCAAACATTATAACAGCGATTTCACACACTAATGCATTCAGCTATAATTTGTAGGTATGTACATACATATTACAAATTCAATACCGGGCCTCATATAGGTATGTAACTGAGACTATATCCCTAAGGGAAATGCAATTATAAAAATAAAAATCTATACTATGTTGCGCAAAATTAAATAGTTATCATATAATGTGAAGATTGAATCAACAAACTTTTACATATAAATTGTAGTCTTATTTTAAAATAAATATACATGAAAGAACGGGTTAAATTTGGTGTAATTTCATTTATTAGATTGCGGAATCCTACCACAAATCCAGCCTGAAGTAATAATAATGAAAAAAAGACTTTTATGCGGCGATATTAAGACTAATACGTCTCTTCCTACATATAATAATTCGTCGTATAAAATTTAAAAGGGATAGATAGCTTGAAAATAAAGTACATCGAAGAAAACTACTATACTAAAATCCTAAGTTTGCGCTAAAAAAATACACAATATCAGGAAAGCATTTGAGAGTTATTACAAATAATTATATTTAAACGCAACATATACATTTAATGTTTGTAATTTTTTATGCAATCTTTTGTCTGAAGAATTTGGGGCATTGTAGAGGTAATATAATTTTCTAGAAATCAAGTTTCTGTCAATAAGGTGAAATGTCTTCCTATCAAGTTAAGATTAAATGTTGATTTCTATTTTAATGGGAATTCTATTTCACTGTCACAGTTGCCGGTGAGATATTCGAGCAAATTTTCCTCTGAGGACAAGTTGAAAAGGGCCATAAAAAGACGATAAAATATGTCAACGAAAGCCGTAATTTAAGAGGGGAGTAATTGATAAGACCGATATTGCAGCAGCGAGGCAGAATGAGAAAAACTCAAAGAAAAACACGAATTATTTAAAAAAGGTATTAAAAAGTTGAAAGGGGAGGAATATAAATCGCAATTATTCAGGGGAAAATGAAATAATGATAAGGGCACACGACGCGTTCGGTAAGAAAAAGTGAATATGCGTTTACATAAATACACAAGGAATTTGCATACGCGTTTATATGAGCTCATAAGTATATGCCCGAGTTTGCATATAAGGGCGCTATAGAAGACACAAGGGTGGTTGGGGAGACAGATAGGGGAGAATGAGAAATGAGATTTGAGGGCGATAAGAATATTTATAGCTGTTAGCCGCGAACGCTTTTTCCGGAAAGGTGCATTAGAAGCATACCGAAATTATTACAGCTTTCTCTTTCTTGTTATATTTCAAACTCCATCTGATAAATGACGCGCATGCATCACGGGGGTCGTGGAAGATAATAATCGTAAATTTGAGACTATTCTCGGCCGAATTAGAAATGCAGCGGAAAGTGTGAGGTTTTTATGCGCTCGCTGACATGATATGCAGGCGTATCGTGTTGATAGCGTTATTCGAAATTCGTGAAACCAGGACGTCGACGTTCCCTCCTCCTGCGATAATTACGTTTTAGTGGACAAAATGTTGAGAAGATCTACTATGATGACAAAATAGAGACAACTGGACATTAATATCCTTAAAAAAAGAATTAGAGGTAACAATAATGCTCAGACTAGTTTAAATCATTGAAGAAAATACGTTCACAGATGTTGTCAATTTACATTAATTGCCGAAAAAGTTTGTGTTCAATATTGAATTGAAAGTCAGTAAGACGGATAATAATATTACGTCTTTATTTCGACGAGATTGAGATTAAAAGTCCACTTATTCGTCTAAACTATCGTTGTACATATTTTGTGTATTAAGCAATTAATTTAGTGATAGTATGAGGAAAATATTAGAATATGCGTGGATAAAACAATAAGATATAATCACGGATAAAATGTCCACTGAAGAAAAAAAGGGAGGGGGAAAGTAAAAAAACCTGCAGAAACCCACAGATAGCAATAACTAAAAGTTAAAAATAAATATGACATAAAATATAAAACACATTTACATATATGCACAACTACATCAATATTCACATTAAAGTTTACACCTCTAAAATTGTTGTCAATTTACACGAAAAATCGCCAATATGATGCCAGAGAAAATCGATTCTAAGGGTCTTATCAATCATTCAATAAAAAATGCATTATTTTCAAAGAAAATTGGTGTATCTAAAATTTACATATCGCAAAATACCATAAATTTTCCTTGTGTTCTCTGTATATCATCTTAAGAAATCGAGAGTAAAGTAATTTTTTGTTGATAACTGACAATTTTTGCAATTCAAGAAACAGTGGAAATTATGTTCAGGCGAAAAAAATATCAACGGTACGCCAAATTGTTCCACATGGCATCATTTTACTTTTCCCTGTTTTCATAAATAATTTAAATTCAGTACTATCAAAATTTAATTTAATTTACTACGTTGAATGCATTCCGTAGAATTCCTTTGGAATAACGAATAATGGGGTGCCTTTAAATTTCTTATATCGGGAGAAAAGTTAGCAATACTATAAAATTCAAGAACATTTTCGAGATGTTTGGGTTAAACCATGCCGTTGAAGAGTAATGCAACAAAAGATGCCTTGGAATCCTCATCCATACTCAGATAGGTATGCAATTTCAATCAATTGGAATACTTATCCCTGTCGTCGCAAAAAATTTCGAGCATCCAATACATGGGGTAAAAGATTTGCATCCTCGGAAGACCTCTTTATGGTAACCACTCAGCATTCTTCCATCCAAATGTTTTCCAACCGTTAGATGGGACTAAACACATCCCATTAGCTCATCCTTTTGAAGATCCCGAACAAACGGAAGCTGGAAAATGCCGGAATTTAGGGGTTGTTTTGAGGATGAACAGAAGAATATTTATCTGAATGATACTTAGCCATATCTCTGAGGTAATCATCGCGTTTTCCGATATAATCCTTTCCATTAAGCACGAATCGTAAAATATAGAATTTTATATATAAATATAGAATATAAATTTATAAACTCAGGAACCACCTGAAGAGCCAAGTATGGCTTAGTTTGACCTTATTTTAATATCTTCAACTTCTATCGAAATATTCTTTTTCTGAAGTAAAACAGTCGGTGAGAATCGCGCGAATCAAGAATCCTATCAGCACATTTCAACTTTTTATCAGTCTCTGGAAACGATAATCAAATTCAATGTAGATAAAAGCGACTGCGATGAAATTTTGGATGATGAAAACGAAACAATCTTTTGGGGCGTTACCCTTTTTATGCATATTTGTTCGGGCTCATAAATAAGCAATTAAAATACGCAAACAAGTAAATAAAGACATGAACGAATGAAAATTATGTATCGTAGAACGGATAAACAAATACATAGGAGTTTGCCGATGATTTTGTAAATATGGGGAATTTAAAACCTCGCTTCATGTCATTTGGAGTTTTACGGAAGTGAATTTAATCGTGAAAATAACAATTAAATTAATTGAATAATTAAACGAGATTGAGATTACGAGAAATTATGAATTTGAAAACATTTCGCGCCTTTATAAAGGATCATTAATCACCCTTGCCAAAGAGTAAAGCGAGTTAATTAAAAATTCATTCGTTACCATGTAAAAATTTCGAGCAATAGCTGAATGCAATTTTTATCTTATGTTTTGCCATTAGTTTACTGCTTATATTTTTCAAAATGATATTTTATAATTGAAGTAAGAAAAATTATATATCCTGCAAGCCGCCTTTCGGCGTTAATCAATTAGAATAAGAAGACTGGTGAAGCTTCAACCGCTATCTCCAGCACTACCCTGTTAGTTATTTTTATCTAATAATCCATGTCCTATGCTCCTTTCACATGTATAAATACATAAGTGTTCTCTCTTTGGCAGGTTTGTACCTCTTAATAATGCCTATTTGATGTCACTTGGAAGCATACCCCACCATCTAACGTTTCTTGCCTTTTTCATCCCCCTGGTATAATTCCTTGCATTCTACCCTCAATTATATTCTGTTAGTCTCTTCTCTTAGTATATGACCCACCGTTGTCGACGTTTAATTTTTATTATTCACGTAGGGATGAGAAGGTTTTAATTATTAAATTCATATCAAGGATTTTGATTATCATTTCCTGATTCCTTTTTAGAAACCTATGGTAATAAATTCCCTTCGTTTGATGAAGGCTTCTTTGGCCAAGATTTTTTTTTACGAATCTCATCTTTGCATCTTTCATCGTTAGAAAGAACCCTACCAAAGTAAGAGAATATATCCATCTGTTCTTGCTTTTCCCCATCCTCCCTGATCGTTAACTTAGCTCTCAATCTTTTGGTAAACCACATTATTTTACTTTTACTCGTATTAATTTTCATTCTTAACTCCCCTGCCTCATTATTTAGTGAAAATCTAGTTTTTTAGTCTTTCTTTTAATAAACATCTTTTTAGTTACCCATACGTTCATTTATACCCCAAACTACCTCGGTTTATCGTCTAGTGCATTCACAAGAATTTGTAATCGCTTTTCGTAATGGCACACCATAGCTTTGTCGCAAGAAAAATACCTAAGATGTCGAAGAAATACTACTTTAGTAAGATCACACATCTGAAGTCGATACCGTCAATCGAATCCATAGCATAAGTGAAGGAAAAGTCTACCCGCGTCTGTAGTCATGCTAATTCCCTTAGCTATTCCACTCGAAAAAACATCATAGAGCTTTATCCTCTCAACGCATCCCGATCTTCATTTAACATCACGAGGAATCGAGCACATAATTCCCAAATCCCGAAGTTTACCACCACCGAACGATCGTCGAAATGCGGGCTTCCATCATCAATCAAGGCCCCCCTACTCGGCCCCTCATGCCCAAACTTTTCGGGCGGAATTCCCACACTCGAAACGCAAGGAGGTGGGCCCCTTACACGCAGTAGAAATAAACGCGAATGGTATTTCCCTCCCGCATGCTACAGCGTATGCCATTTCATACCGGCACGAAATCGTCGGCAGATATAAAAGAGGGGAAACTTTTCCACGGCGATTTCATCGGATTTGTCGTCTTTTTTTTCCTTCCTGGATTTGATGTGCCTTCGTTTTTTGCTCTGGATGCCATCGGGCATGCCGGAGACTGTTGGGGCCGAATTTTCATATAAATATATCGAAGAGGGGGTCACGTGACTCCAGCGTACGAGCGCATCGAAAACACGTGGAGAGGATTTGAGAGGCGGAAAATCTGCTCGTATTTACTTGCGGGGAATTTCCGAAGCTTTTTTGACCCTCCGTTTCTCTTTCTGGAGGAAATGCAGAGGGGCCAGAGGTAAATAAAGGGGGCGAGTAGGTAAGCAGAAAGTTGGACGGAGGAATTGATGTATCAGAGGGCAGAGGAGGAACGGTCGGTAAATAAATAGCGCCTTTATTCGCGCGAGATTGAAACTTGAAACGTCTTTACTTTGGGCAAAGAAAATGTGTGTTCACTTGTAAATATGAAATTAGAATCAAATAAATAATGTAAAATAAAGAGTAAAATGATAGAATCCGCTTATAAATGCATATAAATTAGAAATAATAGTGGTTATACGTAAATATAAAGTTATAGTCTAAATAAACCGTAAAATTTCTTTCACCTAGGTATCCCTTTTCTTTTGAGAGAAATAAATGCTAATTATACTGTTGTAATATATATATTTCACAGATTTAAATTTTACGAAATAAAAGTTTTAGTAGAATGCAGAGGTCTGCAGAGGTCTTCAGAAGGTTACGTAGCTGAATTTGAAATACGTATCGAGCTGGAGTATAAATTGGGTACGTTTTGCATTAAACAAAGTACAGGCCAAAATGGCGCCCCAAACGAGGGAAACGTATTGATCGCTTAGAGGAATCTTATATTGAAAACTTTAGAAAAATAACTATTTATATAAAATTAGTCTGGAAAACAATTCAAGGATGTACTTAGCAAGCCTAGCTCAATTTTTGTATCTTGGAAGAGATTTTCAAGCCTAAGAAATCAGCTGGTCTCTAGGATAGCCTAGTGGGTAGCGAGTTCACCTTTAATGACATTTTGGACGTATTCCTTTCACATGTAATAGAACTTAATGATTAATGGAAGGAAGATAAATGGAGTTATATTTTGTATCAAAATAAATAGTAAATCGTTGCGAACAAAAAGAAAAAATGAGCTAGAGCTCCATACTTCAAAATACTCTACATTTAAATTGATAAAAATCATCGAAATCGTAATATAATTGAAAAAGAAATAATTATGCACATATCAAGTATATTGACTACCGATATCGCTTTATGATAATTTTATATGCATTGCACAAACCTTATCAGTTCCATTAATGGAGTAGTAACACTCAGCAATACAAGAAGGAATCTTTCAGATTAGCAGCAGTTTAGAAACGACTATAACGCTATATTTAAAAAATTAACGAACTATTAATCATTTATCAACTTGGTAAAAACTGTAATCTTTCTAATACCGAAACAAAATTATTCCTCATGTAACTTTTATTCAATTCAAATCATCTTAAAATAGATAAAAAAAAAGAAAAACAAGAACTAAGAATTCCGCAGGCGTGCAAGGTAACGATGGATAAAATTAAAATCTATTCTTTATATCTTCTTTTCCCATTCTCATTGCTGTACTGCTAATAGAAAAACCAGCAAGTTTAAAAGTCCAAACAATAACCGCGATGAAACCGAGGATAAAAATCCAACATACTTCTTCTCAGGAAAAAGAGAGTGAAAAATACGAGATGACGCGGATAGCTGGGAAAAAAGACAGCGCGGAAAATTAAATGAGTCTATCAAGATTCGTCTTTGTGGGTGAAACATGCGTGCCCTTAAAGCTGCCTTTGTACTGCAGAAACGAGGCTTATCATTCACTACGGCAAAAAACGTGAAAATGATACGAGAGTTAAGAAAGGTAGTATTCGAAGTAATGGCTACACTTTCATAATAAGCAGAGCGCGCCTGAGGTTTCTGAGATAAGCATCCCATTCCAGCAACTAACAAGACCATTCATTTATGAACCACACGTGGGCATGGTACCAATCTCAGGCGGTGGTAAACCAAAAAATGTGCTCTACGACTTAACGGCGCGGATATGGAGTATATCATTTCCGACTCCTTCCCTTTAGTTTCTTTGTGCGAGATAGTTATGAGCTCCACTTGAAGAGGAGATGGCGTGCTCGCTGAAATATCGAGGAAGAAGGTGAGAAAAGAAAACTCCATACTTTCCTACCCATTGAGCCGAAGACTAAAATCTTATCTGAATAAAATGCTTCCGCGCCGAATCGATAATACTATTGTTGATGGTTTTACATAGTCTTTCATGCTTATTAAATAATATTGACCTGAAAGCTACTCAACTGCTAAGAGAAATGCGTGTGAAACAAAACTGTCCAACCCTTAAGTGCAGTGATGCACGAATTTCTTTTTGATTTGTTTAGTAATAAAAATGTTCCTAAAAACGAAAAATTCTTAAATTGATAATAATTTAATTCGACAATAGTCATAAAGTTATTTGGTAAATTGCTTAAACAATTAAGTTCCCAGAATATCATGGAAGAATAAAAGTTAGTTGTTCGAATTCTAACATAAATAGTTCAACAAAGCTGTCCAACCATTTAATTCAGTGCTGTACTACTTTGTCGATCAAGGAGCCCTTTATAAGATAATTTCAAGCTTGCTAATTAACCTAATTAATCCACGATTGCTAATTTCAGTAATAAAAAATTGGTAAATACGAAATTTACTTTTAACAGATAATTGTTAAATGGTGAATAGATGTATAAAGTAATTTGGAAACAAAATAGTGTCTAATTAAATAGCTTAAAAAATAAAGTTACTACAATTTCATTGAAAAATAAACTTTTAAAATCGATGAAAATACTAAAATCTGTATAGATTTTATGCCTCCTCATTTCAGTTTCATACAACCGGTGTACTGGTTTCCTCGAAAATCTAAGTTAGTATTGATATTATAGAGGCATGACGAAATTATAGTTATAGAATGTTGATATCATTAAAAATTTGTATGGAGGGTTGCGGGCCGCATAATTAATAGCTGAGGACCGAACGTGACCGCAGATTAGCCACCTCTGCTTTAATGCATGCGAGCGACTTCTTTAGAGCA
This sequence comes from Sympetrum striolatum, assembly GCA_947579665.1. NCBI lineage: Eukaryota > Metazoa > Arthropoda > Insecta > Odonata > Libellulidae > Sympetrum > Sympetrum striolatum. Next base: position 68,792,898 of record OX388348.1, read on the forward strand.
TTCAGATATAGTCTGATTTTCAGCCATTTTTAAATTTTGAAAAAGGAAGTGTTGTTACAGAGAGAGTTGCATCTATGGTTACCTTTTTCCCCTTCGACAACTTCAGTGTGTTATTTTGTCCACTGATTGATGTGGAATAGGAGATAAAAAGAAAATATAATAATTCATACGAATAAAATCTATAGTAAGACTTATGCAAATTTCGCAAAGTATTAAATTTAAGATTCATTTTCATAAGTATGTACCCTCCTGGCCAAAATTAACGCAGCACCTCCCTAGCGATCCTTACGGCCGGTGCTGCGTTAATTTTGGCCACGACTGTACTTCCATAATCACTAGCCGCTTATTACAGACAAAGATATTTAAGAATTTGACTCTTATTGTACCACTCTTTTGCGGGAATTTACATGTATTTAATCCAATTTATGAGATTAAAAATTGATAAAATGAACGTCAGTCATGAATACCCTAAAATCATTTTCCAAAATGTTCTGATGGCAGATCTTTGAATTTTAGTTCAATGATATTTTCTTCTTAGAGTTATGAATATTCCACCTTTAGCTTATCTCATACATGAACAACTTAAAATATTACCACGAAAATTCTTATTTCAGTTGATCTCTCAATTAAAAAGGAATGCGAACCCTCGTTGAAAAGTTTTACTGAAGGAAAAAAACGCAAAGTATGCAAACTTCACAAAGGTTGACCTAAGCGATATAAAAATGACACGCAAGATAACATAAAATAAATGACAAACATTTTGGTTCGAGTGAAATGTGTGCTGAGAAGTCTCTATTTGCAAGAAGAGAGACAAAATTAATAAACCCCATAGGAATATATGACGATAGTTTGTTGAGCTAATAAACCTAACTAAATCTTAGGAAACAGTAAGTGAGCAGGTAAAAAGAGGGAGTTGATAGTATTAGGTAAATGTAAGAACGGGTTGGCACGAAGTGGACAACACATACATTCATAAGAGTTCTACCCTTTGTTAGGTTCATGTGCGTCAATATTCCCTATTCCTATCCAGTTTTTCATTCCTTGCTTGCTTATCTCAAGGTCATCCAACATCTTTTTCCTATGTAGCCGTGCCTCCCCTCTCAATATTTGACCCACCCATTTCCTCTGTCGATGATTAACTGCTTCAATTAAAGTCCTCTTCTCCTCAGCCATATCCAACAACTTTTTGTTTGTTTTCCTATCAATCCAATTCCCAATTTACTTTTTCAATTCTACGCCACACCCACATCTCCAATGCAGTCAAACAACTAACTTCCTCTTTTCGTAAAGTCCATGTTTCACACCAGCAAGACGCTCTACACCAAGGATTTTATCGATCTTTTCCTGGTTTCTTTATCTACACCTATAGTCATCAGTTACCTTCGTTTTGCTAAGGTTTGCTTAGCCGGAGCTATTCGTTTTTAAGCCTTACTCTTTTTCGAATCCCATCTTTGCATACAGCAACACATAAGAAAAATAAAATCAATAAATGATGCAATGAATTTTTAAAAATAATGGCTTAAAACCACCAGATAACATAATATATAACTGCATTGTACGCCTTTAGATGTAATTATATTTTGGTGTCATTGCTTATATTCTCATGTTTAGAAATGGATGACAACATTTTAAAAGTTGATGTTATTTTACTGTTAAAGTTGAAAGCAACTGCTATTAGGTAGAAACAAATACTTCATTCAAAAGGAATAATTTAAATGCCATTATTTAACGTTGAAAACACTTGACATTGAAGAGGTATTCAGCAGTGAAGAAAGAGCGATGATAAATACTAATAGATACTCTCTTTTCAATCTTAAAAAATATAATTTTTCAATCAAAAAGGAGTGCTATATGATTAATATAGGTATATTATAGGTATAATATAGGTATAATATAAGAAGGTATACGACACTGTAGACAAACTGATACGTAAAGACTACACTCTAGAGAAAAGGAAAGTGGCAGTATGGTAAAGTAGGAAAGGAGGATAGCTGTTGGAAAGAGGAGACAAAGAGGAAGAGAAACATAAAGAACACGCGAGAGGTAAGGGAAATAGAAAAAGAAGAATAACGCCATTCGAAATGGTGTTGGTCACGCGATATAGCCATCTTCTGGCGGTGGGAGGAAACTCCCATTCAAGACAGGGACACATTAATGGAGAGCAATCTCTTTGCCCTCTGGCTGGCATAAAACTTATATTCCTTTGTTGATATACCAGGATTATGATGGAAGCGTTTCGCGTGATGGGGGAAACCCCCAAAAGGGTCGTTACTTTTTATTATTTTTAAGACCATCGCGTTTTGTTATGTGAGAAAAGGTCGCAATTTTATCGCCCGGACTCACGGAGAGCAAATGAATTTTTTATATAAATATATAACGGGTTATTATGGCTTCGTGGGCGGAAACTTCTGCGAATTGAACGGAGCGATATTACCCCTTTCACTTAACGATATTCTTGTTCCAGAGGGCGATTAATTTTTAACGAGGAATGCAGTGTAGTGTATCCGATGCGTTTGTGGCCTTAACGCTGCTTCTTTGTTCGGACATTCTTACTTCGTAGCAATAAAAGTAACGTAACAATACCCTTCTTTCGCAAGCATTACTTCTATTTTTTCAGTTCCTCAAAGCTGACCTCATTGAATTTCTTGATAATAATATTGAATTTTGTATTGCAATTTTGTGTATGAGACATGCAATTGGGCTTCCGGATAGTCCTGTGGACTGCACCTTTGGTGAAAGCGGTCCCTGGTTCAATTCCAGGTGGGAGCTAATGTGCGAAATGACCTAAGCTGCCGAAGTACTTTTAACAAAACCTCTACTACGATATGCAATTTGTCCATGGCATGAGTAAGAGCTCCAAGTGAAAGCTAAAGGCAAAGTGTTTCTACAACGAATTTACTTCTGTAATAATAAGGCATTATCTTATATTGTAATAACAGAATACTGGAGAGAACTAAGACACTAATGTTGTTGCTTCTGCAAGATTGTTATATGAGGTGAATCAACGAAGGACTTGCTCCTGTCACAGCCACAGTAATTCTGGATAACAGGGAATCCTTCGGCTCGTGAAACAGTGGCATAGTTGTGCTCAGGCTTCTGGTGATTCACTTAGATAAAGACTTCAACTATACCCACAGTGTCATTTCGTACCTTTTCATTAGAACACCCTAATAGATCCTCTACTTATATATAAATAAATAAGCAATATATATGTATGCGTTGATGATCAGTAACGTTTAATACTATTTCCTTATGTAAACTATTTTTCAATAATTAATGTGTGTAGAATGAGTGTATGCTCCATTAAAAATAATAGCAGATTCATGATGACCATTAAAAAGCATACCACCTAAGATCGCAGATTCAGTTAGTATGTTAATCTTTGAATGCAAATTATTTGTAGAAATAGTATAAGTAATTTTCTATTTAGATTTTTAATCAATAAAAGGGGCGGATTTGCAATTATGCGGACTAGAAATACTGAGGACCTAGCCGTTATGGGACCCAAAAAAATGGGTTTTTAGTATTTTTTTAAAGATGTATAATCTCTTCTTTTGGTCTTAAAATTGCATTCCTGATTATGAACTCGGATTTCTGAAATTTGCCCCTACTAATAAACGAATCACTTTATGTCTCCAAAATCATCTGAAATAGAGCATGATAAACAAACTATTACCGGTAGATAAAGATTGAATCTTGGCCTATTTTTTCTTTCACTGATTTTTAATTGGGAAAATAAATACGAAATATTTAGATATATCCTATAGATCATGCCCAATCTATGTTTTGATTACTCAGAAAGGGTAATTCCTCTCACAAAGAATTACTTAAATCAGCAAAACACTTGGGCAACTATGATAACTATCGGCGTTTCATAGAAATTATGATATTGGTTGAAAATGAACGTGACATTCTGATTTTAAAGTGCTTTGAGGATCTTCTTTTACCTCAAAACAGTAACTAATTCTTGATTTCCGAATATTTTACGGAAAGGTAGGTTAGTATGCCCACTTCCAACATCTCTTCAATTATCCACAGTCTCAGTCAAGATATTGAAACTTTTAAACCGTTTACTTCCAGCCCCGCTCAGACAGAATCATAACAGACGATTTCCTCCTCAAACAACTCCTTTGAATTCGTAATCCTATCATCCATCACAGGCGTTCACCAAGGTGCTCATCGATGTTGAATAATGGCCGGCAGGTGGCTTGTAATACATGCCAACTAAACCCATTTTAATCGACTAATGTCCCGTTTGGAAGGAAGGAAAATTTTCTTTCTGTCACTTGCGAGAAATCGTCCTGAAGTCCCCGTGCTTATTGATAACATATTGATTATTATAATTATGGGGCAATAGTAACGGGGTGGCTTGGGAATTAATAGGTTGTGCAAATAAAGGGTTGCCCATTGCTTTTTTAATAACTGCCCAACCGATTTTTCGAGCGCTCAATGCTTCTTGAGTGATTTGAAAACCATCATCTGCAATTTCCACGACTGCTTGCATGCTATTAATCACTATAAGTGGTTAGGTGAAACAAAGTAGTTCATTTCCTTATTCAATGAAAAACCTATTTAAACCATTAATTCAAAATATCACTCAGGAACCAATGCGCAGCTACGTAGTCTTTAGTCAGAGTTAGTTGTATAAAAGAAGGAAATAAGCCCTAACAGCTAAACAAATTTAGTGACAGTCTTTTATTTTTAATACGAATAATGTTAGAAGTTACTGTGGCCATCATCCATCTTCTCTAGCTAGTGCATATAAAGTCTCCAATAATTCACCCAGAGCTATTTTAGATATTTGGTAAGAATTTTTGGAAAATTATTCATATCAGTAAACATGGCGAATTGTGAGAGATAGAAAAAGTTAAAAAAGAAGAAATCGCCATCTAAGACACCATATTACTTCTGATTGTTATTTATAAATTGGTATTAAAGAAATCATTCCAGCAATCATATCTTGATTCGTTGAATTATTTATCTTTTGGTACAAAATATGGTAAAATGTATCCATCACCTACTTAAGTTAGGTTGTTACCTAAAGAGGTATGAGGGATTCTGAAGAATGTCAGTATTTATGACCTCTTCTTATGGAGTACTTAAAAATGTGTTACCTGTAGATTGTGCTTCACTTATAAGTTACTGTTCCGATTGAAATTGTAAGTAATTTTGACCACATGTAGATTGCAATTATTTTCTAAATTTATCTACTAGCAGTGCTATGTTCATAATAATAGTAATAAAAAAATCTGATGTGGCCAGCACATGACTTTCTCCATATATAAGATGTAAATAATTATCTACGACAGTATTTTCGAACTCTAGATTCAATCTAAACTTGGAAGATAAGCGTATATCACATTATCTTTTACGTCACAAACATTATAAATAATGTTTTTCGGGACATGTTCGATGAAAAACGATGAAATTGGCCTTTCGCCCACAGCGCCCACAAAGTACATAATCAGCAACTTCCGGTTTATCAGTATTTCATAAATAACTCCTAAAAAATCAGTTATACAAAAATATGTTTTATACAAAAGTTATAGTAAATAACATTTTATAAAACTTTTATAAATAATAGTATATACCTAAATATCAGATTAATGGAGATATGTTGCAAAAACGGAAACGAGCCTCGAAAAGTAAAGCTCGATTTCTAGGGACCCCAAAACATGTATTTCTGTTTAAATCTTGAAGTCGATTTTTTTCATGAAAACAATACTTTCTCTATACTACGTATATGGAGAAAGTAAAAATATATGACCATGTTCCACTAATAGCATTTTGGCTTGAAGAAGACAGCAAAGTAGAACTACCTCATACCTTATCTTGTTTAGTAAGCCTCCTCTACAAGATCAGGGTCCCTAACGTTAGAGAGGGTGAGGTTCCAACCGGCCTTCGGGCTGAATACTTAACACACATCAGAGGATCCAGGAGATCTTTTAGTTCGCTAGGGATGTCAATACACCCCTTGCCGCGCACCACCTGCGGCTTGAAAGGTTAACCAGGAGTAAAAGTAAAAATAACTTTTTCCCAGCAACATCCAGCTTTCGGACAAATGGAGACATTGAAAGAACAGTTGAGGGGAATCGATTTTCCATTCCGACGACGACCACCATGAGAGAGACCGGGGCTTCAAAAAGTAGACCACTTTGAAGTCGCCGTGGTTGACGACCTTGCGGAGAGCGATCGTAAACAAACAACGTCTTCACGCTTAATAAGAACTTTCTGAGCCCTCGCGTGGGTGGAATTCATTCCCGGAAGCTAAACAAAGATGCCTTAAAAGATCCTAATCCTGAATCCCTTCAGTTGGGCTCCAACCGCACCGCGGAAACGAGGGAATCTCCTGGTTTTAGGCTGGTGAAGCGCTCGCCCAAAACTGCCGTTCCAAGCTCATTTTATTTTAAACTTTTAAGACATTAAATATCATCGCAGATACTACCACCTGGACTGGTGCCTAATTGTAGACCTTAAGAACAAATAAATAAATATACGGTTTCAGTGTAAAAAATTGCCTTTTCGAAATTTAAATAAAGAGACAAACCTTTCAAAAGACGTTGGAAAACGTGAAAATAACTACAGTTTCAGCCTATTTTATTTCAAACTCTTACGAAATTAAAAATCATCGCAGGAATTTTTTAATTTCTGCATTTACGAGTAAAAAGATTCAAATTTTACTTTCTCTTTTTAGAACTGCAAATAAAGTATCTGAACAGAGGTTACACATCATCAATAATAGCAAATTTTTCGCCCAATTTTATATTTAACATTAATGACATTAAAAATCATCACATAAATATGCAATTCTCTGGAGTGTAATTAAATATTTGTGAGTAAAAAGATTAGAAAATTGCGATATTGCAATGGAATATGAAATAAAGCGACAGAAATACATCAAAAAACTTCGAAATCATGCAAAATAACTATTTTCTGTGCCTATTTTATTTTAAAATTTTGAAGCATTTAATATCGCAGAGGTAGGCGTTTTTATGAGCAAAAGGAGTTAAAAATTCGTTTTCTGTTTAGAAATTTAAAGTAAGTGAGAGAAATTTTTCAAATGACGTTTGAACTCACGAAAAATAGCAACATTTCGGTCCAAATTTATTCGCTTATTTTAAGCGCATTCGAAAAAGTAAATAGCGTTCGGTATTTTTCAAATCTTGCTCCGGAGTGTGTTATCAAAATTCAAGGGGTGCACTATCTAAAATCGGCAGTAATCTTATTTATACCAGGTGTAGAAGTATGAAACCGGAATCATTTTTGTAAAAATTACACTTCTGTTATTTGAAAATTATCGTAAGTATCGTAAATAATCTAAAATCATCGTAAAGTATCGTCTTCATCCAATAAGGCTTCCAAATCCTTGTCTTCAAACTTTTTCGGTGGTTTCCCACGGTCTTCGTTTCTCACGTAAAAAAACCACTTTTAAATTTTTAAACCACTCGTAGTACTGAGTTTTACCAAGAGCATGCTCACCGTATGTTTCAACAAGCATTCTATGCGATTTTGTTTCAAATGATAGCAGAAAACCAATGCTGTCCGCAAATCATAGTTCGTAGGTACAAAACTCGACATGTTTGAGGGTATAGAAAAATATACCAGTATATGAAACTTAGGCTATTGCGTGTTGACAAACTTCGTCAGCTGTTAGAGGAAGAAGATGGCACAGCAGAAGCGGTATAGGTATATATAAGTAAATTCCGGTTTCATACTTTTAACCTGGTAAGTTACCACAATGTTCGCCTACCGTTGGATATGACATAGAGCGACTTCATGTAGCTGTAAAAGCAGTGGAAGGAGTGAACATATATAACAAGTAAGGCACCTATCCTTCTCCCCTCCCCACCTTATCATTAGTTCTAAAAACCACCATTCTTACGCGACCGTTAAAATCGGAAATCTCGCAGCAGCAGGGGGCGCGAGGAACTTGGAAAAGGCTCTCGGGACTTCATAAATAGGCTGAATCCGTGGGTTATGCGGGTGGATCAGGTAAAGGAAGTCGACGGGGATTTGGCGAGGCTCCGGGAGGTTGCAGCGCGGCCGGAGACGGCTTAAGCAGTTGGAGAGGGCATATCCCATTGTTTGAAAACAAATGACTGGAAAGGAGCGGAGGGCGGGAGAAGTACTACAAGGGGTTGGATTTTTCCCTTTTGTGAAGAGGATGGCAAGGGATGTGTGCACGAATGTGGTAAATCTGGGAGTAGGGAAGGGCTGTCTGCTTTTACGGCGGGCACACACGCATTCGCAGGGGTCGAGCTGACGATGAATAGGAAACTCATGGATGGATGACCATTGGCTGGAGAGGTTCTTGGGGGAGATTTTCGTAGCGGATAAGAAGTGGTGGCCGCATGTGAAGCTGGGAGAACGCGGTGACCGATAAGGACACGAAGGAGAATCGTAAAAAGGGGAACCGAGAAGGAAGAGGGAAGTAAAAAGAAAAGTAACGGGAAATTGTAAGGAACCGTGGGGGTGGCAAAGGTAATAAGAATTTATATACGCTTCTATATCAATAGGTAGAAACTCGAATACTACTACTCTAATATTCTATTACTAATATTCAAATACATATACAGCGAAGTTTCATTATTTTGCAAGAGCGGAACCCTATACATAGGTAATATATGCGTTCTAGAAATTCATACATCTTATTCTACGTTAAATGTATTATTACGTTCTGCATTATGTTTCTACGAACATTATTCTTCTGTTGGTATTCTTAATTAAGTACAAGTGAGAGAAAATAGTCTTGGTTGTATTAGTGATTATTTTTTATTACTTCTTTCTCTATTACTATATATTTTTTCATTCGAAGAAACTAATACACCCACCTGACTGTAAGCAAGTAAAGAAGTGTTTTCTTCGAGTACAATAATGAAAGAGCCATTAATACTAGAACATCAGAAATTTGTATAAGAACATCAACCGAAGGATGTTGGAAATTTTAAGTTGCTATTATATACATGCATGACCAGGTTCAGCATGAAGCTATAATAAGTGTTGTATTTCGGACATCTATCAATTATTTTGAATTTGAGAGGAATGAGAAAGCGGAGTGCAAAAGATCATTGCAACAAACGCAGCATTCTGTAACAATAATCAACTTCAAATAGATAGTGCAAATCGGAATTGACAGTTAAGACAGCGAGTTTTTCTGCAAATGTAACGTTACGATAAATATCGCCGAAAATGTTGCAGGAACACCTGAAGTCAGTATAAAAAACAATCAGTTCGAACAAAAATGTCTCTCAATAATGAAATAATTTCTCTATGGATTCATATACATAAGTTCTAATACAAAACATATACAAAAACCCTTCTTAGTAGAGCTTCGGAGGACACTAATCGTGACGCCATGGATATGGTGGATGCATATGAACCATGCAATTATTGTATAAAAAATTTTTTCATATTGCCACCCCATTATTTCCATACCATCTTCTCCCAATGGTCATCTATGAAAAATATTATTTCTACGACCTAATCTAGAGAATAATAAGACAAAATAAAAACTGCTAACATATAAACAAAATGACTAAATGGCAATTTTTTCCCTAGCCTTAAATCGGTAACACTCGAATTAGAAGGAAAGATGGTCGGCAATGAGATGTAATTCTTTTGCGTCAAGCTTCCCCTAGATTAGAGCAGCGACCCTCGGGGGGCAGTGTTATCCACTCTGGGAATCGCTGGTCTATCGTATCCCACCGACAGTCAAATTCATCCGTCGGTTAGCTATAGTGACAGGGCACCTGCCTTTAGTAAGATGATGATAATGGTAAGCAGGTATAATATTTTCCAAAAGATTTACCCTCTGATATCGACCAAGTGAGTACATCATAACATTATTTAACTTACAAGGACCGGCAGCTTGAGCCCTACTTCGCTTCTTCCTCCATCCCTCCGAAAAACTGTTTCAAATCATCATGACCAATACTGTTGATGCAGGAGTTACAACACGTTCATTCATATCAGCAATGAAATATTTTCATTTTAAATTTATACAATTTATTTTAATAGCCCGCTAAAGCACTCTAAATAAATGAATGTCTCGCAAAGTATTGCAACTTTTCACAAAATTATCAAGGAACCATATAAGTGTTTTAAACCCTTAGATATTATATAGCCCTCCGGTTTAGATATATGTGATATAAATAAAATGCTTTCCAAAATCAGCAGTACTAATAGAACAATCCCACGGTTTTTGTTTTGTTTCTTAACTTTTTGTAGCGATTAGTTACTCAAAATACTTTCTTTGGGTTTCTTAAACGATATATTGGCATATTTATTTTGGTAGTAATAAAATAAAATATTAATTATGAAAGTGTTTAAAATTTTTATATTATTATTATATTTTATTATATATTATATATTATTGCATATGGTATAAAAATCAACTATATAATTTACCTCAAAGATAAGGACCAGATTCACCTTTATCCATCGCTACAATTCTTAGCTCATGTTTCAATTTTAATTAGCGCTAATTAGATACATCACTAGTAAGGTATTGTATGTACTAAGCAGGATCCTTCCGGGGCACCAAGGGTGCTTTTATTTATTCATATTTTTATAAAAGAAATTTATATAAGTCAAATTATTTTTATTTTGTTTTAAATTGATGTGGGAGATTTACAAAAATATTAAGAAAACTATATTTGTTATAGAGACAACAGGAGTCATTCTGGGGTCCACCAAGGACCCCCTTAATAGATAAGGGTAAAACAAATCTGCCCGAGAAGTGTGGGACCTGGATTCGAGTCCCAGTCATGTGGCTATTTTCACTTCCATTTATCCATGTGTTTTTTCAGGTGCAAGGTGCAAAGTAACTTCCTTCCCTCATCCTGGAGATACACCCTGTACTTTCAGCTTGTCAGCTGCAAAAATCGAGCACGTTTTACTAGTAGTAGCAGACGAGAGCGCGGAACAAATAGGTCCAGCGATCTAGGCAGCATCATTACCGCCTTTCACGAGGGGGACGAGCGATTTTTTCCACAAAATTACGCCACCGACAGCGCGGCCGAAACGTCGAGGAGCAGAAAGAAACAACAAAGGTGGAAAGCGTTGCGAGGGGCGGAAAGAAAGGGAAAAATGGGCACAAGGAGCAGAAACATCACAAAAGCGAGGGCAAATGAGGGAAGTGGGGAAGGACGGACATAATGGACGGGGTGGGTCGGGGAAAGGGTCCTTTGAGGGAGAAACTGCTGAGGGTGTCTGCAGAGAGGGGAAACCAATCAAGAATGCCCCCATCCATCCCCGAGGTGGTTTGCTTTCGGTGAGGGAAAAAGGAGCGCATCTCAACTCTACAAATGGTCTCCCGGAACCCCTTCAATGGTCGGGGAACCCGGGTCCCTGAAAAAAGAGGGGCGTTCTGTGAGGTGTGGGATTATTGGTGAAGAGGAGGGTGTTATGTTTAGCACCCTCCATCACGTCTCCGCTTTCTACTCGCGGCCAAATGCCGTCCTAAGAGATGTGTATAATCCCCCCGCTGGATGGGGACTCATAAGTTTTCCCCGCCTGACGTATCGTTCGTTAACGAGAAATGAAGGCCAAAAATTTGCTAAACCGTGCGTGACCGTATTTTACGACGGAGAAATTTCCCAAACGGCGGAACGTGAGCGATAAATTATTTGCTTTTTTCCACCGACGGAAATGTTTTGCCGGCATGTGAGGTAGCTTGGAAATAACGACATTTTGTCTATTTTGAAGGAAACCTTTCACGTGCGCTATTATTCCGCCGAGGATTAAAAATTTACGCGATAAAATATTCGAAGTAAATCGTGTACACCTATAAAACTTCGACCAGCAAATAAATACCAGCCCTCTTTGAATAAAAAATCAGCAGTCATCATTTAAGGAAAATCATTTTATGAGATATTGAGAAATTAATCATTGTGAACAGAGAGAGAAAAAATGTGTAATAGTTTCCATTAAAAAATCAAACTCAGAAAAGTTGACTGTGTCAAGGCATCTTCAAGTCGAATTGAAAATTATTTTGTGGAAACTACTGAATATTTTTATTTCTTTCTCTAAGGCGTTCCACCAAGTCAAGTCAAAATGATTTCAAAATCGTGAATAGCATTATTAATTTAACAAGAGTAACAGCTACACAAGAAAAACTTGGGAAATCTCTACAAATGAAGTAATTATACATGATGGCAGGCAAATGATAATGTAACAGGTAGATTAAAATTTAGTTAAAAGTCGAAGAAATGCTTGTGATGAATTATGGTCTTGAGGAAAGATAGAGCGAGATACTAACTGGTATTTACACCCCCTGAAACACGCCACGAGGCAGCATGTAGGATGTTGTTAATGATAGTGGATAATATTTAGATTCATACACGCTGGGAACCTCTCTTTATTGAAATTCAGTTATCCTTTTACTCTACAGTTTACGTACATGTAAAAATGTGAATAAAAAAATGATCCTTAATCTCCGAGATCTGCCTCAACTGTAATTAATACTTATACACATTTTTATAGCTTCAGACGCTCGTGGTAAACATACTGTAAGAACCCAGCATTACAGCGTAACCTCGTGTAACTATTTCCGAAAATACTACTGAATACTAACTGAGAAAATCGAGACAACATACTTAGGTGATAAATTCAGTTGACAATGCTTTGGCTGTCACAATTATGCAGTACTCCATCAAACGTCTTTGACCAGCAAAAATTCCCGAGTCAGCCTTCTAAGCCTAAACCGGGAGTGCGACCATAAAGTCCCCTCTAATCCCAAATCAAATAAGAGCGAGCGGACACAAAGGGGAATGTCCGAACCAGATTCTGAATATTTCTTCGGGGGACAATAATTTTCCTTAATGGAAATGGAAATATCCGAAAGTATACGAGCCACTTTATGTGCGTATCTCCCGGAATATCGGAAAGGGCGAGGGGAAATGTTAGGCATTAAAAGATGTTTTGGGTACACTCGGATGGGAATGCTGACATTTCAACTCCCGAATGGATTTCTCGCCAACGACCGTGACATGGTACGCTTCGGCGAACGCATTTTCTATTCATGCCAATCCTTGCTGGATGATTGAATTATACTGTTAACATAATTCGGTTAGCCTTCATAAAAGTTAATCATTCATGCGTAAGCAAGGATAATGAAGATGACGTGCTGTGAAAAAGAAGTATTGCGTTCGGGTGACTACTTTGAAAATACAGGTTTAATCGAATAAAAATTAATGCCGCTTTAATAAGTTACCATAAAGCCCTTTGTATTGGTATAATCAGCATACATGGGATATCAAAAAATATTCCCTTTATTAAAGTTGGAAATTCTTGGTTATGTTATTAGCAAGATTCAGAATAACCATCAATAAACAAAAAAATATGAGGTACTTTGAAAGAAAATAAATTTGTATTTCTAAGGAAATATATTTATTATACTACGTATAAATTATAAATAATAAATATAAATATGTCTGTGGAAATTACCAAGTACTTTTCTTTCCAAGTTTCTTCTCACAAAGGTGAGCTTGAGCATATCATATTTATTTTGGAGAAGATGAGCTATACCTCGTGAAGGTACTTATAAAAACCTTAGGAAGGAACATTTGGTAATTTCTTCTCTTATAAAATTTAAACTGAAGTATTAAAAAACTAAGCCTTAAAAATATACACCTTTTATTTTAACATTTATTTACTCATTTTTTCTATATATCTACTGAAATATACCGCAATGTATGTACTGATGCAATAATTCAAGTCTTTTAATAAATATAGTCTACATAAATTATAAATAATAGATACAGCTTTGAGCTCAGAGATATACTCTAATAATTGTGTTTGATTGTTAGCTTTCAATGCTCGAATTTAGTGGACTTCTGATGACAAAGCATAATGGACTGAAAAAATCCAACTAACCATCAAAAACCTTTTTGATGGATTTTGGTTTGTTAAATACATTAGCTTCCAATGTCTTTGGAATTTAGACAATTAGCTGTACAACTCTCTTCATATGTTGATCCATGCCACCTCTTCCTGAACACAACTACGGAATTAATCTCAAAATTTATAATGGATAACCTGATATCTAGTATAGCGAACGAAACAAGGAAACAAACCCATCACAGACGGAAACACGGAATTGCTCAGACATGCGAAACGAACAAAGGAAAAGACACGATTTGGAGCGAAAATCACGAACAAACGCGCTATGGAAATAGTCCACACTCGTATCTCAAAAGATCTCTGAATTTCATAGAGTCAACAAACCAGAAACGACATTCGTCTGATAAGACCCTCGCCACGCATCCGTGAAAGACTCCATCAAACTCGATATAATTAAAAAAACTCTCATTTAGCGAGCTAAAAATCGTTAGTTTCGTTACAAGTGTATAATTTCTACGTCGGCGGAGCGAGGGAAAAAAGTCCAACCCTCCAGTCGAGGGAGGCAAAGTGGAAATTTTTTTCCGCCTCCTTTCCTAAAGCCATTTACGACTGCGAAACACGACCTCGAAAGCAAACCTCATTCTTGGTAGCGTTTCGGTCTGCGAACCACGCGAGAGTCTTTGACATGAGGCAAATGACTGCGGAATGGCTGACGAGGGTTTTCAAACAGTTGTACGACTCGAGGGTCCGGTGGAGGGGGACGTGCGTGAGTGGGTGAGGGGCTGGAGAGGTGTTATGCGGTAGATAATGGAGAAGGGGAAATCCAAGAAGGCAGGGGTTATGGATGGCGGTGGGCGAGAGAGAGAGGTTGGGGAAAGAGTTGTGATAAAAGGGATTCAAAGGGGCGATAGCGGAGATTTGGAAAGGTGTGCGGGAAGAAAAATGGGGTGGAAGGATTGGCGAGGGAGGAAAAATTTCAGGAATTCACTAACAAGTGAAGGGTGGGTTTCAAAGGATTTCGTCGGGGGAGACTTTTCGCTCTTTCTGTTCATTTTTGCGCCGCCGAGAATTTGTTCGCTCTTTGAAAGTTTTGCGGAATTTTTCAGCGTGACGTGAAAGGTAAGTTGTTAATGTCGTGGGATATATAACGCTTTTCGACCTGATACCTTTAATACAAATGTTAAAAATTACACTATTTAAATCTAATAAAGAAATGCACTCCATCTATGCCATTTCTATCCTTTCCTAATCTATGTATCATTAACTATCTATTCTATCTCTCATTAGAATATGAAGCCTATCCTCGCCTCAAGTTCAAAATTTCGGTAAAATGAGCCAATTATTTCACAATCACTCTACTAAAAATGTAATTATCTCGGTAAATAGGAAGTTAGCTTCATTAAAATCATTTATCTAATATTTCTGAATCAGTGTATCAATTCTTTTCACTATGAACTTCCACAAATCTGTATGTGCAAAATATTGAAAAATATTTTAACTGCTGGCACAGAAGAAGAACTAAAACAGTATGTTGGTGAGCATTCTACAAAATCTGCAAATTTTTCGCTCCTTTAGCAAAAAGATAAATACATAATCGTGAGGCATTTCAAACAAAATAGAAGTGAATGAATTCAGGAACTGGTATTTGGCGATATATTAAAGGAGTTACATTATGATATGAAAATTTGCAACAAGAAACTTGAGGAAAATGAAAAGAAAAAAATCATATCATATGAATTAAAAATGGAAAAGCTGCCCTAGAATGGTATTCAGAACTGCCACGTAAATTCTTAACTGCAAAAATAAGGAAGAAGAAGACACAATACTTGTCAGGTCCCTATTGCTAAATTGATGGCTGATATAAGGGATGTGTCAGTTATCTAGGAGAGAAATAAAGGGCTTGAAGTGCATCATTTCGGAGCTTATAAACCTATCACAGGATAGTGAACACATGTTTGCATTCAAAAGAACAACCTTCCAACACTGATATTTGAAAACACTACTTTAAAATTTGAAATTAGTACTATATAATTATTAAAGTATAATGATAAAGTATATTTGCAACAAAATAAAATTTTTCCCCAGCGATACAAGACGTATAGCTATTTTAAACAATAATCAAATAAGAAATAAATGATTTGTAAAATATCACAAAATAAATAAAAGAAGAAACCGATTTGAACGTTGCTACGTCATCAGAGAAGTTGGTACAACTAGTTGTGATAATCATCTACTGATTGATATGCTTAAGGTTAACAGCAGTTACAACCCACAATTCCACAGGAATAATATTGTAGCGTAGTGTAGCCTGTAATTGTATAATTATCCTATTTCACTGTAAGTTGTAGGTAATGCTACACTAGTTTAGTATTGACCTTATGATATAATTCTACCAAGGGTAGCGTAGGACCATTAATTTCACCTGAGAATATCCGAGAGAGAGAGAATTAACGTCGACGTAATTTCTACGTTCACACCTCTGTTAACAACGGAATTTACAAGCAGAACTAGGAGAGAACGAGAGCAATAAAGGGAGGCGAGAAAAAAGGGTGGGAGGTGAGAGAGGGAAGGAGATAGACTAATAGGGAGCGAGAAGTGTTTTATAGAGCGGACTAGGAGAAAAAACGAGCTGGGGGATGGCGTCGGAAGCAGAGGAATAAGGGTCGGGATTTAGCAACACCCAGCGGGGTCATCGAGTTGGTACAGCTGTCGGGGGAGCGGGGGGAGCAGGTAATGAGTGTTAGAGAGAATTTGAGAGCCCGTAAGAGATGGAGTGCAAACATTCTTTAACGATTTTCGTGACATATCCCCACAAGATAAAAGCACACACCTCAAAAGCCCACAAGACAGAACCCCACAAATATAAATGCTCACACGGAGAAACCTCACAGTAATAAAAGCCCATATTAAAAACATATTAGAAACAACATTGAAAAAATCGATAACGAAACATGATAATGGCGTGATGTACGATATATATATATCTATGATATATCTATAAGACAGCATAAATTTCACTTTCATAGTAGTTATAAACGATATTAAGGTTATAAATAACATTAATAATACTTCATAAGTAAAAATAACCGAACATATCGGTGAGCGTGCTCCAGAGCTCCCAAGGTCTCGAGTTCGATACCCGGCTAATCAGATTTTTCTGGTTAGAAAAAGTGTGTGTTCGTCCTTTGTTATTGTCTACTTTTTCTTCTATTATTGCCTTATAAATCGATATTTGTAGAGAAATTGGAAATTAAATATATAAATAAAACCAAGGAAATAAATAAATCAAATACTTTAATTGATTAAAAGAAATACATTAATAAATAAAATAGATGAAATAAAATAAATAAAATAAATAATATAAATAAAATAAACAAAAATAAATAAAATAAATAAAATAAGTAAAATAAATGAAATAAATAAAATTAATAAATGAAATAAATAAACGAAATAAAATAAATAACAAATCGATTTTTTCTTTTAACTTTTGTATTAAATTGGCCATGCGCGCATTTCAATATACGATCATTTGTCCATGTGCACTTTTAAGACTGTGGGCTTGTATTAATATTTCTATTTTATCAATGTGACGTATTGTCGTTTTGGCAAATATATCCGTATGGTTATGTCACGGTTCTTTAACGACCGGGCCGCCAACCCCGTGAAAGACAGGGCTTCCAACCTCGATGGCGTCTTTCTTCCCCCTTTCGAGAGTGGCAGAAGTGCCATTAAGAGAAACGGGTCTCCTCTTCAGATTTCTCGCGCCGCCGCTCTTCAAGCTCTCAATAAACTCATTTTTATTTGGGGGAGTGCTGAAGAATTCGAAAAGGTGAGGAAGGAGGGAACACTTCGCTGTTTACGGCAGGTCTCGATTTTCTCGGGGTTGATTAAGCCCGGGGGCGTTCGAGGAGCGTGAAAATGCACACCGATTTGATGCGCGTACCTTGGAGCCCGTGTCGACGTATAATTACGCTCTACGGATTAAATTTCCCTCGGTCTTTTTATTGATAGATTGCGTATTATTGCTTCCCTTTTCCATAAAAGAGCGTAATGGTGATTTCCTCGAATTCCCGTGGAGCAGAAAATGCGCTTAACCCGTCTCGGAGGTGACGTCGGAAATTGAGGATATAAGCTCTCTCATATTCTATAAACTGATTACAATGATTTCTCTAATGACTATTAACAAAATAACTCATTTTTGAAAGTCATCTTTATTCTTGACTCGGCTAACGAACACGGTTTGGTTAACGTATGCATTGATACATGCGAATGCATTATTATAAATAAAAATTGATTCAAAAATTATGAAACAAATAATATTAATCCATTCACGTAAAACGTTAAAATAGTATGGTATAATTCTGACCAGTTTTACACGAAACTCACGTTAGACTCCTAAAAATGGTATGTTTCCAAAACTAAATCGATTTTGGAACAATTTATACTAGTAAATTAAAAATGACGACTTTTACTACTTTCTCCAGCCTTTAATTGTAATCGGATCATATTCGATAGCCAGAGCAACACTTCACTACTTTCTATAATATATTATAGGTAAATTTCGTCATAAAATCAATGAAATTTGAAACTAGATGGAAAAATCCATTTAACCATATTCATTTCTCAATTGTCAAATGCCCCATTCTCTATCATAACTGAAAATGAACGGAAAATCTATCGGCTAATGATTTAATTTATTTTTTAAATAATAATTACTTTATTTTCGTTACATGCATGTACAAACATTCTTAAAAAAAATGTAATTTGAAAAGTGAACAAAAAACTTTTAAATCCTGCCTTTGATATGCTTACAAAAATTTTAATCTTCTTAAGAAAAAAAAACAACCAAAAATAATCACATCATTCATAGTTGTTCACAGTGAG
This sequence comes from Sympetrum striolatum, assembly GCA_947579665.1. Classification (NCBI taxonomy): domain Eukaryota; kingdom Metazoa; phylum Arthropoda; class Insecta; order Odonata; family Libellulidae; genus Sympetrum; species Sympetrum striolatum. The sequence goes on from OX388348.1 coordinate 68,811,624, forward strand.
AAATAAAGATACAACCAACTCAGTCCTGCTAAGCATCAAATGCTTGTCAGCAGGTTCCTAATTTACAGCTTAGCGGTACTCATTGTAATACTCATTTACATTACATCATTGTAATACTCATTTACACGATAAAGTTTTGAATGAATTTCTTTGCTGGTGAGAAGAATATATATATGTTACACCCCAAACATGTAATTGCCCATTTCATGAAATGGGCAGGCGCGTTGTCCATTTCATGAATTGGGCAAAAAGTTGCTCATTTCATGAAATGGGCAATTACACGTTTGGGGTGAAAGGAACCCTACCTATCCTGCTCAACCCATCGGCGCCGCGCATATTTCACGATTTGTAGCGGAGATTTATTAATTAATTAAATATGCATATCATAGAGGCATGAATTTGGTTACACCTCCAGAAAAAAGTTTAAGCATTAAAATTTCAATCACTAATGTAGATTTGTATTGCATAAAACATACATACATAAGTGTTCTACATTTTGGTTGGTTTATGCACCTCCATATACCTCCTATAACATTTTCAATTGAAAATTTTCCTTAATACAAAAATTTTATTATTAGCACCTGCATGTAAATCATCACAGACAATATTCTACAGATTTTACATTAGTGTTGTATTAAATATTGGTATTTTGATTATAACTTTCAGCTTATCCTTTTTTGTAGCTAGTACTTTATAGCTCCCTGTCAATATTGTCTCGGATCCTATCAATTTTCAGCACGTGGACTCTAAATATCAGAATATAAAACAATTATGAATGAACGTAACCCAAATGGTACGCAAAAAGCAAAAGTTACAGGATACGTAAATAATTAATCTTATTTCGTGCAAAGTATGCACCTATTCCGGAATGACTCATGCATAAAGAAAGTAACACATAATTACGAAAGCGATTAATCTTGGTAGTGCTCCCATATGGAAGAGCATCCGTCACATGGAAGTAATCCACTTAAAACGTATTTACATGTCGATGAATAATGCATCGACAGCCATTTTCCATTACCATATTACCTATTAATATACCGATTCGGCCGCTTACAACTCCATAATTAGGGGATGATTAACTTCATGATTCTCAAATTGAGAGGCTATTTCGATGCCTTAAATTTCCGCCGATCTGTATTTTTTTCTCCTTAATGGAATGATTGATTCCGAAAATTAGAAAAATGTCGAAAGACATCTTTTAATTCATGCACTTTTATAAGCACGTTCGACATACTATTATAAACGAGCATATTAAATTTAAGGAGAAGATATTTAACAGCAGAACTCAGAACGAAGACTAAAATATATTCACAAAAAATGAAGGGCCATACACAATTTTGAAACTTGAGATTTTCCAACAGCTAGAATATTCACTAAAGAATAGATAAAGCTTTTTCTAAATATTTTTGAAAAATTTTTTTTCTTGGTTCTGCCATTTTGAAAAATCAGCAATTATAATTCTAAAAGCCAATTTAAATTAATAATGAGTAGGAAAAATTTAATTGGAAAAACTATTTCGAATACCACTCAGAATTTTCCCCTTCTTTGTGGGTGTTTTCCTGTAGCGGATATTTTTTCCTAAGCTTTTCTTAGGTTTTTTTACATCCGCAATCCCTTCTCACATTTTCTTCTATTTTCCTCTAAGTTTCATTGATACATGTAATATACTTATAATAATGTAACAACTAAACTACAGGTTAGATGGAAGAGGAGATTTTTTAGTCTCAATCTCGCCTAATAAAAACCCCTAATAATAATAATAATAACTATTCGTTCTAAAGTCTCCTTTTTGGCCACAAACTTTGTTTTTCGATAAATAGTTTCTTATGGGAATAAGTAAAAATTAAATTAGCCAATACAAATTTTGCAAGTTCCAATATCGTTCGCCATTTATAATTATTCTTCATATTAATTAGAAAATTAGTATAATCTGTATTTCTCTGACGAGGCCAAAAAAGCGAAAAGATAACTATCCTAAAATTCATAAGCAATGTTACTCGTTAATCGAGGATAAAAAATGCATTAAAATCATAAAATATTATGAATATTATCCAAACTCTTTATATATGTATAAATTAATGGGGGATGTGAAAATTAAAAAGGAATTAGTTCCATTCTGTGGACATAGTTCTTACGAGAGTTCTAAACCGATCTTCTGCGCAATTTCGCACGGATGCATAAACGACTTCCCGGAACTCGCACTTCAATTTTATACCGAGGATTACTTGACCAGTAGACGGCTATGGCGGTGTTCATGAAGGAGATAACCTTTTCTTTCATGAGTCGATTACTGATGTGGCTGCCTGCCAAAGGTCGTTGCTATTATCCCTTTCGTACCGCTCTAAGACCGCGATCGAAAAAGACTTCCTTAGAGAAGAGGACACAGTATGAATATCGTTCGCATAAATCACTGAGAGACTCCAGGGATAAAGCATATCCTGAATCCTTTTTCTCGAGAAAGTATGGTCAGGGACGATGCAGTCTTCATAGTGAGAAAAAGTAAGATACCATTCCTTCTCTGTACATTAAATTTCGACAGTTTTTCCACATGAGGTTGAATTATAATATAATAATAAATCATGTTATATAAACTTAATATTTTACAACAAGGTATAATATTTAGTGAAAGAGTAAAATTATTTTAGTGAATAATTTTTTCCGAATATTTGTGCAGAATATTGCTGTGAAAATTTATTAACTGTTGAATTATGAAATTATATTCTTTTCAAATATACGTATATTTGAAGCAGAGAATGGATATAAATTTAATTAAAATTTATGATGAATTATTACGTTTAATGACGCTGATCTTAAGATAATTTGAAATAAATTCTGATATTTGTGGCCTACGTATTATGGATTTTCAAAGAATATAATTTCGAAGTGGAAATAGTTCACTTATGGCCAATAAATTGAACGGCTTCGTATAGATAAGATGTCCACAAATAAATGTAATATAAGACGGTTAGTTATGGCATAAGACTAGCTTCTTCGTTATGTCTAAAATTTCCAACGATACCAGCAATATGAAAGGAGATAGATACAGGTAAGAAAAAAATAGAAATACAATTAAAAATAAAATCGATTAATGAATTTAAGAGGTATTGATTCCAGCAGCCCATGCAGGATACTCTTGGTCAATTTTTAACTGTGTTTCTACTCTGAAAAAACTATAAAAGCTGATATAAATTCATAATTCAAGAAATAATGCATTTACCGATCATAAAAGGGATTGCTTAATTGAATAAATTGAACTGTTTTAAAACAGATAAATTGAGTAATTGTATTTTGAAGGAAAACTTCCATTAAATATTCTATTTCGCGAATATTTACTTTGGTCCAAGTAATTTTACATAAGAATACTATTTAAAAAAGAGCTTACTACTAAATATATAGTAATGGAACTTTACGATTGGCAAGCCTAGGAAGAAATTGTTATTCCCACGAAAAACCTCAAATATCTGATCCCGTACTTTACTGTAAACGATACTTTACATTTTTATTCCATTCCGACCGATAAAGAACCGGCGGATCTTGAAATTCCACGACCGATATTTTCCGACGTTCAAGACATTCTCATTTGTAAACCTAATGTACGGCCGGGATATGTTTTACGGACGAATTCAGCTATATCTTATACAAATAACATTTCGACAGCTAAACTGCCGGAGTAAATATCACGTCACAAAAGTAGTCCGGGTCACGACACACCGATATTCCAGCTCCGATAGCAAACAGACGGTCGGAATAATTCCTACACGATTTTTTCGCCGTCTGTTTGAAATAGTTTTCTCCGATAGCCTTTATCGAGCAAAATAACCTCCGTCCCGAATCACGCCCCATCAGCACAAATCAAACAAATCGGATCAAACGCTTGGAAGGACGGAATGAAGCGGGAGAAAAAGATGAAATACCGCTTTCTTTTATACTTATATACCTAACATTTATCCCATCCTGGGGTTATCGCGCTTGCCTCATCTTTGGTTCACAGTACAAACAAATGTTCCCAACCTTACGTATTTCTTTCATTCGGTCACAACTATTTACACTTTTCTTTCATTTATTCAATTCTAACTCCGTAACTTTAGATTTTGCGATTTATCTTGGTTATTTTCCTCCTCCTTCCTTCGAAAATCTTCCTCATTTTGCTACCATTCATATATACAATGTATAGTTAACGTATATGCAATGTATAGTAAGAGGAAAGAGTCACAAAATACTCCAAACACCGTCAAAAATGACTCATTTTTGATGGTGTTTGGAGTATTTTGTGACTATTTTCTCTTTCACAGCAATCAGCGGAAACTTCAGGATAAATGTATAGTAATGTTAGTTAATTACCCATTAACCTGGTGTCTCCCTTGTCGGTACAAATTTTCATTTCTCGAAATTGTTTGGCATCAAGTCGCCACGGGTTACCATAATCCAATCGCAATAATATTTATTAGGTAAGTTTATAATAATAGTAATAATTTTTTATAAAAATAATAATAATTTATTCAAGACAATATTCAGTACAATTTAGAATATACAAAAGTACAATAACCAACAATGAAAGATAAAAAAATATATATATGTAAAATACAAAGAATAGGTTACCACACACAGCTCAAATTTGCATAGAATTAGAACAGTCTGGTCCTGCTAAGCAAAATGCTTGTCAGCAGGTTCCATTTAGGTAATCTACAGTAAAATTATAGGAATGTAAAAGGAAGAGTTTAATAGATGTAGAGTACCAAAAAAAATATTTTAAATTACTGTTAAATACAACTAGAAATCAATATTTACACAAACACCCATTGCATGTTAAAATACAATTAAGGGTTCCAAAGGATAATGCATAGAGAGTTTGCAATAAACAGCTTGGGTTGAGACATTAATTAGCCAGTTTTTTATTTCCACTTTCACACACCTTATGGAATTCATATTTAACAATTCTAATGGTAATTTGTTAAATTCTGTTGGTATTATATATTCGAAAGAGTTTCTACCACAACTGTTACAGGGGATATTTATTTTAAACAACTTTATTGGCCTCAAACTCTGGAGAATATTGTAGTTTCTTTCTGTTTTGAAATTTTTTGAGTAATAATTATCAATTAACACAGTATATCTAAATAATTTATCAATTCGCAAGACTTCAACATATTTGTATATTCCATCAACATCCAAGTTGTATTTTCTTTTTTTGTGGCATAGCAATTTAATGAATTTGTCTTGTTTGTGTATCAATAGGCTATGAAAAACAGTATTGTTGTTACCCCATAATAATAATAAATCGTCTTTATTTGGGCGAGATTGAGACTTAAAAGTCTCTTATTCCATTTAATCCATAAGGCCAAATAGAAAAAACTTAGAGGGTATGCGTTCGAAAATAATGACTGAGTTTTTTGGGACACCCTAATACACATACATACATACACATTTATTTATTTGTTTATTTATCAATAAACAGCAGGAAGCCAAATTGCCACAGTTGAAGAAATAACAAAAAAACAAAGGAAAAATCAACAATCAGCGAGAAAAATATAACAACAATCAAAATACTATAAAATAATTTGAATAACGAATAAGATTATAAAAAGTCAATCTCTTGCAACCATATTCTGGATGGATTTAAGAGGAGAGGGAAACGATCGAAATGAACATTGGAAGAAAGGGAAATTCATTTCGATCCTTTCTTCTCTTCTCTTAAATCCATACAAAATATGGTTGCAAGAGATTGAATTTTTATAATCTTATTCATTATTCAAATTATGTTGCTATATATATGTTGCTGATTATATATCAAAAGAACATGGAACATTCCTTTCAAACTATTATCGCAGACTTTTTCCGGTCCATTTTTTCGTTCACTCCTCGAGTATACCCCTTCTAGCAAGGCAGCAATTTTTTTTCAAACTAACAGAGCCTAATTTAAATAAGTAGCCCTAGGTGTTAACTAAGGGCCTTATCCGTTTCAGAGGCCACAGTCAAACTGGTTGGGTAAACTCATATGAGCCTACATTTTCAAACTTTGTATACATATTTACTAGCTATTTATTCAAGCAATATTTGCAAGCTTAATTAAAAGAAATATCATTAAAAATGTTGAGTAATTCTATTTTGTGTGCTTTTAGAATATAAAGTGTAATTAGGCCTCAATGTAGAGTAAAATCTACTTATAACTAATTTTAATTGGTAGAAATACCACTTATAATTCAATAAGTCGTGTAACCATCTACGAAAATAGCTTCAGTATTTGGTCAGATTATCCCCCTTTGAGCTTCTCCTCTATCTCAATTCTGAAACAGTTGTTATATTTTACAGAGTTAATGAAAAATTATAAAAATTGGGAGTGGGAGATACGTTTAACTGAAGATGTTCTCTGAATAAAATCATGGAAGAATACTGAAGTTCTTTCTCGCCTATGAAAAAATTGCAAGGATCGAAAAGATTAATTTATCCTATTGAAGAAATAATATTAATAATAGCAAATTTTGCCCTAGCAAGACCTCTCTTAAAATTACCCCTCTAAAATAACGTAGGAAACCAGCCAGAATTAAAGACCTGGTCCTTGTTGTTGCTACGCTAGCATGCATCTATACTACCGTTGCCACCATAAATATTTATTTATTGATTTATTCTTAAGGACTACAAATTGGCACCAGGCCAGGTGGTAGTTATTCCAGCGGGGTTAGGGAAAATTTAAATAATCTGCCTGGTATTCATCCTAGTCGGGAGGAAAACCCACCAAAACCTCCCATAAGCAGTATGTAATAGTACATGTAATTACAAAATTTACAACAATCATACAATATTTTAATATGACATTATTTAAAAATTTACAACAACATTACGAAACTCTTTTAATTTTATTCATGAATACATTGTAGGAAGAGAGAAAAGGATCTAAAACTTCTTCAAGTAAACTGTTCCATTCTACTATTCCCCGATTAAGAAATGAATATTTACAAACATCTGTTCTCTGTCTAAGGGTTCTCTGACTTTATGATTGTGGTCGTTTCTCCCGAGGTAATCCGGTTCACTGAGTCTATTGTTTAATTCTTTTAACGCAGGTTTTCCATTGATTGTTTTTTATATATTCCGTAACCTTTTTATTTGACGTCTATGATATCTATGTAATTGAAAATCGAGCTTATCATGCTTAAATCTCACTGATCAAATTTAGATAACTGCTTCATTCAGGATCTTTGAAATTTACATTCTTGTATACTCGTCTCTAATGGTCAGGCCAATCACTCGGGCAATCCAATCCAAATAGTTCTAGCTTACTCGCGCACCTCTGACAATTCTGTCAAACCAACCGAAGACTTGCTTCCGCATAAGAAGTGAAAAGGCGCATCTCTGTGCAGAGCCTATCTCGTATCGCACACTATTTCCTTCCCGAAACCGGTGGGCCCAACGAATTCACATCGATGCAAAAATCTCCCAGACCCTCCTGCAGAACCAATCTTCCGGAACCCTTCCTCGTGTCGCCGACAGGAAGAGAGCAGAACCAAAAGTCCATTCGCCGAATCCCTCTCACCCCCCCCTCAGAACGGCAATATACTAATTCAATAGCTTCTTCGGAAGGATGGTATCAGCCCCGTGTCAAAGACCAACGCCCAGGGGCTATCTGACCGGGGGACAACACTCTTCACTCCCCTTCTTTTACGACCACAGTCCCTCCATCAATCTAACAAACCCCATCAGCTCCCCTTCCACGCCCTATGCCAGAACTTAAGGCTATATGGGATTCTCACCCCATTTCGTCTATTCCCCTTTTTCTATCGCATTTCCTACCATCCGCAGCCACCTCTCCCAAAGCATAATCTGATTTGGCTCTATTTGGAAGATTGAATGCTTCGGCCGAAGGGCATTCACCGTTGAGGGAAAAGAGGGGACAAAGAAATGGGGAGAGGGTTGGAAAGAAGGATACGGACTTTATTTAAAGGATGAAATCGATATTTTAGGGTCGCTCCGAAACCTTTAATCCTTTAATGAAAGAATGAAAGCTGATTAATTTCGGAGAGTAACAAGTAAGAGAAGGGACAAACTGGGGAACTGCGAGTCGCTAATTTTCTTTCGAATCGAATCAGCGAGGCCTAATCGCCGTCATCAATCAGTCAGCGCTTCGTACTCTTTCATGCGTACATAATTTCGAATAAGTACGGATCTTACTTAAGATACAGAAGCTTAATGGTCGTACAACTGCTTACTACCGTGGCCCACAGAATTTATGCTGATTAAATCAAAGTGATAGAAAATTTATGGTAGTATGCAAGGTTTACTTCGAACTTCTTTATCATCTTGGCCCGTGAATAAGTTACTAATCCAACTAACATTCTACTAAAACTTGTCTCTTATTAATAATAATAATAATAATTGATAATAGTTTATAAAATAATCAAAGCTTGCTCTTTGACTTTTATCGTCATCCTAGATAGTGAATATTTTCTTCTTAAGTCACGACGTTTACTACACATTTATTTCTTCATACGGTCATGTTATTCATAACTAGTTGCACTTGCTAATCTCTTGGGAGGAAGAGCTGTGCACAAAGAAAATCTTTCGCCTTACTTTTATACTGAATTCTCTTCCACCCTCTGTTAGTTCTTTCTCATTTTCCTAAGGGACATATTTTCGTTTGGGATTGATCCACGACAAGCAACACCTCTTAGCTCTTTTAAACCTTTCTAATTAATTTATTTTAATTTCGTTATTGTTATGATTGATTTGATTTTCTCATTTGGCATATTTTCATTGTAAATTGGCGATTGCTTTATATCAAAATTAAATAAATATACATATAAAGAAATAAAACTTATTGGGGGTATTTGGAATGCTAAAGTTCTTTCATTCAACGAATGATAAACTCAAATATACTACATACTCGTGCACCAGCCACTACTTCACTGCAATGGTAAAAAGGGTGAACTGAATCAGCTAAATTGAGACCAGGAAGTCATTCTTCGATTGACCTCAAAGTAAGTCAAAGAAGAGAATGATGGAATACGTGAGTTAAGGGAAAGGAACAGTATTCCAGGAAAGACGTTCGGTCAACTTCGGAAGAAACCTCCTATTTCTGCATGCGGACCAGCTCTCTATCTACGCAGGATGACTCATACGTGGACCCAAATAAATTCGGCCCCGGAAAAAATAGGGGAAGATAAGAAAGGGGACAGGGGGAGGTTTAGGGCCTCAGGGAATGAAACGGTGGTCAGCGCTGAAAGGATGGGACGCCGGTCAGATCGTGAGGGATCAGACGTGGGGGGGGGGGGCGGGGGGTTTTCAAGGATGGAGGGCGGTTCTGCAACGGAACCATCGTCAATAAGGGATCCGTGGTCGAGAGGGGGCAGAAGGGGCGTGGTGGGGCAGATTTTCATGACGTGACGGCTGTTTGGGGTGGAAGGACGGGCCATGTAAGGGGAAGATAAAGGGGAGGATTTAATATTTGCGGGGATGGATGCGACACAGGCGCAGTTGAAAAGATAATAAAAGAGTTCGACGTGCACCTAGGAGGGGAGATGTTAAGGGCCTTCTGGGATCTCCGTGTACTTGTATTGGAGGGGGAGAGATATTTGGATAGGCGATAAAGTGAGATATTGGAATCCCCGAAAATAATGGCGGGTTGAAGTGTGCCTGTAATGGAGCCCGTGCCCTTTTTATATTTCGGAAGTCAACTGTGCTTTATTGCGTTTAATCCGAGCATGAAGAAGACTGCGGGGTTAAGGATTGCTTATCGCCCGTATCTGAACGGTACTCATCTGCTCGTTGAGGCGGACTTCTCAAATAGAAGAGCTAATGCTGTGATCGGAAAGGGACTGGGGTGGAATCCCTTCCTTAGTCATAATGTCAGGGTGATTATCTCTGAATCCGAAGATCATTGACTTACACTGCATTGAAATATGACATATAATTGACATGGGTATAATTTCTAAATCTAGTGAGCTTACGAAAGATTATTTCGATTATAATGAATCTTTAATTATTTTCCAGATTTTCCTAAGAATATTTTCCTGTTATAAATATGTACCGACAAAGCTGTGCAGAGTATTCCTGATTTTAGTGCATAGCTCATTCATACAGTAAGAGGTTTTAAAAAAAGCTTATCTATCGACACGCAGTAATTCACATTTTTGCTTGAAAGTATGCATATATTTTTTTTTGATATTTTTATATCTTGAACATATACCTTAGTCAGTAAACAGTGTTTTTATAGCTGCTTAAAGATATAATACAAATATGAAGTAAGTATACCACTTGTGTATTCATGGGCTAGTGGGAGAATGCTACCCAATATAATGTAAATTCAGAAAAGAAAATTCTGCCTCTCTCAGGAGTAATCTATGAGATTGGTGACTAATAGTGAGTTCCGTTTTGCGTATAATTCAAAATACTGTATAAATGGCATTATATGCTGTTGGGGAATATTTTCTATATTTTTATTTATATCTACTGGCTTTCAATGATTTATTTTGAAATTTTGAAAAGGCTACAGAACAACGAAAAGATCTACTCCCGTTGTGTATCCCTTGGGAATTTTCTAAATCCACCTTTTCGGTCAGTAATTTATGTTCTTTGTATTGTAGGAAAAGGATCTCAGAAAAATGGCATATTATTGTTAATTAAATGCTGTTCAACTTTTCAATGTGGTCCTGAGCAAAGTGTTAAATTATCTAAGCGATTTTTCTTCTTACACTTTGATATTCTTTTTTTTTTTGGAAGTCTTGAAATTTTACTGCATTTAAATTTCATCAATAATCTTTAAAAATTAAAAAAAAATTAAAAATACTAATTATACTTATACCGAAATATCCGAAAATCTTGAAGGATATATACTTAGATATTTTTATTTCAATTCATTCCGAGTAATTTGTTTTTTGAACCATTAAGCTAATCTACGTAACTCAATTTTGCTTGTTGCTTAGCTGAAAAAAATTCGACTGTATTTCAGGAATCTATATGAAAAAATGGCAATAATTCTATAAATGCACGCTTGGCGTCCTTCCTATCTACACTCCCTGATGAGTCAGAAGTGACTAAGGATTTTTTTAGAATCTACTGCATGTCTTCCCAAGTAGCATTTACCGCATGTTGACATCTGCAGTCTCTCTTAACCTTACGCGTGTGACGTTAACAGTTAATGACGCACTGCAGAAGTCAGGAAAAAAATGTCTGTAACCGTCTCATTCCCATCCACTCGTCACCCATTCCGGAAAGCCATTCCCTTTTCGATACATCCATTCCGCGTGTGCAGCACGTCGAATTCGGACATCCGGGAATCCTCCATCAACAGTGAGCGTCGTCAGCAACTTCGACCACTCCGAAGACCTCAAGAGAACCGTCTCATTTCGGACCCCAAATCCTAACCAGATTTCATTCTCCCCGACCCGTTTACTCATCACATCCACGGACCAATCCTTCTTCACCTCCTCGACAGAGAACAGATCAGGGCACAAAAAAACCACGAGGGAAACAACGGTATCCGCGGGGGAGGAAAGAATGAGATCGGAATAAATTTTGCGGGACCTTCTCGAGGGCCATTTAGAATTCCCGAGGCAGCGGTCACTGGAAGGTTAGAGAGAATGGGTTGGGAGGAGGACTGCTCTATTACCACAGATTGCTCTTCTGCTCATTAACCGACTACTCGATCCATCATGGGGGAAATAGCGTTTGGCGCCGGTGGGGTGAGGAGTTGCTTCGTAACCCTACTCCCTTTTCCCTCACCTTCATCAGAGCCACCATTACACGGTCCCCTATCAGCGGGGGCCTTAGGGAAGGGGGCCATTATGTGCCTCCTTCCCTTTCTTCTCATGTGGTCCCTGAAAATGACTGGTATTTCGGCGCGGGGGGAGGAGGTCTGAGCAGGGCTGCCAAACTTGGAAAACTCTTCCCCTTTTTCGGGTTCCTTCCTTCCTTCGGAACTCTCGGAGGAGGGTTGGAGTCTTTTATTGGGGCGATGGGGAGGGGCGCTTCGATTATTTTGAATCATGTTAATCTGTTTTGATGGGGCCTCTACGTGGTGGTTTTTCTCGCCGGCACGGGATAAGCCGGTAATGTTTATGATACAGGAAAAAGCGAATGCAAAGCGATACCTAGCACATGGTCGGTATTTGCTCGCTTTCCTAGACTGTAACTAATTATTTTCCACTTCAGAAAATAGGTGAAAATACATTATGTGAGATCTATATAAGGTAACTGAGGGTAGAATACAATGGAAAAACAGAGGGGAAGACAAAGGTAGAAGATGTAAGAGGACATGAAAGGTGTGGTAAGCTATCAAGAAACGAAAACCATGGTGTTAAAAAGGGAATATTGAGGTACATGAACGTACAGAAAGGTAGATCACTACTGCTGATACTGACATAAAGTAGAAATTTACCCATATATCTCCCATTATTCAGATTTCAGAATATAGGCATTGGGACAGAATGAATACATATAGTTTTATTGTACATCCTTTCATTTAATAGGTTCCTTAAAGTAGTCAAAACCCGGCTAACTTCTTATTTTACAGATACTATTAAATCTCTGTTAATTCATCTTTCATTATTAGAACACCTTTTTTAGCTTTTGTTTTTAAGAGATTTGCTTTAGCCTTCATTTAAAAACCATCGATCAATCATCTTTTGTAAAATAAAGATCAATCCGAGGTATCGAATGGAAATATATACTGAAAAAAGGCTTGAGGTTTAGATGGAAGTAGAGTTTATTATGTATGATAGGAAGAAAGGGATGTGTCGTATGAAAAGGTTGCGTAAAAAAATTAATGGAAAGGAAATGAAGTGGGGGAGTTTTCAAGGATATAAACTAATGCACATGCTTCGTATTTGAATACTATCTGTTTTTTAAAGGAATACCTATTTGAATTGAGGGAAAATAGTGCGAAGAAAGCACAACTTTCACCTTTCAAAGGAGCTTATATTCACCAAAATAACTTCTTGCTGATCGTTCGTAACGAATATAGGTGACCTATGATTTTTATAATGCAGTATGCCCATTATCTAGTTAATATATAAAATTTAGTGTGTATATAATTCAGCATGTACATAGCATTAATACAATGTGACTTATGTACTTTTAATAGTCGATCTTCGTTCATTTAAAGTATAAACTAAAGCGATAGAAGACGCTCGTAATTTCTCCCGAATCATCCTTCGTTAAAAACCAATCGTGCAGGGAATCAAACACGGGCGGTACACCTCTCTTGCCACTCGCGCATTCTCCCGGAGAACGATTAATTAAATTCGACGGAAAGAAACTTACTTTCTATCTTTCTACAGGCGATTTCTCTTTCGCCACATGTCTCCGTCCTTCAGGGATTGCTCAATCCCTGGTCTAGACGTGATCCGAATGCCGGCCGTTACAACTATTGCCGAAGTTACTCGGCCTAAAAAGGGAGAGAACCACTTCCGAGCCTCAGAAGCCCTTCAAATTATAGCGGCGGTTGATGACAGAGACTGAAGAAATGGAAGTCTGCTTGAAGCATATCGTACGCCGCAGTATTTCTCGAGAGAGCCACTACTATCCCCCTCTGTTGGTCGAAAGGGACACTAACACGTTTTTTCCTCTCGCCTGGGAGTCTGAGATGCTGAGTGGAGATCATGAATAGTGGATTTGTTCATTAAGCGATCAATATTCTCTGCGAATGATGAGTGTGTAAGAATGAGATGGTGAAGATGAGCTATGAATTTGGTTCTATGGGAATAAATATGACATAGATACGGATTTGTGGGTTTGAAAGCAAACTCATGGGAGAAAGATGCAAGAGTTTGATCATGTAAATATAAATTTTCAAAATTAAACAACAGCAATATGTTAAATCGATAAATATCTCAACTCTTGGTGGTAACAGTAATCAAGGACTTCATGTCTCAGCAAGATGATGGATTATTTAGTGAGCAATCACTGTAAAACGCATCATTCAACAAAACACTTTCAAAGAAAACTTCGATTTTAAATGGAATTTGAGACCTTTTCGATGTAAAATTTCCGAATGGTACAATAATTTGCAATATTAATTGAATTAGGATTTATGCACCAGGTTCTCTCAGTCAGAGTGAACTCTAAAAAAATATTCTTGTTCGTCCTATTGACCCAAAAATCTGGTCAGCCTTGAACTCCATTTCCACTTTTATGTGGAATCTGCGAAAACTTCTAAGGATATGGTTTTGAACGCAAATTTATCAGTAAATAATATCTTGCCCGTTAGGGATACAAATCGCTATTATTAGCAACTAAGTGATATCGAAGCAAAAATAATCACACTGTTAGCATTTATACCGAAATTTTAGACAATTCGTCGAGAAAAACTTCAATTAAGGTAAATTGAAGTCAAAATTCTAATGGACCATTAACATAAGCAAACCAGTTAGTAAATAACATCCAGAAACATTTAAAAAATAGCATATAAGTAAGACGGAATCACCTCTGTCAGGCCACATTATGAGAATCCATAAGGATTCAAAAACAAAGTAAAAAAGAAAACATTTTCCTCTGCGTGCTTGTTTATCACGATGTATTTGGATATAGCACGTGAAAAAAATACATTCGCGAGAACATGGAAATTTCAGAATGAAATAACAAGGAAATAGACTCGATAATCTGGAGCAATCGAAGATCTCTTCAAAATAAAACGAAGAGGTCGAAAAATCGAGAAAAAACGGTACTCCTGATATTGTTTAGACAAGCACTGTACTACTTCGATGCTGTTACTCGTGATATTTATCAGTATCAACTAATTTGAAAAGAACGGATGAAATACGAAAGTACGCTAGTTTATAATTCTGTATGCGTTGGTTGGCAATAATATGATATGATTGGGATAATCGATACCGTAAACACGATTCAAGATATTCGATACGATATTCGATTCGATGGCCGATTCGACACAAGATTCGATAAGACGCGAGATTAGATCCGAAGAAGCGCGAATCGCAAGTTTCTTATCAGTAGTCGAAATCTCGTCTATCTCGACAGATGTAAGACTATGCTTGGGCTATGATGTCGAGCGCTTTTTTACTCCCGATAGACCGCCATATGCTCTCAACATCGCACCATAAAACACGGATTTATAAATACCGATCCACTCATCCACGCACGTTACCACTCCACACGTGCACAAACACAACGAGGCGAGAACTGTTAAGTCCTCGCGAGCACGTAAATATAAAACGCTCCACCCGCGATGGAGACGCCGAGGAATTGCGGCCGAGAGCGAGGAGAGGGCCTCGAACCGCGGCCACCGCCGTCTGCGGCGTGCCCAAAAGGCGCCGCTCCCGCCCGAGAGATCAGGGAGCGGAGAAGGAAAACGAAGGGAGGATAAAAAAAGGAAGGTGACGGAGAATTGAAGTTGGTGCGGAGCGGGGGGTGGGTGTATTTCGTGTCTGGGAGGTTGGACCGCCTTGAGGGTAGAGACGGAGAGAGAAGTAGGTTCTGGAGAGCTGTTATATGGGAAAAGGGGACGGGCGGAGCGGGAAGATTGCATGGGAACGTGGAGGGAGGCATTCAAACACCCACCGGTCCACGTGGAGCGGATCTCTTCGCGTCAGGAGCGCCTTGGACCAATGGGAAGAAAGGAAGGTTCTTGAAAAGCTTCGGAGACGAGATGGGGGAGGTGGAGGCTGGGGGAACCAGACCCAGGGTTACGGCTCGAGATAAAGAATGGTTGCGGAGTGGGTGGGGAATAAGAACTCGTGGGGAGGCGGGCGGGCCTCCTTTAGTAGAGGAGAAGGCTTGCCAAAGAGGAAAAAAAGAGAAGAATGGAAGCATCTGAAGAAGGAACTGGTAAGACGAAGTTGGGGCGGAGGGAAAGGGTTGCGTGGGGGGATGGGTGGATCCTGGGATGGGGGAAAGGAAAAAAGGGAAAATTTTATAATAAGAGGTAGGAAGAGCGTGGGGGAGGGATGGGGGAGAGGTAAGTGCGCTTGATAAGGAAAAATGAAGACGGAGAGTGGTGGAGGAAAACTTGGAGGGCCGGGGGATGGGGGATTTCGTTAGGGGAGGGGGGAAGTGTTAAGGCGAGGTAGAAATGTTTGAGGAGGAAGGGAAAAAAGCCTCTCGGAGCGTTATAAACGGGGAAAAATCGTAGGGATGGAGTTGTTGCAAAATAATAAGCGGGGAGTCGAGGAGGCGGAGGGCGGGAGAGGATCTCGCGACGGTGGAAATGTTGAAAGGGGAAAAGGGAGAAAAAGGATTGGAATTTTCGCGAGACGGAAGTGTCTCTTCAGAGGAGTGGGGCCGAAAGAAATGGGTCACCGCGGGGAGGAATTCGCGCTCGTGGGAGGGCGTAATCCTTTTGCATTAATTCGGGGGATTGCTCAAAAGCGTCGGTGCCGATTTCCGGAAAAGGATTTCGAAAGTGCGAGAGGGGATTCGATTTTCGCGTCCGCGGAAAAAAATGGGGGAAATTAGAGGATGGAATACGGATTGCGTCACGGGGGAATTGTTTACGCGCTTTGCCACCTGTCTTTGGACGGAAATGGGATTTGTCGCCGTGTTTGGGCTGCGGGTTTCCTCGGAGGGACCCGCTGAAAATCCTACCAACTCGTCGGGGTTTTAGGGAAATCGAATTATGAGGATCTCTTTGATAGATAATGGACCCGGGAGTAATGAACTCCTGAGGGTAACCTATCCCCGTAATTCTATATTTATAAATTCCAGACCAGGAGGAACAGAAACGCTTTGCAATTTCCACACGATTTAATTAAAAAAATGACAACGACCGGTTAAAATAATTAAATCGAATGGGAATTAGGAATTCCTTCTGTACCTTAATTATGTAGTACCCTACAGTTCGGCCAACGATGATTGATTATATTCCAATGCTGATTTTGTACACTTAGGCTGAGTGTTTCTAATTTTTATAGCAAAATCAATAGCTCATTCTAAATCTTTCGTCGAAAGGTCATCTTCTTCCAAGAATTACCCAAAACGCTATATGAAATGCACCGTCTCTGAGAAACAACTAGCACATATCTTCTTACATGAAAGCATCCCATTCTCTCCTAATGAAATAATTTCATTCCTTGCTGGTAAGCCAAAAAATATCAGGCTGCATAATTTTAAATTTATTTTAAAAACTGGTGCCACACCTGGTAAATTGTATTTTATTTAACATAATTTTTGTCGCATATTATAATTATCTCATTATAAAATGTATATATCTTGATAAAAAATCTTCAATTAATTTTAGTACCCATCTAAGTTTGTTGTGGCTAGTGATAACATTATATAGATTACATAGAAATAATACAGAATGCAAGAAATGTGTTGGGCTGTTAATTCACGGTGATTAAATGCGAGGATTAATCGATGGATGGAATAATGCTGAAAACAAAGTAAACTTACTCCAAACGTACTATTTGATAGCGAAGATTGGGTAAGTCACATAAAACAAAAAGTGAATACAGCTTGAACGGATCAGTATGGACTAGAAGTCATCACGACAGCTTTGGGACATTTTTAAATACCTGAGTGTTACGTGTGGCTTCATGCACCTTCACACCATGTTAAAATAGTATCACTTGGTCACTCAATGTTTAAATTTTGAGTGCTTTAATATTCACGTTTTAAACAATATAATATTCGACTTGCCGTAACTTTTCCTTTGTGCTGCATGGGATTTGCATTAAATTTAAAAAGGAAGTTTTTTATATAATATTAATAGATATCGAATTCCTAACAGCAATCATCAAGACTGACCATGTACAACCGAACTAAATGAAATCATGTCCCTAAATATACATCCGTTATTTTTCAATCCTCCTGATAAGTAAATCAAAATTCTGCAAGTTTTATTAATTTGTGACATCACGTTGTCTTACATATACACCCCTAAAACGTCAGATTCCCAAGTGTTTTGAAACCCCCCGCATTAAGTGTGACATCATTTAAGGATTGCCCCTTAAGCACATGTGGGAATCACTACATAGAGATGGAAGGACCATATGAAAACGGGGCAATCTTGTGAGTCAACATTATTCTCAGTTTGGCATTGCTCACGGACGAAATACCAACGAAGGTTAGCATATATCGTATTTACAGATTAGATAATTCTGACCATTCAGGCAGCCATTGCGTTATCTGGCAAGAAGAAAGCCAGCAGTTCTCCGACATCGTGCTGAAATATGTATCATCAATCTTGAAATTGTTATCCTTCGCAACGCCGTGGTTTCCGCTAGTATTGCTGAATCAAACATAGTCACTGATAATGTCATTCAATCTTAGGCTGCGTTCCTATAGCCCGGAAAAGAATGTCAACACTTTGACATGAACATGAGATAACGTCTAAAATACTGGTCACCACTTTCTGTGATAATGCATTGACTTAAAAGAAGTTGATTCCTTGATGAAGACCTAATCGATTACTTAGATATTGGGCTCTGGTAATGAGATAAGAGAGAAGTTGGGAAAGAAAAATATAAACTCATTGCTATCGGATTTAAGTAAGTTTTGATGAAAAAATAACGTTAAAATACGTAGAAAAATATTGTTAATGCTAGACTCTATGGATCCTAATTTAACCATTATATTTATTATATATCCTAATTTAACCGTTATATTTAACTTTGCAGAGGGGATGAGGCTTATCGAACAAGATGAGGAGTGAGGTAGTTTGCCTTAATTAACAATACTTAATGAGCTGATACTAACAAGCCAGAATACTATAAGAAGTCAACATAAGTGAAGCAAACTACCACATGATGAAAAAACATGTTTATTTATATTTTAAACCTCAGACAAAAAACAGCGAGCCAGTATTCAGAGTGTTACTCTGACATCAGTCCTGAAAGTGCCGTATCAACTCAATCTCTTTACACTTAATGGAAAATGTCACCTGCATTCTTCGTTCAATCTTGATTTTGCATACATTTCATAAGCATAATCTTGTAAGTATTAGGTGCGATTAAACTGTACGGCATTCCCCTGCTGTAAAGCGAGAAAAACATTGATAAGCGAGGAAGATGACGATGAAACCAAAAAGGCATTATAGAAACAGGGGAGGGGTAAAATTGGTTGGAGGAACTTCTAATGACAAAAGAACCTGAAAGAGGGAAAATTAATCTGCAAAAGAAGGGGCAGCCGAAAATTAAGAAAATGGAGGAATTGGAATGAGAGATAGGGAAGGAGGGAAATATTCGGGGACAACAGAAATCAAGCAGAGAAGATGGAAGAGGGAACATTTTTGAAGCAGAATCTAATGAGTATCCTCAAAAGGTAAAAATGCTGCGCCAGATGTATTTGTTATAATCGTTAATATTAGTAATAATCTATTTAACACTACAAATACGTAATGAAAGAGGTGGCAATGCTTTGCATGATACGAGTACATAGATTATGATTGATTATTTAGAAATGCTTAAAAACGGACAACGAAATAACTTCTTGTTCCGGGCCACCCAGTCCGGATAATGAACATAAATTCTGTAAGGTTTTTATCAAAGATCTTTAATGATCCATAACAGTTCCAAGAACAACAATACAGCCAGAAATCAACAAATAAACAAATAGTTGCCAAGGCCTCACCCATCACACTTCTGAATCAATATAAAAAAATCAAACTATCACAAATTAATGTGCATATAAATTAAAATACAATTTTTGTCAATTTTGAACATAACTTTATATATTTATTATTCAATTTTACACTAACACCTGCTGTTTCAATTGAAATACATACACTGTTTAAATTGTTTCAATTAATTCTAATACTCTTACTCTGTTATTTTAATACCATATCGATGTCAGATTTTTTAAACTTTATAACAGCACTTACTTTTGCTTTCGAAAATTATTCAACTATCTCTTAGCTAATGACGTTTGACGAGTATTTTGTGTTAGGCGAGTTGAGACTCGTTTTTTTCCTTCTCCTATTGTCCATCTTTAAGTTTTAAATTCTCTGTTCACCTAGGTTGCGTTTTTCCTTATTTTGTATTTTTGTGTTTCTCAGTAATCTCAGTGCATTCTTATGTTCCTTTGATTTTCCATATATTTTTGTTTTTCTGTCGTGATTTAAAAAAATTCTTTTCTCTGAGAATTTTTTTATTTTGTGTTGGTCTATGAGAATCCACCCAGAGCATAATAAATTATTATTATTATTAAATACATACACTTATGGGAACATTTCAATATCCTATTCTAGAAGTGCTAATCAGTTATTTCAATTCCATACCAACGTCAGTGCTTTTCATTTTAATTTACGCAACAATTCCTATGTGATACCATTCGTGCATGGAGAGGAGTCTTCAGTAATGACACAACGCGTGAATTAACGCAATTAACTCAGCAGTTACTCCTCATCTTCATCAGCGAGTATATGTATCTCCGGTGAACATAACTTGAAGCGAGCAGGAAGGAATTCAATTGGTGATTCACAGCCATTGACTAACGCTGTGCAGCACTGTTAATTTAAGCGGTTAATGGCTCAAGGACTAACTTCGTCGCCCATTTATTAACTCGAGAATATGTAATTTGAGAGCAGAAGGCAGAGTTAAAGGAGTTTACCGCATTCCAATTAATCGAACATCGCATTACCGCGACTCGGCGAGGAAAATATACCATAAAGTTATCGTAAACTCCTCTTTGGAAAGTTAAGCTACCGTGAACCGCTTGCATTGTACGTGATCGCATTCGCTTTAAATCGATAAATTATGTCTCCGAGAATAAGCGGGGAAATGATAATGCCTACGTGAAAGATGATGCATAAAGGCGGGGAGGTACACAAGGGGAGATTAAAGGACTGAATCAAAGTTTTGCGATATTCTTTCGCCGTAAAATATGTTAAACCATTAACACCTTAAGTCTTTCCACCGTCATGAAGACACCAGTTAAAATGATGTTGCGAAATTTGCGTAAAAAATAGATTGGGCCAGAATTATTTCAACAATGTTCGGTGATGGGAGAAAGTAAATAAATAAAAAAAGGATCCACTCCTCACTTAGGAACAGTTTTAATAAATAATATTTAGTAATAATCCACGTACACAAAACCAAATGAACACTACTGGTTTCGATTATGAAAACATCTTACATTTTAGTTAGTGTTCCTACTTTTACTAGTATTTCTTTATAAAAACTGTATCTAGTTATCATTGTGAAAATCGGTTATTTTTACTTATATACCGTCTTGGTATCCCACGACGTAACTCGTAAGTCAGTTGATTTTATTCAGTAAAAGTGAGGCAAGACACAACTGAGTAGTTTATTTTAATTGCTATTGCAGACCTATCCGGACATATCAGAAAATCAGAGCATACATGCAATTTTTCCTGTTATTAGTAGTATTTTATGTAGTTTTGTATAGCACTGCTTTTTTTAATTTCCATGTTCTATAAAGCCTTCCTTTACATAATATAGCTTGACCTATCAGTAGGTTTTACGCAAATATTCCGTATCTCTCCTTCTTTGTGGGAGTTAACCTACAGGGAATCTTTTTTTCGAAGATATTACCTTAGGTTTTTTACATTCACTCCTACTTTTTTTCTTTCTCTCTATTCACAGACACATTATGTATATTATTAATATTTTTGAAGAAAAGTTAGATGGAAAAAAAGACTTTTTAGTCCCAATCTCGCCTTAATAGAGACGTTATAGACAATCTGAATTTAGAATGTTCTGGCCGGATAGCTTAACTGGATTGAGAAACCGACCGGGAATGAATAGCTTGGGTTTGATTGGTCCTGTTAAACTTTTTTAATACCAATTTTTTTCTTGTAATTTTGGAATGCCCCCTCAGAAACATTGTCTCAAACTATACCCTTAGTTCTATGGTAACTTTGCCAGTTACAACCATATTCTGGAAGAAAACGTTGGTAGACCAATCCACGCTCTGTACTAAACTTCTCCCCGTTGGGGGGTTTCATGGAGGAGAGCTCAATACATTATAAACAAGAGGAAAGAGGGTGTGCAGGCGATATCGAAGAAGAACCGAGTGGAAAGAGACAAAGTGACAAGCATATACATAACTCAGGAGGCGTAAAAGAAGTAAGGAATGGGAAGAAGCATCGCTTTTTTTCTTTCTTCTCGTAGATGGTCGATCGAAAGAAGAGGGAGGGATAATGGAGAGAAAAAAGCGGTATTTTGGGGGAGGGGTGATGGACTGGTTTTATTCCGGTGTTGAATGGGGAGGGAAGTAAATGGAAAGGCGGAAGACTGTATCGGAGGTTGTTACCGGAGGGGGATCTTTCTGCATCTTCGGATCACGCGACACCTTGCCCGGAACTTACTGGTGAATGGGAGAGGATTACCATTTTCCCATTTCTTACGGAATTAATAGAATTCGGAGAGAATGATCGAGTGGATTTACTCTTCGCCGGGATTGAGGAAGCCCTCGGGGAAGAATGCGCTGGAAATTGGACTTAGCGCACTGTTAGAATATGATGCTACTGGGGGAGATGATCAGGGATAATGCAGCTATATTTTTTTCATGGAGCTGAAGAAATCAAATTTATCGGACGTCGTCAGCGATGAAGACTTATAAAGCTTTGCGGAAAGATGATGACGGCTATCAGTACAACTTCTCTTTTAGTAAATCTGGTGCGAAGGCTTTCGCTGTGAGTGCATTCCATTTTGAGTAAAATTCTTTCGGGATACAACGGCGTTGACTCATTTGTTAAAAACAATGCTATGTTTCGCCGACTCTACGGTCGGCTTCTTCAGGCTGAATGAGAGTGGAGTCGGCGTTACGTAGCATTGTTTTTAACAAATGAGTCAACGCTGTTGTATTCCGAAAGAATTTTACTCATAATGGAATTCTCTTTTAGTAGTTCACACATATATGAGATGGGTCCAGGAAGGTTTGAAGAACTAGAATTGAACACATAAGATGAAGATATCCTACTACCATATTCCTTACTTATTAAGTATACCGTATCTTCTTTCCTTTTATTTTTTACAGGCACCTCCATTTAACAGGAATTACCTATATAATGACAAGGATTTCAAGACAGTCCATGAAAACATCTATTGACAAATGCCTCCGGCTGAAGAAATTTTATAAAATTTTTATTATACTATATTGTAGCTTATAGAATATTCGATTATTTAGTTTATTATAGCTTTTAACTTTTATTATAACTAAATCAATTAGGTGTTCTATACCTTTTGTTAAATTTACTTTCTAAAATAATTGTTCATATCTAATCTTTTTCACTTTTCATATATCTATGTTTGTATATTATTGTATTTATTTCTATTACTGTGTTTTCGCGGGTTTTTTTCACCCCCCTTCTTTGTGGGTGTTTTCTCGCGACGTGGGTTTTTTCTTAGTCAACCTTCAGTTGCAAAGATTTTTTCCCACACCCTACTCTTTTTTTAATTTTTTTAATAAGTTGAGTTTTTAATAAGTTTAAATGTAATCGACATACGAGGTTAGGTGGAAGAGAGGCCCACCTGGGCCTAACCTCGCCAATAAAGGGTCAAACTAACTAACTAACTAACTACCTAATTACTGAATCCCTATATGAAGTTCGTTTATTTTAACAAAAGAGACGAATTAATTCTACGTTTTCCACAATATTTACCTATTATGGATCATATTGAAGCTAGAATTATTGTGGAAAAAGTATTATTCCCTCTTCTCTTCCTTTGTTTTGTTGGAGTTCCACAAAGCGACATCTTCCCAATTTAATTCGTTTATTCATTACATCTATACATTATTCTCATGTATTAAGCATATGCAAGGTTTGGCATGCTCTCAGATTAAAATGAAAAAATCTGATGTGGCCAGCACATGACTTTCTCCATATATAAGATGTAAATATTTATCTACGACAGTAATTTCGAACTCTATATTCCATCTAAACTTTGAAGATGAGTGATTAATTTATATATATTATTATCTTTTACGTCACAAACATTATAAATAATGTTTTTCAGGACATGTTCGATGAAAAACGATGAAAGTGGCCTTTCGCCCATTGAGCCCAGAGCGCCCACAACGTACATAATCAGCAACTTCCGGTTTATCAGTATTTCACAAATAACTCCTACACAATCCGTGATAAAAAAATATGATTCATACAAAAGTCATAGTAAATTACATTTTCTAAAACTTTCATTACTAATACTATATACCTAAATATCATATTTATGGAGATATTTTGAAAACCGGAAATGAGCTTTGAAGAATAAAGCTCGACTTCCGGTTAACCGATATACTCCAAAATCTAATCAACTCTAAACGCACAAACCAAAATACTATATATAAAATTTGGTGTTGATCCGACAAATAATTTTCATGTTAGAGCGCCCACAAAGTACATAATCAGATACTTCCGGTTTATCGGTATTTCACGAATAACTCCTAATCAAGCGGTGATACAAAAATATAATAAATACAAAAGTTATAGTAAATTACATTATCTAAAACTTTTATAAGTAATACAATATACGTATATATCATATTTATGGAGATATTTTGAAAACCGGAAATGAGTTTTAATGAATGAAGCTCGACTTCCGGTATACCGATTTACTCCAAAAACTAATCAACTCTGACAGCACACACACCACTACTATATATGAAGTTTGGTATTGATACGACTAATAGTTTTTACGTTGGAGCGCCCACTATCACACACACACACACACACACACACACACACACACACATACACACAGACATCATTCCGAAAATGGTCAAAACGTGTTCTAGGGACCCCAAAACATGTATTTCCGTTGAAATCTCGAAGTCGATTTTTTTCATGAAAACAATACTTTCTCTATACTTCGTATATGGAGAAAGTAAAAACGGAGCTACAAGCATCTGAAGGAGATGGCACAGAATAGAGAAGTTTGGGAATGTTCAGATACAACCTGTCCTGGGTCAGATACATTTTGATGATGATTATGTTTGTATAATATATAATGTACTAGTATTATGTTGAATAGGGAATAATGAAGAAAACGAACCAACTAACGCGAGTAGACTTATTATGTATGCATCATCCGCACGAAATATTTTCGGATGTTATGCTCATGAACCCATGAAAAGAAGGGTGCTAGCAGGGTGCACGGCGGATGACTCTTCCTCCATCTTACCCCGCAAATATTTCCACTGCAATACAGGACGTCAGAAAGAGATAAGGAGCGAGAGCATCCGCCTAAAATAATCTCGCCGGAAACGAAATTAAAACAAACCGTATTTGTTTTCCTCCGATCACCTACGAGAACGCGAATTTGCTCTGCGGCTCACACGCACGCGGGACTATGCATGCAAACATTCACGGCCAAACAAACGGAGTGGAGGTAAACATAACCGTCCTAGAGTGGGGAAGAATACATACGCACACGGATGTCGGAAAACAAGAAAAGAGGCACGTAAAGAAGTCTCCTTCTTTCTTCGGAGGATTTAGGACACTTGAAGGGGATGAGTTAAAAAGAGTGGGATGAAAGAGAAAAGTTAGGAAAGAGAAGAGGAAATCGCGTTAAGGTTGAGAAAGGGATGCAGAACGTCTTATAGGAAATGGAATTGGAATACATCTCTAATTGGCTGCAAACAGTTGTCCGGATGAGTTTAGATTCGTTAGACCCTTTATTGGTGAGGTAAGGTCCATGTGGGTCTCTCTTTCACTTAACCTCGTAGGTGTTTATAACATGGGAATTAAAAAAGAAATACATACCATAACGAAATTACAAAAATAATAATAATATAAAAAACCAAATGAGAAAAATTACTACTCTTACTCTACTCCACGAAAAAATGATAAATATCACAATAAAATAAGAAAAACATTAAAAAATTAAAATTGCTTAGAAAATGAAACATACTACAAGAACGGGATGAAAGAAATGAGTACGAAAGAAAAAATTAGAAAAATTGAGAATGTAAAAAGCCTAACAGAATCATAGGAAAAAATATATCCACTGCAGAAAAACACCCACCATTGAAAAACCTGCGCAAACCTACCGATAGTAGTAACTAAAAAATGAGAAGAAAAAACATGACAGAATATAGAAATACACTACCTATAAGCACTTGCATAGGATAAATAAATTAGAATAGTAAATTCACATTTAAATAAATGATATAAATATGCGTAATAATATAAAACAAACAAAAAATAAAAATAAAAAGGGGGAAAAGTACATGGATTTGCATCCATTAGATACGACAAAAGACGGAATGAAAACATATTACAAAAAGAATTGATACAATACATACAGTATGTCAAGATTGCATAAACAGATATTAAGGTAACTCTAAATAGAGGGAAAACAAAGAGTGGGATGAAAGAGAAAATTTAGAAAAAGGAAGTAGGGAGAGGAAATCGCGTTAAGGAGGGATGCAGAACGTCTTAGGGAAATGGAATTGTAATAGATCGATAAGGGCTACAAAGAGTTGTCCGGAAGAGGGGATTAAGGTAAGGGAATTAAAGATGCGATAAAAGGGGTAAAAATAAGTGGACCCTGAGATGCATTTGAGGGGATCGATACGGGGAGCAGTCAAAGTGAGGATTAAAATTCTTCTTCGGAAACGCCCTTTGCTCGTAATTTGAGATTCTCCGCGATGATGTGAAAAGGATCCCTGGGCGATATTTTATCCAGCCGGTCTTAATCCTCTCCTCTTTCTTTACGTTCAATTAGCAATGAGATTCATTCCATTCCCTCATTCTTAGTATTAATTGAACGTATATTAAAATGAACCCACTAATGTAGCCAAGGTATTGTGCAAGTCCAGAATAACGATTATAAAGACTTTGTTGAAGGGCGAGATAAAGACAAGTCTCATCTTACAACGTTTTCATTAAATATTCCTAGAAAAATATTTTAAGGATATGGGAAGAGAAAAGACCAAAAGAGTGAAATATTTTGTGGGTTTACAAAAAAATCGAAGTCAGCCCTTTGCAAGAGGTAAAAACCCTGCGGTACTACGGTCAAGGAGGAATGAAAAATCCGCGGAACTTACTGCAGTTACCATCAAAAGATATATATTTTGTAAAAATTTTAAAGGGTTAAGGTTTTTCCTTGTACTCTCACCTTTTTCATTGGACTCTGTTTAGCATATATTTTTTAGTTTTTTGCAATTATTTCACCAGATGATGTAGCTTCGCTACGAAACCTTGGTCGTATTTGTATTATTTCTTGTGGTGTAGTAAACGTTTTACTGTGAATCTGTTTAGAATTCAAGTTACTGTCAAAAGTACTTACGAGATCCTATACATCAGTTCATGACTCTGAAAAGAGCATATATTCAGCTCCATCAGCCAGATAATTGGGCGCGAATCACCTATCCAGAGTTGATAATTTATGCCTCGGAAGGACCCGAAATTAAGGCATGATATCCAGTAAACGAACAAGACCATCGGACCCGAATAAAAAGAATCGCTGCGGGAACGGAGACAGTATGGGAAAGGGAGCGTCGGATAGAAAGGTCGGAATAGAAGTAGGGAAAGGGGACGGAAGGAAGAGCTCCTTGTGCAGTTAGAAGAGCACTCAAAGGGAAGGAGAGATAGGGATACTCTCAAAGAGATGAGAATGCGGAGAAGAGCGCTTTCGGGAAGAGAGGAAGCGGCGAAGAAAGGGTCGACAAAGGGGAAAGGCTTTCTTGGAGAAGTGAGGGGGGCGGATGCTGAAAGGTTATGGGGAGAAACTTGGGGAAGACGGGGAACAGTGAAGGAGCGGTGAGGGGGAGGTCGGAAGACGAGGTGAATGAAAAGAAGATGGAAATTGAAGAGGAAATGGAGGAGAGATAGAGGGAGATGGATGGAAGGGGGAAAAGGAAATGGAGACAAGGGGGAAGGGGAGATGATTGTGGAGGATGGAAATGCTAAGAGGATGACGGGAAGGGGAATGATGAGAAAACGACAAGAATGAAAGGATGATAGGAACTGAATAGAAAGTGCATTTTATACAAGCTTGTTGTTAACGAAAAAACCGGAAACGTCTAAGGTAAATCCCCTAGGAAGAATAAATACGAAAAATGTCTGACAATTCTGGGACTCGAACCTGAATCTCCAGATTGGTTGTCGGTTGCTCTCCCGATTGAGCTACCGTGCCAAAACATTCCAGACTCCCGTTTGGGAGACTATTACGAAAGTAAAGGTACCTATTCCATTTCCTTGAAGTCTGACATTCTGCTGGTTGCCGGGACTCGAACCCGGCTATGGCATTCTCCGAGGAACGATGAGAGAACGAGAAAAATGAAAGTATGATCCGGAATGGAAAGTTTGTGTGTTGAACAAAAGCTTGCTGTTAACGAAACAACATAAAGGGAAAAGTTTAGGTAACCGGGTTTCGAACCCGGATTCCGAATTCTCTGGATGGATGGTCCAATCAATTGAGTTACCATTCCAGAAGTATTACTCCGATTCCGAGGATTTTTGATGGTACTTGTTTAAAGCCACTAGCCTGTAGTTAGAAGCCTCAGGTTCAACTCTCAACTAAGTAAGTCCTTTTTACTTGCGGTGTTTATGAATAGAAAATAGAGGAAAGAAACAGATGAAGGTGAATTTATACATGGCAATACAAAACTAATATTAATAGTAATCATTAAGAGAAGTTTGTTCGTAAAACTCCATTAATATGAATGCACTTATTTCACAAAGTAAAAAAAAGTAATTATTAGTTCAAAATAATTTTGAAAACAAATGTATCGTTTTATTAATATATTTTGTGATCAAAAACAGCGAAATATGGAAACCGGAATGTATTCTACTGCATTACGATAAATCACGAATATTAAAAAAAAAACAAATTAATGGAAAATTATACTATAATGAAATTTGCCGATTAAGCTAATCCTATTACTCTTATAAATAAAATAATGAAAGGAGGAATAAGAGGGGCCTCCCGGATAGTTATTTGGACAGCGAGTTAGCCTTTGGTGAAAAGGTCGTGGATTCGATTCCTGGTGTGTGTGAATGTGCGAAATGACCTAAAAACTGTCGAAGCACTTTTAACAATACTTCAAAAGGAGGGGATAAAAATTCGAGAAAAATAAAGAGAAAGATAAGGAGGAAAGTAAAGCGACAGAGAAGGCAAGAAATAAAAGGAAAGAAAGAGAAACAGTGCAAAGAAACAGCAAGAGAGAAAAAAGAGGCGCGAATAATAAAGAGAAAATTTCGAAAATAAGAGAAAGGAAAATGGAGAGAGGGTTGTAAAAATGTGGCGAAAAGAAGAAAACGAGAAAAGAAGGAAAAAAGATAAACGACGAGAAAGAAAAGAAAGAGAGAGCAATGATACAACAAGGAAAGGGAGATGGACATATCATGCGAGACGAAGAGGGGTTGAGAGAGAAATTAAATTAAAAGTGACTAAAATGTGGAAATGGGAAAGGAAAATAATGGAACGATAGGAATGGGGAAAGTGAATTGTGAAGAGAAAAGAGATCGACAACAAGCAAGGATGGGAATGACAGGGGAGTGGTAAAGGAATAAAGGAGTAGATAAAAAGAAAAGGAAAGGAAGCAAGAAAGCATGAGAAGTCGAGGAAAGTGAGAGCATGCAAATTCTTCGAAAGTTAATTATTCTAAAACTAATTCTTTCTAAGACAAAATCTTCGATACTAGAGACCAATTCAATAAATCTGAAGTTAACAAAAATTAATATCAAAGGAATAAATAATGATAATAATAGTAATTTAATATGCTCTAGGTGGATTCCCATGGAGCAACATAAAATAGAAAAATGCTCATAGAACAAAAAAATATAAAAAATCACGACAGAAATACAAAAATATATGGAAAATCAAAAGAACATAAGAATGCATTGGGAAATACAAAAATATGAGGAAATAAAAAAATAAAAAAGCATAACATAGGTAAACAGAGAATTTAGAACTTAAAGATAGACAAGAAGAGTGGGAAAATACAAGATGCAACTCGTCTACTACAAAATACTCATTTAAAAATCAGCAGCTAAGAGATAGTTGAATAATTTTAACTTAAAAACTCTCGCCGAGCTGTAATATTTTATCATTATTTTATTATTACATTAAATTAATTTATTAGTCAGGTAAAGAGTTTCAGAATTTAGAGCCTTCAATCTGAAATCGATCAAGGAAAATGTTTGATCGAGGAGTAGGATATGTAATTTGCTCGGGTCCACTTCGTGTTAATCTAATATTGGTAGAAAGCTGTCTTTTGCGAGTGAAAAGGGCAGAAATATAGCTCGGCTCCGAATTTTTATATACCAAGAAAAGAAAAGATCCGAGCATGAACTTCCTTCTTCTAATTGGAGAAAGCCACGACGGTTGGACACGAAATTTCGAAACATGATCATATTTTCGAAGGTTAAATAAAATCTAACGCAAGAATTCAGAAGCCTTCGAAATTTAAGCTCTTGTTCACTTGTGAGATCAATATAAACTAGACAGCAATAATGAAAAACAAACCTCGAAGTTTGGGTTAGGTGTGGGCATTACATGTGGCATTTTTTGGGTGCAAGTGGTCCACAAGAATCGATCCTTGGAAGGATTTGCTTTCGAAGAATCTGCTTGTAGCCGAGTAAAGTGAGAAGAATAAACTGAAGAAAAGGTAGGAAGTGCAAGGGAAACAGAATGAGAGGCAAAAGCAAATAAATGAAAATAGACTGAGAATGAGTAAATAGGAATAGAGAGTAAAATATTAATTCTTTCCGAATTCTTTCTTTATCTTTCCCTTCCATCTCTCTCCACATCTTTATTTGCCTCCATCTGTATCCATCCTTTTCCTTCTTTTACCTTCACTTTCCTTTTTATCCTTTTCCTTGTTTATTTTCTTTCCCTTTCGTAGCTTCTCTTTGCTACCATTTCCTTCGACAAGTCAGAGGACTGTTAGAGGGGGAATAGTAAGAGAAAGGGAGACAAACAGAACAGGAAGAGCTACACCGCTGATTTGGCAGTGGTAGCAGTTTTGTAGGACTTCACACAACATTACAAAAATCAATGAATTGATTTATTCCCACGTTTACTTTTTTTACAACTATATTCAGTATAAGTATAACCTTTTCTTTCCTTTTAATTTGGAAAAAATCCATAGGCAGTGCGTAAACCTTCCATTGGGTAAATAACATAAAATAAAACCATGAGTTAAGAGTAATCAAGTTTTAAAAATACTTTTACAATTAGAAGCAGGTTAGATATGATGTTAGGCTTGCTACAGTGGCGGTAACGGGATAGAGCCCTACCGTACCTCACCCTGTCAAGCAATCCCTTACTATATCCAGAAATGTCTTCAATGTAGTCAAAAACCACAATATTACTACAAAACGGAGAAAATTTATTTTAAAAACTATTGTAATTATCATACAAGAGTTTTAAGAGTGGTCCAGGTAACCCATTCATTCATTCCGACATATCTTTATTATGAAAAGAATACTTACATATCTATATATAAGTAATATATACGCTATATCTCTTATTTCCCCTGTGGGCATTATTTTAAAATAATTAAGAAATTAAGTTTATGCATCTATATGCAAATAAAAATAAAAACAAAGAATACAGTAGAATGAAAAAATACCTATAGAAGAATTGCAAAATAAAAATGTAAATGGCATTTGAAATTAATAATATAATGGGTAATAATCAGGAAAGGATATCGTAATAAGGAAACAATTACAGAATCGATGCAGCATATGCACAAGAGATTGAAGATTATTATTATAAACAAATATAAAAGAAGAAATAACGACAAACCAAAGTAGCAGTAAAATAAATGAAAATAATCGTAGGAAAAAATTGAAAAATAATTGTTTAGAAGGAATAATAAAATATTAATAAAGAAAGAGTTACAAAAATGTTGTAGTGCTTTGCAAAAATGATTTATGATTTATATTATCTACAAGAATGAATTATGGTAACCAAATATAACACTAAAATCAACAAAAATAATTATTCGGAAACATTGCAAAATAAAAATTTAGGAGTAATTAGAAAATAACAATAATGAAAGAATTACAAAAATAAAGTAGCATATTTCACAAGTTTTTGATGATTAATATTATGTAATTAATGTAAAATAAGTAATAACGATACGCCAAAAATAACAGTAATATCAATAAAACAAACAAAAATAATTATAGGAAATATTTGTTTTATAAATTTCGAAACAATTAGAAAATAATAATAAAGAAATAATTCCAAAAATGAAGTAGTAAATTTTACAAGTTATTGATGATTAATATTATTTAATTTATGTAAAAGAAGTAATAACGATAAACAAAAAAATAACAATAATATCAATAAAATTAACAAAAATAATTGTTATTTAAATTGTCGAAAGAATTAGAAAATAATGATAAAGAAACGATTACAAAAATTAAAGAGAAGAGACACGAATTATTTATTATTAATGTACGCTATGGAGACGATGCGTAAAAGAATGCTCTATTTACTTCCCAATACATACATCCAGCGTTTCCTATGTTAGCAGGAATAAACAGCGAGAGCAACCCTCTCAGAAAACAGAGCAGGTAGGGGGAGCACCAAACGTAAGAAACAGGTGCGCAAGTCTCCAAAGAGACGGAAACACGTGGAGAGAAGGCGAACGGGGGAGGAAGACGGAAGAGAAGAGAGGAAGGACGTGGGGGATAGAAAAAAGGGGAAGGAAGAGAGGTCGGAGGTATAAGAAATTGAGTTCCAGCAGAATGGCTGTGAGAGGAGTCCGTGCGGTGGGGGATGGGAGCCCCCCCGAGGGATGGGAAAAAAGGTCTTAAGGTTGTCGTGAGGGGAGGAGTGTTTCGAGGGTAAGAAAGTGATTTCCGAGGGCCTCGGTTTGGAAGGGGGGCCGACATTAGTTAGGGAGTCGGCGATGTTAGGATCTGGGGAGAGGTTTTGAGAAATTGAAGGTCCGTGGAAGCAGAAGGGTGCGCTGGGAAGGTTTTGGGGAAATGCTCGGGGTAGCGGTGTAAGAACAAGAAGTCTGGATGGGGTGAGGTGAGGAAATCATTATTTGAATTTTGTGAGAGGTGAGCCTTCCACGGTGGCTGTCCTTTTTTAGCGAATGGGAGAAGGCCGCGAAAGGAGGATAAATAGGCTAATTATGCGAGGGAGAATCTCGATGATTTCCTGGGTTTAATGCTGACTAAAAGCTAATTAAGGAACCTGGATAAATTCGCAAATATCTGATTTTATATTTTTCAATTTTCCTACACGATGGCGTTGGTATCAACCATGATTTAGTACCGAGTGGATGAACGTACAAACTCAATACATGACGATAACAATACTTTAGCCTATCTTACAGATTTCCTATCCATATAACGTGTTGCTTTGTCAGGAGGTCAACAACCGAAACTGAGCCTTTCCCAGGTGTTTCACACCCTCTCTGAACGTCTTCCTGCAGGGGTAAAATCAAGCCTTCTTTCACATCATATCAGATTCTTTACGCCATAAATTCCATTCTTCTCTTTGTATGTATCCCATGTTTGTTCCCTCAAGGTCAATGCATTTTTGTCACATAAATGTAGGACATGTACTTTTGCAT
Organism: Sympetrum striolatum; assembly: GCA_947579665.1. Lineage (NCBI taxonomy): Eukaryota > Metazoa > Arthropoda > Insecta > Odonata > Libellulidae > Sympetrum > Sympetrum striolatum. The sequence goes on from OX388348.1 coordinate 68,845,017, forward strand.
ATATTCTCATATTTTGGGCACAGACAATATTTACAATGTGTCAAATGCAATACGAGACTTTCTACTCTCAATCCGCTTAATAAAACCGTATAACGTATCGTTTTTATTAACGATATAAAATTTTGCAACAATGTGTGATCACTAGTTCTTATTGAAGAGTTAGTTGGAATCTATTAATCTTAGTTGCAATCAATTAATTCAGTTTCAAGTAAATCTCAGAGTCAATGCTATATCCAACAGTATACCAAAGGTTGTTCGTTGTCATTGAAAACATGTGGAGAGGGAATTAGAAAAAGTATATCAGCTTACCGTTCTTTAGAATCTATACGGTGAGGTGATCAATCATTGGTATCTTCTATAAAATCTGTTTATTTTCCGTAACTTTGACTGTCATTCTTTGAGGCATTCAATTTTGAGGCTTTCAGGCAATTCATTCAACTTTGAGGCATTCAGCTGACCTCACCTGAAACAATATAAATGTAAAATAATGAGACATTTAAATATTTAAAATATTCGGAATATCTAAATTAATTAATTGCGACTAATACACAGAGTAGAGTAAGTAGAGCAGTAATGACTTTAGTCTCCCTTAACAGAGGAGATACCGTCACCACAAGATGATATACCAAATAACACATAGTGGAATTTATCCATAATTTACTAAGAAATATCTTAGATAGAAAAAATATTATTAATCTAGTTACAAAAAATTTAGATGACATTATGACTGGAGTATATTACCAAGTAAAGTAAGACATGGCATTATATAACATAGGGGAATAAGGAATATTGAGGTACATGATCTACTGTAAGGAAGAATATTTATGTTTATAATAATAATAATAAATCGTCTTCATTTGGGCGAGATTGATACTTAATAGTCTCTTCTTCCATCTAACCCATCTATATATGCAGGTACGGAAAATTCGACAACATTTATACGATGAGATAACTTGAACTATTGAAATAGTATGAAACTTTGAATTTTTCCCATATATATTAGAGAATATATTAGTAAATTAAAGACATTACTTCTTCATAACTAATTTCAAATATAATTAAGAAGCCACAAGGGTTTTAAAAGACTTTCAAATAAAAATAAAGCCACTTTAGATGAATATAAAAAACAGACAGCGGGGCATCTAAGTTATTCATATGTACTAGAAGATTCAGATCTCAAAGCTTTTCCCAGAACCAGACGAACTAATTTCGAGCACCTTCTTCTCTGTCACCCGTAATATGGACTTCGGCGGAGTAACTTAGCAAGTTCTGTGGAGATGATTCACGCGCTGGAAGAACCGAAAAAGAAGTGGCCGTCGCGAAGAGAGCCGCGCTCTTTCATTTAAAATCAATTTCCTCCATCCAGACGAACATTTATCAACCTCCTATTCGACGTGCTTTACCCATCATCTCTCACGACAAACTTCGCGGGGATCCTTTGCGCGAGCGATCAAATTTTTACGAAAACCCTACTTTTGTATTTCCCTCGAAACGTGGGCGGAAAAGGACTTAGCACGTGTGACCCAGTTTTACGAATACGAATATTGCTCGCGTATTCATCCGCGATGTCCTTGTTAAGAATCGGAAAAAATTGGGATCGGGATTCTTTACGCAGTCAAACATAAAGCGTCCGCCGTAGAGGGAAAAAAGGGCAAACAGCGTTCTCCGGAGCAGGTACAGAAGGATTGCAGTTTTTGTTCGTGCCGAGGATAATTGTGTGAGGCATCCTTTTTCTGGGGCTTCGTTTATACGTAAAACGTGCGCCGAGGAAATATCATCTGATGCGGTAGATTGAAGCGGACCAAGGAAAAATCTGTGCCCTTGGGAATGCATCGGTGAAGGAAAAGCGTGTTATAAATGATGACGTTCTTTGAATATATTCATACGCGATGTCCAAACACGCTGTGATAGTCAGGAATAGTTAAGATCATTAATGTGAGTTCTCTGAAGAAATATTTTGGGATTAGGACAGTGGAACAAAGAAAAATAAAGAAAATCCCGCTGGGTAGTCAATAGATATATCGATATTAGAGTCTCAGGTACATGCGTCATCAGGAATCTTTGGAAAATGATTCGCAGATCAAATTATTTTAATGATTCCTTAGGATAATATACTTTCATTTTTGCAACGCAAAATATTAGATCGATGAATACTATCTAGAAATATATCGAAATTGAAGATGAATTCCCAGATTTGAATGGCGAAAAAGAATGGATTAAAATTTTGGACTAATTTTTCAAGCAAAAGTCAAAAATATTTATGATTTTTGACATTACCATTGTTTCTGTACATAAAATAAATTGAGCTTAACCATAAACATTTTTTGACCGTACAAACAAAAATTACGCTCATTGGGAGTCCTAAATTTCTTAAATTTAAATAAAAATAATGTACAAATAAATATATAGGAATTGAATACATAATTTGCTTAAATACTAAAATTGGCTTAGGGATATCAACACTGAATAAAATTGAAAGAATTTATTTGAAAACACCTCCACAAAAATCCATTCATTGGGCAGTTTCAGAAAGTGATTTGGGTCGAATCTCTGTGACGTAAACATTTCCCCCACTTTTTATCTTAAGGCTTTGAGGTGTCCTACTACAGGTTCGAAGTATATAAATACATGCCTCTACTCAACTGACCGAAGAAAACGTGTAACCATTTCCCGGATGGCTTGTAATCGAACCCGAGGCCTTTGAATTGGCAGACTAACATGGCAATTATTCAAGTAAGGATGGTTGACGTTAAGGCGTGTAGCTATGAAAGTTCTTGAAGAGGGAAAGGGTATGTATAATTCGAAGGAACCGGGAATCGAACCCAGGTCTCCCAATCGTTACCGAGGTTGGCAGCAATCTTCGTTGACTGTAAAGTAATCAGCCCGAAAGCCGTTTGATACCTCACCCCTTAGTAAGCTAGTAAAGGGGAATGAGGCATACTAGGTAGGATGAATAGTGACATACACACTTTTTTTCACTAATCCAGAATGCTATAAGCGGAACTTGTATACTTATAAAGAACAATGACATTAAGCGTAACGCTTTTCTTGGAATTCTATAAAGAGAGACCTTAACTACTGCCACTATACTCATAACGCATTAGCTTTAATTTTGTCACAGCTATGAACCAAACTGCGACAAAAGTAAATGTGTGGATGAGTTTGTAAATGAGAGAAATGTTTGGTTAGATTATATTGTAAAATATAAAGCTAAATAAATATAATTGGAATGAAGTATAATGTGTATTTATTCTTATAGTAATATAATTTAATGTACTGAAGTGTCTATATGTAACAGATGATAATTGGGAAATTGTTGTAAGAGTGGTATGAAATGGTAGGATTGATATCAATGAAATGCAGATTTAGCGACTTGTGCATTGCATGTTCCTGCATGTCCTTAGATCAATAAATATTCTTATAATTAAACGAAAGGAATTATTTTGTCCTTCCTGTATCAAATAATAAATTTTTGTTACGTATAGGAAAGTATAGTCCCGCTTCAAACTTTTTGCCCTACCCCCTAACCTCTACCTTAATAGCGATTTCGATTATGTACCAATAACAAAAACAGTATCGGAGAACAAAAAAAGCGGTAAGGAACGAAGCTTCAAAGTCATGCCGAGGAGGAGTAATCCCGCAATCTTAGAGCCGAGAAAATTTGAAAATAGTCACGAAAGGCAGGAGGGGGGAGGTGTTGATGCGGGGGAGGAGACGGTGCTAAAAGTAGATGGATGCACCACCAAAGAAACGTATGGAGTGAATAATTTTCTGCCGGAGTCAGCTCTTTTCTCGCTTGCCGCACGGGAACATAAATAACCTTAGGGGGCTCCCCATTCCAGAGTCCCGAGAAGAATGTTTGAAGGGAATTGAGCGGTGAGAAAAGAGGCAGGTGTAAAAAGGGAGTCGGGGGAGACAGGTAGAGTAGCGAGAAAGAGTGGGTGAGATGTTAAGAGACCTTTGTGTATGAGGTGTGTTATAGCGAGTTTGCAGGGGATTCGCGAGGGGTGTGAAAACGTGGGCGGAGGGGGAAGAGCTATCGCCCGTGTGTCATCAATCATCGCTCCCGGTGACAAATGAACATCGAAATTCAGTCCTCGAATGCACGCTATTCCGACTCGGGATGAAAAGAGGCTCTTTCCGATAAGTATTTAGGGAGTAAATTAGTTTGATTAAGGCGAGTGATCGGCGTTCGTGGCTTTTCATTCTGTTTGGTGACTGAGGTATAAACACAGAGTGGGAGAAGATGGTATGCATTCATATTTGTGTTGTAGTATTATACATACTCTTGTGTATCTTTTTATTCCATATGTTTGGTGACTGAGGCATAAAGACTGAGAAGAAGAAGAATATAGTATGTATTCAAAGATTTGACTTCATACTTCGGTAAAACGAAAGTCGCTGCCTGTGATAGAATGATGGAATGATCCTTCACTGTGTGGAGCTCCGTTTTAATCGGGTGGATATAAAAATAAAATGGAAATATTTTGCTCTTGTTCTAAAAAAATGTATAATGGCGACCAGGTTTCCACTAACCGTAGTCATTGTCATCATCACGAATTACTTCGTACTATCGTATTACACTCCTAAATTAGAATTTTTATTTTCTATCTTATTCCCAGCTATTTATTTTAGCATATTCCTACTTCCCTTTTAAACTAACATTTTGATTTGAAAGTAAGACCAACTTCGTGATATTTGCTACGAGAAAATAGCCTAAGTAAGATATGACGATAGACGGAAAGGAGTAGAATACGATCTCAATAAAATTTATCTTTTCATCATTTAGTATATACTCATAAGCCTTTCAGAACAGAGCCACTTCCTCTTCGTCTACTTTTACTATGCTGACCGCCTTACCGCATATGGCTCTAATCGAATCCCAATAAATGCGTCTAAAGCCATATAATTGAAACGATCGTTCTATCAACATACATTCAATTGAATAAAATAGTTTCAAATTAAAATAAAATATACCATCTGAAATGTTTATTACCAATAAACTCGTCTTGATTAAGGTTTGATATAAATTATGTATGACAAGTGCCAAATAGATCGTTAAAGTCGAGATTATGTTGCTTCCCAAGAATAAAAATCTGATGTGGCCAGTACATGATTTTCTCCGTACTTAAGATGTAGATATTCATCTACGATAATATTGAGTTAAATAAAGAAGACAAATTTAGTAAAAAAAAACAAAGAAGAAAACCTTCTAAACCTTATCAATCAGCCAGAGCTCAATCTATATCAAGAGTGTGAGCGAAAGACGCTTTGCATTGCATTGTTTGGCATGTAAACAAACCCATAGTTACGAACTTTATTATTATTGTGAAGATTAATTAATAACGGCACGAAAAAATTATGATTGAATAATTATTTTGAAATCAATACGCGTGTTTCAAATTCCAAATCAACTTCCAAATAAAAATTTGAAGAAATATTGTAATTATGTTGTATATATCATTTTTATGAAACGATATAAATAAAAACGACATTTTAACGTAAATATGTCGCATTTCGTTTAAATCTAGAAGTCGATTTTTTTATGAAAACAATACTTTCTCTATACCACGTATATGGAGAATGTAAAAATTGAGTTAAATATTAAAATTCTTGCGGAAATAGAATCTGGAGTGTGTACCAGCTTTTTTTAATCATTAATTGAATGGGAATAATAAAATGGGAATGGAGCCCTACAGAATTTTCTTCATATCTGGCAACTGAAATAAGGACTTCAATTATTAGGTTTCAAATACATTTTTTAGCTAGGCTAAGCTAGCTATCATGCTGACAGCAAAAACTAAAAGACAGAATAGATATAATGGAATTTATTTTGCACCACGCATAGCGTTTGTCTTTGAATTAAACTAGCAGTTTTGCGTGGAATACATCCATGAGCTAACGTGCTCAGCTCAAGCGAATGGAACCAAACCTACTGACATGCAAAAGCTATAATGTATATCTTTGATTATCTTTCACTGAAAGGATATTCAAACGTTCATAAATAATTTCAACTCTTCCCCCCTTACATCGCGACATTATTTATATATTTTGATGATGATGTCTGTTAAATATTCAAACTAAAATCGGATATTTTTTGTGCGTCTTTTTAAATTGCTACGTTACACAATTTAAACCGGGGGACGGGTGACGTGCACATGAATAAGTGCAGTAATCCGAAGCATAAAAATGCGGGAGCAGGTGCTCTATACAGATGGACTCATTTAAATACTTCCTTCACTTCGGACGACGAATAAAGAGATTGAATACGTCTCGCGGTTTCAGAGGCGATTAAAAAAATTAATTTGCTATGCGGATTTTTTCCCTCTCGATATCATCTAATCCTGACGTCGAGGAGTTTAAATAAATTTAAAAAACGGCGTTAATGTATTCGGACGGGAGAACCTGGAATTAAATTACTCTTCGTCTTATCTCCGATCATTAAAAACGTGTCGTGAGATCGGATCTCCGCGTACCCTAATTATTCAAATTCTAAAGGGTCGAATCCTATGAAATATTGCCAACTTTAATGAAAGCATGAGCTTTGCTAATGGGAAGGAATGTCGTGTTTGTCGGATTGAAACGCGATGGAAAAAAATGCGTTTATTTGCATGGACATACATAATAGATATTTGTTTTATCAACGTGAAAATCATAACCGGTTTCCGGAATTTTTAGACCGCGAAAAGAAACTTCCCAGTAGTATTTTCACCTATTTCGAGGGAGTAATTTCAAATATGATGGGGTAAGATATGACATTGCTTTCAAAACAGCGCACAGTTTTCATCTCGATCCTGCCGACCGTGGATATGATGACATTGGCAGAATCTTAGGGAACTTTGCACCGTAGAAATATTTCAGATGTAATTTTTCTGTATAAATTGGTGAATGGCAAAATAAATTGTACAAAATTGTTACCATATATTCAAATAAGAGTCCCTATACACATAACAAGATCTGTTGATACTTTTGTAAATGGTAAGTATACAAGAAATTATTTATGTAACACATCTATTACCAGAATACAACAATTGAGCAATGACTTCTTTAGCGTTATATGTATAAATATATTTAATGCAAATACTATGCAAATGAAATCGGCCTTTAAAAAATTGCAATGATTCACTTGTACTCAATTCCTTGTTTTTTTTGTGCTCATGTGCTGTATTTATAGCTTATTTTCAAATTTTGTATTTAAAGTTTTATTTTTTAAACTTTGTTTTGTATTAAAATATATTTATAATGTTTGTATATTGCAAAATTCTTATAAAATATTCCCTCGTGTATAAGATACATGTATTATTGTGTATATCTTCATTTTATGATGTATAGTTTTATTGTGATGTATTTTGTATTCTATTTTTTATCAATTTTACGATATTCTATATCCCTATTCAATTTATTATATTGCACAATGTATGTGTTCTGATGTATAAAACATAAAGAAGGCACTTTTATGCCCGTTTTTTGTTAGTCAAATCAAATCAAATCTTTTATTATCTCTGCTACCGTGAAGTTGATGATTAAATTCCTACTGATGTTTTGTGTCATGTTTGCTATTCATGAATAATATGAATATCTTTGGGGAAAAAAGTATTTCACGTGTCCAAAGCAATTCTCTTTAATTTTTGCCACAAGACTTATAAAATTATTTAATAATGAATGAAACTCATTGCTATTTTGTTTTGCCTGGAACACCTTACTGTATAGAATAATAAGCGATTCCGTTGATTTGAAAATATTCTAAGGATGTGGGCATTCTTTAGGAATAAAAAAGTTAAAGAGGAATTACGTTCATTCATTGTTAGTATCAAGTATAAAAGAGTTAATGTAAGCTACAATACCAATTGAATCTCATTCTCAATTTGCAATATACAGTGGTGCCTCGCATAACGAACGCCTCGCACAGCGAACGCTGCACACAACGAACTTCCTTTTCGTTCATTTCACGATTCATACAACGAACTTCGCTTCACACAACGAACTTCGCTTCACACAACGAAGTCGCCCACTTCACACGATCACTGCCGATTTATTGCATCCTTCCGCGAAGGCAGTCGTTAGTCACTGCGTAGTACGCTTAACTTACGCACGTGTCGCAGCAATCGTTCTTCATTACGAATTAAATCGCACACGTATCACGGCAGTCGTCCTTTTAAGATAAACTCAACATTTTTTTTATATGATGGGTTCTAAAAAAAGCAGGAAGGTGATTTCTCTTAAAATGAAACAGGAAATAATTAGAAGGAGTGAATGTGGGGTAAAACAGTGTGACCTCGTCAAAGAGTTTGGCCTCAACAAGACCACCATTTTCACCATTTTGACAAACAAGGATGCAATAAAATCAGCCAAAGTAGCCAAAGGAGTATCAAAACTATTTAATGAAAAACATAGATCTTCAATCCACGAGGACATGGAGAGGCTATTAGCGATTTGGATTAAGGACAGGCAGGTGAAAGGTGACGTAACAACCCAAGATATTATCTGTCACAAGGCCAAGATAATTTATGAAGATCTAAAGAAAAACATCCCTGGAAGTAGCAGCAATCAAGATAATAAAGAAGATTTCAAAGCCAGCAGGGGGTGGTTTTTTAGATTTAAGAAAAGGTATGGAATCCACAGCGTTAATATGCATGGTGAGGCTGGCAGTGCTGATAAAAAAGAAGCAGAAAAGTTCTCTATTAATTTTCAAAAATTTATTATGGATGAAGGATACTGCCCACAACAAGTGTTCAATGCCGATAAAACGGGTCTTTTCTGGAAAAGAATGCCGAGCAGAACCTTCATTACAAAAGAAGAGAAGAAATTGCCAGGACACAAAGCCATGAAGGACAGACTTACCCTTATGATTTCGTCTAATGCCAGCGGAGACCTCAAGATCAAACCTCTGGAAGGAGAAATTTGATATCCTTTTGGCAATACGACTTATACAGAAGGCCTGGGAAGAAGTGTCACAAAGGACCCTCATTTCTGCTTGGAAGATGCTTGTGCCTTCGTGGATTCAGGAAGAAGCAGTAGTTGATGACACAGAAGTGGTGAAGGACATCATCACAGTGGCCCAAAGGTTGGAATTAGAGGTAGAGGAAGAGGATGTAGAGGAGCTTATTGAGGAACACAAAGAAGAGCTGACAACTGAAGAGCTCCAAACACTTCTGGCCCAACAACAGGACAATGCTCAAAGGGAAGCGTCATCTGATAACGAGGAGCAACAATCAAACAATCAACCAATTCCAACTGCTGACATCAAGAACATCCTGGTCAAATGGAAAGCAGTTCAGGAGTTTACCAATGCCCACTATCCGGATTCCGCTGAAGCAAACAGGATCAACGACCTGTACTCCGATACTCTTGTCCGTTATTTCCGGCAGATGTTGAAGAAAAGAGAGAAACAAACGACTTTGGACAGGTTTTTCACTGCACCATCGGCCAAAAAGCGGAAAATGGATGAAGATGTGCAAGATTTGATTATTTCATAAAATTAAAAAATGTGTGTTTTTTTCATTATGTTTTTAGATGTATCTAAATAAAAATAATAACAAAAAATTTATCTTTTTTTTATGTCATCTTACCATATTTTATGCTACAGAACGAATTATTTTTTTTAACATGTATTGTTATGGGAAAACGCGTTTCACATAACGAACTTTTCGCATAACGAACTTGCTCCTGGAACGAATTAAGTTCGTTGTGTGAGGCACCACTGTATATCATAATTTTTAATTTAACAAACAAAAACATCCATTTTTAACCTCTGACAAAATATAAGTTATCTCTCTGCGTCCATATTTCTGCGTTTATATTTTATTATTTTGAATGCAAATAATGAGAGACAAGACCTTGTTAGTTACTTTGATAAGAATATGAAAAAGCACTGGGAAAATATTTTCATCAATTATAATAGCTTAACTTTATTTCCGGTGTACCTGATATCATACATTCATCCTTTATGGTGATACTATTGTTTCGTTACATTTTTTACATATTAAAATTTATTTTTATATTTAGTTATAAAAACTAAGTAAAGAACCTTCATATTTTCACAAGAAAATAAATCCCGTTCTTCCTTTGTAAATTTTGACGCGGAGCTTTTTCACTACTATCCTCAAGTATGTAGTTCGACAAAGCAACGGCAGCAACTACCGATTTTAATTTTATTTCGAGTATTTTTTCCTCCTCTTTCCCCAGAGTGGATAATTCTCGTAGCCTATGTGTCACCGAGACTCTAAACGGAGCGCGTGCTTCAGCACGTTAAAGACCCCTCCTGTTTATGTTCCTAAAATTTCAGCTAACAACGTCGAGAGACAGATTTCAAAGCGAGAAACGTTATACCTTCTCGAACCTTGACGGCATTGCGTGGCAAGGAATTAGGGCAACCCTAATGAGACATTTAAGTGACTAAGCAAGGAAGTGGAGAGGAGAAGAGGCGGTTAGGGAATCAGGCAGTAGATAAAAGAGGAGTCGGGAGGAAAGCGAGTTACATTTCGGGGCTTAAACACTAAAGCGCTCAAACCCTCGAGCTTTAGGAAATGTTCTAGCTCTGCGGTAAGACTTCAAACCGCTAGGCAGTTTCTTCAACATGCCACCGGAGGGCACCATCTCCAAACAGGCCTTATCTCCGCTTTTTTACTCCCTTTAAACCCGAGCCCCTCTTTATTCCAAAACCACTCCATTCTCTCGCCGTGTATATCTTCTCTCTGTTTTCCGGAAGATAACGCCCCGGGAGCGGGGAATCCGAACTGGAAAACGTTCGGGGCCAAATGAGGGATTCCGCGAGACGGTGCTGCTCCCTGTCGCCCACTCTTGGTAATCCCCTAAGGGTAGGACCTAGCCTTAAGGCAGGATTTTCCAAGTTCTTACGTGACTACCGCGCGGGGGAAATTCCTCTGTTCCCCCGTTGACCTCTACTGCTAAAGTAATTAGGGGGAAGTCGGGAAAAGGTCTCCGAAACTAGAGACTTGGAATCGGCCGGGTCGATTACCGGTGTGGAGCCTTGCAGAGAGCTAGATTCGCATGTCTTCCCCGCTAAATCAATTACGGCCCCGGATCTTTAGTTACGGCTCCGTCTTTATTTTGGTCCTCCCTGGGTGAGGTTCTCCTGCCAGCTGAGTGCATTCCCGCTCCTTTTACACGCAAAAGCTTTTGAGTGATTAATCGGCGGGGGTCGTATGACGGGTGATCTTAGCGATGATTCGGAGTCCATCTTCCCTTTAATTACCTCGCGCCGTGTTTCCTTCGTTCGATGATGGAGGGATTGAGGTGGATGGAATCCCGCGATGGCGGAGTCCTAAGGCCGCCGATGATTAATTAGTGAGGCGCGACGTGATAAACGGAAAATGGCAGCTCATGATTATTCTTTCGTTTCGAATGAGTTTATCCGCGAGGAATGATACTACCGCACCTTAGTCCTTCCATCTCGGAAGTTAGAGAGACGAAAAGACGTATCAATCGAAGAAATTTTGATAATATGGATAAATCTTAATGTCTTAATATATTAAGCAATATCATTATGCACTCATTCACGAGTGTTCTACCTTTCGGTAGGTTCATGCACAATTAAAAATCCCTATTAAGCGCCATGTCCTTCATTTCCTTATCGTTAACCCCACCCCTTATGTCATCCAACATCTTTTGTCTCTGTCTTCCCCTCTGTTTTTCTCCTGAATTCTACCCTCAATAACGGTCTTTACCAATCCCTCTCCCCTCAGTATTTGACCCCATTATGTATCACAATAAATATAATATATGTTATATAGTATGCTATGAATATACAACAGTATATTTCATTGCTGCTGAGAGTTTTCTGGATCGCAGCGAAAGCCTTAATTCAACAATTCAATACATTCAAGTATATTTCATTGATGATTTGCTTATCATGCACTACTAGCTCTTCAACAAAACATTTCTGTTATTCCCTAACTCCTTGATGAATATTTTTATTCTTATATTTTGTTCCAAAACATTGTGGAATGATGTAACAGCCTATATCATTTGTTCATTTTTCTCATTAAAACATTTGGATAGTGATTTAATTAAATATGGCATCTCTCCTTCGCATATAGCTGTAACAAACCGAAATTATCTTGTTGAACGATAGCCTGAAGTCAGATTTGATTCAAAGGGATTCCGATATTCCTTTTTTATAATGCAACAATCATTATGTTACATTTATGGGTTAGATGGAAGAGGAGACTTTTAGTCTCAATCTCGCCCGAATAAAGCCGTTTAATTATTATTATTATGTACTATAAATATAAAGGAATACACACTTTTCAATTCCAATGTCAAATTTTGTTTTAAAAAATTAAAAGAAGCATTGGATTTTATGGATGGGAAACATGGGCTTTGAGGAAGAGAAAGAGGAGTACTTCGAAAGCATATAAACATGGATATGTTGACGAATGGAGAACATGAATGGATGGAAATATAAAACTAGGAGTGAAGAAGTGCTGTGGAGGATTGTAGAGGGAAGAAGCATACCGAGAGAAATTAGAAAGATAAAGTTAAATGGTCTGGACGAAATATAAGGAAGAACAGAATTAATGATAGAAGAGAAAATAGAAAGATAGAAGAAGAGGAGGGAGGAGTCACGGAATGCTGACGGATATCAAAGAAGGAAGGAATTCGGCAGAGATGAAGAAACGCTCATAACAGAATACTGTGGAGCGATATTACCATTGAAACCTCTCCAAGAAAAGAAGAAAAATGTAAAATGTCTGTACAAATGGTTGCTTACGTTTCAAACAACTTCAGAAAGAGGTTTGACAGGTGAATAAATTGAAACACCATCTCAAAAGTCTTGTTTTCCTTCCTTGCTAAAGCTGTTTTCCTCTTAGTAAACCTTCCTCTATTAAATTTTCTATTCACCTCTCCGAAAAAATATTTATTGATTGAGAAATGTAATGGCGTATGACTCACTTATTGGTTTCGGAATGCCTTCCTCGAGCTTCGATTCCTCCATCAGTTCAACACCATCCATCATCCAATGCCTCAAGTGTCGGCATACTACGCTGTTTCACACCGATTAAGAATATTCCATTACATATCCCTGCGTGAATATTTAGATTAGCTGTCTTTTGCTACATTTTCTTCAAGAAGAATCAAATGGAGGTGTTTTTGCAAGTGTTTCGACAATCCATTATTTCTTCAACTATAAAGAGAATGTCTACCTGCCCGTTCTTCTGTTAAGATAGTCTTGTAACGAACTCGGGTAACTGAATAATTTAATAATGAATCTGTTTATTACAAAGAAAGATCTAATATTTTGACTTGAAGATGTATCATTATTTTTTCCTTTCTATTTTTTGACTGCTCGCGACTTGCGAGTTTTTAAAATCAATATCTAAAATATCACAAAATTAGTTTTATTGCATCTTCTAAGAATATGAAAATAAATTAATAATAATTTTATCCACATCTTTAAATCGCAAACAGCCTTTCTTAGAAGAAGTGTCAGAAAATTGAGATAATAACTTTAATTTTTATTATGAGAGTTGATGAGGGAAATGCAATTCTTTTTTCACGAGAGCAATAACTAATGTACACTCCTGGCCAAAATTAACGCAGCACCTCCCTAGCGATCCTTACGGCCGGTGATGCGTTAATTTTGGCCAGGACTATACAATAGATCCTGTCTGGTACGGGAGTATGGTATAACAATAGAATGCATCAGACTGAAATGAATAATACGCATAGAGGGAACTGAATTATTAATATAACTCAACAGCAATTTTTTAGTTTCATTTTAAATAGTACGATCTTCCATAATAATGACAGGCGAAGAAGTCTCTATTCCTTTGAGAAATTCACATCTTAGCGCAGAAACACAAAGATTTTCAACTCGAAAGGAAAATTAAGTAAGAAATCAATTCAGATCAAGTCAGGCAGTACGCTCGAATCCCGCAGTAAATCTTTTTGATTTCCAAAGATAATCCGCAAGCCTCCGCAAACATTCTTTAAACGTGTAATTTCTCGCGCATAAAACTCCCAACCCAACCCCACTTTCGGAGAAATTAATCAAACAATGGAGTGAGAAAAAGCCTTCGGAAAAAAATACCATCAACTTCCGAAGACCGTTCCACTCGGAATCACCTCAAAAGAACTTATCAGTTTCCCCTCGCAAAAGGAAAGGAGGAGCCAGATATCTCCTCCAGATCCGGAATCCGTAATAAGGAAACATAAAAGGAATACCAGGCGAATGGAAATCTCACTAGCCCGGAGTTTCACGGAAAGCTGTTCGGTATTCCTTATAAAAGCTACCGCGCGAGTCAATTCCTCCGCAGCCTTCAAAAGATATGCCTCCGAGAAATCCCTTCTTTAACCTCGCCCCCACCTGGGCCCCCCATCTTCTTTGCTTTGAAGTTGCCATCTCCTTTATAAAGCGCTCCTTAGCTCCCCCTCTCGACGCCCCTAATCAGAACCCTTTTCTCCCCTTCGCTTGATCCCACCCTTATCTACGCCTCGCAGTCGTTGCTAAGCTCACGTCACCCGGCAGAAGACTGGTCCGCGTGGGACTCCTCTAGTTTCCAATCTCTCTAACAACTTCCTTCGTATTCCACCCTCAATGCTTCTCTTAACCCTTTACTCTTTGTACGATTCCATCGCCTTCCTTCTCCTTATCTCAGACCCTTCCTCACGCCCAAAAGGCAGGAAGTACTTATATTGGCACTATGGGGATGCGGTCGAGTCCGCCATGATGGTCCAACTATCCTATTTTATCCTAAGAAAATTAGAATAATAAATAAGAATAGAAGGACCTGTCTGTAGAGTAATAATCCCGAAAGCCGGTAGGCACCTCACCCCATCTAACATTAGCAACCAAGAGCTATAAAAAAGAAAAATACCACGAAGTAACTAAATTTTAAAGTATCTTTGTTACAACTATCCTTTATTACCCTCGCGGACGATAACCTTTATGTTTGTTTTATTTTTTCTCTATACTTTATGTCATTTTTTACTGTTTATGTTTATTACTTTTATATACGTATATTTTTTATATTTCACTTTAAATTGGCATTGTTATTCTGTATGCGAGAATTGAATACATAAATAAATAGCTTCGCTATTGAAATGTAAATTGGGTGTTTCTATAAGAAGCGGCGATCCTTCCTGTTTTCTCCGAATACCGGTGAAGGAGGTGAGGAAGGCCGTCAAAGACGGCTATTGGAGATTCTAAACCTCTAATACCAAGAGCTAGTTATGTTAATTGAGGTAATATAAGACATGATAACCAGTGAGGTATTTTTAGCTTTTTCATTATTTTTTTATGCTCATATTGAAATGATAGGAAGTTCTTGTTTATATGGAAGATGTATATTAAGACTCGGTTTAAGAAAAGAAATAGATAAGACCATGCTGTTTCTGGGTTCGATGCTAGAGCACATTAAAATTTCTCACATAAGGAATACAAGGGAAAAGTAGGACGTCGTTTGAGGCAGTAGCACCCATAATTTCTGCTTGAATTTTCACACACATCTTCTGTTGTGTAAGTAAGTTGCTTAGTAAGTATGACCAGGAAGACCTGGGTTCGATGCCGGACGAATAAATTGCAGCGAATTTAAAGAATATTATCAATCCTTTTTTTTTGAGGACCCTCTCGATATGATGTCGACTTGAAATTAGTGTTATCGGTATGCAAGCAACATTTAACTCGTACTATATGTGCACGTAAGTGAACCACAATGACTGTGAATGAAACTGTTGTGATTATTGTGGTCATGAAACCGTATCTGATGAATTAAATATTATTAATTTTTATAATGGAGTGGAATATAAAAAAAAATATATTTATCTACGTGTTATTCAGTCCTGTTTTTGGCTGTGATGATATGAAAAATGCTCAAGTCATTCTCATTCCCAACTCAAGATACGAATCTGGGTTCGTGAGTTTTTGAGTGCATTCATTTACATCTATCGACTCGGTGATAGAATAGCTTGCCTACCTGTAACCTGTAACGTTCCTAGTTCGAGCCCCAACTAACCAGATGTTTCTCTTTCAGAGATGAAATTATTTGTTCGTACATACCATATAGGCACAACGAATCGATGTTTTCGGGGAACTAAGAAAAAAATCAAATAGGATAGAGAATTCAATAAACAAAACCCTACTAGACAACGGGAATACACACGGATGCTCTATTGGCCAATCCATCGTCCTTGATAATTAAATAAAAGGACCTCTCAAGAATTCATGTAATAATTGCATTTGAAGAATGAGTATTTTTCCTTTATATTATTTATCTACTGCTCCAGGATGTCGGAGTAGACAACGCTACTGATCTTGGTGAAAGCGGACCCGAGTTCGATTCCCGGTGGGAGCCAATGTGCGAAATGACCTAAGCTGTCGAAGTACTTTTAATATACAATAACATGAACAAATATCTACTCCAACAAGATCCACATGATTCGGTATAAACGACTTCTAACGCGGGAAAACTAGAATAACGTGAAGAATAGACAGTAAATAAGAAAATCTGACCATATTAAAAGTTTTTTGTGTTGATGATGTCTATTTATATATATTTTGAAAATATACTAAAATTTAAAGCACATATAAGATGAAAAAAATTTCGCCCAACGTGGGGCTCGAACCCACGACCCTGAGATTAAGAGTCTCATGCTCTACCGACTGAGCTAGCCGGGCGTTGCATAATGTGTGGGAAGTATACTGAGTGGTTTGACTGGCTTCCTCAAGGTTACCTCAGCGCTAACGGTTACAATTCCTTTAGTTTTTAGTTCTACAGTTATCGGTTTTTTAATTCATCTGCGCCGAGTCATAATTTTAAGTTGGTTTAAACCACTACGGAAACATCTCTTCAATTAAATATAAGGTCTCGGTCGAACATTGCTTGCTCAATATACCGTTGCATACCTTACAAACCAAAATTGTGCTGCTGAACATAGTGGCGGTATAAAAATAAACATGGACCAATAAAAATAATAGCAAATAAACCAATTGCAAGATATGGAGAAGAACCAAATATGTAAATAGCTTCAAGGTATTAAGAATCGATTTTTCGAAGCTACAGTAGTACAGTTAAGCAAATACAAAACTTAGCGGAATTTACGAAATTCGAAGAAAATATAAATGAATGGTAACAAATACAGAATTAAATCTTCAATGGGAATTTACAAAAAAAAATAAAATACCGAGTAATAATTTATCTATCTACGTAAGTATTAATATATCGTTCTCGTGGTGTGCGTTATATTATATTGGGCGTAAATTATATAAAATTATATTAAATGTGTATAGCATCAGTAGAATTTCAGATTCTGTATGATTTTTTTATATAAATATTTTTATCCTGCTTCTATTTAAACATAGTAATTATGAACTATCCTCATTTGTTATTTATAAGCAATTATTATTAAACGTGCAAAATTATGTTTATGCGTCCAAAAATGTTATCATTTAGGTTTTTCAAATAGTGTTAATATCGGAAAGATCTTTAAAATCGTGTTTTCGAGAGATTTTTCCTACACATCACTATTTAGCTTCATTATATATTTTATGAACCTAATACGAAATTACCGTTGAAATAAAAAAGTGGACCTAAATCGGCTAACAATGTAGATATAACAAATCAGGAAGATTCAAAATCATTGTATATCAATTGAATAAATATTTGAGTAACAATCAAGTCAGCTGATAATCATCTATAATCTATATTAAACAGAGGACCATGTTGAACATTATTCATCGATCATACAAATACTTAGATTACCATATTGAAGGCAAATAATCACAAAATACAAGCTGTGATACTGACACCTCATTCATAAGTTTTCTACCTTTAGGTACGTTCTTGTACGCTCAAAAATCCGTTTTTAGCGCTATCTCCTTCAATTCCTCAATAGTTAACTCCACCCCTTATGTCATCCAACAACTTTTGTACAGTCTTATAAAATATTTTCGATTTAGCAAACAAAAAAGGGTCTTATAACATTTGCTTCTGGCCCGACTTTGAGGTAAGACTACTGTGGCAGGAAGAAATGAAAAGATCTTATACCTATACCACTGGAATAATTTATATGCATTGAAATTCATATATGAAAACCTGGTTGCAAATAAATATTCCAGTGGTATAGGTGAATTCCATATTCGTAACTTTGGTTGCAAATAAATATTTCAGTGGTATAGGTAAATGTCTTATCTTTTCATTTCTTTACGTTAAAAAAGCGCATATCAGAGCTTAGAACTATTTTCTTAGTCACTCAATACTTGGCGAAATAACCCAAAATCATAGTTTCTGCCATCAACTACGCCGGTGAATAATTCCGTCAGCGCAGCTGGGTGGTTCGAACATCTGCAGATGCTAGTTTACGTTAGCGGAAACTTGTGTTATGCAGAGAGCGGAGGGTCAAGACCTCCATTAGAAACGGGAAGGGGAGATGGATCGAGGTATTCGGGAAAGGATATAAGCTCCCTCCCACTTCGCCCCCCGCCGAGATTGGAAAGGAGTATTTGCGGGGATAGAGGGAGAATGCGGTCTGGGAGATGAAGACGTTAAGGAGGAATAAGTCATGCGGAAGGACCCATTCGATCAGTGAAAAATCTCTCCCCCCTGCGACTACCTCATCTCGTGCCCTACCGAAAGGTCTTCTCCCCCAAGAAGAAGGTTGTCCGATGGAGACAAACTCCCTTTCCTCCCGCAGTTATTGCTCTCTCTGTCGGGAGCGAAAAAAACCTTCGGATACGCTCGTCACTCAAACCCTCACTTCTAACTCTCTTGACTCTTCTTTCAATATCTTCCCCCTCATCATCGCCCCTCCTCTTCACTTGATTTTTATTCCGTCTTCTTTTCATCTCTCGATGGCCTCCATTCACGAGGCCCGACCAATTTTGAATTTTCTTACACATCATTTTCCCTTGATAACCCACCTCTAATAATCTCCTATTTTTCTATTTTTCATCGCGCTAAGCCTTCATCCACCCTTCCCTCCATTTCCCATCCTTCTCGCTCTTCATTTTCCGTAGAGCGAATCCTCCTTTAATCGATATCCATGTTGATTTTTCTCCAATTTAAATTCCATACCATTCCTCATTACGTTTTACCTTTGCTCGAAAGGGAATTTATCTACATTTAGATTGATAGATAGGAATAATCGCGAAATACAGCGAATTGATAGAGCGAAAATTAACTCCTTTAACAGTTCATGCGTAAATTCTTTCACTTTTCATTTCAAGGTTTTTTAAGTAGCAAAATTTCGAGGTAACTTGAAAATGTGCCATAATTATAACAATTAACTGTTAATAGAAAGCATAACAGAACACTACAATGACAATCTATAATAATAAACTGATAATAATTAAAATAAACTAATAACAAAGTACAACAATAAACTAAAATAATAAATATTATATCAAAATTGAAAGATAAGCCATAATTAATACAATAATGTCCTTAAATCATATCCTTTGTAATTATGTTTAGTTAGGTTTAGTTAGTTTTATGATATTAATTTTAGGGATACATTAAAACTATTGTTATATCGGTGCAGGTCACATATTTTTCTAAAGGCCAAGTTATGGAATTTTGGATAGCACAAATCACTCCATCAGTTGGTAAATGTACCATAGCGTTGTTGTAAAATATATAAATAAATGAGTTTAAACGACCTCATCTACTTCAAGAATCGTTCGTCAAACTCTCATATTTATTAAGCTTCCCACTTTCTATCTTTTTGATTTTATGATAATGTCTTCGTTTTATGTAATACTGACTATATACTGGATGTATGGTAATTATGTTCTATGATATGTATACTTAGATCTGTGTGTTATTGTTTTGTACACTTGTGAAGTTATGAACATCTTCAATTTTTATTATTTTATGTTCTTGTGTAAATGGTTAACATTTATTTAAATGCCAACATGACTATGTTTATTGATGTATCCCATATATGTACCATTCAGTAAGGTGTTTATAAAATCTAATCATGTTTCTTACCATCTTCGTAGTTATGACTATGTGTAAGTTTGCGCAGGTTTTTCACATCCCCCTTCTTAGTGGGTGTTTTCCTGCAGTGGATAATTTTTTTCCCTAAGAATTTCTTAGGTTTTTTAAATCCACAATTCTTCTCATATTTTTTTCACACTATCTCCTTGAATTGATTATTTATATATTGTATGAAGATGGGTTAGATCGAAGAGGAGACTTTTAGTCTCAATCTTGCCCGAATAAAGTCGTTTTGTTATTATTCTATCCTTGTTGAATATACCTCAATAAATAACATCTTCATATCTATCTAAGATTACATAACCATCTTGAAATAAATAAACTTTGTAGCTTCACCAATATGGATTATATATTCCAGCAAATAATATTCGGCTCCCTCTTCATCCCCAACTTCCTTATCACTCCATCTCTTTCCCAATCTAACGCATCCTTTTAATCTCTCATTCCTTCTTCATTTCGCCCCTTTTCTTCCCTCTTCTCTTTTAATGGGGATTGTTCCTCCACCGCGAGCGCTGATTCTGCATTTTCTCTCGCCAATCTTGCAGGGGGTGAGGCGTCGCTAGATGGGCGTATTAACTTCCTTTTGAAGGAGTTTGACGTCTCCTTCCTTTTTCTCTTCTCGCAGAGGGAATAAAGATGAGGGAAATGGGTTTATGTCCGAGGAGATCGGAGGTTGCAGGGTTCGTCCCGTGATTAGATTACTTCCACTGCGGTTCTGGTAATGAACTGAGGCTTAAACTACTCTTCGACCGGAAAGAGAAAATAAGAAAAAGGATCCTCTCGGCTAAGCATTGTTTGAGCAAGATTCACCTGGTGACCTTTGGGGATATTCTTTCTCAGGGCTTTTTTGTTACGATTCCGGTAGCTCAGGTAATGAACCAAGCAGTTGATACGAATAGATATCTAACTAGGAATAAGAAATTAAATCTACTCATTAGCCATAGAAAGTTATAGAAAATAAATTAAGCGTCAATAATTATTATTGGAGGATTTAATTCAGAGAAAAAATTTAAAATGAGATACAGCTAACTATAATGCAATTAATTTTACTCATTAAATACTCTACCGATGAAATCTACGAGGTGAATTTTAGATTGAATATATATTTTATTATGGTTTATTGGATTAGTTTATGGCAAATTATGTTACGTTATGGGGCATCAAAATAGATTGCATGGTACACTTTAAATGAAACGATTTAATTGATATTTTAACTATAAAAGGTTGGCCACCCATGCTCTATGCTATGAAAGAAATACAGATCTTTTGTGTTTTGTGAAGGACAGTAAGATAATAATTTTATTTTTTCAATTTATTAAACAAATAAAATAATTTAGTTAACTGATCGTAAGACATTTCTTTCATGTAGCATAAACAATATGAGTTAAATTACATAAATTATATTTCCTAATTTTTTAAATAGCAGGTTAATATCACAAAGTTATCTTTCACTGTAAGCTGTAAATATTTGTAGAGAATGAACATAGGATTAAAAAGAGGAGATTGTTCTCATAAACAAATGGGAAAGAATATCTTTACATTTCACTTTAAATTGGCATTGTTATGTTGTATGTGAGAATTGAATAAATAAATAAATCTAAGAAATCGTCGATGAGGTTTTCCAGTCCTTTATTAGTTTTTTTTACTGTTAGGCAAATTTTTCCAATTATTATTTCTTGATTATTTATTGGGAAATGAAAAACACCCGAAAAGCTATTTATTTAGTTATAAATTGAGTTACGCGTTTTATTAAGCAATTGATTTACTTTTCAGTTAGTAAGTTAAATAGTTGTAAAATTATTAGTTGCAGGACGCAGGTAATACTAACTCAATTCAAGCTTTGATAAAATTACGTAGAACTTAAATTTAAATTTAAAATTTATACTTATCAAGGCATAGAGTTAAAATCACCTTCCGTCTCAACAGTAAACCATAACTGCAGTTTAGCGGTCTTCATTTCAGACATGGCCCCCACTCAATTTC
The DNA here is from genome assembly GCA_947579665.1 of Sympetrum striolatum. Classification (NCBI taxonomy): domain Eukaryota; kingdom Metazoa; phylum Arthropoda; class Insecta; order Odonata; family Libellulidae; genus Sympetrum; species Sympetrum striolatum. The sequence continues at coordinate 68,866,958 of OX388348.1, forward strand.
TTAATCAAACTAATTAACATCTAGAGACAAAATTCGACACAGTCTCCCTCGCAATTACTCCCATCGACGCGAACACCGGATTTCCCGCAGCAAGAAAAACGGCGACCAACACACCCGAGACTTGCGAGAACGCGTTATACGGTAATCCACATCTGAATTAAACAGCAGACACAATCCCTCCTGCGAAACCTAAGTATAATTACTCGGGCGAAGGGGAAGCGTCGCAAATAACAATTAAGAGAGAGGAGAAGACGGCTGTTGAGACATTCCGACCTTCTACGCAACTCCCACCCGGGGAAGAAGTGCACAAACTGCGGGGAGGAAAGACTTGCTCTAGCGTCTAGTTTACGACTCGAGAAACCAGACCAACCCCCGCAAAACACATACACACACACGGGTCCGTACAGTGCTTAGTTTTCGGGGTGAGGAGGAGAGTCTCCCGCTGGATGTGTAGGATGGACCGTTTAATTTCGCCGAGGAGGAGGCCTCCTCAACTAACTCCGGAGCCGTTTTATCGTCTTGAGGAATATCGCGCTGTCCTCTTCTTTAATATCCCCGTTTGCGACTCACTATGACGCCGAACTTGCACATTCCGCGCCATCTTCAGACGAGCAGCTAACCCCAAAGCGGCACACAGGAATCGTCTTCTATCTTCATTCATTTCCCTCATTCTCCCTTTCGTCCCGAAGCTTCCCTTTCTCGACTCCTTCTTCACTTCCTTATCTCTTTCCTTCCTGAAGAAACTTACGTTTCCTATAACATATATCTCCTGCGTCTGCCTTACCCCTATTCTTCTTATACATATACACATTCAAGCGTTTTAATTGGACGAATAGGCTTGGAAGTTTCATATTCAATTTAAATCTTGTCTGATATAAATATGTCACAAATAATTAAAACTGATTACATTCACAAATAATGTGGTGATAGTGTAAGAAATGTGGAAAGAAATAAGTTTTGTGGTGCTCATAAAAATTGATAATCTAATCGGAGATAACAAATGTTCATTACAGGAAAAACAGCCAAAGAGAAGTGTGTAAGAAAACTTGCAAAATGTGTATAGAAAAGAGATAGATCACGACATAAATAATAATGAAAATTTTAAAAGGTTTTGCTGATAAAGCAATGCCATAAACAGCATAGACTCCGGCTTCACTTCTTGGTATTTAATTTCACAAAACGGCTTCATCACAAGAGTATTTTCTACAGCACACAATAAAATCGTCGTATTTATTTTATTTTATGGTGTGATAAATAGTCTTGTCACGAAGCAGTTTTTATCGCAGTTAAGTATCACGTATTTATCCAATAATTCAACATGGTGATGCTTCATATAAAGACGAATCTTTGCAACGACTTAAAACAAATTTACAGATCCTTATAATTATTTTAGCATGCTTAATTTACAACAAAATTTAAAATATTTGATACGAGCTTTTAAGTAATTACTATATTAGGTCGTCGTATCTTTGATAACGAAAATGTAAGTACTATATGAAGAGTAAATATCTTCTGAATAAGAGCATAACTTTGATTGCAAATAACTTAGAACGCAAGGAAAGGAACGAAGTATAAGTTCGCGCTAACTGTTCAGCCTTTGGCAAAGGGTTTCTTCTCATAATTTTCGATAAAGATATTCAGATTGTACCCTATGTAAGATGCATTTATATTTGAAATACGTGGATAAAAACTGCAAGTCATCTTAAAGGAGACTCAGCGTTCTCTCAAAAGTCTAATCTATGACACATAAAAAAAATCCAACAGTATGTCTGTATCATCGAACATATTCACAATCACATATTATCATCTTATAAATAAGAGCAGAATAAAAAATATATGATTATATATTTTGTTCTGTTAACATTTAAAAAATTTTAATTTACGAAAGTGGATTCATGATCATCCAGTATGTATGTACAAGCGTTCTACAAGTAATGTCGTCCTATGCTATTAAGGTATTGCAAACTAGAAATATTGCAGTCCCGTAAGCACAGAAATTCTTGCGCAAGAACCCTTCGGACTAACGCACCGCTGGTGTAGTGGTATCATGCAAGATTCCCATTCTTGCGACCCGGGTTCGATTCCCGGGCGGTGCACTTTTTTATCTATACTTTGAAATATATTAAGATTGTCGTCAGACTTTAGAAATACCTAAACCTGATATTCTTACGAAATTATTTTGCATTAACGCGTTAATTTTACTAGTATAACTATTTAGATAGATTAAATAAATCAGTAAATTAAATTGCAATTAGTAATTGATGATATATTTAAACGAGGTAATTTTTCTAGTGCAGCAAAATTGACCCGTATCTACCTATTTTGAAATTGTAAAAACAAGGCGTGTTAGTTTACTCTTAGGGACTAAAGATGGTGAGATACGGTAGGTACAAAAATTTTGGATTTTCTATTTAAATGCTCAGGTGGCTGAAATTACTCGTCTGATTTCATCAATCTTTTCCACTTTTGATAACATTTATGCACAAGGTTTTACTATAATTTAAGCTTATTTTGAAAATTCATTGTGAGCTAAAAGCTATGGTGTATGTGAACACGATTCTATGGCAAACGTGAATGTATGCCGTTAAAACAATGAAATGTAATAAATGAGTATTTTGTTGCCAGAGCCTTTTTAGAAATAGGTATATAAGGAATAAGCGTTTTCTTTTACATTCTGTAACTCAACCTTTCAAAATCAATCATTTTTCTGTTTTACAAAAGCCTTTCTATGCCTTCATTATGTATAATAATTATTAAATTATAAGTGAGTTGAAGTATATATTTATCATACCTTATACTTTCTTATTCGACCTAGATTACGCCACAAATAAATCCAGACTGTCGTAATATATTTCATCAATATGTAACGTTTTCTGAACATATAGTCAGATGATAATTCATGATAATATTCTACCGAAAATTAGGCTATACTAAACTCAAAAGATTATAACGATGATGTAATGCTGCATACTAAAGTATGGCCTTCCCTAAATCTTAAGGTCATAATACATAGCATCTTAAAAGGCATGTTTAGCTCATAAATATCCTTAAATAAAATTTTCTCGGGTAAACTAATTTTCTTAGCGAGGAAGACAAAAATGAAACAACCATCCTGCATCCGTATCCCTTCCCTTTAAACTTTCCCATCTTAATTCCCCTCATCTAAGGAATGGCCCGCACACACCAAAACGAATTCCTTGTTGACACTCCTCCCTCCCCGGTGTTTGTTTTTAATTAATCCTTTATGTGTTTTAGCCTGTATTAATTTCCAAGACTTCGAGGGTATCTTGGCACCATCTCGATTAAGACCCTAACCGTAGCGAATCCTGAAAATCTCCGTTTTTACCCTCTCCGATGCATTAACCCATTTCGGCCCATTTTTATGCTTTCAACGATAGCGGAGATGGCTCTCGAGCTCCCGCATTTTTTATTTCCGCCTCGATTTATGTTTCATAACTCAATCGCGAGGTTTCCGTGACCTTATAGATGGAAGTTAACTCGGAGCATTTCCGCGCGTGTTTGTTCAGCCGTGGATTGGACACGTCCTATATCGGAGGAGATTTCTTGCGGTCGGGAATTCTTCCGCGGAGGGAAAAACGCGATTAAAGCCTTGCGAAGATATATCGCGGGAGCTGAATCACTGCGCGCGTTCTGCCGATCAATTTTATCGATAAAACATTCCTTTTACGCGATGCCGAGGCAATAAATTCGGTATGGAAATTCCTTGAGGCCGACAATCCCATTCGGGATGGATATTCGTGCAACGGGGGATTTTTATGCTTTCGCGAAATCTTTCCGATGCACCTTACGCCGAGGAGGGATCCCGATGTGGAAGAGTCTATTTTTTAGGCGAGGGATTTTGACGGAAATTGTGTTTTGGATAAAATTGGAGCACGGCTGTTAATGAACTGGAGGTTCAAGATCTCTCCATAAGCTATTTTGTCATTGTTCCGCATCCACTTTGCAACCTGTCCTGAAAACAACGATAGGAATTGGTGATCCTCTAAAAGTAGCCAAAATTTAGCATTAGATGTAGCCAAAAGTTAGCACGTTAACGCTCCAACCTCACGGTCCCGGGTTCGTATCCCGGCTAATCGGATTTTTCCGATTAGGGAACGGTTGTCTTCATAGGTTGAGTTTATAAATAAAGGAAAAATTCAAAAATGTATGTATGTACAAGTTTTCCTAATAATATGAATTCAGTCTTCACCACGTTTTATCATCTTTATTTTTTAGACCTTCCTCTCGCTTTTTTACCAAATAAATCTTCATGCACAAATTGATAAATTTTCATCTAAAAACCCTTACTAAGAAACCAAACAATCTTTTTGATTTTAAATTATCTTACATCTACAATACGTTTTAACGTTTCTACAGTGCCTGCCAGAGGTATAACGTAATCAGGCTTCTATTTAGACACAAAAAATGTGACTTTTTAAAGATTGCTTTTATTTATTAGATTACAGCTTGGTGTTTATGAATAGGTATTAATTCAAGAATAATATTTAATAATGTTACCCTATTATCATTGCTGATATTACTATCAGTTTAATATAAGTACAAATGAAATAAATCGAGTAATGGAAAGTGAATACTCTTTAAGAATCGGCGAGAATTATCGATTATTTCAGGAGAGTTCTGATTTGAGAAAAATTCTACATGGTTCAAAGCTCATGAATATTTTTGGTTGTCTTAACTCTCTTTAAAGTTTAAAGATTTTAATAGAGACAGATTAATTAGAGATTCTGTGTGAGACACATGATACTGTCACGAACCGAGCAGATTTTCTTTCATTTTTTCTTCCTTTTATCTTTTTTATTTGTTTAAATTGTTTTTGATTAATTGTTTATTAACTTGTATACTTATCAGTCTATTTTGTACCTTCTTACCTGCAAATATGTAACTGGTTTTTATTATTGTATGATACTATTGGTATGACTTATTGTCTTTAAATTTCATTTAAACTGATTTCATCGCTAAATATAGTTTTCCTATCCATAGGTTTAGCAGGTTTTACACACCCCTCTCTTGTGCGTGTTTTCCTGCAGTGGAATTTAATTCCTAAGCTCTTAGCTTAGGTTTTTTAAAACAACAAACGAAATTTCTTTTTTGTACTTTTTTCCAAGCTATCCCTTTTTTACATTTATATGACGAAGGGTTGGATGTAATTAGAGGCTTTATAGTCTCAGTCTCGCCCTAAATAAAGTCCTTTTATTATTATTATTATCTATTCCAAAGAAAACTCAGAGTCAGTCTTTAACTATCGCCATGTGTGTTCATTCGTGGTTTCATTTATCTGGTAATTGACTACTATTATCATTCGCCATCCCTTTAGGACAGGATAATTTAAAACACGTACAGTACGTGCGTGAGAGGAAACCGGCTCTATCCGACGGACGCGGGGGAAAACAAAACAAAAACGAAACGCGAAATAAAACGCGAGGTGCGACATTATTAAATGTGACGAAAATAATAATATCTTTCGAACGCGCACCAAATTGATACGAGGCGGGAGGTCGGATGAAAATTTAATCGGTTTGAGTGGGAATATGATTATGAAAAATGATGCGATGATTAATAATGAAAATCCAACTCGATTTTAATGAATGTTTTCGGACGAAATCCCAAAAGGGCTCCGCGACCCCGGCGCGCGTTGGATTGCTTGAAAAAATAAACGAACCTCCGCGGAAAAATAATTATGTTTCGCCGAACGCGGCGGGGGGCGGCAGACGGATCAAATCCGCCGATGATTTCATCGGAAAAGTTATATTTTCGCTCTGTTTCGACAACATGGAGTGAACAAAGTGACGGAGTGAAAAGCGCACGTTGCAAATAAAAGTGGATGCGTTGACAGGTGTAATGCGGTGGAGAATGACGAATTATTTCGCTTTCGGGATTGATCTGAAAGCGGTTTTACACGAATCGTGAATAAAATTGCCAAATAGTATGATTAACATTGATGCGTCAGAATGAAATTAAATTGCCACTTGGACGGCATGCTACGCCGTGTGAACATAGTTTTCTTCCGCAACTGTATTTCCTTTATTTCTCTGTACTTCACTCCGATCAACATAGTAAAATAATGAACACATCCTACTATTATTATTTACTACTTCAACTACTATTTGTGAAGTATTCCTCCGAGGACTGGCTGGTACCTCACTCCCTTTAACACTAATTATTTAGATCTAGTAGGGAGAATGAGGATTACTAGGCAGGATGAGGAGTGAGGTAGTTAAGAATTCTAATAATTTTAAATGCAACGCGAAGAGGAATCATAATAGTTTAGCCAGAATATTTATTCCTCTAATAATTTATTCCATACTAGTCTATGATTAAGTATACGGTATCGTTGACATGATTTTATTAATATAATGTAAAATTTGCTCCTCTCAGAACTGTGTTTAAGTTGCGACCGAATTTTCAAGAGATACACCGACGTAAATAAATAAGCTATTCTAGATTAATTAAAAATCTAGGAATATTACTTTTGATTAAGAAGAAAAGAAATGGTATTGCAAGGATAAAAAAATATTTAATATTTTGGAAAAGTTGCTTCTTTCAGAACTATGTACATATAAGTTGTCACCATATTTTTAAGAGACACGCCGACCTACATAACTCTAGATTTTAGAAAATAATGCAATGGTATAAGAATGATTCTTTTGTTGATAATGAAAAGAATACTCGTCCATTTCGTGATTATGAAATGCTGAAAAGCAAAGCTAATAAATATAAAAGAAAATTTACTGGAAAGGACGAAATTACAAGGAATCTGTGAAGGAATACATTATAAATTATAAATATAAATTTAGATTCATGGCGTAAGGTAATGCTAAATTAGAGTATTACTTGCTCTTTTGCCATAAATCTTGGGTAAAATTTTACTTTTCGTGCATACTGGAAATCATGAAATTTTTCATATTTTGTTTTTCACTCATTACTTGAAGCAAGTGGAGTTTTCTTGCTTTACCTGGACTTGAATATACTTTCTATGAAAGTATAATCATCAAGATACAGACGTAAATTGTAAGGAACGAGATTAAACCGTAGTCTGAAACGTACTTCCGCTATGAGAAAGAATGACCAAGAAGTCAGATATCTGTGATAGAACGTGAAAATAAACGTACGATTTCAGACAACCAGCAGTGTTGCGTGAAACGCAATATCGAGGGAAAAATATTACAGAGATTTCTGTTTGTTTTAGCAGTACGACTGGTAGTGCGATTCTTTTCCTTGTTTTCCATTGAAATTTCAACCAGGAAAAGAATGGTGAAATATGATTGGGCGCAGAGGATAGGCATCCAAGGCTTCTTACATAAGATATCCAACATTGTTTGACTTTACAAAGGATCACTCGACTTATCACTATCAATTTTAATGGAGTTATTATCTTTTAGATTTCCGCATCTTACATTGAATACTGCGATTCGCCTTAAATATTTTTAAACCTTTTATTATAAAAGAGGAAAATAGTAAGGAAGTTAGATCATGAAATATGTAATGCAATTCAAAGCTGTATTGTAGAGGAATTGAAGGACATAATAAAAGAGCTAAGGTTCTACGAGTATTACTAATATTCTAGTAATAGCAGTTACGGACATACCTAAGAACCTCTTACCACAGAAACAAATCAACTGGCTGCAATGTTTTAAGTTTATTTATTTATTCAAAGTATATTTGGTTTATATATGATTTTGGGTTGCTCATTCAATACTTTGTTGAGGTTTTGTAAAATGGGTACCTTTATTAGGATGTTTTTTATTAAGTTTATAAAAATCAGTTGGATGGAATAAACACTCTTTGTGTTAATAATTATTTAAATAAATTGAATAATGCTTCCAGGACTCTATGGATGCTTAAGATCTAAAAGTCAGATGTGATTCACTTTATTCACATGGGTATTATTATAAAGGAATTACATGCAGCTAGGAAAAAAATGTGAAGAAGTATAATGAATGTATTGAACTTGTGACTATCTTTCCTGAGTTCAAGCGGCTCATAACTTTGGAAGTCACGATACACTATAGGATGCTTCGATATTTTATCAATGGAAATTTTGATACTAATTTACAAGGAATGAAGTATAAAAGAAACATGATGCATATATATTTCCCTATTTACTTAAACTGAGCGATATGAATTTATAACTGATTATAATAAATCACTCCATGAGATGCATGTTATTCCAAGGTTACAGCATGTGTATAAAATAGGGAAAACTTTGCCTGTAAGCATTAGTAAAAATCAAAAAGAAAAAAATACAGCACTCGGGAACGGCAAAGTCCTAATTATTATCTAAAGCAGCCAAAATGGGTACCAATGATTTTTTAAAACTTCCAATTAGACCCTTAATGACCTTCGGGAAGGATCCGCGAGAGTACCACACGGTTCACTACTGGGCCCATTATGTTTAAAACACGAACTCCACGGAAAAAAGAGGAGAATATGACAGACTAAAAGTACGGGGGAAGCATATACACCTACGTGGTCGATAAATCGAGAAGGGTGGAAAAATTCCCCTCTTTTCGGGCGGAGAAAAAATCCACCCAACACACGCGCCAATAGAGTTACGCAAAAAAGAAGGGGAGAATCAGGTATTTGCGAACAAAAGGAGTTTGTAATGGCCAAGCAAGAAAGGCGGGCAACCTCTTAGCCCCACTCTCCCATCGACGTCTCCTAGCGAAGCAGCAAAAATTTTTCACATGGTTGGACCTCTTTACAAAACCCATTCTACCCGGACGAGAGTAAAAAAAGAAGCGATTTCCTTTAGGTTTATTTTTTCGTCCTATTCAAAGCTTTCACCCGGAACCACTTTACGACACCACCTTCGGGACCCATCTTACAGTCACACACACACCCTCTCTCTCGCTATTCCGACCCCATTAATCGATCCATCACTTCAATCATTCATCCAGGAGAGCCCTCGCGTCATCTGAAATGAGGTGGCGATGGTGGGATGGGGAGGATGGGGAGGGAGGGAGGGATGGGAGAAAATGGAATAGAAAATGAGTGGAGGATTGAGGAAGAGATAACCGAAAAGGGAGAAGAATGGAGTAAGGGAATAAAGAGGACGGAATGGGATTCTTTGAACCAAATTTTTTCTTTGTTTTTTTCTGTCTGAAAACGCGGCGCTATTTTCTCTTCCTCGCAATGCCGTTATAACAAATTAAATCGTCATATTTTCGTGTGGATTTTACCGGGAAAATTTCCGCAACCGTTTTATTTGCGTGAGGGAGAATAATTGCTTATTCCAAATGTACTAATATATATTGAGTAAATACGGAACAAGTTTTCGTTAATCATACTTTCTTTCTCATAAAATATTCATCGAATTCCATTAATAATATTTGAATCCATTAAGTTTGTAAAAATGAAAAAGAGCGACACTATTTTATATGAGAATATATATTGTATTTTTTCTTAATACATCTCGCCATTCTTTTCTCCAGCTAAATTGTAGAAATACTCGAATCTATTTTAACTTCTTTAAAATATATTTCCGTTTATAATGTACTCACTATATCCCAGTAGATATCTTAATTTTTCGAAGTATTCTTATATTTAAATAATAAGTTTCTCTATGGTAAAATCGTTCCGAGCTCACTGCCTCTTTCCTCTTCCTTAACATTTATATTTTTGTAGCTGAGTTCCTGTATTTTATCTAAAAATACTTCCTTACCCTCCATAACCCTTTTCTGAGATAGGACGTATTGATCTTCCTTCACCGCGATACACAAGCATATTTATTCAAAATCCGTGTTCAGGAAAACGTTTTGTTGTCGATTTCAGTCGAAATTAGAAATTTATAAGAAGCAAAGTATAATATAATAATTCTCATTGCTATAAAAAATCACACTTATAGGATGATATGCACTTGCTCGATTCAATAAGTTGACAGTAAATTACAAGCCAATGAAACTTTCGTGGAGGACCGACCGACTTCGGTTAAGCTTTGTATAACTGCATCATTCCGAGTATTTTCCTTTAAATATCTCACATTATTTGCGAGGTTTTCATTGCTGTTTCTATTCTTAGACTAGGGTAAATATTTACTAATCCTCTTTTAAAAATTTCAAATGATTTTTAACGTATTTCTTCAGTTTTTACCCTTGGTAAAAATTGAGAAAGGCAAATCTGATGATAACCTAACATTAATTCGATCACTTTGGCCTTCACACGATGAAACTTCATCTTAACACATTAGATATAACATACTTTACTTTATCTTTGGAATTATTGTATTCTAGTTATAATATCAAATAGAAAATGAGTACTTTATTGTGGTAGAAATAATAAAGAAAAAGTATCGCAAAATATCTATTTAATGCGACCGAACCGCTTTCAACTATCAATAGTTATCAAAAGAGCACAACTAATCACATACATACATGAGAAAATACAAATTAATAATTTATTTAAATCCTTTAAGTTTCTTTAAATAATAATATTAATATCTCAAGTGAGAATGAAAACAAAACCTATCTCATATTACATTAATGATAATAATGAATGAATTATTACATAAATAAAATGCTCTCTATATTTGGTATAAAGTAAAGTTTATTTTATCTTATGTGATAACCTAAGTTCATTCACCTTATATTATTATCAACAAAATTCAAGGCTTATCGCCAAATTTTTCAACATAACTTTGCGAATTTACGGGTGTATTTCACTTCCAAGAACGCGCGATAATCTAAATTCGCGGAATGACTCGCAAAGGACGGCACCAAGACGAGTCGGCCGAAGATATCGAGGAATGTTTTGTGTTCAGTGGCGTATACAGAGGCCGATTTACAACGCATTATAGCACTCCCGGCGAGTTTACCGCGTGAAGGGAATGCCGGAGATCTTCGAACGCAAAAATAGCGGCCGAATTCGAAGAATGGCGAAGAGGAGGATATTCAAAGGGAGATAGAGAGGGACGGTATGAAAAGGTTTTGATAGTAATCATTGGAGTGGAAGGCCAATAGATCCGACACAGAAAGATCGAGGGAGATAGAATGGAGATGAGAGAGGTGTAGAAAGGAAAAAAGGAAATTCGAAACGGCGATAACGGCACCTAAGCACTAATACGGGAGGGAAAAATCCTGGGCATCTTTTTTTTCGCTGGCGGTGATTCGAATTAAAATCGGCAGGAATTTCCTTTTGGCTTTGAGTTTTACCGCTGCAATAGAAGCGCTTTGAGGACATTCCTTTTGCGGAATGAGACGAAAGAGAGTTCGGGTGTAGAAAAAGGAAAGGAGAGAAGGAAAGTTCAAAAGAGAATGAAGGAGAATGGGATATTGATTTTAGTCAGAATTCCTTTAAAACTAAACCATATAAAAATTTGCATTACTAAGGGCATATATATGTATATTTATCTTGATATTGCAATAAATACTGCCATGACTTCTGTCAAATCTTGAAATATAATACTTCGCTTGGATCCTCTAGATCGCATAATTTGTTCCGGAACTCTATAACTTCCATACATTTTTTACCTCACATAGAATACATACAATATTTGCTTTAGAATTTTCTTTTATTATCATATATGGTTTTGTTCAGCTGATTCTACAAACATGATCAAAAAGAATATTCAATTTGTCGATGTCGTGAATGTGGCGTTTGTTTCAAAACTTACGAGTCTATTTTGGGGTTGGAGGTAAATGATTAGTAGAAAGCCAAAAATTCCTTAAAATCCTCCATCATTTCTACATGGGACAATATTCATCGATAACATAATAATATACAAATCAAGCGGTGGAGTACCTAAGACGGCTTGTCTTCAACCCAAAAATGTCTAAGTTAAAAACTGCACTTCTGAATTTCAGTAAATAAGTATGGGAACAAAAAATAAAGAATTTCCATATAACGGTGACGGCAAAACGTAATGGTGTATGTTATCCGTTCGTAAGTTCATGAGGCAATATCATTTATCCTGATATAGCTATCAGTAAAGTAATGTAACTAATATTTCTAATGATAATTTCATTCACATCAGAGTATTAATAAACATGGACGTAACTTCTATATGATAAGTAATCTCAAGTGAAATCTGTTTGAACTTCATTCTAAAAATGCACTAATAAATTAAAATATCTATCCTGTGGACAGTATATTTTAATTTCTTAGTGAACTTGTATATGCTTCAGTTTTAAACAACTACATTACATTCATCGTTAGAAAATAATGTTTTCCTTAAGTTATTAATTGAAAATTTTCCTCTGAAAACAGGTTGAAATATATTTTTACAGGTGCACGGTATTTTAGCCGCAACTAAAGTCCTCATTCCATCATTCCCAAAGCTTTCGCCTCAGAATATGGTTAAAATACCAATTGAATCGCAATTTAAACAACCATAGGATAAGTTCTTTCCAAAGTGGTTGAAATAAAATTCATGTAGATATACATAGCATTTTAAGACGCAAAAAAGTTCTCATTCACAATGCTCTCTTCTTAAAATATATTTAAATAACTAAGCAACCAAATTTTAGTGACGAACTACCTGGAATGTTACATTTTTGATACATCAGCCCAGCTCATGTAAGCCATTCTAGGGTTCAGCCCTGTAATTAATCCATCCCTTTCCTAACGCCTTTGTCCTCCTATTTAGAAAATAACTCTCACTTGATCTTCCCCTCGCGCACCGACGCGGAAAACACTATCTATTGACACTTCCTCCGAGAAAGGATTCCAGGATATACACACAGACTTTGGCACCCCTTCTTTCTGTTGAATTAGCTCCCTCCTCGACTTCTCACGAACGAAACTCCCGTCGGAGGAGAGGCGAAAAGCGCTCCGGAGACAGAATTGAGATGAAAGGGAAGGAAAATAAACGTCACGGTGGGGCGGAATTCGGCGCAGATGAGTGGGGAGGCATAAACCGAGAGCAGATCGTGGGGATTGGGTGTCAGGTCGAAAGTAATTAATGGTTTTGGAGACAAAGGAGCGGTGGAGAGGCTGATCGCTTCGGGGAGGGCGTGGGATGGTTTACAGTGTGTGAAGTAAATGATTGTGATGAAGTGAATGGGGATCGCAGAGTCGATCAGAGGGGAGGCTTTCCTTACGTATAATGGCTTTTCGAGATTTCCCCTATTTCGTGTCGGCTTTTTCCCTGTTCTGCAGAGAGGTTGTTCGAAAAGGCTACCACCTTCAACTCCTCGGTCATTTACGAGGAAGAGGGAAATAAGAAGCTTCTGAAGAGGGAATCAAGGAAATTAGGAAGTCCAAAGGTAATAGAAGGGATGACAAGAAGATACGATATCGACTGAGGGTGCATCGTCCGAATTCCTGATGAACCGGGATGAACATGAACAAGAGTATATGAGACTGTGGACGATACAATTTCGTCACTAAGAAAATTGGGTAGAATGAAACTTATGATTTGCATCAGAAGTCTCGATATTAACAGTATTTTAATTCCAGGTATCATATTATGTATTATTATATCCTCAGTTATTTTTTGTCTGACGAATTTTGGTCCCCCTAAACCATTGCTGATTCATCAACATTTTCCTGGGTAGGTAAAATAATAAGAAACTTAAGTATTCATCTGGTTTGGAACTTATTCATTTATCAATTACATAATGCTTTAGGTATGTGCATTTTCTGTTCCAGTTGCGAGATACGAACGCAACGTGAGAAATTGAAAAAGCGTTGCAAGCATTATTAATCACAGTTATTTTTCTCGCATAGAATTAGAGAAGCCTATAGATTTTTAACAAGCCAGCTAGCTAGGTGTATTGGTGAAGTATGATATCTATCACACGTCACTGGAAACTTTGGTAAATGTTTTCATTTGTTAACATAAGACGAGATATCTTTCAAATAAATGATCACTTGCAAACCTCGGTGGTGGAATGGTTAATGCATTAGCTTTCTCAAACTGAGGTCCTAGGACCTAGGTTCAAGTTCCAGCTAACCAGGTTTTTCCTGTCTAGGCCATGGGTGATTGTGTTCATTGTTAACGATAGTGCTCCTTCAACGTATTAAATCGACTATAATTGGGAGCTCTGGTCTCTATCAAAGAAATAATAGTTAATTGTGAGTCTAAAATAATTGAAATTAGATTTTGAAGGTAGATTTACGATATTTAAGGCTATAAATTATAAAAATCTTCAGTTGATAAATACTTATGGAATAAAGAATGCGTCAATAAATATCTTCGTATATATTTCCTTGAACTTCTTCTGGAAAATATACTCCTAAAGCTATTTATCAACTCGAAAATCTCTCTAGTCGAGCGACAAAAAGCTTAAAGGAGTTTACGGCTGTGAGACAATGAAAACTTCTACGAAGCATGTCCAGAAAGTAAGCTCCACTCCGCGGCTGCGAAAAAATTGCAGTACAGTGGATGTAAAGTAGTTAAAGGGGCTCCTTGCAAATTAATAGACGCAATTTTGTAGTTTTACACTTCGACTTACCAGTTTAAAATGTTCGAGAAAGATGAAAATCCCGCTGTTGCTGCATTGGATCTGTAATTCGTTTCCTGAATGCGAAGAAAACTAAACCAATCGATATAAATCACCGGAGATGTGATTTTTACGGTTAAATTTTAATGAATGATTCAACTGTGTTGGATTGATGAAACATTGTTTTGATTCATAACGATTCCCCTCTTCACACTGCAAAGATGACACAACATTCTTATAGGAAGCTGTGTCAGGTCACCCTTGTGACCTGATACATAGCCACTCCCATCTCTTTTTATACTTGAGGTCCTTTCTTAGTAGCCAGAGTTCAACAGCGATGACAGGGTGAAAGACGCTGTCACTATGCGGCTGAAATCACAGTCGGCAACATTTTATGAAGGGGAGACACAGAAACTCCCAGCCTTAATAAGAGTTTTCCAAATGGTTGGATCAATGTAGAAAAAGAGGTCAAGGTATAGAGACATTTAAAAATATTTATTCCTGATTCCAAGGAAGAACAGACATGAAAAAACAGACAATACCAGGACTCGAACTCGGATCTCTCAATTGTCAAGCTATGCTGTAACACAAGTTATGAGTTCAGGCTTAACTTTGTGGTAGTGAGAAAGAACAAGACTCGTTGTTGACATTTTTTTTTCACATTCTGTGGTTAAGAAAAAATTTTTCAAACAATTATCTCGCTGTGCTGCTATCTTTCCATATCTATTCACGAGTCTATACTTGCTATTGTACTATATGAAAAAAACTTGCATTCTGGAAAGACCTCGCGCATTTTTAAGAGGCTACTAAAAAGGGAAAATATTTTTAGGGAAGGCGGAAATTCATGAGCATTAGGTTGACGTGCCCCGATTAATGATCATGGAGAGCTAATGAAAGCAAATAAGGAAACAAGATAAGTGTGAAATTAATGCATCCTAAGGAGTTAGAAGAGGGCTTAAGACCTTTCAAAGCACTAAAGGGAAGAATATATATCATCCCGAATAATGGGATGTAAAAAATAAAACCTCTCCAACGTGGAACAGCAATATCTTTATGCCTTCGCGGAGCTTTCGGGATTTGACATTCAATCCACTTACGTTTCCTCAATCTCGGATCCTTCATTCTATATGCTACATTCGAAGAGTCTAAAAAAAGCGAAACCGCGTCCAATATGCCCCAAATTGAGCCAAATTCGTAATTTATTTCTCGAGGTTTGTTCGATCATTCCCGGGCTCCGATTGGGAATTCAGGAGAGGTCGCCTGGGATCACCTCCTCCATTGCCTTCTTATATTCTCTTTCTTTTCATTTATCATTATTTGGGAAATCTTCCGCGAGGAACACAATCAATCTGCCAGAGCGCACATCTCGGGGTTTCCTTCCGCTCAGACGCCTGAATCCAGGCAACCATTATATTTTTATCGAATGAAAACGCTCCTCGTCATCCCTATGGTCTTCATTACTACATACAATTGCGAGAATTCCCGGAGCACTAAACTACTTAGCTCCTTACCAAGGTCGGAAAAGCAATGAATTCAACACAAACACAAACTATGAAAAAAGTATAATTTGCTATATTATTAATCTTTTATCTATAACATAATTAAATATCTATCCTATTTTATCCGCTAAATGTGAAATGAATGTATGCCTATTATCGAATGCAGTTAATCTATCGCTACATTTTGAAGTGCATTTTATCTTTTACATGTTATGATAACCATATTTTAATATGATAATCTATTTTTAAAAAAGATCGCCTTGAATAATACCTTGAAAATGTGTAAATGGATCAGGTTTTGAGTGGAGTTGTTAGGAAAGTGATAAAATGTATGGTATGTTTATATTGAGATGTTCTTTACAAGAAAGGTTGTTATTTTGTATAAGATATAAATTTTAGTCTAGAAATGTATGTATTATGTTGGAAGTGATATGACAAGTTACCACTGGGTTGTTACCTACTTTTAACTTTGTATGTAATAATAATATGTAATGTTCGAGGATAATTGTAAAACCATCGAAAAATATTACATTACAAGATATTAAAAATTAGAAAATATTTGACGGCCTGAATGTCGTTAAAACTCAATCTACGCTCGATATTTAGGCTAATTAAAAGTATCAATGAAATAAGGAGGCTCTGTTATTTTTTAATAGCGTTATTTAAATAGATACAAAAAGAGAGAATTATCGAATTATATAAGAAAATATAGGGAATGAGCCGTATGACATACAGAACCATTATGCCGTAATTTAGAAATACTGATAAATGGTTTTGATAAATTATAATATTTGAAATTATAGTCATAAATACATAAACATTGGTTAAATTGCAGCAACTGTATCTGCGACCATTTTGGCAGTCAAAGAAAAAAATATTCCCAACTAAACGCAATGTTTTTTTTGGAAGAAAGGATCAATTTGATTAAATCTCCTCATTAATTAGATCATACCATACCACAGATAAAACGATATATTAGTTTCCAAATTTTAGAAAATTTCCCTTCATGACAAAGAATGCCTGGAACCATTTATTGTCGTAGCAATCAAGCTCGTAATTTTCGGTATCTGTTAGACTATTTACATTATAATTCACGAAGGCTAAGCCTTTCGTAGCCGCTTTGGAAATAAAGAAAAGATCGACCTCCAAAAAATACAATTCCAGCTCATCAAATTCCTCCCTAAATCCTTTCTTTTTTATCGCCCAACCTCTCAAAATAAGGGGCCCTTCTTCCTCAAAAGAATCCCCCTTTTATTAACTCTAAGCCCATTTGATTCCCTAACAATTCCATCCAACTCATTCCAATTTCTTCCAACTCCCAAATAAAAAAATCAATACAGATCTCCCTAAAAATCCTTAATCTCCCACATTCCTATCCATTCTTAACTTTACTCCCGATTCTATTCCCTAAAAACTCCATCCAACTCATTCCAATTCCTTCCAACTCCCAAATAAAACAATATATAAATAAATCCTAACAGTTCTTCCGCAAAAAATCCTCAAACTCTGATATTCATATGCATTCTTTAACTCTAAACCCTATTTAAATTACGTAACAACTTCATCCAACTTATTCCAATTTCTTCCAACTCCAACAATTAAATAAAATGTAAAGTATTTCTCATATTTCTATCCATTCCCCGTTCCACCAACCAATCAGTACGTCAACTGTAAACCCTATTTGATCCCTTAAGAATTCCATCCAACTTATTCCAATTTCTTTCAACTCCCAAATAAAAAAAATCCATGCTGATCTCTCTAATTTAATCCTCAATCCTTAGTATTTCTGTTCAATCTTTAACTATAATCCCCATTCAATTCCCTAACAATTCTATCCAACTTACTCCAATTCCTTCCAACTAAACAAAATCCATGCAAATCTCAATAAAATAATCCTCAATCTGTCATATTTCTATTCATTCTTTAACTATAAACCCCATTCCATGGCCTAACAAACCTCATCCAACTTACTCCAATTCCTTCCAACACAAAGAAAATCCATGAGGATCTCAATAAAATAATCCTCAATCTATCATATTTCTATTCATTCTTTAACTATAAACCCCATTCAATTCCCTAACAACCTCATCCAACTTACTCCAATTCCTTCCAACTCAAAAAAAAAATCCATGCAGATATCCCGCAAAAAATCCCCAATCTCTCATACTCCCCGCCCCATCCATTCTTCTTACCTTCTAAGACCATCCTTCATCCCGGCATCATCCCCACCCCTCGCAGAAAAAAGGGGATCGGGGAAGATCCTCCCCCCCTCCCATCTCAAGCCCGGCACTCCACACTTTATGAGTCTTTATCTGCTGACTCGCCCAGCGCAAAATCCCACTCTTTCATAACCCTCGCTGCCGTCTCTTATGGCCCCGCCTCCCTGGCGTCCTAAAACCCCTCATATCCTCAGAATGCTTCCTCCTTATTACTCCCCAGTCTCCCACGCATTCTTTCCGCCACCCCTTTTCATTCCAGCCTAATGCTCTCATCTCCTCTCCCTCTCCTAATCTCCCATTTATACTCCCCAGACCGGGAACATCCCGAGCCTTCCTTCCATATATTACGTGTTCCCTCCCGCGCTTATGGTCGGTTACACCTTCCCTCTTTCACGCCCCCTTGGCACCCGTCATCAATTCAATTGTTTCATTGTTGTAGACAAATGAGGATCGGCACGCAGCGACGGAGTTAATTATATGCGTGCTTTAGTGGAGAGATCTCCCGCGCTTCTGGATTGGAGGATGATAACTCTGGGTGGAATTGTTTGCGTAGACGAAGGATTCGTAAACTTTAGCGATAGTTTTTCTGTGAGTTTATACGAAATTCAACTCGCAGAATGAAGGGGAGAATTCGTCGGTGAGATGATTAAGAAATGGGGATAAGCAAGGTAATCTTCCTTCACACAACTTGAATCTTTTGTGCTTCAATTTTCCATTGAGCTATTCCTTGAAATCAAATCTTATTGAAATAATAAATGTGTTCAGACAACCGAGCACATTATGAACTTCAGAAAATCCAATTTTATCCCAATTCAGTTGAAAGAAATATGTCCCACTTAAGCTTGTGTATAATTTATTAAAACAAAGGCATCACCAGGATTAAGAAAGTGGGAGATCTGGGTTCGAGTCCCAGTCATGTTTCTATTTTTCACTTCTTTACCTTTCTGAGTTTCCACAGCGTTCGTTATTTCGTTCTGAGTTAAATTTTATTGTCATAATCTTTAACCGTGTTGATTTTTTAAGTAAGTTATGCGATTATAAAAATAAATAACAAACTTGAATCGCACAAATTTAATAGTTAAGAACATTGGATGCTATATCGTCCAATTAATGTAAGATTGAAATATTTTTCTTAACGCTTACACAAAGACACAACCGGAATTAGGTATTACTTTTACAAACGTTTATTTAAAACCATTCATGAGAAACGACATACAAGCTACGCAGAAGGATAAATACATTAATGGAAATATTTAGAGCTAAAAGATCTGATGGATTCCTTGGAAATTGACTAAACATCAATTTGAAATATAAATAAGAAGAATCCATAAACTGTTTATATTTATTTAACATCCTGACAGCGTTTAGTGCTCATATGTATTAATAACACTGAAACTATGTTAACTCATGAACTGGAATTATTGAGTTGACAAAATCCAAAGATACTGATGATTATGACGATTATATCAATAGTATGGAGTACTTTAATTTTAAGTTATGGTTAATTCTATGGAGACAATCTCCTGAATAAATTATAAGCTCGTTGGATTTGCATTATTACGGGTCCCCTACAGTCAAAGGAGGAGTGAATTAAGTCCAGTTATGGGCATAATTAATTGGGTTACCACGAATGAAAAACTGATTTTCTCAGACTGCGTCCAAATGAAAACTAATGATACAAGCGACCATACCGTGATAAACCCGGCGAGCAACCTATTTTATCCCGTAAGTGGATTACGATTTAATTGGAAAAATTCGTTCATTTTCATATTTAATCGTCGTGCGGGCGCCGAAAAAGAAATCGGGAGGAAAATTAACATTTTTAGCGCGATTCGTTTAAAAATTAAAATGGCTAATTCGGATAAAAAATTTAGAGATGAAACACGCAATTCGTTCGTTCCGGTTATTTCGATAATTCATTCCCCCTCCGGCGAAATTAATCAGGAAAGCGCTAGCTTTAAATTCGGCCCTATCGCGCTTAAAAAAATATATAAGCCTTTGCTCATAAGGGTTTGACACTACATTTCGTGCACCGAAATCCCTCCGTACCTTGAAAATTTTCCCCGTAAATTGCTCTTCGCCCGAACCTCCTTTTACCAACGGGGGCACACAAGTGGAGCGATCACACTCTAAAACTCAGTTTCAATTTAACTTCCTAGAGATTATGGAGAAAAATTTTCTCTTCGCGTTCACTCAACGTTATGGATTAACATCGGGGAAGGCTCTCCTGAGAGTGCATTCGGGAACCGGCGAGGAAAGATTTTTTAATAACGAAAAAAGCGAAAGAGAAAAAAATGATGGGACAATTTTCCGGTATATTTCTTCCCCTCTTCCCTCTTTCTCCTTCCCTTCTCCCGCTCTCCATCTATCCTAAGGATTTCCTCCTTGTCCCCAAAAAATCCGAACTTTTTGGGAAGAGGCAGTTATACTAATGGTGGAATCGCTCCAAAGCATTCCTCTTTCCCAACTTCAGGTCGTTTTAGTTCAACCCTCTCGACCAATCGGCTCTTATATACAATTCGGTCGAGGTTTTCCTCTTGCACCCACCCCTCCTTTTCCATTCAAATCTCTTTCCATTCCAAACTCCATTACTTACGTCGGCGCCACCCACCGACGCCCTCTTCGGCGCACCGTGTCCCGCATAACGTCGAGGCGGGGAACTTCATTTTTCACCTCCCGCCATCTTTGCTTCAACACGTCTCCTCCATTTGTCTTAATATTAACACATAAACTCGAGCCTTCTGCGCCCACCCACCTCTTCCCTTCCGAACCGTGACTCCTCCCCTTTAAGCTCTACTAGTCGCAAAAGCTCATGGCAATGGGATGCGCAGTACGTGACGTCATGGAGTTGCCGGCGATGCAAGAAGAGGGTAAATTACTTAGTTGATGAATTTATTTGAAGAGATTGCGGTTAATATTTCTCTTTAGAACCGAAATAAGTCTAAAGTTGCCATATAAGAAATCAAAGTGGAGGTCTTTTGAAAGTGAACTCGTCCATAGTCGTCTTTTGCGCAGTCTTGCATAAATTGGTAAATAGCTTTCAATAACTATTAAAATAGAAATAAATAAATGGTTCCAATATAAGTAACTAACATGTTTCTATGGAGCATCTTCGAAAGCGTACTCTTCTATAGTTATCCTCTTCTCAAACTTGTATTAATTAGAGAACAATAATGAATGTTGGTGTGGAGGATTAGCGTAGTTTGATACTTGTTTGGAAATAATGGGAATTAGGATTTCTATAAATGGACAGCATGTGTATAGATATTGTCTTTGTATGTATGTATGTACTACCACCGGACATTAATCCACTTGTGACATGTTTATTGTGATAATAATAATAAAACACCGTAAGCTTCCGTTCTAAGACTACCCTCCTACCGTTCTCACATCTCCTTGCTAAATTTATCAACTTTCAAATCTGATACTACCATATTTGCCATACATTTCAATCCTTGGAATACACCTGCTATAAAAGTATTCGATGTAGGAACCATTTTCCATGTCATAGACTACGATTACTTTTCCTCAATATTTTCTTCCCCTTAAATCTTTTCACTGATGAATGGATATATTCCCTTGGAAAGAGGAATTAAAAATGACTCCTCGAAGTGAAAACACTCGCGAGGATCTTTTGGAGTGATATAATTTTTTTGAGGGTCGGGAAAATATCTCCAAGCCATTTCATTGGAGATTTCCATATTAGTGCCTATAGACGCAAAAGAATTTTTACATTTCCTCAGTCGAATAGAGAAATAGTACCTTAATCAAGGAATGATAATTGAGGTCAGTATCGATTCAATTTGACCTTATGGTAAAATCTTAATAACTATATAAGAATCACTATTATACGATGGTGAGCACTGCAAAGAAAAGGAATGATAATAAAATAGCAACAGGCATATGGAGCAGAATAACAGTAGGATATCCATGAAAATTACAAATATGTTAGAGCATTAGACCGATAGTAAAAGGAGACATGTAGCAGACCGTTTCAGTTATCAGTAATGCATTAGTTAACATTAATTTTTGAACATTTTATATCATTTTATACCTAAATAGGTACTTAAATATGTGTCGAGTTTCTTTTGATTTAATAAACATTTCGTTTTTGTACTAAAAATAATATACGTAAGCGTAACATTCAGATGATACCAAGATATAGAAACATAGTGTTATATACAGAGACACGGTGTTTATACACTACTTATTTATTCACGAGAATTCCAATGAGTGTACAGGATAATTTGAGAGATCGCAAGATGCTAGAGCCATTACATCCACAACTCTGATCTTCAATAAGCCGCCTTTCAGTCTATGCCAGGGGGATAATTAGGATAATGCAATCACAACAGATTTAAGGAAAATCATGAGCACCACCATTCCTATCAAAATTAATATTAAATAATTTACTTATCTCTATTTAGATGAAGTTTCAGTGAATCAAGCGAATTCAGAATAAAAAAAAACTAAATCTATATTCGCTTCCATTGCTCAACTCTATAAAAAACGACACCTCCAACTTCATCTTCCACTCATGAAGTAAAATCGAGTAGTAGAAGATAAAAAGAAATTACCATACCATACCATAAATGAATTACCGAAAAATAAATTCATGGAATCGCATCACCTCGCTCGCGGATTATTCTAAATTATCATCCGAGAGAATAATCACGCGATGACATGAATAATTCCGCCAAGTTACCACGCTTGGGTTAGAATTTGTCTTCCAAATCACACGCAAATCCCCATCATGATGACGCCCACCGACTCCTAACCGACAACTCCTAACACGGAGGGACCATAAAGAGATCGTAAACTCGTCCCCAATTCTCATCCGACAAAGTTAATGCTCGCTTTATCAAATTTTCTTATTTTCGCTCCCTTTTCCGCAAGTATTCCCATTATAGATGGATTTCGTCTTTCCCCCATTTCGAGAAAGACTTGCCAAAGCGATTCCAAACCGCATAGCCGAAGGGAATTTACTCCCCGGAGCAGAAAAAGGGCATTCTTTTCTCGGATCCCAGGCATTTATTCTTCCGATTAAGCCGTCATAAAAGTGTACCCGAAATAAAAAGACGTAACAAATCATCCCGATGTCTTTTCCCCCCACCGTTTCCCGGATAAAATATCCCGAATTCCGTCGTATTATACTCCGCAAACAAAACTCCACATAAGGAATAGTCCTCGTGGAGCCAAATAAAGATACAAAACCCCGGAATATGGCAAAAAACCCTTCCTTCCCAAACAATCGGAGAATACCGAATCACCAGGGGCAACGAGAGGGAATAGGGAATCACTCCCTCTTGGGAGGCAGCGTTGAAAAGGACGTTCGAAATGGGTGGAGAGGGTTTAGGAGGAGTTAAGAAGGTGGTTAGGAGAGCCGGAAAGAGGGTAGCGCAGAATAAAGAGGGTTCCGGAGAAGAGAAAGGGGTTAAGGGGAAGTTTTGGGGTGACCTCCACTGAATGTGGAAGTAGAGACGTCCGAAAAGTCCACGAAAACTCCTATTTTTCCAATTCAAATCTTTTCGGCTCGTGTTCGATAGGACTTGGGGATCAGAGCGGGGTATTTTACAGCAATTACATTCCGGTTTCTAGGTTTCACTCAGGTTCGAGGGAAAAGTCACATTACGGTGAAGTTCCGGCTCAGCTCTGTGGCTAAGAACCGTTGCGAACCGGTATTTTTAACTCTGAGCAGTAAACTCCTCAGGTTGATCTGGATTTTCCTTAGCCCTAATGAAGACCATGCAGTTTATTCCTTAGTAATGATATTTGAAAGAAACATTTCCATTTAAAAATATTTTTTTAATCTGCTTGAATAATTCCTAAGCTATGAATTCAAGGCAGCTATTCTCGTAAATGTTTCAGTATCCGACTTTTATATCGATAAATTCCATTCTCTCGCATTATATGCAAAATATATTCTAGAACAGACTAAGATATGATATCAATTTTAAAATGTTTTGAATTGCTAAATTTTTGTTACTGCAGAAGAATGCATAGCAAAATATTTGCATTTATGAATCCGAAATCTAGTGATTCAGTATCCGAATTCTTCATCAAGAAAGTCTCTCTCCTTGCAAAATGTTATCATATAAACTAAATTTATTCTCGATTAAACTAAAATATGTATTCATTTTAAATGTTGTAAATTGTTCCTACAGAAGATATTCATCGCCGAATTCCCCACCTCCGAACAAAACAATCTCGAATATCTTTACATCTCAGCTATCGAGAAAAGATTTATGAATTTCCGCAGAAAATAGCGCCCTGGCTCAGCATAATTTTCAAGACCGACAAAGACTCGTGAATTTTGTCAAAAAAGCGCAAATTTTCGGAATCCGAAAAAAGTCGAGAAATCGCCACTTCCCCACAAGAGAGCGAACTTTCTTAGTAACCCCGCACTTTGCCATCTTTACTGTGGGGTAAAGCACCCTCCACCCAGCCTTCCTGGGCGGAGGGTATAAATGCAGCGATGCGACACCCATAGAATACATTATCCCGCAGTTACGTCGGGGGGAAAAACCGGGCGGGACGAGTGGGGTTAACTTTGCATGACCGCCCGGATCCTTGAGCAACAAACTCCCTCTCCGCAGCAAATATAAGGCGACACCATTCGGTACTGCTCCGCAAACCTCTCCCAAAAATTTCATCCGACCTCGGAGATATTGGGGATCTCGCCCGTTTCACTGCCGGGCCCGAACTTTCTTTTTGCCTTCCCTTTCCGAAACGTTTGCGCTCGCCTATGTTGATTCGAAGCGATAAACAACAAGCCCCGCATGTTTATGCGTTCGGTCGCCGTTTCTCTTTCTTATTTCCGTGCTTTTTTACAAGCTTGTATCTTGGATTGGGCTAGCTTTTTCCCGCCCTCCCGTCGGGGCAGAAGCGGGTCTCTTATTAAAATTTGGGTCTCGTCTTATCAGGGGGAAGGACTTTGGGAATCGGAGGGGAATTGCTTTGCCGAGGAGAGGAAATGGAAAAACGTGGAATGGAATTTTCGAATTTTCTGATTATTAATTATTTCTCCCACTAGAATCATCGCAATATTCCTTAATAGATTTAATTTAATACATCAAAAATATATGGAATTATTTGTTTTTGAACCTACCTCAACCTCTTATTTATACTAAGAACTGAGGATTGCTATGCATCGTAAATACCGAGAAACGAAATACACTTGCCAATCTCTTTGCTAATAAAATAGTCAAATTAATTATAATATTTTATGAAACATAGTTACGTAATCACAAGCCGATAAATTCCCAAGAATTGCACATTTTTTGCCAGTCTTCACAAAAATCTATATTAAATCATGTTAATGCTTTGGCTTTGAAATTATTGCCTTCAGTCATTCTTAATTCTTCACTTGAGCAAGTTGCTAACTCGCGGGAAATATTTGCATGCAACTCACAAGGGTGACTGCAGGAATTTCAGTTGTTGATTCTCTTGTTTAAATAGTTTTGGTTGATTTTTGCACAATTTTATCATGATCTTTAATCTCTAATAATGTAGCAGTCAACATTAAGAGCTGTATGTGATATTCTTTACATAGAGAAATAAATAGTATCAGAAATTACGGATTTCGGAAACTGGAGTAAAGCATTCCCACATAACCTTGAATGTTGCATTTCTTCTTATTATCGTATAGTATAATTCATAATGATACATTTCAAATGATTTTGTCAATTATTCCTTTATCACATAATGCCGCAACAAAAGTTTTGAATAGAAAGATGGATTAATACCCTCTTTAATAGCGTATTTTGTCCATGTGGGACATCCCGTCTACCTAACATCGTATTTCATTGTAATATTTACAAATACCCATACAAAAAAGAAAGATATCAACCCGTACAGTCATTGCGATGTCCACGATCGCGAATATAAAAATGAGTTTGGAAATATTAAGGGGCCATTTGATAAACTTCATCATTATGTAATCCTTCAAGAGAAATAAGAATTGTTGCAAAAATAACCAACTCAGAAATCGGAAACAAAGATACTATTCATACTTAATCATACACTAAACAGCGATCAAATCTTATACTTTCTCCCAGGATACCATCATCTCGAATTTAGCATTTCTCGCACGGAAAGAGAAAGCGGAATTCATTTTCCCTCATCTGGCGATAAAAATCTGATTCACGCACCGACAGAGAGGTCCCGCTCCAATATTCTAATGAAAACATAAATTTGGGCAATTTGACCTCGTCATATTGCTCCCCATTTTTTACACCGCCCTTATCGACGCGTACCCGACCAAAACTAACATAATAAACGAGGCAACGACTTATGAACTCGGAATATTTCTCCTCCCAATCCCCTTTAAGGATCCCTGCTAAAGGACCCTTCCCCTCCTTGCCATTTACCCCACCCTCCTTATATATATGTTTTTGGGTATATCCTCGCAAGAGATCCTCTTTTTTATGTCTTTTCCACCCGCGCGATATATTTTCCACCCAACGCTTTCCTCCCTCCACTCGATTGCTGTTCTCCTCAGAAACGCCCAATCCCTTTATATCTTTCTTTTGTTGGCCCCAATCTCTATTCGACCGCCCTTCTTTTTTATGCCCTTCGAGCCCAGTTATCGCCGGTCACTCTTTCGCAGCATTTTTCCATCGGCGTCCGCATCTTTGCCTTAAGGTTTCCTGCATTTTCCCTCCTTCTTATTACTCAGAAATGATCCACATTTTGCCTTATTTTGGTCGTGACAGAGACAATTCGTGCTGAGGAGAAAAATAACTAATTACAATCACAATTCCACAAAGGGTTTTATTTCGCGACCGGTTTCGACTAAGATCTAGTCATCTTCAGCCGGAAGATGACTAAACATCTTCATTTTCATCTTTCACCTGAAGACTAGACCTTACGAAACCGGTCACAAAATTAAGCCTCTTTTGGAATTAAGACTCAGCTATATTTTCCACACCTAGATGATGTTCCACATTGTTAATACTTATTCTATTGATTATATGACATAATTCGTTGTTAAGTTACATTAATACTTTACTAAAGACTGCTTGCGTAGACAAACTGCATGTATACATGATTCTAAATGATAACCTGAAGACTTTTCTCTAATTGCTTGGTTTTCTTTCCTTCGTTAGACTTAGATTGATCCACAGTTAATATTATTTTAATTATAACCGAGATAACTCGTTACTAAATAATATCAATACTTCAACAAGATTTTTCGTGTTGAAAAACTGCTCCTATATATGATACTCAATTATATACTGATGGATCAGGGAACCAGTTATGATCAAGTGATTCGATAAGACATTTGTATCAGCTGGCTCATTAGCAGGCATTTCCAGGTAACTGTTTCTTCCAAAAATTGAGACGAATGATAAGTGTGTTACTGTTTATTTTGCCTGTGCAATATTTGTCCCCAAGTTCTATTTAGAGCATTATTATCTCACCAGTAGCCAATAACTTTGGAAAAGCTATGAGACCTGACATGCAAGATTAAGAGTGAGGTAGTTAGTTCACTCTCGTATTTCTCACTGCGCCAAAATGACTCTATAAATTCCTCTTTTCGTAGAATACAATCAGGAAGGACTAAAATGAAGGCTATTCATCGGCATCATGCATTCGTCAGTAGGTTTAATGCTGTTACAGGAATGAGCAATGTGGAGAAATTAAATAAAATACACATAAATAAGTAAGAGCTAAGATAATATAAACATATGTTACAACAAGGCGCCATTTCAAAGAAATTCATTATTTCGGCGAACGGTGCGCGATGACAACAAACTAAGGAGTTCGGACGTCTGATAGTTAAACCCCCCGTAATAAATCGAAAGGTATCTATTACGGTATTGATGCATATGTAGATATATTTTTTTTCTAAACCAGAAGATAAACACAAAATATTCCATCACATATTCCAGATGAATCCTTACTCAGGGAGAAAGTTAACGAGTAGTAAGACTTCTTATATCTTCTAATTGTGCGTTTTCCCCTATTATATGGAGATACTTCAACGAGGGATCTTTACCGCCGTGTACAGAATCATTTCATCTTCGAGTAATACGTCTTCAGTGGTCCCCCTCTAAACTCAACGTTATCACCCTTTCCGCAGTGCTTACTTCTTTTGTTTCCCCTTCTCCATTCCCCTTCTTAATTATCCATCTTTCTCCCTTCTTCCTCTTCCCGGGTTATTAAATCTCTCCGGGGGGATACATTCCCTCTCTTATTGGCCCGCGGAAAAGCTCAATAACTATATTCTTCTTCGCGTGCTTAAATCATGTTAGTGCCGTATAAGCGAGGACATGCTTTCCTTCGTTTTCGATTGACAATATCTTCCGGAAGATTGCTTTTCCTCACACCCATTTCCGAGTGAGATAGGTCCCGGTAACTACGAACATCTTCGATGATGAAATTTCTCCCTTAGATAAAGGCGTTTTTAAGAGTAAACCTGGGGTGTTATCTGAGGAAATACTGCTCAAAAGTGGAGTGCTCTTCAAAAGATAGCGGTGTCGTTGAAGATGTATCGTTCCAGAAAATGGTGACATCGTTGAATAGATAGGGTCTCTTACGATTTTCTCGAGGATGGAAACTGCTTTTTCTCAACTGATCAAAAGCGAACTTAAGATGACGTACGCGCCTGAGAAGTTGTACGTAAACCTTTTCAGAGCGGGCTATCACGTTGAAAATTTTCCACTTGGAGTCTATTGTTCTCACAAATATTTTATTTTGATGCCATGCAACTCTTTCAGCGCAAAAAAATATCAATTTCCGAGAATTTGTCTGATATACGAAAAACACATCCATCTAGGCCTGTATATTTTCCAAATCATTGCGAAGTACAAGCCTTATCAATATATTTATTTTCCAACACTCTAAAATTTAAAAAGGTTTTCTTCCTCTAGCATTTTATGTTCTTCTTCACCTGAAGGTGATAGCATGGCAATTGGAATTTACATTGGGAACTCCTTAGAAAGACAGTAATCCGAAAATTAATTTATTATTTTTACAACCGATTGGGTGGGTGGATAAACCTGATAAAGACGGCTTTGAAAGAATTTTCAACCTCTAACCCAGCTAATGGTATTCAGTACCAAATTCACTTAGTTTTTTTTTAAGGCATTTGAATCGGGAACTTTAAGTTTTTCATAATTTTCATAAAATAATATTCAAAAAGGAACGTAGAGAAAATAAAGTTAGTTTCAGTAGTCAGTTATGGCCTGATGATAACTATTAATATTTGAAATCGTTTCGGTCGCATTAAACAAAATATTTTGTGAAAATGTTTATTAGTTATTTCCACCATAGTACAGTTTCAGAAAGAACGGTTTCAGAAGAAACGGCTTCTTCAGTCAATTTTAAACTCAGTTTCTTTTAGATTGAATCCATTGGCAATAAAAATTGGTCGGTAACATCTGACGTATGACAACATGTAATACTATACCCTACGGTATAGTATTACATGTTTTACATATACGTAAAATGGTATGATATATCTTTGGATGTTTATTTCGATTTCTATGAGGGGAGTATATTGTATTTAGATTATTCTCTTATGACATGCAATTGACTTTTAAATCATGGGAACCATTGAAGAAATTTCCCTCAGAAAGTTGAGGAATATACAAACACATGTCCCCATTTACGTGTAGATCCTATCTCTCATCATGTTACCATTCATAAGTTGCATACATCCATCAAACTTCCCATGTTTGCTGCGGTCCCCTTCTTTATTCCATTTCCTTTATTCATTCCTCGTTCCATTTCTTCCCTCTATCGCCTCCATCGTTTTCCCTATCCCTCGCTCTGACCTATCGACCATTCAAACGGGAACAATGTCTTTCCCCTTTCCGATTTCCTCATGTCCTATTCCCATTTGTTTCCCTATCTGTCGCCCCCTTCCGATGCGGGCTTATCCCTTCTTTCTTATGTATTCCCAATTTTTCCTCTTTTCTCTCGACCGAGTGTCCTCTTCCCAGCAAAAGGTCAACCCTTTTTCGAAATGGGAGACACGAGGCAAAGCTCTTCCATCCCCACAAACATTCTGTTGAAGAGCGCACGGATATACCCTCTGTTTACAGGAATTTATTTATAACCAGTGCTTACTGCTGAACCTTACCTACGATAAGTAAAATTTATTATTTAAATTATCATTTTTATTCAACTGTTAAATTTCTCATGCACTTTTTGGTATGTTTCATTTTCATAACAATTTTTATTATTTAAATGTATTTATATGTTATTTTATTATTATTTTTCTGATATTTATCGCTTTTTTATAGTAGGTACACTCCTGCAACTTCCTTTTTTGATTTCATTTTATAATTTTTGTAATTTAATTTGAATTTTTTATCTTATGTTTTTTGCCATATTTATTATTTTCTCATTGTTTACTATTGCAATTTTTCCTTTTTCTGATTTTATTTAATTGTTGTTTTTGTGATTTCGTTATAGTACTGCTTTTACAATTTCCATGTTATGCACAGCTTTCTTCTACATCTTTTTGCTTGAACTATCAGGAGGTTTACGCAGGTTTTTCACACCTCCCTTCTTTGTGGGTGTTTTCCTGCAATGGATCTTTTTTCCTAAGATATCCACCTTAGGTTTATTTTTACATCCACACCTTCTATAGTTTTCCTGTCTATTTATATTCACCTACACAATATATTTTATATTTATGATATCATTGACGAAAGGTTAGATGGAAGAAGAGACTTTTCAGTCTCAATCTCGCCTTAATAAAGACCTTATAGACCTTATAAGTAGTACTAGAACGTTGATTAATAATTTAGGAGGGATAAAATATTAGTATACTTGATGTAGAAGAGGACTGATAAATTTTTTTACGCTCGCATATAAATAATTTATTAGATGGTGGTAAAAATGTAGAAGATTCATTCTGCAGAAAGAAAACAAGATTAGAGCGAAATGGGAAGCGATTTCGATCCTAGATTTTCTTTTCTTATCCGGTTTGCTATGGCCGAGATATATGGGCAAGAAAATACAAAGGCAATAAAATCTAAATTATTTATCTTTGCCCTAAATCTCACCGTAAATTAAAAGAATATTGTTTTATGACATTGGTCGAGATTTCATATCCCAAACAGAATCTTTTTTCCGTCATACATCAGGAGGCAATACCCAAAACAAGAAGGGTATTCTACTTAAATATTTATAAGGGCGAGGGCTATTTTTCAATCTTTTGATTTATTGCCAAGTATTTCCATATCATGGGATGAAGATTATGCATTCCTGGAGTGTATTTTCCAATGTCTAGGTCGACTAATATTTTTGCAATCCTAACTTGCAAAAAAACATAATGTAATAAAATATTTTCTGACATATTTCTCAGAGGGAAACAAGAAAAATTTATTCGTTGAGCGTTTGATACTTATACTCAATCATAACCCTTATAAATTTTGGCTACAACCGAAGAAATTTTATAATATTAAATTTACCATTCTTAACCAGTATATCTTGATGTGATTTTCGGAGAATGCTTAATAGAAAAATGAGTCAAAGTTGGTTAATACCTTCACACTATCAACAAAATTAAATTGATATGATCAAAAGTAACTTCATAGAATTTAATGGAGTACATCTTAAAACCATTCTGCTGTGTAATTTACAAGTTCTTTTTCTTAAGATGTTGGCTATAAATTTGTTTATTTAAATTTACGCTGCAAGTTGGCCTTAAGGTGAGGGGGCAACATTTATTTAAATTATATTATTTTTATTTACAATATAATTTTCATACTCGCCATGAGAGATACTATGTAATTATGCTAGTTTCTCATTTTAGAATTCTATAACTGATTTACTTCTTGACTAGAAAATTAAGCTCATTCGCTTTTTTGCCTAGGTAAAATTCTAACGAAATCAAATTTGGAAATATACTGATACCTAACTCGAACATTTCAGTATTTGAACGTTAATCCTGCATTTTATTGACCATTCTCCCATTGCCTCTATCCTATTAATACTAATATCGCATTATTTAACTCGGATAATAGTTAAATGAAGGTTGATATGTATTGCAAAACTTCATATCTATATAATATTCGAACTATTTTATAGCCAATTTCAATTCCAATTTTCCATATCAAGGATCAAATAATATCAAAAGTAACATATTTATAACGAAAGCACCGAATCACGTTTCCGGAACGAAATCCGCATTTCATTCAGATACCTCGCACGGAATTGTTTATCGAGATTTACGACCATGCCCTCAAAGAGAAGCTAACCATTCGGAAATGACTCAACCCCAGCACAATATGGCGACCGCATGATGAATCAAGGATTTCGAGAAACCAGTCACCGAGAAAAAGCGCCCGATGGCATAAAAAATCCCGTTGTTTCTTCCTCAGCGAATCCCTTCCTCCTTTATTTCATATTGCCCTCCGCCCCTATCGCAATATCTTGCCCTTCTCAAATGAGTTCTCCGGAGATCATCCCCGACGCGGTCGGGAGCATGTGTTGGGATAGCCCCCGCGCTATGGCTCTCCATCGCATCTCTCTCATCCATCGGAAATAAGAAAAACGAGATAAAAAGCTCTGGAGGGAAAAAATCGCATAGGAGTCACAACACATACCGGAAATCATTTCCATACCTCTCTTCCTTTTCGCACCTTTATAGTTACTGCTTCACAATGCAAGGAGGAACTCTTATCAACACCTCAACCAGATGAGGTTAATTCGTAGCCTCCGTGAATTCCTCTTTCCCAGAAATAAAAAACAATAACTAAAGTTCCGTGCAAGATATTGGACCGAAAACAACTATAAATGAAAATATCAACATTTAGCTTCATTTCATTTGTGCTTCGTATCTTCAAAAGTATTCCATACAATATTATTTTTAGGGCACATATTGGTAATTCCGAGATACATTTTCGAACATCGATTACCCAATTCCCAGTGGTCGTATTGGCTCCAATTTTGGTGAAATGGTAATAGATAAATATTAATAAATAAATAGTAAAAATAAACAGTAATAAATAAATATTAATACATAAATAGCGATGAATAAATAGTAATAAATTAATGGTATTAAATTAACAGTAATAAATGAATAATAAGAAGATTTAATAGTTAAATGAATACAAAATTCTCTAAGACAAAATTGGGACCAATATAACCGCTGAGAATTGCGTACTGGACGTTTGAATATTAATCTCGAAATTATCTATGTCTAACCTCATATGATGTATAGAATTGAAAGCGGTTTCGCCGAAGTTCACTGGAGACGAATGGTTCTCCAGAATCAATTCGGCGATTATTTACCAATATTCACAAATATTCAATTCGATAAACATTTATGAAATATTGAATTGCGTGCAGTTGCGATTTATCCCTTCGAATTTCTCTTGTAAACCGAACATTTAATTCATAAAATCAAAGCGTCACCAAATATAAAATTATTTAGACCCATGCTTGGATTTTAAATCACAATAGAACTCAGAAACCACAAATTTAAAAGTTTAAAATTTCATGAAAAACATTCTTAAAAGAAAACACGATAAAATTACAAATGAAAACGCCAGTTAAAACGTGAGGGAGCATACAAGTATCAACTTAATCGTCTTCTCCGTCTTGTAGCTGCGCAAGTCTCTTCGGTGGCAAAATTACCGAGAGCCCTCTAAAAGTAATTTAACCACTTAAATATGAGAGGTAAATAAATAAGCAACTTCTCTCTTAAGTATCGAAATGCGTCTTCCATTCTTTGAAGCCTTCATTTTCTTCTCCGAGTCGAGCCCGGCATGAATTATTTATGGGGGCTGGATGTGACCGAAAAGGCTCTCCGAGAAACCTTAGCATATCTACGACCATATAAGGATAAAAGAAAACGTTTCTCTTAAAAGTTTACGCACAGAGCGAGTCGAGTTTTCCCGGAAAAGCTCCTTAAAAATTCGTCCCTCGCTGACATACGGCCCCATAATGAGAAACTTTATGAAGCCACTCGGGGGGAATTTATTTATGTAAATAGCGGAGTACTTAATGCAATTCTTAAAGATGGCCTCGGATGTACGCCTAGTGTGAAGGTCGTCCCGAAAAATGAGGTTCCAAGACATAAAAAAGATATCAAAAACTACGTATATTTTCATGGAATGTACAGAAATTACAACAGCAGTATGTTATAATATTTATACTTAATCTACATTTTAATAACTTTTATACTTAATATACGTCTTAATAACAGTTAAAAATTAATGATTCTCCAAAAGTCATTCTAGTTAAATTTACAAAAGTAGATAACTATTTTTATATTTAATCTACGTCAAAATTGATGTTATTTTTGGGCGTAGCAATAGTTTTCATACACTATTAGAATATGTAAAAAATATGCACTTAATATACGTCTTAATGACAGTTATTAGTTAATGCTTCTCCGAAAGTCATTTTAGTTAAATTTTAAAAAGTAGATAATTATTTTTATACCTAATCTACGTTAATAGTGATGTTATTTTTTAACGAAGCAGCAGTTTTTTACCCTTTTTGAGGATTTAAAACTCTCTAAAAGCCATTTTAGTTATAGTCACCGGATTCCGGAAACAACAGAAAGCAGGGATTACTGGCATTCTAAGAAGCTTCTTTGCCTCCTCCATGACAACAACAGTCCTCAAACTGCATGCTTTATCCAGAACCTTCTAGTCTTCTTTGGATGGGATGTCGTTTTTTATCGTCTTTTCACTGAGTTTAAGGAGTATTTAGAAGAAAACATTTTTCTTAGGATTGAGTGGTTAGATATACTGTCTAAAGGTGGCTAAAGGAGGCGAGGCCTTCAACTCTGGGTTATAAAAGCTATAATTATCAAGACACCAAAAAGGCTTGTAACCTCTTTTCCGAACCACGGTCGCAGACATCTTTTCACTACGTTCACAGATAAAAAACGGAAAACCTTTTTCTTGCGATAAATTGGTAAATATAATGTTTAAAGTTGGCTATAGGAAGAGGATGGTGAAGTCTTAAAGCTGGTATATAAATGTTGTAAATATCGAGAAACAAATAAGGTTTGCAAATGTATTTTCTGAACCACCCTCGTCAACAGTTACTCACCAAGGTATTTAACAATCAAAGGAATTAACTTAGGCTTAACAGATTAATGACATCCTTTATATTGATCATGCTAGTATAAGCATACTTTTGTTATATTGATTGTTTTATCTGTAAACACCTTATGAAACTTTAATTAATCTCTATGGCGTAATCTATCTTTCTCTCTCACTTTCTTTAATCTTTCCTGCACATTTTGTATGCTTTTTTCCTTCTTCTTACTGTATATTTTGTTCTGTGATCGTAATAATAGTTTTTATTTGTTCCACAAAACCTTTCTTTTTTCCATATATCTTTTCTACACCCACATTGACAATTAAAATAAGTGTCATAATACATGTTGTGCGTATTATGTTAAAGGGAGGAATAAACCAATATTATTATATTATTGGTTACATTCTTGTTTTGAGTGTATTTGTATTAGACACAGGTTAAATGAAGGATGGGACTTGCTAGCCCCAATTCCGCTCAATAAGCACTCAGCACTTGCTGTAAATATTAGCAAATCAGTAAGATTTGTAACCTTATTTCCTGGACAACCCTCATGGACCCCTACTGATTAAGGGTTGGACAATGATCAAAGAAATCGGTGGCCTCCTTTACAATTGTATCATTCAATTATTTATTATTTTATGACTTAATTATTGTTCAATATGCTACGAAAAAGAACACTTTTGCTCCGCTGTCTATTTATCTATTATTACCTTATGAAATTCTCATTATCCTTTATGTTGTTATCTATCTCTTTCTTT
This sequence comes from Sympetrum striolatum, assembly GCA_947579665.1. Taxonomy (NCBI): domain Eukaryota; kingdom Metazoa; phylum Arthropoda; class Insecta; order Odonata; family Libellulidae; genus Sympetrum; species Sympetrum striolatum. The sequence goes on from OX388348.1 coordinate 68,902,849, forward strand.
CTTTCAATTTTTTCGACACTTTTCGCTGTTTTTATGATTTTACACACCTCTTTATGGGTGTTTTCCAGACATGTTTTCCTTGATCAAAATTAACACATTTTAAAAATTTTTATTGGCTTCTACAAAAGTTCTGTATTTCCTCTATAAATTCGCCAAACCTACTTATTAAACAATCTGTGCATATTGTCGGTTGCATTCTTGTTTTATGTGTGATTGTGTTAGGCAAAGGTTAAATGTAGGATGCGAGTTCCTAGTCTTTCGCCAAATGAAAAGGTGTGTATGTGTGTATTTTATCCTGCTGCGAACTGCAGCGCGTGATTGAATGTTTTACTACGTTAATTAATTTGGTTATTATGATTCATTCATTGTCCTTAAAATGGAATTGATTGCTACATTAACTAATTAAGGGTAGGATACATTGGAAAACACGGAGAAGTAGTTTTAATTATGTTATGGTTATACTGTTACGAGTTAATTTAAAATTTTCTGGTTCTATACTAATTTTTAATATATAGGAAGTAATTTCCTCTCTGTTATCCATATTACTAGTTAAAACATTTGGTTGATTAAATTCTTCTTTTCGTGTGTGCTTGTATAAAACAAGGGTTCAAATGAACATGGGACTTCCTAGTCCTAATATGGCTCAATAAAGACGTGTGCACGTGCATGGATGTATGTAGTCTAAACCTTCCTGCAAATACGACACGGGAGAATAATTCGCGGACGAAAATTGGAGAATTCCGGGAAATACTTCCTCCGTACAATTTTTCGGTCCTTCAGAAAGATTTAATTAAACAAGACAGGAAGCAGCTGGGAATCGAAGAATATTTTTTTCGCGTTCCATGAATAATTCCCCGGAATTGCGCGGAGTGAAGACCGACTTGATACGTCTGAAAAATTCCTACGAATGGCGGAAAACGAAGTTTGGTCCCCCTTTCGAAAAGAAACGAGAAATTCATTTCGAGACGACTCCTAGCACGTGTGGAGAATAGATAAAGCGTTCGGTCTATGGCAATTCCCTCAAAAATACTCGGAAATCTCCGTATTGTTCGATTTTTATTACGTCGTCGCGTCCTATAAAATCATCCGACCATTGAAAAATGCCTCGAATTATGAGCAGCGAGAGCCCGCCTCAGACCGCGTAAAATTAATGCTCGCCTCAAAGGTGAAAAAAACATCCGCGAGAAAATATGTGCTCCAAATAACCCGGGGGAGAAATATTTTAAACGCTGTAAAAGCGGAGATGGGAGAGAGAATGGGGATGGGATATCGCAAGAGGAGAAACGTAGACCCATAGAGAAGGTACGATTGAGAGGAAATCACGAAGGATATGACGATTCCTAGGACCAAATCCAAGCTATGAGAAACTGCAATCTGTTATGTGAAGAAATTGATATGCAGTTAACCTTGAATCACTAAAAAGAAACTTGAGACTACATTGATTTTTACTCTCTCCCTATACGTAGTATTGAGAAAGTATTGTATTCGCAAAAATATTCGATCTCCAGATTTCGACGGAAATAGATGTTTTGGGGCCAATAGAGCTCGTTTTCGATATTTTCCCGAACATGTCCGTCTGTGCGTATGTCTTCGGTAAAAAAGTTTGTGGGCGCTCTATCTTAAAAAGTAATTATCCGATCATTTCCAAAATTCATATTTAGTATTTTCATAACAATCCCAAGAGTTGATTAGTTTTTGGTGAATATCGCTTAACCGGAAGTTTTGGTTTATCCGGAACAAAAGTTTGTTTCCTAAATATCTCTGTCAGAATTCATTGTAGGTATATACAATTATAACAAAAGTTATAGATAATGTACTTTACTACAACTTTTGTATGAAACATGTTTTCGTAACACTGATTGTTTAGGAGTTATTCTTGAATAATGGTTAACCGGAAGTTGTTGTTTATCCAGAAATGGAAGTTTTTCATACATATCTCTGTCAAAATGCAATGTAGGTATATACATTTACACACCAAAAAAAACAATAAAAATATTAAATATTGATAACGACAAAAAAGCGTTTATTAAACACATGTCTTTCTCCGTGAAGACAGCGAAGTAAAATCCTACTATAGATGCAAATCTGCTTGCATATTTCTCATCACTATGCGACACTGAGAAGTAAGATGAGCTTTCATGAAACGAATTGCTGTAAAGACTTCGCAAGTTCACAATAGAATCCGCAAATTTATACAGCAAAGAATTTGCAGATGAGTCGTAGGAACAAAGTTTATCCTGTGAGAAAATTAATGAATCCACCTTTGTCGTTGACTCTAATGAAGTTTCAGACAAAAATTATTAGAACAATCCGTATGGTCACAATTTTCAAATTGAAGCTATAATTGCCTGCATAGGATACGATATTACATTATATATCGACTGTTTATAGAGTGTTAATAATTTCAACAAATTACTTGCAACACGCTTTACGACCGTAAATCACAAATATTCAAGAGTATATGTTCTGAATGATGTATTACTTTCGATATGTTGCGACGTTTGATTCAGTTACATCATATTTTATACGCACAACTGTAAAATTTATGAAAGACGCAATATTTACTCACTATTTAAGAGGCGCTGAATCTAATCTACATCATATTAGATTTATTTCATCAGTGTATACCTTATGCAATTTTCACCATCCTTTATGTTGCAATCACTGTTTTCGTTTTATTCTTTCTTACAACGTTCACAGGGTTTTTATACACCCATATTCTCAGTAAGTGTTTTCCTACAGTGGATATGTTTTACTGTGATCAAAATAATTATAGCATTTTATTAGCAAAACAGAACCAATTATCATTTCCATGTTTGCCGGACTCTGCGGCATAGTGGTTAACGCGCTAGCCATACAACGCTGAAGTCCCAGGTTCGAATCCTAATTAGGGTATGAATATTTGTTACTGTATAAAAAGGGGTTAATTATACAAATGGTCATTTTTGCCTAACATGTGCCTAAAAATAAAGCCGAACTTGTTATTATTTTCTCTCCTTTTAAAATGTATATGTTTTGGTTATATTCTAGTTTAAATGTACTTTATATTACTCAATTGTTAAATAGAAAATGAGACTTCCTAGTCTCGGATTTTCCCCAATAAACCCGTTTTTATGAATGTATGTAAGACATTGTGGGAACGTAAAAAGATAAATTAATGATCCTAAATGCCGAACTAATATATGTCACTTATCTACCATAAACTTAGGTTTAAAAGTGTGGGTTAGCCTTCCAGATAATATAAATAAGTCCACCGGTTTACATCAATTCAAAATAAAATGGTTTTCATTTTTGTATGAAAAATATTATCAATTTCTTGTGTTTTTTGTTTTGTTATTTACTTGCATTGTACGTATAAATTCAAATTGAAACTGTCTAATTTGTAATACCAGATGTATTCATTATCCTATTTTTACTTTCTTCTGCCATGGTGCATTTGTTGATTCTGTTTATTGTTAACATGTTCCTCAAGGACACTGTCCTAGAGCAATAAATTTATCATTATTATTAAAAGAATCTAGGTGCGTAACTAATGAGGTACGGGAGAGTAACGTGGAGAAAGAAAATGAATGAATAACGTACAGATAGAGAAAGATAGCACACAGCACTCAAAAGGGGATTTAAAAATAATAGACGAGGAGAAGGAAGTGGAAAAGAGAGACGAAAAAAGAGCGAGCTCAAATAAAACCCCTTCCCTGCTAAACAGCGAACACCTTGGTCCTCTCTTTGAGGCGTGGGCACATAAAAAATGAACGGATAGAGATTTATGGTAGGACGGAGAGGGGAGGAGGTGATGAGAGGGGGGTCGTCATTAACGAGCAATCCGCCTTACTCCGCCCACCTCGATAAGCAACGGGTCGTTGGAGATCAAAGGCGAGGGAGGAATGCGCCAAAACAAATGAACTCCACATAGGAAAAAGCGGAGGCGGAGGCTTATAAATGGGGAGAATTAAAAAAATCGGGGTAAGGAACGGCGGGGAGGTGATGGAGTAGAAGAGGGAATAAAAACGGAGTAAGGCGGGTGATGAAGAAGAGCGAAGTGCTTGAGGTCACACACTCTGCCGCCATTTCTCCGAATAATATTTCCCCGAGGGCCATTTGTGCGAAGACCCTGTTTTGGCTCCGCTGGATCCGGGACGTGGGTGTAAGGAGAAGGAGGATAAAGCAGAATGACGGAAGTGGTGTACGATGAAGATGCGACTCCAAAGGGAGAGGTAGACCGAGAAATCACTTGTATGAGGCCTTGTTTTGACTCCGTTAGATGTGGGACGTGGATGTTGAAGAAGATGATGAAGCAGAATGACGGAGGTGGTACATGATAAAAATGTGAATGAAACGGGAGAGGAAGACCGAGAAAAGGAATGAAAATTGATGAATGAAGTCATAAAGATATGTCAACGCAAGTATTTTGAATTCCATACATCATTCACATTTATAAACGCGAATTACTCTCAGCACGGAAACCGCAAATGAAAACTTTCTTCGTCAATTAGATTAAGACAAAGAATGCTGTTGATTGACCAAAACATTTCTAAGAAACCTAAAAGAAAAGGATCCAAGTGTAAGTGCTATTTAAGAAAGGGACAGAAGAGGTCTTTAGAATCCCTGGTAATTACAAGGTATTCTGCGGGAGATAATAGGTGAAAAAAGATATGAATTTAGGTTGAAAATGACACAATAAGTAGGTGCCCGCTAAATCTGGCGTAAAGACATATCTAGGAAGAAAAGAAACCAATGTTCATTGTAACTTTCACAAAATTATTTACTGCAAATTTTGAAATCAGTATATTTATACATTTTTATATAGTTTCTTAGAGCTGAAGGAAGGGAAAACAGTTGAGAAAGTTTTTTGGGTCGGAAAATGAGGAAGAAGGGCTAGGGAAGTTGAAAGTGTATACCACTGACTTAATAAAAAAATATCAACTGTTTCCAAAGGGTCAAAAAGGATGATTTTTAAATAAGTAAATAAATGAAGCGAAAAAGGGAGAAAAAATTCTTGACCCCTAAAACAATTATAGTAATAATACATAAATACACAAATGTAGTTTATGAGGCTCTGCCGATAAGTTCTGTATTTGTACAATGATGAGAATCTTAAAAGGATAGACGATTGAAACATAGGCTCAATTTCAATGAAGTCAAAAAAAGCAACTTTTCAGAAAATGCAACCAATATTATGCCTCTTCCTTGTTGTGCCATTCAAACACTGAGAGGAAAATCAGTGAAATAGAAAATAGAACGACTTGCTTAAAAATCCATTTTTTACGCTAAATTACTTCATTAGGGAAGTAGAGTCATGGTCACCTCCTGCCACAAGCCGCAATACAACTTTCAGGGCACATATGTAGAGGTAGGAAAATTTCGAAAGATATTTATGAACAGAGAGGATGACCGAATGCATCCAAAGCAAAGGATGTTTTCGGAGACAGGAAATATGGAGGAGAATCGATACCAAAATAAACTGTAAGATCGAAGAAAAATATGTGCAAAAGACGTTATCTTTCGAGGTAACCTATTTATCACTCGGAGAAATAACATCTGCGCTGCTAAAATTCTCTTTAGATTGTTTGCATTCACCGAAATAGTAATTAGGATTCTAAATTTGAATAATGAGACATAAGAAGGAAAGCAAATTCACACCTTCATCATTTCTACTGAAATTGAAATATGCACGAAGGAAATAAACCCGGTAAAATTTCCTTTTGTGTTTCCTTCCACAATTGAATATGATAGCTTGGGTATTGAGGTGTAGATGGTAGTGAGGTGTTTCTCAGAAAATCATTAATCCGGGACTTCCGCTTGCTTACAGAATTTTTACAGAATGGCAATGCTAAGGACAAAACGGTAACAAAGATGGCTTTTGAAAAGTTTTGAAACCTCTTATTCATTAACAACCGTGTTCTGATTTCTTTCTTTACACCTAAAAATGACTTTTCTACTAGGCACAGAGGCTTGGAATAATGATATTCACTCAAGGGATGATTATCATTCTTTTACGGTGGAGATTTAACTCTATCTATAATCAATATGTCCTAGCTGTACTTCGTGGAACGACATCTTAAGTTGAAAGAAAAGACTTCGTAATTTCCACAATAAATTTTAATTTATTCGACCGGTTTCGGCATTGACAGCCATCCTCAGGTGATATTGCATCGGAAATTTCCGATGTAATAATACATTTCCGATGTAATATCACCTGAGGATGGCTGTCAATGCCGAAACCGGTCGAATAAATTAAAATTTATTGTGGAAATTACGAAGCCTTTTCTTTCAACTTAACTCTTTCTTTTAGCCGTTATACATGTGGACCGAAGTTATGTTAGACCAGTTCGTTGAAATGAAGTGGGATTTAGGAAAACCTACTTCCTGAGAAGGTCTTTTCATGGATGACTTGCATGGGGTGAACGGTAATGTGAAAAACTAACTTATGTAACGATTAAAATTCATACGAAATAATTGTGGAAATATTGAGAAAATTATTTTTAAATTCTAAGGAATTCATATTTTAAATAATAATAAATAATCAATTAAATGGAAAAGTATCGCTAATAAAAATCTGTAATATAAATTTATATTATAAATAATATAATATTAATATTAAAATGTTATAATAAATATTTATATTTAAATTATATAATGATATGACTACAAAGTAGGGCATCTGGCAAATATTTTTAGATAGAATTCTAATACGGTCCATAAGGAACTTATTAAGTATAAATTGAGACTGAAAAGTTTCTTCATTCATCTAACTTTTAGTCAAAGATAACAATATCATAAGTACTGCGCAGGTGAGTAGAGATAAAGAGGAAACTGAATGCAGTGGATAAAAAATCCTAAGGTAATGTCTTAGGAAAGAAGATCCACTGAAGGCAAATACCCGCGAATATGGAAGTGTGAAAAAACCTACGCAAACCTTCCAAGCTAAAAGATTTAAAGATAAGCAGCGTATATCTTGGAAATCGCAAGAGTAGTACTATGGCAAAATTTTTAAAATAAAATCATAAACACAAAAAAATGCAATAATACACTACGAGAAAATCATAAATATCACAAGTAAACATACACTCACAATAAAAATAAATAAATAAAATCGTGAAAGAAATTAGACATTCTAAATGTGACGTGAGATTATTCAACAGTAAATTAGAAATGACAAATCAGTAATTCTGTTTTAATGAGTCGTTAAAAGACGAAACTTTCCGAATTAAACACACCTTCGTGTGGCAGGAGAAAAAATACCAATTACCTTACGATCGAGAGAATTGAAAATTACGCAAAGGTACACTTGTAATTTTTCCTTATTTACAAATCTTTTCGACTCTCCTATCCTCTAGTCCACTCAACTACGTTTATTTGCATCTCTCCTTAATAATTACTTAACTTCGAGGTCTGGTCCGTATAATTACGGCGAAGAATGCGAAGCTTAATTTTCGGTCCCGTATTCTAATTAAATCATCCTACAGAGTGAAGTTTAAAAAACTGAAATAACAACGTTAATGTCGATTTACTTTTGTGTTGTAAATGAAAGCTTTTCCGAGAGTGCCTTCGTAAAGCTAATTAATTTCGGGTAAATAGAAAATCCTTTGAGTTCTCCACTCAATTTAACGTTTATTAACTCGGAATTAATCTCGGTTACGACCTAGTCGCATCAAGAAGACGAAATAAAGCTCGTTGTTGAGTTATTTTTGTTGCTAACAAGGTAAGACAAATGAAAATCATAATTTAAAACCCCGGAAGCCTTTCGAACGAGGTTCTTTCCTTTATTTTGCGCGAGACATGGATATGAGATTATTTTTCAATTACCAAGGATAATTATTCTTAAAAATTTAATTAGTCAGTAAATGAGTAATTTTGTTCTCATCGTAAAAGATGAATCTTACTCGACGAGTCTATGATACTCCACGGAGGACATCGGAGAATATGTTCACAAAATTCAGAATAAAGAAAGTTCTAGCTGAAAGACTTCACCGCAAAGAACACTGATTCCTTTCAACACAACGCCGGCAGTAAGCATGTATTCACACCTTAATAGGCTTTTATAGAGCCAAACCGAAATAAATTCATTAATTTCTTCTTTGACTATCTTTTAATGGGTAGTCAAATTACAATTAAATGTTACTAAAGACGAATTTCCGTTAGGATTAAAACATTTAAACGGTGCAAAACTATTTTTTATGAAATCTATTCCTTTTGAAATATACCTCAAGATGTGATAGAGAAAAGTCTCTTAGAAGTGTTGTCAGCAAGCAATGAATGTAATCATGTCTGTGTAGTTTTTTAGAAAGCACAAATGAATTAAAAAGCTCCATACAAAAATAACCTCAAGCAAAACATGGATTTTATCTTTATATGAATACGTTATATATGTAATTACATACTCATGACTTAAAAACATAGAACAGTAAAAACTTGGGTTACTATGTAGAAAGATTATCGGGAGCTGAATAGTTCAAGAAAATGTACCACGGAATATTCAGGGATTAGCAAGAACGTGATAAGTAAGTAATGAAGATAAATATAACCAGAAAACCCTTAGAAAAAAGCTGGGAAAACGAGAAATGAGAAGTCAATGTCGTGAAAATATTTTTTCACACGAATTCCTAAATCATATTCTCTCATAATTTCACATATTATTCTCTCAACTTAGGAATATAATTAAATAAACAATCAAAGACAAAGGGAAATATTATAACTCAACGTCATGTAGTGTGAGGTAAAAATATGGTCTTGATGCTTGCTATAATTTTCCTAAAGCAAGAAGAGGTTAGGATTAGCATAGATGAATTTATATATATATATATATATATATATATATATATATATATATATATATATATATATATATATATTAATGCATAATGTTTTCCAAAAAAACTAAATGTCTAAGTCTACTATAACAATTAAATGTTTAACTTATTGATTTAATTTCAATTGTGTTTCTCATTAGTGACGAGAAAATTAACGAAGCATACATTTGAAAGAGTTTCTTGCTCACTTTACAGATTGAACTAAATCTTTTGAATTGGCAATCACCTACAAATGCGCATATATGCTTAAAATACTAACTGTCCTCTTATTATATAGATAAAATTTCCAGAGGATAGTTTCCTAGTCAAAAACTTACAAAAATGCTGATTTATAGAATCGGGACGAGAAATTTTATTCGTGCTCCTCCGAAGCCTCCCATTGCTTGCCGAATAAAGAATTCGAAATTATCCAATACTTTTGAAGATCTTCTGTTTTTCTTTTGTGCTTCCGCTTGTATAAATTCTCTGGTTGGGTGAGTAAACTCCTTTCCATTTCCATTCTTCTTGTTACCCGTAGGAGGGGTGCCATGTTTGTAAATCTGAGTAAATTATTCGTCCCAGCCTCATGATTTGCATTTAATTTACCGTGCTCTCCTATGTTCCTCTCTTTAGCCCTCTTGAGAAAGCTACTTTTCCGACAGTCTCGCTTTTTTAAAGCATTCTTTCTGACTTGCAATTTTTCACATGGTATACTCATACATCTTTTCATAAGAGTTTTCTCTGCATTTTATTTGCTCAAGGTGTCCTTTCCCGCCTTTCCTACATTTAAACGTGGTAAACTTCAACTAGTCATTAATATGTTCCAAAAAGAAATGAAACTCGTTGAATCAGTAACAATAAATGAGAGCCGAATTATTTTTTTATACTTAACTGGAAAAACGGTTTTGGTATTGAGTTGTTATCGTCAGGTGCACAGCAAACTGGACCATAATAAAACAAGAGTTTTACTGTATTAAAAATCCAGAAATAAATATATTTTATGAAAAACTATTAAAAATTTTTAATTTGTTACTATGGATTCCCAAAACATCTCGACTGCCACCTTAGAATTATATTTGGCAAACAACCTACGAATGTTACATAATCCACGATCGTAGGTTAAAAAAAAAACAATCATTTAAATATACCGACATGACGTCATATAATATACAGTTTTTGGGGAAATCTTTTAAAGCCATAATAGTTATATGGTTCTGCTCAAAAAGTGGAAAATAAGGGTTCAGATCCTCGTCTATTCGATATTTTTTCACTTCTGTTTATCCTTTGCCTTTGAGATACAAACCTATAAATGCTATGTATTTACCTTACCCTGATCCTTGTGTATATGCCTGTAAAATATCCATCCCGAAGGCATGTTGGGTCCTTATACCATTAGCTACTAAAAGCGAATAGAAGGAAATGAAGCTTACATGGCAAGATGAAGAGTGAGGAAGTCTGATTTTCCATTCCTCACTTTCACTAAAAGTAACATCTACGTCTACAGTAATACCCTACAAGCCGCCTTTCGGCATGTGGCAGGGGGTGTAAACACCAGTTGAATCTAAACTACTTCCTTATTCGGTTATTGTCACGTATCGTTCGCGGAAAGAATGAGTTTTTAAAACGATTCGTCCTAGCATCTATTTCTCTTAACTTACGGTCATTATCGGATCGACCGAGGTAGCAGGGGGGTTGCATGATACCGATTTTATCTTCCTTAAAGGTAGTTTCCCTGAACTTATTAAGCAATCGCAGCCTAGCTTCCAATCTCCTGTCTTTCAAGGATTCTCAACCTACGTCTGAGAGCATTTTTGTAACGCTTGCTTTTTTATCGTAGCATTTCTTAACAAAACGAACCGCTTTACGCTGCACTTTCTCGAGTTCGCGAGTACACGTTTCATCCGCCGGATCCCACATACTTGCCGCATATTCCAGAAGGGGTCTGACCAAGTTAAAATAACATCGCTCTCTCACCTTTTCATCGCATTTACCGACGATACGCTTTACAAAGCCAAGCCTTTTACTTGCTTTGCCGCAGATTTTTCGAATATGCGTGCTCCAATTTAAGTTATTAGTAATGTTGATCCCGAGATATTCAACTGAATCTACTACTTTTATATTAATTTCATTAATTTTGTGCGGGTGATTTGGACGCAATTTTTCCTTTTCGAAAAAATATTTTTCTTAGCATTGCATAAAGAGAGATTTAAATCAATATCCAGCGCCACTCTTACCACAGTAACTTCCATACCATCAAAGTAATGGACAAGCCTGAGGTAAAAGTAAACCAAACATTCCCAAGGAAAAACGGACTTGAAAAAAGCCTATCGGGGCCGGGAATCGAACCCGAACCAAAAATATTTTTTTCTATCTTGTACCAAAAGACAAATGAAAACATTTCATTCATCAATATATGGTAGGAACATCTTATGGTCTATTTGATACTAACTGTTCGAAAACTCAAAAAGTCTTTCCACAAACCTGTGGTAAACTTTTCATCTTAAATCTTCTTAATGTAAAATATTCATAAAATGTTTGGAGATGAAAATTACCTAAAACATTCTGTGAACCAAATACAGAGTAAGAAAGGGAATATCTTATATTGCTCCGGAAACCACACGTTCTTAAGCTGGTATACTCAAATGCAGATTTTACCCCTGTCTGACATATATTTGGATTCTTCTTTGATCGAGATAGTTAATAAGGCATTTAAAAAATGTTTTTCATCCGTCTACAAATGAACGTAATAGAATCTGTCGAATACCACTCCTAATCTTATTAAAATCAGACATTCCTGAGACGCCATCCACGCAATGAAATTCTGAGGCAGACGCTCGCAGTCCATCAACTTTCAAAAATCGACGAGAGCCTCAACGGAAATAATAAACCCAGTTCACGCCTCAATACCTCATTCCCATACTTCTTCCGAGCTATTTTCCCCCCATTTGAGGCAACTCTTCGGCCTATTTCTCCCAGCGGGTGGAGCGGAAAGAATTCCACATCCTAGAACAACATCTCCCTAACTCTCCCGAAGTAATCTCCCAGTCACCGCTTATGTTCTCTATCATTTCACCTCACACATTCCGACTTAACCTCTCAGATTCCCCTGTTCCCTCCGGAACCCTCATCCCCCCTCTACCCTCACACCCCAGCTCTTTCCTCACACCCTATCTCTTCCCTCATCCCCCCTCTACCCTCACACCCCAGCTCTTTCCTCACACCCCATCTCTTCCCTCATTTCCCCTCTCCCCTCATACGACTTCTTCCATCCAGATCCTTGGCGAATGTGGTGAATAGTATAACAAAACATTAAAATATCTAACGATTCTCATCCAAATGAAAAATAATAATAAACCATCACTTGAATTGAGGAGAATGTCAAGCAAATCTATAAATTAAGTATTCAACTAATATAATTATATGACTGTAAGGCACGGATTCTGACAAAGATTTTTAAGTAAAATTCTAATCAGTAATTATGTTTAGCTGATTTAATAAAAGATAAAATTACTCAAATTAACCGACGCTTCGAGTGATTGGAGTAAAAATGCCAAATATCTCACGGTTGAGTAAATTAAATATTTTTCAGAATACGTAAATAATCAATTTGTCATAACTTTGCAAATCTTTATGTTCCCGATCATTTCAACACACACGCACCGACTTAACCTCTCAGATTCCTTCTTTTTTCCCTCATCCCCCCTCTGGTACCTCCAGTACCCTCATACCCCTCTGTTTCCTTCCAGATCCCTCATCCCCCCTTAGTTATCTCCCGGTACCCTCACTTCCCTCTATTCTCTCCTAGATCCTTCATCTCCCCTTAGTCACTTCATCCCACTCTTAGTAACTTCATCCCCTCCCTAAACCCTCATTCCCCCTTAGATACCTCCCAGTACCCTCCCTCCCATCTATTCCTTCTTGTAACCATCGTCCTCCTGTATTCCCTCCAAGTTCCCTCACACCCCTTCCTTCCAGAACCCTCATCCCCCCTATTCCTCCCCAGCACCCTCACCCCCTTTCCAATTCCAGCACCGCCGCCGAAGATGCGATTTCATTACGAAAGGATATTCCCTCGGATCCATCCCATCTTTACCCACTCCGCAGCGGAAAAAAAAAACCTTTCTGGGGAACGGAAAAAACCCACGTAAGACGTTGCGGGGACGGAGGGAGTTTTCCTCGAGGAGCCTTCGAGTTGGAGAGAATTATATGGGCCAATGCCGCGGCGGGGGCGGGAAGGGAGGCGGTTTTGAAGTCGTCGGCTGCTTTAATGTGTTCCCGTATAAAAGCTCCTTAGCTCCCCGGCGCTGGAAAGCGGCGAGAATTCCTTCCGCGTCAATTAAAAACGCTCCCAAGGAGTGGGAGGAGGTTGGGGAGGGAAAATGAGAAAATACGCTCAACATTCCCCGACCTCTTTTTTCCCTCCTCGTTTATTTAAGGAATGCCTTAAAGAACTTCCTTCCTAAAGGGGTTAAACAGGGTGAACGGTATATTTTTTCACTCTGGAGAGAGGAGAAGGGGGTGTAATTTTTTCCTCTTCCCACTCGCTCCTTCGCATCCGACTCAAAACTCCTTATACCGCCTTCCCTGTTTGCATAATGGTCGAGGACTGCACGGGGGAGGGGGGCTTGTAAATTAACTGCGCATGCGCTCAGACCAAGACGGTGCATAAAAGAGCTTCCTTGAGTGAGTGAGTGTGTGTGTGTGTTTGCTATTTTATTCCGGGGGGGCGGGGCTCGCCACGGGGGTGGAAATGGAGATAGAAGGGCGGTGAAGGAGTTTTGGGGAATTTATTTACATTTTTTCTCATTTTTCTTATGAAACGGCTCGTTCGAGAAGTGGAATATATTATCTGACGTCGGCTCCTTTTGTGTGCTTTGCCGGGAGAAGAGGAAACGTATTTCCCGGCGCTTTTTTCGCTCCTTTTGCACTCTTGTGCCCCCCACCGCCTTCCCACTCCGCGAAAGGTTCTCCGCTTGCTTTATTTCTGCAGCAATTTATCGATCCCCGCGCATATAAAGTGAACTATGTTATCCGAGGTAAGATACGGGCCCGGAAATTCTGTCTAGCGGTGTGCTCGGGAGACGCGTTTGTGTTGGGAGTATAATCACTTGCGCCTACGGTTTCATTTGGTGTGCCTTCGTCAAAAGGTGGAGTTGTTCCGAGATGTCTAACAAATGGGGTCGAAACCATTGTCTTACTGAAGTCGGAATTTTTTTTAGAGAGAGACGCGTCAACATTTGCAATGATAACTCGCCGAAGTTCACAAAAGGTCAGGGTTTAGGCCTTACCTGATTTGCAGGGATTCCTCCTAAAGCTAAAACAATATATATTAATTTATTTCTCTACGGTTTCATGAATGCCCTAGATAAAAACTCATTATGAAAATCCACAACCCACAACTGACTGAAACAAACAGAGGTTGCCCTAATGGGTTTCTAATACAATAAATTGGAAGAAAATGTCATACAACTATACTTATATAATTGTAAACGAAAATTTCAACACCCATTACATAGCAAAATTAATTAATTATGAGTTTTGAATTAACCTTAAATAACTTCTCCAACAAATTGCGAGCTGAATAGCATTTAGAGACAAAACTTTAATTTACTTTCAGTTTTTCTTCACCAATTTTCTCCAAATATTGGAAATATCAAATCAGAGAATCACAGATACAAAAAAGTAAGTTTTAATTTCTACAAATACTCTTTCATACCTTCAAATAAGGAAAGAGTATGCGGTTATTGAATGGATGGCGTTCGAATAATCTGTTAAATTTTCACCACTTCAAAGCAGTGTAAGATATTAAAGTGAAATTGTAAAAGTAATATAGGATATGCTTAAGATTTTATCACAAGAAAATATCTAGTATTCGCAGAGATTCAAATTATTGTTGAATTGAAGAAAGAAGATAATTAATGTAAATGATTGGGAGGAGAAACAAGGATATGAAAATGTAGAAAACTGATTAGAATAACTCTTAGAGGAACCGGCTAGTTGTCCTAATCTATCTAAAAAAGTTCATTTTTAAAGTTGAAATAGTAAGTAGTGGGTCGGAAAGTAATGAATAGAGAAACTTTTCAGCAATTATCTTAGAGAGAATAATGAGAGTAATAAAGGAATTTCCCTGAAAAGAAAATAGGGGTCAAAAAGGAAGTGGAAATAATATCTTATTACACTACATTTTATATAAAAGCCAAAATTCAAATCAATATTGGTGATTTGGTGAATTACATTTCAGTTATCTCAGAAGTCCCTAAATTGAGAAATGTTTGCACTTTGATCTAGACAACCCAACTAACTACGCTATATTTCCTATTCTGTCCATCTGCGATTCAATACTTCATCAATAGAACCTTTTAAAATAATTTGAAATACATAAAAACCTTATATGTATGCCAATGAACCTGTCCATGGTAATTGAAAAATTATTTTGAATTAAGTTATAAGTTTAAGTCGTTGCAATAGATGCACTATCAATAGAGCGAACGACGCCTGTAGATAGGCAACCCGACATACTCGATTCCTAGTATAATAACTTGTAGAATGAATAGCTGAAAAAGTGTACGAGTCTTTAAGTTAAAAATTAGGTTAATAAAAATTGTTAATTAAAACTGAGCTAGTTTTTCTGGAAGGGGAGCTGGGAAGCGACCGACAAAGATGACTAATGAAAAGCGACATTTAAAAATGTCTTTAGTTGCCTCCAGTGGTCTGAGTTGACCGTGGGGATGAATTACATTCTGCGAAATTGATCGATAAATCAAACGTGAAGTTCGCCATCTTAGATAAAGTTCATGAAAAAATACTTGACATAACTGCTCGAGCAGGATATACGCTATCTTTCACTGTGTAATATAAATAATAATAATAAATAGTCTTTATTTGGGCGTATATAACATAAGTAATATTCTATCGTTTCTTGAAAAAGAGGGTTTTATTGTAACCAAATATTTGGTAAAATAAATAATTTTGTTTGTAAAATATGTGAAACGATATTGGTCTTGATTTTTTAAAAATATCCTATGATTATTTTCTACTAAAGAAAGCTAAGACTATTAAGTAAGACTATTCTAATACTTCTAGAATTTAACATCCAAGTAGAAAAGCAGGTCGAGTAGAAGGATCGTCATTGCAATGGATTTTGGCCAATAAGTAAATCATCGGTATGATCACTTCTTGCAAATACAATTTGGAATGAACTGTTAAGTTGTGGATGAATTTTAGAGAATAAGCTAATAGAAATATTGGCTGAGAAGTCTTCTACTTTTAAACCAAATATGTGAGGGCGTTAATTCGTGGAAGGCCATAATAATACAACAAACATGTCGCTGGAATGAAATCTGTGGAATTGTAAAAATTATTTACAGAATTATTAACCCCCTTTTTTGGGGATTTATCCCTTTAGTTGGCTGGTAATCGCATTGTTATTCCTTGATTTACTTGTATGTATATCTTAAAATTTAACTAGATTTGCGAAAAACTTTTTAAGTGAACGTCGGGTTCTTCTTCGTTGAGTGACCATACGAAAACTGCGGTAACTAACTTCACATTACCCCGAAATTACGAAAGGGTATCATTGTTTAAGAAAACCACACCAACCCTGTTCGGGAAACACCGAACCCACCCTTTCCTAGTTCTTGCAGCGAGAGGACAATCCGCAAGTAGCGAATTAAAAGAAGAAGAAAATGGGGCTATTTATTTCTGGCGAATGGAAGACGTCGAGAAGATAAAATGGAAGAGGGCAGAGACGTCTCCGTCTCTTGAAGGCGATGACTACGCCACCGATGGCAAAAAAGGTGAGTAGTCTGGAGAGAGAATAAAAAAGCTGAGAGAAAACGAGATAGAAGCCCTTGCTGTTACCTCAGTACCAATTTTTCACGTAGCCATTTCCGACAACCCGTTCTTTCGAAGGGGAAAAAGCGCCAACCCTCCTAATGCTCGCCAAAGGACTTCCATTGTCACCGTATGGATAAAAAGGAAAGAGCATGAAGTGGGAGGCGATGAGAGATCGGATCGTGATAGAGTTTTAAAAATTGCATTTTCGGAGGAAATGGGATGGCAGTGAAGGAAAACAGGACAAGAATCGATCTGAAACGGCTACAAACTCGGCATATTGATCATTTTTAAAATATTGGCAAGTTGAGACTACTAAATGTACCCTAAAATTAAAAAGTAGTATTATATTATTATTGGAAATTACTAAATACTAGTAGTAGTAGCATTTAGTTATTTCATTAGAAGATATTATAGGTACATAAAACTTTGGTTTTAATTCTTGTGGAGGCAAATTAACGGAAATTATAAACATAATATGTAACAGTACCAACATGATATTGATTTAATTTAGAATATTGTCAAGTTGAAACTACCTAAACATCACTAATTCAAATTAAGAAGTGATATTTCATAGAAAATTCCACAGGCATTGGTTTAAATTCTTTTAGAGGCAATTTAATACATTGTAAACATAATATATAAAAACCAACATAATTATAAAAACCTCTCATGTTGATTCACCAAATACAACGGCGAAAATACAAGAGAAAACTATAAATTACGGAAACGGATAATGGTGACTTAGCATGTAAAGAGGTGAACCTAGAAGAATTCCCAAGGAAGGAAGGACATAATGTAAGGACATAAACGTTTACAGATTTAATTTAGTTTAGTAATTACCAAAAATATTTGAATATACTGGATATTTTATTTTATGTTTATTTATGATATTTATAATTTTCTGATATTGCACTATTTTAGCGTTTTCTGCTATTTAATTTAACTTTGTATTTTTTTATAGTACTGTTTCCATAATTTCCATTGCATATATTTTAAGTGCAAGTTATTCACACTTCTTCGTAGGTGTTTTTTCGCAGATAATTTTATTTCTAATCTTTAAATTCTTTTACTTTCACTTCTAAATGCTTCCTCTCTTTCTCTATGCACCTTCACGCAACTTATATTTTTAATATAATTGAAAAAAAGGTTTGACGGAAACAGAGACTTTTCAACCTCAATCTCGCCATAATAAAGACCTTTAAAAGACTTTATATGAAAGTTGAAAAGGTTTGACTTGGATAAACAAATACTTTTTACATATCAAACGAGTGCACCCCATGAGTCTCTCTATTTTTAAATAGCGGGATATCGATTGCTGACCGTGTCTCTGGCCGTGGGAAACAGATGGCGTCGAGGGAACACTACAGCACGGACTCGAAAATACATACTCCCATTCTTTCCGGCTGCAGCCTTAAGGTATGACGGAGTGGGAGCGGCAGACGGCGGAAGATGAGATGGCAGCCTCGGGGAAATGTGGGCACATGTGAGTCGCATGAAAGAATGGGTTTGTGTGGCTCGAAAGGGTTTGAGGAGGAGGGTGATATTGGCATCGATGTAGGGGTCGAAATGTCAGCGAAGCATAGACCTGCTGTGGTCGACGCCTCCCCGTCCGTGTCGTGGAAAGATATGCTCTATGAAGGCAACAGCGAGGGAGCAATTTGGGGAGATGATGGACGGAAGTCAATAAGAAAGGAAAAAATGGACAAGCGATCCCATCATATCGTCGCTATTCGACATGGAAAAATCGGGAATTTTGAAATACGCCACGCTATTGCTTTTTATCTATTATAAATATGGATGGATACCACACTATTCACGTCAAATAAATGTAATATTAATCAAAATGTTTCTTTGAATTTATAGAAATTGAATAATATCAAAGTAATACTTTATATCAACTATTATATACATCAACATCTAGCAATATATAAGAAGTATAATAATATCAAAGTAATAATTTACATCAATTATTATATACATCCACAACTAGCAGTATATAAATTCAATCGATGAAGCCTTGAAGTTGATAATAGGAAGCATGATGAACTAACTATGTGAAGGTTCTACGTGAAGTAATGTTTTTATTTGCAGCCTGTTTTGAACTATTATCAGTTCATTATCATGCCTGACAATATTAAATATATTTCTTCACCTGGAAAATATTCTTTTTAACTTCACCATGCTCGCTAACAATATAAAGTTGCGCACCTACGTTGTGGGGACTACAAGCATTTTAATTTAACTCCATATGGTGCTACTGTAAGTAAGTCTAGATCACATTGAGAAACTTCATCTTCGGTTAATATATTCATATAAATTAATTTATCTTGAAAATTCCCAAGGAAAAACGGACTTGAAAAAAGTCTGACAGGGCCGGGAATCGAACCCGGGATCTTCCTCTATCCGGGAGGCTGCCATGGTTAAGGAAGCCTCCCGGATAGAGGAAGATCCCGGGATCGATTCCCGGCCCTGTCAGACTTATTTTAAGTCAGTTTTTCCTTGGGAATTTTCCTGGGTGCACGCCCTTATGTGTAAAGTCACCTCAACCCTTTCCTTACTTGAAAATTTAATAAGAAGACTTGTAACATCCAAATGAAATAAAAACTTAATTGCTTTACACGTTAATATAGAAATCTTTAGCCATATTGTGTTTCTTTCAAAGGCTTTCAAATCTTTTCGCTGAAAAAATTGAAAAGTCAAGATGAAAAGAAACGAACCGGGTGTTAGTTACTAAAAAACCAAACATGTAAAATAATATGATCGGTGGATAGAAAGCATTATATATTCAACAATATACAATTCAAACGAATAAAACAGAAAACACTCTTCCATAAGAAAGTTTTAAATTCAAATTTCAACCAAAATATTTAACTAGGAAAGACAATTTGGTTGATCAGGATGTGGAGGCAGCATGCGTATATTTTCTGTCGGACAGTTTTTCTAGCCAAAAAAATATATGAGCATTGAATATATTTTCATAGGAAACCAGCAAATTTACTGATTATTTGACTTTCCCTAGTATCATACTTCTAAAAACCTTATAGAAACTATGGATAGATGCACTACATCTTGCCATTTTAAGAATCTGAAAATACGTAACAATAAGTATCATAGACACAATCCGAAAAACTAATAGAATCTAAACGCAGGAAGGCAAAACCATAAGATTTTAAAAACATGAAAAATACCTAAACCTTGGTATCGCGGATATATACCAACAATCCCAAAAAAAATCAAGCTTCATTACGTAAATTTCAGAATAATTATATCTTCAAACACTCTCCCTTATATTTCTCCACAGGGATAAAGTTCATCCGGCAAAGTTCCATGGAGTTTAGAAGCATATCAACACCAGGGAAAAGCTCGAACAATTATGTGTATAGAGATTGATGTATTAATAGTAATTAAATCTACCCGTAATTTCATAGGAAACTAGACACCATACTGAGTTACAGGAAGAATAGTATTGACCCAAGAACACTACCCTGTGGAACACCCGGAGTGACTTCAGTCTCTTTAGAGAAAACATCTCCAACATTGAATCTCTGTTTCTTTATTAAGAAAGTATGAATAAAATAATAAGTTACAAAGATGTACATACATAGAAAAAATATTATTCAGGTTGGGCAAGACGCAGTTGAAGACTTGAACGCGTGAAAAGTGCACGTTGGAAAAAACGCGAAAGGGTCTGTGAAAGAGCGCGTCAATTTATTACGAGAGGGAAGCAGAGACTGCTCTAAAACTAGAGTAACGCGGATGTGGAAAGAATGTTCAGGATAATTAAGAAACAGCGAGCGAAAAAACTAAAAAAGCTTGGATTTGCGAGATGGATGGAGGGATAGAGGAGGCATTGTGTCGGGACAAGCACGTGTTGTTTGCGGAGAAGTGTGTCGGCGATATGGGAGCATCCCGCGCCGGGGTTTACGCTACTCTCTCCCGGAGGACGATGCATTTAAGTCCTTGGGTATGTAAGTGGGAGGAAAAAAGGGGCGTGGCTGCGGCGAATGCGTGGCGAAAATGACAAACTGATGCAAAGGCTGGTTGGATCCCACGTCGCATTAACTTGTTCAATGCTGCGGCGAAGTTCCCTGAGAGCTGTTTATGTTTTGGATATCTCTCTCTCCTGCTGCGGCCTGGCGGGGAAGTTTTTAACGCTCGGCTGTTGATGTTTCGTTCTCCATTATGCCGTATCTCGTCGCTCGCATCTCTTTAATTATTAAAGGGATTCGCCGAAGATTTATGGGGCTGATGGTTAATGTGGTTTTTGAACAGTATTCATCGATTATGATTCTGATTTCTAATCATATTAATCGTGAAATTAGTGAAACTCCTATCCTCTGCTTCCAATATTTATTCTCATTTTGCAAATGCTACATATCTGAATGGATCAAAAATCTCCACGGAAATTCAAGCGATCATGTGTATAATAATTGATTTGTTAACATTTATGAAATTCACCTCAAATTTCACAGAGAAAGAGTTAACGAAGCAGCACATTGTGTTGGAGGAAATTTAGCTTCTCAAATAATTGGAAAGTACTAAAAATAAGATTTGACACCATTTATACTGAAAATGAACTATTCTTCCTTCGCATAAAATTTAATATCAACTTTGCAATATTTTGCGATCATATACTTCCTTTGAATTTAATATTATTAAATAGATCGTTGACGTAAGTTACGAAAAGTAATGGCCCGAGAACAGTACCATGTGGAATACCCTAAATGACGTCAGTCTCTTTTGAGAAAAATTCTCCGACTCTGATTCAGTTTACTCTTAAATTATTCCATATAACCTGAATAATAATTTATAAAGACGTACATACATTTTTATATGATTTATAAATTGTCTTGGCTTATATTGTGTCAACAAATTTACTAGAGAATGACATAGATAAACTGCAAGCACTCACCATTAAGATCAAGATTTCGTAACTGTAGACTGCACAAATAGAAGTTACTCCATCTATATATCTGTAACATCATAAGATAGAAATAAATTTTATTAAAAAGGAACAATGATAAAAATTGTTAAACCATGAAAAAAAAACTTTTTATTACTGGATCATTCCATTTCAGACCAATGTAAATGCATGGAAGCTTGGAAAATGTAATAAGGTATATGTGGATTTCATAAATGATTATTCAATATTTTTATTCACTGCGTTTTTACTCATATTCTCACTTTTCCTCAAAAAGTTCTTTTAAGGATCTTAGCAATAAATTATCGCTCGTAAATATGCATAACTTTTTTATATCAAGTCTTATTCACCCCTCCTACCCTACACGAGATAAAATACGATTGCATCTAAATTTTCATATATTAGTATCAAAAGAACAATTCTTTACTGGTTAAAAAAATAAAAATATATGCTTAAAAATTATAAATACTCTTTCAAATGCAGCACCTTAAAATTCAAATAAAATGTACAAGGCTGCTCTATCAGCATAAGCATACGTCAATATATAAACCAACGTATACGAGGAACTGAAAAAAACGGGGGATGGAGATGCATGAGAAATGTTACAGCACGCCCAGAGAATAGACTCCCGATCTTGCTCGCATCTGCCATAAGCTCTCGAAACCCTTTTAATACAGCCTGTGGAGGCGACGCTCTTTATTTTCCGCCCCTGCTCTCTGGTGGCGAGCAAAGGAAGCAAAAAAATCGCGAGACATCAAGTACGATAAAAATGGCGACTCGGAGCCAGTGAGATAAAAGTACCAAAAAAACATCAACTCGGAGAAATTCGTCGAATAGGTGACACTCATTAAATCGGCGGGAGAAAGAGGGAGTCGGCATGGGAGGGGAGGGGAGACCGAAGGATGGGAAAAAATAAAGAGACTGCCATTATAAAAATGAAATTCCAGACAAAAAAATCGTAAAAGGAGAAGCGTTGCGGATTGGAGCTTCCCAGTTCAGACCGCAGAGGGGGAGAGTAGGTTGGAGGGATATGTGTGAAAAATTATCATTTCTCAATGCAAAAACGCAAAAAAGCGAGCGAAAGGGGAGTAGTTTTTTAATGAACGTGGAAGCAGTGCGGAGAGAGAAGCTGTAGACGAAAAGATGGGAATCCTAGGGAAATAAAATTTAACGATTCGCCGAAGAATGAATTTTATGAAATATTAAGAACCGGCAGTGGGACGACGGACTCTCGGAGACCTTTTAGTCGAAAAGGAATTAAATTCTATAAGACTATCGATTCTCGAAGCGGCTCTTGAGGGAAATTATTGGCGCGTTTGGATCGGAAGAAATCCATGTTAAATTTGAATACGGAAGGCAATGCGTCTCATTCATCATTGCCTCGGATTAATCTCTTTAAAAGTCGAAGAAATTATTTTATTACAAAGAAAAGATGAGTGACGTGCACCAGCGATTCTACACTTATAGCTTCTGTGCCAGAATTCGATAGAGTTTGAGTAATGAATTTAAAATGGGAGAAAAAGATTACATCAAAAGATTAATCAGTTAATAGGTTTAAATTCTCGAACACCTTATACAGTCTCCTATAAAAAATGATAATCTGTAAATAAATAAATTTTACGTTATTTACCACACGAATAGCTTATTTATCTAATAACTTATAGGTCTTACGATTTATTCACGAATTCATTTAGCATAAAAATCAATTCATGCGCTTTGACTTGAATTAAACCGGAACGAATAGTTAAAGGAAACCTGAAAAAGGTATAGAAATAGAACTAGACTATATTTGACATGAGTTGTCCATTTTAAGAGGAACTAACTGGCCCATCAGTGTAATAAAATTTCCATTCTAAACCCAACCAACTAGATTGGATATCTCTGATACCTTCATGAATGTTCTACCTTGCGGTACGTACACTCCTGGCCAAAATTAACGCAGCACCTCCCTAGCGATCCTTACGGCCGGTGCTGCGTTAATTTTGGCCAGGACTGTACAATCAAAAAAGATTGATAAGTAAATATTTGTCCAATTCTCTTGTTTTTAAGAATTTGGATCAATAGTTTATAATACCAAACGTATTAAAATAGTCTAAATCACCTTCTAAAGGTTTATTTGTTTATTTAATTCATATGATTATGCGCCCAAAAATATTATCTCTTTAAGAGACCAAAAATGACGCGAAGAAATTCTTTTAAGATTTGAAAAGAGTGGAACATAATACGGCCAGGTTAAAAAATTTCAATTCTCTCGCGGATTCTCAATTTTAGATATACCAAGAGTGCTTCATGAGTGAACTTCGTATTTTCCACAGTAACGATATCTTTTTTATTATTGGTATAAAAAATGCGCAGCTGAATGAATCAATATTTGCATTACAGTAGATTTACAAAATGCATATCATATTGCAGGAGAAGAAATACCATTTGGGGAGCATTTCTAGAATATTCTTCGTGAGGGCAAATATCTGAGGTGGGATACAGAGCTGAAGGTTTCATGAATTGAAATGAACTTTATCCTAAAATATTACATTTTTATACAGCTTAAACATCAACACTGGTTTAACTAAATTATTTACGAAATCATTCCGCCTTATTGAATGAATTGCAATTTTCTGTGAATAAGCAAGTTAATCTATTTCGAACATCATAAATACATTTTCTTAATCATTAAAATATTCATGATCCATGAAATAAGATCATACG
This sequence comes from Sympetrum striolatum, assembly GCA_947579665.1. Classification (NCBI taxonomy): domain Eukaryota; kingdom Metazoa; phylum Arthropoda; class Insecta; order Odonata; family Libellulidae; genus Sympetrum; species Sympetrum striolatum. Next base: position 68,927,101 of record OX388348.1, read on the forward strand.
TTAAAATGATGAGTTTATACAATGCTATCTAATTCCATCGGCTAATCAGATTTTTCTGGTTTTGAATTAATAAAAAATATATCTAAATAAATAACTTAAACCAATAGTTAAAATAAATAAATTAAATTCATAAAAATATAATTTTCAATACTAACTATCTATAAAACGACATTATACCTTAAAATACGATGCCCAAAAAATTAACCTAATTCAGAAAACCTTACTTACTTAGACCATGACAGTAAGCGAGTATGATAATATTTTAAAACGAACCCTTTTCCGATTTAGATATGCAAACGAAGCCATTCCCGCGCCTGAAAACTTTCATTCCAAAACTACATATTGTTCCCCGGGTTGGGGCTCATAGGCATCCGAATCCACATTTTCATCACAAAAAAGAGCATATTTAAGAAGGGAAACAGAGGGGCGAGTCGGCCAGGGAGGAGGGGGCGTGGCCCCGAAAATATCGGGAAATTGAAGGAGGAACGAAAAAAAGGGAGACTTAAATAAGCGAGCGGAGTAATGGGAAAGAGAACGACGCGGAAGGCGAAATAAAAAAGAGTGAGATGGGCTCGGGGAAAAGGGGAGAGAGAATATGGTTCGGGAGAAAAATCCGGATTAAAACCGAAGAGGAGGGACGGGGTGATACTGCACGGCAAAAAAGGCAACCTTATTTTGGTATCGACCACTCGTAGCCAGAGAAGGAAGTGGAGGGAAAATGAGCGCCGAAAAGTTCTTATTTTCCCTCGCCATGCGTGGCTCGCTTGTAATTCCCTTTGATGGGCGCGCATTTTTTGTCTTCGCCATTTTATCCAGAAAAGAGAATTATAAATCCGCGGAGAAGAGAGTTTCCATCTCGTGTAACCTAGTTTCTCCCCTTCGACAGCGAAACAAAAAAAAAACACGAAATGCATATGCGATGGCATACACTCACATCCTTGCAATATCGCGCATCGCGGACTCACTTTTTCGCGATTTATACTTTGCCATTTCCGCGGAAAATATTTATTTCCGCCGGCGCTCAGGTGCGCGGGTGCTTTTAAGAATTCGTGCGCAAGAAATCCGCTTATGAGGAACGGAGATGGGGACTCGCGATTGAAGGAATTTCGTATTAATTCGGCCGTTGAAAAATTCGAATGTTTCGAAATGTTACGCGAAATACTTGTGTATTTGGGAGTTATTTGGAATTCGCCGTTGAAGAAGGCTCGAGTGTTGCCTGTTAGAAAATATATGCCGTCTTTTAGGATACGTTTTTGGCAATGAAGTATTATCCGTAGGGAAAATATTCGATAAAAGAATTTTCGACATTTCACGGATAAATAACTATTTACTTGACCTGATACAGCTTAAGGGGCTCATTTATTTTTCCTTTATTTCGACGCATCTCTGAATTTTATAGCTACCAAGGTTGTAGTTGTGATGAAGGCAAATTTACACTACAAATTATGTACAATATATTGTAAAAACCTTTATGAAAATTACCATTTTCTCTTATATGGGTATCCGTATGAAAGAAATTATGAAAATGTTCTCATACGAAAATAAATAAGATACACAATAAGAGGAATAATTAATTTAACTTCTCTTTTCTTCCTTTATAGTACTTAACGATTTGAATTTAAATTTTAAGGCCTTCAATGGCACTATTGCTATTGGGTTTCACCATTCAAATAAAATAATTTCAACATAATGAGATAAGCAGTGTAGGACTGGGAAAATAAAAGGATTACATCAGTTTGATATCTAACATAATAATTTGTTTTTGGTTTGACTTCTATCATAGAAACCATTTGAAACTTAACAACGAATTTCTCGTTAATGGCTAGAGTGCAGTCTATCTTCGAATGTTTTTTTCCATTCAAAGTTCACTTAATCGAAAAAATAAGAATTAAATTTTCCTCGAATGTTTTTACAATTTTCTTCTCACTATTCATATTATAGCGAGTGCTTCAGAATAAATCCAAAATATCAAGGATAGCAGGTGAATGAAAGAGGTGATAGTACAGTCTTCTTGGATGAACACATCAAAATCGGTCTGAATGACTGTAATTGCCATTTAATACACTTTACTAAAGTTATCAAGCTGTAAATGGATCAATATTGGATAATATTGAAGAAATCATGATTATTCCAAATTTGCACTGCTGTACGGGTTTGAAATATGAATCGAATTAGATTATGTTACGAAATTGGAGACTGATGAGATTTGAATTTTTCGACGATTCGTATAAAAAGGTAGTGCCCATGAATGAAGCGCATAAAATGAGGACAAGAAGAACTGTGGCAAAGGAAATGCTTTAGTCTGCGAAAGATAAAAAGGAAACAAAAGGAGTTAGGCTGGCCTGGCATCGTCATAGTGTAGATAGCAATCGAACAAGTAACCGAATCTAAGATTCTAAGAGTATGACTAGGAAGAGGTGAAGAAAAAGTTATTAGATGATTGGATAAAGTGAGACTTATATTATCTCAGGGTAAAGGAAACGACAAAGAGTAAGGTAAACTAACCAAGTCCAGAAGAAGGCAAGTGACGAGGTTATTTACCATTGATCGTCACTGGCATTCCAATGCCACTAAAGTGTTCATAAAACCGATAAAAATTTAAACTTTAATTCAAGGTATAAAACCGATAAAAATTTAAACTTTAATTCAAGGTATGAGACGTACACCATTAGGAAGCAGAATAGATAATCCTTCTATTGATTCAAAAACCATTAAAACGCTCTCAAGTCACCCTATAAACATTTAGCACCCATTCCCGCGAGCATTTTCCATTCCAATTGATATGCAGTCCATCTATAAAACCCTCCGGGGAAATAAATTACAAATTTAGAGGCCATCGCCGTGTTTGCGAAGCAGCGCGAGGAAAAACAACCGTAAAACTTTTATTTGCGAGCAGTGAGGAGGGCCAGAGAAAAGTTGGAACCTTAAAAGCATATTTCCGGTCATTGATTCTAGGACGTAAGAAACTCCCGTCTTACAAAACACAGTTTTCCGCCACGATTCCCATAAAATTTTCCGCGATGACCGACCGCGTCCCTTCGAGGAAAGTTTTGCATTTCTCCTCTCTCTTGACAGTTTTCATATCTTTAAAAGCCTCTCGACTACGCTCAAACACAAAGCGGTTTGTCCATCCCTGGAGGAAGGAGACTCGGCCATTTATGGAAGTATCCAATGGTGCGGAAGCTCATAGTGGGGAAGAACACCGAAAAGGAACAAAGAAAGAAGACGTAAGAAAATGCGGATAGAGCAAATATTTGAGCGCGGAAAAGGGAATGGGAAAAATCGCGAAATTCGTAGTAAACAAAACAAACGAAGAAGTAAATTACGTTATTAATCCAATTATGGTCTGTTTACTTGACGAAAGAGGAGGAAAGGAGAGATAAATTTTCATTAACAAATTGAAGTCTTTCGCTCAAATTAATTTCTTACGCCCCATTTTCCTCCTCGCTCGTTTCTAGGGATGCCGATACTGACCCATTTGGATTCGGAAATGAATTCAATATTTTCTCGGCATATTTGGTCTTTGGAGATTCATTTTATAATTTCCAGGGAATATTGACAAGAGGAGGGTAGAAATAATAATGACATGGCAAGAAAAATTCTAAAGGATAATTACGCTATAAAAAGAAATGGAGCAAGGTCAACACTTTTAAACCCCGGTTCGGTTTTTCTAAATATAAAAATTCAATCGAGATATTCCATTTCAGATATGATATGGACGGAAAGATAATAATATTTCGTCTATTTATCTTTGTTATAGAGTATACCATTTTTTGATCGGATTGTCAACTGAAACATCGTCAAAAATTTAAAATTCACTGATTGTGAACAACTATAAATACCAAACATGTACTGGCATGATTTAGTATTCTATATGAAATACATCTAATTCAAACTTTTTGATGTTCGTTGATAATGCATACATGCTGCATGCTTCATAATCATCAGAATAAAACTCCCAATCTGTAACTCCTGGCTTCTTGTAACCTGAACCTCATCTTTTGTTTATTTTAAGTTGTTTTCTACTCCACTTCAAACTGGTAATCCTCGATGATTTAAAGAAAGACCATCGTATGCCTTCAAAGTAAAGCAAAATTAACACATCCATTGACATATTTACTTTAATTATTAATTAGTTTTAGCTAGTGGAGTGAAGAGTGGTTATATTAGCAAACGATGACAGGGAGGCAGAAGGCAAAATAATAATTGGAGGATAGATGATCAATGAATGAGTGATTCTCAAGCACTTGTTAATATTAAAGTTTTACTTAAGATTTCGAAAGACATTCCTGAGGGTTTTGTTTGGAACGCAGGCTTGAGCAGAAGCAAAGACGAGACAAAAACGCAGAGAAGAGAAAAGGAAAATAGTAAGCTTAGGAAATAATTGTCAAAGCGGATTGTAACAGGATAGCTGACTAGATAAGGTGGCATAGGAAGAGGTACTGAAAAGATTGAAGGAAAGAGGTCTTTTTAGTGGAAGAAGAAGATTAACTGAAGAAGCATGTCTATGAGCTTGATCGTATTTTAAATTGGACTGAATAATGAGAATGTTTGGGGTAAAATAAGGCATCCCTAAATAAACGTAAATACGCCAGGAGCTGTTAGACTAGCTAGAATTGCTGTATCACACCAATCTATTGTAATATCTAAAGCAACAATGAGATGAAGTAAATGAAAATGGTTGCAAATCCTCCGTTCTTAAAAATACTTCGCATGCGCCGACGCCATATTGGACATCTAGCTTCGCCATCTAGCATTAAGACGGTGAAACGATCACACCGTCCTTCGGAACGCCTGTTCATACGGCTTACCTGCAAAAAAATCTGGTATTTCCCCTTGAAGCGCAGCTTACAAAGGTACGAAAAATTGTGTGAGAGAAATCGAGCATTTGAGGGTATAAGTGAATGATGGAAGGGATGGATTAAATAGAGGCCTTCATATTCCTACCTCACGCGGAGCAAATCCCAGGCAATTGAGGGTGGAAGATCTCTGTGGGAACCACGAGCAACACTTCTTCAACTTACCGCCGAGGGGCAGAAGAAATAGGGAGAAGTAAATGGAGAAGAAGCGAGAAGGAAGAGCAAGATAAGGCTGAGGGAAGTCGGAACCCGCAAGCATGGAAAACTTTTCCTTCAATATATATCTCCCGCTGTCCCATCTAACCATCTACACTTTAACTTCAGCAACCCTTTAATCCCAGTGCCACTCCCCTTCCAAGAACGAAGGTTTCTTTCCTCTGCCAGAATCCCGACTTTTCTCTCCCTCGAAAGGAGTCCTTATCTTTTACCCTTCCTCGTTTTCGATCATTCATCTCCTCGCAACCTATTTGGTCTCGGCGTCACTCCTCGAAATAGGAGAATATTAAAACTTTGCCGGAATTTCTAATCGTCACTAATGGATCCAGCCCTCCGTTCCGCCTTTCAAGACATGATTCGGCCTAACTGACGATGCGTTCCGGCGGACTCGAATTGAGAGATCTACCGCTTTGGAGGAAGGAATAAGTATTATTGGAAAGATGGGAGGGAAAATTCTGTTCCTAAATGCATCAATAACTCCATGAGAGTGTTATCCTATCATTTTGGTGATTTGGGTTGGTTTACTTCTTATAAAATCGCAACTCATCCGAAGAAAATAAATTTCAAATTATATGCACATCAAACAAAATATAAATCTGTTTAATTAATTAAAGTTTGGAAAATTATATTATTTAAATATGAATTTTATTTTTTGGAAATCTGTTATCCTTTCTTATTCCTTTCATTGAGTTACTCCACACATTTTTAACTCACAAGATTATTTATCTTTATTTCAGAATGAAAGTAATGATATAATAGTTGATACTATCGATAATTTCAAAATATATATCCTTATAATTAAATCTTTTAATTATTATTATCATTAGATTTCTACTCCAGAAATGATTTTGAAGAAGAAAGGAAATCTTTATCCCGACCGATTATATTCACCATGTATGTTCCAGGTTTTATTCCAGGTAAGTATCCAAAGATGGATAAAAACCAACAAACCATCAAGAAATAAAACATTGGTTTTTGTTGATTTTTGGTTGAAAAAAGTTGGTTTTGCTGATTTTTTGAGTCATTACACTTTGTCATCGGTGGTTCAATATATTCTAGGTATTTTCGTTAATATACTCATCTCAGACAATGCTATTATTTCATACAATACAAATTTAATAATTAGTCATATTGAATGATTAGGTAAAACTGCATACCTACCCTGGACGTGGGAGACCAGGGTTCGAGTCCCAGTCAGGTCGCAATTAATCACTTCTTTTAAGCGTTGGGTTTCTAGGCACCCACTACCTCTTACTGTGTCAAACCGAATTCCACCATTTATTTACATCGTGATGTAATCAATAGAATGGAATATTCCAGACCTGGGTTCGAGTCCCAGTCAGGTCGCAATTTCTCACTTCTTTTAAGCATTGGGTTTCTAGGCACCAACTACCTCTTAATGTGTCAAAACTAATTCCACCAATTATTTACATCGTGATGTAATCAATAGAATGGAATATTCCAGACCTGGGTTCGAGACTATCGGATCGCAATTTTTCCCTTATATTTAGCTCAGGGTTTCAAGGTGACCGCTACCACGTTCTGCGTCAAACTTAATTCCATCATTTACATTCATCGTGAAGTAATCAATTGAACAGAAGAATCTTCGCTGCAACTTTGACCTAAACTTCTTAATGCACATCGCTGCATTGAAAGTTATTCCGAAGTTAGAATTGGACTTACGCGAGAGTCTGCAAGTCCGGCGCCGGGGCGTCCGCCGCAAAGCGCGCCCTAAACGGTCTAATCCATTTCGCAGCGTCTTCGTTAGCGGCATGTTAAAGTGGATCGCATTTGGAATGAGAATGAGCCGCAATATCGAGGGAATGTCTGCTCCGAAACGATCATTTGGTTTAACGGCCGCATTACGACCCAACGAGATTCCTTGATATCCTTTTTATTTTCTCCATTACTTTATTTCCTGTTGACGATATTCCCGAAAGTTAATTACCGCGGGGACGTAATTCCATTTTATGACATAATCCGCTCGCTGGTTTTCGGTCTCGAGTTCTCTGATCTTTCATCGGAAAATTGGACTGGTCTTCCCGGGAATTTTTTCCACTCTTCCCGCGCTTTTTTTTCGCGTCGGACAGCCCTCTCTTCCTTCCACGGTCGATTCCAAGTCTTTTTTCGATCAAGTGCTTGGCATTGTTCCCGCCGCTCCAGAAAGCGGACATATTAAAAAAGTTGCTTTCGTGATTAACGGGATGTATTCGGAACGTTCTGCAGGATCTAATATAATACGAAGAGACAACCCTCTCTTGCAGTATTTCATACAAAGTTCATATTCAATTGTACCATATGTCATAAATAATAAGGTTATCAAGGTCTAAATATGTATATTATGAGATATCAGGACTTATAATTTTTTTGATTGCATTAGATACCCGTAGTTTTATCTTTTTATATTATAAGCTTTTTACATAGCACTTGCAAATAAAAAATTACCTTGGAAACGAATATGGAATAAGAAACAGTTTAAGAATCAATATGCTATTAAATCAGATAAGGAATAGATTATGAGTCTGCTTTCAGACATACTTTACCAAATACTAGCAGGTCTGGAGTAACTTATGTACTACATATTTAGTTCCTCAACTATGATATGGTTAATGTGGTTAACGTGCTCCTAACAACACAGAAGTTGTAACGGAAAAAGCCTAATCAATAAAATTTACAAAACCTGGTTCAAATGAAAGCATCGAGATGTCGGTTACGAAATCTACGAGAAATAATTTATGAAATAAAACTATTTATCAAATCTTTAAAATCTTGAACCTTATTTACTCTACAACAAAGTCCTCTCTTATCTACGATGTGTAATCGAATGAACAGTGCAGCTTTTCGAAGAATCAAAGTAATTTCAAACGTTGCTAATTTCTTAACTCTCTAGTAGTAACGTTTAATTTAGATTCATACGTGTAAATAAAATCTACAATTTTAAAGAATGAAATGATTGCCACTGTAATTCTATTTAAATTTTAATTTTCTGACATAAAAAACATTTAATTATTCATTCATGGTTTCATCCTCTAATACACCACAAGCTCCAAGAATAGCTATAACGCCCACCCATACCCCCACCAGCTAGTTTCTAATATCCCATCTTTCATTTCTCTTTTTCCTCCATTCAAAATTCCCCCTTTGCCACTCCGAGCCTTCCTTCTTCCGATCCATAGACACATACATTCAAACATCACACGCCACTCTTATCTCCCCGACAATCCTTTACCACACGTCTAGCTGCTGAAGGAAATAAAAACTAGAAAGGAAAAAAATACTCCGCGAAATAATCCTTTGCCGGAGCCGCCACTCCACCACCTACTTCATCACTTTTCCAAACCGCCTATTTTCTGTCCTTAACACCCCTTTAGATACTCCCTTAACCTCCTTTGCCCTCTTTTCAAACCCGGCAGCCCTTTGCTGTCGCCGTCACTTCCACCGACATAACCTTAACCTTTTCTTTTTAATACCCCGGCGTATCTTTCTGGGCCCACTTCTGTTGCCGCTCTTTTTCCCGTACGTGTCATTTCTCGGCGGGATATTTTTTCCGCGTCCCATGATTCATTGTTCTTGCACTTAATCGTCTGCCGTCTCTATCTTTTCACTCGATCATTAAAGCGTCTCGCCTCTTACGTTTTTCTGGTATTAAATTAATATTTCTTTGGTCGGGAGAGCCGTTTCATTATCCCTGTGTTTTCTCGAGTTCGTTATGTTCCTGCGCGAGACTACCTTTCGTGATTTTCAACGTCGAAAAATTCTGAGATTACTGACGTAGTTACACGGCCTTGTTCATCTCTTAATAATATGCCCTTTATGAGTAGACAATCCGTTTTTTTAATTCCCACAAAAGGATGACAAATAAATTATATCATATTTTAAATAATAGTATTTCTGGTAAAGATAATAAATATTTAATTCCTGTCTTGTTTAATTTTCATTTGAAAATAAGGAGCTTTGGATTTTCCAGTTTACCAGTACTATAAAAATATAATATAAATTTAAGATCAACATGATATTATACTTGGAATAATCGATTATTAATTTGAACAAGTTCTTTTATCCAAGAACAATCAATAAGTAGCTTCATCTAATACGAATTAAAAATAATCAAACGCAATCACTGACAGGAAAATATATATCATGAAACGAGATCGATTTATGTCAATTGAATTGAGCTCGGGAAAGTAAATGCCATTTTCTTGTTCGCATTTTTATGCTCTCTCTCGGGAGACCTTACTATATAAAGTGGAAATAAGGAAATATGATGGCTTTTGAACAGCCAATTGGATAGTACATTAACTTTTTGTGAAAGCCTTCCTGGATTCGATTCCAGGCGGTGCATGCATATGCGACATTCCATCAGCTGTTAAAGCTCTTTTAAAAATAACACTAATAAAAATACAACTAATGCTATCAACACAAAGTAACCTACCAAAGCTAAAGTAAAAAACTTTGCCGTAAAATTCGATAACTCGATAAAATAGAATTAACCATTTCAATGAGCCCAAAAGCATATGAACACGATATTTGCTTTTTTCAGCATTATTGAGCGTACTGAGGAAAAAATGGCACTTCTAGTTCTTATTAGACGTATCGATCAGAATAAAATATTAAACTTCACCTTAGATAGATGTACAGAGACTGATAGTCTTGACTGTAAATTTATTATGATAAGTATAAATCTTCCTGGACTCCCTTCGTGGAAGTCAGGAACAATAATCCGCTTCATACAAATCTTACAGTCAAATTAAGAAAGGCATAATTTGTTTTTAATGTACGTAGTAGCCTTGGTGTAGTGAGAGCTTGAGCGTGGAACCAGTTGATGATATCTGATTACTTCTTACTGAATATTTAAAATAACAGGCTCAAAAACAAAAAAGAGGTCACCTTCAGCGCCTCCTTAAGGTATCGGACAATTATTTCCATTCAAGCAAGTCGGAAAAATATTTGAATTTACTTAATAAGGAGCGTGAAAATTTTTTGCTGCAGAAAGCATGGAATACACTTAAATGAAATCATTTCCACGCCTAAGATTTGCAGCCGATCTAACCTTCAATACAAAGAGGCATTGCTCACACTCAATTGCAGATGAATACATAATTCCTTCACAGCGTGTTGACCTCTTCATGCCTTCCTTTTGCTTCCTACTTCTCCTACGTATATCCTCTCTTGATGAGAAAATTCGATCCGGAAGATTTTCCAGTTTTACGATATTGGCATTCTTTTCCAGCTAAAGGCGCTCCATCCTTCCAAGTGACTAATCTGCAACATACGCGACCTGTATCGACCTCTCTGCATCCATCTTGTACCTTTTCTTTCTCCCTGCGGATACACATCGCTTCGATATTTCATTTTCCTTCGCCTCTCTATCATTTGGCATCACTCAGCTCATTCCATTCCATCTCATTTGCGCATGCAGATGTCTTTCCATCCAATGACATTTTTATCGCTAGACCATTTGTACCACCAGGACTTCTCCATTCTTTTCCCTTCTTTTATTTAATCATCCAACTTCATCACTTGGAAGGGATTCCAAGGATAAAAGGAAACACACTTAAACCTTATTCCCGCTAGCACGTGCACGTGTTGAAAAAATCTGATGAGGCCAGCACATGACTTTCTCCATATTTAAGATGTAAATATTTCTCTACGACAGTATTTTCGAACCCTATATTCCATCAAAACTTGGAAGATGAGTGATTAATTTATATCATATTATCTTTTACGCCACAAACATTATAAATAATGTTTTTTGGGACATTTTTGAAGAAAAACGATGAAATTGACCTTTTGCCCACAGCGCCCAGAGCGCGAGCGCCCACTGAGTACATAATCAGAAACTTCCGGTTTATCAGTATTTCATGAATAACTCTTAAACAATCAGTTATAAAAAATATGTTCCATACAAAAGCTATAGTAAATTAAATTTTCTAAAACTTTTATGAATAGTAGTATATACCTAAATATCAGATTAATGGAGATATTTTGCAAAAACGGAAACGAGCTTCGAAACGTAAAGATCAACTTCTGGTAAACTGATTTACTCCAAAAACTAATAAACTCTAAAAACACCAATAAAAGTACTATATATAAAATTTGGTGTTGATACAACTAATAATTTTCATTTTAGAGCGCCCACAAAGTACATAATCAGCTACTTCCGGTTTATCAGTATTTCACGAATAACTCCTATATAATTAGTAATATAAAAATATGTTAAGTACAAAAGTTATAGTAAATTACATTTTATAAAACTTTTATAAGTAATACAATATACCTAAATATCATATTTATGGAGATATTTTTCAAAAATATAAATTTGCATCGAAGAATAAAGCTCGACTTCCGGTTGACCGATTTACTCCAAAAACTAATCAACTCTGACAGCACACACAACAGTACTATATATTAAGTTTGGTGTTGATACGATGAATCGGTTTTACGTTAGAGCACCCACAATCACACACACACACAGAAATCATTCCGAAAATGGACAAAACGTGTTCTAGGGACCCCAAATCATGTATTTCCGTTGAAATTTCGAAGTCAGTTTTTTTCATGAAAACACTTCTTTCTCTATGCTTCGTATATGGAGAAAGTAAAAATGAAGGTTATGACCGAATCGGATATTAGCTTAGGTGCGCTGCATGTAGCATCTTTACGAACGCCGCTATCCGACCAATATGTTTTCCGTATTCCATAAGATAATTTTGCTTTATACTTAATCTAATGAAAGACAATATTTTTCTGCTCTTATAAAGGCTAATATTGAGTTATTGCAGTAAAATTGATATCTTACCCTGTAAAAATTTATCTTTACCCAAACATCTCGAGTTATCATACGATAAAGGGAGGAGATACGAGTATCTAGTGTCTATTAAAGCACCCTTATCAAAATTAATAGACGTATTTTTTACCATATACCGTGGATCGTTGAAAATGTTGAAATGCATCGTATAGGGAATATTGAATTACAAGAACCAACTGAAAGAACTCGTACTCTCTCAGAAAAACTACTGTATACTGCCGATTGTGTGCAATTACGTAAAAAAACATGGAGTTAACCATCCAGATAAAAAAGTCCATTCCTTGTAAGCTATCGAATTCATTTTAAGTTTGTCGAATTGGATTGGCCAATCGCAAAACAAAATGAAAAATTTACGCCGACAAAAAAATTAAGATATTTATTTCGCGAAAATTATAGAAAAAATAAATATCATTACTATCATAAATGAAAGTTGGTTCACTTATATATGTGAAAATGTGGTATGTTTTAGTGCACCGGGAATCTTGAGTCATAATGTATGTGAGCCGTGGTTGAAAAAATGATGGGAAACTGATCTGAAAGAAATTGAAGACACTTTTTTCGCGAAAAATACAACAAAAAATCAATATAAATTAATATTGTTACTCTTATATACGTAATAATGTGGTGTTGTTTAATTTAGTTTATCACGAATCTTGAGTCATAATGCACTTATGCCGTATTAGACAAAAGGTTAGGAACCTCTAATCTATGCTACCAAGAGATACCTCCTTTGTAACCGTACTTATCTCCACTCTATTCCAATTCTTTCCCTCTTTAACATTCCTCTTCCGCTCCTCTCAACTGTTAGCCAACCCGCCCACATGCCAGAATTTCCTCACTCCGCCTCCACTCCTTTGTAATTTTTCAGAGCACCCGCCCGTAGAAAATCGAGACCTCTTGGTGGATATATTCCCCTTTTTTCGCCATCTACTGCCTGTCCCGCGCTCAGGAACCCACGAATTTTCCTCTCCTTTCTCTTCCCCATCGCCATTCCCCAAAACTGTCCACGTTTTTCTCTCCACGTCGACAATGGCATCGCTCAAATTTTTTCCCTTATTTTGCCGACGCGCTATGCGTTAGGCGCTTGTTTCCACGCTCGGATACCTTGACTAAATGCGGGGATTGTTACATTTTTTTCCGTCCCTAATCTTTTCACCGAGATAAATCTCCAATATCATCGATTTGCATATTAATTGGGGCTCAGATTTTCTTCGCCCATGGTATTTGCTCGGAGGGTTGAAAAAAAAAAATAAAAGTAGGGCCCCGGCTCGAATAAGGACGAGAATTTATCGACTTCCAGGAAATATGCATTTTGCGCTCCTATCTGGGCTTCGGCAGTTAAAAAAGAATTTCCTCGCAGGAGGAATTATTTTATAATGCCCGCTAATTATCGTTTACACATCCATCACAAATCGCACATTTCGGGGAGAACGAATTACGAGATTAAAATCGTTTTAAAATTCATTAGTTTCGAATTGCGCGAGAAAATACATTGTAAAATGTAAAATAAAATTCATAATTTATAACAAAAATAATGCCCATGCTTTGAGAAAGTTAGCAATGAAAAGCGGTGAAATTTATAATGAGATGGATGATAAATCAAGCAATAAAATTATTGTCAAATTTTTGTTTATGTTATTTGGTTTTGCGCAATTCAATTTGCGATTTTATATAAATAAAAAAATTAGGCATGGGAAGGCAGATACAGATATTTATGAAATGATAACGTAAATATTAAATATTTATCGAGGTATAAAATTAAATGAGGAAATAAAACTTGAAAATTAGATTAACTAAAGAAATATGCAAAAGGTCGTGCACTTCGAAAAAAAATTCTGGATTTCCTTCTTTTACGACGAAGTTACTTAAATCTGAATAAAAATTTTGGAAATAGCTGATAAATTGAATTTATGGCATCCTATTTAGATTTTATTCAAATAGAATTTGGTTGAGATAGGTTGGCTAAGGGTTCGAATTTCTTTAAATATAAAATACTAGCAGAATGGCCCGTTGATTCTCAACGGGGATATTAAATTTCATAAAAACCAGTGTAACCACCTTGATCGTGAGAAATATATCATAATTGCTGATAAATAGCAAATACCAGACTTTCCAAACATATATACCACGAAATGTAAGTTACAATTAAGTCTAAAAAGCTGTATCAACTTAATATTTAATCTTATATAGTTTGAATGAGATGCGGGCAGGTTGTTATAGCTGAATGAGCTTTTCCGTGACAATGTATCAAAATGTATCTACGTACGAAAGTGAGGCATACATATAGCTTCTTCCTTTCTGGCTTATATCTCCTAAAGGCAGGTTGATGTAGCGAATGAGCTTTTCGGTGACAATGTATCAAAACGTATCTACGTATGAAAGTGAGGAATACATAATAGCTTCTTCCCCTCTGACATTCCCCCAAATCTACTAAAGGAGCAGTTTTCTTATTTCTACGCCGACTAAAGCCGCAAACTTTAGACTGGTCATCACTGAGAGGATACCTCCAGTAACTGAATAAGTGTGATTCCGAGAATAGACGAATAAGTCATTGTTATATTTCTTGCGAGAAGAAAAAACTACAGACATTAAATAAGAAATGGTGTATCATGGAACTAAAGGTATGTTTTATTTATTTCGAATTCATTTATTTCAAATTACACTGCAATTAGACTATTTGTTTTTTCTCGGTAATACTTATAACGTGAGGTTGTTAGTGAGAATTCTTGGCTCGTATAAAATGAAGTGGTATGTTAATTAATGTTTAGGAACGTAGTCGTAGATCTTGGGAATGAATATGTGCAAGATACAATGCCATATTAGATGGAACGATAAAAGTCATGAAAATGGAGCAGCAATCTTACCGAAATAAGTCTGTGGAGCTATGCTCTTAAGTCGAAATTCATTATATGATAAGTGCATTGGGTTAAGTGATATGTAAAGTATTTGATTAAAAACCTGAAAAGATCGTGATGCTAACGATGTTTAATATTTTAAATTATTTTATTCACCTACCTCCGTTGAGAAGGTGCATAGTGGCTTAAATAAATTTACAATTTATGGTTATCTGTATAGTTTCCTATCCCGAAAACAAACTAATGTTCAACATGTGTAAGAGTTAAGACCTATTCTTCGGCTGAGGTCAAATTAATAAATTTCAGCGTACAGTATGCTAAGTATTGACAATTGGGTGAGTTACTTTCAATATCAGTGTTTTATTATGATGGGAAATTAGGACGTGAGTAATTTCCGCCAAATGTAATATGAGATAGGTCCACAACTTACCACGTTATTATTTTAAATCGGTGGAACTGACAGCGAGAATGCAAATTCTTTCAACGTACGAATTTCAAAATCGTTTTAATTCCCTGAATATTCAGTTAACCATCACGTTATCATAAACAAAACTCGGTTGTCACAGACGCTTAAGGAAATTTGAAAAAAATCAAAGGAAATATGTTTGTACCTTTCAACGTGCGTTTCTTCACAGGATATTGTTTGTCACAAAAATTTTAAAATGTCATTCAATTTTTTATTCTTCGTAAATCTTCATCTCTTATTTTCAAAATTAATTTTAACTGTTCATTGATCCGCCATGTTTTCTTATGGAATTACACATGAGTTCGGAATTTACAATCGCCGTGATCGTCAAGGGAATGGGTTTGTTTACACATGGCAATTTAGACAAAATATTCGTACACTTTATCTAAATTCTCGCAATTTCGAATCACATACGATATTTCTCGACCAAAATAAAAATCTTTGTTCTATTTTCCTTCTTTTGATGCTAGTTTCGACTTCCTACGACTGTTCTTTCTAATTTTGTTTTGCAAAAGAAGTGAAACGTGCAACGAAAAGAATGAACTTTACGTGTATTTCTTATGCAAACTGTTTTAGTCGTCTAAAATATATTCTAAGATCACATTAAGACAATAAGTACCACCTTTAAAGAGAAATTTTCATACAGGTACAGGGGGGCAAAGTAATAAAATATCAAACATAAATTAGGTACTGAAATAAATTATGTATCAACTAATAACCACCGATGAAATTTTCTTGGGGAAAGTAAGTGTATTATGGAGCTGACTCGTATCCCAATCTTAAAATGTGTAACATAAACACGGAACACAAATAACACAGAAATTATCATGAAGTCAAAATAGGAACAAAAATTAAAAACCATAAACAGAAGGATGGTAAATATATATGGATTGGAAGCACTTAAAAACAACGATTAAATCAATGTGTATATTCTGCATGTAATAAAATAAAATTTCTTTACCTTTTTGGTCTATCATACGATGCTGGAGGTTTGCTACAACTTTACAACTCGCCGTTCAACTCTTCAAAGAATAGAGACACCGAATCTGGGAAATCTTTACTTTCTTCGCTAACTCCATTTCCGTAAATCGCTAAATATACATTATTGCAAATAGATTAGATTTAATACTTAATTCAGAAGAATATATATTCAATACGTCCTCAACTTACCAGGATATTTATACGCAGCTCGTTGAATTGTTCGAAAAAATCAATTTTTGGTTAACCACAAATATAAAACTCATTTATTTTACGAAAAAGACAGTAAACAATTATGTTGCTATAAATAAAACTTGGTTGCTACAGACTCGTCAACAAAATTCGAAATTTTAAAAATTTTCCCCCTCTTCTTATGGAATTACGCTTGAGCTCGGAATCAACAATCGCCTTGATCGTCAAGGGAATGAGTGGTTTACTACATGGACATTTAGACAAAATTTTCGTATATTTTATCAAAATTCTCGCAATTTCGAGTCGCAAACGATATTCCACGACCATAATAAGAATCTTTATTCTATTTCCCTTCTTTTGATGCTTGTTACGACTTCCTACGACTGTTCTTTCTAATTTAGTTTTGCAAAAGAAACGAATCATGCAACGAAAAAAATGAACTTTGCGTGTATTTCTTATGAAAACTGTTTTACTCGTCTGGGTTCGAACGGTGGACTTTGGGCAAATTTTAATTACCACTTGATCATCCGGGGGAAGACATTTAATGATGTTAAAAGTTTGAACATTGTGCGACGTATAGTTTTTGAGATTTTGCTAAAAGTGTTACATCCCTTTTTTGAGGACAGACGGACGGACACGTTACTAAATTAATATATATAGATTTTTTTTATTCTTTGACTGCTCCCGCAGCATTATATGCCGCTATTCAACAATGCTGCGCATGAATTTGAAAATGAACGTTTTGATTATATCAAATAGAGCAAACTCCTTACACCAGGGACTAACTATTTTTAAGACACTTCTTCATAAATTTCTATTGAACAGGATAACAATGAGTTACTACAGTTTTAAGTAACACAACGGCCAATAAATAACATGAACGTTCCTTGATAAAATAGCGATGGAAAGAGGCGCTAACTATCATATACTATATAACACAGAATATTTGCTGGATGTGTAAACTTACGAAAGATCTCGATCAATTAGAAATCTCAGTTTATTTTCCTAAACATCACCAACTTGGAAGATGAACTATTTTATGGGTGCCTAAACATTTGTCCGCTCGTTAATGGATAGCATCGTTTGGGCAAACAAGGTAACGCCTTCTGAAAAAGCTCTAACAATAACACTTAAGGAGAACTCCGAAAGAGATCAAAGACGGGAAACATCATAGATAATGGGTGTCGATACTAGGCGGAAAAGTCGATCTAAGAAAATATCGGGATGTGAAAGAAGATACTCTATGAAATCATTCGGCAAGTATAGACGATCTGACGAATAAATATTACACTTCAGGTTGCGAAACAAAGTGTAAACATGAGAACAGGACGTTACTTACGTCTGTATCAACATATTTCTCATTCAACTTAGTGAGTAATAATGTCGAATAGTTTTTAAACTAATATCTTAAGGATATTCTTAAGGATAGCCAATGAATCCGAAAGGTAGTTCTATAACTCTTTTATCCGGCAATTAGATCCCTATTCTTGAATTAGATTCTGTTCAAGAATGAAATTTATACCATAAGATGTGATTTTCTTCTACGCCCCATTTCCATCCCCTATCAATAACACGATCATAAATATGACTATAATGTGACATTGGTAGCCATGAGATGTTCAATAATTAATATTTTTTAAATCTTCCAACTATTTATTATACTATCTATTTGTAGATGCGAAATAAAATGTTTTGTTCATATTGAACCTGAAAACTTTGGTACAGAGGGTTAGGATATTCTTCTTGTACTGTATGAAGATTATTGGATACGTTTAGTACAATTTTCATGTCTAATTCCTGCTGTATAAGAATCAACTAGGAGTATTAGAAGAAGTAAGAATAGTACTAGTATTCTTCAAACCCTGAGGATGACAGAATCGCTATTGAAATGTACAGTCCTGGCCAAAATTAACGCAGCACCGGCCGTAAGGATCGCTAGGGAGGTGCTGCGTTAATTTTGGCCAGGAGTGTACACTGAGTGTTTCTTAGAAGGTCATCATAAATCCGGGCCATTCTGTTTTTATCAGAAAACCGGTGGCAACGAGGTGCGGATCGCTGACACAGACAGCTATTGGAGATATTTATATCTCTAATTCATTCACAGTCGTGTTCAAATTTTCTTTCCTTACACCACTGGATAGATAAGTAAATAATGACTAATTAGTCGATTACAATCGACGTATGGACATAATTTGAGGTCGATGACGATCTAAGTCTTAAAACAGCTGTTGGATAATCTAAAGTGTGGAGTAAACTACCAGGAAATTAAGAGATGGGGCTAAATGGAGATATTTTAATTTTAATTTTGCTGTAAAGAATGTAATTTTGGAACACAACTGTTAATAAATTAGAGGTTTAAAGTCTCCAAAAGCCGTCTTTGTCGGCATTCCTCCTCTTACTACCCGGTAGTAGGAGAAAGCAAGAAAGAAATGCCGGCATTTGGAGATTGTAAACCTCTAATTTAATTTTGTTGCGCATGAGCCTACCAAAAGGTAGAACCTCTAATGTACCTTTATGTCTTAGATGAATGCTGCAACTATAAATAACACATTTCAGAATGAAGTTTTACCTTGGCTGCGACAAAATTAGTCACATCACATTCGGACCGTGAACCGCTCAAATCTGAGTAGAATACACAATTCGGAGAGAATTCGACAGACGGGATTTCGGGTTATTTGGGGACCAATCAGCCCGATTAGATAAAGAGAGAGAAGGCGTTGGGAGCAATTATTTAGAGAGGAAAAGACGTTTTGAGAGATGAGGAGAGTCGGTGAGAAAGTTAAGACGATGCAGATGGGAAGGGGAAGAGCCAACCCTCGAGTGAGACCTCGATTCATCCTCATTCAATTTTCACCACGCTCCGCCATCATCTCTTTCGCGCATCCAAATGAGCACGGCCTAAAAAGGAGCACACCTTCGAGGAAGTTTATGTATGTACATACATCTCGATGCAGCAGATGTGTTCCCGACGATCGCTTCTCATTAATGAAAAACGAGCCCCTAAGTTTACTCTCCGGAATCTCAAATATTAGCTCACTTTTCAGAGATTTTTTCTACTGCGGCCGTAAATAGCGTTTTCGAAGCCGATGATTAACATCGTTAGGGAATGAAAGGCCATCCAAATTCATCGGTCACGCCGGAATTCCGCGCACCAGAAATTACTAGGTTCTTGGATTAATCATAATGAGATATGGAAACTCGGCCCTTGATTGGATACCTGATAAGAATTAAACGCGAAAATTATCTTGTAAAATAAAGATAAAAACGCCAATACACTAGAAGAGTGAAGAAAAACTTAGTAATATCCACACAATATATATCTTTCTCCGAAGTTTGGCCAAATACCATAAAATTAATACGCTAATATACGTATATTTGTCAAGAGCAACTCAGCTATTATGAGAAAATATAATATTTGTTAGGAAACTATAATATACTAGTGAACAGTTACAGCTAGCTGATTGATTTTGCTTGGAGGTAACTGTATTGACATAGTGTAATGTTAGGCTCAGAGATAGATGCAAAATGAAGCAAATTGAATTTAAACTTTGCACGAAATAGCGTGTTACTTAATCCAAGGTTGTGCAGGAAGTGAAAAATAGCGACTTGATTGGGACTCTGGTCTATCGACGACTGGGTTTCCCACTTTCTGGGCAGATATTCTAACCACCGAACCACAATGCCTTGCAAAATATATATATATTCTAAAATCTTTTCTTCATACTATTGTAGATACCTCTATCGATAAGGATCTAGCTACATGTCTCAATAAAGGTATTAGAAAACGCTTAGTAAAATATTGTGTAGAATGATTCGCTACATGGGTGTGAAACGTGGCATTAAGAAGAGAGGAAGTAGAACGTTAAGATGCCTTCGAGATATGGGAATCACGTAAAATGGAAAAATTAAGATGGGTTGATAGGAAAACAAACACGGAGGTGCTGGAGATGATCGGGGAAGAGAGGGGAGAGGGAATTGAAGTAATTAAGCATCGGAAGAGGATTTAGCGGCTTACACATTGAGAAATTATCCAAGAAAATAAATGAGGGTAGTATATAAGGAAAAAAGAGTATAAAAGAGGTAAAAGATGTTACATGTCATAAATGGTATGAAAATACTAGCGAGAAACTGAAGGAATGGCTTATAATGGAGAATATTGTGGATATAAACAGGACCACCATCGATTGGGAGCCAAAAATAAGCACACTCGGACCCAAAAATAAGCTTTCTCACCAGAAAATAAGACACAATTGGTTCACAATTAGTTTTTTTTATAACAGTTCGCTTTGCCAATAATTTCTCCAGTAATTCTTTGTCTTTCGAAAGCAGTTCATGCACCTCACCGCAGGTCATGTTGAGATTCATAAAGAAGGAATCATTACACTTTATGCAATAAATGGTCACGACTTTCTATCGCGACAATCTTGCGAGTTTAAACTCCCTCAAGTTCTCCTAAGCGCTTCTTATTACATAAAATGTGAATGTGACCATTGTCTTCAATCAGGATATAAAAAGACAAAATAAGCATGTACTATGAAAATAAGCACATTTCTTAGATATAAACGCAATTTCATTTTCTAAGATTTTCTTCTTTAGAATAAGCACGATCCTTAGAAATAAGCACGTTATGGTACCCCTGTATATAAACCTACTGAAAGGTAAAACACTTATGCATGTATGTATTCTATCGTAGTTTCCTGATGATGAATTTATTGTAATAGTCAATCATTATTGTAAATAGCATTGCATGAGTGTTTAGTATCTAAAAGTGATGACGTAAAATAGTACTGTAATTATGTTGCCGCCGGACTATTAGTCTATCTGTAGTATATAAAAGAACAGTAAATATTAATATTAACATCAAAAACATTTGTGGAAGGAAAATAAACGGTTTCGTAAAAACTACGAAAATTTCCCCGGTTGTTCTTGGGCCAGCGGATATGTTTGCCCAAACTATCTTGTTGATTAGCCGACATTTTAGCGGAAGTTTCACACGATTCCGGGAACACAGGGCTCATGTTTATGTATGCACTTCATTTGGACAGTGGAGATAATCAACTCAAAGGTAATAATTACAGCGAGCCCGCGCGGGAGCAAGATAATTCGCGGAACGAAAGATAAAGACTGAAACATAAATAATTATCGACTTCCCCAAGGTTTATTTTGCTTTTAGGCAACGAGATTTCAGGGTACACAAGTTGATTTCAAGCATTCAAACTGGTATTGCATTTACTGTGCTAATTAAGTGTTCCTAAATTAAACTCCCGGCCATTTAAATTAAACTCTGCCGTGAATGGCCGCCGATGAAAACTGCTGCAGTGATTCAAAGGCGAAATAGCAGATTGAATTTATTGGAGTAATTTCCGAGATGAAATGATAACAAAAAGCGACTTTCATTGGGAGATTTATCATTATCAATTGAAAAATTCCAATCCGAGTGATGAAATTGTATTTTTAGCAGCGTCACGACGTCTGTTTACTTTTTCGGGTTGCAGAATTTGGAACGGATTACAGTTTTCTGCGTTGCAGAAAAGCCAATAGGGTGCCCTAATTTTAATTGCTGGAGTTTCTCAACGAGCATATCCTCAAAGATCTGAGAGCACTAATATTTATTGCATTTGGATGTAATTAGATTAGCTCGTTTCAATGATTATAGTAGAGATGCTATTAAATATATTTATTATTGAAATATATTATATTGAAAGGGTCATCAACATTTATAGCAGCAATCCTTAGCTTCAACTACTCATATTATTACTTACGCGTTTGTGATATTTATTTATATCATCAAGTACAATGTTTCTCGATGGTTTTCCTTCCTAAAATTGGCTATTTTAAATATGTTTAATTATATGTTCACTTCCTATATGCAATTACTCTTCTGGAGAAAATTACGTTTCATAAATAAAATTTTGGTCACCACGGCAGTTATACGAAATTGCTTACGTAATGCCTTTGATATTTAAATGAAAGAAAATATTATCGCTCTCATTTTAGAATAACTAACGGATACCATACGGTAAAACAATATGGCAAATTTTTGGAACAGTCGAGGAAAGAACCATTAGACCAACCCATCTTTAAAATAATTAGCAGGTTATGAAATTATTAGATAAATATATTTATTCGTATATTCCGATCAGATATCCATTCTTTTATCTAACGAAACAACATTTCTTCAGATTCCAATCCTGATGAAAAGGTACAATTTACACCATACGTTTAGTAATAACCTCAACAAAACATGTAATAAATTATTATAAAATTTTCACCAATTAAAATTAGTATTCTGCCATCATGTCTACATAGAGGCATGGACTAAGTTAGTATCGAGGCTCATCCAAATTTATATGTAGGTCTAATATCTCTCATATTGCTATTAATTTGCCAATGACTTTACTGTAGTTAAAGACGTCATTCTTTTTCAACGATAACAAGCAATACAAAGCAATGGATATAAAGAGGAAATTACTTCGGAACCTCATTTTAATAATTGAAATACATAAGATAATAACCCTCCATCGGCAAAAAACCAGGAAGGAATGGAAGGTTGGTATTATTTAGAAGGACGGAGGATGAAAAAATAATAACTTTCAGTTCGTGTGGAAAATGAATTCGGAAGAAAAATCTGATCCAAACAAAAGGAGGCGTTTTTTCCTCCGGAGAGGGTGAAAAAATAATAAGGGAGCCGCGGAATAATGGATTTGGGGAGGAACTGAGGGAAATGGGGAATCGGGAAATGAGTGAGTCAAAGGTTAAAACGAAAGAGAAAGGAGGAGTGGGCAGAATATTCATACTGTCTGACGTGAATATCAAACGCCTACTGGGGAGGGCTGGAAGAATGATGATTTACGAGCTGAAGAAGTTATAAGAGGTTTGACGGAGAGGAAGGTATGGATTGATGTGGGGGAATGTTTTATGAATTTTATTGGAAGGACAGGAAAAGGCGTAAAATAGGTATCTGTAAGAGGAATTACGTCGTAAAAGACCCCCGAGCTTATTAAAATTAAAAACAATCGATCAAGCAATAGCTTTTTAGGCGCTAAAATCATTTAAATTGTTCATTTTCTGTCCATTGCATTTTGCAGGGCTTAAAGTATATGTAAAGACATAATTTGGCATATAAATTCAATAATTCAATTGGTATTATAAAATGCATTTCTTCCACTAACTATAATTAAACACGTATTCATGGGAGTGCTCTAAGATATTTCAAACATGTAAAACGGTTTTCCGACACAATTAATTATACTTGATATAAGAATTAACCAAATTGTTGAAACATACATGTAAATGTTTTACTCTTTGGTAGGTTCATGAGCCTCAATATTCCCTATTCAATGTAATTTCTTGCTAACTAACTCCACACTTTTCATCTAATGTCTTTTGCCTTTTTCTTCTTCTGTTTTTTCCATGTTATTCTATCCTCAATAACCTTCTTTTGAAGTCCTCCTCTCATGATATATTTGACCCACCCTTTTCCTTTACCGACACCTAATTGTTGAAAAAAGGTAAAACATAAAAATGAAACCTATAATCTGATAACATCAGTGGTTTCTGTCTTCACTTGGTGGTACAACGACAATAGGAAATTAGTAGATTAGGAAATTATTAACAAATTTTATTTGATACAATACCACAAACTAAATGGACACGACCCGGGTTTCTATGCCTAGCATCATCATCAGGTGCTGTTTGGCATCAAAAGCCAGGTGGTATTTATTTTATTGTGCTAATGTATGAGTTAAAATATGTCTATGTCAACTAATTCCCTTTTATATATAATCTGATATTATAAGGAAATAAATTGGAACACGGCTGTTAATGAATTAGAGGCCAAAGCTCCGTATCTGATTTTCTAACGTTTCTGGAAAAACCAGCAAGTTCAGGATTACCATAATAATCTGATGCTGTTATTTAAAGATATATATAAATTTGTAATGATACAAACATATCTTGATATTTGGACTCTATAGAAACATTTTATTTAGAAAGAGTCACTTCATAACCCGGAGCTATATTGAAGATACAAATCATAATTTTTTAGAGGTATAATATTGAAGAAGGTTTTTTTAAGCACGATTAGTTTGATAGGTCACAATATTTTATGTTTCCACGAAACTTCAGTAACTATTAGTTACCGTTTCAATTCTATCCTAACACGAGTTTTCAAATTATTCATAGAAGTATATCAAAGCAATATAGAGATAAAACGAAGCAGGTGCAACAGAAAAAGTAGCAAATTGTATTTTGCTCTCAAGTAAACAATATTTATTTATCATTGGTAACAAAATTCGTGAATTTTTTCTCATCAATGTGTGGCGTGTTATCCAAAGATCGGAAGTTTTTATTTAATTACAGAAATACGCCAAGGAATAAATATGATTTAGAAAGAGTTGAGAATTGAATATTTCGAAATGTATAAATAAATTAACTATTGAAAGACCTTCAAGTCCCGGCTTATCTTTAACTGCAGTCAGGCTGAAACTTTTTTAAATGACAAAAGGCACGGTTATTCCAACTGGAATTTTGAAAAAGGAACTTGATTGATACGCTTTTAATGCACCTTGTGCATTGGAACAGAGGGAAAGCGGATTACGATTCATTTTTCAAAGGAAAGGAGAAGCAAAGATGATGAAGAATGGTCCCAAACGAGTCCAAATTGATGCAATTTTCACGCGGCAGTGACTTTTTTCAAGTAAATAATTTGGAGGCGGAGGTGAAATTCTGTAAGACCTCTTTTATGTCCGAATACGAGCTGAATATGTAGGGAATCGTGCACTTTCCAAATTAATCGGACCAAAACCCCGAAATAGAAAAATGTAATCAAAACAAATTCCTCGGATATTAAAAAAAGATTAAGGCGGTCTCGTAGGCTAATAGATTTAATAATAAATTTGGAGATGTATTATTTAAAACACACACCCACCAGTATTACAGCCATCAAGCTATGATACCAACAAAGTCGAATATCACTTTGACTGACAAGTTAGGAAAGCAAAAGGTAACTGTTTCGTCATTCAAATAAACAAATGAGAAGTGCTGTTTACTCAACGCTCTTGTCAGAAACGGCTAACCGTCTTCAATTAAGTGCATCAAATAATTCTAGGGAGCATTTCCTCATAATTTAATCTTAGAAGAATTAAATTACAATAAAAATCTCCATATAAGCCAACACCGCCTTCTTTCCGATATTTAAATTCATGAATATTCATGAGTAGAAGCGGATTTAAATATACTATTTCATCTTGATATCATATTTGATCTTTGTTCGATGAATGCAGCAAGCTTGTTCATGAATCTAACAGAAATTGGTTTGGATATCCTCTAAAATACATATTTTTTTTAAATTTCGATGAAAATTCTCATAAATACATTGACGTACTTAGAGATGTTGATTTCTGTTTGCTAACTGTTCTGCCCGAAGGCCGATTGGTGCCTCAACCCATCTAACATTAGCTTCCACGAGGTAATAGGGGGTTTACTATATAAAGTGAGGAGAGAAGTATTTTGCCCTTGCTTTCCTAAGAATGCTATAAACACAGCATTTCGCGTACGTGAAGCACAATGACTCTACGAGTATCCATTTCCTTATTATTCCATAAGGAGACCTTAATTAGTCAGAATATTCAGGGTTACTCATACTAAAGTAGCTTTCATGAACAAAACTGTGACAAGAGTAAGTGAAAGAAACATTTTTGTATGATCTCTCTTCCGTTTCAACCCTTGAGTTGGTTAGCAGCATAACTCCATTCACCTCTTCTCAGCTATACGTTTCAATTCGTAGTATATTCGGTATTTCATATCTTTCACGATTTGGCTCACAATCTAGTCGGGGTTTTCCTCTACAATTTGTACCCTCAATTTTTCCTTCCAATACTCTTTTAAATTGACTATCGTGTCGTAGTATATGCCCAATAAGTTTGATTCTCATTTCTTTAATGGTTCCTTTTATACTCCTTTCTTCTTCTTGAGCTCTTTTAAAAATTTCTTTATTTATTTTCTTTCCTATCCAGCTTACTCTCAGCATTCTTCGGTGACACCAAGCTTCAGAGAATAGCAGATTTTCATTTCATTCTTTCCTATAGCCCGCGATTCATTTCCATGTAAGGCAACACTCCAAAGGTCTCCAATAAGTTTTTCCTTGTCTCCAAACTAATGCTTTTTGATATTTTGATAAAATCAATCAAAGAAGCTTTGAATTTGTGGAACTCCATCCTGGTATAGAGAAGGAAATAACTTAGGAATAGTTCCACTATACGGACTTATTTGAACAGCCATCCGGTTTCAAAAAAGTCCATCTTCAGCAATGCTTTTTGACGTCAGTAGAGTTCTCTATCTATGACCTAATGATAAATGGAAAAATTCTGATCTTCAGAAAATGGAAGCAGGAGCATACCGTTTGCACTTTTCCGTGAAAAAACAGTATTTAATAGACGGACTGAGTACGCCACTTATGTTCCTCGAGAAGTAATCCCATCCTTTTTTCACGGGAAAGGTTTTGAAGTAGCGCCATTAGGAGTACCTTACAATGCTCCTAAGTGTCTCTACACGCATTAAGCACGGGAATAAACAGCCCACCTCCGACACGCTAACGCGAGCTTGCCTTAGAGCTTCCTCTTTTTCCTCCAAACGCCATCCTTCGAAATGATTCGAATGTTGGCAGAGACTCGTGTGTTCCTACGCAGCTCCTGTCGCTGTAGCGGGAACATGCTAATGAGGTCTTAAAGACGAGTTACATAGTTAGTGTCTGGGTGTTAAGTGAACCCTCCCGTGGGAGGGGAACAAAGAGCGGGATTGAGAGTGAAATATCACGGGGGAAATGCCAGCGGATGAGGCGGAGTGGGGCGGCGGAAAAAACCGGGCGATGACGGAGCTGCGAACTCGAAATGTAGAGGGCTCTTTCATTAGAGCGACTTTTAAAAAAATCGCGATTCAAAGCGATCACTGCGATATGGGAGCGTTAACGCGCGAGATACTTGAAAGGCAAACACGAATTTATCAAACTGTGTAACATTTGTACTCGCGGTGTATTTATTCATTGCCACATTGCCCGAGTGGGTTGAGGAGTCAGGTTCTCTCGGCACGGCCGACTCTAAACATGTGGGCAAATATCCTCAGTGCGTTCGAAGCCAAATAAGCTTGGAAATGCGTGGCGAAAATATTTTCGAGAGATTTTGAAAAATATAGTCAAACTTCCGGTGAACTTGGAAATATTTTGTAAGACGAATATTTTGTCGATGAGGTGGAGAAATAACTGCGGATGACCAAAAATTAAAAGCGTATATTCCGAGAATACTCAAGTGAGAGTAAAATGAGAAATTTTTGGATTGAGTTCAAATTTGTGCCTCAGTCGATGATTTCAACATGCGAATTACAAACATACATAAGTGCTCATTATACGGTGGATTCAAATGACTCAATTTTCATTAGACAATAAAATTTCTTTAGCTTATTAGTAACTTAAGCACGTTGGCGTTTTATGTTATATGATATCTTTGGCCATTATCTTCCCCTTAGTCTTTTCCCTTGTATTCTAAACCTCAATTACTTTCTCTAGCACATAATCTCTTCTCAATATTTGACCCACTTATCTCTTCTGTAGTCATTTAATTAAAGAGCATGATAAAGAAATGTTTATGTTTGTAAAATGTTTTAAAAAACTTGAAAACACCTTAAAAAAAATCTGATGTGGCCAACACATGACTTTCTCCGTATTTATTGAAAACATAAGCCTATGCCGGTAATATATAAATAACTCTAAGACAATGAGTGTTACAGGAAAATGTTTCATACAAGCTTTGTAGTAAAAAACATTATCTTCAACTTTGGTACATAATTGTATATACCAAAATTGCATTCTGATAGATATATGTATGAAAATCTTCCTTTTCTGGGTAAACAACAACTTCCGGTTAACCAATATTGAAGAATAACTCCTAAACAATCAGTGTTACGAAAAAATGTTTCATACAAAAGTTGTACCAAAGTACATTATCTATAACTTTTGTAAATAATTTTATATACCTAAATTGCATTTTGACAGAGATATGTATGAAAAACTTCCTATTCTGGGTAAACAACAACTTCCGGTTAACCATTATTGAAGAATAACTCCTAAACGATCAGTGTTACGAAAAAATGTTTTATACAAAAGTTGTAGTAAAATACATAATCTACAATTTTTGTCTGTAAATCTATATACCTATATTGCATTCTGACAGAGATATGTATGAAAAACTTCCTTTTCTGGGTAAACAACAACTTCCGGTTAACCATTATTGAAGAATAACTCCTAAACAATCAGTGTTACGAAAAAAATTTTAATACAAAAGTTGTAGTAAAGTACATTATCTATAACTTTTGTATGTAATTGTATATACCTATATTGCATTCTTACAGAGATATTTAAGAAACAAAAATTTGTTCCGGATAAACCGTAACTTCCGGTTAAGCGGTATTCTCCAAAAACTAATCAACTCTTGGCATTGTTAGGGAAATCCTGTCGCAATTAAGGTGTCGACAGGGGGTGGTGGTTGTGGTTCGTTCCACCCCGACAGGCGAGATCGGGTGATCATCGGCGGGAAGATGGAGACTCAAAAAAAACAAAAAAAACAGAAGAATGGGATAGAAGGGTTTTTATTTTCCTTTCTGTGTTTTACATTGAGGTCTCATTGAGGACCCCTCCAAAAAAAAGGGGGGGGTCACGATGAAGCCGAAGAGGCGAGTCGCGTCTGGGCTGCAGCGTGGCTACAGCTTCCGGGGCGGTTGCGGGGGCCTTGGTCGGGGCGGTCCTCGCCGGCTTCTCTGGAGATCCGAACAGGACTCGGGTCACCCGAGGGTCCTTGATCCTCCACGGCAGCTCCGGCAGTCGGGTGTAGGGAGTCACCGGCGAGTCTACACGTTGCAGTCGGTAGGGCGGCGTGGACGGCGATAGTGGACTGAGGAGCGGCCACGGGCTCTGTGCCAACTCGTGGACCCAGGTCCAGTAATCGGCCTCCGTTGGCGAGGCACTCCTGGTAGCGGCGTCCGGGGTCACCGGTGTCCGGGGAGGAGGCGCCTGGGGGACGACTGCGGGTTCCTCCCGGTGGCGGAGGGCGCGTGGGCGGCGCTGCCTGATTCGGGGTGCCCGGGGCATCCGGCCGGGTGATAGGAACGGAGAGGCCTACAACTCTTCCTGGGGGCAAGAGTCCGGAGAGGCCGAGGAATCCTATTCTCTGCGGCGCTCTCCGAATAGGCAGGGCGAGGCGGGAGAGGCCGAGGAATCTTATTCTCTGCGGCGCTCTCCGGAGAGGCAGGGTGAGGCGGGAGGTGCCGAGGAATCCAATTCTCTGCGACACTTCCCGCTGGCTCCCTCCTCCGTTCTGCCTTCTTGTGCCCGGAGGCCCTCCTTATATTCGGGCCCTGGGGCAAACGGAAGCCAATGGGCGAGCTTCTCTGGGGCCAGGGGTAGGGGGAATGTAGAGCGCCTCGCTCGCGTGGGGGCGTAGGTCATGGGAGGAACATGTCCAAGCGGGCGCTTCGCTTCCTCGCACGGGGGGGGGGGGGCGGAGGTACACGGCCGCAAGCGGACGTGATCTCCGAGGAACATGCCCAAACGGCGCCTCACTTCCTCGCGTCGGGGCGGAGGTACACGATCGCAAGCGGACGTGATCTCGCCTAAAAGAAAAGGGACTCCCGGTCCGAATTCTCGCCGTTGGCTGGTGCACGACATCCCACCCCTCCCTGTTCGGCGAGAATTCGGCCGTCGGCATGGTGACGGGTCGAGGAAGTCCCGAGGGGTGGGGGAAACCACTCTGTGCACAACTGTCCGTGTGGGGGCGGTCCTTATGAGCACAGGGGATGGACGAGTGAGAAGGGAGAACACGGTTCACTGTCTGCTGCCTGACCCACTCTCGGGTGGGGTACCTCCTTTCTCTGGAGGGGGTGTCTTCCTTTATCTCATCCGGTCTGGTTCTAGGGGGTGGTGCGGGGCGAAGGTCCTGGGAGTGGATCTTCTGGCGTCGTCCTCCTTTGAGTCGAACCCAGTAGACTCCGTGGCTGCTGGCTTCCTCGATGTGCCCTGGTCCTTCCCATTTGGGGGCAAAGCCGGCGTGGAAGTGGCGGGTGGCATCGGAGAGCGGATGCGTTCGCACCAGCACTTGGTCACCCGGGCGAAACGCGGGAGGCGTTTCTGCGGGATCCTCGTACCGTTCCTGGTATCTCTCTTGGTTCCGGCGTACCTCCTGGGTTCGTTCCCTTTCTCCGGGTGGTGGTGCATTGGTCTCTTCCTGGTCAAGGGGTGGCGAGAATGCCCATTCCCCTGGTCCCTTCAAATTTCTTCCGAAGAGAACCTCGGCCGGAGAGAATTTTGTGGCTGCGTTCCTTCGGCGACGCATGGAGAAAAGAATGGCGGGCACCTGTTTATCCCAGTCCTGGTGTCTGGTTTCCAAGCTGAGTCGTAGGCCGCGTTTGATCTCCTGGTTCCTCCGTTCAGTTGGGTTTGCCTGTGGGTGGTATGTGGGCGTAGTCCATGGCTTAGCCCCCCATCTCTCACAGGTGTTCTTCCACAACCGACTGATGAACTGCCGTCCGTTGTCCGTTAAGATGCAGGCCGGGTACCCCCATCGAGCGAAGACCTCGTTTTCTAGCGTGCGTATGACGCTTGGGGTCTCGGCGTTTCCGATGGGAAATGCCTCGGTCCATCGGGAAAACATATCCGTGGCCACGAGGAGGTTGGTTTTCCCTCTCGCCGAGCGAGGGTAAGGGCCCATGAGGTCTACCGCAACAGTCTCCCAAGCCTGCTGAGGTTTATGGGCTCGGAGAGGAATCTGCTTTCCACGGTGTCCTCCCTTCCGGCATGCGCATCTGAGGCAGCTTTGGACGTGCGCTCGGACGTCGACTTGTGCCGAAGGCCAATGGTATCCTCGGGTGAGGGCGTCGTACGTGGCCTTCGTCCCGGGGTGCCCCTCTAAGGGTTCGTCATGATACCGCTGGAGTACCTCTTGTCTCAGCTGGTGGGGAACCAGCAGCCTCCAAGGACGCCGTGGCCCAGGGCGTGTCCACACGTGTCCGTCTTCTTCCCTATGACGTTGTAGGTAACGCTTCTGCGGGGCGGAGGGTATAGGCGCGTTTTTGGCCGCTCGGACTTTCTGCCGAATTGCATTGGTTTCGGCGTCCTCTGCTTGGGCCTCTTGGACGCGTTCGTACAGGTGTGCGGCTCCAGGAACTGCACATATCTGTGGAGGGACCATCCGGTCCATCTCGGGAGTCACAGCAGCCGCGTCTCCCGCTGGTGCACGTGAGAGGGCGTCGGGCAGCTCGTTATTCTTCCCCGGGCAGTGCTCGACGGTGAACAGATACTCCTGGAGCAGCAGAGCCCAACGCGTAAGCTTTGCGCGACTGTCGCGCATCGTCTCCAACCAGGTTAGTGCTTTGCTATCCGTGCGAAGCAAAAAGGGTCGGTCGGAAAGATACTGGTGGTATCTCTTAACGGCCCATATTACGGCTAGGCATTCTTGCTCGTTGGCATGATACCTTTTTTCTGCGTCAGCAAGTTTAACGCTGGCATATGCAACGATCCTTCGTTCCTCTGCGGGGCACTGTTGATATAGGACGGCTCCCAGTCCTATTCCAGAGGCGTCCGTTTGGAGGATGAATGGCTTCGTCCTGTCGGGCCGAGCTAACGGCTGGATGTTTCGGAAGGCTTCCTTGCATCTTTGGAAGGCCTCCTGTTGTTCGGCTCCCCAGGTCCAACGTCTCGCGGGGCTGAGTAGACCTGTGATGGGGGTTAAGGTCTCGGCCAGGCGGGGTACATAATCCCGAAGCCAATTGCATAGCCCGAGGAATTGGCGGGCCTGTTTTCGTGTCGCCGGTGGCGCGGCCTCCAGGACGGCGCGGACACTTTCAGGTCGAGGCTGATTTCCTTCCATAGTGATCTGGTGGCCTAGGTACTCCAGATTCCGCTTCCCAAAGTGGCATTTTTCCGTTGCACAGGTGAGTCGGTGGAGGCGAAGTCTTTCCAGGACCTTCCGTAAGTGCTGCAAGTGCTCTTCGAACGTCTCGGAGTAAATGATGATATCGTCGAGGTAGGCCAGGCAGAAATCTCCGATGTAGCCGCGAAGGACCTCCTGCGTCATCAATCTCTGAAAAGAGCTCGGGGCATTCTTGAGTCCAAATGGCATAACTCGGAATTGATAGGTTGCGCCGTCTGGGGTACTAAATGTGGTGAGGGGCCGAGAGTCAGGATCCACCGGGAGCTGCCAGTACCCGGTCTTGAGGTCCAAAGTTGAGAAGATGCTGGCTGACCCTAGGTCTCGTAAGGCATCGTGAATGTTGACCATGGGTTGGACCACCTCTTCGGTGACCTGGTTGAGTCTGCGATAGTCCACGCAGAACCTGGGCGTGTTGTCCTTCTTCTGTACAATCACCACCGGGGAGGAGTAGGGCGAGACACTGGGTTCGATTATTCCTCCTTCCAGCATCTCTTGCACCTGTTCCCGTATCAGCTTCCTCTTTTCTTCGGAGTATCTGTATGATGGTGGGCACCTCGGAAGAGTCCCTTTTAATTTGATGTGGTGAGTGACAGTACGGGTCTTTCCGGGTGCCATGTTGGACGTGAAGACTTCTTGGTGATCGTGGAGTATCCGGCGGAACTCATCCTGGTACTGGGGCGGAAAATCTTGCTGCAGATCGGCGGGAGGCTGCCAAGGTGGTCCTGGTTCCGGATGTCGGGTCCAGGCGACGGTAATTCGCTCCGTGGTTCCCAGGGAGATGGTCCCTTGAGCGTAATCCAGGACGGCGTCGGTGCGGTGCAACCACGGATGTCCTAAGATGAGGTCTTCTTCGATGTCGTCCGTGATGTGTAGGAGAACCGGGAACTGCTGCCGTTGTATTTGGAGGAAGGTCCGTACGCTCCCGCTAGTCTCGAAGGTGTCTCCCTTCTTTACCGTGCGCATCTGTGACGGATCCTGTGTGATATCCCGTCGCAGCATTTTCGGTAGATGCCGGGCGGAGATCAGGTTCACGCCGGCCCCGGTGTCGATGAGGGCGGAGAGCTCTTCACCACTAAGCTCTACCCTGATCCGGAGAGAGCGTTCAGATGGTCCGTCGGTCTCCTGCTGGATGGCCCCTATTGCAAGTTGGGCGGGGGCTTGAGGGCCCTGTGGTTTCCCGCCCGAGCGTTTCCCCCTTGATTCTCGGGGCATTCCCGGTGGAGGTGATATCCAGGACAGAGTCGGCACTTCGGAGGTCCAGCGGAGCGTGTTACTTGTACTTCTTCCGCTTGGTCTCGCTCCACGGCGCTGGCCTGTTGAATGAGACTCTCCACGTCTCTTGGCGGGTGGGTGCGGAGCGTCTGTCGGATCCTTGGGAGGAGTTGCTCCGTGAGGGTCGGGAGGATGCTCTCCCTGTCTCCGTTCGGGAACAGTCGCTGGAACAGCTGCAGCTTTCGGAGGATAAAAATCTCCGCGCTCTCCCTTGGTCCCTGGTCACTGCCGTAGAGTCGGGCCTGGATCTGCGCTCTCTGTGTGGGAGTATCATACCTCCCGCGGAGACGCTGCTTGAAATCCCCCCAACTGAGGGCGAACTCTCGATATGGAGACCACCATTGGCGAGCTCCTTCCTGCAATTGCTGTTCTGCTTGGCGGACCCACCATGACTCGGGTAGTTGGTCCTGTCGGCAGGCCGCCTCCAGCTCCTGGAGGAACTCCTCCGGATCTTCGGATTCTCTTCCGAAGAATACTGGCCATGGTGTGCGATAGCTGAGTTCCGGGGTCTCTCGAGGGGTGCGCCGGTATTTCTCTCTCAGGTTACACGGGGTGCATACAAACCGCAGGCCTGTGGTATCTCTAGGTTCGTCTCTCCACCCAAGGCATAAGTGGTGATACCACTGACTGCAGCTGGAGCAGGAAATGAAGTGTCTTCCCTCTCCGGGGCATGTGAGTGCCTCGCACTGGTCCCGGGTGCGGGTGCGAGTGGTATTGTTGGGCGCCACCGAGTTTTGGTAAGGCTCTCTCGGAAGAGCCGTGATGGGTGCGGCGAGCTCCTGGCTGACGTTCTGGGGCTCCATGTTATAGCTCCCGCTTGGCTCGGCGTTGCTCATCGGTGGGTCGGATGGGTTCTGGCTGCTATCCATGCTGCCACCGGCCCCACGTTCTTGGGCGCCAATTGTCGCAATTAAGGTGTCGACAGGGGGTGGTGGTTGTGGTTCGTTCCACCCCGACAGGCGAGATCGGGTGATCATCGGCGGGAAGATGGAGACTCAAAAAAAACAAAAAAAACAGAAGAATGGGATAGAAGGGTTTTTATTTTCCTTTCTGTGTTTTACATTGAGGTCTCATTGAGGACCCCTCCAAAAAAAAGGGGGGGGTCACGATGAAGCCGAAGAGGCGAGTCGCGTCTGGGCTGCAGCGTGGCTACAGCTTCCGGGGCGGTTGCGGGGGCCTTGGTCGGGGCGGTCCTCGCCGGCTTCTCTGGAGATCCGAACAGGACTCGGGTCACCCGAGTGTCCTTGATCCTCCACGGCAGCTCCGGCAGTCGGGTGTAGGGAGTCACCGGCGAGTCTACACGTTGCAGTCGGTAGGGCGGCGTGGACGGCGATAGTGGACTGAGGAGCGGCCACGGGCTCTGTGCCAACTCGTGGACCCAGGTCCAGTAATCGGCCTCCGTTGGCGAGGCACTCCTGGTAGCGGCGTCCGGGGTCACCGGTGTCCGGGGAGGAGGCGCCTGGGGGACGACTGCGGGTTCCTCCCGGTGGCGGAGGGCGCGTGGGCGGCGCTGCCTGATTCGGGGTGCCCGGGGCATCCGGCCGGGTGATAGGAACGGAGAGGCCTACAACTCTTCCTGGGGGCAAGAGTCCGGAGAGGCCGAGGAATCCTATTCTCTGCGGCGCTCTCCGAATAGGCAGGGCGAGGCGGGAGAGGCCGAGGAATCTTATTCTCTGCGGCGCTCTCCGGAGAGGCAGGGTGAGGCGGGAGGTGCCGAGGAATCCAATTCTCTGCGACACTTCCCGCTGGCTCCCTCCTCCGTTCTGCCTTCTTGTGCCCGGAGGCCCTCCTTATATTCGGGCCCTGGGGCAAACGGAAGCCAATGGGCGAGCTTCTCTGGGGCCAGGGGTAGGGGGAATGTAGAGCGCCTCGCTCGCGTGGGGGCGTAGGTCATGGGAGGAACATGTCCAAGCGGGCGCTTCGCTTCCTCGCACGGGGGGGGGGGGGGCGGAGGTACACGGCCGCAAGCGGACGTGATCTCCGAGGAACATGCCCAAACGGCGCCTCACTTCCTCGCGTCGGGGCGGAGGTACACGATCGCAAGCGGACGTGATCTCGCCTAAAAGAAAAGGGACTCCCGGTCCGAATTCTCGCCGTTGGCTGGTGCACGACAATCCTAAATATGAATTTTGAAAATGATCGGATAATTACTTTTTACGATAGAGCGCACACAAACTTTTTAACCACAGACAGACAGACAGACAGACAGACAGACAGACAGACAGACAGACAGACACACAGACAGACATGTTCGGGAAAATAGCTTAAACATGCTCTATGGGCCCCAAAACATCTATTTCCGTCGAAATCTGGAGATCGAATTTTTTTGCGAATACAATACTTTCTCTATACTACGTATAGGGAGAAAGTAATAACTCTCAATGAATCATACCCTCGTAAATGCTAAAACATTATGTTCAAACCGGTATAACAACCACTAAGTTCTATCAGCAAATAAATAGATTTAATACATTAATTTCCTGGCTAAGACTTTGACAAATTCATCAACAAAATCTCTGTAGAAGTATTTTAAAACGACCCAAATATAATCCTCAAAGTTAATGATGCATAATCAGAATGCTAACAAACGAATTTTTATTAATACTTCATCAATTCTTCTAATAGCACCTCTTCAAGAGATCTTCCAGAGTAGTTATTAATTACTGAATTAAGGCGACTTAATCATCAACATAATTTTAATAAACGAATCAACTTCATAGTTTTGAATGCATTCCATCGTGCTAGTTAAATTGCACCTGTCTATAATACACAATAAAAAATCATGATAATAGAGCATGTTAACTTGGAAGACATGCTCGAGTTAATAAAAACAGATACCGATCTATTAAATCAAATGAGATGCACAAATTATAAAACATTAAATACAACAGCAATCACGTTGAATTATCTCCACCCATAAAAATGAGAATTAATTAAGCGAGAGGACGCTTAATTACAAATTAATAATAATAATCGCGCGCTTAGTAAAGCCGCGAGCGAATCCGGAAAAACGGAATCGTTAACAAGAAATCCCATTTGCATATTAATGAGCGGCCGACAACTCGTTCGAAATCTCAGATGCTAATTACGGCGCGAGAAACAGGTGAGCGTCGAAATCTTCTTTTCCGATTTAAAATTGCTCCGAGATTTCAGATATTAAAACGGTAGCTCCTCAGAGCAAACGAAGTGGCGATTTAAAAAGTAATGATAAGGTGAAGAAGGGGGAAGATTGGGTAATTTTACATACACTCATAATACACCTGCCTTCCAAGTCGCTTCTCTTTTTTCGTAGTTACATAGAGTTCACCCCATGTTCCATCTCGGTAAGCAAAACAGTGGTAACTTATATATGGCATAAGATTACTGCCAATTTTGACCAGTGACCCCTTTCAATATTCACAGCACACATTAGAGCTATGTTTAAAATAACGGAATTCTTTTTACTTTTTCAAATGCTCACAAATAAGCCAGTAAATACGGCTTAAAAAGGCTATTTTTCATGATTTCAAATGAAAGAACAGTAACAGAAAAAACTTTTCCACATGAAAGTAATTCCTATTTTTTATTAACTTTTGCATAAACCACAAGAGCTCTTGTTGGTTTATGCAAAAGTTAATAAAAAATAGGAATTAGTTTTCTGTGGAAAAGTTTTTCCTGTTTCTGTAATTTCGTCATGGAGTACCGCAAAGTTACTCGCAAGTCAGTTAATTTTATGATTTCAAATGCCTTACGAAAGATTGCTAATGTTTCAGTTTAAAATCTAAAAAGAGACCGCGATATTTTAATATTTTAACTCGCAAATGCGGAAATCACAAATGATCCCACATAATGGCGGAATGATATTTAATGCCTTAAAAGTTGAAAATAAGGAAGGCTTGACCTGCCATTTTTAAGGAAGGCTAAATCAGCCTTAATGTCTAGGTTAGTTCAGGCGAGCGTCTAATATACCCAA
This sequence comes from Sympetrum striolatum, assembly GCA_947579665.1. Classification (NCBI taxonomy): domain Eukaryota; kingdom Metazoa; phylum Arthropoda; class Insecta; order Odonata; family Libellulidae; genus Sympetrum; species Sympetrum striolatum. The sequence goes on from OX388348.1 coordinate 68,964,673, forward strand.
CTTCATTAGTTAAATGTAAAATTCCAGAGGTACAGACTGGATAAAACAAAAGATTTGTTTTCTGGTAATAAATACAAATATAGGCATTGATACTAATATTAAAAATACATTAATTGTTATAACTATTATGGGGTATGGGTTCTAAATTAAATAGAGATTTGTGGCAAGGGAAGCAAAAATGCCAGAAATCCCTGAATTAGATACAAAAGAAGAGTGAAGGCAAATAAATACTTTTATTATGCTCCTCATGCCTTACCTTAATCTCCTAAATGATCGTTTTACAATTATTTTGAAGGGATCAATTATTTCATCAAGAATCTCAGTTATGTGCTCAATTCAAATCAATCAGCCGATGGAACCTTCTCTTCCTGGTGAATCTAAACTCATTCTGAGGAAATAGATATGAGTCATTGATACATCATAACCTGTAAAGTTCAGAATAAAGTATTTCTAATCGGTATATATGCTGGCAAAAATGAACGTTTTGAATCAGCCGTTTTGTGCGATCGCTACAGAAGCTTTAATTATTACCTCCCACTACCGTGGGGGCGATTCTTATCAACGAAGTAATGACTGCCATTACAGCCGCGTCTCGGCAGATAACACCCTCGGCGAAGGCGACAGCTTCCTTCAAAGGCCACACTTAGATTCACCTGATTAACAATAACGAACGTGACGCCTCATCTAAACAGATCACCCATCGTGACGCGGGTATCGATCTCGAGACGCCCTCTATCGGACGCATCCCCTCCTTCGGTTAATTAGTTACAAAATTTCCTGACATCTTGAGCAAGGGAGACGTTATCTCGCCGAGGAGAGCGTCGGAGTGTAAAAATTCATCAATCAATCAAAGCGTGACGCGAGAAGAATTCCCGTTCGAAAAAGGAACGGCCTTTTTCACCTTATTACGCTGCCACTTCTCCCCTGGCTGTAATGGGAACCCAATTACACACGTCTCGCTGTAAACAGAGCCTGTCAGAAACCCTTTCCGGCCGACGTGGGGGGAGTGAGGTACTGAGGAAATCCATACAGAAAAGCGACCCGATAATTCATGTTTGGAATTGCTTTCTTTGCCCTAGGATGTCGACATGGCCGGCTATAGACTTTTAACAGACACGTGATAGGAAATATCCGGCTGATCCTACCACTTTCATTGTCAAAGGTTCACAGTTTTTTGGGTGCTTGACAATTACAAATATCACCACATTATTTGTCTGTTTAGTTCCCACTTTAAGCTATTTTTATTCGAATATTAATTTGCCTAATAGAACAATTAATTTTGCCTTATTTAATAAGTGATTGTCCCTTACGAAAAGTATAAAACGAATCTAAAATTTATAAAATAATACTGATGGTAACAGTGGGTATCTGTCATCAAATATCATTGAAACTTCCTTTTCACCATCCCTAGAAATTTTAGGCTAGAAAAGACCATATCTGTTAATCAGAGTACCTTATCGAGACTCTTTTTGGATATAGTATAGCTCCTCACTGTACTTATACGTACCCATACGTGTCTGATTAACTGTGAGATTTTGTTCAATTATTTATTCAAATGATTCAGATATAATGATGGCAAACTTCCAGAGCGAACTAAAAACTTTACCAAATATAACAGATATATGGTAGATATCTCGAGAATTCATGAGCTAGAATCAACCAATAGAAACACACCAACTATAGCTCAAGTGAAAAAAATATTTACATGAGAGATTATTTTGATGAATAATTACGCAAATTCATTCTTTTGATTTTGATTAATGTGAAAATCTCAAGAAGGAAGCTCAGAATGTTAAGAAGCAAGTTATAACCTAAATTTAGGAACAAGGAGAGTTATACCTAGTTGATCCGGATGGAACCTGTTATTTAAATAGTAGAATTAATAAGAGGAAATCAACGTGGGAGTTCAATATACAGAACATGGCAGAAAGACCAGAATAATTAAGATATCTTATGGTTCTTGGAGGAAGGTATTCTAATACGCAAACCGTGGGGACATTCTGTTGGTACCAAAGATGTTACTGCATTAGCAAAAATTGAAGAAGTTCATCATACCAGTAGAAAACGGTATTTGGTAACCCCCACCTAGTGTGCACCCTGAAGCGGCCGCCTAGTTTTTGCAAACCGGCCCTGGGTAGTGGGATTTTTTCCCCACGTAGAATCTCATGCACCCGTTTTGGCGATGGCGACGCATCGTTTAACGAAGAGAATAAAACAAGCTGGGCTCGTTACGGCCGCTGGAGAAAAGGATTTCTAGTTTTCCATGGGCGCGGCTCGAATTGCGGTCTGCAGGGCCGGGGACGTGGGAGGGCGAAAAGTGCTGTCAGACGGGAGGCGAGCGGCAAAGAATTTTTTAAGGGATAATGGGCGAGGGAGGACCTTCCGTTCTTTGTCCGAGGATTCCAACGCTGCCACCGCGGTTTTATGTTCGCCTTCGCCGAGGCCATTAGTTCGAGTTAAAATCTGTTACCGGTGTCTGATCGTCGTATAAATAAGACCCCGCAAGTCCGGCTCGCCGATGCGGGGTTGGAAATTCGCGCGTTGGTAGAGGCAGCCTTGGAAATCGAGATTAACCCCACCCTGGGACGTCGAAGGTAACTCCAACGACTAATCTGAGCCTACGTCAGAGTATTAGTTATTATGTTATCAAAATTTAAAGTAGGCTCATTTGATGTAAATTATGCTTTACCTGCATTGGCTTTATTTTTTTAAAATCGCATATTTGTTTCGATTAAGAAAATCCTTATTAATGTTATTTACATAATGTGTTCGTAGAATTTGAATGAATTACTATTGGGCTCCTTAAACACCATAAACTCTTCCTTTGCCCACTTTCGTCCAAGAATATTGAAGTTAGAGTTAAATTCAGATCATGCATAAGATATTCATATATTCCAGAACATTGCGCGCAATACCTATCAAGAATTAAATCATAAAATACGCGCATGAATATAAAAACTTCTCTATGTATCCTGGATAATTTACAAGTAAATAATGCCGAATGTTCTACAATATCATCAATGAAGTATAGCTAGTGCAATTTTAGAAAAGGAAAATCTTTAGAAATATTATGCCATCCTTCAAACACTCCAAAAGGGATGTAACTGTTCACAAATGTATTTTTTCCTAATAATCTATGCCTACCGATTTCACGTTTTGAACACTCAAGCCTCTCGTGAACTAAATTTCCGGGCAAAAACTTTATCCCTGTTTCATTTCATGTTATTTATACTTAAAAGAAAGAGATAAAACTATAAAGAATCTCAAATCTCGAAGTATCTGATGATATATACTTTTTAATGACAAATTAACCAACGGTGCTGTGGTTTAGACATTTGCCTACTACGTAGAAAGTTAGGATTGAATTCTCAGCTAGTGTAATACGTCTGCCACCATTTTTTGCAGATTTGAGGCCTCCAGTTTGCATAGGCTGCACAAATTAGAACCAGAGATAAATACACAGCATGATGTGACCACAATACCCCCCTTTCAAACCATATAGACATGTATTAGCTACCTTAACCTTCCCATTGCGTTGATTCCCAACTCATTAGAGTCTGTTAGAACTAAAAGTAAATAAATCTAAGTAAAAGTCTTCCAATTCGTATATATTCTTATACGCCCTGGAATATTGTTCCAAACATGCTATACTAAAATAAATTGTATATAAGAAGGATCATTTATTGGTCTATTTTTTCCAGAATTTGTATTCTCACTAAGTAAAATCCGAATAAATTTTCATGAATATCAATGAGTTTCATCGATAGATCAGAACAAGTTGTATAAACCTAAAACATATTTGTAAACGACGCGACGCAAGTAAGAACAGGTTTGGTACTTGTATGAAAATTAAGAACAGGAAATATGATACTAAAAAATGATATAGGCCATTTTTATAGAAGATAACGAGAAACATATAAAACAGAAAGTAACATTTTAGCCATAAAAAAACAAACCCGTGTAGCCGAATATTCTCCAATTTATTAAGACTTAAATCTTACGACCCGCTGAAGGCCTCATCTTTTGCAGGCTTTCGAATTACCTGCGTCAAATCCGCTACTCGGTAAATGATTCAAATTTACTACCCTCCGCATTGTAACTCCCCATTCGCGGTCGAAGATCTTAAAAATTAATACCGCGTTCACGACGCGAATATATTTCACGCGCCAACAATGTTTATAAATGGACACTTACTTCTTTCCGAAGCCGTGCTTCCCCGAAATAAAACCCGGGCGAGAAAAGTTGCGCGCGGCAATATTTCACCTCTTGTCGGAATCATCGTTTTCATCGGATTTTTACGATACCCTTCCGCGGGAGGCATTCTCCTTTTATAAGCGCATGAATGGGCCCCACGACATCTCCAGAAGTATTTTTTCATCAGTCTCCCAACGAATCGTCCCATTTTACCTTCCGAAAGGAACGAGCCTACCTACGGACGATAGTAAACGTCGACTACCGGCTATCCGAGAAACTTATTATCCGTCGATTTCCAAGTGCCCGGGTTTTTTTCCGAAGCCCGAATCGATTATCCGTCATCGACGTAATTTCCTCAGGGGTAATTGATGGAAGGGAAAAAAGCGTCGGAGGCGTCCGACCTATTGGGGCGAGGGTAGGTCGAACCGTTTGGTTAAATTTAGTGTCGGGGGATAGGGTCTCACCTAAGGTCAGGGGTCAGCCCGCAAGCCGTCAGACTATCTTCCGAGAGGAGCTCATTCCGTGTCGACACTTTTACTTGATTTGCTGCTGGATCTGCAGGTGGCGCTGATGCTAAATGGGGTAAACGAGGGGAATATCAATTACTGAGGACTTCGGGATTTAGCTCTTAATCACACAGCTATTAACTATCGATAACTTAAGTTTTTCTACCTCACATTATTTTCCTTATCAAACCTCATTCAAACATTAATTACTCTCTATTCTATTTCAAAATACGCCATTACTATAAGGAAATGTAGTAGATGGCGCTTAATAGGGATTATTGAGTGTAGATGAGCCTACCGAAAGGTAGAACACTCACGAATGAATTTATTTATCGGATTTATCCAAACTAATCTTTTTTAACAATGGTTTGAATTTAATTTTGACTGAATTCTATTACATACTTAATATTTCACAGAGAATTACATAGGAAACATATTGACATGTGAAATAATACTGAAATACATACATAATACTGGTAAAATTTGGGTAAGTTAGTCCTACTAAGCAAAATACTTTTCAGAATGTTCTTTTCAGTTATTCCAATACACTAAATAAAATATAACAGGAGTATTTAAGTATATATTGGGCCACTGATGGCTACAATAGTTAAAATGTAAAAAAAGCTCTTCAAAAATCATCAAACAAGGACTTACGAGTTCTAATACGTATTTAATTTCTAATACGTATTAAAACTCGCAAGTCCTTGTTCGATGGTTTTTGAAGTCCTCCTTTTTACATTTTGATGAATATTCGTACTTATAGTAGGATGAAACACCGCAACAACAAACAATTAGTGGTGGAAACATAGCATTTACAAACATAGGAAATATATAAATTATTATTAGTGTAATATTCAAGACTTTATATTGGGTCACTTACAAATCACCTAATTCGGCAATACAGGAAACCAAACCCAAGCCGGAATTGATTTAATTCATTAATTAACACCGGGAAATCGGAGATTACATAAAATGGGACTATACATTTCATATTAAACTTAAATCATATTCTAATATCGGGAAACTATTAAAAGAAAATACTTAGAGATACGCCATCCGCTCTTTTTCTAGAGGGAAACATTTCGCATTAATTCTCATCCGTGCATAAGATACACGGAACGAATAACTTTTCAACCTCCGTTCAAACAGCCGCACCCTTTACTTCGGTCGGAAATTATTGGCTCTTTGCATTGACGCCAAATAAACAGAAATTTCATATTTACGTTTATTATGGGAATTTCAAATCGCAGATCAAACAGTCGCTACATTTGCCTCCGTGATAATCATCGTGTGGGACCCAAGGTCACGTTCCACTGGCGATCCTCGCGAAACGAAAAATAAGTTTGCTTCCAGAAAACATACGTGCCGTGACATTAACACTCGTTCGTACCTAATTCGCGAAGTTTTTAAATCGGCGATTTGCGAAAGAGTAGTGGTAATGAGATAACTAGCCGAGCGAGGAACGCTTTATCAATTTTAGAATCCACTTTATATGTCATCTGACTCTACATATTTGTCCTCTATTAATTTTTCGGGGGAAGGGGGAAGTTATTTGACTCTCCTTGAGCTAACATGTTTTCCCAAAACATAATCGACGAAAATTCACAAGGATGAATCTTATTAGCAGTTTCTAAAAATAAATGCAACAAGAGACGTATTAAAATATGTATATATTTTAATAGCTTTATAGGTTAGGCTTGTATTTTAATATTTGTATAATTTTCAATTTTAGTATTAGTATAGATTTGTATTTTATCAATAGTATTTTTAACATTTGTGTAGGTTAAATGGAAGAAGGGACTGAAAAGTCACAATTTCGCTTAAAAAAGCCCTTTATCTTTATAAAACGCGTTAGCATATGTTTTAGATAACATATATCAATCAATGAAAAGGTGATATTCCTTTACACAATCATAAGAAATATTCTATACAAACATAGTTTCAATCCCTGGCTTTGTCAACAGGAATAAGACCTCAACCCTACTGATGGTTAAAGCAAAAAGATACAAAAAGAAATCCCCACAGCCCACAATTTAATTAAAAAACAGAATGCGTGCATCTAAGAAATTAAGTGAGATATAGACTACAATTTCAAAAATTACGAATAGTAATTTCGAGAGAACTTGTATCGTAACACAGTATCGTATGATATGCCCATAATGTTTTAGAACGATCAATTGAGATCCCAAGTATTAGCAAGGGATGGCCCAGTAATGCCGCTAGATTTCCCTTTTGTTTATAGAATTCCGTAATGTATGCTGGACTTTTTGTGTACATTTAGACAATTGGCTGTCGGAATATAAAATATTTCTCTATTTCCCATAGATGCTTCAAATCTTCACCTAATTATCGCTAAGGCCAATGAAATACCATAAAAATTCAAAATGTTAATTAGTACGGATATTAATTTTAAGTAAACCCTAATATTCAATTCTTCAATATCTATCCACCCTAACCCTTCACCTTACTTAAGCTTTCCCCTACTTTCTCTCTTTATATGTGGTATATATCAGTAATCTAACCTTGCCTGATGATGCAATTTCGCTAGCAAAACGTCGCTACAGTAAAATCTGTGAAAGTGTACGAGTAATTTACATCATTGTTGAAAATATTCGTTTTATCAGATCATCAAACCAATCTGGAACACGAGGAAGGAACGAAAAAACCGCTATCGAAGAGTTAAATTCAACATTCAATAAGAAGGCCGCACGGGCGACACTCGCGGATACACTGGCGTTAAAAGAGGAAAAAGGTACTGTTCGAGAAAAAGAGAAAAAAAGCCCTCCCGGACACGTGTTATGTGGGCGAAAAGAGGGGGTAGAGAGATGATTCAGTGGGTAAAAGAGGTCATAAAGAAAGGAGAGATTTAAAATAAGGAGAGGGATAAAGAACGAGCGAAAAGGAAGATACGGGCCTCCACCACTGGGCCCATACGTCAGTTAGCAAAGGAACGCCCTCTGCGGCACGAACGATTTAAATTCGAAAAAAAGACGCCCACGCGTACCACCCACACAGCCACTACATGCTTCTATCCAATACACTTATAGCTACTTCTATATAAACCTATTTTATAACCACTGCACCTTTAAAATTCCCGTTCTGCATCAATTCGTCCCGCTTTCATCCCAAACTCACTTTAACGTCAGTGTTGATGTCATTTCTCTTACGTTACGTTTCGTGCTGTAAATGTGTTAACTGTGTATTTCATACTCTAAACGCTATAGCGTATCTTTTAATTTCTTCATTTTTATGATTTGAGCCCAGCTACAGGGGTTGTTCAAGGGTGGAATGAGAATGTAAAATATAAATTGAAAAGCGATATGTACGCAAACACTCCATCTGAAATACTCATATAATTTTTAAAACATTACAACTTAACATTTTTATGAATAGGTATTCTCTAGAAAGTATAACAGCACTTGATATTTGAGCCAATTAAAAAACAAATTAGTGAAGTAAATAGTAAAATAAATGAAATAATGAATAAAATATTTACTTATTGTAAATATCAGAATTCTCTTTGATAAATTGAGTGTAAATGAAATTGAATTTTAGCCAAAACTCGGCGATGATATATGGAAAATACGGTAAGCTTATGGTAAATAAGGCAAGCAATCACAAAAAGAAACAAACTAATAGGTAGTTTAAACCACGTCAAACTCGGGCGGCAACGAAATTTCATCGAATTTCTTATCATCCTAACGCATTGCATATAATTTAGATATAGCCTAGTGATTTTCATGAAATTTTATCCCTCAAGTCTCATAAAGTCATCCATACAATACATGTGAGTGCATTTAATATTTTTAGTTTTAATAGTTTTACAAACTGTAATGTAATGTGAATAATAACTAATTTAGAACGAGATGGTGTCGCAGTGCAGCAATCTTTTCATTTTGATGGTCAAATTATTTGATTTAATTTTATTTACTATTGTTTATCATCAGCTGAAGTTGGCTTCGCAGTATATGGTGATGCATTTAAAGAAATAAAATTAATAGATACAAAAACCTGTATCGTATGCTTAAGTTTGATATAACATGTAATCTGAAATGCATACAAAAAATCTAAAACTTCCTAAATGTATCATTTGAATCATATATAAAATTGGCCATTAAATAGGACCATGCAATGATTTCATATCAGTTTCCAGAAAAATTAAATATAGCCAAATTATTCAGCGATAAAGATAGTCTAATCATTCATTTAATGTCGCAACTTTCGGGCATGAATAATGGTAATAACAGATAGATAGGAAATTAAAGGAAGAAGACTGTTTTCAGATCGCGGAAGACATCTGCTCGAAATTGCATTCAAGTTTACGCACATGCAAATACAAGCGAAAATAATTATTCCGCTTTGAAATTCAATACCTTTTCAAGAAGATTCCTATTATGATATATCCGACATTCAAAGAGCATACGGCCGTACTATATGACACACCACATTTGTGTGGACCAAGTCTTGGATTAGCTAAGGAGAAGGAGTAGAAAACTGCCCATTGATAAAGAGGCATTCCTTGGAATAGTTCTCTTTTCATAGAGCGATTCCATTCACCGCCGCGAAATTTTATCCCCGTATTTCCCCGTCATTCTTCCTCCACAACAAAAACTTTAAATCACTAATCCTTTATCCATCAGCCCACGCAAACCGGTATTATCTCATTCCGCCCCAAAGGGAAACCAGAATCCATCACTCCCTCTTTCCAATCCCTCAGTTCCTCCCAAATCCCTTCCCACTTCTCAATCGTGGCTATCTCTCTCTCTGCATCTCTCCCACTCTCATATCTCATTACCTGTAGTAATCCTCTCCTTATTCACTTCCCTTCCCACTCGAGAAACTTTCGCTACCACTCCATCTCTTCCTACATATTTTTGCGTCTTCAGCCCCTCGTCATCCTCCTCTTCTATCCTTTTGAGTTATTCACTTGTTTGTGGCAGAATATACAGCGCGAAAATGTTTTCGATGTTCGCTTTCAATAAAACTTAGAGGCAGAAAATACCGCTTGGTAATTTCATTCTAGAAATTAATACGAATTACGTTACTAAAGAGGATTCAGTATGTAAATATTATTAATATACCTTGAGAAAAATAAGAACACTTATACCTTTACCACAGTAACTTTATTAACTCATTCTATGAGTTCTCAAAGATTTTTTCTATTCCAAAAATCCGAAAATTCTATTCTCTAAACTCAACATCTACAAGATTATCCTCGGGTGAACTTATCGTTCGAAACCATGGTCGTGAGTTAATAAAATTACAATGGTAAATGTAGAAGTGTACTTCTTATTTTTCTATAGTTTTGTTATAAGAACTACCTCAAAGTTGAGGCAGAATTAGCAGATTCTGTAATTATTATTACTAAATGCTAGTGGTTTATAGACATGTCACTAATATTAAATTATTGTTATTCATAATACGATTATTGTAGCAGTAACATGAAACTGTCTTTATCTTAAAATTATCTTTAATGTATTGTAATTGTTTTTAAGTTATATACAGCAATACTTAAAATTGTAATTGCTAACTTTTTCACTCCAAGGCACCACCTGACGAGCTATTTTGGTACAGGAGGATTTTAGTATGAAAATATATTAATACTGTATATAATGTATTTATATATAACCTATGTATGTATCCTAAGAAGAAATGGGCTTGAAAAAAGTCTGGGCTCTTGAAAAGACAGAGTCAGAAACAAATTTTTTCAAGTTCAAGGGATTGTTGCTGGGTGAACGTACTTACGTGCAAATACACCATAACCCTTTTCCATAGGTATGTATATTAACTGTACCATCCATGTATATTACAATAAATGTAAATTAATTTTAAAAAGGGATATAATAGTAACAGATGTTTACAGCACAAGCAATTCTTTAATTTCACCTCCAACAAAACGATTACTTTGTGAAAATGGTAATAAATTATCTAATTCTAGAAGTTAAAACGCCAAAAAAATAGTTTTATTAAAGCGAATTTCAAATTTTATTATTTTAAAATTTATTGGTTTAAAAATATATTATTAATATACTTACATCATTATTATAATGCATTTTAGATTTACTTCCTGGGAATAAAATTTGAAATTATTCACAGGACGCGCTATTCTTCTATTTTCGCTTCTAATCAGTTCTGACAAACATTAAAGAAGCCATTTTGTCATATATTGTTTACGTTAAACTAAGTGATTATGGTTTCCATAACGTTTTCTTAAAAAATATTTTCATATATCCATCTACTTAGAATTGGTATAGGTTGAACTGTTTTATTAACAAATTCCAGAATATCAAAAGCTAATGTTTTAGAAATTCTGCTATGGTGGGTGCGATGATATAAGCCATTTTGTCGTATATTGTTTACGTTAAACTAAGTGATTATGGTTTCCATAGCGTTTTCTTAAAAAATATTTACATATATCCATCTTCTTAGAAATGGTATAGGTTGAACTGTTTTATTAACAAATTCCAGAATATCAAAAGCTAATGTTTTAGAAATTCTGCTATGGTGGGTGCGATGATATGATGAATTTAATTAAAATTTCAACTTACAAATTGAATTCTTAAACATATTCTCCCTAACTCTCAATCGACAAACGCCAACAAATATATCCCGTCTGCCAAAAGACCACCACCTCCCCCGTAAAGTTGGCATCCCTGTTCGCACCACCTCTCCTCATCCTCATCCCAACCAGCGTCTCACTTCCTGCTCGCATCCATACCTCACACCTCCCCCTCCCCCAAAGGATTGTCCCCACGAGACTACCACCGTGCCATCTATACGCAGGAAGTAGAATGAGAAGTTTTTCTCAGGGGCTTTCCTCGGGTGGGCAGGTGCTGTGGAAGGGAGTCTAGCTAAAGCTTTTGCTCAACGGATAAGGAGCACGCATTCTATTCCCTTTTCGCCGGTTATACGTGGGAAGAAAAGGGATCTGAAGTTGGGACGGGAGGGGGCGTGGCGGTTGAGGACCTCCTTATTGCTCGACCTTAACCAAAACCTCTCATCTCCCCCCTTACGCCCTTTCATTCCCTTTCTGCAAGACGTGACGGGGTTGTCGATGGAGGGAAAGGACATTCTCAATTCTCCACTCACGTTCGCATCTTTTCTCTCCACCTCACCACTTTGCTCTTTCGCCCGTGCCTTCCCTATTCTTCCCTGGTCCAGTTCTCCACCTACCTCTCCTCTATCCTACCATTTCTTAGGAAACGCAGTTCCAGTTGCGCTGCAAAATGTTTCCCGACCGAGAAGCTGCGGCTTTTTTCCGTGGAAGTCAAATAAGAAAGGATTAGATTTAGCTATAGAGTGGCAGGTAAGCTGTGAGCGGTGCTCCTCAAATATTTTCATCTCGGGACCAGTGTTCCCGCTAAGCCACGCACTCAAAACACACAATTCATTCAAATGGTACGACGTTGTTGGAATGGAAAAGGTTCAACTATAAACCAGAGGGTCATAAAATGTAAATGCATGAGTGCTCTACCCTTTAGTGGGTCCGTGTGCCTCAATATTCCCCATTCAATACCATTTCTTTCTTTACCACTCACCCTTTATGCCATTTATCATCCTTGTCTTCCCCTCAGCCTTTGCCCTTGCATTCTACCCTGAAATACTTTCTTCAGCAGTCCCTATCTCCTCAACTGTTGACACACCCCTTTCCTCTGCCAACGCTTAATTACTACTATTAAAGCCCTCTCCTCCCCTGTGGTAGCTGGAGCAGTAAATGGTAACCACAGAAATCTTTGAACTTCTACAGATATGTACATATCCTTCTCAGGGGCGGATTAATAATTAGGAATAACAAGTTGCTAGCGCAGGGCTTCAATACATGGAGACTACAAGGGAACCTCGCTAGGTGGGTTCTTTTTTCTTACTTCAAGAAAGAGCCACATATTGATTGTATATTGTTGATTAACTCAAAATAATGTTTAATAAATAAAACGATTAGATCTGTAAATTTTGCCTCGACTTTGTGGTAATTCTCAATAAAACCTGAGAGAAGGAAGAATTCTTATACCTTTCCCAAAGTAATTTTATTAACTCACGACCATGGGTTTGATCTATAAAATCATCCTCAGGTCATCTTTATAGATCGAAACCATGGTCGAAAATTAATAAAATTACTGTAGTAAAAGTATAAGCCTTCTTCTTTTTCTCAAGTTTTGTTTAAAATAAAACGAGATTGAGTAAGTCGTATAATTTTGAATAACAACGTTATAGTTATCTCTACATGGTATATAGTCTACGTACTACTCTTTGTAATTGCTGAAAATTCTAATAACGAAATACTCTCGTCGGATAGCTTACCTGGCTAAAGCGACCTCCCGGATATAGGAAAATCCCGATTCGATTCTCTGCACTTTTCAAGAATTTTTTCAACGGACGCTATTTTATGCAAATTAATCCTAAACCTTTTCCTTGCTATCTGTGGTTTATTCTGGCTCCCGGATAGCCGTGTGGGCAGCTCTTTCTGTTCCTGCGAAAGCGGTCCCGGGTTCGATTCCCGGTGAGAGCCAACGTGCGAAATTGCCAAAGCTGTAGGAGCACCTTTAACAATACTACTACTAATATTTTGATTTTTTACTGCCGATCTGCATTGACTGATCTTTATCTAGTACCTTTATTAATACTACGATGTATTCTAAAACAAAATAAGCTTTTTCGCCCTTCCTCTGCGAAGTGCTCCTTTTCCAGATTAGTTTCTTTTGGTGACTTCTTTCTCTCTCTTATCGCTGCAATTTCCGCGAAGGGTCTCCTCCTTCAATTACTTAGCCTAAAGCAGGAATCCCATTTCTCTTTTGAATTCTGACAAACGTCCCCTAGCTTCTAGTCTTTGGTAATCCTCCACTGCTACCATAATACCATAAATCGGTTTGAAGAAGCTTCGGATTTATCATCCCGCGTATTTAATTACGGTTTTTCGTTGTGGCTTAATGCGGGTCTTTCACCACGTGATAACGATTCATTTTATTTGTGCGTACCTAACACAAGGGTTATCCATTCCTATTCTGATACCGATTTATTAAAGCATATTAGCTAACCAAGGAGAGGAAAAATATCAAACTAATTTCAAAGTTAATTAAGCGTATCACTATATAAGACGTATCAATATATGAAAATATAGGTACAACAAGATAATAATAAAGAGGTGGTATAATGGTACTGCGTAGTAAAGACTTTCGGTACCAGCGGGTGAAGCATCGACAACCTACCCCACCTCCGAATACCTCCACCTTTGGTATCCCTTCCCCCATTCTCATGAAGTGAGTCTTTCGTATATATAGCTGTGTTGACGAATTCTCTCAATTCGCAAATTCCTTTAAGCGTACACTTGGCATACTTTGAAGGAAAACAAGAGAAGTATTAGCAATACCTGGCAACCAAGAAGAAGTTAAGCTCTTATCTTGGAGTACACGGGGTAAGTAGTGAGTGGGGTGGGGCTATACCCCCCCGAGGAGGGGTATAGACCCACCCCACTCACTATATATTTATACTATACTCACTATATATACCCCTCCGAGGAGGGGTATTCAGTAAATTTCCGCACTTCCTCTCTTTTATGCAGTACTATTAAAATATTGTAATAGTTTCCAAGAAGAGAATCTGAAATCCAATTTCCATCGCATTTACAATCGATAACTCTTCTTAGTAGATCATCTGACGTAAATTATAAATTAATTCGTTTTTCGATAGGTTCTGAATATTTTCCCCTTCTCAAAGTCACTTTTTCCTTCTCAGAGCTATTGCCAGAAAATTTCATCGAAACGAGAAATGTATGTTCCATGAAAAATATTCTTTTGATTCTTCAAATTTTTTTTTAATTCACGCCGTATTAAATCTCTCCACCTATCAGAAATACTTCTAAGAAATTTCGCCAACAAATAACTATTTCATGTAAATAAATCTTAAAATTGCTCATATTTGTACTTACCGTCACCACACAGATTAATCAGGAATTTACGATACCTACTCGTCTACCTAAACTTCTCAAATCGCCCCAATGTTTAGTTAACTAAGAGCAACTAAAGTTCGTGTAAGAAGGCTTAATGCAATATTTGCAGAAGCGAAAGATATCTGAATCGCACTGGATTGTAAATAAGAGACATAATTAAGGAGAGAAGTCGTAATTTAGGTTACGCAGCAAGAGGATCGTTAATGCAAAATGTCGTCATATTAAATAACCTGGAAGTTCTACCTAGAAGTGTACCTAGATTAATTTTACGCCTAGGCAAGTGTAGATTTTGTGACGCGCTAAGGAGGAGAGTTTGAGGGTAGTATCTTAAATACCTTACAGTAACAATAATATTAAATCCTTATTCCTGCCCATTTAATTTTAAATTCCCATCTTGATATGGAAAATATATAAGATTCCAACATGAATTAGATGACAATAGAAATAAAATACTTTTATAAAAGCATAAATTTATAAAAATTCCAAGTGCTGTTGGCTCAAACAGGCCCAAACTAAAATTGCAACATGGGCTAAGGACTGTTGCAGGGGCAAAAGATTAATCCGTACGAAATATTTAAGGGAAAATTTTATGGCTATTTTATACTATACAAAATCGAAATGTAAATGGAAAGACTTGACTAGACATGAATTAGGGTACATGGATATTTTTTTATTTACATTCACGACTGTGAAAAAAAATATATATATGGACAAGGAAAAGAAATTTAGTTAGCACATAAAGGCGTTCACCTGAAAAACCCAAGGATAAACAGAAGTAAGAAATACCCAGACCTCTCAGTTTCCGTGATGGTGACACCTAAAGATGTCGTATGATTGTTTAGTGGTTAGAATACTTGCTCGGTATCTGGGTTCGAGTCCCATACATGTTGCTTTTTCACTTCTATTTATGCTTGGGTAAAAATATGCCAAGATATAATTTAAGAAACCCAAAAAACTTAATTGAGTAACTTACCTCAAGAAATAACACAGAAATGAAAATAACTCGGAGGAGGTACTCCAAAGACCCCATCTTGGTAAACAACGTCGACGACCAAGGCTTGCTACGTTAAGAAGGCAGAGAGGAGATGCTGGATTGCGCTCAGATTAGGAGCGGAAAAGAATCGAGAGAGAGGATTCCTCACTTAGTATAAAGCCGTGGAGTGGAAACGAGCACCAGCAATGAAGGACGGATATAAAGAAAGTGAGGAGGCGGTTGAAGGGAAGGATGATTCGCGAGAGAAAACGACGTTAAAAACCGAGGAAAATAAACCCGCTCGAGCCTCCTCTGAGAGGATGTTTTTGGAGGGAAGTGAGTTGAAAGAGGCAAATGAGATGTCTTGCGTCGATTTGCATCCAATGAGATACGCTTCCTTACCCTCTCGACAACAGCCGAGAAAAACCCCCTCCATTCCACTTTACTGTAATTCTCTCGCCCCGCGGCCTAATCGCCTTCATCTGTCATCTCCAACTCCCTCCTCACGAATTTATCTTTTTATGCCGCACTCCGAAGCTTCTCTTTCAAGCGGTGTGTGTGTCTTTGGAATTAGCGCGAAGATCCCCGGCATTCAAGCCTGCTTCCTTAAGTGGCTCGCTCGCTTTTATCATTTTAATTTTAATGCTCGGGGAAATGGCTGCCTCTATAAATTATGCCCGCTTTTTTATTTAATCTCCCGTAAAAAGAATCGGAAGGCGCGCTTCGTTTTTGTTATTTATCAAGGAGCTGTGAGAACGAGCGTATTGCCGGGGAAAATGAAGGCGAGGGCCCGCTCTTTCTCCCGAGGTATTAACGGCCTTCAAAAAGACGGCGATGAATTCCGAATTAAACTCCGGCTTTAATTTTATTATTGTATTTTGTGTGCGGAAGGCATTTCCGAGTGAGATAAACGGGGAATTCTCCTCCTGGGTTATTTAGGCAAATGTCAAGGAGCTGTAGTCGAGACGAAAACATTTTGGACTGAAAGGAAAAATTAATGGTGTCGTGCGACTTGGAGGGCGACTCTATTCAAACGTTTTGATGCAAACTCTTTCGCAGAATTATGCTCCAGCAGCACGGCCCGAGATGAAAGTGCGCAACGTGCCGTGTTCCGTAGCACATTATGAAAAGTGGAGGATGTGCTCGCAGAATGAGATAGCTAATCCGTCGGTTTGTTTGTCCGGAGTCACTTCGTCTTCCCCGAGATTTTTTAGTGCGCCATCTTTATATTACTTAAAAGTCCTTTTTCTACTGTGTATGATAAAATCTCCTTAAATGAGAGCCGGTTTGTTTTTTTGATTTAACCCCTCAACACAGGAAAGAAGAGCAAAAATAATGTATTACATGCCGGTCCAATGGCTTCTACAAAAGAGATAACTAATAACTAATAATTTGATCAACTACGCCAGTCATACCAGCGAGTAAGATATTATACCTTGAAATTTAAGTTCAGAAAAACATACATTTCAACGATCTTGAGAATAAACTATGTTTTACAGAAATAATCTCATCAAATATCTCGTGATTCATAGATGAGAACATAAAAATGACTAATTAAATTAAGCTCGTCAGCAATGTTACACGTGCACTGTTAATGAGAAAATCGAGGTGTAGGTTACAAAGGTTTCAGTTCCATCTAACAAGGGAACCTTTACCTCTGCGGGATACGGATCTTAATGATACTTTAAGGATAGGTTCTTCAGCATATGCTTATTAAAAATCTGAAGCCGTTTTGACCGATGAAGGATAAAAATTGATATGATATTTAAAGAAATACATAAAAATTTAAAGGCGGAAAAAGGAAACGAAAAAATCTTTCGCATGTTGGATTCGAACCAGCAAAAGTAAAACACGTAAGCGGACACGCTATCCACCACGCCACGGCTTCTGTTGACTGTGAAGTGATTTCTACAAAGTATAGATGCATGTGATCAGACGCTAATTTTTAAAAGGTTATAATTAAATAACTACAGAGAGTTGGTCAAAACGGCTTCAGATTTGTAATAAGCATATGCTGAAGAACCTATCCATAAAGTATCATTAATATCCGTTTCCCGCAGAGGCAAAGGTTCCCTTGTAAGTGGAAAAAGCCTGATTAAACGACATATATTTGCAGTTTATGTAGAGGTTGATCTACAAACCTGCAAAGCGGGGCGCTGAATTTAGGCAATTTCCTTATGAACTCATCTCTAAATAATTTTTAACATCCCATTTTCTCATGCGGTAGATCTATACATACAAGGGTGTTGTACCCTTCGGTATATTCTTGCGTCACAATATTCCCCATACAATGCCATTTCTTTTTAGACAGTACAGAAAAACTTGGTAATATCCGTAAGTAGTTCAATAAGTCAACCGGTTTTGGCTACAGCCCAGGATATTATCAAATTCTTACGATCTAAGAATGCCTTATAATGAAGTCCGCATAGTTTAGTATTATAAACAATTTATTTTGTTTTTTGTTTACATATCCCACTTATTCAATCAGTCTTAACTTTTGCATTTTATCAATTACTCTCGTTCGTTCCTTCGTATAGCGTTCGTCGCAAACTTTCGCAGTAATATTTCAATGCAAACACCTCTTCACATTCTTGGCAAACACAAAAGCCATCAAGGGAGGTTGGGATCTCCCCTTCACTCTCCCTTGGATCCTCCGATTGGTGAAGTGAAAATGTTTCATGTCTGCCCATAAGAGTCAGCCGCGATAAAGTATATGATCGAAATTTTCGGCGACATAATGGAGGCGGGACAAGTGATGCTCGAATAAATTTCGGGACCCGGCCATAACGCGACTAATTTGAAAAATTGAATTACTTATCGCGCCCTTCCCACGCAGCAAGAAAAATTCGCTTCGAAATTTCCTTCTGCTCCACGGGGAGGGGGCACCATGCGATAATCTTCCTCACGAGAGATTTAGAACAACGTGCTGGCATTAAAAACCAAGAAATATCCTCCCCTCTCGGCGTGTTTACGCCCTTGGAAGTGTAACTTATTCGATGAATTTGCATGTTCCGCCCCACCTGCTCTCGATCCGCCCTTTTCCACTTGCCACATACTCACTGAGGGGTGGGCAAACATTACTTGGGAGGCCGCAGAAGAGTTGTTGTCTTTGGGTGGATCTTTCGGCGGTCAGCTTAGATAATACTTAATCTTCGTGTAGGAAACCCTAAATTCGGGATCGTTCTTATCAACTTGACTTTTTCTACGCTAGATCTGACGGAAGTACTGACCAATTGGAGGGAAAATTATAATTTAGCGAATAGCGTAACTTTACTGTGCCAGTTAATATATATTCCATGGTATTCCAGATGACGGTTCAGTAAAATTTAGGAGAAAACGAGCTTCTCTTATAACAGACAAGTTGAAAAGTTTTATGAGTAGCCAGTATTTTGTGATTTTTTCCAGTTATGCTTACAAAACCTTGTTAATAGTACAATATATTTACTTTGTGCTACGATTTTTCATAGGGTAATATTCATTAAATATAGCTTCATGTGTACATAATTAGAAAAGGAACCTTATTTTTTCCGATTTATGAATGCGATTTCTTTGGATATAATGAAAGCTGGGTATAAAACGGAATCAACTAGGAAAGAGTATTAAATAACAATGGAAACTTATTCAGTTTTTTAAATAGCTCTCTGAAGACATGTAATTAACTATCTAGAAAAAATTAGCAATGTGCAGGATGGAATTTATTTTTCATTCGTAATAGATTTTTTGGGTTCGTTTATGCATGAAAGTATCAAGCATCAACTTCGTTAGCCGAATAATTACCGTATTTCCCGGCCTATAAGACGCACCGGCGCATAAGGCGCACCTTGATTTTTCAGGTAAGAATTAACAAAAAAAAAACTCATACAAAGTTACATAAGGTCGAGTGCCGGTAAACTCTTTATCGCGAGAGATACAATGTATTAGCATAGGGATGACATATCCGTTAGCCCAATGTGTGTAAGTTTTGCAGCAGCACCACGTGCGAGATTAAACTAAACGTGCTACATTGTATGCATTTCTGATTTACCTGGGATTTTTTTAAAGGAAGTTCTGTCATCGAAATATTAAAACTGTAAATATCAATAAAAACACAAAACTTGTACAATTCCCCAAAAAAAATGCAAACACTTTTACCGGTTTCGGCAGCGATTACGCCATCCTCAGAACTGGGAACAAAAACGTGCAGCAAAGTATTAAATAGTGGAAAGAGTGGGGAAAAGTAAGGTAAAAAAGGAGGGAAAGAGTCGTGAAACTAGGTGAAAAAGGAGGGTAATGGTAAGGGGTAAGGGGTAGTCATTGTTTTGCAGTGGGGGGAGGGGTGGGGGATAGCGTAATTACCGCCGGAACCGGTAAACTGTTTGCATATATTTTTTGCGGAATTGCATAAGATTTGTGTTTTTAACGATATATAATATGAAATTCCACCAAGTATCGCTGGACAAGTTCCTTTTTATTAAAATTGTATGATTACTACTTAATGAAAAAAGTGTTATTATCGAAATTTGCAATTAACTGAACTATTTTCAATGCCTGATACCTTAAAAAATACTTAATGGCATGCATTTATCCCGGCGAATCGGCTTGCTTTCTTATAGGACGGAGTTATACCTGTATACCATCGGCGCATAAGACGCAGGCTGATTTTAGAGCATATTTTGGAGTTAAAAAAGTGCGTCTTATAGGCCGGGAAATGCAGAACTCGCTATCCAAATCAGCAAAAGAAGTTCTATGCCAGAAAAAATCCTTGTCGGAATTATTCGTTACTAGACTAGATATCACTGTATGGGAAGTTCCGCAAGTTATTGCGTAAGGGGAAATCTTTCAGCCTAAGTGGAGGCTTCTACCAAATGTTGGATTTCGTTCTAAAATCTAACGGTGGATCTCTATTGCTTATTGGACCACAAGACAGAGTAGACCGTGTCTTTTGCCGCCCGTGGGTCTTTCCACCCGTGCCTCAGACCGACAACTCCCAACACTCTGAGGCATTCTCTACTTCGTCCTTTTTTCGAGCAACATCACTATGGAGAGAGACTCTCTTCCTCACCCTACTTCAAAAATCCTCGCTATTATATTTATCACCTCAAAGGAGCATCTCCTGGGGGAGTCGTAGCGTCTGAAGGCACGCCTTCCCCGCCTCACTTTCGTTTCAGTGCCATCAATTCTGCCTTCCACAGCACGAATATCCTCTCCCATAGTCCTTCGTCTTCATCCGGGTTGTGCCCGAGAATGTTACACCGAGTTACAAACGTGTCGAAAATTTTTCTTATTATTAATATCAGATTCAGTTGGTTAGTTCAGAACAGTGTAATTATACCATGGATAACGAAGATGACTTATTCCACAATCATATTCACTAGCCGAAATTTGATTACTTAATAGCTACAAAATATAACTTGAGAAAAAGAAGAAGGGCACGTATACCTTCACCACAGTAATTTTATTAACTCTTGACCGTGGTTTCGTTCCGAGGATTATCTTATAGATCAAAACCATGGTCGTGAGTTAATGAAATTACTATGCTAAAGGTATAAGTGTTCTTCTTCCTTTTCTCAAGTTTTATTATGGAAAACTACCGCAAAGTCAAGGCCGAATATGCAGATTCTATTTGCAACAAAATCCCAAAAATGCACTGGCGAAAAACTTTAATTTATTCGTAAGCAACAACTGGCAGTAACCATTTCGTTTTTATCTCAGTTTTGAATGGCAATTTTTTTAAAGGATTACATTGCGCAAGAATTCCTTAAATCTCCGAAGTTGTTCCTAAAAGAAAGCAAAAGAATTTCAGCTATCCGAAGAATTCAGTAAAGACACTTATCAAGGAAGGCTTCACTTAATTATATGCAAGTAAGATGACTGTTTGATATAAAAGGTGAGATGAAAGAAGAAAGGTAGAACAAATGACATAGACACAATTTGTTACAAAAAAAAGGGAGGAATCATTTGGCAAAAAAGTATTGGCAAGGGGTACCAACTAGGGCATTTCTATGGCCGGAGAACCTACCTAGAGATCGAAGAGAGATAAGTTAACTACATTAAGCTATCAAAGAATGGAAAAAAGCGCATGATTATTATCTCTCCTCGTAGTATTAGTAATGAAGAAGATGTTTTCGACATTTGAGGTATTTTCCCTCCAACGAGTCACCACTGGGAATCGAACCAAGGAGCGCTTTCAGCACAGCACGCTACTAGCCCACTATAACACTGCCAAAAACTTAAGGTTTTCCTATATCTTGCCCAAAATGCCTAATTAAATACCAAACGATAAAATTAATAAAATTCCGAGAGCATTATGTCCGAAAAAGTAAAAAATTGACTAAAAATCTGTCAAATCATACATCTCGCCTTTAGATCATTAGCATGTTTTTATTAGCTTCGATTGCGTGATGATATTTCACCGTTTACTCCAACAGCATATCCAATTAAAATCTATTGATTAAGTAGGCACCAGGGATATCATACGCACGGCGCACCCGGTTTATTTCACCGCTCTTTTAAAGTAGACTTTTCTCATTAACTGCGAGCGAACCGTTGCTTTTACGGGGAACGGGGCGGAGCTTGACGCGTTTTACGGAAACGATGCTAAAGCAAGTGTTCTTTATTCGTCCAACTACGCGGAATCCTTTTGCTCAACCCTTCATCTCGTATTCAAACCTCATTCTGCCACGGATTTCATTGCTCTATCGAGATACAGCTGCACCCGCCCTCCCATGCCAAGTGCTTTCAACTCCTCGCCAGTTCCTCTTTTTTGAAAACGCGATCCGCGATTTATTTGGTCGATTTGTTTGACCTTTTCGCAGCAGTAATATGAAGTGGCAATCCTGGGCAGCCAACATGATTGTGGCGAAATCGCTGTACGGAGAAATTGCTTCTCGCTGCGGAGTGACGGCTTCCTCAATTTCTCTATACAAGGTATTCGCTTACTCTGACAGACCTTTTATCCGCCGTGATGAATGTGAAACTAACTTATTTAATTAAATACGACGTCTGAGGCATATTCGTATAGTAACAGAGAGCGGTAGGATTTCTTTTTGGTGTGACCAAGAAAGGTGGACATGAAATATCGAAAAAATATACTCGCTAACGTGCAATTAAATTTTGAAAATGTGACTCATTAAGTCTTGTAGTTTGGAGGTACGGTACCATGGAAAAAGAAATGAAAACGGAGGTTTCAAGAGGATATAAAATGTACTATATGTCCACGATGTTTCATTTCAACAGAAGAGCTTCGTTGGAACATTTAAATATGAATATAAGTTGGTGCTAAGCGGAATTTCAATGGGGATCCTCAAACTGTCGCAATTTGTTAATATTCCTCTCCTTATCTTTAGCTCAGCGATATAAAAATAAATAAATCTGGATAACAGTACCAAAATCATCAGCTATAGTTTGAGGATATATTTGTAGGATTGGTGATTTTGAGCTCTTTTCTTGCGAACTGGGATTGTAATCTTTTGCCCCTACAGTCTGAAAAAGGCATTCGCTAGGAAAACTGCTTATCATATTTAGTTATTTAATATCATTTTTCCAAGTAGAGCAGACTGATTGGAGTGATACAGTTAATATGAATTTTAGTATTACCAGTGAAAGTATATCGAAATAGAACCTTTTATAATTTCTTAGAAACAACTTTGCTGCAAATTTTCTAACCTGTGATATTTTTTAATATTTCAGTGTACTGTAAGTCTTTTATATGCATTATTTTTTAGATAAATGCATCTTTCGATACAATTTTGGCTTTTATTTCACACACTTCCCCACTGAATACCTTATTCTCAAAAATAAGAACGTAAGCTTATTTACAATGCAGATAATACTCGATACAATATAATAAGCAAGTAAATTTTTCCCAATCTCCAAAACACCCGCATTTCAAAGGCCTTCAAATGCTTGTTTTCCTCTTTCCTTAATGACCTACGCTGTAAAACATGGATCTTAAGAAAAGAGGGAATCAAAATTTTGGAAGCTAACGAGATGTAGTTTACCCTAGAATGCAAACAGTAAACTGGGTTGATGGGGAAACAAATACAGAGGTGCTAGAGATGGTTGGGGAAAAGAGGATTTTGATTGAAGTAATGTCAATACAATGAATGTAATGGTGGGTCAAATATTGATAGGAGAGGGACAGCTAAAGAGAGTAATTGAGGGTAAAATTCCAGGAAAAAGACAGAGGGGAAGAAAAGGCAAATAATGCTAATACAGGTTGGGGTTACTAAAAAACGGAAGAAATTGCATTAAACAGAAAATATTAAGATACATGAACCTACCAAAACACAGTAAACTCATGTATATAAGATAAGACTCTCGGACCGTTGACAATTATTAATTATTTTTGTTTCTTCCAAAATATCCACTTTAGTGGTAATTAATGGAATTCATTTTGAGAATACATTTCCGAAACAAACCAGTTAAAAAAGTCCTTTTTAGTCTGTAACGTAGCCTTTCAGGAAATTTTGGCCCTCCTTTGCCCCCGCGACGAAAGTTCTTTTAATTGGATACCCTGTTATTCCCTTCCTAATTCCATTCCTCCTTGTTGGCAATTATGCGGGACATACGGCGTAGTAAATACTCGTTAAAATTCGTCCCGCTGCTGGTGGCCACTCTTTCTTTTATGCGAGAACTTTGGAGACCATCTCCTCAAAGTTCCCGGGGGACAACTTATGCGAGATGTATTTACCATCCACGGTGAGCTTGCGTGCGCGAGCATCCTTTTTCAAATCCTTCTCCGAAGGGAATTGATGACCAACGGTCTTGATAAAGGAATCAGGAAAAGATTGTTGAAATCCTTGGTTTGGAGTGTCTTGCTTTATGGGTGTGGAACGTGAAAATTAACGTAGGTAAAACCAAAGTCTTGAGGTTCATTAAAAGAGAGCTAAGTTAACAATAAAGGTGGATGTGGAAAAACTAGAACAGGAGGATAAATGTTTTTTCTTGGGAAGTACTCTTTCGTGGAAGATTCAAAGATGAGATGCGAAAAAGAATAGCATTGGCCAAGATAGCCTTTATGAAGCGAAGGAATTGATGTCTTGACAAAGGATTCAGGAAAAGATTGGTGAAATCCTTGGTTTGGAGTGTCTTGCTTTATGGGTGCGAAACGTGAATATTAAGAAAGGAAGAAGTCATACGCTTAGAAGCTTTCGAGATGTTCGTTTGGCATAGAATTGAAAAAGTTAGTTGGGTTGATAGTAAAACAACAACATGGAGGTGCTGGGGATGGTTGGGGAGGAGAGGGCTTTAATTGAAGCGATTAAGCATCGACAGAGGAAATGGGTGGGTCAAATATTGAGGGGGAAGGGACAACGAGAGGCTAAAGAAAGCAAAGGAAAGGCTGAGGGGAGAAAATAGTTGTTGGATATTAGATGACATAAGGGCAAGGCAATTTATTGAGAAACGAATGAATTGCAATATTAAATAGGAAATATTAAGGCATGTAGTAGTGTGGCTGTCCTTTGTTTATGTTTTGTGTACTGGCCGCTAGAGGGACGAGAGACGGTGTGCAACGAGTGAGTCCCAAGCTTCAGTTAGAGCAGTTTGAAGTTTTGTAGCGTGTTCTGTTCGTGGGAATAAAAGGTTTTGTTTCTTTTGAATTGGGAAACGTTTAGTTCTTTCTTAGACCCCAAAAATATCCTCGCTACAGTCATATGAACCTATGAAATGGTAGAAAATCCATTGATGTTTGTATAAATCATGTTATTGTTGGAGGTTCACTATCCTTTAAATGGAATAGACTGGCAATGTGCTTGTAACTCGATAAGATCACAGGACCCAACTGTAGAGGTACTTGTAAACATTTCTGCTCTATAATAATAAATATGTTGCAATATCCGAAACACAAATTAAAATTATTTAAAATAGTCCACAGTATATACGTAGATGGATGTTCAACAAAATAACAATTGATACAAGACAAAAACTGTCCACATATCATGTAAAATTCTTAAAAACCTATAAAAAGTTCTTGATAGATGAATTTTAATATTCTGTAAGAGAGTTTTTGAAGATGTTATTGTAAATATGTAATATGATGTAAATGATTTCTTAAATAATATTTGTTCTGTTAATGTATAAGGTAATAGATTCTGTATATCATGTACTATGTAATCTAAAATAATTATATTTGTAAAAAAGAAATTTGTAAAATGGTACAGTACTGACGAGATATCAATCTGCAAACAGTGCAATTCTGTGTTCTGTTAATGCCGCATGTGCTTTGTATTAATAAATCATTCTATTCTAGTGTAGTTTCTCATTTCCAATCCTAATGCTGGGAACTGCTGAAGAATATAATTAAGGGTAGAACTCAAGGGAAAAAAACAGGGGGATGGATAAGGAAAACAGATTAAGATTTAAAGGGTTTGTCATGTTACAAGGAAGTGAAGGAAATGGCATTGATGAGCGATTTTTGAATGCGCATGAACCTACCGAAAGGTAGAAAACCCACTCATGTAAATTCACTCTCAGGATCCCAGTAATCGAATCGCCACCTCTTTTTTGCAACCCCAGATTTACGAGACCCTTTTTTACACCACCGCCGCCCGCCGACATCTTTCTATTAATTACATCCAGAGGCTATCCCATCTTTATTTCTTTCATAAACATATGTACCGGACTGCGCGATGAAAGGCAATTTTCATCAATCTAATCTATATATATATGTGTGTGTGCGAGTTCCAATCGGCCGGTAGATGAAATATTATTCCATTGAAACTCTTATGAATTTAATCTCCAATTAGCGGCCCGAGTAATTTATTCGTCACCGAATGAAGCCCACCTAATAAGTCCTCTTCTACCTTTTTTGACGTGCCGTGTTTCGGACCGAGTTGGTATAATAATTGGAAAAAGGACGTCGTTCGTGCATCGACTTTATTTAAATTAGCTGGATTATTACGGATCATCGCGACTCTCGATTCAATCCCGAAATCGTTATTTACTCCGGTCTCGTAATGCGAAACGGCTCGTTGCAATTGAATTACTGATTATCGCCGCTGACATTTCCGGCAAATCGTTGATGAGTGTATGGGCGATTTTTCTTTGTACTGCGAAATGGTTTCAGCGTATGGAGTACATGAAATGGCAATAAGGGTGAGTTGCTACGTAATATGAAGAAGCATGATTGAAGTTTGGGTGATGAATATGTAGAATATATGTAGTATATTGCTATCTTTTTTTAAAAATGAACTAATTCTTATTTATGTATCGCTTGCAAGTACTCATTTGTAGGGTATTCGATTATTTTTAATAATTTTTTCCTCATCTTTTAATTATCACTATCGCGGTAGGTTTGCGCAGTTTTTTCACTCCCCCAAACTTTTTTGGTATTTTCTTGCAGTGGAATTTTTTCCATAAGAATCTCTTATAAATTTTACATCCACAATTCTTCTAATTGTTTCTAATTCTAATTTTATAATTCATAAAGATGGGTTGGATGGAAGAAGAGACTTTTCAGTCTCAATCTCGCACAAATAAAGACGATTTATTATTATTATTAATATGTTACCGTTGGTGCAGAAATCGTACTTTTTTTACTCAGTTTAATGGAAGCCTGAGATTGAGTGTGTTTTTAATATTTTTAGAGCTTTAATCCTTCATTTAAATACTTAGATAAATTATAGAAGGATAGTATGAATAATATTTTGGCTCCTGCTTGCGTTAGAATATTTTCTTAACAGGATTGAAAGAGTACGTTTCGATAATGATTCATCTTAGATAAGTCTTGTTGCAGAATAAAACAAGAACCATGCATGTTTAGATATATTCCAAACAACAAAGTAAATGGAAGGTGAATGCGGCAATCACGGCAGAAACTAATTGTTAATCTAAATACTATGAGATACTTCATTCAAAATATATATTTTCAAGATAAAAGACACCCTTAAAATCGAAGTTGTTCTTTAATATATTTTTAACATGTTTTTTCCACCTTAGATATTGCTTCCACTTTCTATACCATTAAGCCAGTCATTCTTTCACTGTCATCACGACTTTATGGACTAAAATAACCGTGATTCGCACATTTTTTAATTACATGTGACGATTATATCGGGCAGCGATGACGTAAATTCCCGCCATTTTCACCTCATCCAATTTAACTGGTGATGTTTAGAAAAAACTAATTCTAATAAACTGTGACGAGTATAATGGCATGTTCATTCAACTGATTTTCTATCCATCACTCTATTATCGTCGTATTTACTAGATCTGTAAATAAGATGAGGAAGACCCGATGTATATTTTATGTTTTATACACTTAATTCTTAATTTGGGAGTCATTGGAGGAAAAAACATACAGTTTGTTAATTTAAAATAGTGCTGTACTGTTACCTCGTGATGGTGTATAAGTAATTTAATGAATATCGATCTGAAATTATAATTTAAAATTTTATTTTTCCAAACAGTTCTTGGGAGAAAATATAATTTTAATATAGAAGGCCCAATTTCATTTCACAATATTTTTCAGAGGAAAATAATTTTTCATGAAATTTGTGAGCCTATAGAGCCTGAAGCCCATGCCAAATGTTTCGCTTTCACTTCTTAATCTGAAGGGATCCAGATAAGCCATATACAGCCGCTTATAATTTTTCAATTAACTAATAATAGAGGAGTAAGGGAATGGACAATGTTAACTGAAGAGTCCTTCAAGCCCTTACCTAAATCAATTAAAGATTTTAAACTTATATGTTTTAGAATATTATAAAAATGTATTGAAAGGGGGTTTGGGATATTGCTGTTAAGATATTGTTAAATGAGTAGTATGTTTGTTATAAAAAAACGTTATCTTATCCTGATGATATTTACGAATTTTGAATGTTACAATATATGGATAAAATGATTTGTCAATGAATGATTGTTGGGTATTATTTAGAATGTTATGATTTCTGGTTATTATGTCAGACGAAATGTAATGAATGATATAATGAGGTACAGTTATGGAATCGCAATGATATTACCACTGGACAGTTGTCCAATTACAACGAATGTATGTAATTATAATAATAAACCAACTTATGGGAATAATACAATAAACTAATTCTAATTTCCTGTGATATTCCTGTGTATACCTGGCAGCGATGACATAATTTACCGCTATTTTCACCTCATCCCGACCGATCGATTAAAATACGATACTAATCATTTTCGCCTTATCTTCCACATCCACAAATCAATCCCATTCTTCCCATATCTCTGTATTCCCTTCGAATATATCTCACCGTTCCCTCCATAATCTTCGTTCCTCCTCCACGACCTCAGCATGCAAATACCTCAGACATGCCCCACACCCCTCCCACAACCTGCTCCGCGGCCTCCCGACCAACTTCTCAGATTCCCTTCTCGACATCCTCGCCTCCCCATACTCCTCCCTGGACCGCTCTCAGCCTCCAAACTACCACAGCACCTCCCCCCCACGCACCACCCATCCTCCCTGTCTTCGATGTCCCCTAAGGTGCGTGGTTGATGTGTTCGTATTCATGTTTAGCCTGTGTTCCCGGAGAGGAAGGTCGGCCGACGGGGTGGGAGGGATAACAGGCAATCTTGTAAGAGGCTGACGAGAATGGGAGGGGGCTCCGGCAGAGAGAGAGAGAGTTGAAGAGAAGAGCGTTGAGAAAAAGGGACTGGATGATTGAGAGGAAGAGGGAGAGGAGAAAATTAAGGACACGGAGAACTGTTCTTGACGAGGAGGAAGGAGACTATGAGAAAAAGAAGGGACTCCAGATATAAGGCGATTTCATCGAGGGAGATAATTGATTTGATAAATTAGCGGAAACTTACGGAGTGGAGGCGCGGGAAGGATTCTCGCAGGCATTTGTGTTAAAGATGGGTTATGAAAGAGAATATATGTGTGAGAAGAAGTTTGGCGAAGCTTATGCATGTATGGGGGAAAACAAAGATTAATAAGCATATGAAGCTGCGAAATAACAAATCATATTTCTCGTTTTCGAGATGAGAAGCGCGGAATTTGAATACTTACACCAGTTTCGGGCTACTAGCAGCAAACACGGATATATTATATGAAATTCGATTTTCGAGAAACGAATTGTAACTGAAAGTATCCTTCTATCACCGTTTATTCCTTATGGGCTACATTTTTCTAATAATTTCATGATAAGTAAAAAGGTAACCTGATTTCTCTGATTCAACGGTGGTCGATGTATACGTGAAAAAAGTATATTTTCTGCGGGGCGTCGACTTTTTATAATGAAAAAATTAGCAAGTTATGCATCTAATGTTTCTCGAATTTTAAAAGGATATTTCTACGTACTACCTCATACACAAAAGTACCTTGATTTTTGTCGGGGATATGAATATTGACAACTACCGTACTAGTTGAGAGCGGTATGTTGATAAACTCATTCTTAGTTCGTTTGGATCAATTTTGACTTTTCTCTCTCAATGATTTTCTTTTCATAAGATAAAGAATATTTTACCGCGGTATATTCTTAATTCCTCTACATTTTCTTGAGTCAAACTATACTTTATAAATCAGAGATTCTCATTTCTTACAACGATCCTAAATTTAATGACTCTTTTAGAAAAAATATTATGTATTGTCTTACTCCAGTTGTAACGTTGATGCGTCTAATTTCTGACTTTATTAATAAAATGATTACTCTGAATCAATACGCAATTAAAAAGTGTTGTAACAATTGAGAAACAAAACTAAAAAATCCTAAAATTCAGCTACTCGAACGACAATTCAGTTTAGTAATTACCTTCTGATACGAGTAGCATCTTCCTCGCTCGTTAGCATATAATTGAGAATACCTTGTCGCTGACGAACGTCGCCCGCTTTTCTTCATTAATAAGGATTACCTTCACCTGGGAAGAAAAACACGCCTTGACTGAGCGCGCTTCCGAATTTAACGCGGAAACGCATCTTGAAAACACGCTAATTGAAGGAAACTCGGAAAGACGAAAAGAGGAAACGTTAAAAACTCCATTACCGCCGCTTCCTCGTTTAATAGATCGGGGAGGGGAATGGGAGGCAATTAGAGAATGCTCCGGGAGACGATTTTCTATCCGGCTGAAATTATTCATGACTTTGAGGGGAAACGGGAAATAAAAACGTTCCGTAAACGAATTTACGCGACGTTACGTGACGGGAGAGCGGCGGGGACGACGGGAAAAGAGAAGACGCACGATATTCGAAGCGCGGGAAAGGCGTGCGCGGACAAAGACAAAAGAAAGACGAAGAGAGAGAGGAAAACCCGAAAAGGCAAATGCGTCGAGACGGAGGAATAAAAAGCGCACGGGGAACAAAAGAACGCCGATGAATTCGCTCGAAATGAATAATAAATCTTGGATGCGAACAGGAGAGCGCGTTCGCGACCGCACGACAATGCTCTCTGGTGAAACCGGAAAGAAGAACCCGGGGGAAGAAAAACAGAAAAAGGGGAAAGGAAAGAGTTGTGAGATTCTGAAGGAAACAAGGCCACTTCTTATGTATTGCACATGGTCAAGAATGGCGAGGAGGACCGGGAGATAAATATAAATAAGGGCGTTATGTTTTGAAGGAGAAAGCAATGAAAGAGGGAAGTGGCAGACTATGAAGAAGGTTGTTTCTCCCACTCGTGCGTGGACCATTTGTCAATTCGGGGGGCCGGAGATGGCTCACCAGGCGATTTCGTGGTGCTTTTTGGTACATCTAGCTCACAACCATGCGTATCTGGAATCACAACTATAATTTAGATTTGAAAGAAAAACTGGAAAAAAATATGAGTTGGGTTTCAACTTCAGAAAAGGTAATTCTGCCTATCGCATTTATATTCTACTCAAAATTTCTATGAAGTTAGCTCTCGCGATCAAGGAAAAAGTCCAATCCTTGCAAAACTACTGGATTTATATCAAGTTTGTCGAGTTAGATAGGACGATCGTAAATAAAAATACACAAGATACTATTCAAAGATAACATTTACTTCACGAAATATAACAGAAGTATTGATATCGCTATAAACGAACTTTGCATTTCCAATTCTCTTCTTATTGGACAGTTCATATTTTTACCTATGTTTCATTATTTTTATAAGTTCAATAAACACCGAAACCAAATTGCATTTTTTCGTTCGCTGTAGTATGAAAGTCTTGCACGCTCTAAACTTGAAAACCCCTTCTTCACGTCTTTTCATATAGTTTAGTCCCCACTTTACATATCAAAACAAAGTTTCTCTAAACTCATAAATCGCTAAATCTTTGCCGATATACTGCACAGGGCTATAGAAAGTAAACATGACTTGAAAGCACTATAAAGTGCTTCAGCAATGACGGTTAAGGCACCATAATAGATCATAACACTTAATGGAGCGAGTTTGCTGGATTAGGTCGGTTTTGGATAGGCTTAGAGGTATCTTGGTCTAGTGAAATTCTATCTAGTATTGATTTAGGGTAAGTTACGAAAATCTAGTGGGTGGAACAAGTAGGTTCTTGAAATCATTAAACGACCTGATATACAAGCTCTCACGATCCTCTTTAACCTCTACAGACTTTCCTGAATATGCACTATGTAGAAGAATTTACTTAAATTTTGTTTATTAAATCAACAACCATTTGGGATTGTACGATCCTAATAAAGAAAAATATGTTTATCAAAATATAAAACCTGGGAGAACTATGTCTTTGTGATTATTAAATATTTAGCAATGCATAATATTCTGGAACATAAATCATTCTATTGGTAGTCGAAAATGAAACACTTCAATTATGGTTCAGAGCAAGTTGATTGAATGAAAACATTATTTTTCAACCAAGTCAATCAATGAAATGCAATTGTATAACATTATATTAAGTCATTGAGAAGAGCTAATTCTTCCTAGGGATACATTGGCTGTATGAGCGTATTCAAAGTAACTTAAAATGAACCTAAATTCTTAGCATAAGGAGAAACCGAACATTACTACATCAAATAAGCCAACTAAAGTACGCACTTACTCATACAATGGAAGTTGTAGAAACTACTATGAGGAAATCAGGATAGCAATGCACCTAACAGAAGAGTGACAGAAGTAAACAGAGAAAGGGAGAGGGTTGTGAACATAAGACAAAACTGGATACCATAAAAAGGCAGAAGAGATAGAAATGTTAAACGTCATAGACGAAATGGTAGGCGAATGAAATAGGACATAAGGTAAGAGATGGGGAAAATAACAGGATTAAAAGATTAGGGGAGGCGAGAAGGCGGGAGATAGCCGAGGAAAAGTCTGGGAATTCGAGAGAAGAATGGGAGTGGATGATAAAAATAAATAAACCCGGCTTTTGTGCGAGGATAAGTAGGGGATATACAATCGCAGAGGGAGGAACACGTGGGAGAAGGACAAGACCAAGAAAGGTAGAGGGTTAATTGGAGTTTTGGGGCGGATGTGGGTGTATAAATGAATAGGGATGCGAAGAAGGGGCGGGTAAGAGAGAAAAGAGCGAAGGAGAATAAGAAGATGGGAGTGAAGGAAACTCGGAAGGAAGAATAAAAAAGGATCCCAATTTTACGGTCTGACATTTAAGCAGGAGACTTCTTCACGTAATCTTCCCCTAAAACACGATTATTTAGGCGTCAGGGCAAGTTAAGAAATTGGTTTTTGAGAATTATTTTACATATTCTTTTATTAAAAATTAGAGAACGATTCATGCTACCTTATTTTGTCACTACAGTAATATTTGACTGAGAAATACGCCTGGAAATTGCAATATATTACGCTGTTTAGTTACAAAAAATTAAACAGTGTTAACCCTCAGAAAGCAGTCTTTGAAGCATAGGATCCACAATACCTTTGAAGTGTCGAATTCACTGATCTTGTTTGTAGCATCATGAATAGTATTGTTCAGACTATTTTTACACTTAGGAAAAACATTTCCTACCAATTCATCCCTCTCCTCGGATTACAAGCAAGCATAATTTAGCTGAATTGCTTGGTTTTTATTCATCAGTGAGTTTTAAAACGCGCTAAGTGTGCTTATACATTTTGCTTGCACAGTGCTTTGAGCTTTGTCATTAGATACCTACTTGCTATAGCTCCTTTTTGATATATACTCTCTACTTTCAGAGGTGTATTGTGTATGAACTGATTTTTGGATGGCGAAAAAGATAAACGATATTGGCTGAGAGATTGCCGATTGAAATTTTTAAATGAGGAATTTCCACATGAGGGTTATGCGAAATTTTGCTGAGTTGAAACAGCGATTCTCCATCCCAGTTGAATCTGGAGAATAATTTACGAAGGAGCGTGGAATAAGCTCCTTAGTAAATTATTCCCAAGACAGGATTGCCATGGCTGAAGTGGCTCAGAAAAAATAACTGAAAACGGGGGCATAGTGGAGGACCTGTCAAGATTCGGCTACTTCACTGGTCACTTAGTGAATGACTTTTAATGGATGTGAACTTAATTTCTATTGTTTCCATTGCGATCATTTCAGTCCTTGTTAGCAATAATCTAATAAACACAGAAACATCAACGCACGAGTAAGAAATTCACATCCTGCACTGATTGTTGAAATGCTTTAAATCATTGAGACTATGATGTAGCAATGTTTCATTGCAATGAGTGAAAGAAACAATATATTTTAACAGAACCGCAATAAGAAACTAAGACAGCGGTAACTAATTTTCACATTCTAGAAAGTAGTCGTACAAATATCCCCCTATGCTCTTAGGAATAGGAATATGAAGACAACGATGTGGCGTATTTTTACTAGAATATAAAGATTCACTACCGATAATTTTTTGAGACCTAAAATACAGTTCAAATTTTTCGGATACTTGAAAAATTTCTTTCAGCAACATATATGTATATGGTTTTATTGATTTTCTATAAATATAATCCAGAAAAGAATGCAATACCAAATGTTAACGTGAATATGGAATTGGTTAAAACAAAAGGTTCTACTCTTGGGTTGGGAGTCTGTGTGAGGTCATTCTCATTTTGCTATGAAGGGTTAGAAACGCTCATTAGTTCTACATTGGTCTGTCTTTCAATAAAATGATACTGAATAATATACTAGGTTAAGTGACAGCGGCGAAACGATAACGGAAAATTTTCATAGACCATATCTACAGAATTTACAGTACAATGAAAGGTCTACAAACTCATAAGGACTAAAGCTGAAGTCGTGATTTCGGTTTTTCTTCGCTCTGTTGTTTAGGAAAATATTCTTTTTTGTTTTCTGTCCCTCGTGAGGGACTATAACTACATCAAATTCGTCACGATCCAACGGATCCATATCCTAGCTAGTACTCGAACCCTGGACCTAAAGCACAGCTAGACGACCACTTAAACAAGGTCTCCACCAAGACCGGCATAGCGGCAGTAATTTACATCTCCTACACGTCGGCGAGTGGAAACCCACTTCTTAGCCGAGATACTCAAAACACGCGGTGAAAAATATTTTGAAATAAACCGCACTGTATCTTCCCAGTCGCATACAGGGGAGACCCGCTATGCCGGTCACATCGCGGGAATGCACCGCAGAAATAAAACCGTCCAATCGTCCCGGGATATACACGAATGCAGATGCCGCGTGATAGATAGGGGTCGAGGTGAAACTCTTGAGAGCGGAGAGAACACGGGGAAGCGGGGAGAGAGCAAAGGCGTGCAGCTATGAGATGGGATGTCCGCAGATTTCTTGAGCGGAGGATTAGCCGGTCGTGAGTCGGGGGCAAGAGAGAAGTCGGTTCGGTATTGATGGCGAGATTGCGGAGATAGGAGGTGAAACAAGTTCCCAAGGAGGTTTTTCCCTCGAAATGGGAGGGAAGCGAGATGAAGACGCAAAGAGAATTAAACAGGGCGGGAGGGAGGCGGTCTGAATGGGGGACGCAATTAATTTACGTCCCTTAAATAACAAGGGCGTGCTGAGATAGGCTGGATGGGGCTTAATTGCCGAATATAGTAGAGGAAGCGATTTTGCATTTTGCGTGGGCATAGAAAAGATGGGGAGGTTGTCCATTTTACGGGGCCGAATCGCATCCTCAGCTCGAGGCAGATTATAAATGCTTCAAAACAGTTATTCATTAGGTTATTTTATCGAATACGGAAATATTTCTTATTGGGTATTTATCTACGCCGGTACAGTTCTTAAGAAGATCTTTTACATATCACAATTTGTAACAAGTAGTTAAGGAAAACCATGGGGATATTAATCATATTGTATTCTTATCAAATCATCAATATGGTTGTTATGACAGTTACACTCTACAATATCTCAATATTCTCCATAATATCTGGTTAAGGCCAATGCCTTTACTTTTCCTTGACTATCCATAACCATAATCATCACTTCTATTACTTTCTTCAGCAATCCATTTCCTCTCAGTATTTAATCCATCTATGGCTTAATCTCAATTCTATTTCCTCAAGCGTAACCCTTTCTTGTATGACGCAGTTTGATTTACGTATGTCGTTAAATATTTTTAACATTTAAAACGCAGCGTTAAAATATCGAGATGATTCTCTTGCATGATATACAGGTGAAGGTTTGCTGTGACCGCATTTTCACCATGAATAAGTATGCGATAGATATTTTTTTAATTATCAACATGGACTTTTAAATAGCTTGACGATCTATTTCATCGCGAAGCTTTGACCCAGCAGCTTTACGACATTTATCTTCACTGTTATTTTCGAAACACAAACCTCTGGATTGGCGATCCTGAAAATATTGCAATATACAAAAATTAAGAGTTAATTTTTTTCCAAATTTCAGCACCTCTGTCCCTCGATTAACTATGACAAAATGTTAAAAATTCGCCTTTCTACTGCCATAATAATGATTTATACGGAATTGAGATATATAGCGATACATCAATGAGCCGTAAATATATTCCTTTGCAGTTACTTCTAATTATGACTCTCCTGAGAGATTCATATTCTAAAATTAGCATAGGAAATTGTTTTTTTCTAGAGCATCAGAATTCAATATCTGCGATACTCCCTTTACTACATCAAAAGAGAACCATATTTGAGTCCTACGACTCATCACCATCCTCCCGTGCGTCATCTATGGTCGAGTTCAAATCATAAGGAATCCCTCGCGTGGATTGCAACGCAAAAATTACGCTCTCGTAACTTATAACACAAAGAGGGGCACCGGTCTATCAGCCGTACTTTTGAAGAAGAAATGACCTGCAGGAAAAAATGGGGACGGGCGTCTCATACCAATCGGAGAAACTCGATTCGAATTTTCATTTGAGCGAAACAAATTTGTCTGATTGATCGAGCGTAGGAGGCTACAAAAAGCGATCCGGCGGAGGGAATGCAAGAGCGTGGAAGTGATGCTGATGATTGAAGGAGGTGGCGTGAGGAGAGGAGGAAGATGAGGGGACACATAAGGGCGATATATTAAGAGTGTTTTCCTCGCTGGGGAGATGGAATGGGAGGAAAGGGATGAGGGGAAAAGAGAAGAGAGGAATGAAGAAGCACAATGGAAGAAGGAAGGAAGGAGGAACCAGAGAATTCCTTATTTGAGGATCAATATTGAAACTGCTCTTTCTTAAATGCGCATGTTCTTAATTATACCAAATTACGCCGCTCCCTTTCGAGGTAAACACTTTAATAGTTCTTGCTTTTCAAAATGCTCTTCCCATTCAATCAAGCATTCTTATTGATTATTTATATTCTTCTCTCGTTTTACAATACTTCTCAGAAAATTGGTGTAGAGACTATAATTCTAAAATATATAACGTTGAATAGATTATGAGTAAACAATTTATTACGAAAGAATTATCATGGCTTCTACTGGTTTTAACCCGCAGATACAAAGAAACTCTCTCTGATCTTTTAAAAAAAATGCATAATATACAAAGTCTTTTTAAGATATTTCCATTTGGCAAATTTAATAAACAGTGCAAAGTAACGAGTAGGAACGTCTGAAAATTGTCTTTAGTAATATTTACACAATACTACACTTTTTATCAAGTCAAATACGATAAATATTCATTCCGCTGAAATATTCATGATATTAAAACTTTAAAAATTAACCTAAAACAATAAAATGTAACTATGCAAATGATGTGAGAAAAATTATTTTTAATAGATTATATAATATAGATATAATCCTTTGTCACAAGGATATCAAAGGCTGAAACATTAAAAGAAATGTCTACAGACATTTAATAAAAGTAAATCATGGTTTTGCTAGTGATAATAAGAAACCTTTCACTACACAAACCATTCACGGTATTGCTCAATCTAAGAGGGAATATTAATTCAAACAAGGATGGAGCGAAAAAAGAAAAGAGTGCGTATAAAAATATCTGAGTTTAGCGTTGAGAAATAATTCTTAGCGCCAGAAAACTACCTCCTACGGAGATAGATATAAAAATACATTCATTTTGATATTAATACTTAAAACCTCTTAAAATAAGAACTCCCTTAGCATAACATAAAGATCCAATATGTGATACAAGTAGAATTAGTATTTCAAAATATAAAACGTGACAAATTTATAATACTCGTTTACTGTTTTAAACAGTTCAAAATTATTCTTGAGGTCGGGTTCTTGTCTCAAACCCTTGGTGATTATTATTGTCTTACGGCGAGATTACATTTAGATATATACCCCTCGAGCCACCAGTAGTGTATGGGGGGGTATTAACCATCGCCTTTGCTCAATCTAACCAGTTCTAGCTTAGCTTCTCTAATAGTTTGCGACGGAACGAACAGGAGTAACTATCTGGTTTAACGTTTACTTCCTTGTAATACTTTATCGATTTCAGTCGGAGATTTCTTTAATTGTTTACCGGAACTAAAATTCCTATTTTCTTTGTCTAAAAGTTCTTAACTCAAAATGGCCTCTGTTTCGCCTAGCCTCTGCAGTTATTACATGATAACTGAACTCGTAGTTAATGGATCCTACACGAAACGGATACTCAAAACGTACGGAAAGGGAGCCATTGAATAAGGAGGAGACGACAGAGAGAAAGGGAATCGGAAATAAGACGGAAGAGGAAAGACACGGAGAGGGAAAATGGAGCAGAGTAAGGATGCTGGGGCACCGGAAATTAGTAGAAGTGGACTGGGCGGCAGAACGTGAGATTACTCTCGATCGATCGGCGATGGAAAGAGAGGAATAGTAAAAAGGGAGGAAAATGCTCGGAGCAAGTGGTTTCGGTGGAAAAACAGGGCGGGATGAGCAACTGATTGAAATGGACGGCCTTTTAAGAGGAAGCGAATAAAATGAAGATTGTCTCGGCGGAGTGAATCACGTCCTCGGATACTACATGCGGTGTCCAATATGGCGAGTCGCGGACGTGTAGTAAACTTGGAAGCAAATTATTCTTCGCTCGTACAAAGCGGACGAAAAACTTCCGCGAATGAGACGGGAAGTGGACTTATTTATGGGCTCTGATGAGAGCGATTGGGATTTAGAAGTGCTTCTTCCACTTTTCTATATGGTTAACTGGGTTCAAAAAGAAAGACTCTATAGTATACTCGGAAGCTAATCTCCGTATACTCAGGCAGTATCTATAGTAAGGTAACATTTGGACCGAATCACAGCGAAACCAAATATTCTTGTGGCAAATCTTGAACGAGGAAACAGCAGGGTGATTTTTTTCTGGAATAGAGACTGGGAAACTGCTGCTCACGAGTCACATACGGATCTTAGGGCACGTATGTGTAGTTGTGCATGAAGAATTTTAAATAAATTGTTTTCTAGCTTTCAATAACACCTGGGTGCAGCTACAGACATGAATAAAGAAGAAGAAACTTTTAAAAGTGTAGGGTTCCATTTACTGTGACGAGGAACCAAAATACTGACGTCAACTCAAAAATAAAAACGATTGCTAGAAACAGAACGTACTGAGATAAATGAAACAAGTTTTTACAAAACTTTTGCACTTAAAGATGCCTTGAATGAATATATTCAATAATGTAGTTATAGCTATATAGCAATAATATGAATGATTACATTTTTGTTATTTTAAGTCTATACCCCCGGCAGTGATGATGTGGATAATCATTTTCCTCATTTGAGGAAATATATTTATATATGAATATAATTTTTTCAACATCGCTTTTCTAAGAAATTTATTATCTCAAGGAAAATAGGAAAATATTTGGCTTTTTTGGTCTTAAACCTTTTAGTGGCCTGTTCTGGGACAAAATTTCCAATTGCCACTTTCGGTTGATTGCCTAATTCAAAATATAATAGGTATAGTTGAATTGAAGAAACAATATTACAGTATTTCCATTCTAAATATTTTCAAGACGTACCATGATTAAATTCAACTATTTAAATATATATTTTTAAGAATCCCGACTTCGCAGCAGAAGCATATTGTATCGCAATTAAAAACTGTTTTTTGGCCATTGGCGGAGCTGTATCTGGAGAGGGAGAAAACAAAATCTCAACATATTATAAAAGAAAAATCTCCGTGAAAATAACACGATTCAGATTCATATTAAACACAACTGATAAAGATTTTCATTAACGGAAACCCATTTTTTTAATTAAGCAAAAGAATGAGCAAAAATACATCAAAGGCACATTTGTATTCATTAAGAAATACATTCCTCAGGAAAAAGTGGGATTAAAATAATTCCATGGGGGATATGTCACATGAGATAAAGGTGTCTTTTGGTTTCGAAGATACAATATGGAATCAAATCAAATAGCTTCCGGGAAATCAAAAGGAAAACCATTTCGTGGAAACATTTACCATGTATTCTTTCTAAATGATATCAGTACATTTTTAAACAGTTTGCAAAATAAGAAGATCGTTTAATAGCCGAATAAATGTGAATTTAATCTCAGTTAGATGGAATCCATATTGAATACCCGTCATTCAGTCAAGGGTATCGCGAATTTAATAAAGTATCAACCATTACCCAGATGTACCGATACAGTACCAATCAATAGCATCTCTTCCGCACACCTGTTCATACTGACACGCTCCCATAAGATCAGGAACACATCTGCTCTTGTCTCCGTCAAGATTCGAACTCCTGTCTCAGAAATCCGTGAAAAAGTGCCCTTCGAGACACTTCGAAAAAATCACTCGGAAATCCGAACCTTTCTCAAGTTCAACTTCCACAAGTTTCCTCCCTATGTGTACCCCAGCGTAAACATCTAGAACCAAATATATGTTGAGAGAGGAAGTACATAATTCCAGCCATATAAGAGCCACGACTTTTTTTCCCTAAGAGTTTTTTAATTTATTTATCGCCGCATTATATATGCGGGCTCGTGCAGGGCCCTTAAAGTCCTCCGTGGGGGGAAATAAAAAAAAGGACCTCGGTATAGTTACGCGTCCGACCAAAGAAGGATGGGGGAGTAAAAATCCCCGCGGGACTCCCGCTGGGAGTATAAGGAGCTTGGCGGTAAAGGGATATTTGTAGCCGAAGACAGGAGGTGTGGGGATGGGGAGGAGGAGATAAGAATTTCAGGGGAGGAGGTAACAGGATTGAGGAGGTGCAGCTCTGAGTTGCTGTCAGATGGATGTGAGGAGCATCATCAACATGCCAGGAGGGTGGAGGAGGCTGTGTAACTTGGTGAAGTGTAACGAATCTTGTAATCTCCAGATGGTCTTCCCTTTTTATGCCTAACCAACCCGTCCCTCCCCCTTTCCCGACTACATATAGCTGCGACAGCTCCCTTCCCCAGCCCTCCCATCTCCTTTTTTGTACCTTCTCCCCCTCCCCATCGCTAACACTCGTCTTGTCTTCCTTTTTCCTCATTCTCCCTACCCTTATCTTGACGTTTCATCTTCCTGCGTCCACCCACTCCATCTCTCTCATCTTCTACCTCTTCTAGTGTGACCTTACCTTTATCGTCGAGTGCCTGTTTTTCGTCTTTTTCCTCTCTCCCTTCCTTCCCTTTCTCTTCCTCGACCTTTTTCTCTTTTTCCACTGTAAATACTCCATCTTTTCCTCTTTTGAGGGCGTTAGGTTGGTAAACCTGTATTGCGAAAGTAAAGGGTTATTAACTCGATGTCTTCGTAAATATTTCTTCTACCGTTAGCTTATATTAAAAGCCCCTTCAAAGATGCGCTGTATGTAAGTTAAGTTCGGGAACGCGATGGATTATTTAAGATTTAAATAAATCTCTAGTTTATTAAAAAGATAATTTTGAAGTTTTATTTTTAGAGGTGAGCATCCTAAATCAAGTTCCCTATATCAACCCATTTCCTCATGAAAATTACTTTATCTTCCTTGAACAATGAATTGGAGAGGTGCCTGTTATTTTTTACGATATTTATACCATGACATTACTTAAGGTGATGAATTAGAACAAGTGATAGTATCTATTGTTAAAAATTATTAACACACGTGCATTACCCGCCTTAACCCGCCAATAGCTTATTTTTCTGAATATTTAGAGCTATACATCGTGCTACGTCAGCGGCTAATAGTAGATTTCACACACAGATTTAATTTATACTGGAAGCAATTAAGCCTAGTTGTCCGTACAGAAAACTAGAAAATGGCATCAAAGCCCAATGTCAAGAAGTTACCTTATTTCAAAACTCTGTAATTTAGAATTAACATATGAAACTATTATTGGTATATAATGATTAGAAAATTCGCAAACGGAATAAGTAAAGGAAGAACTAATTTAATTGAGGATAGATCTTTCATTACTGCACCGAGTTATATTTCTTTGAAAGACTACCGTTGGACAATAATAGAAGTTCGTCGGGGATGAAAATTTAAAAATAACCTTTTTTCTCACAATCAGCTCTAAAGGTGTCATTAAATCGTTTTTTCATATTACTTTTCCGATTTTCTATGATTTATTCTCTTATTATATTTATTGAGAAAAAAAAATATACCTGTGATTAAAAAAATAAATAATAGAAAACATAGCATAAAGCTTTTAATTACTCCATATTATTTACATAAAATGCACAAAAATAAGCAAATTCTATACAGTATATCCATTTGATCCTAGCAGTACTTTTATCAATGTATACTTAACTGCGAACGAGTTCTTCTCTAAATACTTCGAAAAGATCTAATTAAGTACAAATCTGTAATAAATACATATACCGAGCGCGATTGTCGTTACTTCGATTTTCATCGTGAAGACAAATATTGTCCGATAAAATTGAAAATTCATAGGAATGTTTAAAGGGCAGTTAGCGAACTGTTTATGCGGATAATAGTCAACTGCTATCATTAACGTATCTCTAATCTGAAATATTGATTTGCTGCGATCATCCACATCGATAATACAAAACGGAATGGTGACTCAAATTAACTGCAGTACCTTTCCAATATGATAACGCTCTCGATTCCAATAGCCGATGGATATAACGAGTATCTGACTAGTAACAGATTTAGTTCTGGAACCATAATAGCTCATTATATCGTGACGCGATTACTTCTCGTACGTTTTTATCATCTCCTTGTTCTCCAACGTCGTTGCCCCTGCCTTGCTCGCTGTTTTCGATACAAGGTTCCAATCTCATTGTTGTCTTTATTTTTTCACGTATAGATTTCACGGAAATAACCTCTCAGCTTTTAAATTTTCATTAGAAGCACTAATATTCACTTCACCTCACATTCTGCGAAAAAAAAAACAGTTGTATTATTGTGTGTTTTTAGACTGCTAATTGTTCTTTGGTACAGCATAGAGAATAGAATAAGTAGCCTACTTTTGTAGCAATCATTTTCGTGGTTGTGATGATATGAAAACTACTGAGGTATGAGCATTGCTGCATAATGACACTGGCTCTTTGCATGGAATGCTAATAAAATTGTTACTCACACAGGCATTGTGATTTAATAACGTGAGCACATTATGCTTTCAACCTTTTGGTTTGGAGAGGAAAGCAAAGGCAAACTACCTCACTCCTCATCTTGCCTAGTAAGCCTCATTACCCTCTTACTCATATCCCTCTTAGTAGTTAATGTTTGAGGGGATGAGGTTCCAACTTGCCTTCGGGTTGAATACTTGACAGGAAGAAGATAGCAAATAAGCTCAAAGTTAGACCAAATCATTGAAAGTTTTATTTTGTATTTTTTTTCACCTCTCTTGACACTCCTTACATTTTCCCTTTTTATCTACCCTTCTTCTTTCATTACTTCGCTTTACTTTCCCTTTCGCTCCTTTCGTAATCCTCTTAGTTTTATTTCCCTCCATTTTCCCTAATTTTTCCACCCCCTTCTCCCTAATTGATAGGGCTCTCCCTTCCTCCTCCAACACGGCAAACTTGTCCTCTTTCCCTGCGAAACGGTCCTGTCCTTCTCTTCCCTCTTTCTCCTCCTCCTTGTACTCTTGTCAGACAAGACTCTTGTAAGGTGGTGGCGGGCTGCTTTGGGGTTCCGGGCGTTTGGTTCCCCGAGGCAGGGGAAGAGATTGTGCAGTTTAAGAGGGAGGAAAGTGAAATAAGAGCTTGGGAAGGAGAGCCTGTGGTGCGCTGGAAGATTCCGAAACATTCCCAGCCAGCGAACCATTTTTACTCGTTTAATACACGCAAGCCCAGGTGATAATAACCGAACGATGGTTATGCCACGAGGTTTCGCGAAGGAGGAAAGAGATGTAAAAATGTGCTTTGAGAGTAAAACGGATATATATTTTTATATTTTCAAGTGACGAGAACGCGGAGAAAATTCAATAAGAATTTACCCACACTACAGCATGGCATATATTACAACAGTCCTATACGCAGATTAACGAAACCTATAGCACCATGATCTCTCTATATCGGAACATTATTGTTTTCTTTTTTACAAATAAGAAAAGTGAAAAATTGGGGCAAGACTGGGACTCGAACTCAGGTCTCTCACTTTCCAATATTGTTATGCTATGAATAATGAAACCTTAAACCATTAAAAAATTTAATGATGGATTAATACTATTTTTATTATTCATACCATAATAAAGGAATTCCACTAACATATATGATATAGTCGCTTCTACTAAATGTACTATTATAAATGTCCCTTCAATTAACTTCTAAAAAACATTTTTAATTATTTTCGTGTTTTAGCTGGGATTTTGATATTATGAGTGTAGAGTAACGACGAGTAGATTCCCTAGACTAAAATTTTCCTCCTGAATACCTCATATTTCTAAAATCCTAAGTTTCCAGATGACAAAGAGATATATCTAAAGACTAGGGTATATAAGAATGAAACATATATCCAGCCTCATCCTAAAATTAGACGCCCATTTTTCTCTTTTCTTTGCATTTGGTGTCACAAGAAATTCTACTTGCAGCATGTATAGTAATAAATAAATAAAAAAATAATTCATAAACTAGTCTCATTGGGTATTTAATATATACCAGTTGGATAAAAGCACTAACAGTTGGAAGGGAATAATCCAACGATAGAAGACCACTTCTGAAGCAAATCTGGCACCTGAAGCAATTAGTGGCTGACTAAGAAATCAGCAACACAAGGGACTTTTACGCTGATAAGGCGATGATCCAAATCTGCATGAGCAACATAATAAA
The DNA here is from genome assembly GCA_947579665.1 of Sympetrum striolatum. Taxonomy (NCBI): domain Eukaryota; kingdom Metazoa; phylum Arthropoda; class Insecta; order Odonata; family Libellulidae; genus Sympetrum; species Sympetrum striolatum. The sequence goes on from OX388348.1 coordinate 69,009,660, forward strand.
TCACGAAGAAAGGGAAGAAAAACAAAGAAAAATTTAAGGAACAAAAGGGAGAGGACGAGACAATAAATCCTCTGGATTCGCAGGCGAACCGGTCGCAGGAGAAAAAGAAATTAAAAAACAACATCGCACCGAGTCACCCAGATAAAGAGACATGTCACATCTTTGAAAAGGGACAAAAAAGTGAAATTAAACGCGTCGCGAAAAAACCGAGCTTTCGTCATAAGACAATATCTTCCTCCGGCGAATTTTTTTCAGACTCATAATTAAATCCTTCTTCCATGTTACATTAGTCCCATAAAATGCCGCTCTGTATCCTTTCTGATCCCTCAATCCGACAACTTTCCGGCATTTTTTCATATTTGCTTTCGTTCTCCGACTCTCTCCTACTTCGGGGTGAATTTATTACGTAGCGCTTAATCTCAATCTGCCTTAACAACCGCACTTCTCGGGCTCTACTTCCCTGTCGCGTATCTTTCGTGCGATCGCTCTAACCCTTTGGTGCTCACTTGGTGCTCGCTCAAGTCTCGTTTAACACGTGAAACTGCCCGCGCTTTCAGACCGAAGCCTTTTAAAAAGGGAAAGAAGGGAAAATAACAAGTAAAGCCTGAAGCTGAAAAGGAAAGAGAACTAGGATATAGTACAGTAGATGTGTTTCCTTATTCTTCATCTTTGTGACATATTTCCATATGTTCTGGCAAACGAAAAATTCGCTTCGTTATGTTCTTGGAAAAAAGGAATATAATTTTTTCTTCTTTTTTTCATCACAATAAACTAACATTCCTTTTCATGTTATGTTCCAAGTCATAAGGAAATGATAATATTAAAATGAAAATTTTTTCATATCATTTACAACACTTTTACATACCTGTGTTTCTTTATACTTTAGAATTTATAATTGATTACATGTTATGCATCGTATGTCTCTGCTAATGATTTTTTCATTTACTTATAATTCAAAATGTAATCATCAAGACTGACTAGACCTACAAGAAAAAAAAATGCTCTACGTAGTAAAATAAAATACTGCGCTACTTTAAAACAACTGCTCAAGTCGATCAGAGGAAGCAGTAAGGAAACACCAGTTGATGAAATAGAGAAATAAACAAATATGTATGTATTTGTTACGTCTTTCGCTAAAGGCTTCTGGGATTTTTGTTTATCGTTTTTTGTCGTGTTAATTCAAAATTGCTTCGTTTTTTAGTTGCGTTACATATAATGTTTTACAGAACTAATAGATAATGTACAATATTTTTTGTCCTTATAACCTTTATAATATATTCTAACTTTATTTCCTTAATTGTCAAGTTTATGTAGTGTATTCTAACGATATATTATTATTGTTATCATTAAAGGACATTATTTGGCAAAATTGAGACTTTTAATTCCCATATTCCATTTAACCAATTACTTATAAATTACAATTTCTTAGATCCAAGACCTAACCATTTAAACAATATACTAACGATCTCAGGAATACATGCAACTGAAATCAAAGGGGAGTTACGATCATAACTTTCCGTGTGTATTGGACAATCTTAGAGATTAATTTATCTACAAATTATCTATACGTGAACTTCATTTACATATAAACTTGAAAGGAAAGGATAACAACTTTGATTGGATTTCCAAAATAATTACCGACGTGACACGATGAATAATGAATTTCGCAATTGAAACGAAATAAACGCCATTAAAGTTCCTTTTGTGATAACATCGAGTAGGTGGATATCTGCCGAAATATTTCAAAATAGCAGGTGTTGTATCTTGAGCGGAGGAGTTAATATAAAGGTGGGAAACTTTCCACTCAGAGACGGGGATATTCATCTCGAGAAATACGAATAGATTTATAGGAGGAATCCAAGTCTGTATTTTTCGACTTCTCGGAAGCCTCTCGAGAAAATAAGATCCATCCGAGGAGTCCTTGGGAGAGGAATATTTTCCTATAATGGCCTTCCCATTCAGCGACGGGATTTAATTCATTCGGATAGCCTCCAATTACTTCGGCCAACCCTTCCGCTAGAATCCCATTCATTCCGACTCAATTTTCCCCCATTTTCATCCGTCCGACGCTCGTTTTCTTACGCCCTCGGATCTTATTCTCCCTTAAGAAATTTCCGCCTCCCTTCCCTCTTTTCTCCCCGCCATTTCCTCCCTCCCTTTGTCCCTTTCTTCCTCCTCCCAATTCTTTCTCTCATTTCGCTCGACCTCTGCGCCTAATTGGATAGAAAATGAGACGTTTATGTCTCGATCCTCTTCGGACATCAACGTCGCTGTTTGTCAACGAGATCTGCCCATTCTGCATCCCAGAAGCGCGGTTCGAGCGATCGAGAGACTTGATTATAGTCATACGATACCGGAAAATTCCAAATCCGTGGGGGGGCGCCATCTGTTTCGGGAAATTCGTTCTGCCCTGCCTTCCTCATCACAATAGTCCTTGTTCGAAAACAGGGCGGAACCGACATTCAGATTCCGGCTGTGGGGGCGTAGTGGTTAGCTAGCGCTCCAACCCCAAGGTCCCGGGCTCGAATCCCTGCTAATCGGATTTTTCTGGTTGGGGAATGGTTATGTGTGTTTGTAAAGAGTAATTATTATTGAAATGGAAGTAATTGGGATATTTTTTCCTGTTTCTATTAGGGTATTTATTATTTTTATTATTACTCAAATAAATTTCAAAATGAAAAGAAATGATAATATTCTCCAGAGTTTGAAGCTAACAAAGCCGTTTAAAATTACTATCCCTTGTATGGTAGAAACTCTTTTAAAAGTATCATACCTACAGAATTTAATAAATATCGTTTGGAATTATTAAATCTGAATTCCGTAAGAAGTTCAGAAGTGGAAATTAAAAACTGGCTTATCAATATATTAATGTTAATTAAAATATAAATATGCTGTTAAATGTTAACTCTTCATATATCAACCCTTACAATCTTTAATTTAGTTTTTAACAACAAGTGTGTATTCATATAAATATATATTACTATATATAAAGCTGCAAATCCGACTCATTCATACAAATTCCTGGGCATTTCTAATCTAGCTGGAAGACTGAAATTTTCAAGAGAGATTTATAATTGACAGTCGAGTTGGGAAAAAATCGAAAATGTACAGATTTTGTCCTAGGTTTGAGCCCAGAAACGATTATATTTTTCTATGTATTTAAACGGGGAAAACGAAAAATGGCCATGCAGAGCAAATTTCTTTCGTTCATAAAAATATGAAAATGTAATCGTAAAGCAGTGGGACTTGGTCTATATTACGTCTAAAAGATCAAAGTTTTCTTTTCTTGCGACCGATTTTAACATTCCTGCGCGAAATTTGCAAAATTTTAGTTTGAACGCCAATTTTTTACGTTTTTTTCTCCTCATTTTGAAAATAAAATCTATGGCAACAACCATTGTTTCAATCGAAAACAAGTTTGTTTACGATCCTATTTTCATACGCCATGATAAAGGTTTGATGCATTTTTAATTATTTTAAATCTTTCTTTCGATACATGTTATTAATGAATGCTGAAAAATGTAAATTTCATCAAAATAGACAGTGAATATCTGCACGGTCAATGAATCAATCGTGAATGCATGCTGTGATAACATAAGTTTATGTAGAGAATACGAGACCATTAACAACGAAGATAATCGTAAAAGTCATGTAAGTAGTAAGAATATTCTAGAATGAGGTACATAGATACGAATATAAATTAATAAATAGTGATATTAATGTAAATTAAATGGTTTAACAACAGTCTTTAGAAATAACATAACTGCAAGCAATACAAATCATTAAATTAACGAGCACTATAGTTTAGTAATATATATTTCATAGCTCACTTAACCAAATATATTTATCGTATACTGAACTCAGACAAAAAAGTTCCATGTATGTTTCACTTTCGTACTATATACATTGTGATGTATTGTCACCGAAAAGCTCACACTGGAAACCAAACCCATTGCTGCCCGCCTTTCTTGAAGGACCATGTTATCATTGAATATCAAGAAATTGTAACTTTCATCTTAGTGAACAACAAATATCTATTCAGGAAATACATGGTATCATTGATCGATATTAGGATATCGTTGTTCTTCGTATATGGTGGATTTCTTTTCATGTGTGAGTTCTGTGCATATTATCATATGCCTATTATTTTTCTTATTTCCTATTTTAATTACATATAGTTATTGTATCATCCTCTCCAAAGAGAATTTAAAATTAAGTTCTATTTCTACGATTTTTTAATTAATACGTAGTACACAATTAGTACATAGTATATTACGTAATTCAACCTTCGTCAAAATGAAAAACAAAAATCTACACATTAAATGCACTGATTTCCTTGAAAGACCTGCTGATTACGTCGTTCTTCGTGTTCGCTGGATATTTTTTCGTTAGTATAAACAACTTTTGCATGTATCAATGTATGAATATTATTTTTCCATCTTCTCCAAATGGGCTTTAGAATAAAGTTCTTTTTCTACGTTCTTTAAAACTATTTACACAATTACGTTGAATATTGTCTATTTGTTTATCTAATTAGAAACGGAGCTCATTGTTGTGGTAGACGCCATTTAATGAACATAGGATTCAATAGCAGTATGTCTTGCACTGAACCGAATACTACACAGGTAATCGTATATTTATTTTCCGCATTTTTATCTTATGCTGATTTTTATTCTAACTTTACTGTGTTTGGCGTATTTCCTAAATATAATTTCACGAATGCGTATTCATTAATGGCTCCCGTATCACATAAACGTGAAAGGCTTTCGAAATAATTATTTTACTATCATATTATTTGTTGAATCTCGATCTCACTCATTTGAAAATTATGTTATAGAATAGACAGTGGTATAATTAAATAATTTTTCTTTCTATATATGTTATTACTAAAGGTTGAAATATGTAACTTTCATCAAAATGGACAGCGAAAATCTGCACGATAAATGAATTATTCGGGAATACATACTGTGATAAAATAAGTTTATGTAGAGGACAGGAGATCATAAATCAACGAAGATAATCGGAAAAGTCATGTAAGTAGTGAGATTATTCGAGGATAAAGTTAAAAATCTACACTGAATATATTTAGGGGGAATAGGAAAGCAATTTAGCTTATAAATTCTTATTAGTTACTGGCAAAGTAAGTATTATACGGGATCAAGTCTACCTATACCTTAGAAAAATTAAGTGCAACTGAAATTTACATAATCCTAAAATAATAATTTCTGAATATTAATGTAAATTAATAGTTTTAACGACAATCTTTAGAAATAATATTAATACAAACAATACGAATCATTAGCATCAAGACCACTACAGTGTAGTGATATTTCACTTCATAGGTCACTTAACCAAATCCATTTATCATATACTGAATTCAGAATATAAAGTTCCATTGAAGAGCAATTTAGCTGAACATTCTCATTAGTTACTGACGAAGTATACATTATACCGGATTAAGTCTACCAGTACCTGAGTAAAAGTAAGTACAACTAAAATTTACATAATCAAAAAATATTAATTTCTGAATATTAATGTAAATTAATAGTTTTAACGACAATCTTTAGAAATAATATTAATACAAAAAATACGAATCATTAACAGCACGACCACTATAGTTTAGTGATAGTATTTCACTTCATTCTCACTTAACTAAATGCATTTATCATATACTGTATTATGCCTAAAAAGTTCCTTTGTCATGGCCTTTTCCTATTCCTTGTTGGATTAATATGTTTCGTCTTTCCTATTTTAATTGCATACAATCATTCTGTCAGCCTCTCTAATTCACCTCAAATTATATTCCCATCTTCTGCAAACGGGCTTTAGAATCAAGTTCCTTTTCTACGTTCTTCAAAATTATTTAAATAGTAGCGTTGCCTATTGTCTATTTGTTTATTAATATTCTTACTTTACTTTTTTTGTCATATTTCCTTAATATAATTTTACGCATGCGTATTCATTAATGACTTCCGTACCAAATAAACGTTAAAGGCTTTCGAAATAATTATTCTATTATTATATTATTTGATGAATCTCGATCTCGAATTTCAAAATTATGCATACGATTGACAGTGGTATAATTAAAAAGAAACGTACATATAATATATAGACCCATAACTCAGGGTAGTATCCCTAGATAATTATCTTTGCTTGCAGTTTGCAAGCACCCATTTACTAGTTACTATATATAAAGCTGCAAATCCTACTGATTGACACAAATTCCTGGGCATTTTTAATCGAGCTAGAAAGCTGAAATTTTCAGGAGAGATTCATAATTCACTGTCGAGTTGGGAAAAAATCGAAAATTCCCAGATTTTGTCCTAGGTTTGAGCGCAGAGAAGATTATATTTTCCAATGTATTTAAACGGGGGAAACGAAAAATGGCCATGCAGAGCAAATTTCTTTCGTTAATTAAAACGTGAAAAAGTAATTGTAAAGCAGTGGGACTTGAATAGCTAGTGGGACAGAGAATCGAAACTCAAGCAGCCTATATATATGAACATTATCTATCGAAAACATAAATGAGTTTTACGGAAAATATCCTGGGTTCGATGCTAGGTCAAGGCAAAAATCGGCCGTTTAAAATGCATTGTGGCGATTTTTAAGATTTTTTTTGGACCCTTTCCCGATGGCATGGAAACTCGAAATTCGGCATGGAGTTGGAGATCAATAATAGATTTCAGAATCAAATTTTAGATATTCGCTGATGGTCCTTGGTTCGATCCCAGAGGGCCATTTAAATTCCTCAATGCATTTCTTACGGAGATAACGGAAACAAATTATAGGTACTTCCCGGCACGATAAAGACTTCAAACTTTGCACTAAGAAAGATTAAGTGTATACAAATCAAACTGTGCATTCCCAGCTGTCAATGTGTCCTGGGTTCGACACCAGGCGTCTCTAATATCAGTAACTGATCCGATTTTCAATAATTATTTAGAACCCTCTCCCAACAACATAGAAACTTGAAATTCGGCATGTAGATAGAGATCATAAGTAACTTTCAGAAACATTTTTTAGATTTCCATTTCAATAACATCAGAAACCTTTTTTTAAATATCGAAGATCGTCCTTGGTTCGAGTCCCGAAAGCCATTTACATTCGTGAACATTAGAGTGTCTTTTGAGGCAGTTTATAGGCTTTATAGGCTAGGCTTTATTGGCTAGGCTAGGCTTTATTGGCTAGGCTAGGTTTAGAGGCAGCCTTTATTTCTGCTTGAATTTTCACACATAGTTAGAGATTGTGATCTTCTATTGTGTTTCATAGTAGGTTTTCCAGTAAGACCCGTGTTCGATGCCAGACGATGAAATTTCAGCGAATTTTAAGAAAAAATTGAATCTTTTTTTTTTCTTATTAGACCGTCCCGATGTGATGCCGATATGAAATTAGTATTGCCGATCTGCTTGCAGTATGCAAGCTACATTTTACTCGTTACTATATATAAAGCTGCAAATCCGACTCATTCATACAAATTCCTGGGCATTTCTAATAGAGCTAGAAGGCTGAAATTTTCAGGAGAGATTTATAATTGACAGTCGAGTTGGGAAAAAATCGAAAATCTACAGATTTTGTCCTAGGTTTGAGACCAGAAACGATTATATTTTTCAATGTATTCAAACGGGAAAAACGAAAAATGGCCATGCAGAGAAAATTTCTTTCGTTAATTAAAATATGAAAACTTAATCGTAAAGCAGTAGGACCTGGTCTGTGTTACGTCTAAAAGATTAAAATTTACTTTTCTTGCGACCGATTTTAACATTCCTGCACAAAATTCGCAAAATCTTAGTTTGAACGCCAATTTTTTACGTTTTTTTCTCCTCATTTTGAAAATTAAATCTATGGCAACAACCATTGTTTGAATCGAAAACAAGTTTGTTTACGATCCTATTTTCATACGCCATGATAAAGGTTTGATGCAGTTTTAATTATTTTAAATGTTTCTTTCGATATATGTTATTAATGAATGCTGAAAAATGTAAATGTCATCAAAATAGACAGTGGATATCTGCACGGTCAATGAATCAATCGTGAATGCATGCTGTGATAACATAAGTTTATGTAGAGAATACGAGACCATTAACAACGAAGATAATCGTAAAAGTCATGTAAGTAGTGAGATTATTCTAGAATGAAGTACATAGATACGAATATAAATTAATAAATAGGGATATTAATGCAAATTAAAAGGTTTAACGACAATCTTTAGAAATAACATAACTGTAAGCATTACGAATCATTAGTTTCGCGAACACTATAATTTATTAATATATTATATTTCATAGCTCACATACTGAACTCTCATCTAAATGAACAATAAATATTTAATCAGGAAATACATGGTATTATTGATCTATGTTAGGATATCGTTGGTTTACGCATATGGTGGATTGCTTTTCGTGTGTGTGAGTTTCTGTTGTTTTAATTTTATGCCTATTATGTTTATTCTTTCCTATTTTAATTACATATAATTATTCTGTCATCCTTTCCAAAGAGAATTTAAAATTAAGTTCTTTTTCTACGTTTCTTTAATTAATACGTAGTACACAATTAGTTCGTAATATATTACGTAATTCAACATTCATCAAAATAAAAAAACAGAAATCTACTCATAAAATACACTGATTTCCTTCAACGACCTTCTGATTTCGTTGTTCTACGCTGGATAATTCTTGGTTAGTAAAAACAATCTTTGCATGTATCATTGTATGAATATTATTTTCCCATCTTCTCCAAACGGACTTTAGAATAAAGTTCTTTTTCTACGTACTTTAAAACTATTTACATAATTACGTTGCCTATTGTCTATTTGTTTATTTATTAGAAACGGAGCTCATTGTCGTAGTAGACAACATTTAATGAATATAGGATTATTTTGCAGAATGTCTTGCACTCAACCACATACTACACAGGTAATCGTCTATTTATTCCGCATTTTTATCTTATGCAGATTTTTATTCTGACTTTACTTTGTTTGGCGTATTTCTTTAATATAATTTTACGAATGCGTATTCATTACAGACTCCCGTATCTCATAAACGCGAAAGTCTTTAGAAATGATTATTTTACTATCATATTATTTGGCGAATCTCGATCTCACTTATTTGAAAATTATGCATACAATAGACAGTGGTATAATTAAAAAAAAATTCTTTCCATATATGTTATGACTGAAGGTTGAAAAATGTAACTTTCATCAAAATGGACAGCGAATATCTGCACGGTCAATGAATTATTCGGGAATACATACTGTGATAACATAAGTTTATGTAGAAAATACGAGACCATTTATAAACGAAGATAATCGGAAAAGTCATGTAAGTAGTGAGATTATTCGAGGATTAAATTTAAAAGTCTACACTGAATCTATATAAGGGGGATAAGAAAGCAATTTCGATGAAAAATACTCATTAATTACTGATGAAGAACGTATTATACCGGATCAAGTCTACCTATGCCTGAGTAAAAGTAAGTACAACTGAAATTTACATCATCCTAAAATATTACTATCAGAATATTAATGTAAATTAATAGTTTCAACGATATTATTTAGAAATAATATAACTGCAAACAATACGAATCATTAGCATCAAAATCGGTATAGTTTAGTATAGTAGTATTTCACTTTATTTTCACTTAACCCAATGCATTTATCGTATATTAAATTATGTCTAAAAACTTCCTTTGCAATGGCCATTTCCGATTCCTACTTTATGGCGTTATAATTAATAACAATATTCATAACATCTCTGATGAAAGCAGGAAGATCCCAATTACAACCAATTCAATAACTAATACTATTAACAAAGACACTCAACCATTCTATAGCCAGAAAAATCTTGCTAGCCGGAATTCGTACCTTGGTGTTGGAGTCCTAGCACAGTGACCACTTTCTCACCGCACTCGGTGTGTTTGGTATTTTGCCCTTAGTTTCTCTTAAGATCGACAGATAAGCTCCATGCGTCCTGTCTCGCGTGCCACCTCATAGTGTGGCTTCTTTAGATGATGTTCCTTTTAGGAGGGGAAGCTTTAAGTAACGTATGCCTCAATTTCATACTACATACATTGTGATACATTGTAACCAAAAAGCTCATACGGGCAGCTAAACCCGTTGCTGCCCGCCTTTCTTGAAGGACCATATTATAATTGAATATCAAGAAAGTGTAACTTTCATTTAAATGATCAACAAATATCTACACAGGAAATAAAATTATATCCTTGAACGATGTTAGGATTATACGTATATGTTGGATTGCCTTTCGTGTGTGAAAATTGTGCTTTTAATTGTATGCCTATAATGTATCGTCTTTTCTATTTTAATATCATATATTTATTCTGTCATCTTATCCATACAGAATTTAAAATTAAGTTAAATTTTCGTTTTTTTAATTAATACGTAGTACCTTACGTAATGATATGGGATACTGCTGGGGAAACGATAAATGTCCATGAAGAACCAAATGTTTTCATTCACATAAGCATGAAAAATGTACGTACAGTGGAGAGTATTTAACTAAATTATACCTCAAAGAGGAATTTTCATTTTTCCTGCATCCAATTTCGCCATGTCGGCAACATCTTAAATTAAATACAAATTAATACTGTTTTTATTTGCACCCTTCCCAAGATAAAAACTTTGGCTACGACCATTATTTACGTGGAATACAAATTTGTTAGCAGTTCAAATAACATACGCCGTGATGAAAGTATGAAGTTTTTGAAATATTTTTCAATATTCTTTTGTTTGTAATATTAATATACATCAAGAACATTTAACTTTAATCAAAATAAACAACAAAAATCTACTCATAAAATACGCTGATTTCCTTGTACGAACTTTGGATTACGTTTTTCTACGTATCAGCTGGATGATTCTTCGTAAGTAAAACAATTTCTGCGATTAAAAATGTATGCTTACTATGTTTACTCTTTTCTATTGTATTCACCTCAAATTATTTTTTCATATTCTGCAAACGGGCTTTAGAATTAAGTTCTTTCACAGGTAATCGTCTATTTATTTTCCGCATTTTTATCTTATGCAGATTTTTATTCTAACTTTGCTTTGATTGGCGTATTTTCTTAAATTAATTTTACAAATGCACATTCATTAGGAATCAACTCCAAATCTCCCGTATCAAATAAGCGTAGAAGGCCTTTGAAATCCAAAGGGGGACGTCCTAAAACTTTGAACGACCTTCGGATTATGTAGTTCTACGTGTTCGCTGGATAATTTTTGTAAGTAAAAACAATTTCTGCATTTATCATCGCATGCAAAATATTTTCCCAACATCTCCATATGGGCTTTAAATTCAACTTCTTTTTCTACATTCTTCAAAATTATTCAACTACGTTGCCTAATTTCTATTTGTTTATTTAATTAGAAACGGAGCTCATAGTGCCGCTTTAGACGCCATTTAATGTGCATAGGAATCAATTGAAGTATGCCTTGCACTGAACCGAGTACTACAGGTAACGAATCATCTATCGATTTCTCGCCTTTTTATCTTACGAAGACTTTTATTATTACTTAAATTTGTTTGGCGCATTTCTTTAATTTAATTTTACGTATGCGTATTCTTTAAGGTCTCAACTGCAAAACTCCCGTCTCAATTAAACGTGAAAGGCTTTCGAAATAATTATTATATTATTAGATGAAACTCGATCTCATATTTGAAAATTAGGTATACGATAGACAGTAGTATAATTAAAAAGACACATATCCCTTCATAATTTTCTTTGCTTGCAGTTTGCAAGCACCCATTTACTAGTATATATATATAGATGTACGTATTGTGATTCAACCGCAATTTTAATTTTGGTACTCTACGCTATGTACTCTTACGCTGTTAAACTCTTTTTTTTACAATTCTATAAAATATTTTGTAGATTACCAAAATGGAACCTGCTGACAAGCATTTTGCTTAGCAGGACCAAAATGAATGATTCTATGTGATTACTATACTGCTGTATTTAAATTGTATGAAATAAATTATAACTCTCGTATTATAATAAAAAAATATTATTCATGTATTCTCATATGTGCGTGTAAAAAATTCGTTTTGTATCGAGCAGATCGTTAGATCAGGAATATCACGATAATCTTTAATATAACAGTCCATGAGAGATCTTGAGACCGAGACCAATTCAGAAAATAGGCCGCTGTACTAAGTTTAACTCAGAAAATAGGAGATGCAGCGTTTATCGAGAGGAGAGCCATACGCAAACAGCTTTCCCGCGGTGGCATTAATAGATATTCTGTATGGAATTAGTAGAACGTCCTCGGACTCAAGATCGCGAATTAACTATACTGCATTTACTGCTTACTAATACTAACAAAATTTTCCACCAAAGAAGGAATTATCAGTTAGACTCCAAATATTGCTTGAGAGGAACATTGAAGTAAGCGTACGGTAGTGCATCACAACGAAAGTTAAAGGGCAGTGAATATGATGATATTCAATATCAATAAATATATATCAACGTGATGATATTCAATCGATAAGCATTCAATGATTTTAACGATGGTTATATGACGAATAGATTTAATTAATAATAAATGTAAAAATATTATAGAACATTATTCAACAAAAAGTATCAAAAATATATAGTAAAATTGCGAGCCTTAGAACCTAAATCAACCAATTCTTCTTTCAACTAGAAGAGCGCTCGAGCGTCGAAAGAGCAACCTTCAAGACAAGGACATTCACGAAAAATCGAAATATTCTCTTTGAATGTACTTACCAAATGGAAAAGAAAGTACTGCTCAGCTCAGAGGCCACGCCAAATCTTGATCTATAAATAGAAAAAATAGCACATTTAGGAGCCAAGAGAATAAAATAACAGTTCTTTAAAATTAACCTAGAATTATTTTCAAACAAAATTCAACAGCTTGAAAAGAAGGAAAATTTAATAGTAAGGAAGATAGAAATTTCCCTTATATTTTAAAAATATTTTTTAAATATATCTCCATCAGTAACAAAATCAGTGTTATATTTAATTTTTAGGGTACTTATGAAAACATTTTTAATTGTACACCTCGAATCTATAACTTGGTTTTTCCCAAAAATGTATCATATCATCAGTTATTAATAGTCTGATAGTCCTAAATAAACTCATATACATTTAGAAACGGTCATTCTCAACTGGCTTACATGAACTATTTCTGCCACAAAGCCCCCTATAAAAAAATCAATTTCCATAGCGCACGTTACTTGCACTTACAGAATCAGCGATATACCCCGGACGACGTCAAACCTTTACTCGAAACATCTCCGAGACTGAGAGAAAAAGAAAACGAGAGGGGGGAGGGATAAAAACCCCGAATCATTAACATATTGAATCGTAAAACACACTCCATCTCGTTAGTTAGACTAATGAAAACGTGGAAATATTTTAGCCTTAATTAAACAACCCTTCGGGTGGCGCAGTAATTATGAAATAAATCTCCGATTTAAAAAAACGAAGAGGGGATCCCGAGCGACGTCCGACCGCGTCTTCGGATGGCATCGGGCTTAATGATATCTAGTTTCCCCATCTCCGCCATTTCCCAAAGGGAAAAAAAGCCGCTCACCCCATTAACAACTTCCTTGTCGTCCCCTTTTCTCGCAGCACCGTAAACTCCGCATCAATAAAATGTGGCGTGGATCACATCGCCCTGGGATGACGCTCCCTTTTCAATTAATCCCACGAGAAAAAGGACACTTATCCCTTCGAATCCCTGCTCCAAACGAACCCATCTTCGATCCCTTTCACGACCCTGGATCCCTTTCAAACCGTTCCCCTTGACCCTTCTGTCTTACGTGTATCGGTCGACAACTGTTCACGTTGACGACCCATTCATATAGACGCCTGGAGAATCCATCATCCGTACCTGTTATTTAAGGAGGTTCTACGCTGCGTGCCACCTCTTGCGCTGGCCAGGTGGATGCATTAAGAAATAACGAGGATGATTCCTCGTACAGATCCCTCGCATCTTTCTCCCATTACTTTTTGCCATCCCTTGTTTACCAAGCACTCTATCCTCGACTTCTTTCTGACATGGATATAGAGACTTTGGGGTCTCAATTCTACCCTCCCGGGAAAGCTATCCTTCATTATCTCCCCCTTCATCTTATTATTTTCGCATTAAGGGGGTTCTCTGAATGTAAGAAAGCCTGAGAATCTCTTCCCCGCGTGAAAAAAATAAACAGTCTCAATTTACCCTTGTTTATTAAGCTATAACGGTCTTTCCTTTCCAGTCAATCATCTCGGCCAAAACTCCAAGGTGAGAGTTCATTATTCATTGAAATAAAAACCTATTGCTATATATTTTAATTGATTCTTATCTCCCCTTCTGATTAAATGTTTTCTGATTTTGCCCCACTTCTTCCTAAGTTTAACTTCATTATTTTCTCCCGAAAACCCTTTTTCTAGAAAGTACTATGAAGAAACTCGCTCGCGAAAAAATATGAATACTTGTTCAGCTCCCTGCTACTTGACAATTTGTTTCCTCTCGATTACTTTCTCATAAAAACATTCCCATTCTTCGACAATTCTTTTTCTATTTAAATTAAGTTGTATTTTTCTAGGTTGTAAAAGGAAAATAAATGCTTTTTAAGAAAATTAGTAGGCATTGATAAAAAGATTAAGGATAAAACAAATCAACCACCGAAATACGTGAAATGCTAGCAGTTTCTATAGAGCTAAGATGTTTCATTTTGGACTATATAGCTCTTACACAAAATATTTTTTTATATTAATTGATTGATTCCAATTTGATTTTATTTCAATATAATCGAATAGAATATTAAGTATAAAAACACAGAAATATTAAGATTTAAAATGATTAAATAGACTAAACTAAGTATTAAGATAAAAGATTCACATATTGAAAACTACATATAATTTTTAACTGAAATTATTATCCACATTGAGCGTTTTAAAATAATTTTCCAAGGCAATTGAAGAATTTAGGCATTCAAAGACATATGGAAGTTTATTAACTATTTATTGAAATATATCAAGGAAGGTGTGCAGGTGTGGTTGATGAGTATTTCACAAGCTCAGATTAATGTAACTCATCGTAGGAGTAAAATCTAACACTCTATTAGGGTTGAATGGAAATTAGAAATATTCTAACAAAGTAACAACCAAAGATATTAGGTATCCTCAAAAACAACCTCGAGAAAAATAACTAATAATTATGCTGAATTTACATACAACAATAATGGCTTCATGATGGACTATTGAAAATATGTATATAGTGAGTGTATAAAAAGAGCGAATATTCTCTCGTCATTTGCTTGATCAGCGGATGTATGTCAAGAGGAAGATGATTGACAATTAAGGAACCCCCACATTGACTTGGACGGAATGGCCTGCGTCCACTTTTCCTTATCGAATGAAAGGACCATCGAAACACAAAAACGAAAGTCTCATTAGCGAATGACCTAAAGAAAGTATCTGAGGCATTAACGAATAATCATTTTTCGGCTGGTATATCGCGATTCAGGGCTGAAGAAAGTAATATTAATGAACATCCGCGAGAGGATCTCGGAGCGATAAAAAATGCAGCGTCAATAAGCATCGCTTTTTCTTTACATCTTCATCCTATCAAAAGATCGAGATGAAAAAGCGTGGACCTTTTTGTTCGATGGATTCGGAAGGGGTTTGGTGAATGACCCTATCAACCCTAACACGCGATATCCTCGCCTCGAAGGCAAACAGCGGGAGGTGATTGCGGAGACGGGCAGCGAAGCGGGGCTATCCACAGAAGCCGTGTTGAGAGGGGGTCGAGCTGAGAACAGATGCGGGGATCGAGGGAAGACGGGACTCAATGGGCGACGACGGAGGGTAAGAAAAAAAATAAAATGTGCTTAGGCGTAGAAGCTGATGATGATGGGGAATGAAAAGACTGAACAGAAAAATAATATAGGAGGGTAAGAAAAAGACAAAGTTAAAGATGATATTTTCCTTAGAGAATATTTGACATGATTATCTTTCGGACCCAAGATTACCGATCCTCGGTTTTGTAGGAGGTAAAAATAGGAAAAAAGGTAGATCTAATATTAAATAAAATATAAGAACATCAACTAAACACAGAATTATCTATAAAATATTTTCTAAGAAATAAATTCGAATTTGTCCATTTTTGGTCAATATTTGATACTTTTGGCAGTAAACCTCAAAAATTTGATTGACAAGACAAAATGTTTTACTGATGACAATTGCAATATCTGATATAGAGCTCCTAAATTTTGTGGCATTTATTTATTCGATAATAATTTACTTGAGTTCAGGCTCTTCAGTTTTTGGAGACTAAATAACTTATTCTTAAATTTCAATGAATATATTTTTAATCCTTCCCCCATCATTATTTGCAGTAATATTGTCGGAGATTCTGATATCCCTAAATAGGCCAATTACGGATAGATTTCCATGAACCAGCGACAATACTTTGTTTTAATTTACTTAAGAAAATAATATGGACTAAAAATGTAAGAATACGTTATGTGTTAAGAATACAACGGTTTGAAGGTGGAAGGATGTAATATTAGAGATGCAGGTGAAGGAAAAAGAAGGCAGTGATAGAAAATAAAGAATGTAATTTTTAAATCTAAACAAAAATTCCGTTAGTGGATAAGAATTGATGTTTAAACATTTTTGAAAGATCACGGGACGCAAAATCGAGTTAGAGACATGATGGGAAGACACCGTGATGAAAAAATTGAGAGGAGAAGGAGAACGGAGTACACCGAGTGACCCAACCATAAAAAGTAAGATTCGAACACTGAAGGTAGGAGCGGGTTGGAGAACCAACGGCCATATCTTCACTCCAAGATGAATGACATAACGACGATGGACCAAAAATCCCCGGAAAGAGGATCCGAGAAAAAAGCTGCGGAAAAGACGAAGTGATTGAAGCTTTGAGTAAGATCAACGCGCGTGGGAACAGCTGACCCCGAGCCATCATTAGTATTCCATCTTGTCGCAGGTCCATTTTTCTTTCAGTAAGACCACCCTCCTTTCATGCCCACGAGAAGTGTATCTTTCCCCCTTAATTTTTCACCATCGTCGATCCTTTCCCCGCAGCCCACTTTTACCTCCTGATCAATACCACTCTGCCACATTCGAAGCCTCAAAAAGGCGAGCTTCGCGGAAATACCCCGATTCATTAACGGGCACAAAAGAGGATGGTGAAGATGACAATGACGGAGAGAGACCGGGGAGCGATACGGGACCGGACCCAGCGAGACGCCTTCCCTCTGGAGGAGGAAGAACTTCGGATCCTGGAATAAAAACTCCTTCGACATTATAAATTAACGAATCCCTTCCAACGCGAGGAGACGTCCTTTCGACCGGCAATATTTCCGCTCGAGCTGAAAAAATCCGAAGAATGAACATCGCGAGATATCCTTCTTAACCCCTGCGAATTTTTCCTCCCCTTTCTGTGCACAAAGGGGCGATGTGTCGTCCTCGCTCCCGGCCGAGAAGTGGCCCTCCGCCGATAAGTGCAAACATCCCGCTAATTAATCTCGGGATCCAGTCCGAGGAGATGTTCTCTCTCCGAGGCCTTGGACTGAAAATAAATTAAAAGGATCGGACCAATCGCCTTTGTCCTATTGTCCACGGGGAGGCTGGGTGAGGAAGACGCATTCAGTGGATGCTAGAGTGACGATTTTGTAATTGGAAGGTATCGTTCCAGGGCGTTTGTTTTTTCCTGCTCCTGCATGAATCTGACGTGGTTTCTTAATAAATGAGTGACGCGAGATGTCGTGGGCATGGAGAGATCATTCAGCTGTCGCAGGAAGGTCCATTAAAATTATAAGGAAAGAGTGATGTATCTGCCAATAACGTAATTGGACTCTAATTCCATTTTTAATTATTTTCTCCTGGAATGAGGCTCTCGAGGATACGGGCTTGAGTGTGATTATACACAGAATTTCCTGGTGTAGGGTTCGATGTACCTATATAATTTCCTCAATTTATAAATTATGTAGAATTATTAGAGATTAGATCCAACTTACGTCATAGGATTAAAGGAAGTGGGCTTACTTGGTAGAAATATAAGTATTGATATTTGTAAAGCATACTTTAAAATATTGACGGAATTTTCAGAGGTTTATTTGAAGATATTGATATATTTGCCTGATTCCACCATAATCAAGCTGTAAGATTATAATAGGAATGAATTAAAGATCCCCTGTCGCAAGCCGAAACGAGTCTTTTAGGGTTTTAATGTATATATATACAGATTAATACTGCATAACGCCTGAAGCAATAGATCCCTTACGAAAATGATTAAAGAAGCGATACATAAAGGAAAAAATAGCTTCTGTTGAAATCAAGTTGATTACTTAAATATATTTCCAGAACAAATTAGTTGCAACACCATTACATCAAATAGTACAACTTGAAGAAACTGTGAACCGATTTTTTTTACGATTTAATATCTTCCGGTTTCCATCATTAAAAATCGTTCGTCCCACTTTCAATCTAAATTTACTACACAAAGATTACTACTAATTACAAACTAATGAATTCCTAAATTATTACAAAGGTTTTCGAAGGACCTCATAGAGTAGGCATCCTTTATTTATAATTTTTGTAGGTATCTCTGTGTAAACAAATCCCAATCCGTATAAGCATTAACTCGCATATTACTTAACTGAGAAAAATTCAATGATGGAACAATATTCAATTAAAATGAGGAGGAGATAATTTTTTA
This sequence comes from Sympetrum striolatum, assembly GCA_947579665.1. Classification (NCBI taxonomy): domain Eukaryota; kingdom Metazoa; phylum Arthropoda; class Insecta; order Odonata; family Libellulidae; genus Sympetrum; species Sympetrum striolatum. The sequence goes on from OX388348.1 coordinate 69,028,366, forward strand.
GGACAACCTCCAAATATAATAATTGGAAAAAATGTATTTCTGAGGTGACTCGTTCTAGCGCCTATTTTTTCTGATCTTCCTCGTAGTATCGGAACGTTCTACTTACGAGAAAACACAAAATATCAGATAAATCCTACCAGAACGTATACTCTGTATTTTTTCAAAATTTATAAATCAATTTCTAGTGCATGGGGTAGGAAACGGTTCAAACTTATACTATAAATATATATTAAGAAGCTTCTTATGGAATTGTTAAAATTTGTGAATCTAATAAGAAGAATGATACAAAAGCTAAGAAAGATGCGACTTTTAGGGGCCACCAATATTCAAAGATCCCTAGCCGTCCCTTGAATTTCCAAACCACTCACTCTCAGATTTCAGATTCGCCCCTCTTGGAACCAACCAAAAAGAAGCAAAATAAACGCTCGGAAACAGAAAAGACGGGGACCCTTAAGGAAATCCCTGGTTAGAGTGTCCGAGGAAAACAGCCTGAAAAGGGCCTCAAGAAGAAGACGAGAAAACTGGAAGGAAAAACAAACAGGGAAGAAAAGAAAAAACGACCCAACACTCCCCTTTCGGTGGAAGAAATCTAATTACGGATTTAATGAAACAGAATTCAATTATCTCCTATCCTCCTCCTCTTTTACCGCTTCGTTGCCTTCACACTTCTCAACGTCCTCCCACCCACCGTCACCCCAATTTCATCCATTTTAACCCCCTGTGTCCTACCCAGCCTCCCTTCGCTATCCTCCATCACTTCATCTCCAGTTTCTCAGGGACTATATCCTGTTTACCAAACTCCCAGGCTCCTTCCAGCATCTTCCGGTATCTTTTCCCCTCTCCCGGGGTATCTTTATTCTCTTCCCCCGAGATCTCTCTCTCCGGCACTTTAGCACCATTTATAAAGCCGTGAGACGGGTCGTAAACCTTTTCCCGCGGGGTCCGGTCAAATTTGGTGAGGATATCGGGGATGAGCGGAGGATTCGCTCGGAGCAGTTTTAATGCGATCGCCCTGCATTATTCACCTGATCGTTTGGAGATGGGATGCCCTGGATTGGAACTGAGCTAGTTCGCCATAGCCTAAATTAGGGCATTCTAGTGTATTAAAGAAGGCCTTAATTTATCTCAACTTAAAAAAGTGATTTTCTAGAGCTAAGTAAAGGGGGGAAAACTTGAGGTGAAGAAATTGTTAGTTATTTCGTTCAAAATATCGGTACGGATTTCGAAATATAGATCGCCAAATTGCTATGCGAATGCGATATAAAATAATTCATTGTTTCAGCTCTTTAAAAATTGCATTATGAGAGATTCAATTGAAATATTAATTGTAGATTCTATATTTCCTTATCTAAGCGAATTTCAAAACGTGTTTGATGAAATTCTGAATCGAATTTATAATATTTAGGAGTAGAAAAATTATATATGTCCAGAGAGTACATACATGCATTACACTTTGGTTTTCTCCTCGATTTTTAATTTATTTTTGGAAGCTGTATCTTTTATGTCAAGATTACTGATGTTCTTAATGATATATGTACTAACTATGCTATATATACTGATCCTAATGAAATTTAAAGCCTTGGCTTTGGATGATTTGGTTGGATGGCTGTTAATGTATTCAGTTTGAAATAAAATGGATTACTTAATTAAAATAAATACTTAAAATAAACGAAAGTAGCATTTGATAATAATGAATAATGATTAAACTGAATAAGTAGATATGAGTCGATTGATGGAACGATTTAAGGAGTTACTGACTATCAAACACGTTACACCATGGTGTGATATATTTAATCTTATGAGGTATAAACCTCATTGCATAATATTTCATGGAACATTAGATGAACTTACAAGCCACCAGCAATTCATGGAGTATACATTCTACGATATCTTATAATTATGAATACCATTAAAATCTCATGATATTTGAATGCTCACCAGTCTGTAGTTTTGTTAGTATAGTTTGAACACTTAGGAGAATTACATCAAGAAATGATCCATCCATCCAAAAATTTTAAATACGAAATATGATTGAATTTTAATCGTGCACTTAAATAACATGTAAAGGGAATCGTAATTTAGCATAGCATTATAAAACTCCAACTGCGCACCATTTCAGCCATTTACAATGAGGAATCCAATTGATAATCTTAATCATCGTCTGCAGTACAAATTAGGGTAAAAATGAAGTGAAATATGATATCAATAATAGAATTCTCTTTTCCATTTTTTTGAATTTAACTTTATTTAACGTTAAGGAGTACAATTAGATGTCTAATGGAATGATTGCATGAAGTTTATTTGAAGTTTATGATTCAGATTATGACCACTACTACTATTCTCATTTTCCTTTAGCCTAACTTAATTTGTATTAAGTTACCATTTCAACTGACTAGCAAAATTTTTCAGTATAATTTCAATATTATGTAAAGTTAAGATACACAAAAATAGCTTTATTATGGGCGTCTGCGTTAATATCAAGAGGGAAGGATTAAAACGGATTTTTATGAATAATCTCCAATAAAAATACTCTGTTTAATCTTTGCAGAAACTAAAGTCATAAATATTTTACGACGGAAGGATTTTGAAGGACGTCGGAAAATGTGTATCGCTCTTCAGTGAGTTGCTATTGATTGTTAAAAGTGCACTTTCAGCTCTGATATTTTGATAAAGAAATTGAATATGTGTTTATGGGAGATAAATCAATGATAGTGCTTTCTAAAAAATTCTTTCTATATTGCTATCGTTTTAAAGGCTCGTTTAAAATTGTGATATATTTCCATTATGTCTTCCAAAACATTTAAATTTAAAAAATGTATCCATTTCCATTTATTTCAACAGGGCTCCCACTTACTTTTTCGTGTTTGAGTCATATACATTAATTGAATCATTTTTTGAGAAAAAACGTTTCCTGATTCCCTCTCCTACTCTTTGCTTTCTTCCTAATTATCATTAAGCGGTTAATTATTTTCCCCGTTAAGTGTCCTCGTTAAAATAAAGGCCCTGAGTCAACTCCTTGGGGCACGACGATTTATCTACTACCCACACCATAAACAGACCTCTTCATTTCACTCTATTCTCTCCTTTTCTGAAATCTGCTTATAAATTTCAGTCATTCCTTCGCTACATTCTCTTCCATTCGAATCTCTTTTTCTGTATAAATTTATTTACCCCTCTGCTTCAACGCATTCCCTCATTGAGACAACTCAGTGATACTTCCAACCTCTATCTTTGCTTTGATTTTACACTCTTATTTAAATTGGCCGATCGCCAACAAATTCATAAGGAAATGTCTATGATTGATCTTTTGCATGCCTTATAACTTACGAATAGAATCGAACAAATAATTCTCGAGCTAAAAGAAACTATAAATAATACGATTACCTTCTAGGATGTTAAGGGTTAAACAAACACAACAACTTTAACCAAGCCACCAACTTGTAACCATCATCATTTGGTTTTCTGTTGAAATATAGCAATATATTTATCATAAAAACGTAGAATATAAATATCCAAATGTATTTACTTTAACTTCGAATAGTTCTGAGAAACCATACTAATACCAACAACAAAAATCTATGTTGAAGAAGTAAAAACATGCTGAATTACTAATTCTTCTTTATCTCTATCGTAACATTATTAAACATTTCCACAACTCAAAAAAAAATCTGATGTGGCCAGCACATGACTGTCTCCATATATAAGATTTAAATATTTATCTACGAAAGTATTTTCGAACTCTGTATTCAATATAAACTTGGAAGATATATAAGTGATTAATTTATATCATATTAACCTTTACGTCACAAACATTATAAATAACGTTTTTCGGGACTTGTTTGATGAAAAATGGTGAAATTTGCCTTATGAGTCTACACTATAGGATGAATCACAAAACTGATTATAATAGGCGATGGAAACGAAATCAAAATACGAACGAAGAGCAAAACAACACACGAGCGACACAAACAATTAACAAAAATAAATACTACATATTTAAACAGTGGAAACTCAAAAAGTAACATTGAATAAGTAAAATTATTAATATACATAAAATAAATCCAATAAAGAAGACAAATAGAGTAAAATATCAAAGAAGAAAACCTTTTAATTACTATCAATCAGCTAGAGCTCAATCTATAGCAATAGACTAAACGATAGACGCATTGCGTTGCATTTTTTGCCATGTAAATAAACCCATAGTAACGAACTGTATTGTTATTGTGAAGAGTAATCAATAACGACAAGAAACTATTATAACTGAATAATTATTTTTTAAATAAATACGCGTGTATTAAATTCCAAACCAACTTCCAAATAAAATTTAGAAGAAATATAGTAAGCATATTGATTATAACATTATTATGGAATTGTATAAATGAAAACGACATTTTAACATATTTAGTTTATCCTTCGTCCTTTTCTAATGATAGGCTGCCCACAGGGATATATTTGTCCTAATTTATTACCTAAGTAATTAGGCTATATATTTTCATAAGAAACGAGTTGTTATCATAATTTGACCCATATAACAGATTTTAAAAGAAAAAAACTGTATTTCAATTATAGTTCTCTCACGGTTCTTAAAGGGTTCATTAATGGACCAAATATATATGATCAGTAGATCGGCATTCTGCAACTACCAAACCAAATAGACTGAGGAACTGTTGTTCGGTTCCCAACTACAGAAGTGCAAAAGAAACCGCAATCGCGAGGAAGTGTCCTAAAATGACCGAGCTCGGCTACGCTAAAACGGGATTAAAACAGCAGAAACGTCCCTTTTCAATCCCACCCCACTTAATCGCCCCCCATACATCTCTCTTATTCCACCCCGAAAACATTCACCAGCCTCTCCCCCTCACCCCAATTATCCCCTCCCGACCCCTTCCATTTGTACCCCATTCTTAGAGGCGCCCTTTCCCGGGAACACACGCAGACAGAGCCCTCTCCGCCCCTGAAACCATGGACGCATTGTAATTCTGTGGGAACTTGAACCGTCTTCCAACAGTTCTTCCCCCCATTTTAGTGCCGAAGTCTCTTCGTCCGAAATTCTCTCTCCCTCGCTTCCTCTCTCCTAAACCCCCTTTCCGCTACCATTTTGCATCTTAATGCCGCCCCTTCATCCCTTTTCCGTCGCCATCCCTTCGCCCCCGCGGACTTCTTGCAGTGAGCGCGGTTCCGTTCTCAACCTAATTGGACTGCGTTTTGGGAGCGTGTTGTATATGAAGGGATTCCCTGGGCGACTTATCCGGTAAAAAGTTCCAGAGCGCCGTCCGTGAAGAGGCATCCGAGAAAGGGTGTGCTTACGGAAGGGAATGGCGGGTTGTTTACGGGCTTTGTGGGAATCGAGGTTAGAGTTCGGAGGGTCGAAATATTTTCGCGATCCCTGAGGCTTCGACTCCGTTTCGGCTCGCATCCTCTTAACCGGGTGTGTTTTCTTTGCCGTGGATTTCGCGTTTGCAGCGAGTACAATGAGATTCCCGTTCCCGATGTGCGTTGGGACGTATCCCGGCATCCGTTGAGGCTCTGCCTTCGCTGACAACCAGAAAATCCCCAAATAATTCTAAGGTTTACATCCCTCTGCGATGAAAGCGGAATTAAAACAATTTATTTATGATACCACAGAATTTATGATAGTACGACATAAGTTTCAACGCATCATCATCAAGTACATAAAAAAGTAAACTCAATCTAAAGTGGTGGGAAAGAGGTACATTGAATGTTTACTGGTATTAGAGCTTTAAAATCTCCAATAGCCGTATTTGTCAGCGTTTCTCGCCTCATTCACCTATTATATTATTATTATTATTCTGAGAAAACAAGAAAGGGTAGTTCACGTCTTAAGCTCTCGGAATACCGGTGAATGAGACGAGGATCGCCGACAAAGACGGCTATTGGAGATTATAAACATCTAATTCCTTAACAGCCGTATTCCAAATTTTCTTTCTTTACGGTTTAATGGTATATATGTACCTGATGATTACGCTATGACTTGAAAGCTAGGTTTCTTTTTGAAAATTCTGTAGTATCTTGCATACTTCGTTTTATTCCTTTTTCACCGCGAAGAACTACCACAAAGTTAACGCCAAAACATTGGAATATTATCTCTCCAGTAATTTAAAGCAGAAAGTCGAAGCATCTATCGTCACTAGGTGGAAAGTAATACAATTATAAAAAGTATAAACAATAGTTTTCCATAATTTATTAAACACGGATTCTCTGCCTGTTATTTCAGTATCACTGAATACTCTGAAGTAACTGCTCCAATCGCAGTACATGGAGTACTTTATATTTTCACGAATTAAACAGAATATCATAATACTATAAAGACAACCTCTAAAATTTAGTAAAGGATACTGACTATTGCTTTTCTCTGTTGGTGCAGTAATTCTCAAGTTTTAATTAATTATTCAGAATATAATATTCTCCAAATTTCACTAAAGAAACTGAAAATATTCCTTCATCATTTTATTATTAGGCCCAGCATATTGCATTCACTGTGACATTTAGGCACTATATTATCCTCAAATAACGACTCTTGTCACCCTTTCATCGAATATTAATCAATAAAATAGATTGAGCGTCTCTATAATCCCAATTGAGGCATTCCAATTGAAGGGTATTCATCCATAATCCATGGTAAGAGACGACCACTTTGCTCTTCCTTAAATCATAGGCTGTTACTAATGATAACTATCTATACCCATCATTTACTTCCATATCTCGAGGTATTTCCTTTTTCTTGGACTGTCTAGCTTCTGAAGTATACATATGAATGTATATTTTGGTTTGTAAATTTTATTTAACCCAGATGAATTTTAAAGGGGTTAAATATCTTCAGAGAAGTCTAAGCAAATCAGTGTTTGAAGTGACTTAAAGATGAACATCCCAACAATGATAAAATGGGTGAAGGAAGGTTACAATATTTGGAGGCAACTTTTCACTCAGATTCATTGCTTAGAAAAATTGAAATTATTTTGCTATTCTCTAAGGAAGAAATATGCCTTGGTAAATATGTTTTCTAGTTATGCTTCAGCCTTTGAAAGAGGAAAGAGAGAAAGAAGTTCAATTAATTTCAAAATGACACTTTCGTCTTCGTAGATGATAGTCAGCAAAGCAAAGAATCCTATAATATAGACTGAGACTCTAAAATACAGAAAAACGGGATGCAACTGAAACCACCGGAATATTTCAATTTAATGCTTCGTAAAAATATTTCGTACAAAACATTCATACAAAAATTTGAATTCACTGAAACATTTTATTTCAAATAAAAGAACAGAAATGCTCAGCTCAGATATATCATCCCATGCGATAACTCGAAATGACTCCCGGAGCTCAGTCCTTAATCCGTTTCTATCCATTTCAACCATGTGTAATCAACGCGTTTTTTCTTTCGGCTGCTGAAGGAGTCTGCGACGTCCTCATCTCTCGTTACCTATCCTCTCATTCCCTATAATTCAATTTCCAACAGCCTCCACTTGAGATGGTACTCGTAACCGCGCATCGCCATTTCCCTCCGCGAAAACATCGCGAGTTTTAACTTTTTCGAGCGAAAAATTTCCACGCCCTCTCATATCCGATCCCGTCTCTCTTCCTCGCCGATATTTCGGAACATTTCTTCCCCGATCCACATCATGGCCTTTTCCGCAGTCCCATTCGTACGTTCCTGCGAGAGATATCTCCGGCAGAACTCCTTTTAATGAAAGTCATCCAGGCGTTCGTATCCGCCCACTGCACACAACCACTCCGGAGCTCCACTATTCTACTCATTTTATCCTCCCTCTCTCTCGGGCCTCTTAAAAACCACTCATTTAAACCGCCACGCCCCCTCTCCGAGGATGTGTTGCTCAAGGAATGCGAGGAGAGGGTGTTGAGAGGTTGGGGAGGTTTTGTTAGCGCGGGGATCCTGTGGGGAAAGCCCTTGGAGCGCGGGAGCCGCGTATTTGACTTGCCACTCGCGGAGGGAAAGCAAACGGAAAAATGCGGATGTGTGGAGGAGAATTTCTATGCGTCTCGTTATATTTTAATCATCGGTCTAATGAATGTATGGGACAAATGCGAGGAAAACTAATGCATTACGAAAACATTTTTCCAGCGAGGAAATACCCGAATTTCTTTTAGTGTTGATACAAGAAGAACTTAAAAAACAGTTTGACTCTCAACATTTAAGGATAGGTTTAAAGTATTATTTACACTATATATTTTATGAAGCTTATCGCTCTATCCAATATTCTACCACGGATTTTTGGTGAGAGTTTAGAAATTTGAATTAAACTTCTCCGTTTTGTTTGGAATCAAAGTAGCTACACATATCTGTTTAGTATTCTGGTAAACTTCATTTAGCTATAACGATAAAAATTGGTAATTTATGTATGAGAAATATTTTTTATACAATTGCAAGAAAATTCAAATACTTTGTTAGCCAAATTTGAGAGAACACTCTATAGCGGTATAAAATAATCCTTGTTTGTTTGTTTTCTATTAAGATGTTCTAAACTATAATACAAGCCATTAAAGAGATTTATTTTCTTATTTTTTGCGTTTTAAAATAATGAAAGGCTTGTCAAAATTACTTTTCAGTTAGGTATGAATAAATGAAAGAATATTTTATATAGCTACATATGGATACTCTCACCTATGTTCATATGTAATTAAACACAAATCATCTATCAATTAAAAATTAAGCTGTAAAAAATTGTTACTCGTTTCTATTATGATGATAAAAAATCATGAAAATAATCGCCACAAACAGACTTTCTTGTACACCTTCCGGTAATTCCTAAAACTAAATAAGATTAATGTTTGTACTTTCTTCTGTCATACGAAACATTTTACCACCTAATCATTACTATTCAATATTCATACATAGGAACAGAGCCGGAAAAGTATGGAGATAAAGAATAAGAGTCACATCTTAAAACAGTAAACAGGGTTAACGCTAAATCATAGAGAGACGAGGAGACTAGCATTGAAGTCCTCTCTCGACACCACCACAACGTCTAGGCAACAGGAAAAGCGAGTCCAAGGCGGAGATGGAGGACGCGGTTTTGTTTCGGCTTTTGGGTGTAGCAACAGCGGTGATGGAGTGGGTGCACGGGATGAGTGTGTGCGTTCGGAAACGCCCAGTCCTCGCCGACTTCTCCCAACCCCGCAGAAACCTCACTTCCCGCCAAAGTCATCAGACAGATGACTAACGAGCATCGCTGCGGATTCAACCAAGAGATGGAACTCTCTTCCGGGAGGGATCGGAGAAGTTTGCTCCGCTGGGGCTGCGAAGGGGAAGAGGATCGACAAGTTAACTTTTCACACCGACGCTGTGAAGGACGACACAGGGGGAAGTCACTGGGATGAAATACAAAAATCCACGTCTAGATCAAAGCTTGACATATTTCATTTATTAAGGCGTGTTTGAACTGGAATTTATGTGTCATCTTCTAGTTCATGTCTCATTTTTTTATTCCCACATCTATTTTCGTATCTCGTGGTTACTTAAATTCAAAATAACAACCATAAAGTTTATTCAAATTACTGTGAAATATATATTCTCACTAACATCCGTGGAAGACTACTGAGATACATCAATAACCCTGTATGACCAACACATACATTTTAAATGCACATTTGAACCTACCCTTCAACGTGTAAACTTGATTGATTTTTTTTAAGTAGCTTAATACTCAAGGCTTAAGGAAAGTATTTCTTGTATTACAGATCTTTCAGTGAGAGCAGTTCAGAGAATAAAATATTATATCTAGGTAGTATCAATACAAGATACTTATTAAAATATTTCATGTAAACCATCGACGCCTAGCATGATATTATTACATAGCAATAAACTCTAAATTTTTTAGTTTATTAATCGTTAACCTTTTAAATACAATCTCAGAATAAATTTCACGGAATGTGGCGAAATATTACAGGTAACTAGAAAAATTGCAGTTTTTGAATAAAAAGGTTTTTTAATTATATTTATAATATCACACGACCGGTTAATTAGCCGACTGAGTGTAAAAACGATAAAAAAAAACATTTTGTTGAAAAAATGCCATCTTCTACAGCAGTGCTGCTTACATTAATATTATTATTAAGGGACTTTATTTGGTGAAATTGGGACTTTTGCGTCCCATCTTCCATATAATCAATACGTAGTATAAAAAAATAAAATGATATAAGAAAATAAAATACAAATCTATAAAAATATTTTTTGAATATATATAAATCTATATAGTAAGGTACATATTAAAAATGAATACTATTTTAATACAGTCTTATATAAAACACAAATCTATTAATCTATTTAATATAATACAAAATAAAAATTAATATTAATATTAATATGTTACAGTCTTATTCAAAAATAAAATACGATCATATACAACTACTGAAATACAAACTTATCGATGCTTAAGTGAAAACACTGTGTTAATTGCATGTAGATCTCGAGAAGAAGAATAAGGTAATTTTCAGGTAATAATCAACGCCAATTTTATAAAGAAAAACTCCAGGAAAGGAAGTAATAAGGAAAAGGGAATAAAAACACCGACTTTTCAAACCTTCCGCTTCAAAACATCTCTCAAAACAGCTTATCATTCCGCTTTTACGATTTAAGAGGGCAGGAGTTACGCACGCCGATGACGGAGAAAAGACCAAGTTATTTTTGGACGCAAATGGGGTTGCCCTCGTTACGAGGGGTTGCGTTGACTGTGTTGAGAATGACCGGCTTCCTTTCTCGCCGGGCGAATTTTCAAATCCCCTCGGATCTATTTCCAAGCCGCCCCATTTAGGCAGAATAGGGCGTGGAAGATCCTCGAATTCTTCAAAATACGTAATTGGGATGCGACAGGAAGCCGGTCTGCTCAATTTATTCTGTATTCTGAGCCACAGGGTCCCGCGGGATTATGAATTGCCCTACTGCTCGGCAATGTATTGTGAAGGTCTCTATTTAATTATGGATAAAATCCTTGCGGGGATAAGGACAGTTCCCATGGAGGGATCAGTAGACGAAAACGTTTCTACGAGCAAATAAACTCATTTCGAGGGTAATGCTTTTAGTATCTACTAATAAGAAACATTCCAGAACAGAAATTTTCTTGCTCTCATGCCCTGTTAAAATACTTAATTTACGGAATCATAAATAAGTTACATAACACTAATAGAAAGAATAATATGTAAATTTATAATTTGGAATCATCAAAATTACGTCAATGGACTAGTGTTTTTAGCATTAGTGATTCTTCTAGAGTACTATTTTAATTTATCTAATGTCTTCATGAATGAAAGTAAGTACTATGATTACTACGTAAGAGAGTGTTTTGTAAGGTTTCCCTACCGTCTACAGCAAACTTTAGGCAAATAACAACTATTCCCTAAATTCAAGTCATGCATATTTAGAACATTTCATATAATTTTAACTATATATGTAACATAATTGTTTTTCTAAATTGTACCCACTACCAACTGTCTGTGCACCACTGTCTAATTCGTTATAATAATAACCATTATAAAACACATAAAAGTCAATCCTACAAAAATATGTAAATGTTTGTTACAAATCCTAAATAGAACATTTCATAAGAGAAAATGTAACAGAAGTCATAAAAATAGAAAGAAAGATATAATTGCAAAATAATATTTTTCTCGTAAACTTCATTTTTTCCTATTAATTAGTCATTACCAAAGCAGTTTTAAATTGTCGATACATTGTATGAAAATTTTGAAAGCATTCAATCAAGCCAATAATTGTTTCAAACAAAAAAAATCGTTTTGCTTCACCTAATGAGGAATGTCAGAACAAAAATTTGAAAGGCTTAAAAGAATCATTAAAATTACGTTACGAGAGAGTAATAATGGCATATTGATCATTTATGTCATTAGCAATACAAAATCTATTTGATGACCATCATGTACAATAAATTTCCCTGTAATGATTAGGAAAAATCGTCAAAAACTCCCAACAGCATTTACGCTTTCTGCTTTACATGAGAACTATTTTTGAAACATTCAAATAAACGGAAAAATGTCATCGCCATTATTTTTTTAATATTACATCTGTATTTATTATCCTAAATCAATCACTGAAGATAATCTCTAAATCTTATGACTAAAAAGATATCGAAAATTACTCTTTTCATTAAATTTAGCTAGTGCTCTAAAAAGCATGGGGTTTTTGAAGAAATGTTGAAATGTGTCTGTAAATACATTTCACTAGATGAAATAAGATTTATTACTTTGCAAGATTTGTTGTCATACAAACATTATTTTTTTTGTTTTATACACTTCCTTAGTAATAGAATTGATGTAATGATATAATATGTTGGAAAACTTAGAAATATATAACAATTTAGCTTTTTGAAGTATGTACCATATAATAGATATTTTTAACTTTCAATAAAAACGTTTTTCGAGAAACTTAACGAAGTAATTTTGTTTCCATTCCTAAGATGGGTTATCACCAAGTGACGACTTCTGCATCTGATTATGTTAGAAATATTCATGTCAATATCCTAAACTTAGCGTATCACCAAACTAAGGTAAATAAGGAAAACTATATCGTTTCTTCAAAATTGAAATCGTATTTGAAAGACTAGAGCAACAGTATATTTTGGAAAACTTTGAGATATATTTTAAATATTCACAAACTACCTCAGGTAAATAAAAATAAATATATTTCGAATGCAGGTAAATAAATGTAATCACATTGGAGAAAACATTTACGGAGTTAAAACACTCCGCTTGGGGGAGGGAAGCAAAGAAAGCAAAAATCAGCAAGGATCAGACAGATATTTCCGACCCAAATCACTAGACCTTTGGCCCATACATTAATGCGCTTTAACATTTTCGGAGCAACTCTTTGAAAACCTCGACCACTCCCAAATAATTCATCGGCTTTAGCATCAAATGCGGCCAAGGAAAGAACCACCCGGATCCAAAGCGGAGCGGAGCGATCCCTAATTTGACCTTTTTAAACATCCACTTGTGCGGGAGAGTGTTCAATTAAATACCGGACGTCAAAGAGTGACTCGGGCCATATTATCAAAATCACAGGTGTGCTTAAGCGCAGGTGAAGTGGTTAAAGCGGGGAACGAGTGGGATCCGGGGGCGGGGAAGAGAGCGGGGAGAAGGCGGGAGAATTGATGGGAGGGTTCCGAGAGTGATTTAATGGAGAGTGAGTGATTTGGTCCCTGTTTGAGCCCCGTCGATACAAGGGTAATTATCGAGGTGAGGAGAAACGCTGGTGCGAGCGGCAAAGTGATTCCATGCGCGGCGAATGGCACAAGAACGGAGGGAGGGGCTTTGAAATGACCGGCAAAGACCGCTGTCATACGCGGGCCCGAAAAAGCGCGGGAATCCGCGGGGGGGCTTTTTTCGAACCTCGATTGTTTCGCGACCGCCGGAATTGGAGGAAAATTAAATAATATGGTTAAAATAGGAATCAAAACGCGTTTGCGGGGATAACGTGATTACTCGCTATGTTAATTCTTTCCACTCGTTAATGCATGCGATATAGGTTAAATTAAGTGGGAGGCTTTTTGGTGACGGGCGCACTCCGGTTATTAAGCGCGGTGAACGATGAAATATCTTTATTCATACGCGATTATTGCTAGGGCAGGAAATAATATCTACTTAATCGCCCTTTAATAGTGAACGGTTTTTCCTGTAAAATAAATATTTATTGCAAGGTGAATTACCTCCACTCTGCTAGAGCAGGATATTATCACTATGGTAAAACAAATTTTGCGCATAACTTCATTTTAAACGAGACCATTAAAGTTTATAACTAAGAATACACTTATGTAAAACAAGATGGTAAATGACCTTAAAATATTTTAGATAAGATAGTAAAGATTATGAACATTCCCAAATTACATTAGTACAAGTATCTGGAAACTTTCAAAAAAACCTTTACATATCGCTAAAGTTGGTTATATTATGTACAAATGATTCCTAAAAAATGCTCTATGTTGAACATTGAAGTTTCAAAATATTCCTAAATTAAAGAAACATAAATGTACAATTATATTGTAAATATTTCATTTATAACTTGAAACCTTTTCAAAAATACCTTTCTCTGTATATATTCAAAAACATGACTTCTCTGTGTTGCAGAATATATATTCTATGAAATATTCCTAACAAAATATAGCTGCTGAGCAATAAAAATTGAAAATATTCTTAAATTACACATATACAAGTATATAATTTAAAACAATCACAACAAGTCGAAACGTTTTCAAAAATATTCTTTTATGTGGATATTTGTATCAAATGTCATCCCGGTTATGATGATTGTATTTCATTTTTATATACAATGATACATGAAATGTAACAACATTTAATTAATTCAATTTATTTCTTGATTGATTTGTGAAGCAGCAATAGAAGTCGTGTTCTATTTCCGAACCAAAATTATTCCCAATATTTCTAGAAGAATACAACTAAATTAAATTTTAACCAGATCGGGATTAATAGAAGCAATATGTTTACGGAGCGAATCACCGGAAGAGTGACGAAATAATGGATTCGAAACGTTCCTAATTAAGTTTTCGAGGGCGACATAAATAATGGCAAATCAATTTTGATTATCAGACAAAATGAGAGCAAATTAGAGAAATTAATTCTGAGAAACTGCAAATCGACACCGGGAATCTAAAATCTAATCAACGTAATTATAACGCGATGGTATTTCGACAGAATGCCTATCCATGATAATTGACGTATTCCTTTCCAAAAGAATTGTTCCGCGGAATGATTCCTCTTCCCAGTTGCACGTCATTTGTACAAACTACCAATAAATATAATTTCCAAGAACGCGGATAATTTTCTTTGATTGTATTGGGAGGGAACGTAGATGCGTCGACAGATGATGAGCTAGTTATTTCGATGTTGAATTAGTGAAATTTCGACTCTAAAATACTGCATAACAGCGAAAGAGGTAAGCAGTAATCAGACAAACAGTATCAGGACATGTAAATCGCTTTAATTAGAGTCAGTAGCCAATATTTCGCCAGTTGTGTGATTACCTTCCAGACTTTAATTTCACTAATAAAACCGGTATGTAGTTAGCTAGCTGGTTATAATTCCTACCGAAAGTTTGTCAGCTATATCGAAATGTACAGATAAAGGCGAGCAAATACACGAATGTCATAAAATTCATCCCAAAATTTTAAGCAAGGATTTTACTAATATGCGAATGAAAGTTAGTTAGAGTCTCGGCATGATCGTTCAAACGTATGTTTAAACTATGCCTTCTGAACCAATTATGGAACTAAAACCTTTATTCCCCCTTATACAAATTTTTTAGTTTGACATATTTTGCACTTGGTTTTAAGAACTTGGATAAACCGACACAAACGTACGCATTGATAGCTGTATGACGAAAGTTATTGAAACATTTGACTGCTTATTTAAAATTCTATCGCCATTTCTTAATTAACATAAATATGGACTTTCAAGTGAATGGTTTCAAAAATTTGGAGTTTCTTTAACAGAATTGCAAGTACAACAACAAACATTGTAAATACCTAGCTAAGAATATGGTAATCAACCAGTTCATAATTTTACAAATAATAATAGAAAATATTTTGATCGGCAGAGATAAAGGTAAATCACCGTTAAATCATGGCTCTCTCTCTCTCTGTGATGTTATTAATATCATATCGCTACCAAAAAGGAATGAAATCGTACCAACATTTACTCACCTTTTACTTACGATAAATGCTTTTCCGTAAACAGCTACTTTTCTATATTTCTATCATTATCATGTTCGGTACCGAATAGCAATCCCTTGGAATATTACGGTTTTGAATAAAAAACAAACCGCTGCAAGTCAAAAGGAGCTAGAAAAATGAAAAATGATACCTTAAAAAAACTACAGAGAATGCCGAAAATGCTGAAATTCGAACTAAAGAACAATTACAAATATAGATTACTTGGAGCGGAATGCCTTAGTATACCTAAAACATTTGCAAAGAACACCGAGCAATGTTGAGCATACAACTACTAACGACAATAACAAATATAGATAAATAAGAGACGGCAATGCACAATCATATCCAAAACTCCGGGTAAGGCTGAACATAGAACCACTAAAAACAATCACAAAAATAGGTTACCAAAGTGCCTCATTATACAAACAGTTCTCAGTGATTCATACCTCCATTTCAGAGAGAAAACAAACTTAGGAAAGACAACCCCGGGACGGCTAATCTTAGACCCGAAAAAACGGATAACCATATCATAAGGTTCCCAGAAGAGATTAGGGGAAGAAACGAGGTAGACTTTTACGGAGCTAATAGAGCCGGAGAAGGGCCGAAAAAAGGGCACATCCAGGGGAGGGTTTAGTTACGCAGCGGCAGGAAGATTAGAAGAGCGAAACCCTAGAAGCAGAAAGGAGTTTTAAACGCGGCGAGAGGAAGTTGAGGTGATGGATGATGGGGAAAACAAAAGCGAAAAACGGTTGGGGAGAGAAAGGGTGAAGAAAGCGCGGTGGGAAATATTTCCGGCAGAAAAATTGAGAGCGGGTAGGAAATCCAAAAACGTCACAACTTGAGTGGAACCCAAAAACCCATTAATCATCCCTCTGGTTGAATAGAATAGGAGAATGAGGGACGAAAAAGAGGGCGATAGAGGTGGAAAATGAGCGACAGCAAACGAGTGACACAGTCGCGGAGGGGTCTCGTTCTCCTTTGAGGAGACACTTGAGAAATTGTTTATGGACCTAAATTACGTGAGAAAAGGAGACGAGAAAACATATTATCATTTTCGAGATTTTGAAAGAATATTAATGGGCGAGTATATTTTTTATGCATGGCTTTAGTGGAAGGGACTTGCTTAGTCGGTTTTATTGGATGTACATACTATATAATTCATAGTTAAATTTTCATTAAAGAATCATTACTATCAAAACTTGTACAAAATCCACAAGAAAATTGCACACCTTTACCGTTCTGTGCTAATCACGCCATTATCAAAATTTAAAAAAAAAACACATATAGAAAAGAGTTATATAAATTGTTGAGGAGGAAAGGTGGAAAGAGGGAAATCGAAAACAGTTCTTCGCAGGAGGTTCACACAAAACGAAAAGGTGTTGTGTTCCTGTGGATTTTATATAAGTTTTGATTGTAAAGATTCATAAGAAATTCCACCAAATATCTCTAAATGTTATTTATTATAATTCATAGTTTATCAATCGGAGTATTTTCACAATATTTTTTCACATATTTTAGTAGAGAGTAATTCACTAAAATTGTTGGACATAAGTTTCACTCAAAGAAGTGAATTTATTTACAGATCGGTCATGCAAATATTTCAAGAAAATGGCTTCCACATAGCTATACGGGCAGAGCGTTCTGCTTCGATGATAGCGGTCCCGTGTTCGATTCCCGGTGAGACCCCATGTGAGGAATTACCTAAGCTGTCGAAGCACTTTTAACAATTCCGCAACTACTATTTCAGAAAAAGAGAATTAATGCATGGGCAAATCTGTGATTTCAATCAATTTGAACCCAGAAAAGTAAATAAGTAACGATAGACAGTTACACAGGACAATTTATTTATACAATCCACATTAGATTCTTAACTGAGGTGGTCATGGTTTTGATTCATATGATTATCATACGCATTAAAAATCTATTGTGGAATGTATAAATAAATAGCTCTGTAGTTATTATTAAATTCCACCTAGCGAAGCCCAAATCCATACATGGTGTAATCAGTAGAGTATTTATGGTAAAACCAATAAAATCGAATGGTATTTTTTATTATTCCATCCAGTGAAGCCTTTAGTTATCAAGTTTATTTAATAAAGAAAAAGAAACAAGTTGAACTAAAACACATTTCCGAATCCAATCAACACTTTTGGAAAAGATAAATTACTAGAAAGAGATGAAATCAGGAGGCTTTTGTATTATTTCATATTATCTCTGTGTGTTCCATTTCATTTTATCAAGTGACCATAAAATTTCCATTTCTTTCTGGCACCATAACAATCAATTTATACGAATTAATTTTCATAATTTGTGATTGTAATCAAGGGATTCTTCACCGTGTGATTGTTTTGGAACTTTTCGAGGAACGGGGAATTTAATGTCATCTTCTCCATTTAACAATCCGAGCACATTATTATGTCACATAATGCACATGTTCCGTTTTGATTGTGGAAGTGGTCATTTGTCATTTTATTCGGAACAAATGTAATTATATGTGACTAATACCTTTCATTAAGCTTTATATTATCGTTACCTTTAAAAAAACTTATAATTGCCCACAGTAGCGCGGGGAAATTAATTATACATTCACGTTTATAAAATCATTAGTTCTGCTTTCCAATTAAATTATGTATTTACCTATCAAATGATATGACAGGCATCTATCTAACTACGGATAAAAGATGGACAAAGATGTATTTAAGAGCCCGTTAGCTATGAGTTTTTGACATATAGTTAACAAAGAAAGATTCGAATAGGTAACATAATTGTAGATATAATGTAGCTAAATATATTATCACTCTACATGATAGATGAGTTTACTTGACTAGAAAACTATTTAGCAGCAAATTTTACCTAAGTTTCCGCGGTTTTGTCATCCCAAACTCATTTAAATGGAATGGATACTTTTACATACGTATTTCATATTTTTGTTTTGGTAAATTTCCTCTAATACCTACATGGACCGTGGTCAGGAAATCAGTCATATCTCTTTTATTTGAAAACGAATAATTAAACAACGAATATAAAACAACCTTCCAGTCAATGAAGTTGATAGAACTGGAAACATGCAAAAACTCAATATTCCTTCCCCAACTTTTCCGTTTAATTTTAAATTCGATTCAAAACACTAAAGAAAATGTTATCAGCCAATTACCATAAATTACAGTTACGGTTTAATATTGCCCTAACGTTACAACTTCTATCTTTATGACTGAATCGGTGTGAAACATTGTCTCCTCAATGAATTTGTTCAGTTTAAAATTAAATTATTTTTATAGATTACAGAGAGGGGATTTGTTAGCTAATTACCGTAATTATAGTTACAGTATGGTGTTTTCTGTACATGTCAGCTTCTGTTTTATTTGAAAACTGGTGCGAAACATGGGTTATTTGAAATATGGCAATTAGAAATTGAAAGCCGCTCAAATTTGAGAGTCTCATCGAACTTAAACAATAAGGTATTAGAAAATGAATGGGATCATGCTAGTGCTAAAAGTTATAGAAAGGTTAGCAATTGAAGATAGAATGTGAATATAGAGGAATTGGGTAGATCGAAAATGTAGAAAGTGGGTATTACTATAGAGAGTATTTCAAGTTGGAAAGCAAGAGAAATGACCATAGAGTAAGCATCTATCTTAATAGCAACTCTATGAAAATACGATAAGATAGACAAAGACAAAAATTACTGGATAACATATAGAGTGGGTTTCACTAACTACGAGTAAAAATAATCCGTTGAATTGGAACTTTTAAGAAGCATCAATTTACCAAGGGGTAGATGATTTATGTCTATAGTTACTTCTGGCAGTTTTAGATTTCCACGGTTTTCTAAATTTTGAGTTTCTGGTTACTCATCTATAGATATTCCCATGTTTTGCTTAGACAGTTGTCAGACGTCAGAAGATTTCCTTTGGTTTCCCAGTTTAATCGGAAATTAGAAAATGTACTACGAAAGGATAAGCACTTTGTAAATAATTTATAAGATAAAGCAGTGAGTATTACTCAGAATATTTCTTCTACCTCTGACCCTGACAATACTCTCATAGAGAGAAATCTGCATTGAAATGCAGATAGGGTGAGAGTACAACTTTTGATCGTTTTTTTACTTTTTAAATATACCCTTGCCATCAAAGGTTTACTATACTCTTCAAACGACCATTAGAAAACAAGATTAATACTCAAGCCTTAAAATGTGGGTCTCCCTCAATGGAAATAGGAGAGATATCTCCAAGAACTTCCTAGATGTGTTGGTTATAGAAAGGGTAACAATAGAAGATAGATGAATTGGATCGAACATTTAGAGAGTAAGGATTGCCATAAGAAGTAGTTTAAGTTGTGAATCAAAGGAAAATATCATATATCAGCTTCCGCATCTTTATAGAAACTCCACTAAAAGGCGATGAGAAAGGCAAAGACAAAAAATATTGCACGACATAAAGGGCGGATTTTACTATCACGATTTGAAGGCACATTAACCTAGTGACGGGTAGAAGACTTTTGTATATTGTTGTTTCAAACAATTTTATGATTTCACGTCTAAATTTTGAGGTTCTGGTAATCCAACTAGATATCTCATTTTCCGTTCCCGAGGTTGTAACACGCAGATATAGATTTCCTTTAGTTACGCTATATCCTTTAGAGGTCCCTACATTCAAATAAAAATCTACCTTCTGCATTTGCCCTTGATGATGAGCAAATGTGCATAGTGTGAGATTACAACTTTTGATCGTTTTTTTTGTTTTCACTATTAAAACATACGCTTAATATCAAAGGTCTACTATACTCCTCAAACAACCATCAGAAAACAAAATTAATACGCGAGCCGTAAAACGTGGGTCTCCCTCAATGGGGAGAGACATCTCCAACTCCTTTACAACTCCCACGCCGCGAGAGATTCGGTGCGAATTCCCTGTAAGCTTAAACCACACTTCCATCTCCAAGAGTTGCCTAAAACCCACCCCACGAACAATTTCATTCCTCATCCCTCTCCCGTCACTTACTCCCCCATCCGCAAACCCATTCTTCATCCTGGAACAATCATCCCCGGAGCCCTCCCACTTTTTCCCCAGCGGATATAAATCTTAGCACGAGGAGATGTTCCCTTGCCAACTCCCCCTCATCCCTGTCACACTCCTTTCAGACTCCCCCGACATCTCTCTCCCCTCGAAAACATCGCCCCAGTCACACCAGACCAAAACTTTTGCGCCATACGTTTTTTCCCTTCCCATTCTTTCCTCACCACTTTCTTCCCTTTCCCTGCGGCCGTGAAAACTGTCTCCCGCTCCTAATTCCTATCCCACTCCTCCCCGTTCCCCTTACATTACCACCGAAAATCCTCTCTCAGCCGCCTCTCGCTTCCTCCGCGGTGTTTTTTTTTCACATCCCTTTCCCTCCGACTCTCTCGATTTTTGACAGCTTTATTCCCTTCCCCTCTTCCACGACATCCCTTTATCGCGACGTATCCCTCTGCTATCTTCATCGCGCCCTCTCTTCCCCTCCTCTTCGCCTCCCAATACGCTGCGTTTGTGTACCTCAGTTTTACTCTCGTTTATCGTTCTTATTTATCCTTCAATATGTAGGTTAAAAGTCACTTTCTTCTTATCTCACTCACATGGATTTCCAATATATAATAAACCATAAGGTCTATGAGGTATTGTGCCACTTTGTAGTTCAGATCTTGGAAAGAAACTGAAAAACGTTCGGTGGCTCAAAAACTACTCTGAACAGCAACCAGCTCGGGATGTAGACAGCGAAATATTAATCAGAAAATAAGTTTCAACACTAAATATTATAAGTAATTGTATTAAGGTCACAAACAATATCATGCAACAAAATCTCACTTAAATTGAACTGCTCATTGAAAATTAGTAAAAATAATCCCTCAATACGAACGTCAAATTTGGGAAGACTCCGAATTTACAAGACGTCGCATAACTCTCTCTCTCAAAACAACCGTCACTTTACATGTGCTCTCGTAGAATGTTAATGGCTAACCCACAGTTTTTCGAATCTCTTCCTCTAGACTCGCCCTTGAACTCACGGTCACACAGTTGAGCGGAACACAGACGTTGAGAGCTGGCTGGCGCGCCTTTCAAAGGTGACCGCGGAGTATGATCCGTCAAAACTCAAACTGTTCACAGGGATTTTGTATTCTACCACCATTTGGTATAAAAAGCGATCAAGAGTCGAAGGCGCCACTCACGCCACGATCGTCACGTCGGCACGGGATTATCATAAAAATTACCACAGTATTTATTAATGAAATATTGAAATTTAAATGTTTTTTCTTCCATCTAACCTGTCGTTAATAATGTTTTAATAAACATAAATAATGTGTAAGAAAATAGAGATAGATAGCAAATTTTAGGAATGGATGTAAAAAAAACCTAAGGTAATATCTTAGAAAAAAAGATCCGCTTCATGAAAACAACCACGAAGAAGGTCGTGAAACGCTGTGTTTGCGTAGCTTTCTCAGTTTTTCTCTCGTTTATCGGTCCTATTAATTTTCAAAACCTACAGTCATTATAGTTTATCTTATTCATAAGGATTTCCTATGTGATGAACCATAAGTGCTATAATATATTTATTAATGAGAGATTGGCAGAAAAGTTTCTTCTTACATCTAATCTGTCGCTAATGATATTTATAAAAAACGTAAACATTCTATTTGAGGAATAGCTATATAGAGGAAAATTTAAGGAGTAGGTGTAAAAAAACCTTAGCTAATGTCTTAGGAAAAATGATCCACTTCACATCCACAAAAAACACCCACGTAGAAGGGGGGTTGTGAAAAACCTGCACAAGCCTACTTACATTTTAATTAACTACACTTACTATTACTTACATTTTAATTAACCTACTTAATTTACATTTTTTATCTTGAACTATCGTACAAGATAAAAAATGTAAATAAAACCTGTTTATGATGTTGAAACCACAAAAGCAATACAATGACAAAATCATATAAATCATGTTTTGGAAACATGTAGCATAACTCATGGACTATGTTCGTACTCCAAATTATCATTCATTAAATTGTATAAAAATGAATCCAATTCTTTGTAAAATGGTAGTAAATAATAGCTGAAATTGATTAAATTTACTTACGATCTCCAAGTCATGCAGTAACTGAAGTTTTTCACCATATCCCAACATATGGTGCTTCCCTCTTACTATTGTAGAGATTGGTGCCGTATGGAGTGACATATTTCCTCTGAAAGTTCAAAAAAACAACAAAATAATAATTACTGCAAATATTATTTTCGAGATTATATAAAAGCATTAGTATAACTTTACTAGATTATACGAATGTTACAAAAACATTGTAATTCTTAGCGATACGAATAAATATTACATTCATCCATTTATTAATAAAATTTAGTAATGAATTGAATGCGAGGTACCAGCAGATATATTCATGACAAATGAACACTATAAATCAATCGTGTAATTGCATTTAAAAAAATACTAATATAAGTTGCAATACGCAGAAATCGGATCATTCGGAAAAATCCTCATTAGTATTAAATATGTTTTGACAGTATATCAAATCATTTTGAGCTAACATATAGGTATTTTGACGAAAATGATTCAATTCCATACACATAATTAAGGAGTATTCTACGGAAAGAACATACCTAGCAAGAAACCTTCTCGTATTGCTCGTTGAAGTTTATCGACAAAAATAACTACATGGTGAGTAAGTATTTTCACTCGTGGAGGACTATACGCAAAGAACGTTAACAGACACATTTAAAAAAAAAACAATATCATCCTTTGAAAATATTTCTCGGCGATAAATATTAAAAGATACCGTTGTATTTGCTCTTAGCGTCTGCTTTCGACACCATTAAGGTTTGTTAACTGTAACGGTACGCTTGACCTACTTCGATATAGTGCCATACATGGCTGATGCGAAAAAAATGTCACTTTAAAAAGTAAAGATAGAAAAGTTTGAGAGAATGACAGCGAAGAGTGCCACGGATGAGCGAGAGTGGCGGAAGGAAGAGGCGAAGCGTAAAGGAAGATTTTTAGAGAATGGTGTGTTCGAGATAGAAAAGGAAGCGATATTGCAGCAAAGTGTACAGTAGTGAAGTACTTTTGGAGTGTATGATGCATTGCGCGGACTTGTCTAAGGAGAATAAAGAAAAAATTGAAACAAAAGGGATGGAGGGTTTAGGAGGAAAAGGCAGGAATGAAAAAGGAAAAAATAGGATCAGCATTAGACTGGCCTGGTCTTTATTGAGCAACAACCTCAGCACCTAATAATATAAAATGGTGGATTTTGTCTATTCAATTAGACCAGAGTTAAAAACAGAAAATAATTGAAAACGAATTCTGTAATTCCACTGATTAGTGGTAAGAAAAAATTACAATCAACGATTTATTGGCTTGATAAGTATAGAGTAAAGACTATTTATTAAATCAACCTATTTTATTTAAAATAATTTTGTAAAATACTAATTAAAAATATACTCAGCTATGAACCACTGGAAAGGTAACTAATTCACGTTCATCTATGAATAATTCCTTACGATTTTAAACTATATTATTACCTATTCAACTTGATAACTATCCAAGTTGTCAACAAAGCTTTAGATATTGAAATATCTATACAGCGATACTAAAATTAATAATAAGGAATTAGCATGATAGCACTTTTGATGGAGCCAATGCTAAATATCACTCTTCAGTATCTGTTTGGTACTAATATAACTCAGTAAAACATCACTCATTCTGCTACGAATAAGAATATTATTATTTAATCTTATTAATCTAAAAATGGATGTATGTGTGTATGTATGTTCCAGATAATCTCGAAAACCAGATGTCGCACAATGTTCAAACTTTTTACGTAATTAAAAGTCTTCCCGGCGATGATCAAGTGATACTTTTAATTTCCCTAAAATCCACCGTTCGAACCCAGACGAGCAAAACAGTTTGCATAAGAAATACACCTAAAGTTCATTTTTTCGAAGTAGGGTTCAATTATTTCGCAAAACTAAATTAGAAAGAACAGTTGTAGGATGCCAAAACAAGCATCAAAAGAAGGGAAATAGAAAAAAGATTCTTATTTTCCCTTGACGATCAAGGCGATTGTTGATTCCGAGCTCAAGCGTAATTCCATAAGAAGACGTGGAAAATGAATGCCCAGATAAGATTAATGCTGTAAATAAGACAGACTATACGAGGATGAGATATAAACATTATTATCGATGATTTTTAAGCATTATGATATATGATATTTAAAAATTAGCAATTACAAACGATATCCTGTGAACAACCTCTCGGAACAATATACGAAATTTAAAAAAAAATTCGAATTTTGTTGAATAGTTTGTAGCAACCAAGTTTTATTTATATCAACGTAATTTTTTACCGTCTTCTTCGTAAAATAAATGAGTTTTATAGTTGTGGTTTACCGAAAATTGATTTTTCTCGATTAATTCAACGGGCTGCGTATAAATATCGTGGTAATTTGTATTGAATACATTCTTCTGAATTAAGTATTAAATCTAATCTACTTGCAATGATGTATATTTAGCGATTTACGGAAATTAAGTTAGCGAGGAACATAAAAATTTCCCAAATTCGGTGTTTGTAAGCTTTAAAGAGTTGAACGGTGAGTTGTAAAGTTGTAGCAAACCTCCAACATCGTATACCAGACCAAAAAGGTAAAGAAATTTTATTTTGTTATATGCAGAATGTAAAAATTGATTTATTCGTTGTTTTTAAGTGTTTTCACTCCATATTTATTTACTGTTCTACTTTTATTGGGGTTTAATTTTTTTTTCTATTTTGGCATTGCGATAACTTTTGTGTTATTTGTCTTCCGTGTTTATGTTGCACGTATTAAGATTGAGATACAAGTCAGCTCCATAATACACTTACCTTCCGCTAAGTATATTCATCGGTGGTTATTAATGATATATAATTTATTTCTGTCATTTATGTTAAATGTTTGATTACTTTGTTCCCATGTACCTGTTTAAAAATGTCTATTATCTTGATGTGATATATGAATATACTCTTATATTGCCTCAGTTGAAGATATTTTTCATTCCGAGTATATGAGATTGAATGAATATTGAGTTGGTGCGGCTTTGTAGACTTCATTGTAACTTACATTTCTTAGTATATTGGATTAGAAAGTCTGGTATTTGCTATTTATCAACAATTACGAAACACCTGTTACGATCAATGTTGTTACACTGGTATTTATGAAATTTAATATCCCCGTTGAGAATCAACGGGCTCTTCTGCTAGTGTCTAAATAAAATAAAGAGCTCAAAGATACATATGTAAAGATGCTATGATGTCGTTTATCAACTCCCACGTATAGAAAAATGTTAATTTGAACATGTTTCCATGTACGGAGTTTCACAAAGTTAAGGCACTGACTATTGAATTTATAATGAGAATAGGTAAACATACAAGAATTCCGAATTAACTATATAACTTTAAAGAACATAGCAAACAAAAAATTGCACTGAAAAGAAACAATATCCCAATTATTATAACCAGAAAAGAGTAGGGCATAAATATTAGAAAAAATACAACACTAATATAGTAAACAAAATGCCTCTGAAGAAGTAAGAAAACGTACAAGGATAACGTGAAAGAAGAACCAAATGTATAACTTTATAGTATATGCCAATAAACACGTACTGTATTGAAAATAACGAATATCTCAACAAATAAAACTACAAAAGGCTATTAGTACAAAAACTACAAAAAAACACAGCATAGGCATAGTACACTTAAAGTTCCTAGAGAAGTAAGACAACGCCCAAAGATAACGCAAAAAGTATATCCATATCAGTGCCTACAATTCAAAACAATGCGGAGATACATAGTGCGCGGGGAAGGAGGGACTCGTTGGGTGGGAGCGATAGAAAGGAAAGTGGGAGGAGTTGATGGGATGGGAGGATGAAAAAGAAAGGGATGCTGCCTTAATGGGGCATGGAGTGATTACAGAGAGGGAGAAGGACGACTTTAAATGAGGAGTTCTCGTCACGGACCGCTCAGAATGCAAGAACGCCTTCCACCCCTCCTACTTATCCTTTCTCATCCATTCTCATTCCTATAGTATTTCGCAGCGATACTCCTCATCTCTCGCAAAACTGCGCGTCGTTTTGTTTTTGGTCCACGTACCCACGCGGCTTTTCCCATCTCCTTTCATCTCGCATGTCCCGAGCTGAAAACTGTCTTTTCCAGCTTATAAAACCCCCTTCACCCACCTCTCTCTCCTTAGTTTAATCATTCCGAGCTTCTTTCATCTAACAAGATTGACTCTGTCACTCTATGTTATCATTCCTGCTCACCACCTTTGCCGGTTTGGGGATTTATCTTTACCGAAATCACACGTCTATTCTAGCTTCCGACCTCAGTAAACCAATACCGACTCAGAACTTCTTTCCTTTAAAAACATCAATTTTTATGAAATACCTTTAGGCCAACTGGTAAAGTCCTTGATGCAGACTGTTTAGGTGTGAAACCTTCACTTAAAGAAAAGAGGGTAAAATGTTTAATATTTGCTGTAGAGTTTCTGCTATATGGGTGTGATACGTAAACCTTAATAAAAGAGAGTCAAACATTTGGAGTTCTCAAGATGTTGATGTGGTGTACAATGGAAAAATTAATTTGAGTTGATAGGGGAAAAAACACGAAGGTGGGTAAGATATGGCTTTAATTAAAGCAATAAGGCATTGACAGAGTAAATGGGTGGGTCAGATATTCAGGGGAAAGGGACTGCTGAAGATAGTAATTTCTGATAAACTACAAGTTAAAACGGGAAGGAAAGTCAAAGGTAGATGTTAGATGAAATATAGAGTGGGGTATGATACCAAATAATAAAATAAATCGAATAGGGTAGGTAAATAAGAAAACGAACAATATTTCTACCCAAAAGTTATAAAATTTAGTTAGTTACATTCATTCAAAATATGATTGTAATAGTAATATACAAACATACATGAGTGCTCTACCATTCGGTAGGTTCACGTACAAAGTACAATATCAAAAATTACCAAGGTACAGCGAGGGATCGGTTCATCCTGTAATGACGCAACACACGATTCATTACTGTCGTGTAGGTTGCCTACGATTCCGGCTGTAATCTAATTTATTAACGGAGAATGTGTATTGAGGCACTACTAATAAGTATATATGCATGTATGTTTCTCTAATGAAAAACGTACGAATTTAAAATAACGTTTTTATAATGTATTTCATACTACGCAGAATAAAGACACCAGCTAACACCGCTTTTTTTGGCTGTATTTCTTCATTACAATATTATGTAATAATTTCCATGAATGCAAAATGTTGTTATTGGGACGTAGGTGGTCTGTTGTTAAATCATACTGTTACCTACACCTCATAGATGCGCAGTATGGAAAATAAGGTTAGTGAGCACAACTATAATTGAATACATTTTACTCCTATAATGGGGCAATACATTTTACGCCGAAGCCGAAAAGGTAGACTACCAAATGGGGGACTCAATGAAATTTTAATAAAATACCCATGGAGAAACGGACATGAAAGAAGTCTAACAAGATCGGGACTCGAACACAGATCTCAAAATTACCGAACGGTCTCTATCCATTAAGATATTCTGCCAGAAAATTCAAACTTTTTAATTGTGGAATTTGAATACTGCACTCCAATACACATAATCTGATTTAAATTACAAATTTTTCTATCAAATATTTACCATTAAAACACGTACAAATGTCAAACAGAATTATTTATATGTATTATAAATCGTCCCAATTCATAAATAGTCAGCAGACATTCTCTGATAAGGAGCGCCTAAGGTAGTTCTTCCCTAGTTCAGTTCCTCTGTGCGTAATATCATCTAATGCGTTTACTATTTACAAAATTAGCCAAGTTATAATCCACCCACATAGCCAAGGAAATTCGATTCAAAAATAACATTAGTACTTCTCGCTTATCAGGTTATTTACAGCAAAACTCATCTGTATGAACTAACGAAATGAATCTCCATTCATTCGAGAATCGAAAAGCAGGGATGACAATGGAAATAGATATTCATAACATGCGGATACCGAGATAATTCCCCAAGCCAAAATTTTACTAAATGAAGCGAAGTTACCCCCAAATAATTCCCACCGATGAATCGAGGATCAGGCCGAGCGGTTAATACTTATCAATCCGCGGTTAAATACCCTCCATGAAAACCACTTGATAATCCTTTAATCTTCACGTTGCAGTAATTACACGGAGACATAGATGGGAATGCTCAAACTTGTATTTTTTTAGGTTTTCGATTGCATTTAGTTTTTCATCACATAGGTAACAGATGCTGCCGACCAGGGAAAGAACGCTAAATGCATTTTGGGAAATACCGTGTACATTTTATCGAAGTGCATATAAGTAGATTTTGTTTAAATTTATGGAATGCAAATAGAAATTTCATCTTCATAACTGATTTTTCGTGAATTTTATAGTCTTTATTATAATACGGTTTACCTTACCATTGGCAGATAATATATATTAAACTACATTACCTTAAGGAAGCTCATTGCAATATTTTAACGGTTTTCCTTGCATTTTAAGAGATATTAATTTTATTTATGAACTATTTTGAAGATGATGGATTTGAAATTTAACAGGTATCTTTACTATACGATCTTTTTTATTATTTCATCCATCTTAATTATTATTACATGTAATAAAATAATAATGTAGAGCATATCGTAAATATTACAGAAAAAATATTTAGCTACCCATAATATTTGGCGGGCTACTAATTATATTATTTAAAAAGACATTAATAAGCCACGGCTACTCCGAATTTTCTTGTATGGCGTCTACTATCGATAGAGATGAACTAGATAAGGAAATTAGAGGGGAAATTGTTTCGCATTTGACGGTCGACATGGAAAACAATCACGATACGAAAAACTACCCGCCCAGAAATATAAGTGAGACTCAAACAATAAAAACTATATGATTTACCTTCTTAAAAGTATTTTGCAAGAAAATTAATAAATCTCATTAATCTCTCACCTCGCTCTTAAATACTAAACATGACTGAAACAAGCAAGTGCACGACCTAGCGTCTGAACATATCTCATTAATTCCCGAAACCTATGTCGTTTATATTAAACATGACAGGAACAAGCGAATGCTTGACCTAGAGTATGAGTTACAGCATAATACGAAAGTAAAGAGGAAAAACGTTAGAAATCACAGGAATGGGCAACCCATCCAATACCTTCCCCGGCGCGAATATAAAGCACCACAATAAAGACTGTGAATTATAAAAAATAGGCGTTTTGTGAGCGCCCGAACATCGGAATCGCGAGTTTCTGGTCTATATTTCACTCACTCTTCCATCCCGTCTCCATCCCTTTCAATACCATCCCTTCGGCCATTCAGGTCACGTGTTCCCCCTTCGTTCTCATCAGCCAGACTCAACCGAAGAGAGACCCCACCCCAGCGCACCTCCTCCTTGCCCTGACGTAGCAAGGCTATATTCTCTTGCATCAACGAACACTCATTTTGCAGATGGGAGCCTGTACGGTGCTACCGAGAGGGGGTGAGGTGTCACGGGGTGGGGTGTGATGGAGTGGGGAGATATGGCAACAGTGTAATCCGCTGCAGCACTTGTTTCTTTTCTCCGCCTACTCCTCACCGCAACGTGTCATCCAGATTTCCATATCTCCTCCCTTTCCAAGGACTTCGGTCCAACTTCCCCCCTTCCCTCCGATATACTCCTTCCCTTCTCTATCTCTCGGTGCTTCCATTCTTTCCGATTCCCGCCTTTTCTCTCCTCTAATTTACGCAAGGATTCACAGACTCATATTTTGAAATTCGTGTATCACTAGAAAAGGCACTGAGAATTTTAAGGTCCTTATCGTGATGAGATCACTATGCTTTTTTAGTCCAAAGAGGTATTTGCATTTATGTTTGATTTATGAGATAAAAACTTATCTTTTTCAGCGTTACTTGGTGGAGTATCATTATAAACACATTTTAATTACAAACCTTTACAATTCAGTTCTGAGGATGGCGTACTTGTCGCCGAAACCAGTCAACTGTTTGTTTTTCAATTTTGTAGAATTGCTCATTCCAGTTTTGCCATTAAACTCTGATTATTACTTAACTTATTAGATAAAAATAAAATCGATGGTATTGTAAGCTGCCAAAACCATACAAAAATAAGGATTTAAATTAGAGTATAAGGAAGAAGTACGAAGAAGATTCGCATGATTACACATGCTTTATTAATTTACGCGATGACAATGAAGGAGAAAAAGTCTGGCGTTGCCGGGGATCGAACCCGGGTCTCCCAATTCCATGCGAATCTTCTTTGTCCTTCTTCATCTTGCCTTTTCCGGGCTATCGGAAGTCACTATGTTGGATGGACATATTTGATGTCCGTACGTGTACGGAGGGCAATGCTATCTTTGATGGACCCTCCGCCACACTTCTTCTCCATCATAGCCCTTAGAAATGAGGTGAGATTGTGCTGCTGTGGTAACTTAGTGGTTAGAGCAACCGACCGGCAATTGGGAGGCCCGGGTTCGATCCCCGGCAGACTTTTTCTCTTTCATTTCCATCGCGTAGAGTATAAGGATTGAAGAAAACCTACAGAATCTCATTCAAGGCATTAAGAATCCTTCATTGATCAAAAACTTGATATCAGCTATCAACATTACTGAAATAATTCAGCTTTAAACGAATTCATATTTTCATTTTACTCTTTCTCAGAACAGTTGATCTAGAGCCCGGAAGAAGGAAAATGAGATAATTTGTGAGGCGTGCGTAAGTTCAAAGTTCAGGAAATGATGCGATGGAATTAAGGAGAATACGTAGGTAGACGCAAATATACGTGCAAAAGAAGACATTTAAAATCCAACCATGATTAAATCAGTAATTTGGAGAAGATGGCATTCCAATAATGATATAGGGGACAAGTCAAACGTTAAGTAGTTGAGCGACATATAATGGGAACATAGATTAAGGACCACTATGGTGGCGGGAAGGCCTATCAGGAGTCATAAAAAAATCTTACGAGATAATTAGTGATGAATATTGACTTTAATGTTAATACAATTTGTGTATGGATATTATCAAGTTTAAATTTATCTTTTAAGTAAATCTTTATCAGTAAATCGCAGACCTTCCTGATATGTTGGAACAGGTCCTACAGCAAATATCTTGCTTCTTGCAATCGTGTTATTATATTTTCCCCGAAATATCTCTCATAACATGAGCGAGTACGTACATCAATTCTTATCTTAGATTCGAGAGTATACGTATTTTGAAAATCGATTTGTTTAAAAACTAAAAAGATATCTTTAAAAGATACTTTTTAAATTACCCTTCTTCGTTAATACCTCACTTTTGTAGCAGAAAGACTCAGTATTGCAATCTTCTTCAGTATTTCTTAATCTCATCAGAATTAACGAAACAAAATTTAAACTGTCAATAAATTACAAAAATGAACAGATGTATGTGTATCAAAATTTATTCGCTGCAAAGTTAATGTTTCTCAGTAAAATTCTGTGTAGAAAGACTTCTATACAAAATAATATTGAAGGAGAA
Organism: Sympetrum striolatum; assembly: GCA_947579665.1. Taxonomy (NCBI): domain Eukaryota; kingdom Metazoa; phylum Arthropoda; class Insecta; order Odonata; family Libellulidae; genus Sympetrum; species Sympetrum striolatum. Next base: position 69,060,657 of record OX388348.1, read on the forward strand.
ACTCCTCATAGCTAACACCGATGTCCATCGGCTAGTGTTAGTAATAGTAGTCCTTAACTTAATAGTAGTTAATATTAAATTTTAAGTTGAACAAGACTAATATTAACTAGTTTGTGTAAGTTTGTTATCTTGTGTATAAAACTCACGAGGAAATACTTTTATATCGAGCATTTTATCAAGAATTTAATTTCACTATTCCTGAAATATTCATCTTTGGTTTCATCCCTTCCTCAAATCCTCGTTAATACGACCTCACTGCTCACATTTGACCCTTTCCGTAATCATAACGAACCGACAGCTCAAATTCTCTTACTTTTCCATTTTCACACATTTCGATTCCTTTGACTTTTTCTCGCTAAAGAATATGTCATTAGTGCGAGACATGTTTACAGCACAAGAGCGAGGAAGAAGAGGAAGGAAAGGGATGTTTCAAAAATATTAATCACCACCGCGTATTAGAGTGGTAGGGAGTTTCAGGGAAAACAGAGCATATTTATTGTCCAAAGGAAGTGATTTCAATTCAGAGGTCCTCTTATTTGACAAGCACTGAGATGTATTTATTTCAAACGTATTTCCTTATAAAAATTAACGTAAACATATAAAGTTATTTCTAAGAATCGCGAAAAAAACGGAAAATCCCTTATAGGAAAAGAAATAAAAAAATCTGATGTGGCCATCACAGGACTCTCTCCATATATAATATGTAAATATTTAATTATGACAGTATTTTCGTAATCTATATTCAATCTAAACTTAGAAGATATATAAGTGATTAATTTATATCATAATAACTTCTACATCACAAACATTACAAATAATGTTTTTCGGGACGTGTTCGATGAAAAACGGTGAAATTGGCCTTTTGAGTCTACTACAAGCACCACTATAGGATAAATCACAAAACTGATTAAAATAGACAATGGAAACGAAATAAATATACGAACATAGGGGAAAACAACACACGAGTGACACAAACTATTAACAAAAATAAAGACTGCATATTTAAACAGTAGAACCGATTTACTCCAAAAACTAATCAACTCTAATGACACCAACCAAAGTGCTATTGTTAGTGGTGTTGATACGACAAATAGTTTTCATGTTAGAGCGCCCACAAAGTACATTATCAGTAACTTTCGGTTTATCAGTAATTCACGAATAACTCCTATACAATCAGTGATACAAAAATGTTTCATACAAAATTTATAGTAAATTATATGTTCTAAAACTTTTATTTTTAATAGTATATACCTATATCATATTTTAGGAGATATTTTGCGAAAACGGAAATTTGCTTCGAAAAGTAAAGCTCGACTTTTGGTTAACCGATATACGGATTACGATTTAAAGAAAATAAAGAAACCAAAAATAAAGAATAAGAACGGAAATATGTACCACTAACCAAAGAGATAAATTAAATCATGATCCAAAACTCTCTCAATATCATCTTAATAATAAATACAGCAACCTAAGAATTTATAAAATAGCCTAAAAACAAATTGAAGTAGAAAACACATAAATCTCCATCTACAAAAAAAAAACAAAAAAATATTATTGGCTCCACGGTAAGGAAATTTATAAATTATCAATAAATAATGTAAAATAAATAAAGGTTTCTAATCCATTAAGTGATTTGCTTCCAGGAAAAGTGAACGTTTCCCAGCCTTCCCGCTGAGAAGTATGAATTTTAAGGCTAATAATAAATGAATGCAGCCAGTTTACGAGAAAAAGGACACAAAAATAGTAACTCCGTGGAAATTTGCTGACTTAGCTCAACAAGTCTACAAAGATCTCAAGGAAGAACGTATGACGGTCAGGGAATCGAACCCGGGATCTTCTTCTATCTTTAACTAACTAAGCTACACGGCTAGAACATTCTAACAAGCCGTATTGGGTAACTTATGAGCAAGGGCAAGTTTATTTCGATTAAGCGGCATCGTCAACAACCTAGGAAAAAGTCTGACTCGATCCCGGGTTCGATTCCCGGCTCCGTGAGACTTTTATCAAATCTTGTCTTTTCTAGGCTCTGGATTTTTCTTGGGTACGTGCCAAGTTACCCAAACCCTTATCTACAAAGATCCATTAACAAAATCATAACAGAGAGAAACAACTCGTAAGTTGAATTAAGGGTTTGAAGAAGAACATATCTTCAGTAGGGGGAAACTTGACGCGAGACATCCGCAGAAATTAAATTCTAAAAGCAATTTCCAATGCGCATCCCGATGTATTCGAGAACAGATTACATTCCGTCATTCCTTTAATTGTCCCTCCAATTATAAGAAGGGGGAAAAGTCGCCGGGGCGCCAACCCCTTTCATCCCCACTAACACCACACTAGTGAAGTCGTTTCCTCTTCCACTCCGCGCCCCTATCCATTTCCATTCTTCCAGCCAACCCCTCCGCTGACTCAAAACAACCCTCCACTCATCGTCCCAATCCCACCCTCTATCAAACATCCCCGCGCACTTAGACCGTCATTTCATTTCGCCAACCCATTCCCCCACTGTGCCCAAGGGGGGAGGAATGCGTGCCTGACCCCAAGGACCCGCGCTGTCTTTCGATGTGATCTCCGACTGGATGGAATTCCGGGGAGCATCGTGTAAAAACATCATCCCTGGAATCCCATTGAGAGCTTCAAAGTTGCTTACGGTCACAAGCTGGAATATAATTTGTCAGAATTCCATTTATCTGAATAACGTTGGTTTGCGTAGCTCCCCCTAACGCCCCTAAAATTTGGGCGCACGGCATGACGGCAAAAACTGTCCGATAGTGATATTTGAGGGGATTATGTTCTCAGGGATAAGATAGGATGACTGGCAGCGTCAAGCCGGTCTATTGACAGATAACATCGACAAAAATGTGCCTCAAGCTAGTGTAGTTATCAATTTTATGATTATGAAGGTTCGTTTCCAAATTCCTTTGCATACCATGGGTTCATCATCGTGAAAGGAAGATGATTTAGTAGGATAAATTCATAGAGATAAATTTTCTCGCAACAGATAAAGACAACTTAAAAGGCTGAAAAAATCTTTTTCGCAAATTTTAATATCATTCCAAATAGTTTCTTTCCCAAATAAAATAAACGCTAAGAACAAGAAAATTAAATTTGACGTACAAATTATAAGCGTAAAAACTTCGGGTATGGAAGGTTTTAAGTATCAACACTCGAGATTTAAGACAAACAAGTTTTTGAAAAGAACATAGGGGAACTCAGCTAATGTAAGAATCAATGCATTTACTAACGATTCATATGACCTTACTTCTTTGGATTAAATTTCTGTACAAATGTTTAAAATAGTTGACACTCATTCTTTGATACAAGGTAAATGATGAAGATGATTTCGCACGCAATAACGCGCACATAGGATAAATACCAAGGAAGAACAGAGATGAAAGAAGTCTGGAAGAATAGGGATTCGAACCTGGATCTCCCAATTGTCGGTCGGTTACTCTACCAAATTAAATCAACCGATTATTGGTTAACAACATTAGAGGGTTCATTTTTTATTTAATAAAACATAACATTATTGCTGATTCATCAATCAATCTTATAAGAATAGAATCGAAGTTAGGTGTCTTTTGATTTGAAATCTACTTGAATTTTGAAATTTTGCAGGTACTTTCATATCCTATACTAGAGGATATAAAGAGAGGTCCGGGTTAAATGTATAATATTACAAAAGGTAATAACCTTAGAGACAATTAAGATATTTATTGGCGGTTTGTTTCTAGAAGTATGGTAATGTTTTTTACACAGTTAATACACCTCGATATGGGCAGCATTAGTGCTAGAAAGATATCTAAATCTGTATTTTACTATCTCCAAGCGTTTTGCAGGCGTAACATTTGCAATAACTGCAAGAATTCGATGATAAACACACACAGTAAACAATCAAGCGGCCTCATTGCTAGGTTTCTAGGGGGGCAAGCAATTGATAGACTACCTATCCCAATCAAGCTATTTGGGAACTCATTATCAAAGAAATCCCTCATTACTGCATAATGGCATGGTGCGCCATCATCAAGCAAACAAAAAACATTTTGAGTTATCATACATCTAGAAACAAACCGCTAATAAATATCTTAGTTACTTCTCAAGTTATTTCATTTTGTATTATTATATGTTAAATCCGGATACCCTGTATATCGTACTACGAGCCCACTTCGTTCTGGGCCTTATTCACCGCTCTCAAGAACCTTTTCCTCAATGCTCATCATTGAACACAGCTTCTTTAGCGCGTCTAATTGTACTCTTTCATTTACAACATAGCGACTAGAGAGCAGCTTACTGTTTCACCTCCCTCTACCTCCTCATTCGCTCCAAACTCGGAGGCAGTGCACTTTCCTCGCAATTCCCATTTCCTTGGACACCATCGCCCTTTGTTCCTTTGGCTAACAACTTACAAACCCTCCCAGCACACACCACGCTATCTCTCCATTCCTCCCCTCATCACATTAACAAAACTCTCTTTAATGCCTCTCAACGAAAACCCAGATACTTAGGTAGCTCAAACCGATGCCTGCGGCACTTCCATCTCTTTGTCTTCCTCCCTCCGCCTATCTTTCCTACACGATCTCCTCCTCATCCACCTTCCCTTATATTTCCCTCCACTTGTGTGTGTCTAACAGGCGCGCCTATTCCACACGTGGCGTCTCGGTTCCGAGCGATTTCATCAGAATGAGAAGGATACCGTTAGTGATAAAGGAGGGTTAGCGTTAAGTGTTGGGGAAGGGGGTTCCTGGAGAATTACTGAAGATGGGATCGAGGAGAATGGAGAGAGAGGGATGATTTTTGAGGAAAGTTTGCGGTGCCGGCGGAGGATAATGCAGTGGAGAAATCGAGTAATTGCGAAGGTACGGAGGGGGATAATGGACGCTGTAACGCGTTAGACGGGAAAGAAGACTTTGGGACGGGCCTAGTCCAAAGGAGGGCATGATATTCGTTAGTTAATGTATTCATGTGGTGCCCGAGTAAGCCAGTCGGGGCTGAGCGAAGCAGAAGGGGTATATACGGGAAAAATTAAGGGAGTGATGCTGTAAAGTTAGCTGAAAATCTAGTGAGGGGCGTGTCACACGTCACCATTTGTGACGCAGCATTCCGCTTTGTCAAATACGAATGTCCTTACTACTCCACAGTTGGAAAATCTCATTGAGTAATTGCGTCATCCAAAATGTTTTCACTATTACTAGTAAGTAACTCATAATTTCCTGTCGCTTTTACCTCATGGGGAGTATCAATCTACTCTATTGTTAATTTCTTACTCATAATGCAACGTTCATTTTCTTTGCTTTGCTGCTTTTCAATTATTACATAAACTTCTACTCTATATTTTAAAATTCAAGAACTGAAGCTGTAGTCTTCTGAATTGATATAGATAAGATGAATAGATTATCGAATATTTTGCCTGTATCTAAATAGTTTACTGTCATTAATTTGGTGTTCCTATCAATGTTATTATTTGTTTATTAATAGCACATTATTCAATTTTCCTTCAAAAATAGGGAAGTTAACCCATAAATGAAACCAAACCGGTTTTTGGAAACATCTAGTAGAATTTATTTTATAGCAGAGAAAGTCTGTAAGAAAAATAATGTTTTTGTATAGGCCCTACAGAATGTCCTGTCTAGTGCATGCATTATAAAGTTCTCTTCTGTTTCAAATTGTTTCCATCCAAACTTAACAGATAATATCGATCGTGCTGGAAAACTTAGTGATGATCCTAGGCATCGAAACCTTATAGTCTTGCTTATAAATGTAGTTGCCGTGGCCTAGTATAGTTAAATATTTTAAGCTTATTTTATGAGTACGTAAGATACACTACTCCGATTAATTTTTAATACTTATATACATAATATTCAGCCAAAATTTAATCACTCAATGTAAATCTGAAATGATGATTGAATAAATACTTGATAAATCAATAAATAATATAGTAGAATTCGAATTTTCATTTATCAACATCTCCTTACAACTGAGAAATATCTAGTACCTTCGCGGATAACTGTGATAAAGTTACATAAATGGAATTAAATGGAAATAAAATTTCGTAATTTCTAAACAAATCTGATATGTGTTCGTGATCATGGAAGATATACATTCTCTGCCTATGGAGGAGGAAGTCTAAGTTACTGGATTTGCTAAACTTGGACGGGAAGATCAGTGATCCACGTATAATCCGAAGGCTCGCGGATGCACAACCAGAGAAAACTCATCACGAGTCGTTGATGGCCGGTTCAGAAGCTGGGCTCCGGAGGGGTGACAAAGAAGGACATCATCCCGAAGAGGGAATTAAGGATCAATTTCCAAATGGAAGCTGAGAGCGTTAAGACGTGTAACGGATGAAGAAGGGATCGCTGGTCCATAAATAATTTCAATTTCCATTGACGATGGTGTGCGGGAGGAAGGGGGATGCATTTGTTCCCTTGTTTGTGTGCGAGTGGTCTATTCATTACCTCATCCTAACCATATTGACTCTCGTCTTCATAAGACCCCGTGTACGTATTTTCAGCGACTATTACTGGTTCCCCTACTGGAGCTGTTTATGCAAAGACTGGAAGGGTGAGGTTGAGAAAACAGAAGAATGGAGATGAGGAAGTAAGAAGAAAATGTAAATCTAGAAAAATAGAAATAATGATTTAAAAATTAAACTTAGTCCACAAAATAGATATAATTATCCGTAAACTGAAATGTTTACTTTACGTATAATATCACTATTGCTGGGAATTTATTCACAACTGACAACATTTATGAACAGTGCATACCATTGCGTAAATTTGATCAGCATGAGTGAAGACGCTACTTGTAATATAATAAGTGATTGGTGTCATTACTATAAGGAAGAAAGAATAGGAGACCATGTGAAATGAAAGTTTTCAATATGGAATGTTTAAGAACATTAAGATTTTGTTAAACTTGGTGTTCACTTTTGCATGGATCATTAAAAGTGTGTGTGTATTTTGGAGACATCGTATAATATAGAGCATGTCAGCTTCTTCAGATTATTAAGTGTTACTACTTTTACGATATGGTCTGATATGGTTGACTTGAAAGAAAACAAAGCTAACTTACTGTCATCTACATGACAGAACGAATTATATATTGCATATATTTTCAAGAGGAATTTCCAATTACTTCTCAGTGGAATTACTTTTGAGCAAGTTTACTGGCGTTGTGGAAAGCAAGACAGTTCAAGCAGAATGAGTTTCCTACTCGTACCGCAAGATTATCCACTAACGACTGCCAACGACTAATGGAAACAAGTGTAAACAGAAAAATATAAATATGAAAAATGGTGAAACAATGTCGACATAACATTGTAATCTGTTCATGTGTTACTGAATTGTAATATAATAAATGAAAATAACTTTTCCTACACATGTCTATGCATGTCGTTGGATGAATAAATTTATTATTATCACTATTTTTATATTACTTTCTTTCTCGGCACTACTGGATCATTCAGGGATATGGGTATAAATACTCCCAGAAACCTCATTTAGTTTTTTTTAATGGTTATTTTCATAAAACAATTAAAACTTTTCTTAAAATAAGTACGTTGAAAGTACGTTTTGTCTGCCTTTTGAATTAAAATGCATATGTTACGGTTAAAACTTCTACCTAGACTACTGAAGAGGTCCTTTATTGATAACGTATTATCATCACCGAAAGTAGAGCACTTAGGTCCGTAAGTATAGAGGTATGCACTTAAACATGTATGCATATTCGTGCCAAGTCACCTACGTAATACCCTCTTAAAGTTATCGAAAGTTTGAGGAGCGTCCCGACCAGATGATGAACATCACCTCACTCCAATCCTCATCAGACACGTACGAGATCTCCTACTCTACACCTTGTCTTCTTCTCCCTCTAGGAATCCGGTTCCCAGAACGGTGTATGATCAGAGCACCGTCGTGCCGCCGAGAGAATATGGATGAGCCCGAAAGAGAAACTCCTCTTTTTACGGCCAAAGTGCACCGTCCGGTTGGTGTGTGCACACTCGAGTTCGTTGTCGGATCGCCATTAACTCCTCCGAGTTTATTAACCGCCCGATGGCCGCGAAATTCGAGCTCCAAGACGCTCCTCGTTTATTTTCTCCCCATTATATTTTCCGCCTCGTAATTGAAAATGAACCGCGACAAGCGCGCGCGAAAAAAGACCGAGTCATTATCTCCTCGGTGCGGAAGCGGCGGGGTTTTTAATCTCCGTCCGAAGGAGCTTCGATCTCGGCGGAAGACGAATGGCGGGAATTAAGCGATTCGAAGTGGTTTCGCGCATACGGAGGCTGTTATAATCGATTGCGTTCGGCACAAAGGAGGAGCTCCGGCAGACTTATCGGCTCTTATTAACTGTATTTTACGGGTTAATTTACTTCCGCGGCCTCCGGACGACGCGTAAATACTTTGGGCCTGTATCGAGGCGCCGTTATCATCTTAAAAGAGCGGATGTTTCATCGAACACGACTTTTCACTTTGAGCTTTGAGATATAAAATAAGGGATGTGAAAGTTGCATTCCTGAGGAGAGAGTCTTCTGGTGTTTTATTTCTGGCAAGGCGTGACCTGCTCCTATACATTTTACTTGTTGATTACGTAAACAGCCATATGGTATGAGTACGAATTATAAAAAAAAATAGAAATTAATATCAAATACCAAACCAGATGTAGAAAACCTACTTCTCGGCAATACTCAAAGACAATTCTTGATTGAAGGTGAGAAATAAGTATTCGCGAGGGATGAAAATATTTTTTGTCTTCCAGTGAAATTAAAGATTATCGTTAGGTTCTGCATGTTATACTGAATAAAATATTAACTCTAACAGCACATTGACCGCAAAAAAATCAGTCAAATGAGCAGCATATGAGGGCTAATATTTTTCAAAACTGTGATAAAAATATTAAAGAGTTTAATGGTATAAGGAAATAACATTTTCAAGAAAAAGTAACTGCAAAAAGAAGAAATACCTGGAGTCAATGATCAGGGGAAGAGCTATAGCTAGCGGACGTAGATTTTAAAGGTTTTTATTAAAATAGAATAAATTATTAAAAAATAATAAAATTTTGCACCGCAAATCATCGTAATTAGAGAAATGAAATCGTGTTTTATTGGCCAGGTTAAAAATGTTTTCCTCTTAAGCACAAGAGTTATATTTATAGAATGATCACGTCTAAAATGATTTGGAGTGTTACAAATCATAATGTAATGTAAAATTACGTCCTGCGAATTCTTAGTTAATGCTTGATATGGGCCAAGGAGTTGTTTCCCGGAATGAATTTCTCCTTTGACATAATATTTTAGAGAGTAAAAGCTAATGTTACGGAACACACATTAAATAACATCATAATAGAAAAGGGTGAACGTTAAATATAGCAAGCCTTAGTAGGTGTATAAACTAAATGCACAAGGAACTTCGTTAATGAAGGAATAGAAGTGAGTGACAGTTTCAATAATAATGTTTAGTGATATGATCTGAATACGGGAACTAAAACCATTTCATGTAGGGAGCTGAACTCAACTCAATTTTAATTAGTATAAATTCCGATGGAATATTTTCCACTACTGCAGCACCGACAAAATAATCCGCTTATCTCAAGGTCCAAATAAGTCGACGTAACAAATTTTAAACTTCGATAAGAAATCTAAATCGATTCCCACCAGATGGCCGAGGGAACCAGCTTAACCTCGGAGCGTTATAAATCAACACTAGCGGCACGGAAAACATTCACGCATTATCTGCGAGGAGTAAGTGCGATGGAGCCATCCGTGACCGCGGCAAAAACACGGCGCATGCCTTTTTATCGCAAAAAGAGCGGAGACCGAGATTAAGCCCGGCGAAGGAGAGCCGACCCTTGGGGTGGGGGATGTAAGGAGCGAATTGATTCGCGAAAAAACGAAGATGAAGAGTAGATACACCGCGAGCGGGAAGGGGTTGATTTAAAGTTCCATTGCGGCGTGATTCATGTACGTTGTAAGGGAGCGAGCGGCGAACTAAAGGGAGTTCTTTAATGGAATGGAAAAAGAAGAAATAAGACGGGGGCATGCAGAGGAGAAGGGGGAAGCAATAAAGCGAGGAAATGCGTAATGACGAGGGCACGTACGCATATAAATAAGTAAATTACGCGTGGGGCGGGAGGAATATATATTCGACGACCTCCCGTGTTTGAGAGGCTGGGAAGGAGTCGGAAAAATAGTCGGAGGTGCCGGAAAGGGGGACGGGAAATAATTAGCGGAATGGCGAGACATCTAGGGGGTGACGAAGATTAATTCCCGTGAATCAAAAGAGTGTCGTTAACAACTCGGATTTTTCGCCAAGATTTTTTTGGAAACACTCGGAAAAACTCCAGGGCCGGAAAAATGGTGGCGAAAAATAAAAAGGAGGGGCATTAGGGGTATTAATTACCAATAAAGCTTCCAAAACTTAATTCCGCCCTGAGTGATGGCGCGTATTTTTTCAAACAGACAACTTGGAGGGTTTTGCGGCGGGTTTTTTGAGTTCAACGCTTAAAGAAGCCGAACACGAATGCACTGTAACTGGTTTCTAAGAAGTGTGAGCAATAAAAATCCGATGACTGAGCATCTGTTTCGTCGGTGTTGGGTATTAACCAGCTACCCAGAAGTAGAGGTCCACCGAATCTCTATAGTCTCTAATAAAATACGTAAACATATTTGGTTTGAGCGGTAACAACACTGAAATGTAATCACATAGCAAATTGTACAAATCCACTCTACGCGGGGTAGGACAAAGAGATATCCAGCAGCAGAGGACCACTAAATCTCTAGGGCCCCAAGTAAAATAGGTTCTTTAAATTATATCGACCGAATAAATGTTAACAAATGTTAAATATCACAATCTACTCAACTACACTTTCTCTTCACGACATGCTTCGCTTATATATCGTTACTCTCACTTCAGTTCATGGCTGTAGATCATCATGAATGACTATAAATACGCTATGGGACGACTTTTTGCAGAAATAAATTCGATTGACCTCCAATATGACTCCTCCAATTGACCACTTACATTTTTTTATGTATCAGCACCAGCCATCCGTGTATTTTAGTTTGATGGTAACCCCGAAATAGGCTTTACCTATGGGGTACCTAATTCCATCAAAATGTTAAATATTTTTTTAAATTTGTATTCTCTTTAAGATGGAATAAATTACTTATTATTACTTATAATAACATATTAATGTGATAAGTGAAAGGCACTACGGCGTCAAGTGGTGGAAGGTGCTTCGTTTTTCTTCAGTAATGGACTTATACCGCGTTGCCAGGAGATGAAAAAGTACGAAGGTGATAAATTTATCGAAAAATACTTCGATGCTAATAGTTTTCTTAATTAAGGAATGTAATGAGTTTATTGGTGTATAACATAAAATAGATTAAGAAATGTTCAACTGTTCCCAGAAAGAATGTTAAGTAAAATTATAAATAAATAAAATTATAAATATATAATACCAAGGCATACGAACCTACCAAAGAGTAGGAAACTTATGTATAACAGAAGCAATAGCAATAATCTTCCAACAATAGCTTCTGGATAGCCTAGTGGGCTGTGCGTTCAAATTCGCACGGTTACATCGCGAGGACAAAGAGATACTGGAGGAGAGGATCGCGTACGGATCCAAAGTACAGAGTAAAGAGCAGACTTATCGTTTTGCCCATCCAGGATAAAAACGAATAAAAAATTACCGAAATTTTTAATATTCCGATAGCGAGAGAGAGATTGGAAGTCCATTTGAGAAAAAAAGGCATTTCCCTCCGATGCGAGCCATTCAAACCGAGATCCACAAAACTGATCTCTTCCAATGATTACGTTTCCATTTTTTTAATCTATAAAAATGTGCGCGCTCCCGGTTCGGGGGGAGAGCCGGTACGTTCGCTGGTAACTCATTCCACCAGCATAAATCATCACTTACGCCACGCTAAACCTCCGCTTTTCTTTTCTATTCAAACCGTTTCTTGTCCAAACGTATCCCCACCCCTGCTAATCCCTTTCCATTCCTTCCCGTGCCAGATTTCCCTATCTGGGAACATATTACCCCATGCCTCATCCCTCCACCGCCCTTTTTTCCCCGCGAAAAACTTCCTCCGACCGATGTACCAAGGGGATTAAAAACCCTCCTCCCTTATCCGGCGAATATCGGACATCGCTTGAAAGCAGCGTGAAATATCCCAAAAAATTGCGATGCCAGCCAGACGCGTCTCGGGCGTTATCCGTGAGCGTGTTTTTTATTTCCCCTTGGGCAAATATTTTCGAATCGACGCATGCGAGTAACCTTAGATGGAGGGATTAAAAACGTAATTTCCGCAGGTGATTATGGTGTTTTTTCTGGTGAAGAGACTTGTTTGGAAATTAAAAGGGATTATGATGTTATCTGAGAGCTGAAATAGGGAGGTTTGAGGAGATATTTAGATTTTTTATGCTGTCGGATTTTCTTGACGCGTTGGCAACGGTTCCATCACATATATATTTATCATCATATGTTAGTATTAACATACTGTCCTGCGCCTGGTGTCACTCCATATATCTCTTATGTAGCCAAGTTAATTCTGAGCTTTACAAGACCCGCAACATTCAACTGCAACCATTTCGTCAATCCCAAAGAAAATTCACCACATTTCATTCAGTCGAGTAATCTCTTACTTTCTCCCGACATGTTATAAATGTAGTTTTACACTGCTTATTTTACCATAAAACTGGCATAAGTTATAATATATTTTTAATAAGCTCTGAAAGCGACCCTGATAACTCACTCCATTCCGAAATGATTTATTTAGAAATATTTTGCAATTTCACTTCCTTGTAATCAAGACTTAACTTGTTAGTTATAATTATGTTACCCAAAATTTCTAGTGTCAAGATAAACTTTTTAAAACTTTTCAAGGATCATTACCTGAAATCAAAACGGTACATTAACGTGACTTTTTATCATTTATTTCCTTCCAGTGCTTCCCATTCAAGAAAATTTCAATTTCCAGTTACACTAATAGTTTTTCTTCTGCCTATTACGTATCAAGTTCATTTTCGTGAAATTTTTACACTTGAAAATTCTAATATTAATTTCAAACGATTCAGCAGACTCTAAATTCGGCACTATGGTTTTCTTTTTATTACCTGCAACCACTATTAAATAAATCTATTAGAAATATAATTTAATTATGAATATTGAAGATAAGTGAGTTAGAATCGAAGTAATAGTGAAACCATTGCATATGTTGTATACATTAAGAGCCTAACAATATAAACAAGAATAAATGATTCTTAATCAAACACATAATACATTTCTGAGCAATACTCTATGATATTCATGATGGAAATATTATTAACGTTTGCGCCAAGCTTTAACTATTACATTTTAAGGTTCCCCAACCTTACGATCGAAAGGTAAAACCCATCACTGATGAATAAGTAACGTGACTTTAGCAAGGCGTACTCTTTTTAGCGTCGAATTTAAATTAAAGAAGGTTGCAGTGAGGCAATTATAATGTGAATTAATTATGTTCAAACAAATAAATTATATACATTTTTTATTAAAAAACACTGATTGCTTCATTGTGTTTGAATCAGCAACTTATGCAGTTTACTGAGGCCTATGGAATATTTCAGGATCGTAGAAGATGTGATGTTTGCAAACAGTCACATGCGTCTTATTCCAGTGAAGCATATAACGTGTGATACGTACACTATTGCACTAGTGCAAGTATTTTCCAGTGATTAAAATAGAACTATTTAGCTGGTAGAGTGATATACGATGGTAAATGAAATAAACGAATAAATAATGCCAATTCCTGTTACCTAACGTTTGACGAAGGCAAATGCCAAATTCATGATAAAGAACAATTAATCATACCATCAGTATCTCCATTAATTAGAAATCCATCAAAACTTCCATCAATTTCGGATGAAACAAGCTCGGGTTTAGCAAACGAAATATCGGATCACGTTTAAGCGTTAATAACGAGGTGATAGACACTTTAAAATTTACGAATTTCATTAAACATGCTTATTCCAAAACGAAATTCTCCATAATAGACGACGTTTTTGATGGAGATACTTAACCCTAAAAATGCAACGCTATTGACAGAAGATCGATGAAAATATAAAAAAGAAATATTTCCCCGATCTACACGCACCCGCGGGTCGTTCCGCCAAAGCATTTTCCTATAAATAACGCGAGATAGATTATTTATACGTCGCGGCGGACTCAAAAGTTGATCATTGTTGTCCCAATTAATAAATTTTACGGTTATGGGGGCATCTCTGCGTTAAAACAACTCCCGTGATGCGGTAAATACCTCCGTCGGCACCCGGCCGCGTTCCGCCGCACCCAAAAACGAGGAGAGGAACAAAAACGGGGAGCGCGTATTTATTTAATCCTTCAAGCGCGTAATGTTTCAATCAAAATCGGTCATATTTCTCGAAATTACATCCACTCCCGAAACCGAAAGCGCCCCCCGACTCCTCTTATAATAATTCATCCGACCGAACGTTCTGCCGATGCGATCGGTGCTAAAAGCGTAATTCAAACACTAACTCCCCTCTCTTCGCGGGGATCATATTTGGAAGTGATTAAAAGGCAAATTTTCATCGCCCCTCCGCCCCGCGCATCCCAGACATTCGGCGGAATTGTTCACACGTTTCCCCTATTCCATCATTCCATCGCCTCCCACCCCCCGGCTCAGGCATGCCAACGTTTCGGATTGAATCCGCGGAATCTCGCTGTTACGGCGCGATCGTGGTGGTCTGATTGGAAAAACTTCATGTGAATTATTCCCGTGTTGGAAGGTGGTTAGGAATTTATTCCTATGGTATTTTCGCATTATTTTCATTCTGTACCGAATATTCATTTTTCGGGTTTGCCTACTTTTTGTGTTGGGCTATGACCGCAGTTTGAGTTTTTTCTCCGTGAACTTTATCTTTTCCATCAACCATTTTTTTCTTCTATCTAAGCAATAATAAAAATATTCAAATTACTCCATTTCAGGGTGAGATTGATACATAAGTATTAGTTTTTTCTTACATCTAGCCAGATTCTATCAAAGATGAAAAAGAAAAAAAACTTTAGGAGTTACGTCAAAGAGAAAGTAAAACAGGAACTATTTAGTAATTTACGAAAAATATCGTGAGTCTGCACTTAAGAAATATTTAAAACACTGAAGGAAAACACTTGCAAGAAGGGGAGCATAAAAAACATTTGAAATTTACTGAAAGTTGTAGCTACAATTTAGTAGTGTGATGACTATGGGAAGGTAAATTACAGTAATTTCTAATCACCTCTCCTCGATTACTCCAACTTCAAAACCAAACAAATATTATACAATAAATTGGGTAAAAACCCTGATCCTTTACTTTTTCACACCACACCAAAGGTGGGTAAAAACTCATCTCTACCGTAAAACCTTTCTAACCTTTGAAGATAAACTTTTAAAGCACGTATAGGACCCTGAAACAGTGGATCTTGCAGAGGTTGTCGGCTTTGTAGATCTATTTAGTACCTGCAGGGTGTCTGGAGCATGTACCAAATAACTTCAGAAACTTATCTCTATTGTATTACCAGCCGTTTGCAATTTTTATAATTACAGCACGAACCAATCTATATTTCTAAAAATATTTTCTTACATATATTTCTGGTTAAACACTTTTGTTTTACTATTTTCGTAATCATTGCACGACATACATACAATTATAAGACTTGGAAAAGGGTAAAGGTGACCATTTATGTAACGATGTGCAGATAGGAAAACTGCAGAGGAGTAAGAATCATAAAAATAGCCTGAGAGGACCGTAACTCAAACCCGGATCTCCCATCACAAGTCAGTTGCTATATTGTTGAGCTATCTGGCTAGTTTTTCTAACTTGAAGTTGGACAGACTTACTAAGAATTAATCTTGGCTTCTGTTAGTTAGCGAATACCCATTTTAAAGTGCTAGAAGAAAGATCTCGAGCAGAAAATTTTCGAGAGCAACATATAGCATCCAACACCAGCACACAGTATAGTGTCAGAGCAGCTGAAAGACTGTCAAAACGAGGAGCGAGCAAAAATCTTCCACCATCATAAATTGGCGAGCCTGCTTCCCTCTCCGCAGAAACGAATTCGGAAAATCCACCGCAAATACATTCAATCCCAAAGCCCCACTCCACTGCCTCCCCTTCTTATCCACACCCCATCCCTGCTCTCGTGATCGACAACGTGTCACCAGAAATCCCCTTCCGGAAACATCCACCGCGGGGGAGGTGAGGAAATACTTGTGCGTGGGTGGGAGGGCGATATCAAATTACCCCCTGTACATCCCTTCCTTCCCCCGGTGAGTCACGGAGCTGTATTCTAAATGCCCCCATTCCCATCTGATAGCGCTCGCTCCCTCCCTCCTCCCGACCCCACCCGGCTTTACTCATTTACCCTCTCAAAAACTCCATGCTCTGTTGCTTTCGTTTTCCATGTTAAACCGATGCATTAACTGATTTCAATACGCTTTAATCACCGCTGATATCCGTCGTTATGACGTGGGTGGAGAAGATTGACAAGGCTACACATTTATTTTCTTTATTTCCTCTTCCATGCACGCGCTGGTTAGGGTACATATCTGAGCGTATAAGTCTGTGCATAAATGTTTGCATGTACGGATTATTTAACTTAAGTATAGTATAAATAATATTATATTGTATTTATATAATTTATATATTATCATTACATATTTATGTGTATATAAATGAATGGAAGAACTCATTTGCTCTAAATATTACTTATAAAAGAAATACAATATAATTAACATACTTTTATCAGTTATTAGAGCTTAAGGTGTCAACTGAGGTTATCCTGTATTGTTGACACTGTTAATACACAGTGCGTTTAGTGCTTTTAATGCATAGAAATACATTAAAGCACTCATTTATATCAGAATGGTGACGTGTGTATTAATATTACGATACCATAATACAAATATAAGAAAAATAAAGAGACATATTAATACAAAGGAAAGGCTATTCAACAAAAATCGGGAAAAAATAAAGAGAAGGAAAAGAAAATTTAAAAAGTACGTTAATGACAAAGAATCTTTTAAAAATATATATATATATGTATAAATTTTTCACTCGTTATTTTCGTCTATAACTTTTACTACGAGATTTATTTTCCAATTATTTATTTTCGGAATTACAAAATTCAGGAGATGTCTTTAAATCGGAAATGCCTTTCTGTATGTTTTATGGCACGACCCTTCTTTTATGTGAAAATAATGGATAACAAAGTGTCATTAAACGTGGCATAAATTTTTGTCTTTCATTGCGATTGACTTCACAGTGATACTTTTACAACCTCTTCTCCAATTAAATAACCATCTAATATGTAAATACATAACAATGAGCCTATTTAAATCCGTTCGGTTGAATCGATTTATCCAGCAAATAAAAAATAATTGTATTTCCGCCTAGCTAACTCTGCTTGGCGGTACCTAAAGAATACGTCGTTAGGTTTTTCGGACCGTTAAATATTAATTTTCCATCTTTGGGTTCAATTTGGATACAAATCGCTGAATTATAATGCGTTTGATTTCGATATAGTTCTCCAGATGCATAATTGACATGAACTGAAAAAATCATTTAGACGAAAAAAACGTTATTGAATAGTCAATAATGTATATACATATGCTTTTAAAACTTCGTCCCGCAACAATAAATACGGTAATTTCTAATATATATATATATATATATATATATATATATATATATATATATATATATATATATATATATATATATTCCATCAAAAATGCCAAATCATTTAGTGATTGTGTTAAAATCTCAGTGAACGACAAATCTAATATTCAACCACATGGCTTAAGATGATTTATAATTCATTAACGTGTGCGTTCTCATGAGCTATGTGTAGTGGTTTTCGTAAATAGACCTTGTTTCACTCAGAGAAACTACGACAGCCCTTATATGTACACTTAAGAAAAATAAACTATGAGAGATAGTGTTATGCTGTTCGGGACAGATCACCTAGATCACTGAACAGTTCCAGTTCCCTAATTTATGCGAATATCCAATTTTTTTATCAAATGCTTTAATAAATAGAATCATAAAATGATAAGAAAAAGATCGAGGTAGGAATTCAAATTGAGTTAATGAATAAGTTGCAGAAACAATATCCATGGTTATTGGTATTATAATATTCAATCAAAGATAAAGCATTGCATAATTCAGAGATTTTGTGGACATCTTGCTTTCTCTGAATTGATAATTATAAGCAACAGTGATGCAAATCGTAATTAATTAGTATCGATGCTTTGATATTACTGAAGAGGCATTTGTGAATATACAGCTTTGATAAAATGAAACAGGAATATGGGAACTAATAATGTTAGTAATTAAACGATTGGGCAAATATGCATCCAGCGGCATAATGCAACTAAGTTGAAAATAAATGGAAGTGGCTATACAAAAGCCGTATTTTCGTAAACCTCTGAATCTCTATAATTAATATAATGAAGATATGCTTATGGTTCGAACTTGAACATAGAAATTATCACATCATCGTTCAAAATCAATGAACAGCGATTTCGTGATCTACTAATGAATCAGCCGACTTTTGCTCCTAATATAAACATCATCGTTCAATAGAAATGCTCATTTAAGGACCAAAAGAAAAACTTGTGGTGGTGCATCATTTAGCCAATTATTCATTTTTTCTTCACCAACGCGTGTGTATTTCTGAGTTATTTCTAACGTAACACGAACTAATTTGGAAGCGTAGTTAGAACTATTTGCACACTGCCAAATGCAAAGCAAAAGAAAGTGGACAAAATTTCTCTACCCTTATAACTCTTTCTGACTTTTGGCAAGCAATGAGAGTAAAAATCGACAAACATTTAAAGAAAATGTGAATTCCCATCAACACCCTTTTTAAGTAAAATTTGTTGACTATGTTGTTGCAGTGAGTGGTCGTGAATTTAAGTTTTTTTCGGTTCATTAGGACGTTATCAAAGCCGATTTCTCCACATAATCAAACCACATAGAACAGATGCTAATTTCCGAGGGAAAATAAATATAAATCATTGCACGAATACACCAAAAGGAAGAGACAAGAATCTCTCGAGTTAAAAGCACGTAAGACCGGGCAGTTAAAATGAAACTTAGAAAAAATAGCCTATAGCAACCATTTTGAGTAAACAGATTCTCGATCTCAAATAATAAATCCTACCAATCTCCACAAAAAAACGAAAATAACCGATTGCGTCAACATTTTAAGATGCTCTATGTCCAACGTCTAAAACGCGGTACATACTACAGTAAAAACTTTGAAACGCTAGTTGAAAAATTACAACATGTAGCTTCATTTCTAATTACAAGGGCTGGTCAGCAATTTCGATAAAATTAAAATATGACGATTTGAAACTTATACAGCGGCATCAAAGAAAAGTGCAAAAAATATATTTGTACTTTTTCCACACAAAATTATTGTACATATATTTTAGGAAAATGAACAAATATCTTATTTTTAACTGTTCGAAGGAAAGAAAGTAAATTTTAACTTGACACATGAAAGTGTTCGGCATAACCCAACATAGTACAGAAGGGAAAAATAGTGCCTTGGCTGCGACTCGAACCTAGATCTCCCACTTTCCGGGCAGGTGTTCTAACCACTGTTGAACTTCACCAGATTTCGCTTCTGAAGATTAAATTATTACCAAATAAGTCAGACAAAGGTACAGAACCAGACATATTCTCTTATGAGCCAAAGCATGCAATTTTCAATACTTCTGATATAAAATATAGAATTTATTTGATATAATTCTCTGAAAACATTCCATCGCAAAGTTCGCAGTATTCACCTCTCAATCGCAGTTTTAACAACACGAATTCAAGCCAAAAAAGGAGCCAATATCTGAAACAGCACAGCTCTCTACATCGTCTTGCTCGGAGTTCGATAGTAAAGAACACAACCAGCCCCACCTCATCAAAAAATGAGCACACACAACTCCATCCACAGGCCTCGAAACATCCACGAAAAAAAAGGCGGTCACCCGGTCATTGGCGACCGTTCATTTTTCCCACCCTCCGCGAATGTCGCGAAAAAACGCCAATAACGAATCATCGCGGAAACATCGCCCGAAACATCGTTACCACTGAGAATACAAAAGACAACGGCAATACTCTCACGCGGCCCGGAGAGCAAATATTGGCCGTGAGCAGACTTTCGACACCCGTACACTCATAACGCGGTGCAGCGTTGGGAAGGAAGGGGGGAGAGTAATATGCTGGTGCCGATTCCATATTTGACATCGAAATGTGAACTGAGCCTTGAGTTGGTACATGACGGAGAAGGGAGCGGGGGCAGGATGAAAATTCTCGTTTCGTTCCGGACCTCAAAGCTGAAAATTATTGCAAACTCCGGCCGGATCGTAAACGAGATGCAAGCTTCGGCAAACAGGTTTCGAGGTTAAGGGAAAGATAGATGCGAAATATGCAGCGGAGGAGGCAAAAAATAAATGGAAACCGAAACTAAGCCTAATGCGCGAATGCCATTAGTGTGGCAAACCCTCGCCAACTGCGCGGATTACGAAGCGGAAATATGCTGCGGTTGCTAAAACCGCATTCGCGAGAATCGAACTTTTAAGGATAAGGAGGAGGTTAAGGCGAGTATACTTAAAAAGTATCGAAGAGGGTTTGGAAGAACGCTAATTTTACTTCGTATTACATTGATTTTTTTTACGTTACTAACCCTCTTTAACGCCTTGAACGGGGTCAAATGTAACCCCAAATTTGAAATCATTTTTATTTTCTTGCTCACTAATTTTTATTTATGAACTAATGTTCATTTATTTGCCTACACACTTCTCTTTATTTTTAGAATTGTTTTTAGTTTTACAAAACTCGAACTTTCTCACTGCAGTCATTTTTGACAATTGCCTGGCAAAGGCACCATTTACCTACAAAATATATTTTCATTATAAGTAAATTAAATTAATTTCATTAAAGTTGCTGATAACCAATTATAACGAAAAATTATCTTATATATTATATCATAGAATGTTAAGTAATATATTATGATTTCCTAATAAGCGTTTTAAATAAATACTATATAATAGGAAATCAAATAGAATAATTAATGTATTCTTTTTAATAATAAATAAAGCGTCAACATCCAGTTAATATTGAATAGATAAATAGAAGTTTGATATCGAACTGCAAAGCTAACAAGAAAGCTAAATCACATATAATAAAACTATCGAACAAGAAAGCTAAATCACATATAATAAAACTCCATTAACAGTTACAAATATGCCTTCATTAAAAATAATTATGGTAGTTTATTGTAATTTTCCTAATATTTATGCCAAACTTATTTCTAATATCAAATATTGATTAAAGGTGTTTTTCATTTGTCTTTTGGTATGGCATAAAGAAAAATTGTATCTTTCATCTACCTCACTCTTTATCCTGCCTACTAAGCATCATTCCCCGCTCCTAGATCTTGATAGCATATAA
Organism: Sympetrum striolatum; assembly: GCA_947579665.1. Taxonomy (NCBI): domain Eukaryota; kingdom Metazoa; phylum Arthropoda; class Insecta; order Odonata; family Libellulidae; genus Sympetrum; species Sympetrum striolatum. The sequence continues at coordinate 69,082,148 of OX388348.1, forward strand.
CATATAATATATATAAAACCAATCTTCGGTATAAATTCTTTACACACAAAGGTACCAAATTAATGATATCGGAAGGTACTATGAAATATATTAGGCGAAACTGTAATCACCAAAAAATAGGAAAACACGTCCGATAGATAAAATGATGCTTACATAAGGAAAATTATCTCTTTTAAAATATGAGGTAGTGGAATTTATGTTTAGTGAGGAGAACAGATTTTCTCTAAATAAATAAGAATGAACTAGCTGGACTGGTTCAAGAAGTCAAATGGTTGTTCAAGTATGTAATTAGTTGCTAAAGTATTCTGAAAGAGTTCAATTCCTATGTTTGGAAAAAACCGAGCAGGTATCTCTCAACTACGGTTTTTTTCAATTCCATTCCATGTATGATAAAAATGTTTGGGGAAAATGCGCGTGTACAACTGCGGTTCCTGGAAACGCAAGTATTGCTGTACATTTGGAAAAAATAGTTGTTTTAGATGAAAATTCCTCGAATTTTTCACAATGATCTTCATAACAAACGCTGATTTTTTTGCGGAACAAACATTTTTAATTAAATAAAACAATTATATTCGATAATATGAAAACAGCGAGACTTTTGAAAATGTTATATTTGATTTCTAGGATTTAATTTTTTAGGAATGCATACATTGAAAAAATCATGAACTGATTTATAAAGCTATGGAATAAAACTCTGCGAATGACACCATAAAAACATTTCCTTTGAAATAAATAATGAATATTATCAGCAGCATAACTCGAATTAAGCCTTGTGTAAAATTTGCAATCTTTCCTACTTTTTAAAGCTTCACGTTGTTTAATATTACATTGCACATAGTCAATAGAATTTAAAAAGCATTTCTATTTTACAAAATTGTGAATTACACGTTATTGGTTTGTTAGAACATATTTTAAAAATAAGAAACGAAGACAATAACGCAATCGAAATATAATAACAATATAATATAAAATTCTAGGAACGGCTTTGTCATTGACTCATAAATACCAGTAATTTCGTATTAGACATACCTTTTTACCGATTTTTCTCCAACTCCCCGCTACATAAAATTACTCATATTCGGTAACTACAATTGCGGTCATACAAAAATATTAGCATTTTATTTTTGCTGAATACTTTTCAATTCACGTGTATGGTTCGTCAATATTTCATTAGACATTTTTATCATCACTATCTAGGTCATCTCCTACCAAATATTGAAGGATAGTTCATCAACTACAATTCATCAGGGTCATCCGCAAAAAATTCCAAGCTTTCCTTGTTTAAATTAGAAAAATCCCCAAACTCCTTGAATCAATAGGGTCTCAGTTAAATCCATTCCATGTCACATCATTCCACCCGACTAACTTGCGACAGGGTATCCTTGTTTAAAGACAAACATTAGTCGCGAATACGATGAAGGTTTGGTTAAACACGGTCGATCGAAAAATTCTATATGCAGAGGAAGTGTATCCTATTTTAGTCAAAAGGTCGGGCACCACTCAACTATTTCTCAGGGCTTGCAAAAACTATACTTTCAGTTTAAATTCCTGAGGAAACCCACCTACGTTTCTTGAGCACAGTTTACCCCGACGAAAAAAAATACGTCGTCATTTATCCAGAAATGAAATAATCAGCATCGGAAATATTTTTCTAACATCTAAGGGGGCTGTGGCCATTCTGGTATTATATTTAACCAATTTTGCATAACTTAAAACAACACTGCAATAGTTTCGATATTACGGAGCAATAAAATAAAGAGACTTTTAAAATTCTCTTGGTGATGAATACCAATACAACCCTACCTGAGTATAAAAAGAATAAGCTGGTTAATGAATCATTTCTTTTATGATATATCCCAGTTATGTTCAGCTAAGTTTATCGTAAAAAAATAGTGTAGTGTTTGCTGGAAGCTACTTTTGCCATATGGCATATATTGATATATGACATACGAATAAGTCCAAAAGATTTTTTTTTTTAATTCTATTTTCAAAATTACCTAACTTTTAGGGAAACTTAATTCGGCAGTGCACTATCTAAATGCAGAAAACTAACAGGAAATATTATTGATGGACGTAAATTTTATATCATAACTTTTTTCCACTACTACCTGAATCAAATAACTAAAAAGTAAATAATAAGAAGTCCTTATAATTATTATAAACTTATAATAGTGGTAATATCAAATGATTTATTTTTATTTTGAAGTATGAAAATTACTAAAGTAAAATATTTCTTTCATCAGTTTCACTTCTAATTTCACATATATATCTTCAATCATTATACTCTAGCGTAATTTATTTGTTACAAAATGTATACACACCACATTACTATATAATTCCACGAGGTTAAGCCTCAGTCTATTAAGTTCGTTTATTATTTTGCCTCATATATTTTGCAATAAAAGAATGGTATGAACTAAAAAACTGGCATGTTGATAATCGATCCAGCATATTTTGAAACGTTATATTTATCGTGTGAATTTGCAAACTAAAATTAGCCGCCTTAGATTCTGCCATAGTACCCCTCCAATCATTCTGCGACACTTATTTTATTTGCTCAAAGTAAAATTTGCGGAAAGTTACAGTTCCTGAGGAAACACCCACATTGCTTGAGCACAGTTTACCTCGACGAAACAAATATTTTGCGTCATTTCATCATGAAATTACGCGGCGCATCTACCTCTCGGATCCATTTGCATAGTGCGGTCACTGAGACTTCTGAATATAGATAGTCTCTACTAGAGAGCACGCGCTGCTCAAACACGCGTTTGATAATTCCTTCCTTAAAGTAATCAACGATCCGACTCCGGAGTTGACTCTCCTCGAATGGGATAGAGGAGGACCATTTGCTCAGCAAACAGTTTAAGAAGACATTATCAAAGTGAGTAAACGAAACGAAATCTTTCATATTTGGAATTAAAGTGGGACACATCAATATCATCGATGAGCAGAAATTGGGCAAATATACTCTATCCCGGTCGTCTACCTGAAATTCTTGGGGCCTTCGAAATTCGACCTGAGATAAATTATCATTGATTCAGCATGTTTATTCTATTAATTTTAATTACGTGATATACGGAGCCAAATCTTGTCAAAGAAATATATTATTATTGCATATAACTATTTCATCTTCAATAACTGTTGATGGTAACTAGGAGATAAAAATTGCTCATCTTTTTAAATTGTAACAGTCCACAACTAATCCGAGACAGATTTGTACATAGGTCATTTCTTAAGAAGAGTTGCTCATCACAAGAACGGAAAATTATCTTCAAAAAAACTCATGCGGAAAAATGTATTAATATTTTGAGAACAATTGTAATTTTAGACCTAAAGAGATAATTGACTGAACGGAATATGTGAAAAATATTAGAAAGTGGGATTAACTAATCCTTAATAAGGTAAGGGTTAGGTTAGGTTAATAAGTTACTAAAAACGAAAGATAACAACAAAGTACTTCAATGAAACTGGTTTTCGAAACTAAGTATGTACATTCGAAACATAAAGAAAATATTGGCAAGACTTTGTTATCATAGCATAAATTATGATCATAAGCAAAACTTTCCACAAATTTCGTCTAATACAGACCAGTCTAATTTGTAAAACATCACAAAGTTTATCTAAAGTTAAAGCTTGCTGTTATAATGCATTGGTGTATTTACTAATAGCCAAAGAAAAATTTCTGCTACGTTCAAAACAAGACACTAAACAATATAAAGCAAATAAAGCCATAGCAACAACAGAAATATCTATGCAAACGGTTGCCGAAGGGGTTCCTTTGATCTAAAATGTTTACATTACGATGAGTGAAAAGTAAACTAGTAAATAATAAGTGGTCTTAAAGCGCAAGCCTATATGGGAGATAACTACTCAAAATCATGTTCCCACAGGCTGCAACATTAGTTACCTCGCAAAATTGCTATCTTTTTAGCAAACTCGATCGTTACTTATTTGGTTAACTCGATTAAATCAATGCCTTTGTTCCTTTTCTATCGAAAAAGATAACTACAGAGTGTGTGCTTTCCCAAAACTCTAATTGCCAGTCACCACAAAGAGTGTCTACTTAATTGAAGACAATTAATCAACTACTATACTGTTACTATTAGTGTATACTATTTGCTTTCTATTTCCTTATAAATGAATTTGTCATCCATGAACTTCCTAACTCTAGGGTCAACATCACTATTGAAATCCTTACTGAATACTTGCAAGTACCTGCAATTCAACTATCCGATTTAACTAACTACTAACACTGTAGGACGCCTAAGTATATTTACAACAATAAAAATGCCATATAGGTATTGCTCATGTCAAATTTTGTTCCTTCATAAGTTCTCTATTTACATATATTATTTAAATGGAGAGGAGATTGTATTCAAAATATTTAATATATAATATCCGTTAGCACTAATACTTCTTCACTAATCAGCCATAGAACATTGAAATTTCACACATTTACGGAAAATCTAACATCATTCGGAACAAACATTAGCCGAATACTTTTTAAATCATGAAAGTAGCTTTGCCTTTTGAATATTGATGGAAACAATGAATGTTTCACGATTGGTAAACATAATCAAGCGATGATATTAATCTAATCGTTACCATTTAAGATTGAAATATCCCATTCCATGCTAAACAAACAGAATACGGCAATTGGAATGAAAAACACACACAGCAATCGAGAGAGAGCGAAACTCTCTCATTATATTACAGATTGAACCAGAGAGATAATATTCTGATCGTATGCAGACTATCAAAATAACTGTATTCCGGCACTATTCGTTAAGGTTGTTATGTTGTGGTGAAAAGACAAAACGAAGGCACGCTACCGCCTCTGAGAAAGCCAAAAGATGCCAAACCGTGGGATTACTGCGCTATTCCAAATGCTGATCAAAACAGTTTGAACAGACCCGTAAGTTAGCGCACCGCGCAAACAGAGCAAAGTTCGAACACCGGCCTACCAAAGTGAGACGCGAATACTCAATGGGCAAACAGGTACCGGGCAGAAAGTATGGCCAGGGGGCGGATTGCCAAGCATACACACTCCAAGCTGCAATTATGGGCCCAGGGTCGACCGCGTTCGTTGAGCAATGCCCCAGTCTAGCCGTCAGTATGCGAAGTGCATTTTATCTATGCTTACCAAAGACAGCAAATAGGCTGAGATCTAAAAACAAGATCCATATCCCCGAATTGTCACTCCCAAAAGGTTTTGATTTGCTTTGCTCTTGAAATATGTGATCTGGTGAAGCTTTTACGTATATTGGTAGTTAATGGAAGAATTAGTGTATAGGAATTTTGATTCATAATGATTTCCATAAATTAATTACATTACATTTTCTTGGAAATTCGATCTTTCTTTCTAATTAACAAGAGATATCCCCTCGATATAATGAATTATACATAAAATATCTATCCATTCCTCAGTGTTAATACTACCGATTCAAATCACTTTTAACTTTCTCTCTACATCGTGGAGAAAATGAGAACAAAAATAACATCGAAAGTTCATGTTTTTTATTCAAACGTAAAAAAATCTGATGTGGCCAACACATGACATTCTCCATATTTATTGTAAACAGAAGCCTATGCCAGTAATATACAAATAACTCCAAAACAATGAGTGTTACAAAAAATTTTCAAACAAAAGTTGTAGTAAAATACATTATCTATAACTTTTGTACAAATTGTATATAAATACATCACATTCTGTCAGAGATATTTAAGAAAAACTACAATTTTTTGATAAAAAGCAAGTTACGGTTAGCGAGTATTCACTAATAACTCCTAAACAATCAGTGTTACGAAAAAATGTTTCAAACAAAAGTTGTATTAAAGTACATTATTTATAACTTTTCTGAATAATTTTATATACCTGCATTGCATTCTGACAGAGATATTTAAGAAACAAAAGTTTGTTCCGGATAAACCGCAACTTCCGGTTAAGCGGTATCCATCAAAAACTAATCAACTCTTGGCATTGTTAGGAAAATACTAAATATGAATTTTGGAAATGATCGGATAATTACTTTTACCACAGACAGACAGACACACGCAGACAAACATTCTCGGAAAAATAGCGAAAACGAACTCTATGGGCCCCAAAAACATCTATTTCCGTTGAAATCTGGAGGTCGAAGTTTTTTGCGAGTACAATACTTTCTCTAAACCACGTATAGGGAGAAAGTAAAAACGAAATGGTGCTAATTTTCGAGAAAAATACACCGCCATAATTATATGTAACCGACATATTAATAATTGCTTGCTCTACGTTAAAAGTTAACCGCAAAAAGGGCCTGTGAAATTACATTTTAAAGGAAATTGTGGCGCGATTTTCATATAACAGTAGTAATTGAATTAAGCAGGCTACATAAGCTTTGTTTCACGCGCATTCACTATTTTCATCGATTTTAACGAATTTATTCAATAAATAAATATTCATTATATTTCAGCAATTTTATAACACTTTGAGCAGTCAATATTGTCAAATTATCTCCGATACTTGCGTATCAATTTTACGCACACCTTACTATAACAGATATTATATTCTAAATAAAAATATTTGGTATATGTACTCCTTTGTATTTACGGTTACCTGCTAGCCTCTCCTGAACATTTTTCTGAATTTTCTAGAACCTATCTTGCGATGATAAACCAAAAATAAATGTTTCTAAGAGTAAAGAAAGCTATAGCATAATCAAAAATATATTGGGGTAATTCGGATTTAATTTTAATAGACTATCTGCGCTGAAAACAATTCAAAGTTTGAATCATATCCTTGGAGTCCGATTTTATTACTGACAGTACGCCAGAAATATTAACGAATGCAAAAACTCTTAAATGCATAAACGTTTGATAGCGGATCATTTGATAGAATCTAATGCAATTAATTACTAAAGGTAACAAAGCGGATATCAATTTTTCATGGCAGTATTAATTGCTAAAATCCTATTTTACTCGTAGTCTAAATCAACTAATCTTTCATTTTTTTCCATCCTTTATCTTTATAAAGATAATAAAGAGGATCGTTGTAAAAGATGAGCATTCATCAATCTTGATGCATGCTTATCAGAATCTGAACTGATCTGAATTATATGCATTCACAAAATCACTTGCTTATACCTCAGCGATTATATTTATCTTAAATCTAATATTCTCCAGTGGATGAGATATATAATTAGATTGCGTCGAAAATAAATAAAAATTAGTAAAACTCATCTGATTTATAATAGTTATACAATATCAATTATTCAATAAGTCTCAAAATATAGCTCTTTTAGATGATTTAGGTTAATTTATGCTTTAAAATAAGTGTGCGAAACTAACACGAACAAATATAGTAGCCTATGAAAATATTCGGGAAAAGTCTGTTATTTACTTAAATTCAAAAATCAAATTCAAGTACAGTAGAAATATATATCATTAGATTATATCAGAATTAACATTTTCCATTCTGATCAAATTAGAAGCATATATTGAATGTATTGCAGTTGTACTGTACCGTTAATCAACATCACACAATTTTCCATGCAAAATGGACATAGTAATGATAATTATAGAATATAATCACAATGGACTTGGCAAAGAAATAAAGCTCAAAATATCCTTTAAATTTCAAAGAAGACGAGCTAGGTAGCAACAAATGCATTATACAAATTATATTAATTTGCATACAAATGTTTCTTATAGTAGAAAAACAATAATTACACAAAACTTTGATTAGGAAAATTGAGTTACCTGTTTTGATGTTTAATCTATGAGCGATTTAGATTATTATTCTGGGGACACTATTTTTAGTGGATGAAAAAGCAAACAAAACAATAAATTTCAATACGGATAACTAAAACAGATGTTTAGTTGCTAGTGTATTGCAATGGATTTCCAGAGATCCAATTTCTCGTTATTCTTCTCTCCAAATTAGAGATGTACAACTCAAAATCATTGTCATTCAAACGAGTTCTGTACTGTGAGCACGGGTAATTCAATTAATGTTAAACCAAACAAGGCAAAATCGAGTCTAGAATTGAGAATTACTTAGTTAATTGTAAGCAAACATTTATCTCCAGTCAAAGAGATTGTAGAGGCAGAAGAAACATGTATATTTTAATCTCGTGTGATACATAACATGAAAGACACGTTTCAGTGAAAAATTATGCGACTCGTACGAGTATGAACGCGTTGTTTACCTTGACATTTACCGCAAACGTAAGCTATTCTAAGGAACAATCTAAATACTGAAATTTCATCATATCATGAGCAGATATTACCTTTCCTTCTTGTATTTCACCTTTTCCTTTCCAACTGACCATCAATTTTACAACTAAACATCATTAGAGTAATTGGTTTTCATTAATCAAAATAGCCACTCAAAAACAAACTCAAACTAAGGCTTTAAGCAATATGTTTAATAAATTTACGAGGAAAACAAAGTCGCAATATGTAAGTCAATTTATTTAATATACGAGAGTAACTATTTTATGGCAACGGTTTTTAATGCTAACCCAAAAGGGAAATCTCGGAATAATTTCCAGTAAAAAATATTTTCTCTGGCAATATGAAGATAAAATTACCATTTCAGTGAAAAAATCAATTCGGTGAGTTTGTTTTATATTTTAATTGATGAAAAGCTTTAGATTTTTCATAAGTTATTGGAAAATTCAAAACGTTTCATGGGAGAGTAAAATTCGTTAATTAAACCTCAAGCTTTCACGATATCATTTCGATACGTTGAATGATAAAATGACTGATCAGAAATGATTTAAATTGGACGTAGATTCATTAGTATGCGCGACATAAATAAAATAATTTTCTTTATACGATGTAAACCATAAAGAGAGGACGGTTCATATACTATGGAAGTAGGAATTGCAACTTTTGGAAGACCTGGAAATATATTTTACCCATAACGCATAAACATGATTCGTTCGGCCATTTTCGCCCACTGATTTCTAAAACGAAAAATAATAAACAATTATAAATGGCATTATAGTTGATAGATTATTAAATTAGGTTATTTAATATGTTTCCCTTCTCGCCGGTGAAAATTTTAATTTGCTTGCCGATATAAGAATGCATTTTGTGCCCTTGTTTTCTCCACGTTTATTCACATTCATTGCCACAAAATTTATTATTACTATACCAGTTGTATTCACTCCCATTCGTCAAACAAATGGAGATAGTTCACTATAGCTATACTAATAAATATAATTTTTCTTCGTTCCACTTCATACTTTCATACTACCTTTTTTGTGAAAAACTACATTACATCTCAGTCAACATTTTTACTTTAAATCTTCAAATTGAAACGAGCAAATCCAGTAATTTTTCACTGTTGTAGTTTTTAGCATAAACAAAGATAGAATGGGTGTATTTCAAAATTAAATAGTATGATGACTAAACAGTAGAAACTAAAACTAAAAAATGAGTGCGCTGCAGTAAAACACCCGAGATAAGATGAAATTTGTCTGAAGTAGGACTCTGCTTGTTGACGATTTCAGTTATATAAAGTAACAAGGTGGTGAAAATGTTGATACAGAAGGGAGGAATGAGCTATTCATAAAGAAGATTATTAATAGTATAAATCGTGTCACATAAAAGGAAAACAAAGTATTTCATTATGCAGTAAAGTAAAGCATCAATAATGATGATGGTCTTTCTCTAGGCCAAAAGTAGTCCTTCATTACAAATGTGATAGAAGTGATTTAGTACTTTAGCTTACATTTGACTCTGATTCTTTGGGTGAGTACTGAATATATACGCACAGTCCCGGCCAAAATTAATGCAGCACCGGCCGTAAGGATCGCTAGGGAGGTGCTGCGTTAATTTTGGCCAGGAGTGTACATGGAAAGCTGGAACAAAACCATTATACTAAATATTATCTATCAAACATCAATGTTTAGACTCTGTTGGAGTCTGTTCTTCGTACCTATACACTCAGATAATTGAAAGATAAGCAGCGATTAAAATAATATTTAACATGCGTCTTTATTTAGGGCAAGATACTAGTAACACTTCTTACATCTAGCCCCTCGATATAACACTATCTGAACAGGATAAAAATTCTAACAGGCTATCAAAAATTGAATAAATTGTCGTTCTACATTTGACTAGTCAAAAACTCCTACTTTCGAAATGTATGGCTCTTGTTTTTTATTACTTCGACCATAAATATTTTTGTTTCCTTTCCTAAAATGTTTCCAAAAGATTATTCTCAAATATCTTAATCTGCAACATATTTCTTTTCTAAATTACCGATTAGCTAATTCCGCTTTTCCCAAAAAAATAGTCGTTTCAATAATGAAAAACTGTAGAAACACCCGCAAGAGATGATCATCAATGAGAATTTCCGCTTCGACCAACTCATTTGATGAATTACACCGATCCAGGTAACGGCCTCCTAAAAATAGACTCAACCTGTAGGCGAGTTGAATGATGGAAGATGCGAGAGGAATTCCCGCTCGAGGAAGCCAATACTGGATGGATGGGGTTTGTGGGTGTGGGAGAACGAAGTACGGGAGCGCGTTCCGCATGTCGCCCAGTCGAAGCGTGAACCTTGCCGCAAATTACTAACTAATCGCTTAGTTACGCACGGAAAGCTTCTCCCTGGATTGGCGCCAGCAATGAGTACGGGTGGGGGATGGAGACACAAAGGGAATAATCAAGAGCTGATAGCTGCATCCAACGGCCCCTGCCCAGACAGTCGGCGATTCCGACGTCTTTTGTTGCCTGAAAGCTTCATCGAATTCGCCATAGGTCACTTCATGCGCTTCGATCCACCGAACATTCTCTCGAGGAAATTTTGAGCGCTTTATTCGCCCGTGATCGTAGGGGGAATAAATCGAGTTCGTTCGTTTGCGAAAAGAAACCCATTTTGACGGAAATTACGCGGAATCCCTGCGGAAAAACGCTTTGTGCCTCGTAAAAAAGCAAAACTACCTATTGATGCTTCTCATTTTTACGGATCACTTACAGATCATTCACGCTGTTGATGTGACCTAAATGTTTATGATTTACTCGATTAATGAAGATTATGGTGGGCTCACTAATCGAAACCGTTCTTTATTTAAAACGTTTTCTGTAAATTGCAAATATGTATTTTGATTTGTAGTAGCAATTACTGTGCGTACCTGAGTAATACTCGATCTCAGTTAAGAGCCATCCTTCTTCATTATAAGTTAAGAGATCCAGAAGTTCTCGCGTACCTCGATCATAAATTTTTATGTGCGTCTTAACATGTTTATTCCAAGCATAGCACGTTATCACATACTTAACCCAACTCCTTAACCGTGTGTTTCGATTTATATAATCATACATGAATCGCTACCAATCTTCACATTTTTACCTTATAATGATTTATGCATAACTAAGATATTTTAATTTTAAGCAGATTAGACATTAATTCAGTCCCATAAATATGAGTATCCGCAAAGTCGAACTATCTAATTCCAGTGATTAGAATTGACAAGCTATAGGTAATATGATCTGATATAGTATATTTCGAAATATAATATTTATCTTTCGTATTTGCAAATTGAAAATTACTGAGATGTTGCAATGACGAACAACCAAATTTTTCATTTATCGAGCAGTTAAAAAGAAGATATTTAATTTCTGGTTTGAACAGCTCTCACCTTCGGAAACTATTCTAGCAAAATATTAACCCACTTCTTTCCTGAAGGGTTATTAATAGAACCCACGTGAATTAAATCTCCGGAATAGAAAATTTGATTCAATATAGATAAAAGGCCAAAGTTGGTTAAATACGGACAAAAGGCCATATGCGCTCCCAACATATACAAAACGACATCCTTTACGGTCCGTGCATTTTTTAAATTTAATCCCTTAAACCAAATATAAATAAAAGCCGATGGCCATTATATGATTACTTCTAAAAACACGAAAACTCCAAATCGAGCACCACCGCAGTGGGCAGCCTTTAGAAATCCCCGAAAACGCGTTAATATAGCGAGGGTTGGATTTTTTTATTACCACGCCGAAGTAAATAGATCGATGAGAGAGAGATAGCAGCCTTTTTCATATCGAGCCGCTTCAAAGATGAAAAATATCCGAAATGGAATACATCAGGAACTCTCCCATGCAAAAATGCATTTTAATATTTGGGCACGCACGAACGGCGCGGGCAAATAATGCGAAGATCGGGAAATTAGGTTACAGCGAAAAAATAACGGGTGGGGGATAAACATGGAAAGACATTACGAGGTCTGCATTTTTAATGCGGTCTTTGAGACCGGGAGATGAGCGAGCCCGTCGCTAAATATTTATTCCTATTTTACGGCAACCCCGAAAACCAATTACGAAAAAAACGCGCCGTTAATTTCAAATATTTGCATTCTCGATCAAAAGGAAATATATTTTTAATTGATCCGGACTCCATACTGGGAAAAACTCGCGGAAGGCGTGCGTTTTTCCGGGAGTTCCGGGAGGCATTAATAGACGATGCTCGCCGGATTTTTTCCGCTGGTTTTTAAATGAAATCGGGGGAAATTTAATTCTTACCGCGTTAAAAACTCCCGAACATAAAACAACGCCGAATTGCGAAGCGTACGGGCGTGTAATTTGACCGATGGATTTTAATTTCCAAATATTACAATGCATTGACTCAATCCTCTTTCTGAATATGAAAGAGATTAATTTTTTTCCGAAGCGGGGGCAAATAACGCAAATATAAGGTTAAATAAAGAACGTCTGGTGCACGGAATATTTCGTGGGTTGGATTACGCATGAGCAAACGCGCAGTGTACACATAATGATTTCAGTTGTTAATAATGCTGACGTAAAACATAGTATCCTAATATGTTTCCACTGGTTTAATTAACTCAATCCAAATAAAGATTTTTTATAAAATAAATACTACTGCGCATATTTCCTTGTTTACAATGTCATAACAATCTCCAACAAAGAAACTTTTTGTGCTTTTCTTATGCTTCATATTTCATCGATGATAACATGCGTTTACATTGATTACGATTTAAAATGTAATTTGTTTAACGTGAATTAAAGAATCGGAATTTTTAACAATATTTAATATCCCTGCGTAATAATAAAATGTAGTTTTCATTACTTATGGTGGATGCATATTCTTTATTGGATTTTTTTAGTAAATAAGCGAACACCAGGAATATTATAAATAAATCGATACAACGGAGTTAATATACCGAATATATGGCAAAGTTAATATACACCGTACATAATTAATATACCGAGAAATCCATGCTATTTCCTCCTCAGGAATAACATAGTTATACTATAAAATACGAAAAAGATTGAATCATTAAATTCTATCTTTTCCCGTGAACTATCTGATTTCAAATTTTCTCAAAAAAGGAGCAATGCAAAAATTAAGCACAAATTTTGAAATATTAAACAGAGAGAAATCTAAACAGAGATTTTTAAAAGCTCCTAATGTATGATCGCTAGAGCAATTTATTCAATAGCAATATATAATGTTTATGCCTGCTTTTATCATTACAGAAATAACAAATTATTTGTCATCATTTTTAATCGCACAAAGATATTTCAATTACATACTATTGCCAACGAAATTTTAGTGAAAATAGTTGAAAATATCAAAATTCGAATACTTTCTAATAAATAAAATAGTAACGGAGGCAAAGAACTTAAATGAATAAACGATACAGATTCAGCATTAATTATGTGGTAATTATTAACTTGAAAAAATCCATGGTAAACAAAATTTTACTAGACCACTATTTATTTTCAGAATAGGTTTCGCAGCATCGCTACATCTTCAGACCTGAAGATGTAGCGACGCTACGAAACCTGGCCGTGTTATTCTGAAAATAGTGATCTCGTAAAAGTTTTTTTACCATATATTTTTTACAACTTAAATGAAATTAAAGCATACAATAGATTTTGTTTTTCCGACCATAAAATTATTTAAAATTTGGAATAACCCTAAATAGATGGAATGAATATAAATATATTCATTTATGGAGAGTTACGTGATTTTATGTATTAATATGTTTATGCGTATATGGTAATACATTGATGTTTATTTCATGACAACCAGTGGTAATGGTTCCCAAATTCAACAAATGCACTTTAAAGATATCACTACAATTTTGATGCATTGTTCTAGACTACTATATTTCTAGAGATTTTTCTTAACTTAAATGCATTAATTTGTGAGAGAATTTAAGATGTGACTAAACCGAATGGATATATAATATAATATTATAATTTTAAATAGGAAATGTAACGATATCACCATTTTTATGCGCACATAATACTGAATGTTGTCCTCTAACGTATTAAATTTAAGGAAACTTGCCACCTGGATTGCGGCCTACCTGCAAGAATTCCGAACAATAATAAATATAATTTTAATACAATGCCAATGCTTGGAATAAAAAAGGAATTGGAAAAATGTACCTGTAAGGTAAATTAAATGTAATGGGAAATGTGTTTGATGAAACTAAGAGTACTTATGAGAGTAGACGATTCTCATTCCTCTAAACGATTTTAACTGTTGCTGAATAAAAATATTACATATTACGATACAAAATGAAATGAAGAAATCGTGATTTTATTTAGAGCGTACATTTAGAATACACCACCACAAATTCTTAATGAGAGCCATAAAATATGACAATCCGCACATTAACGTCAACTCTTCCGATTGAGGTAATTCCTCCGCCTATAATCGCTGCAGAAATAAAACAAAAAGCTCTTAAAAATGCAGCAGAGCAGGTTGGCGAACAAGATTATCGCAAAAATACCATGTTTCGCGAAATATGATTAAAATTTAGAAATGATTATATCGGCAGACGCCCTGTTTCGAAAGGGTTAAAATAAATAGGAGGAGGGGGAAGAAGGCGGATTTAAATCCGATTAGCGGAACAGAAGTGATCCCGCGTCCGAATCGAATTTCATGCCAAATGAAAATCCCATATCATTATTTGGTGTGCGAAATAAACAAATGAGGAACGGATATGAAATTAAATAACGCCGCGAGTCGAGGAAAAACGTGAATGTCGAAAACGGCGAGATAATTAAATTCCGGGGGCGGTCGAAACCGCAGAAGCTGCCAAGCAATACTGTCAACAGGCCAATGAGGTTGGGAGAACAACCTTGTGCAGAAAAACTAGTTCATTAACATAGCTTCTGTTCTTTGTACTATGGCCAGTGATTAAAGCACATCGGTGAACTATGCATTTGAGGTAGAAAAAAATGTTTTTTTTCTTTCGTGATTATCGTTGATACAACCCCAAATTTTCAGAGGTTCCTACCCATACCCATACCCACCGGACGAATTAAAGACCACAGTAAATTTTCAGAACTTCAAGGTAAAGTTATACAATTACTTACTGTTTAATGTTTAACCTCTCCCATAACTGTGTAAAAAAGTCTTTATTTAACTGTGTCACATAAATTTTTTGTAGTTGCGCATGCACTTCAGGTATTAAGTTTTGTTTTTGTTCTTATGGGCAATTGTACCTTGAACATTATAATAAAGCTATTACCCATATAATCAAACGAAAAAATTACAGTAAATCGTTTATTTTATTTCACCTCGCCATAATTCACTAATCAACAAGGATCTTCCCTGTCTCTCTTCCATAACCAATTTCTTTCTTTAAATATTGAAGTTATTCAAAATAAGAGCCAACTTGATGGAATTCTCTTTGATTTCACCAGGGCCATGGAAACTCAAGATCACGAACTGTTAATCCACCTCATAACTGAACCAAGATTCAAGTTATCTTTTTTGAATTTAGTTTCCAGATTTTTGAGATACAGCGAATTGAGAGTTCTAATAACAAGAGTAGCTTCTGAGTCGTCTAATGTTATATCTGGAGTTCCTCAGGGAAGTTTGTTAGGTTCTTACATATTTAATTGATGTATCGAAGATTTGGCCTCACAATTGGTACATACAAAGACTGATATATTGTTCTATGCTGATGAAAACAAAATTTTACCTGGCCTCTAATAAAAATCGGCGAGTTTTTGTATCACCAAATTCCCAAATCAAAGCTGTACATCTAGTATTCAAAACTAAACAGATTAGGACATTGAAACTGGTGTTTATTTTCGCATTGGAGCAATGTTGATTATTATTACATGAGCCTTATGCTCCTTTAAAACTCCTTTCATTCGTCTCAAAGCGAAGGTCTGATGCAACCTATCGTTTAAATTAACCTCTTTAGTAACTGTCACCCCTAGAGCTCTCGAAATGTTACCGCACTCCTGACATTTATTGGAACGTGATCTTTCCATTCTAAAATAATAAATTCATTTTGATTTACAAGGTGCCTTTCTAAACAAGCATGATATCAAGTATATTCTTTAGATGCTTTAAATTTTGATGCTGTATATTTATTAAATTTATGCATCAATTTCCACCTTCTGACTCAAATGTCATGTGTTTTAACGAGGATACACAATAGAAATGCATTCCTGCAATATTCATGATATGAAACTCCAAAATTCTACAAAAGATAAAATCGTCAATTTGTTGGTTTATTGCAAACATGTATTTATCAGTTCGTCCAAAGCTTCTCACGCCAGAAAGGATACATACATATTTGGTTAAGACCGAGTGACATGACTGACTTGTTAATCTATTAATAAAGAAAAACTCACTTTGTTGAGTCCACAAAATACTAATTAATATTAGATAATTTTTGGAGGGAGCATAATCGTTTGCCATAAAATGAAACAGCATGAGTCAAAATATGACCACCATCATGGGCTGGCGACCCGAAGATCGTTCTTGCAGCTATAGAGGGAAAACATTTTTCAGCTTGGAGATTGACGATTATTTTTTTTTTCACGTTCGTTAAAGGTTACCATGCAACGTTTCTTACGTATTAATGTGTTTTTCACAAATATTATAACTCCTAGGAAAGGAAGCGAATACACGAAAATCCAAGTAATCAGTGTGCAAATTGCTTATCTTTAAAACCCAAATATTTCTGAAGAAAAAGGGTTTATGTAACCTTGCACATAATAGTAACTTCTGCTCACAAAAATCCCAAGGAAAAACTGACTTGAAAAAATCTGACAGGGCCAGGAATCGAACTCAGGATCTTCCTCTGTCCGCGAGGCTACTTAACCGCCTAAGCTACCCGGCCAGAACATTTAACAAAAGCAGCCTTCTGGATAGAGGAAGATCCCGGGTTCGATCCCCGGCCTAGACGTTTTCAAGTCCGATTTTCTTTGGGATTCATATTTCCCACATAGGAAAGACGAAGAAGCGTCAACTCCGAAACGAAGGGGTGGTACCACTCCCCTGGGCGTGCTCCTCAATTAAGGATGCGCGTTTGAACGCATTACCAATCACACGCGTATTAGTTGGCACGCTTTAAAAGGGACACATGTTCCCGAGTGCGAAATCCAATTGTACCCGAATTCCGGAGCGACGAGCTAAACGCGAGGGCCCTCCACGCATCCAAATAAATTACAATAATGGCTCGTCAAAACGTGGAGCGCCCCTTCGGACGAAATAAATCAAAAGAAAGCCGAAGGGGGGGAACCAAGTGGCCTTCCGAACGCGTCGATAGCGCGGGAGTGCGGGATAAAGGATCGAACGGGGGTCGTTGAGCTGAAAGGGCCGTGGAGAGCCTGTGTGCGGGGAGTGAATTTGCGAGTGGAGTGCATGAGTGTATCGTGGGGTAGGTTTTGGAAAGTCACCTGTTGTGTGATCGCCGGACCACAGTCGACGCGACCGAACGCGTGAGAGTCACGATTGTGTTGGAGTGGGTGTTGAGAGGCTGTTACGGTTGGAGGAAAGGTGTGACGCGGCGGATGACAGAGTTTGTGTCATACATGCGCGGATTCCACTTTTAAGGCCGTGGATGGATCTTTGCCGTCGAATGACAGTCTGCGGCTGTTGAAATCGAGGTCTGGCAAACACGCAACTATCGCTTAGCAGTCACAGCTGTGTTTCGAGAACTATTTTCCGGGAAATATCGCTGAGCTACTTCTATTTCCTTAAAGCGGTGTTTTAATACATCATCATCTGCTACCACTCGAGCTTTAAAAATATCTATTCTGCCCATTTGTAACAATTCAAATTTTTATGCTTGAGGACGAATGAAAATCGAAACTATAAAATGAAACAAATTTATTTTTTGTTAACATTCAAAAAGCACGACATACCTCTTTGGACAGTTTTAATTAGTCGAATCAAATAATTATATTTATCTGATACCAGCTATTTCAGGAAAAATAAATGGCGAATTTGCATGTGAATGTAGAGAGACAACCGAAGGATTGTATATGGTCACTTTTGAAATGGGATGAACCATCACAGGAGGCGAAATGGCTGAACATAGAAGCATGCTTGGTGCTATGTTTTAATATAGTACAGATTGCTTGCTGGGTCAGAACCATTGTCTTTTATGTTTTGTTTCTACTAGTGTTTTATTTAGGGGATATATACCGGAAATATCTAGAAGCAACATATACACGCATAAAGCACGCAAGCGAAATGGAACTGATAACTATAGGTTGCGATAAATGTAATAAGGAAATATTCATAACATCCTTTATGCTGAGTGTTTTCTGTTTGGGTGTGAAACTTGGACCTTAAGAAAAGATGATATCGAAATATTATTGGCCGTTGAGATATGGGTGTGGCGTAGGATGGAAAAAGTAAGTTGAGTTGATAGGATAAATCAGCATAGAAGTTCTACAGATGGTTGAGGAAGAGAGGGTTTTAAATTATGAAATTAGGCGTCAGCAGAGGAAATAGGCGAGTTGAATATTTAGAAGAGAACTGCTAGAACTGCTATAAAGTATTCGAGGGTAGAATAGAAGGGACAAAACAGAAGAAGATATTAGGTGACATAAAGGTTGGAGTAAGTAAGCTAACGAGAAACGAAAAAATAGCATTGAACAGGGAATATTAAGAATTAAGATCCCACCAAATGGTAGAACACATATTTACGTAGATAGTTTGGTCAAATACTGTATCTTATTTATCATTGGTTTCTAGAATTGTGTATGCAAGATAGGCAACAAATTTTAGCAATCATACTGAGATATTATAATATATTAAAATGAAAGAATATCTAAATTTACTCCTACAAAAATTATAATTAATGAACTCAGAAAAAATGCCTACCAATAACAAGTCAGTAATAAAATAATATGGTTTCAGAAATTCCCGAAGCTATCAGTGACATTAATTTTACATTTGGAGCAATTCGCAAGTTGGGCACTCCTCATCAATCCCCAAAAAACATATTTCCCATTATTTTAAATGAACGACTCTGTGAAGCTACCCCGATTCGAAATTCGCAGCGGATCGATTAATATTAAAACTAGCAGTCCATAAGTACTTTGGGCGATGAAAGCCATCGAAGAGTGTTTTGCATAGGAATAAATGAGATGGTCAATCGCATGCATAAACACAAAGTACCTCGCCCAAAATTGATCAAAACTGGGACTCTCTCTTAATATTACGAAAAGTGGGATAAAAATGTCAATCTTTTTCAATTACGCGCCCAGCCCATCGGAATACCTAATTATTGTGGAGTGGGAACCAATTGATGTCCCTGATTGACTCTAAATAGAAGTTTTGATTAATTAAAGAGATAGCGTATTCTCATCAACGTCCAAATACCGCTTTTACTATTTGATGAACGCGAGGGCCAAATATAAATTTAAGCGTTGATTTTGAAAGATCCCACCCTCTTGCCGCACGCAATTTTGATTGAAACGTAGATAAACCGGGAAAATATATCTCCTAGTAATATGGTAATAGAATGGGAGAGCCAATTTGGGAAATAATGAAAATTTCTTGTACTCGTAAAATGCATTCTCTACCGACGACTAATGAAGGCGACTATTGGAGGATGAAATTATTCATTATATTACAAATATCGGCATAAATCTTTCATATCCGAATCCGAGCCTTCATCAAACTATTTGCACATCGATTACTGCCCTACACAGCGAATAAATACTCATCTCTATAAGGAATAAGCTAATAGATATTTGTAATGGAGTAGTGTGGATATTGTTTCTAGGTCACCATTTTTTAGAGAATTTTTCGAAAGGGGTGGAACCGTCCAGGATTGACGGAAAATTACGCAAATTCATCTAGTAATTTCATATAAAGTCTGATGATTTTCTATTTATTCGTTACCTAACAATCTTTCCGATATGTTTCCTCCGTAATTCAGTGTTATTTGATCTATAAACTCAAGATATAAGCTTTGATGTCTAGTTTTCCCCAGAATGTTTTCTATGACTGAACAACCATTCAATGTATATACATATAGTCAGAACATAAATTAGGAATGTTATTTCATTATAAAAGATGATGGCAAGGAAGGACTAAGGTTATGTTTCATTATAACACGTTGTACAGAATCATCAATAATTGTTTTCATATTAATGAACATTTTTATGGAATCAGCAGAAGTAGGACCATCGCCTACCATTCAAAGCATCTGATTTAGAAGCAAATCATGATTACTTACACATTCTTTAAGGTGATTTACTAATGAGATACGATCAAGTATATTTATAATAAAGATGTATTATTCAATAGATTGAGCCAATCTGAATTCCATCACATTTGTGCTAACACAAGTGAGCAAGGTTTTTGCAAAATTCTAGCAAACAAAAAAGAAATAAAAGATAATTTACATGGTAGGCGATTAAATAAAGAGGAAACCTTGTAAATTTAAAAGCAATATATACGGCCAATCGAAAACGACGCATAAATTTTCATTTATATATTATTTTAATATAGGGTATTATTACATAACAAAAAATGAGGAAAAAAGCGAACTACCTTATAATTTAATTTTCAACGTTCCAACTGACTTAATTTAAAGCACAAAAGTTATTTACTTGAAATTTTCAAAAAAGGAAGCTCGCTCTCGTTTGATATAACTACGCAGTTACAAAAAGCATCTTAATTAGAGAATAAATAAGGAAAATATCCTTACGGAAAGATATTTCTGCGAGAACAGAAAGAACAAACTGATTGAAGAATAGTCACCTACACATATTCCTAACAATCGATGAATTCAGGAGTGTGAGATTAACTTAATACAAAGAATAGAAAAAAATAGAATTGTGGATATATGTCTGGGATAAGGAATTACTTAGACTCCAATTATAAATACGAATAAATCGAGGTAAAAATCTCGTTTCTAAGAGTAAACTTCACATCCAAATCATATCTATTAACAATAATGAGTAACTAAAAATTCAGATTTGTACAATGGAGGACCTTTCCCATTATTTTTCCCGATTTCAAAGAACCCTTTCGTGTATATAATACTTAAAAAGTTTAAAAAGTCTAACTCATCTTTATAAATACTTGCTGAATCAAATAGAAATTCGAGTTAATTAATCATGTGCCTAAATATCCTATTTCATTTTAAATAAGTGAATAAAAGAAATAAATAATTCTTACAAATAAACAGACGCGGGTATGATATTAATTAATATATTGAATTAATTATTACAAAGCAAACGTTTATTTGATTGACGAGAAATGAATGACGATTTTCAAAAAGAAAGTTGTCCAGTAAATACCTGCAAAAAGATTCGATTTAATAAATCGAATTTTTCCTGAATCGAGTCTAGTCGTGATTAAGTGATTAAGAAAATTTTGTTCCGGAAGGTATAGAATAATAATACTTATATGGAGTAATCTGGCATTGTTCCTCGGCATCATGTTGCTATTCAACTACTCGGCATCATGTTGCTATCACTATTGAAATTGGCATTTTTTTACCTAAACCTAAATAAGTATATTAATTATTTATATAGGTATTCATATAAACGTGTCCCTTACGTTATTCCCATTTGTGTTAGGCAATCAAATAGCATCTTCCATTAACAAAAAATTAAGGCCTAACTAATTTTTTACGTCTATTCATTTTTTATGAGAAAACATGGGGAGACCTTGTTTCAGTTAACCCACCACTGTAAAATTGTAAGACACCGAGGAAAATCAAAAAAATCAACTCAAAATAAAGAAAGAAGAAATAAAAACTTATTCCATTGTTGCCATGGATGTTCCTCATATCCTTGTATGACACATTAGCAAAAAAAATCCAAATTGAACGTTCTTGACCGATGGAACTTGAAAATCTTTTTTCTAAATTTTCTAAATGCAAATATTTTGTAGTTTTTAATTCTACGGGGAACTGTTTGAAGAGCAAGGACTTGTCTCCCTCGATATCTCCATCAACACAAGGTGGCTAAAACTTATTCTGAGAAATTGCTCTGATTCTTTGTTTCTATAGAGACATATTATTTAAAACATTTCACATGTAAATATGTTATACGTATGAATTCTATAGGAATCTGTTTGACTCAACAGTCGGTGGTTGATACTTATTTTGTGGATTCGTATGTTAGTTAGTTAGTTAGTTTGACCCTTTATTGGAGAGGTTAGGCCCAGCTGGGCCTCTCTTCCACCTAACCTCGTATGTCGTTTACATTTAAACTTATTAAAAACTCAACTCATTAAAAAAAATACAAAAAAAAGAGTAGGGTGTGGGAAAAAATCTTTGCAACTGAAGGTTGACGAAGAAAAAACCCACGTTGCGGGAAAACACCCACAAAGAAGGGGGGTGAAAAAAAACCTCGAAAACACAGTAATAGAAATAAATACAATAATATACAAACATAGATGTATGAAAAGTGAAAAAGATTAGATATGAAAAATTATTTTAGAAAGTAAATTTAACAAATATGGATCTTTTGCTTAAAATAGATCATTCAAAGTATTACAAATGTAAATATATATTTTTTTAAGAATACCCATGTAATTTTAGGTAGCCTTCGAAGCAGAAATAAGGCAGTAAAAAATGAGGAATAAAAATCTTTAACGTGGGTACGTAAAAGCTAGCCAACACGAATCACTCCGCCCAGAATATAGGCTGAGGATAAAGCGAAAAAAAAAGATAATGAGCCATAACTTTAAAAAGATTCTAAACGGACGAAATAAAGAGATCCCAGAAAACTCTCACACACACAGAACAGAGTGTCACAAAGCTTCCACTGAGCTAAAAGAATAAAAACGAACGAATCCCGTTTCCTGTGTGACTTGCTGTCTCCCATCCCTACCTCGCGAAATTTCCAAAGACTGGAGGGAGAGAAAGGGATTTAAAAAACGTGCGAAGTCTACCGAATAACATCTCCCATCTCATACACGGCAATCTCTTCTCTTTCGCACACTCGTTCCTCCCCAACCCACCCGTCCCACTCGTCCTCTACCTTCCCAGCATCTCTGTTATCCCCACCGGATGACTCGTACAGTAATTACTCCGACTGAAGGCTTTTAAAAGTCACAGTATTTTCGTCAGAGGCTGCTACACACTCGAACGTAGCCGGCAGCGAAAGATGAAGAGGCAGAGAGAATCCATTAGGATGGAGAGAGAAAGAGGAGAGTACGGGTATCCAGAAAGTGTGTTAGGGCCCGGATAAAGGGAGAGAAGAAAGAGCACGCGTGTGTGAGGGAGGAGGTGTGAAAAGCTGCGTGATGCTGGGATTGCTTCGAGGGGAAGATGTTTTTTCGCGGGATGATGAGGGGGTGGGGAATTGGTTGCGGTGTTTGTTGGGTTTAAATTCGCGAGATGCAGGTGTGTGGAAGCGGAAAAAATGGTGTAAATGGGCGTGTAAGAGATGGTTCGGATGAAAACTAAAACATAATACTCGAAGTCCAGTGAGGAGGTAGCTATATCGAGGGAAGTGGTCATGCGTACATTTTCTGACTGCGGCTACATCTCGTGGTGATAGAAAAAGGATAAAACTCACCGATGCAATCAATCTGGGATATACTTCGTGGAATGTCAAGACAAAAGTTTGAAACCGAAATACCTCACAAATTCTACAAATATTCTCTACGATCGATTCTGGCCTGCACTGCGACTGCCTTCTGGTATAGTACCTGAAGACAAGTATCTAAAGATAACGGAATGGCCAAAATCAATTTACAAATTAATGCATTAGGAAACTAAGAAGTTCATTGTATCAGAAATTTTAAAACCTTTGCACGTTAAGGCAAGGAAACTCAGAGGGCAAATGGAAATGAAATAGACTGATGCAATCATGAGAGCAAACGCTTCTATAGCTGAGGTCATATGGACTCCCACCAAGTATCGAACCTGGGACCGCTTCCAACAAAGACGATTTCATTACCCTTTTAGCTATCCGGGAACCCTGGACCTTCCTGGCATTATAATGATTAAGTAAATCTGGGAATCCAGGTGTGTATGAGCACCGAATCCACTGTCAGATGCGAGATCTGATCATGTTTACGTGTTTGACTTGAACTGGCTTGTCTCGATCACGAACGTCACTGTACCACCGATATTAATGAAAACTGGATAACTGGATCTAGTGTATCAAGACGCCATCACATATCTATAATCATATAATCTTCAACAGAACTTATCAATCTATGAAATCAAATATCATAGTATCTATTCAAAGTAATAAATCTATTAAGAATAAATAGTTCTGCTTAGGGCATCCGGAAAATATTTAAGAGAGGGCTGGATGGTATCTGAACACCTCTAACAACGTAGAACTAGTAGGGGGAATGAGGCTCATTAGGCAGGAGGAGGAGTAGGGTAGTACGAACATCCCTCACTCATTGAGCCAGAATGTTTTAAGCGGCACATCCCCACATTGAGCAATTACTTCACGAATAGCATCTTTTTTCAGCATTCCATGAGGAGAGATTTTAATTAGTAACACTATTCAGCGTACGCATACGTAGCGCAGTTATTCCATGAGGAAGACTCAAAAAGTAAATGAAATATACATTTTTACTTTCTCCGTATACGTAGTATAGAGAAAGTACTGTATTCGCAAAAAATTCGACCTCCAGATTTCGACGGACATAGATGTTTTGGTGCCCGTAGAGCTCGTTTTCGCTATTTTCCCGAACATGTCTGTCTGTGTGTGTCTGTCTGGTAAAAAGTTTGTGGGCGCTCTATCTTAAAAATTAATCATCCGATCATTTTCAAAATTCATATTTAGTATTTTCCTAACAATGCCAAGAGTTGATTAGTTTTTAGTGAATATCGCTTCACCGGAAGTTGCGGTTTATCAGGAACAAATTTTCGTTTCTTAAATATCTCTGTAAGAATGCAATGTAGGTATATACAATTATAAAAAAAGTTGTAGATAATGTACTTTACTACAACTTTTGTATGAAACATTTTTTCGTAACACTGATTTTTTAGGAGTTATTCTTCAATAATGGATAGCCGGAAGTTGTTGTTTATTCAGAAATAGAAGTTTTTCATACATATCTCTGCCAGAATGCAATGAAGGTATATACAATTAAGTACCAAAGTTATAGATATTGTATTTTACTACAATTTTTGTATGAAACATTTTCCTGTAACACTCATTGTTTTGGAGTTATTTATATATTACAGGCATAGGCTTCTGTTTTCAATAAATACGGAGAAAGTCATGTGTTGGCCACATCAGATTTTTATCTGTCTTGTGCCAAATTACAAATTAAACGTATCCCATCCATCAGGATGGTTGTCGGAACCACTTCAACATACATCTATTATTATATAATCTTCTTATCAAAATAATAAATCTATGAAATGGAAATAGATCTACACACTTAAAATAGGAAAAACATCCAAGAGTGAACGCTTTGAAAAATCAAATGGGTCAATGCAAGTATAGACGTAAAGCAATCAGCATATACAAACGCACATACTTGGAAAGGAAAGGCCGTGAAGAGGAGTAGAGTTTGAAGTGTGCACGTCGTGAAGCTAAACTCGAACACGGGCACTCAAAGAAATTGCGAGTGATTTGCAGAGAGAGGCAAAAAGTTGAGCGGAAAAAAGGGCAACAGAAGAGGAAATGAAAAAGAGCGGACCGACGTAAGGGAAATGAATGGCAGAGACATTAGTTCGGTGATTTATTTTCGAGGATTTCTGCCGGAATGACTAAAGATAATCGATCAATTGGATGCGTGCCGATCCTTCCGCGCCCCCGACATCGATGCTTCCGTGCGCTTGTATGTTACGAGTCCGCAAACGCTGATTCCTTCCCTTCGCGTTTGTTTTATTTATTTCCTGACATTGGCTCCGAATATTTTTACCCCCGGGAACTTATTATTTGATTTATAGCGCATCAAAGGGATAAAAAAAACGTTTCCGGAATAACTCGCTTGCTTTTTCTGATGAATTTAGCGGACATTCTTTATCTGGAAATTTCAGAGCTTGTGATCGGTGGAAATGTTATAAGTCATCTTCGATTATAATACACCTGCCCTTTCCGTTACAATTCTGTCAGAAAATGGGTATATAGATATCCCGGTTCCCCCAAATTAATCCTGAAACGTGATCTTGTTTCCGCAGACTCTCGGTCACCAAAATCTCCCGATTATTTGCGATCACTCTATCAGAATTATCTATTTTAATAGTATCAGAACTATCATCAAATTAATTTTGCTCAGTTATTCCTATTCACGCATCAACTCTTTCAGGTTGATTACATAAATAAATATAATTTTTTCGGCATGCAGTTCTTCAGCTATGGATAGTATCTGCCCAATTTTAAAAGAATAACTACAGCGAAAAAGCATTTGTAAAGGAGTTGGAGGAGAAATTGCACCAAGGAGAGTTATAAATTACTTAAAACTACAGTATTAACTTAGAGTTTGTTTCCGAAAAATTTCCCGAATTCCTTGTACTCAAAATTGAATATTTTTGGCTGGTACAGGCAGTCTGTGTGCATCCTAGTCTAAATAGACTAATTTCCAATTCCATTACTCTTAAGGAAATCAATTTTATCCTTCATAATAAAATACATCGTTGTATCACACGTGGATTCATATCTATACACGTCATGGATTAACATTTAATTTAATTAGAAAACTGTACTATTTTTATTTTGAAATCATTCTAGCTTTGTAAAAAAAATTCCGGTTAAGTACTATGATTTTGAACACTTTTTGTGTTCATCTCTGTGACATCTCAGATTCAGATTCAGATCTCAGATCCATATCGTTATCATTCGAAAAAACAATTTCTCAACTACATGTAACCTCATCTACTGCTCTAATACGACCATTTCCACTACGGACTGATTGTTCCAAAGTAATCTTCTAAATAAATATTATAAATTAAAACAAATATAATACTGCAGATAAACATAAAACTGGATGGAAATCCACGTTAAAAACAAGTTGAAGCACATTGGAAACTAGGGAATGGTTTGGGACGATTTTGTTTGATTTAGTTATTGCTTAAGCCTACTCATATCGTCTATAATTGACATCTACCTGCTCTACGATGCAATCCTGGTGTTCTGTTGATATTTCGGACTGTATAAAGCGTAAAAGTACGTAAATGATAAAGCACGGATTGAATAGAAAAGCACATGTAATTGATTGGACAAGTCCGCGAGTGTGATGGTGTAGCTTGATTGCGGCAATTGGAAGCACATATGTAAATCATTTCCATACATGCCAATATCGCCTCCCTTAATGCGATCCTATCAGAATTCCCACCTTCAGTCACGACCGTAAGCCGAAAATGATTTTCCCGTTAAGCAACACTTTTCGCCATTAATTTCTCGTCACGATAATAATCGTGAGGGGGAACGGCGCCAACGAACCGTGCGCGCGCGTATCGACTTCAGCCCCCATTTTAATTCAGACGATGTTTTAACCATTTATTTCCTGTTTATTCAGTTTTCCTACGGCATAATCCCACTGTTGCTGTACCCCGACCCCGGCCGGTACCCCTCCCTCGCGCATCCTGTCTATCCCTCGTACTTCCCCCCTCATGTGCACCGCTTGTCCTTTTTTCGAAAAAATTTCCGATCCCCACATTCAATTTTTCCAATCTCTCTTCCTTCCCTCCCCGCTATTTCTCCATCAAACATCGAAAACACTCCGAGCTTCGTCCAAATTTGATTACTGTGGGACGGGAGTTGAAAAGGCAGGGAATTAAAATGGCGAGAGAGAGCACTCGACAGAACTCCATCACATCACGGAACACAGCATCCCCATCCCACAGCCTCATCCCCCCCTCCCATCACCTCATCCCCCCTCCCACCGCCTCATCCCCCACCTCTTTCAAACCTCTCCCTCTTCATATGCGCTCGCCACTATACTTGGGCGTGCCAGAATTTTGTCCTATCGGCGAACGGGCGTACGTACAGCGCTTATATTCCTACGTGACTCCAGGGCATACGGACACCCTAATGTGGTACCAGTGTGCCGTAAACGAGTTCCTTGTGTACCGATCACTAAGTCCAACTAAAATTTTCATTGGCAGGAGCTGATAAATAAAACAGGAAGTACAATTTATTTTAGTTTCCAATTTCAAACTTTTAGCCGAAGAGGTACAGTTACGCAAGCTGCTGACTTTGTCAATAAAGAAACTTGCTATTACTCATTCGTCAGTGGTACTCTGTTCTTCTCTCATTATCATTTTTCGAAAAGGATGTTCATTAAAAACGTAAGATGTTATCTATAATTAACAGCGCTGATGTTCAGGACAAGCTTAAGAGTTTAAACCATCCTGAGGGAAGATTTTAATAAGCATTCCAGGCCCACTTGAGTTATAGTTATTTTAAGTAGCCAATTAATGGACAACGCGCAGTAGATGAACATGGCTAACGAATGTGCCTCTCTAAGCTGCTATCACTCAGCTCCTAACTAAACAGAGAATTCCCGTCGAGTTTTCCAATAGTAATGTGTGGGCGGTGGTAATGTTGAGAGATCATGACACTGGCATCCTAGCTCAGCATACTCTGAATTGACGCAAGGATGACGTCATACAATTTATAGTTTTTCATGCGTAGTAGTGCAGGATTGACCGACATAAGCTGACCAATAATCACTAGGTTTTAGCCGACCAACTAACTATCTTGAAGTTCAGAAACTTTCTTTATGAGGCACTTTTACCCAAAGCTAAATTATGTTTGGAGTGTCGAAAACCTTGCAAAATCATTCACTTTACCTTGCAATGACTAAACATTAACTACAACTACCCTCTAAATGGCTTGCTATTCTGATTGTGTGCTCAGTTTTAATCATACAAATTAATTTACGTTAGTAAGCTTTGTGGAGTAAAAACTTGCACGAAAATATTTAAGTATGAAAAATAGAAAATAATTGTGCGAGGGACTGTAAGTCTGCCTAAACGGGTCTTCATTCGCCCAAGTTCGGAGAAATATCTAATGTGGCCGTCTTGTCAACAAGATTGGACTACGTAGATTTACATTGGTTCCAATTAAAATATATTCCTCAAGCTTAACTAATTAAATCAGTCCTACAAATTTTAGCAACACTAATATTGAAAACAGCCAAAGGCATCCAGATCTTTATAACAAGGATTGGGTTAAAGGTTTTATTCATTCATTTGTGAATTTATATTCTGATCTACAGTTATGCATCTTAAAACTTTTTTTATCTTATTAAGAATTCAACAGAACTTGATACCTACAGCAAATGGAATGAGAAACATTATCGTTCCGTTTCTGTAAAAATGTTTTCAAACTTATATTCTTTTTACAAACTCACGGTTCTTCTGAATATACTGTACCAATAAATGTTCCCAATATCTAACTTAAGCTCAACTGATGTAATTAGCTCTAAACTCCTCTTTCACATCAATTTCTCATCCTTTTTCTTCCACCTCTGTCTCGTTCCCTTTTGCTATTCCTTCATTCCCACCTCATCGTGAATTTTCCTTCTTCTTCCCTCCCTTACCCTCTCTGCCACTCTTTCCCTACTTCCACTCGTCCATTTCCCAATCGCCAACTTCGCATGCGACGTCACGTTCCAATCTCATTAGTATGTGCCCCGTTCCCCCGTTCTTAGCAACAGTAGCGTCCACCCGACGATGACTTAATATTCGAGCAATCGGTTGATAATGCGGTATTTGCAATCGGTTATTAATGCTCCATCGGATTTAGAATGGCGGAATTTTACGCTAGACGAAACCCTTTTCTATTCTCGACAACAAAGCACAGCGATTTGAATGATATTTCAGGATGGAATAAGTTAACTGGATCGTTCCTAAGCCCCTTGCCTAAAAATACAAAATCTTTTAAAAGAAATGTTTTAATGTATTTTAGTAGATAAGGGTATTGAAGAATGTAAGGGGATTTTAGTAATGTAAAATTTCTGGAGGAAGTAAGGGATTGCTTGGCAGGGTGATGTACGGCGGGGTTTTACCCTGGGACCGCTACGGTAGCCGAGAAGGCCTGTTATGAACCCCGAAATATCCAGAAATAAAAATTTATATGTCATATGTATGTATTTAGTATACTATTGTACATGATTATGTAGAATAACTGCCTAGATGTAGAAAAACTGCCACCTGGCTTGCAGCCTACTTGCAGTTTATGAAATAATAACAATATTCAATTATGCTTCAGGTTGACTCATTACTATACTGATAATATACTTGCGAGAATTTTAGGATATATCTATCTTCAAGCAAGATTTAGGAATTAATTTGATTAGATTTTATTACGTTACGCTAATTATGGAGAGCGCTTTAAAAATTATATTTTGATGTGGTAAATATTTCGTCTGTTATTGAAGTGGAAGTGATAAAGAAAACAGAAGTAAAGTAGCTGTAACTGGTTCGATTATCTCAACTTTATTATCAATTATCTTTTGAGTTATTATCAGAGGCTAGAAGCTACTTAATACATACATTGAATTACGTATTTATTCTAGCGTTTTGATATAGAAGAAACGAACAGCCTAGAGAGCAAGAATTATTTATAAAATCTGTGTCCGAGATATAATATTTTAAATGATGGTAGGTAATTTAATAATATTTTGCAAGCTTAAGAATTCTGCTCTTCCGAACTGAAATCTTGAAACACAAGTAATTTTTCTTTGGACATAAAGAATGTATATATAAACAACCTGCTAAATATGACAAGCTGGAGAAAAGATAATGAATACAAGACTGCATAAAAATACTAGATGAAATATTTAAATTATATTTCTGACGGCCATTATTTATGCTGCAATCATAAGAAGCTAAAATATGAACAAGTATGAACAACTCTTCCATAGCTATAAAATGTTTTAAATATATGGTAATTTAAACTTGAACATTCACACGTTCGTTGAATCTTTTTTCTCAGCATATTTGAACAATCAATAAAGATGAATGAACAGAAAAAAGCTGTCATGGATATGTATTTCAGTATAAAATTCCATCGATATCCCATCAGAAAACTGTGCATCAAATATGGTGTATAAATGAGAATTACTAGGGGAAAGATGAAATACATGTAAAATAGTTTGATCATAATTTGATGTCGTAACATTAATTAGGCGATCTTTGACTCATAAACTGATACGCAACTCTGCATTCACTTCAGTAAAAACGGCATCCGATATTTTTGCCATAAAAGCGCAATGAATGATGTAACACTATATTCGTGGCTGATTTTCCGAACACTTGAATGTCAATGAAAATATTATCTCTCCAAAGCTTACGTAGGCATGCGAATATTTTCCAATTACGGCATCCGTAATGAAAACAATTGGCTCTCATTCATAATGATATTCCTCCGCAGTGGAAGAGGGAAAAAAGAATAAATCACCGTTCGGAGCCTACGTGATGCGATTCATTAATGAGGTAATTGCTAATAATTAAAACGGTGTGAAATTCCGACTTTTGGCCAAATTAATAGATACGTCCTCCGCTTCTCGAGCCGATTTGCGCGGTAAAATACCATTAATTAACATTAACACGAAATTAACAGATTTTATTCGTTTTAATTTTGATGCGAAACATCATGATTCATTTGAAGTTTGGTTTAAATATATGTTATTTGTTGATTCCAACCAAACTATTAAGATGTTCCAATACATATTTCTGGTCCTGAATTTTAATACTGAAACAGTGTCAAAAAATGAAATATAGCATTCATTTTCACACCTCGATTTTGTAAAATGTGATAAAAATTAAGAAAAAATCTGTAAAAATGTGTTGAGTTACTCTCTAAAATCAATTTTCGATAATTTTACGAATATCATTATCAATATCATAAATTATGATATGTTTTATGCACGTTGCCTGCCGAATGTCGGTGTGTGGCAAGGGGTGTACAGACCCAAAAGTTACTTTTTCAACTGGGTTTATAATTCGCGTATTGTTCAGAGAGAGAGTAAAAATTTAGAAGCAAATAGTCCTGTAGTGTATTTACCAGGCGTTTCTCGCAGTATTTTATTGGCCTGAATAGAAAACAGAGAACAACAATGATCTAATTCCGAGTAATAATTACTACAGTCTCTTGAGAACGCAACCTATCTGAATTTATTGACGAAACACAATCAATTTTCCTTCGAAATATTTCATTTAAGAAGATCCTACATTATGCAAAACAATTTGTCAAAACAACTTCTTTCGAGTCTGTTTTTCCTTAAGAATTTTCCTGGGTGCACGCCCTTATGTGCAAATTTACCTTAACCCTTTTCCTTAACTCTTATCAAACATTGGTATTTGCTGCATATTTTCACGAATTCATAAATATAGCGAAATTTAAAGCATAACAGAACATATTTTTCAGACCAGGTAAGAATAAATAAAATCGACGGTAGCATTCTTAACTATGTGGAATTCCATAGAAATAAATTGAAGAAATCCTTTTTCATTTGTACTATTTTCCACCGTATATTTTTCATACTACCGGTTTCGTAAGATAACTTACATCTTCAGGTGGACCTGAAGATAAAATATAATGTGGAAAATAGTACAATTGAACAAATTTTTTCTTCATTTTATTTCAAGTAAGTCTATTTTTTTTAATCCTGGCAGCAAGTGGTTTGGTTGGCTGTATATGCAAAGCATTGAAACGCATCACAATTTGTTTTCTAAAGTGAAACTTACAGAGCCTTTGTCCACAGAAGATCTGTGGACATAAATATGTGGACTACGCGTTATATCATCCTTCTTGGGAAGTGGTGAGTAATGTATTGGGGTTTACTGGAATTTTAATATCTGTCTGTGCAGTAATCAGCCTGAAGGCCGGTTGTTACCTCACCCACTCTAATATTAGCAACTGAGAGCTAGTAGTGAGGAATGAGGCTTACTACGTAAGATGAGGAGTGAGATAGTTTTAAGAGACCTGGGTTCAAGTCCCAGTCATGTCGGTGTTTTCTTCTTCTTGTTTAACTTTGGAATTAAGACACGGTTTTTCTAGCTAAGCAAATTTCATTTTGATCCTTATCAAAAATTACTCCATACATCAGAATATTGCAGCAGGAACGAGAGTCTATGGGAAACAGAAATCCGCAACAAACGTGACACAAGCAATACCTTTGTATACACACCACGCATCAGTATAATGTACTCGCTAGAAAAGCAGTATCGCCTCCAATTTTTGCAATTTTCAAATCGTGATTTGACACATTCCCGGGCGGACGATTAATCATTTGCGGAAAAGACTCGACCGAACCCTCGACCGATGTGCAGTGGCATTTTCCGCTCCCACGAACTCGTGATTGTGTTCAGCTCGGCATTAAACCGCACAGTGTTTTCCGCCAAACCGCTACGTTTGCGAGCCGAATTTCGGGGGAGAAAAATAAATCGCCACTCGACGCCAAACCGAAGGCTTACGGATTCATTATCACTAATTCCCGGAACACATCTCGATGGGTGAAGTACTCCAAATACTATGGTTTTGGGTTGGAGGGAGTTTTTGCCCCCACCGGGAATCGATTGATGCCACAGGCGGATGGATGAAAGCGAAGTGTGTTTTGGTGAAAATGATTTTTGCTGGTCGGGAAGTACTTTGTGAGGAAAACAACTCGTCCCATCCGATTAAGGGGACCGACGCATAATATTTTTGCGGTAATATTGGTTATCTGAAGGCAGAGAGCATTTTAACAGGAGCTCTGTACGATTTGGGTGGGAAATTTCAACTTTCCTATTGAATTAAACGCAGCGATTCACACTCATCCATGAGGAAACAACCTAATCCATAGGCTCTTATGTTAGATAAATATTGATCATCTCTTCCTGTAAATTGTTAGCCTAACATATCCATAAATTTAGGTAAACAGATGTTTCATGTTTCAAATGATTTACACTGAGAAGCTGCACATCACTTCATTTATACTACTCGAAAATAAGCTATGGAGCACTTCATTTTCAGTACACTGAGATAAGCTATAGTTCATCCACAGTATACCATATAAAAGTGATTACACTATTAAATAATAGACTTCTACTCACCACCTGCTGCATGACAATGGCTTTCTAATTCTTCAAGAAATTGGTAGGAATACAGCATGGATATCCATTTTCTGAAAAATAATTGTCATCCTGTCAATATTTCTGAAATAAAAATGCAAGAGGCACAAAATCAAAGAAGATACATTTTATCATTCCATAAATTTATACAAAAAATTCACGTAATTTATTTTGACGTTGAAATTCAGTCAAAATTCAAAGAGAAAGAGAGACCGATGGAGGTATATATTTCATCAAAAGATACGCAATAATCTTATCATTGTAGATATCGAATACCCATATCGAATCACCGGTCATTTTAATTGGTTCCTAATGAGGTATTTTAGAAATTAAGGTAATACATAAAACACAACGAAAAAATATCAATAAGGTATTTTGAGTTGTACTAATACCTATAAGAGATACGTCGCTACAAACGAAGTGGCGAACGTAATAATACCAATGTTTGAATTTGTAACTGCATATGATGAGATATTTTATGTCTCTGGATATATAATGGATGGACATGAAAGTGGTAATTAATTCATCAGAGGACTTCATGCCGGTCATGATATTTTAAACAGATTATGTTCAGCATAGGTATGAAATTCATACAGCAATTTTTAAACAAAAGACTTCGATGAGGAAGCAGAAGGTGAGAATTTCGTGAGCTTCACAAATGAAATTTAGAATTCATGAAATAATTATTCCTGTCATTAATAAGGGTGTATAATATGTATAAATTGGAAAATAACGAGGCTCCGACCTAGTGATGTAAAACAGGTAAATATCATGTCTTTCCAAAATAAACCATCAGGACTGTATATAGATAATTTATATAAATATGTTGATCGGTGCTAGCCGTCGCTATGTGGAATTCCACGGAAGAAATGCAAACTCTTTGTAATAATTCCACAGATTTTTATATTAATATAAATTGATAATCTGTGGAATTATTACAAAGTATTTTTATTTCCTCTATTTTTTTATGAGGTGAAATCAATGAAAATGAGGAATGAAAAGAATGATTCATGAGTAAAATCTGAAGTAAGAAGAATAATACAAAATAGGAAATAATACGAAATTTCCGGATTGGCGACATACAAATGCAATTAGTTAGGTCTCAATGTTTGCCTTCACCTCCAGTTTAGATGACTTTTCTTTCAATTGGATTATAGATTATAATTTACATGATGAAATTTCCTTTTCAAAAATTGGATTTGAACCCGTTACAAATTTCATAGAGTGCAATGATTTGTTACATCGTTATTGGACAGAAAGTATCTCTACTACCAGAATATTCAAAATAAAAATTTCGAAACAAGCCAAATGTTCTCGTTTAGAGTACTCCATGAGAATAACATGCTTAATTTTCCGTGCTGAATCACTGCATCATCTCGAGCCAGCTAGCTAAATTTACTTTCCGAATTGAAAATATATTTTTAAACTGTACAATCAAGGCTTACTAATAGATAAAACTAAGCGTATTTGATTGCAGAGAGGAAGTCGGCCACGATGGCACGCATGCAAGAGGAAACAAAGTCAATTTAGGAATGAGTTGCATTATTTGTAAAACCAGCGAATTTGATAATTCCCCAATATATTTGGGAATTTTCCTCTTTCGGGTTTGCGAATTGCAGATTGTTAGAGAACTTTAAAATAAACGCTCGTTTAGTATATTTTATGAAATTAATTGGCTGTAAAGGTTGTCTCATCGAAATGTGAACGTTTCGGGAGCGAACCGTTAAATTATTTCAATTTAATAGGACGTAATACAGCTGCATGTACCAATATTCAATCGTAAAATCAGCCTTTCATTTAGAGCAGGCCCAAATATTACATTTCCATTCGTTTATTAAATATACACGATTAGTTTGACTATTATGTAGTTCAAATTAACCGAATGTAATTATTTTAACTTTTTCTGTTTTCACAAATATTGTTCTGGGACAAACTAGTCTTTGAATTTGAGGAAAATCTGTCACGAGTAGTAAAGTTATTTATTCTGTTAATCTTAACTCAAAAATAGTTTCATAATCAATCGCGGGGGTCAAAATTACCATAAAATTCTGAAATATTTCATCTAATAAGATGTTAAATAATTGGCTCAATTGATAAGATATTAAGATTCCTTAATATCTTATCAATTATTCCTTAAGATTCATTTACTGAAACGAATATGATTTTGTTCACCTTTTATAATCTTTAAATGTTTAATACATGAGCAAAATGTTTAAAAATTTACAAAAAAACTGCATTCATTGCTATATTAGAAAATATTTTCTGTTAAAAACTGACCTAGGAATTTCAAAATTTCAGAATATATAGAAAGAAGTCCATAATTGTTATTTCTTTCAGTGTTTTCTTTTTGTTGTATTTTAATATTAAAATAATAAATATTAAATATATTATAAAATAATGAAAATTGCTTTCCCTCCTTTCCCAAAAAACATGTAGCGTGTACGTGTATAAGGGGATAATATCTATTTTAATTGATTTTTGCGGATCTCTGCTGTTCCTACTGCAAGGGTATGCAGGTAAGTTCAATTAGAAAAGTTGGCAGTTTTTTAATACGGCTGATGAAACTCTCAATGGTCCGTCAAGGAGAAAATGGAAACAAGCACGATACGTAATTCGGTGCGCAATTACAAGGATATTAATAGAGGGCTTTGTTTAGACCTTAATCACATATTCAGAAAATCAATTGATGCTCATCACGTGCGTGATTGCATTAATTCGTAAATTGGAAGAGAATGAAAATGTCTTGATTAAGAAATTGTTTTTGTTGTCTCAACTGACTCAAAACAGTGCCAGAAAATGGTGTTCGGTAATTAAATTCGGAAAATTCAGGACGCTTAGTGAATAGCTGGCAGTTTATCACCCAGTTTTCTAATTAACGCAGTATAAAGTAAATTTGTACCAAAGCCTAATATGTCAACATTGAATTTTAAACGCTCCTTTGGATTACAGTTTAAAGAACAAATAAATTCCTCTTCAAACTCGATGTGATACAAAGGTTCTCTTACATCACGAGAATAGCTTTTTCTCTTTGGTAAAATGAAATTAATGTTAATATTTGCAAATAAATAATAAGGTACGCTTAGATTAATAAGTAAACAATAGAATTCCATAGCATTTATCTTAAAATAGTAGAAAATCAAATATATAAATTTCCAAAATTTATACAGCCTTACATAGCACTTAGATGAATAGGGGAACACCCTTCATAGGGTGTTCTAATCCTTCAGATTAATGGGCCCTAATATTCTCTATTCAATGCAATTTCTTTCGTTCCTTGTTAACTAAACCCAGCTTTTATGTTATCTAATATTTTCTGCCATTTTCTTTACCTCAGCCTTTACGCATATATTCTACCCTCAATTCCTTCCTTAAGCAGTTCTTGTTCTCTCAATATTTCACCTACTTAATTCGATTAAAAAAACCCTCTCTTTCCAAACCAAACCTAGTACCTCCGTGTTTGCTTTCTATCAACCTAACTTACTTTTTCCATCCAACGCCACACCCAAAACACAAACCCACAAGATCTCCAAACATTTTATTTCCTTTTCTTTCCTAAGGTCCACGTTTCACACTCCTACAGGAAAAACAATACACACCACATTTACCAATATTCTCCTGATTACAGTATCGTGATCTCTAGGCATTTTCGAACCCCACATTTGCATCTTTCATCCCAAGGAAGAACACTACTAATGTAAAAAAATTAGATCTACCACCTGAAATGTAAAATAATTTCGTTAGCTTTTTACTAAGGCATCTCTGTCTATGACAGCGAAAATATACTTGAGTATATAAATAAGGAAATGTACATGAATTCAATACATTAATAATGATATTAAGTAAAGGCTTCTGATTACCGTTATAATATGCTTTCATTTCGTTTTCCTAGTGCCTTCATAGATGACAAAATTAATATAAATACATACGAGCACTCGTACGTAGTGTGAGTGCCTCTATTAGAATTATTGATAGGTTGGGAGTTTAAATCGTTAAATTATATTTATTATACCCGAATAAATAATTTTAAAAAATTATTTAAAGTTTATTGTAAATTGAATTTTCTATACAACATTGACTCGCAAGCATAAGACACGTTAAAATTTTACTATTCGCAGCATTGCCGATCGAATATATAAACATAAAAAATATACCAAATTAATTCGCAGGAGAAGAACGATGGAGGAAAATTCTCTGTGAAAACGCAGATAATCAACATTTACTTTGCTTCCAAATAGAACTCTACCTCGACTCGAATATTTTTACATTATTGAGTGAATTTCTTCCAAACAGCCCTAGCAATATCAGGATATAATTCCACATCCATTCCCTTATTTCCAAGCCAAAAATACTAGAAAACGAATCCAAGCAAGACGCAAAAGGGAGGCGGAGAACATATAAATCTCTACTAGACCCATTTTCTACATATCCGCACAACTTTTCCAATACATCAAAAGTGAATATTTCAGTACCCCCGTGAAATCCCGTCTCTCGCAGGCTTTGATGTAATTGACCCGCCATCGAACGGATTAAATGCGGGGAATATATTATTCATCGTTTCGTTAAACCTCTTCCGTACGGGTAGGAAAAGCAATCTCCAAAACTTAAAGAGATGGGAGGAGGGCGAAACGCGGAATGGTGACGGTGAAAGGTAAAAAAGAAGTGTTCGGGACCAAACTCGTGTTTGCTCTGTTAGATAGGTGCCGAACGGCAGAATGCATGGGTAAACAGGAAGAGGGATAGAGAGCGAAAAGGGTAGTCGGAGAAAGAGGCGAAAATAAATTTATAAAAAGGGACAAAGCGGAATCAAAGGCCGCGGCACATTCCCTCCTCTTTCCCCTGCTTTTCCGTTCGTTATGCGATAAAAAGCGAGTAAAAAATCGTCAAAGAGAATAAAAAATAGGGAAGAGACGTGGGAGAGAGAGGGTAAAACACATTTGAAGCGAGGATTGTTGATTTTTTTCCGTTTGATTCGAGGAGGAGCCTTTTGGTGGAGTGCGAGGGAGATGGGGGACGGGTGAGCTTTTCCGGGGCTGGAATCAAAGAAAGGGGAGAATAAATAAAAAGGGAAATAGGCGAAGGGGCTGTGGGAACTAGGAGGGGTGTGTGCCGAGAATCAAGATGGGAGAGAACACACGTATGTACATGTGGAATGATACGGTGTCATTTTCGCGCGAGATTCTTTTCCCGGGGAAGCGTTCTCCGGGGTTCTATTTCCCGATGAATTGTTTTACAGAATGTTGAGGATTATCCTTCCATGTTTGCTAATTTTCCTCGTTCGTTCTTAGAATGAGAATGGAGAACCCTTTTCAGGACCAACAGAACTAACAAAATCCAACCTATTGCCTGACATTGGTTGTTTGCAGAACGATCTGAATATGATTTCGGGTTGGTGTAGTGATTGGCAGCTCGAGCTGAATGTAAAGAAGTGCGTTGCCATGACTTTCACGCGGTCCACTAACGTTACCTGCGTAACGTACAGAATTTCAGGATATCCCTTGGAGCTCGTGATGCATCATAATTATCAAGGAATTACGCTCAGCAGTAATTTTTCCTTCAAAGAGCATATTCGAGGCGTAGTAGGAAAGGCGAATAGAATGCAAAGGTTAGCCAGCAGAATTCTCAGGGGATTTTCATCGAGAGTAAAAGAAATAGCGTACTTTTCCCTAATTCGACCTCTACTTAAGTATTGCTGTGCGGTTTGGGATCCTCACGAAGTAGGATTAATTTCCGATCTCGAGATGGTTCAACGTAGAGCAGCAAGGTTCGTCAAGGGAGGTTTCAGATTCGACAGCAGTGTTTCGGCTGTGATAGAATCCCTCGGATGGAACTCTCTTAGTAATAGAAGACGTGAATATCGACGGAAGCTTTTTGATAAATTTATCACTACCGATTTCGGGGAGGAGATAACGGATATTGTCATCCCAATTATATACTTACGCGACCTTCGAGAGAAAACAAAAAAGCGATACAGGGAAGTAGTTGCCAGAACAGATAGCTACTTTTGGCCATTTTTCCCACGAAGTATTAGAAAAGCTAATAGCTCTCAAGATTAGATAGGTATTTCGGTGTCTTACACCCCCTGCCACGCGCCACTTTCGGATTGCAGGGTTTAAATGTAAATGTAAATGTAAACCCAACCAAATCACTATTAATAATATAGGCCCTTATGTAGTGGTAATGCATTGTAGAAAGAAAGAATAATTTCTGTAAGAAAATTAATTGAAAAATGTATTGAAAAATCTAATTATTACATGTAATAATAATGAAATTACTGATCAAGGAACTAGTTACTAGGTTTAATTAGGCAGGAATTAAAAATAAATAATACTTTTATTGTTATAAATTATTTTTAATAAATAATTGATAGTAATAAAAGTATTCTTTCTTATTAATTCCAACATAATCAAATATAGAATCCATAATTCCTATGCTTCATTATTATTGCATATAATTATATTATGAGGTGGCAGAAAATAAAAACTACACGATACATACACATACAATCGCACATAGTAAGCCAAATAGAAATGCTAACGTGAAATATGGTAGGAATATAATTAGTGAATACTGATCTCTAATGAAAGTCAAATTTTAGAAGTTCTTAACATAGAGGAAACTACGATG
This sequence comes from Sympetrum striolatum, assembly GCA_947579665.1. Lineage (NCBI taxonomy): Eukaryota > Metazoa > Arthropoda > Insecta > Odonata > Libellulidae > Sympetrum > Sympetrum striolatum. Next base: position 69,123,004 of record OX388348.1, read on the forward strand.
GTTGCAAGACATTCGCACAAAGAGGAAGGAAAACCCCTCCAAAAATCTCATTATGACAAAATAATTCACTGCTTACTTTACTTGAAATGCTTTACACACACTTTGCTTTACATTTTCATATCTGATATGAATCTTAATTGGGGAATAGATTCGCCTAAGGTTTCTAAAAAATTAAGTCGAAAAAACTCGCTTCATGAGATAGCATTCCAACTGAATCCACAATATTATTAAACTTATCGTAACATAAAATATTAACATTAAAACTTTACGAAAACGAAAATACCAACGCTTACATACATTCCTTCCATTAACACCACCTTGCTATTCCGTCCTTTAGTATATAGTATACAGTATATAGTATTTAGTATACAGTTGAAACCAAACATAGGAAGATGGAACAATCAGGGTCAAAGTCTAAACAAGGAAATATTGGAAAACGTAAATTTAAAGAGTTCTGGGAAAAAAATACTTGGTGCTGAATTCTGGTGAGTAACTAATATCCAAGTCTAAAAATATCTACTGAGAAGATATGAAAAAAGTAGAAAAACCGTAGAGTAAGCCTTGTAAACACGGATTCAAAGAAATGCTCACTTATGAACGTGAATAAAACAGTGATGTGAAGGAAGGAAAACATCTGAGAGAGAAAAGTTCTGGAAAATCTGTTCTGTGCTGAATACTAAAGATACCGTAAAGTTAATAGTAGTTCTAAACGTAATACCTATTAAAATTTTCATAGTAAATATTCAGACGGCGGTAGATATATGCTTTTAATTAACTTTGGAATAGATAAGAATGTTTAATCTACTGCATAGTGCAGTCTATACTGAACCCTTTCTTCCAGTTCTAAAATATTAAAAAGGAATGTGAAAAAATAGTGATGCTATCTAGGTCATTGATAATGCATCGAAGCCATATGTAAACAACGGTATAAGTAAGAGGGTCGGCAAGATCAGCACATGCAGAAGGTGACGTAATAATTAAATGATGAGATTCCCAACATATTAGGGCATGCTAGTTATTTTTTTGCTGAAAGAACCTCGAAATATAGCCATGTTCAGGAAAATATAAAAAGTAAAATGCCAAAGTTTATAAAACGAAATCGAAAAGGACTATAAAAACACCAAGATTATATAATCCAGAAAATCAGAAAGAAAAGGTAAATACTAAAATTACAAAGCAATAATTTTGAGCAGAAATAAAACAATTCTCATACATCCGTTTAGAAAAGTGATGGTACGGGAAGTATATACAACCTATTTGAATTTAAAACAACTGCAATCTCTTGAAGTTTCCCAAGCAAGGATAAAGTAATAATAATTTTAAGTGAATATATATGAAAGCATAAGAGAGATCTGTTAAATAAGCAACTCGGGATTCACTTATGGAGTACTCCTGATAAGATAAATAACCAAAGATGAACGGCAAGTTCGTGATATAAAAAGAGTGATTCAGTAACAAAGCCTTAGTTTCACGCGAAGATACAATTTTATTTACGACCTGTTTCAAATTGTTATAATTTATTAAAGATCTGATGATGAACTTATAATAGTTTTAAAACAGTCGCAAATAAAAATACATCGTCACATAAAATGCAGGCCTTGTTATTGCATGTAAAGAGAGAAATTTGGTACACGACTGTTACTGAATTAGAAGTTGAAGAACTTTCCAGAAGCCGTAGAAGGAAATTAAACTATTTTTTTCTACTCCTGAAGATAATAGCATCGTCATTTAAATATACATTTGGTACTTTTCGGAAGACCTGGCCCATTTCGTAATTTCAGAAGTCGGTACAACGCGTTGTAGAACACTAACAAAGACTATTTTTAGACTGTTGTAAAACACCAAATTTGTTACTTCGTCATGCTCCAAATAAAAAGAGATTGATCGTATAATAAATACAAAGTAGTTAAGAACTCAGATTCAAAATAAATGATAAAATACGGAATAGAGCGACATTTTGTGGGATTTCGAATTTATGTCAAGGAATTTGTACTTAAATTTATTTATTTACTTATTACTAAATTAAACATCGTTTTCATATAAATCGTTTTCACATCGTCACGTTTAAATTCATCCAAATAATGTGAAACATTAAAATATTCAATCTATTTAATTACAAAAACTAAAGATTCTTTTAAACTCCTTTTTATATCATTATCAAATTATAATATAATTGATATAATAATTCGATAATAATAATTTAAAAATATATTTTATGATATTATTATCAAATTACTATTAATAGTTTAAATTATTCAACCCTGTTGTTCTAGAACGTTTTTGTCTTAATTAGAACTTCTTGTAAATGAGAAAATAATGAAATGTATATATGCTGATGGTCTGCTTACTTAAGAACATAATAGCTAGATCGGTAAAATCGCATCGGTAACCCAAGTACGCATATCGGGAAAGTACGACAGATAAATTGTATCCCAAATTGCGAGAGAACGCGAAAGAATTAAGCCACGCGATTCATATCATTCTCGAGTCAATTCTCAACAGCGATATAAATGGCCCCGCGTACCGTTAACCCAAACGAAACGAAAACCAATAACGTTTCCTCGCCGAAAAAAGCCCTCCGATCGGACGCCCTTAATGAAGAATTCGATTCAAAATAATCGGGCGCGGTTTTGATTGGGTGTTATCGTTCCATTTCTGAAACGTTTAAATTTGAAAGGATGCGGTTTCGAGAGAGAGAACGGTTGTTTTCGGTCGGAAGGAACGGGACGATAAATATGTCCACGCGTTAGCGGTGATTCGTTGTTATCTTCTGCGGGCGTTTAATTAAAATCTTCGTTAGGAGCGCTGTTTATATGGAAAGTGAAGAGGGAAAGAAAAGATAAACAGGCACTCTTTCCTCGCCGTTTGGTAAGAGGCATTCATGAGTCGAGATGGAATTGTCGTTGATTATTTAGCCTCGAGGAAGAGCAAATATTTTTGCGAGGGAACGATTTGTTGCCTCCACGGGAAGGCAATTCCAAATGATTATTTTCCCTTTCGAAATTTAAAACAATCCGAGAGCATCACCTGGTGTAGTCCTAAATTGCACCACCATCAGCTCGATTACATTCAAAAGTTATCAGTGCGAAGCAGACTCATGTCTTGGTCCTCATCAGGTGCAAATGATAAAGCATAGAGGACGGTGATAGGTTAATGTTAAACATATCGTCGCTATTTACATTGACAACCTCATTGAAAACCATTAAGTATTGAAATGAAATAATTATTTTACAGGAGACTATTACTAGCACTGCATTTAACAATGGTCCTAGTAATCTACTTGATAAAGTATGGACGAAAACAATTTCTTCCAGCAATGTATCACTTTGAAATGTTTTCTTAGATGCTTCTTCTTCTCCTGATGTAGACATATTAATTTACGTATAAAGCTTATGAGTCCAACGTAGTAATAATGGCCTTTCCCTAAATAGTTCAGTCTTAAGAAAAATTAAACAATTGATCGAATCATAATATAATAAGCCACAATAATTTTGTCTTAATGTATTGAAATTATTTTGAAAGGGTTAACGATTTCTACAATATATCCTATATGAACAAACTTCTACAAACAACAAACATTAATTATTTACATGAAATAAATACTTCCAGAGGAATTATTATCAAGCTAAAGGCAGCTATTTGATAATAAAAATAATCCGTCTATTTTCATAATATACCCTTAATGCACAAATGCTCACCAACAACCATGCCTTCACCAGGATTCGAACCCGATAACAACTTAAATGGCGATATAATTACACAGTATGAAAACAAGTAGAAATATAAATAGGCAGAATGATGATATCTCCTTTTATTTGATTTTTTTACTATATTTATTCATAAATTCACCCAACAAAATAAAGATATTTCCAGTGCGCTAAAACTAACTAGCAAAACGTGCGAGATAACTATACTTCTTAGTTATAAAATCATAATCCGTTCTTAGTCGTAGAAAATAAAAATATGTAAAAAAAATAATGATAGTAAGAGTCGAATAATAGTGGAATAAAATATTGCCCTTTATGTGAAAGATGAAATTCAACAAAAACCAGAATACAGCTTGTACCTTGGCTTATATAGATTTCGTGCTTGAAATTGAAGATAAAATCCTACTATTTAACTTGAAATCCCGTTATGAAAAAGATCGTTATTTTTTTATTAAAATATTACCACCCAGAAAAAATAAGAATCGCGAACAGAAATCATACAGGAAAAAGTTTGAAAAACGAACAAAAAGACCCTATTCCCTCTCATAAGCACTCGATACTTCTAACATGTTCGACGGTAGCACCTTCTCTCCAAACCAACTTGCACTTCGAATGATAGACGCATGCAACAAAGCCTCTCCATTGAGCCTAAAACGCCGTTCGCTGATTCTTTGTATACATTTCCCCTTTTTTCACCTTTGGGAAGTCTGCAGAAGAGCACTCTATCGACGTGATGCGGAATTAGTAGGGACGCACGCAACGAGAGTCCAAACAAGTGAATGCTAGAATGCGCTGGGAAAAGAGAGGATGAAAATTTGCTACCGATGTATTCTGGCTTGGAAAATGGGTGTTAGCCCCTATGTACATACCTTTAGGTGTGTAGACGACACGATGAATGATAAATACGTAGTCATTGATAGACACGTAGTCACAAACCGATAGGTATTCTTTCACCTTTCTTTAACCACCATATCATCCGTAATTATGACAATTTCACAATTGTAGTAAATGAATTGGAAATGAGAAACGGAAATGTTAACATGTATTAAGTACCTCTACAGTTGGGTCATGTGCTCTTATAGAGTTATAGGCACGCTGCCAGTCTATTTCATTCAAGGGATAGAGAAACTACAACAAGTACGTGCTTTATGTAAACAGACCAGTAAATATTCTACCATTTGATAGTTTTGTATGCCTTAATATTTACTATTTAATTTTCCATTTCATTCATTTCTCTGTATTTTCCTTGCCCTTTCTGTCATCGAACATCTAATAACCATTTTGTCCCCTCTGTCCTTTCCTTGCATTCCACCCTCAATTCCTTTTTTTAGCCTCTCTTTATTTGTCCTTCTCCTCTCAATATATGACCCACCTCTGCCAGCACCTAATTACCTCAATTAAAACCTTCCCTTCCCCAACTATCTCCAACACTTCCATGTTGGTTTCCCTACCACCCCAACCTTCTCTTTCCATCCCACGACATACATCATGAAGGCCTCCAAACCTATCTTTTCTTATTTTTAAGGTCCAAATTTCTCACCTATACAATAAAACAGTCTTCACCAAGGATTTTACTAACATTTTTCTGGTTATTTATCGTGAACTCTAGTCATCAATTCTCTCCGTAGAAACGGAGAGAATTGATGACTTGAGTTCACTATTCATCACTGTTAGAAACCATTCTATGTTATGTAAAAATGTTTTACCATTTATATCTTCAAGTTTTAAATGTTTCGAGAAAGAAATCCAAAACACTAAGTCATATATTTCATTGTATACCGACTGATAGTACCGATAGTACAATGGCGTACAATAGTTACCTTAATATTGTAAACTGTTTTACTCTTGTAGCCGTAAGCTGATGCTTAAGAAATATAATCACTCTATGAAAGTATTTTCGGCTCAACCTCGCTCTATAGTCAGTAATTATTTTTCAATATTATGTCCTTGATAAGTTGATGACAGTTGCGAGGTTAACGAGGAACTAAACCGGGTAACGAGATAAAACCTCATTGTAAAATAATAACGCAATAAGAATGATGATCATATACTATAATCCTGCATTTATTAATCATTTAAACGATGCATAAAATGTGTGTGGAACCTATTATAGTCTCAATCATGCTTTATTAGACAGCTTATAAAAATGGGAGCCGAAAAAACTCGAGCGGATCCCCGAATTTAGGCTAATATCTTCCTCCTTTCAATTTCTTTCGACCATATTCAGCGGAATTACAGTTTTTATTGTTAGGAGGTTCAGATATCTCGGCGTGCCCAAATGTCGCGGAGAGCAGATTACATTTTCATGGGACGCTCTCCGAAAATCCGATTATGAAAGAAATGTTATTTCCATTTTGGGATTCTGAGCAATTTCATTTGAGCGTAGCTCGGAAAGAGAGAGAGAGAGGATTATAATCTGCAGCCAAACGATTCTCACATAATAATGGCCATTCTGAATATCGCTACAAGACCGCAGCGGCGCAAAGCTAAGAGAAATGGAGTAAACCGCGAAAATAAATCATGGCGGGCGGAAGATTAAACGCGATGGATTTCGGCGGAGGAAAAAGGTTATCATCCTAACTTTGAACAAAACACCCGCAACTCATCAGCGCACTAAAACTTAAATCCTACGATTAATTCTTCAGAAAATTGATGATTTTGATGGCCGTTATTCATACCTCGGGCTTAAAATTTTATCCCCTAATTGCTCTGAAATGCCCGAGGGTAAATAAGCTTCCGCAGCGATCTTCTTTCTGCGGTTTGGAGGAGCACCATCTGCTAGGAAATGCGAATATTAAATCACAAGTAAAGTAAAAAGAACTGTGCGGTGCCCGAATGAAGTCCCTCGCTGTCCCATTACGTATTATTTGTGAATTAAGCAGATTATACATGAAACGGATACCGAGGCTTCCTAATGCTGCATCGTATTGCGGTATCAAAAGCTCTTTACCCGCATACAACACTTTGTTTTTAATGTATTAGTCTGAGATTATTTGCGACTCGAATATTAGAGAAGCGCTTACCAAACAACCGGTCGGCAAAATTAATATAAAACGTTATAAAAATAAAAAAAAGAGGAACTTTGTTCGAGAAGCATCAAGGAAATTTAAGGTACTCTGTAGAGAGTGTAGAGAAAACCAAATAATAAATAATGTGCCGCTTAATTTTACCAGTGCTCCTTTTTGCTGCCGTGTGAAAATGTATTATTAATATTCGCTAAGGGTACAGTAATCATCAATTCTACTAATGCAATTTAAATAAACTAAATTGAATTCCAATTCTTGGAAATATTGCCTACCTACAGAAATATTGTACGATACATAAACCTTAGTAGTCCACAAAATTCTCGCATTAACTATAATTACTTAAATATGAATTCAAAGATATTAGAGGATAATTTCGTAATTTCATAAAGAGACAAAGCCATCTAATTAAAGAAAAACAATCACCATTAATACACGGTATATTTAAACATGCAATTCGTCGGTAAAATATAGCAAAGTGGATTAACTGAATCAAAATAACTATTGACAAGTGTCCTCCACGAATCCTACAAAAATATGTACACATATTTTTTATATATAATGAATATGAACTGTGCACAGGATTTTTACTGGATTTTGGTGTCATTTTATCCCATAATCAAGCCAAGAAACTTCAAGTTAACCGCTTATACACAGAAAGGAAAAAGGTTACAAAGTAAGGTAGAGAATGCGCATTCATAATGAAAGTGTGACCCTAATAAATAAATATGATCCTGATCGTTAATGAATTGATTATGACAGTTACAATAATGTTACACTAAGATAGTAATTGGTAGGCTGATGCAATCAAATAATTCGACAACCTTCCTCAAAAAATAATAAAAACAGAAAAAAGTAATAATGAAACGATAAAAGATATCAAGAAGAAATTCAAAGTTTAAAGTTCCCTAGCCTGACAACTCTGAAACACTTATGAGGATTAAAAAAATCAAATTAACTTTTCAACTTGAAATGAAGTATCAGACAGATAAGGTTTAATTAAAGAATAAATTATTTTATCGATCGGATTGTAATTGAATTATATTCTCCATTTTTGCTAAAGAGTTAGAGGTGAAAGAAAGAATTTAATTGCTAATTAAGCTCACTACCGCCAAGTTATGTTACGTTTCCTCCCATACCATCAAGTCTAAGCAATATCTAGAAAAAATGCGAGGTTTAAATTACCCTAACCTAACAATGCTGAAACAAATGAGGATTTTAACAATTCACCTTTACAAATGTTAGTGAATTTATATGTATAGAGATAAATTAAAGAATAAACTATTTAATATTTTTATTCAATCACATTTTTCGCATTTGATATGTAGAGTAAGAGGTGGTAGAAAGAATTTAATTTCTAATTAAACTCACCACAAACGAGTTACCTTCCCTCCCTTAGCATTGCCTGATTTCCCAAATATTCATTATATTTAATTCAACCGTTTATTATTCCATTCCCCTCCACGAGCCTCCTCTGTTAGGAAGTGCGATACGAGAGAAGAGAAGTAAACGGCAGAGAGAGAGGGAAAAGGGGCATAGAGAGATAGACGGTGTTAGCGTAGGATCTGTACGGACACGGGGTTCTACGTGGTCAACCAGCCCAGTGTCATTAGGCTGACCGCAGGCTCGGGCAACCGCATCTTCCCCTCCCCCACATTTCCTCTGTGTGTGCCCACGCCCTCCCGCAATCCCACTTGACCCTTCCGCTCCCATTCCCACACCCAAAACTGCCCCACCCTCTCCTAAGTTATGCCTCCGGAATGGATTCAGCGGAAGTTTCCATCCGTGCTTAGATTCCCTAAATACGACGCTCCTAAATATTTTATTCCTTAATCATTATTTCCCCGCGCGAAGGCGCGTTTATTTCGACGCCTGCGGAAACCCTACGCGCTGTCTGCGGAAAATGTTTCCGCCTGTATTAAAGTTATCAAATTCACAGCATTCGTGTCCTGAGTAAACAAATATATTTAACTCATCCCTTATCTAACGTAAAAGATTGCGAAACACCCTAATGGGTAAAAATTCTCTTCGTCAGTTCCATCAGTTACAAAATCTTTAATGCTCTCCCGCATAATTGCAAACCTGCTTTTTATACGACCCAAAAGTTAGGAAAATCTCTTCTGAACAATAAAGAGGAACTTAAAAATTCGGCTTCGATCCGAAATTCGTAATTTAACTTGTAATACCTATGGATCACCTATACAGGACAAACACACATAGGACAAACTGGTCGACATTTTGACGCCAGAATGAAAGATTCAGAAAATAAGATTTTAGGCTGACCCGATAGAAAGTTTTGACATCGGCTCCTTTCCTGAAGATGGCTGCATATACAGCAGCCGAAACGTCGACCTAATTCCGTAAACCAACCCGGTTGTCATCCCGAGAACTACTCCTTCCACACGGAAAATGTTTCATAAATGGTACATAAGCATCACACTTTTCAAAGCACCTTCTCGACCGTAGTCATTCATATGACTTCTCCGTTCACCTCTTGAACTCTTTACCAAAGAGACACAAATTAGACCCTTTTGAACAGCTAGAGACTATACACCACAAACAAAGTAATTACAGTCATACAAACGTACACCAATCCATGAACCCCTCCCACCTGCTGTCAACCTTCTTCCAAAATTCCGACAACCCTCCCTCCACCTCTCCCCTCCCTAACCCCTGTTTTCCCGGTACTTTTTGTATTTGAAGTCCAACTTTCGCATTCGTGACGTGACGTTGACTATGAGTAGTTGAAACCTGGACGCCATAATACAATTTTTTGTGGAACAAGAAATGAGTGTTTTTATTTTATTTTTCTATCTATTTTATTGATAGGAAAACAAACACAGAGGTGCTGGAGATGGTTGGGAAAGTGAGGGCTTTAATTGAAGCGATTAAGAATCGACAAAGGAAATTGGTGGGTAAAATATTGAGAGGAGATGGGCTGCTGAAGAAAGTAATTGAAGGTGGAATTCAAGGGAAAAAACAGGGGACGACAAAGACAGAAGGTGTTAAATAACTCTGAGGGTGAAAAAAGAAGCAGGAAGTTAAGGAGATGGCGCTGAATAGGGATTATTGAATTCAAATTTCGATGCATATGAACCTACCGAATGGTAGATCACTCATGTATGTATTTATCTTACGCATCAAATTCGTTCGAGTTGGGCTAGGGACGTGAAATCTCCACTAGAGATTTTTGGGTGGGTAAAAAAATTAAATAAAAAACGAAATTAATACCTTTTCCTCCTTTTTCTACGACTCTTCCCTCCACTTTTCCTTGCGTTTATGAGGCACGGGACGGTGCACAAGCGGTTCCTTCTCGATTTGAAAACTTGATGCGAAATTACAGTTTCGCTAGGCTGTGTGTTCGCGGTCAACGCATTAATAGAATGGCTTCCGGGTCTCCCCCCTGCACCTGGAATGTTACAAACGCTAACGAATCCGCGCTTTAATTCGCCGTTTTGTTCTTACCTTTCCTGTTTGTCTGCGTTTCCGGGCGGCCTCACCTGCTATTAAAAGGACGCCATTTAAATATATTACCTACTCCGCGAGCTTAAGTAAACGAAGGGTCTCTCCGCAAAAACGCAGGGCCTAATTAAAACTAGTTACGCAGAAAAAAAAGGCTGACGAGGAGGATCGAATACGCGAAGGATAATTTGGAACAAAAATTAATATATGATAAACCAAACGAATTAATGCAATAATTATTATTTTAAGAAGAGTATTTGCAACAAGAATTGGTTGTATTTGATTTGATGAAGGAACATGGTTTAAAAGGCCAAAGATTCAGGCCTTTTTGGAAATAATTTTAAGAAAAAGAATGAATATCACTGCTATACAAACAAGCTCATGCCTATATAATATCTTTGAAAGTACGAAAAACAACTTTGCAGTAAAAATTTTCCAAATATATTGTTTATTACATAAAATATGTTACTTAAAATATTCGCACAAAAGTTGCATATTGGCGAGCGATCTAGTTTCTTTATCATTCGTTCAAAATTATAAGAACAAATTTTTAAACCAGGTTCCCATCCTAAGTACAATTAGGATATTATCTGATATACTGCTATACATGACAATTTATGGTATTTCGTATGAATAGAGATTTACTCTATCGAAAAAGATGACGATATATTATGAATGATACAAGGAATACTGGAGAATATATCTTGCGTAACTTCCTAATGATAATGCCTTTCAACAAAGAATTTATTAAATGAATTATGATATTACCATATACTGAAACAGAATCCTTGACCTATAGTTGGGATATTTTATCCTTTGATCAGTTGTAACTCAACAATGGACCGTTTATATTTAAATTTACAATCAAATCCTGCGTCAAAAGAAATAATTACCTATTTCAACGATGAACTATATTAAACATAGAAGTAACATACCTAACACACATGAAATTGGTAAAGTAATTTTCCTATACAATTGGACACGAAAACTTAGTTTTAAGAAACTTGAACAGTAATTTCATAATTAATTTTTAAATGTGCAAGAAAGGATTTAAAGCACGAAAGTAATGCAATGCAACCAAAATAGAAGGAAATAGCCGACGGTGTCTTCTAAGTTCTTATGATTAGAAACTATTCATAAAATAAAGTATTATACCTAACGTTATTTCAATAAATAATCATAATATAAGAGAATAGTATTCTTTCATTTATAAATCGTCATTGACAAACTGCATTATTTCATGCGCAACATTGGTCAACATATGTTGTAAATCTTCAGACCATTAAATCTTCTATTTTCAATATGACTATAATTATAATTTTGATATCATGCTACAGAAGCAGCGCTAAAACAGAACTAAAAAAGCTGTTTTATTAATAAAAGTTAAAAAGTCTGGTCTTGAATATCTCGGAACTGTACGTGGATGAAATTAATAGTTACGGATATATCGATTACGAGCCTCTATTATATTTAAGGTATTACCGTTAAGGCATTTATACTATGAAAGACTGCATGAATAATTCAATTCGTGAATGTATTCAATCATCTAGTAGGAATTCATCATATTCCAGAAAAAAAATCACTGTATTGCCCATACATTCGAGATATCTGGCACAAGACAACACATTTGTAATTAATATGGCAAATTCCTACGACCACTATGGCAATATGCAATCGCTTTGCCACTCCTGACTTCCTAGACCACGGGTATGAAGGTGAATAAGGATGGGTAGGGATACGAGAGAGGAAGGGGTGGATCGTGGTATGAGGGTGGACGGTGTTGCACCGTGTTATCCATGCATTTCCTCCCTTGTCTCTCTCTAAATAGGATGTTACACGCCCAGCCTCCGCTACTCTACACAGCCCCTTCCAGTCCCATTCCATAACGTCTCCCTCAGCCACTCCCTCCTCAATATAAAGGAATGGGGACTCCTTCCATCTTCCTACCTTCAACACAACGTCTTATTGCATGCAAATGAATTATATATCTACTTTAATTCTCCTCTAAGAAATAAGACTCACAGAAAGGCACGCGCGAAACATAATACACACAATTTTCGATACTCAAAAAGAAAAATATATAATAATGATATTTATTTTCACTAAAAAAGATAAATGCTTTTGAAATTTTAACAAATAAATTATGTAAAAATAAAACACTGCGACGATTGGAATGTATGTAAAAAAATTATAGTGAGAAAAATAAGTTGAAAAATGGAAAAGTACTAGAGAAAAAATGTACACAGTTATTTTCAATTAACTTCTATGTCTTTTGCAAAAATAGCCAGTACTTCTATTAAGCAAGAAAAATTCTTATCCATACCATGTTAATGCATTTACACCACATGTAAGAAAACAGAATAAGAATTAGCAGTGACGAAAACCTTCGGTGAGTCGTAAATAAATAAATGAGATGCAGTAGACTGAAAATTAAAGACAATAACAAACTCATTTGAGCTATTCGCGATGTTTGGTTATCAATGATAAACTTGCTACGGCTTACAATGAAATTTAACGACAATGTTTCATTCGGCATTTTTCTCTTTACAAATATAAATTGTAGCCTAGTGTGCCATGTTACAACAGGCCTCGACCTCATCGTGGCCATTATGAAAGATTGTTGATAGTGAAATTGGGAGATCTTTTGACAGACACTTAGGAAGACCTTCAATACCAAATTTCCAGGTATCCCATAGAGTTTGTTTGTCACAATAAATACCTATGAGCGACACATAGTAGAAGTTTATTGCTCCAAGAACATATTCGAGATTCTATAGGGAAGAAGAATAAAATGCAAAGATTAACTAGTAGAAACTGAATGGCTATCGAGAGTCAAAGATACAGCTTAGTTTTCTCTTCACTCTTGTCTCGAATACTGCTGAACTATTTGGGATCCACGTTAAGTGTATTTAATCTCTGATTTAGAGATGGTTCAACGTAGAGCAGCTCGTCTCGTTAGTGGGGATTTCATATTCGACAGCGGCGTTTCGGCCATAATGAAATCTCTAGGGTGGGATTCGCTTCAGGATAGATTTTTCCTATGGATGCTTTTGAAAACATCATCGGCTCCGAACTTTTTGACTAATTGTAAGCATTGTATTACTGTAAATTTTAGTTGTAGTTCCAGGACACAAAGAACACGAACTTCAAGAGGCGTCGATAAAGCGTTACGAGGAAGTAATTGCTAGAACAGATATTTATTCCTGATCGTTCTTTCGTCATACTAATAGAGAAGATAACAGGAAAGCGGTTTGGTCTGACTCTGGTATTGTGGCCTAAGTAGCATTTCTGCTTTTATAGGCGTTGTAGGCTCTTCTACATAGATAACATGAAAGATTTTCTATATTTATTTTTACAATACGCTGCAGTTAGCCACTGAGAAGGTAGGTGATCTCTTTTATTTTATGCGGTACATTGAACGACTAAGAAATTAGTTCTACGTACTCAACACCAGAATATTAGTTACGAACAGCCTGGTCCATAAACTGAATTAGTTTACGCTAATTTAAAGTTTAAACGACTTTAGTTCTCAGAATAATATAAAACCACCACTAACGTCATCTGTGTTTGGCAATTAACTGGAATAATTTCCAAAACACTTACATATATAAATACAGAATATCAGTACATAATACATATAAAAGATTGAAAGTTTCTTGAAATATCATTAACCACTTGTCGATATAATTTATCACTAAATAATATTCACAGTCGATGGCGATGTATTGTGGAAATACGTCGTAATAAAGAAGATAGTAGTTGTACTTTTACATAATATAGTTATATACATATCCACAACATAACTACTCGCATACTGTGGAAAAAGGGCAACAATTCTCTTCTTTATCATAATTTATCACGTTAGATTTCTCAAGGTTCCCAATAGGACTTTACGCTACTTTAGCGGCCATGGGACCGACGACGTCCCAGCCGTACATCATCCTACTAGGCAGTTAATTTAGGGTGATGGTATTAATACACCCTCTGCCATAAGCTACTTGTGGTTGGCGGGGTATATACCTAAAACCTTACAAATCCTTGGTAGACTCATGAGTTATTTAGTCGGGAAAGTTTAGAAAATGCACTTCTTCATCCATCAATTAGGAGTAGAGACGCTAAATGATGAAGTCCGCACCGTGAAGTGAGACAATGCACGACACTTTGGCAGGCCCAACCCTCTAACCCCGATCCCGTGTTTTAATGGTCCCCGCGATCGGAAACGAACGCCCATCGCGAGGATTTGGCACAGATCTGAACGGAAAAAATTCGAATCATCTTTCGTGGAACGGAAAAAAAGTCCTCCCGGAGAATTCCTCCGTAAATCATTAAAGCAATCCTACGGTAGGAATATATTGTCCCTTTCGCCCCAACCCCTTCCTCGGCAACCAATCAAGCGAAGGGGGGGAAAAGTCACATGCAAAAGAGCTCGCGGAAGAGATAAAAAGTCCTCCCTCGTACCCGACGTCAACTTCCGCTCCCTCGATTGTCTTATTTTTTCTCCATCCCAGAAACAATTGAATGATGAACGATTGGAGCGTGACTGCTCGAAACCGGTAGGAGATGGGGGTATAAATGAAATGGGGGAACGCTAAGGAGGAAGTGCTTGGAAATTCGTTGGAAATAAAATAATGAAAAAGGACGTTCGGTTCCATTCTGCTCTTTGGCATTTTTTTCGCTCGTTCGAGTGGCGAAAAAGGGTGACTTTGCGGATGACGGAATGGGGATGAGACGGATGCCATCAAAGAAACGGGAGGAGGGGGTGGGGGCAGCCATTACGTTCGGCTCTTTCGATGGGAGGGGTGGGGAGAGAAATTAAAATTCCCACTCGTCCGCCCCCTTGCGGTGGAAATGGGAACTATTTTTCCGTGCCCGTCTTTCGACTTGCTCTCCAACTAATTCGCATTTGCGCGATTCCGGAGGCCTCGCGGAAAATTCGGCGTTTCTTTTTTGTCTTCCGTTCTATTGATTGAATTCTTCGCAATTAATATTCGATTTTGGTACGTTCTTCGGTTCCTCTTTTGCTAGGGCCTCTAGTATGTCTCGCTGGAAAAAGGGCCACGCATTCTTCAAAGTGTGCATGGTATATATATTGTACTTTAAATGTTTTACATCGTAACTAACATATCAATATACCAATGAATATCTGTATCACCAATACAGGGCCTCGAAAAGTAATAAACTGATCAAATGTAATCGAGTTGAAAGTTTTGTTGCAAGGGTGTGAAGAAAACCCCATAGAAAAAGGGTATTTAAAGATTGGAGGACCTAAAAATGTGGGCGTGGCAAATAATGACTATAGTTAGCTTAAACCCATGGATTGGTGAATCCAGATACAAAGACTGGATTTTTTTATTAATAAATAAACGATATGGTGCTGAGTAAAGAATTTTAGAGCACTGAAACCTATCGAGGGATAGCAGACATCTATGCGAATCATAGCCACCAAACAATACTCTTGATTCAAATTAACAAATCATATTCAGTAAACATCATTATAGATTATAAGTAGATGTGGATTTCCATAACTTAATGTAGTCAGGATTAGGATAATTATTCTAGTAAATTTGATGTTAAGCAGTACATATACAAAATTTTATTGCATTATTTAAATTTTCATTATTTGAAAACACTTCACTAAATGTCGTAAATCATAACAGTATTCTGTCCCCTATTGCATGTTCTGTGCACTTTTTACTTGTATACGACTAGTCTACATCCCTATATTTCTCAACGTTGCATTGAGGCTGAAACTTAACTATATCCTTAATATATTACAATATAACTTTAATATGTATAGAAACGGGTAAATTAAGCGCTTAATTTCTAAAGTAGAAGAGTTGAGCGCGTTGAGATTGTCTAATTCGACGTTACATTAATGTTGTACAATTGATAAATTTAAATTAAAAATGAGTGGTCTCTACTTCAAAGCCAATACTGGAGAAAATGAGCATCATATTGTGTTGATATATCCAACACCTTGAAATAACATATTAACGAAAAATAAATACATTTTCAATTGGACTGAATTTTAAAAAAATCACAGCACCATCATAGTAAGTAAGCTTTGATTTGAGTGTCGATTAATCTCTCCAACCCATTCCTATTTTACTAATTTATTAAGCCTTAATGGAATAACATTTTACGAGATCGAGATAACGAGAGTATCAAGCTGGATGAATAAGTTGGAGTAATTTTCCTAAAAAAAACACCACCGTATTTCTTAAAATTATGCAGGGAGTCATCTACAGTAGATACGATATTAAAGTAACCACTATCAAAAGATAAACTAACCGTTACAAATACAATATTAAGTATGCAGTATTTCTATAACACAAACAAATGACATTGCTTCTTATGAATATGTAAAGAGAGGATTTAGTAGAGGAGAAATGGCTCTCAAAACTGAGCTATTTTTTAAAAAAACGAAGGAATTGAAACTGTAATCGCTTCAGCATATTTAAGAAGTTCGATTAAATTTTCAAATAAAAAAATATGGGCAAATTTACATAGTTAAAAATTGAAAAATATCCTATATCATTTGAGTGAAATTTTGAATATTAATAAACAGAGACAAGAGCGATATGATAAAGTTCAGCCAGATATAACAAAGAGGGACTAAAACGGCATAATTGGGAAAAGTGTGATAGGTACTAATTTAAAGACGAAAATGTAAGAAAAAGAATGTCATTCACACCGCAGATGGTGCTTATTTAACAGATAGTAGAGGAATTGAGATATATATTATTTTGCTCAGATCAGACGAAAGAGAAAAATAAAATTTTCACCACAGGAAAGCGTTTCATTCCTACATTATTGGGAACTTAATTATCATCAGATTATTAAAATTGATTATTGATTTTTAAAAAAGTGAATGAGTGAGATGATTTGGAACATGCATTGACACATCCTACTTTCATTTCAACAAATACTTTGACGTAATAAAAATCTG
Organism: Sympetrum striolatum; assembly: GCA_947579665.1. Classification (NCBI taxonomy): domain Eukaryota; kingdom Metazoa; phylum Arthropoda; class Insecta; order Odonata; family Libellulidae; genus Sympetrum; species Sympetrum striolatum. The sequence goes on from OX388348.1 coordinate 69,140,145, forward strand.
ATGTGGCCAGCACATGACTTTCTCCATATATAAGATGTAAATATTTATCTACGACAGTAATTTCGAACTCTATATTCCATCTAAACTTGGAAGATGAGTGATTAATTTATATATTATTATCTTTTACGTCACAAACATTATAAATAATGTTTTTTGGGACATTTTCGAAGAAAAACGATGAAATTGGCCTTTCGCCCACAGCGCCCAGAGCGCCCACAAAGTACATCATCAGAAACTTCCGGTTTATCAGTATATCATGGATAACTCCTAAACAATCAGTTAAACATAAATATGATTCTTACAAAAGTTATATTAAATTACATTTTCTAAAACTTTTATAAATAATAGTATATACCTAAATATCAGATTAATGGAGATATTTTGCAAAAACGGAAACGAGCTTCGAAAGGAAAAGCTAAACTTCCGTTTAACCGATTTACTCCAAAAACTAATCAACTCTGACAGCACACACCACAGTACTATATATAAAGTTTGGTATTGATACGACTAATAGTTTTCACGTTAGAGCGCCCACTATCACACACACACACACACACACACACACACACACACACACACACACACACACAGACATCATTCCGAAAATGGTCAAAACGTGTTCTAGGGACCCCAAAACATGTATTTCCGTTCAAATCTCGAAGTCGATTTTTTTCATGAAAACAATACTTTCTCTATACTTCGTATATGGAAAAAGTAAAAAATAAATAAAAAATTAAATTAATAAAAATTAATTAATGAAAATTAAGGATTAAAAATTAAGGAATAAAAATAAAGGAATAAAATTAATGAATAAAAAATAACGAATAAAATAAAATTAATAAAATTTAGGAATAAACATGAATTAATTTATATTTTAATAAATATTAATGAATACAAATTATTTAATTAAGTTATAAACAGATAATAAAGAAAACACAATGAATGAAAATTAAGGAATAAGCGATATGGAAAAGTAAAAATTAAAGACGAACCATTGATATTTAACACAAGTCAATACTTCCTAAACATGCGCGAATTGAGAAAAATCGCCTCCCTGAACACAACCTGAATTTATCTCGACGCTTAATTGTACAGACGAACGCACTGGAGTGAGCCCGATTACGTCAGCTCGGGAGAGACATCCGAAGGAAAAAACGCGGGCAATAAAGCTCGGTTAACACAATTTCACGATTTGCCAGCATCGGCCGTGTCATCGATCATCGCATCAATTGCGACCGATCCTATATTTGAAAGCACTCCATTTTGCTTTCGCGTCATATTCTTCATCGGGCCCTTGTAATTCATTTCCGGAAAACAATCATCGCGGCATCTCCTGCGTGATAAAAAGGTGAACATTTCGGGACTAACAAGGTGGAAAACGTAAAGAAACGATGGCGCGTTGTTTATATTGATTTCGGTCCCGATTTGAGTCTCCCGGTTAATTTGATGAAATGGCGTTTTTTGGGACAGGTGGAATTGAAACGCGATCCACCAATAAGCATCGCGGACGTCGACGATGCACACATGGGACTACAATTTTTCCTCGGTATTTTTTTACATGGCTTCACCTCCATAACGATACAGCATTAAACCCTTTAAGGCACTTGGAAAAGATCTCGCCATACAGCTAAATTATCGAAACATGTGTGACTTCAAATTGAAGTGCTCTAACAAAGCGAAAGTAGGAAGCTGTATATCATTCCATATTTATAAAATCTGAATTTCTGTACAAATACTTGAATTGGGAAGTTACTGTTAAGAACTTAATTGGGAGTAATAATTGGTAAATATAATGTTGTATTGTAGTAGCTAGATGATAATGTAACGGTAATAATTTTATATCATTATCATATCGAATATTATAACCACATTTTTATTATCGGATATTGGACACACTACTTCTTCATTAGTACTTAAATATTTTATTTTTAACGAAAGATGTTGCCACGGAACTATTATTCAAAGTATAACAAATTAATAATAGTAATAATGAAGATGCGCCCATAATTTTAATAACTTTAAATAACATAAAATTGAGCTATCAGTAATACAATATGTATTAAATTGAGTCGAAAATTTATTTACTCTTGATTTAATATTTCAATCAGCATTTTAATCAATGATCAGGTAACGAGATTATCTTTTATCGAAAATGGAATGTTGAAGCAGGATTTATTCATCTATAATAATATTTTACGTATCCTATAGTTTTAAAGAACTTCAGTTTATTTTTATTAACTATTAGCCATTCGATTATCGATGCGACTTAAACATTTGGACAGGTGTCAATATTTTACTTCAATATGCACAAAGAATTAAAATTACTTGTAATCTACTTTTACTGTTTTCAAATTTTTACAGAACATTCTATTTCGCTAATGGAAAAATTGTATTGATAAGTTCGTTCATTTTAAGGTCTATAGATGTCAATTTAATTTCTTTGACATTACACTATTATTCGCAGAAAATATATCGATTGATTATTTATGGGTACAGTAAATATTTTATTTGCCGTTTTCAACTAATTTTAATATGCTTGCTTGGATGATTTTTTCGACATTTCTTCTCGGTTCTATCTAAAAAGCTTGTAAATCTACTAGAAAATAACTAAATCATATTGCGATTATCATTTAAATTGAAATTTCATGCGATTATTATTATATATATCGAAGCGAGAAATAAATTATATAGAGTTTTAACTCTTTTTTTGGCCAAGCCGTAGGAGGCAGTTTCAACCAATACTGCGTTGAAATGAAAACAATTTTGCTCAAACATCTAAATAATAGAATCAGCAGATGCAAAATAATTTTTGCGATATCTAGTATATAATGGAAGATACACACACATCAAAATATGGAAATGCATGCTCTATATTTCATGTAAACAAGGAAGAAAGATGCTGGGAGATCAGGAAAACTAATGTTATACATTAAAATTTTCCTATTAAAAATGGACATCGATAATTCCAGGACATGAGTTTTTATTCGTTCTTTTCGTATGCTAGTGCTTTTCCTTATACAAAGTGTCATTAATTTCCATCTAAAAGAATTTTGGTGGGACCAAGTGAGTCACAATCTAAAGAAAATCTCAAATAGTAGAATTATATTTCTGCATAACGTATGGTTCACCCAATACATTATCCCCGTTATTTGACTAATTCGATGAAAATGGTCATAAAAACTCATTGCATCTAATAAGCAACGCAACTAATGAAGTCATTGCCTTGTTACGATGGCTATCGTAATTTATATCAATATGTATTTCTCTGTTAATAATTTAGAATTACAAAATTAATTGAAGGCAAATATTCTAGTTCTTGATTTGGTATCGGTATACCGAACACAGAATGATAAACCACTCTAATTAGTGGTGAATTGCGTTGATGTTAATTTTAATCTACTTAAAACGCTAATGAAACTAATGGAAATTGCACTCATATAATCACAAAAAGCCTTCTGTGATTTATACTCGTACGATCATCTTAATAAGAGTCTGGTAAGCGTATTCACAACCATAGAAGTAGAGAAATTTACATAAATTACAAAATTAGTATTCATAGAATGTATTAGAAAAATGTCTATTTGATTCAGAATCACGAAGATTAAGGGATACTGACGAAGCTATGCATAATGATGTAAAGATGTATAAAGCATGATAAAGTATTTCAGATCTGAACGAAAACACTCCAAATTATGACAAAAACTCAATAGAGAAGCGATAAGATCATTATCATTCATATGCCAATGATAACGAGACTTCGCAAAAGTTTCTGCGCGCAGACAGAAACAAAATCCTCAGCAGGTTATTTCTAAATACTACGTACGGAAAAAATATATGTTTACAAAACGACTTATTTGAGCGAAACAATCCGTTCCAAATGTTGAGTGTCGTCTTACATTAAAACAATAAAATTACCTTACAATTAAGTAAAACTCAATTCAAAGAAATAAATTACACGAAATAAATTGTAGTTAAATCATAAAAAGGAAAAAAATGACAATTAAATAGATTAAAAATACTTTTACAAAAAACATGCTTTATCCTACTGCTCTTAAGATATATATGATTACTGTGTAGTACATACTTTGCTTTGGATACTTCTAAATTCATTAGAATTAAATAAAAAACTCTGTGTTAAATAAAAATAGATCGCAAACCATATTTCACTGAGTATCCATTTACTCCAGGTAAATTTATGACTGCATACTACAGAACAACAAACAGGAATGTTAATTATTTATCTTTAGAGTAGACTTCGGGCATATAATTGATGACTGATAATTTTATTGCTGTCATATTATGTCTGAGGGAATAAGTAAAAAAAACTGGTACTCTCGATATATTTTGCCCACTTTGAACTCAAGGAATGTTATCGTTAAATTTAGAAAAAGAATGAAAAGCAAATGCAAATCAATATTAACTAAAGTTTCACCTGATTAGAAAAATAATCCAAGCGTAAATGGAAAGGGATGGATAAAATCTAAGTATTCCTTCTGAAACACAATAATATTCTCCTTTCAATAAAACACCACCATTAAATTAAAAATGCAACTTTCCCTCAAATGTTTTTCATAAAAATTCTTTTCCTCATCGAATTGAATGCAATGATATAGACTTGAATGAGCGCTCTGTTATGTTTGAGTTAAGAAGAAACAAAGAATGAATTCATCCTATGTCACACAACGACATAAAATATCCATCTTTATGATTGCTTTCCGCTGGAAATAATCCAGTAATATCTGTATTTTCTAGGTCATTACAAACTATGATAGCAATTTAATTTCCGAACACGAGTGACCTAAAGGTTTATTTTTATTTTACCTATAGCAAATCTGATGCAATTACTTAAATGATAGAAATCAAATTAGTGGAGATTAAAACTAATCCACAAATAATATGCAAATGTGATACGTATTAAATCATAAAAATTCTTCAGGATGTACACATCTCCACTAATTAATACATCGATAATAGCATTCAATCAAAATGAAGTAGACGTTGAGTTGCCTGAGAAGGTTTAAGCGGCTTCAATATTCGCACCGAACGCAATTTTCTATACTGTTTATAGTAAACACCACCCTTTATATAATCCAGCAACATATTATCTTATACAAAATATTTTCTTAAGCAGTCATGGTTCTGACATATCCTATCAGACGGAAAAAGGTAACTTACAGGGTACACATGTAGATATAGATGAAATTTTTCCACTAATATACTAAGTATGCAAACAACTTTTTATTGCGTATTACTTCAACATGGCATTTTTATATTCCTTTGATTCCCTTTACGTGATTTAACTGCAATTGATTAGGGATTCTAGAGATAGTTTTAAATACCAATGGAAAATATACAAAAGCTAAATTTGGATGATGGAGGTCTTTGTATAGTTGACATTCATAATTGAAGGGAAAGAATATTTTTAATGTATAATCCTTTAAATTGACAACTGTGAAGTACCACGGTATTGAACACAGATGGTTCATAGTACTGTGGTTCTAAGAATATATTAAAGTTATAATTTCCTTTTAGATTTGAACAATTTTCCGTGGTTTAAATTAGACAAAATCGCAAACTTAAAAATCATATAGGAGAAAGCAACGTATTGAATGAAACATTTCGAGCGTTAGAAGAGTTAGTCAACAGGGAGAGTAAGGGTAATAAAGATTAAATAAAGATCCCAAGGTGCAAAGTACCTTTAACCCTTTCCTTCTAAAATAAAGGTCTAACAAAGAGAGATAAAATCAAGTATATCTCATGTTATCCCATTCTATATTCTTAAAATTTTGATTTCTCATGATGGAATATTTTAGGTAACTGGTAGCAATAATTGGTTAGTATCGTGTATTGTAGTAGCTAGAGGATGGCAAATATTTTGTATTATTTTAATCAGTATCGTATTGTTCCATAAATATGTTCGTATAGTAGTGCTATATATTGATAGTATATTGAATTTAATATAAATATAAGAGAGTATTAATTCAATTTAAACAAATGAATAATAATAATAATAAAAATATTGAAATTAAGTAACATACTTGGTAATTTTCACACAATATCTCCACAATAAAAAGATTCTCCGTAACTTTGCTGAATATAAACCTTGAATTTTCTACACTGAGGCATTTTAATCATAATTTGGATATTCGAACGATCTTTCTGAGCCAGAATTAAGCACAAAGATCGCAAACCAAGCAAGAGAAATCTATGAAGGGAGAGAAAAATCTCGAGCTAGAAGAATTGAAGTCACCGGGAAGAATGGCACAATGGAACACAAAGTTGGTGATTAAACACAGCGATGGAAGGAAAGAGAGGAGGATATAATGAGAAATGGACAGAGCAAAAAAAAGGGCTTGAAAGGGAGTGAAGAGAGTGCATAAGAGGAAGAGGCGACTGTTGAATAAAAAAGCCATCGCTGAAGAGCGAGAAAGAACGGTCTGAAGAGGCTTGGCGTGGGTGGGGACAGTGTGTGTGGAATGCGAGATGGGAAAGATCCTTCGAAGGCAAGTGCTTCATTATTTCCGTAACAACTTGGAGCAAAATCTCCATCTCCACTCTTTATGCCTCTCCTGCACTCTCTTATCTTCCCCACCGCTTTCATCTCTATCTCTCCCCTCTTCTGTTTCTGATATGCTTCTGTATTTCCGCTTCATTATCCTAAAAATTGTTGCTCTTCTTTCCTCCGCCTCTCTTATTCAATCCGAACACTATCACTTGTTTCTGTATCTCGTTGAAGATGTGTGTGCAACTTCGTAGTAGTTTACCATTTTAAAAATATTTGCAACTGTATACAACACTGACTTTTTCTGGTTTCTTGTGGGGTTACTGCGTAAGCTATTCCGGTCTAGGAATCGGCAACTCGAGTCGAAAGTACGTCATGACCGAAGGGATGAACTTTTTATATTAATGTAAATTTCATTGGTTGGAGACGGCGACGTCATCGCTTTTTAACGGATGTTTATTATTTTCCAAGACCCACATTTTTTCCTAGGTGTAACAATATACGTGTTAAGTCCGCATGACCCTTTTCCTCTACAGACATTAGCTCGCTAGAGTAAACGACAAATACTGAAGAAAGTCGAATTTCAGCATCACATATCCAGTCTTTTAGAATCTTCCCTTGGATGGATGTGAATATTGCTAACATATCTATTTTCATAATTAAATTCTAGGAACGAATATCCATTAAGAAGATGAGATCCTACGACTGTCAGTTAAAGTGTAGACATATCAAAGTTTCTGAATGTTATACCGTGCTATTATTCGTAATAATGTTGGCTGTGCTTTGATAGTAATTATATGTTTATGTGTTCCTTATAGAGTAAAGTAAATGTTTTGCCCAATGTCATAAATGCTAAAAGACAGCATTTTATCTTAAAGAATATTAATTAGTAATACTATCGAGATGCTTAATTTTACGAAACAGACATTTCCTTTTTCTATCTGCAACCCAAATTCCAGTTACTTTTAGTAGAGTAACTCCAGATATAGGTTGATATCGTATTTCCTCAGAAATACTCCGTTAACATTAATTATCTCTTAATACGAGTTATAAAAGTTATTGCTGACTTCAAATTAGCACATATGAAGCATTCAAGCATTCAAATGAGCACTTATGAATGAAATTAGTCATTTTCGAAAAGACTTTCAACTTGCTTATTCATAAAACTAGATTAAACATCAACGCAAAAAAACGATGTCTTGTTCTTCGATAATAGATTGCAAGAGGTAAGTCAACCTTTAGAATAGAAAGAGTGATGTATATAAAATGTTTCAAAAGTATAATTATATCTCTCTAATATTTTAACGAATTTGGCAGTTTTCAATTGCAATTGATTTCCCATAATTATCTTCGCACATTTCATTGCTGTTCTATGATTATTTTGAGCCAGTTTTCTGTCATTCACCTATTTTAATCTAACAAACTTATTCTTAATCTTTTCCCACCTAATCCTGGTATATATGCATATTTTTCAATGTGTAGAAGGTTACTTTTTGATTGTCTGATAATTTTTTTGTATGCAATTTTTGTTCCTTTTGATATATGTCGTTATCTTGGCCTTAACTAACGTATTCTCTCGCATAGTTAAATATCTGAACAACGATTTACTATAACACAGGAATATACACGCTTGAATTTTACCCGAAATATAAACGTCCATATGTATGTATTTCGCGGTAATTCGTAGACTTTACCAAGAACCTTTTTACCTTTCGATTCATCTTCATTTTCCCTCTGTCTCCTGCATTAAATCTCACCCTCCATCATCAACTATCTCTTAATTTCTCTTCTCTATCCCCCTAATCCTTCTTCCTCTTTTGTCTCCGTCCCTCTTCACCTCACCACTTTATTATTTCCTCTTTTTACCTTCCGCTCTCCCACTCCGCTGCATATTTTCCCTCCACTCCTCCACTCGACCCTCCCCCGGCGTCATCTTCCGAAATGGGAGACAATGCGATCGTAATGACAAGACCACTCAGACTTTTCGATCTGTTTGTGACTTTTTTCGCTCTCTTCTGTCGGTTTCCTTCGCGATAAATCCCTTCCTTTCCCGCACCCAGACAAGGATATTTCCGCCAAAGTGGATTTTTTTTCCTTTTCGTCTCCGACCAACCGCATACAGCGTAACTAGGTTCACTACAGTATACCTCGTTCAACTATCTAAATAACTATAATCTAAAATTTTTATTTTATAAAACTTTTTCCTTGTTTCCTGTTCCTTATTTATAATAATAATAATATTTTATTTCACTCTCCTATATAATACATTCTTTTGTATTTAACAAAACCTAAAAGTGAAATTTAGGGATCCCAGAAGATAATTCTTTCATAGGGATTGCCATCACTTTAAATAGAAATTTACATGTTTAATCTTATATACTTAAATGTTTCTAAACTTACTGTGAAAGTGGATTTTTTCATCTCGTCTATAACCTGCCGCATGCGGTTAAGATCAACTAGGTTTACTAAAATAAACTTTCGAAAGAAGAAACAGGAAAATATTTTCCAAGGAACTTAAATCCTATTTTTGTTATAAATTTTCAATAATTCCCATGAAGCGTCGGTGGTTCAGTGGTAGAATGCTCGCCTGCCACGCGGGCGGCCCGGGTTCGATTCCCGGCCGATGCAACCTTTTTGGCAGAAAATTATACTGGCAATAGGGTGATAGATTTTATCACGGCAATAATAATGAAACGACTTTTATGTGTTCTATGTTAAGACTATTAAGTCCATTCTAACATCTAAGTATTCATCGTAAAATTTCAGGTAAACTTTTGCTTTAAGAGGTAGGATTTGAAAAAAGGTAAACAGAAGGGAACTACTTGAAGTGTTTAAACCAGAGGTTTCTCTTAGAAAAAACTACGCCACAATGAGGTGGTGTGAAATCCAAGATTAGAAAAACAATAGAAAATATTTAAGGAGAGAGCAAATTAAGAAATACGTGAAAGGCAAAAAAATCAACACAGGTCCATATTTACTTAAATAAATCAGTAATGTTTGAATGAAAGTTAACTGGAAAAAAAATATAATAAATGTAAATCATTAGGTTGTAAGAAAAGCATATTACTTTATAAATTAAAATGAAAATAAAAGAGCTCAGATCAAATCAGTCTACCAAAAGAACCTTCCTGGATGCATCATAATCTAGGTGGTGTAGAATAAACGATTGTTTCGGTATCTATATAGCTAAAATCATCGGCCATTCAGAAAAACATTGATTCCATTCAGAAGCATATTTAGATAACCTTTCAAGAGGCCTTAATGCCATCGTTTCTGTATTTGCGTATCCTGGATGGTAGCCGATTCGATTATCGTACGATATAAAATTACTAAGCATCGGTGGTTCAGTGGTAGAATGCTCGCCTGCCACGCGGGCGGCCCGGGTTCGATTCCCGGCCGATGCAACCATTTTGGCCTAAATTAATTCTGAAAATTATGAGGCTGATTTTCATTGCATCGTGGAAAAGCATGCAGATCCAAACCCTTGTCTTGTGAAGGTTGTTTTATTCCACAAACGTCAAATTATTTTCACCTTTACTCACGTTTTCTTGTCTCGTTTACCTACTTAATTTAACATCTAATTGTTTTAATAAAATTAGTTACATCTGACCTCACGATCAAAAGAGGAATAACTGCATCGACAAACAAAGAATTTTTGTTTGAAAAAAGAAAGATCCTCAATTAATGTCAGAAAGTGGGACGATGTAAGTCACGCATTCACTATGATATATAAGAAGAAAGAAATCAGTCAGTAAGATATCAACTAGTAAGATATTTAGACGAACTACAAAATTTTGCGTTCAGATGACGTAAGTTACCAAGTGACTTTGTAACGCAGAAGTCCATTAACGACATTAGTTTGCAAGCTACGCTTATTTACAATTTGATCAGCTATAATTTGCAAAATAATCTACAACCACAACAAACATCGTGTGCGATTCACAATTAACTTGGACATCTCCACAGAACCCTAACATTAACATATACATAGACGTACACTATATAATAACATGTGGTTTTCAACCGTGTGTTGTTTTCTTTGAGCACCTCGTTACTGTTGAATAGTTCACCGTCAAGGAACGTTTTCAGGTGCAGAAAGAAATGGAAGTCACTTGTGGCGAGGTCAGGGCTATTCGTAGAGTGGTCTAATTTACATATTTTTTGGAACCTGAAAACTTTCCTTGATGCTGAACTATTCAACAATGATGATGAGCTGAAAGAAGATGACACATGGTAGACAAAATAGGCAGCAAACTTTAATGAGGAAGGCATACAACATCTAGTGCCATGCAATGTGAAATGGCTAAAAATTGGTGGAAGCCATGTAGAAAGATAGTTAAAAAGTTACTACGTTTAAGTTATTTGCTAGTTTTAGTTTTTTCCAATTAATATTTTTTCGGTACATATACTTGTTTTGCTTAAATTACTAAACGGAATTGCTTTCTCGATGTACTCTGAGTAATCAAAATCTTAAAGTTAACAAGCAGGCAATCAATTCAATTGATCTTAAATATGAAAACATAATAAGATATTTTATTATAAACAGGAATTTTATATAAATAATTTTGATTATTAGTAAAAGCAGCAAACGAAACCTTCCACGACTCCCAGATCAACTCCCAATACCTACACGTGGGACTTCCCCATCGGGGAAACCTAACCATCGCCGAAGGACCCAAATTCGAATCTATAAACCCAGTGCGGCAATGGAACCAAGTACCCTCCACCTCTCACACAACTCCGACCCATTTCTCACCTCCATCGCCCCTTTTGGGGCCCCTCTCCCCTTAACAACATCCCCCTCTCCCGCAACACTATGGCATTTCGCCCTTTGCATGCCCCATTTACCACGTTAGATTAGGTGCGAGTAATGAGTTTAGCGCACTTTCTCGTTCAATGCTTTTCCCTTCCCCAACTCTCCCGACAAAGTCCCGTGGGAAAGGAGAGCCAATCAGCATCCTCCAATTTGCCTCGTAACAGACTTAATTACCCCTTGATAACGTATTAAGGAGGGAGGTCTCGGGACAATTAATAAGGAGATGCCCGAGGGAGGGCGTTGGGGTTAAAGACGCGCATGCCTTCGTCCTCGTGCCGGAAGGAGGCGGTGGTATCGAACATTTAACGCACGTGTAAATTAATAGCGAAGATATAAAAGGAAGAACAGATGTCTCCATTAAGGGGCTAAATGTAACTGGTCTTTAGGGTCGATCTCAAGTAATCGTGAGATAGAACCCGCTAGTCAGGTCATTATCTGCGTGACTTTCCGGAATATAATATTAATTGAGCTCATTTATAAAAATACGGTTACCCATTGAAATGTTAAATGAATAACTAAAGTTAAAATATGACTCTCTATGCTCGATATTTAATATTCTTTTATTACGTAATTAATTTATAAGTAATCAAATAATAAATATGTATCTCAAAAGAAGACACGGTCATAAAATTATCCATCATTTGATAATAAAATATTCGAATATCCTACATTTCTAGGTATATATTTATTTATTTATAAGAGCTATGTCAAACAGGGTACGTCAACGTCCTCGAACTACGTAATAAAGATTTTAGGTAATTAAAAATATAATAAACTTTATATAATAAAATTTACGGAGCCCAAAGAGTCAATATTTCACATGGTCTATTGAAATCGGTAAATATAAGGGTAATGGAAAATGAAATCTCACGAATGGGGATAGGTATAATATTAAAAAGCAAAGGAACAGTACCGAACATATATGGTGACGGACTAAACTCTTTTGATAATGTCATGATAAAGTATAATTACCAGTACTCATTATGCAAGAGTAGCTAGTTAGAGCATAATCGTATCACGACGCATCTTAAGCTATGAGAAAAGGGTATGGAAAACAAAAGAATTAAAACAACTATTTTATGGTGATGAGGTAGTGCTTTTAATATAAACTCATTTCAGCTCCTCGACCTCACAATCGAAAAGGTTTACTACGGAAACATGATTAGATATATACATACAGATGAACTAAACACTGATCTTCAGACTGTGCGGACGCCTTGGCGGTATACTCATCATTTACACATATGTAAAGCGGGTTGCATAAGATTCCACCAATACCTGGTATGCTATTTGCTACCTACGTACAGCACGTTTGAGTTACATTGGACAGTCAAATGTTCCTCCGTTGATTTATTTGTTACCGTGCTTATTTGTTAATATGTTGAACACAATCAGCGGCAGTGAAAATAATTGGCAAAACATCCTAAGGTTTAAAAATACAAAATAGAGTGTATCAGGTGGGGACGGAGAAAAATCAAAGGAGTACATAACAAAAACATCATATGCGCCACAGATTATGTTCTTATATGTGAAGAATTAGGAGATATCCAGCAACATAATAAATTTCAACTCAATAGGATAACATTTTGTCCTGACAATACATGCATAAAATCCCAACACCGGCAATACTAATAAAATAAATACTAATAAAAACCACAGACACTGAACATATCTACAAAAAACAGACTGAAAACATTTGAAGGATGACTTCATAAATTTATTTTTAAAATCCCACGGACAGCCAAATTGACTAATAAAAAAGTTCTAAGAGGAGCTAGAGTAAATCGAGAAGCGTTTGAAAGCATCTGATGCTTAAAGATTTCCTATCTGGGCCACGATATCAAAATAGATAAATAAAGACTCTTATAAATCATAAATATTGGCAAAATTAAAATATACTGATATATTGGCAGAAAGTGTACACCATAGGTGAAAAATATTTGAGATCATACGTGAATACAGTAATTCCAGTAATGTCAGGAGGGTGTGACAAGGCATAAGATGCAGAAGATTATTTTTGATGAAAATTATTGGTATGGAAATAGCGTGGTCCAACGGAACGAAAACCTCCACTAACGCCAACCTCTCATAACTTACTAGCTTGAAAGACATAAATGATTCGTAATAGTACTTTCGTAAAATTTCGTGGCAAACCCTGCATATTGCTTACACATGGGTAAGGCTAGCGTAATGCTTCTGTATCATTAATTTCGCGCCAGTTATCTGATATGGGCCAAATATCGGTGTGTATCCCAACTATAAGTGGGATTCGCCGCAGCTGCTCTACGTTTGCTTAGGTAAGCCAGTAAAGCAATAAATTTGGTAACAGTAAACAGTATAGATTTGGGGTGATAGCGTTGCAATATTTAACCTGTTATAAAAGGGAAGATGAAATCCTCTCTTGATATGACATTATGCAATAATGACCTCTATTTCCGTCATATGAGAATTAAAAACTAAATTTTATAATTAACGGTTCTGGGTGCTAATATTTCAAATATATATTTTTAAATGATACGATATTTGTACATTTTTAAGTTGCAATGGTATCTGGAATTATATTGCACGAATGTATTATCGAAACATTAAAAAAAATGTTGGATATATATATATATATATATATATATATATATATATATATATATATATAGAAACTGATTATATATTTCAGTTAATTATTTAAAATTGATAATTTTATTGAAGAATTCTTTTCGACCAAAAAAACGGAGAAATATGCTGATGAATTTAATTTAGAATATTAATCAACTTAATTTGGGACAGGATATTTTAAGTCGGGAATTTAATTAAATATTTTCCTTGTGGCAATTCCCATAGAAAGAATTTTGTTATTAAGTAATTCCTGGAGAGTAACACGAAATAAACGAAAAATTAAAAAATACTCCAAATGTAATTCTTCAGAAATTTCTTGTGTTGTAAAGGATTTACTTAGCCTTGCGGTACCTTTAAATTTATCTTATGGATGATTTGGAAATTTTACATCCAACCTGTACTTATTCCATTCAATATATCATTTGAAACTCAAAAATGTATAGTAATTATTTCAATAAGGAGGACTTTAATTTTCCACTATGGAAAGTAGAAGAAGCCATTGCGAAAATTACAGCCTCTTTCCTAATGATGATGGCTTTCCACTCAGTTTCGCCTTCGTTTATACATTTCTTAGTTACTTTTGTTAATGAATTCCGCTTATGAAGATTAATTTTACGAAAAGATATGTATTGATACCTTTATAAAAGCAGATTATCCTTTGTGGAATACTTCCTAACCTCAGAAAAATGAATACCATCTCATGATTTAACTACGGTATTTCTAAGAAACATAATAATTTTACACTTCACCAAATAAAATAGTGTGGAAATACCTTCGGTACCTATGATAAATATATCATAGTTAGTAGTATCTTAGTTACAAAACTATTCCTCGAACGAACCAACTCTTGGGCAAAAATATAGAGAGAAAAAAGAATTCTCAATAAAGAAAAATATTAACACTATTATCTGATTCTGATTCTTAAAAAATGCATATATTTATCGAAGCAATATCCATCACTCGTAACCAAGGAATTTCTTCCTTTTTGTAATGATTTACTATTGGAACACGTTCAGTGTTTGAGTTGTTACACAGAATGTCTATGTATAAAGATAAAAAATAAAGGATACTAAACATGATTAGCTCACGGTGTCATACTAAAGAATACAATGACGAATATAGAAAAATACAGCAAATAGTTGGTGTACTATTTAATACTGTGACCAGAGATTCGTCCTTGAAACACAAAACCTTATCAAAATTTTATACATTCATTTACAGCAACTGCACCAACCATCCCACATGGCAAAGTAGACCGGGACCTAGGGAGTAAAATCTTAAACAACGAAACCCACGAGCATTCCAATACTACTCCTCTCTGATCACCATTCCAAGTCCGAATAAAAACAACAACACTCCGGAGACCTACGAGCGAAAAAATCACCAACGCTCGCGTACATCCAAAAAACTATCCGGCCATAACTTCATACCAGCCGGGCCCGCCGCATTTTTATATCAAATTTCTTTTTTTAATTACTGCGGCGGCAAACAGAGATCTCATTCGGGCGGCATAGGAGGAAAAAGGACAATCCTGGCCTCCCGACAGAAGGGAATTGTAGAAAAAACCCAAAGGCAGAGACGTAGATTTGAAAAAAGGGTCGGAGAGGGAAAAAGGGAGCCGGAGTCGGGAGTTTATGCGTGGATGAACCCCGGTGAGCCTACCTCAGGGATAATGCCTTGCCACCGAGGACATCCGCGTTTATCCCTCACGGATCGCAAACCAAATGCCGAATGCCGCCCCCACCGTGTGTGTGCTGAGGGGAGGATTAAAAGGATGATGCCGTCCGCCCAGGGGAACAAACTCCGCAACCGGCCTCGTCATCGCATCGACTATCCTAAAACTGACTCTGATTACCCATCGGGCGAAACAAACTCATTACGTTCCCTCGGCGCGTGGGGAGGGGGCGGAATGGACCAAAGAGGAACTGAAAAAGGGGCGGATGGCCAAGAGTATTGCGGATGTTTCCCGGAAGGGGGTGGGAATGTCAAATAAGAATGGGGAGGGGGAATGAGGCCGCAAAAAAGTGGACGACGGTAAGAAGCGCAACTGGACGGAATAAAAGAAGTTTTCGGAGGGAAAACGGACGTGTTTGCTATATGATGTGTATTTTGGTCGCCATTCGTGGAATAATATTCTCCGAGGAAAAGAAACTTTGGCTTTCTGAATGGTTTACTTGTATTGGAATCCATAAGGAGTATATTAACATCACGTTCACAAATAAATATAAGTAGCATGCTGCTTTTAATGGTTATTAAACTACTTACAATATTTTGCAACTTTTATGCATTAACTAAGAATTATTAGCACACAGTACAAGATTCAGAATGTATCTATTTCATTCTCAAACTATTTGCAGTTATATTTGAGTATGCATTTTAATATTATGCAGTCAATTCTATTCCATTTAGAAAGACATTCAAAACAGAAAGAAAAGAAATCGAAGTCATAGATCTCGCCACAATATTTATATTTAATTTGTTGTAACTGTAATTATTCCAATTTTTCTTATGCATTTTTATATGATTTTTACTAGTAAAAATATTAATATTAAGTCAGTTACTAGCAAATTCTTCGACAGCTAATTATTCGAAAATAAATTCTTCGAAAAGAATGCCATTGTAAAAATACTACATGAAAGGCACACCCCAATCAAACTCAATCCAACCTTCAAAGAGGTTCTTAGCTTTACTGAATAGATTTCAACTCCGAATCAGTTCATTTGAAATAAATTTCGTATTACTTTAGATTCATTAGAGTGATCTGTTTTCGAAGAATTCGTTTTCAAAGTATTTTATACTACATACGAAGCCTTTCTACCTAATTTTGAATAATTCGTTTTGAATGCTCAATCAAGATATGAATTCATGAGTGCTTTACCTATCGGTAGGTTCTTGTACACTCAAAAATCACTATTAGGGGCCATCTCATTCATTTACTTATAGTTCACCCCACCCCTTATGTCATCCAACATCTTTTGTCTCTGTCTCCTCCTCTGATTTTTCCCCTGAATTCCACCCTCAATTGCAGCCTTTACCAATCCCTCTCCCCTCGATATTTGACCCACCCATTACTTCTGTCTACGCTTAATCACTTCGATTAAAACCCTCTCCTCCCCAACTATCTCCAGCACCTCCGCGTTTGTTTTCCTCTCAACCCAACTTACTTCTCAAGACATGTTTAACAAATTGAAATCCATTCACCTGCATTGACAATTCTCAATGGGAGAAAATACATATGGTGAAAAATTGAGCCACAATATGTTGGATTAACATACGAAAATTAGAAGCCCTATGTCTTCTATATACATATATTAGTTAAGTTCTTCTTTATCTTAGTTAATCAGAATTCTATATAAATTGTTGTTTAATCAAAAGCCTCGGCCAGGAGAGGACGTCTTTCTATTACGCACTATATCTACTAGATACAAAAAGACTATCAATAATTGACACCCAAGTATTCTTTTAAAACGTCATTACTCCATTTCAAATATTCGAATAATTTGCGAAGTCAATCCATTTAAATAAGTCTCTAATTACACAGACCGACAAGGTTTTGATAAAATTGACGTATTTATTCGTTTCTTATTGTAATTTTTGCGTTAAATTCAGCTGTGTTTGTAAAAATTGTCCACCACGCACGAGTTTTCCAGTTAATATCTAACAGCAATTCCATTCATGTAGCCGAAAAAAATATTTTTGCGATACAGGAAAATATGTGCAGAATTACGGTATAAAAGTAAAAGTTACAATAACAAAAAACCTTAAGTGGTAGCACTTTTCTGAGTTAGTATCTGTAATCAGCTATCCAAAATTAGTGAAGAACAGCTATCACGATCCATGATACCGAAACAAAGTTAAAATTTGTCGGCCTGTGTTACCTTTACTCGTAGACCTACAAAGAAGACCCACACCAAAATGTACGTTCAAAATAAAACTTTTACTGCACAGCGATAGTCAACACACACTGCAACGCTAATTAGCAACATGAACAAAAATCGGGAGTACAGGAAAAAATTCGACACAAATCCTTTTTGTAGAAGGCGATAATGGTACATCGGATGAAAAAGGAATGGAAACAGGTGCAGATATGAGCTGTTGGAATGGAAAAGGTAATGAGGGATGAGAAGAGGAAAATGGATGAATGAGAGGGGTTATAGGAAAATGGACCGATGCGTTGACCACGCTCTCCCCACCTTAAAAACGGGGGAGAGCTCTGGAACGCAAACAATAGAGGAGGACTGTTTGAGTTCTTTGCTGGAGTGGGTAGGGGAGTGTAAACAGCCGAGCCTTTGTGCATATATATGTTTACGTGGTTGATTGCCGCTATTGAACCCGGGATGTGGATAAAAAAGCGACTCCCATCCAATCCACTGTTAAAATTGTCCCCGTCATCAGTTCCATGTTGTGCCTAGACAAATGAACATCGCAGTTAAGTTCCCGTTTCGTTTCTGCTTAATTATGCGCGCCTAGGATTTTGTTGGCGATTTTTGACTCTTAATTCCATCCGATTAAATTTGTAGGGAAGTGTTAAATAAGCTGGAGAGTTAGTCATCTACCAAGTGGATGTTAATTTAAAAAATATTATTAAATTCCTAATTCGTCTAAGGAAATGGTACTCTAAAAGTATTTCGTGAAAAAATCGAGAATAATTGGATTTATTACCAGTCATAGAACATAAAGAGCTTTAATGCAGATAAAAGTGATAATTTTATCGATTTTTGGAATGGATATTTGTAATTGATAAATCCGTTACAGTTACCGAGTAAATACAATTTATTGAAATTATCGAAATGCATATTATTGGTAGATTTGTAAGAATATGTTTTTCATAAAAAGTAAATATATCAACAAATAATAACGTTGATTACTATCCCCTCACGTATAGTCAATTCTATTTTGCTCTAAAACAACGATAGATATTCTGGATTTATTTTACAATATTAAGAATATCAAATTCCATTACGTAATTAGTAATTAAATTAATAGATGAAAATGATAGAGTGAAAAAGACATAATTTAGCCAACGAAAATAACTCTCAGTAGTCACTGTATAGTACGTAAATATAAGTTTCTAACAAGGCCCAGGTAATAAATACAATAATATTTTATTTTAATCCTAAATCCTATTATATTTTCCAGTTTAATTCAATAAAATTTAAATTAATATCAATCAATTCGAAAGTTAAGTAAAATTATCATACTTTATAAAACTGATATAAAATATTACAGTTAAAATTCAAAGTTATGGTTCACTCGTAAATCTTGCTGTTGGATTTAATCAACATTATTACCTCGTATATTTTAATGCAATTAGATGGGAAAATAGATACTAGTATTTTACTGACGATGTTACGCAATTTTTTATAAATTCATAACAAAGGAGGAAAGGTAACAAAAAGTATAGATAAAAAATAAGGGAAGATATGAGCACCACAAATGCCTGAATACAAATAGATGAAAGAAGATAATGTATAGAAAAATAGAAACTTTGACGAAAATTTGAGCGGATTTCTAAAGATGAATAGATAATTAAAGAAATAAAGGAAAACATTGTATAGAAAAACTGAAAATCTTGACTAAAAGTTACCGCAGATTTTCTATAAATTCGTAACAAAGGAGGAAAAGCAGCAAAAAGTATTTTTGTTTTAGAAATGCTTGGTTTTAAAGATGAATAGATAATTAAAGAAATAAAGGAAAATAATGTATAGAAAAACAGAAAAACTTGACCACAAATTACTGCAGAGTTTCCATAAACTCAGAACAAAGGAAGAAAAGTAGCAAAAAAATATTTTTATTTTAGAAATACATGGTAGAATAAATAAGTACAGCGAATTACTAAAAGATGAATAGATAATTATAGAAATAAAGGAAAATAATGTATAGAAAAACCAAATCTTGACCGCAAATTACTGCAGATGTGCATAAAGCCGACGTAAATTGATTCGTTGAAAACAGCAAATATTTGTACCCTGTCTCAGAGAACTATGGATCCCAACAGCAACCATGGATACGAAACGAGGATTAAGTCAGGGCGACAGGAGGCGATTCTGCCCAGTGGAGGGGAAAATATCATCCCTCGTCATGGGATGAGAGATATTTAGCCGGATAATTGAATAAAAAATTCCGACCCGCTCTTTTTAAATTGTTTTGCTTATAAACCCGATGGGGGCATTATTTATTCAAAACAGATCAGCGGAGCGATGCGGAGGATGTTATTTTTTTCGGCCCATTCGCATCGAGAAGAGATTGATTTCCGAAAATATCTTTACATCTCCCCGATATATGGGAATAATCTGTCACGGACGACGGCTTTTTAGACCCTTGATCAACGACATATGCATAATTAAATTCCTTCATAAATTCACGTTAAGTCGAAAATGTTCCACTCATCGAGGAAGATGGAAAACATTTTTGTGCAAACACGGCTTCCGAGTGAGCGAAATAATTGGCGGCGGAGGATTTTATACGTGTTCCGCTAACCGTGAAATCAGGAAAACAGATAATGGGGAAAATGCATGATTAACTACCGAATAAAAGTAGGATTCGCTCATTTTTCGTAGCGCGTCAATTAAAACGGATACTTATTGGAGTATACCGCTTTAATTATGTATTTCTGTGGTCACTTCATCATCTACTTTAGATTATATTTTCATCTGGCTCAATATGCAGGGCTGTAAATTGAATTTCAGATGCAGGAGTTAAACCGGTTGGAGGAAAGTTTGAACTCGATCCCTCCTGAGTATAATAGACTTAGAAGATGAGGGTAAGATATATGAGAAGCTTTTATAAAGGATAAAAATTTTTCCTGTTTTTCTCAGCTTCACTGGTTACCTGAATGTGACATCAACAAATAATTGGGAGGCTCTAAAGCAAGGTTTATGTCTCATTAGAACATGTATCGTTAATAGTACTCGAGAACATATTTAGTGTTAGGAGATTAACAGCTTTAATAGCTAACAACGTAGAAATATTGTTGTGGAAAATGAAAATCACCAATAATTCCTAGCAATAATGCTTGGCAATAACACCAGGAATGCCAAAATTTCCCTTTTTTCAAGTAAAGGGAAATTCTCCCTTACTTTATGAACCCTTTTGTTGTAAAATAAATTATAATAAGCGAATTGGCAGTGCAATGCGAAACTATAATTTTGGTTTTTGTCATAACAATACGCATGTATTTCAGATTTCGTCATAGGATATAATTCCTGTTCAAAGATGTGCGGACTTTAGCTCATGAGCATAAATAAATTAAAAGTAAAACAGTTAATTGATACGGTGAAACTATGCAATGAGTCATATGTTGGTTACGAATTTTTTTCAAAGTATTGGTCTCACCAAATTTTTCCTTACTTAAATATGTAAGCATGTACTACCGTACCGTACTTGCGTAAGTAAGTACTAACATATGCAAATAGCTTATTCGCGGTAAGCATTACAGAAATTTACGTTGGTCATTCACCATACTCCTCGAATTATTCCTATATTTGTACATATTTCTTACATAAGGCCTATATCTCATTAATTCATTTTACAACGTATATCTCAACAGCATCTCTCTTCATTCATTAAGATTATCTATAACTTTCTTTTAGCTACCATTCCCTAAAGAGTGCGAAACTGCAAGGATTTAGAATCTGCTCCATGATGCACTTCCCCACTGAAAATAAACGCAGCGTAAGAGTCCCCACAGCCGTGTTTTGTGCTTCAAAACGGGCAACAGAGACAAGGTGCACTTAATAACTCGGAAAAGAGGGTGTTGCGTTATGCCCGGCATAATGGTGACGGAACTGCTTTATCAAATGTCCTCAAACCCTCCCCAATCCCATATTACGGGTCCGGGAAACGAGAAATGGCTCGCAAAATGTCACCCGTTTGCTGAATTTCGAACCCGAATCAATGGTGCTGCAAAGCCAGAATTTGCGTTTTTAATGCGAATTTGGAGAGAGACGTTGTGAGTTACCGTAGCTATTCTGCCCAAACACCAACATATACCGTATGAACACAACGGGGTTTTCTAAACATGTCAAGACCTCAATTACAGAAAGAAATAATATTAATTATTATTTGCATATAATTATCTACAGTTTTCCACCAATTAAGGATAAGTTAATCATCAACTGCAAGAAATTGTTTTAATTGTTGACAAGAAAATTAAAACCATATCTATACCACAATACAACATTATTGAAATTATCCATCGTGGAGAGTTTGATTGAATAATGGTGTACAAATAAATTATGGTTATAAGAAATATTCTCAATTCTCAAAACAGGACTACGAGCTATGAGTTGAAGAAATACTTAGTATAATCCTATCCAGAGCATACACCTCTTGGAATGTTCAGAATTATAAGTTCATTTTAAGCTCGTTGTACCGTTAACACGCATAAGATAAAAACAAACTATGTCGTTATTTCTTTTATTTCTTAAAAAACAAACTGTCTTTTATTTTTACTTTATATGTGTTAAAATGAAGTTCCAACAAGTGGAGGCCAAAATAACTGAATTTGTTTTACCGTTAGTTTGACTGTTTTTAATGATACCGCTTACAAGCAATTACTTTAGCTTGTGATAATATTTAAATATCAGTCCATGAATAAGGAAATGAAATTGGTAGTGAATTGATAATTGAATAGAATAGTGGTAAGAATACCTGCCCGATAAAAGGGAGACCTGGATTCAAGTCTGAGCTATGTAGCTATTTTTCACTTCTGTTTCTCCTTGAAATATAAGATTGTTTATTTAATTTATTAATAGAATGTGGCATGCACGTAATCATTTTTTTATGTTAGCACTATGCTAACAGTGAAGGTGATCCCTTAACGCATTCCCCAATAAGTTTATCCCAACTCGAAATAAAGCACCACACATTTGCGAACGCAAAAATACATACATAATGGTATGGGAGGGAAAACACATATTGATATATTAAAAAGAACACCTCCATACCGCATTCCAGCCGAAATAGCACTAACCCCCTCCCATTACGATCCGAATAAATTTTTCATCGCCGATCAAAACGAAAGCCTCGCGCATTCCGTTGATGAATGATTTCCGGGCGAAAAAATCAAACGCTCCGGAATAACCGCTGCTGGACATGATCGACAGAGGGAGGGAGGCAAATGGATCGGATTGAAAAATACATTCCCCGAAAAAGTGCGCGCCGTTAATACCGCATATCGGTGCAATCATTAGGGTTTGAAAATGTGTCAAAATACGAGAGGGGAAAATTTTATCCCGTCACGAATGTGCGGTCGTGTGGGGACCGTGGTCCGGATGACACGGGCGGTGCGCTCGGAAAAATCCCATCGATCAACGCGAGTCGCTATGCATTGCGCTGATTAGCCGGAGCGAGTCGATAGAGCGTGGACACACCCTCGGCTGCGTAGATACCGACAGGGGGGGAATTATCCTCTTTGGCCGATCTCTGTTATTGCATATTTTTATGCGCTATCCGCCGATCCTCCGCCGATGATATTTTAATTGTGAGGAACCGCGCCGGCCTGTTGAATTAAATAACAAACCGTCGGCGTATCAATTACTGTGCCATTAACGGACCGTAAAGAATCCTTCGAGTTCCGCTGATAAGGATCGCTCGACCGAGTTGCGTAATTACCAGTTTATAATTTCTCCTGATTTCCGGGTCTGAATAGATATGGATAGATAGTTAAAACTATTCACTCGTATGAATTCATCGAGTGTGGGTGTACATGCGGCGTAGATATATATATCAAATTAGGATTCTTTATTTTTTGCCTATTTCTAAAACTTCTTGTAAACTTCGAAATTTCCCTAAATGTATATCTTTGAAACTTAAACCAATGTAGTAATAAAGTTGAAAATTTATCCCTGCGATAGAAATATTGAAATTAGCTATTCTAAATAATGGTGTTGAAAACGCAACTAATAGATAGATTTAAAATAAATAAAATTTGGAAATCAAATAATAAGAAAAATCTTCCAGAAATATGATATATATTTAAATAAGATATTTATTTCTGCAAGATAAAAACGATATACCATTCGTAGAAGCAAATTTAATACTTTAATTCATACAATATGGCAGCGTCGTTGAAAATACAGACAGGTACCAACTGACCATTTTCAACCATCAAAGACATCAAGCCATTGAGAATAAATAAGAACATCTAATAAACAGTATTTATTTTAGTTCATGTTGGTATATCAGTACCGATTTATAATAAGGTAAGATATGAGTTTTGATTCGCAAACCAAAAAGGTATCCGAATAATAAACATACGACTCCCTATAATTGTAAGTTGATCGGGTTTTGTAGCATCCTTACTTTCTCATAATAAAAATATATCTTAGTTATTAAATTATATTTAAGATAATTCACGTAGAAACTCTTCTTTTAGACTTCGGGCAAACGAAATTTGAGAAATTCAACTGCATTTGTATTGTGCGATATGAATTAAATAATCTACTTTTGGATAACCAAAATAACTCATTCGTTAAATTTGCAAACTGATTAGTAAAAGCGATTCTTATGTGTTGATCAAAACCTGTGTTAGATTCCAACTCAACCTATTCAACTAGTAAAACTGAATCTCTGTTAACTTCAAAAAGTGAATAAAATTGGTGGATGGTAAAAATCAATCTCTTCATTAATGCTTATTTCGATGTCTACGAACAAAAAACATGACTTTCAGTAGTAAATCTATGTAAACGACTAGGATACATTCGAAAGAAAAGCGACAATAGGATCAACACAGAAACGTAAATTAAAAGAAAGAGACCATTGAAAGAAGAAGAATTACCCTGCTCGCTAGTGTAAACTACAGGTATGTAACCTTCGGTATAAAACCTTTCCTGAACTAGAATGCGTATAAAATAATTAGAAACTGTAAATATTGAGAGTGTATGCAACCAATGAGATTATGCCGTACTTCCTGTGATGCCATGAAATAAATAATTGAAACGAACTTAGTATTTTACACGCTAATTTTTTAATAACCGACCAATTTCAGCTTTATAAACCTGAAGATAGCTGCAAGGCCGAAACTGGGGGGTTAATAAAAATATAGGGTGCAGAATACTAAGCTCGTTTCAGTTATTTATTGAGTGTGTACATCGGAGCGGAATAAATGTTAAATGGGTTAATAACGTTCTCAAACTCAGTTAAAATCCGATAATTTTAATTTCGCGGTACGGGTTCGGTTATCCCACCGGCAAAAGCAACGGTTTCCAAGCTCTCGGTTCTGTGCCGGTTCCAAATAAGCAGGTTATCGGAGTCGGGGATAAAATAGCCGAATGTGAACTTTTTACGTCGCAGTAATTACCGAATGGCAATACTGGGAGGATGGGTTAATCGAAAAGGGACCGAAAACAAAGGACGACGTTATTTGCGAGCGAAAAGACAGCGACAGGAGTGTCACCACGACACTTCACTGGCTACATTTTCCATACGATATAAAAAAGGGAATATTAGAGTAAAAAATAAAGCCTGTCCGAAAAAATAAGGAAAACTCGGGGAAAAAAGCCGTTACAAGCTTATCAAACTATTTGACGGTAGGAAAAAAGAAAGAACTCGAGTGAAAGGGGTTGTTGGAAAAAAATAAATAGCTTTACACGGAAAAAGGAGTTTGGAGTGGGGGAGCGGAGACATTTTCATGTTCGGAACGAGTAGTCGAAAAATTGTTTCTCTTTTATTATTTTAATGACTCCCTATCGTGGACCGATAAAGCCCATCTATCACATACAATCGACTCGGAAAAATCGCGGAAAGATAACTTCTCTATCGCTAATGCACGCTTTGATTGATATCGAGGCTACTGCGAGCGTAGTTAACAGGACTTGTTTATTTATATCTTATATAGACAAGTGGTGTTGAAACATACTTCTGCGTGAGCCGTGGCGATTGAATCAACGACTTTTTTCACTATGACGACCAGGTTCGCGATTTCTGAACACGAAACATTTATCGAGTGGTCGTAAATACTCTCGATTGACGCAACCTAGAATTTTCGATATTAGCACAACTTAAATTACACCTTGAAATCAACGCCTGACGCTTGATACGAAAAATAAACATCAGAAATTTTATTCTCATAAGTGACAGTCAGATAAATATTTCTAACACGTATGATTTAAATAAAACCTCACATTAAGATACACTCATTGTATTGTAAATACACATTGTAAATAACTTTGTTGATTCTATTCTATACCTAGCGAGTACTGATATCATTACTCACGATTGACTCAACGTAGAATGTGTTATCACAACGTATGTAACGTCATAAAGAACAACTAACGAGTGATTATCAAATGACTACACGAAAGATTCAAATCAGAAAGTTAAGTCTTTCAAGCGACAGCCAGATTCGTATTTCTAACACTTATGATTCAAATCAAACCATACATTAAGATACCCTCAATAACATAGTAAATAATGGCGATATTTCTATTTAGCGAGTATTGATATTCCGTAAGATATGAAAGTACGTTTGAGTCTTGAGCTTTTCCGAATATCTCTCCAATAAATTAGAGTAAAAAATGGCGAAACAGCGGCTGCGATAGTATCCCTGAACGTGTAAATTTATGTGTTCAGTGTTCGTAATATTTCGTGAATTTTTTAATCTCAACCAGAACTCGCGAAAAGATTAATCGTGCAGCAGTAGCGACAAAATACGGTACAATATAAAATTTGGTACAGTCATACCCATTTGAATCTTACCGCGATATCTTTATATCCTTCATTGTAACTATCCGAAGCACATAGTTCAAAATCAGTGTAACCCTACGTTCGTCATTCGATAACTTCTCAAAAGATGACAAGTTCTAGTAAATTCATAGATGAATGCTAGGTATTTACTGACAATGAAGCAGATGCGACTCGAGATATTAGCTGGTAATATTATTCATTCTATTCTAAACTATAAAAAATACTGCTAAATGGACATTTTTGTCAAATAATTGTTTTACTTTCAGACGAACGTTCTTGGTGTTTGTAGAATATGCATAATCATTTCTATGTAAGATCAGCAATATGGGCTTTTTCCGGAGCGCCAACAAAAACACCTTTTATTTATACCTCATAAACTTATTTTAAGATCTTTTAAACCTCAAATTTATCTTTTCCCTGTTTATTAACTAGTTCTTATCATTCTGGATATATATTATATAATGTATGTAGTTTAATGCTATAATTATTATCATTCTAGATGTAAGAATTTAAGTTTTTGCCGATCTGTGCCGAAAACGGTCGTTTTCAAATATATGTGTGAAAAAGAGTACTTGTAACTTTATTCTGAAAATCCTTTGATATGGATTTCCACTCAGTAAATCCTGCCACAATCGATTTTATTCCGGATATATTTCAAATTCGAGCAATACAAAAACGCTCGATAAGGCATATTACGGCACAAACAAGACCTTAAATTAAAACCCCGCGACATCTCGCGCCATTCAGCAAACCCGCCAAAGACGGAACGACTCGAATCCTTCCCCAATTAGACCCTCTGAACATCGATATCCCAACTATCGATCCGCCTCGACTCCCCATGTCTCGCGACACCACGAATATTCCAAGTCGATCACACACGCGGATCGTCGCGTTTGAAATTCAATCCCACTTCCCTCCCCCGGAATTAACGCCCCCCCATTTCACCCCCTCGGCTTAATTGCCGTTGGTGATTGTCACCGCGTCCGCGTCCACAATTACCGATACCGCCTGTCCACCCACTCCGAGTGTGGGATCCATGTTGGAGGTGACGCTCTCCGGCCGCGGGGGGCGGGGCGGAGCCTCTGACACGTGTCCTGATACTATACAGCGCCACCTGCGACGGTGGGGTGGGTCGACCCCCCGCGGACGGGGATGAGCGCATGTGATCGTGGACCTAAAGTGGATGTGTGCGAGCGCCTGTGTGTATGTTGCGGTCGCCGCCGGAGTGGAGGGGCCGGAGGACAATTGAGTGGATCACGAATATCACGCACGGAGACATGCCTCGCCAATACGGGCAGCGGGGCGTCGGTTTGAAGTGGTTATGGTAGACAATGGGCGACACGCCCGGCCCCTCCCCCCGCTCGGAAAACCGATAATGACCTCCCTTTACAGTATTGATAAATAACTCGCTGGGACGCATCGGCCGTGGAAATTTGGCCGCATTTTTTTGTTTTCTGTTTTCCGTACGGCGCGTGTAAAAAAGCCTTTTTCGTGTACTCCTTTTTGCGGCCGCTTTTTTCCGAACGAGCGAAATTTCCGCGGGAGAGTGTTGTAGGCGCCCTGGTGTTTGTTTGATTTATTTTTTGCGATATTCCGCGGATCAGACGCGGAGACGGGGGTTTGGGAACGGCAGATTTCGTGCTTCTAAATAAATGCATCTCTGTCATCCCCCGCTTTTATTCTTTGCGTGACGAAATTCACCGATTGAATGCGAGTTCGTAGCGAAGTAAGGAACCTCCCCCTGAAGGTAAAAAAACTGGACATGTCCATCATTTCGAAATTTATAATTTTCACCGTCATAAAATATTCCACATCGCAAGTTCAACGACGTACAGCTTCATTAAATGCATAATATACCAATTAAAAATGTATGGAATATCATATTTAATTACGAAAAAATGAGAATAATTTTCAATTACTATGCAATTTTCTAATATTACTCACCGAGAGGAATAATTATACGAAGTTCATAATTTAATAAACTAACAGAAATAAAGTATTTGACATGGACGAAAGGTATTGTGTAAACTAAACTAATAACTCATGGACGGGAATATCAATGTGTAAATAATGGAATATTTTATAATATTACTTTCTGTTAGCACGTAATCATAGATTTCTTTACATAAATACAATACTTTTGGAATATATTTGTAGAGTATCTGCTTTGCGTTGTATCGCTGTAGTATGTCATTCCAATATATTGTTTAGGTGATAATTGAATGAGCACATTATAAAAATTCTGTTGAAATTTTAATCAAAAAAGATAGTACGATGACATAACACCGAATACAGGTGTTGTATTAAGTACTATTATTGTATTATTATTTGTATTAAGTATGAAGTAATTAAAATTCAATTTACACGAAATACAGAAAGTTAGTCAATGAGATTAAATTAATAACAAGATAGACGGCAAAAAGAGGGTAAATCGTAAAAACCATTGATAAATACTTCCCGTGACATATGGTATATTATAAAACGTAACGGCACTACATTATAAGAATATCGTAATAATAATCCTAAAAAATTAATATTCACTATAGGATAAAATAAAGAAGAGAAAGTAACTTTTTTCCTTACATAATTCATTCGCGGTAATGGAATCTAATAGGGAAAGTACTCATTTCGCCGCTTTGATGTAAATGCGATATTCTTGATTAATGACATAGATACAGTAATTATTTGAGCGCTTAACGTTCATTTCGATTATCCTATCATATTAAACTGCTTCCTAGATTGGCCTGTAAAGATGAATTAGTGAAATATTGCCAGCTGAATTGGCTCTGAATATTGATATTAAGCCAACATTAATGTTTCCATCTAACATCATGAACCATCAATTTACTAGATTTAAAGTATTAATTTATGAGCTAAAATCATGCCAAAAGCCTTGTAATGAGTAAATTTGTTTTAGGCAGATTGCGAATTATATTTTATTAATCATAATTTATTCGAGATTAATTTTATATGATACGTATGAATATTACGAAGCTCGATGAATTAAGAATAAACTATTGGTTCATTTATTAAATGAAGTAATTTGTAAAGTATGAAGATTTACATCTTATAACGGAATTTTATGACCTGAATCTTTCTGAAAATGAGCTGTTACTCCTAGTAACCGAAATAAACAAATAAATGCGAAAAGATTAAAGATAATTACTATAAAAAAATACAATATTATTATTACAATACAATTTAGTCGAATAAATAGTTTCTCGAATATTAGAAAAAAATTGGTGGCAATAAAAATTCCTATTTGATATTACGATGAATACATTACCTAGTTGCTTGTTATGGAATTTTCTATTATTGATTAATATTTACAATGACAGGTAATCGCGACAATCATTTATTAAAATATATCTAGTATTAATAAGTTATGAATTATATTACTAATTAGAATCAATTATATAATAACTGAATGCATTACTTATCCATATTATAAATTTTAATAAATAACAGCCACAATAAAAATTAAAACGAAGGAATTTATTTTGAATAAAGTCTACTAGTTCCTTAATGATTGATGGGGAACTATAGATGGGATATTGCTAGGAATAATTTTCCTAGTTAAAATCAAAAAGACTACCAATATCTTCAAAATATTCCATTCTATTGCCTCCATAATACTCAGAACCCCAATCATTAACAAGGGTGCACGGCAAAAGTGTCAAAATCTACAGATTAAAATTCATGAAAATCATGCCCACGTCGGGGCGATATCGCCCGAACATCGCGCGATAAAAATTGCCCTTGTTCCCACGAGTAAAAATGCAAAATTTTTAAAACGCGCCAAAAGTTGCGAAAACAATCAAATCATAACGCCGATGAATGTTTTAAACGCTGGATGTGACATAGTCGAGGCGAAGCGACGTGCGTGCGGACTGGAAATGTGGTGTGAAGAGTGAGGAGAGGGATGTTTGATGTCAATGTGGTCAAGCACTCTTGATGCATGTATGTACGTGTGAGAGAATTGGGAGGGGTAATTTCGCCCTCTCTAAACATGCCTCGCAGGAGAGATCAATCCAATTCAATGCTTTCTATCCAACTCATCCCGACCGAACACAGCGGAGGCGGGCGCCGTCCAAACTAATCACCTATTCCGAGGAAGAAAGGACGAGAGCCCTCGGCGTAATGAGCCATCTTTAAGATACCTATCTACGCATAAAAGAGTGATTGAAAACTGGTAATAATTACTTCGAAATTTTACGTTAAGCTTGCTATTCGCCAAAATAATTGTTACCGCTTTTCACTATTTAAATTAGTGACAACGAATCCTCATTAAACGAGCATTTTTTAGACGAGTTGTGACTAGACTGTTTAAAAGCCTCTAAAGTAATAGCTCTTTCATAACATCTCTCCGGAGCCAAAATGTAAATAAAGCCAATAGCTTTCAGATTTTCTAGTAAACAGTCAAACATGAGGATTATAACAGAAACATTTAATGACAAAGCCAGAGAAATAAAACTTGTGTAAATTCCATAATATGAGAGTGAGTAGTCATATTTTGGAATTAGCACAAGTTTTATTTCTCAGACTTTGTCGCTAAAAGTTTTTACAATGAAATTCCACCAAGTAACGCTTGACAATATCTATATAGTTTAGTTTAATTATTATTTAATATTGGATTAGGATTATATTTGTTTAATAAATCATTAATTATCATAATTTAATATCATAATTATATTACTTTATCTTGAGGTAAATATATTTGAGAATCCTTAACTAAATTATTTTCTTCTTTTTGATACTACAGGAAAAATTCGTATCTTAGGCTTCAGATTTTAAAGTGAAGTTGGATTTAGAATTAATTTACGAAAACAAATTTACTATGTAATATACAACTGAGGTGTGAATAAGTTATTCACCACATAATGTTATCATATGGAATGTAAATCGAAACAGAAATTAAAATTAATGTTCCTGAAATAGTGATACACTGTTGAATCTGGCGACCATGACGATCGCTGAATCCGATCTTATGCGTTGTCTCTTTAGAAAACACGGGGATTTTAAGTCCATAGTGAATAAATGGTAAGAAATAATGCCACAATTTATGAAAAGAGGCAATTAACGGAGATTGCGATACATGCAAACAATGATATGTAAATGTCAGGAACAAAATTACAGCCATTTTTAAGCGTTTTTCAATCATAAGTAATTGCAAAAAGACATTTATACGTTGGTTTGAGGTGATCAAGATGACGAAGAAATTTTTCGTTGAGAAAGGAGAACATTTTTGGGTTATAAACTGAGTTTTAACGCAAACGAGATTTTACAGCAGTACGTTTCTGCATTTCTCTCGAACTGAAGATTGTTCAACGAAATCGACTAGGTTTGGAATTATGCTAATATTCTAAGCTTGATTCTATACTGATTATTATACATAAGAGCATAAGGGAATGTACAAGTTAGGTATTCAGCCGCAATATATTCACATTTCAATTTGCATTGAGTTCCATTATGCTTAACAGCGGGTTATACTATATCTGATATTTGATTCCAAGCTCTTTTATTTGTTATCCTTTAAGAATACGCTTGTAATTTAAGAAGAGAGTCAACGTTCAGAGGATTATGTAATTTATTTTTCTATATTATCACTTTCTAGCTTACAGAGACCAGAGGTAAAAGAAAAATATTAAGATGTAGGTGATATCAATAAACCCTTTCACACATGAGAATACGGTTAATAATAAAATCTTAATTAAATCAAACTTAAGATACGGCAATTGTACCGTGGTCACTCTATCCATCAATGGACCGGAAAAACTAAGCCCCTGACCTAAGGCAGATTGAAGAGTAGTCCCTAAGTATCTTAGTTAAAAGTGCTTCGACCACTTAGGTCATATCGGACTTTGGCTCCCACCGGGAATCGAACCCGAACGCGGTTTGCGGAAGCCCAGCAAGCCCGGAACTTCAGTTTCTAGTTTACTTACAGATAAAACCAAAGATATTTAAGTGAACGTCCTCTATAAATATTAAGAGATCCAAGGAGAGAAGACGATGATAAAAAATATGAATTTAATACGTATCAATACTATTTCAATTTCACTTAGATTAATTCGCAAAGCTGACAACAAAGGAAACTCTACTACACAAATAGCAGACATATGAATATATTCGAACTATTATTATCGCATACAATAAGCACCTCATTCGTCTTTCAAAATTTCTATGGTCTAGGCTATATGATCTTTGACCCTAATACGAACTATAAGACAAATGGTCTCATAAGCAAAAGGAAGGAACACAAACGCAAAAGGCAAATGATGAGGATAAACTACGGCCATTACTACTCATTTGAAGAAAGTGACAAATCCTATTTTTTAGTTCTACACTTTCAAGGCTTGATGTTAGCGAACGATCAAATGAACCTCTACTTACCTAGGGCAGCACCGTGTTGACCAGCAGCCAAAGATCCTCCCAAACAAGGCTATGGATTCAGGAGGAATAAAACATAGCTGGGAGGAATTCCACATGCACTTGGGAGGGAACTGTACGGAGAGATAGGTAACAGTTCTTTGGAGTTGTCGAATCACTCAACTTTGGATCATTAGAAAGATGATCCTAAAGGGACAAGGTCTAGGGAAATGGGAGAAGAGGGTAAGGTAAGGATGAGGTGGTGAAAGTATGAGTGAAAACAATTACCTACCGCGCAAAAAAAAGCACTGGCTCATGAGCCAAGATAACGCAGCCATCCCGAATGTTGACAGAACGCTCACTAGCGGGAGAAAAAACGAATCCTCGAGACTTGAAACGGTAGCATCGCAGCCCAAGTCCGCGGCCACCTCGCCTTCGTGAAAGTCCCAAAGTCCAAAACAGCCTTCCGGCCAGTGCTGCCAATCTGGCTTTTTTCCCGCTAGTTCTGACGGAATTTGCTGTCGCTTAGCGGAAAAAATATCATTTAGCGGATAGCGGTAAATTGGGCGGGAAAGTCGCAACTTTTGACTTTTTCTGGCGGAATTTGAGTTTCAAGTGGCATCAGTGGCATAGCGCACTTCGACAGCTCCGGGTGGGGATGACCGGAATACCACACCCGGTGAAGGGACGGAAGTGAAAAGATAGGTAAATGTAACAAGGTAATCGCCGGAGCTTTCTGATTCCAAATTTCTTGTTTATATTCAATGAACTTTCGATTTTTTGTGCAATTATTAATTATTGCAATGAACATTCGAACAGTATTAAAGGAAAAATGAGAAACACAATGAAAACAAAAATGTTACATTCCATATTGACAGTTAGATCTGGTCTGAAGCACTGTGAGAGTAATTGTTACAATAACGACATTTCAGAGGATGCTCCATCCAAAGTGGGTACAATACAAACATACAGTTATGAGGGAGAGGAGGAAGATTTGGATGAGCTCACAAATATATAAGTATTTTGCGATATTTAGTTTTTAGTTAATTTTATAATACCTTTAAATATTTGCACATTGTAAAAGTTATTTATTTTTTGTCGAGAAAAAAGTGTAATGTTTTCTCGATATTATAATATTTTCAGTGTATTATTTTGATAGGAAATTAATTTAAAACAGATAACAATGCAAAAATTAATTTTTGTTGATATTTTTACCCTTTTTTCCTTCGGCGGAATTTTTGACTTTTCTTATGATCATTCTAGCGGATTTCGACTTATTTTCGATTAATTTTAGCGGATTGTTGAAGCAGTAATTTGGGAGCTCTGCTTCGGGCTGTTCACATCGCGGACGAAGCACCGGTGTTGCCAAATGTATTCATTCTGTATCGCTGGTGTTAGGAGGCAATTCCCAATGTAAGCTTTTACGGACTACCAAGGAAAAACGGACTTGAAAAAAGTCTGACGGGGCCGGGCATCGAACGGGAGGTTGCTTTGTAAGTATGTGTATGAAAGTAGTCGCCGAAAGTAAATGTTGCGGAAAATACAAGGATGCGAACTCTCTTTCTAAGCTATCCATGAAATCACTAATAGCAAGTAGATTTTATTAAGAACTAGCTTGATGTTTTATTGAATCGAAAGGCTCCAGAATAGCTGAACATGCAGACTACTTCGTGAAATTGAAGTAAAGTCGTATCAAGTGTATATTTAACATCGAATCCATACCCAGTTAGCTCCTAATCTTAATGATTCCTTGCAGTCTAATAGCAGGATTTAGGAAACTGTATTACTGATAATGGCCCCCCCACAAATATAATAACAGAAATGACGTGAAGAGCGGATCCATTACATGGTGCATCTATCCTTGCACCATGAGCCCTGACCAGCCGAAAATAATAATCGGATTTAATGGAAACTATATCCAGCAAACACAATCATATAAATAGCATGACAAGAAGATATGAATACGCCGCGTCTTATCCTTGCCCTATGTGACCACGCCTCGGCTCTGAGAACCATGATAAGCCCCTCTTAAGCCTTTTCTGCCCCTCGGAGGACGTGGTAACCAACGCAACAACAGGTGTCATAGAGGTCAAGTTAACCTAACACCTCCATCCACCAAAAAGCAATGCGAGCAGAATATCCGCCAAATCTTTCCACCAAATATTCGACGACCGCCGCAAAGTCCAGAGACGTCTACGGCATGCTCTAAAGCCCCAGCGGAACGTACTTCATTTCCATTGCATTCTCGCTAATACCCACTCAGCACTTGAATGTAGGACGACGTTACATGGTCATCTGGGAGCTTGACCCTTGTAACCTCAGAGGACGTCGAGAGAAGTGACGGGGGCAGCGTTCAGGTCATAAAATGGCTCTCAGCAGTGACAACAAAACACGCCGTAATCTAAAATGTGTCCACCCAGTGATAATGGAAATATCAAATAAATGGACGGTTGAGATTTAATACTAAAACCCGTCATGATGTAATCATCATTTGAGAGAAAATTACGGAAAAAGAATTTCTGCGATAATGTACTGAATAAGAATATCTATTTACCTTCCAATTATGGTTATCTTATTTCCAGAATTTATGATATTTTATCCTCAAAAACGAATTGAGTGCATGAAATTACTCTATAAGGATTTCAATAGAAATCTTACCGACTGGTAAATAATATTTTTTTTAAATTTCGCCGATAGAAAACAGATGTATAGTAAGTATATATATACAGTTATTAAATAATTTTAATGAGACTATTTTAGTGATGATATTTCTTTAGAGTTTGTTATTTTAAATTTCATTATTGATACTTGCATGTCAATTAGTTTGCAAACAAAAGATAATTTAGAAATTTGATTCTGAAATATTAGATTTGCAAGAAAATTGTAAATCTCCAGAATATTAGTGGAAAGTATCACTGCTAATTCATGAAAGAGAATAATGATTTAAAATGTCCACAAAAATTAATTTAGATCTCGTTTTGAAAAAGAGCATAACAGATGAAATTTATGCGTCATTAAAATCAATGACCAGGAAATATCCAAATGCAGTGGAATTGTAGCGTAGCAATATAATTCATTTAGTAATAACAATAAAGCCTCACTAATTACTTGAAATTGGAAGTATTTAATAGAGAGTTAACACAATCACGGAATTCTTCATCAGCCAATATTCTAAATGATGTCCCGACAAAAAATTAAGATAAAAGCGTACTTCCAAAGAAATGAAGGCATACCTCAAGTCTGATATTCTGCAAGGAATTGTACGAAGAGAATTTCAATATTCCTGAAATTGATATTAATTTTTGGGTATCCTATCCATAAATTCCGCATGAAGTATAAAAATATATCATTCAAAGTGTGGCAAATGTTCAGCTGAAAACCCCAATTTCTGACTTTAGTTTGTCCTTCCGAATATACTACAAAATACTTTGAAAACACTTAAGGGACCGGCAGAGACATATTTATTCGAAGTGTTTTCTAATAATTTTCGGATAGGCAAATTAAAGCCTGAAAATAAGGTTTTTTACTAAAAATTTGCCATAAAGGTCAATTTAAATAACTCAGCTCGCCGTAAAAATTTGCCCTTTTCTACAGCTACCAATTTCATAACTGCGGGCACAGAATTTACACTGCAATATGCCAATAATCCACTGCAGATTCTAATGGAAACATTTCAGCGCGCTTTATAAGTGCGGGTTAATGTCTCTGGTACCATATGGACTTTCAGCTTGGGAGAGCCAGATAGACACACAAACACTACGTATCAGGTTCAGAGAGATGCAAATGAGACCATGTTATTTCACGGGAACGGCTAGATCCGATGGTCATCCAAGAGTAGAGGGCACAATGTACTCGGAAACACACAAACAACAAACAGACGAGCCGAACTAGTTGCCCAAACATCGGCGCCAAAAGGAAGTCGTCGAATGCGAATCATCGGGAACGGCCAAAAGTTAACTAAAACCCACATATCCTCATCGACCTCAGGATTAGGCTCTTGGCAAATGTATTCTGCTCAAATAGATAATTTCGAACTGCGCGTGCGATGGAGTCAATTTGCGGGGGGAACCGTAGCCGGCGGAGTAAAAATGACCGGCTTTCGGGGGGTGACACTCGGGGAAATGATCCACCCGGCGACCGCGCTTCGGTAAACATTAAACAAAGGATAATGCACGAGATATCTTAAGAGCGATAAATTTGCGCAAGGGATTCCCAAGTTTCTTAATTGGTTTAAATGGAGGGCGCAATCCCAAATGGAAAACCAAACCATGGGCACTTTGCGAGGTCCGTTTGCATGGAAAATACGCACACATATGAGTTGAGCCGTTCCTTTGTGGAATAAACTATCTATTTGCCTGATCTATTAACAGCCATCACACGATCGTTCGGACGTACGCATATCATCTCGTTTCTCGTAAACTCACAAAATGATAACTACGTCAGCATCCATTCCTCTATTTTCCTTTTCTCCATTGACAGTTTCAGTCACAATATACAGTTAGTCGATGATGAAACAACCTCTCCCATTTATTCCATTTATAAAATTACTGAACAAGCTTTCAGCTTCGCGTTTTAAAACTATTTTTACTTGATTCTATCCGTATCATACGCATTTTACGCTGGATTACGCAGCCTTCTCCAGATTTTCGATTTTTATCATACAAAATTGAAATTTCATATGAACTTATCAAGGATTTTCCTGAAATTACTTGATATGAAACCTTGTTACGTTGTTATTCCTACCCATTTGCAAGAGAAATACTTCCTTTCCAAAACCCCTTCCTTGTGGGTGTTTTCCTGCAACGTATACATTTGTTCCTAAGAATCTTGTAGGTTATTTTTACATCAACAATTCTTCTCATTTTATCTCAACTATGTGTCTAAATTAATTATAGTATTAATTATGACTATGAGTTATGTGGAAGAGAAGACTTTTAATCTTTCTGTCGCCAGAATGAGAATGTATAATTTTTAATAATGCAACGGGCCAACCAATTCTTTCGCGAAAGTTGAGTTGTTGAGCGAAAGCAATAAATGTTAGATGCTTTACAACGAAGGAAGGAGATCTTTAAAGGTTTGAAGACGTAAGTAAATACTTAATTTACCAAGTAAATTCAGAGAAAGAACATTCTCAAAGGATATAGCACACATTTAACGTCTTAATAGCTCTTTCAGAGATAACGAGGAATACCAGGGAAATAGATGCTAGAACAAGACGCCTCCAAAATTAATGTTTCCATGAAGGATACATGAAAGTATTATACATAGTGGAATAGAGAATAAATCCACCCAGTGAAGCATATTCTGGTTGAGACATGCTGATGAGAATGCCCAGATGAAAGCTTTTGCCAGAGAATGAATGAATACCTGCCTATTGTGTGAAAGATCCAATGAGAGAAATTGATAATGTGTATCAGATGAGCACATTTAATATTTACCGTCACACAAATCAAATTTGTCTAAAATAGTGACAATTTAAATCAACTTCTTGAAAATTATCGTACAAACAACACAATGCATCAGGGACTAGAACTATGATAAATACCACGAAGTTGATCGGGTATTATCCAAATTTCTCTTCATGCAATTTTAAGATTCATTGATTAGTTAAATGGAAAACGGCAAAGCCTAGAAGATATATTCTCAAAAACATTTCCAGAGAATAGATCTAGTCACCTGATTATAGTGATCAATAATGCAAAAAATAATAAATTATGATTAAAATTTACTCTATTAATAGCTAATCTTAAACCAGACAGAATATTTTGCAAATGCAGGATGGTAAACAATATTAAATACAAATGGAACACTAAGGATGCATTTATAAAGTTAGTATTTCATGTTAAGATTCAGGAATTACAATGAAGAGAATTTATCAAAAAAAGCAAATTATACTTTGATTGTAATTCATCACAATGTACGCCGTACCTCTCTGAAGGTTTATAAACATTTCTATTCATGTAGATCTTCATCTCATTCTATTTTCGTGGATGGCTACAACACAATTCTTCTGGAACGTAGTCACGTAAGGAAGAAAACTTTTTCATGTCGTTGCATATTCTTGGGGAAAGGAACCAACTGGCAATACATAAAATGAAAAGATCAAACATGTTGCTAGTACATCAATGAAAATTCTTTATTGTAATTCAAATGCTTACATTATGGATGTTGCTTCATCTTCGTTGACATAAATGATTAAAACACCTGTTTGACAAGATAATATTTCACTTAGCATAGATTTGGAGTTTGGGGTGAAGTCAAAAATTCTTTTCCTGAAGTTGATTACTACTACGACTTGAAAATGGATTGGTATAATGCTTGGAAGGGCATCTAGAGAATCATTCGCCACGGAAAAAAGTAGAATGAGCATCATCTCTCCAAGAGAAAGTTTAACAACGAAAGATTCGGCCACTCGAAAGGCTTAGATTTAAGTTAATAAGCAACAAAAAAACGAAGATTAAAACATTATGCGAGTACCGGATGATTTTATTAAAACAAACGCATGATACCTTTTCCGGTAAAACCCGCCAAATAGAAAAGCGAGTCTAAAATCATATGAAAAACGGCCTAAAAAAAGCCCCATTTGACATAAGTAATGAAAATATTTTCCATCAGAACCCAGGAAATACCGATAGTAATCCATTAAGTATCAAGGAAATGAACCAATAAAGGAAATTTGGAACGCCACGGAGTAAAACATACTCGTTCGGAAAGAGATGGACGAGAAAACAGCTGAACATATTTTCGCCGGGCAAACCCGAGGCGTCCGCCATTTTAGTCCATCCTCCACGAGTAGAAACGATAGAAAGAAACAAGCAATACGCGTCCCGGAAGAGCGCCATATCTTCAGACGGAAAACACAGAAACCGGCAGAACATCAGCATCGGAAGGGGAAATAAAAGCAGAAGCCCAGAAAAACTTGCAAAGACGCGGGACGGACGTTAAAAATAATCCACAAAATGGCGGATGACGACACTTCTAGCCCGCGAAATGGCGGGAGAAAGAACCCACGAATGGGAGGGAGATGTCAATATCGAATAAAATACCTCGGTTTTTATTTTATTTAACCCTACGTATCATTAATTTTTGTGACGACGCGATCCCTCTCTCA
Source organism: Sympetrum striolatum (assembly GCA_947579665.1). NCBI lineage: Eukaryota > Metazoa > Arthropoda > Insecta > Odonata > Libellulidae > Sympetrum > Sympetrum striolatum. The sequence goes on from OX388348.1 coordinate 69,180,237, forward strand.
AACAACTGATCTTGGAACCCAACCCTATGTTTCACACCGACTGCTTTTTATTTAATAAGTTTGGGTATTTGGGGATTAGAACCAAGGGGTTAGATTCTTGTTTACTTAAGATTTGGGGAGATTGAGGATTCCGGCGGGGATAGGGGAAGGCCATCTTTATTTTTTCTGGCACTCTTGTCAGGGTCGTGATATTGGGGACCTCTTGACCCCATCCTAGCCGGTCGCCCCCTCCCGAAAGGAAGTTTGGAGGGCCTCAGCACAGAAAAACCCCTCTGGGGAAAAATATGCTTGCCCCATTTTTTATCCCTCTTCATTCCATCTCTTTTATGTTTTTTTCATTTCGCGACTGGGCCACCTCTGTCGCTGTCCACGGCCCTTGCGGCGTCTTTGAAGCTCAGAGGTGGCGGATGGCTAGCAGATTCGACTGGATCCATCAGCCATGGCTTTTGCTCGAGGTTTTCCACTTGGTATGGAATGCGTCGATGGGCTCCAAGTTGATGCCTGTGATAGAAAAAGGACAATCGGTTTAAGAGACCAAACAGTTTTAAAATAACTCGCTGAATTCCTAAAATGAAAAACATTTTGACAACTAGAAATAATTTGAGTCCATAAAAGTGTTCTATTTAGAAGAGTTTGTAACAAGAATGAGAACCCGTTCCACCTTTTCCAGGGTTCAACTTTTCATAGAAATTTACCGGATTAAAACCTCTTGATGGTGGATGACATTTTAATAAATTGATATATGATGTTTGAAACAGTCAGATTTAAAGAACGTTACAGAATAGTAATTGTCCAACTTTGGTTAGACCATGAATAATTTCAGCTGCAAGAAACATCAAGGTATCCAGTCACAATTAGAAAAATTGATTGACAAACAAAATTTATTTATTATTAACTTATAATGTACGTTAAATTAACTGAATTAATAACCAAAGTGTTGTTTAAAGGATTGAGAAGAATTGAATACAATTTTGACAAGGAAAATTGCTTTCTAGCGATCAGCTGGCCATAGCTCCAAAATAATTACTATTTCAAAATTAACTACAAATATCAACATCAGAAATCATCAATTCTGCATTCATGGTCTGCATTCGACAGAAATCTGTAAGTCAATGTTTTAACTCAATTCCCTTTCATCTTCACTCCCATTCGATGAAGAATCAACAAGAACAAACGACCGGAAGAAACGCATCACACGCGAAAATCACATCATTGCCGCTGGAGAAGCGATCCTTAACATAGTTTAAACCCCAACTTTCTCACGTAAATCACACCGTGACGGAATCGGAGCAGACGACCGCTTTTTCGTGCCTCCCCCGGCGATGGAAAACATTCGCGGGAAATCGGTCGCTATGATTGGAAAGAGAATCGGCCGCCATCCATCCCAAGAGAATTTCCGTCACTCCGACCGAACACAATGCAAGACAAACGGTAACGATAAAGACACTACGTGTACCCTTGAGTGCGGACATAAAACGCGGGCGACATTACGGGGGGAGGGCCGATCTCGCATTGGAAATCACGAGTGCCCAATTCAACCTATCGCAACCCCCGCCCGATTCCCGACCAGACCGAAACCGAAAAACGGACTTTTTTTCCTCCGTTTTGCGCGGCTTGATTCATGGCTTCCATCATTCCGAAACAAACAAAAGCGGGCGGTGTTTGATTTTTTTTAGCTATCTGGCAAGAGAGCTCAGAATTCGACGAGGGCACTCCATTAGGGGTCGTTATTTTTGTTAGGGGGTGGAATTGGGGGGAGGAGAGTGGAATGGAAGGGGTTGAAAGATTGGGAGGTGTAGAAAGGGTAGAGACGGAGAAAGGGGTGAGAGTATGGTGTCCAGAGACTGATGACGTGAAACCGGGACATTCACTAAAACTGGAGGACTGAAAGTGACCGAAGGGACAAATGGACGGTGTGCACATTAAAAATTATTTATAAAAATTTCGTATATAAAAATTTTCTAAATATGCATAAAAGATATTACGTACATAAAAGTTTACATAAACATTTCTGTTTGAAAAAACAAACACCATGCTAGCGCTCCAACACCAGGATTCGAATTCCGGCTAACCGGCGATTTTTCAGGCTAGGTACTGGTTGTGTGTTTGTAAATAGCAATTTTTATAGAAATGGATGTAATTGGAATATTTCTTTCTGTTTCCATTAGAGAAGTTATTATTATTCATAAATGTGTAAATCTATTGTTAATGTTTCTCTTGTAATTGTCCATCAGTGGATGTTTGTGAGGGAAGACTAATTTTTTTAATACATTTTTAAAAATCACTGTTTCGCCCATAAATTTGTCGCAATTCTTGATGAAGAAAAAAGAATTAAAAAAATTATTACACGTTAAAAGGAATTTTTTGCTATTCGACGCACTAGTTTTAAACGAAGGACATCTTCATCAAGAATCAGGATTATTTTACTTTAAGATTTTGTTCTTATTGGCAAAAAATCTTATACTTAGAAATAGGCAACGTGCAATTTAAGTCCTACCAGATAGTTTCAGGGGCATCCTTCCGACCAAAGTTTATCGGTGAGAAAATATTTAGCTAAAAAATCGCAAAATACTGGGCAAAACTAGGAAGAGAGTAAACGTTATGCTTCTTATGGATATTTCCCGGAATTCGATTTCGTTGAATAGGTTCACAAAAGTCAGGATTTGCAGAAAGAATGATTATTCCCTCGCATCACTAGCTTTCACGGACAGAGCGGGTAAATACAAAATACTGAACTGAAGGGATTACGGGAAAGAATTGGAGAGACCTCTGCCTCCCTCTAAGAGAGAAGATAGATAAGGGAGAAAAAGCAAGGAAAAGAGGCAGCGATGTAAACCGAGCGGAGAGCGTTCGAAAAAACTATTCGAGTGATAGATTCATTCATTCAGTTGGGTTCCGTCCAAATAAAATCGTAGACCTCTCGCCGGAAAAATACATCTCCAGGGACTTGAAATACAATCGAATGGACGAATCGATTCGAGCTGGTTTGAGCCGAGGACCATCACACGTGATATAAATTCCTGAAAGGTTGTAAAAGGAAGCGGGGAACAAGCATTCTACACTTCTCATTCTCCTGTTTTTTAAAACATCCTATCAACTTGCGTTTTACAATGCAGTTCCTCCAGAAAGATATTACTGGAACATAACTATGCAAAGGGATATATGCAGCAGCATACAGGATAAGGAAAAAATTGATAGAGCTAGATCACCGAACTTATTCCTGCATGAATTCCTTTATCTCCAAAGGCATGCAGGAATCGAAACTCAGCATAAACATTCTAAATAAAATTTCTATTTAAATACAATACAATTCCAAAAATGGAATATGTAATAACGAGATTTGGATCTCTTTGCCATATATTTTTGGGATAAGTGATATCTGGTAATACTTTCATGAGATGAATAAGAATTTCAAAATAAGTTCGTAAAATTAGAGGTAAAAAATCAATCAAAGCATACGATGCATTTATGCTCGAAAATGTAAAAAGACTCGCTCTATTGTCATATAGAAAGAAAACGCAGTTTGATTTTCAGCTTTTCCTGTTTCTTTCAGAAACTAGAAGTTGCACATAAACAGATTCAAAACCCTTATTCGTTTGAAACAATATTAAGATTAATGGTAAATTTGTGACTGGCTGGTAACTTTGTTATTTTCCATCATGGTTGGAAATTAAATAAAACCAAGTTTCAATTGGGAGGCTACAACCTATTTTTATTGGAAAACGTAGCAAAACATTTCACATACAATAAGAACACTACTATTTTCGACGAATAAGCGTCATATTCGAGTTCTTGAAGATTTCAATTAATCTTTATTTGAATGATAGCATAGATATTTATGTATATTATATTGTATTACCTATATTTGTGCTTTATATTTTGAATTATTATAGACTTAACCTTGTTTGTAAAAGTGACACTCTAATATGTAGATTATATTTATATGACTTATCTTCAACTCTCCCTTACATAATATTTTTTCGTAAAAGTAAGAGATCATATGCCCGTATTAAAGTTTATTATTATTACTATTTTCAATAAAAATAGGATCTATATTCCAGAAGAAAAGTGGTTAGTGTTTCCTACCATTATGATTAGTTTCCAGTGATTTAATCTAGTGAAAGGCCGCTCTATAAAATCAATAAGAAATAGAAAAAAGCTGTGAACAGAATACTTCTATTTCTAACCGAATATTAAAAAAATAATATCATCCCGTGATGAATAACAAAATCAAACTCGTTTTATCACAAAATAATCCGGTACTATTTTCGGAAACAAAAATCTCACCGGAGAGACCATCCAAGACTCTGGAATCGATCATAACCCCGCGAAAATCACGAAACGAAAACGTTGGAATCGGAAAATCCAGAACCAATTCCAGCACGGCCACTTGACTAATTCAATGGAATCTGGAACTCCCGCATATAAATGCGTTTTTGCACGTGCGATTACGGACGCCGTCGCCCGGCCGTGAGATTTCGCGTGTTTCCGACGGAATGAGTGAGGTTTTGGAACGTGGGCAAAGAGAGCTGAGAACGAATTCCCCGCCGCCATCTCGTGAATGAACCATCATTAGGAGCGAAAAGTAAAGCGAACGTGGCGGCCGCTCTGTATTCCGTGCTTAACAGTCGGCGATACAAAACAAACGAGGTCGGATTCGCGCGGTCGTTAAATGTTCGGACGAGCTGAGCAAACATCTCCGGCAGCCCTTTTCGTTTGAGGGAAAAAAAAGGAATTAGATTGGGAGCGCTTAATCGGGCGAAACTGAATAAGTTGTCCTTATCGGCTTTTAATGACAACAGGCGAAGGGGTTGTTTGAACCTGAGAGGCCCGGGGACGGCGATAATTGGATGGATGTGGGACGAGCAATCCGGAAGCGGGCCCTATGAAACGACACCCTAAAAACGTAAAGGAATATTATAGGAGGAAAGCACGACCACGATCGGACGCTATATGAAATGGAAGAGCGCATTAGACATGTATCCAGAGCAATAGCCCTAAGTTAGCATTTATGTGCAGGGCCGCAAAAATGACTGAAAGGAGCAGAAATGGTATGGAAGCCAATACGAGGAAATTACTTCACAGAAGCCTAATACACAGAATCCATTTATCCTAAATAATCTACAACATCTATAACATTAAGCCCGCTTCTCAGGCATCGAGGGCACAACCAACAACATCAGTCGTGTAATCGACCGAGTAAAAACCAGTGGTCAAGGTACTGCAGTCGTGAAAGACTTACTCCCCGCCAGGATAGTTTGCACGACCGAGTTAGTCGAGTAACTTCCGCGCACCAAAGCAGATGTTGGTGCGAAATGCCAAAAGGAGTTGCGTCGGAATGAAGCAATTAGCTTAAATTTATCGTGACAAGGAGTTTCTGCAAAATATAAACATAAGTGAACGGCCAAAATCCACAAACGATCGGGATGCCCTGCGAAAACATCGAAATTTTTCTACTAGTTACTCGAATGAACAGGCTGTTAAGATAAATCGTGAGAACCTTGCGAGTCAAGCCTTACTGTGATGTACTTGTTAGTCGTGCACTCAAGTCAAGTTAATGGTCGTCCAGTCGACCCCCGGCTCGAAAAATAGCTGAAGTTTGCGGAAAAGAGAACGAACATGTATCTCGAAAGTCAAAAATCATTGGGAATTCGGATATGGTGCTGCGTATGAATACTAGCCAAAGTATGTACATTCTACATGATCCAAGAATGGTACTTAATAACAGTATGAAATAACAACAAATTGAATTTACGATGAATGAATCCAAGCCATAATGAAGTAATTTCCTTTTACGTAGATGTAAAAAAAAGGTCCCGGTCTGGTCTACCTTTTCAAAGTTGTAGATCTAATCATGATTTTCTATACTAAAGGAAGAGTGTAGTTTCGAGGGCACGAATCACTTCCGAGTGAACATACTAACCTGCAGACTGCGCGATCCCGACCGGGCTAAACCCTTTGGGGGTCGTAATGACAGGAGCTGCTTCTCCTTGTCCTTCGTTGGCGGCATCTGCGGCGGCCGCGGCCGTGCCGGTCAACAGGGTCACCAGCGGCGTGTCTGGCTCATGAACTCCTTGTTGCTTGCTCAGGTAATAGCAACACTCGACCACCTGGAAATAGAGCCTGCGACGAAAGAGGAGCAAATGAGCACGTATTCCAATACGAGAGAGCAGGATTCATGAAGTGAAGACATGCAAAGACCTCTCACGAAATGCAGGGGAGACGTCATGCAATACCGATCCCAATCTTCCCTTAAAATGATGGACGACGTGAGTAAATCTTTTCACTTCTTCCATAGATATTAATTATTTATTATTCTTATTTGTTAGCGATATCACTAGAAATTGAGGTACAATACAAGGGGAAAAACAGAGGGGAGAACAAAGAGAGAATATCATCAGATATCATAAAGAGTGGGGTAACCAACCAAGAAGTTCACTTCAAGGTTAGGTTCAAGAAAGATATGGCGTTGAATAGGAATTTTTAATGCACACGAACCTACGGAAAGGTACAACACTCTTGTATGCCAAGATAACACTACAAGTACCAGTAATTTCATGGAGAAAAACTTAAAATTGCAGTTATGAGTTTACCAACAACTAATACGCAAAAAGATAACATCTACACTTTTTCGTCAGGATTAAATAATTAACTATTTTATTATAAATTTATTGCAAATATTTTGAAATACAGACAAAACTTTTTTATTCTATTGAAACAATTCAGATAAGGAACGAGGAAAATGTTAACTAGACTCAAAAGTAAAACGTCTAAAAGTACTTGGAAATACGGATTCGCCATTATCCGAGTAATATATTATTTTAATATTACTATTCGTCGATAAATGAGAAAAGAATCTGACTTAAACATCCTTATAAATGCAAAAAAACTTTAGAAAACAGACAAAAATTTACTCATAGCTGAAGTAATTAAAAAAGATACTTTAACCATGCTATTTCAAACAAAAGAATAAAAACCAAACTCGACTTTTGCTTTACGCTTAAGACTTCCACCAACTATGGTGCTTAAAAATCCGACATAAGGGCTAAGTCGATGAAACTTTTAGGAAGGCAATTTTGCATTCCAGAAATACTCACCAAGCTTCTTTGTCCTTCTTCTTAGGGTACTTGATCAGGGGCAGGGGAAGACGTTCGTGACCTCTCTGAGCTCTTAAAAATCTGTTTCCACGCTGGAACTGTGACTCCAGCCAGCGTATGGTTTCTCTCGCTCGAGCACTTTCGCGCTTCAGCTCGTCCAGAGAGGACACCACTGAAAACAAATAACGACCAAAAAGCATGTAATGTGGCTTTCTGAAGAAAAATCCTCTTTCCTGCTTAACAAAACATAAATTATCAATTTATAACGCCTTATCTAATTTGGGAGAACAGAAAATTCTCAAGAAGCTGGATGACGCATTCTGTACGTGATTTTATTTATCTTTTTCAAAGAAATGGAGCTTTATGAAACGAATTAATCTCCATAAAGCTTTATATTAATTTATTGGTCTTTATATTTCATCTATTATTTGTGAGGGTTTATCTTTAGTTTCTTATTATTTTTTCCTTATTTGATTTTTTTTCATCATTATTTTTTATGCAGACAATTCCAATAGTAATTTACAAACCTTATTGAATAAAGCAACTAAAAGGTATTGGAAATTTACAGTTAATATGAAAGGATCTCAAAGTTAAGTATATGAAACAGAAAAATAAATAAATTATTTGCCTTGTAAATTACACTAAGTTTGAGATTTTTTCTTTGGGGCATACTTTTACGATGCCTAGTTATTAATTTTAGTGGTACATTAATACTACTTTTATCGGAGCCAGTCGAATATTTTTGTAATGGCCAAGTTATGGAAATTTGGATAAAGCACAATACACCATCAGTTGGCAAACGTGCTCAAGCGTTTTTGTAAAATTTATAAATAAAATCGGTTACGGATGGATTTCAATAACTAGGAGTAATTATAGGGAGCAATGCTTGTTTTTATATTCAGTAGTATTTAAACATCCATCTCCTCAGGAAAGATCGACTCTATCGTTGATACATTGAGACAAGAATAACTTCCCGATTCAAATATTACGACGCTTAATTCTGCCTAAACGAAGTCTAAAGATAACATGCAATGAGGATTTATAAATAGTTTCTCGATCTTCCTTCCGAAATAACTGATTGGTAAGTATGAAGGTTGACAAACACAAGCCGGCGTTGAAGGAAAAACGAATTCAGATAAATCCCAAATAAATTTATATTCTGAGAATCGGAAACATAATTTATAACTAGTTAATATTTTAGTTTAATTTTTGAAAGAATTTACGACTGGTGAGAATATTTTACATCGACATTATAATCAGACGCAAATATAGAAAAAATATTATATGTGATATTTGGATTGGAAAAAACATGAGATAAATAGAATCATAATTTTTGTTGTCTAAAATGCTGTGCCCTTAAATGCTATTGGCACAAAAGTCTTCAACAATGGTAATGGAAAACATTTAAGTTCGATGAACAATATATACTCTAGAATAATTCTTTTCTGTATTCAAGTTCGAATATTTTTCCAATTTACCGGAAAATATTCACACTGCCACTTCAAAAGGTGAATAAATCAAGGAATTTCTATTTAAACTTAATGCTGTTGAATTTTTGTTTAAAACTCATGCATGAAAGCAGTTATATGTTGAATATCAAGACTATATTGCTATTATTATTTTAAAATAATATTTTGAAATTTATTATTTTCTACACGGTCTCTTTATTATTTCATTTCGTTAATCTTATGGTTTCTTTATTAACTTTTTATAAAATCAATGAAATAAAATAAGAATAAAATTTAGTATTATAATTAGACAGCGAATTAAAGTAATATTATTATTATACATATCAGTTCAAGTAGGCGCAGGATCTGGTGGCAGTGGATTAGAATACAATATAGAAATACAAAATATTCCATAAACATAGTCAATATTAAATTTAAAAAATTACAAATTAGTGAACGACAAAGAAATAGTCCTATCGCCCGTAAAGAAACCCTAAAAAAAAGACATTTTTCTGTAAGGATACCTAATAAAATTCTGAAAATCACGTAAATAATTATAACTTTTAGTTAATACTTATTTACAAAATATTTCATAGTAACGCTCACCGACTGTGGGTATGATGACGATGAATTTCCGAGCCCCCACCAACTGCTTGACCAGGGACATTCTATGGATAAGGGCATCCGTGTCTACGACCAGATAAGGGGAGAAGAAGGCACCCCTGCGTCGAACCCGGGTCTCCAGATCGTTAACCTCCGCGCGCAACCACAGTTGTCCCATGTTCTGCATGAGCTGTCTCCTGGACGATCCTCCGCCCCTTCCGCCGCGACCACCTCGGGCCCCTTTGTGGCCTCCGCGATGACCGCCTCCACCGGTGCTGCTGCCACCGCTTCCGGTACCGCCACTCTCTGACGTCTCCGCAGTTGCATTCTACGAAAAATAAAAGATAGAGCAAGGTAAATACCGAGACTAAGGTAAATGATTATCTTCACATTATGAATAGTGCCTTAAGACAAGAATCGAAGCACGAGTCCTCTTATTAAAGACAAGGCAAAAAGAAGTGTAATTTATATTCTAATTACAACTTTTTATGTTTATGATATTTCATAGAGGGATAACTTGAGTCGCTTGAACGATCGTTTAACAATCATAACATAATCAATATTTCCAAGAAGCCAAGTTCGTCAGACTTATTTCATGAAAACACTTCTTTAGACAAGAGTAATCATAGCAAATAAGTAAAGTAAATCTGCACTTACTCAATCTTAAATATATCGTAATTTTTCTGAAATCGTAAACAAAATTTCAAACAATCCATCCTACTATTATCGTCGTTCGAATAAATTAACAAAAAACATTCCAATGTACTTCAAATTAAAGATTAATGAAAACTGAATATAATACAAGAAAAACGACAAGGTTGGATGAAATTCTGTATTTAAAATTCACAACAAAGTTTTCAAAGTTTAAACTTCTCACAGAAAAAAAGTAATTTTGCTCGTGAGATCAACGAAGCAGGTAGCTACAGTAGAATTTCTGTGTCCTAAAAGTTAGCAATTAATTATAGTTCTCGGCTATACGTGTGTGTATCAATAAGGTAGTTAGCAAATATTTTGCAGATTTTCAAATTGTTGCAGAAAAGTCGCATTTCATCATTTACTTCTTACATCCTTCATAACTTAATACTCCGGGCTGGTATCACGACTAAAGGTCGACAGCAATTAGGTCGACGACAAAAGGTCGACGCCAATAGGTCGCCATACAAAATGGTCGAGAGAATATAGGTCGCCATACAAAAAGGTCGACAGTAAATAGGTCGCCATACAAAATGGTCGACAACAAATAGGTCGCCATACAAAAAGGTCGACTGTAAATGGGTCGCCGTAGAAAAAGGTCGAAATTAAATGAAAAAGATGGCTAAAAATTTTGGAATCTGTAATTTTACTATTTCTTTCAGGTGGGACTTCATGGAAACGATATCAATCATAAGTACATTGACAGTGACACCTCTAGGGTGTTTGGCAGGGGGTGAGTATTTTTAATTACATGCACGAAGCTACATGTAACACAGTTTTAAATGACAAAATTAAATGGATATCAATCATAAGTGCATTGAGGGTGTCACCTCTACGGTGTTTGGCAAGGGGTGACTACTTTTACCACGATTTCGGAGAATTATTTAAAAAGGATCTTTCGTGTTCTTTTGCCCTAATGGAAAAACAGCGGGAAGACTGACCGATGTCCTTGCTGGAAAAAGTTCCGCGGGAAAAAGTTCAGCCGGAAAAAGTGCCGCGCGGAAAAAGTACTGATGGTAAAAGTGCCATGCGGAAAAAGTACCGCCGGATAAAGTACCGCCAGAAAGAGTGCCGCCGGGAAACGTTCCGCCTGTTTTATGCTCCAAAATGTAAAGATAAGGGTGTATGGAAACCAGTGCTGCCAATCTGGCTTATTTCCCGCTAGATCTGGCGGAATTTGTTGTCGCTTAGCGGAAGAAAATATCATTTAGCGGATAGCGGTAAATTAGGCGGGAAAGTCGTAATTTTTGACTTTTTCTAGCGGAATTTGAGTTTCAAGTGGCATAGCGCACTTCGACAACTCCGTAAGGGGATTATCGGAATACCACACCCAGTGAAGGGACGGAAGTGAACCCTCATTCATTTAGAAGAGGTTTACGTCAGAAATTTTCTTTCCTTAAAGGGTGAAGAAGACCGAAAGATCTTAACACACTGACGGACACAAATTTTCGGCAATGCGTTTAATAGTGTCCAGATGGAGGAGTAACTTCCAAGTGGACAAATGTTGGGGAATTTGTAGGAATTACCGTATATTCTCATGTACCACGCGCCACTGTGTAAGACGCGCACCTCGTTTTCGGGCAATGAATTTTGGTAAATTTACAACCGGCAACAGTTTACTCATCGGCGAAATAGAGCATGCTCTAACTTTTTAGTTGCCGCAACTTAATAATCTCCCGTGCGCGGGGTTGTATATAATACAATGTGTTCCATTTCTGTGATTAAAAAGTTGCTCAAAAAAAGTTGCCAGTGCGCGGTAGGACTAAAGCGGGGTCACCAGCCTCAGCTGAAGGAAAATACGTCGCCTCTCGACTTTCATTACGGCGCCTCGCAATGAGCCGAGCAAATGCAGCAAAGTAATCGCTGGGCCGGAGCTTTCTGATACCAAATTTATTGTTTATATTCAATGAACTTTCGATTTTGTTGTGCAATTATTAATTATTGCAATGAACGTTCGAACAGTATTAAAGGAAAAATGAGAAACGCAATGAAAACAAAAATGTTAAATTCTATATTGACAGTTGAAACTGGTCTGAAGCGCTGTGGGAGTAATTGTTACAATTACGAAATTTCAGAGGATGCTCTATCCAAAGCGCGTACAATGCAAGCATACAGTTATGAGGGAGAGGAGGAAGATTTGGATGAGCTCATAAATATATAAGTATTTTGCAACATTTAGTTTTTAGTTAGTTTTATAATACCTTTAAAAATTTGCACATTGTAAAAGTTATATATTTTTGTTGAGAAAATTGTAGAATAATGTTTTTTCGATATTGTACTATTTTCAGTGTATTATTTTGATAGGATATTAATTTTAAAACAGATAAAAATGCAAAAATTAATTTTTGTTGATATTTTTACCCTATTTTCCTTCAGCGGAATTTTTGACTTTTTTTTAAGATCATTCTAGCGGATTTTGACTTATTTTCGATTAATTTTAGCGGATTGTTGAAGCAGTAATTTGGCAGCTCTGATGGAAACACTTCAAGGCGGGCAATAAATTTTTGTTAAGAAATTTACAATTCTCAAGATGTGTCTGAGGAGTTATACGCATTACCATGCATATATGTTCGTACCCTATGATCCCTTACAAAGCTAAAAGTAATGCATTCATAATTTTTATTCGTAACCAACATATCACAATTGGGAATATTTAAAGATTAAAACTTTGAAGAAATATAGTAATCATGTTGTATACAACATCATTATGAAATGGTGTAATTGAAAACGATATTTTAACGTAAATAGTCGCAATAACCAGACAATTGGTTGATTATGATATAAATCCTAAACGGTGATTGATATCGAAAATGTTTTCAAATAAAATTTATAGATAATTAAATTTATAGATAATTGAATTTGTTGTAACTTTTGTATATAATTGTATATTTTCTATGGCGACCTATTTGCTGCCGACCATTTTGTATGGCGACCTATTTGCTGTCGGCTTTTTTCCACGTCGACCCTTTTGGCTATGCTGCCGACCTATAGTCACTTAACCCTCCGGGATTCCAAAAAGTTTACAAAATCAACCTACTCTGTATTAAATAGCATTATAATTAATTCAATCCTTGAGAGATAATTAACATTGTAGGAAGAGACATTCTTTTCGCTAACATTAAATACATTCAACGATACTGAGAGATAAGAAATAATTTAACGAGATACGTAACGTCCACATGTTACATTTACTGACCAAGTCTTTAACGATTCTGCTCCCTCAACCTGAAATTTCATGATTGTTTGCTCTAGATGCAATAAAAATCACGCTGGGCGAGTATCTATAGAATTTTACGAAGCTGTGTCATAAATAGAATTTTTTAGACGAACAATCGCCAAGACTACTCGATTCGATTCATACGACAAAAATTTCCAAAAACGGGAAACATATTCCAAAGGGTTTCAGTACCCGAACGTGCACCTCAGATTCCGGAGAAGCGGAACCATCTACTCAGCGTCTATTTGTACGGAACAAACCAAGCCGTAAAATCCTCCCGAACCGAACTATATAATTCTCCTTTCCGGATCAGAGGATATAGGGCCTACACCCGGCGGTTATGGGAGAGAGGTGAAAATAGGGACCGGGGGAAACAGAATGGAATGGTCCAGCGCATGGGGACAGGGCATTCCAGAGAAACCTTCCCAATTAGCGAACCAACAATCCCCCGTGGATGTTGGAATCCAACAGACGGATTAGATCAGGAAATGGCGTTGTTTTGAAACAAAGACGGCAGCGTCGGATGCCGTGCAAACGCAGGGAGACAAAACGCACACAATGCCGTGGAAGGAGGGCGCTCCTAAATATACCATGAATGGAAATGGGGAACGATTTCTGGGAAAGAGGAAGCTTTCCGCCGAAATCCAATCGGTGGGAAGACTACCAAGGGCGATGCAGAACCCGAGTTTGATTTGAAGACAAGCGTATTACGGTTGTGAGAGCGCGAATAAAATAACCGAAGGGAGGAGAGGTTATGAAACAAACTGGCGATTCGGTGGGAGAGATGCTGCGAATGATGAGACAAAGACGAGTCGGGCTTCGACATCGCAGTTCACGGAATAAATCAGCGCTTCTGATGGAAAGATAATATGATACTTCGTTTCGATCGTGATTCTAAAAATATTTTCGTAGTCAAGAAAAAATTGTATTATTAAAGATTTGATTTCGTTAAAAATTAACAACGAAGTTTAGAATGAATATTTAAGGGTGGGTAACCATTTTCCATTAGATGGTCACATTTATCATTCGATCAGATACGAAAGATCGCATATGAAAACATGTAGCTGCTTTTGTTTTTGTTCACATTCAATTTTGTTTTTTCTCACATTTGAATAGAATGAAAATAGTCTATAAGAAAACAAATTTGTTTGCTGAATGAGTTCAGAGAAAATTTTCTATGCCATTTTTAAGTGTTGTAATTAGCAAGTTGACTCAGGAATGGACTTATCATAATGTAAATGAGGAAAATAAATATAATTTTACACCCATTACTGAGACATGGAAATATAATTCAATTGCACTGTGGACTCCACTAAACTGAAGGTAAAATTTACCTAAAAGTATCTTAAGCCTAAAATACGGATATTATCTAATAAGTAGTAATTATAAAATAAAGTACTGAAAATTAGAGAGAATGTAGCTTAATCAATCTCCACATCGTGTATCTAAGAAATTAAACCGATGAAAGGGTATTCAAAAGATCCTCGCCGTGGAAAATGTGTGTAAAGAGACCTTTAGCAACATCAGCAACCAACGATAAGGAAAATTAATATGATTTAAAAAAAATAAAAAGTAACATAAATCGAAAGAGGATATGGAAAATCTAGTTTTTGGACTTAAAGAACCAAAGTTAAACTTAAGAAGGAGTATCCACAGTAGAAAAACACACAGAAAGTGAAGAATCTATGCAAACCTAATAGCAGTAATAAATATTAGGAAGATAGAGAGCAACGGAGGTATCAATGATGATGGAAATTAAATTTGACTTAGCACGAAAAAGGGTGCGCTTTAAAACCCCAGAGCCAAGCAGAAGTGAAACACAGAAACACGCCTGGGACTCGAACTCAGGTCTCCCACTTCCCTGGCAGGTATTCTAATCAGTCACGTCGCTATTTTTCAATGCTGCTTAGCAATGGATATCGCATAGAATGGAAAAGGAAACTTTAAAGTAGATTTGATCACAAACTCAGTATGACTATCAACGGCCACTGCACATCTATTGACCACACCAGCAACCAATGGTGCCTCATCATAACACTGCATCACCAACTAAACTTCTGATTAACAATAGAAATACATATCTATATAACGTGTCACTGAGGAAATAAAAGACAACATTAAAACTACAGCGTTATGTAGCAACATTTTCTCATAAAACCAGGCTCCCAGGATAGTCATGTGGACAGCGCGTTTGCCTTTGGTGAAAGAGGTCCCGGGTTCGATTCCCGGTAGGAGTCATATTACGAAGATTAAGGTGAAGATGTCAACTCGTTGACGAAACCGGTCGTTTGAAATAAAATTGTGGAAGTTACTAAGCGTTTGATTACGATAGTTTATACTGAATTCCACAAAGTGAGGATAGAACATATTAATTATACTACTGCTTCTTTCTCATAAAACCATTATGCATGGTTATGCCAACAAAAAGCTTTAAGTGTATTCATAGTCAATTGAACAAAATTTCAATATGATCACCAATAGCTACTGCACATCTATTGACCTCACCAAAGAACAATCCCATCACGACAATCATCAGTACAGCACCTCCACCAAAATGTCTTGGAACGACATTTACGTTCCAACCCAAACGGGTATCATAGGCCAAAGTTGAAGCCGCCTCAATAGAAAACGAAATTAGTAATTCTCTCCCTTCAATCGCCTTCGTGGAAACAAGGACTCTCAGACTTCAATGAACAGCAGCGGAAGGAACCTTCGAGCGAGAGGGGAGGATGAGGAAATGGTTGGATAGGGAAGGGGGAAGGATCTCTTATCCGCCCTCTCTCTCGGCTCATCCGGCGAGACGGGAAGCAGTCATCCCAGATGAGAAGGCGTCTTCGAAGCGTGAAACTCGAGATCAGCAAACGGAAGATCCCCTCCCCAGAGCGCATCCCCACCCTGATCGGAGAACCCCTTCGGGAGGGGGACTTGAGCCTTCGAAAATCTCGAAATCGAAGGCGCCTGGAAAGCATAGTCGTATCTGTTGAAGGATTACGGAGGGGAATGCGAGAAAAGAAGGGATATAAGAAGTGAAAAAGGATTTGTGAATGGACAGGAAAAAGGCTCGCGACAGAATCACGATGTTAAAGGAACAAAACATATATTCCCAGGAATCGATAAGAATTCAGCAGCTTTAAATTAAAACTTTCACGACCATCAATACGGTTACTGTAAGACATACGATGAATCCTGATCTTTTTCCATGACTTTGGACATAATTCCGGGATAAAATAGTTACACAAAGGACCCTCTCTCTCTATAGAAACTCGTATTACATTATAATAGGATTATGTAAATTTTTATTGATATTTTTAGTACCAGCTGAAAAAATATCGATATAAGTATATCCATCCTTACCTCTGGACATGAAGTTTTTACGAGTACAGTCAATTTCCTTAAATAAGGCAAAAGATAAATGTTTCGGAAATAGTGGATGAAAAGAAAGGAAACTCATAGTTCAATTCTTCAACAAACCAAATAAACAATAAGTGGAATAGAATTGATAATTAAACGAAAAGGTTATCGAAATTGATAATCAAACAAAAAGGTTATCGAAAAGGATAAAAATGAGACATGTCGTAAACTGTATATTAATTAAGAAAAACCATGAAATTGTTTCTTGGGAATGAATACATTACGGAGGTATGTAATTGAAAAAATAGTAGATACAACCGAATAAGGAAAATAATACAGAAAATTAAGGTAAGGAACAAATTAGGTGCTGTAACAGAAATCTAAGAAGGCAACAAGTAAGAAATATAATAGAAATGAAGAAATATAACGTTAAACAAAAATCTAAATCGGTATATTATCCAGAGTTCATGTGAGATAAATACATAATGGAAGTGATTCAGAAGAGATAAAAAAGATTTAGGAAAATGAGCACAGTAACAAGAAGCCACAGAATATAATTATTTAAATGACGTATTAAGATTTAAAAAGAAGAATTGCATATAAGAGTAAGCACACAGAAAAACAGTAAAACCAAAAAAGGGAAATCATCAATACTTGGAAGAAAAGGTAGAACTGGATTCTGCATTGCTTACTATTTCAAATAGTCATTTAGGACGCAGAAAACCAAATTATCTGCTGAATAGGCGCAACTCATAATTCATCCCAGTAACACAAAGAGCAATACGAGCTTATATCCGTGTTCATAGCCCAATAATAAAAACCAGCCATGCTTTGTTAAAAAACATTAGGAAGCAATAATTCTAAAACGTTGATAAAAGACCGACAATTTGGAGAACCGCGGCTCCATACACTAAATCAATTCCTTCAATGGCGAAAAAAGACCCCAGAGAAACTTCCACGTCCTTGCGGGAAAAACAGAGTCGTCTCCCTTTGCCAAAAGACGTTAAAGCGATACAAAAACAAGTAAAGAGTTGGTCGCGCGGAGACCAACTGTACGACGCTCAAGGAGTCGCAAATTGGACAGACTTTTCCCAGCAGAGTCCATTTTTTTCAACCAGTCTCCGCTTGCTCCGGTAGCCTGGAAGATTTCCAAAATAAATTTAACTTCCGCGAGATACTTCGGATATTTTCCTGCAAAATCAGTTTAGCGAGGAAAGTGGGACACGATTTTTATTCCTAGGAAAGCTTTAATACCGATTCGGAGACCGGCGGAAAAAAGACAAGAGAGCAAATGGAAGGGTTTTATTTAGCGTAGTTTGCCCGGCTAGTGGAAGCCATAACTGAAATTTCCCGATGCTACGGTTTTTTGTGCCAATAACTCGGAAATTCGAAAGAAACAATAACGTGTCTGAGAAATAGAAATCCGCTAAGTTCTTGCTATTCCTACCATGAATTTTCAGGGAAATAGCGGATAAAATTT
Source organism: Sympetrum striolatum (assembly GCA_947579665.1). Classification (NCBI taxonomy): domain Eukaryota; kingdom Metazoa; phylum Arthropoda; class Insecta; order Odonata; family Libellulidae; genus Sympetrum; species Sympetrum striolatum. Next base: position 69,198,126 of record OX388348.1, read on the forward strand.
GCAAGTTTTCCTCGCGAAGGATCCCATAAAATACCTCAGCATCTACAATACTCAGAATTCTGGGATGGAAACTTAAATACAAGATCTGAAAATGTATAGAAATGAAAAAAACTATTTATGGTAAAATTCATTGGAATTCTTTGATATTATGGATTTCAAATATTTATTTTACTCGCATCCACGAAAGCTTGCAATATAATATAACAGACGCAAAAATCTTGTCAGAAAAGTTTCATAAAGATCACAAGGCATTCATTTCATTAAAATCATTGACAAGGAAGACACATATTGTGTAAAATATTTTCTTTCGGTTTAAATATATAATTTTCGAAAATTTTAAAAGGCAAACATAATATACGAACTATAATCACCAACCGCAATCAAGTTTTTTTTAATTCTTACAGTCAGATTCCAAGGATTTGCCAAAGAATATTTTTTGCTGTTCCTGGACTGTCTAATCCTTTCTATACATCAACATCTACACCTACTAAACATTCATAATTTAAGAAAAAGATTAGCAATGAATCAAAAAGACTAATAACATCACCAGAATCAGTACCCGGTTCTATTTTCTACGGACAGACATTTCCATAAGCAGGTCATACAAATTAAACTCCAGAAGTCGTCAAAATAAACCTTACTGAAACCTCCTACAACCTCGCTAATTTACCTTACGCAATGTTTCAAGTAATTAAATAAAAATGACAAAAAATATTAAAATGGACATCAGATAGGGAATATATTGCAAAAAAAATACAACCCTTACTCCTGTATTACATCCTATGATTACATTAGGGATTAACTATGTAAATCGTGTACCAAATTAAAAAAAAATAAAAGAATACTAGTACCCGTTTTCTTCATAAAGCTGAGGTTTTTAAAGCAGTATGAGTTTTAAATAGGAAAATTAACCGTTTTCATAATTTATTCGACGAATAGGGCAATTTTAAGTAATTAAGCCGAGATTTTGCCGAACGAATGTAAGTTTTTCGACCTAACCGAGGTACAGTTGCGCGATTTTAATACATGGGCATGAATTCATATTTCATAGTCCGAATTTAGGAAGAATTAAGAAGATTTACTATCACACCTAAAAACAAATGAAAGGCAAAAATAAACGGAATAGGAGCGGTTTCTGATTTTATATGAGAGTAAAAAAATCTGAAAAATCAGACTATAACACGGTTGAACAACTATCCTTCGGGCTCTCTCCACAAACCCCCTAGACCACGAAAGCCAATAAAATAGATGGTGCTCTAGAATCCTAATCTATTAAAAGTTACATTTTATTGGTAACGGCAGTTCGAACCATGAGTCAAACTAAACCTCCTCCTTGTACCTTCGACTAGTGGAGGTCATTTTCTTTTTCCCAATACATTTTCCCCAAAAACCTCCACCGATGAGAATAAATAAAACCGCGCCGATAACCACCCGAAAAGTAATTTTAAGTAATGGCTCTCGCAACCCAAAAAAATCGATCACGAAGACGAGAAATTACATCCAGTGCCCTCGCAAAAGAGATATTCAGGCACGGAAACAAGAAGAGACTGCCAAAGACTCGCTCCTACACTCCGGCAAAAAAAGAAGTCATAACAATAATTACTGCCACCTGGTATTAAGTGGAGGAACACGCTCCATTACTCAAAGAGCGACGCGGCAATTAGCAACCGTGACAGCGTATATAAAATGAAATGTGGTGGCTGACATTAAGGGGACTCGCGGAAACACGAGACGAAAGAGAAAAGTCTAAAGGGTGAAATAAAAAACTATACTCTTGCGAGAGAGTTTGGGAGAGGCAGAAAATATGTAGTAGATGGGGAGCGGGAGTAGGAAGCTATTAAAAAAATTAAGCCGGAATCCCTTGGATAAAAAAAGGGGGAACGAGCTAAAAGTGGAAAAAGAGGAAAATGATGGCGGGGTTGGGTCGGTGGGGTGGGGCTCAACGGGAAGCGGAAAGGGGCTTTGGAGCGACTCTGTAGGGTACGTACAAAAAAGTGGATAAAATTACTGGGGTTTCGCAAAGAAGAGAATCCACCGTCAACTCTATTTATGACCCCAGAGAGGATCTTCACAAAGCGGCATTGCCCTTCGTTCTCTCACCACCCGACCCCATTCGAACCCTTCCAAAACGCGAGGAAAAAGGGAAGGAGAAATTACTTTAATTTTTATCGAGACGCTCTTTTCAATTTCCCCGATGGGGGAGGGGGTGGCGTCCTCCATTAGGAACGCTTCGAACCTCCTTCCCTCGCACCTCCACTCGTAAACCTCTTTGCGCTCCGCACCGCATAGCCAAACGCGCCGACGACACTTTCCAACTCCCGTGGACGGCTGCCAAAAAAAAACCGAGGGGGGAAGGAGATAAAATAAGTCCCCATCTCTTCCACCATCTTCTCTATTCATAAAGGGAAAAAGAGTCCCGTACCCAGCATCCCTACGTGCCAAACCGTGCTTCTCTCCGCGCCCGATAGTCGGCGGGAATTTTGTGTCGGATCTTTTTAAAAATCCCAGCGAGGAGGTAATGTGGTAAAGCCCGGAATGAGTTCGTTTCCGATTTATTCATTTTTATCGCGGCTCCGCTCTATGGGAAGAAACCTTTTACGGGGCGCCGTTCGACCTCTCCAGAAAGGGGCCTGAAAACCCGCATAAAGAGAGATTCGATCCGAACTATGAAAGGGGAAAATCCGGGGAAGCCTTAAGCATTCCGTCGTGATGTGTTCGAATAAAACTAGGCTGACGCATAAATACATCTGTTGGTGATACATCTTTTCCGGCGGAATAAATGGGAACGAATGAGAGGCATAGAAATTGAACGGGGCTCGATTTTTGCGATGAACTTGCACGGCCATCCAGCGTACAAAATATACATTTCCAACATTCCGTCTGTAGCAAATTTTAGCGAATGAATGCATTTACTCTTTGATGGAGAAATAAAGTGACTCCGGTGATGTATGACGATATATCAGAATGAAGACATGAAGATATTTAAATGTACTAACCTTTTAATTTCGTTAGAAATGTTTAATAATTATACATAAAAATATAATGATATTTATTCGTACAAGCTAATGTTTAACAAACGCCTTGGTCGTCAAGGATACTAGTAGTTCATAAAAACTACATTCTACTATAGTTTCGCCTATTTGTTCGAATCCTAAGAACAAGGAATTGAAAACTATATTTAACAACAAAAATAAGAATTCTTAGTTATTCTTCCTTCTCATGGTACTCGTCTCGATTTTTGGGGCCATTATTTACCATTTAAATAAATTAGTAATAATCGATTCTTATAAATGGAGATTGCAAATGATAAATAAGAATCTTAAAGTGCATTTCTCAAAGGCGCATTTTTCCAGTCGTCTATACCCTAGCTAAGGATATCTTTGGTAAAAAATATCGATGTCTACTAGCCTATATACCTTCCGATGGATACCTGAATTTCATATTTCAATCTCTTATTTGCGAAACCTTAATTTTCTAACAGTTTAAAAACCAATTTACTACGTTGATGCTATTTTTACGAGGAGTAACTGATATTATTTTAACAGAGCAACTGACTGACTGTAAATGATAAACATATAAATACAAACACTATAAGGATTATTAAATAAAGTTTATTGAGTTATGTTCGAGTTTTATAAATACGTTAAGACAACGAATTCATCCCCATCCTTTCCAAAGATAGAAAAAATAATTTAATTATTGAAAACAGTAATCCGTAACCTCTAAATATTATTTATGACATAAAGTCCAGTTCCCCGCCCTTTTTAATTGCACCAGAGTCTAACATCCAGACAGAGTTAAAGCAAGTCATAAAAATATGCCCTTTCCATCATTATTACTTTTATGCATTATAAACCTCCATCACTCCTTTAAATTTTAATTTATTCCCACTTGAGATGATTCACCGTGCTTTCTACCGCAGCTCAGCATAAGTGCCAAAAGTAATACGAGGACCACCCTCTGATGTACGCCAGTACGTCTAAACAAGCGGAGAAACAAGCGCTGGAATTAATTACGAAGAAATGAAAAATTAAACGACGACCAAAATCTCTTTTGAAATTTCCCTGCGCCAGGAAGCATCATGAAGCAACTTTCAAAACTGACGGGAAACGAATAGATGTTCCTAAAAAGACGCCTAAACTGTTTTGCCCTAATTTCTATCGAAACACCGCCAGTAAGTTAAAGATTTGCCGAGTGTATCCTAGATTCACTGTTTTCCAGTCCAGCTGAAACTCTCTTCATCGCAAGAAGTAACAAATTCACTCGATGTTCCCCATAATTCATACGGATCTCCATAAAGCTCTACAATGGAAAGGAAAAATTTGATCTTTTAGTAGAGCATATTTCCTGGTTTCCTTTCAAGTTCCCCACTTCTAGATATTTCTCTATCCTCTCACGTTCACAACCAAAACCCTCATTTTTTTCTGGACTGCCTTTTACTGGCCAGACTCTTTTCTAGCAATTTTACAGAATCCTTTATGAGACCTACGGACATCAAAACATGTATGTGAAATGTGACGGTGTATTATAGTAGGTACCAAGTTTTTATACGAATAACCATGTATCAGATTCAGCCATGCAAAACGCAACACAATTCAAGAGAGTAAAAATTACGATAAACCGGCCGGTGTCCTCTATGAAACTTATAAACATACCTCATTAGAACTGTATAAACATCATTAGCTAGAAATCAGTCAAAATACGTGTAAGGAGGCTAGAAAGATGGGAGGGAATCTCCTCGCAGCCATACGCCATGTTTTTCTACCAAGAGAGGGTGGACTGCACCCACAAAATAACGACGATGATGAGTTGGAACTATTCGTAGACTGAAAAAATATTGGTAACCAAACCACAAAGTCTTATTCGCGTGGGTGATGGATAACAAAATCTCGATCTTAAAATACTTTCCAGCCGTCATAAAAGATCGCTATTGACCATTTAGCTCTGCGTCCATCCCAGATACATCCAATCCCAATCCCCTCTCATCAGACTGCTTTATCGCCAAGAAACATCTGAATGGAAAACATGACTGGCATACAAGCGTAACAACGACTTCGAAGGATCGTAAAGTCTGTCGGTCCAAGCTGAACTTCCGACTCGCCCACACTCCTCATTATGCAGTATCTTTGCCCTCTCTGCTCCATTACCTCTTTTTCATGGACCCAGAAAATCCATCGCTCTTCCCCATCTTTCCCAACTCTGACGTGTTTATCTTCCCAGTGTTTCCTCACTGCCAGCATCTTCCCGAGACCTCAAATTACACGAGGAAGAAATAAATCCGCGACATCGTCACTTTGCAGAGGCCGTTTCCTCGACAAGAATCGATCTCTACTTCAGGAAAACGGTTTGCATCGATATTTCTGGGGCGATACTCTTCCGCTTTCATCCCATTTTCCGCGCGACGACGTGCACGCAAAATCCGCTTGATTCACGACCACCGCATGCACTATGAACGTAAAAACCTGACGCGGAGATCTTGATGAACGTTCGCTGTTTTTATGGCGCTCGAAGGAGATGGACCGAAGGAAAGACGTTGAATAAACTGCGCAACATAAACCAATTTTGCTGCAGCTCTTATGGATGACGAGAAAAATCGTAAGGTTTTAGCATAAAGTGGACAGAATGCGGCGAGTAAAATGAAAGTACTAACCCGAAATATCAGTAAACGGTATAAAAATCACTATCACGCACGTCTCCAAGCAAGATATAAAATCCTGTACACAACATAACAAAGAAATATTTATCTTCTTCGACATAGACATCGGTGCATATTACAAAATAATATAATTTTACTAGTTCAAGAAAATTCCATTCATTTAGGTTATGCCTTTCTAAATGTTGAACAATCCTAACTTAAAATTAAAAATCGTTTAGTACTCAATAACAATTTAGTTTTTGAGGCTGATTGAGAATAAAACAATTCAAATATCGAGTAAATTCAAAGAATATCGAATAAAATGAATACAGGAACCAGCAGCTACAAAGTAATTTCATGGATTCCATTTTAAGCACTTCTATCTAAGTTGAGGTATCACAAAACCACACTAATTATTCACAATCATGAACAGAAATTAAGTTTTCATTTATAATTGTGATAATAATACAAGAATACCAATACAAACCAATCGGCTGATTTCCAAAAATATATACCGTGAGACCGCTTTGTTTCAAAGAGCTTAACAACGCGTGTCCTATATGCAAACACATTCAAAGAATTAGCGTACCTACATAATAGGTTATGAAAAGTTGTAATGCTGTATTGGTAATGCTTGCTTTCTTCTAAGTAAGGAAAAAAAGGACGGGAATTTAATTTAAAACAAATTAAAATTCAATTGACACAAAGTACTTTCTAAAACGGGTTCAAACAACCAAAAGTGCGCAACTGACATTCCTTTTCATCAAGAGAGAAAGAATGCGAAATGGCAAAACGCGTAGTCAAAATGGGTAGAATAATAATTTAATAAACATTATCACGATTTTCATCGAGATAAAAAAACTAAATGCGTAGCCGAATTGGGCAACATAATAATAAAACAAATCATCATAACAACTATCGACTTTTTGAAGGATATTTATTGCTAAACATGAGCATATACAAGTACATGAAGCTCTGATTGAAATTTATTACTTATACCCGTGAAAATGCACAATTTGAAAATTACGCGCAGTTCCGCTCAATTAACTCCTTCGCGAAGACTAATTAACCAGGTAAACAACCGCCACTCGATTTTAATAAGCGTAATAGAAAACTCCCTCCACAACAGGAGAACATGATTAGCGCGAGTCCTGAGAGGCCTCTGACATGAGACGAAACCATTTGGGGCGCGGCGAAATTAAACTAACGCGCGAAAAACTCTTCCGACGTAATCCCGTATGAGTCGCGGTCCGCAATAGAAAAAAATCGTGCGTTTTTGGCGACTCGTAAAGTACCCTTTCCTTTCAGAGCCAGCCGCACCACGGCTCACAAACTCCCCGACGACATAACGCGGTCTCTTCATAAAATTCGGAGACGGGCGCTCGGCGTCTCCAACAGCCCATAAAATTGTAGCGCGGGATGGGCAGAGTTCTTTCCCATTTCACACGCATTCCGCCCACGCCTCCTTTTACCGCCCTCCTTGAGGGGAGGAGGGCTTGCGGGTCACACCCACGAAATAAGGGAGTCACGTGCTTTTTCCGGGAGGAAGAGGATGGCCTGAATACTTTTTGCGAGTGAGATTTTTTCGGGAACCCGGAGATAAGGGTCGACGACGAGGAGCAACAAATTACAGAAAAATGTATGTATTTCTCGAGGTTCCACGACAACTGACCGCGTGACAACTGATCGCTACGACAACTGAGCGCTACGGCAACAAATCTCGTCTCGTTATAAAGAAGCATAAATTGAAGGACAGTACACAAAATAATATGAAATGTAGGAAGTTTGTGGGCACAATAGAGCAGTAGTCATTTTACCGAATACTAATTAAACTAGATTAGGTACTTAAATCACTAAATGTTTTTGCGTAACTATTTGAGAAGTCATTACTAATGCATACATTATATAACTATCTTTAACAAAAATATTCCTTTTCTACATGCTTAATAATACCAACCTAGATTGCCATTATTTGACTTATCCAGTATTTACAGGGAACTCTTACTTCCGAAATAAATTTCCCTGGCAGTTGAAAATTTCTTATTCCCTTCTTACACTAGTATAAAAAGATCATAAAAGGGAAATGGATTTACTTTATATATACATTTTATAACTTTTAACGGATACAAAAATATTGGTACCTATTTTCTGAACGACAAAAATAAATGTATAAACTATAAATATATAACCGTCTTGAAATAAATAAACTTTGTGGCTTCCATTTGTTTATTTATTTCAAGATAGTTATATCACCTTTCCACGAAGTGAAGATTGAACATATTAATTTTATACATGTATAAACGATACATAAAATATATAAATTTTCTAAATCAATACTTAAGTTTCATTAGAGTCACTGTAATTAATGCGATATCGACGTTTTTCATTGAGTACGATATTCTTTTTTGAGTTCTTTGAGCGCTACGTTCGAAATTACTACTTCAATATTTCTAGCATGATAAATGATCCATAGATATAGCAGAAACACAGAAAAACAAATAAAATCGGCATTCCACTTAAAATCTCATCCGGAAGTATATTTCCAACAAATGCAAGAAACTGGGGAATTCCACGAGGGCCTTATCTTCCCAGATAGCATCCATAATTAAAAACACCCGAAAAAAATCTTGTGATCCACTCCGAGGAGAAGGAAAAAAACTCTAATAACATCTCATCCGACAGCCCCGCATTCAGTATTTATTCGATAGCGAGCTTCCGCAAACAGAACGGCAAAAAAGGCCCGAGAGATCCTCGCTGCCGACTCGTCTTGAAAACTTAATTACTTCGGACCGATCGCCTACTCCGCTTCCTTCCCTATCTACGAGCAATAATTCCCTCCCATCCCCTCGATACTAACAACCTGTTACCGGAGAGAAGAAGGGAAGATCGCAAAAACGGTTTGAGCGGAGACTGGCGAAACAGCCTCCGTGAACGATAACCCGGCGCTGCTCGATTACCATCTCATTTCCATGACTCGGAGAGCGGCGAGCTGGAAGGATAAGAGAACTCGAAGACTTCCTCGCCCTCGAGCCATTGTTCCTCCTTCTGGGAACGCCCCCTCCCAACCTCCTTTCGAATAAGAATGCATTAATTCTGCGGAACACCGATGCAGTTAATTTTCTCCCTTCCTCGCGATGGCTTATGAAAATGTGGACCGATTTGGAGGAAGGAAGCGCTCGACTGGGGCGAGATAAACTATCGCGCTGATTTATAGGAAAAATCAATCTGTGAGCGAAGTGGCTGCAGGAGATGGAGTGGCGCTTTTCGTAGGATTTTAAGGAGGAATATTTCCTCCTAATAAACTACCGCCATTAAGTCGAAGGAAGGACTTTTCGGAGTGAATTACCTCGCGCACATAGAACAGACTGACTGCAATAGGCGAGAATGGATGACGGAATATTTTCGATGAAAAGTTCGCGGAAACTGCGACCAAAATTTGTCGCTAATTCGTTTTAAGATTTATCGTTTGATTCACTGTTGTCGAGTCAGATTTTAGAAATTTGATATTTAAAATCGATGCCTATTATGATCTGGGACATGAAAAACCTAACATCGCCATACAATAAAAATTTACTCCTGTAAATGGTGATGTGAGGACATATCCAGAACTGATTTCTAATTGGGGCTAAAGTTACTTGAGAGAATCATCAAGAAGGAGTACAAAGTATTTTTTGTTGTTTATAAGTTAAATTATCTCTTATTGGGGTCTCAATGTGGTCCTTACACCTAGGTCACCTTGACTGGAAAAATTCGTTCCTCGGTAGATCAAGAAACATATCATCGTACTTACAGTAGTGAGACATGTTGAACCAAACGTACACGCTTTTCTTTTTTATCATTAAGGAAGAGTTATGAAGACACCAAACAAAATTGATGAGAAAAAGGACGTATAAAAATATTATTGGCAGAGTTTCTGCGCTATAAAAACCTCAAAATTAACTTAGTCATTTATCAAACATCTTTCAGCAAAATAAGGTTATAAGTTGCAGTCCAAACATCAAATCTCCCTGAAAACATAAACGTACTCCAGGAGTGGAATGCGTATGTATTGACTATGACCGATTACTAAGTAAACAGCGGCATTGTCCACGTTCGGCAAATGATGATGCAAAGTCGATTTCAAGATTCATTGAAGTAACAGTAAATAGACTCTTTCGTTATCACCAATAATAACGAAAAATCTGAATAGGAAATTCATCAATTTAATCTTCATTTCTTCCCTATTCCCTTACGATAAAATAATATCTTAACAGATGTTGTTGTATCTTAACAGATATTGATATGCGGGTTGGGTTGCTCTTTTACGCTAAGTTGCAACTTTGCCGAGTTGTCTTAAGTCAAGTTGTCGCCGATCTTTCCTTACGCCGAGTTGTCGCCGAACCTTGATGACACACCACGAAAATTCGACTCCTCGATCTTGCAATCGCGCCGCAGGGGGGCGAAGTGAAAGGCAGAAAAAGGAACCCCCTCAAACAAAGCAGTAAAAACAAATAGGGCAAAACCCTTGGTCGCCGGGGCATTAAATCTGGAGTTCCTCTTACAAGCATCTCCCGCCTCTATTGCCCCCCGTTCAGACATGCTCTATCATCATCGATTCCGCACATAGCGTCTGAGTTGGCTCCATCCGCGGCCCTTGAGGGAGGGGGAGGCTGCAGAATGGCTAGAGAGATCCGAATCTCCGGAGCGAAGGATCTCTACGGCCGCTAAGAGCCTCGCTTCACGAGTCGTTGGTCTCCGATGGAGGGTCAGGGGGAGATTGAAAAGGAAAAAAATAATGCGCCGGGGCGATAAAACTTAGCAGAGGGAAAAAAACGGTCAGCTGCTCAACTGGAAATCTGTAAAAAAAAAGAGAGAGCCGAGCACCAATTTCGTAGCCAATGCGGGGCTTCTAAGTTTCAGCCATGCGAAATTTCAATTCTTTAGCAAGTGAACCGTTAACGCCGCCCTCGGAGTTTTGGAGCGGAGGGAATTATTGCGGACACATATCTGTTGGCACTTTTTCCTTGGAAAGAGAGAGAATTCCACAAAAATTGGGAAAATCCTCGATAATAAAAGCTCACGAAAAATGATGAAAAGATGCGTTTTCGGAGAGATCTTTGATTCCAGAAAGGGAATTCCGTAAGATTAAAATCTGAAAAAGTCGACAATAAACTGGGTTCGAGTTGAGTTAACAGAGCACAAAATGAAAAGCAAATGAGTGGTTAAATCTCAATGAGATTTAGAAAATTCAGCTCGGAAGACAGTACATCCTCCAGATTTACCACAAAATGTAGCTCCTCATTTTTTTCAAAATTGCTTTGCAATAAGTGACTTTTTTACTCTATGCACAACCTTTAAATCATTTGAGTTTTATGTTATGCTCAATATAAGAATAATGTAGCTTTGCTTTTCAACCATTTTTCTCCTATGTAGACGTAAGACCAAATGTCACTCAAACTTCGGGCTACAAAAATATTAATTATTGTCTTCTAAGGTTCGAATTCAAACTAAGAATCTTCTAAGAAAAGTAATATCGCTGTTCCTTCGAGGTACCATTAAACGTGAAGCTTCGCTGAATTAGGCGTAAGTATAATATGAAATAACAAACATTGATGAATAATGTAAATTACAATAAAGTCAAGATCTTCCTAACAACCCTGACAAGCTGAGCCTAAAATCAGCAAAAGATTGTTTTACGTAGTAAAATAACACTTCCATAATATATTTCTGATGATTTTTCTTTGTGAGAAAGCAATCGCTTTACTAGATTATTAATTATGATAAATGATAAGTACGTGATCTTTTCATTTCAAGATTAAAGACGAGTTCCTGCTTCCTGATGCAAGATCTACATATTTTTCCAAATACCTGAAACTATTTTTTTAAGAGTAGGAGGCATAATTGAAAATATTTTGTAAGGAATTTTACATACCAGATTTAAACAACAGAATATAAAGAATTTTAGATATATGCGTTTTAAGAAGTACTCTAAGAAATAAAACTTCACAAATACTTTTTCACAGATAAAAATTACATAAAAAGTATTTGTTAATATTTATTTCAAAGATACTTGTTATAGATGTTATTGTAGTCAAGCCTTCCACAATATTTGATTATATATGCGTTTTAAGATATTTAATGTGGTACGAAACTATTCAGATAAATCTAATCTAGCGTTTTGGATACGATATTTCGTGATAAATTAAACCCGATAAGATAACCATATGAACACTGACCACTTTTTCTTGCTTACCTTCTGAAATGAATGTTAACAGAATCACAATTAAATCTCCCCACTAGAAAAAATATACTTTACAAACCAAAAATAGAAAACGAATACGAGTTCTGACCAAGAAAGAAAACATCCAATTTCGAAAGCATTCTAGCTGATAAAAGCAATTTCCTCCTAGAATTTAACTTTCATACTCGGAGGCGCTCATTTTAAAGAAAAACAACCCGAGACATCTGAAATAATTTCCTCATGAGCTAAGTTCTCGCACCATTAAACATTCCAGCCGTTTTTCCGAGCCGAGTTATTTAAAAAGAAGCGAGCTATAATGAGCCCGAGACTCTTCCCGAGCAATTACTTAAGCTGACACATAAATTAATTAAAAAATATAAATGCGTGCCCTTAACCAATTACCATATATTATTCGGGGAAGAGAGAAAGAGAGCGGGAGAAGGAGACGGAGAAAGGGAAAGGGAGGAAGAAAAAGATGTAATATGGAATAAAGAGCCAGATCCTTTCGGAGAATTTTTTATCGCGAGGAAAAAATGCTTTCGGGATAAAATAGATAGAGAAATACTGGGGGCGAAAGGGTGAAGGGGAAGTTAAGAAGAGGAGAGCGATGGAAACATCAGAGATCGGCGTCAAAAAGGGAAAAGCGCTCCGAGTGAATGGAATGGGGGCGGGTAATAAAAAAGGGAGTTGGACAGCGGTTAGAAAAGAGTCTCTTTGATGCCAGAAAACGGAAAGAGAAGACTGGAGGGAAATGAGATGAGAGGGAACGAAAACATGCGGAAAGAGAATGATGATTCTGGGGAGAGATTAGGATGAAGAGAAAAGAGGAGCGTGAAGAATTGAGGTCAAGATAAGACTGATAAGAGAATTATCTGGTAATACGTGTAGACATCTATCCTGAATATATTCCTATCACAGCTAATACAGATTTCGAAGGCATCAGTCGACATGCGACAATGTAAAAACTCTATTACGTTACACAAGATAGGCTGCTTGAATGGAATTAGTTGTGAACGAAGATACAAGTAAAGCTGATATCTTATGGCCCCTGTCTGAACAGAAGATTAGTGACACAGTATGTCTCGTTGTTGTTCTTCTCGCCAAGTAAGTACAAGACGAGGCTGTCGTTTATTAGCATTACTTTTTAAAATATATACTGAGGAAACATTGAAGAATTAAAGATAATTAGGAGCTAGAGGGGAAGTATCGAAGTCAGAAAGATGTGGAGAATTCAGAGCTCCATATTAGCGATTAACAACTTAAATTCGCCATCAAATAGGTTATTCTATAGATGTGTCGAATAAAAGTCTCTAAATACCCTAACCATCAAATAATTTTATTGTTTAGAATTATTATTTAGGAATTTAGTGACTATCATTCTATTACTTTGCCATCAGCAGTACACCTTTATTACCCTTGGTTTTTCCAGCCTTTACCACTTCTGCATTCTGGTTTGTCTTTGATAGTGTTAGCGTGCTATCTTGTCTTATTTATTTTGCTGCTTACTATCGTTACTTCCATTTTATCTTCGGGCTTTGCTACTTGCTTACACTTTCATATTGTGATTATTTATAACCACGCTTAGTATTTATTTTATTACAAAAAAAATTATTTGATGGTCTGGGTATTTAGTGACTATTATTCTATTACTTTGCTATCAGCGGTATACCTTTATTATAGATGGATATAATGATATTGCTGCTGATATAATCGATGAACTGTGGCATTTCTAATCTTATCATAAGCCATAGAGAATACGATAAAACTGAATGAAACTTAACAGAGTAAATACAAAAATAAGCGTTAGATTCAATAAAGAGTGAATGTAAAAAAGACAGGAGGCGTGGCTAGCATGATAGGGGGCGTGACGTCGGTTTGGAAAAACGGAAAAGAAGGACGAAAGCGGAATGACTAACACTTAGATGAGAATATGAGAAGTAAGGGAAACAGAAAATAGCTGAAGACACGGAGATATATCCTAAGGATCTAGTAGAGTTTTACATGTAATTATGTAACTAAAAATTTGATCGGAAACCTTTTTCAGGAGGACAGCTAATTTCAGTTGACTCCAAAAGCGATTGATAGCACAAATGTTAACGAAGAAAAAGATAGAAAATAAAAGTGACAAAAGAAGTCCAAATAACGGAGATATGTACTTTTAGTAGAAAGAAACATTGAAATGTTTCACTGTGACGAGAGAAGCTACACCTAGCATAGTATGAATTTAGTTAAATTTATATTTCAACATATGCACTTGAGGCCTTATTTATGGTGACTGATTACACAACTCATTAGCAAAGTTTCCTTCCCAAATTGAAGCGATAATGCTACTCCACACATCACTGCTATTCTAAAATGGAATATCGTGCGATTACACATAATCATCCCAGAATACTGGCCGATTAAAATTACATCTACAGGCAAATATTAACCAGAGTGAGAGATGGAAACTTTATTAGATACATTAGCAAAACAAAGAAATATAAAACAAACGCGAGCCCATCAGTAACAAGAATGCAATTGGATTACAATCAAAACGCATAACCTAAAAATAAAATACGCTCCTAAATGGAAGCCTGGAAACGAATACGCAAAACAAACAAGCGACATAAACAGCGAAAATTAAAGAAACCCCACCGAAGACTCATAAAAACGCGGACCTATATCAACCTTGCGGGGTGTAATTATGCCGTTTATTTAAAGCCGCAACCTGTTTTTGCCGCATATAATTGAAACCGATAAAGAAAATGGATTCGAGTCAAAGAGCCAAAATGCGGGCGCGCCGAAGCGTAAATGAGGCTGGTCAAGTCGTGCGACCGCAACATCGCGAAACGGGGCGAAATTTTTCGCATTCCCTTAAAAATCTCAAACCATTAACTCTATTTATCTCGCTCCTCGCGGAATTCAAGAGCAGCTGCACCCAATTTGCGGTCTCGCGTGCCCCTCAACAATCAATAACGCGGATATCACACTCGAGCGTGGTATCAAACAATGCACGATTCGGTTCTCGGCGTATAATTAAGTAGCCGAAAGTAGCCGCGTGGAAAGACTGGATGGACAAAGAAGGCGACACAAAAACGGGGAAATGCGGCGGAAGCGTACTTTGTTGGCTCTGCGATTAACAAATACTGCTATGAACACTAAACGTAATTCAGCTTCAAATAACCGATTACTAAATTATTGCAACTAGCCAAGCATTATGCAAGGAAAAAAGAGACATCCTAAATTGTCATACAGACAGCTTCATCCATGGCTCGGACCAAAGGATTCAATAAACAAAGGGTCTGCAAGTACAGTATAATATATTAATTACATTGATATGAACTGTAATGGATTTATCAAGCTTCAATTGAGTAAATGTGTGGTACAATATAGGAAACCACTGGTACAAAATTAGGAAACCAGTTTTCTAATTTGTACCACTTGCAGATATTTATAAATTCAGAAATATTTTCCAATTAACGGTGTGATTTTGAATATAAAAAATATCAGATTCTCTGGGATACACCATAATTAACAAAATAAAATAGTTTCAATCACTTTGTAACTAACAATTTGAGCTATATAAAATAAAAAGCAAGAAGTTGTACGACATAGGTAACTCTCCCCTATTGAAATATAACGTTAAAAAAATCAAAAAATATCACATCGGAAAATAGACAGGAAAAACGTTTTCAACTCGGTTCCTTCTAAGTATCCATAGGGTTAAAACCTAAAAACGATTAAGTACTGATCTGATAGTCTTGAGCACTAATTTTAACATTAATTATTAATTCTAACTAACATTAGCTTAATTCAGCTTTGAATCGCCGGCTCAAAAATATTAACCAATAGTTACGACAATAAATAATGAAAACTTATAAAAATTAACAAATTTTAAAAGGATGCATAAAAAATTCTAAAAAGTTTTACAACTGATAAGAAAAATACGTTAGTTACTCAATTTCTCCTGATAGACTAAGGGTAAAAGCCGAATAATGACGAAATTCTAATATGATAGTCTTGAACACTGACTTTAACAAAATTTTCTATCACAATAATCTCTAAACGCTAGCATAATTCAGCTATGAATCACCGATTATAAAATTATTGCAGCTTGCCAAGAATTATGTTACGAACATTTTATAAAGAACGACAAACGACGTATTGAAAAATAAATAAATTATTGCATCGGAAAAGAAAGAAGAAAAAGTTAACTTAGTTCCTCCGAGATAGCATAAGGGTTAAATCCAAATAATGATAAAGTTCTGATATGATAGTCTTGAGCACTTATTCTAACAAACTTTTCATTCCTAAAACAATGTATTAACGGTAGCGTAATTAAGCTTTGAATCGCCGACTCTAAGATGAATTTACTTAGGAAGAATAAAATGAAAATTAAGAAAAAGGAAAAATAACGAAAAAACCTCGACGGTTGATTACTATGAGCATCGATCAGAACTCTTTAAATTTCTGATGAAGTTATTTCAATGAATTTTATTTACAGCCAAACTAGGGGCATTTTCCTGATTAACTAACTGAAGTTCCTGTTGTTTTTTTCAAAAAGGGCGTAAGATTAAATATAGCAGGCCTACTTGAAGAGAAGAGAATCTAAAGTTTCTCATCAGATATTTGTTCAATGAGAATAATTATCGAAAAAAATTTATTGTTATCATTTTTTCAATATTTGTAGCCTAACATCGACAGTGTGAATGACAATATTTATAGCTATTTCATTTGTTTATGAAAATTGCCTCAAGCTACTAATATGTATTTCTTTAACAAAGAACGCATTTAAATCAAGAGTAATGATATTTCGACGAATAAAGATATATATATTCATAGATTTTAAATCGTCTATGAGTGTACACCACTTGGGACCAAAAATAATTAATTAACTGACGTATACTATGCATGGGACTAAATTAAACATCTAATTTAATACGTTAAATTAGACGCGATGTATATTTTAAAGACAGAGACACATCTAGAGATTATAAATTTAATACATGAGAAAACCTCTTTTATTTTTGGAAGAAATCTTTATAAAATCTCATATCCTGATAGATACGATTATAAATATTGTTTCATTGAAAATCAAATAAAAACTACATATGCAAGACAAATATTTGCCTCGAACAAGAACACACGTTTAAAATAAATTAAATTCATTACGAGTGTCGAATCCACATTCGGAATTAAATGATAATTTCAGTGGGATTTGAATAATCATATAATTAACCGGAAATGTTTTATAAATATTTATATTAAAGTTAAATATATCAAAAAATAACTGAAGCTTATGATTAAGCGAGTTTGAGTAATGAATTTGAGCAATCCCCATCAAAAGCAGAATCACGATGTTATGACGCCTAATATCATTACATTTTTAATGAATTATTCGATGAAATCCTCGAACTCGAGCCGTACTATTCACGTTTGGAAGTCACAATAATGTTCAGATTCAGTCATTAAATATTCATAACATAACTACAAATTATAGTCAATAAAAAAGGCAACTAAACGCTTAAAGATTTTGCTTAATTTGATATCACTATTAAGCCAACACTTGCATGGAAACGAAATAGAACTGGACTTACTTTAAACCGATACTTTGATATGATCAACCACTAAGAATCACCGATTTCTTACTTCAGCCGATTAACATTCTTAAATCGACACATTAAACTATATGACCCTTCGTAATGGGGGGAACTGGGTTAGCCTTCAATTTTTCCTGTATTTGACGATGAACTGCTCAATAAAAGTTCAATATTTTCCCAAATAAATTAAAAATAAGCATGAAAAAATTCTTTTACGCAAATATATAACACAAAACTTAAGACCTCATTCACGTAGAACGGCAAACAAGGTATACTGGTTGGTGTAATACAGCAACACCACCAAAGTTTCCATTTGAACTTAGACGAAATACAGTAAAATTGATAAATTATCTGAAACTAATAGCCATTATGCTTCATAAAACAAATACAAAGACGACTGAAAGTTGAAAAAAAATCTTAATTAAAAAAAGAAAGAAAAAACGATGTTGAGGTAACTCAGTTTCCCGGCTAAAGCGTAATATTGATAGAATTCGAAGCCTTAAGAACTAATTCAATCAAAATTTTCATTCATAACACCGGTTCACTATATTTGCTCTCTATTGGAAACAATTTTAGTAAAATGAAATGATATTATTGATGGGAATATTAAATGAAGATGCAAAGATGAAGTTTGAAAAAGGATAGCATATGAAAACTTCACGAAGCAAAGGGAATAGATGACGAAAGATCTAGATAAAAATATCAGGAAAAGACTGATAAAATCCTAGGTATGGATTCTCCCACGATATGGGTGTGAAACATGGACTTAAACAAAGGAGGAAGTAAAACCACTGGAGGAATTAGAGATGCGGGTGTGGCAAGAGAGTGGAAAAGTAGGTTAGGGTGATAGATAAACAAATACGGAGGTTTTGAAGTTGGTTGGGGAGGAGAGGGCTTTAAGTGAGGTAATTGAGCATCAACAGAGAAAATGGAAGTGTCAACTATTGAGAGCAGAGCGACTACTAAAGGAAGTAATTAAAGGTAGAATGCAAGAAGAAAATGGAGGGAAGGCAAATATAAAGGATACCAGATGGCATAAAGGGGGTAAGTAATCAAGAAGTGAAGTAAATAGTGTTGAATATGAAATATCGAGGCACATGAACCTACAAAATATCAGAACACTAATTTATGTATCGCCTACGCGAATAAAACTGTATGATTCGATTTTCAATACTAATTTCAGTTAACAAATGGTACTTTCTCACTCATGTATGTATTAACATTGATAATTTAAAATCGATTGTGGCAGGCTTTACCGTGTGGAAATCCATAACAGAGGATGTTAAGAATAAGGTTTAACAATATTTGTTAAACCTTATTCTTAGCATCCTCTAACATTGATAACCTTTACGACATATTTCGCTCTTTTAAATAATATATTTAAGACACTAATACAACATTAATTATGCTACTTATTGAAACCGGGATCTGGTCCTGAATGATAAACAGTGGCTAGCGTAAGGTCCTTTAGGGCATGTTTAGGGCAGAGTCCAAAATATGAGCGGGTTACCATATTCTCCAACCTACCACGTAGTTAAGTCTTCATAATGGAATACACCAAATCCCACGGGATCGATTCCTTTAGAATTCCCACCGCAAATTCGAAAGAAACACGCCCTACGTTTCCGCCCAAAAATCTCCCAAACCCGCCGATAAACCCCATCGCGACCGCGATAATCCTCAAAAACTTCCCAAGATCGCAAAACACTCGAGTCGGCCTGCACGCGCTTTCGTCATTTATATAATCCCGGATAAATATCCCTTTGACCCTCGCTGAAACCACATCCCGAAAGCAAACCACTAGGCTAGGCTGCAGAGCGCGTGCAAGTGATGTCTAGGGAGAGAGATGGAGAGAGAACGGTAGTGGAGTAATGAGGGGTAGCGGGGCTTAATGGAGTGGTTCTGGGGATTCAGGCGCCATGGTGGCGAGGGCATACCGCGGTCAACCAGAGAGAGGGAGCGGAGCCGGACAATTTAGCCAAGGGTGAGGAGAGGGAAGCTGTGTTTCCACTGTGAGGGAGAGATGTTTCCCCTGCGAGGCTTGCTATATTGGTATTCCCGTGACCGGACATAACCCCACGCGACAATGCGCACATGACAAAAGCCCACATTGATAAAAGACTACAATACAGACTTACTACATTAGCTGAAGTAAGTATTACCAGGGAATGATTAAAATAAAGTAAATGGTGGAAACCGGGTCATTTTGGACCCACTCCCTGTCTCTTATTTTTCCGAATTCAGAAACTTTGATCGACAAAAACAAAAATTAAAATATCACAAAAAGGTTTCGTTACATTTTATGATTGAAAATAAACTATTAATAAAGCAAATTAAAACTTTCACGAGTCTCAGGCTTACTCGCTTCGCGTCAGAGTCATACAGAGTCCAATCTGAAGAATCTTCCTCTTGTGGTCGCACAGGACAGGGGCTATAAAGGGGCCATTTTGGAGAGTAGCATTCAGTTTATCTTTGGTTTCTAAAACCTTTTACAACAATAGAACTTCATCTGAAGAGAATCCTTTAGTCGTAACTGCGTTTATCGATCGTAAGCTAAAAATTATCGCATTAATTGAATTAGTTCCGAGAAATCCAGAGGAATTTGACCAATTTGTCGTTTATATTGCATATAGATGTATTTTATAGAGGGATACTTAAGAGTAAGAAATACAATTTTGAGCATAACATTGAAAATATTCGCAAAGAGTCAAAAAATCAAAGAAGACCAGATATCAGCTATTTAAGTTATTGTTATTGCATAAATATCGTTTATAACTATTATTATCGTAGATTGTACGTTATCAAATATTATTCATTGTACAGCTAACAGCATAAAAAAGTTACCACCTAAGATGCTACCAGCATAACTCGAGAAGGGCGAGTCTTTCAGATTCTCTGTTTTGAGCGCGCTTTTCGTCTTCCTCTTTATGCCTGGCACGTTTTGAAGGCTTTTGTGATGATATATATTTTATAAATACTCGCTAAAAGTCATTGCTTTTGCTGCGGTAGAAGCAGTATTGTATTATGAAATAATTAAATTCGTATTTCGTTAAATCGGCTCGAATATCAAGCGTAATTCGCTCTTCTTCTTAAAATATTGGACAAGAATTACTTTGGCTGCTCATAGTTCGTCCTAACATATATAATACATAACATTTTCCATCAATGCAGATTTATAATGAAACCGGTTATTTCAGTTAATGCTCCACATGCCCGCAGGATGATCGTTTTCGCAAAGATTATGCTTAATTATGATACGATAATTAAGAGAATATGAACTACTGTAAATTAGGTCAACGGAAGTAGGAAAGATAAGAAAAAAAACGTATATTATAAATATAATAATGGTGTTGCAGATTTGTGAAAAATAGTTAAGTAAAAAATACATTTAAATTGACTATCCGCGAGCCCCCATAAGGCTTATTGCAGAAAATGTGAAACACTCAACTATCTAAATAATTTACATATTTACGCACCTTATACGATACGTAAGATGATAACAATATAAACCATCTGTACTCGCTATTATCTCGCGGTAATATTTTCACCAACTGGCTGTGAAAATAACGATCGTTGAGAATAGGGATCATGTCGTCGCGTATTTCGTCATGTAAATCACAGCTAAGGAATATCTTTAATAATTATTGTCTTTACATAGTTATATTCTTAAAAGATACCCAGCGGAGGGCTCCTATCATTTTGGACTCACTGCTATCTAACCTGTAGTCTCTTAACAAACAGCTTTATATTTTCCGCGCGAGAAATTCTTTTGGGTAATGAATTTAGAAGGACTAGTCGTGCAGAGTCGAGCAAAGTGCAAAAAGAATTGAATAATATACTTGTAAATATTGAATTCCTTTATTTAAACTTCGGTCAAAAATTTTAAAATGCTAAAACGATTAAGAGTTTCAACATAGAAAATAGGTATGGGCCAACAGCTTTAGGCTGTTACAACTCCACTCTAAATATTCGCACGTAAACGCTCATGAATGAAAAATATATTTAAAGCTATTGCTAAGGATCTCTGTGGCAAGCCTACCTTTTGGTGCTACGTCTGCTTTTAATGTTTTTGTCTACATAACGGTTAATCGGTAGCATGCATACCTTCCTTCTCAAGAAAACAAAGGGAGCTTCTCTATGGGGGTGAGAGAGGAAAGAGAATGGGTCTTCAATGAAGAGGTCACAGGTTACTTCCGTCTTCAGTGCCTCTAATTTTCGAGGCATCGTTTAAGGGTTTTGTATGAGAGAGAGAATTGCCTGAAAATGCCATTCTTCGTCATGGATGGTGATATAAAGAAAAGTTCGTCGAAGAAGGAATATGAATGGGTTACTTCATGGTGACGATGATAGGAAAATAAACAATGGGAATACGGAATATTTTATGCTTACTAAGAAAAGAATGTTTGTTCTCTTCAACTCTAAGACATACATCTAAAAAATATGAAGATAATGTGGTAAACAGGCTCAGAAGTGATGTGCAGAGATCCTGGAATGTTGGCTATTTATAAGATTGAGAAAACGATTCAAGCCATTTTAAGACAAAATAATGCAGGTTAGAGGGTGACCGGAAAAATATGTTTTCAATGCTTCAGCCAGAGGGAATGTAAATTAGATCAAAGATTCGAAAAAGTTCCGATTTTTGCGGCAGTTTGCAAGTTTCATTTTCCTAACATACTGAATTAGGTTTTATGTGAACTGACTTCTAAAACGTTCATTTGCATCCAAAATTCATAAACCATTAACAATAGACCTATCATAGTCGAAATTATTTATTATCAATGTAAATTTATTTTGCTTCGAAAATTATTGGCATAGGGTAGGATATAATCATGTAGGCATATAAGAATATGCATACCATGTGCATACATTCATGCATACAATTAGATCTTCCGCCAGTTGATCCCATACAAATGTCGAGCTATTCACACATTTAAATTTCTGCAACTTCAAGATATCGTAAATGTCTTCCTTATCTTTAAACCAAGAAGTTTTAAGGAAGAATAGGTGAGGCTTGGAAACCAGCATTAAGATTCAGCAGTATTCAGATTCTCCTGATATATTTCCCAAGAAAGGAAGCTTTATCCATCTTATTTAAGAGTAATCATAGATAATATGTACGAGATGTCAGTATTTCTAGTGCTTTATTCAGTGATCGCTGATGGACTAAAATGGCCTCTCCTTAAAAAAAGAAAGGGTAAAATACGAAGGCTAAATTTTAATTATTAAACAGCATTTACCGATGTAAGGGCAACTCAGGTGGATTACGCCTGATTTAGCAGTTTTCCTAAATATAATTTTCGTAAAAATATAGTCATAGCTCAACGACTATAAGGAATGGTGGAAATAACTAAGGAAAAAGATTCACAACTTCTTACATAATGCAGTTTCACCAAGTAACGGCTTCTTCAATCAATTGGAATTAAAGGAAATTACTCAGAGAACTAGGACCAAAGAAAGCTGCATCCATTGCGAAGGAAATTGATTCCAATCATTGGGAGGGGGTAATCTGAAGATTATTGACATTCTGGGCAGGCAGACGTTTAGAACTAGTTCCCCTTAATGGATAAAAAAAGTTTACCTAAATATTGTGACCGGGTGTAATCGTTAAAATTACCTACGCTATACGAGTATAATTTTATCATTGAGATTCTTCAAGGGATCTGAGAAGAGCCCACAAATGCTGTCGACGGTCTCCCAGACTGCCCATGTCTCGGACCGTCTATGCTTTCAGGAGTAGAATTAAGCATATATTAACCGTAGAAAGATCACTCCCGAAGAAATTTAAGCTTCGGAGCATTCTAATTCCAAAATTACGTTCTCAATATTTGCATTCATCTCTTCAGGCTTTTTCTTCTAACCAATGATTTTCATAAACCTTCAAGATACCCTTAGAAATCAATCAACAACAGAACGGGAAAATTTAAGAAATAGCTATTTGCGTAAACTAGCGTTCCTTTGGTTCTTTTTCATTACTATCATTGAATGTATAGTGTTTTTAATCCTTCTATCCCATTAAATGTTAAATACAGTTATTAGTTTCGTAGATTTTAAGAACCTTAAATATTAATATAAAAATACTACCAAGAGAAAGTGAATAGATTTTTTCTCTCAGAGTTGATGATAGCCAAAACGTTAAACTCATCTTGATTCACTTATAAAATTTGGTAGTCGATCTCATCTGGTTTATAAAATACAAAATAAAGATGTCATTTAAATACGTATTTAAAAACAACTATAATAGCCATTACTGTAACACACACGCAATAACTTGCCCATCCTGCGTCGAGTACTAATAAGTCATACTCTAGCTAAGTCTGAAATTTGGTTAGACGTCGATTAACATTGTCATGCAAAAGTCACAATTTCACGGATAGCGGTCTTATCATTTTTCGTAACTGATAAAATAAAAGATGGTCTTCTTAAAATACTGAGAACTTCGAAATAAACAAATTGTAATACTCTTCGGAGTCGATTGGTGGATCAGTAAATAGCTAAAAAATATGAGAGAAGTAACTGTAAGCCCGTTACTCTGAAACGATAAGGAATCCATGGATCAAATTTTTAGGACGGTAGTTTCATCAAGCGATTTATGATTATTTTCATTCAATCCACATCAGATAAAAGTGAGATTTCGTAGCTTATAGGCTGAAGAACATACAACATTTCTAATCTGATGCTCTGCAGTCCCACTTTATGAGAGGTGTATTTCTTCGAGTCATTCTTCTAATTGCGAGCTAAAAATTATACATATGTCAGAGAAGGCTAGTGGACACATTATTTTAGATAAAATCAAAATGAATCGAGCAAATTGCAACCTGTCCTCCTCTCCCAACGAGAAAGTTTTTCCTTTCTATTCCCCTTTGGCAACTAAGGGTTTATTTTGTCCTTCTCCCCCACCTATTTTGTTTTGTCCTGTTTAACAGTTTTCCAAGAATTCTACCCTTTCACCTGCACACACACTTTTGTTCCCTTTCATTCTTTCTTATTTTTAAAGGCACACGCCATATGGAGGATCGCGTATTTATGTAAATGTTGAAGATGGTGCTAGTAAACGTCAAAGCTAATTGTGAGAATTTGCTACAGTGTTGTTATAAGGATAATTTAATTTTACAAATTCTTGGATTATATAATCTATAGAAGTCACGAGAGTAAGGGGAAATGGTAACCTAGAAAAGATTATTCCTTATTTAAATCAATCGAATGAGCTTTATCTTTGGGGAACTCCATAGGTAACTAAGCACAAGGAAATAAATAACTTTGTCAAAGTTACACGACTTTTTGTGTGGAAGATGTGGAACTTTTATTTCCTTGTGTTTATTCCTTAGTTATTTCTCTTCATGATAGAACGCTTTTCAATTGGGAAAGTTAAACGAAAGGGTTGTAAAAGCAATCAAATTAAATTATAATAATCCACCGAATTATGCAAATATCTTATGTATAAAAATTCAGCCTGCATATGTTTGTGCCCGCAAAACTCAAAAATCACTTGGTCGATTGACTTGAAATTTTTATAGAACATTGCATTCAAATATATATATATACGAAAGTGTTTATATTGTAAAAAATGGTGACACTTCGTCCTTGCTTCGATCCCAGACGAGTCAAAGCATTTCCGCAAGAAATACAAGTAAAGTTCATTTTTGTCGCTGCATGCTGCATGTCTGCTTCATTTCTTTTGCAAAATTAAATTAAAAATAATAGTCATACGAGATTGAGACAAGAACCAATAGCAGATTAAATGAATAGAAAACCATATTTTGGTCGTTTATTGTTGTTTCCGAATTGAATTTTCGAGAATTTTACGGAATACGAAAAGTTTTGTGAGTATAAACAACCGGTCCCCCAGACGACAAATGCCATTGTTGAATCCGAGATCCTGCGTTTTGGCCTATTTGAAATTAAGAAGAAGAGAAAAGTTGCTGGTTTCGTTCACATTGATGAGCATAATCAATCGTTGGAAGTGATTTAAACGATCGATTTTCTAAAAACGAAATGTGAGTTAATTTGATACCGAATGTTGTATTCAGTTAAATTCATTTGTATTGCTTTAGAAATGATTTAATAATCTGTTATCGAAAATTAAAGTGAGATTGACTTTGATTGCTGCATTCAATTCGATTCATTTCTTTAGTTATATTCCAGTCAATCGTCGTCAAATTCAATAGTACGCGTTAACACACCAAATGTTGCGGCAGATAATGGATAGTAGTAAATGATTTTTATATAAATAACGAAAATTCTCCATCCAAACGCGAGAGCCGAGCAAGCGTAACGTACCATGTTCTCCATCTTTCTTTTCTCTCTCTCCCTTTTCGAGAGAAAGGCTCGCCGGCCCAAAATTTGGACTTAGAATTTCTTGGTGGGTCAGGGGTGGTAACTTTTTTTTGCTGTTAGCTGTACCATTATCGTAAATTTATTTATTTATTCCATATGATTAAAAATAGCCAATTTGACTAATTACAATGAATAATAATAGAAATCGAAAAAAAATATAAAAATTGTTTAAATTTTAACAAGGGCAAAGTGATGAAACAAAAAAACAAACAACAAAAAGACTTAATAAATTAATGCCCATATATCAGTTAAAAGAAGAAAGCAGCGAATTAATAGGGGAAAACAATTCAAGAGAAGGGTTGAGAGACAAGAAAAGCATTAAAACGTTTTGGGATACGATAGAAAATAGACCTTTGAGAGATGAAAAGTCGGAAATGAGTTATGGCAACGGACATCGGTATTGTTTTTATCACTGTGGGGTTCTATCGTGTGGGGCTCCATCGTGTGGGGTTCTGTCTTGCGGACATTTTCCGTGTGAGGTTATGCCATGGAACCTGGTATTCCGCCGGGAAAGGGAGTTGAATGAGGGGTTAAACTTCGCTCGGTTGGCACTCCCGAGTAAGTAGGAAAAGAGCCAAGGAGACTTGGACACCCGCCCGCGAAACCCTAAAAAGGGTGTCGATAAGGGAGTGATCGTGTCCGGAAGGAGGGGTAATACGCGTCACTCGGGGAACTTATCGCGACATCGGACAGCTCCTCATGGTTCGCTTGGGTTTAAGACGAACGATTCCGACGCCTGTCAGTAGGTTATGAAATTGTTGAAGGTCCATCGCGCTCCATGACTGGAACGGAATCCAGGGCGACGTCCAAAAATGATGATTGAGTGTCAAGGGGAGACGTCTTCCCCGTTTGACGATCTCGACGAAAAATAACCTCGTGAGAAAGTGCTCCATTTCCTGATAAACAGATAAATTTATTTACTAATAATGTTCTTATTCTACCGAATATATAATGAAAATCTGGACAACCGAAACGATGAATAACAGAGAATATCCCTTAATTAATATTGGCTTTCAGAATTTAATCCTAATATAAATTTATACTACTTAAATATATTAATTTATATACAACATACTGCTTATATTTAAATACAGAACAAAAACCAAGGCAATCCATACAATCCAAAACAGACAAATTCCTCGAGAAAATACTGATTTTCAAAACTTAGTCCTAATTTAATTTAAAAGGAAAATTAAAATATTGGGACATCCCTCATGATTGGTATACACTGACTTAAAATTCATTTAATAGTTAAAATGTTGTTAATATATCTGTTATACAGGAAAATATAATATTTTGCTGAATGATGAGTAGATTTCCATCATAAGCTTTTCCGAAACATGATTATTTTTCTTTCGAAGACGGATGGATATTTCGAGAATGGATACTAAACACATATAATACTTCATGGAAGAGAGATTCGGAAAGGATTCCTATTTTTATAAACAACGACGGATTTATCCAAAAAGTCTGATTATCATAAATCTAATCAAGGGAAACTTTAAAATAGTGCATAATTCAATTGGGAAAAATAACTCGAAAAATTTTAACATCTCTGCATCTAGCCACATCTATTAACTATTATTATAAACTTAATTACGTATACACTCTTACGGTATACATAGATATCCTAAAAAAAGACGGTAATAAAGCCATACTTAATAATATAATGGGATATGATTCCTGATTTATAGTTGCAAGCTTTGCAAGATTGTTTTTAGCGTCAATAAAAACGTAGCCGGTTCAAAAACCATTAATTGCGGGTGCTGTTTAAATTTCCTAATAACACCTCGTGGAGGCAAAACTGTGCTTATATATACGACACACAACTGTTAATATAGCTCAGTGGCAGTAGTAATATTTTGTTTCATGGTTTATAACAGCTATACAACAATAATTAAATATTCTATGAATGCATTCACCAAAATTTATTATCAGGAGGGATATATCAAAATTATTTTCCATTATTTTCTACTAAACATCGCCAAATAAGCTCCTCACTTAAACGAAATATGTCAATTATATACATGATTACGATAAAATGCATAGAATAATTTGATTTCTATAAATAGTAACTGAATAAATTTTGTAAATTCAATTTGAACACCACAATAATGCGAATAAAGTTCTCGCATATGACTCGGATGAACATTTTCTAGATGAACCTCTGTTATATAAGTATAGCTGAACATTCAAAATTTAATAATATATATAATACAGCACAGACGCGCAAGATAATAAAAAATTACCATCACTTTATCCTAAATACTCAAAAACCTTAGACTACCGAAACTAATTGGTTCCGAGATAAATCTGAAAATCCACTAAGAGTTGTGCGCACTTTTCCGCAATACGTCTTCACCAATTTCGCGCAGCACGAATTTCGTGAAGTCCCCCATTAATTTTGGCAGCTACTTTGGGACCCTCTCCAAGAAGACCGAGACGCGGAGTGATATCTCCCGGGTGGAGAGGCGCCGTCGGCCGCGAAGCGAAACATCCGACTCGCCGGAAATACGCGGCTAAAACGCGCTCCGGCTTCCTATTTTCTGCCGCTAATTACCGCCGCACGAGGACGGCTCATTTGACATCGTCCCTTGAGTTACTCTTTATGCGCTCGGGATACACTCGTGACGACCAAAATACTGCGCTGAGGCCAAAACGTATCCTCTCCATTACAGCCTACGTCAACATTCAAGATCCCTCTCTCGCGAGAAGAAAAATAACCGCATGGGCAGGAAACGAGCAATCATAGTAAGATAAACACCTCCATTAAATACCATCCCGTAAGACTTCCATTTAAAATACTTAAATTATGAAACTGAAAATACACTTAATTTCTAGTGAGGAAAATGTTGGAAAATTATTCGCGAAGTAGCAATAACAAAAGCTCCTTAAATATTACAGGAAGAACGTTAGGTAACAGTAGGAAAACTTCGCGACAATAACAGACAAAACTAAACAAAAAAATAACAGACCGCGACAAAATGACAGTAATTTGAGCTCCAAAATTAAGTTCATCCATTTTAGACCAAAGTTTGATGAAAATGTAGGATTTTGCAACAATCTCTCAGGATAGAATCTGCTAATGCCACCGAAATTTAAAACTAAAATATCCTTTTAAGAAGAGGAAAACTAGGAATTGGATAGAGAGCCAATAAAGCTGCTGAAACGACTGGAATACTTAACGGTACAAATTCATAAAAAAATATGGAGGAAAAATTCCCTCTAAGTTAAAACGGCATTATATTAAAATCTTAGCCAACCATAAGACATTACCTAAGAAATGAAAAATGACTAATCCAAACTAAAACATTTACAAGCAATATTTAGTGGCAAATGTTCCAGAAATATCAGTATAGAAATGTGTTTTATTAATCCATGAAGAGTCGATCTAGTTTTTATTAGGAGCTAATTCTTGAGTCATAAAACTTTGAATATCGGCTATTCTGAAATCTGAATATTAATATTTCAGTTTTCTATTCAACGTAGGATAGAAAACACCTTTACATGGGGTCGATTTTATTTCAAGACAGTGAAGCCCATCTTTATACGCAACGCACTATCAACAGAATCTACCTTCAGCAGTAATTAAACCAAGTACTTCAACAATCGCTTAATGAGGGGGCTGACCTCAAAACCAATAAAGTCGGCAGATAAGAAATTTTGTTAGATTTAACACAGCTTATCCTAAATATATCCCTCACACTAATTAAGTAGATTGTTTCACTTTAATTTTCCTGTTTTTCTACAATAACTCCATTATTGATAAAACTCAGAATATGAGTTTTAGTATCAATGGAGAGATCTGCATACCAAGTACTTCAGCATTACAGGATGTCATCATGGACTTCCTGATGCATAATATTTTATAAACTAAAGCTTAAATTAGAGCTTCTGCAGATCTTTCGGATACTGAATGTTTTTCCTTTGAAATGACCGTCCTTCCTTAATTTGCCGCCAGGATGGGTTGCATCGCCAGACACCGGCTACTTCGGTAACAAAATGTCTAGCTTAATTAGACCGATGAAATCATAGTCTCTTACGTCACCAAAATGAATCAGAGCAACCATTACATCATCTCTCTAAAATAAACTTGGCTTTTAGGCAGGAAGCTCCGATACTTAAAGAAAGTGCTTGAGAAAAATCTAAACTGATCAAGGTTCTATAGCTTAAACTACATCCTTACCCGCCAACCTGTAAATTTATACCCCATAGTATTCAAACAGTAGAAAAGGAAAATTCATATCATGGTAACAGATAACTTCTTCAATGACAATAAAAATGAAACAGATTCCTATTTTATACTTAGTCGTCGATAAAAAGCTATGAGATCCTCATTATGATGGGCCAATTAGTAATGATAAGACACACTACGATAAAAACAAAGATGATGAAAATCCTGATGAATAACCCGCTTGAACTAGCATCTCCAAAATTAAAATAATACGAATAAATAAATAATAAAATAGATGAATATGTTCTGAATGGTTTAAATTATACTAGTTCTTCTGTTTAAGAATATACTCTATTTTTTCCTTATTTAGCTTATAAATATTCGAATTTTTTGGCCTAATAATTTTTGCTGTAAGATATTTTGTGAGTGTTTGTAATCATAACGCAATTATAATTGCATAATTTAAGTTGTACTAGAAGGAACTATTTCCTGCTTAATTCAGAACGAAAACAAATAAATGAAAATACTATTTGGGAAGATTTCATCAAAGATTGATGGCTAACAAATTATGCTTAAATACTGCATAGTTTAAAAATACTAGGCAATACAATATAGCCGAGAAATCCGTATTAAGCTGAACTTTTCCTCACGTGAACGACAGATAGCAAAGAAAGATTTACTAAAAGTACATTATATAGAATATGTTTAAAGGATAAAACCTACAACTTTATTATATAGAATACCTACGCTATAAATTATGCTCCATGAGAAATCCTACAGTATATTCCATCAACATGATAGCATCATCATCAGAGCATTGCATAACTGCTGTCAAGTATTCAGCCATTTTAATAAATATGAAAGTTGATCAACATTTGACCCGAAAAGAATACTCCAAGTTCTTGAGGAATGCCTACCTAAACCAGTACAAAAAACCCCACTCGAAGAAAACTTTAAGCCCCAATCCATCCCGACTAGACCGCCATACTCCGCACAACACCAGCGACAAAAATATCCGACTTCGCTTCATCACGATCCCAAAATCCCCGAGTGCATCGCCGGACAGAATTAAGCGCCACTTTTGCGGTTCTATTCAACCTGATGTAATGGCCCCGCGTCACTTCGCCGCTCGTTTGTAGATGCTCCCCAAACTCGTTTTGAAGGACTAGTGAATCGTAGTTGTCCCGTTCCTTCGCCCTCTATAACATTCATCATAACGCTAAACCGAGCGGGAACACTCGATTACTCCGCCGCGCTCGATCGACCGGAAACGTGACAAATCCATGAGATCGCGAGCTACGGCATTATGCGAGAGAGACGAGAGCAATGCCATTTGCGGAGCTAGTGTTCATTCATCACCATTCATTATCCGGTAGATAATCCTGCCAAAACAGTCATTGAATCGAGGGGAAAGAAATCGCGGTGCGCCGCTGCAAACATGCGGCTGAACGGGGGCCCGGAAAGTACGGTCGCGGATCGTGTCACTTGGTTTAAAAACGGCTCTAGTATCTGCTGCTTGCATGCACGCTTCCTATTGAACGTCAAACGTAATAAATTGAGGACTCGATGTGAGGAAGAAAAATGCGGATGATTTCCAACGATTCGACGTGAAATGTCATAATATTTTACCTGTCCCATAACTCTGAGAAATAGACGAGGTAAAACCTAGAGGATAGATAAAACGGAAGAACTAGAGGCAAAAAACAGAGGAGTACATGAAGCGATGTATACCTATCATTTTTCCTCAATGGGCGATTTAAACAATCAATAAAAAAACAAAGCTATAAAACAGAAAATTGAGGTGACCAGGGGAACTTAATGCTTGCATGATAAAAGAATTCGAAAATTAGTAAGTCGACAATAAAGATATTCAAAAAATGTAATACTTCTATGTTACGTCTACTTTTCAAGCAGTAAATTAATAAAAAATTAAATTCTAAGAAATATTAAAATACAATATTTTGCAAGATCTTCAAATGTTATTTCTAGAAAATTTTAGCCAAGATATACAGGATAGTGTCTCAAGTTTAAAACATACATTTTAAGTTACTCTTATCAAATCTGAAGTATACGGCAAACTCGGTATTTAAAACACTATTCATCAAGTAAGGATCAAGCAGGCCGAATACAGGTTAAACCAAAAAATGGATATTAATAGTTATTCATCACAGACTAGGTTCAAAGTCAAGTAAAGTCAACTTTATTCTCGAACAAACAGACGAACAGGCGTTAACATATTTCTTTAGATACTAAATAGTACCGTTTTAAAATACATAATTCAAGATATGGATAAAAACTCAACGGCAATTCTCAGGCTTGATAATCAAAAGAACTTCTAAATTATTACTTCAATTTTTATTCCAAAGCAATCCCATGACAACAGTTTTTCGAATAATGAAAATAGAATCGTCATTGAAAAAACTATCGTCTCAATAATCAACCACAGATTTTATTTAATAAACTAGTACCTTACATAAACAACATAAATGCAATCTCATTATCTCTTGGGGTTTCTAACGTTAAACATACTGCGATAAATCCTATAATTTTAATGCATATCCAGGAGGAATTCCGTGTTTCACTTATGGAAAAACTAAATTATCCACATAAAATAATAAAAAATATCAGAAGTAGCAGTAAAAAATACAGTTCAGACAGTAAATATTCCACATATGACAATGAACGAAAACACGAGAAGCACACGAAAATAAACAACATACCATAACCATGAATTGGGGCAAAAATCAGCGTTACATTTTCTAAACATAAATAAACAACACTACCCATCTGCATCCAGCAGACAACATTTGAATGAAAACCTGGAATTCAGACCCGAGTTATCACCTACCGAAATCACAGAATCAACTACTGCCGCGTTCAAAACATAGCCCAAATCATCATAAATCACGAGCGCGAATAAAATATCGAACGTGGTCTTTAACGCAAACAATGATGATCAATTCGCAGTCGCACAGGAAAAAAATCCAGCCATCGATAACGTGCAGTTGAGAGTGCTAATTCCCAAACTAATTTGCAGTCGCGGCCCAGACCACACGTAGAGCATGCAATCATATCGAACATGTGAGCATAAAATCGAGCGCTGCAGTAGGCTGTATCCCCTCGCAAACAAAAAATGATGCATCTACATCGCGGCGCGGGTGATCAGTCACATCGGCGGTGGGAATAACCGATGTTTTATCGCTGTCACTCGTAATTTGCACGCAGGGGGTAACGAGAGAGGAGGAAGGAGAGATTCGACGAAGCCAGTGAGGAATTCGGATTAGGGATCTCGGCTGAAGAAAACAGAGATAAATTATTGAACAAGCGAAAAGGTAATCCATAACTAGAATAAAAAAGTTCAACTAAATTACATAACGAACGATAAAATAATGTTTTGAAATACTCAACGTCTTGCAATTCTGGGAGAAAGTATAATGTATAGATTTACATGTTTTATGCCGCCGCAGATATTAATCAGCTGTACCTAACAGTTCTCGTGGGAACTTATGTATCTACTGAAAATTTACGATACATCTGTATCTCTTACCATATACTCGTATTTACTATATTCTTATAATATAATAATTTTACACAAATAAAGTATGTAGCTTCCATCAAAATGACACTAACAATTAAAAAACGCATTTCTTTAAAAATTGCAATGAAATGTACATAAAGTAAAATAAATATACGTAAATGAAGAACATCCTTTCCACAAACAAACAAATTTTCACAAATTCAGAATTCAATTCGATAAATCTTTTCAACTTTTAGAGAAGTTATTCTATCTATTTTTGTATGCGACAGTTAACTCTACGCTAAAATAAATAAACATTAATGACTACATAAACATTTACTCTCGCAATATGTTTTAAAAAATCAAGGAGCACTGTGTAGTAATGCTAAAATTTCGGATAGTCATTTCGTTTGTTTCCCAACACGTGATCTGACCGACAAAAACAAGTTGAAAAAAAACGCTTTCTTGTTAATGATAACTACAAAATGAATCCTATCGACCTCGACTTTGTATTCATTTTCAAAAACAAAAGAACTCTGCCTTTATTCCACAAATGAAAAATGACGCCCTTTGACAATGACATGACTATGACCTGTTTTGACGTGTTCCAGTCATCTTCAGGGGTGATTTTCAGATGACCTGAGCATGTCGAAACCAGCAGTGTCAGTTATTATATGAGGAATAAAAACAAGGTTGCTTATCAGTCTCGAGTTCATGAATATTGTCTACTATTATTGCTTTGCAAATCTGAAGACCCGGGTTCAAATCCAGGTTAAGGCATGTTGTTTGCAAGTGAAAAATGGGTTAAATATAAGAATGGCCATCCTTGAATAGAAAACGCTCAATGAATAAAGACGAAATTATTATTATATTACTTCATTACCTCAGGATATTAAATGAATTTGTTTAAATGTTTTATTTTTAGAGAAAACTACGCTTCTCAATTAAAAAGTACCAATATGAAATAAATAAGATTCTGCATTTGATGGTGGATTTTTTTTGGGAGTTGGTTTAGCTATTTCATATTTACAAGGATTCTTTATTGCAAAAATTGTACAAAACCCAAACACAAATACACTACAATTATTAACAGCAATAAATAACAAGTCTTATTTCCTCAGTTCTGATGATGCGCCGAAACTAACTCAACGTTGCGTCTTTGTATTGTAGTTTTGTACAAGTTTTGCAGTAAAGAATCTTTTTTAATCTAAATGAATATTACAAAAAACCAAGCGCAGTTCTGGGAATCAAAACATTATGATAAGAACATAGGATTGCAAAACGTTTCTCCTGCTTACATTACCTCTTACTTGATTAAAACGTAAGGAAAGCACCGCCGATTAATACCGCACTAAAACCCGCACCCTCCTTTTAAAATAACACCGCCAACTATGGGAAATGAAATCACGAAATACCTCCGAGACCGAATTACTTCGAAACCGCTAAGTTATCAAATCAACTCGGGTCACCATCAATGTTTGAAACGAACACTGCTGCATGATGGGAAATGCTTCACGCGCAGCCACGGTAACGCGATGACGGACGTGACAATGGGATAATTGGAAAACGAGATTCGTCTAAATGCAAGTTTAATACGACACCGCGCTCTCATTTGTTTCCCAGCCGCAAAATTATCGAGAAAGACTATTTCGCAAACTCCATTCGAATAATTCTATACGTTCGGCCCTGCGTGAAAGGTTAATTCGGCGTAAAGATGAGCGTAAAAACAAGCCGCTGTCTCGTTGCGTGTCAAAGAACTTTAATTCCGACTCCGTTGCTTTACTGATATTAGCCCAGTTCCTGACGGAGTTATTTTAACACCATTCCGCCCACTATTTTCCCGGGACGCAATACAATTAAATCAAAGCTGTTAGTTAAAACAGGAGAATGTCATTCCGGCGCCCGATTCCAGCTTTTAACTTGAACACAGGGTTAAAGGACCCAGCGGTAAGTAGAGCATGAATGTAGATTTTCTAAAGATATAAGACGAGTTATTTTGGCTGTTTAAGAAAAAAGAAATAAATGAGCTAGCATGGAAATTGGTGGTAGCTGCATACCATTTATACCCTTGAGAATTACTGCTAATTAATATAAACGATGAATTTACAAAAAAAAATAATTAAAAACACCATAGTATAACGAAAATGGTTAACCTAATATTAATATTAAAAAGAGATTGAAAATCAATCCCATATTTTAACTAATATTTAACATGAATAGTTAGCATTCTAAAATAAAAGAAATATTTGGTACTTTTAAGATAAATAATTTATATTTGTTAGGTCCTAAAATAATATAACTGTTAAATTTAAAATTTATAGAGCTCGAATAAAGTTCGGAGAATAACTGGAACTCAGCCAGGAGAGATATCAATTTTTTAAAGCCTTAATGAAATAATTCAATTGATTTTACCTCAAAAACTAAGCGAGATATTAAAATTAATATTTTATTCACAAATAATTGAGAGATGACGTTAAAGGGATGTTGACACATTGAATGTTAACGATAAATTTATTAATAATATTAATGTAAGACTATTTTAGATAAATATTTAAGAAAAATAATAAAATATATTTTATCTAAATTATTTTAATTAAATTTTACAATGAATAAATTTAGTATTAAATTAGCATTATTATGAATTTTAAAATACCGAATTTATGCACAAAATTAACCAATTTATTTTTATACTGTAATATCCTAACGTATATATCGATAAAGTAAAAACCTCTTTCAATCTCCACTTCACATACCACCATTACGCGAAAAGATTGCGTCGGATTCATCCGCACAAAGACACTGAGAGCGAAGATACATTAAATAAAACCACTCCACTGGGAAACATTTGATTGCGCGTCACATCTCCCTCGGTAACACGAAGGAAAAATTATCTACTACAACCTCGCCGGAGCGACCAAGTGATTTCCAGAAAATTTACTGTCAATAAGGGCTCACGAGATCAAAAGCGCTTGGTCTCCGCACACACGTGTACACGCTCACTCCACAGGGAATAACAGATGCCGATGTATGGTCCATAATTCGATGGGTGACGGAATAGAGGAATTACAGGAGCAGAGGGCCCTTTAGGATTTATTGGTTGAGAAGAGATCATTGATGCGTTATGGGGGAGTGGTGAGGGGCGAACGGGAGGGAATGATAGAGCGGCGAACGGATGTAGAAACGACCAAGTGCCGAGGGAAAGGGGACAGAGGATCAAGTGAACAACTACGTGATAAACAGATGGGTCGTACAATCAATATAAAGCTCACACAAATTATGAAATGGATATACATCTATATAGTAAACACATAGCGAAGAATAAAGAACGAAGTTACATTTAAATATAATGTGAACGTGTTTATCTCTGAAACATATCACAGAAGTCTACTCTGAAATTACAAAATAATAAAATACCTTGTTTTAGCTCTGAGATTTCCAAAAAAAGCAAAAGCTAATTTTTAAGATCAAGAAGTGGGACAAAATAAATGGTTATTCGCATAAAATAGGAATTATTCCAAAAATGTACACTTACCAAAATGGGGTAATAATGACCATATGGTAGCAAAATGTATACGTTTAAGTTTCTTTACGAAATTCAGTATAATAATATTAATACACAATTACTCCATTAATCCATAAAGATAGAAAATGAATTACACCATTAACAAAAGTTTATCATAATTTTAATAATTTAAGGCAATCTTTGGAAAAACGAGATGAAAGATTTGTTTAGCAAGTTTTATTCCTTGAATCAGAATACTATGCGCTAATATTACTGCATTACATCCGTAATGACTGAAAGTTAACAAAATCAATCATTTCGAAGAGAATATTATAGTTATAACACCGGCAGTGTAAACAATTTATAAATTGGAATATATGGACTCTTTCTGGGATGACTAAACATTACTTTTAACTAAGCGGAAAATATCGCAAGTTATGTATCCTCTCTAAGTGAAGTAAAAAATTCTAATTATTATTATATACCGAAATTATAAGCTTGAAAGATAGGTATATGATGAGTTGCAAACACTACAAACGGCATTAGAGTGCTCATCATCCATAACGAAGAAGAAAATTAGTCTACATCAATAATCGCCAACAACCCTACCTGGATAGGTATCAAAATTCTCCCAAATCTAAATAGAACCGGACCCTAATTCCACCCGAATTCTTACCCCGCACATTAGAACGAAATAATTCGTCATTACCTATCTCGAAAGCGACGGCAAGACGAGTTGATTCGTCAATTACTCCCGACCGACGACGAACAATTGCGGCCGGCCGAGCCAAGTGATTAAACCTTCATTTAGACCGATAATAAATCAGAAATTGATGAAACAAGGCATACAACTAGTTAATACACCTTAGGA
This sequence comes from Sympetrum striolatum, assembly GCA_947579665.1. NCBI lineage: Eukaryota > Metazoa > Arthropoda > Insecta > Odonata > Libellulidae > Sympetrum > Sympetrum striolatum. Next base: position 69,235,961 of record OX388348.1, read on the forward strand.
GCCGCGGCTGAAATGGGAAGAGGCAGCAGGGAGAGAGATGCGGAGAGAGGCAAGATAAACAAGAAGGGAAAGGGAATGGAGAAGCGGCATGTATAGGATCGCCTGCGGCAGTGTGTCGGTGCAATTACTCGGGATGATGGGTCCACTGGTAATTGTATCACATCGGGAGTGGTGAGGGAGGAATGCAGCGTGGGATGGGAGCGGAATGCGGTCCCTTGAATCGAAAGCTGTGAAACGCTTTGGGTTTGGGGTGTGAGATGTGGATGGAGTGAAATGGAGAGGTGTATGCAGCTAATGGGGGAAGAGCGTGGGCCGAGTTGGTGAATCCTCAATGCAAACATTTCGCGCAAACCAAAGGTAGCGGATTTTAAAATTTCCTATATTTGTTTCCGGTGAATTGAACGGTAAATATTCGGCCGTCGGAAAAACTCCGCCGCTTTTCTCCCGCCCAAATGGAAACGATTGTGACCGAACGAGAGGTATCGGCAGAAAATAAAATCATAAGAACGCGTGATTTGGATCTCGCTTTGAGATCGCTATTGAAACAGATCGGTGGGGGCGTAATTGATCGGCCGACGCCTGTGTTCCGAAAATGTGCGCAGTCGTGCCGTTGGGACATATGCGGTGGAAGATTCATTCATTAGCACCCGAATACTACGTTATGAATAATAGCTCTATTTACTCATAACTGATTATTGCTAAACCTTAACTAATCCTCCTGAGCACTCCAGAGAAGATGGAAAACATTAAAAATAATTAACTAAAGGGTATTCAGCAAGTTCTAAAGCGTTTATATTTAAAAAATAATAATATTCGTCTTTATTTGGGCAAGATTGAGACTACAAGTTACTTCTATCATCTAACCCATCGTTATAAAATTACAATAATGGAACTTAAGTTATAGAAAAGAGAAAAAATGGAAATTGTGGATGCAAATAAATAAAGATTCTTAGAGAAAACTATCCAATGCAGGAATTAACACTCACATGGAAGGGTATCGTGAAAAACAACTTCGCAGTCCTACCGATAGTAATAACTAAATGACAAGACGAAAGATGACAAAAAATTCAAAAAGCAATAAAAAGTAAAATAAAAATATCAAAGTCTACAGTTTAATACGTGTATACAGCATACACGAAGAATAAGAGATATGGAGAACGGGGATACCATCAAGTTGAACATCTCGTCAAGTCAAAATTAAATGTATTAAATTACATATATTAATTGTACAGCCATCATAGAAGACAATATTTAAATCGTTGTGATATTTATTTATTTATCACAAGAATAGTAGATCGAATATACCGTAAAATTCATAATGATCACACCCAATAATTTTATTAACATCTGATTACCGAAAAAACTTACCTACATTAATCGTATTATACACCAAAAGAACGATGGAATTATTAACTATTTATAAAATAATTTTCAGCGAGATGATAACATTTACCGTAGGATACGGAAATGTTATCAAAGGAAGAAAGTAAATATTGACTCCTAACATAAGCCTACTTCAACGATATTAAAATTGCCTATCTGTTCAATTAGGACCACTGAATGTAGACAGATAAATCTAGCAAAAAACAATCAAGGAAATAACGCAACCTTTCGAAACGACAACTTCCAATTTGCATATACATGAATTCGCAACGTATACATAGAACTGAGAAAAATCCCTATTTCAGGAACTCCGAAAATATTTAAACTACCTCTTTCTTGTAGCTCTATAAATATTTGACGAGGAAGATAAACTTGATCAAGAGGCATCGTTCATTACCTCTTTCGACGGTTTCTTCCGACCGGAAATAACGAAAAATAGCAAAATGACGAAAAACATGGTCCTAGAATAAATGTCACCAAAAGAAAACAAACCTATTGACACAGAATAACAAGTTCAGGTGAGACGAAGGACGGCAAACAAATTGAATAAACACAAACATCCGAAACACAGGAAAGGTTTAAAGCAAACTCAGTCACATATGTAATAGGTGAAAATGATAGAATCATTCAATGATAATAAAATATGATTCGAAACATTTTTTCATTCGTAACCTGCTGATCATTTTCTAGCACTCAGTTACGATTTACCATATCGTGCAAGCCAAAAACCAGCAAGAAATTCTAAAAAAAGCTTTGTGACTTGGAAAAAACCCAATTAAAGTCACAAAAATAAGAAATAAGACGGCAGTAATGTTTTCATTGCTTAAACTAAGCCAACGCATTAACATACTCATCGATAGATATAGCCATTTCTTTAATTTAAAGAGTTCCTATGTAACCACAAGTGTCCTACGCATTATAGAAGTAAAAATATTACTTTCAATTTAGAAAAATTCCAATTTTTACATAACACGCTAGGGAACAGCGCCTATCAAGACGCCTTACTAGTCACCTATAATTATAACAAAAAAATATATACAGATATACAGGCCCTTACTATCTTCTGATTATATTCTACAAATTTACATGCACTTAATACATGGGCAGGAGCCTAATTCAATCAACCATATGAATTACTTGATATAAACTGAACATTTGCAATTGAGCCAAATTGTATCTAATCTTACATAAAGTGACCAAGCAACACAGTAAGAGCTTTACAAGGATATTTAACATATTTCTTAAGTGAAAATAGTAAATATGGTATTTCTTAGGACCACTCATTCATAAATTATTTTGAGCGATGCTAGTACAGAGAAAAAATAACCAGAAGTTATAAATCTACTCTCATACATAGATAAGGAATAACGCTATAAGTATAACAATACAAATTTGAGCAATCAAACTGATGCTTTTTCTACTATCAAAATCTTGACGGAGTCACGCTCTTACAAATTTGCTAAGTCTCCTACGAGAACATTTACATAAACAATTCCACGCCGTTCGAATAGGGTACAACACCCATCAAGAACCCCATTAACGATCGACGACAAGTCTAAAACAAATACGCGCCGATACCGACAACAAGCCCATTAACGAAACATCAGCAACCAAATCACTTAACCCTTCCCATCCCAAAAACACATGAATATGACTCTTGATGAAATTCACGTTTCGTTCCCCCGCAACTCCGTACGACGAACCGGGGAAGGAAGCGGGAGACGCCGGGAACGGAGAGGGACGGGCCGTGGGAGAAAGAGGCGCAAAAGTCGGCGGGCGGTGGGTTGGGGAACAGGAGAAGCAAACACGTGTTTTCAGTAACGAGACTTGTCCCTTCACTTCCAACACCACTACATACACTCGCGCACACACACAACACTCCGCAGCCAACGGCGACCGACCGACATACACACAGAACATGAGAGAAAGAAGGGAAGGGGGACGTGCAGAGAGTTGAGGGACGGAGGATGCACTCCCACCCCGCGGCCATAAGCCCACCCTCCCATATCTCCCTCCCTCTCTGCATTGCAAATGGGATGAACCTCCAGGGTACAGACACGCTTTTTCAACCGAGTAGGGAAGGTCCACACGGCAGCAGGACTGGGGAAACAAGGGGAAAGGGGGGGCTTGCCCGCTTCCGGCGCCCTTTCTCCCAAGGGGATGACCTAGTGTGTGAAGAACTCTCCTTTTACCGATAGGACCCGAGGCATTCGCTTGTACCGAAAAACGTGGGGGGTGGAGGACCCGCCCTGGGAGACGCATGGCTTATTTCTCTACCTTTTCATTTATTTGTGTGTTTTCCGTAGTTTTATTTGTGCCCGGGAGATATGTTGGCCTCACTTTCCCTACCCTCCTTCGCATGTCACCCCCCTTGCTGAAATTCACTGGTCACTCTGACTAAAGTCGACATCAATCAGTTTATGTAGACACATTTAAACGTGCTCAGATGCGTAAGTAATAAGCAAACTGAAAAAGATTCTTGATTTCGTTGCCGACAGCAAATTTAATGACACAAGCAGAGTGATGACCATCAAAACCAAAAAATTAAAGAAATTAGAGCAACGCTTGGCTTCCTTAAAATCCGCAAGTGCTGCTGAAATTACGTGTAAGATTAAAAAGTTACCTCCTTCTAGAGAATCGTACCGTATTACTATAAATATATCAAAAATAAATAATTATCTCCTTCATTCGGACGAAATTTCGATCAGTAGGTCTCCTCTTTATGCCAACAAATCGTCAACATAGTTTCAAAACAAATTTCTATAGGAAAATCAATTTAAATAGAGATGGATAGCAAACATTATTAATATACGAATGAATATATATGTAGAAAAATTGAAGAGAAGCTTAAGAGTATTTTCAGTAGCAAAACATTCTTACTAATAAAGAATGTGATTTAGTCCAAGTGATATCCAATGCATATACCTCCATATCAAAAACGATGAATTTACAGGCAATCACAGTGAGATACCATCCGCTAAAATTCTTTAGGAAATCAATTATCAAAATAATCCCTCTTGGTATTGAAGATGCATGTCGGTAAAAGATAGAATGTTCGAAAAGGAGATACTTAGAAAAAATTACGAGGAAAGGTTAAATTCGAACATCAGAGATATTTTGTCAGAACAATTGCTGGAATTATTAGTTAAATTAAATTATTTATTATGTAAATGTTAATGTTTCGAAACAAAACTTTTTCGAAGAACTACGTGGAACACCATTTAAATTAAAAGAAAACAAAAGTTAACATTTTCCACCAGATTGATAGTTGGAGGTTAATTAAGTGGATTGATAATCTAGTGGAAAATACTAAGATTTGTTGTTTTTAACTTAAACGTTGAATCCTGGAGCGAATGTCTTATGGAATACGTTTCAACATAAAAAAATGAGTACAAATAATCTGATACCGCATTTGGTTCGATATAGAATCAAAATCGCTGATTCAAACGACGAACCCAAACCCAATAAAGGGAAGCTCAAATGGATACATTTGTATTATGAACAAGTTTGTCAAACACTCCCCAGTGGTGAAATACGACCCGCGGGCTAAAGCCACCGTACCTTTCCATGCGTCCCCATTTTTCCATCTCCCGTAATAAACATATCCACAAATCGACTCGAGTCCACACAGGAAGGCAAAGAAAGAAGCCAAGAGACTACGTTTGCCGGATATGCTTAGTGTAACGCCGTGTGTGTTTCCGCCCTTTATGTTAACTCCCGAGCTAAAGGACTCGCTCGAGCGATCCCTATTTCTACAAACGGCGAATGCAAACCGAGCCGACGGTACATCCAAATACACCGACGCATTCACAGTTCAAGCATAACTCGACAGGAGAGCCACAAAAATAAGATGAGGTGTACTCCCCGAGGCAGCCTGCAATACGCTAGTTTCTATTGTAATACACTGCTACGGTGTGCAGGGATTAAACTCAAGATATTGTTAACGGCTGCAGATTCAATTACTGATTTACTAGTGAAGATTGAATTAAACTGAAGAGTACAATATAGTAGAAGCATCATATGGCCTGATCAAATATGGAAATGTAAGCCAGGACAAAGACTTAAAGGTAAAGTGTACGTGAAGACAAAATAAATAAATTTATATCAAAAAAACTACTCGCTTAGTTTCCCAATGGTAATTCTATTAATATTATTATAAACATTCTTAATATAATAAGAATAATATGCACAATGATCAATTATGCTAAATATACTTCAATGATCAACATTCTTTATCAAAAACTACAACTACAATACCTATGAGGTATGACAATTTTTACGTTACTCTCGCCTTCAGGACGTACTTTCTAATATCTCCAATGGAAAATAACACGAACTGAATGATAATCCATAAATGTATAAATGTAGTTTCCAATATACAGCGGAATCTAAATATATAGACTATCATGATAAATCACTCCAAATATAATTCCTAAGCTCATTTGCATTATTGTTCATAAAATTATAATTAATTATCACTTGTAATTCAATTTGGATTTCAACGTAGTTCAAGGCAATTAGAACGAAATAAGAATGAAAATGAAATCTTGAAGGACAATTAATCCAAAACAAATTACGTAAATTTAAAATATATTTCTTCAATGCGTGAGAGTAATAGTAAAAACTATAACACCTGGAATATTTGGTTAGCAGAACAAATCATTAAAAAATTATGTTAAAAAGCGCTAATGATACTGGATAAGTCCAAAAATTTTACAGGCATAAAAATGAAACTGTGCGTATCCTGAATCTTATGCAACCACACCTACGTGCTGTCCCTTTTCCCGTCTCCTCTCTGACAAGCGCTTATTCTCAACAAAAAATGATTTCGTTTATAGAAAATTATCTATGCATTTGACACAGGTGACAGAAAAAGTTTAAAATATTGTTTCTTTAACGAAAAAACTTATTAACAATTGCTTATTGTAGATGCTATATAATAAATGAAACTTTGCGGGAAGAATCATTCAAATCCTCTGCCTATAAAGTTCAGCTACAAAAATATTAGTATAAATAAGCTTGCTATTCTTCACGGTACTCTTCGCTGAAAAATGTATCCGTATATGAATATATTACTAGTGTACGGAAGCAAAATACTTACAAACTGAGAACAGAGAAGATCTGAAACGAAAATGTCCAACAAACGAAGACGTGTCCCCAAGGTCAGCCATGGCTAATCAGACAAAATATGCACCAACGAAATCCCTTTGTCAAGATTTAAACAAATTCCCAAGATTTAAACTTAAATTCAGATGATACTTCATCAACATATACAGAAGTAGGGGTAGGGTACTTTATTCATGTATTATTGTTATCTCTACATTTTTATGGGAATTTTACTCTCCAATCCTAATGTAGGCGCTTAAAGTAATTGAAAATAGAATTCAAAGGAAAGGAGGTGAAAACAAGCAAATGATTTTAGATGACACAAAGGGAGGAGTAAGTTATCAAGGGTTACTTCTCTAAAACCTTTCGATTTTGAATATTTTCCCAATAAAAAATTAGGTATCAGATTAAGTGTATAATAACGTCATAATAACGACATAGAAATCCACAAAGCCTTTCAAAGAAAGCAGACTACAAATATAAAGAAACATGAGCAACCATACACTAAAGCTGCGGAAACTGCAATCAGCGCAGCGGAATTCACGGCGCCATTCTTGTAGTCTATGAATGCACCACTGAAATTCTAGATTTATCGTCCGTGGGACGGGAGAGCAGTAAGTAATTAAGTGATCGTAGAGCGTAATGGAGGGTCACACACCCTCATATCGGCCCGGCGTACAATGGCCCTCTTCCCTGCCACCGACGCCTCCCTAACCACAAATCGGATCCCCTTAAGAACTCCTTCTTCAAACCTTGAAGGGGTGGATCTGAATTCCATTCACTACGCTATAAAAGCATTGTGCCGCTGCATCAGCGTTAAAATATACGAACCTACGATATGATCTAAGTTATAGGAAGTAGAAAATTGTATCTTTTATCTACTTTTGCCACAGTCTTATTAATGACTGTGATTAAAGCTACTGAGGTATGAGAGGCGTTGAATAATGCCACTAATTAAGTTCTCCCATATGGAATGTCAAGGAAAGGCAACTCGTAAAACCACTGTATTTATGTAGCCATGTCACGCTCATAGCATTAGCTTATAGCACGAAAAGTATCTTGCAAAGAAATTAAAATTACTTGAATCATACAGATGGGAAGAACAGAAAATCTCACACAAAAATTTTACAAACGCCGCTTTTCCCTTCCTCAGGAGATAAATCTTAGAGAAGACTAATTTGCTAAATTTCATCTGCATCTACATTGATACACTACGAGTCACCTTTCTGCGTGGAGCAGCGAGGAAAATACAAAGAGATTGAACTATTTATTAAGTTAGTTATTATTGCGTATTTTCTGCAGAATGAATTAATTCTTAATTGACACAAATTTACGTTCGCTATAGAAGTAGCAGGAGCGGTCGCATAATACCGGTTACTTCTTCGTGAATTTTGATTAATACTACTCAATTTTTAATTTTTTCATGCTCCTTGATTGTTCCATTCTTCTAAGAGGCTGATTTTTAGATTTATTAATATTTGTACAGCAGGTAAATCACGCTTTATCTATCAATATAACTTTAATTATCCTCCCCAATATAACTATTATATAATATTTAATTGTGGATGATTAATTACATTATAGTAGCTTATTAATCTCAATCTTTAAGGCCTCCAATACTTAAATCGCATTTCTGAAAGCTCTTTATTTTCCGTCTACTCTTCTTCTTCTATCTTTTCAGGTAAATGACATCCGTGGTCAACCACCAACAAATTTACCCAACAATATTGGTCAGCTATTATGCAACTAGTGATATACCTGCTTGCATTTATTTCCATCTGTGTTTTCGCGGGTTTTTTTCTCTCCCCTTCTTGTGTGAGCGTTTTCCCGCACAGTGGGTTTTTCTCCGAAAGCCTTCAGCCAAGGAGTTTTTCCCCACACCACAATTCTTTTATTTGTTTACCTCTTTTTAATTTTCTTTATATATATATGTGTTTGTATTTTTTTTCCTCCTTTTCTGTTAGTAATATTAGTAACCCTTAATGGTTAGGTGTAAGAGAGGCCCTAATGGGCCTAACCTCGCCAAATAAAGAGTTATTATTATTATTTTTCAGTAAGTTTTAAACTGCTAAGAAAGAGAAGCGCTATTCTAGACCCAAAGAGCATCTAGCCTGTGCCCAGAGGCGACTGCTTAACTTGCTTATAGCCTGAAGTCTGCCCTGGCTGAGAGTTAAACAATATGATGAACTTTATGGAAATCCTTTCTAGGCATTTGCATGCATAACATGCAGGAAACAAGGGTTGGTCGAACTAGATCTCGCATGAGTAATGGCGCGCTAACTAACTCAGAGGTAATTATCATAGAGAAGCATCAAAACATCTTCTAGCAGCTGAGAAGCAAAATCGTTCTCCAGAATCCCATTCGAATTTTCCTTACTCAATCATAAGCAGAAAAAAGGTAGGAACACAGTGATGCATCGGCCTAACCCTGGGTGATGAGTGAAAAACACTTTAAGACATAATTAGAGTGTAAATAGTCATCAAAAGTTATCTTTCGGTAGGTTTATGTACTGTAATCGTTCTTCGTTTCCTACACCATATATACTAACATCTTCTGTTAACGTATTTCATATAAGGTATGTGGGTTTATCATTACACAGAAATCATCATTCTACTCAGTTTTTATAATCAAAGAAAAATATCTTTACAACTGATTTAAGTTCACCGTAAATTTGAAGTAGATCATAAAACGACCTTCAAAAGAATTGAAAAAGGTAAATGACTACTAATAGAAAACTAGAAAGAGGCAGGACTGCTTATAAGCCAATATGGGAAGAATATTACCAATACCCTACCGTATCAATAAAATATAAACCTATAAACGAAAATAATGAAATATTAAACTCAAATACATGAGCAGCTACAGCAAAACTTAGATTTCTATTTTATTTCCTCCCTGTTATATGAAGGGAGACAATCTTCCTTAATTACGTGGAGTTGGTGTAAATTACCCATGCCCTTAGGGAAAACGAGGCAAAACAACTTCAATCAAAGGAGCGTTCTGGGCATTCGCCATCGTTTCATAAATATTCCCACGAATTCGTACGCATCAAATTCTCACCTTCAACAAGACTCGTGCGTGTTATTTTAAAAGTAAACATTCCCACCACCACCTCGCCAAAAACATTCCCCCGAAATATAGTTTCTTAACTTGCGTCCCGCCCCAGAAACAGAATTTTTGAGATCTGAATTTTATTTTAGCAACATTATCTCCCCCAGAAAGAAGCCTAGATTCACAATACGCTTCGGCGCAACGATACGAGTCAATTTGACATTGTATTAGCAAGTATTTAGTAGCAAGTTCGCATTTAGTATTTTCCGAGATCTTCCAAAGTCGTCGAAGAAGTTTTCGCAACGCAACCTTAACACTTGTACTGCATTTTGCCTAGTGTACGAGTTACCCTTGGTTGTTTCAGAATAAGTCATACCGAAACTAAAATGGGAAGCAGAAATTGGCTAAGGAGTTTATTAATAGATAGTAGGATACCACTTAGGATCCCTTAATATAACTCCAACGCAGTTATCGCTTTGATTTGTTGCATCGACACTAGTTTAAACTTGTTAAATTGACAACGTATTTAGAAAAATGTGTGAATGCCTAATAACTAGGGTTTTAAATACTTCAGACCATTATGCGACCCTATCAGAGTTCGGGAAAGCAGTTAAATGCGGCAGAAGGGAATAAAGGGTAATCTTCACAAAGATGAAATTATTCGCAGAAACTATAAAATATAGTTATGTAAACACATAAAATAATAGTAATTAAAACACAAATATTTCTTAATGTTACATACTCTTAATAGCCAAACAATTTTAGCTATCTAAAAAACATCTATGAAGTAGTTAATCATTAAAAATAAATTAACGATCAGTATACAAAATAAATACACGCAATTCAAATTATACTTTCCCATCCTTGAGACAGCCTTCAATTTCCTTTAATTGCCACACCCTTTTTAAAATAACCTAACGTTACTATACTTTGGAATCCGGAGAGGAAATGACTAATTACCTTTGTAAAACAAGGCGGTAAAGATTTTCAAGATAAATAATCGAAATATAAACGTATAGCGCTTATGAAGGAAATAAGTTCTGGTTCTTGGCGGAAATAAGACTATATTCACTGGAGATGAGATTAAAGCAACCAGTATTCGAAAGACCCGAGTTCGACTTCCGATCAATTCAGACTTATTCAATCCGCTGACCCTCCTTCTTCTCCCTTCTCCTCTTTCTCTCCTCGACTCCTCCTTCCACCCTTCCTCATGCAATTACCCTAAGTACAAATAAGTCTTTCAATAACACCAACGCAGGGAACAAAGCCATAAATATAGATACCATTCCTTTTAACAGAGGGGAGACTGTGTCATCGCAAAAAACCTACGCAACTAACCAAATAAAATAGCCCATTAAGTATGTATCATTCGTCTCCACTCAAAACACTCGGGTCTTACCCTAGAGTTAACTTCACGCGGGAAGCATAAGGAGAAACAAAAACTACTGGAAGTGAGAGAAAAGGGAGCCGGGGAGGAAAAACATTCTCAAAACGAAATAAATCTCCAGAGAGGCGGAAACGGCCGAAAGAGGTGGGGGAGTGGGGGAGTGAGGGACTGCCGAGGAAATGGGAAGGGATAGCAGTCTCTCTCACGGAGAGAGAGAGGAAATAAATTGAGATGCTGTAAGCGGGTGAGAACCACGAGCAATTTGGCCGCCAGGGGGGAGTAGAGTGGCTATGGGGTCGCGAGCATTTGTTTCCATGGAAGCTGACCGCTTCCACTCCTCCGACATCCCAAACTTGCCAAGCATCCAACGCTCCCGGAACACAATCAATAGAAGAGGAGAATGCTTGCCGTTCCAGAGGGAAAACGAAGAGAAGACAGGAAAAGAGAGAGGGAGGAGTAGATAAATAAACTAGGTGCAACGGCGGGGAAAAGTGAGACTTTGCAGTCCCTTCACGTCTTCGGCTTAAAAACTGCACGAGGTGAGGGAGAAATAAAGTTGCGCGTCTTCAAAGGGGTAATTTGGTGGTATAAAAACTGGCATTAATGTGATTAGGCGAAAAAGACTAGAAAATGCCGCCGCTGTCAAATAGGTGTAGAAAACGAGGTAAGGTACACGTGAGGATTGCCGCTCTCCCTAGATACGAAAAAACTAGCACCTGCAATCTATCCAAGATGTATAGCATATTGCAGAATCCGGAAATTTACTTAGTGGATTAACGAATATTAAAATTTTCCACAAATGTTTGAGTATCGCTTTATAAAAAAATAAAATGTTCGAATTAAACTCATCGATATGATAACAAGTGTGAAAACACTATTTCTCCTTACTCTGTCTCATAAAAAGCAGGGTTTACGTTTAACTTTACTATATGTGAATCAAATTCACGGCAATTTCAGTCACAAATTTCTTGATTTTTGCCTGAACTTATATTGAAAAGGGAGTAAATACTAAAATACCAATCAGAAAGTTATAACTCATCTCTTCATCAATTACCTTTAACTGAAGTCGTTGAGAATAACTTACAGGCTCATTAAATGCTTTCTAAATAGTTCTGATGGTTCTTTAACCCTTTTAGATCAATGTGATAAATAATTGAGGATAAACTGTACTCCTAAAATTAATCTACCAAATATTACTTAACTCGATTCACCAAAACTTGTGAAATCCTCCGACGAGAAACTTCAGACCACATAATAAAGATAAAGAATATTTCTAATAATGATGAATAAAGCCACATTTTGGGCTCTAGATTATAATTGCGTGTGATAATAATTTGTAACGAATAATATCAGGAAGTTTCTTGGTTAAAGGAAGTAAGTCGCATGATCAAAACTTAAAAAATAATTGTAAAAATCTTTCCTCTACTTAATTCCGACATTACCAAAGATATTACGTTGATACAACTGCAAATTAAATATTTTTAGAAGTTATGACAGTCCAATATTAGTACGAGGCCAATTTAATATCTGAAATGACCATCGATTCACCAAAAACTTAGGATATCAAAACTGAGTAAACTGAAGCGTACTCGAACAACGGAGGAAGAATGTTTAATTTTGTAAGTTGTATTTATGTAATTATGAAAAACAAATCCGTTTATTAAATAAATAGAAATAAAGCTAGATCATCAACTTAATCATACTCCTATTTCAACTGATTCGATGGGCTCAAGGGGCATAATCTAGAATCAGCATAATCAGAATAAATATAATTATGAACGGTAAAACTGCAGTTTATCTATAACCTAATAGTAACTTAAACACTTGGGTGTATTCTATATTCTGGAGCAAAGCTTACAGATATCAGACACGTAAAATAACACAATAGAAAATCTATCTACATCGTCTAATTGAAACTAATTTGAGCTTAATTTGTAAGTTAAAAGCGTGTTCATAAATATAAATAAAATAATAATAATTTCGTCTTTATTTCTTGGGTGTATTTTAGTCAAGGATGACCATTCTTACAAAAAAAACATTTTTAACACGCAAAAACAAACGTACCCTAGCCTGGATTCGAACCAGGGACCTCGCTAACTATTATGCCACGCAATATTCATAAATATACATAGGATTAACGTTGGTAATTTCCTGACATTGGTACGTTCGCGATAAACTTCCAAAAATCCATTACGTAATATACAGTGATTATATTGGCTAAAATTGTGGCAAGGAGAAGGCTCTTGTAGTTATTTTCCCACATAGATACCGCTAATTACTTTATATCACTGTAAATTGCGTTAGGAGTGATTGAAAATCCGTCACTTGATTCATCACGTAACTTATACATGTCATGATATTACCAATGGATATTCTACTACGCCACGGAATAATAAAAAAAATACATGAATCAGTAGATGCAAAAGTGATGTTTAAGAACGTATCCTAGTGATTCGGCAACCACTCCAAACACGATCATTTTTCTTTACATCATGATGTAATTGTACTAATAAAAACTAAAAGTTCCTAGCGAAAATGAGTCTGAACCTATGCCCTAATTGCGAAAAAATTCACAAAAATTACCGAATAAAAAAAAACAACGGAGAGGAAAAAAGAAAGACGGCGGCGAAAAAAATAAGAGACGAAGAAATGGAGTCGGAAAGGACCAAAGAAAAAGGGCAGAAAGACACGGGAATGAGGGCTGGAGAGAGAGCGAAAAGAGAGGCGGGGTGAGCATAAAGGAACAAAAGAGGATCGAGGATAAAAGGATTACCGGCTGAAGGGATACGTTGAAGGAATGAGGAGCAGAGGGAGAAGTCGTGACGAGGGCCCGAGGGGGCGTGGGGGGAATCGTGGGCGTAAACCGACCCCTCCCCCCGAGGGAAACAAATAATAATGAAACGACCAGACTCGTTCCCAGCCATCCCTTCTATCGTCCATCAACCCCTCCCGAGCTTCTCCCTTTTCCAGACCGCTCACAGCCCCGATTATGATGAGAATGCGCGGGAGGTTGGGGCGAAAGGAATTACGTGGAATGGGAAAACGGGGGAGGGGGGAAAGAGATTGGGAAGAGAGGGCTTAGGGGGGGGGGATATTGTTTGAAGAGCATCTCCGGGGGGGCGTGAGGATAGATACGAGGGTATGCCATCGACCCGAAAGAATTAGCAGCCGGGGGAAGGGGTGGAGGGGATTAAAATCTCATAGAAGGGAAAGAAAAGGAGGAAAAGAAGAACGCTAAGCCCTCGTGCTTTCCATTCCTTGGCGTCTCTTTACGGCTCCGCACTTCAATAAATCCAGGAATTTACTGGGGGCTCCTTTAAAAGATTCATTCGGAATCGATGGAGCTGTTTTCGGCCCTCGGATGGCTGAGGTAACTAAGTATTTTTACATCGACGTCCTCGCGATATGAACTGGCTCCGTCCGGAAATTCTATATTTTCGGCAACGTGACGACGTACCGATCTGAATGTAATGGATTTCGCAAAGCTAGACGCTCCTCGCAAATCTGGAAATGAGTTTTTTATGTCCAAGATGGCCGCTTTCGCATGATCTCTCTATCGAACTGACGAGGAAAAACGAGTCCATGATAAACCAGTATTATCATTCTAAAGGCATTTGTTTATAAATAAGTTATAAATACAATACAAACTTGGACCCCGAAAAGTCCAGTAAAAAAGTTTAATTAATATTATGGGAGCATTATTTAGTTGCTACGTAAATAGAATAAAATATGTGAGGAAGGAATCATTTTATAGGAATTGTCTGTTTATAATGCATGTATTATAAATTATTTATAACTTGTATGCCTATGTACGTAGAAAAACACAGCCACCAGGTTTATAGCCTACTAGCAGTTCATGCTACAATAAAAATAAGTTATCTACACTTTGATAAATTGTACCTCAATAATCCCTATTCAGTATCATTTCTTTCGAATCTAAGCAACCTACCCCACCCTTTATGCCTTCTAACTTCTTTTTCCTTTGTCTACCCCTGTTATTTCCCTAGCAAACTTCCCTCAATTACTTTCATTAGAAACTCCTCCCCCTCAAAATTTGAGACACTCATTTACTCTGTCGACGTTTAATTACGTCCATCAAAACCCTCTCTTCCCCAACCTTCTCTAGAACCTCCGTGTTTTCAACCTATCAACCAGCAAACTTTTTCAATTTTAAGCCCACATCTCGAATGCCTCCTTTGATTTCCTCTTTTCGTAAGTTCCATGTTTCACACCCAGATAGCAAGAATATACATCACGGATTTTGTCAATATTTTTCTTATTTTTTCATCAGTTCTCATTTAAATCAGTAACTGCCATCCTAAAGACATTTTTAAGTATATTATTTGTAAATTAAATACATACATAATTGACCATAATACCTTTTGGTAACTTCATTTATCTCAACATTCCCTTTCAATGCCTTTATTTTCGTTTATCAGGAATTTAGTCCACCCTTTAAATCACCTAACATCTTTAGCCCCTGTATTCCCCCTAGTCTTTTCCCCTTCATTTTACCATCAATTAATTTCTTTTGCAATACCTCCCCTAACAATATTTGAGACATCCATTTTCTTTGTGGACGCTTAATCATTTCAATTAAAATTCTTGTCTACCCAAACCTAGCGTCGAACCACCTTACAATCTATCATTCCAACTTAGTATTTCCATTCTATGGCAGACGTCCAATCTTTTAATTTCCTCTTTTCTTAAGGTCCATGTTTAACACCCATACAGCAAAACACATCAGACTAAAATCCAAACACAATAATCCTCTCCTGATTCCTTATCCTAGATCTCCATTCATCAGTTCTCCTCATTTCATGAAAAGATAACTTCAATGCAGTATACAGAGGGGATTCAATTTAATTTTGATTTTTACAATTAAGGAAAGAGCGTCATGCTGTGATTCTGTATCAATAAAAGTATTAATTTGGTCTAAAAAAGTAAAAATTTACATAATAAAAAAGAAAATACAAGTATAGGCTGAAGTACAAAGAAAACATTTCAAGGAGAATTCCGAGATTCAAACGGATAAACAAAATGGACATAGTTTAATTAAGTTATCCTTAGAAATGCTGACATATAGAGAAGAAACAGTGAAAAACAGAATGACCAAAAAATAGTTTATTTTGAGAAAAACATGCTTAAAAAGGAATCCCAAGAGAGCATAACGCAAAACAAACAGAAATCTTCCTTTGAAAATAGTTACAGAGATATGTATGAATATTTCGGAAAACAACAGCTTCCGTGTAATTACAGAACTAGGATGGAAGAGAAAAACTACACAACACACATACACAGCACTTTCCTGTGATTACGAAAAAAGAAGCGTAGATTCAGGCAAGCCTTTCCGTTCTCGAAGGAGACAGCAGTAGAGGTAGAACGTTTGCGAATAAACAGAAAATTCCAGATTATCTTTTCGAAATCACACAGGAAATTGCGAATAAAATATTAAGCTAAATGTATTTTTCCAGCTCTTTCCGTAATTTCGCCAACGGTTACATCTAAATTTTACCGAATTTATTTTGCGCTGAGCTTTTGACATGCTACGGCGATTGACCATCGGCGATGAAAGAATAAACACGAAAACGGGCTTAAAAGAACAATTCGATAATCCCCTTTTGCGCTGGGAAGCGGTGGGTCGGATGTTTGCGAAGCCCGAATCCAGACCAGGAGGACGTGGAAAAAATGCCATTGTATGTAAAACTCACGAATGTATAAGTAATACGCGAAATCGCGGCTCCTTTTTTTTAACTTGCGACGGCAGAGCGATTTAAATTCACTGACGGAAATGCGTACATGCGAAATAAAAGAATCGTTGTCACCTTCGCTACCACGCATGGCAACGCCCAGAAGATTGGAATCCAAATTAAATTATATCAGAAATGCGTTTCGTAACGTGCGAGGTAAAACTATGAGCTGAGCGAGTAGATTTATGTAGAGTCGATTTTCTGTGAAAACGTTCGGAATATTGTTAACGTGATAGATCCCGTCCCGTATATAATCTGTTTACTTTTTACTGTCTCGACATGGATAATACAGCACTTCGAGTAAGCAAAACAGCTAGGAAGCTATTATACTAGGATTTACAAAAAATCAAACAAAAACCAAGTAGACTTATGATTGAATTTCAGCTGAACTTGCTTTTCCTCTATCTCCTCAATTCTCTTCCACAAAATTAGATTATTGTACACTGAATTGCCAAGGTCTAAAGATAATGAATTTAATGAAAAGGTAGATTTCATGGAGGAGATGGATAATATATTAGCAATTTCCATAAAATAAATGTAATTAGGATGATTAATAATTTTTAGTTAGGAGATACGTTTTAGTTACATATTTAAATGTAAGTATAAAAATTAAAAGAAAATAATTTCAATTCGGAATGTCATTAACGTCACTTGCGGCAGCTAATCACAAAACCATTTAATGTAAAAATAATCTGAAAGATATCTGAATTGAATTCCGTAACCTTACGCGGGTAAGGCTATATCCATCGAACTTGATAGAGAGATGTACCAAAAAGTCTGCAGCTGACAGATACTTAACATACCTGAAAGAATATACGCCATTAAATCGACTTTTTCGTTATCAAATACTCGAACTCTTGATTTGAAGACCTTTGGAAACCATTTTAAAGAGTTGAAAGCCTATCTAGAACATGAAACTTTTGTTAATTTCGCAATATTATTGCTAATTATTTCACAACCTAAACAAGCATGGAAGTGCAATGAAATACAAATAGATAGAACTAGTATCAGATTCTACCATACTACAAGGAAAGGCCATATTAAGGTTAAAACGTTAAAAATCTATCCCACGGAAGAAAAAACAAGAAAAAGTCTTACAGGGCCGGGAATCGAACCTGAGTCTCCCAAAAATCTCCCAATCACCTCTCACTCTTTGCCTTATGTCAAAATTTACATCGAGCAAAGAAACCCCCAGCAAACCTTTGCTGAAAGATTAACCAAATAAATTCACCTAACGCGTACAGAATTTTTTTCATATCCCTCACACAGGCGCGGATAGTAAAAAACGATGCTTACCAAACAAGTCTCAGTTGCGCGCATGAAAAATGAAGCGCGATAAAAACGAGTGAAAACACGAAGGAACGTCGAACGAAACAAAAAACCACCATTATGCGAGGGCATGTTTCCGGCGCTATGAATATCGACAACGCAAAGAATAACTCCTCCGCTCTCCATTTCTAATCTGCGAACACATCCCGCACTTCCTAGCAGCCGATTACCCTCGTTCCCAGCTCTATCTCTCCAATACAACCCCTTATCTGCATTGCTCCTCCATCAAATCCAGGGCCCCAATCCCACCGAATGCGCTGCCCACTTAAACACGGCTCGCTGCGCCCAGGACTCCCCTTTTATTTGCCACCCTCTAATCCCCATTCACACAGAGACCTTCCTATCAACCACACCCATACCATGGAGCCCACCTAAGCAGCCCCCCTTCATTATATTCCCGTTGGCCTACTCGCGAACGCTATCCAAGGAGGACGCTGGCAATTGCCTCCATGGAGGTGTATTCAAACAGGACGGCGACAGTGTGCCAACATTTGCTTGGCTATGGCTATCTATTGGAACTAGATAAAAGGCGCCAATTATGAAGAATGGACGTATTAAACCGTATCGCCTCTCCCATATCGGCGACAGATTCATTAAAACGTTCCATATTTATGGAAAGAAAAATACGAGGAGGATAGAGAGGTTGCTTTAATATTTGGAATAAAATCTATTCTTCTTTCTTCTGATTCCAAAGACATGTATTTGCGTATAAACTGAAAATTATTTAACAATAGATGTAAATAGAACAAAATATATTTCAGTTCTCATGAGAAAATGCAATAGATGTGTAAATATGTTCGTTAGATATATTAGATGTATCTATAATAATATTGAATTTTTTTAGCTAAGGGAAATTTCTATTACAAAAGTGTATTTTTGTGACAAGACATAATATTTTCTGTAATATCGAATAGCATTGTAATGATTTCAAGAATTTAGTATAAAATGTACCCTTACTGCATAGTATATTGATGTATTTATATAAATATTATTGAAATTATGATGCTACCGGGCTAGTAGTCCATCTATAATACAAATACAAGTAATAGTAATTATAGTATTTCCTACAGATGGTAAAATATTTTTCAACTCGAAGTGCATGTTTAGTTAAATACTGATTGCCAGTCATTGCGAAAGAACAAACACAGGATAGCATAATCACAAAAAAATATGAATACCAGTTAATGCTAGGAATCAATAGCTCTAGTGTTATCATAATTATGAGTTACTCTGAGATTACACGTGAAGGTTATATGAGAACATTTGACTTTGCAATAAGAATTGTTTGGTCGCAGCGATTTAACACTGGCGCATACGAATTGTTTACACCGAATGATTGGCCTAAATTACATTTACAGAGCATACATAAAATATTAATACAGATTACGTGTGCGTCAAGATTGAGTAAATTAATAGGCGATTAGAAATGTAAGAATATCCTTGACATAGCATAATTGAATCACGCAGTTTTCATGCTGTGAACTCATTTTCTCAGGTCAACATCATTAATCTCCTAGTTAATTGGCTAAGTTGTAGGTATGAGATTTGATACAATAAAATTTTGATTGTATAGAAACATGTTAAACATTTGCAAACTAGAAAATGCTATTGTTTCTTTGGAAGATGAAAATCTTCAACACTCTCAGAAATGTTTACTTTAAAGGACCTCATCGCACCACTCTTTGCAGTAACTTCTGAAAAATCATATTTACTTCCCGATACCAACAACGACACCTTTCAACGAAAGCGCACGCAAGACAAAATTGCGAAAAGGACAGAACAACAAAAACGGCACACGATAGACCAACCGGCAAGAGTAAAAAACTATCTACCAACAATTTAAAAACATCCGCATCGCGCAAACACTCCACGCAAACATACGTCTTACAATCCTTTCCACCCAGCCTCATCTCCTGCATCCTTCATGGGTCATCTCTTTCGCCCGCACTTCTCAATCAGCACCGCCCTCTTTCAATCTCTACCCTCCCAAAACTCCCATCCGTTCCCCTACCCATCCATCTCCGCCCTAACACCAAAACGACTCCATCCCTCCGTGCATGAATCGTAAACCGGGCCCCTTCCTACGGGCGTAAAATATCCCCTGCCCGAGCTAAAGCGCCACCCTGCTTGTGGCGCCCCTATTATCGAGGGTCCGCGCTACTTCCCAGCTCGGTCAACACGGGGAGAGAGGAAAAAGAATGAAGGAGCGAAAAAATGCGAAAAAAACCCCGGGGAGAAAAAACGGTGGCAACAAATGGGAGGGGAAAAAATATAAGTTTGGAGGCGGCGTTGGAGTAGGATGGACGGCGAATGGACGGGATCTCCCCCAGCACACGGCTCGGGAGGCGTTAAATAATAATAAAAAAAATCGGGTGTAAAGCAACCCGCATGGGAGAGGGCCGACGGGGAAGGGGGAGTCAGCCATGCCATTTTTTTTAAATCCCTTCTTTTGGGTCTCAACTCCCAGAACACCCCACCCCCGTTCGCTGCTTTATTTTCCACGTCACACCCGGGGAACCGCTGGGCCGTGATAGCAATTGGGACCCCCTTTCCCCCGTTCCTTTCCCGCGTTCTTCCCCGTCCCCTACCCTTTTCATAAAACGGGCTCGCCGACACACATTCCGACGCCCCAACCTGACCTTTTCTCCCCCCGTTCCGCGGACCCTTTTCCTACTTTGCGCCACCTCCTCTCTTAATCTTATCCCTCCTTATCATCTATTCCTCCTCTCCCCGGAATTTTTTACGCTTCTTCATCTGCTGCCCGACTTTGAAAAAAGGAACGCCCTCGCACTTTTTTGTTCCGGGTAATAAAGCAGATGCGCGATTTCTCTGCGGAAGCCATTCCGGGGCAGAAAGCCGAAGGGCCCAGAGACCATTACTCTCGGCGCATTTTTACAGCCCGGAATGTAATTGATTTTGTAAAGTTACCGTGAAAGCGCGGATTTAGCCTGGACGAGGAATTATAACTTATTTATATATCAACTTTAGATGATTATATCTTAAGCATTACAGAAATCATTACAGGTATAATTTCATAAATAACTACGAATAGAACGAAATCTGTCAGTTATTAAAATACATTCAATTTACAACTTCATATTTACAAGAGACGGTATATAGAAACAACAGAAATAGTTATACTAAAATCCATAAATTATTTCACTTTTAGTAAGATGATGTACGAGATAACTAATATTTTAAATTTTCCGAGTATAACTTTCAAGCCGTCAGCTACAAAGAATTTTAAAAATATCCTGAAGAGAACAAACATCATTCTACACTGACTGTCATACGCAAACTTTTAAAATGCATTTGGCCGATAAAACAAAAATGAGTACTTCATACCCAAGATTTCTCCATAAGAAAGAATGCCTATACCCTAACAAGGAATTCAGAATACTGAACATCTAAAAAAATCCGTTTTGCCATACTGAAAACATCAGAAGTCGAAGTCAAAGTGTTGCTAACAGAGAAATACACGGATGGGAGGCAATTCGGAAAATTTGTCAATTAACTCCTTTACAGAGTTCCTCTCAATTGCCATAGCCTTTTTTAGAAAAGACTATGTAATGAACTGAAAAAATAATACCGGTATTACGACAAGTAAATTATTAAATTTACTAGAATATGTATAATGGAAATGCGCATAAGACAATTAACTATGAGATAGAGTGGCAACAGTAAAGGAGAAGTTGGTTAGACAGAAGTGAAAGAAATAGTGACTTGGCTAGGACTCGAACCCAGGTATCCCACTTTCCGGGCAAGCAATTCTAACCATTCATAATGTCTCAGGAGGATCTGGGGTAATCGTCACTTCCAAAAGGGACAAGAGTGAGAGAGAAGAAATAAAAGCAACGATTTTAATCACAATTCCAACAGCAAACAATCCAAAAAATATGATAGATACTACAAGTTCTGGTTTCGACCAGAGAAACCCCAACACTCTCCCCATAATACATAAAACAGGAATAAGAAGCACAGGGAAAGGATCTTTCATTCTCGAGAGACCAGAGTCAGGGTAATTAAATATGAATCCGCCCCTTTCTTCCAACCTCCAGTATAAATAAAATCCAAGATCCGCTACTTATAAAACCTTCAGATACTCTGTCTCAGTTAAACGTCTAATCATCCCCGATGAATAATTTATCCCGATGAATTACGAATGCGCGAGTGACAGGTTTGTTTAGACTCGGGGGACCATAAATATTTCCCCTATAACGAGATACCCTCCTTAGCTCCTCGCAAAATAACTCCTTCATATTTCCCTGTCCATCTTCTCCATTATGTACCGGGAAAAAAATACCTCTTCCTTCCCGCTTTCATCCCGTTTTTATCGCCCCATCTTCACCCTCTTCCTTCCACTCGACGCTTCTCTCTTTCGCACCCGCAACTGCATAATTCCCACACTTCTCCCCGACCCTTTGGCAACCCCGTTCTTTTTTCCCTTTATCCTTTATCTCTTTATCCCTTCTCTCGCTATCTCCCGCACAAAACTGCCCCCTTTTATTTTTGCACGGCCGGGAGAACTGCGCGTCGTAAACGGGTTAGACCCCCTTTTTTCTCCCGGCGAGGGAGGGGTCGGGAGAGGCTTTAATAAAATGAAACGGCGTCATTCGCAGGGTTCTGCTTATCGGCGGGAGAGGGCGCTCTGGACCAGCCGCACCGACGCCCCCGCGACGCGGGCGCCTCCCTTCTCAGCGGTGGCGAAAAAAAGCACCAGAATGGCCGAAACGTCCCTGCGACAAAAAGTGCGAGAGGGAGGCACCGCGGGGGAGTTTAATGCCGCGGAGAAATGTGCCGCTTACGTATAAATTGTCTGTCTGAGTGTGACGAACGGAAGCGCGGCGTTCTTCCGCACCGGTGGGGCCTACATATTCGGGACGTTGAAGATGTAATTGCAGCGGATTGGTCCAGTCGATCTCCGAACGGAAAACCAGGGATTAATAAACTTCTGGATTCCTATAAATTGCAGAGGGATATTAGCAGGAACAAAAAAAGATTAGACTTCATTCTTAACCTGAGTACAACACTAGTAATCTTGATTTATTTGACGGATTTCAGTGCGATGTAGAGCTGTATTTATTGGTGCCTGAACAACGATAGTCACTTTTACCGGTCACATGACATTTGTTATATTTCATTTACTTCAGCAGATTGAACCAGTTTGGACAGTGGCTTCATATATTATCATGTTTGAACATGTTCAAAAATATTAAAATAGGGAAAAAAGGGTTTGAGTAGTAAAATAATTGCTAGTAAGATCACATAAAATATAAATTTCAATAAATATCCTATTGCTTAAAATAGCCTTACACCTTAACACAATAATGATATCCACGTCTTTATTAGCCGAATTGTAGATTAATGAGATCACTCTTACAAATAAGCTTCCAAGCTCTAATGCCAACAATCATGCCCTAAGCAGGATTCGAACCCGAGACCTCAGCGCTGTTAAGTAACAGGGCAACTTCTACGTCAACGAAGCAACCACACAATAAGGGGATAGACCCTCCTCCAGGAAAATATTATATTAGGTAACTATCGGATTTAACCCATGACGACGTATTCTTACATTACTTGTTATTTATTGCAAATATTGCGACAAACTGGAACACGGTTGAGGATCCTTACTCCATAAGAAGACCACTTATAACATTTGGCTGTATAAGAAACGTTAAGTCACCAAACCTTGAGTTGTGTGTTTCCTCTATTAAAAAATTAAATCTATTTTGTGTACATGGAGATCACTTAATTCGCTTGTTTAATTAAATTCGAATGTTTCCTTTATCTTCACTTTGCGTGATGAACAGCCAAGTAACACAAAATTATTTAAATGAAGGCTTATGTTATAGGAAGTGATTACAAGGCATGGCATTTCCACTTGCAGTAATGTAATGGAAATTCTAATTACTTCAGATCGCAAACAAAGCACCTATTAGGAACTGTGTTGTGATATCTCTGTTTTAGATTATGATCATTGTTGAGATCAGCTGAAAGTGCCAAGGAGACTAACGAAGGGTACTAGTGGTACGTTAATCTGAAATATTTTATGAGATACCTAACGTATTACTTAACACGTAAACGCTTTTTCATGATCTTTTTTGTGGATATTCAGAAATTTTCGTAAACCCGCATATTCCTTATTTTCGACAGTCACCCTCCTTAATTTAGGTTTTGGACAACATAGAATACACATAAGAGGCTCAAGTCGCAATATTTTAATAAATAAATAAATGAGACCTTACAGAATGTTAATTCTTTCGTACTGAATCTTTACCACTGCATCCTGGTACATGCTCACATGGATTTGCAAAGGGAGTTCTTATAAAGCCCAAATTCCAATAAAAATACTTCCATTGTTTACGAAAAGGCTCAATAAAGATGCAGAATGCACATCTTCAGTCTGAAAAGGAGAGCTTACAGTACTTACACCGGTTGAATACGTAGGTAGAATGGTTCCAAATTCAACAAAGAGAGACGGAAATGGAAGTTAACGCACTCTTTTTCAGAATCCTATTTGTGCCATTTCCAGATCAACAAAAATCTCAATCAAATTGCATTAACTCTTGAATTATTCCGTAAAAACTGGGATCAAACGCAATACTGACACTAAAAAGGTACGATACGCAAATCAATTGGGATCGCGAATTCGCCGAATACCCACAAAGCAAACGATCGGGAGGATAGCGTAATTAGTAATCCGGCCATATTTACTCACGCGGCATTGCCGATTACAGCCCACAAAGGGAAATCTGTACTTGACGCACCGATCGTCATTTCATGAACAGGAAAATCACCGTTCTTATCCGATGCGCCATCAAACTACGCAACTTCCCACGGCGATACATAGGAAACTGTTCGCCATTACAAATAATCCCCGTTTAATAGCGCCGAAACGGACCGACTCGATTCTTCAACGGGTTGACTTTCCGGAAATTAAACCGCTAAGGAAGAAATGCTCGGCGTTGCGTTAAAATGATCTAAAAAACCTATCATGTCACAAAGAGAGGCGAGTCTCTTAGATCCATCATTTCCGCATTATGTTTAAGATGGCTTTGGGCATATCTAGAAGGAAAAATGGCGTTTATTTTCATAGGAAACTAAATAATTTGCATTATTGACTTACTTTGGATAGTAACCAATGTTCTTATACCTCCAATATGATACATTGAGTTCATATTTACGAGCTAAGCTAATTCTCCTCCATAGTCAGGCCGTCGATTATTGGATACGATAAGAATAATGTAAAGCAATTATATGATATTTCTTTATAAAATATAACATAGTTACAGCCTGAAAACGTTGTCCGATGCATAATTATGACATTTTGGTCTCAGTTCCTGATGATTATGCTAAAACATTTCAGCTTTAATATAACCTCAAAATTTAAAAATATCTCAATACAATTTAGCGAAAACTGCCTCATTTGCATGCCTCTTATTCAAATTTCTTAATTTCTACTCGAAATTTTATAGTATTTACAGTAGTATGCGTTCCAGTTTTTGCAGTCAGTTTGATATTCTCTGACTGTACTTGAGATCCTCCAAGTAAGCAATGAATAATAATTAAAATCATCGGATTGAGGAACATCGCGTTTAGGCGACCTAGAGTGAGGCTATTCTTGGGGTGCTGAGAAAAATACATGTTTCATTCATATATAACCCATCATTACTGACAAGAAAAACAGGAATCTTGAAGAAATCGATGTTTTTCTAACAATCTACAAAATTGTACAAGAAGTGAAAAATAGTGACTTGGCTGGGACTCGAACCCAGGTCTCCTACTCTCCGGACAAGTAACACAAACACTAAACTACCTACTAACAATTGGTTAGAAAATCTGCCCGGAAAGTGGGAGACCTGGGTTCGTGTCCCAGCGAAGTCAATATTTCTTCTACTATGTACAACCTTGGGTCAAGATGCACGCTTTCCTGTACTAGGTCTAACTTCATTTCCATCATTTGTACACTCCTGGCCAAAATTAACGCAGCACCTCCCAAGCGATCCTTACGGCCGGTGCTGTGTTAATTTTGGCCAGGACTGTACCTACAAGATTTTTGTAACATCTCTCGTTACATTACTAGGCCTGTCTGTTAGATACATAAGTAACAGGCTCGATACATAGGAAACTGTTCCCCATTACAAATAATCCCCATTTAATCAGACCTCCTCGATCCTTCATCGAGTCGATTTCGCGGAAATTACACCGGGAAGGAAGAAATGGGCCTTACACACCCCAATGCTCTTTAAAACCTCTCATATCACAAAGAGAGGCGAGCCTCTTAGATCCTCCTCCGGGGATCGCATCATCTTCTATTCCTCTGGGGCCATTACGGGGCCAAGGGGCGATAAAAGCGACAACGAACGGCCGAAAGAGGGGGGAAAGGGGGTTAAAGAACCCGACGAATTTTACGCCCCGCTCGTTCCCGTTCCTCGTCGGCACTTCTGACGGAAATAATTCAGCGAGTCAAGTGATGCCAGAGGGTATTACGGCATGGGAAGAGAGATAAGGGTTTCGTGGGAGTGCGAAAGAAGGAAAATATCTCTCTTGCGCGCGTCAAAAAGTAACGCTCGACTTAAATGAATTGTAATGCTCCATTATCCCGTTCCTTGCATTCTTAATTGGGATACAAAAGGGGACAGAAGGAGGTGCTGTGAAAGCCGCAACTGGGGATACATCTGAAGTGTGTCAAGGTTTGCGATTGATGTTACACCTTCAGCTAACAAAATAAATTAAAAACGACAAATGAGCTGAAGGATACAGATAAAGGAATTCCTCTTAGTTAAGAATCTAACATTGATATATATAGTTCATCTTTCTTTGCCGAACCAGAGACTAATTATTCTCGTATTATCTATCTCTTTAGAATATTTATAAATGAAACTAATTTCTTTTGAAAGTACTACAAAAAAGGCTAAAAAAACTAATGCAATAAATATTCTCTGCGTCTATTCTTACGAAAAAATCCCACAGTAGAAAAAGTATACCCATCCTATTTTCGAGATTTGCAGGTAACCAGTCATCTGCTGAAGCTATAATAGTGAGAGAGTTCTACGAAAATTTTCCCTAGCCCTCATTTTTGTACGTCATAATTATACGGTTATAACACCAGTCCCTGTAGCGCAGTGGATAGCGCGTTGGACTTCTAATCCAAAGGTCCCGGGTTCGAGTCCCGGCTGGGATGAATTTTTCTCGACCTTTTTGGTGTAGGGGTTATATAAGCCCTAAGCGTTGCAATCATGCCAAGACAAAGTTTGCTGGATATTTTTTATTCAAATTGTCAAGATTTTTCAAATCCGCAAAGAGTAATGGATTGTATCGCTGAAATGCACAAGAAATAATATCGCTGAAATGTTATTATTGAAATGGATTAAATAAATGAATTTCTAATACTATTATTATTAAATTCACTGCACTATTACCCTTAAAATATATCATAGAATCTTCACAGAGCCTACATTGAGGAATATGCACAAACATGACATGGATTGAAAGCTTTGTTCACGCCCCATTCATCAATCTACTAAACTGAATATTTAGAAACCTCGGTAGCAAAACCACGATGAAAATAATAGCATGCAATGTTCAGATACTCGCAACCTTCGATGATTTCCACCCCGAGAATACGGAAATGATTCAGCTACGACAATAATTAAATTTGGACCAAAACCAATGTTAACTCGGTACATTCCACAGTGACGAGAAAACTAAGTTTTCCAGAAACCAAACCATCATTTCTATTTCCTCTACGATCTCCAACGACTTACACAGTTCCAGTTAATTACCCCGGGAAGAGATACGGGTCAATCCGCCCACATAAAAAAGGGAATTAAATGGATAACGGTCACACCGGAATACATCCTCATTTCTGCACATTAAGATTCCTCTCTTTCTCAGTCGACACAGAGCATTCTGCGAGAGCGTAAAGTGGCCATCGAGGAGATTCAGGCCGCAAGTTTCCGTTAAGACACCCAATGACTTGGCCTCTGTCCAAACGGCTGAAAGGCGAGGATGAATGGGGCTGGAAAGGGTTTCGGCGAGAAAGCCAACGCCACGGAAATACACACACGAGCGGAAACACCGCGCAAAAATCACAAAAATCCACGTCTTCAAAACCTCAGACCACTGAACCGAGTAACGGCTTTCGAGCTATAAATTACACGATACATTAAATATGGGATATATCTTTCCTAGCCTCGGCAAATAGAATTCATAATCGTCATTTCGTTTCACTTTCATTAAATAAAAATTGCGGGTTAACCAATATTAGATAGGATTGTAAATGTTTCATGTAAAGAAAATACTTTCTAAATCAAATATATATACACACAATTAAAGATATAATAAAGTTGGATACAAAAATAATTCTGGAATCATAAAGAAAAACATAAAAAGCCGAGAACGTTATGGTAAACGAGCGATGCTATCTAGCCAAATAATTTACAAATATTTCGTAGTACTTTCTGTAATTTGTTAACCTAAAAATAGTCGTTCAGGGCATAACCCTATTTTAAATAAATTACTATACTGTGTTATAAACGTTTTCTGTAAATTTACATGAAAGTTAACATATTAGATGAAATGCAACTCTGAAAGCACATAAACCCAAATGAAAGCGACATTTTTCTCTATAAAGAAATTTAAAAAACAAAGTGTATTACTGATTTTCGAAATGAAAACAATATGCATTTTTGCAGGATGTTATTAAATTCGTTCACAAACATCACCATTTTCGTGTATTTGGAATGCTTTATTATCTAGATGGTATCGAGCATTAAATATAGAAAGTACCCTTATAGTCAATTACGTTGTGTTTTTTTTTTAATTTTAAATCTTTCCTAAAAACATATAAACCATTTTTTCTCTCAGTATCATTGCAAATGAAAGTGGAGTTTTTGAAACCTTTATCTAAATCATATAATTTCTTATTAAAATTGCATTAAATTTGATCAAAATTATATTACCGTTTATCTAAACTATATCTTTGTTTACATCTAAATTTAAATATAAGTAAGTTTTAAATAAATATTCAAAGCATGCACTGCAGACATAAAATTTAAAAGCTGGTCCTTCATTCTATAACAAGCCCAAGGCTTTAATAAGAAAAACTACTACATTCGAGAAATACTAAAGAAGTACGTAGGAGAAGGAGCAACAAACCCAATTTACTCAACACAAAGCAATGCAACTCCGGCAGCTTAACACATAACAAAACCCAGCGGGACAAAAAGACCGCGAGGGAAACCCTTAAAACGACGAGTGCTGGATATGGAGAAATCCCATCAAAAACCCGACCTCAGTCCAGAACGGGATGACGCTTCAGAGAAGGTAAAGAGCTCCTGGAGAACCATTACCCTCCTTCCCGAACCCTTGACCGCCCGACCCCAACTCCTTCCCGAGCCCATTCAACTTTTAAACCCTTCCAAGGACGGGAAAAGCGGGGCGAGAGCTTATAAAAAAATTAACACCTGAGATGGGAGGCCCTCCACTCCATTTACGTCTCTATCTCTAATGCTTTTCACACTCCCCGGGGGCCCCGCAATTATTCAAGGCCTCCACGTTCCCAATAAGAGAGAGGTTAATGCCGCGGAAGGGAAAAGAAGTCATCTCGGGAGCGTAAAACTTGATTATTAGGGGACAGATTGGGAGGAAGAATTCCGGCGGCGGCGGCGGTAAGCGATTGAGTCATTCGCATTCGAAAGAATCGGCGTTCGCTGGGAACGCCTCGGCTTTATCGCTCGCGTAAATAATCCTGGAATGATTTGAGAATCGAACGAGCCATGCTGAATAAATAAGAGGAGTCTAAGCGTTTTGGATTCTGTTCCACATCACTTCTAGAAAGGACAATGAGAATAGAAAGGTTTTCCAGGAATGGAAATTACGCAAATGCCGACCGTGCTTTTTTATAAACAAAGGTGGCACTGGGAACTTTGGCGCAACGTTGACCTTTCCTAGGATGAAAATTTTAATTCCGTTGAAATTTGGTTCGTGTTGGTGCCAACTTCCAGCGGCTAATTCTACTTTGTTTGAGAGAAAACAAATATGAGAAAATAATAGAAAACCGCTGAATTGAATTCTTTAATATCTATTTACATGTCTAAAATTAGAATGGATGTATTATGCATAGTAAAATTCTATGGAATGAACGTATGTATTTCTTCAAAATTATCCAAAACAGTCAAATGTTAAAAAGAAAACACACTTGTAATAATTCCACAAAATTTTTAGTGTCAGTTAAAATTAAAAACATTAAAAATTTTATGGAATTAGTACAAGTGTGTTTGTGTTTTTATTTTTGGTGTTTTTTAAATTAAAGTTCCACCAAGTAACATTCGAATTGATTTCTTTTCTTCAGTCAAATGTTCCCTAACAATTTTTTCGAGGAAAACTCAACCAGTAATAGCAATAACCCGAAAAAAGATAACCTGAATAAATGTTGAAAAAAATGTCATCAAATGATGTTCAATGCGGTCAAGTTAAGATCCTATACATCATTGATTTAATTTACCTAAATAACTAAAATACAGACCTAAGAAAATAACATCAGAGGTTAAGAATATCTTGTAAATTGTAAGGAAAACATTACGTTCATCGATTACAGAAAGACTTCTGCAGTAAATTATTTAAAATATCGAAATAAAATGTATAAAACTGGCAAAAAGCACGCAATATAGACAATAAACGGAAAACTTTCATGACAGAGTAAAAAAATTATTATTTTCGAGATTATCAAAAATTTGTAGTTTATAAGGATCATCATAAGGCACTGAGACCAAAATATCATCACTGTAAATGGGATATTTGGTCTTTCACTTTAAGGTACAAGATTGTATTTTATAAATAAAATTTATGAAATTTCTCTCAAACATCAGAATCTAGATATAAGTACGTAAATTATTCCACGAATTAATTAAAAACAATAGGGTAGCGAACTAGCCAAAACCGATAATTTCGATAATTGTATTACTTAGAGTGGAAATTACAAAACGTTCTTTGCCTACATAGATTACTATCCACAGTGAATCAAGAATAAAATTCTTAATTTCCCTGAGAAAATTAATGCTTACATTCACTTCGAGATACGTTCAAAGCCACCTTCAACATAACGCGGAAACGATAAAGGGAGCCTAGCGCAATGAAGCTCGATTTCCAAGGAATACGAGAAATATCATTCAACATTCAAACCCTAAAATACAGAAGCATGCTAAACGAACCGAACTAAACTCCGCAAAAGAAACGAGTGAGGACGGAGAAGAGCGCGGAGAGGAAGAACGGTGGAATGGACTGGAAGATAATGGGAAGCAGAGACTTCGGAGGAGCCCATAAGAGAGTTGGCAGCCTCGTCGGAATGAGTGTGTTTATATTTTGGTAGGCGGGGGGACGCTATAAAGGGCAGAGGGGGAAAAATGGAAAAAGCGGGATGGAGAGAATTATGTGCAGTCGGGCGATTGTGGCGAAGGGGCAGGAAAAGGGGAGGAAGTGGGAAGGGGGCGGAGAGGAATAAATTGGCTAGGGTGCGAGACGAATAAGGGAGATAATGGGAAGAGTGATGGGAAATGGAGACACGGAATGGGAGGGTTGGAATGGAAGAAAGGAGGATAAGATAAACAAGGGACAGGGTGGCGGTTGGATACATGCTAAATTACAGACAGTGGAGAATAATCACTTTGGAGTATTGTGTTATAAAAAAGGGAGCGAAAAAAGCGGGGGAGTTACGAGCAACTAATGCTTCGGCAATTAATTTCGTCACGAGGGGGAGACCCGGTGTTATTTTACGCGGGCGAAATTTTCATCGCGATGTAGCGACGGGATAGGTGAGTAGCGTTCGAAACGTTCCGTCAATTTAATTTGTATCGGGTGAACTGTGTCTCAATCGGCGAAAAACAACCGGCGCGACCGCGTTTTGTTTACTTTTATTCCGACTAGAGAATAATTCTCGCGCGGAGGGCAATCAATTATGCGAAAAAACAACGGGGCGACCGAATGCCCCTTTAATTAACCCTCCTTCGTTGCACGCGGATTAACGCTTACAAAAACTGCCTATCCTTCGCAAACTAGGGCCAATATTTATTCCGAACCCTCCTCCGCGAAATATAACCACCTGGAGGAGAAAACAAATCCGCCTTTTAAAGCTTTAAATCAGGGAATCCAACCGGAAACGACCCGAAAACTGAAAATGTAAACTGAAACCGAAAACAGAAGCTGAAAAAAATAATCATTATTGCTGCAGTAAAATCTGAACCCGAACCGAAAAATTTAATAACCTAAAAAGTGAATCGAACCCTGAGACCGTTAATTTCTGGAAATCCAAAACAGAAACAAACCGGATAACCGCAATTTATAATAGTTTAACTTAATAATCAAATGAAATAGTGACGTATAGCTAACGTAGTAGCAGTTCTCTTTTAACAACTCATTCCTTGATTATTTCCTTAAAATGAATAATTAATTACATTATAAAACCTAATTGAAAGAAATTCTATAATACTGGTACTTAAAATACTAGGAAAGGTGAAGACAAAGTTATGTGTAGTTAAGTTATCTATGTAGCAGAGTACGTTAGATGACATAAAGAGTACGGTAAGCTATCAAAACACGAAAGAAATGGCTTTGAATAAGGAAAATTAAGGCACATTAACCTAC
This sequence comes from Sympetrum striolatum, assembly GCA_947579665.1. Classification (NCBI taxonomy): domain Eukaryota; kingdom Metazoa; phylum Arthropoda; class Insecta; order Odonata; family Libellulidae; genus Sympetrum; species Sympetrum striolatum. Next base: position 69,268,611 of record OX388348.1, read on the forward strand.
CGATACGTAGGTAATGTGTATACGTATACGTATGTAATACCGAGAGAGCACTCATGTATAAATATATTTTCAATATGTTGTATGGTATGTTTCCCTATTAAAGTGTGCGTATACCATAAAATAGTGCCCAGGGATTATTTAATCGGCACATATAAACTAATTTGAAGGTTACTGTCATAACCAAACCGGAATCAATCCGGAATCCGGATTTTTCCCCGGAACAAAAATAATCACGATTCAAACACTAGCTTTAAATCGAGCCCTCTTACAACCCTACCTACTTTTTGCTCCAATGAACTCCAACTCAGAGCGATAATGGAGCAAACTATGCCACCATTCGCGAAGAATAGCGGGACATATTTCACCGCCCGCGCAGCACGCAAGCCAGAAAGGATGCGATACATCCGACGCCCGTGACGTCTCTCAGGTGTCCGGGAGAAGCTGAGAGATAGGCGAAACGAGGGCGTGGGAGGAGGAGGCGGAATTGGCTGAAAGGTGAGAGTCGAGATAAGTGGCAGAGGGCATGGGGACTGGAGGGCTCGGCATTAAATATAAAAGATGGGAAAGAGGTATGATGCTTGGGGTGGGAGAGGAAAAAACCGACTGGAGATGCGAAGGAGACGGGTTAAAGCGAAAGAGAGAGTGGGAGTACGGCGAGAGACGTGTTAATGCAGTGGAATTGGGGATGGGAAGGAGGGGCTTACGGTGCGTCCGCCTTGGCGGATAACTCGTAATTTATTCACGGCGAAGGTAACCAGGGGCGGTGGGGTTGGGTGAAGCTTCTGCGGGGAGAAAGAGAGATGCGATAATATACCGGAAGAGGGGAGCGGGATCGGTAAAAGGGAAGGTCGGAATATATGGGGGAAGAGCGGGAAAGAGGTATGCGAATATACGATGGGAAGATATCGTTTTATGCCCGCTCATCAATTCTACGCAATTTTAGTCGGACGGACGAGGCCGCTGGAAACCGACGCGGAATTGAACGGTTTGAAATCGGCGGTAATGAATGGTGGATATTGATGAGAATTTGAGTCGGGAATACTTTTGCTTGTAAGGTCTCTTCCGTTGCGCTCGCGGGAGAGCGATTACGGTATAAATTCTCAATTGCTATCTGGGAGACTGTAACGCAAATGTTTGCTGCGATCGGGGAATGAGTGAGGCATAAAACGTCACCGCTTGACGTTGAGGTACTTCTATAACGAAAACACCTGCCACAAAAATTAATAACCCTATAATCTTGAAGCGTAAGCATGCATATGATTCGCATAATTTTATAATCTGAAATAGTAGAAGGGCTTTCAAAAACAGAACTTAAACAAAGGTAAATGTAACCGAGTAAATAAGATAAAGATAAAACTTAGGAGCGCCATACCGCACTACCTATCCAACTTTTTACTCCCATTATTCATAAAATATAACCATAAAAACATAAACCTAAAACTTCAATTTAATCTTCTCTGGGTACGGAATGAGGATAGAAGATTTTTCTTTACTTTATTTCAGAATTCCCAAACTACAGTCGGCATTTCTTTAAAGCTAAACGATGAGTAAGAGACTAAGAACAGCCGTCAAAAAGGATTTACTCCATACCTTAATCATAAACAAAAACCCAATTAAAAATCTTTTATAATTTTTATAACTTTATAATAAAATTAAGGAAGAGGACCATTTTGATAAGTTTTAGCAAAACTACTAGGAATACTGCCTCTAATACTCTCTCTATACTTTGCGTCTCATACTATGTGAATTTTATAACGTTAACTGATACCTAAAAAAGTAATAAAAAATTCTTTATAGCTAATGTTAATCCTCATCACGAAAAATGTGCACCGCAGAAAGATGATAAGCTCTTATCCGTTACTTTACACAAGATTTTGAAAATCAGTAGAATTCAGAATATGACATAACAATAATGTTGGGATCGATTGTAATTCCAATTCACAATTTTACAATTATTATTTTAATGAAGGCCTTCACGCAAAGTCTTGCACTATATTGATCAAAATTTCTTAATGAAAAAAATACATCTTCGCTTATAAAAATAAATTACGGAGTCACGATTTAAAACCAACTACACAAAAACGTCCCGATGAATACAAGACGCGAAACGAAAGAGATGCAACATTTAAATCCAAAATTACTAAAAATAAACACCCTGGGGATCCGACACCAATCCTTGCTCCTATCTTCGCTCATGCATAAGCAAGCACCAGGGGACGCTCCTCAAAAGACTAAGAGCGGAGGCATAAAAAAGGAAGAACGGCAAGCCTCCCACCCGCAAATATTTCAGCCAAGATACAAATTTTGACGTATCCCTCCCAATTCCACGTAATCCGGTTTCGTGTATGAAAAAAAATTGGAAGTTCGGTAACGCTAGGCGTGATGAGAGCGGAGGAGACGTCTCCCACCCCACGAGCACCGTACGTGTGTTCGGCGTGTGGGGAAGCTCGTCTGAGTTTGCGAATGGAGGTCACATAAAAAAGCATGGAGGAAAATTGGAAAGGAGGGAAGGCGGAAAATAAAACAAAAAGGAAAAAAAATAAGGGGAGATCGAGCCGTACTCTGGTAGGCGGGTGAAAAAGGTGAGATAGGATGGGGTGCGGACCCTTTTTGAGAGCGAAAGGGAGGAGAGATTTTTAAAAGATTCAAACACCCCATCAACTCCACCTACGAGGTAGAGAGAATGTCAACCGAGAGGGAGGAACTGAGCGAGACAGCCGGTGTGGGAAGGGAAAGTGCACGGGAAGAAAGATAGGTATGAGATTGGAAAAGGGAAAGGCTGAGAGAATAAGGGAGTGGGAGTTTACGGGTGTGGGAGGCGGGAACAAAGGGGCTGAAATTTTTAAGTGACCGGATGGGATTGACTTCCCTAATGATTCATTCACGGGGGGGATAATTAAGTAAAACTAATATCTCGGGATGTTCCGCGAGTTTTCCGAATTATATTAAACCTGCTAACACATGTTCGAAGTTGAAGATGTCATTTTGGCCGGAAATACGCTTCAAATTAAGTGCTGTGTAACTGAAAAGATGTTAGGTCGAGGAATGCACACTTAAGGAATATGAGTCTTTCCACCTCTCATATTCTGAGACATTTTATCTCCCTTGGATACTGAACGTCGAAATGCATTTTAAAATTACTTCGATGCGATTGTTTAATATCTTGCTAAACATAAACCCTACACAGAATGTTATGGTAAATATGAATACGTATATAATGAGTTATAGCAATGATCTAACACAAAATGAAATGCAATTATTTCAAAATTATTTTTAAAATAAAATACCGCTTATTTAGGGAAAAAAACAGAAAATCAGCAGCACTGTAAATGAGTAGTATAGACCGTAATATACCAGTATCTAACAATGTCAGCATTTTTTAACGTAGCACTGAATGGTTAGAATTGTAAGATTTTACAAACCGATCACACCTTTTATGCTTAGATAAAGCATAAATTAGATCCAAATCTAAAACGCTACTTATTATCGACTATTCGTCCTAGTCGATAACAGTCGATGAAAAATAAATTTTGCTCAACGAAACACTTCATCTAAAATATTTTCTTTTTGATAAATATTCTTGATAAAGAAATATATTATTATTGAAGTAGTTAAGACAGAGGTAAAACTAGCATCGGAAGCTTGAGTGATTTTGCAAATCCTAGCTCATAACCAGCCAGCCAACATAGCCAGCATAGACAAAAAGATGCCAAGTACGGAAGACAAACAGGACAAAGGGTAGAAGAAATTAAATCGCCGAAAAGAGATTTAGCATTCATGAATATTTGGATCATCAGGGGAGAGAATCGTGACAGCGCTGGAAGGATGGACAGAAAGGAAAAGAAAAAGAGGGAGACCAAGGATGGGATGGTTGGACAATTTAAATAACTGGACTGAAATTAACAAATATGAGGAAATGAAAAGAAAAGTAATTAGAAGAGAAGAGTGGAGATCCATGAGAGCTAACCTCCTGATAGGAGAAGCTACCAATTGATGATGATGATGATGACGAATATTTGGATACAAATTATTCATTGATATTCTGTAATTTCTAAATGGATGCTAATGTACTATAATTAATCATGGATGTATTACGTACTTCTTATTATCAAACTTATGATAAATATATTGTAAAACGCTGCTAATTGATTAACAGTAGCTTTATTTTAACAATGATAATTAGATAATTTTTTCTATATGTTGGCGATGTCTTTGAATAAAAAAATTAATAATAGAGCATAATAAAAATACGTCTTTATTCGGGCGAGAATAAGACTAAAAGTCTCCTCTTCCATCGAACTCATTAAAGAAGATCAGTAGAGACAATAACCGTAATCTTATAACCCCTCAGCAATTTCCTTATCGTTGCATTTCAAAATATAACATCTTCAATCCATGTTCCATCCTATTTGGATTTCACGGATTTCAATAACGACTCCAATTGTTTACCCTTCTAAAATATAACTCTCAGTAGACATAGTTTGGAAATCGAAATTAATCCTTTCAGTTCGCAGAGAGATCCGATTGACCATATTCTCTTTCGCAATACAGATGTGAAAAAAATACGGAAACTAAAAAAGAAGAGCTCTTCTACACAAAACCCATAAACGACACTCTGTACGAGGAATCAAGCTACTCGAATGATCATAAAATAAAGTCTGCTCCGCGCGCACACAAAACCCACAATAGTTTCGGCACGAAAAAAAGAGGAAATTGCACCGCCAAAAATCTGTCAAGCGCATAAACATGTAGCGCGGTCGCTTTATTTTTTGTTTCTCATTGTTATGAATTTAATTACTGACCGCATCGATGGACGGAGTGACCGAGGGCTCGTCAATGTGTGCTTTTAAACCGACTGTAAAATAAAATGAGAGGCTTATGTCAATCCAGCTGACACACAAAAATGGCGACGCGGCCACTCTTTTATTGGTGTAATACTCGTACCGGTGGAGCGAGTGGAAAATGACACGATCGACTCGTATCAACCGCGTAAATTGAAATATTTCGACTGCTCCGAAATTATCGGTGGAGTCTGAATTGCGACGCTAAAGATTACGAGCCGAGATGAATTTAATTTTATCTGGTGGAGGAAAAATAAGATGATTTTGGAGGAACAACGATGGGATAGCATGCATTCCAAACACCACCTAATCCTAGCATTATTGAGTATGGTTCTTTGATTAATCAAATAGCCCGATCTACAATTCACCCGGAAGAGAAAATTATATTTTAATATGAGACCGAGGCAGCGAATTCAGATTTTACATCTGCCATGATTAACTTGCTAACTTACAAGGATCTTAAGGATAGTTCCCTGAATTTCTCATTATTTTAAATTAAATATCGCTATTTTAAAAACTATTTTTTAAAGTAATTCAAAATAGGAGACTACATAAAAAACCGAGAAATTCTAATGTAAACGTCAAGTTTTTGAATAAAAAATTAAGAAAACTTTTTATGGGCTTTTAAAAATAGGTGGATGACCGTATAGAGTTTTTATAGTAATAATATATTTAAAAAAACTAGCAACTGAAGACTAGATAAGTTAATAACAAGGGAAATCTCTATTTTCATTTACAAAGTTTACGCGAAAACATGTATACATTCCTAACATAGCTCTATAAACACGTATAATAAATACTTACTACAGAGGCGTCAATTAAATGCAACAAAAAAAAAGGTCCGAGATGTTGGTAAAAGGCTATCGAATTTCATAGCTTGAGCGTTGAACTTTAGCAAGCGAAAAAGTTGTTAATAATAGTATAATTACTAACTATTAATAATAATAAACTTATAAAATACATAGATAAAAGTAAACTAAGATACGATCTTACTACTGAAATTACAGCTACAATTTCTAACACATTTAGCCCATTACGCCTGAAAGATATGCGCCCCGAAGCGAAAGAAGTATGAAGGGTTGCCTGAATTCCGGGGGCTAAATTATTTCTATTAGTATCATGTGCCCATTATCTATCATGATCAAGCTAAATGGAGCATCTAGAGATACTTCCAATACTAGGCTGATTTTCGGTGTTAGAGTGTATAGTTATAAAAGTGTTTCAGTGCAATCTTAACTTTTGTAATCGATATTTACAGTCACACTAGTATTAAAATGATGATTAACGTATTAGTATATACCAGATTGACGCTTGGCATTACATATTCTAGCCAAATCTTCCTATCAGCTAATCAGAAGATCACGTGTAACTGCATTGCAGTATGCAACATGCAGTATGTAACATGCAGTATGCAACATGCAGTATGCAACATGCAGTATGATGTGTATTATAATTGACCTTAATTTTGGGATTTGAAAATCATTCAATCTGGTACATACAAAAATCATAATTTTAAAAACTATTGAAGCTTTACCTATTTTAAACCCGTTTGCTAAAGTGAAGATTGCAGTTTAACTCATTATAACTGCCCAATATGTTACCAGACCTAAGACTTCAATATTCAAAGGAAATTCATCAGCAAGCCATTACCTACCATTATAAAGCTAAGTTTTATTTGCTGGGTTTTTACGTGCATTGATGATAAGTTGATATTGCCATGAAATTTGTATTGTTTCTATGGACCATGCATAACGCTATCCCAACTGTAATAATAATGAACAGTTTAGGAATAACATACTCAGTATGACTTTTAAAATATCATACTCGTAGGATAGGACCATTTGCGAATTAGACATTTCACTCGAAGAAATGAACAATACCTCCTACGTTTTAAAACCACCAAAAAACGCATATATATAACCCTCACAACCCAATAATAAAACCGAAAAAATAAGTCGGCTAATTATATCACAAAACTCAGCACCCGCTCAAATAAACGAAAAATATGCCTTAATTGAAATAAGGCACTCCGTCCAAAAAACGCACATGTAAAAAAATAACGCCACCTGAATTAAATACCCAGCGAGAAAACCTGGGGCGAACCAATTACGATTCCTCGGCAGATGGAAAGGGGGGAGAAGGCTTAGGCACTCCCGGATTAGCGGAGTCGAGATTAATACGAATCAGACAAATGCCTCGGCACGATAGCGAGGAAGCGGGAAGAGAGAGAATCAAAAGAGGAAGTGTGGGTAAGGATGTGGCGGGAGCCGTATAAGGCGAGTCCCTAGAGTGGAACACCCACGTTAATATGCTAATCGCGTTTCCGTTATTTCATCCCGCGGATTCTCTTGGGCGAGAGGAGGGGATGAATTACGTGTGGCAGAGTCATTAGGCGACTCCGCAAGGACCCGGCCTGTAATGTCTTACAGAAGAGGGGAGTGTTTGGGCGGGAGAAAAGAAGGGTGCGGTTGTACAGGCCGTTGGGAGCGTGTAAACCCTGGAAAACCCGCTGACCACTGTCCGGAGAAAAGGGGTTAGCTGAGAAGGCGGGGTGTGGGAGACCGAGGCAAACAGTGAAGGAAGCCAAGTAGGTGAGGGGACACCGGGTGCGGAAAGACGTCAGACAATTAAAAAAAGATGAGGGAGAGCTGATATATTCAAAGGAGAATGAATAGAATCTTTTAGTGGACAAACTAAATGAGAAAAGGACTCATTACAGGAAAAACATAATGAACGCTAGATAAAAAGTTTAAACTGAGCAACTAATTATAGATTTAATATGATAAACCGTGACTTTTTAGAATTTCATAACGCACATCTTCAGCTAAAACATCTTTCGTTGAGGAAGTTACAAGTATTATTATTCTAAACATGTGTGACACTAATTATAATTAAATCCATAATATAATGGCTTAATAAACCCAAGATTTTACCCAACTTGCTAATTAAAACAATCACGATAGCTTTTCAACAAATCACGAAACATTACGAATTTAACGTAAAACCCAATCTTTGATATTTTACTGGGCCCTTGATATTTGTCTACATTTTGGCAAGCTCGATTTTTTGCTACAAGACCAAACAACGTGTACATTTATTTTTTACGTTTCTGAATATTTAAATTAACAATCATAAAAAGCAATAATTTGCAACATGAATTTCAATGCATTCAAGCATGAAAATTAACAGTATTATATATATTTATAGCATTAATATATATTGATTAAAATTTTAAAATCTGAATCTTTAATCATGTACGACCCCGAGTGTGGGCGATTTTAATCCAGTATATTGTAAATTCTAGTTTATCAAAATAGTTATGATACATTCTAGCTGCTTTCATATTTAATTGAATATCTGATTGATTTTCATATTTCATTCGCAATATTCACGAGATGTAATTTCAATTTAACTCAAAGTTATTAATCTAAACTTCCTAAACGAACAAGGAAAGTGATCCATTTCTAAAAATACATAAATATTTGCAGATAAATGCAAAAATAATAAGCGGGGTAACACATACGTAAGCCTAACCAGCGCTAAGGAATCGATTTTTTAAAACATCCATGACGCAAACGACGAAATAATCAACGAAAGAAATCGCAATAACGAAAAAAGGCCACGGAGAATAGCCCACCCGCAAATGGAATGGAAGCGAACTCGGAAAAGACAGAACGCCATACGAGAGAATTGGAAGGACAGCAGAGATAGCGCGGGTTTTAGATAAGGGCCGATTCCCTTCCCTTAAAACCACACAGGAGCACCAACCTATCTCCCCTCCATCTTCCGCTATCACATACATTATGCAAGGGAGAACAGGCCACCGGGGACGGCAGCAGATAGAGAGCCACAGAGACCGGCGAAATAGAGAGGGGGGCCGGACCCGCCCCCCGCAAAAACCTCTCCAATCTCCCCACCATGACTGCGGTCCCACAATTAAATTATAAATAAATAAACGGGAGAGCGTTAAGGTGTGGGGTCTGGAGAGAGAGGAAAGGGACTGACCGTTATGTTGGGGGAGGGGGCGGGGCAGAAATCCCGCAGACCGCCGTGTGGTGTTGTGGGGGTGGTCATCCACTGGTCCGTACGGTGTCGGCCACGCCGCCGGGGTGGGGGCGGAGCGGCGCGTTCATTAGCAACGGCGTTCCGCAGATATCCTACCCCTCCTCGAGCGAGGAAGGATGAGAGAGTGTACTCCTCGCCCCGAGGTCTGCCACCGACGGCTTTTTCGAGGTTGCTCGCACGGTCAAGCGGTCAGACTCCGGGGCGTTCATTAGGGAGCGAGAGGGCGGAGGTGGCGAGGAAAGGGCGTGCGGAGGGAGGCGTAGAGAAGAGAGAGGCCTCTTCATCCTCATTAGACCCGGCCCGGGTACCCCACTTGTGAGTCACCTTTATGACACGGAGACGAAGGTGCGAGTGGAGGGACGCGGGAAAGGGCTGGGAAAGTCCGCAAAGTGAAACTGGAGAGTTGGAGGCGTGGGAGTGGGGGCTCTTAGGGAATCAATTAGTGCGGAGTGTTCCCGTAAATTGGGAGGATTCCGGTTCGACCAATATTTGGCATCTTAAATGAGCGCGCGTTGGAGGAACCGCGACGGACACGGGTGCCGAGGGAGCGCGGTGAAATTCTAATTTGGGCCTCAAAGGGGGCGAGCGAAATATGATTCGACGGCCATGATTAAAGAAAAGGTCTGCCGATAAAGAATCAAAGCTTTGGTTACGTTTCGCACCTCCTGAGAATTAACGATATCATTCACTGAGAACGGACTCCTTTTCATGAATATGAATCGTGTTTCCCTTCTTGATTCGGAGCGAATGGACTTAAATCAAAGGAAATGCTGGATGACGGAAGCAGTTTCGGGATAAAAACGCAATAATGGGGAAATGACTTTTTTGACGCAATAGGTACAATGTGCAGAAAATATGTTCCTGAAATAACTGATTATGATACAGTAATTATAGGTAGGAAATTATATTATACCTTACTATATATACTATACTATTAATTAAAATTAATAATAAATTTTTATTTTCGATTTAATAATTTGGTTTTTATTTTAGTCATTAACGCTGCGTTCCACAAAAAATCTCTCTTTGAATGCCGTACCAGGGTGATAACATAACAAGGGGCCTAGGGCAATTTTGTACTGGACAAGTGTGACTCCGGGAGAAACATGGAGACAAAAAAGTACTGAAGGTGTTTATAACAATAATTTTGCAAATGAGACAACATCGTATCACAGTTACCTTGATATAAATAATATATATGTTATGATATTTGCTCTTTTTTGTTGTATTCGATAATCGTCGATGAAAATCTACCCAACCCAACCATAGTAAACCTTGTCCGTAGGAAGCAGTATTCCAGTAAGCCAATGAGCGGGACCAGGGGCGCAATTGTCCCGGGCACAACAGTTCGTGGTATTTTTATATCAGGGAAGCATATTACTTTTCGATTTTACATGTTTCACGTGTGCAGAAAAAGAAATCGATGTAAATTATGGAAGAAAATATTCAGATAACACTACATATGGACATCAAAAACGGGTTATTTAACCATTACAGGTTCTACTACTATTAGATTAAGCTGACAGAGCTTGTCGAACATCAGCGCAGTCCACTGTTTGACATCATGACACCAAAATAGAAACAAAACCTCAACTTTATTAAATCAGGCACGAAAAAAATCAAACCGCTTGCGAATCAAAACGATAACATCGACGAGAACAGACAATTGAAAAGCACTCCGCGATTTGCTCCAAAAATGATACGCCCGTAAACATTCGGAAGCAAAAATATCGGTTACGGTTGTACCGATGAATTGTTAAACGACGTCCGGTTACATCAATCATGCAATCGCGGTAAATAAATCAATTATGCAGGGGGCGACTGGGAGAGAAAAATATATAAATTAAAGGAATGAAAATCACGAAGCGACGGAGGGAGAAATGCACGTGAGAGGGAATAGGAAAAAGCGATGATTAAGGTATGATGAGAGATTGAGGAAGGATTGGGGAAGGTTGGTTGAAGAGAGAAGTTGGGGGCTCTCCGCCTGACTAGGGGATTCAACGACGGTGTATGTTTGGTCCCTTTCAAAGCGAAATCGACATGGAAAAAAGGCTGCGGAAGGGAATTCGGGAAGGGGGCGGGGCTTTTGAGAGAGGCGATATAAAGACTGAGGAGAGAGATCTAGGACGTAGAATGAGTGAGCCAGAAAGGTGCGGAACGTTGATTACAGAGAGCGTGGTTATGAAAAATATATTTTTTTTCGCTAAGCCGAGGTGAGATTAGAATGCAAAAATACGCGGATTATGCGGGACTTGAATATTTAAAAAAAAGCTGAATTTGAAAGGATGTTCGGAGCAGAACGTAGCCTCATTCGCGGGGCAACTGAGATGCTTTTGGTTACCAAAAAAGAAGTACGGAATGCTTTTTTACCCAAGGTTGGAAAGAGACGGAAAAATCGTCAATTATTCGAGCAAAGGACAGCTGAAAATTTTAATGATTTAAAAAAACTTGAAGGAAAAAAACGAGGCCGACAATCTTCGGTTTGACTATGTTTAAAGGCCTGAATCTAGCAATTCCCTACCATCGTTTGCGCACGTTCTCCGCCGAGGTAAACATTACTTCACCGTCTCATTCCGCCGGAGTCATTATTATTCAACATTTGATCGAGAATTTTTCTTTCCATAAAGGCAAATATTAAAGAAAAACTTAAACGCAAACATCGTCGCGAACTCGCGGCAAACAAATTCCATTCCCGTTTGAACTTGCACCGGCAGTTTAAGTGCCGTGTAAGTGCAAATAACTTTGTGCAAAATTCCCCAGACTGCGAGCACAAAACGAAATAGACGAAGATGCTTTGCGTTGCGTGAGGCTCCGTTTGCACGACCGTACGGCAGATTGAATAAGCGAGCGAGGGAGAGAGAAGTCTGCGAACACGGCACGGGGAGCTGGAGGGAGACGCAATGCAATTAGAAAAGTGGAGTAAGTACTAGTCTCTGCGATCAAAGCTTTCCTCAGAGGCATTTTAAAGTGCTGCGATGCAAACACACCCGTGGAAACATACTCGTCCGCGAAGACGCCGGGAAAAACTGCCCCGGCAGACAGAGGAAGAATGAGGTGCGAATTACGAGAGGAAATACGGACGAATGAAGAATAAGGAGCTCGAGAAAGCGTTAACTCAAAGGGCACGACGTTGGTAAATAGTCAGTTAGGAAAGAAGTCGGAAGTGAGGCGGAGAGGCGAGGGGTGACAATGGAAAATGGAGGTGTACTTCAAGGCACCCTTCTAGGACCTGCCCCATTATAAAAAGGAACGAAAGGGCTGGAATGAAAATAAACTCGCGAAAAGGAATAAAAATGAGTGAGAAGTGAGATCTTGGAGGGGAAAAGGCTCGACGTGAGTGGAGGGAACTTCTAGGCGGTTCGTTTCGACCGAAATCCACCGAACCAGAATTTGGAGTCCTTTTTACAACTCTCCCCACTCCGTATCAAAACTCCTGAGCCACTCGCCGACCCACTCCACCCCTTCCCCCCTCACCCACCCTAAAACCTCTCTACTTTCTCTTACTTAACGAGTGCTTCCCTTACGTCCGTGCGCCTCTCTCGACGAGGCCGAGAGTCCTCCAGGCGAGGCAGCTCAAGGAGAGGAGGTCGAGGGCGTCTTCTCAACGACTGGTATTAGAGGGAGTTAGGAGGAGAGGAAAAGCAGAGAGAGAGTGGAGGCGAGAGGGCGCTGAAGAGGGCGGGAGATAAGAACCTTAAAGCGAAAGGGTGGAGAAACACGATGAGGGAAAGATGGTTTTTGCGGTCGTCCGAAGATGAATAAGGCGAGCGAAAATGGCAGAATCGATTCTATTACGGATCTCGCTCGGATGATGACGAGTAGGCGAGAAGACGCGAGAAAAATAGGGGAGAGGGAATTAAAATGAAAATGCCGAGTGAAGAACGAGACGCTTTCGCATAAAAACGAAGAGACCCTGAAGATGAAAATTCAGGTTGTGACGCATAAAATTAAGAGTTGAGAAAACGTAACGATTCAACAGGAAATTCACTTAAGGGGAGAAATATGCAATGATTGTATTCCATTGTGAACTATACTATAGATTAGATCAAATTCAGTGGTTACCTCAAAACATAAAGACTAAAGAAATAGTAAATAAAATGACTCAAAAAATAAATATATCAGAAATAAGGAATAGTTAAATTTTTTCTGAGGGAAAATATTTTTCTAATTTTCAAAATGGAAAATCGCTTGCCATGCTATAATTTTAACATGTTTGGTTTTTAATCAAGTTAATAGATTATAAACCACTATTGTTAGCTAATGTCAATAGCTCCATTTTCCGCCGAAAATATAAAATTGAAGTGTATTTTCTAACAGCCGAGTACATTAAAATTTCAACGAAATCTTTCAAGATTGTACTGAATATGGAATAAGGTTGCACATGAACCTACCGATGGGTAAAAAAACATAATGTATGCATTTATCTTTGAAATCAGCAACGTAAAAGATTAAGATCAAGACTTTACTACCAAATTGATTTACAAACTATTAAATTGAATTCTTTAAATCACTTCGTGTAGCTTATATTTCCGTTCTCTTTCGATAAAACGGTAAAATCTCAGTATTATTCCTATCTAAACAACCACATGAGAACCATGCCAACATCAACAATGACTATAGACGGACTAACTCATTTAGATATTTAAGTTACGAGTGTTTTAAAAATATATACAAGACTAAATTTAAAATATTACGTCAACATTTGACAGTTACCATTATTCGCTAGAGATGGCTGCATTAATACTACTTTGCTCAAAAAGTTCCCGAATTTATTCTTTCCCGCGAAAGCGCCGAGCAAGAGAAATATAAAATTCTGGTGGTAGATATCGTCACATATTGTGAGTACAGCTACCTACCTACCTATCTACCACCAGTATTTTGAATTTCTCCTGCTCGGTGTTTTTGCGTGAAAAAATAAGTTCGGGAATATTTTGAACGTTCTAATACGACATAAAACATTACTAGAGACGTCGTAATATGTAAGCATGCATTTTATATTAATATTCCAAACGCACTGACAAAGTACACTGAGAGACGTCATTCTCCAATTAATTTGATAACCATCGACATCACTTATTATCGAACATTCCTACCCTTCACTACAAAAACCTACATTTGAAACAGAAAAAAAACTTAAATACTAGCAGCAGGGATTCTCAATCTAAAACACGTACCCTAATAAAAACGACCCAGCCACCTAAATAGCCTCTAGCTTAGACGAGAGAAAATACACTACTGTACCACAGATATAAACAACTTCTTCCAAATAGAACAAAAGGAAGGGGAGAAAAAGGTCGGCGAAGCGGGAATAAAAGGATGAGGAGGAAACAGCGGGAATTAGAAAGGTAGACACGCAACAAAAAGAAGGAGAGAAGGACGTGATGGAGACGAGGGGAGAAGGGTTGAAGATAAGAGAGCGTGACCCAACCTCCTTCAACACGTGTAGAGCGAAGTCTGCGAAAATTCCTTTCACAAAAAATAACAAACGACGTCGAAGCGGCGGTAATAACGCGATACTCTGCTGGGGAGGAAAAAAGGCCTTCTCTTGTATGAACCTCCTTCGCCACCCTCTCTCCCTCTCGCAAACTATCTTTGTCTTGCTGTTTCCCTCCTTGGGCGAGAGGATAACAAAATGAAAAAAATAAAGAACGCCGGGGAGGGAGGAGTGGATTTTCAAGGGAGAGAAAGTTTAATGACCAAAAATATATACTCCTCGTAACAGCACTCGTAACGAATTATTGTGCGTTTATATATATTATAGTAATTATACGTCTTATAATTATATTATGAATTATTATTATAAATATTCAATAATCATTATTATTATTATTATTATTTATTTCGTTAGTTTTTAAGATAATTTTTATAAAATAATAATTATGTAAGTTTTCCAACGTTTAAAATATCACAGGTACTCTTCAATTACGGAATGACTAACAGAGATTCAACTCTTTCCTCTAATATGCAATTTACGAATAAAAAGAATTTTAGGTGATTTTTTATTTTTATAAGGTGTGCACTTAGGAAAAATACCGAGGAAAAAAGGTCTGACGGGACCGGGATTCCAACCCGGATCTCCCAACTGCCGGTTGGTTGCTCAATCCCATTGCGCTATATGGCCAGAATATTCTTAAATTTTGTTCTGGAGACTTAATTACATTTAAATCCATTTGTTTTAAATAATATAGAATTATTGTGGACACCTGTCATTATGTCACTGACTATCGGCAATTTACATCCATCACAAAAAAGAACAAAACTGAAGATGAATTTATTATAAATAAATAATTAAATTTAAAAAATTTTATTTAAAGCATAAAAGCTCACAATATTTCTAAGAAAAAGTGAGTTGAAAAGATGTGAAATCTTCAAATGAAAATTTAACAAATAAATCGACAATCATAGAAGTGGAGCCAACAATATTAACCTCCACTTTACAGTTAATGTATAACATTCACATTGACTTGTACTGATGTTGATCACTAATCGTCAATTATTAGAAAAGGAGGATGGAAAAAATATATAACGTAAAGTATATTTTAATAGACAAAAATATTTCACGACTTTTTTACACCGTATTATATGCACACCAAACATAAACAGCATAAATTATATAGGAGGTAAAAATCTAAGGAGTATAACTTGACTAATACATACATTCACACAGAAACCTCCGCATCTAAAGAGCTAACTTAGAGACTAAATAAATAAAGCCCTGCATCCAGACAACTGCGACCATTCCAACATTTTCCTCTCAAAAAAAAATCATAACCAAATTCAGCCGAAAAAGTAAATTACATCTTCCACTTGCCACCTTAAATTTTTCAACATACGCGGAGGGAGCCGGTTGAATTTACATGGAAGTTAATACATGCTGAGGAGTTAATTAAATCTACTGATTAAGAGTATGAAAAGGATGAAGACTGCGGGGGTACGGAATTGGCAAAAAATTCCGGGAAACCCAATTAAGCGACGAAGCAAGTGAGGCGGAAATAAGAATGGGAGGGGGGATAAAAGGAAACAGAAAAGAAAGGAACATTTTTATAACAGCGTCGGGGGAAACACGGGGGGGAGAGAGGAGTGTTACCTTTTTAATGGGGAAATCGTTAACGAGACAATGACCGTTAATTAATGAGGTTCGGGAGAGAGGAAAAAAGAAAGACCGACCTATGGGGAACTTGAAAACATCGAGAGAATGAAAGAAAGGGAAAGACCACAAGCGTCTGAAATGAAAGGAACAGCGAGTAGTGTTATACAAATCGGAGTAGATTTTTATTCGGAGAAAAGAATTCAGAAGCTGCGGAAGTAAGAAAAGGACAAACAGTTTGTTCTCAGACGGGTTTATAATCAGAAAGCCCAGGTCTGATCGAAATTTTAACAAGTCATTACTAATTGCTAATACGTAGAACACTTTCTAGAATGTATAGGTGGGCAAAGAGGTGGCGATCACTGTTTTTTAAATATCATTAGATACAGTACTGAGGTACGATAAGAATCGTGACATCTAACAATGTAAACTAAAAGTGTTTTAACTGAGAGTGAGATGTTTTCCAAGTTCGTAATATAATAGTAATAATGATATAATTATAATAGCAAGCGATGTATCTTATTAATTTAAATCGTAAGATCTTATTAACTTATAAAAAAAGGTTGAATTTTCATAATTTATATAGAGTCCCACTTATGAAAAATGGTAAGGCTTCGCCAAAATTCTTTGATATTAAATAGTCATGAATATTAGGAATTAACATTTCCTTTTAACATTATTTACTTATATCACTCTATACTTGACCGACTAATCTTAAGGTATATCGAGAAAACATTGTTTTTGCGAAATTCTATTTTCGCCCAGCTTTTTACGATTCCAGCCCAACTGTACGTCTTTGTTTGGATTAGAATAAATTCTAACTGAAAGGTAAAGAATGCTAGGAAGGTAAAGAAGATGAAATTTAATCGCATAAAGGTAAGTTATCAGCAAAAAAACATTGTTTTTAATGCAAAAACCATAGAAAGTATTGAAATTCCGCTATAAACCAAAATAAATTACATCCCGCTTCTAAATAATAATAATTATAGCAAAACCCTTTTTAATCATAATAATTGTCTGTACAATAGTGCACGAATCAACTAGCTACAGCGAGCAAACAAAAAATAGCAAGAAACCCATTTTTAATCATTAACCAGGTAAAACCATAGAGACCATAAAAAAATAAGGATAAATAGATAAAAGCTAATACGAGCAAAATCACGTCGTATGGTAACCCGACTCCCTCCACAATCCTTTACTATTAGAATTCTTTTATCCCACATTCCTTTCATGGCAAAAGGAAAAAGGAAAGCCCAATGGAGACGAGAGACAAGTTTCCTTCAGCGCTCACCAGGAGCGCCAGTAGACGGAGGGAACGTTTTTACCTGGACTTATTTTTTCCCAAGCAGCGACCAAGCTATTGAGACAAAGAGGGTCGGGGAAATAGGATGTCAGGTAAAAACAAATGGAAAGAAAGAAAATCGGGTAAAGGAAGGAACGCAAATAAAAACACGAAGTTGGCTGTCGGATAAGAATCATTTTTTCCGCTCGCTCGACGAGAAGCATCTCCACTGCGTTACTGATTACCTGGATTATTAGCGAGAATGGCCTTTAATTATGTTTGGCAAAGAAATTTTTAATCTTTAATCTCTTTAACATTTTTCTGAAATATTTATTGAAGAGTTTTTTTCTAAACTGACAAGTATCATACTTAGTCTCAGATTTTTTCATAATTAATGTGAATGCATAATACAATAGAATCATGTTTCAAATTATGAACATCAGCAAGAATTATAATAAATATTAAATATTTGTCATGTTAAGATGTTTTTGAGAGTAGGCTAACCAACTCTAATATTAAGTTATACTGATTATTTCAAAGAGACTTTTGAAAAGTTTCAAATCGCTCCAAAATAAATTTAATAAATTAAAACGGAATAAATCTATAATTTAAAATAAAGAGATTAACTAAACTTTCATATTTGATGCTAAGAAAATTCTGAAATTTCATTTGCGAAATTCTTGATTCTAAATAACTGAAATTTATTTAGAAGAAATGCTGAAGCGATCATCTTAATGAACAAAAATTGAGGAGAAGATAAGCAATTAACTAAAGAGGATAGTTCCTTGAAGCGAAAGGCACTGATGACTAGATGATCTCGATAAAAGAATCAGGAAAAGATTACAGAAATCCTAGGCGTGGAGTATTCTGTATGGGTGTGAAACGAGGACCTTGGGGAAATAGGAAATCATCAGGGTGTGACGTACAATTGAAAAGTAAATGGGGTTGAAGGGAAAATAAACAGGGAGAAGATAGGGTGGTTTGGGAAGGTAGGTCTTAATTGAAGTAATTAGGCGTCAACAGAGGAAATAGGAGTTTCAAATATTGAGGGTAAAGGGACTGCAAGGGAAAGTAATCGGTTAGAATGTAGGGGAAAAAACAGAGGGGAAAACAAAGGCAGATGATGTTAGATGACCTTAAGGGTTGGGTAAGCAACCAAGAAACGAAGGAAATGGATTTAACCCTTCCAGACTTTGCGTGAAATACATTTGACACCATTTTCAGTGCTTATTATACATTTTTCATGTTAATTAAATATTTATTTCTATGGTTTTCATTCTTTTCTTTTAATGAGTTAATCCGGTATCTAAGAAGTCTCATGATAAGTTTTGATAGCTTATTGAACAACAGAAACATCAACAAAATTCAACAATAATTTTTTCTTCATAGAGAAACATTCAAAGGGTTGAATAGGGAATGTTAAGGCAGATGAACCGATTGGCAGAAGACTCATGTATTGATGATTCTACATTAAGCGCAACTTGAGGAAAAAGTGTAACTTTTTTGAAGGTTTTTTTTCCATTTTTGGGGCAGAAAACTTTCCGAATAAGACAAACCATTATAAAAAACTCACCAAAGAGACAACCAGACCCTCGAGAGAAAACGGTACAGGATATCGTCCAGCTATCTCTTCAGTTCAAAACGCGACAAACCGAACTCCATAACGGGACAGCGAAGACCCCAGAAAGTGCAGCATGAATTCAAGGATCATGTGGCGACCGTAAAGTGGAATGGAAGAGAACCGATTGAAGTATAAGGGGAAACCAGAAAAAGTGAGCGTGATTGGCTTCCCTCCCCACCGGAAAATGAAGAGAAGTATGAGGGGAGAGAGAATACCCCAAAGCCCTGGATGAGGGAACGCCGAGGTACACACTTGATTATTCGAGCAAACCGATTGCCAATTTCAATGGGACGTCCCCGGAGGGTGGGAGAGGAAGCCGGACCCCAAACCAATCACCCCCGGGCCTCTGACCACGTGACCGTTCACACAAATCGGCACATCTGAAATGTTGCTGAATAGAAACGGCCTGCACTCAATCATCGAACGTAAACAACTTCCATGAAAATATGGGCGTGTTAAGCAGATGCCCCCGTCTGCTGCGTAAACACCGTTTAAAGCCTGTGTGACGCGGAATCCGCGGCGGTTTTAACGTTTACCGCCGAATTAAATTTCGACCGAGCTCGCAAATCGTATTTGCTGCCGCTGGGGTTACCAATCGCTTGGCTTTTCGTGAACTATGCGTCTTTTGAAGAAAGAGAATTGAGCAGTCGTTAGGACGCGTCTTTTGAGCGAGGAATTTCGCAACTAAACGAATTATGTGCTCAAAGGCTGGAAAACGCACACAGCATGTAAAATACCGTAAGAGGCACGTAGGAAATTTGGGAATAGACAGCGATTTACTGGAAATTTTCCGAATATAATTACAAATCCTATTTCAATAACAATTTTAAACAATATTCATTGGGAATACGTTCAATGCAGATTAAGATAATGTTAGCTGCAGTAATATCTCCACGAAATATACCTCCCTCGCTTAATTTCGTACTGGGATTAACTATATTTGATTTTACATAATTTATTTTGACAAAAAAATCGATGTAAAACAAGGAAAATAAAGGAAATGAAGAATTAATGCAGACGGAAATAAAGAACTAAAACACGCATGCATCCGATATTTCCTACCTGTAAAAAGTTATTACAATGTGGCACAATACTTGCACGTCTGAAATAAAATTAAAAAAACAAGAAAAATCGAATTTTACCAACTACACTTATTTATTGAGAAACAACCATAGTTTCGACTCATAGAGATGATTAGACAGTCACTTCTACATCTAAATAAAAGAGTATCAAATAGACTCATCAACAGATGATGACGCTTAGAGTCGTGACTATGGTCGTTTCTTAATGAATTAGCGTGTTTGTAAAAAGTTTAATTTTTTATTGCTCCTTCATGGAATCCTGCCACTAAGTAACGTCCGAATCAGTCGATTAAATCTGAAACACTTCTTCGTAATAAACAAGAAACAAAAAGAGAGGGTCATCTAAGAACACCACTTCGACGACAAATCCGCCCACTCAGTAAACTGTGTTATAAAATGATAAAAAGCTAACAGAAAGAAAAAAGGCAGCAATGGCGCAGAGAAGCCAAAAGAAGTAGTCACTACCTAATTCAAAGATGAATGACAGAGATTCAGAATAAATTCCTACTCGGACAAAGTCAACAAAAATTAAAGGCTAACGTCCTTTACGATGCGAAACAGATAATTTTTGCACGAAGAAGAGCTCGAAATTAAAGGAACAATTCAATTGATAAGAATTTCGTTCATTTGAAGAACTCGAGTCGAGATGATAAATTTGCGTCATTATTTTTATAATGAAATCTGACTCACTATAAGGAAATTATGAAACTTTTACTTCTGCAACAAAAATTCATCAACAGTTATAAATGGTAGGCAAAATTGAGAGCGTACATGATAAAAATTACATGTAAAATTTATATGTTAGAAATTTCAATACATTTTACGTGTTTCCCATGATGCTAAACTCCTTTTAAATTTATCCAACTCCATCTTGGACAAGAAAATTTATCCTGAATGGGGTGAATGAATAGCGAACATAATATACCACAAACAAATGGGCAAATATATTCCTAAATGATTAAAAGATATTGTGGAATATACGAGCTTCGGTTTTCATTTATTAAATGCGTTCCATGAAATCAGTCGAGCTAAAATAGATTATTTATTTATAATTTTTTATAAACGACTTACACTTAGATTTCATCAGTACCTTCCCAACATATACATATAGCAGTGTGACCAGCTCGGTCATAACCTTACATCGCGCCTAAGGTAAGTTTTCCTTCAAAAAACAATAAGCTATATATTGTTATTTCTACTCTTCAAGGATTCATCGCGAGTTAAACGATAGTCAAAATCTAAACCGTACGAAATAACAGCTACAAATGTCATTTAAGGGGTAGGAAATATCACATGATTTTCATTTATCCATTTATTTGTCTGGTTTCACATTATACTAAACTCTCTTTTATTAGCTTGGACAAGGGAAATTATCCTGAATTAGATAAATGAATAGGTGTACACAATCTATCACATTTGAATGGGCAAATATATTTCTTTTGATGTTATTATCATAGATTAACCCTTAGATTTCATCAGTATCTTCGCAACTCATACGTATACCACTGCCATAACCTTACGTCACACTACCCAAGGTAAATCTTCCTCCAAAAACAGTCACCCGTACAGGAGACAACAGAGAACCCCAGACGAAAGATATCCGAAGATAAATACGACGGGAGAGGAAAACCTCCTCTGGTAACTGAAAAGTGAAAGAGGCATAGATGGCGAACCGAGCAGAAAACCGGGCTTAGGGGGAACAGATGAAGGCATTGTGCGGGATCACTACCTCTAGGACGTGCATTGGGGAAAAAAGAGGCGCCTTTAGGGGTGGAAGGAGACGAAAGAGGAAGAACGCCAACTTCGATTTTCGATATCGGTCGTCGGGCGGCATATCCCACACTCGCAAGCGGCAACCTCCCGCCAGGTGGAGAGCGTTTCGGACAACCCCGACCGCACCCCGCAAGGGCTCCACCCCTTAATCCTCCACACTATTTTTCCCATGATCCCTCTGGAAGCGAAGGCCCTTCCATCGGGACGGCGATGTAGCCCTGCGGAAACCCCCCTTCGGGTCAACAATCTCCGCACGAAATCGCGGCGGCCGATTATGCCGGCTTTTCCTTCCGATTTCACCGGGTGGGAATCCGTGATTTCTTTCCCGAGAACACGCTCGTTGTTCCGGTCTAGCGAAATAAATCTAGAGGCGATTCTAACCCAACGGTTAGGCCGATCTTAGAATAAGCTGCAACTGTGTGGGATCCTCATGAGAATTGTCGCATAAAGAAATTAGAAAAAGCTCAAAGAAATGCACCTCGTAATTTCATAAAAGTTAGGTTTAGGAAATAGTAGCGTGTCAGAAATTTTAAAGGTTGGACCCGAGCTCGATTCCCGGAAGGACCAATCTGCGAAATCAGCTAAGCTGTCGAAGCACTTCTAAGAAACGACAACTACAACTATAAAGGTTCATTAATGGAAATCGCTGGTGAAGATGAGGAAAATTGACAGGCTGTATTTACCAGAGGGTTGCAGGTAATATGGGATGGGAAGGTTTTATAACTAAAATAGAAACACTTAACTTTTTAGAAAGAACCTATAATCATGAATAATTTTGGATGCCGAGCGATAATGTTGTTTGTAATTAGGGCGTATTGATACTATTGAAGATAAATGTGTTTTTTATTGTTAACAAAACTTGACTTTGTAAGCAAATTACTGGCAAGTTTATCTATCAATAATAAGTAAGTAATAACGAGTTGTAATATTTTCTTTACTCTTTCTTCCTTAGAATAAATTGTCACTAAGGACCAAAACCATCAAAGTGGGTTCTTTCTTTCCTCTTTACAAATTGTAATTTCTTTAATCATTAATATAGTAGTATTATTAGGGACTTGGAGATGAGACCAAAGAGTACTCTGTAAGGCATGACTGAATATCACTACTGTATATATATTACTACAGCAGTATAATCTTCCCATAGCCTCCATTTGTTAAACGTATTTAGACACTGTTTCCAATTAATAATGTCAAATGTTTTTTCATATGTATTTAAACTGAATTTCATTTAAATTGAGAAATTAATTAAGAATTATATTTTAAATTTCTAAGCCGATCTCAGGGCATTTACTTATACCATTATTGTAACACTGTATTTGTATTAAATTGTTTTTTTATTTAAATAAATTTATAAAAACTGCTGTTATTGTAATGTTTAATTCAATTGTTGATTGATGAATTGCGATGTGTATTGTATATTAGGTGATTAGCTCACACCAGACAACAGTCTAACTGCGGCGAAAATTGTAAATAAAATAAATAAACCCGTATCTCTCCATGCTTGCGATACCGGAAGCGGTCCTTCTCTAAGAATCGGAGCGGAAGGGTTTCCTTTCGAAGAAATAAATATATATAACGGGCAGTTGCGAGGCTGAGTCGCGTGTGTCTTATCGTGGAAAAGCGATTTCGGCGAAAACGACTTCATTCACGCGAATATCTGGAGGATATCGCGGGAAAAGACAAATGGGACTATAAACAGGGAACAAGATGCGGATAGGTACTAATGAATTGAAACGCTGGAAAAACACATAGCCTTCGGGGATCGGCGAACAAAAGAAGGAAATGGAAGTTTTCGAAAGAGAGAGGGCTTTATGGAGATAACGATTCCTTCCGAATTTTATGGCTAATAGGAAAAACTTGGAGCTTTATGTTCTTGGATATTTTCCATTTCCTTCGAACTGTCTTAAAAATCTGGAAAGAAAGATTTTTCATCTAAAACCACGATTTACGGAGTAAGAGGATATAAATTATTAAAATAATTTCTTGTTTATAATTTTCCACCTAAACACTACTTATTCTTTTAATATCAATTACAAAACGTTAAATAGAAGAAGAGACTTTTCAGTCTCAATATCGCTTTTTTAAAGACCCTAAAAACCTTATAATTTGCGAAATAGAAAATAAATGTAATTTATCGTTCCCTTTTATTTGTGATTGAACATGGAATAAAGAAACTCTTAGAACCGAATGAACAAAGGAAAATAAAAGATTACGTTTTCTCGAGTTCTAATTTCATAACGTTAATCTGAAAAGATCTAGTTAATTCGAAGAATGAATATTTCCCAACCTCACTACATAAAATCCCTCTAAGTAATGGTACATTAATGCAGCGGATTTCATAAGCGAGTGCGATGCAGTAAAATCATCATGAAAATCAAAAAATACAACATCTTTCCCTAATCCTAAAATAAAAACGGCATCTCGTATTTTCAACAAAATAATCCTACTATTTAAATAATTAACAACCCTAAATGTAACCATAGCACGTTTAAGGATTAAATTTCATAGTATAATTTGTGCAAGTACAAGTATGTTTCCGTGATATGAAATTATTAAGTATCTATCCTCAACCCTGTGCATTCAATTCCGCGAATCCATTCGTAAAGTACTTCAGCAATGTTATAAAAATGTATTTGTCTATTAAATTCACTGATACTGTTACCTTGACTGCATTCGTTCCGTTTGCATTTTAATTTTTAAACTTGTCAACTTTGAAAACAAAAGTTTTAAATAATATCATTAAATCGAGTCATGTATATGCTATTTCAAGGTTATTTCAAATCCATAAATAACTAATTCACAGCACAGTTTGTTTTAATGTAGTAAGTTAGCAATGTTTTTATGTACTGAAATTCTGTATTTGTATATTTAAAACTTTTATTAATCCTTAGAATGATCGAGAAATATAGATGCTGCATGTAGTGGTTGTAGATCCATATTTAAACTTGAAATTGAAAATTGAAAATTATTGTAGTTCATAATCAAATACTGTATATTAGAGTACACAGAAATTTTTAAAATTGAATTGATTGTCATCGTCAATTATAACATTGATATATTAATGAAGTTTGTAATGTTGTTAAATTTGGTATGAGATAATGTGGCCACCTGTTTTTGCAACTAACTGCGGCGGATCGCGAAATAAATCGAGAAATAAATACGATTAAATTCAGTAAGTAGATAAAAATTCGAAAAATCTTTCCAACGAATCACACGGTATGAACAGCAGAGCTGGTATGAATGTTACATTTCACAATCTGCTGGCGAAAAAAACTTAGTAAGTACAACTCCAACATATGGACCAGTAAGGAAAGTTCCATTCCAGAAGAGAATATATTAAATTAAAACACGTTCATACCGATTCAAATAGATCCAAGCCGACGGTGATGAATCTCCCGCTGCAGGAAAAGGTTTTTATGGAGTTTTTGCTGTGTAGGTTGTAAGAAGAAAAAAAATACTTCCCGGAGCGAGAGAGACTAACTCTACCTTATCCTTTCAACTCGCCCACCTATCTCTGTGTCAAATCGAACTGCACAGCCATAGTCTCTTCCCTTACGGTACGGCGGAGATGTGGCGCGGGAAGGGAGAGAGAATGGTATCTATGGGATGGGAGAAGAGAGCTTTGCGGGCAGCCAAGCGTTGGAGAAGAGTCCTGGTTCGGGGACCGTGGAAAGAATCTTGGAGGAAACAGAAAAGAAAGGAGATGGAAGAGATGAGAAAAAGCGTGGAGACAGAGAAAGAGGAATGTCGTCCTCAAAGAGTGAAAGAATGTGATTTGGAAAGGAAAGTCAGTGGGAAGAAATTCTGTTATGCAGATAAGTTAGGGTTGAAAAGGGAAATCGCTACCGAAGGCAGCGATGGAGAGAGTAGACAAGGTATTTTGGAACCTATCTACCAATCTACTTCCAAAGCAAGTATGTGACATCATATGGTTCCTCGAAGAACTAAATACACTATGAAAATGTACACTTTCTTTCATCAAACGTAAAACGGTACTTCATAAGTGACTAGAAGACAAAAAAATAATAATTCAAAATTTATCAACGTAACTTCATTTCACATTAAACATTCATGGATTAGCGAATATTTTAGAGAGCAATTACAGGAATACATCAGTAACTTATACACCTGAATTTCCAAAACTCGATAATCTTCTTTACAGATAAATTTATAAAGACAATAAATTTTACAGGACTTAGAGTGCAAGCGAAATATCTTTTACGGAAAGGACTTAAAATAAATTATAAATCATTATTCTGAGCCTCATAAAAACTACGTTATTTGTAGACAATAACCCAAACTTTCGTGCTAAGATAATATCTGATTAGATTACAAGCGTCTCGTTTCAGCTAACATAGTTAGCCATAAGATACGGAGTATGATGCATGATAAATACCCTGTGATCCTTAAGATTTACGCTACGAGTACATCCTCTTAGCATAGCCAAGACAGTGCGAGGAATAGATTAACCAATTAAATTGTGGTCATTAGGAAAGAGAAAATTATGAACAAGCTTAAAAGAATACTCACGTTTACTATGGTAGTAGCTATATTTGTGCTGGTAAAAGAATCCGATAGTTAACTCACCTGTAAAATAAAAATAATTTCATTAGAACAATGGTCAAAAAAATTTGCGCCACATAGTTAAAATATCAATTGAAATATGATGGAACAAATACAAAGTAGAGCTAGAGAAAAAATAACAAAAACATTATAAGATATAACATTATCTATTATTAGATAACATTATCAATAGATAGGTTTGGAAATAATAGAAGCCGATTGTAATTGCATCTTTCGTGTAGCTAAATCAAGAATAACAACTGATCGAATGTTTTCAAAGATGATACAATTTCCCAGAAATTAACTAATCAACTAATGTACCACTTTCCCTTTTTGAATAAATGAATTTTAAAATGTCCATCAAGATTAATTCTTACTAACAAAGGCCAATGCTAAAATTTAAACAGGATTGCAACATTGCCACGCTGACGATAAAAATAATGGAACGTACAGTAATTTTGTTTCTTTCCGTTGGAAAGTACATGGAACATTGAAAATTTTGGATATCAATATTTTGACGATTTATACAGCGTAAAATTATGATTCCTACATCTAATTGCGAAATGTTCCGTTATTCCTTCTTGAACATAATATCTAATTTACCAGGAAACATTACCACAGCCAATACAGTAGTTAAATTTATTCCATTAATGTATTTGTTCAAATACGATGACACAGAATTTTTGTCTAAAAGATTGTATGAAAGTTGCACTAAGTTGAAATTAATGTGTATATCATTATTATTTTAATTAATTTATCGTAAAAGTGGTCTTTAATTATCATATTGATTTGATTATTTACTTACTTAATTTTTGTTTCATTTATTGAGGAGTCGGTAACCCAAAATTAGGTGACTAATCCTACAGAAATACCCTTTTTCCTGGTTATAATGGTTCCTTTCATTTGTAATACATAATAGGAAGAGGCATAAAAATGGATCATTATGAAAATAATACCGAACTGAGCCCATGCAATTCTCTCAGGTGATATTAACAACACCTTAGCCTGCATACAAATCGACACCTTTGCCTAAACGAAACAGAGCACATGTTTTCATCAAAGTCCACATCGCCTCGCAGCCGGAGCAGAAAAATAAGAATGCACAAAATCCACAAAACGCCCAGCGAATAAGACCGCCTCACCCCATTGCCAACTAAGTAGGTCCCCTTACACCTCCGGGGGCCACACGAGCATTCTTCCTTTATAAAGCCAAGTACTTCAACCAACACGCAGAGGGATAAGGTGGGAGGGAAGTCGTTCTGCTCCACAAAACGCCTCGAAAAGGGTTCCCTGCGAATATCGCCGCGGAAAGAGCAGCGAGGTGGGATTAGGTGGTGCGGCAGGGGGCGGGAAGTTAGCGAAATGAGGGAGAGACACGGAGAGTGCGGCAATCCGACCGCTGCCAAGAAGTGGATCTTTAGCCTTCCTCAAAATCCAGCCTCACGCACATCCGACCACATGGAGAAGGGAGGGAAGTGGTGGCGGAGGATTAGGGAGAGAGAGGCGGTGCGTGCGTGTGGGCCCTATCTCTCTAGTTGGTACCGCCGAGAAGACTGTGGCGTTAAGACGATCTATAGCACGCGTTACTCCATCGCCTCTCCGCATTCATTTGTTCTCGAGACGCAATTCCCTTCCTCGCGAGCAATCTCGCCTAGTCCTCGATAAATGACATGCGAGAGCTCCGCCGCTAATGAGAAGAAACTTAAGTTCTTTCCGAGTGAAAAATATCTGCGGGAGCGAAACTGGGAAACGTGCCTAGTTTTGGGTGAACGAATCTCATTTGTCACTTAAAGAAAAAGAGGTGCCCTATTTGTCACTAGGCAATAATTCCGCTGTGCCAGAAAAAAACAAATTTTTAGCATGTAACTGCTTTATTAAGAAGGGAAAGATTGAACAGAGAGTTAAGGAGAAGAGAAAAATATACAGTGAGGAAAAGAAGCAACTAATCAAACCCGAAGAATGGCAATAGATCATAGAGTAATGATATGAAATATGTACTAGAAGCTATAAATGGAAAAGTGATCAAAATAAGATTTCTCAAATATAAATTTTATTTTAAACTCCACATCGATCAATTAACTATGAATATTGTTAAATGATTTTACTTTAACACGCTATAAATTTTCACCATGAAAAATTTAAAATGAATTTTTGGGTTATAAAATTAATCAGTGTATGCGTTTATAACCGCGTTATTAACATTCAATGAACTTAAGTATCTAAGTCTTTACATAGCCAAATAAATAAAATATCCAAAGCATCCTTTTGCGTAACCCAAGTCCCAAAATTCTGAAGCAGGGTTGCCCAACCTGCAGACCAAAACTTTGTGATACAGTAGCCTATTTTTTCTTAAATTTCGATACAATGTGCATGACTCAATGAAAATATATTAGTCTCCTACCAATCGTTAGATTTATATTCCTAAAAAAATCCTACTTAATACATGCTTCTCCTTTACACCTGCTTCCGCCTATATATCCAAAATTTATTCTGTCTTTCTTCAGCATCTAACTTCCAGTTACTTTCTGAACCGAAATTCTTTAAATACATAATATTCTTAGTTAAAAAATACCAATTGATTCCACATTCGTTACATTACTTCGGTAAAACACCTTTCACCGGGATGTTCTGTTTTCTTCCTCGTTTTTAACGAGTAGCATTGAGAAGAATAACATAGGTGTAACAGTGGGAATAAAGAAGACATGCTAATCTTCATGGGACCAATGAAATATACTTATTTTTATTTACAGACAGAAAATTTCCCTTATTCTATAAATAATGTTGAAGTCCAAAGATCGCCTAAATCAGCGATAGTAAGCCCATCTACCAAACATGGAGTTGGTCATTATTATAAGAAGTGCACTAAATTCAGAGGCAAATTTAAATAGAATTTCCTGCACAATAAAGTTTTATATTCACTAATACAAATACAAATACTTACACTTAAAATCTACTGATGAATTCTAGGGAGCGAATTTATTGTAATTTATTGATATCGTTAAAGGTGCAACATTATTATCCTTGGCGCATCATCGTAGTTTGTATGAACTATAAAATGTTGGGCACCTATGGGTGACCAATTGACAAGGGCGTAGAGAAATAAACGGGCTGAATACAACTCATAAAAACCTCTCAGCTAAAAACTACAGCCCAAATTTTAACGCGGACCGTGCTCTCCGCAGATCAAGAAAGACTCGGGCGAATAAGTAATCTCGACCTCATCCAGAATAAAGAAAATTATCCCCCGCAACTGTAAGCCCGGAAGGAGAGCGGACGGAGATAATGAAAAAGAAACCGGCGTAAAACTCCGCAAAGGGGGCAAATGAAGAAAAAAAGAGGTCAGAAAAGGACGGGGGAACACGGGGAAATAAAACCCTAGGATAGACTACCTCGGAAAGGGTGTGGGCGGAATTGGTTGAGAGAAAGCGGAAGTACACGCGAGACGAGGGAACGTACAAAAACACTCTCCGTCCTCTTAGAAGGGGAGGAAAAAGGGACGGGAGAGGAAGGAAATTTGATGCGGAAAGGGATTGGGGGGGCGAGGAACAATCCCGGGGGATGTGTGCCTAGGGATCCGAGATGGGGAGGGGGCGGTCTGGAGTCGAACACGCACTAAACACACGAGTAGGTGCCGGGGGAAGAAGAGCACCTCCTCGGGGAACCTTCTCTTGTATATTGCCACGAGTTGTGGGCCGGGGCGGGATTTTGCGTGGTGCGGTCTCGGAGACGGTAATGGAGGGTACGGAAAAAGACGTAGTGACAGGGGGAGGGACATTCCGGATAAGCAGCGGATCCGGGATTAGAGGGGAGGGCATAAAAGACCCGGGGGGAGACCCAGATGAGGCGTGGAAGAGGAAAAAACGGAGCTTACGGGGAATGGGGGTAAGGAGATGAGCGCGCGATTATGTAAGGCTGAAACGCGCGGGAAAGAAATCGCAGTTGAGGAGGAAACGCTCGGGCGGAGATGAAAGGGAATCGGGGAGAATTATATATATTTCTCATAACGAGGCGAGATAATTCGTATTTGTCGACGTCGAGGCGTTTTTGTGCCCGGCGAAAATTTATTGTATTCGTTTTCGCTTGAATCTTATGGAAACTCGTTATTCTTTCCTTTAACTCCTCAACTTCTTGGCTTTCTTTTCATTTATTGAAAAGTAAACAATTATTATTTCAATTTGAAATATAAATAAAAAAGTGAAACATTTATACATACATATAAAGGGGAATTCAGGAAATTTCTTCAAATTAAATTTAAAATATCAGTAAATTATAAACAATACGAAAAAGTATGAATTTATATCAGAAAATTATTTTAAATGCTATATTTAGCAAGGAATTTTTACCAATGCGGAGATAGGAAGGATGAATGTAAACAATAATAAATTAAATTGGCAATCACACCTTAACTAGTAAATGAATAATTAACCAGCTCTCATTTATTCACAGTATAAAATTAAACACGGATCATCTTTCAATGAATTGATTATAATAATATTAAATTTCCTAGAAAATTAAAAATAATATGATACTCTAGAATACATAGAGGTTGAATTAACTAAACCGAACGTACATTTTATTCGCATGATAAATAATATAACATGTAAAGTGGTAAAGGCAGAATTAGTCCTTTATTTGCTCGCTAGGAAGAAAATCTGCGCAAATAAGAAAAAATCAAACGAGTTGTTTTGGATTTTATGATTCTATCGACATCAAAATAACATGGTTCCACGTAATTCATTAGTTATTAAAATATTTTGCAATAATATCTATAAAGAACTCCAATTTTTACTATTTTATATAGTGTTTTTGTTATTCCTAAATCATAATTAAACAAAATTTAATAACTACAACAATTACAATTTTTCCTCCAGTGTTTTTCGTTATTCATTCATTCACTCATTCACAAAATAAAACGCATTAATATGTAACTTGGTACACCGAATCATGCAAATTCGATAAATGCTATTTTCATCGGTATCGCCTATCGCAAAATTTAGCAGTATTACTGTATTAAAAAAATTCAAGACTCAAAACGAAAGTAAAGCAGAAAAATAATCATGTACGTATTGCTTTAATTAGGAAATTATAGAAAAGGTTTGAGACAACTCAGGCGTAGCCACCGATAAAATAGTAAAATCTTAGAGTAATGAATGAAAAATCATATTAGATAGAAAACGCAGTAACTATTCACTAGCTGCGTATTTCATAAGGAGATTCGCACATCATTCGCACCATAAAAGACAGACGAGAGATGAGCTGGAGACTGGCAAGGATTCCCGACTTACATCGCATTCATTCCTCCGTTTTAATAATAAATACCGCATTACTTTCGTATCATACTCCGAGAAATAAAAACCCGTGTGTTGGACAGACGATCAAAGTGAATTCCGCCCACCGTTCGAGCTTCAGAGGAAAAGGCACGCCGGGGAAGCAATCGGGAGTAGAGAAAAACGAAATACCTTGAGCGCGTGGAGCGCCAAAGGGGAAAAAACATGAAAAATAGAACGAGCGAATGAAAACTAGAAAACTACGTCCGACAGTCCGGTCCATTTCCGCGTGCTTAAGCGATTCCTACTTCGGTAGAAAGAAGTAGAAAAGAGGATAAGAGAAGCGAAAAGGATAAAGCGGTGGAGGATAAGTCTGAAAAAGAAAAAGGCGAGGAAAAAAGGTCGTATTCAATGAAGGATGGAGAGAAAGGAGATTGGGGGAGGGAGAAAAGAGGAAATGTTTCCGAGATGAAGATACGAAAGGATACGGGGATAAAAAGCTGAATAAAAAAGCGTGGAAAAGGGATTTTCTTCCGTAGTTATCAAGGAGGGAAAAAAGACATGGCCTGAGGAGGGAGAGTTGATACCGGATGAAACCGTTAGAGGGCGTCTAAGATACTGTGAAGGGAAGAGGTTGGGTTGATGCATGGGGATTACTATACGACATTCAAAATCGGTTAGGGGAGGGTATACATATATAGTTATCAGAGAAGTAAATGGATGTTAGTGAGAAAGGGGGCACGTACTAGTCTATTCTCTATAAGAATCTAATAGTAGTATATAAAATAAGTTATTTTAATTATTATGCAACAGAAATTAATATTATTGTAATAAATTGTGGTACAGATGTTAGAAAAATTATAAATAAATAAATTGTATTATGTTCTGTGGCAAGCCATCTAATGACAACAGTAAATAACAGTGCGAGAATAACATCAGTCGAAACCAACGAAATAATTAATATTCAACACTCTAGATTAAACAATTAAACTAATAATAAAATTAAACTAATTATTATACAACTAATAATAACAATAAAATTGGCATGTAATAAAATAATGACGCAGACAATAATGCTATGCTATTATTAAATATGATATATTATCACTATTTTCCAAAATACTGCCTAACTATAAATAATAGTTTTTATAATAGTAAATAATAATTCTCTGATAATAGTTCATAATATGTAAATAAACTCAAAACCCATTGAGATAAAATCATTAATTTCTTTATAGTCGACAACAATATACACTAATTCATTATAATTGCCAACATCCATGCACACATATTTACATGATACAATTCCAATTCCGAAAACCCATTATTATATAGCAATGCGAGAATGAGAAACCAAAACATTTCGAATACTTCGCAAATTCATATAATGCGTAGTAATTTTCTCATGAGTATGCACTAAACTGGTAAACCACCACGTTAAACGGGATGATAACAAGATTAGCTCCCTTCATTCTTTCAATTTTCATCATTAACCAGTTGAGTACACCCATTGAGGATCCTGACACGTACTTCAGCAAAGTCACAAGTCTCATTTAAAAACAATAAAATCACCACGCAATCAACGAGTAAATGTCAAACATAAAACAAAAAAATAGGCGTATGATTTGCACTAATGGGAAACACGCAGGAATTCGAGTTACAGAAAAAAAATCCCATGTCAACAATTTCACCCGCTGAATTTCCGAGATACAATTACCAAATATATTAATGGCGATATTACCCAGCAATTAAATACCTACTCGATTTATTCCGATAACAAATAACTAATATAATTAGCGGTAGGCTTCGGTAATTACATGAGAAAAATCTGCCGACTAATTTATGCGAACAACGCGTTTCCCATCAACTGAACATTCTTCATTTATAAACAAAGAGAAAAATATGAACGGCGATAATTAATTGTATGACATCTTCTTTAGGCGCTATTATAAAACCAGCTGAAAATAAATTATATTCAATTAAATTCAACTACCGTTAATTTAATCGTTTAATTTCGGATCCTTTCGACCGAATACCTCGCCCGAGAGGTGATTCAAATTGCGTTTACCGATTATGTAAAAACAACTGTGGGATTCCTACTTCACCAAACGATTCGATAAATCACGAAAGTTCGAATTAGCTGCTATCAAATACCAAAAAACTATAAGTACCAACATTTGCAAAATAACAGTTTAAATTGATTATTTTAGAGAGTAGAATAGGAGAGCATGGTTTATAGAAGAAACAGTAGAATAACCAATAGAAGATGTATAGAAGGTAACAACGCTGATCGGTAAAATTCACTACA
The DNA here is from genome assembly GCA_947579665.1 of Sympetrum striolatum. Classification (NCBI taxonomy): domain Eukaryota; kingdom Metazoa; phylum Arthropoda; class Insecta; order Odonata; family Libellulidae; genus Sympetrum; species Sympetrum striolatum. The sequence continues at coordinate 69,302,500 of OX388348.1, forward strand.
AATATTGTACTTAGAATCGTTATTTTTAATGTTGTTTTAACCTTTCCAACATAAAAATTCCCGAAGAAATGTTTGAAAGTTTGCACGAAAAACTACTCACTTTAAAAATTAGCATAGAAGAGAATAGTCCACAGAAGATAAGTTAACATTATTTATAGAAGAGGTAAAAAAGTAAAAACGCTGATCTGTAACAATTAGTACATGTGATCATAGAATTTTTCTTTTAAAAAGCAATTTTAACCATTTCAATATAAAAATATAGAAGAACGGAATTGACAGTGGAATTAAATCACGAAAATGAAGAAGTAGAACCTATCCCCTAATTTATTTAAAGCACCACCTTTTTAGCGGTTTGTCATAAGGTAACACATAGGTAGACTAGTCGTTCCATAGGTGTTACATTATTTTTCATTTCACATGAAATGGAGTGGGAAAATAGCAGAGAACGCGGAAAATTAATACATTAAATTCTAAAACCGCTGAGGTTAATTGTATTATAACATTAGAGTGTATACAATTATAAAGCAGCAATGTCGCTATATTAAACCAATAAAAAATTCCTAAAGCTTCCGTTTTAACCTAGTAGATAATGGCAATTTACTTTGAATTGAATGAATAATAAATTCTAGAATTAATTATTGAATTTTAGTATTAATGTCTCGGTGTGTGTCTCGTTTGGATAGTAGTCGGTTAGTAGAGGTTTTGTAAAACATGTTGCATACAATACGAAGTATCAACGTAATATACTACACACCAAAATATTTTACTGTAATTATATTGAATTTCAATTACATGCATGCATTCGTGTGCGTTTAGGGGTTTGTACATATAAAAACAACAAGAAAGAAAAATAACAAGAGTAAAATATTACAAGTAGAGGCTACATTTATACATCTCATTTCTGGGCGCTATTTAAAAAAGAAGGTAGATTAACATACCAACATATCAGCTCTTCTTACCACTTGTAACATTATCCCTCACGATAGTACTAATAAAAGACAATAGGAGAGAAGAAAGACTTAACAACTGCATCGCGCGTATCTTTATGGCAACCCGAGCCCCGGAGGAATCTAAAAAACCAATCTTATTCCGACTGCACCCACTCCTCAGAGCTAATCAACCGGCCTCATACTACACCGGATCGCATCTCCTGACGAGATGAGAGGGCGTGAAGTAGCAGAAGAGGGCGCGGGGATAGATAGCGACGAAGATGGAGCATCGTCTTGGGAGGCAGAGGGGGAGATTTCCGAGATATCGGATGGGAGGGTGGGGAAACCGGGGGGAAGAAGTAGGCGTTCGGGAAAGTGGGGGTGTCCGAGGAACAGAAGAAGATAGGATTGCGTGCTAGTGGGCTGGGATCTTGGATCAATGAGGCGAGGAATAAGGGGAAGGGATAGATCGATGGTTGGGTTTCGAAAGCCAACAATGGTGGAGGATCTTGGTGGGGAAGGGATGATAAAGCCTAGAAAGAAGAGTTCGAGGGACAATGGGGAGAGGTCAGAGAGGAGATGGAGAAGGGAAGGATCGACTAGCTTATTGACTCCGTGATTTGCAGTGATTGATTGCATTGTGGGGTGATCGGAGATAAAAAAAAGAGGTCGGGGAGAGAGTCCGGTGAATGGGATGAAGGGAGAGTTAGAATCGGATTAACAAAGGGCCTAATCGAGAAAGATGATTAAAAGAGAGAGAATATCCGGGTGGGTCTTCGGTGGGATTCTCTTCCAGGACCTTGGGATGGAAAAAACGTAACAACAAAAGACAGGCTGTAAAAGATTAACGGCGAAAATTAGGAGGGCATAGAGATATCGGCAGAGGGTCACGCAAAAGATATTAATAGGATTAAGGTAGTTCCGGTATTATCTCATTGACAACGAAATTATGACTCCAAAATGCCCTTAGACTATAACCAAAAACCTCTGACTTAAATTTGAGGTCCATCATTTTATTTCCTGGGATCTATTATTAAACTAATGAAGTTAATTATTATAAATCACTGATCTGGAATTTCTTAGGCCAACTTAGTTCCTGCAACCCATATTCAAAGAAACTACTTCAGAATAAAAAGTTACTAAAAATTTACTAAAGTCGTCCCGATACAAACAGTTTCTGTTCCATTTTAACCGTAAACCAAAATAGAACTCTGTGTCAATTAAGAACAAAGTCGATCAAGTAAAATCTATTTATCTTGTGTGTTCTCTGGTCAATTATTTTCATTATGAACAATGATTTGTCTCTAAAAAAAACTCTTTGAAACTGGTCTCTTATTCTCTTTGAACATCATCAAATAATATTTTAAGCGGTACAAAACGAATAACACCAATTAAATTCACGCTAAAACCAGATTTCAGTCTTTCGATGATTGAGAATTAATTTTATTTTAATTTTATCCTAATTTCTATTTCTCTTTCGGCCTTCAAAACGCAATCATAATTCATTCCGATACCCGATAAACATACATAAATAAATTTCAATCGCCAACATTCATTTGCATCTTTTGGATCTCGAATTAAATTTTTCTTAGCATACACTTCCATCCTTTTATCGCAATAGCCATATGACAACGGTCTTCTTTCATAAATACCTATATAAGGGAATTTATTAGGGGAGTTAATCCTACACTACATTCAAGAATACTACCTAAATCAAAATAAAATATTAGCACCTTTCTTCAAATATCCATAACAGAAAATAGCTACACAAATAAATTAACACGTTACCTTTAATTACCTATATTCACGATACGAACATTACGGAAATAATTTTCTTCTTAATGTAATTACGCCGCAATGAAATATATTAAACCTTCTATTACGAGGTAAAGAGAGAGATACTATAAAAAGGACAAAGCGAGGCTGATGAAAGTATAAAAGCTCACTTCGGTTAGGTGGGCAGTAGGCGAAGCGTAAATGGAACACAATAGGGAGGAAGCTAAGAGAGCTGAAGGAGAGAGCGAATAAAAACTTAGACAAAGTGGATTAGTGACGCCTAATCAAGTGCAGCGAAGCAAAGGAAGAAGATATGTGCTGAAACACCGGCTCTGGCCGCAGATAAGGTAGGAAATTCCTTGAAATGCCTTCATTGGATTAAGTTGCACAAGGAGAATTCAGTTGACCGTGTTCTTTCCTCTTTTTTATCTTGAGCCAGACTTCTGGAAATATTTAGCTTTTACAGAGGAAAAATACGCCTCGTAAAGATCACTTTAGAAATTTACTTCTAGCTGAGTGAAGTAAAAAAACTGAACCACATACTAACTTAATTATTGAAATTGTGGCACGGTGATTCATGAAAATTAAAGCAATGGTAATTCATGAAAATAAAATATGAGATTTTCATTTATTTAAAAAATGAAGATGAATTTATTTTGGCAAGCATATTAGAGACACCACAATAATTAACTAAGACGAAATTAATAAAATGATTCAATTACAATAAAACGCTATTAACAAGAAATTAGAAAGTTTAATGAAGATCCTTTAATTTTAGAATGCTCTTTCCGAAAACAACTCTAAGTTTTAAAAACTGAACTAATTTAATATATAATTGTCAGATTAGTAATATCTAACAATAAAACATTACAGAATTGAGTGAAACTTTTAAAAAGCCATATTAGTCGCGCAAACCATGTGTTGTAAAGTAATTAAAATAAATGAAATGCTCGAAATTACAGGAAGGATTGAATTCTCTAATTAAAAGGGTCATCTGTTTAAACATATTTCGTGGAGAAACTAATCTGACAAGTGACAACTCATAAGGACCTATGAATCCAATAGAAATACGTTATTATAATTATTTTAAAATTAATAAATTCGATTCATTTAAAGACCGATGCTAAATCGGAATTCCAGTTAAAAATTCATATATTTTCCTTATAGGCTTGAATAATCAAAGGAATTTATAATTCAGCTACTTCAATCGTCAAGGTAAAATACGCTTGATCAAAATAATACATTACTGAAATGATTCTTACTTATTTAATGTAAAAAATACAGCATTTATATAAGATACTGATAACTTGCTTAGATTAAGTCGTTTAGTTATCTTCGCCAAGGTATCAATCCGGACTTAACCACGTTCGACTTATAACGAGCTAAAACAAACAATAAATAGACGTCCCAATCCAAGCAAAAAAAATGGTGATCAGAATGGCAGAAAAAGAATTTCACGTCACGGGAAATAATTTCTGTTGATTACGATGAAAATAATTGGAAATTGATTTAAACAAACTGAGGCTAAAGAAAAATCGTGAATAACACAGGCCTGCGATGAAAAAAAAACAAGCAAAGTAAAAACTGATTCTTATGTATTTTGATGTCCTGATTTCAGAAAAAATAGTGAAAATATTCCATCACATCACGTTTTCTTGTAATTTTCAATTACAATAATTCGCGTTCAACACACGAATAGCATAGCTTCAAGGGGCTGTGTAAATTTACCTGACGACTTATGCTATTTGTATGGCGAATACATGCTCAAAGGTGCACAAAGAAATATTGCGAATCACGTCAAATAACTATATTTAGCATATTTTGGTGTCAAACTAGGAGATCAAGACAAATCATGAGTACCCCATAATGTGTGTTTACAATGTCTTCATGATTTGGGACTTTGGTTTGGAGGAAAGAAAGAAGCCTTAAAATTTGGAATTCCAATGGTATAAAGGGAGCTATCGAACCAGCGTGATGATTGTTATTTTTGTTCCTGCGAAATCCGTGGTTACAATAGAAAAATATAAAAAACATTTCGTATCCGGAAATCATTCCATCGGCCATACGCCCGGTGCCTCATGGACCTGACATTCCAGTGCCTATTCCTCTAAAAGAACTGACACTTTCGTCCTCGGATTCAGAAACAGCCGAAACCCAGGAATCAGATTCCGAGTACCAGCCTTCTAGCAGCGATGTACCTCAACCATTCACTCAGTCGGAACTCAATGATCTGACTCGAGATCTAGATCTGTCGAAAGAAGCAGCTGAATTGTTTGGTTCCAGGTTGAAGGAAAAAAAATTATTATCCAAAGGTGTCTCTTTCTACTGGTACAGGAACCGCGAAAAAGAATGAAAAACTTTGAGGAAGAAGATGACCTGGTTTATTGTGCAGAAGTTCCAGGACTGATGGGCCAATTTAAAATCATGTATCATAAAAAAGATTGGAGGCTACTCATAGACTCTTCTAAAAGGAGTCTTAAAGCTGTCCTTCTTCATCACGGAAGGCTGCGATATGTGCAAATCTGTGAAATGGCTCTGTGCATCTGAAAGAACGTTATGAAAATCTTTTACTAATTCTCAAAAAAGTAAAATATGCAGACCATGACTGGACTGTTTGTAGCAATATGAAAGTTATATCAATGCTTCCTGGGCAACAAGGCAGATACACTAAGTGTCTTGTTTTCTACGTGAGTGGGATAGTCGTGACAGAGCTGAACAATGGGTTAGAAAAGCTTGGCCAAAAAGACAAGTTCTTGAGCCTGGGACCAAAAATGTGATCAGAAACAGTTTAACCATATCCAAAAAAACGTGCTGTTGCCTCATTTGCAAATCAAGTTAGGATTGATGAAGCAATTTGTAAAGGCACTACCGAAGGATGGCAACTGTTTTAAGTACCTTTGCAAAAAGTTTTCAACGCTGTCGGATGCCAAACTGAAAGAAGATGTTTTCACTGGCCCAGATATCTGAAAGGTCATGAAGGATACAGAGTTCGAATGAGGCATGACACAGAGTGAAAAGGCGGTCTGGATTGCATTTAAGGAAGTCATAAATAAATTCCTGGGCACCCACAAGGATCCTAATTTTGAGGCGATTGTTGAAAACATGCTAGAGAAGTTAGGTTGTTCCATGAGTGTAAAAATACATTTTCTACATTCCCACTTAGACTTCTTTCCAGACAACTTAGGTGCAATGAGCGAAGAACAAGTCGAAAGGTTCCATCAGTATGCCAAAAACATGGATCGCAAATACCAAGGAAGATGGAATTAAAATATACTTGCTGACTACTGTTGGATGTTAACCAGAGATGATTTCGTATGTAAATACACAAAATAAACAGCTAGGAGAAGTTTTAAAGGAAAAAGTAGCAGTAAATGAGTAAAAAGTGAATGAAAGTCTGTAAGCTCTAAGTCTGTAAAAGCATTAGTCTATAAGTATGTTTTTAAAGGTTTTTTCCGTTTTTTGTGCATTTTAGGGGATTTTACACACTTTTACTTTCACTTTTACTTTTACTTTCCTGTTTTTCATTTAAAAATTTCTTTTTTTGTCAAAAAGCAATCACAACAAAATGATAATGTATTATGTAAACAAATCTGAATGTTTAAGATTGTTATTAAGCTGAAAATTAATGTTACTACAATTTCTAAATAGTGAATAATATTACAAACATAAACATTGAAACCTTAAAAAATCCTTACGTGATACAAGAAAATAAAGGCTATTTTTGAAATCAGCGCCTCAAAATACACTAGAAACACATTTTCTTGGTCTTGTTTTTTTCAATTACCCCTATTTCGCAGGCCTGTGTAATCTGTCACAGACAACATTTTTATAAATTTTATACAAGGAAAAGACTGAGGCAACCGATTTCTGATGGTTTCTACAAGAATGAAACATGGTGATAAGTTGGAGGAAAAGTTTATTCTCACTATGTAAGGTTAACTTCGATTTAGTTTACCCTTTTAGAAGTTAGTTTAGAAAACGAACAGACAAGAAGTTATGAGTGACTATACATATATTTCCGACGTAGATTTACTTCAAACTTACCAGAATAAGCGAAGAACGACATTTTAGGGAATTGCATCTTTCACGATTCGTAATGAACCAATAGCTACCAGCGAATGTCTTCCAAAACTTTCTACAGAGAAAGAAAGACTTTTGTCATTTAAAAATTATATAATGCTATTAGAAAATTAGTAAAACCGGTTCATACATCACTTAGACCCCTTTCCTTTAATCAATGTATGTTGATGATCATAATAACCATACATGTAATATCAATTTCAATATCAATTAATTAATTTTAAGCGCACTTACAAAAAAACACTCTATAACGAAATCATAGAAATTTTATGAGTATTAATTGAAGAATAAAATAATTAAATTTCAACAGAAAATTAATTCCAAGTAGACTAGAATTCAGGCACGACCTAAGTAATTTGAACACCTCATCAAAGCCTTCAGTTTCTCTCATTTAATCTTCATTTCGATAATTATCCAAAAGCCACTCAAGAGTGTATCCATTTCATTGAATTCTAAATGAAAACTTAAACTACGACGAAACTAATCGACCACACTATAAAAAAATCCTTTCTTAGACATAGCTCTAAATCCGCAAACAAATCATTCGCGAAATCCGATAAAGAAAAATCAAATCAGCCGTGAATGAAGATTCCCAAACAAACACGCCAAAAAATCTATCCTTCCCCTTTTCCTAAACAACACCGGAGTAATTAAAAGCCCGCCTCCTAACGATCGCAAAAAACTCAAATTTTTATTTAATACAACTCTGAACTCGTCCCGTTATAAACGTACACGAACAACCGAGATCAGAAAAAACGGGATGAAAGTCACGAGAACGGTGAGGAAAAACAGAAAAGAAGACACGGCGGGAAAGGATACGAAGCCAGGAGAGAAAACCTGACGAAGGGAAGTCGGGGAGGTGATAGAAGCATCTCCCTCTTCCACGGCATCTCTCCTGAGACGCTGGAGCCTTCGACAAAGAGGAAGACGAGCCAAAAAAAGGAGGGAAGCTGTAGAAAAGACACTTTTTCCTCGCAGCCCCAACAAAGTGGGATGGGGGCCCCTCGGGGACGGAGGAAGGGAAATCCACTTTTTTCTCGCAGAAGACTTTTCTCGCGTCTTCCATACAAGCCCCGTTCCTCCGCAAGGTGGAGTTCATTTCGAGGTGACGCTGAGGGGGGGGGGGGGAATAAAAAAGAGGTGGCGTATCTCCGAGCGGAGGATTCGGGGCGGGGGTTGTGTAACACGGAGATGAGGAAGAGGAAAAAAGAGAGAAAATAGATCTCGAGATGGGATGGGTTATCTCCTTTCTTTCCACACCACACCCCCCTCTCCCTGACTGCCTGCGAAATCCCCCTTCGATTTGGAAGGTGGTACCTGGACGTGGTGCACTTTATCCCCTAACGAGTGCCGGAGAGGAGACCAATGGCGCACCGGCATTATGTCGGAGGAGATAGTTATCTCGCGACAATAGACACCCACGGGTTGAAAAATACAAAAGGGGAGTTCGCCATTACTCGGTAAAAGGCGAGTTTGACGGAAGAGGAGCACTAACGATCCATTCCTCCGCGATATGGATCGCCTAAAGCCAGGTGTCTGCTGACGTTTTTTCTAAAGACACAGGAGACGTAAGGAGGGGCTATATCAAGGATAGAGTAATTCTGCCAGACCAGAAAAGTCGCTGAAGCTAGTAGCGAAACCAACCGCACAAACCCATTCTTGTCCTACAAAGGAAAATCGTCCCGACCATGTAAGGCATCACAACAAGTCAGCCCAATGACATCAACATGAATAGAAGATATTATATCGTCACGTTTCAAGATAGATAATGATAATACATTTCCTTATAATGTTAAAATCAATGTTCATACGATAATTCCTGCATTTACACTTACATTCAACATTCCCAACTTCAAGTAAAAAAGGTTCTTCTGATTTCAATGGAAGAACAATATTCATATTCAAGACATTAAAAAGTAATTCGTAGCAAACGAACTTAAACATTAGAAGAACGTAGATGATATGGCCTTCTAAATTTTTAAATTAAAGGTTGATTTTTTTTCGTTTTCAGGAATTAATCTTGGAATTTTATGGATGATTGTGTTTTTCGGAATTTATGAAGTAAAATATAAATTCATGTTACAATATTACACAAATGATGCTATATTGTACATTCCGAAAACTAAGCCAATTATGAAAAATCGTAAATACGAAGTGAAATGAACTTTACTAAGCACAATAATGAATTATAAATTTTAAAATATTTACTGTAGCAAGATCATCTTTTAAAGCTCCATTTTTTTATAAAATAAAAAACACCGAATTCATCGATAAATTATTATTTTTTATTGATAATATATGTATTAATATCATTTTTTATTTTTATTCATAATTATTATTAAATATTTTCATTTTATATAAAAAGTAGTGGATGATATAGGAAAATTCATTTTTATTGTTATTCATTGAAATAAATGTACACTAAAATACTGACGAAAAATGCAACGAACGCAAGACTAAAATGAGGGATGAAGTAGCAAGTACAGGCCACCTAAAAATAAACATAAAAAGAATAAAACCATCTTTCGCAATGTTTGAACAGCAGCCACGGAAGTAAAAAGATCAATCGGCCTAGTGATCCACCAACCGCAAGAACAACTTCCACACTCCAATCAAACAAATTCGAACGTCTCGGACCGCTTTCCAACTACAAACACGAACAGATTGCGGCATGATCGTGGAAATATCAAACGGAAGCAAACATAGGAGAAAATAAACAAGGAGCGACGGACAGGGAACCCTAATAAGTTTATGGAGAGCGTGATAGAATTTTATCACGGCAAACAAGTGTTATGGGAGGAGGGACAGCACTTGCGGTATCGCGCCGAGTTATCGATATAATGGCGATGATGCGAAACAATTCCCCTGACGCTGGAGACCGGCACTTTGCGCCACACGGACAAACCCCCAATTAACGCGGTGAGGCTAACGCCCACAGTGGTTGTCCCGCCAAGAGGCGGAATGCCGGAGTGGGGCGAGCCAAACTAATCCGATCCCCTCAAACTATTACTGCCGACCGATGAGCGCGAGCCGACCTCTATCGGAACATCGGGAGAATAGGGTACACCGAGACAGCTTTACACAGTTTTTCAAACATAATCTTTCTGATTTTAGTTGTTGTAATCATTTATCCGTTTTTCAAACCCATTCATTAGTTGAACTTCCAGTTTTATTGTGGTGTCTCTTTTAAGCCATTATCATAGGTTTTCATTTGATTGATTGTTTTTTAGGTAATAAAAAACTTGGTAAAAAAACTGGGTAAAATTTACCCCGAATAAGTTTTCGCAGGGTACAGGGAAATGTTTACATTCCCTTAATAATTATGAAATATAACTATATTTTCATATGGTTATTTCAAATTCTTACGGTTATTAGTAAGAGTCTTCAAATAAAAACCAAATGCCGCAGCAATATTTTTTTAAGACAGTCCTTTCCTTACCTCATCTACAGTCATCTTCATCACATTTAGATCAATAATTTTACATCTACTAGTTCTTCTTGAGTAATTCCGAACCATAATTCCAAGTAAACACACGCACATATTCACGATTTAAAGGAAAAGGAGCAATATAGCAATTGTAAATTGTTAATAAATATATAGCAGGCTACATACACAACCACAAGGCAGATTAACAAAGCGTGTGCTTTAGGTTAACTTGCCCACTTCCATGTTACGACTCAACCTCTAAGCTTTATTAATGATTTTGTAATCAACTGAATCGCTTAAAACATCCGCAAAATAACCATCCAGTTGTACCAATCTTGATTTATGATGATATTATGGTGCAGGCAATATTAACACCATAACATTGGTGTATAGCAGGCATGTTCAAAGAAAATGCCACGGTGGCAGGCGGCTGCCACCGCTCTCATTGCCGTGGCAAACTCAGTTGTGCGGTAGTGTGGAGGGGGAATCGGAGTCGTGGCGCGGCTGCGGAAGATGGTGTTGTGGTAGCGGTAGGACCAGCGGACGGTTCGGAGACAGAAATGGTCAAACGTAGCACGGTCAAATGGGGCTTTTCTATTATTATTGAAACCAATAACTCGGACAACTGCAAAATTTACATAATATTTGTTTTCGTGCGTATGCTTTTTAGTAATAGTATGACAATATTTACAAAGCTCCCAGGAAGGGTTACTTCCACCTCCTTCCCAGGCCGAAACCCTTTTTGCCATGGTGCTATTCGACTAGAAAAGACTGAATGACTGCAAAGGCCTAGTCTAGCGCGAAAGAGAAGGTACTCTCTCTCACTCCCGCATAAGCGTCGCGTCGAACCAAGGTCGTGGTAGCGAGTGAGGGAATCAACTCGCAGGGGTTGAGGTAGTGGTAGGGGAGGTAGGTTGCCACAGGCCGAGTCCCGTGGCATTCCGTGGCGCCACAGCCACTGTGGAAGTGTTTGTGCATGCCTGGTGTATAGATTAACTCACTAAAGGAAAATTAGAAAAAGTTGTCTACTTTTCCTATCATGCGTGCAACTAAATCCAAATTGTCGTGAGAGCAAACGGTGACCACTTTGCCTCTACTGAAATGACAGCTGGCGCGTTCCGATCAACGATATGCGAACTATGAGCATTGTGTAAACCTGCCCCTCTACCAAACATGCCCCGGTCTACAAATCACAGCTCTCCCTCCCTCTTAATAAATACGACGGGAATCTTGCAATTGTGCTCTGGTTCGTATGTGAAAGCAGAACGAACTGTTAAAATTTATGAAGGTGTTTTAAGGTGGCTTACGTGGTCCCTAACGGGGAAAATATATATCACCTCTTCCCGAGGAAGCTTTTAATGGGAATGGCCTACATGCAGTGGATTCCGAGATATTTTTATCCGGGATGATTTAAGGGCGGAGGTCCTCCCGGAAATATGTATTTAATTTCTTCCGTGTAAGCGTGACAAAGCTTTTGTGCGGGCGAATAATTGGAATCTTATTAAAGTGGGCCGTTTGGTACGAAAGAGCAGAGAATCACAAAGAATGAACCGGATCCCTCCCACGAGTTCCAAATATATCACTGAATAAAAATATCACACTACACTCTTTCAATATAATTAAATTTTGAGAAGAATATTAGATTCGTCGCAACAAGGATATGATTAATAGAAAGATATAATGAACAATTTACTAGAGATTTTTCCGAACTTGATTCAGAAATTACAGCAATGACGATCGAATTTCACTTAAAAAATATTTTTTCGAATCAACAATTGAAATATCTTTTATTATCGATCTGTAATTATTATAATGGAATGGGTGATAGATAGTGTGAAAAGAATAAATAAGAAACTCTATTTATCAATCGAAAGCAATGCTTCCCTAAGGACACGATCGAATCAAAGATCCTAATATTAAAATAAAAACGGTAAACATTAAATTCTGAAGTAATAAGAAACAAGCATTTCACATCTATATTTTAAATTAACCCTGGTTTACTGGTTTTTAGCTTTGAAATCCTATTAGTAATAAGCTTGGATTTAACACTAACAGAAAGGCATGCTGGTAATTGCATGTTTGCTAAATCAAATCGAAAAGATTAATCAATAGAAATCTGTGTAATAATGTAAGCAATCATCAAAACTGAATTATTTCTCTCAACCGATTTTCATACAGAAATCAGCCAAGCTTTTAATTTTGTTAAGGGCTAAAAATATTTACTTAACTTACACGTTTGATTTTTTTTATTAAACCGTATGATACCCTACACATACCCTACACCCTACTAAGTTTTCTCATTTTTGAAAAACTCTACACGATCATAAAAAATAATTACTCCTCGCGATTCATTTATATAAAAAAAGTCATCCAAGTTTTAAATAGTAATTATATTACCCTAACTTACATGAGCGTATAATGCAAAAAATAAAAAAGGATTCACGCATCCACTATATCTCCCGTATGTAATACTATCTGAAATGAGGAAATAGCTACAAAAATTCTATAATATTTTCACCTTTATCGGGAAAATCTATAAAAGTAACAATTCGTCCTAATTTCCACCAAGTAATAACCATATACGATAAACAAATCCATTGAAGAAACATTTTAAACAGCTAACATAATTTTTTCTTCATAGGGAATATTTATAAAAGAATCACTTCGTCTTAATTTACACCTAAAACGCAAAATAACCCAACTTAGGATCCAAGTACATGGTCGTCCACAGGATTCTACATGGTTGCCTCAGCAAATGGGTACCCTTAAGACCATTCTCCTAATGCTTCGACAACCACCCAAAACACGATAATTTGTTTTGCAACCAACTGTACATCCAAGATGTTTCTCGTCACTCAGTATAATCGTTACAGTAAAACATTCCCTCGCTGAGGTTACCGACATCCCAACCACCAATCAATTGCGACGAAAACAAACCTCTCCTGAGGACATAAAAACCTTAGAATAATTGGGGAGCCATATAACTCCCAGAAAGGCAGAGAAAAAAGATGACGAGGCTCCATCTTGGATCACCCTTCTAATCTTCCGCTCTTGAGGAAAGGATTCTGAGGGGAAAAAGGAAGAAATGGAGGGGCGAATGAGCAGAAGTTCACTGGATTGGGAAGCCGCAAACAAGTTCCAAGGAACCCCCTTTCGAGAGAGACCACTTTCGCACCCTCTCCAAAACCCAATAAGGTCCTCTCGATTCCCCTTTCTCCTCTTTCGCGTTCTCCTTTTCCTGTCCCACCCTATTACGCCGACTATCGCCCAAACTTCCACCAACTTATGGGAGGGGACGCGGAAAATGGAAGGAGGTATAATCAATTAAAGGGACATATATCGGTCGCTCTGCATGAAGCGATACACACTGTGAATGGATTCACGAAACATTTTGCGTCAATTAGGAAATTATACAGAAACCACTTTTTTTTGGGAAACTGGATATTAGAACCTTCTAATCGCACCTCGACATTGAGGTAGTTCTCCATTATAAAAAAAACGAAAAATGAACTTAAACCTTTACCACAATATAACTTATACGTTTACCACAACAGCACTGTATAATAATTATATACTTCATTCAGGGCGAGACTGAGACTATAAAGTCTCTTTTTGAAGTTCTTTCGTCATTTAAGTTTTAACAGTAGAGAGAGAGAGAAGAAGAAAAAGTACAGAGAAGACGACTAATTTGAGGATTTTAAAAACCTAATCTAAGGGCGTAAGAAAAAATTACCATTGAGGAAAACACCCACAAGAAAGGGGGTGTGAAAAACTTGTGAAATTTACAGATACTAAAACTAAATTTAAAGATGAAATCAGATTAAATAAGATGTAGAAAACAAGAAGACAAACCAATAATATCATACTTTTATTATGGTAAAGTTTTAAGTACACTTTTCATTAATCTTTATAAACTACATCTTATTTTAATTGAATAAACTTGGCAAATACCATACATACAAAGAGAGAAGATTACGACTACTTTCCACGAATAACCGTCATCTTTAAAAGAAGAAGAGCCTAAAACACACGTATTTAAGACTAGATAAAGGAATGGAAGGGAACAATAGGGTCAGGTGGGAGTGAAAGGGTAGCATTCGTGGAAAACCGTTAAAAAGAAATGCCTAAAGTAGGAGAGGGAAAAGGATAAGAGATAGCAGAATGGAGTAAGGGAGAGAAGGAAGGATTAACATTAATTGGTAAGATTACATTCGGAGTTATGATTTTTCTCGAGTATTTCTATTTTGTTGAATTTATTTTTTTCGAATATATTTCTTTATTTTCATTTTTTTAAATTTGTTTGTTGAATTGTTTTTTACATCTTTACTCGAATATCACAAATCGGGCGATTTTATCGCTAGGAATTTATCGCTTAAGACCAATTATATAAAATCTGCACGAGACGTCAACTATTAACTGAATAAAGAAGTGTCCTTAATGACATTTGAATATCATTGACAGAATGTCCACATTAAATAGCACATAAATTGAATACAGTACAATATCAGGATAATATCTCTGTTTAAATTGCGATATATTATTTCTATTAGAAATTATATAATTGAATATTCCCGCTAATTGTGAAATTTAAATTTCAGTCAATAAATATTGACTTAAAGGGAGCAATCCTTTTCAGGAGACGCTACTTTATTTTCATAAAATTATCTAAAAATATCATTAATCACATCAAAGTAAAAAACATATTTTGCTAAGGAATATTACAACGAATAAATCTTCCTTCTATCAAAAATTGATGGTAGTCGAATATAATGATAGAGCTCTCAAAACTACAAAGATAAGAGAAGACCATGAAGAAAATTCCTATTGACAAGTTAAAACTATGAGCTGGGTCGATTGCTGGATTCCTACGAGATGAAAACGCATTTGGGACCGAAGGAAAGAGAAATGAGAAAGGACGGATAAAGACGCGAGAAAATGGATACATCCGGTGCATTCACAACTCTCTCTTGGGTGCCACAGATTGCGGGCAGAAGAGACACGGAGAAATATTCCCCGAGAACGTCTCAAGACGCTGAGACGGAGTTCCAAGGATTCGATTTCCAGACGCCTTTCTCTCCTTCTTCCGAGAAACTCCTCGGGAGCACACTAACCGTCCCCTATATAACTCAGACCTTTCAAGGATTTGCTCATCCAGGAAATACTCGGGAGAGATAGGGGAAACGAAGATGGCAATAAGAGAACAAGAAAGAACACGAAAGAATGGAAAATGAGACGAAAAAGACCGGGATGGAAAATCTACCAACACATTCACATTAAACCATTTGCTACCGAACTATTTTGCGCGTCCATCCTCATCGACGTAAATTATGGTGGAAATTTAATTAAATTTTCAGTTTTTAACACTGATAAAATGAGATTGAAATCTTAGTTTTCCAATGTTAATATATATTATTTTCAGTGCATGAGTGGCACTCGATAAGGGGATTTGTTCTAATTGCCCTATGGGGAATGCAAACAAGCACTCTAGAGGTTTAAAATTAATATTTGTATACAAACTTCTAAACATAAACAATATTTTTCTAAATCGATAAATATGTATTCACGAAATTTCTTCCAAGGTATGTATACTTAGTCCACGTTTAGTACAATAAATCTAACTATTACACGAATATAATTTAAATTTAAAATACAATAAATTCAGATATTGGGATAAGATGCGGAGCTTTTCAGCATAAATAAGCTACATAAAAATAGCTGCTAAACGAGATTGCAAGCTAATTTTACGAGAGGGAAAGATCTAGGCCGAAAAAGGTAGCTCCGAATGGTTCTTTTATATACAAAATGCACATTTTATAAGAAAAACGCTCCATTAAAATTAAAATAAATTTTGTGAAAAAATCGAGATTATGAATGGCCCAAATAGCAGATAATATCGTTTATTTTCAGAAACATTTCTCGGTTTCATTTAGAATAAATTTAATGAAAAGGTATCATTCGAGATCATTACAACTGAAAACATCTCCTCAAATACAATAGTGGCCTCCTCAAATAAAACGTTGAAGAACCCTGATCTAGAACCAAAACTTTATTAGAATGACAAGTATAGATGATTGGAGAGGAAGGAAAGATAAAGTCAAACATCAACCGAAGACAAAGACGGTGTTGCCGCCCTTGCTAATCCACTCCACTTCCGATGACATACGACCTACACGCTATCCCCTACCGAAGAGAACCTAAACCACCGGTCACAGACGACGGAAAAACTCCCACAGCGAGGCACAGATATAGGGCGCCACGACCCCCCGCATCGACCCCATCTTCAACCCGCCTATAAAACACCCCGCCCCTATTTGTTACACGTGAGCACGGATTGAAAGAACCCTCTGCCACCGATCCCGTGATGCAATTAAAGCGGCAAACACAGCGCCGCGCTTTGGTGTCGCTGGAGAGGTGATCTGCAGGCTGAACCAGACCCTCGACTCAATTGGGCATTAAGTGCATGCGCGCGGTGCACAAACCCGCTTTGAGAGCCTTTTCCGTTATGAATTCCCCGCCGCAGCAGCAGTCATTACTGCCGACACGAAAGGATTTTCGCGGGCGGAAATGAACGCGAGAAAACTGCGGGCCGCTTGAATCGGATCTGCCCTCTGCGATGATAAAAGCCCCCGCGGTATCGCGGCACTAGTGATGGGCAATGTGTGAGCGAGTCGGTTCGAATGAGCATCTCGGCAAAAAGAGTTGACAGGGGAGTCTTATTTGGTGAGTCTCGACTCCCTCCCCTCACGCCTCTCAATGCGAACAAGACTCATTTTCCGCTCAAGGCTCTTTCTCCGCTCACAGCTCTCTCTGCGCACACGACTCTTTCTTCGTATATAACTCTCTATACTTCTTCTATGTTCATCTACTCTCCCTTTTTCTCTCTTATTTACGTTTATTCGTACTTATTAAATATTTCATAACGAGAAAATATATGTAATGGATACCTAATTATTGATTTCATAAAAAGGAACTTGTCCAGCGATACTTGGTGGAATTTCATGTTAAATATCGTTAAAAAATGAACTAATTGTTGGCCTAAATTGGAATTGTTCTGAGGGTGGCGTAATCACCGCCGAAACCGGTAAACTGTTTGCATATATATTTTTTGTGGAATTGACAAGTTTTGTATTTTTAACGATATTTATATTGATTTCATATTTTTGAGTTTAAATATTTTGTTATGCATCGTGATGCTTCATCAATTGTTCTCTTTATTTAATCAGCCTTCCTTTATAAGAATGATACAAGGATAAGTAGGATCTTACTCTATTTTATCGTTTTTTATTAATTGTATAAGTTTTTTATCGTATATTATCATAGCCTTATATATCTAAAATTGTATATTAATTTTAACTGTTATTTAAATGTAATTATAACCTACTATAATGCCATCATTACGCTGCCACCAGGCTAAGTCTAAATGCGACGGAAATTCTAATAAATATACAAATATTCTTCCACCCCTTCTCAGAAATGACCCGGGGGGTCGTTTTCAAGAACGACTCTATTGAGTGAGCTGTGGGCTTTGAGGCGACTCAGTGAAAAGAGTCGCATTTTCCACCACCACGCGGCACTCTTAAAACGCTGACGCATTATTTTACGTCCGAACGAATTTTCCAATTTCCCAAATCCGTTATGGACATGCTGTTTGACGGTATTAGCGGATTTGTCGGATTTAATCCTTCGCTGAACCGACTCCGCGATGGGAGAGGATCCCCGTATTTTTTTCTCTTAATTCCCTCGCAAAATGTTTACTCTATGATTATGCGATGGGGCGAATTTAATTAGGCAAACTTTGGAATTGCTCCGAGCGAGGGCGAATTACGCTCTGGATTGGAAAAACTGTTTCCGGGCAAAAAAAACTGACGGGGTACATCCGTTCCGATCTTTTATTAACGCTGCGATTCAGGATTAATGCCCGTGTCCGGAATGAAAATTACTCGAGAAGATATATCTTCCCTATTTGTTACATACCGTACTTGTCGCCGAATTACGTGCACCTGAATCCAAATTGGGAAGTGTGAGAGGGTATTTATTTCAGGAATTGAACAAAGAACTTAAAACTGTAATTTCCAATATTATATTGCGGTAAAACCCTAAACAGAAAAATACAATTAAACGGAATCCGAAACCGAATATTTAATTCTATGTATAGAACGGGAATAACTACACCAAAAAAAGGGTGTATCAATTCACAGTAAACGAAATTGTAATTTCGAAGCAAACGCCAAATACCAATACCAGTTTCCAATAGATACCAATTTCTTTAACAACTTTTCTTAAATTACTCAGCAAAGATTGACATAAAATCAGTACTTTTATCATTAATTATCTACATGCACTCATTATAAAGCTTTTTCCTTGTCTATTAACGTATACACAATTTATGTATTCTTAGTATCATTGACGACAGGTGAGATGGAAGAATAGATTTTTCAGTATCAACCTCTCCCAAATAAAGACCTAAATTTTCATTTTAAATTAGCTTGGATCGGGACTAGGATATTTAGCCGCAGCCACTTCGCCATGTGTATTAAATATTAGAATTTTATCAACGAATAAAGTCCAGTAAAATGTATGGGGGCTCTAAGCGCTTTTTAGTCTGCTAAGAACTACCTTCCTTCAACTCAACTAAACCCACAAAAACCCAAACTAACGAAACTCAACCCCAACTCATCCCAAAATAAAACAAAGAAGAGTTTTGTTTCGATACAAACGCTACGTTCACGGGTACATTGGGAATTATTTTTCTTATAGAACATATTTATAGAATTAAATAAAATACGTAAATTATCCTAGTCAAGGAATGTTTTGCTATCTGGATGTGAAACGTGTACTATTTTACTGAGAGGAGAGGGCCTTCAGAATAAAGTATATACGAGTAAAATGCAAGGGTAAGGACAGAAGGAAAGACTAGGTAAACGATGTTAGATGATATAAATGCTGGGGATGGACATAAACGAAAAAATGACATAATAATCAGTCACATGAACCTACCGAATATTAGAATAATTAATAGAGAGTGAGAGAAGAATTCTAAATATTCGATAAGTATGAGTAGCATTGTAACTCCTAAATAGTTCTTGAAGGCGAATCGGTAGCGCCAAAACAGGCCCTCCTCCCCTAAAATCAACCAGAACCAATGAATATCATTAAAGTTGTCGATAATCAAAGAAAATAATCAAAATATTGAAAATTTTGATTAATACAATGGCCGAAAGTGCTAACGAATAAAATCTTCATAATCTCAATAAAAACTTCATATTTACAATATATCATAATATATTATCTTGATTCGTAATCTTCACATACCATTTTAAGAACTAAATCGTAGCAAATACAATTCGATGTATATTAGTAAAATATTAGAAGCAGGTATACATTCCTAAAATTAGAGGCACAATTTCTAAATTGACGAACAAGCAGAATAACAGGGGAAATTGCGATCGAATGTCCTGATTCGAGTTAATAGATTCACATTTAACAGACTTGAGAGCTCCGAGATTAGCAGACTCAATATGAATTTAAAAATCGAAATGATGATGCATCAAAAATCAGATTTAATTCCTGACTTCTGCCATCAAATCAAATTTTATTGAAAATTAATACACGCCCTTTCATTTCAATGACTTTGTACGAAATTGTAGGAGACGCATTCAACAAGCAAGCATTCTCTTTTCTAAATTTAAGGCAAAATAATGATTAATTTTGTATTTAAATTCGTAGACGCTTTTATGGGTAAGCATTTATTCGAATCATTAGCCTTCGTGAATGCGTCGGCTTTTAAAAAAAAAATTCACGATAAAAATCTTCTTAAATATCCAATTGCGACAATTATTAACTACTTTAATTACCACCGAAAAAAAATCAGAATTGGGAAACAAAACCTCCCGGCACCGCACCGGAAATAAAAATGCATCCATCACTTGGAGGCGACGAAAAAAATCGAAAAATTCAATCTCCACAACATATACACATGAGTCTTCTACCTTACGGCAGGTTCATGTGCGTTAAAATTCCCTATTCAACCCCATTTCTCTCGTTTCCCAGTAGCTTACTCCAACCTTTTGTTATTATTCGTACCTATATCTTCCTCTCTGTTTTTCCTTGTATTCTACCCTAAATTAACTTCTTCTTTAGCAATCCCACTCCTCTCAATACTTGACCCACCTATTTCCTCTTTCTTAGATTACTTCAATTAAAAAACCCTCTCTTCCCTTCGTGTTTGTTTTCTTATCAACCCAACATACTTTTTCCATTCTGCGCCAAATCTATATCTCGAAGGCTTCTAAATATTTAACTTCCTTTTCTTTAAAATGCATGTTCTACACCCATATAGTAAAACGCTGACACATTTATTGAGACTTCTAATCATCTCTTCACTTCATTCCATTCAATTTATGAAGGCTTCCTTGGCTAAGGCTTTTACGAACCTCATATTTGCCTCTTTAGTCCCAAGAAAGAACACTACCCAAGTAAAACCTGCTCTAGTTTTACCCCTCCCACTAAAATCGTTACCGTAGCTTTCATACCTACGGTAAACTTAATTTATTAGTAAAATTCACAGAATCGGGCGAGATATGGTGGAAATCCATCATGCAGAATGAAGGAGATATTTGGTAATTTTTCCACAAAAATTTTTGTGGAAAAAGTATCAAATATCTCCTTCATTCTGCTTAATTTATTAGTTCTACTTTTACTAATTTAAGAATGATGATACCAATATAAAACGTACACTTGTACATAAAATAAATATTGTGACACATAGTGTAAATATGAATAATTGATGCACATATGATAACATGAATACATAAATTTGAAAAATAAATTAATTAATTTGAACTTAGAAACAAATACGTTAACTCGATGGGATGAGGCTTCGTTATTTTATTATTTAGTTAATTTTCATCCCATAAAAGAATTTTACAGTTACTTTACCCATTTACTAGAATTTATAAACCCTTTTAACTTTACTGACTTCACTACATTCACTCCTTTATCCATATCTTCTTAAGTTTCTATCACCAATTCCTCTGTCACGTTCATGTTTCACACCCATATAACCACCCCTGTTAATCGATAAATCGAATCTCTAAAAAAAGAAAAACGCCTCTCCGACGGAACATCATCTCAGTGGAGAAAGGGAAAAACTGCATCACTTCGGCACCGAGCGGAACACACATTAACCCGTTCAATTTCGCCGCGACCGAAGGAGGAAACGCGGGAGACGAGGAGAAGAGGAGGAAGAGGGAAGTCATAGGGAGCCGATGGGCCGAAAGAGTTCGGATTTCGAACGCGGCAGCCTTTCAAGTGAGAGACAAAGTGGTTCGTTCGGTTTGAGCGAAGGGGGAATCTCTCGGTGGAAATCGAATAGAACTCGGTCGCGCCCTAGTTGGGGAACGCAGCCGTGGAAGACGCACCGAGGCGGAAAAATTAGATTAGATAAAGTGCGGATGCTGCGGGGGGACCGCCGACGGAGATGCTCTCCTCATAAGCGGAATGACGCGATAGAAAAAGACGGGATAGAGGATTCCAATACACGGGAGGGCGAAAAAGGAGGACTTGTCGCCGTTCCTTTTATCCGCCTCTCTTTCACGCAGCTCTGCCGAAAGGTTTCCGAGCGATTTTTCAAACCTCTCTTCTTTTTCGGCGAAATAGAACGGATGCCGGAACTCGGCTTCGGAGAATACGTTTAGTTTATGGCGACAGGAAGGAGTTAAATAACGGGCTTTCGAATTCATAGGAATGTCTGAGATCAAAAAAGTCCGAAGAATCACTACTAAAAAAGATACGGAAGAAATTCGACTTATGAACCACTCTAGAAATGAATTATTGTTTACTCTAACTGATACTGCATTTTGCAATCCATATCAGACATTTGGCATTAAAACAAACCAGTTATCTCGTTCGGTGTATTCTATATAGATGATGTCTCTCCCTTGGGTGTAAATAAGGGTTAATGGAAGATAGAGATCAATTTCATCCAATAAAGACGAGTGTATGTATATAAATCGGTTACAAGCAAATTCAACGAACGTAAATTCTTCGAAACCTTAATCTTCGAACGATCAATTCTTCGAAACTAACCCAACTCATGTTAAATTATGGTTAATGTTGAATATTATTATGTTAAACCTCGGACTCCCGACAATTTACTGAATAGATTTCAACTTCGAGTCAGTTCGTTCAAAAAATCGTTTTCGGAGAATTTGCTATCTAAGAATCCGTGCACGAAAAATTTGTATGATCCCTGTAAATAAGGTACATAACGCTTCCACATAGAAATTCTAAACGTAATTAGGAATAATTTTGAACCAATGAACCGAGAGAAAAAGGAACAAAATCAAATGTATGGAAATTTGTTAGAATGGGGATTGGTTCAATCTTGAATGTAAAACACATCAATCAATATTTCTTTCAAAACACTTGTCAATCAGCAGCTGAAGAGTTTGCTCGTTGAAATATTTTAATGCGACATGAATCGGGAAAATACGAATAAATCCGGAGCATTTATAACACTCGTCGCGTTTATAAAACTTCTTTCCCCTTTCTTCTTCATCAAACAATGAATAAAGATCATTTCATTTACCCTTTTGTGGCCTTATCAAAATTAAAACCCACAAGTAGACTTGGAGATTCGAGATGAGAACTGTTACGGTTTACTAGCGATAAAAATGATAATTATGCTACGGATACCGAGACCTTAAACATCGATGCGGAAATGTTCAACTCCCAATTAATTCCAGCAGGAATCACGGAAGGATAATTAAATCCTGAAAATTATCGAGAATTTCCATGGATATTAGAGTCGCTATAACGCTACGGTACCCTTAACTAATGATGCTTTCCGATTGCATAAATTAACCAATTTTCAAAATATATTTTCAAATTTGTACAGATTCTAAGTATGGCCTGCCTCTAAAGGATCCCAAACACCAATTATGCAAATGTGAAAATGAATTATTTAAGATTTTTATTGACATTTATGGGCCATTACGTTATATCTGAAACTCAAAACATTTTTACTCCAAGAAATATAAAGATTCTATAGATAGTTTCAAACGTACAGAATTCGAGTATGATCTAAATGATTCCAAACACTATTTAAAATAAATGCGAAAATGAATAACTTAATTGTATTATTAACTTTTACGACCATTACTTTATATCTCATACTACCAATATATTTACGAAATATAATGATTCTACAGATAGAATATTTGAATGAAATGCATCAATGGATACCGTACATTACATAATTCGCGCAGACTAAAAAAGAATGCAAATTGATTGATGAATTCCGCTTGAAAAAGCAAACGAATTGAGAGCTACAATATCTCCGAAATTCACCATGATTTAAACATAAATATAAAGCGGAATTCAGAGCATATATTTCATTTTCAATTAATAAAACGATAAATTTAATCGTATTCGAACAAAATGGAGATGAACCCCTTTCGCGTACAAATTTCACGTTTCCCTTCTTTTTGCGCCGACTCTGGAAACTTTATTTCCGTAAAACCTAGTGCAAGTGCATACCCCGGATCAATCACGTTAATTCCGAACGCAAATTCATAGACGGAGCAAAAATTGATACGTTATGCACAACCGTCAATTACGGGATTTCATTGCATGGGTTACGCGCAGCAAAAAAGAACGCAATGTCTCCCATATTGAGCGTCGATACCGCAGGGATAATTGGGGAAAATATAGAGGAAAAAATGAACTTTTTGTTGTATCCAAAACACGAGGTATTCAGAGCGTACCGAGGATGAAAAAATTAATTACTCCTGGGAAAATCGGAGTTGCGGCGTACAGACGATAGGGATGGCCAGATAAAGGAAAAACGTGATGAAAATTAATTGCAAGGACTTAAAAAAGAAGTCGATTTAATTTGTCGATGAAATGGAGGAGGATGGAGGATGGAATTAAACCGTTGCTATTAATGGAAGACGATCGATAAGGACAAAACGCCGTAAATAATAGATTATTTTACGGAAGGAAACAGAATAGCTAGGCGCAATCAAATATATATATATAAGATATAACTCCATATTGTGCTTGGAAAGATAATTGTTGAAAATTTAATCTACATTAATTTTTATATGTGATTAGAGAAACAGGGATAATACAAGAAAACTGCGTCAAAACAACTGTGGTACATATTAATCCTGAATGAAATAAAAAATTAGATTAAAATTTTTATATATTATGAAGATGTAATTCCTTATATATTTACAAAGAACGTAAGATTACAAACAGCAACACCTGTTTCTACAAAAGAGTACAGGATTCTAGCGAGCATCGTCAATACCCATTTCCCATCTGACAAGAAGTAATGATACTACCTGGCTTTTCAGTATTTCCGAGTATTTTCCAAAGGAATACCGAAAATCAAATGAACAGAAACTGTGTGAATTTTGAAAAGGAAGAAGATCTAAAAAGTAAAGACGATGAAGGAAACCCAGGAAAATATCGAGAAAAAAGATACCTTGGAGAGAATGTAATGATATATATATAGCAAGATAAAAGGTACAAAAGTATAGAGCGGAAGTTTGCAGTGTTGCCATGCATTGAACTAGTGTCTTACCGTCTGCATAAGATTCGGGGCACCCGTTGTATTTTTTTGGCGCGAACAATACTTCCTTGAGATCGTAAAGAGAGACTAGAAAGAGGAAAAAACGAGGAGAAATGGGTCACAAAAACATCCCGGAGACCGATCTGCAGAAAAGATCATAATTTGACGAATGGGCGAGGCAATCATCGCGCCGATGCCTCGGGGGGGAAGTCCCAACGCCCGGCCCCACTCCCTTCGACATCTTCCGTGTAATGATTGCCTATCTGGGATAATTTCCGAGGCGGAGAGAGGAAAAAAGCGGTGGGCGAAAGGAGAGGGTTACCGAGGGGTGAGCGTGACAGAGGGATGATGGATGGAACGGAGCGAGAGGGGCATATCCTCATCCGGAAAACTTGATTCACGTTCGACGCTCGCGTCACGGGGAAAAGGGAGAGAAAACCCTTCCTCGGATCTGCCAATTAATTTGCGATTTCGGAGACGGGGATTGGAGGAGGATGGAGAGATGCGGAGCGGGGAGAGCTAACCCGCGCGAGATGGATTCCTCTCTCAAAGCTTGAAAGAGATACACGGCGAGGGAATTAAGGAGAGCATTACGGGATGAGCTTTAAAGTGAAAGACGGTAAGCGACGGGCCTTCGATATATAGGCGAGGTTTAAAGCACTTTACGGATTATAATTATTGATCATCCTCGTTTAACGCTTTATGGGGGATAATTGGAGCGATGAACTGATAATAGAGCGATCAAAAACTCTTCCACCGGATTGTCGCAGCCGAGATAAGAACTAAGGAAAAATTAATTGATGGCCGCGTGGAGAAATTGATTTCGAAGTATGTGCATTTTAACGAGTCCCATTCTTTACTTAAGGCTCAAACGAATATGCTCTATGATGAATACTATAGTAGGGTGGTATTTATTCATATAGAACTATTTGTTTATGAATTTTATATATTCAAAACGTTTTTGAGAAATTCTTTCGGGACACCCCCTGAAGTTTTTCCATTTGGTTAGAAAACAAATTGTGTAAAATAATATTGGAATCGGATAACGGAAAGACACACCGCATCTCACTTAAAGTTTATATTTTTCAACATTTTTGGCCTATTTTCGGTCATCATAGGTCATTAGGTAGATTAATTTAGAGCTAGAAATACAAGACAGAATAGAAAGCGGAGAAATTCATAGATTCGAGCGGAGGCTCTGAGTATACGGCGCCATTTCTACAACGCGCGCTCTCTATTTGGGCTGAAAAACTACTGAGCTGATCTAATTAATACAAGACGAAAATCACAATTTATGTCTAATAATGCATTGGTAAAAAAATTAAAACAGTACAAAAATGAGAAGACCTATTATGACCGAAAAAAGGCCAAACATATTGAAAAATATAAACTTTAAGTGAGATGCGGCATGACTTTCGGTTTTCCGATTTAAATCATATTTACATAATTTATTTTCCAATCAAACTGAAGAACTTCAGGGGGTGTCCCGAAATAATTTCCAACTTTCCAAAATAAGGACCATTCTAATACTATAGCCATGAAACGAAAAAAAAACCTTAAATCAAATCAAATTATTTCAACATTTACAATTTACAGTACAGTACATACAGTATATTTACATTTACAGTTTACAAATAACATTTTATTTTGATGTTGAATGCATATAACTAGATGGAAAAGTTAAATAAATGTGTTCAAAAATGCAAAACACATTTATTGTGGTAAGCAAATGTATCTGCTGGCAATAAATTAAATCTAATGCCCATACACGGTAAATTAATTGTCATGGCATTCTTATAAATTATGATTCTATTATAAACTACAAAATCATCTTTACAATCGAGTTTTGCTGCCAAAATGAATGAGAATATTCACCTTACGTTCAATTTAGAATTTTACTATGAAATCCTGCCTAAGCATATTACCTTCCCTTTATTTGGAATCAATTTACGCGTATAATCAATTCCTCCCGAGGAACGATACGTAATAAGAAAATTGATAAAAGGATATCACGAAATATTAGAATCCTGAATAAGGTAGAAATTGCACAACTATGTTTCATAAAAAAGAAAAAAAATTGGAGAAGTTCAAATGTATAATAATGATAAATTAAGTAATACTACAACATAAAGGGTATAACCAAAACATGTGATACTAAAAAATGAACAAAGATTAACGGAAATGAAACACATTGACTGAGAACTGAACCTAGGACGACAGAGCAGGTTAACTATCCATTGAACTTCCATACTTTGAGACGCAGGCCTAAATATGCAAAGTAAACAAAGTTTCACTTGTCTTTTATAATATCATAACATTAAAGATAAAATTGAATTTACGCTAGAGTAAGGCTACTAACTATTTAAATATCAGCTAAGAGTGATCAAAAGCTGAACTTTAAGCAATTATGCATTGAATTCCTAAGGAAAAAGACTCGTTTATGATGGCAATGTCATATATTCACAAAAAAAAACACTCTTGGCATTCATTCAAGCCGGAGAAAAGGCAAATTCAAAAACTAATGATAGAGTAGATGATCTAGACATAGTAGAAAGAGGATTAGGAAGAGGATTGAACTATCTTTCCTGCGTAGTAGACTCAAAATGAACACATGCTATCCTCTATGACACCAGACTCCATTCCCCGTATGGTTCACGAATATTATTCAATAAAGAGGAAGGATATCAGTCTATACGTTGGCAAAAATCTCTTCTTAGGCGAAAAAGTATATTGTAGCCAACATTCTGAACGCTATCCTAGCTGTCATGGTGAGAGGGGCCGAATCATTAAAAACAGGGAACATGTAAAGGAGACCTTCGATCATAAGGTCGTTTCTGCTAGGAAGATAAAACGCCAACTCGGGCGTTTTTTTCGACAAGTTTACGTAATGGATGACAGGCCAAGAGATGATGAATGATCAAAAGGAACCCATAAACATTTACTGGTCAATGCAAAGAGATGGACGAGAACTTCTAGGGTAAATAAAGCCGCTATATACCAAACGAGATCTTGAGAGCAGGCGAACGTAAGAGGATCTTTCTATACTCAGTCAACTAATCTCTGTGAGAGTGGCAAATATAAACTACATCACAATAGAAATGGAAGGCGGGATTTTACAAAAAGATTTGTTTTCAAATGGATATAACTTCGATTAACTAAAACTTGTGAGATTGGTATCAATAATTATTAATACATACGGAATGTGCAGATTAATATTTTTTAGGATTCTTTTGAAATTTTATCTATTAAAGAAATTAAGCGCCAAAAATTCTACACCCTAAGATCCTCAATTTTATTTTAATAATTGCAGTGATTTCTCACAAAAACGAGAATGAATTTCAAATATTATCAGCAATAAATAAACATTTAGATTACAGCTTGACATTGAAAATAAAATAAGAATCAATACCATGCAGATAAAAATGTCTTCTTATCTCAATAAGATATTAATAGTACAAAGCGAAATTATAAAAATAGGTACGTATTTCCAAGAAATAAAAGAATATTAACCCCACGAACATATTTGTGATGTTGTTCTAACATACTATGCATTAATGAGTATCTTTAACTACTCAATAAGTTCCATAAAATCTTTAGAGCTCTACTAATGAGCTTGCAATAAGAGATTGCATGTAAGAAAAGGGATTGAAAGCATAGGTTATGATAACTTTTTCATTAGAAACTGTTAATTACTCCTGAGTAGATGTACCGAGATTCGCTTAAAATAACGTTTACTCTTCCTGAGCCACACCAATCTTTTTTCAAAAGTAGAGAACCTAAAAATTTTATCCTATTTCTTTTCATTAGCTAAGTACCTTTACCACGGCATGTCGCTTGACTTTTAGTAGAGCTACAGAAAATCTCTTAGAAAACAAAGTTTACTCCTCGGCGTTCGAGTCCCCTGAGGACGACTAAGTACTGTCGGCTGTAAATGGTTCAATTTACTTGACAAGAATAAAAAGAACGTCAAAAATATCAACCAGTCTATTCAGTTACAAGCCTACCCTTGATAATATGTGGTATCAAATTTTACGCATCCAATACTACAGAATACATTAATCTGACAAGATCATTCCTACCCAATTATCTAACAAGATATCTATTGATCTAACAAGAAAAGAAGAAATGGAATGAGAATATGATGGAATGAAGATTTCCTTAGCACGAGGAGCACTTAGCCTTGAAACCCAAAGATAAACAGAATTAAAAAAGGCGACATAACTGGGACTCAAACCCAGGTCTCACTTATTTCTTTAAATAGAAAAAGGTAAACAAGTAAAGAGTAGGACAGGTAAATAGAAGAAGAGTACTCTAAACATAGATACATAGAAATAAACAACCTACAACCAAAGCAACAAAACGTGGAGCAATAATATAGTTAGTCAATACTGAGTATTCGGGTCTTGCAATTACCGGGAGTTCAAAATTGATATAAAACGTTGAATATTCCACGAAAATCTATAATGAGAAAACTCCACTAAATAATGACTGAGAGGGCTGTACAGGTAAATAATAACTACTCATGATTACGAGATAAACATTAATTAATTATGATTATATTTTTATGGGAAATGGTGAATCATTTCAGTAATTTCACCATACCAATTGAGCGGGAGAGTAATGAATAAAAATAATAACTATATACAATCAAAGGACTACTAATTAATTGATTCATTTTTATTATACATATGCTATGTTGTTATGTATGGTAAGTATGGTATTTTGTTGACCCTAATTTCATGTTATAAAAGTTGCCTAACAAAACATAAACATAAACAAATATACGATGAAAGAAGGATAATTCACTTTGAAATAAGTCCATCGTTCTAAAAGAAAACACGATTCATGACCGACTGTGGCGCCATTTTTTTCTTCCTACGCTTAAACCCAAATTACCAAAAAAAAATACAAAAACTATCCTTCTTTCAATCACACGCTACTTCTGCGTGAATTAACGAGTCTACGCTCTGAAACCAACCCTGAATTTCCTTAAATCTTTATTACTCCATTAATTTAGTGCGCAAACCTACGAAAACGTTTCCGACTAATCGATAAAAAAACACGCCACGAAAAAATCGCGGCATTAAGGGGCACCAATCCAGCACGCATTAAAGCGGTCGTATATCGCGAGATGAACGCTCAAAAACGCGTTATCTCACCGCCTGCGAAATCATCTCTGGAACACGAAGAGGAATAAAATTGGTAGAAGGGGGAGGAGTCGAGAGGGGACACGGAGGACTAAAAAAGGGTGAAATAAAGAGCTTGAGATGAGCAGAAACGAGAGTGCCTCCCCGCGCTTAAGGGCAGAGTCCCTGAATATGCATGCGGTTGCGGCGTAGGGATGCCAGGTGCGTGTAAGGTTCCATTTCCGTGGTGTGGGTGACTCAGGTGACGCCGGCGCCAAGGGTGGCGTCCGAGAGAGGGAGAAGAAATAGAGGCTGGAAAAAAGGACGGCTTCCTATGGAAATTCGGGAAAAATTCCCACTTACGGGGCGATAAAGAGCGACCTTTTTTTGCCGTTCCCGCATCGGGAAAGCCCCCGGGGGCCGACTCGTTTTTTAACTCCGTAGTTATCAATTAGATGAGCGTTAAATGAAAGGGCAGATCCGTCCATAAAAAGGGGAGAACTCCGTTTAGGAAAGACAACGCCCTCGAAAATTAATACATTGCTTTCACATTACAAGATGAGGATGTAATTAGCTTGTAACTGCGGTAAAATTAAACTTAGAGACGGACTGACAAATTACAACTAAAATCATCTCTATCCTATTCAAGATTTCCCATCAATTGTTTTTATCCTTAAGTAAAAAATATATAAAATATTTATATATAAAGAAAGTTTATAAGTTATGCCGAAAGAATCATACTCAATTTCATTTTTAAGATGCCTCTTACCGTAAAAATATTAGAAAAACCAAATGATGATTTCATACAATTTTAAAACAGATATTGCAATAAAACTCCGCAAAAATACAGCAAGGATTTCGAGAATATTACAAGAGTCATGCGGCAAAACCATAATAACATATTGGACAAAACTAACTAATATAAAGATAAAAGTCTTCCTCGTTATTTTACAGATAATGAATTGACATGTATTATAAAACATAAAATAATCCTTCTAGACTGTTTTTCATGACTTAGATGTAACTCATAGCTTTATGGAGTCAATGACTAGAAGAGAGGCTGGCATCCAAATCTCGCATTATAGAAACAGCATCAACAACATTCAAAGGGAAGATTTTAATTCCATTTAAAAAGTCAGCAATTTCAGCACGTTGTATCAAACAAAGAAAACGTAATATAGGATTATTTAAACAAGTGACGAATATTTCAAACATACTTTCCAATGTAAGACCTAGAACCGTTGATTCCTACATACCTTCGATGGTATTCTTAAAGAATAGTGGGGGTATATTGAAAGAAACGAATAATGATAGCGTATTTCCAATGGTAGACGGATGAAGCTCACAACTACCCTTCATTGCTTACAAATAAATACCGGAAGTATAAAAACTCCGAAAAACTACAGGAAAGCTGTTAGAAAGTAATGAAACCTAAACTGTCGGATGAGGGAGTGTGGGAGAAAAACATATAAAACGTTAACACGATACGTAGCATGCGTTACCCTTCTTTATGATGGCACCCTCATCTTCCCTAGGAAAACCTTTTATGCTTTCCACCCTTGCCGCTTCAATCAACTCCTTGGGACTTTCCCCCCGGGCAGTAAAAGCAGACTTCGATAGATTCCAAACGACACCATGTACCAGTGATTTACAAAGCTGTAATATTAGCAGCGAGCAAGAATGGGGGCGAGAAAGAGAGGAAGTGGTAACGGGGATCAAATCCCCCGCATCGGATACAAACTTGTTCGATAGCATCATCAACTTCCCTCATCTAAGATATCATTTACTTTAACGTGATAAAAAAATTACCAAAATCTATTTAAATTTAGAGAAATTAATTCTTTTGTACATGTTTCATCGGTTTATAGAAGTGGTCGTAGTTACGTGTATGAAAAATTCATTCTTTCCACTAACGATACGCGATAAAAACAAGCTAAAGAAGTAGTTCTAACGCTCGGTGTTTACATTCCTACCAAATGCGGCTTGAGGAGTATTTATGTTGATTTAGTAGTCCCAGAAAATTTTAATTGAGACCATAAACTATTAGTTAACGGTCAACAACTTGATTGCGAAATATCTGGAAATTCAATAAATCTCTTAAAATATTATTTGCAATTATAAGGATACTAGGAGAATAATCTTAGAGTAGAAATTCGCATTTCTATGGGGGGTAACTTCAAACTTCAAAGACAAAACCGCTACAAAATGCTGACTGTGTCGATGTAAGTGAAATATAACGACTCTACGTTTAACACTTTCCACGAATTTCCATAAGGAGAGACCTTAATGTCACACATCAGTAGCTTCTATGCCATCATAGCCATGAAAAAACTGGCAAGATAAGAAGAAAGATACAAATTTATCCGCCCTGTACCAAATATCGATAGGGATAGCGTTGGGAAAATTTTTGGTACCAGCATCCGACTTCCGTAACGGCCTGGCTTTACATCTTTCTAAAATTTGAAAATAAAAGCGTCTTCATACTCAAAGCGGCAAGTCTACTTATAAAACAGGATGAGAAGTAAATAAGATCATTAAATTCCACATCCATTCCATCCATCCATCTGTTAATATTGAGTTTTATGGTAACCCCGAAACAGTTTATACCTATGGGGTACCTATTTCCATCTTAATATTTACTTTTTTCATTTTGTTTGTATTCCTTGCAAGATGGAATAAATTTACTTTACTTTACTTTATTCACCAAAACTTATCCATTAATCTTTATCGTAATATAATGATTGACGCCGATTTTCATGAACAAAATTTCAATACACAAGTAGCACTGAATAATGGCATCCTAGCCGGAAACTGCACTACCAGTATCCCCTCAAATCGATCCCCACTAGAAAACACCCATCCCTCACCGCACTAAAGAAACCCCACCCCCTCCTCATCGTAACCCAACACCCCTTCATATTTTAAACCCGAGCATCAACACATTAAAGCGCGAGCCGTAACGCTGCATCTCGGAGACCCCCTCCCGTAAAGGACGACGCGCCATTTACTTCAACCAATGTCGCTTTCGGGCAATAAATTCGGAAAACCCTTAGCGGCCATAACCTCCGATGGAATCTACCACGCAACATTTCCTCCGCGGGGTGGGGGATGAAAGACGACGCCGTAAAAGCCGTGGGATGAGTCGCTTTGAGATGGTGTTCCTTGGAGGGAGGGCGAAAGGCCGTGGAACATATTTCACGCTCACCCACGCCGACCCGATAAGGAAGGAGAAGAGGCACTTCTCCTCTCAATTGATTAGTCCC
The DNA here is from genome assembly GCA_947579665.1 of Sympetrum striolatum. NCBI lineage: Eukaryota > Metazoa > Arthropoda > Insecta > Odonata > Libellulidae > Sympetrum > Sympetrum striolatum. Next base: position 69,335,679 of record OX388348.1, read on the forward strand.
TCTCATCCTTGCGCTACCCGCCTTAAGTACCTCCTTTTCAATCACGGCCATCGAGGATAAGTGGCCCTTAACACGGTTAACCGCCGTCGAATACAAATGGCGAGTATTTTGAGACGAGTAGTCATGGGAACTGGGAGGAGGGATTTAACACTAGGAGGACGACGGTGGTCAACTGACCAGTTTCTCTATTTTTCTCCATTATTTGAGAACCGACCCTCGAAATAAAAAAAAGAAACAGCAAGTCCATATCGTCATCAATATGAGTTCAAAGAAAGAAAACAGGAGAAACTTAGCAAAATACCACAGGGACAAAAAAGCACGTGAGCGTCATCTTCAAGTGAAGAAAGAAGTCTGAAACCCGCATATTTATAAGAAAAAAGTGCTTTTTTGTCCCTGTGGTATTTTGTAAAGTTTTTAATAAAATCAGTGTGAATTTCATCCAGAAAGTTTCTCCTGTTTTCTTTCTTTGAAGTCATGGATTATCACAAAGTTACTCGCCAGTCAGTTGACTTTGTCAATATGAGTGTTCTACCCTTCGGTAGGTTCATGTACTATCAAAAATTCATACTAAGCTCCATCTCCTTCACTTCCTTATAGTTAACCCCACCATTTAATTCATCCAACATCTTTTATCTCTGTTTCTCCTCCGTTATTCCCCTGAATTCTACCCTCAATTACAGTCTTCGGCAAAACCATAAGCCGAGAAAAATTACAACTAACTTCTTTAACACTAGAAGGACGTCAAGGAGGTCATTTGACCACTTTTCAGCGTTTTACTTCAATGTTTTTTAGTTAAATAGTTACCAATTTTTTTAACCCTTTTGTGACTTTGTGTGATACCACCCCAAATTTAATACGAACGAATTAAAATTTTGCATACCCTAATGTGGTAATTTTTACATCATGTTAGAAGCGAAGGGAATTGATGACCAAAGTTCTTGACAAAAGAATCAGGAAAAGATTGTTGAAATCCTTAGTTAGGAGTGTCTTGCTTAATGGGTGCGAAAAGTGGACTTACAGAAAGGAGAAAGTCAAACATTTGGAGGCCTTCGAAATGTGGATATGGTGTAGAATGGAAAGTAAGTTTGGTTGATAAGAAAACAAACATGGTTTGGGAGGAGAGGGTTTTAATTGAAATAATTAAGCACCGACTGAAGAAATGTGTGGGTCCAATATTTAGGGGAGAGGGGTTGGTGAAGACTGTAAAAGAGGGTAGGATTCAGGGGGAAAAAACAAAGGGGAAGACAGAGACTAAAGCTGCTGAATGACATAAGAGGCGGGGGTTAACTATAAGGAAATGAAGGAGATGGCGCTTAATAGGGATTTTTGGGTGTATATGAACCTACCGGAAGGTAGAACTCTCATGATAATAATTCCAAATTTATTATGAACGAATTAAAATTTTGCTTGTGCTAATGTGGTCATTTTTACATCATGGTTATACCAAGAAGGACGGCTGGTGGTCATTTGACCACTATCTCTATTCAAGCCAAATATTTACTTTTTTCTCCAATTTTTTTAAATATTTTCCTGCAGATATTTATATTTGAATAATTTATTACAGTAATAACCATAAAAATAGGTATTCAAAGGAACTTGATTAGAGCGTGATTGTCATTCAAAGCCCTAAACAGTGAAAATAGTGAACTCTTCGCTGTATTTAGAAATTTCTTTACAAACAATCGATCGATGGAAAAACAGAAATATAATGTTGCTATGAGTATAGAGATATGCCTAAAATAAACAATTAAACTCCTCAACATGCAAAGAAGCAATAAAATAGGTATTGAGAAGCGAAGTGGTCCAATGACCACTTCCCGTCTTCTAGTGTTACGGCGGAGTTGATTCGGGAAAGAAGTACAACGGCGCGTGGGGATACGACAATTGCTACGGTCCGCTGGACATTTTTCGAACGCGGAATCTTAACCGAAAATCGATTCGAGTTGCTGTCCGTCGTGAGCAAACACTGCGTGGGGAGGAAACTCACAAAGGCGGACGTGGGAGTTGGGTCCCACGTAAAAGAAAACAGCTTCCGCTAAAACTTGCTGATTCGAAAACGGGTGCTTTGGTCAGCGAGGTAAGATAAGAAGTACGCATCGTCGTACGTCTTGTCAACGAGGAATAAAGAAGGGAAAGCAACACGAAAAGCAGTTAATTGTCGAAAGTTATTCCATCTAGATAAACTCCAAATCTCCTCGGGAAACCTTACCTTTTTCCTTCTTTGAGCGAGAAAATTTTAATCACTAGTTTTCAGAATATTTTACTTTAGGCGCAAAAACACATAAACTAGCATAAAATTACGAGTAAATTTAAGATATGAAAAGAAAACTCTTTAGACGGTAAGAAGCTGTGTTCGCACGTTTACAAGGAGAACTAAAAGTATTTGAAAATATTTAAATAATGAACCTCCGAGCCACCAGTGGCGTATGGAAGGGAATGTAAAAACTCCTATACCTATCTACACCAAAACCAACTCTAATTGCTATAACTTCGATAATGCTTCGCGGGAAAAACGACCAGAAATCTTGTCTCTGCTATTATATCCCTATGACGCCTCCTAATTTACTCTCGGAGTTAGCAACCGATGTCAACAGCAGAGACAAAATCTACAATCACGTCGACGAGATCTATATTGATATAAGTATTTTTTGATAAGTTTCCTTCGATAGTCTATTCTATCTAAAAGCAAATCTACCCAAGGAACTATGTTATAGCCGAGAGATTGCTGTCAAAACCTGAAATATCTTATAGTCTTCCGTAGTCATCAAATTTCCATCAAGATATACATTTTTTCAAAAACCTCAGCAGTCAAGTTGAACTAAATTGGAGTACGTGTTTAATGCCGAGAGATGATGACTTCATCATATATTCATACATATTCATTTAAAATCTTGTATTGGAGAAAATTAATCAAATCGACAACTTAAGCATTTGCATTGCCTAGAAAAGGAGGATAACTAAATAACATTTAATTCTTCCATAAGATTCCAAGCTTTATTATCAGGAGAAACATGATATAAATGTTGCTACGAATCAATTCTTTTGTTGCTGATGTAGCTATGAAATTTTCCTGCAACGGCAATCACCATCCATTCCTTAAAGGCATAAACCTTTTACAATCGCTGTTTTTTTACGGCCTAAGGTAACCTCCGAAAGATTTCATAATACATGTTTACTACAACGTGCTTCAGAGAGAATATCCAGTAAAGTGGAGAATATACGAATAAACCCGATCTTTTAGAGCCTCACAAACATCCATACTGATCAAAGTAGTTGGCAAAGACGGGATTATTTTACTGTGCAAAAATATCGTAACATCTCCAAACAGTCCAGCGCGACTAGAGCAAAACTAAACCCCAAAACAAGCAAACGCGCGAAACAGGACAGGTCCAGAAATTCCTCGCGGCAAAGGCAACGGATTCAATAAGGGAACCAAAGGGAGAGCGCGATGGAAAAGCCGCAACTCCACCCCCGCGCAAAAACACGAGGGACCGAAAGAAAGCCCCAAGGATAGAGCAATGATAATAACGGTCGAAAATCCTTATCTGGTCCTCATGCCACATCTGCTCCTTTAAGCATCACGTATCGGCTCCATCACCCTCCGCTGCCGGTAATAACCGGCCCCACCTCTCTGGGGGACCCTTGAACTCTGCGACTTCCACCCAGCCATCATATAAATGCCTTTTGCCCAACGATGTTTCTGCGGCAGGAAAGAGTTTTGGGTGGGGAGGATTGGTGGAAGGGCGGACGGAAGGGTCCATATAGGGTTAGATGGGAGAGTTGGAGAGGATATCGTTCGGAAGGATGAAACGAGGGGGTCTCTATATGACCCATCCGCTGCCAAATATGCTGGGGAGAGCAATATCGGGAGGGGAAGGATTTGGCAATCTTGCAGCAACTCGGCGTTGCCTCCCCACCGGAAAACTTACCACTTACATTCATTCTACTCCGAATCGAAAAAAAGGGGAAATTACATTTGACTCGGTGCCTCGTGAAAGTGGACCGTCTGCTGATAAAAGATCTCGATTGTTATTCAAATAAAGACAGAAAAGAGGGGAATAGGCGCATGCCCTCGATTGAAACTGAAATTAATCCTCCGTAGATTTCCTCTAAAAGAATGAATGTGAATTGAGCTACCGACAATAGTGACTAAACGGGTTAGCTAAGCTTTGTTCTTACAAGATTATCTAACCTGTTTAGCATGATAGAAAATGCAATGGTTATATAAGCTATGTTCTCACATGGTTATTCAACTTGTTCAGCATGATAGAAAAAATCTAATGAACAGAAATTTCACGATGAAAAGAGTTATTTTAATCCTGGGTATAATTATCAGAAAAGATATTGTAAACTATTGACAGTGCTACACTTTCACAGCAACAGCAACGGGGTCCCGGTTAGTCATGTGGACAGCGTGTTTGCCTTTAATGAAAGTGGTCCCGGGTTCGATTCCTGGTGGGAACCAATGAGTGAAATGACCTAATCTGTCGAAGCACTTTTAATAACATTACAACAGCAGCAACATGCTTCTGTTATGACCATGACGCTAGGTTATTGGTCCAACTGCAAGGATTTAGATAATAACAAAATGATAAAATGTTTACTTTCCAATATTCACCTAACTTTGAATTACTGAATAAAAAATACTTGGTAAGTACGCATATTTTTATCGAAAAAGATAACAAACAGGGATTGTAGATAGTACAAGAATTTTCCCGAATCAACTAAATCTAAATGATACTTTTGACAAGTTACTGAATTGCAAGTTCTATCACCCTCACCTAACACTAACTTGTAACTAGAATGTAAGCAATTTATATCGGTAAGGAGTGAATTAGACTGAAATAGATATTAAAACAGCATTATTTTTTCGAACAACTTTTAGAAAATACGAAAACATGAAAATGTGGAGGGATTGAGAGTATTTCATAGGAGAAAATAGTAGTTCAAAATATGATTTAACAATGAGAAAAAATTAGCACGTAGACAAAGAGATGAGCTTTTTTAAAAACCAAAACAACTTCAAAAAACTGTAGAGGTGAGCCAAGATTGTCATAAGTTTGCGTAGAAGAGCAACTACAAGGCAAAAGAAAAATCTGACAAAGTTAAACCTGATCACATTGATTATAAAGTAGGAAGTAGAAGAAATTGAGTAACCATGCGGGTTACCAAGACTCCTTGAATTAAATAACTCTCACTTGTATTAATATTTCAATTATTATTTTATGTATATTTGAAACACTAACTAGTTCGTATATGTGTACGAAAATTCGAGCATATCGTTAGAAATATACAAACATAAAAATTAAAATGCTATTTAGTTAAGCATTAACTTAATCTTTTAGAGAAAACTAGAATAAAAAAGTTGAATGAGCAATAGTATAATTGCTTTATTTTATAATGGCTAATCTGCTAATACAAGTTTTTTTTTAAGATCCAAACTATTTGAAATATTGATTAATAATAGAAGAAATAATATCAGGCCTGTTTAAAGCCATCAGCTAACTGCATATTGGCCCGCAGTTTTGACTAAAAACCATAAAGCCTATCATGAACCCAAAAAAAAAAAACAGAAATGCATTATTACATATAAAATTATTATTTATGTATGAACTACTAGTGAGTTAGAAAAACTTTATTTATGAATGCACATATTTTATAATTATATCGGTATTGTAATTATCATTGTATTTCTCGTGTCAACGCCATGTATGTTTAAGATTATCATCTAGGCTACAGCTTAAGCACGGATTAATTACAATGATAAAAAATAAGATAAGCTACAATCGAAACGAATAGTGACCTCATCAGACCCCAAAAAAACTACCGTCCTTACCACGTAGCAAAACGAACGAGAAAAAAACCTTCCTTAAAGAGACCAAAAAACCCGCACTCCTTAACTACACCGCCACGAGATCACCCGACCGAATTTACACCTCACCGAACTACCGAGTGGAACGGGAGCATCCGGGGGGAAGAAACCAGCCGAAGAAAGGGTACTAAAAAAAGGGAGGGAAGACGGAAGTCACGTGAAATGGGAAGATCAGACGCGGTGAGGTGAAAAGCGGGGGAGAGGAGGAAGTGAAAACGCGCTTGATGGAAGAGGGATTGAGGAACTGTTGGGAAGGCGGTGTGGGCGGTCCTCGGAAGGCGAAGAATGGAGAAAGATAGCCTTCGGGTCGAGAGACGGGAGCAAATGGCACGGCAGAGGGACGGAATCTCGAAGGAAATTCTAAGGGACGGTGGAGGAATCCGGAGAAGGGATGCGGTGGGAGATGCCCTCCCATTTGACAAAGGAGACTCCCGCAGTTGGAGTGCTCCGAGAAGGGGGAAGAAAATATTTGCGGCTTTGGGAAGGGTTGATAGGGGGGAGAGTGATGAAAGGATGCGAACGTGAGAAAAAGGAGGAAATATCAACTGGCATGAGAGAGACGTAGTAACCTTAGACCCGAGTGAGGGGCTAAGAAAGGAAATGAAGATCAAATGCACCATCCATTACGAGAATGGTCCTTAGGACTACGATGATTATAGGCTGTGAAATCTCCAGTACAGTCACGTTATAAAGCCTTTTTATTAAAATTAAAACTTCTTAAATAATGAAATATTTTTCTCTAATTTCTCCAACTAGTAATATCCTTCAATATTGCCTTATAGCCTAAAAAAGTGATAGTAAGGACCTGCTCAGGTCTCAGCAAAAGGTAAATATGAATACTGCTGTAATATCATCAGTTAAATTAATACTACCAAACAACCAAAAATTATGTATTAATTAATTAAATTGATAATATCTTTAATTATAACCTTTTTAGCCTAAAAAGGTAATAACATTTTAGGTACTTATTGATCATAGAAGGAAAACATGATTACTGTTGAAATACCTATTGATGTTTACGTTGAATAAATGTACCTCAGTTGTCTTACTCTGATTACTTTATCACTGCAATTTATGAAATATTTATGTAAACCAAGAACGAAGCACCAATACTACTACAAATTTCTCTCTTTTGAAGTAAAAAATTACCATATGAAATACAGAATAAATTATCTCACACAGTATCCGTTCTTAAATAACAAAAACAATTTTCTATATCTCAAGAAAAACTTTGTTTTTGATTTATTAGGATATGTTCAGCCTCCTAATTTTTACGATTTTATAGCACGATGATTTTGCAAACAACTCTATACTGGTGTATCTCAAATAATTTTTCCCTCACGACAGACATAGATTTACACAAAACTTCACGGTAAATCACAAGCGTTATAAATGTATGCCTGAATTCATACTCCTAAATAATAAACAACAGAATTCTGAATAATAATTTTGTACAACTAGATTCCTAGAAAATAATAACGCAAAAATAAGAGCGTACATAATGTAACATAGAAAATGCCCGAGTCTCAGCAATTACGTGAACTACCACGTAAAGTCAGTTCATATCGATTTTTTTACCACGTATCCGTTTAGAAAAAGTTATCAGATTTAGTATTTTGAATAACCACACAAAAATTCAAATTTGAAGATATGTATTAATATCAATTAGCTGATTCACTTCTGATGGAACAGAAGTAATGGAAAAGCAAGGAATTTTAAACAAGCTAACTAGAAAAACTGTTTATCCTGGGACTTACGCAACCACGTTTTCACGCGCAACTCACACCGCTTCACAAAAAGTCGACTTCATTCTCTTAAATGCAAGTTATGAAGATCACGTGAGGACTAAAACGTCAAATGGTACTCTACTTTGTAAAACGTTGCACAATTATTCAGAACAAAAATCCCAAGCTAAAAATAAAAGGCACAATGACACGAACATTCCTAATAATTGCTTCGAGAGAGATATATTTAGACCAATACACCAAGATATAATTATAGAATAATAATATATATATATATAGAACCAAGAGATAATTTTTGATACTATAAATTTATTTTTATTCATTTTTCAACAGAAAATATTTTCAATAGACTTCTTTCCTTTAAAATAGACTCTTTAATATTAAGGTTTAGGAAGACATTTATGAAATTTTAAGACGGAATGAAGAAAAACTACGCCTAAAACATTCTTTCATTCCTCGCGAATTTCACGCCTAAAAATTAATTCACGACGATAAAATCGTACCTACATTACCCACCAAATTTAAACTACTTCTTCCATCAACTCCAAATTAATCCCAATTTGGAGGCTAAATTTCCAAAAGAATCAAGAGTAAAATCCTCACCAAGGTTTAGAAAGAATTTATGAATTTTAAAAACGGAATGAAGATAAGCTACGCCTCAAATTTCTTTAATTCCTCACGAATTTAACGCCTAAAAATTAATTCACGGCGAGAAAATCGTACCTACATTCCCCAAAAACTAAAACCACTTCTTCCATCAACTCCAAATTAATCCCAATTTGGAGGCTAAATTTCTCAAAACAATCACGAGTAAAACCCTCCCAAAATTCCTCCCTCCTCGCCGAATAATACTTCAATAAATATTCCATTTCCCTCCCTTACTTAAAACATTCACGGCACACATTTATTAAACCTTTTCAAAATGCTATCACGGACTTCCTAGGAGCCACCGCACCGTAACTATCCCAGTCGGAGGCACGCAAGCGAAACACAGAAATAAGAGCAGAGGGACGGAGGGAGGAAAGAGATGAAGAAAGTTTGAGGGAGACCGCCTTCCAGTACCCAGAAGACGCCAGGGAGGGAAGCTCTTACAAGGGACGCATACGAATGAGTTCTTGGGAGCTTAGCAGTGGGGGGGCGGGTTCCGAAGGAGGGAAAAGGAGGGATTCGACCGCTAAAGGCGGGTATGCAAAGGAAGGAATACGAGAGTACCACCATCTCCTTGAGGAAGAGTGTTGGTGGAGGAGGAGGATTGGAGATCCCATTTTGCTTGCCCATCCTTCTCCGCGGCGGTCTTCGACTAGAGATCCCTCGGGGTTGAGGAAGGGGGAGATAGTAGGCAGTTTGTGGGCGGCCAATTACCTTCTGAGAGGAAGGGAAGTGGAGCGTGAAGGGGGAAGGAATCGAAGGCGGATGAGAGGAAGGCTGTAAGACCACTCAAGGGAGCATATTGAAACAAGGTGATCCCTCCGCGAAGCTTCCCTTTTTTATTTATCGGCGGGGATGCAAAGGGGAAATATTCGATGGAATATCGCTTAAGTCACGTACGGGAGATTCGGGAAGAACGGGGGACGAAGTAATTAAAATCTGAAGATATGTATTGATATTAATTAGCTGACTCACTTCTGATGGAACGGAAGTAATGCAAAAGGGATGAATTATAATCAAGCTAACTAGAAATAGCTGTTTATCATAGAACAGTGGTCGGCAAACTCATTAGTCAACAGAGCCACATATGAACAGTAAAACGATTAGAATTTCTTTTGAGAGCCAAATTTTTCAAACTCAAACTATATGGATACTTTACCATGTAATGTATTATTTAAGTTAAATGATAGATCTAAAATATATATTTTATGTATGATAAATTTTATATCTTATGTACCTATGATATATATAGAGTAATTCAATTGTACAGCCAAAGGGATGTTTTTGGAGGGGTTTCCCTCCCGTCTTTGGGCAAATCCCAGGCTTAAATTAACTTTCATGTTCCCCTTAAACATCGCCACCAGGGCAGAAGGCCAACTTGCAATGATTATCTTAAATAAATGAATATAGGTACATTATTTAAGTAGAAATAAGAAAACCAGTCATATCGAAGAGACCCACTCGAGGAGCCAAAGAGCCGCATGTGGCTCGCGAGCCGCCGTTTGCCGACCACTGTCTTAGAACTTATGCAAACACGTATTCACTCGTCCCTTCACCAAAAGTCGATTTCCTTCTCTTTGATGCGAGTTATGAAGATCACATGCGGACTAAAACCGTTACTCTATTCTTAAAATCCTCATTATATATAGTGAAAATTGAAAGCTAAAGGTGATCCCTCCCTTTTTATTTATCGGCGGAGATGCAAAGGGGAAATATTCTATGGAACAACGCTTAAGTCACGTACGAGAGATTCGGAAAGTACGGGACGGGGAACGAAGTAATTAAATGGGCTAACGAAAAGACCGGAGTCGGAAAAAGAGAGTTTACAAAGGATGTGGGTTGGGAGGGTGGAAATAATTCTCGGTCCCGAAAAAAAGATGGTTCGGCTGACCGAGGAGGAATTTTGTCTCTCTCAGCCTCTTTTGCCTCGCAAATGCGCCAATTAGCGCCGTTGGGAATTGTAATTATAGAATCGACGGCGGCGAGTTGTTGTCATAAGCGCTAAATATAAAAATTCATGTAAAAAAGTTCCCTTTGGATTTCAAATGCAGAGAAGAACCCAACGGTTTTTGCAGAATCTAAGGAGAAAAGCTTTGTTTGGGAAAAACTTAAGATGTCAACTGTCAATATTTGTGCTTCAGCATAAAATTTAAGCAGGAAATAAATTAGAAACGAGAATGTTCTAAAAATTAGAAATATTCGCTACAATCAGCAGCTTCTTGTAATAAAGCGAGTTTTTGCCGTAAGCGCGAAATATTCAGGTAAAAAAAAGTTCCTTTAGGATTTGAAATATGGTGATGAACTCACGTTTTCAGCAGAATATACCGAGAAAAACTATTCGAATGACTACTGTGAAACTTGATACATCAACCCGTAACAATATGTGTGCTTCGGCACAAAATTTAAGCAGGAAATAAATTAGAAACGAGAATGTTCTAAGAAAGCTGTAAGCTAATCCGAAAATAGTAGGAAATATAGAAAGATTCACTACAATCGGCAGTTTCTTGTGATCAAATATACCATGTCATAGTTTATATCACTTGAAAATTAAGGTAATACATCGATACAACTGGCTGAATCTACACCGTCATCAATAACTTGCACGTCGCCTATTATGGCAGGATAAAATATATAATTTGAAGGGGTTGACGAGGAACTAAAGAGAAAAGATGTATTTCACTTAAGAAAAAAAAAATAAAAAAGGAAAAGATGTCTGAATGGGGTGAATCGGAATGGGTAACATAGAATAGAAAAACAAGGTGGAGAATTATACATTACCTAGGTAAAAAATATCCTAAATTCGAATGGGAATACGAGTAAGACGTACTACTCCAGTATTTACGTAAATAATACATTATGAAAGACAGAGATGGAATAATATATCAAATAATGGAGCTAAACAAGAAACAAAACAAAAGTTTAATAATACCTTACTACTGATACTCATAAGGCTCACTCGCTCGTCTACCGTACAGTTCATTGGCTTACCTGCAAGAAAAAGAAAAACAGAGACATTAATAATTAACTCCCACCACCGCACCTTCTAAATTAAAAAGCTCGCCTCGCTGCGTATCAACCAAAATATTACACCGGCATGTTAGCTCAAGGAATACTTTATTAACAACCGGGAATATTTCTCTCGCGTGGAAGCTGATAAAATAAACAACAACACGTTCGATGCACTAGCTACGTGAGCATACCTTCCAGCAAACGAAAAAATACCCGGATAACCGAGCTCGCGCGAGGAAGTCAATCACGTAAACTTAAACAAGAGAAGGTTTACTCGCGAAACGTGAAACTTTTTTCTGCCGCGGCAGCTCCATCTCTCATCCCCAACTCGGCGGAGGAGCCAAAAACAGCTGGTTGAGTACTTAAGGTTTACACATGGTGAAGGGAGGGCGGTACATCTCGTTCGACTTTCGGGGGGCATAATTCCTGGGAATATGGAGGAAAAGGCGGTAAAACAACTCAATATCGCGGGATGAGATTCATGCGACGCTGCCGATGAATTTTGATCCCACGAAATGACGAAAACGAAAGAACGCACCCGCGTATTTCCGTACAACAACGTTATACACCGAAAAGAGCAAAATAATAAGGAATGTCATGATTAAATTATTAAAGGAATAAGATATGTACGAGACAACAATGTAGCTCTTGGGAAATAACTGGAATTTCTTTGAAAAACTGTCGCTGTGAAATAAAATCATTCCATGAAATTATTTAAAAAGATATAGAAATATGAAGCCCATACAGAAATAGTGAGCTTTTAAGAATATAATTCATCATAAAGATGAATTCACTATGAAAACACAAGCGCTGCTCAACTTCAATAAAGAAAAGCCCATTAGAACTATAGAAAAAGGGAAAGGGAAGAATTGCATTCTCCATTTCGCTGCAAAGAATTTTGTTATTACATACTGCTCATACTTAACGATCAATTGCAATTTTTAATTTAATTAAGTATAAATAAAATATTCTTAATTATTAACATACATGATATTCTATTAATTTAATGTACAAGAAAATCAATGCCTGATAATATCGTAAAGGTGCCATTTTTTCAAACAGAAGGGTTCATTTTTGGATTGGGTTGGAAGAAGGTAATTCACAGTTCGCCAAAATGGGGATAGAATCCCCCATAAATTCTGTATGGGACCTTATTCCTCGATAAAATAATCATAAATGATATACATATACGGCGAAATGGCGGCGGAGAATTGTCCTAAACCACAGAGGTATTGATAACAGACTGATCCCTAACGACATTGAAGATACTAAAAATCGGGGCATATAGATCCTAAGTAACTTCAACCTTAATAACTATTTTCTAGTTACTCCATTAAAAATATAAAATAAATTAGATTTACGTTGAGTTCTTTGTGTGTCAGAGGACGTAAAAATTTTGCATTGAAACACCTGTGTTTTTATATTTCCGAAATCTTCACACGAACCCAATACAAGAAAAATCTTTTCATAATTAGAAAATTCAATTCAAATTTGATCATTCTTTGGTCACCTGGTGTATAATTTTTAGTTATAATTATCTAGAATTTATCAATTGCAGATACGTGCAAAAATACACTAAAATTATGTATTTCCCATTTTAGCTATTTTTCCAGCAAACTTCCCATTTCAACGTTGGAAGAAAATATTCTTCCTGAGACCAAACTGCATTATTCAACTACGTTGAAGAAACCAAAAGAGAGTAATACATTTTTATACAATTCTTAATTCAAATACAAAATTTTAATTCCAAATTTTGATCCTTTGTGGAAAACAGAATATTTCATGCTTGATTTTCCATTTCTAACTATTTTTTCCAACAAACTACCGAAGAAACGAGGAAAGAAAAATTCTTTTTTCGATAAAACTATCATCCTACCACATACAGGAAAGCAAATGATTTAAATATATTTTTTCTTACACTGATAAATTCAAATACAAAATTTTAACGCTCAATTTTTGGATCGTTTTTCTAGAACAGAGCAAACAGAGAACAGCAAAGCCCAAATCCTCTCTTTGAGCATCTCTTCATCTTAGAACTGACATTCAAAATCAAAGGAGACACAAAGAGAACGGCAATGCGACAACTAAAACTCAAATACATATCTTGAGCCCAAAATAAAAACCCAAATCATGTCACGTACGGAAACTATGTAATAAAGATGAGCGTCACCGCATATCCATTTCTAGATTCCGCGACTTGAAACCTACGCACGCTCAAGAGGACGGAAAAGCTCTATCTGAATCCGGGAGAGTATTATTTTTCGCTTCATACGTTCCCAATCGAATTTTATTTTGCGCAAAAAATAGCCAAACTGGGTCACGAAAAGAAAAACGTCTACGCTGGGCGCACAACGTAAGAGATTAAAATAAAACTGAGGAGCGAATCGGGATACGGCACTAGTTTTCAATTTCAAAGATAGGAATTTCATTATAAATTAAATACCAAATTGGGATATAAAAATATTCAGAAGCTCAACATCTTTGGAGGATATCTAGGCTCAAAGACATGTGATAATGATTCCAATAATAAACCTATAATCTTCGCGAAAACTTATCACTTATCATAAAAATATTTCCTATTAATTTTTTTATCATAACTTTGAGACTGAATAGTATTACGAGTATTAAAATCGTCTTGTTATTCAAGGAAAAATTCGTTTACCACAAAAATAACAACTTTATCTGATCCTGATGAATATGATCAAAGAATAGATTTAATTAGAACACTTGATAGATTCCTCAACTGTACTATTTCCACCGGTTTCGACATATGCCATCATAAGGACACTCTACCCGTCATCAATATTTGACGATGAAAAGTATTAGTCAAAATTAAACAGTTAGGGATACTATAAACTTTATTATTATGCGGCGTTCCATAAAACAGTAAAACCCTCATCGAATACAAGATTAATAAAGTTGGCTTTTGTTGGTACAAGTTAGTAGAGTTGACGAACACACATTATCGCCGTATATAATTACGACAATACTTAGGAAGTTAGTAAAAAATTGTAGTTATTTAGTTAACACACACATATTAATTAGCATTTAATGCGTAAGAACTGAAACTTATAAACTTCAGCATTTATTGCACATTCGCTTAAAATTTGACACTGTTAGAGGAAAATAAGATTAAAACTCAAGAATCAACGACAACATTTCCACACGTACCACAATTTGACTAATACGTTTGGGTCCAATCTACATCAAAGCACAACAAAAATTCTCCACCTTTCTAGAATAATTTACATTAAAAACAGATCCGTAACGATTCCCTTCATCCCGCAACCCCCATCGTGAAGCCAAAATTAAACCAAATAACAACCTAGAAATTAAGGAACCTCCTCATTAAATAACGAAAGATCTCCCTAAATGCTTCAACCGCCTCCATTAAGGAGAGACTACGAAAATAATCCAGAACATCTCGAGCGATATTCCCGCGGATTCATCCGCACAGACCGAAAAGGAGAAATTGCTTTAAAGCCGCTAAAAGGCATCTCGGCGATTCCGCAATCCGAAAGGAAGAAGAGAAGCAAAAGAAAGGCATTCTCGCCCCTGGGAAGCCACCAATTAAGCAAGATAGGTTCTCACCACCAAATCCTCCTAATATATCTCTCTCCTACTCAAAAATTCCTCCCCGCCGACAACAACACCCTCCCACCAGGAAAAGGGTATCCTGGAAGGAAAAGGGAAGATGGAGAGTTGAATAGCGGGAGGAACAGACACCCCGCCTCCTAGCACTGGCTCTCCCATAAATATGTATGGCATCCAGGCAAGTATTGATCCGACCTATTGAATACACGTAGGAAAGACCTCCTTTCCAACCCACTCAACTCCCCCATACACACGTCTCCATCCTAACCTCCAACAACCGAAATTCCCCGACTCCCGAGGAGTGGGGTACGGGAGACATCGAGAGATGCGGGAAAGGGGGATAGAAAAGACGTGGAGTTCCAGAGTGGGATCCGGGCTTACCTACGCCGCTCTGTTTTTATTTTGGCGCTGGGAAGATCCGTCTCATCCCTTCCCCCGGCCGGGGAGCGAATCAAAATGCACTCCCTGGCATGCCAATACATATCCAGAGGCACTCGAGGCTAATTTATAAGACCGCTCTCCCGTCGATCCCTCCCACAGGCTAGACTAAAATCCTTAAAGTGGGCCTCTTTCATTCGAATCATCCCCACGCCACAGAGGGATAAATCCCCCCGCGCTCATGAAATAACTCATTTTTCGAGTGCGGTATGCGGCTGCCGATAGTTCGCGGTCCTGCGGGGATTAATAAAACAATAGGGGAAACAAAGAAATAATTTTGCGATAGTTTTGATAAATATTTCGATTATTAAAACAATAGGGTAACTAGGAAATTATTTTACGGTAGATTTGATAAATATTTCAATTATTAAAACGATACGGAAACTATGAAATTATTTCGATAGGTTTGAATTTTCTTTATTTCCCTTTATAATAATATTTATATTTTAGTCTGATAAATCCTAACGCGCTCCCGAAATAATTTATTTTTCGAATGCTATACGCGGCTACTGATATCTTTAGGCCCTAAAGGGATTATTAAAACAATTGGGAAAACTGGGAAATTATTTTGTGATAAGTTTGATAAATATTTCGATTATTTCCGAAAGAAATACATGAGGGTAACTGGTTTGCAATCAACTAGTAGGAAGAAAATTGACATACTCGTGGAATATTTAGTTAAATCAAAGACACGGATTATTAAAGTAATAACAAATTATGAAATTATTTCGCAGTATGGTTGAATAATATTTAGCTATTCCTAAAATAAGTACCTTAGAATGGCTACTGTAGACTAAAAAGGAGGGAAAAGATAAATGTAGAATATTTATATTAATTCGTAACTGTTTGAAATAATAATATGATTCTACCAAGAAGTCTATTCATAAAAACAACATTAACCTAAAAGAACAGATAATCCAAAAGGCTTTCCATATAGAAAAAATAAGAAATGTATCAAAGACAGCATCGAATCATAAATATAAACGTGGCCGGGACTCGAACTGCGGTCTTCCACTCGCTGGACGATTACCTGCAATGCCTGTAACAGGAATAGTTAAGAAATTTTCAGCAATTTCTTTTACATGAGAACATTAGATAGATATGTCGTTTCGAATTTCCCTTTCGTCTCAAACGACACTTTTCTCCTTGCTAATATTTTACTGATATAACTGTTTATTACGAGAGATTGTTATCACATCCAAAGTTTCAATTTAACAATATATTCCGCATATTCTTTAACATTACACTAATAGAAAAATAAATTATTCTGAATTTTTCCCTCTTTTCACGTGATACTTCTATGTTTTTTATATTTTACTTAAATGATTATGGTAAGTGGTATGATATCGCATCCTAAGATTTAAGTTAGCAAAATGTACACCATTTCCCATAACAAGACAATATAAGAAATGTATATTATATTGAATTTTCCTTTCAACTCCAACAACAGTTTTATACTTGTTAATAATTTATTACCAACATTTGTTTATTTCGAGTGAAGGTTATCGTAACTCAAATTTCATTTTATTATGCTGCTAAGCCTAATCTGATTAAGTTACTGAGTTTGAATTATCTTAATACATGTCCTGAGCTATTTATTATACATGTACACTCCTGGCCAAAATTAACGCAGCACCTCCCTAGCGATCCTTACGGCCGGTGCTGCGTTAATTTTGGCCAGGACTGTACATTAAGAATCAGTAATTAATGAATATCACGGAAGTAACCAAGATTCTATTCTACCACTGAATGTGCTAATCAAGTCTAATCAGAATTAGTTTAATCGCTGTCAAGTTTTCATTAGAGTCCTAAGGTTTTAAAAGTAGGATATAAAAATAGATAATTATAAAATACTCCGAGTGAAAACTTCAATCCAAAATATTTATTCAGTATAATACAAAGGCTAATGAAAGAACAAAAGGAGCGAGTATGCATCACGGACCTAACAGCAGAATGGACGGTACAGCATAGTAGCGAGAAAACTCACGTTTCCTAAGTAAAACGAAGCTCCAAAAAAATATTTTTTATGCTACATAAATCACTGCTGCTAGTCGCGTACTTTTCCAAAATGAAGAACTGCGCGATAACACCACCATTCCCAAAAAAAATTCGCAATGCAGTTCCTTCACGTCCCAAAAAATCCGATCGAGCCGACCGTTAATATTTCCCAGGGCATTTTTAAGCAAAAACCGGCAGTTATCCGAGCGGACCGAGAAGCCCGCAAAACGAGAAAATAGAAGAGCATCGAGAGAGTCGGTGCGGGCCACAACAATCGCGATCGGCGAAAGAAGTGCACACATAGACCGCCCGGGGCAGGATTCGTTCCCCAAAAGGGTCAAGGGTCAAACCGACGAGACAGCACCGGCGAAAAGAAAAGGGGGGAGCTCCTGACAAGGGTAAAGAGATGTAAGTGACGTCTTACAATCGAATCGTGCCCGGCCAACCGCGTATTCCGAGCCATCTCGAGCGGGACGATACACTCGCCGACTCCCCCACCGTCTTCCAATACGGCCTCGAGATGAAGAAGAGAGGCAGCTCCATTGGCATCCGGAAAACCGGAGACATGAAAAACTTTTCGGACGGGCGTTTTTACGTCCTTTTTATCTATTTTCCCCTAGCAGTCAGCGTCTCTCCGGTGGATTTTATCCCGGAACGACGTCCAAGTTTCCCCGCGTTTCGGAAAAAGATGGAAAAGTGTTTCGGGAGAGGTGAGTGGTTGGATTGCTCGGAGGAAGATGATGGAAGAGGGACCGAGCGGACTTGGAAACCATACTTATAAAATAAACGATATTGAGAGAGAAAATCTTCGGAGCCTTTGGACGTGACTCTCGTGCGAAGGTTGTTAATGTGAACCTTTTCCACGGAAGATATCTTCGCCGATGGGGTGTGACGATATTTATGATCTGGTTTTTGGTGCCGAAAATTACATTTGTGGTGTTTTTTTGCAGAGATGAAAAGTAACAAAATCTTGGCATACAAAACTCATAAAATCAACTAGCTAAAGTACCCGTACATTCTCAACGGGGAAAATAGGAATAGAATTAAATAAAGTACACCTGTTTGTACAGAATACAATCTGACATCTCTCATAAAACATAACGGTAATTTACGTATTGGGCATTTGCGTACCATACAATTGCTTTTCGAGGAAAATAGCGTACATAGAACATTTATAGGTAGCTCATAGGGAGTATACTGGAATACTTTTGGAGTAAAGTGTTAAATAACTAATTATCCTACCTTGAAATTATATCCTCATCCTTCTAAAATTCCTTCATATACGTAATAATAACCTAGTTGCAAGTTTTTCTTCCAAAACATATCTCTACTATCTCCCTATTTATCGTATCATAAAATAATGCTTGTTACGATGTAGATCTTTTCAATCTGTCCATATTTATTTTTTTAACTTGTTGGATCAAAATTGCTATAATTGTAAATTTTATTAATTATGTATTTTATATACGTCTATATTTCTTGTAGTTCCCTTTTTCATTCTTGAAAGTATTCAACTCTCCTGGTGATAAAATGAATGCAAAATAGAAATAGTTTGTAATACTAGTTAATGAAATATTGGTTTGGGTTAAAAACTAAACGAATAAAGCCAGAATACAGCACAAATTTTAAAAAATTCATACACACATACATGTCCGGCACGCAAAAGTCTTAGCGACACAGATATATAAGGTTAATAAATATATCAAGCACGCATGATAGGAATAAAGGTAACTTTACACGTTAAGGCGCACCCAGGAATATCTCGAAGGAAGAACGTACATTAAAATGGCGTTTAAGTCCATTTCTTCCCGGGTACATGAAGTTAGTTTAGCAACGGTCTTACAACAATAAACTTGAAGATGATTTACTATCTTTTAGTGAGGATGGTGAAATGACTAAGCGTGAGTTTATATGATTGAATATGGAATATCTTCACGTGGAACTTATTGCATTATGAAACCTAATACGGAGTCACAATTGCAAAGCTTCGTCAATTCACTATCTTTTAATTTACTAAATAAACTGGGCGATTGTACTTGATCGTTTTTTATTTATTGAAGAAGCAATAATGATTACCGCTTATAAGACAACCATTCCGAGCACATCACTTACATTCTCTCGTGCAATGAGATTTTTTTGCAAGTGAAACCTGAAAAACTATAGAACTAAAATAGCACGCGAATTTGCTTGTATATATATATTAATTACATGCCGCAGTGGTGAAGTGGTTAGCATGCACTCCAACTACATAGTCCTGAATTCGAGTCCCGGCTGATAGGAATTTTCTATTAGGGATTAGTTATCTACTTGTCGGTTATAATTAAAACTGATATATTAGATGCGTATGTCTCGATTAAAAAAAATAAAATTTTAACGTATCATTGATTATAAGACTAATTTATCAACTATACAATCTGACTAACAATAAAAAACCATACAATGTCGAAATATACTAGTGTTGGGTTCGAATCCCGGCTAATCAGAGTTTCCTAGTTACGGATTGGTTGCGTACTTGTACATTATTATTAAAATTGATGTACTTGAGGAATCTTTCTTTGGAAAAAAAATTATAAATAATAAAATTTAACGTTTTAACATTTTACCTTTTATAGTTTATTACTTTCCTCCTTTTGTCTTTGATTGATTGATTGATTGGTTAGGAGTTATTCTTCAATAATGGATAACCGGAAGTTGTTGTTTATCCAGAAATGGAAGTTTTTCATACATATCTCTGTCAGAATGCAATGTAGGTATATACAATTGTGCACCAAAGTTATAGATAATGTATATTACTACAGATGTTATACGAAACATTTTCCTGCAACAGTCATTGTTTTGGAGTTATTTATTTTACCGGCATAGGCTTCTGTTTTCAATAAATACGGAGAAAGTCATGCGTTGGCCACATCAGATTTTTTTACTCGTATGATACTATTGGTATGTCTTATTGTCTTTAAATTTCATTTAAATTGATTTCATCACTAAATATAGTTTTCCTATTTGTAGGTTTCGCAGGTTTTTCACACCCTCTTTCATGAGGGTGTTTTACTGCAGTGGATATTTTTTCTAAGCTCTTAGCTTAGGTTTTTTTTTAAACCAAAGTAAATTTCTTCTTTGTACAGCAAACAGCAAAAAAAAGTTACCACCCCTGACCTACCAAGAAAAACTAAGTCCAAAATTACGAAGGAATGGATGTAAGAAGAGGCTTTATAAGGTCGATCTTGCCCTAAATAAAGTCCTTCTATTATTATTATTATAATTATTAAACCATAAAATACCAAAAGATGTTGCCTTCGATTTCGGTTCTATTTCATTCAGCTAATTACTCGCTAACTAAACACAGACGCTCTTACAATGGAAAAGCACAGTGGAGAGACTAAACTCAAGCCACAGACTCCACTAGCTTAACTCTTAACAAGTACATCAACATCCGGCCAGGAGTTAGTCTCCCGTCCGTGCGCCAGCGACAACCTTGGTCGAGAATAAAGGAGACTAATTTGGAGAAAAGGAAGGGGAGTTGACTGGGGACGAGGAGGATATCCTGGCGATCTAAACGGCACCCACTACACGGACGTCCCCTCCCCGGGGTGACGAAGTGGACGCGGGAGCAGATTGGGGGCAGGGGTTAGGGTCTGGCATATCGCCAGTCACGGCCTCTGAGTGTGATCCGCAAATGACCAAGGGTTCTCGGGGGAGGACCGGGTGACAAAAGGGACTGCAAAGGAGGGGTGGGGAAGACGGACACCGGAGATCGACCGGGGGGCGGAAAGAGAGGTAAGGGTCAGCAAAGTACATACATTCGAGAGAGGGAAAAAATGGGCTTCCAGCTAAACCAGGATTCCTTTCTTCGGGAGAGAGGATGGTGTACGGGAGGGGTGAATAACGACGTCAAAGAATAGAACGAGATAAATGGAAAAGGATCCATTAATTGGAGTGGAAAGGGTGGAAACCAGCGTAAAATGTCCACTTACCGACAAAGATAGAAGTAAACATCGACATAGCAACATTAACCTCAACGAAGAAGAAACATTATTTCACAGTCTTGAAGATAATTTACACAGTAAAAATGTATAAATAACATTTCTGTTAGAATATTAAAGCCTCTCCAAAAGCTGTATTAGTCGACGTTCAGTATCTTCGTTGCTTCTGGTTTTGAAGACAACTGTAGGTTCGGATTACACTTCTCCAAAGAAACGCCCAATGAACATTTTAGTAGCCAAGCTATCATGTTAGTAGATAGAAGGAAAAAATTTAAAGTTTATAAATTTCTAATTTATTAACAGCCGGGTTTCAATTTTCTTCCTGACAACAGTCCAAATTCGTACCCGTTTAAAACAGAATCTTTTCACTGAATAAAACAAGACATTCTCCGCAGCACGGATTCAGAACGTTTTCATTAGTTTATACTGGTAATATTGTCAATACAAATTAATAGAATTCGTTATAATTTATCTACGAGGGTTTCCATTATTAAATTATAAAGATGACTATTAAAATATTACACCTCTTACAGATAATATTTTCATTTCAACTGATTATATTTACGAAACAATGTTGCTATATTACCCTGATTTTTTTAATTGATAAACACTACTAAGGCGATTTTTAAATTAGAGATAATAATTAAGTCTCAATAAGGAAAAGTATCACTGCAGTATTCATATTTCCTTTTAGGTATGATATCAAAAATTATGAATGATTTATAACAAAAAGCTTCAATTCAATCATGTTATTAAGTAAATTTTTTCTTACTATAAAATCTCAAATTTGAAGACATAGATCTTAAAAGTGGGTCCAACTTTAGGAAGACTGTTCAAGAAAAAGGGAGAACGTAAGGTCGGCCAACTAATGAGAGCCAAACAATGACATTTAAAATTTGTTTTGGACAACAAATAAATAATAACTTAAAAAATTTAACTTTCACAGTGCCAATGCGCCAATATCTTAAATAAATCAGATATGATAGTAGCCCCAAAACGAATGCATCTGTAAGTTCTACAATCGTTTCCTAGTAGTAAATAAATTAATTGACTGACGTTGCTACCACTGACTACTGCTGATAGTTAAGCTTAGATTAACGTAATAATTTTAATGCTGTTTGAATTATATTCTTGTTCATGTTAGATTCTATAATTCTTTCCCTACGAAGCAAACTTAATTTATCTCCATAAACCTAACCAGAATTAAGTTAACGCCTAACTCCGACTTCACGGTTAGTTTCAGTAAAAATGCAAATTGATGAAGAAAATTTCGTATTGAATATATAATTCGAATGTTTACGAAACGGAAAACATTATATGATAAAAAATTACTTTAAATTTCTTAAAAATTGCATTGCTTAAAAAAGATTTACGAACACAGCCCTTAACAATTTTTGATGCATACTGATAATTCCGTAAAGGGCGTGTTAATTAATTCTATAATTTTAATCAGTTAAATGATGATAGGTAGTAATGAAAAATTCAGTGATATTCCGTACCGTGACCTTAAAAACACAAATAGAATGTATAAATTACTGTACGAAATGATAAATAATACAAGTATTAAACCATTGATTCGTAATGAATACACCAATAACATTGGGTAAATATAAGATTTCGGATCATAGACAAGATAGCATAGAACCATCAATGATTTCATTATATCCTCAAGATATAAACAGAAAAAAATCTAAGAATCCAAAAACTGTTTAAGATAAACGCAACATGAATACACAGGCGAGCATATCGTAAAACAAAATCGAGAAATCGGTGATGTAATACCATCGTCCTGATATGAACCAAATTGCGATTTTATGGGCATACTCCAGCCATCTACCGGACGAAGGTCGTACTTCGCGCACCCGAGCACGATTTCAAATATTTACCCTCCAAATTAACACTCGCTACTACGCACGCATCTTAGGTAATTAGCGCTTAATACTCCTGCCATACCCTTTTAAATGGCTATTCTAATTTTTCATAACACTTCGACAATTAAGCAACGTACGCATATACATCCGAGACCACTAATGTAGTCTCAGTATATAAAGGCCACGTTGTACCCATACTACGACAGAATATTCACAGCCAGAATTGAATTTAATTGATATCGAATAGATTGATTTCGAAGATAACGTTGATTAATATAATTGTATAAACTTGAACTCAAGGAAATCGAAAACTAAATATTAAATGCCGTCCATAATATTCAACAGCTGTAACAGCGTTATTGATCCAAGACTTCTTTATGGCAATGATTATTTTACCTTTCATGAGAGAAACGATAAGTTTCTAAAATTTTGAAGTTAAAAACAACCGACCCCCTAACGACGAAAGCAATTATTAAAGTCAAAATTTAAGACCGTAGCAATAATTGAGAATCTTTCAATAATATACATTAGTTTGGTAATCGCTGATAATAAGATCGAGATATTTTATAAGTGACGTAATAAACTATTAATTTATTTTCGCTTTAGTTGATTAATATTTATTGCCAAACTTTAGTCCCTTCAAACTCAATTAAAAGGATTTTACTACCGTAGGTGCCTTTAGATTTACTGTTTTTGCGGTAATGAACTTCCATCCAGGATAGTGGTAGTACGTCATTTTAGTGAAGAGAGAAATGAGTTGTATAGAATGGTTACTATAAATAATACATACAAGCTTATTCCCCGATGAGAATCAATGATGAGGGCTCATTCTTTCCACACAGTTATGCTTGAACATTTAAATTTTATAAGAGAATAAATAACATATTGTCTCTGGTTTCTTTCAAATAATAACCATATTTTGGATGTTGAGACCTCCGTTTCGATCCGAGACGTGTCAAACCGTTCTGGTAAGAAATGCGTGTAAAGTCATGCGCTTGCACTCTCTATGTATGCAGTAGAATTAAATAAAGATGATTCATTGCACTAGCTATAGATAAGTTACGTAAGAAAGATTCATTTCCATATCACCGATTATAGATTTCGACCCTAAGTCAAAATGTAGGGAACCACGCATTAATGGAAATATGTTTTTGATAGCCTGTCCTATGGTAACAAGCAAAGATAAGATATTTTAGATTCTTCTCTGTACAACTGGAATCAAATCATTTGATAATACTTCCAATCTTCCCGTTGAGATAAACGGGCACTTCAGCTAGAAGTTTATAAAAAGCTTTCATATAAATTGCAGTGATCTTGACAGAAAATAATCACTGATAATTCTTGGAGCTAAGTAAAATTTTCTCAACCTTGTTTCTATCAAATATGATAGTTTTTATTAACAGCCCCCACACAAAATGCAGTGATCTTGATAGTAAAAGTTTTTCAATTGATTAATGATAGCTCTTGGGGCTCTGCTATATTTTCCCTACCTTATTTCAACCGAATAGTAGTTTTTAAACAACCTCCATATAAATCAAAGTGATCTTGATAGAAAAAAACTTTTTTCAATTCATCATCACTGTTAAAATCATCTACATCTCACTCAACCTGAGCTTAAAAGTTCAAAAAATCGCCCTTCGCGTTAAGAGGGCAGCATCAAAATGGTGTCCATCTCACACGGGCAGACGGGAATCAACTGGAGCAGGTCAGTGACCTTCATTCCCACTAAATGCTCCAGCGAGCTGCAGCTTAATACGAATGAGAAATTACAGCCTCTCTCTCTCTCAGGGAATCGCATCTTGAATGTGGAAAAAAGGTCGGAGGGGCAGACGCGTGTAAAGTAATTCCGGAAGGTCGCATTTTCTACGGCGTTTTCCCCGAGTCCGCATTTCACCTCGGTTGAGACAAGTTGAAAGCTCTGAAGGGCTAGCACACCTAACGTCATGGGGGAGAGACTACGGCACCGAGACAAGTGGGAGCAGCGGCGCGAAGGTAGTCGGAGGGTCAAAACATTAATGATGGTGGCGGTCAGGTCAAAGGGTGACGGTGCGATAACTAAATGACACACGAGAGAAAGATGGAAGCGGAAAGAGTTGGCCGTGCAAAAAAGCCGAGGGAAAGAGGGTCTGAAAAAACATCGCAGCCATCCCCAATTTAAAATATTCATTCCGAGATAAGTTATTCACGCCATGCTTTCCTCGGCTTTGAAAGCGCGCTGCGGGGGGTTTTAAGAGTTGCTAACGATAAAAAGGGAGCTTTTAAATGTAACGTATGCAAATGATCGAGGTGGGTGACCGAAAATATGCTTCGGCGCATCGCCGACGTAAAATTAAGTCGGTTTGAATCGAGAAGGTAGGATTTGATGACGTATTTCGCCATATATTTATTATTTAACTATACTTATGGATTATACTACTAAAATTTCGGATTCAGTGATTACATATGTAGAGTTAATTACTGAATTTAGTCATTGCAAATTATTAAACAGGCAAAGTTAAATTTCGTTCGAATAGAAATCCATATCATAAGAAGAAATATTTCCTATCCCTTCTACATAAAAGTGTAAATCCGTGGAAAAAGTTCCGCTCTTTTACTCAAATAAAAAATCATTAAAACTGGAATTTATTAATTTATTACATAAAATTATAAAAGAGGTATTAATATAACGACTGCATTTTAAATATAATGGATTTATTTAATTGTTAAATAAGTATTTATTATTCATGCTATAGAGGAATTTAACCCCATGTGTTTAAATTATTTTTTCATAAATCTGAATAATTAT
Organism: Sympetrum striolatum; assembly: GCA_947579665.1. Lineage (NCBI taxonomy): Eukaryota > Metazoa > Arthropoda > Insecta > Odonata > Libellulidae > Sympetrum > Sympetrum striolatum. Next base: position 69,361,619 of record OX388348.1, read on the forward strand.
GATTCTTATTTTTGTTTTGTAAATGATTCATTCCCAACTCCTTTCGCCTCTAAAACTTGATTCCATTTTATTTGACTCCAAAAACTGAGCTTTCACTGAATATTACTCAACGATCTCTCGCAGTGCACTATTTTTTTAACAATAATGGGATAAGTTTCGCTGTGATGATAATAACAAGTACACGATGAATAAGCATAGTCGCACTAACCTTTAAGCGTATGATAAAAATACCAAAAATTAAGAAGTTAAGAGTTACTAAGGAAGCAGAGCGGGATAAAAGATACAAGCCTTGGCAATCGCCGGAAGCAATTCAATTAATCACGTTTTATGTATCGTGTTTCGTATCCTTTGCAGTAACGTAATTCTCAATGAATTCTCCATCGATCACATGATTTTTAAGATTGGGCCGTATTTAAAAATTATTACATGCGCAGAAATAATTGTTTAACTTTTTTCAATAGTAATATAATCCATAGACAAACAAGAATAAAAATCATTTTAAATAAGAAGAAATCTCTAAAACTTTACTGAGCTGCAATCATCTCGTTACAAATTCATCGATTTCAATCAATTGTAAATAAAGAGCAAAAATACGGGAAATATCTCCGTCGGAATATATCTACGATAACAAATGCTTTACTAGGTGCCATTTTGTGAGAAAAAAACGTCTCCGGCTTTAATGGGGAAAAGTGAATTTGGAAATATTAACTATAATTTTTTTTAAACTGTGGAATACACAAATATAAGAATAAAACCCTTCTTTTAATGAGAATGAAATCTCTGAACAAATTTACTGATCTGTAATTATCTCGTAACAAACACATCGGCTCTAATCAATTGTAAATAAAGAGCAAAAATACTGGAAATATCTACGAGAACAATTGCTTTACTAGGTGCCACTTTGTGGAAAAACATGACTTCAAAAAATAAAATCATTTCCCACTTTAATGAGGAAAAATGAATTTGGAGATATGAACGGGGGGCTTTCTAAAACCAAAAGACATCGGCTCCACCATAGGTTGGGCAAACGGGAATATGCGGTATAGAACTCGTCGGCATAAACCAGAAACCCCCATCCGACTCCTTTTGATCGAAGCTGCCGATTCCACAAAGAGAAGGCTTCAAACCGCTTAAAAAAACGCGGACAAAGGAGAAAAGTAAATTCCAAACAAATGAGGGACTAAAAGCGCCGTAGAGTGGAGCGAAGGATTAGCGAAACCTCTAAGCGAAAGCAGGGTATAACAAGCCTTTAACCAAGCCGCATTCTGCCATGCATATAAATAAATATCGACGAAGATTATTAATTACGCCCCGCAAATGAATTTCCCGGGGAAGGGAATACGGTTTGGTGTCTGAAGGATTAAAATAGGGATAAAAAGGGAGCTAAGAGGAAAGAGATGGGTATCTAGGCGAAAAATAAGGAACGAAGAAACTGCAATGACATGAAGAAAATCTGAGAACTAAATATGAGGTAAAAGAATGGAAATATTACCTAAACGAACACAGAAAACAAAACTAACATTTAAGAGACAAGAAAAATGAAACGGTATGTCTTAACAACGGAGAAAACACTGTTGGCCAAACTGTTGAAGCTGTTGCAAAAAACTACGAATTAAAATTGATAAACCATTGATGAATGTATTGTGATAAAACTAGCATTATTGAGAATTCTAAAAATATGACTAAAATGAGCGTGTAGTAAGTTACTTATTAATTGTATAAAAGAACTTCAGTGTAGTGTAACGAATGGATGGTTCCTACGTCAATGAAATTAAAAACAGCAGGGTGTAGGGATGGGAAACTCTTGTAAAATAATCTTGAAAATCAATTAAATAAGAGAAGAAAAACTTTGCAAGTTTCCACAAGATATGAGAAGAGTAAAATCCGACTAAAAAACAAAGTCAAAATGGATTGTAGACAGCAATCAAAAGGAGTGATTTAAAGAAGGCTGAGAAACACAAGTTCAGCAGAAGAATGCCAATCTTCCATCTTCAGTAGCTGATGTGTTCTTTTAATTCTCAATCGTCCCCTAATTATAATTATTTAAACAAATACAAAATAATTAATGTATAATGAAGCCGCAATACGCAATATTAATAATGATATCAGAAAATTGTGTGTATAATTCTTCGGCAAAGGATTATCACAAACGGCCATGAAATGAATGTGATTTATAATCTTTAATAGTTGAAGTTTATAAATGCGATTAAGATAAAATTGCAAACGCATCCCAGAGATGTAACGGACAAAAATGGCAAGAAACAAAATAAACAGGAAAATTCGTCTAAATATTTATCGGTGAAATTTTTCAAGATCATTCTTCGATCTACCTGAACACTGATAATTTGAATCTCATGAAAAAATATGTAATATACCAAAATAATCATGCCATTTAAGGACAAAACTGAGGATATTCAATACATCAAGAGACGTTTTTTGACAAATATATATATTCAAGATTTTCAGTGCCTCAAGATAATTAACCTCAGGATTAGATTTAAGAATCGAACACAAATTCGTCTGTATTCTTCCATAAACAAAACACATGCTATTAAATTAAGAGAGAAAACTGACGAAATTCAATTCATCTCCAAAAATATCTTTTCAGATAAATCTAATCAAGATTTTCAATGATGCTTTGGAAAAAAGTAACCTCGGGATTAAATTTATGAACTGAATAAATTAATGAAAAAAAACTCGTCTACATCTTCTAAAGACATCAGTTTTACTAATATAGTAAATTATAGTACGGAACCATTTATCCATGTCTTAACAAGAATATCCAAAAATCGGATACAAATATATTGCTATTCCTGAAAACAACGCGGTTTGCGACTTTTCATGACAAAGCTTTGCTATTTGAATAGAAATTGAAAGAAGCAAAAGAAGAAATACTACAACCAACCAACAACAACCCGTGAATGTATGCAACCGGCAATGCGTTTCCGTGCCTCAGGTGTGCCTATTACCTGCACAAACAGAAAGGCCTCGCCTTTCGCGGCTTAATATGTGGTTTAATTTTGCAACCACGCTCTTATTTCGCGGCAGAGCTTTTTGCTCTATTGCAGTTAAAAGTAGCGAAATATCACCAATTTCTTGGACAACGACATTGATATAAATTAATGTGCTATACCAATTTCAAATATTCGCGTGCTTTAATGAAAAATGTAGAAATATATCAGAATATCATTAATAAGGAAGGACATAACCATTAAGGACAAATATAAACAGACAAAATATGACAACACAGAATAATAGAGAAGAACAAGAACAAGGTCAGCAAGCCAAACAAAGGCAAAATCTTATCAATTTTTATCGTTCATGACAGACAGCGTAAATTATAATTTTCTTAGATCAATTTGTTTTTTCGTCAATTTATATTGAAAATCTATTTTATATCGCAATTTTATAGAGCTGATACATCCAAAAAATACGCAAGTGTCACATAAATCACCAAAAAGGCTGTGATTTACTAGGATTGCTACCACAGATAGGTAAGTTAAAGATTGGTAAAATCCTTGGTGTGGAGTGTTTTGCTGTATGGGTGTGAAACGTGAACTTTACGAAAAGAAGAAGCATGGTGTTGAAAGCCTTCGAGGTGTATGTGCGTGTGGCATAAAATGGGAAATTAAAGTTAGGTTGACAGGAAAGCTAAACTTTTATAATAAACAGAATATACCTAAATATCATATTTATGGAGATAGTTTGCAAAAAATGGAAATTTGCTTCGAAGAATAAAGCTCGACTTCCGGTTAACCGATTTACTCCAAAAACTAATCAACTCTGACAGCAATCACCATAATGCTATACATAAGGTTTGGTATTGATACAACTTATAGTTTTTGAGCTAGAGCGCCCACAAGCACATACACATAGACACACAAATACACACAGACATCATTCCGAAAATGGTCAAAACGTGTTCTAGGGACCCCAAAACATGTATTTCCGTTGAAATCTCGAAGTAGATTTTTTCATGAAAACATTACCTACTTTCTCTATATTACGTATATGGAGAAAGTAAAAAAGTGAGGAAGACAAACGCAAAAAACGTTAAACGTTGAGGTAAGCTTCCAAGAAACGAAAGGAATGTCGTTGAATAGGGAATATTAATAAAAACGAACGTACGGAAATATAGAGCACTCATATATGTACGCTCAAAGCAAACTTTTCAATTGGCCATTATCAAGAGATTATCGGGTAAGGGATGATAACTCATTACCGAAATAACTTCACCCTAAAGCTGACAAAACGTCACACTCCGAGCCTTAAGAGGTGTGGTGCTGAAAAACGTTCTTGAGGGTGGTCCATTCCACCAGGCAATCCCAACAACCGCTTAATTAGGGTTCGCAATCATCATCCACGAATCGCGACTGAAGATGTTCACTCCGAGGGGACAAAAGAGCGAGGTCGGGATGCTGGCAAGATTCTATGGTCACCCTTAACCGACGAGGAGCCGAGATCGACTAGGCAGGAGTGGAAGACGGACGAAGCACGGTGCACTGGGTCGAAAGAGTGCAGCAGCCGGATTAATTAGGTAATGCGAAGACAATGAAAGCTCAGAGTAGATGATGTTTGGCCGGAACAGGGGAGACGATAGTGAAAGAAGGCGTTGAACTTTGCAGGTGGGATAACGTACTTCTTTTAAAGTTTCGCCCAAGAACAATAAAGCCTTTCCAAAGATGGAAATGGAAGTGGCAAATCTAGTCGTAAATGGAGGCAGAATAGATTAATCAAAGGTCTCGATTTTGTTTACAGAGGATTTTCCTATTTTATTTTCGCTTCATCCGTTTAAATACTCCAAAAAATATTTTTAAATGGCTCACAGTTATATATTTAAAAATACTGTAATTTATTTCAAATAAATGGCACAAAATCAGGTCTTAGTGGTAATTATTAATACAAAATCTCAATAACGAAAAACGGTAAACTTGAACGACAGTAACTTAACCACTTCCTGTGGTTTAGTAAACATTTTCTCTCATAAATCTTGTTCCCCTTTAAATAAAAAATCAAGATCTCACTTCGTAAACTGTATTAACGTAAACACGATGAATTCCGAAACGAAGGTAAATTTAAGCTCACTAAATTCCGATGATTTACTATTTATGAAGGGTTCTTGCAATAATTAGCATGCCTACTTATTTGGTGCTATGACAATAGTTTAGTTATAGTGTAGTTTACTATAAATTTGGAAACATGTGCGAAAATTTCAATGGATCTCCATTTTTCATAGCAAAAATTTTAGTGTGCATTGCTTAAAATTCATTTCAGAAACATACCTTTCCGTCAAGCTCAAAACAAGACTCTCAACGAAATAAATAAAATGAGAGCATTTAATCATTAGAATTAATTTTGTGGAAAAATAGCCGAATGCTTGCCTATAATCATAACATCTTAGAAAATTATTGAAAATTGGAGAATTTCTTGGCTTAGATGCATCCACACATGACGTTTACAATGCTAATCCAGCTCTTTCTATCAATAAGTCCACAAGAACGCAGGGACAAGCTAAGGCTGGTTGATAGGACATCGGTTAGGGGATAGACCGCTGCATAGGGAAATTTCGCGAGTTGGTATAGCCTTCTTTACGGGCCAAATTTGGCCGACGGACCGTAGTCTGGGAACCGAATGTCTACACGATACATAATGGATAGACCTGACGGTTTGCTATGCCCTCCTAACTTCAAACAACACGAGCATACACGCGTGGGTGAAATGGAACGAAAGTAAGTTAGCAGAAGATTTTGCTCGTGAAAGGGAGCATCTCACCGTGTCACTTTATCGAGAGAAATCTAAATATTAGATTACAAAAATTTCTTATTTTAGAGCAAATACGGACCAGATTTAAAATGGATGTGATCCTTCGTGAAAAAGAAAGAAAGATAATATTACTAGGAAATACTTCGAAATTCGTGCTTTTAAATATCGCTAAACATGTAAAATGGCGTAAAAATACGGTGTAGTATATACTCTAATATTTTTTACAATACTACTACTACTATTATCATAATCCCATAAAGGAAGAAAATTTTTAATTATAAATAATATAATAGCAAATGATCAAGCATCAATAGATGAATGATATTAATCACCAAACATCGTACCAATAACGGAATTCATGGCGTACAAACCAACCAGAAAATGTACTTAAATCAGATTTAACAAGATGAAACTTAGAATAACTTATGATTAAATACAATGTCATATTATAAGAATACACATATTATAAAATTATACTGGATGTAATTCCTTGTCAGAAGTATTTAATTCCGCAAAGATAGACATACTCGTCCTTGTAATATGATTACATCAAACTTAATCTACACTATAAGAAAGGAAAAAATTAAGTCGAGATTCACGCGAAATCAGAAAAATGTGAGACGCAAAAGATACAGAAACGAACCATTTGCTGTATTATTTTTTCGTTGGTTACGTATAGATCAGCGAATGGTGAAAGTTACTAGCTAGGCATGCATAACAACAGTTTTCCGATGTTGGTAAAAGTAGTGCATTTTTTCAAAAAGATTTTTCGGAGTAAAAAAGACTGATTTTTAATTTTGGGAATCCCAATAGAATAAAACCCAGATCTCACCCGGTCGAGTACACGACCAACGACCGCCTAAGTCGTGTACTCGACCAGGTCAGAATCAGCGGTCGAAAATCTGCGGGTCGTGCATTACTCCTAACGAAACGAGTCGTGTAACATCCGCCGGGTTAGAGTTTGCACGACCAGTCAAGTAGCTTACGCGTATCGAAACGGAGGCAGGGGCGGAATGTCGACTTATAAAATGAATTACGTTCAAATATGAATCTCGTTTAAATTTATCGCAAAAAGGAGTTTCTGATAAATATAAATATAAACAAACAGGCAAAAATTGACCAACGATCGAGAATCCCAAACCCCGACACTTTGCTACTCTCAACTCAACTTAACAAACTGTGGAGACAAAGTAGTGCGAATGGTAAGAGTCGTGCACGACTACTAAGTACCTGCCGGTCGTGCACTCGACCACATGAGAACCCATCTTAAGACTTCCAGGATAACCTGAGCATAAGCTAAACTCCAATAAGAAACACACAGTGCACCCCCAACAGAGCCCAACCCATAAGACGCAAAAAAAGGGTAAAAATAGCCCTCCGACGCGATGCAGCGCGCGCCAATGAATCCACAAACAAACCTCCCATTCACTTTCGCCTCACCAACCACTCGCAACTCCGCATAATAGCTTGAGCTTATTTGAACGCCAGTTACAACATTTACCCACGGGGGGAAGAGTAAAGTTGGAGTACTGATTCCCGGAGCGTCCTTTTCCTCCCACCCATAAACACCCTGACCCCAATATCGCAGTATCCACATCCGAAATTCCTGAGAGAGAGCCTACCTGGGAAAAAGAACTCCCTGAACCCCTTCTGCCCCGCCCCCGTGCCCTCCCCGCCATCCCTCACTCTCCGACCTCCAGACTGTTTGAATTGGACTCGGAATCAAAGGTAAACACATTAGTAAACACCGTAGGGGAGAGGGTTCATTAGAAGCGGGCGGGTGGCTGTGTTCTCTAGAGGGAGTTGGTGCCGTGTTTGCGAGCTATGAAGGAAAGAGAAACGTGTACAAGCAAAGAGCGAGAGAGGCTGGAGATGAGAGGTGGATGATGGAGGAAGGATAGGTGGAAAGAAAGGGGCGAGGGTTCAATGGGAAAAGCGTCGAGATATCCGACCGACTAGTGGATGGGAATTTCACCCGAAATCGATGCGAGAGACTATTCCGAATTCTTTCGAAAATTTCCCCGATTTGAATCTGATTGATTGCCCTATAGTCAATGCTCTTTTCTTCATCCTTTACAACCCAACTTCATCTCGTGGTTCAGGATCAAATATATTCCCCTGAGAGAAGGTTATGAGACTGAATTCGATGAAAATAAAATAACTTCACCAATAATTAATATAACTCTAATATGAAAAATGTTAGGTTTGTCTTGTTTATTCCTATGCTAACTGAATATTTTCATTTTTATTTGGCAAGAAATTAAAATTAAATTACTTTCATAAAAAAACATTATTATTATTATTATTAGACTATTAAGCACTTTACAATAAATAAATTTATTTATAGATCTAAATAATAAAAATGAAATGTAATCACTTGACAATACACAGATTTAAATGCGCAATGTTTAACTAGATCCCACTGCACATAATCGGAAAATTTATTTTTTAATTTCCTTTCAAAGCTGTAATAAAAACGGAATAAATACATTTTCAACGGGTATTATACGAGAGCTTGCCTATGGGATACTGTGGTATTCCAAGTTTAGTTATTGTCTGGAAAATACGTTGTATAAAACAAAGAGGAGTCGGATTATATTGTTAATTGGGTTTTAAAATAGCTAAGTGACCAAACTGTACAAATAAAACTATCGACGTACTCCATTGAAAACTTCCAATGAGATACGGTAGGTTTTTACTAAATACAATAGTACATCGAAGTTTATCATTTATTAAAAAGGCTACTTGTATTTTGCGCGACATTTTGCGTATATTGGCCTAAATACACGTGAAATGTGGAGAAAGTTCTAAGGCATTATGAGATACATGGAATCGGCTGTCCAAGTTAAAATTAGACAGACTGGGTGGAAACGACAAATCTTTGCATAGTCGGCTATAACTACTGAATTCTTCGCACTTTATTTATAATAGTATCGCAAATTATTACTAAACAGTTAATCTAAGAATTATTAAATAAGACGGATAGACTAACAAGGTTAAAAGTTCAATGGCTACCGCCAGCTAAGAATTAAAATTGAAAGGCCACTCAAAATCTGCATCTTTGAAACTCAAAATTCCTTTTATAACTAAGAGGCTCAACTGCGTAAATAAAACAATCGAAGTACTTTAAAGAGATCTCTTCCGATGGCATACAGTAGGTTTACCTAAATAAAACAGTGCTTAGAATGTCATCATTCATTTGTCTAATAGAACTGTCATTATCAAAATCTCAGACATAATCTAAGACTCATCAACCTCGACGAAACTGAGTTATGATCAATCCAAAGATGTTGTCACATGAGGAATAGTATAAACGCAAATATTAGATTAGTCCGCGAACGTGGACAACCACACTCAATTCTACCCGAATCACAAAATCCGAATCGACCTCCGAAAACAGCCGCTTCGAAGGCCATCAAAAACATTAAATTAAACAGAAACCAGCCTCGCCGGCAAAGACAGCAAGCGAAAAACATCCGCAAAAAATCTCTTGTTTATCTTATCTCCGGCGAGGTCCTACGCAGTCGTTACTGGTGACACTATTTCCGCTTCGCAACAACCGAATTTTTCCTCGAGAGAGAGGCGGTAAAAACGGCCGTGGGCGATGGCGTAAATAGGAGTGTGTTTGGAAGCATTGGAAACGTCCGCCTTGTGAGGACACATCGCACCCAAATCCACTTTATAAACAAAACAAACCTCGGATGCGAGAGCTGGGTGGCCGCGAGGCAAAGAACTATGTCGGCTGGCGGATGGGATTTTTTTTACCATTTTTAAACTGCGGAGCCAAGTTACAGAGGGCCCCTTTGCAAACAAACGGCCGAGATAAAACCCGGAGCGGGTGAGACGGCCGCTTCCACGCCTTCCGGATGCGAACACAACGCTGTGGCTGCGAGGATAAATGCATCGACCTATCCGACGCGTAAATGGGCGGATTCCGAGAAATCCCCGGCAAAGGCTTCGCAGCGAGAAAAAATATCTTTGCTCGCAACTGTGCTTTGAAAATGCGAATTAGAGCTAGACCAGACTCGTTAACGTAGGCGCAGAATGGTTAGCGCGCTAGCTTTCTGAAATTAACGTACCGGGCTCGAGTCCAGGCTAACCACGTTATAAGGAGATTGGCATGGGCTCTGTGTTTGATTGTCTAAATTATTAATAAATGTATAATATAATAATATATAATTGAGGAATAATTAGATATATAATTGGGGTATAATTAAGGTATAATTAGGTATATAATTGGGGTTCCAGTTTTCGTTAAATAAAAAACACCATTAATGCTTCTCGTTTGTATATGAGTCAAGTCCGAGAGGATGAGTGTGCATCTGAGAGGAGATTCAAATGTACTGACACTACATATTTAGACGATTCAGAGTCATGTGGTAATTATGAAAATACAAAATCTCCATGAAAGTAAACTTTTACGAAACTACAGCATTACAAGAGAGAAATATCCATGGTTTTGTAGTCTAGCTACATCTTCAGGCCTGAAGACCTGAATTTCTTCACTACATATTTGGTTACAAATAATTGAATTGAGAATATTGGATGGAGGGATGAAATTAGAAATAAAGAAATCCTGTTGAAGATTAAGGAAGTTCTAAAAGAAATTAAAAAAAGAAAAACAGATTGGAAGCATTAGGAAAAAATAGTTCAAATTATTTATAATAGAAGGGTATATGGAAAACAAGAGGTTGAGGAAAGCAAGAAATGCTGACAGATATCAAAGAAGGAAAGAAACATGAAGAGAGAGTAAAGTCGACAGAGGAAGTCGTATTGTGGAAACCCATCACAAAGAGAGAAAAACATGACAAACTGGTACTATTTCCACAGTGTTATTATCCACTACCATTTTTAGTGAATATGATGGTGATGATGGCCTGATGATGGCAATTGTTTGCTGAAATCATTGGTGAATAATAAAAGTGTGGAAGAAGTATTGGTCTGTCTCTCTTCTCTCCACATGGAGAGAGAGAGGCTCAAGTCAGGAAGCTGGGGAACCATCCGTTGAAACCTGCCTAAGAACAGGAGCACCAAAGAAGCGGAAGTACGTCATTAATGTTGGACCTGAGGAATTCCCACCAAAGATCTTCAGTCCTAGTATTAAGGACATATAAGTCAGTCAAAGGCCACAGGGGCATCTGGCACAAGATCAGGAAACGCCTGAGAAGGCATGCACTCATTTGAATTGAATAAAGCTTCTTCTGAGCTAGGGGTGGCAAACCTATGGCCAAATGAAAATTTTTTTGGCATGCGAAACTTCAACGATATTATCTTTTTTTGCAATGTTCACTTAAGAAATGAAGCTGCACGGGAAATAAATGTGGATTCTGTTTATTAGTAGTGATATTAAATGACCATTCAAGTCTTACAAAAGATCTTAATCGCATCATTGACAGCAAAGAAATGAATAATATCACAATCTCACTGCATAGTTCGGCACCACATTGCCAAGCCCTTTATATTCATTAAATATGGCACTCTTGCTGCAAAAGGTTCACTACCCTGTTCTAAGCCAAATAAACCCTTAAGTATCAATCCCTTGGGGCCAATACTCCACAGGGCTATGAATCAGTTATTCAAGTTGGACTCATTGTGCCTGGCTCAATCCCGGAGTAAAACAACCAAACGATTTACATTTTCTAAAACCAAAAATGTAAAAACCTACACCCCAAAATTTTTAGAAATGCTACTCTAGCTGAAATTGTAAGTGAGAAAAATGAGGCGAGAAACTGGTAAAAATTGCTAATGGAAGAAACGTTTTAATAAGCTTATAAAAAAGCTGAATCTGCAGAGGGATTGAATGTTTCAAACCAGGATAAATAGACTCTTGAGAAACTTTTTGAACTTCTTCACTCCGAGATTCACACTCACTAAGGTAGAAATTATAATTTAAGACTGCCAGACATCATCCAGACTTAGAGACATACAAATCTCTTTGTTAACTAGTACAGTCTCACTTCAATAAAGACAAACTCAAAGTTGTATAATCAAGATTTAAAGTAGGAATAAGAAACTTGGTACACTCCTGGCCAAAATTAACGCAGCACCTCCCTAGCGATTCTTACGGCTAGTGCTGCGTTAATTTTGGCCAGGACTGTACATTACAGCTTGCAAAATTGAGTAAAGCGTCAAAGTTGATAATATTCATTAATAAATAAAGTTGAATCCACATTAACTAACGTGATAAGGCAATGAAGACATCAAAAGAGACAGGTAAAATAAATCCAAAGAGGGTAAGAATAGATCATAAACAAGGCCCTAGATATATAATAAGTAATACAGAACAATACCATCAAATACACAAACCTTACAAAACCATGAAAATTTAATCCAATCAGTAAAGAAAGCCAGGCATTCCACAGATCTATAGAATCAAACAATCAAACCACATTCTACACTTATTTCATGCACTTTTGCAAGATGAAACTTACTGTGAATTTTGAAAAAGAGTGGTCACTGCTTTGTAAACAGAGAAGAACCATCTCAGGAAAAACCTTACCAAAGCCTTATTCAGTAGGAATGAAATATAGAATTTAAGAAAGAAGATCAAAAAGAGAAGGCATAACTAAGAGGAACTCCATTATGATATAGCAAATTATTTGCTTTTACTGTAAAATAACATAATTTCTTCCATTAAGGAAGAAAATCAAGGGGATAGAAGCTTCCAAAGTTAAGGTTGGAGAGAAAACAACGAGAACTTTGAAAATGTTTTACTTGACCACTTAGTAAGTAATGAGTTAAGTAAAAAGTTTTCAATATGAGTGTCGTTGTATCTCACTACCACAAAGTTAAGCCTGAACGCATCACTTGTATTAGAGAGAAAGTTGCTTTTAAAAATCGTAACTGGAAAAGTAATACAAAACATTTAATCTTAGCTGTTGTATCTTTGCAGCGAGTTACGCTTTTGAATATAAAAATAAAAAATATGTTAAACACAAAAGTTATAGTAAATTAAATTATCTAAAACTTTTATAAGTAATAAAATACACGTATATATCATATTTATGGAGATATAGTGAAAACCGGAAATGAGCTTTAATGAATGAAGCTCGACTTCTGGTAAACCGATTTACTCCAAAAACTAATCAACTCTGACAGCACACACCACAGTACTATATATGAAGTTTGGTATCGATGCGACCACTAGTTTTCATGTTAGAGCGCCCACTAGCACACACACACATACAGACACACACAAACACACACACACACACGCGCACACACACACACACACGCGCGCGCGCACACGCACACACACACACACACATACACACAGACATCATTCCGAAAATGGTCAAAACGTGTTCTAGGGACCCCAAAACATGTATTTCCGTTGAAATCTCAAAGTCGAATTTTTTCATGAAAACAATACTTTCTCTATACTTCGTATATGGAGAAAGTAAAAACCAAAGTTTTATTTAAGATATCATCTCAAAATTGAGGATAAAGGAAAATTTCAAAATTTACCTTAATTTTTCTCATGACAAGCTCTTTACTACATGAGATACAAAACGTTTTAGACAACGCATAAATTAGGCTGCAAAAAAAAATTTGTCCTAAGTTAAGTTCTGCTTACATAATTTTCAACCAATCTCATTACTTGCGAATACATAGTATGTGATATAGTTGAGTGGTAATAACAGAGAGGAAATAACCATCTTATAATGGATTGGTAGAGAATAATAGCAGTTTTAAAGTTTCATTCAGTTTCCACTTTATGCATCAACGTTATTGTTACTAAGCCATAAAATCTTCGCTGCAGTGGTGGTAAGGTCATTCTTCTTCAATTACCAACAGAAATTAAATTGGAATCGACCAATGTAAATGAAAAATCCTAGTTTAATCCATTAAAATCTAAAGCTTCGTGAAAGAACGAGCTGACAAGAGGCTTTCTTTTCTGCCAAAAAGACAATACTGACTGAAAATTTGGAATGTTCTGTACTTAAGAAATTCCGCTAGTGCTAAAAGTCAACATTAAGCTAGGTGCCAGCAAAAGCCCAGTAACTCCATCTAAAATACACTCGTCGCTATAATCCATTTGAGATCAGGAGACGAATAAAGTTCTACTAGCTTTCTAATATACAAACTTTCTAATAATTCCACCGCAGGAAAGCTATTTCCATTCAGCTACAATTTCACTAAATACTGCCTTTCCTATTTTCTAATATTTTATTCAGTTAAATGCTTATTCAGACAGTGTGTGTTAGCCTAAAGATCAAGAGGGGACAAACGATAATATTAGAATTTTTTTAAAGAAAAAGCATTTCTTACCTTATTTTCGCTTTCCTCCATGGATTTACTTTCTTCCATCTCAGGCACACTCAGCTGGATGGAGAACTTCCTCCTCTCAGTATCATAACTAACGGCAGCCTCACTGATGGTACACAAATGGTGTGCAAAATTGACAATCTTATGAGCACGAATGATGGCCTGAAAAAAATAAACAGCAACAATAATACATTAACGAGGTACAAGTTAGGATCATTCATAGAGACATTGATAGACCAGAGCCAGCGATAAAACCCTTCAGGTACTGTTCTTAAAACTATATTACAAATAAAGTTCACCAAAATTTTCTATGGAGTTTATTAAGGTTAATAATTCTTAATTGGAAAAATAAAATACGAAATATTTACAAAAATAAATTGCAAAAGGTACACTCCTGGCCAAAATTAACGCAGCACCTCCCTAGCGATCCTTACGGCCGGTGCTGCGTTAATTTTGGCCAGGAGTGTACATGAAATATCTGTGGAAGTTCTTTTCAGGAAATATCAAAAACAATTTTTGAAACATTATCACAACATGAGTTAGCATTATTCAAGAATATACATTTATCATAAGAATGAAGTTAATTATTGACTACTGCAGAGGTCATTATTTAACCGTGATAATCAAGGAAGTACAACAAATAACATGAAAAGCTATCTGAACATTTCAAAACTGAAATTCAACTTATAAAATCTAAAAGCAATATTAAACCATACCTCTTCCAGAGAACTCATTCTTCGATGTCTGTGATAATCCCAGTCAAATGTTTCCTGTAAACTCTTTAACAAAGGAATACCCTTCAGTAACACATCCTCTGGCAATGGAATTTTCTGTGATATCACTTGTATGTCTTGAGACTTCAGATGCTCGATTTCCTCAAAACCTGAAAATCAACAACAAAAAATATTTATAAACATTTGGGTGAAAGGAATATAGCATGAAACTCAGAATAATCCAGAGAAAGTATGAAGGGATGGTAATGAACAAGAACTTTCAATCCAACGTTTTTTATTTTATTATTTATTTATTTGATTTGTCTTTATTTATTAATGTAAACAATTATCAACTAAATTCAATAATGATTTGCTTTTGTTAATTAATATGAGCTTATTTTCTTTCTGTTGTTTATGGAAGATTAGATAGAACAAATATACCAAGTAAAATATATTAAGGGGCTGCATTGAATTTTATCTAGCTCTTTCACTATGATGTAAATAAATGAATTGCCCAACTTAAAATACGCGTATTCAATGAAAACATTCTTGGGTAAACATACACTCAAGAGATTATTATCAACATAACAAATAATTTAACGATACCTACGATGTCAACCATTTATCGAGATGAGATATTTCAATTATGTATGAGCAAAATTTCAATGTGGCTTACTTTCTAGCATTAGAATAATACAATTTGAGTGAAGTATTGCTATTTAAACAATTCAAAGTTGTAAATTAAAAATCCTACATTAAATCTTTTTACCCAACATTATTACTGAACGAGTATTTAGAAAATTCGCATTTAAAAATCAAATATTTTACTGAAATAACCTTATTAGTACTCAATAGTTATAGAATTTGGTATTAACTTAAATACTGAAAACACAGAAAACATAAATTTTACATGCAAACGCTAAACAAATAAACAATACACTAATCAACAAAATGTCGACGAATACATGAGATAAATATTTTCTTGAGTACAATATTTTCATTTTCTACAGTACTTCCCTTGATTTTTCTTCTAGTATTTCATTATTCATGAATATGTATACATTCAGAAACCATACATGAACTGAAATAACGTGATATTTTGAAAAAGTAAAAACGTTGTTTAGTGGTAAATATACTATTCTAATTATCATCGATAAAATACGTAAAAAATAAAATCTATACAGATGAATAACACAAAATATTTTCCTGTTATTTTCCAAGTATTCAAAATTATGATCCGAAAGTATATAAACTATTAATTTATCTACCTTAGTCAATCCGTCCAGAAAATTCCGTAACCGATTTCTTTCGCGCCGTGTTGTCAGCGCAGGCATTTCAACAACGGTGGTAGCTTGAACTAACTTCAAAACGCCGTATGACGCACGCGCGCGAACTTCAAATGTAAACGTCAAGCTACGAATTCGCGATATAGCAACGTGCAGAGACCTGATTTCACGTTTTACTTGGGAAAATTCGGGAGCCATTCGTTTCTAGAAAATGGGTTACGGCGATGATAGCTTTTTGTGCACGAGTCTTAGAGAGTTTCATACAATTTAAGGCAGAATGGAGGAAAATGCAAGGGCGCTCAAGCACAAGTTCGTCTGATTAAAACATTGAGAAAAATCACGATATCCTAAAAAGCTAACCGTCATCTCTCATGCAGAACGATCGCAGATGATTTTAACATCTGTGAATAAAACGTTCAAAATATTGCCTTGTATGTTTTGATGAAAAGTGACAAGTTAGGCAAGTAAACCCTTACAAAAAAACAACTACTTGTGGATGCCAGTTGCAACTTGATTGAAATGAAAGACGTGGACAATTCATATTGAGACTAAATAATCATTGGCGTCGAAACTTGGTGCTATTAATATGAAACAAAGACAACTCTGCTGAGTGCAAGAAGATCGGTGATGGTTAAAAGCAAAATAAAGAAAATTACTTGTGTAAATTTGTTCGGTTTAGCCTCACCAAGAGTATGGGACCCTGATAAAAGTTGTATTTGTGAATTGAAAAAATGCAACAAAAGTAGATACAGAAATCTATATGATTCGGAAAGAATGGCTATGATAAATTAGTGATTGTTAATCAGATGCTTCAGGATGCAGGAAATTTTTGTAAGATGGAAAATGTTAACAAGAAGTTAATTTCCTTAATAAATTCAGAGAAAGTGCGATCTCAGAGGATCCAGTCGATATTATACATCCTTACTGTTATATAGCCAGGGGCAGAAAGGCAAAAGGCAGCCCCCTGAATAAATATGTAGATGACTCATCTCTATATTAAAAACAAAAACTATGGTCATCACATGTGTTTGAATTGGACAATGTAACTTAAACACGAACCATGTTCATTATGTATTAATCTTTTGTTGTTTAGTCAAGTGCTCGTTTCAACATGCAAGTATTTTACATAAATATTTGTCACAGGTTAATCCTGAATCTGTATTGTTTATGAAAACACAGAAAAAGCATGAGGAAAAGTTACTAATGTAAATCCCATAGATTTTAAAACCTATTAGAGTAAATTCCAACCCTTTGACTTATGGTGATACAAGAAGGGGAAAATAGCAAAAATAATTAAAGGAAATAGAGTAAGGTAATTTTTAATGAGATGGTTGCACCCAGGATAAGTCCCGAGGAAAAATAGACTTGAAAACTTCCGACGGGACCAGGAATCGAACCCAGGTCTCTCTCGAGAGACCTGGGTTTGAGTCCCAGTAGTGTCATTATTTTTCACTTCTTGAATAACCTTGGGTAAACCTGCATACTTTCCTGAGCTAAGTTTAACTTTATTTCCATAATTTCCTTTGATGCATATTTTAAAATGATTGACAATTTTTTGAGTTTAGCCGTAGTTGAATAAGTTTTTGAGTTTAGCTGTAGTTGAATGTATCAAATACTTAAAAAGTGTTTACTTACAAATGCTTGAGGGTCTATACATTAATGATACAGAATCAGAGATAATTTAGTGGTAATTATTAATACACAAGAACTCCATAGGAAAACGTTTTACTAAACCACACAGTACTATCAAGATCGACCAGGTTTTGTACCATTGCTACCATGGTTGATCTATATATTACTGTCTGGTTTAGTAAAATTTATTCCTATGGAGTTCTTGATCTATACATATTTTCATGAAGACAATAATGAAAGCAAATTTCTAAAAAATAAATAAATATAACACTTCTACTAACCTGTATTGGCTATAAGAGATACATCCACATTGACTAGGTTTGCCAGCTTCACGACTCTCTGCAAAAGCTGTGGAGAGCTCTTTGCACATGCCGAAATCACCGATGGGTCACCACGCAGCCAATCTGAGCAAATTTTCACAGCTCCCACAAATCTAACCTCCCCATCCTCTCCATAGCCCATCATCAGATCCAAGACGAGACGCCAAGTATCTTCTGACGGACCTTTGGGCTCTTCTGGAATCTTCTCCTCTTGATTTTCAATGGACTCTCCTTCTGTCTTCACCTCTGATACAGCCGAGGCTTCTTCCTCCTCCTCCTCTTCGTCAGAGCTTGCAGCTATCTCTTCTTCCAGTCCTTCGCTTTCACTTCCATCCGATTCCCCATCTTCTGAGCTACTACTGCCCTCCGAGTCATCTGAGAAGCAATGCAAATGGATGAATTGCCTAATTTATACTCCAAATTTAGATCTGTGTTAGATGGGTCTTATGGGTTGGATGGAAGAGGAGACTTTTAGTCTCAATCTCGCCCGAAAAAAGCCATTTTATTATTATTATTATTATCTGTGAACTACAATAAACAATATCCAACAAGGAAGAACATACACCTCTCACAAACAACTTAGTCTTTATTCACAGGTGGTGCAAAAAATGGCAATTAGATCTTAATGTAAGTAAATCCTCCAGTCATTTTGTCAATAATAAAAATTGGGTCCGAATTACCCAAACAAAATTTATGGAAAAATATGAAAGTAATAGATTCAGTTGAATATCTCAGGATCACCCTTACTAATTATTTAAATTGGAGCATGCAAATTTGAAAAACCTTCAGAAAAGCAGTTAAAAGACTCGGCTATGTAGTGCATTGTCGGTAAATGTGGCCATTTCAGAAGATGCAACCAGTGTTATGCAATCCCCCTTCTACTTTGGCCAATCCGATAATGAGCAAAAATTACAAGAAAGTGATGGTCGGACAAGTCATTTGGAAAACGAAAACTTTCAGAATTGTAATTCAAATTAATAAATCTGGAAATTTTATGAAAGAAGGCAGTGGAATAGATAGTAATTGTACAGGACACTGGTGGATAGAAACTGAGATTTATATATTTTAATACATAAATCACAAAATGTATAAAATAACACTTCTGTAACACATAAATACTTCTGAACTGTGTTAGATAATAGACAGAAAAGGCTTAAAACAGAAAAATCATTTGCATGCGAATCTAATGTGCACCTGAAGACAAGCGATCACACCATTCACAATAGAGTATACGTGTAAACCAGAAATACCAAAGTGGTCCATGCCAAAAGTCTTACGAAAATGCACAAATTTAAAATGGGCTAATCAAAACCAATGATCAGCTGGCAGTTTAGGTGAAACGTTTGAAAAGTTAAACTATACAAGCCAAATCTTCAGGTAGAAATGAGCTTAAATCTAGCGTCTCATCAATTCTAACGAGCACTCCAATTTGCTAACCAAAATGGGACTCATAATGGTGCATGTTATTATCCAGTAAATAGACACAATACATTCCAGGCTTTCACGTACTGAGGTTTTCAAAATTAACCAAACACCCAGTGAGAATTATGAGTGGCAATCCTAAGAACTAGCAGAAACCCCAAAACTTGAGGTAAACCCAGCAAAAAAACAACAATCTGAGGAAGATACGTTCAGTCAAAGGAATGCTTTTGATAGTGAATTAGAGTTTTCTTATATCGATTATACTCTGCCATCATCGGTAATCCTGGTATTTTTCTACATAAATGCTTTCATAAGCACCTAATTTTGTCAGAATTCTGAATGATTTCAATGAAATCTGATTGCTCCTGCTGAAGATTTTTGGGAACTCAGCATTGGTCATTTTGGGTGATGACATTTCACTAACAATACTGTTGACTTTTTCAAGTCTGCTTCACTTCCAACCTGAAGAAGCCAACAGTATTGTTAGCAAAAGACTGTCACCCAAAATGAGCAACAATTCGTTCCCAAAAATCTTCATCATCATTCCTACAATGAGAGCATTCATTTCAGATTGTTGATGATTATGGGATGTTGATTACATTCTATGTCACTAAAAAATAAATGATAATTCTCCAATGACTAATCAATCTCTTACCATCACTAGCATCAGAATCTGAGCTACTTTTTCTAATCCTTCTTCTTCTCCTTCTCCTCAATTTAGATGCTGATGTTTTCTTCTTTGACTTTCCAGGTTTCACAGCCCCATTCACCATTGGGGTCTCCTCCTTCGGTTCGACTCCTCCATTCTCCACAGCAGCTTTGTCTTCAGAGGAATTCCAGTGAACAGGAGAGTAGGTACCATCAGGACTGCACAGTGGTACAGCTTCCTGAATGCACTGCATCACATGTTGCACAAGGACTGAGAACATGGCCAGCGTGAAGGCCACAACGGCTGATACATTCTGTGACCCTGTAAATAATTAAAAATTTGGTTTGAACATTTCGCTTATAAATTTAATATTTCAAATTATACCATTCAGTAATTTATAAAACTAGACAATTCAGGTGTGAGAGATATTAGCTACAAAATAACTAAGCCCATCAGCAACTAGAGACTTAAACATAAATTTATACAATTTGACTTGTTAATGTTCAAGTTTATTTCATGAAATACCACCCCTAACTTTCAAATATAATCACCCAAAGTACTAAACAACTTAAGGATTATCATATTCTTGTAACTTTTATTATTTTCCATCTATGAGAAAAGCTTAAATGTTGAATGTCTCAGATGTATGACAATAATAAGAAGTTCTTTATATTAATTTCCCCAAAATATTCTAAATCAGCAAGAATGGTAACACTAATATATATAATCGAACTAAGAACCATGTAATTAGATAAACAAAGGCTTCCATAAATTTATCTTAACCTGGAGCCTGTTCGAAATTGAAAAATCATTCAATATAATGAATGAATATATTTGCTAAATTAATTGTTTATAATAATTGAACATGGCATTAGAAATTTCCCTATATGATGAATTAATAGTTGATGTTACACATTTATATTAACTTTTATTAACAGAACTTGTAACATGCTTTTTGAGGGTTTCTTTCTGAATAATTCCCACCGACATTCAGTTACTTTCCTGAGTCAAGCAAAAAAGACCAAGAGAAACAGAAATTGCTTTCATACTGGATGGAACATGATTACTGAGTTTGCTGCTTTAAGCAATTAGGTAAGTTGATAGTACATAACCTATTGGCTCTTCCTGCAGTAACTACATTTGCAATTTTTCCATCCTCTCTCTGTGTCATTCAGGTCTTGTGACGAAGATCTCTACAATCTCCACTCTTCTTCAGATAAATAGAGATCGCAGAGATGAGCAAGAGAAGAGTGGAAATCTTGCATGTGATTGACAGAGGACTCACAAGCATGGGCAGCAAATACTGCAGATGACGGCGTGTTTTGCGTTTCGAAACAACTATCTCTAATTTTGGACAATAAACTAAGTTGATTGACTGACACACTGTGCCACACACGCTGGGTGGGCTGATCAATTAGGATTAAAGACTTGATTACATATAAACACAGAAATAACTTACCGAGCTTTTGCATTTTATCCAAACACATCAGGAGCATCACTATCATCTTAAAAACTATTTCATCGTTAAAGTAGTGGGGATCTTCTTTATCTCCATCTTTGGATTTCCCACTCAACAAATTCGACAATTGGTCGAGAGTCAGTTCATCTTCGTTGATTTTGACGTCCCTTGTTTTAGGAAACGCTAAGCACTGCTGAAATTCTATCAAGGTCTGGTGGCACATCTGGAAATAAATTTTAATTGATAGAAATTAATAAAAGTTTATAAATATAAACAATAATATATTTTGGAAATTTGCGTTAACAAAACTATCTTCATTGCATTTGTATTCTATTGAATTGGACAATGTAGCTTCATCACGAACCATGTTCATTATGTATTAATATTTTGTGGTTTAGTCAAGCGCTCCTTTAAACATGTAGGTATTTTACATCAATAATTACCACAAGGTTAACCCTGAATCTGTATTGTTTATGAAAACACAGAGAAAGCATGAGGAAAAGTTACTAATGTAAATCCCATAGATTTGAAAACCGATTAGAGGAAACTCCAACTCTATGACTTATGGTGATACAAGAAGGGAAAATTAACGACATCAAAAATCAACGTTTAGATAGTTACTTTACGAACTTATAATGTGGACTAATTAATTCAAAATTTATCATGATAAAAATATACGAATAGAATTAAGTAGACTAATAGTGGACAATTTGGAATATTTTGATTACTTGGAGATTAAAATAAAATTCAAGTTTGTCTACCAACGAATAAAATACTAAATTGGGTATACATTAATTAGGAGCTTAAATTAATTTTTTTCAATAGCTAGCAAGGATAGCATACCTACAGGAAATTTAAATTATCTTTAGGGAGAAAAGAGTGTCATTGCAGTTTCTGAAGAAAATACATTCAGAACTGTCCGTATGTTACTAACATGGGTTAGGTGTAAGAAGAGACTTTCTAGTCTCAATCTCGCCCAAATAAAGTCCATTTATTATTATTATGTTTAGCATTTTACAATAATTTACCTAAGCCTTAAGAAATACTTTTAAATACATCCCCTGCATTTTAGAAAAATAATACCAACAATAAAATGAAAAAATGGTAATTACGTGAGAAGTATAAGTTATAATTATATTGGTATATTATTTTTTATTGAGCCCTGTGGCAAACTTCTCTCCAATAATTCCAATACAGTTCGAGATCCAAATTAACCTTATCTCAACCCTCACTACACACAAATTAAAAAACAGCATCCATTATTTTAAAAGTAATAACAACAACGAGATTTGAAGAGTTTTAACAGGGACAGATCCTCTTACAGTGGATCTCTTCGCGAGGAATTTGTACTTAGGAGTAATGAAAACAATATTGGAAAAATTAGCAAAATATTGGTAATATTCCTGGTTTAGGGCAATACCCTTAAAACAAGAACCTAAATATAAAGGTTACTTAATTTCTGGATGCTTTTAAGATCTGGATTTTGAATGAGTTGCAGTAATAAATAAAATATTGATATGCATGTATACAAACTTAAGAAACCTTTTCACTATTCACCCATAAATGCTTTTGAATCCAATTTTTTAGCAATATAAACTCGATTCAATCAACATTCAATTTTTTCTTAGGACTAACATTATCTTGGAAAAAAATAAAGGAGTAAAGGTTGGTTGGGAAGTAGGGTAATGTGTATGACATCAGTAAAGTATACAGGCGATAAAGCTATTGTGCGTAATTCCAAAAAGGGTAAAAAAACTTTGGTTATTGAATAGGTATTTTTAAAGCACATGAACCTACTGAAAGGAATGTCACCTATGAATACATGTACGGAAATTATCAAGGAAGCAATAACAGTGCGGTATGAGAAATTAAAATAATTCTTTCCAAAGTTCCTAGCCCCTGGCTAGTAACATTTAACGACCTCATTCTACAATGCTCACAACCCTTACATTTGTTAAAAAAAAGCTTTGTTTCTCACTTGATTCACATCTGATGCTGGAGTCTTATCAAAGAACCATGTTCCGATGAGGGAGAGAAATCTTGCAACACACACATGGATCTGCTCCTCCTGACTCGGTCCAGCTTGGCTTTCTCCCTTAAGCTGTGACTCGGATATTTTGACAAGATGAGCCTCGAGCCAAGCAACATTCTTCTCCAACATTCTCAGCAAATTTCCTTCTGCTCCTTCAAATGACTGTGGGCATACCAAACTGCAGAAAAATACTTACAATTAGTTAATGATAATCAGAGAAATAACTGCTTCAATCTAATTTGTGAAATAATATTGAATGTTCCCATATTTGAAAACTGAAAGGAGTAGATGTTTTTATTAAAAATTATTTTGGTGTATATTATAAATCAAATTTATGATCAGCTTTCCCTGAAGGATTAATCTTCATTCATTCACTTACTTGAGAATTATATCAAAAATGTTTTAATTAAATTTCACCAAGTGAATTACGTATTCATATATAGCACAGACAAATGATCATTAACATTAACAATTATTAGAAATCAAAGGCATGCTCAAAAAATCATGATATGACTTAAATTTCTTTTATTACCATATAAATCAACCTGTAAAGTTCACTACTTCACACACATTATTTAAATAAATGACAACATGCATTAAAATTATGATAAAATATGCTGTAATTAAAATTACAATAAAATGTTATACAGTTACCATCTCATGTAGTGATAAGAAGCATCCACACTATGATTTTGGGTAGAGGCTAGAGTACCTAGTTGATTATGCGGCATACCAATTTCTGGATTCAAACTTAGGGCCTGAATAAAGAGAAACAGAAGTGAGTACTTTGAAGCTTACGTACATTGAAAAACTCGACAAACTGCACACAATATTTTTTTTCCCAAACTTACCTGATAATAATATCTGGTAGAAAGGGCAGAATCCCAACATGGATGAATATCTGACAGGTATCTATTGAGATCTCCAAGGTAAACCAAACATCGGTGAACAGCTTGTCTAGTCCATTCAACTCCACTCACTTCTGGCAACTTTCCAAGAGATGACTTTCCTAATAAACACAGAATTCATAAATGAGGTGAATGTAAAACCAAGGCAATTCAAAAACGTTTTGTTAACTTCTTCTAAATGAAAAAACCTATCTCCACAACTTACCTTTGCTAAGTCCACCATCATCCACTAATAAGGGGAAGTCGATGATTCCTCTAAAGTCTAATTTATATTCAATTTGCATCCGAAAAATTAAATGATGATAGTTTCCTACACCCGCAAGTAAATGATTCTGCAGATGTGCACTTTCTTCTAGGCTCCATGTATTTCCCTAAAATAGAAAACATATTTATTTTCAATAAGAGATGAACATGAATTTCACATAAACAAAGTCATCTTCATCAAAAGTTCATAATACAATTTGACTGTGGCCTTATTTTCAAGTATTTTCTTCTTTATTTGCTATAAAATGAATGTTTAACTGCCCAATAAATGTAACATAATAAATTAATAGAGATATATTCCCCAGCCTTTTTATTATGGTACTTGATGATTCAATCATTTAATGCATAAATTAATCTAAACTGATAACAGGAAATATCACTACGGAGCATTCAAATAGATTACTGAATATTTTTAAGAAGGGATGTTTACGACTCAATGAAGACATCTACGTACTTTTCTTAGCCGCTTAGCAGCAGTCAAAGCCTCATAGTATCCTTTTCGCCATAATAACTCTTCGCCTTTCCTTCCATAGCCAACAGGATCAGAAAAAATTAAACGCTCACAATACTCTCTTAACCGAACGCGCTGATTTTCCATATGAGGTAAGAATAGATCTGTACATGTTTTTGCCTTCCCTTGTTGATCATCCAGATAGCGCACTGTTTCTGAGATGGTTCTGCAAAAAAAAAGGAACCAATAAAGACTAATATTTGAACATTTTCATCAGTGAGAAACTATTAGGTCTTCAATATGTGCATTAATCACCAAATTTAAAAAATAAAAGCATACATCAATCTATGGTATTAAGGCAAAACAATGGCTTGGGGCAAAATATTATAATCTACACGGTAAATAATAAAAGGAGAATAGAGTAAGAGACAGGAAATTTTAGCACGTAATTCAAAATCAATCTTATAACATATAAGTTAAATATAACAAACCTGTAGAGACGTTTCGTCAGCTCTACATTCTCGGCTCTCCCATCAGATATAGGGTTATAAAATTTCTTCATGATGTCAACTCATCTTACAGCTGAAATTATAGCAAGACAACTTTCATTTGCCACACATTCTAACAAAAACGAATTCATGATCGAGAGCTAGTTGTATTTTGAACTTCATTTTACGAGTTATAGAGGGCATTATCTGCGTTTCTGCCGAAAGGTCAGGAAAACCGGATGTTGCGCTTTCGGTTCGCTTCTGTCTGTATATGTCATGAAGTGGTGTACAGTTGTTGTGATATACTGAGTTCGTGCGACAGCAGTTTATTTCTGAAGACTTACTCTCTGAAAAGCTTGAAAATGAGTCGTAGAAAGCACGAAGATGACGATGGATATGGTAAGAAATTTATGCTACGATTTTGTCGTTTACATAATGAAACTTCCAAGTTTTTCAAAACCGATACTTAGCGGCATATAATTTATGCTTATCCTTTCTAGTGATTGTTTAGTCTTAGACCTCCCATTGCCTAGATATTTGGCAAATGATAAATTTCAGGAATCTTTGTCAAGTCTTTCGTAATGTGGTCGTGTTATTATTTCATTATGAACGTAATTTACCTGTTATCTCATGTGCTTTGTGCATGCTTGAATGTTATTTAGGCGTTTCTATAATTTCTCAACAAGTACATCGTTTTACATTATTTCGCTTTCTCTTGTTTATTACAAATAGCAACTAAGTCATAGTAACCTGTCAACAACTTAACTGTACATTTTATAAACTAAAATAAACAATTTAAAAACCACGTATTCTTTGTATTTGAGGGGGGTCTAAGAAAATGCGAATTTACCTTCCTTATAAGTAGCAAATGTAGTTATACATTCATTACTGTGTACATAATATAATTCATGGAATTTTTGGGATTAAATATCCATTTTGGAGGCTCATTTTTTAAGAATGTTAGAAATCATGCCCAACATATGATGGCCAATATTGTAATGAAGCGTCTACCTTCGGTAATCATAATTAAACTGCATCATTGAATGAATACGTGTACTTGTTTTTTTAAACCATCTTGATTACTCGTCGTAATTAGTATGATGATTTTAATTTATCTTAAATTGTATCTGAATAGTCCTCATTGCCTCTTTAATCTGCCTGTTTAAAATCATTGCCATAATAGTCCAAATCGATTATACGCAAGTTATTTTAACCATTATTTTTAACATTTTTGTTTTATTATGCTTTCAAAGTGGTTATTTTTTTATTATTTCCTAATCAAATGATAATTTTCTCTTTATCATAGAACGTGCGTACAGGAAAAGGCGCAAGGTATCAGAGAACCAGGACATAGAAGATAGATTGGAGTCCTTAATTATTCGTGTTGGTGAAAAGGTGGGTTGACAACAGTTATTTCAATTAAAATGTCTTTCTTAATCAAGCTAAATTCGAGACACCCTTAAGAAATACTTTGTTGAGACTTCTTGTCATTTAAACGTATAACCTATGGTTTTTGTATAATTTTAGAGCACATCTTCCCTCGAAAGCAACTTGGAGGGGCTTGCCAGTGTGCTTGAGGCTGATCTTGCAAGTTTCAGAAATAAAATATTGCGCATCCTGTCAGACTGCGCCACTAAAATGCCTGAAAAATGTACCATCTACACAACGTTGGTTGGACTACTGAATGCCAAAAATTATAATTTTGGTGGTGAGGTAAGCAAAAGTGTATATGTACTTTCACCCATTCGAAGAGTTTGTCTTCCTTCCTTTACAATCAGTTTTATTGCATTGAATGGATTTTGTCTATCTCAATATGTAACTTATTCACTAGAATATCTTAAAGATAATATGTTAATATTAATCGGTATCTTTTCTAATGTACACATTTAAGGTATATAATGTATGTTAAAGATTATAATTATTTTTCATTGATTCACTTGACAATATTTCTGTCAGAAATGATTTACTCAGTCAGATTTCCTCTGTTCAATTGCAAATGTTTGCTTTAGACTTGTTTGTGAATATTTTGCTCAGGTAATTTCTTTAGCGATTCGTCATAATTTTGTATTTTATGTTCATGAATACTCCAGATATTTCCTAGATAATTTTAAAGTATTTGTATCAGTATAGATAAATAAATTTTTAATAATTATTTTTAAATTATTAATAAATAATACATTTTTCTCTTTAGGTAAAAATCTAAGAGAATATTCTCCACAAACTTCATCCCCATTTTCATATAATCTTTTGTTTCAGTTTGTGGAATACATGGTCCGCAGCTTTAAGGACAATCTCAAAAGTTGCAAGTGGGATGCTGCACGCTATGCCTTACGGTTCTTAGCAGATTTGGTCAATTGCCATGTGATTGCTGCTGGCTCCCTTTTGCAGCTACTGGACAACATGGTTGATGCTGCCAAAGAAGATGGAGTTCCACAGGTATGGGTCAGATCTACTGCAAAATAATTTGGAATAATTGAGTTTGCTGAAATCTGGTGTAATTCCACTATCTACTGAAGCATTCACAGTCTTAAATTAAAGTCTCCAATTTTTTGGCTCCTCTTTGACAAGATTCCCAATCTTCTTGTAACTCCATCACCCCATACCAACTATTCTTAGTTCTGCAAAATTAATATCAAAACTGCAAGAAGAGATCATGCCTGACAAATTTTAGGGGCATTAGCCCCTAATTTGATATCTTCTAAGCTTTGATTTTAAAGTATTTTGCTTGAATTGATGAAATTCTTTAAATGTTTCTTACTAAGAAATCATCTCAGCTATATTTGTATTATCTCTTTCAAAGGTGCGAAAGGATTGGTACGTTTTCTCAGTGTTGGCTACTCTTCCGTGGGTAGGCCGCGAGCTGTATGAGAAAAAGGAGCAAGCGTTTGAACACTTGCTCACCACCATAGAAATATTTGTCAGAAAGAGGACTAAGCATCATCATGCTGCTCTTCAAGTTTGGTATGCTGGAACTGTACATCCTCAGGAAGAGGTAAGAGCAATTTCTTTTAAACAGTTGTATAAATTGCTTGGAGTGCATTTTCGTTTAAGAATCAACTATTTTGACCTGGTTGTAACATCTTGAGTAATGTTAGTGACAGTTTTCTTAATGTAAATTATGAAATTTGATACATGTTCCTTATTAATTTAAGAAATGACTTTGTCGAATTAACCCTTAAACTGGAATGCACGTCTTTATACAAAATTATGTTTTGATGTTCTTGCTGCTATGCATGATTATAGAAATGTATGAAAAATTGCTTAAATTAAGTACTATTTTAATATTGCATTTGGGAATATTTTTTGTTGGCAGAAAATATAAATAAAAGTAAACTATTGTTATTAAAAAGAAATGGTCTTCATATCAACGTTTAACATAGAATATACTTGAAATTGAAAAAGTATTCAGAAGTTAAAGGGTTAAACAATATCATTATTACTTTAATTTTTGGCTCCCAGATGGCCAAGTGGGCATTGCTTTCTTTGAAAGCAGACCTGGGCTCAATTTCTGGTGGGAGCCAATTTATAAAATTACATAAGCTGTCAAAGCACTTGAAAAAAATAACTATTTTCATTTACTCCAGTGAAAATCATTCAATTGTCTCCCTTCTTAATATGTTTGTAAATATCATCTTCCATTTAGTTAATGATGTATTTCTTTCGAGAATTTGTAAAGTACGATTTCCTTTTTCCCTCTCTTCACAATATACTTTGTCATATTTCTGATTTGTCAGATGATTTTGGAGAGAACTATTATGTAACAGTAAATCTTACATAATAAAAGTGAGAGCTGTTGGTTATTAGTTTACTATAATGATGTTTTCATGTTTATTTTCAGTATTTGGATTGTCTTTGGGCTCAGATTAAGAAACTGAAACAAGATAACTGGGCAGAAAAGCACATTCCTCGGCCATATCTTGCATTTGACAGTATTCTCTGTGAGGCTTTGCAACATACTTTGCCAGCCATCATTCCTCCTCCGCATCATGACAGCTATCAATATCCAATGCCATGGGTTGTTTTCAGAATGTTTGACTACACTGACTGTCCAGAGGTAAGGAAATTTTCATCTCAGTGCTTTTAAATTTTTTGACAATGTTTAAGTTTGTGTTTGCTTCATATCATTGAGGTATCCTTCAATTGTCATAATTACTGGAAAATTTCCAAAAAATCATATGATATTTCCATAGTTATCGTTCAAGCTCATAAAACTACAGTGAAGTATTTTTTATCAAATTACTGTTGAATAATTGTCTACCATTTTAACCCTTAAAAGACATGGCAGAAAGATAGAATTAGGAATATAATTATCAGTTAATTTCTTTTTTTGTCTGTATGTACTGTATTTTCATTGGACTATTATCATTCAAAGGATGCTTGACATAGCATCATTTTCTGTTATTTGTCCTTTATGTGTTTCTTTGTTGGTAATTTTTCTATTTTATTGAATGATCTCACTAACAGAAGGTCAGTTCAGAAAGTAGGCACTAAAAATGTCATTTTGTCTGTTATTTGTATGTATGTTGTAGAGGTGATCCTGAGAAGTAAATGAAAAATTGAAAGTCAATATGCTGACCTCTTTTCACTGAGTATGAATTCCATATGGCTAATTCATTTTCATAAAGTATTGGATCAAAGTTGTAATTCTGTTTATTTTAGTAGCAAAGTTGTATGGGATACATTTCTCATAATTTTTAAATTGATTCTGGTAGAAGAATTGTTTTCTAATAATTTTTTCAGTTTTTAATGTCTCTCAGAATAGTTTTATCAATTTGAACATAATTATTTATCCATGAATGCTTATCAATTTTAATGTTTTACTAATGAGACTATTCATTTATAGAAGGTAGATATTTCAGTATCTATAAATAATATGTTCATGTTGGATTTTGGCAGGGTTCTAGCCTACCTGGAGCTCATTCTATTGAGAGATTTCTCATTGAGGAACATCTTCATCAGATCATTGAGATGCATCATTTGGAAAGAAAAGACTGGTAAGTTTGGCCCCATTTATTCTTCCTTTATTATGATTTTTTTTCATTTAACTTTCTCACTTTGTTTATTCCAGCGCTGCTCATTTGTTGAATTATCCCTACAAATTGAAAATTCCGCTTGATTATATGATCGTGGAAGTGATATTTGCCGAACTTTTCCACATGCCTTCACCAAGGTTCCTGGAAATTTCTTATGGCTCTATTTTAATAGAGTTGTGCAAACTGGAACCTAGCACAATGCCTCAGGTAATGGATCTTACATATTATCAAAGCACAATTTATGCATGGATTTTTTGAATTAATAGCATATACTGCTATTTTGAACCCAATGGTGTCTGGGTTGAATTATAATCTTGAGTTAGATATCTCTTGTTTGTGTAAGGTTAATTCAGGTTCAGTGTTTTAGTGTTCACTGTTTTTAGAAGAGTGTAATTTTAATTTTGCTAGCAATTTGAATGCAGGCCTCTCTTGATCTTGAGGCCCTAGTCTGAAGCCTAGTTAGCCTATTGGAAAATCCGGCACTGGTGGTAAGTGATGATAAAGTTAACAGTCTAGGCCAACCATAAGTGTAAATAATAATATAGGAAATTTAAATGTATTTTAAAATTACAGTCACAAAATATTTTTTTGAAAGAATGTGTAATTAATAAGAATTATTTTTTATTGTATAAAGACATCAATGTTGCTTTGCATTGAAATCATCTAATGCATATTGGGAGATCTTATTTATGCTATTGTTCTTAAGCCTGCATTGTATTACTATGGAAGACAATACTTCTTAAAATTTCATTTGTATTTCATATTGCATTTGACAAATACTCCGATTTACACAACCAAGTTTGGCTGGAATATGTTAATTTATTAGTTCTTTAGAAACAATATTTATCATTATTATTAAAAATCTGTTTTGTATGTTTTTAATAAGCACTAAATTAAATTATAAGGATATTGAGGGCGGTAAAAAATTTATATTGTTAGCAAGACAACAATGGATGGCTACCACTGGTTGAAATCCTTCTTCTGTTGTTTTAATATTTTCACTCCAATTGTATATTTTTCAAAAGACTAACTTTCCTCCTTGAACTTTTGATACTTGGTAGATAATTTTATAGTTGACACTGGAGATGAATTTTATCTTCACATTTTTGCACGTAATTTTGTGTTAGCAATCTTTCACATAGAGTATCTTAATTTTATGAAGTTATTATCTTGCGCTATCAGCTCAACAATGTGAATTTTTCTTTCAGGTATTAGCACAAGCCACAGAGTTATTGTATGGCCGCATTGATACCATGAATACATCTTGTTTTGACCGGTAAGTTTTTATCCTTATTGCTCGTTATAATATGTACTCACAATGATTTTCAGTGCTACAGTTTTTCTCACAGATTAGAACAAATAAAATAATTGCAGCTTTAAATTTTATGAGCTTAACAGAAACTTTCCAATTGTTTATATTAATTTATCTCACCAAAAGTCTTAGTGTTATTATCAGAGAAGAAAATATAGCAATTCATTTATAACTAGTAATGCTTGATTTTGGTTGTTGGTCATCAAATCAATTTGGAAAGAAACCTACAAATGTATACGAACTCCTCTGGTACTAGTTTAATCCGTTGTTGTCAGAGTGAGGAATAAAATATGGTTTTTGATATTTCTAAAATTGAATATTGAAGAAATTATCATGCATAGTTGTAAAGATTCAATTATCCCTTTAGTTAATTATCTCAAGTATACAAAATGTTGTGATATGTTTACAAGAATTGATTTGGGGTGTTACTTATGAGGGTTGCTAACTTTTGACATCTACAAAATTTACTTTTCAGATTTGTCAACTGGTTTTCATACCACTTAAGTAACTTCCAGTTTCGATGGAGTTGGGATGACTGGGAAAGTTGTTTGCAGATGGATCCTGAACATCCCAGGCCAAAGTTCATCAAAGAAGTGCTACTGAAATCCATGAGGTTAGCATCTCCTCCTTTATACTTCTAAGAATATTTGAGCAATACTTATTATTCAGTTTTTGTTTCTACTATTATTCTCTTTTATCAGTGCTTGTATAAAGTAATGTATAATAATATTATATAGTAATATTATAAATATGGCAATATTATTGAATTAATATTAATTTTTAATAATTAGCCAACATATAAAATGCTAACCTTCTATTATCCTTTTGTCCAGGCTTTCTTACCACCAAAGAATATGTGACATCATGCCGGAACCATTTGAATCGTTAATACCTGCCAAACCTGATCCGAAATATAAGTATGCCTTAGAAAATGCAGGTAAGTTAGTTACTCATAAATTCATGGTTACTGTATTTTATAGACTATAAGATGCAGCTTAATTTTTAAGCAATTTTTTTAATTCATCACAATGAAAATTGCATTAAAAATGAAAAACTTCAAGACATCAAGAAGTTCCAATTGTAAAGTAAGTCCTCCCAGGATTGATAGAAATTGGTTACCCGTGGCATCGAATATATGGCCACTTTTAAGACTGGTGGTATTTTAAATAAAACAATGGACATTTTCATATTAATTTCGAGTACTAGCTGCCCCTGAATTTTGTAAGCAATTTTTTAATGAAAATATTAAGTCTTATATTCCTTTTAATTTTGCACTCCCTAATCTAATTTTTAAACATTTTTTCAAATCTGCTCGAGAGTATAAATGGAAAGTTTTTCTATTATTATCTGTTAATTTTCTTCTTATAATTGGTCAAAGTTTTTAGTGTTTCTTTCTCATTGAAATAATAAATAGGGTGGTGATTTCATTTGGGTTAAAGTCAATCATTTATTGCTAGAAGTGGTGATAATAATTTAAGCTATTCAACAAAGGTATGTTACAGTATCCCAGTACTATTAAACTCACTAGAACTCGTGCTAGGCAATGCACTATCAGTATTTGAAATTTTTGTAGTTATGTTGCTTTCCTTAGGAATTTGATCTTTTGGAACGGATCTTTTAGAATTGAAATTTTCTTCTTGTGCTTTGACTACGCTTACTAATGTAGCTAAAGATTTACTACCAATTGGAGATGTATCTGATGAATTTTCCAAAGCATCTAAAGTTTTAAAACTCTCAGCTTTTGAATGAGCACTCAGACTGCTGTCTTTGGAGAATACTGGTGAAGACGCTGATTGTTGGGAAGGATTTTCTTTGTTCAACCTTAGTTTTTTTTCTTGGGGAGCTTCTCTCTTCGTCCAGTCAGCTTGGTATATTGGTGATGAATGATTATATCTTTTCACTGTCTCAGAATTGTATATTTCATCTTCAAAGTTGTGAGATTTAACCTCATCCTGTTGATATTCTCGGTAGAAATTGACGGTTGGAGTATATTCAGCTGGTTTTTGCGTTGTCTGATATACGGATATTTTTTCATGCTGTGTCACAATTAACTGAGGTCGAGCCTCTTGGTTGACTCTTCGATTATCACCAAATAGAGGATCGCTTTCCGAGTATCGCTGATAAGGTTGCGATGGTCGAAATTCTTTTGTGATTGGAGGGGGGCGGTAATACTCATAAGGTTGTGGTTTTTCTCTGTAGCTTTGCTGCTGCTGATAATTCTGTCTCGTATTTTGGGGTGCTCGGTAACTTGAGTATTGTTGCCGGTAATATTGTTGGTACTGTCTCCTGGAAGACTCTTGTTTCTCCCTGTATTGGGTATCATATTCAACAGATGTTTCCTCTTTATCATCATCCTCCGTTTCTTTTGAATCATACTTAGAATCAGAATCACCGTAAGGCTCGCTGTATTCCTCTGAAGTTTCGATGCTTTCATACTCTGCGTACTGTTCCCTGTTTGAAGCATGATCTCTATTTGGTATGCTACCTCTGTTTGGTGTGCTGTTTGTGTTCTCTTGCGACGGTGGATGATATTTAGGATTGTTATCCCTGTGCTGTAGGTACGAACTGATGACTTGGGCGTATTCGTTGATGAATTGTGGATTGTATTCCTTGCTGCGACTCCTTGTAAATATTGGAATGCCTCTGTACGAAGGTGAAGGTGAGGATGTTGGTCTCACTGACTGGACTTGCACCGACACGAGATCTACTACGCGGTCGTCTGATTTTGGAACAACACTGAAACGTAATTGGTATTGAGGTCTACCCCTCCCGGGTCCACTATGCCTCAGTCTGCGAATTGACCATGTTGCTAGGGTCTTGGCACCTTCACAATCACAGGAGTTTTTCCTGCGGGTGACGTAAAATTGAAGATCTCCGTCCCTGTCGAGAAGTAGCCCCTCAGCAAGTGTTGATATGTCTGACTGTAGCTCTTCTTCATCATAATCTTGGTACTCCTTCATTCCGACGAATTCGGCCACTGAAAGACGATACCACAGTTCACGGTACACCTCACTCTGCACAGTTGACGTTATCCCAGGGTATCCAAGGAGTAGTCCAGCTTCGTGCCGCAGAGTCTGGAAGGCTGCCCTCCGCAGGGCTGTCTTCCAGGCTTCTGGAAATTCGGATGGTGGTTCCGTAGCCCACGAAGGCACCCTGTTTGGAAATATATTCGGCCTTGGCGTGGAAGGTGTCCGATCCTGGGTTGGCCATTTCCACCCAGGGGCAGATGTAACAGGGCTGTCATCATCTTCTATCAGTTCTTCAGAACTAATTCTGTAGATGGCTCCAGAACAGCTGCATGCCAATATTAATACCTGGAATGATTTGGGAACAATTACATTTATGATAGCATATGATAGGAAAACAAATACTTTGGTACTTGAGGTGGTTAAGGAGGAGAAGGTTTTAATTGAAGTAATTAAGCATCAATAAAGGAAGGGAGTGGGTCAAATATTGAGAGGAAAGGGATATTCATAGAATACTCCCAAATTATATGTGATTGAATTTACATATCACACTTTGCTTTTGTTCTCCTTGACTATATTGTACTCCACTAATTGTGAAGTTTGGCTTATTTGCTTTTTATCTCTATTTGAATAATCTTCACCTTTGTTAGATGAATTATTCCCTATTAGCTCCACTTAATTGCACCAATTACTATTTAATCTTTACTCATTCCTCTTGGATAATTTTCTCATCTCTTCTATTTATAAACTCACAAAAATTAACACTTGTGTTGTGTAGAGGAAGATAAATCTGTTCCATCGATGCATAGTATATATTAAATATATCATAGGAATTTGTAAATGCCAAGTGTTTTAATTTTGTAATTCATCTCAGCTGGAATTAATTGAGGGAAAAAATGAATAGATACTCCAGAAGGAAGTGATTTACTTCTTTTCATTAAAACCAGGAAACAGCACTGTAATTTACCTACCAACTTTATGTATGTGCATTGGAGCATATCAATGTCAAGATCATCTCCTTGAGTATATGATAATCAATTTCCTTCTGGCACATCATAACTCGGAGCTTAATTAAAAAAGCTGCTAATATGTGTTAGGAAATTATAATTCATGATCACTCTGTGAAGGCTTCATCAGATCGTTTTTACAAATAAAAAGATTTTCCCATCAAACAGTGGTAAATTATATCTATTTTCTCTTTTAGTGTTCTTTTTGCCTATATTTATGTTCCATTTTTAGAAATTCAATCAATTTGTAGAATGACATGGTTATTCAAGAAAATCTTCTAATAATAGATACAATGACCATAAATACTTACTTCCATTCAGCGGTCAATCATTACCCAATTATTACTCAGAATCTTGCTTCTATCGCATACCTCATGTAATCCATTAAAAAAGAAGGTATAGAATATTCCTGTATTGCTTCAATGTGTCATTTTAGTTTCCTGGTTATTATTTGTCTCAAAACAATTAAACCTTTGTATTCCATCATGAATTTTCACAAAATCACAGGTACCTCTGTAGATTTTATTTTAATCTTCATATTGTTTACATTTGTTTCAATTTGGATACAACTTCAAGAAAGCTGTTGTATGGTTTTTAAAATAAAAAAATGATTGAATTTCTTTTGTATATTATCAAGTATGGCCTTAGTCTAAATGTAGATTATTTTTAAGTAAAGGTTTAGAATTTTGTGATATATCATCTCAGAAATGGAGAATATGGCAACTGTTCAAGACTTCTGAAATATGATTGCGGGGATGAAAGATTTAATGTTATTTTTAAGCATTGATATGATTTATTGTAATAAGGTTTAGGGAAATGTGTTGTCAATGTGAGCCACGTGTCATTAAAGTCATTTGAATGTTTGTAAGGAGCACTCTATTATAGATCTTAAATACTGATATCCTAAATAATTTATGCATCAGAGATTCTCGTCATTTTGAAATTAAATGAGCATGTTATCTAGTTTGTCATTTTAGTATTGTTTTTAATGAATATATCAGCTCACTTAAAGGTTTAAATCTCCACTTGTCGTCTTTTATGGGAAACTGGAAAAGATAGACGTACTTTTTAGAAACACCCATAGTACATTAATTTCGAATACGATGCTTCCGTCTTTAGGGGTCATAAAGTATTACTATCTATTTTCTCCGAATATCGGTGAAAGAGACTAGGAAAGCCGACAAAGACGGTTATTTGAGATTTGAAACCTTTAATTAACCAACAGCCTTGTTCCAAATTTTATTATATCAGCTTACGACTATTGTTACTTTTGGTATAGAGTATATTCGCGATTTTTAGTCCTCAGTAAGTGCATACTGTCCTATTTTCTGAGTTGGAATCGGCCTCAAGATCGCGAATTGACTGTTAATAAATCTATGGACTGGTGGTGTAACGCAGTTTGGCCTCTTCTGCCCAATAGAACTGTATTAATTTGGTTCCAGAGATCATTTCTCAGCGCGTAAACAAGATCGAATTATAAATGTGTTGATCGATTAAGGTTGCCTCTTAATTTCAGACTTGATGAGTGGGAAAATTGGTGTTTTTTTCGAGACCGTTATTGTTTCGCGTTCACAGAACTCCCTCGTCCATTATTCATGGTTTTTTTCACACTTGAGAGTAAGGATTGGTATTTTAACGAATTTCCCTAAAACTTGGAGGTTGGCCTTGAGGTCGAGTTTTTTTCTCCTTCAGATTAATTTATCAGATGTTTGGTTGCTCAATTGGTGCCTCAGAAACACGCCGACGTACTGTTTATGATAAATCTGCAGATAGGTCCTCAGAAACGTGCTCTTTTTGTTGAAAATGACTCCAAGGTAATCATTTTGTTGGAAATGGCTATGCTGTAATATCCAAGATATAAGTATTTCAAACGAAATGGCACAAAAATATCTGCATTGAAAATTCACGGTGGGGGTTTTGTGGAAATTCGATATAGCTAGAATTAGACGGTTTTAAAACAATAAAAAAGGCAACCTCCACTATTGCACAACGTAAATATTATATTTTTCTTTATCGCTTTAAAACGGCGTATTAGAAAATTATTGTCATCTCCGTGAACGTCGTGCCTACTTAAATTTCGCGCGAATTTTCGTTAAAAATACTGTTCTAAATAAGGTGCTAATATTAATAGATCTCGTTTTTGCGGTATGTTCCATCGATGTTTATTGTTTCATAATTAAGTCTGGTTAGGAATGTATCTTTTTTCACCTTTTCGAAATCAGTCGTCTCGGTGAACTTTTATTTCCGTTCTACGCGCGTCAAATAATCATGATCGTTCTCTTTCCTGCAATTGATCTGCGTTCACATTTCTATTTATTGGTTTCCGTAATTGGTAAATTATTAGCGACAAAACTTCGATAAAAAATATGAAATCTATCAGAAATCCTAATTGTGAGGTCATAAACTTGTCATCGTTTAAGTTTATTTGCGAATGAAGTTTTGTGTGGAATTGCTCAAGCTTCTTTTCCCATCAATTTATCAGGTTCGGCTCCGACCATAAACTTTTATTTTGAAAAGTAAGTAGCGATAAATTTGCTGGTATAAGAAGGATGGCGAAATTACGTTACAAACTTTGATGGAGAAATAACGTTATGTTTAAAGTTCAAGCTTTTGTTAACATTAATAAAAATAAATGACCATCGGTAAATGTTCTGGTATAATAAGAGTTTTAGTATTCTACGAACGTTTCAAAGGGAATGACTGCACTTTAATTTATGCTTCCTCGCATTAGAAAATGATATGCGTTATCGAATTTAAACTTCACGAAACTGATATCGTATTTCGTATTCGCTAATTTAATAATTTAATCAATATCTTAATTATATTCTTCCAGTTGTTCATCGTACTCTTGATTTACGAGAACTTCTAATCTATATGTTACATCGCGAGCCGCATGTTTATTCATGGCGCGGGCTTTTATAAAAAAATCGCGATATTTACAAGTCTTTAATTAGACTCGTCGTTTTTCCTCGAAGATTCACGGTTTCGTAATTCAGGTAAGATCCCGGCGGAGATGTTCCTTTATTTTTCCATAATTTACATATTCATAGCCATTTCCGTTTCGCCGTGTTATTCTTCCCGAGTCTTACTCGTTTCTGATGAATGCCGCGTTTCCAGTGAAACAATGCCAAGGCGTGAATGAATACGCATCCAGGAGCTATTGAACGCAAGCTATCAAGGAGGATCAAAGCCACCGGTATACTTTCACCCGTACATGAAATAATGAGAAGGAAAGAGCCTAGCTATGATGTACATTTTGGCTTCCTGAGGAATTTTATTTTTTTATTCGTGTCGTGACGGTTCGAGCGAGCAGAATAGGAATTAAATTAGTCGAATTTAAGTATTTTAAACGTATATTTTTCTTGTTGACTGTGAGAAAATATAATGGTATTATTTTCAATATTTCATGGGCTTATTTTATTAAATAAACTAGTTATATGCGTGAACACGTCGAATTAAAGCATTTAATCGTATATTTTTCGTGTTGACTGTGAGAAAACATAATGCCATTATTTTCAATATTTCATAGGCTTATTTTATTAAATAAACTAAAAATTAATTAGCGCATGGTAAATTAAACTGGTTCAATGATATATGATTAGGATTCCATCATACGAAATAATTTATTGCTCCAAAAATGCATCTACAATAAAATGTAGGGCATGAGTGTTTGTGTTCGTCGTACTTGTATTTGAAATTATACAAACGAATATAATAGAGAGCATCTTTTTTCTTTAATAAATATTGATAACTTTGTGGAAGATTTCAAAATCTTTTTAGACGCTTTTTTGCAATAAAGTATTTCATATGCATCCTATAAGTACTTTGTAATTGATCGAAGTTTTCAAGATACCCACAATGAGTGATTCTATTTTTTGGAGTCATATTTTTTTCAATGTGTTTGGTATCTTTTTAATCTTTACACACCGCAATTTGTATGACAGTTTTAATTCGCTTTACTTTATAGTTATATCTTTCACAGTATTCAAAATCAGTTAAGAAAAGTAACTGCCCATTTAACATGGCTTTCCTCCTTAATTGTCTATCTTTAAGTAGGTACTGCTTTCACTTCAGATGAATTCATGTGTATTTCCATGCTGTGTTTTAATATTAATAAATCATATCATCCCTCCGCGTAATTCTACTCTCCTTTTCTTAACTACGTTTATTTTGTTTTGCATACCATTCTGTCCACTCTTTCTCCTGTCCATCTCTGTAATTCAGCTTTCTTTCGTACTCATTTTTCCAAACCAGCTTTACCCCTTCTAAGCTAACCACAAGTATTTGTTTCCATTCAATTGCCAAGCATTCCCCAATTATTACTCTTAATCTTGCTTCTGTCGTGTACCTCATAATTGATTCAAAAATATAGAATATTGCTTCAATGTGTCATTTAATTTTCCCGGTTGAATTTATCTCGGAACAAGCTCATAT
Organism: Sympetrum striolatum; assembly: GCA_947579665.1. NCBI lineage: Eukaryota > Metazoa > Arthropoda > Insecta > Odonata > Libellulidae > Sympetrum > Sympetrum striolatum. The sequence continues at coordinate 69,402,026 of OX388348.1, forward strand.
TTTCGTTATTTTTGACCGAATACTTCGTAAGGCTTCCGTATGCCTTTGTTATCTCTGAAAAGAATCAAGCCGAGAAATTCATTTTCAAGAAAACGATTGCCTAATCAATTCTCACAACCTTCACTGAAAAAAGAAAAGCTGCCTATATTTATCGGACGTGAGAAAAAATTGAAATCGGTGTTCGAGTTTCGGTTAACGATTCATTAGTTCATCTGTGAAACAGTGCCAAACGGTTCGTTCGGAAGTTAAGGTATGTGAGGTAACACCTCATTTTTATCCGCTCTTTGGCTGTTATAGGATAGTGGGTGTTTTGGGATAATCTTCTTAAAAATCTGCAGCCCTTGAACCCTGCGAAACTTTCGAAATCTCCCGAGCGAGAACTCAACAATGGGTAGTCTGGGCGGACATATTCCATACCACGCCTGACACATGTACCTTCAGTCGAAAGTCTCGCATAGAAAAAATTATGCGTCATTTTTCACTCATTTCAGTCAGCTCGCTTTTGTATCGGCGGCTCCCTTATCCTATTTTAGTTTTTTGTTCCAATAGCCTGTGTTGTGTGTAGGTTAGCGTGCTAGCTTGGCAAAGTACCGGGTTCGAATCCTGGTAAGGCCATGGATATTTCTGTTAGTATTTGAAAGCTTGAGTGAGTGGTCTCATTAAACTAAAATTCAGATTGTAAAGAGAATATCATTAGTGATTATTGTTATTGCACTGTTTATTTACACTTTGAGTAGGTCGGAAAATCATTCCTAAATAATAATATTAACGAAACACCCTGCACTTCGTAACTTCCACAAGTTATTTCACGACCTGTTTCGGCCTAAACATGGCCATCTTCTGGTACATTTTTGCAGAAATAAGCCTCTTTATACTTATAAGTGGCACTAACGTGGTGGTATTCTGTCAGTGTAAAAAGAGTTTTCGGAACCTAAATCCTTAATTTTCAATTGGTTATAGGGTAAAATTCGGAAAGGTCTACTAATTCAGATGCTGCCTATTTTCAATTAATTTAATTTAAAATTCAATGTTAGCGCCTTCTTAAAATCTACAGATCAGTAGAAATTTCAATCCAATTCCCAAACGGAAGTTGCATTAGCGATTGTTAATTCTACATTAATTACAGAGCGAGCCCGTGTTAATCAAATTGATTATTGCCATCGTTCGTAGGAAAGCATCATCGTTTTGTAGATCATCATCGTGTAGTTGATTTCTGTTTCCATTCGAGAGGAATTAAATAAAGCTGTGGTATGATTTTGAAAAGAAAAAAGTTTTATCACAGTCATAATTGTCAGATATAGTTTTATTATAATCAGAGAATGGCCTTTAACTACAATAGTAGTATTCTTAACCGTGCTTCGACAGCTTAGGCCCTTTCGCACATAGGCTCCCACCGGGAATCGAACCCGGGACCGCTTTCACCGAAGCCGAAAGCGCAGACCACTTAGCTATCCAGAGCCCTTAACTATAGTCTTGATGTGTATTTTCAAATTATTTCTTTGGAGTAACAGTTCAAAATTGTGAGATCCTGCGTCACATTATTGGAGAAAATCGAAGTTTGTTAAGGTTTCTACAATGCATTGATAATCATTACATCAACCCTAATCAAATAGGATGCCCGTGAGGCCATAAGGGTTAGGAACCATCGATCTAGAGGTCTTTGAAACCCAAGATAGCTGGTTTTGCTACAGTCGTCTAAACGGATATTATATGCTTGCGTGGTATATAATAGCGCGATGTAAACTGAGCAATTTTATCATTAATTGATGATGATTCTGCGCATCTCTTCATCATCCTCGGGTGTTATCAACGAAGCAGCTTAATTTTTGATTTCTGAATTTACCAAGTTGCTACCCATCCGTAGTTAGTTTAAGTAGAGGGGAAATATTTGTCTATGTAAAACTGTCTATTGTACTGTTTAAATATGCCGCCTTGTTATTTGCTTTTCCCAATATTTTTTCCCGATTTAATGGAAAAACAGGCTGAATCTGGTTTGACTTGACGTTAAAAATCTTTGCCTTATTTTTTCACTTATTTATGCTCCGTGCAAATGAGGTTGTTAAAAAGTCAATCGAGATAATTAAATATATTTTTATATTTTAAGTGCCTTTGATTCGATAAGAAATGTGTGTAATAGACGTGTAAACTGGGCTCAACTAAGCGATTTCGATCACGTTTTTGATTGATAAATTACTTGTACATTATCTAATATTTCAAACTGTTCAACAGTCTTCGTTATCCTTCTCCATTATAACCAGCAATGGAATTGAAGTCTTTGAGCTAATTAGTAAAGAACTTATGAGAAATTCCTTCATTTCGACTAATAGGAAAGAATAAGTCGTGGAAAATGATGTTGGTTGACCGGTATCTCTCTCCAATTGAGGGAAATTGTTCGATTTTTTTTAATATTATAACTAAAGACTCACTCAGACTACTTGTTAATTATTTTGATTTATATAACCCAACGTTTCATTCGGAGCAGATTAATCAGTGTTGAGAGTAGAACCAAATCTTGTCAGTGACGAAAAAGTTATCACCTGAATTTTTTACGTTTAAGTAATAACTGAGTTTGATTTAGTGATCCAGTTGTTGAGTTTCTAGGAAAATCAAACTGCTCGCGTACATTTATTTAAAAATGGTTACTATGATGAATAGTTCCTTCTTATTGCCGTGCTTGAAGGTAAGCTTTAAATGTATGAATGAAATGCTAAAAATGATTTTATGATTTTCGAATTGAGCTGATATTAAATGACATTTATTGCAGTCGATTTCTTCACTATTATCTCATTATTATTATTATTGTTTGGTGTTTTGGTTTATTATCGGTTTCCCATTTCTATGGTAAACAATAACGACATTGTCCCTCTTAGTCTTTATCTCTGTTCGAAGCTCGTACGTATCTTGTAACTTAGATATACTTAATTACAAATTAGCTGTTTACAGTATTTTTCAGACTTTCTATGAAAACCAACCGGTCAGAATCGAACATGTCGTACGATTGTTGTAATATTACCATCAAGATAAAATATCTCTCAAACTTTGGCGTGTGGACAACATAAGATAACAACATAACTTTTTCGGAACTCATTCAAATCTTGCCGCACCATAAACATTTGCTTACTGCTCTCCGGTTGAGTAGCTGTACCAGGACATGAGAAAGGCATTGAATTCTTTGCGGGTAACTTGTCCAGCTAGTGATACTCAGTAGTTCAAAGTATCAATCACTTTCTTATTTGGCATTTGGTTATTAGTTGCGATGCTAGTTGATTGGATTTTTTTACTATACAACTGTGAATTACTAAAAACTGGAATACTACAAACACCATATCACGTAAAATACTAAGAACAGTGTCTCATAGCAGCAACTAGTACATTATTCTATGTATTAAAGGGAAAAATTTGGGTAAGAAACTGGAATCAGAGAGAGACCAATTTAAACTTGGATTGTGCTTAAAAATTTCGAAACCGACATTATTTTGCGATATTAAACTTTATTTCGATGAATGGAAAAATAAGGCTTTGAATTGCATTTTCCACGAATTTCGAATCATCCGAATGATAAAATATTTAAGAATCCTACGATTTTGCCGGCAGCTACTAGCGAAGTTGAATTGTTAGATACTTCAGACTATGGGTCGTCGAATCAACATCGTCAGTTTTTACTCACTGTTGTGGCGATGGCTGTCGCAGAGCGGATCCGCACCCTCTTTCCTCCCATCCGCTTCGAGAACTTCCCTCCTGCTCGTCTGCTTGCCCACAATAGTCTGCACGCGACCAGAAGGCCCTTTGTATAAAACCTCGCTTTCTCCGCGCGCGCATTATTAATTCCGGATGTTTCCTCCGCAGTGGTTCGACCAACCTGATTTTTCTTTCTTCGAGGTAAACATCGGACGGGAAGTCAAGGAAAAAATTCTCTCATGATACAATTGTTACGCGGGCCAAAGATTTCAGATCGCTCCGCTGACTCCCCTCGTCACCCTTATGGTGGGTACAAGTAGGACTCTTCTACTACCATTTTGCATTCCATTATGCAAACATAAGGAATAAAGACTTCGCTATTGTCTCCATTGGCATATAGGTGCAACGATGGAGGCGATTCTAAGTTATTGTTTATTTACGGTGATTTCAGTACTACTTGCTCGGTTTACTAGAGCGTCAGCTACTCTTCTAAATTGAGTGGTGCGGTAAAGATTGTTTTGCCCAGCGGAACTTTTTTGTACTTGTTTGCACTGCTTTGTATTCTATAGAGTTATTACTTGATGATTCTATTTAGGAAAAAAAATCTCGTAACTGTTGGTAAGGTTGGGAATAAGTTCCTATTGTTCTCCCTTCCCATTTTAAGTCATTAGGTTCATGAAGACTTCATGTCATCTGATTGCATTTTCATAGCCCTTAGATGCACTTCGTTGCTAATGAGATTAGCCATTAACTGTAGAAATAATGGCTCACTTCGGAGTAAGTCGGAATGAAAAGATTGTTTAGATGATGAATCGTTTTGTTTTTGCGTTTATAGCCATTTCTATGTCGAAGCGAAAATAGTCATATTTTTGTTATTTTTAAAATTCAATAAGATCTTTTTAATTTATAGTAAATTCCAGTTGAATTTGATAAAAATCTTTCGAGTTCTTTGTTTTTCTATAATGGAATTCCGTGTCATTATTTCTTTGGCTGGCTTTTCTTTAGAAAAATTAAATCTCTTCTCAATACACGCAAATTCCATCAGGAGTGCGTTAAATTCAATTTTTGTCGTTTTACTATTGAAATTACCAGATCTGTACTTTAGATAATGGACCTGCTCCATCTTTCTTTTAAGTTTTCAATCTTTCCCTGGTATATTATTCAGACGTAGATGCCTGATGCTAGAAAAAAAATCCTTGCAATGCACAGAACAGTATTCTCTTGAACACTCAAAACATTCTTCATCTACATCTCTCTACTAAAGAACCATATACGCGCTTTTCGGTCCTCAGTGGTCAGAACCTCTTTTAATTACGAAAATAGCGCGGAAAATGTATCGTTGTAGTCTAATTCTGGTGGTCATTATATTATTTATATTGCCATCGTTGTTGTTATTCGCGTTTTCATCGTAAGCCATATCTCCAAATTTAAAACATAAAATATAGTGAGTCTCCATAACCTGTACGGTTGGTTTTATTGCCTGTGCATTGGATTTATCAATATCTATTTTGTATGTCCGCTATTTTATAGTTTTCCTTAATTGAAAGAAAAATAGTTTTTGCTTTCGTGGTTCCATCCGGGAAGAGCTTCGTGCTGAGATCCGTAATTTGTCTTGTAATCTGCCGGAAGAGATGTAAAGTGATCGATGCGAACCAAACAAAACGATTCACCGCTTCTAATAGATACCTTTATGTAACCCCCTTCTGTCATACTGATTTCTTCCGACTTGCCTTTTAGCACGCGACTTCAGTGGTCACGCGAATCCCGCAATAAATTTTGAAAATGATTGGGTAATAGAATTTTGTGCCACATGTTTACTTCCTGAAAGTCACTTAGGTTCGGATTAAGAATAAGAAATTAATTCGGCTATCTATTGAAAATATTTAAGGTTTTAAAGAGATGGCTGCGTTAAATGATTGAAGACGCCATTTTGAAATGGCATCGTTTATAAGTGACTTGACATAAAGGAAATAAAAATATGTAGAGTAGAGGAATTGCTTCGTAGGAGAATTAATAGTGAAATTGGTTATCAACGAACAATCAAAATTGTCTTTATATGTCCAAAAGGAAATTTTAAAGACCATTTTTGCGTATAAATTTAGTTCAAGCGAGTTCCGAATGTGATTGTGGAAATAAACGACCAGTCTCTGTTCCTTTTTTGTTGTAATATTAACAAAGGAGACATGATGCAAACATTTTGGTACAGATAATAGTATGAGATAGATCATTGTTGATTCTCCCGCTCACAAGTGAGTTAAATGAAACCTCCACGTTGTCGTAAACTCATCGTAACGTTCCAGGTGCAATTGGACCGTAGCACCCAATTCCCGATGTTTTATTTGCTATTCTTTTGTGTTTGCGTAGGAAAAGCTTTTTCGCCTTTTATTTCAAATGGGTCACTGTCAATAGGTTTCAAAGCTTATCAAATCTCTTTATATTGCGGGCGGAAATCACGGTACACATAGGAACAGAGCGTTCATCGTAACCTTTACGGCCACTAAAATCACAGTGTAGGTGTGTTTTTCGCAGAAAAAATTGTTATCCCCGCCGTAAATAATTCTTCGTTTTCAAATAATTTCCGAATTGTTGACGTTATTCGAATCCGCGTATCGTATCGTTATTTCTTGGCGAAATGAAAAAAAACTTACGTTGGCCAATCACATTGAATATTTTTTCCTCAGCTTTATGAATGGTGCCTGCTTCTCTCGTATTTACCGAAAAATTTTATGACAACGTCTGCAGTCAATAAAGATTTCGAAGTTGCTGTTTTTAAGATAATGATCGTGGTTGTTTTTCGAGAGGAAGGTTTTAAGGCTAAATAACTGTTAAGTTTTAAGATGGAATTAAATGTCACAATTTGGAAAGGAATACTAAGATAAACGTTTTTTAGATCTGTTGGTGAAGATTCCATAAAGAAGGGATGCACCGAGACTTGAAGAAGAAAAACAAAATCTAAAGAAATATATTTATATCCAACTAGAAAACTGATGTTAAATATTTTGAAGAAGAGAATATTGATGGCTTACTTATGAAAATAGATGAATATTATATACTTAAGTTCCCAAACTTATTTTTTCCTGCAGAAACACAGAGCAAGAGAATTTTACATTTCACCTGCTCTGCATTTTGCGGGAAAAAATAAGTTTGGGAACATTTTGAACGTAGTAGTATATATATGTATATCTGAATTTCTATTTGACACGGTAACACACTTTAGTTTATCCCTAACCTGCCCTTATTGAATATCTTTATTGATCAGTGAATACTTATATTTGTTATTAAGTAAATCTATTATAAATAAAATATTTTACCTCAATTTTCAGCTTCTCTCCCTGGCACTACGGCAGCTAACCTGCTTGCTGGATCCATCCGTCAAAAGTCTACTCCTGAGGAAGTGCTAAACTTATTGAAAGATCTGCCCAACCCAAATCAAGAAGAAGATGGCGATTGCAGGTTCAACCCTCTCAAAATAGATGTCTTTGTCCAGACTCTCCTGCATCTCGGATCAAAGAGTTTTTCTCATTCCTTTGCTGCCATATCCAAATTCCATTATGTATTCAAGGTTGGTCAAAAGTAGTATTTTAAATTTAGCTTAAGTAATTCAAATTCAAGATGAAATTAGAGCTAACCTTGTAATTTAAATGTGTAGACTGAAAATCAAAATTCTCAGAAGATAACATTTTCTTTGCAAAATATCGTATCTTTAGGTTTTTGGAGGGGTTTCCCTCCTGTCTTTAGGCAAATGCCAGGCAATCCTTTGTAATTTAGTATTTCCCCCTACACCGCTGCCACAGGCCTGATGGCCTAATCGCTGCGTAATTTGAATAAATAAATAAATATCTTGGTTTTAATGGAGCTAAAGTTAGTTCTAAGACAAATTTAATCATTAGGCATCTTCATATGAAGATTATATTGTACAAATTAAGTGAAATTATGACTGAGGAAAGAGTCACAGAAAACTGCAAACACCATCAAAAATGAGATCATCCGATGTACATTTTGCTGTGACAAACAGCATTATCAAGGTAACACAGGTGACTCACCTGTGTTACCTTGATATTCTGTGAATCTTTCCTCTTTCACAGCCATCAGCGGAATTCTCAAGATATGAAATTATGACTAATAATTCATATTATTACTTTGACATATGTTGTTAATTAATCAAATTGTTTTTCACTTATTATCTCTAACATCCCATATTCTCTGTTTCAGGTTTTAGCAGAATCAGAGGAGGCTCAAATATGCATTTTAAGGAACATGTTTGAGCTATGGCACAACCATCAACAGGTAAAGATAATAATCTTGGTAGTGCTCCTTCTGACTGTTTAATTTATTTCCATGATATTAATGTAGTTTAATTTTTCAGATGATGTGTGTACTTGTGGACAAGATGCTAAAGACTCAAATCATTGAGTGTTCAGCTGTTGCTAACTGGATTTTCTCCAAGGAGATGAATGCAGAGTTCACCAAGTAAGCTCTTTGTTGTGTGATAGTATTAATGTTCTAATGCCGACAAGTTGATCTTTATTTAATTTTTTTACTTTCTCCATAGACGTAGTATAGAGAAAGTAGTGTTTTCATGAAAAAAATCAACTTTCCAATTTGAACGGAAATACATGTTTTGGGGTTCCTAGAACGCATTTTGACCAATTTCAGAATGATGTATGTGTGTGAGTTTGTGGGCAGTCTAACGTAAAAACTATTAGCCGTATCAATACCAAACTTCATGTCTAGCACTGTGGTGGGTGCTGTCGGAGATTATTAGTTTTTGGAGTAAATCCAGAAGTTGAGCTTTATTCTTCAAAGCAAATTTCCGTTTTTGCAAAATATCTCCATAAATATGATATTTAGATATATATTATTATTTATAAAAGTTTTAGAAAATGTAATTTACCATAACTTTTCTATGAAACATATTTTTGTATCACTGATTGCTTAGGAATTATTCGTGAAATACTGGTAAACTGGAAGTTGTTGATTATGTACTTTGTGGGCGCTCTAACATGAAAACTATTTGATGTATCAACAACAAATTTCATATATAGCACTTTGGTTGGTGTCGTTAGAGTTGATTAGTTTTTGGAGAAAATCGGTTAACTGGAAGTCGAGCTTTATATTTCGAAGCTCATTTCCATTTTTGAAAATTTCCTCCATTAATCTGATATTTAGGCATGTACAGTTATCTACAAAAGTTACAAAAAATGTATTTTTCTATAAGTATTATTTGAAAAAATTATCGATATCAACCACCGTTTAGGAGTCATTTCATAATTAACCAATTTTCTGGCTATTGCAATGTATTTACATTAAAATGTAGTTTTCATTTATACAATCTCATAATAATGTTAAATTCAACATACTTACTATATTTCTTCTAAGTTTTATTTGGAAGTTGATTTGGAATTTAAAACATTTGTATTTATTACAAAATAATTATTCAGTTATAATGGTTTCTTGCCGTTATTGATTACTCTTCACAATAACAATAAAGCTCATTTCTATGGGTTTGTTTACATGGCAAACAATGCAACGCAATGCATCTATCGCTGAGTCTCTTGCAATAGATTATCATTATTATCAATCAGCTCTGGCTAATTGATAATAATTAAAAGATTTTCTTCTTTGTTATTTTACTACATTTGTCTTCTTTATTAGCTTTCTTTTATGTATATTAATAATTTTCGTCATTTACTGTTACTTTTTGAGTTTCCACTGTTTAAATATGCAGTCTTTATTTTTGTTAATAGTTTGTGTAGTTCGGGTGTTGTTTTGCTCTTCGTTCGTATTTTGATTTAGTTTCCATCGCCTATTACAATCAGTTTTGTTATCTATCCTGTAGTTATGCTTGTAGTAGACTAAAAAGGCCAATTTCACCGTTTTTTATCGAACATGTCCCGAAAAACTTTATTTATAATGTTTGTGACGTAAACATTAATATGATATAAATTAATCACTTATATATCTTCCAAGTTTAGATTGAATATAGACTTCAAAAATACTGTCATAGATAAATATTTACATCTTATATATGGAGAAAGTCATGTGCTGGCCACATCAGATTTTTTGATCATGTAGCCATGGGAGGTAAATCAGAACTAAAATTCTTCTAGCTCATATTTTCTGATGCCTATGTTATACTTTATTTAAAAAATAGTGAATTTTGATTGGTGTTAGCCTTGATTTACATAATTTCAAGTATTTTCTGACTTGATTATTTTAAAGTAATTATGATATTGTGTTGTCTCAATTAAAAACCAGTTAGAAATACCAGCAGTTATATTAGGCTAGAAATTTCTCCCTTAAAGTGAGTTATTTACTGTGTTGATATTACAGTAGAACCTCGATCTATCGTTTTTGAAGGGACCGAGAGAAAAAGTCGATGAATGCGGGAAAACGATCAAAACGGGAAATGTAGACTCAACTCACACTATTAAAATGAATACATAACGAAAGTTTATCCAAAGAAAACCCCTATAAATTTTGAAAAAAACGTACTGAACTCCTAGAGACGGTACAAACAGGGTGAAATATGCCAGTAAACTGAGATGGACAAACAGGGCTCGTACGCGCACCCATGTGAAAGCTCTCCAATAGGATACAATGTATTAAAACAGCCCCGGATGTGTTTACAAAATCGGCCGTTTTGAGCAAGTGCTACGACAGCTTTAAAAAAAGTTCATGCCAAGCTCTCAAAGAAAATTTTTGTCACAATTCCTAATACATTGTCTTTCTTCCTCGATTGGGCCAAAAATCTGAACGATGGATGCGGGAAAATAATATTTCAATGACGATGAATGCGGTATTTCTTAACATATCTCCTTATGGGCCTAAGTCGGGACTATAGAAAATAAACGATAAATCCAGGAAAACGACAAATGCGGGAACGATGGATCGGGGTTCTACTGTATATACATTCCTATATCAAGATAGCCAGAAAATATTGACATTGTATCTAAAGTATTTTTTGTGTAAGTAACAATTGTCCAATTTGTCCATGCAATTTTAGGTTCTGACATTCTGTAATATTAAAATTGGTATTAATCTCAAACTGAACAATTATTCATTTACCAATCTTGGGCACTCACATAACCAAGTGGGCAGTGCTTTTGGTTTTGGTGAAAATAGTCCCAGGTTTGATTCCTTGTGGGGACCTTATATGCTAAATGAGTTAAGCTGTTGAAACATTTTCAAAAACAATTCCTTAAATTATCATTTAAAGAGATGAATTGTTTTTAGGAACTACTTGTGGGAAATCCTCCATCTAACCATCAGAAAAATGAGCAAACACGTTGGACGTTTAGCACGAGAATTGGCAGAAGCTCGTGAAAGACTGAGAAGAGCCGTGGATGAAGAGAGTGACGGAGAATCATCTTCTTCATCTGACGATGCTAATGCAGAAGGAAGTAGTGGTCCAAGCAAGAAGAAGAGCAGTAAGGGTGCAAGTGGAGCTCTAGCTGGAGTGCCGCAAGATGATAAAGAGAGACCCACCGAGGAAATGGTGGAGAGGATGGAGGAACGGCTGGAAGCTGCTCAGGCAGATCAGAAGAATCTTTTCCTGATCATTTTTCAGGTTAATGTCATTTATAGTTTATTTGAATTTGAATGGGCAAAAGAAATCAGGCAGGTTGGGATGGTTCTCATTCTAGGCATAAGCATCCATCATAAGGATGCAAGTACTATATATTTCTTATTAGAAATATGGTATGTTTCTAATGTTTTATATGAATTTAATTGGTTTTGATGGTATAGAAAATTTGCAAAATTATCAGTGAACACTAAAGCACGTTTGCTATTTACTACGAATGCAGTCCTGCAAACGCTTTGAATCCTCCTTGACTTTGACTATTTTTATAAGTTTCCTTTTTAAATTGCTAGAAGATTTTGCTTAAGGTCATTCATAATTGATATAATCATGTTTTTTAATCATTTTCAATTAATTTTGAATTTAACAGGCATCAATTTATATGTTTGAAGAAAAAATGAACGTGTTTAATGTTAATTCTAAAGTTCCTAGAACATGAGTATTACATATTATCCCCTTTTCATGGTTTTTGAAAATTAATCCTAGTTGCATCTTAATGAAGTCTCTATTTGACTGAAATTGCCAATTATCTTAAATGAATCAGAATGTGGTTAATGAATTTTGACAAATTTAAGAGTACTTGTATAGTAGCTAATAATCTTGTCGGAGTTGACCCTAAAATAAGCTGGGTCTGTTGCTGAGTATCTCATGCTCTGCTATCATTTTTAGAAGAAAATGGTTTTATTTTGATGATGGAAAAGGTTAATTGTTGTAACTAGATATATGTATGGTTAAATAATTCTCTGTTACTTCAGAGATTCATCATGATCTTGTCTGAGCATTTGGTGCGGTGCGACACTGATGGAAGAGATTTCAATACCTTTTGGTACAGCTGGACAATTGGCAGACTTCAGCAAGTTTTCCTGGCTGTAAGTGAACATTCTTCTTTTTATTTACCTGTCTATAGTGATTTCTGCAATATTTCCCCTCTATCATGGAGTTTCATTTTCAGATATTTATTTAATTTATGCTTTAATTAAAATTTCATTTTTAAATCTTATATTGGAATAAATTTGTATAGTTACTCAAATCGTTTAAATAAGAAACTGTTTTTGCATTCATTTTGGAACATTAAAAGAAAATAAGTTGAAGTTAAATTATAAATGCTATGAAACTTATTTAGTTTTAAATTATTTGTAAAAAAGGCATCAAACTCTAAAATCTCCGATTGATAAAATTAATTGGTGGTTTAGTGCCAATGCAGAATTTGATTGTATAAATACTTTTCCTCTGCAGCACCACGAGCAAGTGCAGAAGTATAGCTCAACGTTGGAGACCCTTCTTTTCACGCATGATTTGGATCCCCACATTTTGGAAGTCTTTCATCAGTTCGTCTCGTTGAGAGCATAAACGTGCAAGTCTTACCTGTAAATTTTTTAACGTGGAGGTTTGTCCCAAGCTGTATTTTGAAAAGATGTAAAGAAATATTGTCTTAGCTTTATGTTTTCATTTGTGGAATGACAAATGTTGTTCATGAATCACGAGTATTTATGTTTTTCATATTCAATATGAATGCCTCGTTGGAAGCAATGCACATGCATTCAGAAGGAGCAGACTCTTGCGCATTTCATCCAAATTTTTTTACATTTGAATAACTTGATACGCAAGTAGAAACCATTTCATATTTTTATCATTCTCTCAAGGATGACTGATAGTGGTAAAATAATGTTCCTACTTGTTTGGAAATATAGATTCATCTCATTCTCATGATATGTTAATACTCTTGTGGAAAGCACTCATAGTGCTTTGAAAACAATTGCTGCTCCATAAGATCTGTAGTAATATGTGAAAATAAAAGAAAAAGCTACATTTGATATTGTTTCATTGACATAAAACATTCATAGATGGTAACATGTATAATCAGTTACACAGATAAGTTTCTGTCACAATTTCAACAAAATAAACAAAATATTTTTAGATGTAAATATCTAAATTAAGCAACCAGTCTTTAAAACGGACATTAAAAAATATACTGAAGAATCATTAAGATTTAAAAGAGGCCATCAAAAGCTTTCATAAACCACGCTGGCGCATAATATCATTTCAATACTCAAATTTATCAACCTTAACTCTTTTTGCTGACCAGTCTTCCAAAACAAGCTAAAACTTAACATCAAACATTTACTTATATGGGAAAACTATGGTTTCAACAAGGTTCGACTGCATCAGCTGCCAATTTGACTTATTCTTAATAAATGCTTCAGTGTCTGTGAGGGTGGAATCTGGAAACTTCTCTTGAAGTTAGGATAGCATAGTCATCGCTTCGTTAACATCATCCTTCGATCCCATGAAGATGGGCGTCCTCTGGTGGATGTCTTGTGGTTCAATGTCAAGAATGTTTATCTTTCCATTTGTTGCCAATCCACCAGCTTGAGTCATGATGTATGCCATTGGGTTGCACTCGTACATGAGACGAAGCTGAAAAAAAAGAATTTCTGTTAAATTGAGCATATATGGGAATTAATTTGTAGGAAGGCTTCCTAAAGCTTGATCCAGACAGTAAACATTGTTTTTGAACATTAGTGAACATTGTTTGGCAACAATCTGTTAACATCATTCTTCGTCCAAACTTCATGCAGTGTATCACCGTTACCTAAGTTGTCATGCCCAGTAAAGTTACTGAAGGACTTTGTCCCGCCAATATATCCCTCTTCTTATTTCAATTTTTATACAGTGGTACCTCGAGATACGAGTTTAATTCGTTCCAGAACCGAGCTCGTAAGTCAATCAGATCGTATCTCAAACGAATTTCTCCCATTTAAAATAACTGAAATCGATTTAATCCGTTCCGGACCTACGAAAAATCCCCAAACCATTGTAAATTATGAATAAAGATGTGTTTTTAAATAAAAAATAAACATGTATAATTAACAAATACATAACAGAATATGAAATAAAGAAATAAAAGAGTTATTTAGCATAATAGTCTTACTTTGGAGACAGACGAGTGCAGCTAACGAAGGTGAACGGCGAGGAGGGGGGAAGGGATGCAGGCACTCTAGACACGTATGTAAACGGCGCTTTTTTAGAACAAAACTATTTTTGTAACTTTAAAACTAAAACTACACTTTCCTTATTTCAAATGAAAGAAAAAACTTGAAACAATGGACTTAACTTTAAACTTAACTAAGCTTAACATTTACGTAAATTTAATTATCACTTGTTTTTGCCTTCTTGGCTGCACTTGGCTTGGAAACACGGCTCGTATCTCGGATTTGGGCTCGTATCTTAAACGAAAATATGGCCTGAGCTCCAGCTCGTATCTCAAAAAACTCTTATGTTAGGCTGCTCGTATCTCGAGGTACCACTGTAATTGGGAATTGTGACATCCCCAAACAAGTTTCAGAATGTAAATATTCAATTACAATCAATATGTTCCCCTTTATTCCACATTTTAAGGTAGGAATAGGTTTTTATGAATGTGCTCCATCCTACTGCCAGTTGATGACTGATCCATTTTCGTTAGAACGTCCAGACTTATTGAAACTTCAAGGTTGAAGATACATATACTGCAGTTATAGATGTTTCCCATTACAGCAGGAAGCAAGAAACACAAAAATTTGTGTTGCACAAAATTTGTGAAACATTTCCGCAACAAGCCAGAAACAAACTTTAGCTGTTGTAAAACATCCAGAAACACTGCTCAAGAAGCATTCTTCAGAAACATTGTTTACCATCTGGACTAGCTTTTATAAACAATTATAATATGTAACCTTAATAAAGTTAAAAATCAAAAAAATTTAGTATGAAGCTCTCATTTATCATCCTATATTAGAATTGTCTCGAAATGAGTTTTACCTTTCCCTTTGGTGCATCCTTAGTAGCTGGGTACATAAATATGCCTCCATACTTCAGCGTCCTGTGGGCGTCAGCCACCATTGAACCCACGTATCTGCCACCATATGGCTTCCCTTCCTGTAATTTATATTAATTACATCAATATTTCAGACAAAAGCTTTCAATTTACAGTAAAAATAAAATCAAATTTATAATTGCAATCTAAAGAAAGAAAATGTGGAACATGACTGTTAATAAATCAGAGTTTTACAATCTCCAATAGCAGCCTCAGTCAGGGTTCCTCTACTAATTCACTAGTAATTGGAGAAAACAGGAGGGCTCGGACCCCTGCTCTTTTAAGAGCATCTAATGTGCATTTCAATATAGATGCTATCTTCTTCAGGGGTAACAAAGTACCTTACTTTGGTACCATAGAGTAACTATACAGTGTAGTTACCCTCTGTAAGTACTTTTGCCCATGAAGAAGATAGCATTGCTATGGAAATGTACCATATTTCCCGGCCTATAAGACGCACTTTTTTAACTCCAAAATATGCTCTAAAATCAGTCTGCGTCTTAGGCCCCGATCGTTTACGGGTATAACTCTGACCTATAATACGCAAACCGATTCACCGGGATAAATGCATACCATTGAATATTTTTTACCATATCAGGCATTGAAAATAGTTCAGTTAATTACAAATTTCGATAATAACACTTTTTTGATTAAGTAGTAAGGAACACAATTTTAAAATTTCGATGACAGAACTTTCTTTAAAAAAATTCCCAGATGAATCGGAAATGCATACAATGTAGCACGTTTAGTTTAATCTGCTGCAAAACTTATACACATTGGACTAACGGAGATGTCATCCCTATGTACACTGTATCTCTTGCGATAAAGAGTTTACCTGCACTCAACCTTACCTAATAAAGTATGAGTTTTTTTGTAAATTCTTACCTGAAAAATTAAGGTGCGTCTTATAGGCCGGGAAATACGGTAAATCATAGATAACATAGGGAGGATTTTTAATGAACATGGCTTACTGGCTGCCTTATATTGTTGCAATAAATTCATTCTGAATCTCTTTCATATCAAAAAGAAATAGATATCATCATAGTGTGAATTCACAATAGGATATACAAGTTCCCTAAATCCCCTCTCATTTTTTGCCAATTACAGTTTTTCCATTTCTTTATAATATTCATTAACGACATAATAATGGGGATAAATAAAATTCATGCAGCATAGAAGAAACTCTGCTGTGTGAATTAGAATATTTACTGATCCATTTTGCACATATTGGCAAATAAATAACAAAAAAGCTTAGTTTGTGTTAGAAATAGATGAACATTGAGATGTTAGTAATGCTTCATTTATGAACATGCTACCTTTGGATATTTCTTGCTTTGGACATATTTCCGTACTCCTTCATCCCATAAGCTTTCATATCCTTCGTTGATACTGTAGATCTTTCCTCTGGAGGGCATTCTCATGTTAGGATCAGTCAGGAGAAATTCTCCAATTGCCTGAAAGTACAAAAAAAAATTTCAATCATTTGTGCAAATAGGCTATTCCATGTTTTCTGAAGCTAATTTATTTTTGCTCTTCATCTATATATGCATCAATTCTTGAAATATGTTAAAGATTGAAAATCTCTTGCTTGCAAACTTGAAATAATAAATAGAGAGAGTTGAGAAGAAGGCCATATCACAACCCAAAGCGGGTTACTGAAATATTATGTCAGAAATATCACGTAAGAATGTGGTATTGACCACAATATAAATTGGTTAATTGTTATCTGGATTATAACTCTGATCACATCAAGTGAAAGTTCATGGAATTTCTTTCTTAATGAGTTCCGCAAAGGAAACCCACTGTCCCTATTTATTTTGAATTGACCTAAATTTGAATCATTTTTTATGTATCTGATGATGATATGGCCAGCACCAAAAACCATAGTCACTTCAAATAAATAACCAGTGAACAGTATATTTTCTTAGTGCAAATCATTATGTATTGCAAAGACCTTAGATTGTTCAAATGGTAACAATTGAGGGGAAAGTAATAATGAGGTACTCACAGGATCTAAAGTAAAGCCATTGACACCCTGGCCTGTTGACAGTACCATCATTGTGGCACTTCCATAAAGGCCGTAACCAGCTGCAACCATTTCTCTTCCTGGCCTCAAAGCATCTTTGACGGTTGGAGGATCATCATGAGATTTCCTAATTATGATACGGTAAATAAATTATTAAAATATTTTTAATCAAGAAGAATACCCATTCCAACGAGTGTGATTCTTTAGTCTAAAAGCAATTTGACTTAGGATTTTTTTATCCGAAAGCTATAGTTAACAATGAATGCTGAAAAGAATACTTCATTTAGCATGAAAGATTTTTTCAATTATAAATTATTTTATTCCATAATTTTACTGTCTATCAATATAATATTATTATTCAGTGTCAAATATTTTTAATAGTAGTTGATAAGGAATACTTCTACAGAGAATTAGTGCTAATTATGATTTTATTCATGTAATCTGTGTACTCACTTGTAGATGGCAAAAATGGACCCAATAGAGACAAGGCAGTCAATGTTGGAAGATCCATCCAGAGGATCAAAGCACACTATATACTTTCCTTGCCTATCAGTTTCTACCTGTAAAAATCAAATTGGCATTAATTCGTTGTATCCTAATTGTCAAATGAAGAAATTATGAAAAGAATTCAGATTCCCAAAGTCATCTAGGCTAGTTAAGTAGCATATTTATACATCAAAACAAGCATTTCTTGTGGTATAAGACTTGTGTTAAATAAAAGAGAAAGAATTACAAGATGATTTTTACTCATTAATAAAAAATTGCATGAATTTATAGCAGTTTCCATTTGCTCACACAATGCAGAAAACAGTCAAGAAGTTTTTGTTTGAGAAATATCACAAACACTAAGCCAAAGCAGCACAAGGAAAATATCTCGATAGCCAACAATTATTTCAATTTTTAGTCATGAAATTCCAAGAAAAATATAATTACAACAATCATTAAAAGTTTACAGTGAATATCTTCAGAATAAATTAATAATATCTATAGAATTAATTTCCAAACAGATGTTAGGAAATGTAGCTCTCTTTTCTATGCTCTACAATGCAATACATGGAAATGCTGTAATTCTCTAGTAACTATGGTGTGATACGACTTATTATGTGAACATGTGCATCAAATGTCATAGTTGTGGTGCATCTGATAGTGTGTGGTCTTCAAAGAAATTGAATGGAGTAGACATCTGACAGTCTCATCTGATTTGTGTTTATGAATAGTGAATATCAGTATATGCTGCTAAATTGCCCTGTATTATTTATGCTACAATTATCATACTAGTTGAAATTCACATCCTACTAGTGTAATGCTAAAGTTTAGTGAAGTCGGGAACATATTCTTCAATTTTTATTTACTCCTAAGTCTCTGGTATAGGGTATAGTGTTAAGAAATTTGAGATAAGAAGCTGAGAAACTGGATTAAAGAGTTGTTTTTATTATGTTTAATTCCTTTGTTAGATAATCTTCAATGTTGATATTCAAAGGTCATTCTCAAAGTATCTCATCTCTGAGCACTACTGTATCCTATTTTGAAAATTTGGGGTAAACCTCACGAAATACTAAATATTTAAATTTAAGGATACTTAGATATGAATATAGTTTTCAACCATCCTTGCAGATTAAATTGTTTCAATTACTCTTAACAATGCAATGCTAGAGTATTTTTAGAGGCAAAGAATAAAATGAAGTCAATGCATTACTTAAGAAGTTGACCTTCCAAACGTTTCTTCTTGACATCAGAAACTCCCTAGTTGAACTTTGAAATAACCTTTTGGCAGCAACTCACTCTCACTGAGATAACTCTGAATACGTCACTGTCCTAAATATATTTTATGGGAAGGAATTTTTATGCATCCTTCTCAAGATAAAGAATATCATCACAAAATAAATCGAGCGTCATACGAAATTTACTGTGGTAACAATTATTGACCAAAGACTAAGCTCAAATTTATTTCCAGTACTGGAAAATATGAAGATGTATCGTTTACTTGAAATTTGTAATTAGCTTTGTGTCATTACGGATAAATCAGAGGACCAACTATTATTTTACAATGACAAATTTTGAAAGACTAGCTATGGTTTATAATAGTTTGACTAATTAATGCTGTAATAAGACTAAAAATAATAGGCATTATTTCTTTTGCTCTACTGACGTCATTAGTTATGTAATTTAGAATGTTTCTCTCTCTTTTTCCGAATTTACCAACGAGCCGATCCTGTGTTCCAGGCCCTAAGGACTTGGCAAACGGCCTAAGATACCTTTGGCACTATTTAAGATGCGCTACTATAACATTCGCCTAAATGAAATTTTAAATAAATTTCGTTAAATAAGCCACACACGACACAGGCAGAATAAAAGTTGGAATTTATCAAGAGTGTGGCATAACGTAAAAATAGCATATTCATCAGTAAAATGTTGGAGTAAAAAAATCATAACCAAGATACTGTGAGGTCAGTGTAAACGTTCAAGCAAGACCTCTCGTGGGAGCATCGCTATTAAAGATGTTCACCAGCGAAGAAACTTCCCTCTCGGAGAGAAAATATGCTCTAACATAAGCTGCGACACTTCTTAGGTGCAAATCATGCTTGCTAGTCATCGTGAATTGAATGTAAAAACGTGCGGCTAGAGATTTTGCATTTGAATAATAGCCTCACGTATTAGCTCCCACGGAGGATTTCCACATGAGTATGATGCTACCAGTAGCATCACGTAACAAGGAAACCGAACTTAAAAAGTGGCAGTCATACACAAAGCAACAAACCTATGCTAATTCAGATGCACTAAATTAAAAATTTTGCTCTTAAGGTTTAATAGAGGGCCGTCAGAATGACCTCAAATTTTTATTTTAAATTACGCGGAAATAATACTCGGATACGTAATGGATATTGGATATCCCATCGGTAAATAAAAGCATAATTCCCAAATGTAACGATATTGATACTTAGATAGCTCAATCCAAAAATGCTTGAAGATATTTTATGCAAGTTCGAAGTAAGACACTCGAGGAAGTAGAGCAAAACACACAAGAGATAAAGCTTTATAAGGCCGGCGTCAATCGAAGTTATCTCGAGCAAATACGCTCTTATCCTGTGAATGAACTCTATTAGCTAAGAGTAGATTTACAAATAAGGATTGAGAGCTTTGTTAGCTACAGATGTGATGGATTTAGAAATGATTGAGTACCCTTCTAAGCTATAAAGAAATTAAAGAAAGTTCAGTTAGACGGGAATTTCAAGACACATGATCCCACCGAAAGATTGAAAATACTCCCAACATAGAATTATAAAGTACGTATCCCAAGTGTATTGAAAAAATGTTTGCGATGAAACCTCTTGCGTTCCATAGGCGAAATGAAAGAAGAACTACGAGAAAAATAGAGAAGTAGATTTTAGACTGACAAATTTCTAAAAATCTAACGTAATTCTACAAAAGCGAATTACTAGAAATCTAATCTACTTCTAAAAACTATTTATTAACCGTATATATGTACATCAAAGAAAGATAAGGGAAAGAAAATAATGGATTTTACTAATCTATGGTGACTAAGCTAAAATTCATGCAAACATAAATACAAAATAAAAGTACTTCTGAGAATTTTAAATTTCCAACTGTTTCCTCAATTTTTTTAGCATTACATTAATATAAAGATGATTATTATTGCTTCATTGACAATTATGTACTTATTTCGAATTATATCAATTTCATTATTAAATTTTGTACATTCTAATAAAATATTTTACAACAGGCTAATCACTGTAAAAGAAAAAAAACAGCAAGCACAAAAAAAGCTTTATCGGACAGCATCACTACGAATGACGAAACGAATAAGCGTCGATGAACTATATCACCAGCAATGACGAATAAATTCTAACTACGATGATACGATAAATACACGCGTAGAGAAGGTTTTAATCTACGTCATCACGTCCTCAATACTTCAGTACTTCGAGGCTGCGAGTACGTCAATAGCATCTTATAACACCCTTCAATGTCTCCGGCACTTCCTTATCTCCGTTAAAATTGAAATCCCGTTGATAAGGGATTGTAGAAAGGTTCCTATGACGTTCAGATTTTTGAGATTCCTCGAGAAGATCTCGTAATGGTATGACCTTGTAAGCTTAAAAGGAGATAATACAATGGCTAATCACACAGGGACCCGGTCGACCTCGCCCGGTCCAGAAATTTCGACCCTGAGTATCAACAAGTGCATGAATTCCTACGATTCCTACCAACAGCACTTCGTTACACGTATGAACCCTCAGCGTAACACGAATCAATTTTAAATCCACATAAAACGTCCAAAAAAGCAATAGGGTGCGTTTAAAACCGCATAAAACATCTCGGAAAGCAATAGCGAGCCCTCCTAAGTCTCTTCTGTTAGAGGTTTGCATCGAATGCAAGAACAGGACAATCAAAAAATGGGAATAAGGAAGCCCAAAGTATCTAGGTTCGCGATGTATATTGAAACCTTATCTTAAAATCATAAGATAAATGTACGTGGGTCCAAATATTTCATTCATAGAAAGATTTCTATAATCCCGTCAGTATGACACTTGTTTACGTTTTAATATTTCGTTAATGAGTTGGATGGATGAAGTGACTTTGTCTCAATCTCGCCCGAATAAAGATTAGTTATTACTATTATAGTACGTGAATTCGTCCCAGAATAATCAGCTTTTTCCGAATGTAATAAAAGCAAATAAAACGAGTTCCCCATCTTTATATACTGTCGGACTAAATCTAGACGCCTCTGACTACAGCTCGAAGGAAAGAATCATTTTCAGTTTTTACGAGCCTAATTCCATTACGCATGTATAAGTTCTCGTCCTTGGAAAAATACTTCCGCATCAATGCTCACCTCTGATAAACTGGTCGAAAGCAAATTTATGCGAGACTCTCAATCCTTGTAAGACATTTTCAGCAGCACAACCGGTTCAAAGTGAAACCAAGCTTAAAAAAAATAAGTACCGAAATTCTACTGATGATATTTGCGAATAAGCATCCTCAATAACCTGGAAAAAATCGAAAGAAAGCTAACCTGCAAAGGGAAAGAAACTAAATATATACAAACTCGTTGCGAATGGCCTATCATGGAAATACTTGTTAAACGAAAATTATACATCAATCTTCCGTAAATTTAATTCCCGAGTAATGTTCGAAAGCTTTAATTGCAATTTAATAAGTGATTCGCTGCTAATTCGACGACCGACCAGGAAAATTTAAGATTTTATTGTTAGTAGTGAGAAAATTAGCGTATGTGAACGTTGCAGGCACGCAAACTTGCCCTGGCGATAACAGTGAGATACAATAACAAAATGAAATGCCAAAGTTAAGCGTGGAAAAACATCTCACGCAGAAGAGAAATTTTCTCAAAACAGAACAGCGAAGAGATTCATGCAAACAAAATACGCTTTCTCATTGTTACTCCTGCCACTCGAAAGCGTACTTGGATTCCTGTAATGTAAAGTAGACCATGCTATTTACAAGGCGACGCTTAGCATTGCTACCGCGGCATACTTACAAGAAAAACCAAAATAGCACGCATACATTCATCTCAATTTTCACGTATCGCAATCGTAAAATACAAATGCTAAGCTACGTAATATCGATAGACACACAGCGCCAAGTATAGACAATGCATCTAACATTTTCTAATCACTCATGCAAAGTACATAAACGAGTGACAATTGTTTATTCCGATTCAGTTTTACCTGAACGCACGTAGTGTCCGAAGGTCTGGTAATCTAGGCGTGGAAATGACGAAGAATAAGATTATTATAGATACTAAAAATAAAGAGCAAACAGAAATTATTCATCGGCTAAATATATTGTTGCGCATTGTAAAAAAATTCACGCTTTGTGAAAAAATATTATTTTTCAGAATTATATCATCTTTTTTTATACCCTAACTGTGAGTGAAAGGCAATACGATGCATGTGGCGCAACTTTCAATTCAACCAATAGCATCATAATATTCTTTTGAGTACGCTTCTAAAGATAAAGTTTACCTCGATGCAAGTGTCATTTTCTTCGCTGACAAGCAAACAGGTGGTGAATGAAGAGCGAAGCATGTTGATAAAAAGATCATTTGACAAAACATCGAGTTTTTTCACTTCCTCCCCCTGTACGTTCGTGGACCCTGCAATGCCGAACCTAATTTAACGAAAACGAAACATTATGAAAGGATTATTAACCCAAAAGAGATTATTTACGTAAATTATTAGTTTCCATTACCCTAGTAGGCACCCTTTACCTTCTCGACCTTTTACCCTTGAGCGAAGCCCTTGCTTTTATTAGGATATTGAGTTTTTAAACGTTCGTGTTCGAGTATCCCTAAAACGCGCAGGGCTTCGCCCAAGGATAAAAGGTCAAGGGTCTAAGGGTACACAAAAAAGATGGAAACCATTATTTTTTTATTTCCAAAAAATAGCTCGGTCGCGATGTATTGGAAGTAAAATGAACTTTGAATAAACATAAAACTAACAAATTTACAGAAATCATTGACAGTGAAGACAATACTTACAACTTGGCTATTCCCGCTTTCCTCACCGCGGAGCTTACGGCCTTCACGGCAGACTGTATACTATTTAATAACTGAGTCAAATCACCAGTTGCTGTCGGTACTTTTCTTTGTTCTTGAAGTACAAATCTCGTCAGCGTCATGCAATTGGTGTCTATTCCTTGCCCGGTGGAAGTCATGTTGAGGGCTTAAGAATAACTCAGGGAATGCACCGGACCTTCCTCCAACACCACTGGTTGCCGGAATCGACGTGACAACACTTGGGTGTTCACATTTAAACCTATCGACCCTCAAGGTCAAATATCCCTTTCAAAACTTCAGGGAAGATAAAACGCCTCTAAACGACAACAGAGTAGTGGTGGCAGTCTCCAGAACTAAAACTACGCGTCAAATCAAGAAAGGGGAGCAAGAAATGTTTCTTCAAGTTAATAAAGTATTCCCATTCTCCGCTAACAATATGTGCTGCAAAATCGTAAATTTTTAACCCTTATATTAAATTATCAAGCTCTAATATGCTATTTATTCATACCACTCAATAAAAATGTATTATTTCCATCAATTGAAGTACAGAAGGAACAGTGCCTATTATTGTCTTTCATTGCCAAAAGAATTTGCAGTACCCGTAAATTTGCAGTAACAGTTGTTTGAATTCAAGGTTTTTCGACTGATTTCTTTGGAATACTAGTAGAAATGCTGCCATTAGTAAATAATGGAGAATTAATACAAAATATCTGAAATGTGCGGGGCGACGCTGTTTTTGCGAAACGTTACCGCTAAGATTAGGAGGGAGTTGGTGATTCACAAAATGAAATTAATTTAATATTCTTTTCTTTTCATATCGAAGAACAGCCACGTCTGCGAACTGAATGCCGAAAATATGATGTAGAAGAACTTTCCAAAATTCTATTACTTCAAATATGCCACCTCTGATATTCAGAAGCGGTCGCTAGAGCACGCTAGCTACTAATGAGAGGGTTGCTACTCCGATACACTGATGGTTCTACCGGTCTACCTGAGAATCTTATATGTGCATCTGTGATTTGTTTACATTCCGGCCGAGACGTTTTAAGTTTCGTCTCGAATTTTATATTTTGATCATTTGTTTGTTGGAATAATTTTTATGAAATAACCTTTCACTATAAAATAAATATTTCTCCGAAACTGGATATAATTTAGTGTCGCATATTTACCCAGCATTCTTATAAACTACTCTTTGCGCTGACTTTTCTGTCAACATAATATTCCATGTCTTGTAATTACGCGGACGGCCTTTCTCCTTATGAACACAAGGGAGTGTTGGGATTACCAGAGGTAGCGTCTTGAATACATTTTTCTAGAAATATAGTCATTCATTCAAGATCCGTGTTTATATGGTTTCCTTCATTTAGAAATTCGACACAAAAGAAGAGGTCGAAAGGAAAGTTTCACAGTTGGCGGAATGGGTGAAAGAAGCCAAGCATGTAGTTGTGCACACGGGTGCTGGAATAAGTACTTCAGCTGGGATACCTGATTTCCGTGGGCCTAATGGTGTATGGACACTTGAAAATTTAGGCATGAAGCCAGACATAAATATTTCATTCGATGATGCTATGCCCACGTACACTCACATGGCTCTTGCCAAACTAGCTGCAAATGGTATTAAAGTCATCCTCAATTTCATATTAAAGTCATCACAATTTATTTTACCTGTGCTCTATTTCTTCTATTAACCGAATGTATTTTCCAGGAAAAGTTCGTTACATTATCAGTCAGAATATTGATGGATTGCATTTGAGGTCAGGATTACCAAGATCATTCCTATCCGAACTTCATGGAAACATGTTTGTTGATGAATGTGATAAGTGTGAAAGGTAAGGTAGTGAAACTGGATTATACATGTAATATTAAGAAATCATACGCTTTTTTCGATGAATTACAGATATCCTCTGTGAGTAGTACATTTTACAATGTAAGTAAAAGATATTAAATTTAAATTCGCTCATTACTTGCTGTATGCTCAGTTCAATCAGAATCATTTAATTATTATTTAAAATTCATTGTTATAGGACTAATTATTTTGGTCATAAATGAGCTTTAAAACCCCTAACTAACATAAACTTAATTCCTATGATAGGAAGTTGTATGAGAATTTGATGAAAACATAAATGATTTTCAGTATAGTAATTTCAAGCTCTGTGACTCATTTGTTTAGACAAATCAGAGGTTTCTTGCTCTATTTTTTGTATCACATTTAAATCATGATATGCATCATTGGATCAGCTCTAATATAAATTTATGACTACTGTCGTTTTACTCTTAATTCCAGGCAGTATGTGCGAAATAAAGCTACTAAAAGTGTTGGACAAAAACGTCAAGGTGTAAACTGCCCAATGGGTTCATCTACAGCAAAGAGGCCATGCCGAGGACATTTGTGTGATACAATTCTTGATTGGGAAGCACATTTACCTGAGAAAGATCTCCAGATGGCTGAATACCATTCAAGGTATTTATTCTTATTATTTCGATTGAAATGATTTTACATGAAGTGTATCTGTCTGTGCATTATTGATTACATCTATAATTCTTTTATTCAAATTTTGAAAATCCATGCTAAAAGCTCTTTAAGTGGAGCGATGAAAGTTTGTACGGTTTGTTTACGGCCTTTTGAAGCTGAATTTTAGATACTTTAATATTTAATTTATGGAAAATTTTGAAAGATTCTTTGTTGCATGCAGTGTGATGTTCTTTGGTAGTCAAGCTTAACGCAGATTAAAGTTACTGAAATTAATGTTTCATTCATAAATCCTGAGCTAAAGCTTTGATGCATATTTTGCATCCTATTTAGGAAAAGTTTCATTCTGCAAGTATCACTCCAATCAGTTTTAAGTCTTGAAAGTATGGTTTATTTTATTTTCATAAAAAGTATCATATGGATTGCTGAAGGTTGTGTTGGTGATTCGTCTTAGTTCTCCCTGATTTTGTGATAAAAAATAATCCCCTCAAAGGTTAAGATCAAATATTTGTAACTATCCCAATTCAAACATTTTAAATAAATTTCATTACATGATCATGATCCTCGAGGAAACAGCCGCTTCTTAAGAATGCTTTTTTACTGAACCCTCCATATCTCTCTTAGTTTAAACTTGAGTAGATGGAAGGATGATCTCTAAATTTGTACATATATTAGTGGATAAAGAGATTGTAAAGATTATTGACTTCAAAACTTCAGCGTTGTCTACCTCATTTTTTGAAGGGCATAAGGCAAATATTTTTTGTATTTCTCTTGTATCATATCATATTTCTGTTTTATTCTTTAGGGTCGCTGACCTGAATATAGCTCTTGGAACTACATTACAAATTGTTCCTAGTGGAAATTTACCTACGTATGCCAAGAAGCATGGCGGTCGATTTGTTATTTGTAACCTTCAACCAACTAAGCATGTATGTATTTATGATTTTGCCTCAATTATTCTTAAGCTCTACTCATAATCTGTCTTTTGATGTGTCCCTTTTCAAATTGTCTGACTTGAGTATACATTGAGTATGCCCCTATAGGGAAGAAATAAATATCAGTCATTGAAATCAGAAATAAACGAAAGTTTAAACATTATAAAAGGAGAACTTCATAAAATATGAAGACCCCTTTACCCCTTTTTTATATACTGTCTTTTTATTTTAGATTTAATAACACTTAAAATATTAATTTACCATGCAATGCTATAATTCACATCAAACATTTAGATCATCATGCAAAAATGGTTAGTGAATAATTTGGAATGATATAATTTTGATTTTCATAATCAATTTCTTTATTTTGTATTCTTCAAGTAAAAGTGTTCATCGAAGGATGTAAATATTCAGAAGTGCTGTAGGTAATATATGAAAATTTTGATATATAGAGTTTTATTGTTTCCTAATGTAATGAATTTGCTTTTTTCTAGGATAAGAAGGCTGATCTCATAATTAATTACTATGTAGATGATGTAATGAAGGTATTGATGAGTAAATTGGGGATCACTCCCGATGCGTACAACCCCAAGAAAGATCCTTCGAAAAAGGATTTCTCCAACTGTAACCCAATGGAATGGACAATTTCATCGAGACAAGTTAAAATTATGCTTAACATGTACGAAAGTTTCCGCAAAAAACATGCGGAGAAACGGAAAGTGAGTGACAAAGTGAGCAAACAAAATAGCTGTGATAAAACAAAGGTCAAAGAGGAAGGTGAAGACTTAGTGAAGGAAGAGCCAGAACTCAAAGTGCCGAAAACCGAAGTCGCAGAAGTGGAAAAAGAGCCAGAACTCAAAGTGCCAAAAACCGAAGCCGTAGAACTGAAAGAAGAAAAACCTGCTGAACTATGTAATGGAGAAGATACAGAAAACGTTTCTTCAGACCTGCCTCCAAGTTGACCTTTCAAGAGTCTTTAAAAACTTATCTCAAAAATAATTCTGCTCATGTTCGTAAAATTTTCCCTCAAATCAAGTAATAACTCTTAAATCAAACATATTTAATTTTTTTAAATAAATATTTCCTCGGTAGGATTGTATTCTTCACCCATTTTATTTTTCTATCAAATTTTACCTTCATTTGATGTTTTATCAAAGCTAATCATGTTTTGTTTTTGTATCAATACATCGGGTGTTTTTTCAAATTTTTAGTTGTGTTTGAAACAGTTCACCATCTTGCGATGTCCAACCATAAGAGGATTCAATGGATGACAATTGTTTTCATTTTGTCGCCATGTAATTTATTTTATTTTCTACCAGCCTGCACATGCCTATTTTCTATTTTGACCATGACGATGCCAATATTTTGTTTATCCTGATCTTAGATTTCAGTACAAAGTTATTAATATTTATTTTCTAAAGGGTGGTCAATATAATTGTTAAATTATTTTACTATTTTTATAAAGCTTGTCTTTCTGCGTTGAAAGTAGAAGAATCAATATCTGTAATGAAATTTATTTGCTAAGCAATTGCATTTTTGTTAATATCTCATGAAAAGATTGAACTCTGTTATCTGAATGTTAATAAAAATGACATTGGAAGAAAAAATACCTGAAAGATTATTTTAATGTTCGTCCTGCCTTTTTGCTCATGCTTTGTAACTTCGATTTTTAAAATGAGGGATTGATGTGCAAAGATCGTCAACAAGTTAGTGCAGGGCTCCCGGATAGTCATGTGGACAGCGCGTTCGCCTTTGGCGAAAGCGGTCCCGGGTTCGATTCCCGGTGGGAGCCAATGTGCAAAATGACCTAAGCTGTCGAAGCACTTTTAACAATACTACTACAAGTTAGTGCATTCATGTAGCTCATATTGTATACATAGATAACACATCAGGGTTAGATAGCTATGAAATCTATTTGAAGGAGAAGTCTACCATTTAGGCGAATTTAGATTAATTTAATTATTCCGAATTAGCAGGACTTAAAATTAAGTGCTAAGAATTTACACTTTCAATCTGGTTGGGATTTGATGGAAAGAAAGACTTAAACGTCTTAATCACTTCTATAATTACCGAGGTTAGATTAATCTTGATACCTCGGACAAGGAAGTTGTTTTTTATTTACCCGGTTGCTAAAAAGCATCAAAATATATTTCTGATGCTTCTCATTTTGGCTAATTATTAATAGTTTAAGCTACAAGGGTGGTCCGTGGTCCAGAAAATTAGGTTACAATTTCAGTTAAAAATCAAACGGATCATACATTTTTATGATATTTATAGAAATTGTAACTCAGATATATATGTATTTTTCAACTTATCTCCAGATATATTTTAGGCATGGTACCAGCTTTTATAAAACAGTACCCAAGACCTGCTGCTTCGCCTCATACAATTCGTTTAAAAGTGGCTTAACAAATAATCTTCTGGGCAACCCATATAGTTTTTGCAGTTTCTCTTTTATTTTATGATTTGAACTGCATTTCAGGCAAATGCAGATAATTCAAGAATAAGCCACTGTCATTAAATAAATACATATTTGATGAAGATAGATGAAGAGTTTTAATCTTTAGGTTTTAGATTGAAGCCTCCTCTCAAATTTGAACAAAGGTTTTTATTTAAACATATTTTCATATACATAGCATATAATTCATCTTAATTGCAGGAGTTGTATATCATGCTGGTGCATAGACTTTCTGCAGCCTATCAAATTCTTGCTCTTTCTGAGTGTAATCCACCACAAATGGATGCTCTGTATTGGAATCCTTCAGCTGACTCAGATATCGGTTGGAAACCTGTAAGATAGAAGTAACTCTTGATAAAACTGATTGAATCAGAACTACAATCTATCTCATTTGCATATCTTACAAATAAGTGATTTGAGAGTATGAGCCAATGGCACCAATTTGTTTTTAAGGAAAGCTAGAATAAATATTGCCACAGAGTGAAGAAAGATACGTTTCCATACTTGGATATTGCCCATTCTAGGAAAATTCACATTCACAAATGATATCAGAATAAGAACAGGAATAGTCAAGGAAGCAAGGAAACAAAATAAAAGATGATGGGCAATTACAAATACACTAATATATAATAATAACAATAATGCCGTCTTATTTTTTGGTCGAATTTTAGCCTTGGAAGGCTATTCCTCCAATTAACCCCTTTTCTTAATTTTATTCCTTTTTTTTATATTATTAATATCACACATACACAACATACACAGACAACCATTCCCTAACCGAAAACATCCGATTAGCCGGGATTCGAACCCGGGACCGTGAGGTTGGAGCGTAAACGCGCTAGCACGTTAACCACTCCGCCACCACGGCCGGTCATATATATAAGTAAGTCCTTGTCCAATGTTGCAATAAAAATGCAAAATTGACCTGACAAAAATGACAACCTGAGATATTGGAATTTTTATAGAGATATAAGCTTTCACCCTTTTAAGCTGACAGTTTCTTATACCTGGGTTGATTATTAAAATTATTTTAATTTCATTGCAGCATTGAAATTTCTAATTGTCAAAGGTTTTTATGTATTGATTTTTAAGAAATATCTTCTATTTAGTAGAAATAATTTGTCCATATATCTGCAATGATCATATGCTCGTACAAGGTAATAAATACTTACGCTGATTAATAAATACATTATTCATAGTGTATGTAATTACCTCAGGAGGTTTACCCATGTGCTGAGATAGAACCATCATGTTTATGAGAGTACTGGGGTCATTGCTGTCCTTGTCATTTGCTTCCTGAAGAGCTGCTTCAGCTTCCTTATACTTTCCTTGGCCAATAAAACAAGTTGCTTGGCCATTTAACAGCAATGGTGTGGAGGCATACTTATCAATCATTTCTTGGAATATATAAAATGCATCTTGGAATTTTTCCCCACCCTATAAGACAAATTTGGGGTAAGAAACTTTGTCAAAAGGAATACACTTGAAATTAATATGGGTCTCAAAGAAAATTGCCTTATAATTGGTGAGATTCTTCAACTTATTCGAAAAAACAAATGAAAATAGATTATAAATGAAAGATTGCATTTCAGCTTTTTCTTGTATAGAATTCATTATATTTTGCCCACTGGGCTGAATTCTGTAAACAAAGCTAACAAAAACAGTAATAACAATAATATATCCAAAAATTCCATGAAATATTTTAGCATGTTAATGTACTCAGTAGTTCTGACTGGGGAAATATCAATTAGTGGTAATATCTAATAAATCACGGAATTATCTTCCTTCCAGTGAGATAAAAACTGTATTAAAATTCATATTTTTACTTTCATTAAAAGATGTGCTTAAAGAAACATAATTTCTGTATGGTTCAGAATTCGCTTACTCCTGTAGTTGCAAAATAATCACCTTGTTTACTACTAATGATGCATGACATTATTTAAATTTCAATACAGAATCAAAATCTCAGTGATATCCTTCCATTGTCATCATATATACATTAAAGGTTCTTACCATAGCAATATTAACCCAAGCCTGAGCCATTTGTGTTATGGTTGCGTCATCATCCTTTTCTTGCATAGATTTCAATTCTTTCCGTGCTAAATCAACTCGATCCATTTTCAAGTAAATTTGCACTTGGAATGCTAGACTGTGAATAGGATTGGATGAAACATTAACAGCAAGAGGATACTACACAATCAAGGAATAGAGATTGATAGTTTGAGGCTGTTTACATTTTTTGAAGTAATATATACTACAACTATATCATATTTTTATAATTATTCGAACTCTACTTGTACTTATATTATGTCAACATTCTTTTACTACAAGAAAAAATGTTCTCTCCTTAAAGTGAAAGGCTTCCATTAGAATTGAAAGCTCTCCTCAACACTAAATATTCTTAGGAATGACAGGGTAGGTTTCTTACCACGCGATATGCTCTGACTGGTGAAGAACTCTTAAAGCAGATTCAAAATTCTGTTCATGGTAGTAAATGGCTGCAGCAGTTAATAGAAAAATATGGTCACCAAAATTCAAATTGCCAGAAACTTTCTTGTCAAGGGAATTGACAATTTCAGCCCTGGAAAGATTTTTATCGATATGATTTCACACACTGCAAGATGCACTCATAAGAAAGTTAAATCGCAGAGCATTAAGTCAACAAAACACTGAACAACTCTACCTTGCAGAGGGATTGGAAAAATACTGGGCCAAGAGTTTAATAGACTGCAATTCAGCCGCTGCGGCTCCATGAATCTCATCTAAGACTACACGATACTTTCTTTGGGCGATATAAGATGCATACAAATAAATATCCCTTTGTAGCTGTGCTTCTGGAGAAGACACCTAAAAGTAATATTGTCAGTAACGAAAAACATTCATCGCTATTAAAGTTTAAAGACCATTAAAGCGTTTACCTTGAGATTCTGGGCGTCATTTATACATTGCTGATAATTTCCAATACAAAAGGAGTTCTTTACATCAAATAATTCATCAACCTCCCCTTGCTGACGTGCCATTTTATCGGCTGTGATTTGTTACGTCTGTTGCGCTTGTCGTACTTCATTCCTTACGTCTTTTCAACATGAAAGAGCACGAAGAGTTGTCAAAGAAAGTTTTCAGTTCAAATACACAATAATTTTTTATTTCGCGTGGAGAGAAACGTCATTGAAGCCCACCTTTTTTCTGAAGATAGAGCTGCCTGTGAGTTTTTCCCTCATGATTATGAATACGTTTTTACAGTTGTTTCATTCAAATACAGTTTTGATGAGTACTTTGTGTACTTTGCAGGAAAGTCGAAGGAAATGGATATTACAAACCTTTTCAAAGCTTGTGTAAAAACTATACGCACCAGAAACAAAGCTTTCGGTTTAACTTCGGAGCCTGACAAAAATAGGATCCTTGCCCCTCGTACCACCAAAAATGAATTCACCGTCAAAGCTCGAGAGGTGTTGAGGAATATAACATGTTTAAAAGATTTTTTACTGGAAAACAGGAAAGCTTATTTAAATTTTGCTGGCCACTTGTCTGATCAGCCACAGATGACAGATGCAGAAAGGAATAAGATAGACATAGGAGCTCAATCCATCATGAGTTCTTGTTCTCGTTTAATTCAAGACTTCAAGAAAGAAACTTCGAAGATGAAAGATTCGCCTCAAATTGTTGAGCACCGGCAAGCAGTTCTTGACATTCTCGAGAGTTACCTGAAGGCTGTATGTAAAATTTATTCGGAACAGAAAGCAATAAGGGTTAAAAGAACTATAGATTTGAAGAAATTATCTAAATTAGAGCTTGACAAACCTTTAGCGCGTAAAATGTCTCTACCTGGCTCGCCATCGCATGATGTGAAATCTAAATCGGAATCTTCTTTAATCGAGTCTATAGAAGTCAAGTCAATCACGAGGAGTTCCATGAAAAACAGCGAAGTGAATGAAAGTAGTTCCTCGTTCTGTGAGGACGATCACTTATCTCAAGAAGAGATTCAAATGTACGAGTTGGAAAACGAGCATTTATTGAACGAGCTAAATAGTATGACTGAGGAAGTAAAGCAAGTAGAAAGCAAAGTTGTGCAAATCGCAGAGCTTCAGGAGATATTCACTGAGAAGGTTCTTCAGCAAGAAGTAGAAATTGATAGGATTTCGAACACTGTAGTGGGAACATCAGAAAACGTCAAAGATGCGAACGAACAAATTAGGAAGGCAATTCAAGGGAATGCAGATCTTCGTGCATGGATATTATTTTTCCTGTTGGTTATGTCATTTTCTTTGTTATTTTTAGATTGGTATAATGAATGAAATGGAAATAGTTATGATTAAGTACAGATTATATATAAATGTTCGTGAAATTTTTAATTGTTATTGCTGTTAATAATTTTATGTGTGATATTTTTTTATAAATATGCTGCTTTTATCTTTTTCGAAAGAATCCTATCATTATTGATTGAAATCGGTTGCTTTACTACCATAGTAAAGTGAGAATAATTTTTTGGGCACAATCTTATAATTGAAGACTTAGGATTTTTCATAGCAAAAGTTCATAATTTAATATAAAATGTCATCTACGTATTCCATAATAGTCTTTCTTGTGGAAATTTCCATATTTGACATAGGGTGTTTAAATTTGGCTTTGATGTCATGTAACATTGTATCCAACAATGTCTTCAACAGGAAATTTATTGCAGCATTTAATGTGTGCAGTATTGTCTTTATATCTTCTATGTTTTCTGAATGTATGGTCTCTTTATGCTTAGGTCCTGTGAAAGCTTACAGCACTTGTGCAGAGGGCTAATGCTGGTTTGTGTAAGTCAGTAGGTTTTCAGTTAAAGAAACGGATTGCTGTTGCATTGCTCTCATTGGACATATCTTAATTCAGAGGCATACTACTTCATTCTGCACAGCCAGGTGTTATAATCTTCTATTGTACCAATAATATGTTGATGTTTATTATTGACTGAGCTGTTCTCATAATACTACCATAAGGAAAAGCTTTTCTGTGTGATACACCAGCAAACTTAGCTCTTAAATAAATGTCAAACCTATAACACCACGAGATGTCAATAAAGATTTTATCCAAATTGGTTAAAGCTTAATCAATACTGTTTGATTTACTCTTAAAGTACATTGTAAAATTTTGACAAGATGTGTGAGGACTGTTCATGCTACCATATCCTGAGAAATGGAATATATTCCTTTGGTACAGGAGAGAGAAAAATGTATCTTTCATTTACTTTTGTCAGTCTCAATCATGGCTGTAATGAAATGAAAGCCATTAAGGTATGAGTGGATAATTGCACTGATCAAGGTATCTCCTTATTGACTGACTAGAAAAGTTTTACTTGTAGATTTGTTTTGGTTCACTTGCATAGACATGTTCTGCTTATAAGATTCTTTCTCAGTGAGGAAAGCAAGGGAAACCTCACTCCTCATCCTGCCTAGCAAACCTTATTCCTCTCTGCAAGCTCTTTGTACCTTAAGTCAGAGAGGGTGAGACATCAACTGGCTTTTGGACCAAATATTTTACAGATGTGAGTTGAGGAAATAATTTTTATTATATATCTATTTAATTGCTTAATTCATTTATTCTTCTGAAGTCTAAATCGATTTATATCAATGAGTTACCTTTTGTAAATGAAGTGAATCAATTCTGCTCATCCTTGGAAAGATTGTTAATTGGTTTTACCCCAACCATCAATGAGTGGCTAATATTCTTTGTTCTGCTAGCAAAAGCATTCATGATTACTAAAGATGAACATGTCCCTTACATTTCAGATATCTATTATTGCTTGCTTGTATGAGTGAGGAATGACTTCAGGAGCATTTCTGTTTGTAAATTTGAATATCAAAATTTAATGTGGGAATATTTTTAAATATTACAAACCATATACTACGTTGGGAAGGTAATAGGTGACATTGCACAACCTTTTTGTGGTAAATCACCTGTTACCTTTCCTTGGTATTCTGAAGGGGATTTCCTTTCCACCTCTTTGTATGACTGGTTCCCGTAAGGATGTTGGCAGTGGAAGATGCTGCTTAGTCGAACAAAACCACAACTGCCCTTGCCTACTAAGCCCCCCAAAGGGCATGTTTAAATTTTCCAGCTCAATAGCTCATTTGACTAGCAATCCTTGTCAGACATTTTTCATGTTTGTTCTTCCTCTGAACTAATTATCTTAGTTACCCAAATTATCTCTTTGAAAATAGAATATAAGTTATAACAGGGTGAAGAAGAACTAACTTTTACAAATACCACAAAATGAAATTTATTATACGACCATGGTTTCGATGCGTCCTATCATCGTCAGGTAGTTCAAAATTGTTTTTACAGAGTATATATACAAGCAAAGGAAAAGGGGGTGGGAAAACCATGGAGGGGAGAGGAAGGGTTAAGAGATACTTGGAGCAAAGGATGAGGATGATTCATTGAGGATGGAAATGTTGGGGGTGGGCCTCACCACTCCCAACATTCCCATCCTCAATGAATATCTTTTCCCCTTTACTTCTCCAATCCTCTCTTCTGTCACAAAAGCTCTCCCTCCTCCACCCAACGTCACTTCCTTTGCTCCAAGTATCTCTTAACCCTTCCTCTCCCCTCCATGGTTTTCCCACCCCCTTTACCTTAGCTTGTATATATACTCTGTCTGTCTCTGTTTCTTCACCCTGTTATTATGGAGCGATACCACCAAGTCAAGGCCGAAGTTGTTGATGCTAGAATATAAGTTGTTTGTCATATAAAGTTGCTGGGAATGTTTTAACTGATAATTACATTTAAAGTTTTTGGAAGACTCATCCTTTCAAAGGGATATTTATAAAACTAAATTGAGTTCAGCATTAATCCACAGCTATCTTTAATGGAGGTTAGCTTATATATAGGATTTTCTTGTAGGTTTTCAATATGCTAGAATGATTATATCAGTTAGTTCGGCTTTTTCTCAAGAATGGCTCTCTCTCTCTGCTGAACGCTTATAAGATTTTCCAGTGCAACCTACCTGGACCTATTATCTACATCATTTTATAGACCGAAAATCATTTAAATTAACTGTATTTCTCTTGTCTTCTTTAGTCTGTATTTTCTTGCTTCTTATTACTTTCTGCTCTTGTCCACGATGACTAATTTTGCAGGAAGAAAACAGGTTGTCAGATACCTTAGAGGATGATCATCCAAGTATATGCAAAAACTTAAGAAGTTATAAAAATGATTTGCCAAATCTTGATTTCCAGAAAATAAAGTGGTAAATTTTCAGGTGTCTGTTTAAAGGTTTGGTATGAGAATCATATTTTGGCTTACAAAAAAACTTTCAACTGACGAATTATCTTCATTCGCCATAGGTATTATAGTTCCCCTTAGAATTTAACTTGGACGCACCAAAGGAGGTCATCGGAAAACCTCAAGAGTGACATTTTCATTGATCCTACTGTATTTCTAATATCTATTTTTTGTGATTTTAGAACATGCCCTGCATCTGTTTAAGATGAAAAAGTATAATTAGACTTAAATAAATTTCTTTCATATGAATTTAAATAAATAAGAAG
Organism: Sympetrum striolatum; assembly: GCA_947579665.1. Taxonomy (NCBI): domain Eukaryota; kingdom Metazoa; phylum Arthropoda; class Insecta; order Odonata; family Libellulidae; genus Sympetrum; species Sympetrum striolatum. The sequence continues at coordinate 69,439,095 of OX388348.1, forward strand.
TACCCAGGTGTTTCGGAAGGACTCCACTTGGAATTCTACGTTACTAGTGCTGCTGGCTCTAACTGGTCCTAATTAACATGAGCTAAGGACTGTAGCAGGGGCAAAAGATGAATCTGTACCATATTTTAGGTAAATTATATGGATAGTTTTATATAATGAGATATAGAAATGTAAAAACTTTCATGAATAGGAGTATTTGGAAAGTATTGTTTACTTTTACTGTTGTTAAAATAAATAAAACCACAAGATATACAAGAAGAGAAAACTAGTGACTTGGCTGGGACTCGAACCCAGGTCTCCCACTTTCCAGTGACACCTGCCTGGAAAGTGGGAGACCTGGGTTAGAGTCCCAGCAAAGTCATTATTTTTCTCTTCTTGTATAACCTTGGGTTAAGTCGCCCGCTTTCCTGTACTAAGTCAAACTTCATTTCCATCATTCGATAAAATATAGTTTAAAAAACCCAAAAAGCCTATTTAGAGTAATTACTGCAACAAAAAGTTGAGAAATAAAAGAAAAATGCAGAAGTCCCCCAAAAGCCCAGCTTGGTAAAAATCATTGACAACCTAGGCTTACCAAGTTTAAGTTTATCCTAGCTTAGAGCATCAAATGCAAAAAACTCATCCATGAAGTAACATTAAATGTAATTATCCATTTAAATATTTGTGGAAAGAAAGGTGATTAAACCATGTCTATAGAAGTAGGGGAAGTACTACGTTAAAATTGTATTTCATCAAAATGAATGTTTCCATTATGTCACCTATATAGTATGGGAAATTTCAACTCAAACAATATATAATTCAAAGCATTGTTTAAAAAACTTCAACATGTTTATTGATGTAAACCAAAATGCGCATCTAAAATATATATGTATGTTAATTGGGTATAACAATGTCATGGACTTCAAAACCTTATTTATACATAAAGAGTTTTCATTTCAATCGGAATGTACATAATCGTATTTATAGGAAGGGTGGGCATCAAACGGCCTCATTTTTCCATGTATCAGGCTCTGCTGGACCCAATAAGTAGACACCATTGGAATCCCTGCTTCATTTGCTCGAGCCACAATGCCCTCGGGGCATTTGAGATCAGTGACCACTACTCTTACATATGAAATATCTGTAAGAAGATAGAAAAATCATCACTTTTATACCTGCTCTAATACACCATGTTTTCTTAAAGCTGAGTAGTTCAAGAATATCACTGTAGAATAATAGATTCACAAAATCATAAACTGGCATGTAAACTTCTTTTGATAACAACAACTTACAATAAATATTAAAATATAAAGGCTGAATGATTTTGCCTTAATTCCTTCAAAAATTAAATTCAACTAGATTCAAATGAAAACATCCCTTTTTCTGATTCCATGACCACTGAAGTTTTTGATTTTTAGTGACATGACAACAAGGAGAACAAATAGTGAAAATATAAATTTATTTTTGAAATAGACATGCTAATAATTTAATCTCAGAATGAAATGACTTATCCTCAAAGTTTTTCGAACAATACCAGTAGTCAAATTAATTACAAAACTAGAATTCTTGAATGTATTACAGCTCTTTCAAGTTATTTGCAAGGACATACTGATGCATTTCTCATATTCAAGCATACCTTCATAAGGAGACATCGTCTTAGTCGACAACTTCCTTACATTAGCACCAGCCATGGTGAGAACTCTTTTCCAGAATTCCAAAAATTTGTTCCCGGAATCGCTTGCCAGGACTATCTCCATGTCCTTTAAAGACCGACTAGACCTTTCATGCCATTCCACGTGCTTAGTCCTCTCTGGGGACCAACCAGCAGGCAACAAGTTTTCCATCCACGGTATTAACTCACCCTGAAGCATTGAGTTTAAATGAAAATATAATAGGACAGGATAGTTTAAATCTTCAAAGGAGAATTTTATCACAATTTTACCCTGACTGAAATCTTGAAATGGCTAGGTAGTCAAATTTCAGAATAACCTAATACTTGTATAATTCAAAATCATGCTTAATTAGATTTTTTTAAACCTTAATAAGATAATATCACCTGAAAATTTCCCAATACACATTTGGGAACATTAAAATGCCATTGAAAGTTGCAATAATGCAAGTGATTATATTTTCCTGTAATTAAATCAACTAGAATCATATGTTATTACTGAAAGTCAGAAAAATTGGAGACTTTTTTGAGATACTGTAAATGTACTTTTTGACAATTTACATAGTTAACAATATGGTAGATATAATTTAATGTTTTATAATTTACAATTGTTTGTTTTTCAATTAAAAAATTGAAACAAAACAGGATAGCTACAGATTTTTTAAATTGAATATAAATTGTTTTACAAATGATGGAAATGAAGTAAAAAACCATAAATTTGTTAGCTATAATTATGATAAAGTGTGTTTTTTCACCCCCTCAAAGATATTTCTTTAATAATAATTTTAGGATAATTCAAAGTTTTTAACCTTTCCTTCAGGTTTTTAACATTATCAAAGTTCTACTGCGTCTTACTTTCTGTGGATGTAATATGAACTAGAATGTATCCCTCAGAAATTATTATTTTAAACTTTAAATGATAGAAAATGACATTTTACTTGGCATAGGAAAGTATGCAAAACTTTTTAACTACATCCAGTTCAACCTCAACAAAGGTAAAATAGAAAAAAGGTAAAGATATGAGTTAAAGAAGTTGCATGGAGATACAAACATCATGAAAGAGTGACTGCTAAAGAACACCATACATTAGCGTATGCAAAATGTAAGAAATCTACTTCCCATTCAAAAAGTCTAGATACTCGAGTTTGAAGTGTTTTATCTCAGTAACTTATTCATCCATTTCAATGAAATAAACTGAAAATGAACTAGAATTTATTTCTACGTTTTGAAAATACCATCAGCAATTTTTCACCATATCAACAAATTGTTTATTTGGCTTTGTATGAAAAAAAAGCACGGTTTTTGGCGCTCAGAAAACGGTAGCTCCACTTTGAACGCTAATTTTTCAAAAACGTCTCAAGTTATTAACATGGGACTTCATACGGTGCAATATCGATCTTTTATAAATGCATTTACTGAAGCAGAACCTCGTTACTATTTATTTACTATCCAAAAATTGTTGATAGAGAAAACTCTGCTATTTAGAATAAAGCAATAGGAATAAAATCTTACCTCAATGCAGCACTTGATGACCCAATCATGACTAACACTTTGGATGTCTGCAGCTAGGCACAGTATATAATCAGCCGTAAGATTACATCTGTTCGATATAAGGAAACTGTTGCTTCCTTTACACCTGCCATCATAATGATCCAATACTATGCCACCGGCAGCTTCAATTTGTTTTTTCAGATGCCTTTTCACGAATGGGGTAATACTGAAATGCATTTCTTCGGAGGATTCAATCCCTTCTGATAGAATAGGAAACTAAAGCAAATAAACAAATCATGGACAAAGAGAAACGAGAAAATAAGATCGAGTATCTACCTCCATCCGAACTGACATCACTTCGAGTTTGACGATTTCTTGTTTTTCTTGAGGTAACTTCCTTAGTAGCAGCTATATTAAGAATGAAATACTTCTCCTTGAAAAATGTACTACCTTTAGGAGGAATTGGTCCTAATTCTGAAATATGAAAAGAAAACAAAGAAGTACGAATTACGATTAAAATCATGGTCAATAGCTTATTAAAATCACACACGACATTACTGATTTCTATCACATTCCAAAATATATAGAAAAACAGAAATAAAAATTTTCTTTTAGAACTGTTCTGATAAATTCTGCAAAGCCATGCAACTGCAAGTCAATTTTATTTTACAGTTATTCTGGCTTTAAAAGATCAGGCATACATTTTAAGTAAACAAAGAAATCTGACATAAACATAATCCAGTAAGGTAAGCATTCTTTAAAGTAATTAGCAGCATATATGTAAGCATTTTAAAAGGATTTTCAAATAAGTAAATTCTTAAATTAATGCCTGCCAGCTACGTATCTATGCAAGTATCATAAATAATTATGAGTAAAGCAGATAGTGAATAGAAGAAAAAAATTATATTAAATCAAAATGATAACATGAAGTTAATTCAGTTTTAATGTTTATCAATTACACATAGACACTTTTCTGGGTATATATAGAAGATACAAACCTACAGCCTAAGCCACAAGTGTCATTGACTTGCACAAAACGTGAGACCCCCAGGAAAAAAGAGAAATCAATCATTATTATCAAGGGTTCGACAGTAGGTCAGGGCAAATTTTTCTCCAAAAGAAATCAACAATAGGAACTTTCCAGATTTCTTTTTGACCCCCTCCAGATAAGAGAGATAACTGATCCTTGATAAGAATCTTGATATTATTTCTCAGATAATTCCCCATGTAGGATTGAACAGTCTACTCTGAAAACGTTTGAAGATATTTCGCATGAAAATAACGACCTGAAACTTATTTCCACTGAGTTTGCATTCGCAAGCAACATTTTACTCACGTACATCAGTTTGTAAAACTGATTTATAGTTTATGGAAAATTATGATTGACTATGAAGATTAATACTATTTAGTTTCATTAAAATTTTGAGAAAAAGATAATTTTTGATAAATTAAAAGCTCAATTTTAATCAGCAGGATGTGAATAAATACTTTCGTGCCTTCGTGGAAAATGATGTAGCGGTTATACAAGGTGTTAAACTGAAAGCCAAATAAGTCTCATACACATACCATTACTCTTAGAAGTGGATGGAGTTTGTTTGCACCGTTCAACTATTTCTTCTTTAGCGTTTTCAATTTGTTTGCTCTTGCCTTTCCTTCTGCCAGGGCCTTTGCTTTTGCAGCTGTGAGTCGAGGATGCTGGAGAATCTGGAGGTTCTATGCCAGGTATATCTTCTAAGCCTACGTCTGACTCACTTATCTCGCTTGAACATGAGGTGCTGCGAACATAAAATTAAAAATACTAAACAAACATCCTTAGAATGGGGTTCAAGATTACATTTAAGTTTATTAGCTAAAATATATATAATCGAAGAAAGATATTCTAGATAAATAGAAATAAGAAAATTATCTGAGAAATATTTTGAACGACTTCCAAGAATGGTCAAATGATCACAGAAAATTTAAGCTTAGATATTCATAAAGGTATATTAGCTCTGTTCTTATACTTTTCACATACATAAAAGGATGCTAAAATAAAATGTTGTACAAATCATTAAACGAGGATCCATTTTTGATTCCAATTTTTTCCATGAAAATAAGGTTACCAAATCTTGAGATAAAGTAATATTCCTTCTATGATGAGTCAATGGTATCGTAAATATGGTTAAAGACTGACAAACCTGTAGGGAACGGATGGAGGTAAACTTCTATGGCCAGTATGTGATTTACTACTGCAAGGAGTACTTGGTCCTACTGATTCCGTGGTCTTTCTTCCTCTGGTGCGCCTTCCCTCAAGAACATTATCTGAAAACGAGAAAACATAAAATTTAAGGAAAGAGTTTGATGTGAAGAACAGAAAAACCCCTGAGAATTACAAAGCAAACAAAAATTTTTAAGAATATGACCCTAGAAGTATTTCAGCAAAAGTAATTCTCATGCTATGTGTTCTTCTTGTATACAGAAAATGGATGTAGTAATGTCAGAAGCTTTATGTAAATCTCAATATACATGCGTTAATAACTGAGATATTTCTTGAATAGCATTCACAGTAAATGGAGGTTAACATCTAAGATATTGACACACGATATTCTCACCTAAGCTCACTTCTGCTTTCCTTTTTGGGGTAGAAGGTACCGAATCCATCCGTAATTCAATAACCAACTTGACTTGGTCTTCAGTTAAACATAACTTAGAGGTTGGAAAAATCACTGTCTTTCCAATGTCTAACTCTATAGTATAAATTGGCTGAAATTTTACACTGAAAGAATAGAAATGACACTGTAAGTGCATGAGTGAAAGTAGACCTCGTATAGATAGACAACCCAAATATTATAATAAAATATTGTATACATTTTGGATTTAATTAGACCCAAGATTAACAGATACAGCAAGGAAAATTTCGGTAGATGCATTCACTGCAACTTTTCCAGAAGGAAATCCTCATGAAACAAGGCAGAGGTTGTTAATGCTGACCAACATTCACTATGTAATCTGATAATAGTTTTTTAACAAGTCTAGATATGCATATCATGACAATTTTGCAAGCTTCAGAAGATAGAAAGTTGACTAGACTCAATGATTTGCATTTAGATCAGAGCCAATTTCAACTCATATATGTTAAATCTTTAAAAATAAGGTATTATGTGTTAAATACAGATTTTTTTCACAAAATTTTCAAATATAATATGAAGTTTTTTCATAAAAAGCCTCAGAATCTCCAAACTTACACTTCAACTTTGGTAATTATACCAGATTCATACTCAGGAGCATCATCACCAACAGCTGCATAGACTGACTGTCCTTGTAGCAAAACATCCACTACAACAATAAACTCTTCTCTCACCCACTTAACGTTCCCATCATCAAAATCGATGATCCAACGATCGTCTTTCTGTTGTTTTCTAGCCTTTCCTGGATAGTACCATTTATCAGAAAATTTTGCAAAAACTGAGGCTCCTGAAAGTAAAGTAAAGTATTTGCAACCAGAAATTCACAATGTGATATACATAAATAGTAAACTTTTTATTTAGACTTCGTTAAATAAAAAGAATCATAATATTTTTTTACTGAGTTTTAATAATATTTTCGGATAGTATATTTAAAAATGTCTTATCTCCTGAAAGCAACTTTTTGAGATTCCTGTCATAACCAGCTGATCAACAATCATATGTGTGCTAATCCTCAAATAAAATACATAATATTTTCCCAATTATGTACATTGAATAACTTTAATAATTAAATAGCTAATAATTCCTGTCACTTGCGTAAACAGGAAGTATAGAGAAGCAAACATCTGATCAACAAATAGTAATGAATCAATAACCAACCACGGGTGCGACACAAACAGCACTAATATACTACCATCTTAAATCAGTTTTAAGAAAGAACTTGAAAAAAGAATTTTACTTTACTAATTACTTTTTACTTAGAAAATTGTTATGATAGACTAGTTTCGTAGTCCTTGGCAACTGCTCTTTAGAAAGCTTTGCATCTTGACAATTCCAAGTCTTTAATTTAAATATTTTTTTATCTAAATTTTAGTTTTTATAATTCAGATTTCCTTGACTTGACTCAGATTTTATTTATCCTGGGGGAGATAAAGCCAAACAGCTCCCTCTTCCCATCCCCCAGGACAATCCCCTTCTTACAATTGTGCTATATGATCATGCATGTTATACACCAGTAAATACAGTGCATGCAATAAAAGTCATGCATTTTTTTATGTATGATTTAGTTCATTCTTTTTGTTTGGGAATTCACTAGTTTAATAGTGACCACTCAGAAAAATCAAGGAGAATAATATGAAAAGGAAAATCAAACATAGGCAAACTATCCAACTGGCAGGAACCTTTTCAAAGTCAGAACAGGTGAAAAGTCTAAAGCATAACAAGGAGAAGTTATATCAATTTCAAAATGTTACACATTAGTTTCATTACCTTCTGTGATCATTCCAGCAGGAACTGTCGAATCCCTCATAGGAGGAGGTGAACATGGAAGATCAACCTCTTTGATCGTCTCTTGACTATTCTTCGAAGATTTAGCACCACTGCTGCATTCAGACAAATTTTCCGAACTCTGCTTCTGCCTTGATCTACCTCTACCACTCTTCGATCTCGAGGACAATGGTGTCAATGTGACAGACAAGTTCATCGTTTTTGGAGTCAAAGGAGACGAACTTTCACCCATGCTTTCAATGGGCACAGTATCCATTTCCTCTGTATTTCTTGAGCTCTCGGGAGAATTTAAACAGGGAGAAGCTGTCTTACTTGAGGTAGAACTCTTTTTCTTCAGCCTAAGAGGGAGTCTTTTACCTTTTGGGGTCTTTTTCATGAGATGACGCATCATTGGGACCCCTCCTTCGTATATATCCTCAGTGTCCTCTTTTGACATCAAATCCTTGACGTTTGAAGCATGACCCTGAATGGCTTGTTCTATGTCCAACATGACCGATTCTGTCTGTTTAGAGTACTTCCTCGATAATTCCTTCTCTACATCAGAATCCTTTGCTGTTAATGCTTTGAGATCTGGAGAAAGGTCAACGAGATTCAAACCCTTTTCTTTTGCCATGGTTGGAGGGTTACTGGGCTTGGTGAAGGTAGCTTTATCCTTAGCCTTAACATTGACTGAAATTGTCAAAATGGTGAATTACATTTATGATCAATGTTTGCATAAACCATCAAAACAGATTTACTAGGTACTTACTGGCTAAATCACTACCAGAGGTGGAACTTGAGCTGTGAGAGAATGTAGACATGATTGAAATTCGAGTTGGAGGCAATGAAAACAGCTTAGCATCCCTGAAAGAAAAATATTTCTTAACTTTAATCATGAAATATTAACAGCTAACAAGATAACTTAGGATATAGCTAATGATTTTTCTGTGTTCAAAAGAAATTAAAACAAATATTTGACTTACCCAGAGACACTCTGAGGAGATGCAGCATTAGGAGGACTAGACACATCACCCAAACATGCTGATGACTTAGAATCTACACTTGAAGCTTTCGAGACATCGGAAATACGGCCACAAATCCTTTCTTTTGAACTGTTCTTTATACTTTCATCAGGACATTGAATCTAAACAATGATTGAATATATTGTTATACATACATATTTTCATGCAATTTTATCTTATAGAAACAGACCAAGATTGAACATTAAGATTATCCTACCTCTAGGATCTTCGTACTTAGAATTTCCCCTGATCTAACATCATACTTATGAGAAACATGCACGTATAACCACCTTTGCAATTCAGCTGTCTGGTGATTCTGATCAGTATTACTATCACTCGTCTGAAATAAAGAATTTAAAGATTAAAATATTCCCAAATATCAAACAATAATCTGACAAGATATCATATAAATATTTCCATATCTAATCAAATAAACAGAATCAAGTATATAGTGAATAAAAAGACTCATGATAGTAGCTCATTATCGAATAAAGAATTAATGCTTACATCTTTCTTTTCTTTCTCTCCCGTAGTGTCTTCGGGTGAGATGGCTTTAGTCTCCTTGAGAGTGGTATCTTCATTTGGAGAATCTTTACTGTGATCTGAAAGATGCCCATTTGAGCAAATCTCATTTGAAGTTAACTTTTCTCCTTTACTGACAGTTTTTTCAATTTCAACATCTTTGTCATTTACATCTGATATCCCAGTTAATACTTCATAATCCACATCATCATCAGGCAAATACTCTGGGGATGGAGGCGAGGCCATCCTTCCCTGCACCTTTGCCTTATCAGCAGTCTTAGCACCATTCTTTGTAACATCCACATTTTCTTCATCCTCCTCAACCTCAAGACCTTTCGTGGCCTTAACAAGGGCTGATTCATCAGTGGATGTACCAGTTTCATCCACTTCCATTATGGTACTCATTGTCCCACATATCTTCCCATCCTTTTCAGGCGGTAGCTTTGCTGGAGAACCAGTTTTCATGTCCAATGATCCGGAAGGGGACATGTGTAACGTAAAGTCATCTTCGATAAAATCATCCAGCTCACTCGCAGCTTTAGCCGTTTTAGCAGCTGCTTCAAAGAGACTTTTTAGGTTACCTTTCCGAGAAATATAAGACTTTTTTGGTGAAATTGACGAGGAAGACGAGCTTGATGAATAAGAAGAACTCGTTTTAGATGGCGATGTATACTTTGACTTTGAATTCTTAGGAGGTTTGGAATACACTACCTCGACACTCTTCCTAGGCTTTTTCACTTCTAGAACTTCTACTTCAGCCTCTTCATCCGAACTATCCCTCCGACCCAAAATTAAATCTTTTGCTGTGACTAGTTTTAAATCCTTTATTTTCCTTTTCAGGCCACATTTTGGCCTCTTACTGCCATTTTCGCTGGGAGTGTCGCCTGACAAGCTATCTTGAGTCTCTTTCTCTACTTCTTGAGAGTCACCTTCCATGGGGTATTGGTCAAGAGCAGCGACTGGTTCAGTGTCAAAATCTTCATCAAATTTCTGCCCACATTCCATTGAGCACACATCAGTACTTCCTGAAGACTTTGTTTCTTTCAGCTCCTCCGCAGGGGATGTTTCCGAAGATTCCTTTGCAGGAGGATCTGGCGGCATTTTCTCCACAAAACTTGAGCAAATAGTTTCTTGAGATTCTAAGCCTTGACATTCCACTGAGCCAAAGTCGATTCTCCTCTTTCCAGCAGTGTTTGATTCTGTCTCTTTTTTCTTTTCTTCGACTTCATCCAACTCAGGGGAGATGAGATTCACTTCCTCTGTGATTTCCATGACATCTGGACTAGAAGATGGTTCTATTCTCATAGTGGTTCTTCCAAGTGACAGCTCTCTATTCAACGGTAAAACAGCAGACTTTGATCTGTAAAAACAGACAAGAAAGTTATCATTTCAGGGACATGCATTGTGGCTGAAAAATCATAATGATTGTGCATTCCCCTAAGAAGAAAGGAAATAAATTCATTTTAAGACATCCAATTATTAATAATTTTGGTTAACAGCTCAAACATCATGGAAAAGCTTCTATTTCATATGAATTGTAGAATTTCAGAGGAAGAAAGAAACAGCCTAATTGTACCTTTTTTAAATGTGTATATTTATCTTCCTTTTACTGAAATGTTAACCAAATGCAATTAGATGCCATTTTCTACATATAACATAACACACTTATTTACATCTTTGTACTAAGTTTAATTAAATAAAAGCTCAGGTCTTATTATAATTTTTACTCCAAAAGATGCCTTAGGGCTTGATTTTCAGTGGGTCTTGATTTTTTTACTACTGATGTTAACTATGTATACTCGTAGTATATCGACACAAGAAAATCATAATTTGGTTTTCTATGGCAAGTACCCTTTTGCTAATTATTTATTTTTAGTACTAATATCAAGTATTCTCTTTACATACATTACATTAGTCAGTACTGTCTTTCAATGATCAAATGAAGTATCTTTCTCAACTACGGCTTATTTTTATGTTCGGACTTATTATTGAAGAAACATGGTGATTGAATAAATATTTAAAGATGACTCAGACGTGTATAGTTATATATTGAAGAAACATATTTTTCTCCATTTCAACAGCAATACTAACCTTTTTTCCTCAGGGGAGCTTGGAATCATCTCAACATCATCATCTACCTCAGGTTTAATGCCTTTCTTTTGCAATAATGCCCTAGAATTAAAATCACTTTGAGGTGTGCTAGCCACAACACCTGCATGACTGCCAAACAAGTCATCCTGGGAAATTTGGAGTGAATGCTCTTCTTCCTGACCTAAAAGATAATTATAAGTATTAATAACTGATGAACTATTTTGCTTTACATGCATTCATTCAGTGGGAAACTTGATAACCAAAACCACAAGGAAATCTAAAGCAACTTGAGATGAAAATAACAGCCAGGGTAATATAATCTATGATTAATATTCTTCCCTCCCAATAATAATTCATGATGCACAAACAATAAATAAATATAAATTCCTATTGTTTCGATGTGTTTTCAATTAATGTCCTTGAATACTACAGTATGATATGCCTGTTTCTATAGATAATATTTATTTCATTATGTAAACTTTTTGTACACCCACGATTCTTCATTTAAATACGTAAATGACTGCTTGTACTTCTTTATGAAATTCTTATACTGCTGCTCTTAGTGGGCTTTCCTCAGGGCATGTTAAACATTATTATTATTATTATTATGAATATCGTTTTTTTATCAATGAAGGTGAATTCATTCAACTTACTCTTTCCAAATATGTTATATTTTCTAGAAGAGAGATGAGGGGTATGCTTGCTCCCTTCACATTCGTTGAATGACAACGTTTCTTTACTAGCAGTCTCTACGCTGCAAATTTCAATGGTAGATGGATGACTTCTTTCAACTAATGGATAAAGATGTTTCATTAATGTAAAAATATAGACAGCACAATAAAAGGGTTGATAGGCACTTACCAATGCTATCTTCTACGTACAAATCCTGTGACTCTGGTATTTTAGTAATAACTTCCGGAGTTGCTTCCAGTTCAAGCTTTATACTTGATTCAGTATCTTTACTGCAAAAAAATAAAGAATTTAAAATGATTACCAGTTTGTTTCGGTGAGAAATATGCCATTTATACAGAAAAACAAGGCAATAATACTAAAAATAAATTATGAATCAATGGCTATCTGAGCTCAAGATATCATAAGTACAAACCTTGTTTTAAAAGCATCATCCTCTGTCTTTTCAAGATTCTCTGGAGTAATTGACTCATCACTTTCATTCACAAGAACTTCTGTACTGGCTTCAGAGGGAAAAGATTTATCCTCTGATTTGTCATGAGCTGCCACTTTCGATTCATCCTTGATTTTTGTCTCTGTCTGCTTTACTTCATCATCTCCCTTGGAGGCTACTTTTTTATCTTCACCAGCACTCATCTTGGGAAAATGAAAAATTCAGGACGATTCTACACAAAAACGGCTGAAATATTAAAAGACAAAATGATTATCTAACATAGAATCCCAAAAATAAAATATCAACATCATGAATGAGAATCTTTAATGCCATCAATAACCTCGCAAGAAAGTGATTTTACAGATATTGAAAAGAATAGGCCGGCTAGTTAAATAATAATTTATGTGAAAATGTTAAACGGTTAGACAGCTGATAGTAAACAGTAAATATCACTGAACACAGGTTGTAAACGTTAGCATGATTTATTCCTTTTTCACATTAACCAAGCCTCTATAATTCGAAGTGCTATACTATTCTCAAATGTCCTAGAGAGATACTTCCCACGAGACAAATCAGAGCTTAAACAATCCCTTTGACAATGTACGTCTTCAAATCTGTATCATGTGCGACATTCAAATATAATCTGCCAGATCTAATTCTTACCAATTTTGTTTCCAAATCGCCTAACTAAACTAATCCATTCTCGTAGCGCGGGTTTTCCTTTACGTCAACATTCATTCAATAACCAGTCACTACTGATTCTATGCCTATTATTTTCTGCATTCATGATTCTCACATAATCACGCCGTGTTCACTTTTCTCGTATAATTCTTCTGGTGCACCCGTTTCCTAAACACAAAACAACAAAAATGCAGGTGCATTTTCATTTGCAACCATTTGTCTACCTTTCAATCGGCAGCTATCCACTACTCTCCAGCCAACGCTAACGCTTAATCGAATGTATCTATTCAAATGCACAAAAAACATCAACATTATCACCTTGAAAACCTCATTGTTGTTCGATGAGATCATGCAATCGAACACAACAGCCCTTTATGGTCGCATCTACGATTATTCCACTCAGCAACTACGACTATACTAACAATAAAACTTCGGTGATTCCGTAATCCAAACTGCATCGCAGGTATGCAATATCACCATATATATAAATTCTAAAAACTCAAATCACTCACATTCACCATTTTCTCAACGCGTCTTTACATAAACACGATGAACAACCTCAGAGGCATCAGGTACAGATAGGTGTGGGAGTTACTTATTTCAGTTTAGAATCACTGATTCCTCTCTCTTTTAAACCCATCATAGCTTTATAACTTAAGTAGAAAGCCTCTAATACAGTAATTTATATTGTAAATATAAAATCAAAACTCATAAACGAAACAAAAATTAAAATGGTAAATAACACTCTCACATTAAATTACCTAATCTAAGAAAGATATGAGAAACATCACAACATTTCTACGAAACATTCTTCAACTTTCACGTGCTTACAATGAATCTAACATTCACACCGGTAACCGGAAAGGAAAAAGAAAATAGTCTTACCTTTAAGTAAACACAAAAAAGTACATTTCGAATTGCCAACAAAGTCAACTAATAATCAGTGCCATGCATTCCGTATAATGAGCTGCGATGTTTTCTTTCTATCACAATAACAAACAAAAACATCATTCGCTTGGCGCCATTCTGTAAGGTTATCGCAGTAATCCCGCCCGTCCCGCCCATTGGTAGTAAGCGGTAGTAAGGGTAGTAAGAGCGTAAAACGAGAAACGCCCACGTGATTTAGGAAGCAAAGTATGGTTTGCAATCACATTCATTTATTGAAAAACATGAGAGAAGAAAGACATATTCTTGTAGATACAGCACAGTGTGTAATTCATTTTCCTTTCCATTATATTTTGTGGAAAATGAAGAAAAGAACGGTATTTTTTCTTCAATGAATTAAATTATTTTCCATGGTATTACAATTTCAATAGTTTTAACCATTGTGACACGCAAAAGACTTTCCCTTAGGATATTTTGGGTTATGAAAGAAGGTTCATAATTAATTTCACAAATAACTTAAATAATTTCAATTATAATACTTCTCAAGAAAATTAATTTCTATATGCTCTGAAAGAAAGGAAGACACCCGTCAGGGAAAAGTAATTTTGCTCTAAAATTGCAAATTCTGTCATGATGATATTTATTTTTTTGGTAAATTTGCAGTTTGGCACCGTCAGCCATTATTTTTTTTACCCCACTAGATTTAGCCCGATTTCGATGATATTTTCAGGGATTATGAATCAAAGATGACGGCTTATAGTTATATTTAATGCAAGTTAGTACCTACTATGGTGACTGAGATATCTTGATTTAAGTGACGGACGGACAGGAATGGCCTACGGAGACCATGTTTGAAGTGTTAGTGAGACCATGTTTGAAGTGTTAGTTATGGCGTTTTGACGCCAGATGTAGCGGTGATCGTCGAGTTTCATGTCTCATATAGCCTATTATTCGTAATTATTTACTAGCATACGGGCGCACTGATTAAACAAGGATGTTGGGTGGGAAGGTACTGAAGAATGAAAATGCCGAAAAAACACCGAATATTATCCAATGTAGCATGTAATACGCAGTATTTAAGATATCGGAATGTCTGATTATGCCGAAAATCAGTGAGCAATTATAATTCGAAGAAGTTTATTTGGGAATCATTCATGCTATGCAATCTTACGGGTCCATGGAGTGAAGCCGGGGTGGTAAGTGGGGACGTTCGGGTAGAAATGCCATTTTTTGTAATTTTACTGTAAGAAAATGCCAATTTTCTTCAATATAACGAAGGAAACCCTTACCACCTAACTCAACCCATCGGCGCCGCGCAAATTTCACGATTTTTAGCGGATATTGGGTGGAGGAGCTACGTAGTAGTCTTCATAATAAATATAAGGCATAATAAAAACCTTTGAAACCGAATAACCTTACAAACCAACTGTAGCTTGCAATCCGGACGGGAGGGTGACTATCTTTTTCATAACACAAACCCACTTTTGCGACAAAAACAATAATTTTGCATTAAAAAATTATGGAAGAAGGGATTCTAGCGACCGTTGAAATATTCGGAACGGGCAGAAGGATGCCCTATTTTAGAAAAAGTTTTTGTCGCAATCGTTGCTTTGTGTTAAGAAAAAGATAGTAACCCTCACGTCCGGATTAATAATTACACAAGATGGTAACTATAGCAAAAGTTTAAGAGAATAATGAGTTGGAAAATATTTGTGATAAATTGCGACGAACAGCTCAAGAATGTCGTGAAGGTCGGTTATTTGAAAGAGTAAAATCAAGATTCTTAATTACTACTCGAAATTCAAGTTGTACATTTGCTACATAGCCTTGTTGCTTCTTTACATTTATTTTACTTCAAATGATGTTTTGCCTTCGAAATCTCCAAATCATGGCGTAATTCAAGTTTTGTCACATAATAAATTTATTTTTCTAATACATGGATTTGTAAATCAATTAATGAAATTGTTATATATTTATGGTTTGAGATAATGAATTTACTTCAAATACTCTTTCGAGGAAGCTTCTGCGATAAATTATTAATTTGGAGTTTAGGAATTTAAGAAAAAATCGCAAATACTTAAAAATATAGTACTTTTGCTTTGAGGAATTGAAGTATTGATAGAAAAACAAAGTGAAACTTATTTTAGGATTTCTGAAGTTTCAAAAAAAATATGTTCACTCTAAAAATGGTAAAAATACAATTTTAAAATTTCAAGGTCTGTTGATAATTTAAGAAAATTAGGAGTTGAAAATTAAATAAAACACGTGCTGTCATCTCTTGCTGAAAATTGGAACTTTTGTTTTTAGACTTTGATACTGCTGCCATCTCTTGAAGAAAATTCGAACTATCGTTATGAAACTTTGCCGCTGCTGTCACCTCTTGAGGAAAATTGGAACCAACGGGATGACGAGTGTTCATTTGTTCGAGTTTTGGCCTCCGCAGGCTTTCTCCGACATTATGTAGTGGAGGCGGTTCGATCGGTTTTAGTGAATAAATAAGGAAAATAAGAAGAAGCCTGTAGAAAAACAGTCATTTTTGAATTTCCACTGTGATCGTAAATCGACTCGCCTAGTCTGATGGTATTCTATCTTTCTCTGCGTTTGAATAACTTGAAGATGAAGCTTCGTTGCGTTGTAGCGGGGTTTAAATCTTCTACCGAGCAACCAGAAATAAGATTTTTCTGTTTTCCCAGTCTGAAGAAAATGTAAGTAAATTAAAATGTGGGTTTTGCCTATGGCAAACGTTGCATATGGCTGGAAAACTTGGGTAAGAATACATGATTAAGGAATTGAATCCCGAATACATTCGGCTGTATTTAATTTTGCTGGTCAAATATTGAACTAGTATTTGTATAATTTCATTAACTGTCAGTGATATATATTAAGTTAAACAGTGTTTCGTGATATCGGAGTCACCCCTGCGTTTACAGCATGCAGAGTAATTTGAAAGTAAGGAGTGTTCGTCGATATGTTTTTAAAGGGCATACATTAGTATGAAATATTTGGTAAATATGGTGATAAACAATTTTCGTTCAATGTAACTTGAATTTTATGAACTTATGACTGTTAAGAAGTTCCACAGAACGGACATGTTGACAGTCAACATGAAATAGTGAAATTTCGTTGTGTACCATTTTGGGGAAGAAGAAAGTTAATTATTGAAGGGTTTCCAGTTTCATTTATTTCTCCTTACATATGGTCAACAAAATGTAAATAATTTGGAATAATTGTAGAATTTATAATTTTCGGAATAGTTTTAAATCAATCCACATATCATAACATTTCTCAGAGACATTCACGGCGTAAAACCGGTAATACCTCTCAAAGGCTTCTCATAGCTGTTTTTATGAGACTTTTCAAGATCATTTTTTCATGCGGCCATAAACAAGCGTAATAGTTAATATTTGGTATTGCCTTTACTGCCGTATAAATTAAGTAATTTGAGCATTTCGAAAGTTATGTATGTATCACGATTCAAAAGTTATAATAATTTGTAAAGGGGTAGGTAGTAATATATGTTACTGCTCGAGAATTCCAAACAATTTTGACTAACTTCATATTCATTGGTAACTTCTTTCATTCTTAAGTAACAAGCAAATTTGTAGCATATATTTCATTCCACCTTCTTCCTTAAAGAATAAATGTAAAAACTTTTGATCAATTAAAGCCTTTTTTCTTTTGAAAACTAGAATTGGAAAGGTCGTGAGATTAGCGCTTAGAGAAAGGAAATGTAATAAAAATTCTCATTCTTCTCCTCAGTCAACCATCGGAATAGATGGACTGTCGTTGGGCCTCGCTTTTTTTTAGTCTATACCCTTATTTTCTTTAGTGAAATGTGAGACTTTTCATATAAACGTCAATGTTTGATAATCAAATTGGTGTATAAATCGTTTGGTTTGACAATTTTAGTGTTAGTTGGCAGTTTGTGTGAATATATTGGCGACTTTACGTATATTACGTTGTACTATTGTCTGAATTTAGCCGTTTTCGTGACCTGACTGCTGCTGTGATTAGTGACAGTTTTTGTTAATGTAATGTTTGTGTTAATAAACAATAAAATAGTATGGCCTATTTTCCTGTTTTTACTTTGTTTTTCTGCTGAAGAGGGAAATGGGATGTGATGTGTGTGAAATGTGTTAACAAGTATTATTGATTTTATAGTCATCCAGCTGATAAGACACTTAGAATGTTTCCTTTTATTAATATTTATCGAGGCTTCAAATACCTCG
This sequence comes from Sympetrum striolatum, assembly GCA_947579665.1. Lineage (NCBI taxonomy): Eukaryota > Metazoa > Arthropoda > Insecta > Odonata > Libellulidae > Sympetrum > Sympetrum striolatum. Next base: position 69,457,217 of record OX388348.1, read on the forward strand.
GAGATGTCACCAAAGATCACTGAAACATCTCCAAGATATCCTATGAGACGTATCTGAAGAAGACATAGTGAAAGATCTCTGTGATGTGACTGCATGAGAACTTTTCGAGACATCTTGTTAGACATTTGAGATATCTCTGAGATGTGTTTCTGCTATGTGGGAATCTAATGTTAAAATTTACAATTTTCTTTACTGTTTGAAGTAGTGATAAGAGAGAGAGTTAAGTATATCTATAATCATTTAGTGGCTGAGAAGATGTAAGAGCATGGTTTCATACCTTATGAGTCATCTTTCATTTTCTTATTACTATAGGTAACTGCTTTTAGTAAATTATCATGTGTATGAACATTGGAATGTATTTACATGGACGTTTTCTTGATCTTCTTGAAAGTGATGCGAACTGAATCATCAGTTGTGCCTAACGTGTGCTTGTTGATGGTAATGCTTGTTAATTCTTTCTCACTTCTAAAGCTTACAAATGGTAATATGCATGCATTCAAGTCAGGCCATTCTCTAGATTTACATCATATGTCTTTGATCAATCAGTGGCTGAGCAAATTGAATGTCAGCTAAGAGCATGGTTTCATAACTTATGGGTTATCTTTCATTTTATCATGAGTTTATGTGAGTGCTTTAAGTAAATTAACATATCTATGAACATAGAAATGTATTTTAGCAAAGCCTAAAGTATTTATTTGTGTTTATATGGACTATTTCTTGATCTCCCTGAAAGGGATATTAACTGAATAATCAGTTATGCCTAAAGATGGTTGTGTATCTTAATCCTTTATTGCTTTTGAAACTTACAAATTGTAATAATGCATGCTTTCAGGTCAGGTTATTCTCTAGGTTCATATTTATTATCAAGCTAAACAAGCCAGTAGGAGCAGGCAAGGGAAATTGGCTTGCAATTCATCTTCTGCTTATCTGTTAATTGTAGGCATTTTCTCGGGTTTCGGGTCATTATGTAGGGTTACCTTATATGTGTGTATTATATGTGTGTTTGTTTAAATATTGTATATTAGGGTGTCTAGTTATTGTGCAATGTTTAGGTTTAGTGACCTCTCCGTGGAACACCACCTTTACGTGGTGGAGGGGATTGAGCGCTTCTGTGAAGCTATGGGCTATACTGGTAGTTGTAAGAGTTACCGCTTAGGTCTCTCATACCAGATAGGTCATTGCCAAGGAGCCGGACTAAGAGTGTTCCTTATTTTAAGGTATTCAAATTGTGGATATAACTTTTCATGTGGACAAATAAGTGACTTAATCAGAAGTGCTGTTTAGATAAAAAGGTAAGAGATCTATCTTGAATTATGTATTTTGATACTCTTAATTATCAATAAAGTGTTATAATATGGTTTGTAGATAGATGTTTGCATTTAGTTTTTATTTAATTTCATCTACTTCCAATGTCTTTGCATTTTGAATAGTTTTAATGCATATTTCATGTTTTGTGAATTTTTTTAAATAAATCCTCACCCATCATCTGCTTGCAAAGTTGAAAAAAAACGTGTATGTTCATCTACTTCCAATGTCACTACATTTTGAATGGTTTTAATGCATATTTCATGTTTTGTGAATTAAAAAAAATAAATGTTCACCCTTCTTCTGCTTGCAAAGTTGAAAAAATCGTGTATGTTTATGTCTTGAACAATGTATTACAATGTATCTTTATGCTCTGTGGATTTTTAAAAATAAATGCTTATCTTATTTTTACCTTCCAAATTATCGATATTTTCATTACCAACCATATGTTCCAAGCACTAGTCGATTATTGTAAAACCCGCGCGATCCGTAATAGAACGCTACAAGACGCTACGCTACGATGTAGACGAGCTACCGCATAGCTGACGTAAGGATGCTAATACAACGCCATCTGTGAAACTTCAACAAAAAGAATCACTCCCACCACCACCTTATGGAGAGTCGCCCGGCTGATTGGAACTAATGTTTTAACCTTTGTCGCTGCTGCCATCTCTTGAGGAAAATTCGAACTATTGTTTTAAAGCTTTCACGCTGCTGCCATCTCTTGAGGAGAATCCGAACTTTTGTTTATACTTTGCCGCTGATGCCATCTCTTGAGGAATATTCTAACTATACTTCTAGACTAGTGCCATCTCTTGAAAAAAATTTGGACTTTGGTTGTTAAAATACGCAGAATCTTCCTAATTTTAAGGAATAAGCTATTTCTCTTTCCTAATTTCTTTTGTACGAGATATTATTGAGTATTCGTTACTCCTCCCGTATTTTTCATAATGGAAATTGTCCTTTCTATGGATATTTTTAGTAATCTCTTTTCCAGTGAAAACAAACTATTGAAATAATGATTCCGTTTTTAGTTTTCATATTTGATTCACATTGATTCGAAAAAGTATTCTCGAAAATATATTATCTTCCCTTTGCATTCCTCCAATAGAAATTTTATTATAGCAATTAATTATGAATTAGTGTTTTTTATAACGTAAAATGTTTTGAATATATTGTTTTGCACATTCTTCTAACAAACTATTCAAACAAAAGGAAGAGGAAGGGTGAAAATTGCACATTAGGATGTGCACCCAGGAAAAACCCAAGGAGAAACGGACATGGAAAAAAGTCCACCAAGGCCGGGAATCGAACCCGGGATCGAACCCTGAGACGTATCTTTGCATGGATTATTTGGGCGTGTGTATCATCGTTCGAACTTAGTTTCCAGATGTTCAGAAGAGCAAAAATATTGTTATCACTTAAAAAAACCCTGCAGTAACTCGATTCTGGGGCCATATTATGTAACTTGTCGGTTTGGAAGCAGTTGGTTCGATTTCAAATCCAACCGACTGGAGAGGAAACCGTGATCTCTCATCGATCTCACCGGCCTCTAAATCCTATTCTGTAGCATCGTCGGGCGGAAAACTACCAAACCGACCCTGCCCCACCCACTTTAAGGGGAAACATCCGTGCAATTCCGAAAGTCCCGGTCACGTGCTTCATCTCAACCAATGAGAGGGCAAACGAGTAGACAAATGAAGAATGAAACAAGGCCTGTAAAAGTAGATGTAAATATCGATGATATGTATGAAATTTTAGGTAATTATGATTTGTTGTTGTCCTTTGTTAATTTCTTCCTAAAGTTTTGAAAGAAATCTTACAGGGAAGATATTTATAATTGCATTAGTTAGTTTGTATGGTCTTAGATGGTTGATGTTTGAATTTAACATAAATTGCTTGCAGAAGATTTTCCAGTGCCCAAATTCGAGCACAAGGATACTTATGATAATAAAATATCGATATCTAATATACTATCAGCCATACAGTGAATCCCTAAATTTTGTAATTATATTAACTGGAAGTCGGTGCGTGATTTTCAGAACTTAGTATCAGTGAAAGAAGTAGAAAATTAGTAGGTTCATAGTACCTTCGATACACTCACTGACTGATTTCTTGGAGGTTAGATTTCCACGAATTCCTTAGGTGCTTCATAAAGTTATTGTTGGAACTGTTGCTGTCTTCAAATCAATTTACTATTGGTCAGCTAGTAAGACCTCGATTCGTATAAACGGATAGGTATCTTTTCTTTTTTAATATTTGCTACAAAAGCAAAATCCTCTCGTCTCCTTGGGAACCAAAGTACTGCAACTTTCGACTGTAGCACTTCCTTATACGTAATTAATACTTGTAATTAGTTTCGCCTGGATTAACTACACTCTACAAATATTATTTAATTGTCTTGGCCTTTCATATATTGCTGAAATATATGATTTTAATGGAATCTAATGGTAAAATTGTGGGTAATTTTCTAGTTTCACGGTGTTTGGGAGAAATTATATATCTCCTTTACTACTGAAGATACACATACCATTCTTAAACCATATTATAGAGGAAGGATTGCAGTTTATATATATGATAAGCAATCTCTTCTAAGTGCTGTCATTTCGGAGAAAATTCTATCCAAAAACGACAAATTTTCGACGTTTTTCCTCTGCTACTAGAAAATTACCAAATTGTGTTTTAAAATGAACAAACATTATACCATCCACGTCAGTTAAAAGTTAATCATTATACGTTTAAAAATTAGAAAATTCGATCGCATAAAATCCTATGACTAGATTTAATATATTTCTCTTTTATTTATAGATTTCTTCAAGCAGGGTCATTATTTTTCCATAGGCGAGTCTCGCACGGGGAAACAGTAACATATGTTACGGATGTTAAGCGTTCCCCAACACTTTACCTAATGAATTAGTGATGGTTATTTACATTTATTATTAAAACATTAAAACGTTTATTTTATTCCACGTCCTTGGACAGATGCACGCTCCAAGAAACGTAGTACATACATACGTGCATCCATATGTGCTATGGCGTACATCATTTTGCATCTAAAAGCGAGAATCACATTCATTTTATGCGATCGCAAGTATTATTGCGGCTTTATTTTACATTCTGCTAATTACGGGCGTTCAATTAACGCATTTGCCTTGATGATATTGTTAAATATGCACACATTTGCCACAGTTCGTCTGCTAACCGACTGACTCCTATCGCTACCGACTCCTTTTCATTATCGGTAGAATTCTCCGGATTCTACCGACGATAGCTAGGCTTCGTACCGACGCAGGAGCTTCCAGAATAGCATCGAGAGCTCTCGGAGTCGGTTTGCGATCCCAACTGATCCCAACCATAGAGTAAGGATGGGGTAGAGTGCTGGACAGGCTGCGCAGTAGCCGAGCCGATGTTACAGCATTAAACTACGTGACTTTTCCGTTTTCTAGCGGCAATTCAAATACGCTGTGGAGTTTCATCTTGAAAAATCGAGTTTTTAAGTAACTCTGAACTACGTAGTTAATGCGTATATTATTTTAATAGATAGTAGAGTTTCCACTTAAAGTTATCTTATTATAATAATCAACGTCTGGTATATATTTATTATTGTTTAAGAATATTTAGATACCTCTCGTCGAGTTCTTCGGAACGAGTATCAACTCATCAAGGTTTACTAGAGTAACAAGCAAGATAAATACAAAATAACAAAATTTCAAATAAATTCCCAGTTATCGTTGAGTTTTTCGAACATATCCGGAGAAAATTACGTTTAAGTGGAATATTAAGATACTTCTCGTCGAGTTCTTCAAAGAGAGAATCATTTCGACTAGGTTTACTCGGATGAAAAGCATGATCAAGCAAGAAAAGGAAGAGAGCAAAAAAACTGAAAGTTTCTAATAAATTCCCAGTTTTCGTTGATTTTTTCGAACATTTCTGGAAAAAATGACGTTTAAGTGTTGTTAAGTTTAAATTACACATATAGCTAGAGTAACGTTTAAAACTAAGGCAAACTTGGGTTTAAGTGATCGAATATCACAGTTAACATTTTCTTTCATATTTAAACAATGTGGAACTTTCATGAATAATTTAATAGAAACGCACTCAATTTATTTCAACGAATGAAAGAACAAGATACTTAACTTCCTCCATTCAAAAGTTACGAGTCTTCAAAACGAGACAGGTTCGTCGATTTTTGCGAATATTTGTAAATTGAATAAATTGGAAACTGTACCTTGATATGCCTCCGGTTGAATCAACTACTGGTATAGGTATAGCTCCAAATAAAGGAAATGATTTAGAATGGAATTAAATTACAGTGGGATTTTTCTGATAATATTTAATAATCACTTCTTTAACAAATTTTTAGGAAACATCCTCCTGCCACATCACTGACAACCTTTCACATTTAGAATTCATTCATATTTAAGTATCATTATTTAGATATAAATTATAAATTAATACATATTAAATTCTATGGTATTAGGCCGGACTTCGTGGAAAGCCATAATAAGAAATAAATAAGGCACTTCGTAATTTCCACACTGTGTTATTTATTTAAAAACGACCGGTTTCGGCTAACGCCACCCTCAGGTTTCATTTCTTAGTAATACATATTTTAAAAACAATACAGCTATATTTACAGAAGGTAAGTGTAAGACAAAGATTCAGAAAGTTTGGATTGGAATGTCAAACAAAAACGTTGCTGCTGTTTGTTTTTAATTTTTCTGTTTTTAAGCCTAAATTAATCCCCTATAGTATTAGATAAAAAAACCACTATCGGTATACTGAAAAGATATAACCATTTTTCGAAGATGTTTCTGCTATTCGAGGCAAGTCGTATTAATATTATAAATTATTTATTTATTATTTATATTAACTCCGCCCTTACCGTTAGAAAACTGGAGGATTCCTCAGCGTTTATATCCAATTAAATATTTTCCTTTAAAATTCATAACCAATTATAGGTGGCTGAAATAATTTCATATCTAATAATAATTATTATACTTATCATAACTATTACATGCTTAATCCATGCTTGGTTCCTTTATTGACTCTTTAATATGACAAGTCAGCAAGATTTACGTGTTTGAGATCACCGAGTATTCAAATGTGATTTTACGCGCATCATTGTGCATAATTTTGTAATAAACATACGTCATAAATTTCAATTTTTTGTTGAATAACTATTACTTGGAACAGATAATGAATCAGTTTATATTTTCAATGAGTAATATACACATAAATGTCTCATTTCAATCCTAATATGGGAATAAAATGTAAAAAACGTTTATTTTTGTCGCAAATGTTGCTTTGTGTTAAGAAAAAGACAGTAACCCTCACGTCCTGATCGCTAGCTATAGTTGGTTTGCAAGCTAAATTTGTTTCCAAGGTCTTTGAACAGATATATTAATATTTATCGTAAAACTTTCTTCGGCATACTTTTAGTTCGTAAATATCTTCATATCAATGGCATTAGGGAACGTTTTATATTCGTAAATACTCAATACTTCTGAAATTTCAGAAGATATTACGGCTAAATCTTACTTAATTTTACTTGAATTTACATTATATTATACCCACCCAACACCCCTTTTTGCTCAAGGAGCCCGTAACTGAGTAGGGAAATGGGAACTTGGCATAAGAAATCATTCATTATTACACCCACCCAATTTTGCTCAAGAAAGCCCGTAACCGAGTAGGAAATGCGCGCCTGTTAGAGTTGAAATATGTTACAATCGCCCTAGCGGATTCCCGAGGAAACATAAAAAATGGCGGAAAAGCAGACGAAAAACTTCGAAAATTGGTCATTTTTGGATGCAATTTTCTACAAAACCGCGTCACTTAGGAATAAATGCTTATCCTATAATTAAGCCGCACTCCTATATATTTTACCTGTACCTTTTTTTTATCTTATATGATAGCTCATCTTAAGTTCATATTTTGATTGATATAGCGTAATGAATTCCGGTTCACTGAACCTCAAGGTTATAATTCAATTTAATTACAGAATATTGCAATACCGAGGATAGTTCTCTATTTATGATCGGCAGTTTTACATGTATGTCCTTATCATGGAAAAGTAATCCTTCCATGTCCTTACCCTGGAAGACTTGAAGATGCGAGAGTACTCTGACGGTGATATTGAGAAAATGTGAGCGGTCATTGTTTACCTTCCCCATGTTAGAAATGACGTGTTTTTGTTTAGTTTGACATTACGAATGGAGATTTTGTGAAGTTTTGTCAGATTATTTTTTATTCTCAAGATTCGTAGACAATATGAAATGGTTCAATCGATCTGAATTGTTCTTTTTCCTTATTAGGTCAGATCAGAGTTACTTTATGATGTAAAGTTTTATAGTTTCGGTGAACAATAAGAATTAAACCTATCCGATTCCGAAGTCTATTTGTAAATTATTTTTATTATTGAATATGCCAATGAAATATTATAATATAGGCTTAATTTTTTATGCAGGTATTCACATTTATTGGCAGAGCACCCCTATACAGTGCTACTTTCTGTCGCTTTAGTATTTGTTACTATTATTACATTACCTTTTGTAACTCACAAATTTCCTGATTTCAGCGATCCACAGTTGGTAAATTCTTTGTGAATTTTATGAAATGTTATGTACCTTTGAAAATGTTCTTCAAATTAGGCTTATTGTTACTTATCAAGCATTATATTGTTATACATTCTGCTTAAGGGCTTCGAGTCTAGGGGAACCGTAGTCTCTAGTAGATTGGCTGCATGGGACAATCTTGTCGAAGCTATTAGAACTTCTGGTCCGCTTACACTCAATCCAAGTGAACTCTACCATCATGATGATAAAATCTACAAACGCCTATTTTCTGATGGTAGGAAAAAGAAGAAAAAGAGCAAATTCAAGGCAAGAAATTGCAGTCATTCTATTTATCGAATATTTTATCTCTGTTAGTGAAAATATTATGCATGATATCCTGTATCAGGAATCAATGTAGGCGTAACAACGCATGATTTGTTTTCTGTTGTTTAAGGCTCTTTAATGATCCGTGTTAAAAAGTCCTCTTAGAGAAATAACACTACTTAAAAATCGACTATATCTCATGTTTGTCTGTGTGAATGGGAAATCGTCATTCAAGTTTTAATTTTTCTCTTCAGAATAAAGATTGGAAAAAGAAGAATGGAAGAATACCGAAAATTAATACACAAAATAGCTCTGGTAATTTAACATTCATCAACGTTAGGAACATTCACCCTTCCAGTCTAGAGGATGCTGAGACAGACGAAGATGATGATGACTTTGAGGATCTAGCTATTGATCAAGAATATTCAGCCCAAAATAATTCCACCGCTGATTATTTTTGTGGAGAACCAAGTAATCATTTATCTTTCCCATTTATTTTATGAAAATATCCGCTTAGAATTTCATGAATTTATGAACAAGAAAGATTTGTTGGTTTAAGTCAGTCTTTTGTCATTATAATATATAGTTGAGGTGTGCAGATAGCATAAACTATTTTGTTAGACTAAAATAGCTAAAAGTAAGTAAGCATCCATCATGCCCTTTTGATTAATATTCCTAAGTCATGAAGCTCCTTACTCGAAAGGCCTATTATAGTATTCCAGAATATCTTAGTGATAACTTGTAAATTCATATTTCTTTCTTTTTATTTAACTTTTTTCTGTGTATGAGTACTTAATTTGTCTTTGTAACTTTTCCCCCTTTTCTCACATCCTTTGATAACAGTTTTTATGTATATTGTTTTAAATTATTTTAATTGTGATTATACTTTATTTTGATTCTTGTTTGTTTGACAATGCCTATACTGCTTCTTGTAGTCTTTGGCTAAATAAATTTTAATTTGAATGTTTGATCCGCCATCCTCCGAAATATCTTCAAAATAGCATTATCGACTAATTTCCTAAATAAACACATTTTTTAAGGGTATTATTTTTCCTTTGCATTAGTAAGGGTTAGCCATTCTTCATGTCGCTTTGAGCCACATACATAAGAGTATTGGGAATCTATAAGGTTTTTGTAAAATTTGATTTAAGTACTACAGAAATATTCATTACAAATACTGGATGTATTGATTGAGGTTGAGGTTGATTTTTTTAATTATCTCATATGATTTGTTAATCAAGTAATGTCCATCAATTAGTAGGTTTAAGAATTACCTCATCTTTAGTTGAGTGTGTTTTTACTTATCGTACCAGGCATCTGTGTCTAGGTTTGTAAGCAGCAACTCCATAAGATATTGGTTTGTAAGTTGCTTTTATGATGGACTGAAAAATTGAAAATGAGTTAATAAACCAAAATCACTTGCTCATACTCATTATAAAATGTTGATAGTATGGAAAAGAGCTATGTTTAATTATCCATTTTTAACTTCTTCCTTTTGCCTAGGTCCTGATTATGCCAGAGTGGTACTCTCATCATCCTCGGGCAAAAATTTGTTCACTCACGACTCATTGCTGTCTATGTGTCGTTTGGAGCATGAGGTTTTGATCGGAAGAGCAGAATCTAGTGATGTAAATACGAAATACAAAGCATTGTGCCAGCCTTCAAAAACTGGGGAATGCTGTCGTTCCTGGTCCATTCCCAATTACATTGCTCGCCTTGCTAATCACTCATCATGTATGAACATATCTGTAAGATTTTGTCGCTTTATTTTCTCTCAGTCATAAGTTATCATTCAGATTTCAGTGCTTTAATAGGTTTTCTCTGCAGTTGCTATATAACATTTGTGAAATCATTTTGCAGCAAGAAGATGTTAACCAAGCGATTCAAATGTTGAATCGCTGTGCTCCTATTTACTTCAAGAAGGGCTTATTTGAAGGCTGTGAGGAAGGAGATGATTCTCCATCTTGCCAATCATATCCAGAAGAATGCACGGAAAGCAATTGGGCCTACAATATTTTTCATTTCCTAGCTGACAAAGAATTTATACACCCAAGAAGCTCAGTAAGTTTCGAATTATTTATTTATGCACTTAACCAAAATTATTGTGATTACATGGAATAAGCAAACATGGAAATAAATCATTTATTGACTCAGTCATGCTCAGATTAGACATAAGCTGACAACATTCAATGTACAGTTAAACGAAATATGGTTCATTGTCTTAAATAAGTCTACCTTTTTCATATCAAATTTTAGTTTGAAGATGGTCATTTAACGTTTATACGAGAGAGATTGATGTTATTGAATTACATAATATTACTTACTTAATTACACAATATTTACAGTGTTGAATTGTAACATTCTGTCATAGGAATGAGTAAAACAACTAAAAAGTATCTTTTGGATACAGTAACAGTCAGTGTATCAAAATAATCTGTTTGGATATTGACTTTATACTGTTGAAAAACCACCAAAATTAATAATGACGGATGATAAATTTACATAAAGTACTGAATGTAGAAGATGATTGCAAAATTTTGGAGTTCTTTTCTTAGTTCTATTTTATGCTATACAATGCAGTTGAATTTTGGTTAGTTCCCATTGTGGCCTAATTTGCTGTTCAAAGTCCAAGTGAGATAAATTGTAGAATGTGAGGAAAAATTAAAACTGTCTATTTGTCATGATACCAAAATTGTAAAATATTTTCACTCTAAATTAAGTGATAAATATATCTAGCAAGCTTTACCCTCATTGAGATTTTTCATACTAGATGTCACTATAACTAACAAATTTCAACATTTTATCTATAAAAATCAGAAAGGAAACTATTTTTAAATTAACAATTTAAAATTCAAGTAACTAATTAGCTCACAAATTTCTATTTCAAGATGAACGTCGAGGAAGAGAACATTCCATTTCTACGCTATGCAATGGTGATTTTACCAATTGCTAGCAGCACAGCTACGATGCAGTATTACTATGCCATAAAAAGCACAAGCCCCTTGAAATTTGAAGGAATACAGATAGAAGCGATGGAATTAGGTAACTAATCATATCTTTTTTCTGCTAGGTAGGTTAAAGAAAAGATAGTTTTAAGAATTTTGGGTTACCACTGTTAATATTACAATTCTGATCTAGTATCCTGTTCTGATATTTTATCTATTATAACTTTTAAATTTCCTCATGTACCTACACATAGCTCAAACTTGTCTGCAGTCCCTTCTTAATAATTACCTGTACCACCCTACCTTCTTAATAATTACCTGTACCACCCTACCTTCTTAATAATTACCTGTACCACCCTACCTTCTTAATAATTACCTGTACCACCCTACCTTCTTAATAATTACCTGTACCACCTCCCAATTTTTTATATCATACACTCATACCACAAAACATGCAATAATATAGATATTTTTTAAATCTTTTTCTAAATATTTCATTTTAGAAAATAGATCAGAATTGTGAAAGTATTAGAATAATTAGCTCACTCATTCTATAACTCTATAATGGACTCATCATTAAGTAATATTATTTAATTGTCTTACACGTTTTTGTATTCTAAACCTTAGTTAATTTATAAGTAGTTTCCTTTTTCATTTATATCTATTATATATAGATTATATATATATATGTATATCTACTGTTTGTAAAGGGTCATTTTTACGCATAAGATAAACAATTATCATTAGTAATAATTGGTACATGTATTTGTATTTAAAAAATTATTTTATTTTATATTTTTTGGATAATGCATTTTACAGTCTATAGAACGCGTCTTAATTTTATGTAATTAAAAAAAATTACAATTTTACCATTTTGGTTATTAGATTGCAAAGCCAGACTAAAAAAATTCTTAGTTTATATAACTGAGGGTGGAGGCCCAAAATGCAGCTCAGCTGCTCTGTTTCCATGTTCTTCTGTACATGCTATTACTTTCAATTTATAGCCCACATAATACCCTTTTATTTTTTTTCATTACCAAACTGATACTAACAATAATATTGCACTTTTATCGGTGCACTGCTGCTGCCAGTTGAATCCAATGTTGCCACAAGGTTTCCCGTGGCTTGGAATATATGACTATTTTTGAGACTGGCGGAAATTTTAAATCAATCACTGAACATTTTTGTATTAATTTCGAGTATAAGATGCTCCTGAATTTTGGAGGCAATTTTTTAAGAAAAAAGTGCATCTTATAGTCCATAGAATAGGGTATATCTTTTTCCTCAAATATATATAAGGCATACATTGTTTGAATCATTCTTATTGACCATGATTGATTTGAGAAAATTATCAAATTACACGTAATTTTTTTGCTCTCAACATTTTACATCTATAGTCATTCATTTATCATAAATCTCAGAAATTAATGAGTTTGTATTTCAATTAACATTTTTAGGTCTCCGTGACAGATTGTTTGATCAACACCTTCTTCAAGATTCTTGGCTGTTGATTGGTGTTGCAGTTGCAATCGGGATATGCATGTGGCTTTACAGCAGTTCTTGCTTGATTGCTGTAGCAGCGATTGTATCCATTCCACTCTCTCTCGGACTTTCTTACGCAGCTTATAAATATATATTCCGTCTGACTTTCTTTCCATTTTTGAATATGGTTGCTGCTGTTATTTCTCTAGGTATGTACTCAAATTCTTTTGTTATTCACTCTTGTTTAGAAGGTTGATTGAAACAGTAGAAGCAAACATTTTATTTATTAAATACGCATGTTTCAGGAAACTTTTGCTGTAACGTTATCCCATGAGAGGCTTTTTCTGTTAGTCATAAAAGTTGACTGAATATTAAATGAACAGGTGTCAGACTTACTTTTACTATCTTATAGGATTTGCAATAGAATGAATTGCCATGTGTGATACCACCCTTACAAAATTTATATCTACCTTGAGGCAAAAAAACATTTATTCATATTAATATATCATTAGTTTCTTTTACTTGAAAATCAAATTCCAGAAACATTTTTTAGTATTAAAACATGTGGAATTGCTAAATTTCCTAATCATGATCAAGTACTGCGTTTACCAAAATTCAGTCAAGATTTCAGTCTATTTCTTAAGGCTTAATTTAAAATGTTCACTTCTCTGTGGACACCAATTTTTCAGAAAATGCATACATTGCAGGTTTAATATGGGCCTCATATTATAAGCCTCATTTATGTGTTAATTATTAAATTACAAAAATTCAGAGATTAATTTTAATTTATGTATGATAGAATACATTGAAACTCATCTTGTTGAAAATAACTCTCACTGATGAGTTGTCACATTATGTTTTTTTTTTGTCCCTATTGCCATAGGATTTGTTAGTAGAAAATGAGTCAATTGTTTGGCTTCCAGAAAATGTTGGTCAACTTGTTCATGTATTGACATGCTCTACCTGGTTGAATGTATGTTAAGATGTACATAATCTTTTAGGATTCACTGTTATTGGAGGTATAAGAAAAAAATTCTGGATTTTTCTGGCTTCAGATTAGGGGTCAAATTCTTAACTATTGAATATTACTTGCATGTACTTGGTTACGAAGCAAAAGTAATATGAATGAAAGCACGCTTATTCTAGTTACAAACTTGTGTCAAGCCCCTCAGTAGTATCAGTAGTATGTATGAATCTATACATTTATGAATCTATACATTTATGAATCTATACATTTATGAATCTATACATTTATGAATCTATACATTTATGAATCTATAAATTTATTGTAACATTATATTCTGGCCACTTTGCATGAAAATAATTATACTTCTTTTAAGAAAATAATAGTTTCTGTACATTATGTTCATTCATTCTTATTATTTATAGGGATTGGGGTTGATGATGCCTTCATATTTTGTAAGATGTGGAAGTTTTTGAAACAGAAGGCTGAATTTAAAAGCAAGAATAGAAGTGCTCTGGGAAAATCGTCTGAAACTGAGTTACAAAACCAGCCATTTAATGTAGAAATTGTGGATTGCCAACAAGAAGACAAGAAAGTCTCAGATTCAAATGTTGATGGAGAATCAATTATTGACGAATCAGTTCTCAGGAAACCAGAAGCACAAAATCAACTTCCCTTGGACTCCTTGCCCAATTCTGGGAGCTCTAACGATTGTGATGTAGAAAACATTTCCGTAATTGTGGAAAACACTCAGGGATCAGTGGTTGAAGAAAGTCCACTAGACAACATAGACAATCAGAAGAATTGTGTTTCTTATGAATTCAGTTATGCTTCAAAGCATGGATCAGAGGAGTGGTTAGTTTGCGAAACATTGCGAAGATCTTTTCAGTCGATGTTTGTGACATCATTCACCACAGCTGCAGCTTTCTATTTTTCTTATTTTAGCAAAGTTACAGCTATCAGATGCTTCAGGTAATGTAGTCACTAACTATTTTCCTTTTAAACTGGTAAATTTTAAGAAAGGTATTTATGTATATTATCGTTTTTTGATGGATAATTTTTCTGCAGTATTTTTGCTGGAACGGCAGTGATAGCAAATTTTCTCCTCATGCTGACATGGTTTCCAGCTGCAGTGGTCATAGCAGAAAGATGGGCCAATGTGACTTGCCTGAAAAGTTGTACATTCCTAAAGGACATTTCTTGCTCTAATCCAGCATCTCCCAGTGAAGTTTCTCAAACTGCATCCTCTGCCTCGTTCCCATGTACACTTTATCAAAAGCTCTTGCAGTTTATCAGAGTCTGTGATAGTAAATTAATCATTTCCAAGAGATGGGCTATAGTTTTGGTGATATCACTAGGTATGATATCGTTGTCATCTGTTGTGATTGCTACATATTTTCCTGGGCTACATCCGCCAAATGAGCTTCAGTTTCAGCTGCTCCATTCTTCACATTTGTTCGAAAGATACCATCTTGTCTTTAGGTAAATATTGAATGATTATATCTTATTTAATGCTAATTTCATAGAAAAAAGTTCTATTCAGAGTTAGAAAAGTGAAGTTTCATGCTCTGCAGCAACCTATTGCATGCATGTCCGAAGTGGCATGCGAAGGAATTTTTTTGGCTCTCAGAACTCTTGCAACACTATCTTAATAATGTATACTTCACTTAAAAAATGAAGCTCCAGAGTAAATGAATGTGGATTGTTTGTTAGTAATGATAATAAATGATTATTTAAGCCAATTACAAGATCTTGGTTATATCGTTGGCATTATTAAATGTACATTACCATCACTGTCTATGGTTTTGCGCCACATTGACACGCAAGTCCTTTACATTCATAAAATATGACTCTTGCTGCAAAAGGTTTGCCAACCCTGCTTTAGAGGGTTACATGTTTATTAGAATAGTTGTCAGAAAACACTATTTTATTTTATAAGTCATAGGCTCTAAAGCAGTGATTCATTATGTGCCATATTCAGTGCTAGGTTATGACTGATTGAAAACAAATTTGTTAATTAGAGTTGGAAAAGAGAATTTTAATGCTCAGCAGAATTCAAATTAAATTGGAGTAGTTTTTATACACACCATTAGCAAGCCATGGATTCTCAAAGTTCCCTTGGCCAGTCACTCAATTAAAAATTATCAATGTCATAACTAGTTTAAGTGAGGAAAGCAA
The DNA here is from genome assembly GCA_947579665.1 of Sympetrum striolatum. NCBI lineage: Eukaryota > Metazoa > Arthropoda > Insecta > Odonata > Libellulidae > Sympetrum > Sympetrum striolatum. The sequence continues at coordinate 69,472,972 of OX388348.1, forward strand.
TGGTGATCTACCTCACTCCTCATCTTGCCTAGTAAACCTCATTCCTCTCTGCAAGCTCCTAGTAGCTTATGTCAGAGAGGGTGAGGCACCAACCAACCTTGGATTGAATATTTTACAGACAGAAGTAGGTAAGTGGTCAGAGATGGTTAATCAAAGATGTGGCTTATGGCTGTTAAATTGTTTTTTGTTGTCAAAATTTGCCATTTTTGGATTGATTATTGTGCAATACATTTTAAAATATTTCTATCAACTAAAAATGCAGTCTGAATAAGCTTTTTTCTATATGATTCTTCCAATGATAGGTCACTGTTATTAAAAATTATGCTACAAGAATAATTTATTTGAACTACATTTTGCTTGTATATTTTCAGACCATTCTTCAATTTTGAGCAAGAGTTAAATTCTGCAGACACAGCTCATGGACAGGACTTTGGGATTCCAATGCATTTTGTGTTTGGAGTCCTTCCTATTGACCAAGGGGACCCTCTTGATCCATCTTCAAGAGTTCCTCGGGGCTTGGAGGCATCTAACCTTCATTTAGACAGAAGTTTCGACCTTTCTTCACGACAAGGGCAGAGATGGCTCCTGCGATTTTGTCAGTCAATACGAGCTCAGAAATTTTATGGGTCAAATTCAGGCCCTCTTCTCAGTAACTGTTTTATCGAAACTTTCAAGAAGTGGATGTCACGTCGTTGCATTGACCCTGTTGTTTTGATCAATAGGCATGTACTCCTCCTGTTTTGTTTTGATTAAAGTATTAGCTCCTTGAATTTTTTAGGCAGTAAAGTTTCGTCCTTTGATTTGCTAGCAATTTTTCATCATTCAAATTTTTCTGATCAATTACTCATCAATCCTTTCTATTGACCCTAACAAACGTGAAACTTTTTTTTCATACTGGTCATGGTGTTTCTTTCAGTTCACATTCCTTCAATTATTCAGTCATTACTGGCTCGTTCTTTTTTTTCCATGTATGCTCCTCAGATTGTCCATTCTTTAACAATTAAAATTATGGATATGCATTCTACCATTTCCTGTGTTCAATTAAATGATTATGTAATTATTATGTGAACTGACCTGTGGCATTAATGCTATTTCAAGGAAATCTCTTCTTTAAGTTATCTACTGATATTGTGTTTTTATATGTAATAAGGTCTCTGTGAAATCACTCGAGTTAATCGTACTATACAGTACTGCAGCAGTATTGTAAAATTAATAATGAATTGAGAATGATTAAAAGTATATATCCTGAGGAATAAATATCTGTTATCTTTGCAGGAGTCCTTGTTGTGAGAGATCCCATTTTCCTTTCTCTCGCAAAATATTCCGCAAGTGTCTTCTGAGAGCCCTAACTCAACTCCACAAGACTCCACATTTGATGTTCTATCATAAAGGAGAAGCTGCTGGACCAAGATTCTTGAAAACAAGGCCGCATAAGGTGAGTGGAATTTTAAATCTGTTTGTGATATTTTTACTAGCATCTATTACACATGCTTTCTCCTTCAGTTAGATTACTTTGCTCTATATTAAAACTTCTTTTACTTTTCTGGAGGCTTAAACATTCAAGTTAATGATAGATATTTGGCTTATCCATGTAATATATCATCTTATTTTGTCGATGCAAGTTTTTAGATTAACTTAATTAAGGTTAATGCAGATTAACGTTTTTTACTTTTACTTTTATAATTCTAAATAAAATCAGTACTTGATATCAGAATTATTTGAGAAGCTTTCTTCTTAAGGTTAATCCAATATTTTAACAGATGGTTGCAGCTGTGATTGAATATGAAAGCAACATACCTTTTACTACCTCATTTACTGTGATGGATGAATTTTACAATTCCGTTGAATCTTGGATGGAGGAGCAAATGAAATCTGCTCCGAAAGGATTGAGGAATGGTTGGTTTGTTAGCAATTTACACTTCTATGATCTTCAGGTAATATTCATCATAAATATTTAAAAAGTTTTTATAAAAAGCCTTGAGTCAATACTCAATTTTCATTGCTTGCGAGTAAATGCTATATTCTTAGCAGCCAGTTAATGATAAGGATATTGTAAAATCCATATCTGAGTAATACAGTGCAACTTTAAGGGTTTCTGTGTATTATTAGCTGAGAAATGCATTCATTTTCCTTTAATGTCATATGAAAGAGCTAACAACAGCTTTGATTTATGAAGTCATGAAATAAATTGATCTATGAATCAATAAATAAAAGTATTTAATTTTATTATTTTTATCCATTGCTTCTAATTCAGTTAGTATAATCATTTTATCTTATTATAATCTTTATACATATTTTTAGTTGAAAGATCAAACTTGTGCGTTAATAAAATCTTGTGATTTAAAGCATCCTGTGCAATTCATTAAAACTTTCTTGGAGTTGATCATTAGGTTGTATTTCTCAATTATAAATCATCTTTCCTCTCAGAGGTAATAAAAGTCAAAATTACAGAATAAAAATTTTGTAATAGTTTTCTTAACAATTCATTGAAAAGGTAGTAATATTTCTGAAAGTATATGGTGTTTTTAAAAATAATTTTGAGCATATTATAAACATATCAACCACTTTTCTCTCCAAATCCAGAGAACATTGTCAACAGGAGTTCTTACCGGAGTTTGCATATCATTAGGAGTGAGTGCATTGACTCTATTAGTTTTCACATGCAACATAATAAGGTCAATGTTGACGGCAATATCCATAGCATCTGCTACCTCAGTGACATTAGCAGCTCTCTCTTTGCTTGGCTGGAGTTTGGGTCCAGTTGAATCTCTCACGCTCTCTCTTGCTGTTGGCTTGTCTGCAGACTTTGCGCTCCACTATGCCATCTGTCATCGAAAAAGCAAAGGGACATCTTTAAACTTCTTTAAAAAGTGTAAAGCATCAGCCCATAGTTCATCATTTATTAGTAGTTGCAGGAGGAAAACATTCTGTGCAAAGAGTAAAAGATCTAAAGAGACGGCAAACAATGTTTGCTCTAATGTTGAAAAAGACTGTGATATTGACGATGATGATGGACCTTTTGTTGGCGTTCCTGCAACCCTGGCTGCCATTACCACAGCTGCAGCTGGTATACTCATGTTACCATCATCTGTGGTAGCTTATACTCAAGTGGGAGTTTTCTTAATAGTATTAATGTTAACATCTTGGTTTTACTCCACTTTCTTCCTGCTCTCTCTTCTGAGGTTATTTCAGGCTGTTTGAAATTCAGTTTTATTCTAAATGACTTTGCCTAGTCTCAGAAGAAAGTATTAAGATTTTGTATTATTTTTTTACAATTTTTTCCGTTTTCTTTGTCTACTTCTTTGTGTAATCTCACTAATGATATTCTTTTATATGTTCAGTATTAAGCTTTAGCTCTTTCTGGGAGTTTCTCGCGTTATAATTGTAATCTTTCTTTCTTTAAAATTTGAATTCTTTTACTTTTTTACCTTACTTTATCACGAGATTGAAGAAGTATATTTTTTAATGAAATACATGTATTTAAAAATAAATCAAATTTCTTTGGTTGAATCCATGTATGCATGAAATTTTAATTTATATCATATAAATACCAGTATATCTGTTACTGTGGGTTCCAGAAGGCATTTTTTATAAGTTTAAATATTTTAAGAAATGCATTCCTTTTCAGATTTAATCATTAAATAGAAGTTTAGATTGTCAATCTTCTCAAGAGCAGTAGTTACTATTAAGGTTGTAACTTTACCTTTGAGAGGCTTATAATTGTAATGCATCTTCAATTGGATTCTTTCAGGATAGTAATAATCTTCCTATGATTTAATGTGTACACTGCCAACAATTAGGATGTTTTTCAATCGCTTTCAATTATGGCTTATAATTTTTATCTCTTTTGTTCTTAAAGAAAGTGAAGAGTATGGAATAGATATTTTCATGGTTGCTTTTTATATTTTTAGATCTTGTCAATGTTATAATTATTTTTTTATGCTTTTCATTTCCTTCTTGATTCAAATAGCATTACTAAGAATACATATTAATGCAGTATTAATGTAATGAAACTAAAAGAAAAACCTGCATAACAAATGCTTATTAACTTATTTCTTTTTTTACAATGTTGTTGTTTAAACTGAAACCGACTATGTCCAATGATATATTTTTGCAAATAATTATAAGATATCCTATTCACTTTGGATGAGTGTGTGATTTGACTTATCTAAACACAATGGTATCAATTGATGATTTTATTTTAGTTTTGGCTTTTCTATTTATAATAACTACAGTAAAACTTTTTCCCCCACAAACTAGTTTATTTAAGTTAGCAAAGAACATACAGTGAGAATGATCATGCACATTTATCACCAGAAACAACTTGATGCAAGTGTAAATAATGAATCATAAAAGGAGATACTCTGAAAATAAAACAACAAACCAGTTACAATTTTCTTCAAAAGTTTTGAAATTGTACAGTAATGAAAACTTTAAAAGGTAAAACTAAAACAAATTTTAAAATGCTAGGCACATTTTGAACGATATACTAAGTGACAGCAAACATCACAATCAGCCTAACAGTCTTCTCAAATACTATAAAATCACAGCACTAAAGCTCTACATTCTGATCGGTTGTGACTCGCACCTCCTTCGTGTGAATAAACTCTAGCTTCACCACCTGTCCTCTTTCATCGAGTTCCTCCACAGCTATTTCAATCAATTTCCCATCCTTGTCTGTAACACTACACTCATCCTGGTTTTGCAACTTCTTCGGCGATCTCAGTTTCATGGGACTATTTGGTCTAACTTTCCTCCTTTTGGTATCTTGACTGCAATCCTCTGTGATTTCATCAGGATCATCGACGTTATCTTCGTATATGACATCATTGATTTCTCCATACCGCCTATGCTGCCACCCAAATCGGCTCCTTTTAATACCTGACTGGGTTGTATCTTTCTCTTGCATCATTTTCTGAGCTACTTCGAGACTTTCGTACCTCACGGTTTCAAGTCTGTACAATCCATCTTCATGCAATTTGTACCTGCAAAGAGGACAAGAAAAGAATAAATGAACCTGATACACTAAGAAACTAGGGCTTCTGCCTTAGACAGGCAATTAATTTATAATGTTTCCTTTAAAGAACATACAAGGGTTATCTGATAAGTAATGCCTACACCTTCACAATGTGGGTTAGGATGTGAATATTATAATAAATCAAACACAGAATTACTCCTTAGGAGTCATACACAAATTTTCTCCTTTTATATAATATGTAATAATATATATGCTATATACAGATTTTCACAAAAATTCTCCAATTTCCAATCCCCCCTTCCCCCATGTAGCAGGACCATAAGTCCAGGCCAGTACACTCCCTACACTCTGTTATGTAACGAGTGCTTTGTGAAAAGTTATGGGGTTATAATGAGGAAAGAAAGATTTTTTAGTTCCCAATAATAAATCACTTTTTAATGAACAATTTCAATTTTAAAGGCCTTTCATACATTTCACCTCGATTCGATGCCATGACCTGTTGATAATTAGTAGAGGTGTTTGAAAATGTTTTTATATTTTCTGAAATTTGTTCATTTGAAAACCAAATCGTGGTGTTTTGTGTTTTTATTATGTTTCCTAAATTTGGTATTACTAATTTTCACAGTCTTATGTAAGCAAAGGAATAATATTAGGCACACTTAAGCATAAACATTAAAAGCATTGGAAATATTATTAACTGTAGATTATACAAAATAGTATCAATCCGTTTTCTGGTAAGCTGATAGCGCATCTTTGCACAATGCATCACTTGTACATGTACTTTAAGCGTGCGAGTAATCGTTAAAAACTGCCAATAGCCAGCGCCTTGCTGAACATGTATTTTAGACAGTAATTTAGTTTTGTGAATTTTTTGCAAAATATTCAAGCTGAATTCATGTAAGCAAAGATGTCATTAGTGATCAAAAATATGACAATAGATACTTAAATAATACAAATATATATATTGTACATTTATTTAAATCCTGCCGAAATTACATTCTCTTCTCTTAAAAAAGATGAAGGAAGCAAAATTCACCAAAATCTGTGGTGCTTCTTAAAACTGCTGAAATTATCGTTATTTCACTAAATCGGCCAAAATGTGCTTTAATTGTAGGTTTTATCACTTATTGCAAAAAACAAACACCTCTAATAATTAGCATCTCACAAAACACAGACACCTGTACAGTCCACACTCCACTCGAACTCTAACTACTACCGCTCGATACTCGTAGCTGCCAACTTTACCCAATAAATTGTGCGCAAGTTTTAAATTCAAACTTTAAACATGTAGAAATTTTGCTATTTTTTGCCGTTCTGAAACCTAATGCAAACCTTGACCCCTCCTTTAGTGATGAACAAGTTTTCTAGGGCCGTCACTAAAGAAATCAAGACACTGTTTACTCAATCAGCCTCACCGTTCTCTCTACATCTTCATCAGATCCATAGTGATGTACCCAAGATTTACTTTCACCGTGTGTTTAGATGGTACAGTGATCATTGCATAAACAGTGTATTGACTTCAACAGTGACAGCTTCAGAAAACTTGTTCATCATTGGCAGAGTATATACAGTTATATAGTGATAATGTGAAAAAGTGATTATCGGTAGTTAAACAGAAGATTCTAAGGATTATTTCTGCATTTGATTTAGTAAAATATTCCCATCAAAACTGAAGTTACAAAAAGGAGGTATTACGTTTCAGTCAGTCCTTATAGGTTTGCATGTTTAAAATAAAATTAAAATACTATTTTTTTGCAAATCATAATTCTCTATAAAAATAATATAAATAAACAAATATATTACCGGAAGCGGCTGTGTCCAGAGGGCCACCGAAAAGAATGCTTGTTGACGAGATGCTTTGTGAGGATGAAGCCTCTGAAATATCGAGCATCGCACATGTGACAACAATACATAGGATCTACTAGATTACCATGAACCTGTAAGTGAGGGGAAAAAACAAAACAGATTATCATTTTGGTTTATTGTAAGCTACATAAATGATAATTTCAAATCCATAAACACTGATGGAGGCAAATTCTTTAAATGCCAAAATCTGATAGAAAATATTCCAAAAAGTGATACAACGAACACGATGCTTTTACTTAGAATTCCTTACAATTTAACTACAAAATTCACTATCTAAATCCATGTGATTGTTATTTTTATTTAACAAACGGAAGAACGATGTAAATAAAAATACATCACAATATATTTAGTATTCTTAGATAATATGATTTATCAATAGCATGAAATGGGACATAGAGTAAGCAGCAGAATTACTTCAGTATGTAAAATAATCATGTAGACCATCAATTTAATTTTAAAAGCAAGTGCAACATTTTGCCTTGAATTAAGTGTAACACTGTAGCATAATTACCAATAATATGGCATAAACAAGTTCTTTTACTTATACAGTACACATGTTTTGTAATCAAAAGTTTTTGTAACTCAGTAAGGACCATGACTTAATTACTGAAAGTTAAAAAGAAATGACCATGGCAATAAAAAATACATACCCTTCGATAATGCCAGCTCAAAGACGCAGGAGATCTTGAAGAATATTCACAGCCTTCTTCGTTACATTTAAAAAATCCATCGGGTAAATGAACTCTGTGATGGCAATCCAAATCATTCTGTGTTTTACCTCTGAAAGAAAAGACAAATCAGAATTCTTCTAGCATTCAAATACAACAGGACGTTAAATCATAAATATTTTGAATTATTTGTAATCAATATTACAAAAGTTTTAGTAGATTATTTTGCAGGAATTGTATCGATATTAATTTTAGCTAAGTCCAACTTCTCTTACATAATATTCAATACTGAAAAATGCAGAATGAAAGAGGTTTAGGGAAGCATTTTCCCCAAATTACGAAGCAAATACATTTCTTGTTAAATGCTAAATACCTGAAATCACAGGCTGAACATTTGAATGGTCTGTCATCAAGGTGACGAAAGCGTATATGTTTACTTAGACTTGCAGGTCCAGGGCAAGTCATGTCGCAGAAAGGACACTTGTAATGGTTCACATGAAGTCGCATGTGACCTTTCAGCAATCTCTCAGAAGGGTAGAACTTGAAACAATGAGAGCATTGGTATCCATGCACTGCGAAAGAATGGAGAGGGGAAGGCAATTTTTATTTGATCCCAAGATTACCAAGAATGAGAAAGTTGCCAAAATGAAGCTGTAAATTTTAACATGAAAAATTTCAGCCACATATTTAGGATTTGTAAAATGAAAAATGAAAGAAAGAATTATGTAAATGGATGATAACTCTTATGAAATCCATCCCTATCATACAAAAAACTGTAAAGAAATTAAAAATCCTATACAGTTGCAGTGTGCTTCAATTAAAAATGTTATACTTGTACAATTAATTATTTCCAACAGAAGGTGATCCACCCCATGCAAAAGTATCTGTACCAGTTAGAACTAAAAAAGCATGCAATCATTGAAAAGAAAAGAGTAAATTATTACTGTCAAGGGGGATTTGCCGCTTGCAGTGATCGTAATATTTGGCTCTCGTAGCAAATACACCACCGCAAACAGGACAGCCGACCATCTTTTCCTGAGTGTGAGTTCTTACGTGGTCACGCACTTTATGCTGACTTGGAAAACTTGCTTTACAAGCTGTAAAGAAGAGCAACTCAATTAATAAGGATAACCCAATGAAGTTTCCAAAAAACTTTAAAAAATTAAAGAATCGTACATCCCCAACAGCAAGGCAGGCCCCCTTTGATGTTGTTTCCACCAGGATACCCTCTTATATGAGCTTCAACGTGGAAAAAGAATCTCTGGGCATTTTGAAAAACGGTAGTGCAATCTTCCCAGTTGCACCGGTAAGAGTGAGGAATGTCCGGGACAATGTTTCTACCTAACTCGTGGTAATTGCATGCCTAAAAACAAAAAATAACACTGTTAGACGAGTTCACAAGACAGCAATTTCCATATCTGAGAAAATATCATACCGGAACACCAGTGCGGTTGCATATATTTTTCCCGATGCACTTGATCTTTGTGTGAAAAGCGTGATAATTGACGTGTCGGATAATTTCTTTGTTATCTTCCACTTCGAAATCGCATTCTTCCCATAAACACGCGTACACAGCTATAAAATGGAAAACAAAGAATTCTATTAGTGGTATCTTTACATCGACTTTAAAAAATAAAAATTTTCATAAAAACACAAATGCCTTTATTACAGCGTACACACTGAGTAATAACAGACACTAAATAATTTAATTTGAGGAATGATCATGCAAGAGAGCAAAATAAGTGGTAATGGTCGTTCGAAGAATGCTTGAACTATTTTCTTCCATTAATATACATTAAAATAGTTAGACAGCAATGGAAGACGTTTGCCTAAGACTTGGGGCTTGTTCGTTAAATGGCCTTGGGCAATTAAAAGCACAAACTTTACCCCATCGGAACCTACCTTTACCGTCATCATCGACTTTAATTCGCAATTGGGGGATATGATTCTCGACGTGTTTTATGAATTCATACAAGTCTTCACTTCTAAAATTGCATTCTTCCCATTCACACAACATATCGAGTTCTTCATCTTTGAACTTGAATGCTTTTGGGTACCATCTTTTACAGGAATTCTTGTTATTCTCCCCATCATTGTTTCCACTTTTCAGTTCTTGTTTGGAACGTTTTTCTAAATCTTCATCCTTTTTAGAATTTGCTGGTTCAATCTCTTTACAACAACTTTCTGCAGTATTTTCTTCTTCGGCAATTTCATCATTGGAAATCTTTTTTTTCGAAGCACCTTTCTTTCGACTCTTCCCCCTAGCCATTATTACTCCCAGCGACGTACAGTCCAAGTCCTACTTGGCTAATAAATTACTTTACTTTTGAGAAATAATCCTACATAGTTTTCTCACAAAATAGTATTACATGAGAAGTATGACTAAAACCAAAGATGAATCACGCTTTAAGAATCACAACACACGTACGTAAGCCAGATTATTTCTTTCTCTTCCCGCCAGCTAAAAACGTACGCATAACCACCATTAAGAATTTCATACTTGAAGCAAAAATGAATGATAGATGAAGAACGAAACTCGAAACCTTGTTCGAAACTTTGTTTTGGTGTCCGGTCATGTGCGGAGAAGATAGTGTCGCGGTTTTATAACTTTCATCGATTGATACAGTGGGATGTATCAAGCCTATTTATCGAAAGAATTTTTTCCAAGCAACCATCGTTTCTTTAATGCTAAGAATCTATTTTGTGTTCATGACTGAATCATTTCTTCCTTGAAATTAAAGTTATCCTCCGAAACCTATATTTGAAATTTCGCCACTAAATTAATAATGGATGAAAACAACGGTGTAATCGTCCGTGCTAACCCAAACAGAAAAGTTTTCTCCAAAGTTGTTAACAAAATTCCGGAAGATATTCTTTCCAACCAAGAATTGTTGGACGCATGCAAAGCTCTTCCCCAAAACTATGAGTTTGAAATACCTAAGACCATTTGGAGAATTCGAAGTGCCAATGCAAAGCGAGTTGGTTTGCAGGTATGTAAGGTTTGGAACTGTGCATTATTGAGTGACACTGTCTGAAACGCATAATATATTTTTTTATCAGATGCCCGAAGGTCTTCTAATGTTTGCTACAACAATAGCGGACATAATTGAGAAGTTCACGGAAGCTAACGCTGTTATTATGGGAGATGTGACATATGGAGCATGTTGTGTTGATGATTTCACAGCCAAGTATGTTATTTCTTTAATTTCATAAAAATTACATTTTGTTGTTAAAATTGAATTTTAATTAAAATTTAAAGGATTTTTTGTTTTAAAATGTGTATATATCTTTTTTCATTACAAAATTTAAAGATCTCTTCACATCATTGAGTCTCTATTTTTCAGGGCGCTTGAAGTGGATTTATTGGTGCACTATGGACACTCTTGCTTGGTTCCTGTAACTGTTACTGAGATACCGATGCTGTATGTCTTTGTGGACATACAGATAAATTTAGATCATTTTATTGAAACAATTCATTTTAATTTTCCTCCTGAGGAGGATTCAAATCGCTTAGCTCTTGTCAGTACCATTCAGTTTGTAAAATCCCTCCATGCTGCAGTGAAAGTTTTGAAGGAAAAAGGTCACCATGTAGTGTTGCCTCAGAGTAGGCCGTTATCTCCTGGTGAAGTTCTTGGCTGCACTGCTGCGTTTGTACCAGATGTTGACAAAGTAGTTTACCTTGGTGATGGCAGATTTCATCTGGAGGCAGCTATGATTGCTAATCCTCATCTTCGTGCATTTAGGTGAAATGCGTTCTTTTTACATACAATATTATGCTTTGGCTTGCTTATTTTTGAGTAACATCATATCTATACATTGAGGTATCCTGCAAGCCACCTTTCAGTGTGTAGCTGGGATAAACTAATAACGAAGAGCGTTAAAACTTAAGAAAATTAATTCTTTTCTTTTCTATATTTTCTCAATATTATACTTTTAATGGTGCATCAGTTCTGTTTAAGATTTATTGATTATCAATATCAGTGGCTACACTGAAACCTGTCTCATGTGATCTCCTAAGAGTGGTGGTCAAGTAATGGTCACTCTAGGCTGATGTTCACAAGAAGAGCTGGACAGCATTGATGCATGCATGTCACATAAGTGTTCTACCATTCAGGAGGATCATATTCCTAAATGTTCACTATTCAATACTATTTCTTTCATTTCTTCATAACCTACCCTACCCTTTATATATTGTCCAACATCTTTGCACATCATCATATTTGTCTTACCCTCTTTTTTCTCTGGTATACTACCTTCAATTACTTTCTTTAGTAGTCAGTCTCCTCTCAATATTCAACTGTATCATTTTCTCCGAAAATGCTTTACTTACTCCAATGAAAGACTTCCTCTTCCCAACCATTGCCAGTACCTCTGTATTTGTTTTCCAGGCAATCGTACATATTTGTTCAATTCTATGCCACACCTACATCTTGAATGCCTCCTGACGTTTGACCTCCTCTTTTCTTAACATCCATGTTTCACACCCTTTTAGCAAATCATTCTGCACCAAGGATTTTACCAATCTTTTGCTAATTCCTTCATCAAGACCTATAGTTATCAGTTCCCTCTGCTTCATGCAATCTTCCTTAGGCAAAGTAATTGTTTTTGAAACTCCACCCTTGTATCTTCTGTCCTTAGAGAAAAGTAAGAGAACTTATCTAACTTCTTGCTCCCTTCCTGTCACTATGCTGATAGGCTTTATGTCTTTTACATTGAGTTTCTCAATGCTTTCTCTAAATGATCCTCTTTTACTGGCTGGATCCTGTAAATTAGATCTCCTACTATCTTTTACCTTGACATTATCACTAATTTTCTTACCTGTCAATTGCAGGCTGTGGTAAGTAATCCCTTCATGTGATGCTTCACATTGGAGAGTACTGCAAAACTGTACTTTTAGTGTTACTGTATACTTCTGCATCAGATTTGTGAGGCAATATATGATTTAATGGGAGATTGTAGTAAAAATGTTTGAACCAATCGTTCTAAAGTATGTTTCTTTTTGCCAGAATGATTTCATACTAAACCCAGTAAATAAACTATTGAGTGCCGTGACATATTAGGTTTATGTTAATTTATGATCATTCTTCAAGTTTTAGAGAACAATTATAGGTTTTATTAATATTTACAATTGATTTTTCATGGTGAAAGATTGATTTTGAATTTTTTAGGTACGACCCTTATGAGAAAAAATTGACGGAAGAGTTTTATGATCAACATAAGATGCTGAATACCAGGAATGATTCAATTATTAGAGCCAGCTCTGCAAAGAGGTTTGGCTTGATTTTAGGAACACTTGGACGTCAGGGAAGTCCTAAAGTTCTGGAGCACTTAAAGGTAATATTATGTCATTATTGATGTTCCTTTGTTGTAAACAAATCTATGATTAAATGTAAAACCTAAGGTATATTGCAGTGGTGGATCCAGGGGGGGGGGGGGGCTATGGGGGCTGTAGCCCCCCCCAGAAGTCACAGTAAAAAAATGTATCATCGTTCATACCATTGAGATGTGAAGAAAATATTGTTTATCTACAATGATAGATAATAATAAGTATAATTCAAATATGTATAATGAGTTTAATTTTATAAAATTTCTTACAAAAATCGACAAATAGAAAATTAATCTTTTATCCCAACTCTCAAGCCCCCTCACAGCTCGATCCTAGATCCGCCACTGGTATATTGTGTTTATTTATGGCAGATTACTTTAATAATAATTTATTTAACACATACAGGATAAATTCCCACATAGATGTGTTGTATTAGATAAACAATAAATTAATAATAAGTACAATAAACAGTGAGTGAATATGAAAAAAGATGAGAAGTACAAAGTGATAAAGAAAATGAAATGAAGGTGAAGGAGGAAACGGGTGAAAGAACAAAATAGAGGGAGGAGAAAATAACTTGTAATTAGGGTAATGATTTGATGAGATTTCTGCGGATCTGTGATACTGAATCGCAGAAAAAGTCAGCGTTCGTTCTGGAAACAAATAAGTTTGCTTCCCTCACGATTCGTGGGATTGGGGAAAACTTGAAGGGGTTAACTCTGCACTGAGGTTTGTAGAACACAGGTGTACTCCTTAACCTGCGTTGTGGCACGGACACACCACAGAGATTGGTTAGCTGGGGGCAGTCAGTCTTGTCAGTGAATAGTTTTTTTTAAGAAAAGGACATGAGCAGTCTTTCTCCTAGATTCAAGAAGGGGAAAATTGAGTTTCTCACAAAACTGAGGGTATTTATCTTCGGTATAATCCCAGTTTGATCTAAAACAGATCCACTTAACGAAGCATTGCTGTATTTTCTCAACACAGCGCACTTTCTTCCTGTGGTAGGGACTCCATGTTACACTTGCATATTCGATTACTGGCCTGACAATGTTGCAAAAGGTTTTTACTACAGTTGGTAGTGAGAAGTTTGAGTTGGCGTTCCTTTTAATGAAACCGAGGAGTCTAAAAGCTTTGGTTTGTAGCTTGAGAATAAATAAAAAAAATCAACTTCAGTTCTGAAGGACCAAAAATGTAATTCTTTGAAACAAAAGAAAACGAAAAGGGGCACATAAAAGTAATAGGTCCCTAAGGACAAGGTAATTTACAGTTTGTAGTTGTCACACTGCACTAGAGAGAGTCGCTTCCACCTTGGTGGCCTTGATGCACAGCCTGAAAACAAGAGCACTGTTCAAGAGAGAGAGAGAGTGAATGAATGAAGTTCTTTTTCACACTGTACTAGAGAGTGGGGAAAAGGGGGAAGAACGTCACTATCTCCACAAAACTGAACCAAACACACATTAAAAACAAAACACTGGTTCAGTAGGCACTGAACAAGCTTTATTGCTCATTTTGCTGATATGATACTTTACATTACTTACAAGGAATATCCATAGAAATATTGTTGTAGTTTACAAACTCGATGGTACTGTATTCTTTGTATACTATATGTGCAATGGGAAATAAACGTATCTCTTTGAGGTTGTTTGTAAAAACCATTAATTTATTCGTTTGTTGCAAGCTTTTCGAAATTTTGCCGTGTTTTGGGTAAAATATCAACAGAATTATTCAACATTGCATTATGAATTCATTATGTTAACCAGCATTTTTTGGTTTTATCCAATTGCATTGATGACGTGATATCCCCCTATGTAGTTGGAGAATTATATTAATCTCAAATTATTTAAATAAGTGTTTGAGGTATGTATATGTTTTTATATTCATGTGAAGACTCTCCGTCCCATCTTTTAAGTATTCTGGAACCCTTAATTTAAATTCGGATTTTATATATTTCTTAAATGATGAATCAGAAAGGCCTTTTTACTTTCTCCATATACGAAGTATAGAGAAAGTATTGTTTTCATGAAAAAATTCGACTTCGAGATTTCAACTGAAATACATGTTTTGGGGTCCCTAGAACACGTTTAGACTATTTTCGGAATGATGTCTGTGTGTATGTGTGTGTGTGTGTGTGTGTGTGTGTCTGTATGTGTGTGTGTGCTTGTGGGCGCTCTAACGTAAAAACTATTAGTCGTATCAATATCAAACTTCATATATAGTACTGTGGAGTGTGCTGTCAGAGTTGATTAGTTTTTGGAGTAAATCGGTCAACCGGAAGTCGAGCTTCATTCATCAAAGCTCATTTCCGGTTTTCAAAATATCTCCATAAATATGATATATACGTATATTGTATACCTTATAAAAGCTTTAGATAATGTAATTTACTATAACTTTTGTATTTAACAGATATTTGTATCACCAGTTGATTAGGAGTTATTTGTGAAATACCGATAAAACGGAAGTAACTTTTATGTACTTCGTGGGCGCTCTAACATGAAAACCATTCGTTGTATCAACACTAAATTTCATATATATCACTTTGGTTGGTGTCGTTAGAGTTGATTAGTTTTTGGAGTAAATCGGTTGTCTGTAAGTAGAGCTTCATTCTTCAAAGCTCATTTCCGGTTTTCAAAATATCTCTATAAATATGAGATTTAGGTATATACTATTATTTATAAACGTTTTAGAAAATATAATTTACTACAACTTTTGTATGAAAAATATTTTTGTATCACTGATTGTTTAGGAGTTATTCATGAAATACTGATAAACCGGACTTTACCGATTATTTACTTTGTGGGCACCCTCGGCTCTATGGGCGAAAGGCAAATTTCATCTTTTTTCATCGATCGTGTCCCGAAAAACATTATTTATAATGTTTGTGACGTCAAAGATAATATGTAAATTAATCACTCATCTACCAAGTTTAGATGGAATATAGAGTTCGAAATTACTGTCGTAGATAAATATTTACATCATATATATGGAGAAAGTCATGTGCTGGCCACATCAGATTTTTAAGTTTATATAATAGTTCATATTATAAGAATGAATTTTTCATCAATTATAGTCATAGGTCTATAACCAAAATTGATTTTTTCATTCTTCCAGAGTCTAGTTGAATCTGCTGGCAAGGAGTTCATAGTTGTGCTTCTGTCAGAAATATTTCCTAGCAAACTCAAGCAATTTAGTGATGTAGATGCCTGGGTTCAAGTGGCATGCCCTAGACTTTCTATAGACTGGGGTCATGAATTCAAGCAGCCCCTATTGACGCCATATGAAGCAGCTGTAGCACTTGGACAGAATGATGGCAGTTGGAGGAGAGACAAAGATACCTGTGAATGCAAATCTGAAGGCAAAAAGGAGCAGTGCTTAAAGTCTCCCTCATATCCCATGGATTTTTATGCTAATGCAAGCCTTGGTCCATGGACTCCAAACTATAAGCTACCTGTAGAAAAAACTAAAAAAGAAAATAAATGATGTGATCTTAGTACAAAACTTTTGCTGTGAAAAATGTGTTTGATTTATTTTGTTTTTTGGGTGAAATTGTTTTTCTCATTTGTTTGTGGAACTATATGACCAAATTTTGAATGGATGATTTAAAATTCGCACGGTTCTTCATACCTTTTTTGGAAAATTAACAGTATATATACCTGGAAAGGATCAAGTTAGACATTTATATTGGTAAACAATTTGACTGCATGATGAATAAAGTTATATGATTGGAGTTAATTAAGAAAAATACCATAGTGGACAGCTTATAAGAAACACCTTTTTAACTATGGCTCAAAATATCACCCTGCATTATTTATTTGAAGACTCAATATTAACAGTTTAATTTTCAATACTGAACCCCAGATGGCTAGTACCCTAAATTTGCATCATTACATTTATATAAAATATATTTACTTGTAATAATAAAACGTCGCTTATAATAAGTAGTATTCAATTAACAAATGTTGTAGTAGCTATTATTATTAAGGTAATTGGCTAGATGGGATTTGGATATCATTATGCTTGCTTTGCCAATGTCAAAGAGATGCTTCAATTTTTCTGAAACCTCAAAAATGAAAGGAACTATCACTTAGGCTCTTGGATTGCTGTATAAACTTATTTATTTTTCTTTATGTGTCTTAGTGAAATAAGGGTGCGTCTCATACGTAGTCAATTAGGGTAATTATTTGATAGCAGAAATTAGAAGTGAATAGTACCTAATTGGATAGTCACATAAAAAATTAGCTGTCTGAATTCTACCAGCTGACAATAATTTGGGTACCAATATTAGGATGTTTAAGTGATTCTTCTCAGAATGTCACAAATCTCATATAGTTGGGTGCATACAGTGGATGAGGTTATAAAAATAGGGGTTTGTTTAGTTGAGGAATATTCGAAATTGTGGATGTCTGAAAAACATGCTACAACAGGAAAGTATAGAGGAGGATTGCATATTTCAAAGGCTTCTGATTTGTTCATCATTTCAAATTACTATTTTTCCATATTGTTTTCAAGCCATGGATAGAATTTCATTGATGCAGCCTCGAAAAAAAAAATAAATATTGTACTTCATTCTTTCTTCATTTAACTGTTAAGTGTATTTTTTCAGTTAACAACCGGAGATGCTTACTTAAAAAAAGAAATTTTTGAGTACCATTACCATGAAATGAGTGTGAAATTAAAACTATAAACTCCTGTAGTCTGTCTATAAAGTATTCAGCCGAAAGGTCGGTTGGTGCCTCACCACCTCAGAGAGGAATTAGGTTAACTAGGAAGGATGAGGAGTGAGGTCCAGATCAATTCAGTCATCAATGTTATCATCCGTATTAGAGAATATCTTTACCTTTTAAATGGGTGCTCCTATTTCGTGACCAAATTGAATTCAGGATAGGGACATTATTTAGGCACTTTAAATCAGGGGCGGATCCAGGCGTAAATTTTGTGGGGGAACTTCCAGGAAGGGCCATAGCGAGTGGGGGGGGAACTTTAGCTTCAGTCGTTCGAGGGAGAAGAGGAGTGGAGCAAAGTAGAACTACGAGTGCAAAGCAGTCGCCGATTTCAAACATTGTGTTTCTTCCTTAGGCGTTACAATGTTGTCTCCGGTCGGCATAGCCACCGCATGCGACTGAATGGCGGCTACGGCCGCGTCCAGTGGCGCGTCTGATTTTGAGCCCGCTAATTGTGTGAACTCCTCCATTTGAAACAATGTTCAGCTATGAGTGGCGCGACTTGGAAGCAGCACAGAATGTCCTCGTGTAGAGGGCCAAGAGCATGCGGAAACATTACTCCGACAACCGTCACGCGTCATCTATAGACAATCTATGCTCAGTTTATAAGTATTACATTATTGGCCTCAGAAAATATATTCTCTTGGATTTTGGGGGGGAATTTCCCCCTTCCCCCCCCCTGGATCCGCCACTGCTTTAAATACACATACAGCCACATAGGGAAAGATAACTTCTAGACATGAAATTAAAATAACCTTTACAATCAATTAAGGAGCTCTAATGTTTTTTTACCCAAAATTTCGATTTTCAGAGGGAAAAAAGGGAGAAACCGTTTAGGTAATACTTTAATTCTATTTTGCACAAATAAATGCAATGAAATGGGATAATTTGTTACTTTTGGTGATTCATATTCGTAACATTTAGCGCACTGAGATAAGGGTTAAAAACTGCGAGATTCTAGACAGGTTGATTGGCGATGAATATCAATCTTAACGAGGTGAAGATAGATATTAACACTTAGAACTAAATTTAGCATTTATGAATTTCCTGAAAAATTTGTAATCCATTCAAATTCTTTTGTTGGTAAGGCTGCAGTTGAGCAGCGACAACAGTGAAGCGCAGGGGGGAGTATTCCACTGTGACATTTTAATAGCAATTTTTGATCTTACCTTCTATAAACACATTCCATTAAAATGGTTCGTTATCAAATCACTGATAATGATAATTTCATACCTAACGGTTACCTAGTACTGATCAATCCCATTTCATTGTAGATCCGCTTCATCTTAATTCAAAACCGGGCTGGCAAAACTCGCTTGGCTAAATGGTACATGAACTTTGACGACGACGAGAAACAGAAATTAATTGAAGAAGTTCATGCCGTCGTTACAGTGCGTGATGCGAAACATACGAATTTTGTTGAGGTGAGAAACGTGATATTTATCTTTAATCGTTCTAAGTCAGCCGTTAGCTAATTTTATCCTCTATTCTAGTTCCGTAACTTCAAGATAATTTATAGAAGATATGCTGGACTCTATTTCTGCATCTGTGTTGATGTAAACGACAATAATCTTTGTTACTTGGAGGCTATTCATAATTTCGTGGAAGTTTTGAATGAATATTTCCACAATGTTTGCGAGTTGGATTTAGTTTTCAACTTTTACAAGGTAAATATTTTTTTGGTAATTTGAATGTTTATTAGCTGGCGAGATTTTGGTATTTCTAACATTTATTATTTTTATTTTAGGTGTATACAGTTGTCGACGAGATGTTTTTAGCCGGTGAAATTAGAGAAACTAGTCAGACAAAAGTCTTAAAACAGCTGCTAATGTTGAATGCTTTAGAATAGTATAACCACATATATATATAATTGTCAACTCATTTGTATATTGAAACGTGTAAAGTAATGTAAATGTAATATGACCAATATAAGTTTCATTGTTCGTTTCCACATAACGAATATAATCATTTTTGTTGCTCATCATAATGCCAAATTCGACATCACGAATGGAGACACACTAATGTGAATTTGAATTGTTGATGTATGACAAAATTGCATTTGAAATTACGATTACATTTTCATGTTCTATCATATACCAGAAAATGTTGTGATCTGATAGATTAGTATCCTTGAAAGTTAGTGAAAGCTCTATACTTGTTATATCAACTTCCAGGATTGTTGATAGCTGATATGGTTCAATTCTCATTTATGAACATCCTGAACTTTGTTTCATGAAAATTTTCTCTCGGTGATAGTCATTCAATTGCATTGTTGTTATGGAAATACTTGCGGCTATGTTGTATTTTCATGCCTGAAAATTTTTGAATCTCTGGAAAAAGAAATTTTCCTTAATTTGCTAAAATTAAGCAGAAAAGAGGTAAAAAAATATCTCTATTGGATCTAACATCATTCACCATTATGATTGATTCAATGATTTTTAATCCTTTTTCCTTTCGAACGCTTTTTTATAATCTCCAGATCTTACTTTTCATATGAATATATTTCAGCATTTATACCAATTCTTCACACACAACTAATTCCGAATGCTTGTTTAGCATGGAATATTTTTCTGCCCAACAGCATAGATGGTGACTTAATGAGCCTCGAGAGGGTGTATATTACATTCCAAAATATTTTATAATGTATTTTTTCTGCAAAAACACATTATTCCATTGTTTATATGATCTTGAAATTTATGTTCTTGATTTTATACCGTACTTCTGCTACATTTGTGACCAGTAAAGTCAGTTCTTTGGTACAAAATTTGAGAGTAAGTTTCAGTTAATCCTGTTGATATTACTTGCATTATCTTCATATCTCTTTTTCCACATGTAAATTACTCGTACCACATTAATGATAATTTGGCTCAAACCATCTCAAATGAACTGTCATGTGATATTTTTAGTTTAAATTAAATTTGTTTCTCCTTACCTGTCAATTACTATTTCCGCAAAGATTAATATTTGAACCAGCAAGCAATTTTTTGTTGCATATTCTATCTGAGTTCAATTTATGCTAACTGTGTATATGCTTACAAAGACAGCCAGAAACTGGCTGTCTTTGTAATCTTTAAGTAAAATTTAAAATTATAACTTGAATGGTATAATTTATAATTCATTCAGAAAATGATAGCTAATTATGTAACTTACCATTAGTTGAAAGATGGATAGTTTCCAATGTATTTTTTGAAGAAAAGAGCTCCAAAGTTTTGAAGTATGTTTGTAGGGGGAAAACCTGTAGATAGTTGAGTGGTTTGACTTTAACACAGGGAGTTAATCAGTACGATTATGCCAACAACTAATATATTCAGTCTTTGTGTGTGTGTAATTTGAAAGTATTGCTTAGAGCAATAATTTAAAGGTTGTAATATGAGATAATATCCACAGTTAAGTCTTAGCACAAATTATGTGCAGCAAAAATTTTAAACTGCCCATTAGTAGTTTCATGTTGAGAACATAGCAAAATTATTTTTAAGTTATAATTCTCTGAGATTATGGATTGATAATATGTCATAGATTTTGTTATCTTACCCATTGTACCTCTTAGCATTGACATGAATGGCACATTGTCTTGAAAAATTGTTATGCTGGTGTTAAGGAATTCCATGCAGCTTTGTTTTATGAAATTTTTCTGAAAATAAATTTTTTTTGATAAGAAGTGGACTTTAAATATGTGACACTTGATGAATTTCAGTTTATTTTTCAAAAGCGTAAGTACTTGATATTATTTCTCGGCTAGTTTTACTTAACCAAACGTTTTTTTCTGTATATCAGTAAATCTTTCTATGCTTATTCAGTAGCAGTAGATCAGTAAATTTTTCTGTTTATTTTACTTATTAACAAGCAAATAGTATTGATAAAATACTTTCATTCTTAGGAGAAATAATTTTTATTGTAATAATTTATAACTTATTGAATAGATGTGTTTAATTTTACGTAAACAGATGAATAATGGATTGAATAAATATTTTCCCTCATTCCCATCAAGTGGAAGAACCTTTACATTAATGATGGCACAGCTTATTTATGTTGTAAAGTAACTTTTACATATCTACATTAATTCCCTTTGAGCTTTCCTTTCGACCTATTTATTTTTCGCCTTTCGACGTATGGCATGGAGTGTAAACACAAGTTTATCTTAACTAATTCTTTACTCTGTTATTGTTGCATTTAGTTTGCAAGTAAAAATGCATTTTTAAAACGACTCGTCCTAGCATCTATTTCTCATAACTTAAGTTCATTATTGAACATTAGCTGGTTTGCTTGAGTTGTTATTATTTTGATCACAGAAATCCTGAAAGATGAAATGCTGATCTTAGTTTCTATATAGGTAAGCAGAGATATAAGTGAATTTTTGGATTAGCATTAGTGTCTCCTGATTCTCCATCAGCTATTCTGATTGAACTCTATAGCTTAGGTATGAATTTTGCATAAACATTTTTTTCTGATGGATGTTACATTGTTTTTATGTTGAGTGTAATTTCAAGTTGAGAGTTAATGTAGGTGCAGCTTGTTCATGTTTTTGAATCACTGATGTAATAATGCTTATTTTTTTAAGTAAGCAAAGTATTTTATTAAATTTTTCAGTCATAAAATTATGGCTATATTAAAAAAAAATAATATATCACATGGTTTCATTAGGCAC
Source organism: Sympetrum striolatum (assembly GCA_947579665.1). Taxonomy (NCBI): domain Eukaryota; kingdom Metazoa; phylum Arthropoda; class Insecta; order Odonata; family Libellulidae; genus Sympetrum; species Sympetrum striolatum. The sequence goes on from OX388348.1 coordinate 69,495,173, forward strand.
ATTAACTTAAAATAATCAAACCGCTCTATGTTTCAGATTAGTTGAGAAAGGGATCTTTACCAACAAAACATGTACAAATTCTACAATACCACTACAATTTCACCAATTTTTGTACAAAACACACCATCATCAGAACTGATTTTTCCACTAAGCATCGCAGAATGTTATTCATTAAATTAGTTAAGTTTTTGGATTCCACCAGCTAAGCTGCCATGTGCAGGCTGTGTCCAGTGAAAAGGTGCCTCATCAAGGTAGTTGTATTACATAAAGATAACTTACTAGAATACTGAATGATAGGCGAGAAAAAAATGCTGAAATCACAAACAAATGCTTCCTCACCAAGTGTAGGATTTCAGATGACTGCGATACACTGAAATAAAAAGCTCCTGCTACATCAGCTCTTCCGTGCAGCTGTGAGAAATGTATATGATTATAAAAGTTTTACGACTTTTTAAGAAATCATCTTCCACCTGTGTGTGTCATCTTCACAGAATGGACAAACACAAGTGGAGGAACCCTAAAAATTATTTTAATCTAGAAATATCATGATTATATGGCAAACCTTTTTATATGATGCATAAAGTTTCTCCTTGAATTTTTTTTCCAAATAATTCAATGAAGAGAAATTCGATAAATAAAAAAATAATCAAGAATGAATCACCTGTATTTTTGATAATGCTTGGCAAAATATTTCTGTCCTTGGATTATTGAGGATGTTGATCTCTGATTTTAATTTTTGTTAATCTGATTTTATTATTGTGTGCATTTTTAGGGTTAAAATCAGGAACAGGATAGTACATTTAAATACATACAATTCTGAGACTGGTAGTCTAGTTACATTGAGATCATTTCCAAAGGAAAAATTACTGTAAATAATCAGTTTTCTGTTAGGAAAACTCAGACAGAAAGGAAAATGTGTGTAAGAATCGCTTATGCTAGATGAGAAAATATAGCTTACCTTGATTTTAAGGTACTAAACAAAACTGTTCCAACAAAACATGCAAACCAAAAATGATTTGAAGAGGCAAAATTTGTGGATCTTAGTTTGCAAGAAAATGTCCTAATAAGGATAATCCTATTGCCTTTACAGTTGAAGATAATAATATTAAACTAGCCATGGATGGAACACTTTCATTTTTATTTTATAAAATTATGTGATCTATATTTTGAAGAAATTGAAAACGCCGATTGTTTTAGGATTAATATTCCCCACTTTTAGAATCCTTGCAAATATTTCTCAACTGGTAGTTAATATAATTTACCTATTATTATTTGTTAACATTTCTATCTGTAATATATATCGCGATTTCCTCTGTGATTGCTTGCTTTAAAAAAAATTGCTTGTTAGCAAAAGTTTTTTAAAATCCTGTTTGTATTCATTTATGGTATTTCATCACTTATTAGGGAGGAAACGATCTATAATAAAATTCCGCCAACAGAACCAGTAATGCTCTTCGTTTGGGCCTCGAAATACCTTGAACTGTACTTGGTTTAGGTCGTTTCATTTATCCGGTTCAACATTACCTTGGCTTGGTTCTCTCGGTTTCATGTAGTGTTTCGCCATAAGATGTCGGGAGTAGTTCTGTCTACATTCTTCGTAGAAAGAAAACCCGTCTTTTGCCGTAAGAATAACCGCTTACACAATCAACAGGCTCGTAGAACGAATAACCTCATTTGTGACTTGGAGTACTCCATTTGACTGATTTATTTCTCCTGCCTCATGCCCGTCTGAAGCTTTTTGCCGAGTGCGTAGCGGCAAAGTGGTCTCTCCCTTCGTAAAATCTTCGTCAAAAATGGAAATGTTGCGTATTTCCTGCATATTATGATTGAGAATCAAGCACGAGGTGATGTAGAATAGAAATTTCCAATATATAAATTCAACTTTTCTAAACAATCAAGTAATAACGTTGGTCTGTTTTGAAGCTAAATCGTCAAAGAAACGATAGAATTCGTGTCAAGAGGTTGTTGCCGAGTAAACCTCGTAAATTAACAAACCATGACATTTTGACATTTATTTCAATTTACTAGAACTGAAAAAAATCATTGCTGCGAAAGTCTACTCTATGAGCGACATTCTTTAAGTTGAGTATTTTCTAGGGCATTTTTTTCTCAACTTTAAAAAGGATTTTACCTATTATGTGACCAATTAAAACTTAAACTGAGAGAACCGCATGCGAGGTTGACAGACCCCTTTTTTCTTTCAATGGCATGTCGGGAAAGTTACCGCTCACTCCCAATTAGCAATACCCCCTTCTCATGCTTGGAATAGTAAAAATGCAGCTAGTTAATTAAATTAAATTTTTGGTACGGCTCGTAGTAGAAAATATGCCGTTCTCTTTTTCTTTGCTATTGAGGACAATTTGTGAGAAACTAACGATAGCCACAAATATATATATATATATATATATATGCAAGTAATATATCCGTGATCCTTCGTTGATGTAAAAGAAAATCTAGGGGCTTCAACTTTCTTCCGTCTTCGACACAACGTTTAGCCAAACTTCGCTGTGCCCTCAAGTTTCTATCCGAACTCATTCTTTTTGGAGAAAACTATGCCTGTGCTATGCCTATGCCAATTCTAGAAATATATGCTTTTATTTCGGGACTTAAATACCCATTACAACTGTAAAAAATAAAATATAAAATTTATAGTACAAGAACCTACATAAATTGGCAAAAATAACGATGGCTGGAATATAAAGGCTTGAAAATATATTAATATACTATACAGGGGCGTAGCTACCGCCGTATCTGCCGTATCAATTATACGGGGACCCCGGGCCACGGGGGCCCCCAACGTGCGTAAGCAAAAATTAATAAAAACTTCCTAAATTTGTCTATAGAGGCAGAAACTTTAGAAAAACTAAAGTCATCATCAGCTATAAACGATTTAATAAATCAGTTTGCCGAAAAAAGGCAAGGAGAGTGTATATATAATTTGAATTATTTGTAAAAATTTTGGAAAAAGTAACAGATAGATAATTATGATGAATAAATATTTCTTTTAATTTTATGCATACATTTTTTCTTTTGTGAGAAATCTTTACCCTTCCTAAGGGCCCCCAAACAAATTTTTATACGGGGCCCCGCCAAGGCACGCTACGCCACTGATACTATATATAATTTTAGGTACACAATTAAATAGGTGAAATCTTTAATTATTTATAGATATACTAAAAAATATAAAGATGGTAGATAGCGAAATCAATGCATTGATAATATTTAATAAACATAGAAATTCGATAGCTTCAAATACGAGTTACATAAAAAAGAACACATTAAACATGGCAAGTAATTTCTTCAGTTGATACAGAGAAGAATGAGACGATTTAATATTATCAAAATTTACATCTCTAATGAACCTCTACAGCGATGTAAAGTATAAAAATTTATGTTTATGGTATAAAATCTGTTAAGGATATTCAATTCTGATAATGCGTTGAATCCTGCGTGTAATTAATGGTTCGGTCTGACTAGTTTTTTTTCTTGAAATTGCATATAGTCCAGCAAACTTTTTATGCGTGTTGAAACTTCTTTTTTTAAGTGTAACTTTGGTCGATGGACCTTCTGATGAGGGCGAAGGGGATGATATGATGAAGATGATGGGTATGATAATGATGATGTTACTGCTGGGCTGGATATCCTTACTGCAGGGCTGGATATCCTGCGTGTAATTAATTCCACCATTTATGCGAAACAGAATAATATTTCGGTCTTTATTGGTACCATTCCCAACTAGCATTAACCGATAAAAAATATGGTAAAATTAAGTACCTGCACAATGCACTCATAATATCATAAAGATTTGAAACTCTTGGGACTATGCAGCGCGCCAGAAGCTTTATTTTTTACGGCAAACTGGATTTAAGGTTCTGATAAGGAATATTTACATCTATGGGCATTCTTGCAAGTTCCTTTTATATTTGTGTGTTTACGTAATTCTCACTCTAGTTCTAGTTTACGTAATTTTCACTCATTCTCGTCTTCTATTCTCCTAAATGGCCCTTTAATCACCATTTCAACTTTTCCGTAGTTAGAGCAACACAAAGATACAATTAGATAAGATCGAACTTCAGACGTTTCAAGAAATGGTAAATGGGCTTTCAGATAGATGCTTTCGGCTTTAGTGAAAGCGGTACCGGATTCGATTCCCGGTGGTAGCCCATATATGAAATGACGTAAGAAAACAAAACATTTTAATGAAAATTCAAAAGATAAAACTTGTACGAATTCCGCAATGTGAAAAAATTCAATATTAACAGTATTCGCATCTCTCGTGAACTTCTACAGTGATGTAGAGTATGAAAATGTATGTTTATGGTATAAAATCTGGAAAGGATATTCAATTCGCATGAAAAGTTCTTAGTATGAAATTCCATCAAGTAACGCTTGACAATATTTATTTAATGATGTAAGAAGTTGAAGTAAGAAGTTCAAGTACTTTTAGAAAGCAAAAAATTAGAAAATTTATATCGGAAAAAACGCCGTATTTTAGGCGAACGAAAGATACTTATTCTTTTAGGAGAAAAATCGTTTTAAAAGTTTAAAATAACGAATTCATCAGAAAACCAAGTTTTACGTCATCGGTAATCCGTGGACAAAATTTATTTGCTGATGAGCTGATGAGAAAAACGGGAATCTCTCTCACAATCAGCAAAAGAAAAGAATGTTATCAAAGATTCTCACTTTTCTGAAACCGGAATGTGAGTTCGATAAGCCCACGCAACTTATGCTATCGTGGAAACGGCTCTTACGTAATAAATGTGAAATTCGAGTCGTGCATATTGGAGAAAATTAGAAATGATTTCCATGCTTACAAGTCATCCTCATTGCTTATCTGACGGAAAACCAACCTAAATAAAACTCCCTGCGTTGCTTTTAAGACTATATATACCATTAGACCAGGATCATAGCCAGAAATCCCTCTGAAGGAGAGATCAAAGACGAGTGAGGTCAAAGAAGGGGAAGCTCTGCAATAATATTTTTATTCTTCATTTAGTATTGTTTACAATGGAAAAATGTGGCGGAATGACTTCGGGCGTGACGTTAAAACACTTCCTGCCGCTGTAACAATTCGTTCGGATGACCTTGGTGCCAAAATTTGGAAAGTTTTGGCCCTGAAAATTTTCCTCTTTATATGCGCCCATTTAGCGGGTAATTGCGTGAGAAATTACTTCCAAAACTACAATGACATAAGATAAAAATCAGTTTACGAAAAATTGCTTTTTTAACGAAATTTCGCAGCCAACATTCATTAAGTAAATACCGTCAACGAAACCAGCTTTAGGCACCAAATTTAGAAAGGATTTTATGAGTTTTTGGAAACTTAAAAGAAGTCGTAAATGTAGGTTACATCATTTATTCAAAAATATTTTTAAGACGATTGAATACTGCATTGAGGTAACTAGCAGACGGCAAAATATCTTAAATATGATTTCCCTTGTAGCTTACTTAACTTTCTAACAACCATTAAAAGCATAGGAAATGGCAGACAAGCGGAATGAATTAACCCCGCCGGAGAGCGAAAGTGACGCTGTCGGTCTCACAATCCGCAGTTGGAAAAAAAAACAACTTTCCTTTGAAGGGTATGTGACGTATGCTCTTGCGACTGTATCAGAGAAGGAAGATACTTTAAGAACTGACCATTCCCTCATTGGTATTCTTGTCTGCATTAATCAATTTGGTCAAGAGAGGCGTAATATTCAGGCTCTCCCCGAAGATTATAGTCTGCTCGTTCTTGACTTTGGCCTTCGAACCATCACGCTAGATAAGCATTGTTTGAATCATAGATAACGTCAGCATATTCAGCAAATGGAGGTTGGGGTGGGGGGAGACATGTTTCACCAGAGTTAATACATAATGAAGCTACACATTTTAGCTAACAGGAGAACTTTTTCTGGTTTCCCAAATGAATTTTGCCCCATCTCATCGTAGAACCAGAATGATTCCGCGTGAAATGAGGTCAACCCGACTCGATGTTCACCGTATTTAAAATGAGCGTCCGAAAAATGATTTTATCCTGTTGAAACAAATTGCGCAAGTACTTCACTGCGAAAAATTCCCTATCCAGTAAACTCGGTTTATTCAGGCTTTGTACTCGAGTCCATGGTTACGCTAACGCTTCATCTAGATACAAGATTATGATGAAATGAAGTTTTCTCTCAAGAATTCTAATTATCAGTACGCTTCAGGGTCAGATGCATAGTGTCGCAAGGAAATGCTCCTAATGTAGATAATACATGCAGCTGTCAGGATCTGATTTCGTTTCTCCCTTTTAAGAAATTATTCGACGAATAAAGGCAGGAATCGAGGTCTTCTTTGGACATGCCCAAGATATTTGTAGACTTTTCTAAGTGGAAACTGTTTGAAAAGCGATGGTATATTTCGAAGCAGTCGTTTTAGGAGTGAAAGTTCTTGCTCTAGCGCAAAATCAACGATTCACTTGCAGTTTCCTGCCTTATGTGAGCGTAAGCAAGTAACATGAGAAGAAGGGAGTATATTTTTCTTAATGCTTACTCTTCTCATTTACTAAAGGAAAATTTTTCTTTAGTAAGCCCTTTGAATTAATACATAGAAATTTTGGCCGCTAGCGCTGTTGGCGGGAATTTCGATTAAAGTGAAGCCAAAGGGTGCCAAAGAAAGCTGCATCCTACGGCGAGGTTTGAACGGATACCTTTCTCTAGAGAATAATCTGAAACGTAGGATGATATTCGAAATATAAAGAAGAAAGTAAAGACGAAAATGTGTCACTCAACTGACTTTTCTCCTCGCTAATTTGAAATACAAAGAAATGATTCGCGGGTTTTGTTGGGAGACAATGACATACAAGCGAGTGTCTTTGGCTCTTCAGTATGCCTAACATGCATTGACATCTTTTTCGAATTCCATGAAGAAAAGAACAAAGCAAAATATCTTTTGATTTTCTGAATAGTGTTGAAAGAAGTCCTTGGGGCATTAAAAAGGGCTTGTTTCTTCTTTACAGCTTTCATTAAGTATAAAGCTAAAGGAATTACATGTTTAACTAGTTGAATGAGATCATAATGATCTCCCCCCATTCGAGTTGAAGCTGGCAGCGCAACGTTTATAGTGTCTCAACTACTTAAAAAATGATCAGTTCTCGTACGAGGAAAGAAAATAACATGGGAACTACAATGATTGAATATGATGGCTTCTTTCTCAAAAAGTAAAAATTGATGCTAGGACAATCGAGTAGTTCCAGCGACGATTTGGTGAAAACTGAATTTGCGCAATATCCGTGCTGAAAGTCGCTTAGTGAAAGATGTAGATAAAAAACTTATCAATAGTTCTACTTTAAATTACTGTGACATAAGTAAAATAATTCTTTCAGGTAGATGAAAAAGTTTTTCACATCTATCGTGCAATTTCCAGAGATACTTCTAAAAAATCTTTGCTTTTTTATACTTCTGTATCCCGTTATGACCTTTCCTATTCAGTCGATCTGCGAAGCGAGTCGAGCGAGCAGCAGCAGTCGCTTGTCTCCGCTCACCATCACTCATCTCTCAAATTTCCTGGCGCACAGCAAGGGAAAAGTAGTTAATTATTGGATATTCCTTCGAAGGCTGCTGTTTGTGATAGAAAATGTCTTCCAAAATATTTTAAAATGTTCTGTTTCAATTAAAAAAGAAGACAGGTGACTATTTCTGCTCATCATGATCTCTTCCGCATTTGGATTTCCTTGATATTTGAACTGTATAACAAGGTCAGAATTAATAGGAATCGGCAGTGCAAGATTTCTAACGAAAGATAAGCTGTGAGTTAGAAGAAAATAGTGACGATGCCTGCTGTGATCTCCAAGTACATCGACAATGCTGCCGCAAAATACAACATCCCGAAGGAACACTTCACTAGAAGTGTTGTTGTGGTTGCTGTGTTTCTTTACGGACTGAAATTTGGATACCCTTACCTGCAACATCTTTACAAACCGGAGAAAAATGAGAAGTCCTCGACTGCGGCGGGGGAGGCTGACTCAAAATCTAGTCCCAAAGTGAACGTAATTGACCCTAATGATCTAAAATGTACGAAAACGGATAATAATGCGAACACGGAAAAGCAGGAGAGCGAGGAGGCGAAATTTAAAAAATCCCCCAGTGTCAATAAGGAATTTCTGCTCCAACTGCGTAAACTCATGCAGGTTATGGTCCCAGGAATATGGACGAAAGAAATGGGACTGTTAACCTTGCACACTATGTCTTTGGCTATAAGAACTTTTCTATCTATTTATGTTGCATCGATGGAAGGAAAAATGGTGAAGCACATCGTCCGGCGAGATGTGCGTTCTTTCAGTGTGATGCTACTGTGGTGGCTTGGTGTTGCAGTACCAGCTACATTTATCAACTCAACTATTCGGTATTTGGAGAGCAGACTTGCTTTGGCTTTCAGATCACGGCTTGTTGCTCACGCATACCGGTTATATTTTAAGGATCAAACATATTACAGGCACGTATCCTAATTATAACTCTTAACTTTGACTGTCAAGATTTATTATATGTCATGTCAGTTTTGATGTTTCGTCTGTTTTGTTTTTCTGGGAATTTTAAACGGTGGAATTTCTGGTCGCATTAGTCTGATTTTATGATGCTAAATGTAAAAAATTAAAGTCTCTGTGATGAAAATCCCTTCAGCTTCGATAAGGGTGTCATCAGCTTGCTTTATCAATACATTGAGAGGTGTATTAATTTTTTTATAAAATATATTTCCATCTTGCAACATATTATGTTTTTATAAAAGAAAAATGGAAGTACATGCTTTGTTTTCTATTGACACTAGCTAATTTCTGTTAGAGAAATTTATGTGCAACATAAGATCGATTTCTTTGTTCCTTTTACTGATCCTCATACTGATAAATATCCTCTTATTCATTTTAACAGAGCCTCAAATCTTGATAGTCGCATTGAGAATGCCGATCACTGCCTAACTGATGATGTCACTGCATTCACTGCTTCAGTGGCTCACCTTTATTCTCATTTGACGAAACCCCTGTTTGATTGTGCCCTCATATCGCTTGCCTTGGCTCGCACTTCCCATAGAATGGGAGCCTCCATCATACCAGGTACAGTAACTTTTGTTTACATAGTGTTTTGTGCAGAACTAGATTGCAGACTATATGTAAGTTGCTTTATACCATTAAAAGACTTTTATTGTTCTAGCATGACTTAAGATTAAAGTTTTCTATGCTCATGCAGGGCAAAAAAATATAATCATAGTAGATACAATAATCATGTATGTCAGATTTGTATAAAATTTTTAATGAGGAAACACCTACATGTATTTCTATCAAAGGAAGTATCATCTAACATCTTATATTTTTCAAAAAATAGCTTCCGTATATATAAGTAAAATTTATTTGTATTAGGATCTGTATTATTGTCCCATGTTGTGCCATCCAATTACTTCCTTAGTTAATTCTATAGTTGAAGAATTAAGTTTAAGCAGTCTCCCTCTTGGGAAAAATATTTTTCCTTTTTAATCCAAGATGTTGGCTCAGCTAGAAACTTTGAAAATTAAAATTAAATCTGTTTTACTTTTAACATGACAATATTCATAGTGTACTCAAAAGATAATCCAGGTTATACTAAAAATTTTGCTCTGTGTTAATGAATAGCGTCTATTCAATTGAATCAATGTTTTAATTAATTATGAAGTCCCTTCCCAGTAACCACAAAGAAAGACAGGTTTATCAGGTTATGGATGTAATTATAACTAAATTTGGAGGTATTTTGTGCCTTTTCTTGTTTCTTGCAAATCAATGGGAACTACTCTAAAATATTAATAAATGCAATGTATTGAGGGAGCTTTATTGTAAAAGAGTAGTCATAGACTTTTATGATTCTCTGAATCCTGGGAAGTAGATCCATCTCTTTATGTTAATATAATCTGTGGAAGATTTGTTTGAATTCAATTAAAATCAAATTGTGATATTTCTACATGTGTGCTTACAGTAATTTTTAAGACTTAAATTCCATCTTAGCACTCCCTCCATCCTGTATTTAGGGGCTGTTTTTTACACTTATAACTTTGGGTATCTAACTTCAACTACCTTTTCATTACTGATCTAAATTTTTTGAACCATTATGAGGCAAAGGTTTTTCTCTCCCTTTATCTTAATGTACATTTTTATTCCTGTAAATTCTCGCTCCAAGGATTTTATGTTGGTTAAAAAGTGTTGCCGTAGTCATTGTTTTGTCAAAATTTTGTCATTGTGACAATCCAATTACAAAGAGGCTTTATAAGATGTGATTTATCCTCCCCAATGAGATAAGACTGGTCCAAGAGGTCAATTGAGGCGATTATTAATAAAATTTATTTTTGAGGAGGCAAATAGAGGAGAAAAGAGATACTTTTGGAATTTCATCTAAGGGAATCAAGTAAATCTTGTTATTCCAAGTATGATATCTAATGTTGTTAAAATTTAGCATTTGGTGTATTTATGGTTTGGTTTAGTATATCGTTTGAAATTCTTTTGTAGCATATTTAAGAATTTCACCTTAAATATGTTCATTTCATCTCTATGACCAAAATGCTTACAGGTCCATTACTAGCTCTAGTGGTTATCATGATTACTGGGCAAACATTGAAAGCTGTCTCTCCAAAGTTTGGAAAACTTGTTGCAGAAGAAGCAAATCGAAAGGGATATCTTCGCCATATTCATTCTAGGATCATTGCCAATGCGGAAGAGATTGCATTCTATGGAGGTCATAAGGTATGCTCAGTTTTCCATAGAATGTCCTATGGATTAGTATTTTTGGGCACTAATATGAAGAAAGTGTCAGCAGATTCATTACATACTGCTTTTTTAGTTGGTATCTTTTATCATCCTGTTTTCAACCTTGGTACGCTTAATACTTCAATCAACCATTCTTTCTTTTACTTCGTCTGAATTCAGATAATTGAAGAATAAAACTCTTTGCACTACATGGATCCTATATTCTCTTAACAGCAAATTGTTTTCAATTAATAATATAATATTGTATCATTTTGTTAATCTTTGGAAGGCAAAAACAATTTGATTGTGCAGTAAATTATATTAACAGTATACTTCACCAGATTGTTCAAGAAGCTGTGGTTGATCTTCTTAGTGAACTAATTTAGAGTTTGGCTACAATAGCTCACAGCTAGTGGTTTTGCTTTGTTTTGTCTCAGATTATCAGTGTTGATATTTTTTACACAAATTGTAGCTTTATTGATGTAAAATTTTATCCTTTGCAGGTTGAATTGGGCTACTTGGAACAAGCTTACAAGTCTCTCACAGCTCAAATGAGGTCAATATTCTCTCAGAGGCTATGGTATGTTATGCTGGAACAGTTTCTTATGAAATATGTTTGGAGTGGTACAGGAATGATCATGGTTTCATTACCCATTCTGACTTCCACGAAATCCAGAGCAAGTCCAATGGGTGAGTCAAACATTTCAGAGTTTTGTTCTACTTACTCATGTATTTGGGAAGAAAAGCATATTCAAATCTTTCATTCTATATTCCTCTCTTAGGATATTGGCTTTGAGCTTTCAAGTCAAGCCAGTCTAAATATCTAAAAATCTTTATTACTCTATTTATAACATTTTTTTGAAACCATGTATTTTTCCATTTATTCTGTAATTTCAAGAATTTTTCTGCATCACCCTATTTCCGAAGGAGCTCTGAATTAACTTAAGAAATCAAATCTTTTTAATTTCTCAGTTTTTGTTAAAGTTTTCTCCTTTTACTGTAAAGATTCTTTCATTAAAAAATTCTGCTTCCTTAAACAAGTGTCATTGATTTTCATAGAAGAAATGGATCATTCATGCTAAGCTTGACGGAAGAGCAAGAGAAGTACTTTTAGATTTTTATAATTGTAAATTAAAGTATAGCAATCAATATTAGTAATTTTGTGAATGTTTCTCATGTAACTGTATAGATGAATTTGTAGCGTGTCTTTTGTATTTAATTGATGTTCATTATTTTAAGAACAACTGTGAAAGAAAGATGAAACTCATAAAGTCAGCATGTTCATAGGAACTATAGAATTTGATTCAATAAAAATTACCCAAAGACATGTACTGACCTAAAGTTATTTATTTTAAATGACTATGGTTTTGGCATTGGGTCACACCATCATCATTTCAGTAAATACGATATTCCTCTGGATTTTTATAATGAATCCTACAAGTTGTATACTTTTATTTTCTGTGTTGAAAGCTTGTATGCATATCCATGGTAGACTTTGTGGGAATCCCATTTTAGTGATAAAGTGATCATCTTAAACTATTGAGTTTCTTTCAAATGCCATGTTTTATCATTCTTATTATAGATGAGGAGGGCGATAAGGGTGTTAGTGAAAGGACACAGTATTTCACCACTTCTCGAAATCTTCTTGTTTCTGGGGCTGATGCAGTGGAACGTCTGATGTCCTCCTATAAGGTATATTTCAATTCTGTATGGTTTCTTTTGGGGGTATTAAAGAAAAAAGGGTTGGACTGGAAAGATAGGAGACTGGTGCAAAATTGGTACTGGAATCAAACCTGTGTAAGGATAGCTGATAAGGAATCGTAATGGGCTGAATTGGGAAGGGGGGTAAGACAAGCGTGTCCAATGTCACCAACATTTTTTATATAAATGGAGGTGTTGGAGATGGTTGGGAGGAGAGGGCTTTAATTAAAGTAATAAAGCATCAGAAGAGGAAATGGATGGGTCAAATATTGAGAGAAGAGGGCTGCTAAAGAATGTGATTGAGGGTTGAATTCAAGGGAAAAAGCAGGGGGAAAGACAAAGACAAAAGATTTTTTATGACCTCAAGGGTGGGGTAAACTATCAGGGAGAGAAAGATACTGGGTTGAGTGGGGATTTTTGAATTTTTTGTGCACGAACATACCGAAAGGTATATGTAAAGGTACTCATGTATGTATTTATGCATTCTTTTGCATAATCTCTCTCCCTTTGTGAGCAAAACATTATTTCCATTTGCTGGAAATTAAAGATAATTTATATTAGACTTGTTATCCTGCAATGTACTATTGAATCCATAAGATATCCTTCTTTTACAAAATTTCATCATGTTTGGATCCTTACTCTTATGGTGATGATCACAGATACTGTCATGCTCTGAATTAAAAGTATGATGCCTCCTTTTTCTATGATGTTTCTTCTTCAAACAATGTCATCTTATAGAAAATTTATGCATGATGAATCCCTCACTATATAGTTTATCATAAATTGCTCTTGGAGGAAAGTATAGTCTGCAAAGTCACAACCTTGAATACCATCCAAGTCTCTCATCTCTGAACTTGAAAAAATGGTTAGCAAGTTTTGAAATAGAATGTTCAATGGTGATATATGTGTGTACATTTTATTTTTAAAAGTTTCAAACAATTAAGGAAATCCTCGATATGTTAGATTATATATTCATTGTTTTTCTTAAAGTTTGGTTTTTGATATATTTTATTTGAATTATTTAATTCTATGTACTCACCTTTTTACTTTTTTGTAGGAGGTTGTAGAGCTTGCTGGTTATACAGCAAGGGTAGGAGAAATGCTGGATGTTTTTGAAGAAGTAAGTAAAGGAAAATATAAGAGGGTTATTGTTGGAGGAGGAAAGGATGGAGATATGAAAGACCTTGGTGATATAAAGAAATCCCGCTCCACGCAGGCTGCTGGATTGGAATTTGGAAATGATGGACAACCTTTAATTAAAGGTTAGTATTGCTATAGAAAAGTGGATTTTCAAACATTTGATCAGTTTCTGCTTCATTTTTGACAGTACAGTTAATTCAGTTACTTGTAAAAATTGGCTGGTAATTTTACATTTTACACAAGTTTTTTCCTTTCATTTTATGAACTCCCTTTATGAAATACAAGATTGTTTAAAAATATTTTCCTTATTCACCCTCCCAACCAGCATGTGAGAGTTAGTTTCAGTTCTAGTTTACACTTCAAGCTGATTTGGAGCACTATTTTTATTCTTCCAGACTTTTATTGCTAATATTTAGACTAATGATGTAGTACATGTTGTATGTAAGCTAATTCCATCTTACTGACTGGATATTTGTGTTCTACGTTTATGGCTAATTATCATTTGAGTTTTCTCGATTAGACAAGACATTTCTTACTGCATCTGTCATTTATTTCTTGTATCTGTCAGCTCTCGGAAAGAATTATTTTGGTAATTTACTGCATCATTATCTTGAGAAGAGTATTTTGAATCAACATATCTTTTTATGCTTCAAAGATGGTCATGAATGAAAAGATAAATACAAGAAATTAATTGAATGCATGAGAATGAGGGTTACTTTTTTCTTTATAACTTTCTTTCTTTTTTATTTAAGCCTCTATTGCCTTAATTGTGAAAAGCTCTTGCTATTATCCTTTCGGTGAATGTTTCTTAGTAAAATTGCAAAGGGGAATAGAATTGCATTCAATTCCTAGTTAGAATGTAGTATTTATCATGGTAAGTGCAATTCCTTATTGTTGGATATATCTTAGGTTCTCTTGATCATCATATGTAAGCTATTAGTAAAGAACTGTCAAAACATTCATTCATACATTAACTAAAGAATGAGAATGAGTTCTTCCTTTAAAGTAGTTGCTTTTATTTGTAAGTCTAGTATTGTTTTATTATCACATTCTTGCATTAATTTACAAGAAAAATGTATATTTGGTGCCAAGAAAAAAATTGTGCTTCTGCTTGTGTCTTTAGTTTTTTATATAGAGAAGGAATTAGCTTGTCTATCAGAAGCTGTGATTTGTCTTCCATTTTATTTCACGTTTTTTTACATTCATATTTTACACAATCAACTTCTAAAAAAATTTCTAATGGATCCTTCTAATCTGGTGATTGTTTCCACTTCCAATTTCATTTCTGGTAACTTATGTCCTTAGGTTTAATTACTGTTTTAAAATACTCCATTTCCATTTTAAAAGGAGATTATTAAGGTAGATGTAGATTTCAATGGAATCTCTTTGTTATCCTCATGTTTGTTTTTCAGCATCTAATTATGCAAATTGAGTTATATTCAAATTGCCTCACAGCTGCTTCTGCATTAATTATTCATGTCATTTGTCTTGACCTTGTGTAAGTGCTATATTTTTTGCTTCCTATTTCTCAACCTAATGATTCATCGGAATATCAGTAAAAATGAACTCATGCCTTTTCACTGTTGCAATTTTTCAGACTAGTGAAAGTGCATAATAATAGAGGAAGAGCATCTTGTACTTGCAATAAGCATTGGTTTTTATTTTCATTCCAGGAAAAGTTTTAGAGAATGCTGCCGGTGGGGCCATTGTGTTGGATAACGTACCCATTGTAACACCAAATTGTGATGTAGTAGTGCCTGCCTTGACTTTGAAGGTTTCACCAGGAATGCATCTCCTCATAACTGGACCAAACGGTTGCGGAAAGTCTTCCCTTTTCAGAATTTTGAGCGGCCTTTGGCCAGTTTACTCTGGAACTCTAATCAAGCCCCCGGGCTGTACCATGTTTTACATTCCACAAAGGTAAGTCAGTATCAAATCAAACCAAGTAAATTGAAAGAAAAAGAATGGTGATCTTTCTATTATTTATATTAGGCAAGGTCAGGCTCGAGTGGGCCACTTTTCCACCTAACGTTGTAGATAAGTTTACATATGTACTTAAAATTTAAATTGCACTAGAAGGATGAAAATAGATAGAAAATACTAATGTTAAGAATTGGTTTCTGAGAAACAAATCTTCACGACTGAAGGTTGATTGAGAATAACTCGCATTGTGGAAAAAAACCTGCTCTGAAAGGAGCGTAAAAGTGAAGGAAAATGCAGAGGGAAATAAAATTGATAAAAAAGATTAAATAATAAAATTAAAGCATTAATGATACAAATAAACAGCAGGCAATGTCGTTTGATGTTAGTATTAGCTGACGTATTTTCTTATCTTACATGATTGGTATTGTAGTAGTATTGAATTAGTAGTGGCTGGCAGGAGTAAGTGCCTGGAATGATATAAGCAAGAAAGAGTACATGATATTTACTAGATTAGCACTGATATGTGAACAAGTTTAACTAAAAATTAATTCAGTAGATATTTGAGGTGATAGGTGAACTTGGCATGAGTAATCAAAATTGAAAGGTTAGTTTGTTTGTTGATAAAGTGCAGCGTTATGTTATGATTAGCTTATTTCTGATAATACATGCTAATGGAGTTCTTCGGATACCTCCCTTTTGATAGAGAACAATGATAAGGTACTCATTTTGGTGTTAATGAGTTGATTCTAATAATTTGTGCCTAGTATCAGTAATAATGTTGTCATATGATTGAAACCTACAATGAGGTTTACAAAGAATTGTTTGTGCTCTCAAATGGAATTGAACTAAATAAAATGTAATTATATCTTTGAATTAACGTTTAATTATTTTTTTCAGGCCTTACCTCTCCCTGGGTAACTTGAGAGAGCAAGTAATTTATCCCGACACGCTAGAAGAGATGAGAGGGAAGGGTATAACTGACGCAGATCTTGAAATATTCCTCGGAAAGGTGTCTTTGAATCATATAGTGTCCCGTGAGGGTGGTTGGGACGCAATGGCTGATTGGAGGGATGTGTTATCTGGAGGAGAAAAGCAGAGGATGGGAATGGCCAGACTCTTTTATCACAGGTATTGTTGCATTGTTATAAAAATATAGTTACTGTATTTGCTTAAAAATAACACGCCATTGACTGTAATACGTACTGCAAAATTCGAGTGTCGGAAATTGAAAAATTATTTGCCTGCAGATGTAATGCGTACCTTAAGACATGAAGGTGCAGATATGCGATGAAGCATGTTTACTATGCAGATATACAATTGTGTATATACATATTCATACATTTATACACTAAATATCTAATAATCTATGACGTGTCCTGCAAAGTGCCCTCATTAACCAACTTAAACTCAGTCATTTAAAACGTTTGATGGGCGGCCCAATTCCATTTCAATATCAATTACATATAAAAAAATTAGCCTCTACTGCTTGAACTTCATCTAACCGTTTAATATTTTATGGTTGTAATAAAAGCAGAAAAAGTCACCTTTAACCTTTATCTTACTTTCCTCTGTAGGCCTAGATTTGCATTACTTGATGAATGCACCAGTGCTGTGAGCATAGATGTGGAAAGTGCAATTTATCAATCAGCGAAGGATGCTGGGATCACCTTACTCACCATCACCCATAGACCATCTTTATGGTAAGTAATCCAAATTAACATAATAATTACATTTTAACTAAAAACTTTACATTCCAAGTTAGGGATATGTAAGATTTTGGACCTTAAAAAGTCTAATGAGATTAAAAGTTGGAAGAGATAAGTAGGTGTTGAATTCCAACTATCAAGTATACTTAGAAATATGCAACAAAGTTTTTCACCCAGAGGAGGCAAGCAGCTTGTATGAAAAGCTTATACATTTATGTTTAGCTTTCTTTCATTATGCAATATTGCTGTATTACCTCTTGAGTGTTTTTTCCTCTTCCATAATTATATATATTATATTTAGTGTATTATTTTATTTTGCCAAAGAACACATTACAGTGCCAAAACAGGCCAAGTAAATGATATAGGACACGTCAAAGAGAAAAAAAAAATTTATTCGGTACATAACAAATTAATAAAGCAGATACAAATAAATAATAAAACCTCAACAAAATCATACATAATGCAGTATCAATCAGTAAGATATTCCTTAATGGAGTAAAAAGCTTTACTTAATAAATAATGTTTCAGTTTACTCTGAAAAGAGTGGTAGTTGACTTCTAATTTAATGTGAAGGGGAAGCTTATTAAATAATTTTATTCCCATTACCTTTGGGCTGTATGAAGTTTTTCTATAATTTACATAATGTAGATGTAGATTATTCTGTTGTCTGATATTATGACCAAGTATATCACTGTTTTTAGAGAATTTAAAAAGATTCTTTTTTACATGGCAGACTAAAGTGTAAATATATACACAGGGCACCATAGAATTTGTAATGAAACAAAAATGGGACGGCAGTACGACTTGTATGGTTTTCCATCAATAATGCGAACTGCTCTTTTTTGAATTACAGTGTATTATACATATATTTTTTTATTTGGTATATATAGCTCAATATTAGCATTCCTTACCATAATCTTGTTTACTTTCTCAATTAAATATGAACCCAAACTATGTTACATTTTATTTGATGGTTATATGTAGTATATAATTGATTTTCTGTTATAAAAACGATATTATTACTATACATACTAATTTATGGGAGAGGAGAAACTTACTTGCAAAGCTATATGTTCCTAGATTAAATTTTGTTTTATTGTAAGATGTTTTTCTTATCTAACTTATAAAGAAGACTAAGACATTATACAAGTTCCAATGACTTATAGAATACCTGTTAGTATTTATGAGGCACCAAAGGAACAAAAATTTATTTTAATTTATTGAATTTATATGTGAATAAATTCTTTCTGTCGCTCTTCTTTAGTTTTCAGGAAGCTACTTTAGCTAATCTGCATTATACCCTGCAATATGACAATGACTTGAAGTATATAGTCGGTCTATATCTCTTAGACTCTTAATGAAATATAAAGAGTTTGTCTCTCTAATTGGAATTAATATTGTCATTCACTTGAAAACTAGAGAACTTTTATAAATCAGCTCAACTAAAATTGCTTGTCCTTATGCATCTATCTATTAGATAAATGTTTTATGTATAGATGTCACATTCCCTTATTATTTCCTATGTTATCTTGTAGGAAATTTCATACACACAAATTGCAGTTTGATGGTGAGGGAGGTTGGCAGTTACAACAGATGACTATAATTCCTGACAACAATGAAGTTCCACCAAATAAGGTAAATTAATTAAATTACTATTGATACTGTTTATGTGACGTAATTCAATAATTGATTGAGACTTATTTTATGCACAAAAAATTTACAGATCTAATTTGTGATTATTATTTATAATGTTGATGATTTTGCTGTAATATTGCTCAAAGTTTATTAAATTTTAGTGAGAGAATTCGGAATTGATTTTCAGTGATTAACACTAGAACTACAGATGGGACATTTTTGTCCCATTTGAAAATCTAAAATGTTCTCTTTCATTTGCTTATTTTCTTATGGTAGGAGTACTTCTGTTCTGGGATAGTGACTTTTAATATATAATAGTGTACTCTATTCAGAAAAATAATCATGACATTCATGTGTATATTTTCAAGTAAATAATAGAAATACCTAAAACCACGGATGGCAAATTTTTGTCCCATATGGAATGGCGGCTCGTTTTTTGTTAGAGATCAATTGTTTACATCACTGTTACAGACAATTCAGCCAAAATATATTACCTCTATGCCATATTTCAACATCATTGTTATATTTGTTTAACTTTTATTATTTCAGTGATTTTGTAGTATGATACGTAGTCAAAGTAGACCACTATTTGCATGTGCTCTTTCTGAGGTTTGAAGGATGAATTTCTTTCATTTTTTTATTAAAATTCTTTTATGACCATGTAAAGTCTCTTTCTTCTTTAAAACAACTGATTCCTAAAAGAAAATGTCAAGAAGCAGCGACAAAATAATTGGAATTGCCAATAGAATATTTCTGTCCCATCTGCATTTCTAGGGGCAATGCTATATCCACCATTCTAGTGTTAAATTGATTTTAAATTTTGTTTATTATCTATGTAAATTTTTTTGATGCGTTATATTTACATTGTTGCTGTTTTTAATTCATTGTATCCTTTCCTCAGGATGGCGCTATGAAATCTTAAAGCTCTCATTGCTTTATAAATATGACCTTTGTCAACAGTTCCTGGGAAGCATGAAGATGGAAGATTAAGAATACTTTCTGATGAGGACGAAAGCATCTACTATCGGTGGCTTGCCTTTTAATTTGGAAGTTAGGCATTTAATGGTTCTATTAACTATTTTGGTAATATTCATTGAGAAAAATTATTGGTATTTAGTAATCTTCTTCCTCTTCTATGTTTAGGGTTTTCTGTAACCAAGGGTGAATCTATTGATAGTAATTTAATTACTAAGTAATTTTGTATTAGAAATTTGGTCAATAGTTAAAGAGCCCTTGCTATCTATTTTGATCTAGCTTTGCTCAACTTTATCCCAAAAAGCTTTGGAGATGGCTTTTAAAAAGCATATAAGAGAGTTTAAATTATTGACGTCCTTGTGAAGGATTTTCAATTTTTATTTAAATGGCTGTTTTTATACATTTTCTGTATAAAAGAAATGGGATATAAGGATGAAGAGGTTTGAATTCCTATTCAAATTCCATATCTAAACTTTTAATACTAATATAATATTTCTGATGCACTGAAAGAAATTTTTAGAATATTTTCCAATCGAAGGCGACATTGGAAACATTTTGTTTGTTTGTACTTTACTCATTAAATATTTGTAGATCTTTATCAATTTGGGTTTAAGAACATTTCAGCTGTTAATTTTCTCTCCGAAATCAAATTTTCCAATATTTAAAATTTTGCCTCCTGTTTTTCCATTTTGGTGATGAAATGTTTGTCATTTGGCCTTTTGGGACCAAAGAGTATTGTTAATTTAGGATCAAATCCTGCATGCTGTGATGGATTGTTTTATCTTAGATTGGACTTTATTTTTTCTATTTAACTTTTATTTTCACCGTCTTTGGGTAAACGCATGTCACGTTAAAGTTAATGTATTCAGAGTTTATAGAGTTTATCAAAAGTTTATTATGATAACTATAAAACTGGTACCTGATGTAAATAATGGTAGACTGTGAAAACATTAATTTTAACACAGATGGAGCTACCATCGAAATTATTGGATGAAATATTCCTTAACATAAGCTCTGTAGAAATTTGTCTTTGCAAGTAACCTTTTTTTGAATGCAAGAATCCCTGTTATTACAGCCTTCTACCACTAATGCTAGTTCAACATGAAGACTATCATGTTGGTTTTAAGAGATATTTGCTATATTAAATTTACAAGAAAAATGATCTTTATAACATTAACACTGAATATTGAAATTTTTAATGATCTTTCCCAGACATGTTAGAGTACACTTAGCCAAAGGAACAATTATCCACCTCAGGGTAATCAACTTTTCATGACATAAGCAACAAGTATCATATCTTACTATCAACTTTGTAGTGTGGTTTTTCAAGGTGACATAATGTCATGTTTTGGAGGGTCATTTCCTATGTAGCTAATGAATTAAAGATTATGAATTTACAAGTATTATTTTCTCTTATAAAGTTAGTTTAGTTTGTGCTGTGATAAGGCTGTGTGCTAATAAGTTGGTGAGAAATTTGTTTAAAAATACGTATTCATTTTCATTGTGTAACCAGTTATTTAATCTGGAATATATGTAGTTTATTTTTGTTGGAATTATTATGGTTATATTGTTTCTTAGTTTGCTCCTTATGCAACAATAAAATGTAGATACTCTTTGAAGTTTTTCTTTTGGACATTATTCTTTATTTATATCCCAGTGAATTATTATTTTCTCTTTGACAAAATTTTGATTTTTCATATCTTAATCGTAGCTAGTTATTTGATTAATAAGGTCTTAATGTGTATTAAATAAGTGAGAGCTACATTATCTTCACCTTTCAAGTTGTACGCTCTTCATGTTAAAGACTTTTTCATTGAATGGGGGTTCATAATAGTAATAATAACAAAATATTTTCCCTCATACTTGTCATTTCCTGGTTTGAGTGGAATTTAAATAAAGTAGCAGATGTATCGTTTAATATGCCACAAAGTTTGAGCCAATGCACAAGCATACAGTGGCTGACAAAATGTTAGGAAGCACTGCCTTGAACTGTGTTTCATACTCTTCTATGTTATAGCTATCAGATTTTCTGCTTCAGAATGAGTTTTTAATTTATTTATTTCACCCTTTATTGGCGAGGTTAGGCCCAAGTGGGCCTCTCTTCCACCTAACCTCGTATGTCGTTAGAATATGAATAATTATAAATTAAATTAAAACAAAAAGACAGAGTAGACTGTGGGGAACAATCTTTGCAACTGAAGGTTGCTAAAGAAAAACCCACGTTGCGGGAAAATACCCACAGAGAAGGGGGTTGAAAAAAAACCGCAAAAACACAGTAAAAATAACAATTAAGTATAGAAAATAATAAAATTACATACAGCATATACATAAATCAATTAATTTACAGAAAAAATAAGAATGTTATTAATTACAATAGAAAAATATGTGGTAATTCATGGTGGTATGTGACAACAGTAATATTGCAATTGGTTGTAAACAAAGCATGAAGATCATAATTACTTGGAGATGGGATTACAGGAAATTGTCTGAAGTTACCTGAGCAGTTTTATAGAGTTTTGCCCTGCCTGAGCCCTCATTTTCATCAAAATATTTAAGAAGAACAAAATGCAAAATCTCTTTCTAAGAATATAAGGTATCAATTAGACAAGCTATCAATTTACCTCTTTAATATCCCATACTTCATGAGCTTATCTAATTGTTTATTTGCGCAATAAATTGCCAAAGGCTAAGGTTGTGGAATTGTGTGTAAATAAAAGTAACCAGTATCTTGGAAATAAAAAGCAACAAGTAATGTTCCATTTGAGATATCAGCTCAAAACCAACTATTAATGAAAATGTCAACATTTATCTCAATTTCTCATGCATTTTCAAGAGTCAAAGATGATCATGGGTGAAAATTTCAGGATAAATGTTCTTAACTATAAGTTAATATAATATACCTTACCAAACAATACAAAAAATGCGTACATGCAAAGAACTACTTTTTCTTAATGAGAATATATGTATATAATAAAACATTATACGAAAACAATGCTTTTATAAGATGGAGTGAATAATAATGGCAGATTAATGGTAAATCTGATGGACTTCTGTGTAATTTTTTCAAGGAATTTAAAACTAGACATGTGAGTGAGCACATGTAGAAGAAAGGTGTGTAAAACTTGATTGGTGAAACAAACATTTCTTTATACAAATAGAAGTAGTGGTGGTGCTTGTGCCATCTTTGTTATGTGGGAACAAACAAGGGTGTGGCTGGAATGTGTGAGTAAATGGGATGCTGTTAGAACAGATTTTAGTAACATAACATGTAAACAGAGTCATCTATCTACAATAGGTGCTAATCATTCCTTATTTCTCATAGTCTCTTTGTATGCTTCCTCAGTCTAAGCGATAAGTAATTGAGAACAATTAAAGTGCAATGTTTGACTTTAAAATATTTCTTGCAAACATGTTGCTTACTCTCTGCAAAAAAGAAAGTCTCCATTTCAAAATGTGGTTGTATCAAATTCGAAGTCCTGATGCTAGGCATCTACGGAACTCCCTTGGCTTGGCTGACTCTGTGTGCTAACTAAACAGGAAAGTTAGAATTACTGATGGTTGACTGATGAATGTGTGGATAAGGAGAAAGTATGCTAAACAAGTCCAAAGGGTATTTTTGTTTGAATCCATGGAAAATGAAAATTGAAAGCAATGGTCGATTCATAGAGAGATTTACGTGGTGAAATTAGTATATCATTTTGATTATGCAGAACTTAAAAAGTTTTAATGTCAAAGGAATTATAGGATGGAAATATACTTAAGGATTTATCAGGCTACCATTACTAACTTAAATAATTTATACAAACTGTAGTATATTGGCGTTGTCATGTTTTAAAGTTGTTTATTAGTGATGATTGTTGTGTGATAAATAAATGGATTTGTTCTTGGGCGTCTAATCTATTTCTTGGTATTGAAATGATCGGAATACGAAGTAATATTTAGGAAATAGTATAAATATTACTTGAGTTAATAATTATAATATTATACGGGAGTATAATATTACATTGGCGACGAGGATTCGACACTGCGCGGCGAGAAATTCGTAAAGTGATCCGAGAGTGCCGATAGAATGGCGGAGGACATCGCGAAACGAATGTGTCATTTTTCGTTCCACGAATTTGACAATTCTAAATCAGCGTGGGATTCCTACATCTTCCAATTTGAGCAAATGTGCCGAGTCAAAGGGTTAGGCGGTACCGGGGACGAGATGGCCAATGCTCGACGGGAGTTATTACTTGCTTACGTGGGTGCGGATCCGTTGGAGGCGGTCCGAAATTATTTCTACCCCGACGAGGTAAATACCAAGACGTATAATCAAGTAAAAGATGCTTTCCAAAACCTGTACAAGCCAACAGTGACAATCTTTGCGGCAAGAATGGACTTCAATGCAGGAATTCGTCAAGAGAACGAAAGTTTCACTCAATGGGCCAATCGCTTGAGGAACCTGATTCGTTCGTGTGATTATGGCAATGCACTGGACGAGCAACTGCGCGATAGGTTTGCCGCTGGAATTCGTCACGCCAAAGTACAAATGGAAATGCGGCAGAAGTGGCCAGATGGAAGGAAGGATGACGCCAACAATAGCAAGGTTAGCTTCCAGGAGGTGTTCGATCTAGCGTTAAAAATGGAACGCGCCGAGAATGAAGTCCAAGGAGGAAATAATACATCACAAGGAATCCAGAAGATTCGATGGCCTGGATTACACGGATCAAAGGGACCAAAACGTGAGGAAGACAAAGGTTCTAAATCGTCTAGGTCGAAGGCGATAAGAGAATGTGGCAAGTGCGGCCGTGCGAACCATGGAAAAGAGGAAGAGTGTCCAGCCAAAAATGCTGAATGCTACGAGTGTGGAAAGAAGGGCCATTTCCAGAAGAAATGCTTCAAGAAGGGGAAGCCAAAACAAAAAATGGTCAAGTGCGTCCAGAATGAAAGGAGCTGTGGAGGAGGTGAGGCCGAAGAACTCGGTATCGTCACAACTGTGCATAGTGTCGTGTCGAGGGCCAAGATCCAGGTCCACATCAATGGGCGTCCTATAACAATGGAATTCGATACGGGAGCAGCACAATCGATCGTCAGCAAGGACCTGTGGGTCACGCTGGGCTGTCCAAGGTTGGAACCAGCTGGGCGATTGACAGCGTATGGCGGCAAAGTACTGGACGTCAAGGGGCAATGTTGGATCGATGTCCGGTATGGGAAGCGGACACTTTTACTACCGTTGGTGGTCGTGGATCAAGATGATAAACCATTATTCGGGCTGCCGTGGATTCGGGCGTTCAAGATGCGACTACCCAAGGGCGTTTATTCAGTTATACAAGGGAACCAGCAACAACTGAACTGCAAGGGTAGACCAAAGCCAGCAATGGAAGTCCAAGACGAGTTGCCAGTGGATGTCAAACAACTCCTTGAAGAATTTGGAGAGCTGTTTGAAGACAAGCTGGGACAAATCAAGGGACACCAAGCAACGCTGCATCTAAGGTCGGATGCGAAACCACGAGCGTTTGCAGCAAGAAGAGTGCCGTTTGCGTTGAAGAAGCCAGTCGAAGCAGAGTTGCGACGATTGGAAGCAGCGGGAATCATTGAAAAGGTCGATCCAGCAAAAACACCTATCGAGTGGGCAACGCCAACTGTCAATGTAGACAAGGGAAATGGAGCTGTTAGGATCTGTGGAGATTTCCGAGTCACGCTCAACCCAAACCTTATTCCAGATCAACATCCAATGCCCACATTCGAAGAGTTAACAGCGAAAATTGCAAAGGGTGAGGAATTCACTGTCATGGACCTGAAGGACGCATATTTACAAATGGAAGTGGCAGAGAAATGCCGGAAGTACCTGATCATCGCCTCCCATGTGGGGTATTTTCGATATAAAAGGTTGCCATTCGGAGTGTCAGCCAGTCCGCTCATTTTCCAGAGATACATGGATGAGCTGCTGCAGGGGATCGACTGCACTGGTACACTGTTAGATGACATCATCGTCACTGGTCAGACGCGACAAGAACACCTGCGAAATCTCCGGGAAGTCTTCAAACGACTGAAGCAGGCAGGTTTGCGGCTGAAGCTTACTAAGTGTCGGTTTTTACAGAAATCGGCCAATTACTTGGGCCATCGCATTGACCAGCATGGAATACATCCGACGGAGGAAAAGGTGGAGGCTGTTAAGAAGACGCCAGCACCAAGAAATGTTAAGGAACTACGAGCATTTCTGGGGTCCATTAACTTCCATGAGCGGTTCATCCCACAGCTTCATGCTTGTTGTGCCGACTTGCATCAACTTACCAGCAAACGTCGAAAGTGGGAATGGACGGAATTACATGAGGAGGCCTTCAAGAAAGCAAAGGATTTGCTTTCAAGCCAAGCAACGGTGGTTCCCTATGATGAGACTAGACCGTTGGTACTGGCATGTGATGCTTCCGAACGTGGAGTGGGGGCAGTCTTATTCCAGACGATGGCTACTGGTCTAGATCGGCCTATCGCCTATGCATCACGTACGTTGACCGACGCGGAACATCGTTACGCTACTATTGATCGAGAGGCATTGGCCATTGTATTTGGAGTTGGAAAGTTCCACAACTACTTGTGGGGGCGACCATTTACGCTCAAGACGGACCACAAGCCATTGGAACGTATCTTTGGAGTAAACCGGGATTTGCCAAAGGTCGCAAGCAATCGATTGCAACGTTGGGCCTTGTATTTAAATGAGTATAATTACAAGGTGGAATACCAACCAGGAGAGGAGAACCAATGTGCAGACGCTTTATCCCGACTGCCAATGCCCACCACAACAAGATCATCACGAGAGAGTAGTTTTGTGAATCTGCTCATAGAAAATAAGGTTGAGGATTTGGCACTGTCGACTAGGAGGTTGAAGCAAGCAACAGCCAGGGACCCGATATTGTCCAAAATCAAACGATTTGTGGACTTAGGATGGCCAGTTCTTAACCACGATGCTGAGTTGAAGCCCTACTATGAACGAAGAGAAGAAATCTCGGTAGAAGAGGGGATCGTATTTTTGGGAAATCGCATGGTGATACCTATAGCTAAACGAAGAGGCATATTGACAGCACTTCACGAGGGGCATCCAGGAATTGCAGCAATGAGAAGTTTGGCACGGTTCTATGCATGGTGGCCGAAGATGGATCAGGACATTAACGACTGGGTTAAGAGATGTCAGGCATGCCAAGAGAATCGAGGCCATGAACCCGAAGTACCGCTATATTCATGGAATATCCCTGAGCGGCCATGGGAACGAGTCCATGTAGACTTTGCAGGCCCTTTTCAAGGAAAACAATGGCTAATTTTGGTTGATGCAAACTCAAAATGGGCTGAAGTTGTGCCAATGAAGGATATCACCAGTCTACAGCTGATAAAGGAACTTCGACGACTTTTCGCCAGATATGGGGTTCCACGACAGCTAGTATCTGATAATGGGACAAGCTTTACCTCGGAGGAGTTCCGAAATTTCTGCGAATTCAATGGGGTGAAACATATTCGCACAACACCTTATCACCCAAAAACCAATGGGTTAGCTGAGCGATTTGTACGAACATTTAAACAACGATTCCTGTCTTCCCAGTATGATGCAGGTGATCATGAATTGAGGCTACAGCGATTTTTGCTCTCATATCGAAATACACCACATGCAACAACGGGAAAAGCACCAGCCGAATTATTCTTGGGCCATCGTCTTCCAACAAGGTTGGATCGCTTGAAGCCAGACCCAAGGAACAAAATGGAGACCGAGCTGTGGAATCAGAAGACATATCATGACAAAAATGTTAGAGAACGTTCGTTCAGCCAAGGGGATGAAGTATGGGTGCAAAACGAACGCGAACCTGGTTGGCGTCCTGGTGTGGTGGGGAGGAGAACAGGAGAGCTTTCTTACGAAGTCTTCCTTGGTGGACAGATTAAAAGGAAACATGCGGATCAACTACGCTGCAGGTTAGGAGCAATGGATGACAAACCAGCACCGACAGTAGTGGATCAGCAACAGAGGGTTGAGGTGCGAGAATCACAGCTGTTAGAACAACAGGTGGAAACGCAAAGGCCAAGAGAACTGGAGATTCAAAATCAGATGCCAATGGAACAACAGAGCGAGGAGGAGCAGGCCACATCCAAAACAGATGAGACCAAACAAGGGCCGCAACCCACACCAATCGAGCTGGGCATGCAGGAACCAGTGTTGCGGAGGTCAATCAGGCCAAGACGACCACCCAAGCGATATGATTGTGAATATTGAATGAATAAACTGAAAATCACTAGATGTGATCAAAAAAATGATTTTTGATCAAAAAGAGGTGTGGGGATATGTAGTATATTGGCGTTGTCATGTTTTAAAGTTGTTTATTAGTGATGATTGTTGTGTGATAAATAAATGGATTTGTTCTTGGGCGTCTAATCTATTTCTTGGTATTGAAATGATCGGAATACGAAGTAATATTTAGGAAATAGTATAAATATTACTTGAGTTAATAATTATAATATTATACGGGAGTATAATATTACACAAACTTAACCACCACCTAAAAGATGTTATTTGGAAGATTATTGAATTACCTTTTAAAGAGTTCATTATAATCTCATCTTGATAGTTAAATGATGGCTGTTGTCTATCTAGCTAATTCATTTGATTTGGCACTAGTAAAATCACTGGGTATGATGATAATAATATAATTGAAGTAATCCAGGTAATTTTACTTCTGCGAGTCTCAATCTTAAGAGATATGGAATTTTTCCAGTTGAAATGGTTGGAGAAGCATTACAAAATTACCTAATATGCACCAAATACCTGAGTATCTTCCTCTAACTATCTTCTATCAATGCTATGAAAAAGTTGAGCACTTGAGTGATTTTTAATTAATATTTCTTAATGGAAAGGAAAATAAACGCTCTATTACCTTATATCACATCGAAATAAATCGTTTAATTAAGCCGCAAGAGGTAAAAATCGAATTCATGCTCCAATATTTAATGCATGTAGACTTCAGTCACTTCTTAGAGTTTTAAAATGACCGCCAAGATAAACGAAGAACGAAATCTGAGATTAAAATGTTGGAGGCAAGCGAAGACAATATTTTAGGAGAGTCTATAAGTAATTCTCCTTCATCTACGACTGGTAAATCAAAATTGGGTTTTCTTCTGGGTGCAGTAACAGGTAATTAAAGTATTAGACTTAATACTCGTCGATACTAATTATGTCCTATCCTTGGAGGCATTTTTGTTTCTTACGAAAACAGACCTCACGAAAATATATTTCAGCAACGTTTTTAAATACCCTGAATTACAAATTGAACCTTAAAAATATTCTCATACTGCAAAATAATATTCTCAGGCGGAGCAGCTCTAGCGTTGACAGCAATTTGCACACCTTTTGTTCTTCCTGCTTTACGGAGAGTTTGCCTTCCATACGTACCTGCTACAGACAGTCAAGTTAATAATGTTTTGAAAGCTTTAAAAGGGAGATCAGGCAATTTCATCGACTTGGGAAGTGGGGATGGTCGTATTGTAAATTTTACTACTCGTTTCATGTTTCTTGCATTGCATGTTACTCTATGAATTTGATGTTTATTATGGCTGAATCTTGTGGTTGTTTTCATTTCAGGTTTTGGCTGCTGCTAGAAATGGTTTCCAAGCCACAGGAGTCGAGCTCAATCCTTGGCTTGTACTTTACTCACGAATTCTTTCCTTCCAAGAGGTGAATCGTGGCAATATACCGAAGCATCTCCATCCGTCGTTTCTTCGCGCCGATCTCTGGAAATTAGACCTGCGAAAGTACCCAAATGTTGTGATATTTGGCGTGCAAGAAATGGTAAATTATCATATAGTGTTTTGCATTGTTCTTATATTCCATTGATGGATCATTAACTGCATGATGAAGTGACAGCAAAGATGTTTTAAATGAAGAACCCATTTAATTTACTGTGATTATTATAATATATTTCACCATCCGCGTCTTCTGTTTTAAGTGTATGATTTGTTTTTATATGGTCAGGTTTTATGAGAACTTTTATTTTATGTGACTTTTTATAAAGAGCAAATCTTAGTGAGAAATTTTAGTGCATGTTTTTACTTTGCTTAGTTAATAAACATGATTTTTGCATCCTATTTTTCTTGCTGCTGTAGTGGTAACATATATCACCATTTTTTCTATAAAGTTTCACATCTTGAGTTTACTAAGTATGGTTTGCGTGTAAGTTAGTGGTTTACATATTATGTGAGTTTATGTACAAACAATGTGATCCTATAAATTCTACAAACATTATAATGTTTGCAGAATCTTCCGCTGAAAATTTTTCAAAGAACATTGTGTTAAATATTCTAATTTGTTACTAATATTCAGTGAGTACTTTGAGGTCAGTGTCATAGAACTATTTAAGCTTGATGCAGTGAAAAATGATTCCTGAATATAATAAGAACTTAGTGTCTCTATACTGACTCTCTTTTATTTGAACTTCTGTATTGGAATCTTTGAGAATATATATTACAGCACAAGAATTTTTCCCATTTTGGCAACTTATCTTGGGTTAATGCCAGAGATGAACAGTTTGGCTTGCATATGCTTGGGTGCTTGCATTTTTATGCTTTCTGATTGTTTATCAAAAAACTTTAACGCTTTGAATAAACCCAATGATTATCATGGGGTATAAGTATTCTAAAAATAATGAAGATTTATTTAATGAAAAGCAGGCATATTTTAACTGACCAACTACTTGTAAAGGTGTACACCACCCCCTGTGACTGAAAATGACAGTGATGTAATTTACGTACAAATAATTCATAAACCCATAATAATGAAAACAATTAATTTTCTTAATAGATGCCTGATTTAGAGGAGAAGTTGAAGAAGGAGCTCTGTGATGGTGGGGCTGTAGTAGCTTGCAGATTTCCATTCCCAAATTTGTCTCCGGATGTAGTTATTGGTGCTGGAATAGATACTGTTTGGCTTTATGACAAAAATATGAAGCAGAAAACTTGAAGAGTGATAAGGTATAAACAATAGCTCTAGCAACATCAATAATTTTTATCACAATGATTGCAATATTTCTTACTTGGGGCAGCCTCATTCAGAAAAAATGGGTCTCTGTGCTATTATAGTACCACATTCCCTCCTCTCAGAGGTATACCCCCACTCACCCAAACTCCTTACACCATGGAACCACCTTCAGTTCCTCATGGTTGCCAGCTATCACTAATCGTTCTCTTGTTTTTCTTAAAAATATGCCTTAGGAATTTTTGAAATGATAGAATTTGTCAACAACGCTGTGCAAAGAAGAGACTCACTGTATGATAATGGGGGAAAGGGATACCAAAGATGAAGGTACTTGGAGGTGGGGTAGGTTGTCGATGCTCTGCCCACTGGTACTGAAAAAGGCTCTTTACTGTGTGGTACTATAATAGAATAGAGTTTATTAAAGGGCTAGCCCTTTATAAAGGTTTAGATACTGTTTAATTTTAATATCAAAAGTATAAAAGAGACATTTAAATACAATAATATACGTTTCATTTATAGTTAACAATATTTTAAATCAGAAAAAGGAAATTTTCAAGAATTAAAATATTTTTAACTTAGATTTTGTTACATTCGGTATGTTCACAAATAAATTGTGCAATTTTTGATAGTCCCAAAAACTAAAATGTTAATGAGAAACAAGAAAATAGTCAGAAATGAATTGGGTGAATAGAATAATTTATTTTGGAGTTCAACCGAGGATATACAAAGCATACTGAACTTTATGCAGTCACACTGTTTGTAACGATAGATGAAGTGTATATGTCTCTCATATCCTCTCAAAAACAAGTTTGACATTCAAATACAGTCATCAATGTTTGCCTTCTGTTCATGTTTATAGGTAAAAATATGAGTAAAAACAGTTTTTGATGAAGTTAATGAAAATTACATATTTCATTTCAGTGAATTATGAAAAATAGCAAAGGGCAAAGAAGAGTGCATTAAATGGAAATTAGAAGCAGTAATTTTCTAAGTTAGAAGAGCACCAGTGTCTTTGTCAATGGGTGATATTTTAATGACTGTCCCAATTTGTCTCTTATACCCCTTAAAAGGCCATCTATGAAGATGAAGATAAGTTGTTCTATTCTGGTTATTAGGAAGGAGAAATGCTTGTTAGCATAACTCCTGAAGAGGCTACTAAGTAGGAAGAAGGTTTGGCAATGGAAATCAAAGAAAACTAATTATTATATTGGCTAAAATACTTATTCTAATATCACTTTCTTATTGTGTACTTCACAGTCACTTTGGGGAAATTTCTCCTATATTTGTTGTTTGTTATTTTTATTAATAAAGCTTTGGTAAACAATTACAACTGATCATTTGGTTAAGGCCTTGGGGGTATGTTCCCTGCTCAAAAATAACAGCACGAGTCCAAAAATGATGCTGCTAGGTCTCAGTGCAAAATTTGAATCTGAAAAATGGAGTAAGACAGCCATATCATACACGAGCATTATGATGTAGATCGTGACTTCTTCTACGGCTAAACTAATTACTGCATTCACTAAGTTTTTTCATGTCATATGGGACCAAACAGGAAATCTTCAGAAGTGAGATATTGATCCCATCTATTATTTTTATTGATCCTATTTGCTCTATCCTAGAAGACCACTAAGTCTTTTTCCATAAGAATGTATTCTGAGGATTTTTGGTAATTTTTTTTTTTTTGAGTACTTTTGTGGATGGAAGAGAATTGAGCATCTGGATATTGATATTGAAAGATTTATTCCAATATTTTCTTGGGATCAACACTAGACCCATACAAAATTCTCACATTAGTTTTGTTTTGCAGGGAATTCAAGAATTAATGTTAAAAGTAGTTTTGGACATGATTGATGTTTTTCACCTAGTATGGGGACTTTTGGTTATGTTTATTTCTAAATACACTTGGATATTTCCAAACTAACCCTGACTTGAACTCCAAGTTGATATAAATGTTCTTACCTAAGGAATTTAGAGAAAACTAGTTGATGACAATGCTATGTTTTTGATTAAATTTAGCAGAATATTGCTTTAAAAAACCTTGATTTAAGGCATAGGTTATTTAATGGTCATCTCATTCAAGAATCTAATCATAAATTCTATGAAGATTCAAAAAAAGCTACAGAATAAACCAGTGACGCATCACTAATTATGTTGTCAAAAGATATTGTATATCAATTAACGATGTAATTCTTTCAGGGAGATTTCAAAACATACCAGCCAATTGTTTCAGAGATTTGAACTTGATTATGAGATAAATACAGATCAAACATTTAATTAACTTTATTTTGCATTGCAATTCTGTGGGAAAATTTTTCTGAAAATTTCATTTAAAGTTTCATTATTACTCGATGAAGACACCACATTACGCTAACATTTATGGCTATGTTATGTAAATGTTTTATGTTGATAAAATAAGCACCATAAATATATTTTGTTCAAAAATCCATGTATTCTTGGTAACCCTTGTAGTTTATTTTGTCTGATATCAACTTCACCTCTGATGTTATTTCAATGAAAAAGACTTTTTTGTCACCATAGGAAAGATTTTATTCTTTCATAGCAATAAAAACAAAGTATAGAGAGGAAATTGAAGAAAAGGTTGCATTTTCCATCCATAATAATTTTTTAAACTGCCATTACTCTCTACTAATCCCAAATAAAATTCTATTTTTTCCCTCAGTTCTTTGTTGTATAATTAAGTGGGGGTATAAATCGATACGATTGATTTGAGAGTGATCATAATTTAATAAAGTAATAATTTGAGAGGAAAGTGAATTTTTGTTCCCCATTTAAACTTTGGTGTTTTTCATGTGGTGAAAAATTAGTCGAAATGGAAATAGAGAATAACATTTCAATTTTAATTCACCGTTTGTTTTGGTACCATATCTTTAATAGAACTTGGTTTTTTTATTTTTACATCGGAATACACTATTCACCATGACGAATCTTCCGCCATCAGCCCGCGCATGTGGGAATAACGATGCTCGTTTGTTAAGATAATGTAGCCCTGTAGCGCACGTTTTCAGATATTGGATTTGACCTGAGGCATGGCCTTTAACTAAAAATTGAGTTCAACTTCTTAGAATAATTGTTATTTATTTTATTGAACTACCAAGAAAACAAGCATTGACTAAGGAAGTTATTTTAAATGTGAATAACATTTTGTTTGAAACAATTATTCGACGAATGGTTGTCAGTTTCGTAAGCATGTCATACCTTTAAGTATATTATTTTGCAAATAAAAACGTTCCTTGGCGTTTTAATAAAGATATTTTTGTCAAGGTATTTTATTGAGATACTCTTATAATTAGCAAGGGTTCTTTTTTAAAGTTGTATGATTTATGTTTTAAATGTGAAGAAATCACTGCAACGATGCAATTTAAATCGTTCAACTTGAAATAGATGCAATTCTTATATCTAAGTTTTCTCACAAATTAATTGTTTACCTTTCTTTTGATAGGATGTATAATATGTACGAATCTGACCGTTAATATGTTTCATATTCTTATTGATTCGTGATCTCTTACATTTTTTCTTTCTCTATGCTTAGCATACTTCCTATGCCATCGATTTAACATTTCCATTCTTGAATTATCATTAACAGGGGCAGATTGAACTGCTAACATCCCTTTGGGCTACCTGTCAATGGATCTGTGATGATGTAAGTACCCTATTTAATATATTATTTTTATTTAAGAGTACTTAAAATAATAACTAGGATGTGCTGCTTTTAATTGATGCAAACCACAAAAGATATTTTAAGGAAATGATTAAATATTTAATTAAGAAGAGAACAAGAACATATAGTCTCTGTTGATTGAAAACTAATTGAAAATGAGAGGTTTGTAATTTTTCCTTCAAATTTGGTTTAAGTTTAAATACATTTAGTGTATGTTTGTTCCTGCAGCCATTTCTTGATGAATAGAATATTTTTCATTTGCATTTGGTACAGGATGAAAAATATATAATTTCATATTTATAGAGTAATTGCATTTGTAATTTATTTTTGCCTCAGTATTGTTCATGACTTCGATGCAATGAAAGCTATGAGTATAAGAGATTATGAAAGGCTAAGAAAAGTATCTCTTCTGAAGTCGTTGTGCTTCACTCACTGGACACATTCTGCTTATTGCGTCCTAGCTTGGTGAGAAAAAAAGCTTTTCAGTGAGCAAGCCAGCTCATGTAATTGTAGATGATGTATGAAATATATTCCCATTGACACTAGTAGTGCAAAGCTTATATTGGCAGAATTTCAAAGATAAACTCAATTCTTTAACTTTCTTTCATCTCTCCAACTCCCTCTAGAAAGAGCTCTAATCCTCCCTATATTCGATTGAAGTTTGAATAAATAGGCCCCGTGTAGCGTTCGAATTAATCTCATTTTTTCATTTGTAGTCATATTTATATGATAGATTAAATTAAGTGCTGTCTGAGGTTGAACGCATTGAAAATTAATCTTTGTATTTTTGTAGGAGGCTGGATAATGTGTGATTAGCACACTCACGTGATGTATGGGATGGAGTAAGTTGTTGTGGATTTTACCTTGAAGAAATTACTACCTTCACCACTTTAGTGGGAAATGCAGGCGATTAGATCTTTGTTCATCCCAAGGGATCAATCAGGCTGCCAAAGATGAGTTTAAGTGCATAATTTAAAAAAATCATTTTCTGCCCTAGATATTAGAATCACCATTTGAAGTATATTTCAAGTCTGTAGTTTTAACATATCATAAGGGATCTGGTTAGTTGACTGATCATGAAAATTCTCGGAACGAATTGTCGTACGTTCTTAATATTTCCGTCTATTCTGTCCGCAGCGTTTTTAAGGGTGTTTAAGACTGTTAAAATTGTATAACTGTGTGGATGTTCTTTTTCAATTACTGTAGGAGAAGATACTCATACGAGTATACTGAAATATTTTTGAGAAAGCTCACGAAAGCCAAAATTTTCTATATTTTATCAATGAGAAGTGATTCAATTTACTTTGAAGCGAAGAATTCTGTGCAAACCTATCATGATAGTGACACAATGGAAAAAATTCTTGCATTATAATATTATTAATCATTGCGTATTCACGTATTTTAGATATGACTGGAATCTCCTTGCTGCGCGACTCATATCTTTCATTCTTAATATTTTTGCCTGTTCCTACCGTAGCCTAATAAAAGGTCTTCGAGAGTGTTGAAACACAAATCATATAAGCCATACTTCATTCGAATTTTAATCTCTAAGGGGACACTTTCAATGACGAAAGGTCGTTAGTTAGTAATTCATATCAGGTTGTACTTAATAAGAACATCCCGAGATCGCGGCTGAGATATTGTGAGTGATTTCATTTTTAGGATCATGAATTGATGAGGATTTAGGAATCAGGGAGCCGAGAAAGTATCTCTTTGCATCCCTCCATTTAATTCTGCACTAATAACTGTTTTTTCGACTGATGTTATTATGTACTGTGCTAGAATTTTCTTTGAATTATATTTTCATTTCAGCCCTTCCTGAAAATTTCGCTGCTATTAATCAATTTTCAATTTTTTTGCAGGGTTTTCTTTTCTCTGACGAGTGTCTGCCGCGATCACATCGGTCCCAGGCAGTTCTTCTTCAATTTCTTTTATTAACGATTCTTCGAAAGGAAATTTTTTTATCGGTGTCGCTTTGGTGTTTGCCGTGACCAAGTTGGTCTCACCAGTTCTTTTTTAATGTAGTTTTTAATGGGAATCTCTTTTCAGATTCTTTACAGGTGCCCTATTTTGAGGTGCTTTTTGTAATATTTTTTGTTCCTTGTTTATTGGTATTTTTTTCAAAAAGAATTTTTTTGTCAGTACTCCTTTTAATTATTTTGTTCTTTCTGATGCACGCTGTCATTTTCCCACAATTTTTTTCTGCCATTACGGTAGCTGAAAAGTGAGTGGGAAAATGCCTAATTTTGGAGACGAAAAAAAGTGTGGAAAAAGACGAAAAGGATTAATGATTTTGACCGCCCGCACGCGGGTTCGAGGACTGACAGGGGCCTTGGGCAGCAATAACGCTAAGGCTGGGAACACACTCAACGGTTGAAATGATTCAAAGGCACCCGGCAACAACCGTTCAATGTGAAAGCGCTCATTTGACCGACGTGCATTACTACCCACACCCGGCCGTTAATGGTCGTAAAGGTCCAAACC
The DNA here is from genome assembly GCA_947579665.1 of Sympetrum striolatum. Classification (NCBI taxonomy): domain Eukaryota; kingdom Metazoa; phylum Arthropoda; class Insecta; order Odonata; family Libellulidae; genus Sympetrum; species Sympetrum striolatum. The sequence goes on from OX388348.1 coordinate 69,532,126, forward strand.
CGGTGCCGTTCTCTTCAGTCGTTGGGTCGGCTGTTATCCGGCGACCCCGAGTTCTATAATCTATTCTCGGCTACTGTGAAAGGCTCCATTTACTTCTACTGCTTACTACCCTTGTGACCCAGCTTAAAAACCGGCTATGGTTTGCCGGCCGGGGGAAACCGGTGAATGTGCTCCCAGCCTTAGGATGAGAGAAAAAGCTCCCGGCCGGTTGCGGCAGCCGAAAGCAACCGCGCGGATTCGAACCCGGTTCCACTAGGTTTTTACCAACCGGGGCCCACCGGACCCACTCAACCAGCACCTCGAACGAGAAGAATACGACACTTTGTTTGTCTCGTGACGCCTCAAGGCGAACTTCATATATTTCACTTTGGTGTTTGTTTTCTATGGTTTTCACTATGGTTTTCATTATTCGTTTAATTTTTCCTATGAATTAGATCACTATCTATCACTAATAATTCCAATTATATTTAAAATGTAGAATAATAAAATATATTGAATAGAGGAGACTAGTCAATAATGTTATACGTTTTCGAATAATTTGAGTGAAAAATTGCTTTAAAACTCTGGATTTATTATGATTTGGGTCATTATAGGCTATTGTTAAAATTATTTTACTTATTATTATTATATTTGAGGTGAAGGATTTACATGCAAATCCAAATATTACGCATGTAAGGAGGAGCTAATGGATTGCAGCAGCTGCCAACTGCTCTGCATATGAGAACGATTATTAGATTTAAACAGAAAACTACTGGTTATTGCTGTTACTATGTAAAATACGATCGTAAGATACTAATCAAGCACTACTGTTGGTTATTCTACTCTTTATTATACACTACTATTGGTTGGAATGAAGGAAATAAGTTCCTTATTTAAAAATACTGCTAAAATAAATTGTTGTGCTTTACATCTGGTTATACATTATATCAACAATTTCTCATCTCACTCATAGCCAAACACAAAAGGAAGAAATGCTGCAAACACGTTTTTTTTTAAATAATGGGTATTTTGCTATTCTGCGTGTTTAACTAGTCTGATTCGCATAAATATTGCTTTTGGTGAGTCTGCTTTGAGTAAGACTTTTCTGAGATGGTCATGAAGAAGTTTAAGATGCTGATCTTAAACTTTTAATATGACGCTCTGGACTCCCCTGCACATTACAAACCAATGAAAACGGGCAAAAAATGGTGGAAAAGTGAAAAGAAAGATTACGAATGGTAAAATGGTCAATAGGCACTAATTACAAGTTCAATGCAAAAGCAATCCGAAAAAAACGCCCAAATTTGTGGCAAAAACAATTCATAGTTTAATCATGATAGCTCTGGGTGACTCTTTTCAGTTCTCGAAAATGAAAATAACCATAGATAAAATTAAAAAATCTGATGTGGCCAACACATGACTTTCTCCGTATTTATTGAAAACAGAAGCCTATGCCGGTAATATATAAATTACTCCAAAACAATGAGTGTTACAGGAAAATGTTTCATAAAACATTTGTTGTAAAAAACATTATCTATAACTTTGGTACATAATTGTATATACCTAAATTGGGTTCTGACAGAGATATGTGTGAATAACTTCCATTTCTGTATAAACAACTTCCAGTTAACCCTTATTGAAGAATAATTCCTAAACAATCAGTGTTATGAAAAAATGTTTCATACAAAAGTTGTAGTAAAATACATTTTCTATAACTTTTTTATGTAAATGTATATACCTACATTGCATTCTGACAGAGATATGTATGAAAAACTTCCATTTCTGGATAAACAACTTCCGGTTAACCATTATTGAAGAATAACTCCTAAACAATCAGTGTTAAGAAAAAATGTTTAATACAAAAGTTGTAGTAAAGTACATTATCTACAACTTTTGTTTATAATTGTATATACCTATATTGCATTCTTACAGATATATTTAAAAAACGAAATGTTTTTCCGGATAAACCGCAACTTCCGGTTAAGTGATATTCACCAAAAACTAATCAACTTTTGGCATTGTTAGGAAAATACTAAATATGAATTTTGAAAATGATCGGATAATTACTTTTTAAGATAGTGCGCCCACAAACTTTTTTACCACAGACAGACACACACAGCAAGGGCGTCGCCAGCCACTGGGCTAGGGGGGGGCAAGCTGCCTGTTTTAAATGAAAAATGCCTAACTTACAGGGGCTAGTTTATTCATGCCCCCTTCTTACTAAAAATATGTCAAATCTTTTAAAACCTAAATGTATTGAAAACTAGTGGAGTTGAAGGCTTCTATGGCAAACTCATTAACACTAGGAGGACGGCAGTTTCGGCCTACCTAGAGGAACGGGAGGTGGTCATTTGACCACCTACTTTTAAAATTCGTATTTAAATACTTTTATGATTTTCAAGGACCTGAATATTGCATAACTTCTAAGTTTGACCATTACACAAATGCTGATAAGGTGTTTTACCTCGTATTTTGTTTAAATTTTAATTAAACAAAATGTTGACCGATGTCCTAAATCTGCAGAATTTCATATTCTAGAATATTTTATCCATTCATACTGGACCAATGAAACTCATATTTTCGGAATAAGTGGAAAAAAGTCCGAATTGTTGATAAAAGTCAGTCACGTCACGCCAAGATTGTTATGCCATCTGACAGAAACCATATAAAACCACTCGTTTGTGCCTCGGAAAAAACCTCCATCAAATACGATGGCAGAAGAATTTTTCGAATTTCGTTGTGAAAATTTCCAATCTGTGGTTTTCATCAATGCCAAATCGTTCTATAACAATTAAAAATTCATAAAAAAATTTTTAGCAGGTTTGCCAACATATTAGTTTAATCATTATAAAATGTTCTTCCAATGTTTTTCTCAGGTAAATCTCAAACTGATATCTCAAGTTTACATTCAATCACCTTTCTTGAACAATTAGAATTAATGTCAAGGGTACTAACTTTATAAATCAGGGCTACCAATCGTAAGAACGCATCTCTAAACAGAGAGTTATGCGTTCGCAGAATAAATAACTAAAGGGATATTATGAGCACAGATTTGTTTCATGTGATTTGTCGAAACTCTTGGGGATCCCGAATAAGTTTATAAACTATAAAAAAGCAGGGTTACTAACATTTTCGGCTGTAAAGTGAAGGCAGCGATCAGACCTTCATGGAAATCCTAGCAATTAATCATGCATTTATCGAGAATGGCCTTTTCTTACTAATATCTCATTCTGTGCTTATCAACTCTGGTGCTATTTTTATTATGTTGATTTTTATTTTAGACTTACCTTAATACTTACATCATTCTTAAAATGTCATTTTCTTCCATCATTCGCTAGTTTACAATAAATCCAAGTCATTATAGTAACACTTCATCATCTTCACAATGTAAGGTTTGAAATCATAATAAAGCTTCGCTATTGTTCTTACAAATTAATATTTATTCCTTATTAAGTAATAGATTAACATTTTTAAGATATATGATAAGAGAGAATATCACTCTATGTATCCAAGAGTACATAATTTTTTACCGCAGATCCTGCACATTGCCACTTTTACAGAGCATATTCCACTGTATATTTTCCTACATTTTAGGCACAAATTACTGGATTTGTTATAACATCCAGGTGAGATCTGACACTTTCTTCTTTTCTGCGGTATTATTAACGCACTTGCTTCCCCTGATGAAATTCCCGACATTGCAAAGGAACCTGAGGGAGGTGGCTCTATTATTATTATTATTATTAGGGGTCTTTATTAGGCGAGATTGAGGATTGAGACTAAAAAGTCTCCTCTTCCATCTAACCTGTAAAGTAAAGCTCTATCTATAATAAGATTCCAATAATTTCTAATACAAGTCTTTGAATTTACTCCTTCCGGCTGAGTTTACGCCCAGTGGTTTCTTTGAATAGAACCCAGCTATTTATTGAGGCCAGGTCCAATATGTTAAAAAATACCATATTTGACGGCATATAAGATGCACCTTTTTTCCTAAATTATGTCTCGAAAAATTTCCCTGCGTCTTATATGTGAAGGTTCAACCTCCACAGATTAACTTTCAATACTGAATGCTATATTTAGCCCAGATGGTCTATACTACCTATTTCATAATTGCATTCAATGATTGTGTTAATATTTGGCTTTTACGAAATGTGACAACTAAAAGAAACTACATTATAAGTTATTGTGGTACAACGCTTTCGCACGGACTATTAAAACTTTTTTTCCTTGTGAATGGCCAACTTAATGAGGGTGCGTCTTATACGCTGGTGCGTCTTATATGCCGTCAAATACGGTAAATGCACTGGCCATCTCCTTGCAGCCGAATTAGTTGAATATTTCCGGCACATGCTATCCATTATATCTACTCCGACTTTGTTGCAGTTGTAAAACAAAACTGTATCCAGTTTCTTTTTCTGAGTCAGAAATCATCACGTCCTGATGCTTTGTACTGATTAAAAGCAAGTTTTTATATTTTTTGCTTGGTAATTTGTCAAGCTATGGCCTAGTCTATTTTTACAAACTCTAGTTGAGTACATTTCATCGCTGTGATGAACCGAAGGAGGTAATTCTCTTCTATTTTTTCTTATCGTTCCAACCAGTGAGATTTTGCTTTTTTTTTAGTTTTTCAGCGAGGCTGATTGAGGAGAAGTAATTGTTGCATGTTCTGTTTATACCGGAGTTTTTGAACGGCTCTGCCAACCATAGCACAACATATTCTCCAAGAGACTGCCTTGATCCCCTAGCATCATCTTTTCCACAATAAGGAAATGCATTTAGGCAATATTTAGACTTCACGTCTGCTAATACGCAGTACTTGATCCTAAACTTATCTGGCTTATTCGGCATGTATTGGATGAATGGGCATCAGCACTTCGTAGGATATGATTGTTCATCGGCCGTAACACTCTCGTCATGGTTGTAGCAGGCTCGGGAGTTAGTTATAAATGTATTCCAAGGCTCAGAACCCAAAGCAAATTTTTCTTCACTCAGAGCTTGACTCCGAGTTTCTCTGTGATCAAACCGTAAATGTTTCATTATGCTTATGAATCGATCCTTATTCTTAGTGCTGGAGAATATTTTAGATCTCTATGAGTAGATACAAAAAGTCTATCCTAGCGAGTTCCAAGGTCATTCTACTAAAAACAATGTTTAAAAGCAATTCCCGCACTCCCTCGTGCGTCACCGCTTGCCCCGCCCGCTAGTACTTTCCCCGCCGCATTTTAAAAATTAATTATCAATTGATTAACTTAAATGCTGGAATCTCTTATTTAAGAATTGCATGTTTCCAAAATATTCTTTTTTATTTCCTTGTCGTAATCTTTAATTTTCCTTCTTATAAAATTTCATCAAAAGTTTTCCATAATTTTATTCCTATCAGCTTGAAAATTTTATTTACTATGGCAAGTAATGCTTACATAGGTTTTAACGGACACTTTTTGTTTAGTTGAAAATATTTTCAATACTAGTTTTTGCATCCTCCAACTCACCACTTTCAGATTCGAAAAAATTGTCAATTTATCTACTCTGTTTAAAATATTTTTTGCTTTTTCACAAGAGTATGCGGACTTATTGGTATGAACTTTAGAATACTTGAAAGTAATTTTGCATTTTATCAATCAACAAGGTTATGAAAAACAAGAAAAAATTCTGAATTACTAGAGATAGTACGCTCATTTTATGTTGATAATTTGTGAACAGTTCTAATCCATCTTCAGATAACAAAAATGTCGTAGAATTTACATTTACAAACGATGCTTCATGTATTATCATGACGAAAAAAATTAGAGACGCATACAGCGAACTGTAATAGTAAAAAACCCACGAGAATTGAGCTTCCTATCGATGGGGATAAGATATTAAAATTTACCAAACTCGGGCATTCATTTCCAGTTCCTTATGTAATATATGCAGACTTTGAATGTATTCTCCAAGGTATTAGCACTTGTGAATCTTTACCTAACGCATCCTACACGCACGCTATTCAGAAACACGAACCATTCAGCTGTTGCTATGTTCTCATAACCCCCAATGGATGTGAAACAACACAGCTTTATCGAGGTCCCAATACCGCACAGGTCTTTATGCAGAAAATGAAAGAGGAAGCAGAGAGAGTATTCAAGTTGAATAAAAACGTTGTACCAATGGAATCGCTTAGCCCGGAAGAAGAGGCAAATTTTAAGAATGCGTTGTCTTGTCATTTTTGTGGTAAAGAGTTGAAGTCAGATGCCGTTAGAGATCACAATCACTTGACAGGTAAGTATCGAGGGCCCACACATTCTTTTTGCAACCTGCAGTACAAAATGCCAAATTTTCTACCTGTGTTAATTCATAATTTATCATCGTATGACGGTCATTTCTTGGTTCGGGAGTTAGACCATGATGATAAAAAAATTAATGTGATTCCGAACACTGAGGAAAAGTATATTTCATTCGAAAAGTCAATCGAAAATTATTTCACCATTAGATTTCTTGACACATGTCGATTCATGCCAGCATCATTAACTTCACTGGTAACAAATTTAAAAACATTTAAATATACTAGCGAGGTATTCGGTGAGAAAACGAACCTAGTCACACGAAAGGGGGTCTACCCATATGATTACACAAACTCAATCGAGTAACTTGAGGAAACATCACTTCCGGAGAAGGGAAATTTCTACAAAAGATTCCCACACATTTTTTGCATGTTTGTAGTCTTTCTCAGACGCATGCTAGTCCGCTAATCTGTTGTAAATCAAATCTGTGTTTGCATATTTTAATATCGTAACAAAGAGCAGCTCAATAAATATATTTGAATGATTTTCTTTTTGAATTTAGTAACCCTGCTTCGTGAAGTTGTTCGGCTGGATGTAGGTTAAGAATGGTTTATTAATAACAAAAAGTTATAATATCATTTGTAGGACCCAAGTTTAACACGATTCAAAAACATAATGTTAAATTATACTTTTACAGGTTGGTGACAGTGATAAGGATTAATTTTACAATAATGCAAATATTACTAATTGTATGTCATAGTCGAAAACTGCTAAACTGGAAGTTTCATAAAAAAATTGAAAAATTATTTATGCGCTACATTTTGACTTTTTTTCAAAAGGAATGAAATTAATTTTCATTATTTTCCAAAGGCATTTGAAACATAGAGTGACTTCATTATTAAAAATCAATATAATAAACCCTTTTTACGTACTCACAAAAGTTTGAAACTGTTAGGTTACTTATAAATAGGAAAAAAATCAAAGTTAATGCAATATTGAAACATGAATGTTTAAACATTTCTTTTATTATTATAAATAGAGAAAGATATTTGGTTAAAAAAGTTAACATTTATTTTTTTAACCCGCCTTCCTAGGTAAAGTAGACTTTTGCTAAATATAGTATAAGTATGATACTGAATTATATCTCAACTTATGGTAATGTTACAGTTTACTTAGGGATATTCTTATTTTTCAGTTAAAAAAAGTTCACATTTTTCTGGAGATGCAGCATTAATGTCAATGTTTAATTTCGAAAGTACCAATTTTCCTCGAGAGATGGCATTAGTGCCGAAGTTTATAAACAAAAGTTCCAATTTTACTCAAGAGATGGCATTAGTGGCGAAGTTTATAAACAGAAGTTCCAATTTTCCTCAAGAGATGGCATTAGTGGCGAAGTTTTTAAACAAAAGTTCCAATTTCCCTCAAGAGATGGCATTAGTGTCGAAGTTTATAAACAAAAGTTCCAATTTTCCTCAAGAGATGGCATTAGTGTCAAATTGTATTATATAGTACATTTTGGCCCGGTATTATGTCTATTTAAAGTGGACTTTAAATTAATGTTCACTTTATCTATAAGAAAGTGTATTATAATCGATATTTAAGCCTTCACTGGTATCTAAATTGGCTCTTAACTTGAAAGCCAGATCGAGTGAGCTTTAATTCTTAAAAGTAACTTTAACCGCAATGCATTATGGATGTAAACAATTTATATGGCGGAAATTTCTACAGATAGCCTCTCACCTCAGGTGTTATAATGCTTAAAATCTTGTTTGTTCAGTGGAATTTACGGTCAGAAATCCTCTATATATTTAAAATAATTCGGTATGTTCCCTTTACATAGATATTTCTTGTGACATGGGCTTATTACTCTATTAATCATAACACATTTGCTCGGTGTTGTGAAGAATGTTTCAGTTATCAGATTCTTTACGGGTTGTAAGTGGAACTCAGATATTACGTCAATATAGACGTACTTCACACAGACATCCTATGTGAATTCGTAAATGACTGCATAAAAGTAGAAATATTATAGTCACCAAGGGTAAGAAAATGAATATACAATGTAAATGAATTTACCCTTTCATTAAAATTTGAAAGCATGTTTCATTGTTATGATACCGCATAATCAAGTGTACAACAAAATTGTAAGCTTATAGCTCTTGTATGAAAAGAATAGCAGTTGACAGCGGCTCAATACATCTAGCTTTTGAAGTGAAATTGTAATATATTTTCACCGATTGGTGCGTACCGTGCGTACATTTATCTCAACATGTTTAGGTTGATTTGGTTGGAGTGGAAAATGGCTTCTGCGCAGGGGTTATAATCTTTTAATTTCACTGTAATCTTTATGGTTTGACATGAAGAATACTGTTCCAGGCTAGCCGATTGGTATTAACAGCAGACAAAATGGAAATAATGAATTTATTTGAAGATTTAGAGGAGGGAGAAGAGGACTTAATGTTCCAGTTGCGCAAACGCACCAGAAAAGCAAGGGTATTCAGAGTACGGCCTGACAATTTAGGAAGATGGAGTGATGAAGAGTTCTTCATTAGATTCAGATTGAAGAAAAATATGGTAAAAAAATTGTTGGGTGAGGTTTATTCGAGGATAGCGCACAAAACAGAGAGGTATCCTATTAAGTGTCAGTAAATTGTAGAAACTCGTATTTTGAAACATTGATTACTAAGAATAATTTTCATTTTAAGAAACATGGCTCTAACAGCAATGAACCAGCTGCTCTTGACCCTCCGATATTATGCAACAGGCTCCATGCTAATTGCAGTTGGTGATTTTTGTGGAGTTCATAAATCAACAGCCAGCAGAGTCATTAAAAAAGTTACTATTGCAATTGCTAGTTTACGATATAAATATGTCAATACCCCTTCTTCAGCCGAAGAGTTGAAAAAACTCAAGAAAAATTTTATGAATTGGCTCATTTCCCGAGGGTTTTTGGATGCATAGAATGCACACATGTGAAAATTATATCACCAGGTATAAGTTTACAGTCAGACTACTTTTTTTCAACATTTAATTAAGGTTTAATTAATTCTCGCTTCATAAAATCAAGTCATGTTTGTTGTCTAGTATTCAGTACCTGACTCTGATGACAGAACTAGCTGCATTATCCATGAAGCGTTATCATTTTATGGGTTCAACACAAATCAATAATTAACATTTTTGTTGATTAATCTTTCAATAATCTAATTATTAATAATTAGATTATCCATAATACATTTTAATTTTACTATATTCAGGTTAATCAGTTTATTCAAATAGAATGCATATTTTCTCCTTTAAGCTTTAAAGATTTTAAGCTTCTGTGTTTGTGCTAAAGTAAACAGACTATCATAAGGAGCTCAAGCCTTTAATTTCCTCAAAAGAGGGGGCTAATTGATATGAATCCTCTATGTGGAAGCTTACTGCATGAAGCTATTCAGTTTTTAATAGTTGCAAATAATGTAACTAATTGCAGTGGATGTAATTAATGCTCAAGTTTTCATCAGACCTCAGAATGAAATATTCTATAAACGGCATAGTATAATTTTCATGAGGAAAGAAAGTGAACTAATTGTAAATTGAACATTCATTCTTGAGGTATATTATGAATTATAGGGTTTGAGATATTACAAAAAGCTAAAAATTCATAAATCAGCTAACTGTACAACTTTCATTAACATGTGCATACATGAGATTTCACTTCCCATTGCAAATGAATGGAGGATTAGCTTGAGTTCCCTTAACCCATGTTGCTGCTATTGATTTAACTTCATCCATAACTTGGGTGCTTTTATGTGAAGAAATTACAGCTAATTGAATTAATTCTTGATGATATTTCAGGCGGAGAGGAACCTGAAAGTTTCCGAAACCGTAAAGGGTATTTCTCTCTAAACATTCAAGTACTATGTGACGCTGATATGAAAATAACAAATCTAGTGACGAGATGGCCAGGATCTTCCCATGACCAAACTGTTTTTAACAATTCTACCTCAAGAATCAATTAACTAATCAGAAATTTAGTAAATCAGTTATTTTGGCAGATTCAGGTTACAGACAGGAACTTAACATGTTAGCACCAATCAGAAATCCAATTACACCACAAGAAAAAATGTATAATGTATGCCATATTAAGACCCGAAACATCACTGAAAGATTGTTTGGAATCTGGAAGAGACGTTTCCCAGTTCTGTCTCTTGGGATTCGAGTTTGTGTAGAGACCGCTATGGCTATTGTGGTGGCTTGTGCTGTGCTACATAACTTAGCAGTTAATGAGAAAGAGGAGGAGCCTCCCAAAGATCCAAGGGTAGAAGATGTAGACCTGGATGAAGGTTTTATAAGAACCAATGAAATAGAAGATACGCCAGGGAAAGGAAGAGAGCCTTTTCTAGAATTTTTTTTCAAAAAATAATTAATGATCAAACAGAGCAATAAATGTCAGATAAAAATAAAATTTATTTCAATAGTTCTTTTTTAGTTAATTTAATTTCCAACATTATTTTCTGTTCTTCAGCATTGGAAATTTTTACTTTAATTTCATGGAGTTCATTCTCTCTTCTTTCTTTTCCTTTATATTCCTTTAATAAAATGCTTTTCTGCAGTTCAATTAGTTCTAATTTTGCTTTGGTTAATAAATGTAAATTTTCCTTGGGGCATCTTCTTCTTTTGGTTTGCCTTCTTGAATCTAAAGAATGTAACTTATCATATTTTGTACAAGATAAGTGACTAACATCTAAGATGTAATTATTACATACTGATAAAATTATCATTCTTCAGAAATTCTTCTGCATTCTCCTCCTTTTCCTTATCCTCAATTATTTCAAGTGAAAGAGCTGACAAATGGGTAAACCATTAGATATAAATTATGAAACAATTTTAACCAAACCTTAAAAATGCTTTTTCCAAAAACTTACTTTCTATCATTTGACCATCATCTTTTGAAGTTGTTGCAATAACTGAAATCAAAAATTTTCCTAATCTTACATGATTCTAACAATGAGTGAATATCAAATTTATTAATATGAAAAAACAAAGATCTATATTGAGTGAAAGACAGCTGATGAAAGTTTGTTGTGGTAAATGTAAAAAGTATGATTATAGTAAGAAGTAAAAGAAGTTATACAAGTAAAAGGTTCCATATTCTTTTCTTTAAAACAAAGAAGTCACAAAATTAAAAAGTGCTTTGCTCAATATACCATCTACTTCATTTCCTCTTCTCAGTGCCTCATGCAAAGGGTTTCGCAGCATAATATGGGAATGTATGCTGTCATCTAAAAATATAAAGGATCATAATGTTCATTGAGAAAATAAATACATGTTAAAACCTAAATTAATACCATGCATTTAATAAGATAAAGGAAGAAGTTGTAGGCTGACTTAGCCCAAGTTAGTGTGCATCTTTATGCAAAAGAAATGTTTCAAAACTAATGTATATGGCTTTTTTTAAGCATAAATGGGAAACTAATCGTTTTCAATGACATAGAAAAGTATACACTTTCTTGATATTAGATTCACACATCATACCATGACAGCTACATCTATTACATAAATTCTAATTAGCATTCCAAGAACAACTTAGTACTAATGTCTTAGACAATTACACCCTAGAACATGCCATAAGGCTGCTTATAGGGTATTAATGAATGTGGTAATGAAATAATCAAGCAACCATCCTTATCCCAAAGCCGTCATTTGTAAATCTGGAGTAAAGTGAATCTTGGCATGATGACATGGATAAAATAAATAAAAGGAGTAGGTATATCCAGACTCGATCTTCAAATTCCGTAATCTGTGATACAAGCTTTGATGTTAGAGATTATACCTTTGAGGAGCAGTAAGTAAAAATTTACCATGCGAGTCACCTTCCAAACTTAGCTCATCTGCAACCTGGTAAGAAAGTTTCAGCAATATTAGATGAATGTCTCGAGTAGAAATTTCATAGGCTAATCATACAACTGAATATCTGGATAGTAGTAAGATTTCATCGTAGTTAGCAACGAGCATAAATAAGTAATAGGATAGTGTGAATGTTTTATTCTCTTCCATTAGTTTCAATCTTAAGATGATAGTTAATTCAAGCATATCTACAAAGTATTTACCGTCATCACTTGGGCTTCAACTGCTGTAATATCAGTGGAACCTAATATTCAAATATGATATAACCAAACTGTAAGAGATTATGATTAACTGCATTTCTTCATGAATTCTCTGAATTGTGAAATTGTAAACCTTACACATTGGAGCATCACTGTCAAGACTTGAGAGCAAATCGCGTCCGTTTCCAATCAACCCAATACATTTTTCGAACAATGGGTTTTTGATTTTATAACTCACTTCACCACCTCCTGTTCTCAGAAAATTTTGTCGTTCAATAGCCAAGACCTTTTTGGTTGACATTTTTATTGAATCATACTTCGCTCGAAGTTTCTGCCACGATCTATAGGAACCTACCTGGGCATTAAATCTAGCAGCTACTGATTTCCACACTTCCTCCTATCATATGCACAGTGATTAATTACAAACACTTTCTCATTAATATAAACCGCAAGAAGAAAAATAAATCGAAACATACCTTCTGCTTCCAAGTATTTGTATCGCTTTTTCTATTCTAGAGAATGCCTTTTCTTTCCTCGATCAGATCCAACAGGATCAATTGTTCGTCAACAGTAAAATTAGGATTTCTTTTACAATCCATATTGATTCCGTAAGTATTATGAAAGATATGAGACGCATAAGATCTTCCAAATACCGTCTGCGCCGTATTACGATGCCACATTGTTTAAAGAAACATCATATCGCTCATAACTACGGGTATGAGAATTGTTCTCAGGCAAGCCATCTATTAATTAAAGTGGCTTGTAACTAAACAGAGGTATAAACAGTTTTATAATACACCCCTACTACTTAATGTCCACTTTAACTTAATGTGCACATTAGTTGAAAGGAAGATTTAAAAGGACATTATAATAATCAAAGTTAATGCAATATTGAAAAATGAATGTTTAAACATTTCTTTAATTATTACAAATAGAAAAAGATATTTGGTTAAAAAAGTTAACATTTATTTTTGTAACCCACCTTCCTAGGTATAGTAGACTTTTGCTAAATAAAGAATAAGTATGATACTGAATTATCTCTCAACTTATGGTAATGTTACAGTTTACTTAGGGAAATTTTTATTTTTCAGTTAAAAAAGTTCACATTTTTCTGGAGATGCAGCATTAATGTCAATGTTTAATAACGAAAGTACCAATTTTCCTCGAGAGATGGCATTAGCGGCGAAGATAGTAAAAACAAAAGTTCCAATTTTCCTCAAGAGATGGCATTAGTGGCGAAGTTTATAAACAAAAGTTCCAATTTCCCTCAAGAGATGGCATTAGTGTCGAAGTTTATAAACAAAAGTTCCTATTTTCCTCAAGAGATGGCATTAGTGGCGAAGTTCATAAACAAAAGTTCCAATTTTCCTCAAGAGATGGCATTAGTGTCGAATTGTATTATATAGTACATTTTAATGTATCGAATGTCAATTCAATTATCGCTATCGATCTCGGTATGGACAATGCACGGAGATCGTGACAATTTGACTATTAGAGATTTTACAATAGAGAAAAAAGATATAAAGATTCCTTCGATAGAAAGAGGAGATATAATAATTCTAATATATTAATAATCGCTTCTAGTCTGGCAATGGCGTATGACTTAGTGGGAGCATCAGAGACGATAACAGGAATGAGGGATGTCGGTGTGTTCATTTTTACACACCACTTCCGGATTATATATTGAATATATAGCCGATACATTACATGTAAAAATCATCATCAAAAAAATTGCGCATTGCTGGAAAAAATTGCTCATATATAAAGGGTAGATTATGATACAATTTGATGTAAATATCATTACCACAAGTTGCAATGTTGTGGAGAAATTAGATGATTAAATAAATAAATAGGAAGTTAGTGCATAAAATTGACTACAAACTGTGTTCAAAACCATGTTTCTACGTAGCAAAGTTACGAAGAAAAAAATTAATATAGTTCTCGATCGCTGAAGTACGCATTTGATAACATCGACATAATTCATACGTTTCCTTTATTTTAAATAAAAAAGTTATTGGTATTAAATTATTTACTTTTATCAATTAATTGTTATATTGTTTATTGATATTGTATTAATTAATGATATATTTTAGAAGTAAACGTCTCGAAAAAGATTCGATTCCCATGAATACATCGAAAATGGCAAAGGTCTATTTACTGATCGAACTTTTTAAATTAAGCTTTTACATTAACGCTATATTTTAAAACTTACGAGGAAAATGGGAACTTTTGTGTATAAATTTCGCCACTAATGCCATCTCTTGAGGAAAATTGGGACTTTTGATTATAAGCTTCGACACTAATGCCATCTCTTGAGGAAAATTGGAACTTTTGTTTATAAACTTCGACACTAATGCCATCTCTTGAGGAAAATTGGAACTTTGGTTTATAAACTTCGCCACTAATGCCATCTCTTGAGGGAAATTGGAACTTTTGTTAATAAACTTCGACACTAATGCCATCTCTTGAGGAAAATTGGAACTTTTGTTTTTGAATAAATCACCTCATTGGTGCACCCATCCTTATTTGAACATCTTTCGTTATTAGACTATATCATCAGCAGCTTTCTTAGGAATGACTTCATCCGTTCCTTTTAAAATTACCTCCTCTTCTAAGATAAAATAAATCATTTATATCAGATGAAATTTTCTGGTAGGCTTACATTTAAGCCTGATATCGTTATTTATGTATTAACCAAGTATTAAATTGAATGCGTCACATACCGGAGAGTACAAATTCGGCTGCATTAAAATATTCTGTAGACTCTTGATTATAGTTGATATTATAATCGAATTTGCAGAAATCAAGTTATATACCAAGGTGGAAAAAATGAAGACGTCAACTTACAATTATTTAGACTAAGTGATAGGTGGTTTAACCAGTAGAGTGATGATACAAAACCCAGTCTTACGCACTGAGTGTTCAAAGGAAACAAAAATTTTCCTCGAATTGAAATTTTGAATGGGCATTGCATAACCAGATATGAGATTCGTGGGATTCTATCACAAGAGAAAAAATTGGCTGCATCGAAAAGGAAGCTGAAAAATTGAAGTCACAGTTTTAAAAGTTTCTCAAATTTATTTCAAGTCATCAAGTCACAGTTACGATAAATATGTGCGTAACGTACGCGCACAATACCTTTTAGCTGACTGATTTGCTTCCAAAATGGTATATTATTAATAATATCATCGAAAATTAATTTTTACTGATATCTTGTATTGCTCCAATACTTTTACAAATTTCTATTATCAAATTTGAATTATTTTCGTAACTATACAGTAAATTCACGGGTAATTATAAAATATGGATCGGTATATTTTATATCATCCCGGGAAATGAAGAGCCTACTATACAGACTTTTAATCGTCCAGCATGTTTAATAAAGGAACAAGTAACTTTGCAATTGTCGCTAACTCATCTTGAGATGTGCCCTCCGATAACAGCCCTAAAATAATACAATCCTAATTTATGCAACTAATAATGGTCATTTTACAAAAAACTATATAGACATTAACTTACGTTTTCCCGATAGATGCCTCGAGCTATTAGCGGACTGTGAAAAAAATTTTCGGATGTACATCTGTACCTTATGAAATCCAAACTAAACTCTCCTTCGAACTGTTCCCTGTGAATTTCTCAAAAGCACTATTCAAGAGCCTAGCTTATCATTCACACCCTCAAAACAGTCACATGCAGAAGATCTAACTGAGCGTTTTATCAACCTGTTTGTCCCTCAAACATAATCTTAATCTCTGTTTTCAGGGTGCAAGTTTCGAATTACTTCTCGAATGTTCCCTTGTGTTTTTGCGAGGAGTAAACGAATCAGCACTTTCGAATTCTTCTCATGGGAATCTTATCTTATGGTGTGAGTCATCTAACAAAAGGATATGGTTAAGAAGTGCATGCGTTGAACATTGTGTGCGAAACACTCGTAGCGTCCCATTGATATCAATGTCGGCTCTAGGCCTGCTCTGCTACCGAAAACACCAACTTAGATGACATCGGAGCCATATTTACTGGAATGCAAAGCTAGTTATAGGACTTCTTGGGGGGGGGGGTTTGAACCCCTAAACTCCCCCCCCTCGCTGCGCCACTGCTTGGGCCTATTTGCAAAATACTCTCCGCAAAACTTTCTTATGTCCATTTTGAAGGGAAAACGAAAAAAAACTGAATCCTTTGTCTTCTGCCGGCGATTGTCGGACGATATTCAAGGTAGTTTGAGAGAGAGGACATAATCGCATAACCTCGCGCTCTGATCGCATCGAGAGGCAGTTCTAACTACATTGTTCACCCTGAAACCGAACTTTTCTTCTCTTGGGAGGGAAGGGGCGAAGGACTCTACTACAAAATATTGTTGAAATATTTTTGCTGCGCTGCACAGTGGTCCGAAATCGAAAAAAGCCGGACAAAAGTCCAAAATTGCTTTTTTTGAGATACAAACTTTAAATTTTGCATATATACAGCCAAATGATTGCTGATCATGGAATGTTAAGCCATTTTTCATAAATCGTATGCGTTACTTAGATACGGAGGGTCAAACATGACTAAATTTCCAAAAACACGCCCGATTCTATTTTTCTTCGAAAATCTTATAAGTTAAGCTAATAGTGGACTTGTGGAAGGAATTTAGTGGAATAAAAAACATTATGTTCGATTAAAATGGTACTTTATCTATACTATCCATCAGTTTCAAGCATATTGGTCAATATTTGTGTGGTGTTCCATCACAAAATGGCGGACGCTTTTTTCAGACAAAATTTGACATAAAGTAGTCGATATCTTTTGTTTTAAAAATATGTACAGCGGAAAATTACACCAGAGTATTCGATTAAGACAGTTTAAGAATATCCAGCAGAGATCTATTATGAACGTTTCCGACCACGAAAATAAACGCGATTTTTCGATCGCGCTGCACGATCCGGGTCCGCGCTGCTGGGCTTGGAAGTACGGCAGCTTCGTTGGATTGTTTTAGTTTTTTGGGCCTTAACTCTTTAAAATCGCAGTTTTTAAGCTAAGTATCCTGTCACTGTTCATAAATTCCATATCGAAGATATGAAGAGGATATTTGATCGTGCGAAAGAGTCATTGGATGCGGTACTCTGGTAAATACGCTTTGGTTTGGATACTTAACGGATTCTTGCCGCAATTTAGAAATATCCTTTAACTTTTGACACACTTAGTAAGTTAGAATGTACGGTAACGGGTTCATGCATTTCAGAAAAGGCACCATCTGATTGTTTTTCTACCACTTACCCTTTCCACCCTCGCCGACGAGGAGTACGCGAAAGGGGCACCGCTCAGTCCTGAACGATATTTACTGGGGAATGGGAAAGTGCGAATATTATCTAACTTTCCTTAAATTCTTTTTGACTTGCCGGATTTTCGTGCAGGTTTTTTTGTACATTTTTCTGCGCTGAAATGCCTTCATGCCAGATCACACGTCTTGAGCTCCACAAACGAAGAATTGAAATGAAGGAGAAATCATTAAGTGATAAAATATTATATTTGACTTATTTTATATCGCGGAGGCTCATGAAGAGGCCCTAGATTTTCTTCGTAAATTTATTAGAGTATAATTCATGGTACCTCATTAAAAAAGGCGGAAAGGATGTTCTTGGAATAATGAGCGATTTTTCGTCCGTCACAAGGCATGGCTCACTGAGTCAATCATTTTACCTGAAACTATCCGTCAGTACCTACCAAGTACTTCTGCAGCTACTGGTATGTATTTTCTGTTTACATTTTATAGCAATCATTCAGTGGTATAGGTTTTCACGTGAGATTTGTTTATTAAAATTATTTCCATATCATTTACATTAGTACGACCACAAAAAGAATTTAGTTCTCTGAGAGGTCCAAAAGAAGAAAAGTTCAAAATATTAAAACTTCTTCTTCTTCTTCTGAGCTCGCATTGTCAACCTCTCTCAGTTTAAGGGAGGAAGGCGATATTGCAGCCGCTCAACTTATTACCGGAGTAACGACGGAGTTACATCTGCGGAGCTAAAATTTCAGAAATGAATGAATTAAGGGCATTGAAGGATCGACCAGTAGATGTGAAAAATTATGCTTTTGGTATATCAACGCTACATTGCTACATTCGTTTTTTGAGTGCCTTTTACACATATCGTATCGACTGGAGTTTAAACAGCAGCAGGTGAATAAGCATCAAAATTGAGGTTTTAATTTTTGTTATTCGGCAAAATAAATTCTCTAAATTATAATGAGACTCTTTTATAGGCACGTGGTATTCTTAAAATACGGCTTTCCAAGAAAAAGGAAAATATACAGAAATCATTTAAAGAAAGGATGGGGTTAATCATCGACTTACCAAAGCCAGGATCAGGATCGCGAGACGAAGCAAATCTCTCTCGAAAGTAACTGAACTGAAAGTGATCGAGTTCTACCGTGAGCCGGATATTAGTACAGAAATAGAGGGAAAAAAGAGTATAAAAGCATAAAAGAGGGAAATTTGCGCGTAGCAAAGCAAAAAAGTTTAATTATTTGCAATTTGAGGGAAGCCTATGAAGCCTTCAAAAAAAATCCCAATGTAAAGATTGGATTTTCCAAATTTGCACACCCCCTGAGTGTGTGTTGGCTGGTGTATCTGGCACACACTCCATATGTGTCTGCATATTCTGTCATATACCAGAATTTCAAGCTACAGTATCTCGGGGATGGATTAGAGCAAATCAAGTCGGATAACGGAAATTCATTGTTTAAAATTATCGGGAATGCCTGGATTTCTGACTTTGCCGCCATCCATCAGAAATGTGCTTTATGGGTGAAACACTGCCATGGAAAGACTCCGAAAACGTCGTAAGAAAATGTGGGAACACATATAAAATGACTGAAATCATTTCAGAGTATTTTTCGGGAAATTTTGGGGTTTTCATTTTGTCATTAAATCAAAGCGATCTGCCAAATTTGTTAAAATTGGTTAAAATCGGTTACCTCAAGGGTCAATTTTGCCGATTTCCTTGTCGAATTGGCGTGGAATGACCCACATGCATTTTCTGTATGTACACAACAATAATCTGTCTTTACTTCTATTCAATGATCCCATTCTATGACTTTTTACTTGTGGACCTGCACTTACAGACGAGCCAGTAGATGAACACATAAGAAACTCAGCTTCACCAAGAGAAAAGTCATTAGGAGCAAAGAAAAAGTCTGCAAAAATATTGTATGCATGTAGTGCATGGTACACTATGTATACTGGTACCTTTTTAAAAAGTGCAGCATTCATGAATTTGAAAACATACTAAAAAGGTATTATTTGTGTTAAGAGTTGCAATGACAATCCAGTGAACATTAATTAGATGCTTCAGGATGCAGGATAAGAATATTTAGATATGCAATTGCAAATTTGAACAAAGGCTTAATTGCCTCAATAAACTCACATAAAGTAGCTAATATTATGTTGATATTTACCCTATACTCATGTGGTATTTTACATAATTTAAGTATTGTTAAGTAAACTGCCATTGTATTTCAATTAAATTCTACCTTCAATGACTTTCTTTAGCAATTCCACTTCCTCTCAAAGTCTGAACCAACCATTTTTACTTTCTACATACACGAAGTATAGAGAAAGTATTGTTTTCATGAAAAAATTCGACTTCGAGATTTCAACGGAAATACACGTTTTGGGGTCCCTAGAACACGTTTTGACCATTTTCGGAATGATGTCTGTGTGTGTGTGTATGTGTGGGTGTGTATGTGTGTGTGTGATAGTGGGCGCTCTAACGTGAAAACTATTAGTCGTATCAATACCAAACTTCATATATAGTACTGTGATGTGTACTGTCAGAGTTGATTAGTTTTTGGAGTAAATCGGTCAACCGGAAGTCGAGCTTTATTCATTAAAGCTCATTTCCGGTTTTCAAAATATCTCCATAAATATGATATATACGTATATTGTATTGCTTATAAAAGTTTTAGATAATGTATTTTGCTATAACTTTTGTATTTAACATAGTTTTGTATCACCGATTGATTAGGAGTTATTTGTGAAATACTGATAAACCGGAAGAAGATGATTATGTACTTTGTGGGCGCTCTAACATGAAAACTATTTGTCGGATCAACACCAAATTTCATATAAAGTACTTTTTTACAGTCGTTAGAGTTGATTAGTTTTTGGAGTAAATCGGTCAACCGGAAGTCGAGCTTCATTCTTCAAAGCTCATTTCGGGTTTTCAAAATATCTCCATAAATATGATATTTAGGTATAAACAATTATTTATAAATGTTTTAGAAAATGTATATTACTATAACTTTGGTATGAAACATAATTTTGTATCACTGATTGTTTAGGAGTTATTTATGAAATACTGATAAACCGGAAGTTGCTAATTATGTACTTTGTGTGCGCTCTGGGCTCTATGGGCGAAAGGCCAAATTCATCGTTTTTTATCGAGTATGTCCCGAAAAACATTATTTATAATGCTTGTGACGTAAAAGATATATACAAATTCATATATAAATTAATCACTCATCTTCCAAGTTTAGATGGAATATAGAGTTCGAAATTACTGTCGTAGATAAATATTTACATCTTATATATGGAGAAAGTCATGTGCTGGCCACATCAGATTTTTTTTCTGTTTATGATTTGTTACCACAAGTATGCCAAACTATTTATTTGCCCATTATCTGCAGCTCTGAATAATTTCTTTTCCAATCAACCAGAGTACCTTTCTACAGTCTGCCTACTTGATGCACTGAACATTTATGAAATAATGAAGCTCATCTCTGCTTCATAGACCTTCTTTCATGGATTTAATTGGCATGATTTGAACACCTCTCCACCAGAGTAACTTAATCATCAAGGATCTATACTCTCCATTATGGAAGTTATCATTTTATATAATCATGCACGTAATTGTATGATTCTTCCACTTCTAAAGATAACTGGATCTCCTAGCAAATCTCAGAAGTCATGCACATTAAACAGAATAACTTAGGTTTTATAATTTATCTTTATTCATTAAACCATAATTACAAAACGCTAATAATTAAATCACATGTGTTATGAGTCATCATAAGCAAATGGTAAAATATTTGCCTAACCACGATACATCAACCATCTCATTTCAGTGCATGTGGTAACATTTTAAAAAATTTTCAGATAATTGGGTGCAAACCATTGCATCCTTTAGAAATTAAGCTGCTTTCATAGGAGCAAATAATACTATGGTGTGCACAACATACTGCACCATAAACTCGTTCCAATATATTTTCCTCTTGATTGAGAACCATAAGAAAGCTATGTGGGTTTAAGTGTTAAGTCCAGCATGAATCAAAATGCTTTTTTCCTAATTAATTTTCACATTTTTTAATCAATTCGGCAAATATTCACTTCATTACAATTATTAATTTTTTATAATTTTCTCTTTTTTATCTTTGCACCTATACTGAATCAGGGTTAGCTGACACTTAAAAAGTTCTAACAAAGTTCAGGAACCATTCAGGCACAGGCATCTGTACTTGCTTGTTCTCTCCATGACTTTCGCACTGAACCTAAGATAATATCCATGACACAATTTAGAAAGCCATCAAAATCATACTTTGTAACACTTTACTAGAAGGCGTTGCTATGAAGAAGCATATGACTGGAAGCATCAACTACATACAACAATCACTTTAACGATAAACTCACTCACACCGTTCTGCTCAACAGAACGGCAACACAATCTGATATAGCCTCTAAACCGTACATACAAATACTCCAGTTCAGATGCAATTAGTTAACAGGTTTTTGCTGCTTTCAACATCAAATCTAACAAAATTTTCATATTACAAGTAAAATTCATTCCCTTAGGAATAAGTATATCTATAACAAATTGTATATGAGGTCTGGAGGTTACATGAACATCATCTTTTTCATTTATCGAGGTTCAAAAAAGTTTGGGAAAGTGAGCTCGGGTAAAGTATTTTTTGTTTTTATTAGCTAGACACTCATCAAAGTAGACTTCATAACAATCTCTTGGGTCCAATAACTTTCCTTTATCGATATCTGAACATGAGGAGAAATTAAAAGAACTGCACCGTTTCACAAAATATGACTTTAAACTGAGGGCTTATTCTGTATGAACGTGCCTCATCTTTTGAAAAAAAGAATTCTTAATGAGAACTCACAAACGGTTCTAAAGACTTAGGAACAACGCCCCTGTAAGGTATACTATACTGACGCACAGCTCGCGCTGCAAGGCACTTGAGGGTAGTGTAACGAACAGGATTCAGAATCGTGTGGAGCATTGGACCTCTGCTCTCTAGTAGGTTTTGAAAGGTTTTTCCACGTCCATCCACCAGGTCTAGATGTGCTCCGCCATCAACAAGAGCTTTGGCAAGTGCGGGTTGACAGGTGGGGCGACAATTAGCAGCTACATGGAGGGC
Source organism: Sympetrum striolatum (assembly GCA_947579665.1). NCBI lineage: Eukaryota > Metazoa > Arthropoda > Insecta > Odonata > Libellulidae > Sympetrum > Sympetrum striolatum. The sequence goes on from OX388348.1 coordinate 69,554,849, forward strand.
AGTGTTTCCTTCCGAATCTCTAGCATTAGGATCTGCACCAACCTCCAGCAGTAACGTTGCAAGTTCTGGTGATGGGAAGGCACACGCTGGGTATCTACCAGAAACCAACCCAACCGCTGCAGATCCAGCTCCGCCAGCAGAGCCGCCAGGACCCCCTGCAGAGGCCGCTGCTGCAGCAGCTACCGAGCACTCCCTTGATGCCGCAAGGTGAAGCAAAGTCGAACCATAACCCGCACGGGGATCAAGTTTAACTAGGGCGTGAAGAGCTCTCCGCAGCTCGTGTCCCACCTCCCGCGGCCTATCTTCTTCCGTCAACGTGGGAAGAAGCCGTGCCAGTATGCAGGCAAAGTGTATCGTGATGACTAAGGTACGCTGGAAACCACTAGCTATTGCTGCGACTGAGTTTCCACCCACCGATGACGCCGTTGTTGACAATGCCGGGAGCTTTTCCATGTGAGCCAAACCTGCTGATACCTCTGCCACAGCCTTGCAGAAGACGGAGAGCACGTCTCTGAAGGCTACTGATGGAACCACCCTCCTGTTGTTCTGCAGGCCTTCCTCCCCTCTGGCTGGCTGTCTCCTCCCTTCGCTCATCATGAACGAAAACAGTTCGGTGAATGAGAACAATGAGCTCTGGGTCATGGAATTTAGGGGTTCCAACATTCTCTGCTGCATGTCCAACGCATACGTCCACAGAGTGATGCATCTGTCGAATTTCCCTGCATCTGCATACACTGCGCCTCGGTAACGGATGTAGTAACTGGTGTCTGGATGTGCCGGTCCCAGTATCCTCTCGCGAACTAGAAGAGCTTGCATCCTCATTTCATCCGGATCGCCTAAAAGCTCATCGAGGCCTTCTAACGTTGATACTTCTACAGCATATTCATATGCTGGTATGGGTGAGGTGTGCCTTGGTTTGTAAATTGGTTTGGGTCCAGTCAGTCTAAAAGAAAGAGATGAAATATTAGCCACCAGATAAAAAAAACAATAAAATTAAATCTTAATTAATCTAAAAACATTAAATTGCAATTAAGAAAAGAATTTAATGGCGCATGGAATTGAAAACCTACTTTCTGCTTTAAATAGTAAACTAAAAACAGGATGCTTACCTACAGGCATATTTGATTCCAGAATAACACTATGAAAAGCCACAATTAATTAATAATTCTCCTTTGTCATTCTCTAAGTAGTTTTCCACTACATATTAGTTTTATGTTTCTTTATTTATTTTAAAGAAAGAGCATATACAATCATGCATAGGTCGAAATATCTATATATTTATCAATATTAAAATTTTTACAGAGATTTTTGGTTAAATATGTTAATTCATTTTCACAATTTACAAATTATGGTAAAAATTAAGCTATATAAAATTAATATTTATAAATTTTGATCTAATCGCACAAATTTTTACTTGGCTGCTACTTTTAATATCTTAATCTTGTTTTTTAAGGTTAATTGATGCAAGAGTTTATATAATCCATACAAATGTAATTATGTTCAGCAAATGAAATATTTTAGGTCCTGAGAGAAAGATAACCAAAGATTTTCATGCTAATCTGCAGCCTTAGAATATCATTGATATTAATAGAGTTAATAGAAATCTCTCTCATGAAATGGATGAAAGTTAAAAATATTTTCTACAAAAGTCATGAGTTTTGACTTGAAGAAGCTGTGAAGAGATAAAATAGATTACACTTCCTGTGACAAATTTTACATATAAATATGGGTTTTGTGCCTTTAAACTCAGTAACTTTATGAGGCTTCACCATTATTTATGACTGAAAAATGTGGCTGCCGAATCAATGACTCTTTTCAGCTCAAGCTCTGTGTTGTCAGACTTCCAGTACATGTCTCTATTAAGGTCATTCTCAAATCAATTTTAGCGATATATGTGGAAGACCTTACCTTTCTTCCATGGCTCTCCTCCACAACTGCAAAGCACCAATCATGTCTCTCTTCTTGTCGACGTATGTGGCTCCCAGCAACTCAAATGCATCGATCTTTTCTTGACGTGTGACCAAGCCAGGATGCTTCACCAAATATTCGACTATGTGACTATGACCAGTTACGCTTGCTGCCAAAAGTGGAGTCATACCTGCAGACAAATAATTTTCATTAGAGATTGATGGAAAGCTATTATAGATTGAACTATAGCATTTTAATGTATCTCTAATGCTACTCGAGCGTGATACTTCAATAGGTTGTAATTATGACTTTTAAGTTGGTTACCTTATTGGATAGAGAAAAAATTTAAATGTGACAATTTAAGATGACAGATTTAAAAAATTTTATTTCTTCTTTTGCGTAAGATTATCAGTAGATGAATGAAAAATTAATTTTTTTACACTGTTATAATAGTACTTTTAAGCAGTTGAGGTTACTAAGATTTGTACTTTATAGGAATAACAGTAACATAATAGCAGCAATAAAAACTGTTAGTAATGAAATAATTTATGAAATCAAATATAAATAATATCCCTAAGATAAGGTAATAAACAGTATAAAGATGACCAAAACCCAGATACTGACATAAAAAACAATATAATCAAACAAATAACAGAGACTTTAACAAGAATTAAGGAAAAAATTAGGAGAGAAATTTTTCATGACTGAAAACTTTGTATGGATTCCATACATTAGGAATTGGTTGAATAAAAAAACTGAATATTTACAAAATGGACATAGCAACAAATAAAATCAAGGAGCTATCCATTCAAAAATGTACCTCCCATGATTAATACAAGTAATTAAATAATTCGTACATCGTTGCGTGAAATAATTATTACTTAGGATCGAAAAGCTCAATGATTTATTTTAGAAGCATTGAAAGATGTTAAAGTACTTACCATAAGAATCCACATCCATCTTGGCACCGCATTCTAGTAATAATTTCAATATTTCTAAGCTGCCAGACTCTGCGCAGTCATGCAAGGCAGTGTTTCCTTTGACACTCTTACGGTTTACGTCCGCATTCAAATTTATTAGGAATTTTGCGATGCGGAAATGTCCCTTGTAGCAGGCAATCATGAGGCACGTATGTCCATGACGATTGGCGACTTCAACATCTAAAAGGAATAAAACAGAGATGGCAATCAGTAACTTGCACAGATGTATTTAAAATTTCTAGGTAACAAATGTTTGATTGTACTGAGGGAAATTACACTAAAGAATAAATTCAGTAATTATTTGAAAATGCCATGATTTTGGAGTTGTCATTCCACTTACAGTGGCAGTAGCTTCTCATTAACATCTCGTCAAGATTAAAATCATGCTCATTTAAGTTAATTATGTATAGAGACCCAAGATAAAGAGTGAAAGGTGGTTTTGAACCTTGAGGAAATTACTCTAAGAGCAACCAACACACTGTGTAATAGAACCAGTCCCATCGGACTATTTTCATGTTCATTCCTCCTTGGGAACATATTAAAAAAATATGTTTATGAGAAATCATAGCATTGCAATACAAATTAGGGCTTAAGTGATCTTTGATCAATTATAGGTAGAGTTTTGTTTCTTTAAGTGCAAAATTATTTCAACAAGAGGGAGTGTGGAATGAGCAATGCCAAAGTGTTTTGAGTGGCATTACAGCAATTTTGCCTTGTAGTGTTCTTACATTTTCATGCCATATTGCTCAGGCTGGAATAACTTAATTTTATTGTTGGGTGAGGCCTTTGTAACCCATTGTTAGGTTTGTTTTGACATGTTTATTGTTGCTTGGAGAAACACATCCTTATTAAAATGGTTTCTCTTTTTTCATGTACAAATACATTCACAGGATCTACAAGCTAGGCATTTATTTCAAACATCGTGATATTTCACAAGATTTTACAAAATCGAATTCACCTGATAAACAAAGCAATGAAACAAGATCAGAGCATTTTTAAGCAGACGAACGATTATTTGGCAACAAGATAATCTGCGAGATAATTGTCTCCATCTCACTTGAATGAAACAAAAATCGGAAAGTAACACATAAACGATACTGATTCAAGTTTAATACTGTGTAAAATATAATTAATATAATATAGTGAAATATAATTAATGTGTAAAAAATCCATAGCAAACAAAACTTTTACCAAAAAGTACGTAGTCTAATAAAATATAATCTATCGATGCAGACGAAGTAAAAGTTTGGTTTGCTATGGATTTTTTACTCAGTGATACATAACTTAGCGCTAAAACGTATTCTTTACTTCTTGAAAAAATTAAACCGAGGAAAGACGTCGCTCTATTCTTCTTTAATGTACTACAGCTAAAACTCGGGAAAGCATTCCATAGACGTGGGAATGGGAATCACGCGTTTCCATCGAGAATCCTACGAAATCGAAAATGATTCCATTTTGAAATAGGTCGCAGCGTTTATGAGGTAATACATCCGGGAAAATCGCAAAAGCTGTTGAAAGCCATTCCATTACGTTAATAGCTCTGAGAAAGAATACATTTCCCTGACTATGGATCTCCATCATTCTTCGTCATCAAATCGGCGTATATTCCCCATTAAAAGTGCTACCAAGTGGCGCGATTTATTTCTTCGGTGGAAAATAAAACAAACGCGAAAGATCGATCGGGTGAAAGATTGGAAAGACGCTGACACAGGCAACGATCAAAGTCTTGCAGATACGATCGGATTAATTTCTCTCCCAAGGTATGGATCTGTAACCAAAAATATGGCAATGGTAAAACAAATGCTTATGCTAACAATCAGTTCCAGAATCGAATTCGTTAGCCGAAAACTATACTTCTCACGAATTTTAAGGTCATTAAGAAGTTATGGAAGCATAACCAATGAACTACTACAATGACATGGGGAAAAGAATGTTTTCGCGGTTTTTTTCGCTCCCCTTCTTGTGAGAGCGTTTTCTCGCACAGTGAGTTTTTCTCCGAAAGCCTTCAGCCAAGGAGTTTTTCCCCACACCCCAATTATTTTTTTACTTTTCTTTTTATTTTATTTATATATATATATATATATATATTTGTATTGATTCTCCACCTTTTTTGTAATTAACATTAGTTATCCTTAATGGTTAGGTGTAAGAGAGGCCCTAATGGTTCTAACCTCGCCAAATAAAGTTTTTATTATTATTATTTATGTAAAGTAGGAAGTATATTCCACGCTGAAGTGTATCTCCCTCACTCATATTGCTCATGCATACAATTTCACATAAAATCCAGCAAGGGAATCTCAGTTTCCTTAAATGTTACTCTGGGGTGTTCCGGCAGATAAAATTGTAAACAATTACGCATCATAGAACGACTACGATTTGCTCACAACTCGCCTATATCATTACGTACGGTAATACAAGATTACTACTGACTTAGCCAGAAGAAGCATTAATATTTATTTATTAATTTTTTATTTATTTATTTTTTATCAATTTATTCAAATATCACATACGGCATAACAATGCCAATTTAAAGTGAAATATAAAAACATACACATAGAAAAGTAATAAACATAAACAGTATAGAGTGACATACAATATAGAGAAAAAGAAAACAAACATAAAGGTAGATTTTACAATTATAGGGATCTGGTGTGTGGTAAGCTCAGGATCAAAAATTTCCCTTTAGATAGGGAGAAAGGATCAATAGAAGGAGGAATTGAGTTCGTCAGAGAAGGAAGACGAAAGAAAAGGGAGAGCTTGATAAGTGAAAGTCTAGGAGTAGTATAGTGAAGTAAAGATGTCAAACGGGTAGATCTGTTTGGAACACGATAATTTATAAGCGAAGTTATGGGAGGACAGTCATAAAGGGAGTTCAGCAGTGAATGTGAGAAGGATAAATCATGTTTTGATCTAGTGACAGAAAGAGATTCCAAGGATAATGAAGATAAGAAGATAAGATAGAATTTTTAGAGGCTTGACGGAAGGAGGGAACTCTGGCTTTTACAATTATGAGAAAGAAGTTGGTAATTCTGTCTAATGAGGAAAGATGAGTTGGAAAGGACATTGCCCAGATGGGGGAGCAGTAAGATACAGTAGGAAGGATGAACGAGGAAAAGTATAGGGAAAGAGCATTCAAGAGGGTCTTTGATATCGGTGAAACGATAAAGGAGGCCTAAGAGAGACATCGCATGATTTTTTATTTTTGTAATATGTTCAGAATGTTAATTTATTGTCATTCATTACACCCAGATCTTTTTGTTGCATTACTCTTGGAAGAGTGACTTCGTTTAACTTATAATTATATTCAAACGGTTTTTTTTAACCCTGTAGATATAATATGGCATATATTATTAAGAAGATAAAGAGATAGACAAAATAAAAAATAAGGGAGGGTAAACGAGTCTATAGCAACACACTCATTTGTTGTCATATTGTACACCAGTGACTCACCTGCGTTATGATCCACGAGGAACTTGACGATCTCGTAATGACCGTCGAAACAAGCGGCTCTCAGCGGAGTTGAATTCGTCCTCGTCGTGGAATTGACTTGCGCACCATGATGCACCAAGAGACGCACCACATCCAAATGGCCAGCAGCTGCTGCGCACCACAGAGGAGGAGCACCTTCTATCGTTTCACCATCAAAGACCACTGCAATGGAACCAAAAGCAGCGGGTTAGCGTATGCAGACTTATGGGAGAATTGGAGATTTATAAACTAATACTAGCTGATACTGTCTGTTCAAACAAGTCACCACGAGGTTGCTAAGAGATATACCAGATGTGGCGAAATGCGCAGAAGGTAGGGGTTGGGGAAAGTTGAAGGGTTGCGACGAGGAATAGCCGACCAAGTATTATTGGAATGAATTAAGAAAACCAACGAATCATCAAAAAATGCCCACTATATTCTTCTACGATTTTTTGATGGAGCGTTGGTTTCCTTAATTAATTACATTTTTCCATCAGTGGTTCACTATATTCAAAATACTAATGGATTTAACATGATGCGCCCCTGGACTTAGCGAATTTACTGTAATCTTCCTGTGAAATACATTGAATATGTCAAACTAAAGACAATTTTATATTTTATTATATTTAAAATTATATATATATACATATATTTAATTATTTTAATTTGATATATATTTATTTGACTCTTTATGGAAATTTTTCTGTTGGTAAAGATTGAGCAATTTATTTACTGTGAAGGAATATTTAAGGTACCCCAAAATCGGTACCTTTTGCTAAATGCTGCTTTTACGCGATGTTTAAAAGTCATAACAAATAAACGGAGCAACATATGACGATACAATTTAATTCCGAGTTGCGTGTTTACTGCTGCAAAAAGATGAAGAAACTAAAATTTCCGAATATCCAACAAATTGCTGTCAATCAGCGTAAAAGTTTAAATTCTATCTAGTAGTAGAGTTTTCGACATAAAAAATCATTGAATGCGCAAGCGGTACACAGTACACAATAGACATTTATAGTACTGTTCATTGTACGCAATGTACAGCAGTATTAAGTGAGTATGTTGAACCCACTCTTTTAATTCACACCCCTATTTCCGAAGCTCGGAAAGATAGACTCGCCCTGAACGAATTCGTGGGAACGGTCACGCGTATCCTCAGGCTGTAAGCGGAATATAAAATGGGAGGTGTGACAAGAAATAGAAGAACCTAAACCAGGGGTCCTTAACCTACTAGCACCACTTTGACGCCCAAATTGTTTTCTCGCTCCCTTTGCAGAAGAACCACATTTTTATTCGCAATTAATGGAGCACTCCCCACTGCGATAATATAAATCGTATTTACATAATATTGGCTTTTAATAAAAAAATAAAATCATCAAGTTGATTGACTGATTGACTTAATTGGCTAGGTTAATGTCATGTGACTCTCTTCCACCTAAACTCGCGCGTCATTATCATATTTATTGATAATGAATAAATGCCAGTATATAGTTCTACTATATTAAAGGTTTAAAAATATTTTTTTGACGATTCAGAACTAAGATGGCAGCATCTTTTGTTTTTTATAATTGAAAGAAGTGTTAGCTTAAAAAATCGCTGTTTATTGTTTATCATCTAAAGACAATCAAAATCTGATGAATCTGTACAATGCAAAGAAAACATCACACACCAAAGGAAATTGTATGAGCACCAACAACAATTTGAATAGAGCAGTAATATGAGTCCAACAACAATTTGTGCTGATAGGGAATCGAAATAATTTTCGTATTGAATCTACTATGTACACTCCTGGCCAAAATTAACGCAGCACCTCCCTACGATCCTTACGGCTGGTGCTGCGTTAATTTTGGCCAGGACTGTACATACTAAGACAGAAAGGACATTTCATATAATTAGAATAATATACATGACAGTAACAATGAATTTTGCTCAGTATCGAGGTCGATGACAGGATGAGTAAGATACGCTAGTTAAATTAACAAACTCAAAGAGTAAATACAGAGCTCCAGAAATAATTCATCATAACACGACAAAAGGTTGATATAAAATAGAGCCCAAGAAAAATTTCACGATCAAAATATGTACTGTGTTAACGTGAAATAGTGTGTTTGTACATACTATTTCAATATTGCTAATTTTTCGTTTCATCAATTTTTGAGTGGACTGAACGTGAATTTGGAGACCAGATCACCGTTACGCATTTCACGAATTCCTTCCCCAACATGCTAACAATTTATTGTTCCGATCTGCATTGTTGACGTCACGAAGATTCACAATTTTGCTCGAAATGCGGGCAATTAGCGTCACAATTCAGTGCGTCAGTCACGACTTCCATCAATGTGCCTTCGACCTTCGCCAACCGGTCGGGGAACGGTTTCTGCTATTTCTTTCTTCATTTCCTACATCGCAAGTGAAATAAACGCGCAATGAAATGAAATTCGAAGTGCGATACGAAATGCGAACAGTTTTAAAAATAAAAGCTGAAACTGGATTTTCGGTAGAATTTCTTCAATGATTACAAACAAGTAGTAATGAAGTAAACGATAATTGCAAGAGTCAGGCTTCAAAAATCGGGTTGAATAATCAATTTATCATTGGTTATACCTATCAAAGATAAACGAAGTCCATCGATAAGTCATAAGGTGATTATCACATTTTACAGGATGTCGTAATGAAAATAACTTATAAGTTATTATCACGTAACTTTTTTTGAGCATTTTCTTGTGATAAGATACACCCATCACATGAAATTCTAGGTTGTCTTGATATTAAAAACTTTGTTGTTGTATGAAATCATTTGACCTTACTTTTGAGGTCAACCCCACATCAATCGTTAAAAATTTTAAGAAGTAATATTTATAACGATGATAATAAAATAATGAACTTAGAAGAAAAGAAACTCCGCAAACTTCCAAAGTAAACGATTTTATTAAACTTAGTTTAATAAAATTATTTTTTACAGTAGAAGTTTACGGAGTTCCTTTCCTTTTAAGTTCTGAATGTCCTTCCACGAAGTAAGAAGCATGATCGAGTTTATTAATAACGTGATGATTTAATTTAATTATTTTCATTTCGTATACCCTAACCCTCAACCTTATTCTACTGCTCTATACCACGTATTGATATCGTCAACAGTTCTTTCATATTTCGTCTTCCCCGTATATAAAGCAATCTTGAATCCTTAGTTCCATCAGCAAATCCATTCGTGTAACTTCCTTTCTTTCAGTTTTGCTCCGTGATTATGCAGTGTATTGATTTTTGTATTTATTCATGTTATTGTTTCCATCGGGAAAGTTAAGAGCTATATTTTGATTTCTTTAAACAAATGAATAACGTCACAGAAATTGAAATATATCAATGACGCCAAAGAATTTAGTGAGCTGTACTGTTCGCATTGGTACTTCTTGACTCTTATTAAAAAATATAATAAAACATAACGCTTACGAATAAGATACGGGCTACTTAACGCATAATTTTCTAAGTTATTCCTCTCCTTTTTCTCACAATTACTCAGTAGCATTCAATCTCTATCATCAACTCGGAAGCTCATCGACGTAAAATCCGGCCACGAACTCTCCCGAAGACGTAATCCCTATAGATGACAGAAGACAAAAAGCCGACCAAAGTCAGTTCTAGACGAGGATTAATGGACGGAGAAAGTTGGAAAGTAAATCTACACCGGCGCCTCACAAAAAACTAGACCATAATGGGTGAAACCTATAAATTTGGGCGTCGGGGGCAAAACATACCAATGCACAATGCTCGAATTTCTTACCCTACATTCAAGGCCCCGTGGGGACATAAATCAGAGCACGCAGCACCCCGCCCTTTGCGATAATTCTCGTCCGTCCCTTTGAACTCTGCGCGACCTTGGGGAGTCGACAATGAAGGCTGAGGTCGCTGGACAGATCGATGGACAATCGACAAAGAAACCAACGGGCCGGGACGGAGGACAAACAAAATGTGATGAAATGGACGATAATGAAGGGCCTGAGACACTAACCTGTTTCATTTTCTTTCACGTCTCTATCGACGGTTTACGATTTCTTTCCGCAGACGAAAGTCCGCGCGATTGAAAACAAAGGTGTGACCACCAGACCGTTTTAGAATTCCAGCTCAAACATTTTACTTATTTATAGACTGATAATCCCATATGCTATCGAAGCTAAAGTAAAAAGCTTCGAGTGACAGACGGTCTGGGCAGGGAATCCCCAACGCCTAAAAATATATTTTATGGACAGAATGATATGGACAAACTTTAAGAGAATCTACCACAAAAATGAATGCTTTTAGTAGCAATTCTGAATAACAGTATTGCTACTAAACAACAACTATTAATCTTTCATAAATGTTCCTTCTTAAAATATCGTTTCCATCTCAATAGAGAAGCTTTGAGTTGATAATACTAAAAATTCGTAACATATTACCTGAACCTTTCATAGATAGTAGTAATGTATAATTCGGTCAAAAATTAAGAAAATATATTTACTGACACAAAAAATAATATAGCATGGACGTATTTTGAACGAAAACATACTTCATAGAATTATAATAAAAATACAATGAAAAATGATATGCAATAACATGTATTGTATTGTAATTATAATTAAATATAAAGCATTTTATTTCTAATATGTTTTGAATTTGTCGAGTATATAAGTGATTACTAAGAAACGTACGGCTGAAATGAAACGTAACAGAGCTGCACTAAACAAACGTATGATATAATTGTTCCAACAGCCTTATCTTGAGGGACAAGTAGCGTCTCCAACTTTTGTTTGCATCTGATGATGGCGTAGTACACCGAGACTGGTTGTGTATTTGAAAATCGTTTGAAATTTTACAAGCTCCTTTATATAATTTTATGCACAAGATTTTGTTACAATAAATTGTTTTGTATGTTTTTTTTTAATTTTCGACAAAAGGTCGGGAAGCACTAAACAAAAATCACGCGAGATTACGAGCTTTGAACAATAAACTGAAAACGACCCGCGGATCATTTTCGAGAGCGTAAATGAGAGATGCTCGTGCATAAATACTTAAGGCATACGCCTCCGGTTAAAAATACACCAGCAAAAATAAACCCAACTCGCGGTATACATTCACAAAGTTAACGGCCAACCGGCACAACTGCTTTGAAGTTCACCGTATTAATAAATTGGAAAATGTTCACATGTTGACGCGCGGGCAGGTTACTCAGCGTCTAAAAATACCCAACTCGGAAAACTGGTCAAAATCTTGTAAATAAAAATATTATCAAAATTTGGTTCTTTTAATAGCGAAGATGGATGAAGTCAATGATCCCACTGTTGTATACTAACCAATCGAACACCCTGTACTCTCTCAGATAGTTGGTTTTAAATTTAAGTTCCTAATCCAACCAAATATTTCGTGATTAGAAAAACCTATCAAAGAAGTAGTAGAAGATATGAGTGACTTTTTTACGTTGAAATCCAACCAGCTAGTTTCACTTGTAAGATAATATTGAGGCAGATGGCAGATTTTGCTTGGAAGTAGAAAACGATGGATATACTCCTTGCTGTAAAGCCCTTTTGATAGGATAATTAGCACCCTTTCTATTCATCATTTTATCATTTACTTTTACTATGAATAAGCATAATAATAGCAAGAATTAGTTAGAATTAGTAGCAAATAATTTAGAATTAATAGTTAAAGTCAGTTAAAATTGAAGCGCCTATAAAATTTTATACAAGTAGTCATCCACTTAAGGATTGGAGGCTTAGCTTTGTAAATTATTTTGAGAAAATGCAGTGTATAATTGTAATGATATGTTCTATATAGCATTCTAATAAGAGTACAATTCTATCGCAATAACCATAAATTTTGATGGTAATATTATGAAATCTATAGTAATGGTAATATAACTTTATTTAAATTTGTAATTACTGGTCATAATATAACTGCAACTATTCATGACCATGACTTTTCCTATACATGCTTTTGTATATTGTTAGATACATAAATTTAATATTAATAAACTCCTTTAAATGGCCTTATACGGATAGGTAGGGAATTAATCATGTAAGAGAGACCTGAAAAGAGAAGAGGAAGCGTAGAAAACAAACCAAGCAAGAAGGACCTGAAAAGTGGAGATACAGCTGACAGTATTAGGCAGGAAACTAATGTGAACGATAAAATGAAAAAGCCAACTGTATAGAGGATCTCACAAAAGAAAAGGAACGGGAAAAGATGAGATCAATGGGAACTTCAGAGGTAAAGAAGCTTTGGATAGGAGAAGATTTGAGTTGATAGATGAGTCGGGGAAGAATAGAGAGAGATGTCAGGCTCCGACGACAGTGCTAAGAAAGAGGACCTGTCAGACAACCTCGGACTCGTCTACTGACATAATTAAAGATGAAGTAATCGTCTTACGAGGTAATCCGACGTCCAGGGTCGAAATTTGTAATACTAATTAATAAAAAAGTTAATGAGGAGTCAGTTCGAAGTAAACCATTACGATAGCTTGTTTACTAACTTGCGAGAAAACATCGAGGTTTCCCAAATGTTTCGTTTTAAGACGACTTTGGCCAGACCGCAAGAGAAGATATCTAAGTTTAGAGGACCCCAATATCTTTTATCGTCTTCCTTTCATTCTGTGTTTTCCGAGTTAGCTGGAGACCTTAATCGAATTATTTAGAAAACCTCTCGTATATCATTCACCTCATTTTAAGGGACATTTAGACCTGTTAAATATCATTATAAGCGTTAGTCTCATACATCAATTTTCATTACAGCGTTTTCACCTAATAATTACCGTATGTTTAGAATTAAAAGTAACAGATTATTTTCGGGCAGTTAAAACAGCAATGGAAATCCGACACTCTCTATGATATATGAATTTTGCAAGTTTTCCATCCTCTTTGGGAGTGTTTTTCTCCAATGATTTTTTTTAAGTGATCCAAATTAACAGTTTTTATAAGTTCCACAAAATTATTCTTTCTTTCAATATTTCCTCTCTATTTTCGCATTACTTGTTAAGAAAAATCAATAATTTACTAATTATATTCTTGTTTTTATGTAATTGTATTAGGCAGGGGTTAAATCGTGTTACTCCAATGTCCAACATTGTGTTACTCCAATGCCTAAACAATAAATAACCCAAAACGAATGGTGTTAGCCTTCAATTGTCGGTAAAAATATTCAATAATCTTCAAATTTTTCAGTTGTATTAATAAAACTTACAAATGAATTGAAATATCGAGTTTCAATAAATCTTAAAAGTGCGCTGTACGAACGCAACGATTCGTAAGTTTTCACTGCGTAATACGAACTCGTAGCTGTAATTTGTGAGCGTAAAAGAAAAAAAATTACACTGGATGTCATGGTTTATGACCGACAATATTTATTTATATCATAAAATGATTAGTTGCGTTTTGTTTCACCGTTTTACAGATTCTTAACCATTAGAAAATGAAGCATTCTCATAATGCACCGTCACTATGTGTAATCCCTACGGATTAACCTTTACGATCCACGAAACAATCTTTAAGGTGTAAAAATATACTTAACCACCGTGGCGACGTAACATCTAGGTATAAGTACGTATTTACTTCGTGTTTGTATAAATAGATCTTCGATGAGAGTACGTGATGAGTCTGAAGTATGCCTTGGCAAATAGAGAAGTCTTATACGAGTTTTCCTCGGGAGTTGGACGTGATCCGAAGTCTACCGTTCTTAGGCGCACCAAAATATTTCTCCCTATGCGATGACTCAACTCCAAGATGAACTCCATCTTTGCAATGCGTTTGAGAGCACAGGTGTAGGAAATCACCAACGCCAGGTCGTTCCCTCGACCCACTGCGAGAGGTTCTACATCTTCTCTCATCTTTTTCACCTATCATTTTTAATATGTTCCTTTTCCTAAACAATTATTTTGAATGTTTTATCTTAAGTTTTTTTTTGTGATATTTATTATGTTCTCATAGTTTACTATAGCAATTTTTCATGTTTTAGATTTATTATTTTTTGTAATTTCGTTACAATACTGCTTTTGTAATTTCCATGTTATACACATCTTTTTTTAACCTTTTAGCTTGTACTATCAGTAGGTTTGCGTAAGTTTTCCACACCCCCTTGCGGGTGATTTCCTACAGTGGATCTTTTTTTTTTAGATATCACCTCAGGGTTTTTGCATCCACTCCTTTTAAGGTTTCCTCTCTATTTCTATTCACCTACTAAAAACATTTTATGTAAACAATATCTTTGACGGAAGGTTATTCGGAAGAAGAGACTTTTCATTCTCAATCTCGCCTTATCAAAGTCCTTATAAACCTTATCTTTCGAAGTTTCTCTTAGTATTAGTAAACATTTTGGCTTTTAGCTAAGGAAGTCTCCCTACATTTAGGGGCCCCATTTGCTAACCGTAGAAAACTCCATGCTATTTACTGCGGGGAAGCGCCAAGATTAATCGCCTCATCACAGTTTCAAGAATAGGAAAATATTCTCTCCACATAGAGAATACGTGGAATAACATTTAGGGATGGATTAAGGGGTGAAAATAGAAAATTTTCGTGTTTGACGTAAAACAAAGATGGTAAGGGTCAGGTGGTTACATATGGCCACAAATAAAGACGGAAAGACAGAATTGGAGAACAGACATCCTTAGGGCAAGGCCCGGCAAAAGAAGAGATATGCCTACGGGAAATATTTCGAGGAATTCGTCGCTGGATAAATTTATTATTTAAAGGAATAGTGGTAGGCCTAAATGCTTGAAGAGCGAGTGTTGAACCAAAATTAGACAACATGACAAGTTAGTGACGATCATTAGAGAAAAACTTTTAATTGAGGGTATCTTGCTGCAAAAACAAACACATCGCTGTTTAGATTCTTCCAATTTTGTTTCAATGAAACGCCACTGGGACGCAATACTTCATCTCGATTTCCAGACAAACAGAGCGTCCGGGAAAGGACAAAATTTCGCGGGAAATCACTCCCAGGACATGCGGAACAGAAACGAAGCACCGAGAACGAGGAGTATCTCAAACTCATCTAAAAAACGCGATCGGTCGTTCGAATATCGGCAGGTTGAACGCAATTAGAAATAATTGCTCCGGGAGATGTGGCCACCGCATCTGTTTCCTTCTTCCCACGTCACTTTTTCATTAATTTTCCCGTGAGATTTCTTCCCACGGCATTTCGTGGGAGAGATTGCGTCGAATAAAACTTCATCTCGAGAGTGGGCGAATTGGGTCGGATGTCTCTATTTCTCGACGCCATTTGCCTTCCGATGGAAAAAGCCTCCGAGATATACTGAATCAACTCAAAGTGAATTAAAGACGAGGATTTTAACTAAACCCTCGCGATAGAGCTCGGGGAGGGGAGAGTTGCAGTGCCGAATCTCGTAATTTCCCAAAGTGGTCGAGAGAGTATTTTTAAAACTTGCTAGAAAAAGCAACTCAAAATAATCGACAATTAGCCATACTTCATAATTCGATCACAGATATATTCAACAAATTATGCAATAAGTTCGTTGCATTAGAATCTGACATTACTGAAAACAGTCGAGAGTATTATTAAAACTTACAAGAAAAAGAAACTCAAAATAATCGACAAGCAGCCATGCTTCATAAAATTGAATAAGAATGTATTCAACTAATTATGCAATAGTTGTGTGTTCAATTAGAATCTGACTTTGCTGAAAATAGTAGAGAGGGTATTTTAAAAACTTAAAAGTACAGGAAGCCCAAACATAAAGTCAAACTGCCATTTTTCATTGTTTCAATAATAAATCCAACTAACTATGCTGTAACTATGAATTACATTAGAATCTGACTCAGATGCAAATACATAGTAAAGTTATGAAGTTAATAGTTATATCTGTTTTCGACAAACTATAACCCAAACAACCCATTGACAAAGTGAAGAAATAGCTCAAATAATATACAATTCATAATGAAGGACAAGAGATGTATACTTTATACATCTGATCTCGAAGATCAGATGATGGTCTGCAGCCGAAACCAGTAATCTCCTAATAAACTTCTTGTGGAAAAGTAACCATCTCTTGTCCTTAATTATGAAGCTCAATTTCTACAACATCTCGGCCACGTCCGTGAATTTTAATATACAATTCATTAGAAATTTTAACTTTTGGACAATAAAGAGACATATCACATGCTATCTGAAGTGCCCGTTAATTCTCAACTAGGAATAAATACAGCAGCCCTATTTGCTCAGAAGTGAATTCAACATCTCATATTATCTTAGTTCAAACAAAAAGACTGTGGAAAGCAAACATTTTTAATCTTGCCAAAGTAAATAACGCGGTTTTGGAATCTATGATTGGCGATAAAAATATCAGCCTTTATAGAATTTGTTTCTTTTTTATTTTTCTATTGCTTCGAAATTTTATTTATTTTTCAAAAATTTAAATTATACATTATATATTTTTACTTTAATATTATTTCTATTGTTTCTAAATTCAGCAAATTTAATAAAGAATGGGGAAATAGATAGAACTGGCCGTTATGAATAAAATAACTTTCTAGATTCAGCTACTTTAATAGAGACTTTAAAAGTTAATTTAAGATCTTATAAATCCGGATTAACTGATAATTCGCTTATCCGTCCAACGACCTTGCTGCACAGGGGACGGATAATCAGTTTTCTTCGTCCTCTAAATCCTCTCACGAGATCGGCTTTAAAGCAAATAACGCGAGGAGCAGACGCGGGCCGATAGACGCTAAATAAAAATCCAATTAGCCTCGTCTTTTCTATCGCCGAAGCGAAGGTCTTCGGAGCGAAAATAAACAAGGCCGCGCCCAACATTTTTTTCTCTCCGTACGAAATCCTCGTTTCGCATAGCAACGAACTTGCGGCTGACATGAAGGAAGCCACCGGTGCTTCCCAAGAAGATCTTCACCGCTGCGAAAGCCAGCACGCGCCGAGTCCTATTTATAAAGCACGCCTCTCCCACGGCCCTTCTCAAACACGCGAGCTGGGAAAATTAAGCGAAGCCAACCGATTTCGTGTTAGCGGAGAACTCATGAATTAAACACCGAAGGAGCTCCATGTCTCCGAATCCCCATTTCGAGTTCGAAATTTTTAAATTATTTGAAACTAATCATAAGTTTCGTAAATTAGGCTAATATTGAAATCCTCAAATCCGAATCCCCTATTAAAGTTCTAGAAATTTTTAAATCATTTTGCACTCGTCATGCGTTTCTTAATTAGGTTAATTTTGAAATGATTCTGAACGAAGTCCCAACGATTCAGAGACATATATATATCTATATAAATATATTTACTTTATAAAAACAAGGACAAAAAAAGTTGTGAAATCTGTGATATGATAAAAAATAGTCTCGTAATTATATCTCATATTCATAGAGAAAATGGCATTGAATATGGAATATTGAGGCATACGAACCTATCAAAGAGTAGAACGCGTATTTCTGCAATCATAAAGAGCGATGACTAACGCAATAAAGCAAAGAAATTTCCCTAAAATTAAATTTTATTGCGGTAATAACTAACACTAGGAAAATTAGTAAGGTTATCAACATTTATGACGCTATTTTTGCGTTAAGTTTGTAATTATTCCACAATGTCACGAAAAAGTTAAAAAGAAATATTTTGCTCGATATCGAGACAACCATCTTATCTAATATGGACGATACCGATAATGCTGAAAACTTTACTATAACGAATTAAAGTTTTACGGAAATCACGAAGCACAAACATTAAACGACCATTCCCTTTCATACAAGAAGTTTCCTTTGATAGCACAACTTGGCTATCATACTATGAACGTTTACCTCTGACATAGGGCACTTTTTGGATCATGTTAAGAATCGCAACGAGATCTTTTTTATCTGAAAGTAAACAGTGAAGATATATAAGTATCATGGGTTTTTTCCGCATAAGCCTGGGTTAGAGAGAAAATAGAGCACAAAGATATCCTATTCGTACATTGATGTAACCTTCGGGCGTAAATCAACAGCCTAGATTCGGCTATCACAGTAGTAATTATAATTAATTTATATTAATAGATATTACATATATATATATATATATATATATATATATATATATATATATATATATATATATATATATAGTTATTATCACGAACAATATATCTTTTGTTATAGAGGCTATTACTAAGTATACCTTTTTTCAAAACACAGCACAGGACACAGTATCGTGGTGTTAAAATTTGCGTATTAAATCATTCCTTACAGGAAATCGATGGGAATCGATGTTTTAAATAGAATAGAAAACGAAAATACTATTTCGTTAGTACCATAGATCGCCACCGACCAAGAAGGGACGCTCACTCTATGGTCCCGCTCCAAATAGAGCGACCGGAACCGAGCGATACGCGGAAAATAAATCCCCGCAAGTATATCCGCGAAGGAGACACGTCTTCGGCGACATTGGAACAAAGGGAGTCGATCAGCTGTTCAGCGACGAGAGTTCAAGGCAAAACGCCGTTCAGAAGGACGATCCATTCCAGAGTGGAAATGTACGAAATGGGTCATGCGGACAGATATCCCGGGGCTTCCCAAAAGTGGGCCAAGATGCACTGGTGGATTAGGGGGGACTAAGAATACCCTGAGAAAGACAGTCTTTTTCGTTTTGCGACTCCTTGCAAAGAGCGATCGAAGAGCGGGCTGCGAAGTAACGATCGAGGGGTTATCAGCATAAATGAGCTTCCCACCCAACCAAGGCTGTCTAAGAAGCTAAAAATTGACTCTTTATCCGATAGCTTGATGAAGATGGAAGGGAAAAGGCTATCCAGATACGAGAAAGAGTAGAAATCAGATTTTACATCCACTTAGTCTTACATCTACAGTGAAAATCCAGACGCAATTATCAAGAATGATTTCTTTACATGATTAACTACTTTTTCTCCATTTCAAAGACTGAGTGCATAGTTAAGGTTTAGCATTGTCTCTAGTAAATTTTATTGATAGTGTATACTATTTTATAATTCATGAATTTAAGTTGTTAATTTAAATTTGGCTGTGACGTCTATCCCGAGGCATTCCAAATGTTCAAGTACGAGTAGATGCGTTCATCATTTCAATTTAAAACAATTGGAAGTATAATTTACTGGTAGTGTATACTATTTTTAGTGTGTATTATTTTATTGATGTTTGAACTACGTTTTTAGTTCTACATCATGATGAAGACATCTTCTTCATCTTTCAGTTATTTCTTTCGGTAGATTTGTGCAGCTTTTACAAACTCCCTCGAAATATTTTAAGTTAAAATTTCCTTCTCGATACTCGTATACTATTTCCTAAGCTTCAATTAGTTTTTTAACCAAAATTCAATTTTTTAGACAATATTTTAAGCAAGTTTTGCTACTATTTGCTAATAAGTTTTTTCTAAATTGACAGTGGGTAAAAATTAAAGAGTATACTTCAAAGCCACAATGTCGTCCCAAATTTAGACATAATTTATTTATTTTCTGAATAAATTTTTTTAAAATGACAATAAACATGAGTTATATGTGTTCTCTACCTCTCGTTAACTAATGTTAGCTTCACAAAAGTAACAAATTCTCTAATCAATACTCCCTATACTTCTACAAAACACAACCATTTCATTAAAGCATCAGGCAACTTCTACCTTTGTCTGTCCCTATCTTTTCCATTTCTCTCTGACACCAATCATTTTCTCCTGAAATCGCTAACCTTTCAATATTTGACCCATTTATTCTTTCCATCTCCACTTCAATCCTTCGATCAAAACTCGTTCCTTTCCCAACATTTCCAACACTTCCGTTTCTCTATAGAACCAACTTTTCTCAATCCGAGCCGCACCCATATTTCGATCTTAGCTTTTCTACACCTAAGTTTCACTCTTGTGCTTCAAAACACTCCAAACTTCAAATTTCTTCCAAGCACTGAAAAATTTCCCATTTTTGCGAGTTTATTTTCCGGGACACTTCATCAACAGTTCCCTTAACTACACCAATCCTTCTTTAGTAACTAATGTTTTCTTTCGCCTCTTTTTTGTACATTAATCCTATAAACAATAACATCCAGATGTAATAATTGGTCCAAAAACTGAACCTGAGTTATCTCAGATAAATACTGACTAAATGTCCGGATGGTAGTTGTACTGGTCGGTTTAAGATGAAATCATGGTCTACCTACTAATGCTATGAATCAATAAATGGGATAAGGAAATAAACTATAATTTGATTTTCATGTTTCGGCGAAAATGTAGAATGGAAAGCTCACAACAAAATTTTTAATTCTGCACAGTAAAGAGTTATAAACTCTATACGTTATATATAAAATTTCCACCTTCTTTGTTAATTCGCTAATTGTCTTGATAACTTGCCTATCACAAGAAACCGGTAAGAATATAAAACTAGCAAAAAATATTCTCAACTCAAAGATAGTTCATAATTCGATGGATATTTGATCATTTTTCTAATTACAAATAAAGCATATAATTAGTTAAGTAGGTTAAAAAAAACAAACAAAAAATATTGATTCTCAACTAAACAAAAAAACAATGAACTACAGCTAAAAATTGCTAATCCAAAAAAGTCTATTGTATGACATACCGAGAGGATTTTCAAAACATAATCTCTGTTAGAAAACTCACTAAAACATCAACGATTAAATTAATGTTGATTCGAAAAAATTACATATTCTCGTAGCCTAAAAACGTGGTAAACTCTCTCTTTCAGATTACGACGAAACGTCTTTTTTCCCTTCACATGTCCGGTTTCGGCAGACAATGTTGATGTTTGTCCAGGCATTTCGCTCCTAGCCTTCACTTCACTGAAGGACACACCCTATTGTCGTGGAATTCTTTCCATCTCACGTCTTGAATACCACCTCCTTTTTGCAAGCACGTTTTCCATCACATGGAGTAACACTGACACAACTTCCTTATGTCCTTAAATCGATTCACTTTTCATGTTTAACCCTACCTTGACGGTGCGGGGTACTGGAGGACCCCAAAATAGCTAAATTCAATAGAAAAGTTTTATTTTCAACCACATATGTTTCTTATTCCATATAATCGTGCGTCAATGTTTCTTTTATATTATGTAACTGAAAGAAATTTGTTTCACAAACTTATTTCCTAAATATCTTTAGTTTTTGAATGGGGTACCAAAGTACCACGCACAGCCATTTTTGCTTGGATTGCTATTCACAATGTCATGTCGTGTGATTGTGGCAATTCAGTCACCCTTTCTTACAGATTTTTCAATTGATTCATTATTTATTGCATTAACTGTAATTATAACAGTAAATATAATTAAAATAAAATAAGGTTATTCAAATTTAGTTGTACTATACAATCAAATATTATAGTCAAAACTCTAATGCTACCTTCAAAGAAATGAAAGAGATAATCTCAACAAAATAATCAATAATGTTTTTCTAAACATAATTAAAGGTTAAGTAAAAGAAAAAATAACAACGTAATATTCGTGAAAAAAGCATTGGGGTACCCGAGTACCCCGCACCGCTGTTTTTGGAAGTTTTCTAGGCACAGTCAAGGAAGAGTTAAAGGCGACCTCCGCCAATATCTTATGAAAGCCAAAATTGAGAGTGAGTAATTAGATAAGTACTCGAGTCAATCCTTAGATGTAAGATCATTTAATTTTGATATAATCTTTACTGCTAAAATCTGTCAATCGAACATTGCCACAAGTATTCAAAATGCAGTTTCCAAGCGTCCATGAATACTAAACATTATTAATAATTACTTTTTTACAAAGATCGCTGAAACAAAACTTAAATTACGGTAGGAAATTTGAGGTCAATTCTGAATATGGTTTTCATCAGTATTTCTGCCTTAATTTATATAGTTAACTATTATAATTCAATAGAAAATCGTTTTGCTTCTTGATTCACCTCATCAGTACGACAATATAGGTAATTACACAATATAAAAAAAATTCTGTAGAAGCTACAAGATCTTACCAATTTATCAATAGTTTATATAAAAATATACCTAGATTGATGAGTAACTGATAGATATTTCTTTCTATGTAATATTAGAATTATTAGCTCGAACATTATGATAAGGTTTCAATTGTATTGTTAGAATTATTTACTCGAATATTATGATTAGGTATTAGATATATTTTCTCCTCAATGGCAATGAAGAGTAATGACTTTTACGATTTTTATTTTTATTATTAATTGTGATGTTCTTTATTAATACATCGTCTACTCACCTATCGTCTTTAATGTAATTGTAAATGTGAATTAATTATTTCTAAATTACACGATTAGCTGCTACCAGACTTTTGTCTATCTACCACGAACTTTATAAATAAGTAAACAAAATGTAAATTTTTACGATTATTATTAATAATGATTTTATTCATTAATGAACTGATTAATTATATTTTGTCTAATTATTTAAATATATTTGGAAATGTGAATTACTTACATATTTGGAAATTAATTATATTTTCTGTGTTATGTGATTAGCTGCCACCAGACTTATATTTAACTCTGACGAACTTTGTAAATAAGTAATTAAATGAGAAGCAAAGCATAGTTTGACTTACCCGACCCGGGGAGTTCGATGTCTGCATTACATTTCTCGATGAGATACTCTGCCACATCACAGTGGCCATTCCGGCACGCCATCACCAGAGGAGTGGACCCATTGGTCTTCGCTGACACCAGCATCGCCACTTCCTCTTTGTTACGGTGGTCCAGGAATACCTGCAGAGTATGGAGAAAATCTTAGCGCTGGGCCGACAAATATTGGAAGAGCTAAAGGCGCAAGGGAGAAGGAATTGCCGGGACTGAAAGGGGGGGTTGCTCCACGTTTTTTCCCGCGATATCGATATCCACGAATTATCTGAATAAAACAGGACCTCCAGAATTCGCCGGCAGGTGAGAGGGGATCCAGCGCCAAGGAGACTTCCCTCTTCGCGGCGATTGCCTCTTTGCCGTGAATTAATCACGCTCCTGTTTAACCAGCGTCGCCCGAACGCTATGCAAATCCCCAAGGACGGCGTTTTTGCACGCTTTCCGCCGGTTTAATTTCGCCGAGAAGGGAGAGTAATTGTTCACCGTGAGATCAGATCTGCTTTGGGCGTGCCGGTAATGCAACGTTTTACTGGTAAAACAAATACTTTGATAGCGAATTATTAGGGTGAAATTGAGACCGGTAAGTATCCACTTCCGAGAAGGAAAAAATATAGTATTTATAAAAGAAAAATATTTTGATAGATATGAAATTTTATAGAGGATAACTCCTGGGCCATTTACTGGATTCATATTTCGATACTGTAATTCTTAATATAAAGACGTCAATATGTAATCATTTCAGAATAGCACAGAATTAATATTACAGTTAACTAGTAATTCACGAATCTATTATTTTAATACGTAAATGGCTATTTTAGAGACTTGAAACAATAATTAACAAGTAATTATGGAGGCCTTTGCATAGAGGTAATCCTTGGTTAAAAGGTAAGGATAATTTAAATAATTCTAATTATTTCATTTGATTTTTATGTTTATATTTGTATCTCTACTTTTGTGTTCCTTTTCTTGCTGTTTATGTTGCTATATTCCTAAATTTCTACTTTTTATATCGTCACCGTAAATTGGCATTTTTATGCTGTACGCAATGAATGAATGAATGAATAAATAAATTTATAATGACACCTTGACAAATAGAGCAAGGCTCTAGGTTCGCTAGGCAAGGCTAGGAACGCTAGGTTCATTTCCTGTGGTTTTAAAGCATACATAAAAATTATCCTTTCCTAAAAAAACAAAATCCACTACTTCGACCTTAGCTGGGTAGTAGTCATGGGTGAGGCTAATTTTGAAGGAAGAGGTATTACTGAAGAATTTAATGGAGAATACAATTAAAAGGAAAAAACAGATGGAAAGACGAAGTCAAAATATGTTTGATGTCTTAAAGGGTAGGGTTAATTACCAGGAAGTGAAGAAGATAGCGTTTAATAGGGATATTTGATGCACATGAACCTATCGAAAGGTAGAACACCCATATACTTGGAAGTAGTTATCTATAATAGTAAAATAAAGTCAGACAAAATTTTATGCAATACCACAAACATAAATTTAACAAACTTGACGTCTTTTGAGAGTAAGTTTCTTTTCCATAAAAGAGAGGAGAGACTGGAGAAAGTAGAGGCTTTTAGGACTGCGTAAACAAGAGTTCTTTTTATTCTCTTTATTTTGAAGATTTGTTATGTTATGTTTATTTTTACGCAAACATATGTCTATTGATTTATCCATGTGAATACGTATCTGTATCGTTTTGTTTGCCTTTTGGATCTATCTTAACCTGATTTCTCCTTAAACATTTACATGACTAACTGTAGGTTTTACACACTCCCTCTTTCACGCAGGTGTTTTCCTGCTGTGCTGTATCTTTTCCAAAGAGAAAAGATTTTCGTGTTATTTTTCAAACCCATAAAGTAATTACCTATCTTTTATTTATTTTTATTTGTTTTCTAGCCATCTTTTTCTTTTAAAATAAAGAAAGACAAGGGGTTAGAAGAGATTCGTTAGTCTCAATGACGCCTGATAAAACACGCTTTGATATTATTACAAATTTGAGAAGCTTAGCGAGAAATAATCATGGCAGGAAAACAATTAAGTACACAGCTTGGATTGAAGAAATACTTTACAGTCTTAATCTTGATACGCCAAGCGATTGAATTTAAGTCTTTATTTCAATTCGTGTATCTTTTATTATCATTATTTTCCGATTTAACAGCAAAAATCTCAATTTTATTGATATCTAAACAAGCACATGACAACCATGTCAACACCAACAATAGCCATTAACCAACTAACTTATTTACATATTCAAGTTAGGAGTGTTTAAAAAATAAATTTACAATATTACGTCGATATCGCCTTAATTAAGACTTTATTAAATAGGGTAATGAAGAAAAACTAAGCAAACCTCCCTAGCGATCCTAACGACCGGTGGTGCGTTAATTTTGGCCAGGTGTGTACGTAAAATACATCAAAACGGATATTTTTTGGGGCTGTCCCAGCTAATTTTACTTTATAATACGAAAAGGAACGACAAAAGACGTATTAGAATAGGTTTTCACTCTATCAAGCAGCAAAAATAAAGCAGACATTACTTACACGAACAATTGCCGCTTCGATCGCAAGGTGGGCAGCAACCCAAGTTTATTCACACGTGCGAAAGTGAAAAGCACTACACGGAATAGATAGGAAGGTAAAGTGCTAAAGAAGGAATTTGTAGTTTGTGAGAAAACTTCGAGAGATTAAAATCCTTGCAACGATCTACAGATACATTAGCCTTCAACTCGCAGAATGGTGAAACAATGGAACTTGAGAACCACGTGATCTGCATTGAGAGCCACATGCCTTGATCCATTAGCCACAATTATTATTTCTTTATGCGAAATGGGTTATGTATTCCAGTGTGGGAATTCCGCACAGGAAATCAATTACGAGTAAAAATCGTCAACTCCCGACTTTATAAATAGAACGAGTGCTTTTCGTCACGGATATTAACGGATGATTTCAAGGAAAATAAATAGATTTATGAAAGGACATGTGACAGGAGTGTTTGAGTTATTAGCATATAATAAACTACTACTCTTCGTCGATTTCTTATGAAATAAAATTTCCCACGTATCACACTCTTTGATGTATATAATAAATATGTGTTCATAGTGAACATTAATCTTGGTCTTTCCCCAATATACTTCCAATTTCCTTCTTTAACAATCACATCTTGTTTAGATAACTCAGATAATTGTAATAGTAGTTTTAACATACAAAATATTTCCAATTACCTCTCCTATCAAGCAGATATTAAATTCATACGTGTCTAATACTCTCACTAGAATTTGAATTATCCCTTTCATTTTCAACTTCGGTTCAGTTTAAAAGCAAGAGTAAAAAATGATAAATTACGAACATTTCTACGCCATAAGTGGGTTTCAATTAGAATAGGACAAGATTTTGGCTCTGTCTCGTAAATCTTCGAAAAAAATAGCCCATTAATTATACTATCGGCAGATTATAAAACACGAGAAAAATAAAATATAAAAACAAAAATTCAGATAAATAAAAAAAACTCTAAACAGATGATTGGATTTCTTATCACACACTTAAATTACAACTGAATTGCTTATCACCGTTTCTGCTGATGCATACAGAGACATGAATTTTTCTATTCTCTAAGTACAAGATAGAGATAACGGTATCTTTCATTTACTTTTGTAATAATACTTTTGCTCATGTTTGTGATGATATTAATGCTACAGAGGTATGAGAAAGTTAAATAGTGACACTTATTAAGGTCCCCTTATGGAATGCTATGAAAAGCGTCAAGCGTAATCATAGCACCTTTCTTACATGGGCTTGCTCTGCTTATAGCTTTCTGGCTCGGAGAGAAAAGCAAGGGTAAACTACCTCACTCCTCATCCTGACTAGTAAGCCTCATTAATATCCAGACTAGCTTAGCAAATGCATAAATTCATCATGCTTTCAAAACCTAAACTACGCCTCGAACTTGGAGCGAAACCACGAAACCCAAGCGCCGTAATTCCAGAGCACAGCTCTTTCCTTGAATCTTCCACTTTCGATTTTATAAACGAGAACTTAACCTCGCGATTTCATGAGAGGGTATATGAAGAGCTCGAAGGGAAACACGCGAGGTAGAGGATAAAGCCTAAAAGGGGGCATTTCCCTTACATAACGACCGTTACATAACTTCTCGCACATGTGATTATCAAGCGGAAGAGAGGGTGGAATCCGCGATCTGCTTTCGGAATCGCCGGCGGAGTTGACCAACAGCTCGATGGCTACTTGTTGAGCTCGAAATGAGAGCGTGAGGATTTCATGAGCGTGAGAAGTCTTTAATGTTTCAGCAGCAACGCCGCCCGATCCGTTGAATAATGCGATGATGAGGCCTACTTGGAAGGGAAGGTTGAGGCAGGAATCAAGCGGAGTTTAAAAAGGGTAAAATTTTAATAACTTTCAGGATCCCTTCCCACTACTAGCAGGATACATACATTTGAGATAAAAGCGCCAAAAATCTGTTATTAAATCCGTAATAAATATAGCAGCATTATTTGTACAGAAGTGAGTCCAACATACCTCATATTAGCTTAAGTTAGTTCAACTTGATAGGTCATCGAAAACGAAAATTTTTCATCTCATCCAAGTTTTCGTAATTTGGAACTGTAATCTATGATCAGCGATGAGAATATCAGCCTTTTTAGAATTCACCACGAAAATTTTCTGTAGCTGGTGAGGTGTTTCTCTCTTATTTAATTTTGCAATGAAAACTATTAAAATGAACTCTTAATGAATTTCTTATAGGAGCGATTCAACTCGTCAAGAATGGAACTAGAAACCAATAGATAAATAGAAAGAAATCTGCCCACTTTTATCACATTTAAGCATCGCAACAGAAGGTATCAAATCTATTAATCGAGGTTTAAAATTTTAATAACTCTAAGGATCCTGTACCACTACTAGTGGGATACATACATAATCTTTGAGATAAAAGCCCAGAAAATCTGTAATTAAAAATCGTAGAATGTTTATCTCACGTTAAGGCTAATTAGTTAATACAGGAGAAAATGATTACTAAATGACATAATGATATAATGACAGGGGCTCCTAGATAGTCAAGTAGATAGCGCGTTCGGCTTTTGTAAAAGCTGTACCGGGTTCGATAACCGATGGGAGTCAATGTGGGAAATGACCTAAGCTGTTGAAGTACTAATTATACTACTACTACTATTGATATTATGTTGATAATCAATATTGTTTTAGGAGAGAAAGAAAAAGGTCAACAAACCATCGCAAATCAAAATAAAAAATTATACATCACAAAATCAAAAAAAGATATATAGAAGATACTGAATAAAGTAGACACGGTTAAGAAGAAAGAACGGTAGAGAGATAAACGAGGGAAGTTCGGAGAGAGGAGGAAAGACCGGTAAATAACGTAAGGGGCTATATAAGGTAGAGGAATAACAAGAAAAAGCTAGTTCATTCATACGCTGAGGATATACGCTGACTGGTATGCTGAATAGACGTGAGTGGCGTAATTCAAAGAATAAAATGAAGCGTAAGCACGACTGCATTTGTAAAGATCTATCCATAGGACTCAAACAGAAGATATATAGGTATATAAAAGAACATTTTGAATATTATTTCGAAAGGAAACGATATGAATGAAGAAAAATAATGATTATTTATTTCGAGAGAATCCATCGAGTACTTAGGCATAAAATGACAAAGACGCTCAGGACAGCGAAAATTGGAAAGAACTTGATAAGGCCTACATCAGATGTCGGATAGAAAATGGCTGATGAAGATGGTGATTATTATTTATATTTAAGGGAGATATATTGGAATAGATAGTAAGAAGGCGAATGACACAGCGAAGAGAGGTCAAAGGCTAGTGAGGCATAATTAGACTATCCTAAGGCGAATGAAAAAGTTTAGCTAACCTTTGGAAAATTAAAATAAACACCAATCGTAAACAAGAACGAAAAACACGGGAAAAAGTGAAAATATCTTTAGGAGAGTGCATTGGACTTCCTAGATCAGCGTGCACAACGTACGACGAATTCGTGGAAAACATACCGAAAAATACCATCAAAACACTTCATTCCATTCACTAACATTTCACAGGTATGGCGAGTTTAGGTAAACTAACAATAATTTATATTTTTAGAACACGACCAGCTGACTATGACGCACCAGTCATTTCAACCTCCTGAAGTAGTAAACGAGGCGAAAACATCTATCGCCCCAGGATACATTTTAATCTAAACTTTTCGAAAACAAAAGACATTGAAAGCTCGTATAAATACGCTAATCGCCCGACCCGAAAACAGAGCACCATCACCTCAAATATAGAAACACGCCGGTTGTCACCGGAACAGGTTTTCAAACTGCTAAATCACTTACGTCCCCAAAGTCAATGATCGACTTCACAAATGTCACCGAGGAGAGCACACTCTCCTGCCCATAAATTCCCCGCAGTTCCGAGAAGAGACGGAAAACAAAATAATCGGGTGTCACTATAGAGAATTTTCACCGGGTCAAGGAAGTTCGCGGCGTCAACCTTGAGAGACCACCGAGTGCTAATGCGAAAACTTCCTGCTTTTTCATAATGCTATTCATGTGAGATAATTGGATGCCATATTCTGTCACGACGGTGCATGGAGGAGATAGGAAATGCGCAGCTACTAAAGGAATCGTCGTTGGTTAATAGGAAAAGTTAAGAGCCATGTGACGGACACTGGTAGTGAAGCTAATTCCAAGCCGAACAATTTTCCCAATTGCACAAAAGTTAAGCCATATTTATTCTTCGCGTATATGTTTTTCACGCTATACGTTCTAATACGAGGGAGGGTCAAGACTGCTTCGAGTAGCCAAATTTTATGCTTAAAATCAACATGTCCAGACGTTACTTTGTGGAAGGTCATATCACAGAAGAGAGAAAATCTTTTTAATATTTCCACACTTAAGTTTAGAATGTGTGCAAGGATTAGAATATTCTCTTGTGAAATTCTATGATTATTTCAAGCCTTATTTAGTGTTATTTACCAATATTCTGTAATTCTAAAAGTAAGGTTTCTGAGAAGTTGTTTGAGTACACTGTTAAACCTACATGTTTTTTAGAAGTGGTACTACATTATTTTGTAAATCATAACTGTTTAAATTGCAAATCAACGTAAAATGTACTATTGTAACTAATGGACGGGGTTGTAGAATACCAACATTCTATAAATGTGTTCACCGACCTTTGAAACATTGTTAGTATTAGTTGTCCAATGAAGTGTAAGTTAGTGTCACCACCTGTCCAAGAGACTTCCTGTGGTGTTATTGAATGTCAAATATATAAGTAATCTCAATTTTTCAGGTACTAAATAAACAGAGACGCATATCCAAGTACAAATCAAGGAAGTTTTCGTAAATTTGGTCCGGTGACGTATGAACGAAGCCGAAGAAGACCTTGAAAAGTGACCGTAACAACAGAAAATTCCCGGAGGAAAACTATAGAGTCAACAACCCCGGCAATTAGAAACTGCCGGTAATGGCTTCCGGACATAAACGAGTACTTCCAAGATATTCCCATCTCCTTTCCAGGGAGCATTAACATAGAATATCACCATCTGATGCCAAAACATGTTCAATCATGACTTACGAGAAATTTGACCGAAAAATAACCGACTGAAAATAGTTCCGAGAACCTCGACGACAGGTTTTCCGCTATAAAATTAAACTTCTTACCTTAACCTCGACATGAGAAAGCGGTTCGTGGA
Organism: Sympetrum striolatum; assembly: GCA_947579665.1. Classification (NCBI taxonomy): domain Eukaryota; kingdom Metazoa; phylum Arthropoda; class Insecta; order Odonata; family Libellulidae; genus Sympetrum; species Sympetrum striolatum. Next base: position 69,585,485 of record OX388348.1, read on the forward strand.
AGGCAAAAATAACAATGAATAAATGATTTATAAGATCGATGTGAGAAGGCGTAACTTTGTGGAAATCCATGAATAACGAATACAGCTATGCAATTTCCACAGTAAATTTATTTAGGTACGACCGGTTTCACTTACTTTGAAGCAATTAAACTTCCGAAAAATTACTTGACGGTGCGCTGATTATCAATTGATAATCGATCTCTCAATCGCTACACTGTTCTTTCGTCTGCTATTGGCACCAGAAGTAATAAAAACATAGGGGAATACGTATCAAAAAGTCGCACTGTTGCGACTCAAATATCTCGCGAATGCTAAACTTCTGTTTCTAAAATACACGAATCTCGATAAAAGTTTTCATCGATGAAACACAAACTTCAGGCCTTAACCTTCCCACACCTTTGCACCCAAAAACTTAGAATCGAGGACACCGGGAAGACGGCCTGCTTCCATGCGGCAGGTGCTCATCGCCCGTCAAAACAAAGCGACTATTTCCTCATGCTCAATCGCGACGAATGGGAAGACGACAATAGCACCCAACCGGAAATACGTCGAAGGCTATACACCAACACTGTCTAACACCCAACCTCCACATCGGCGAGATGAATTACAATGGGGCCCGCGATAAAGATTTGAAATAAAAATCACGCTACTAAAATTTAAACAAATGTCTAAATAACCTTCCGATGATGAAGGAGAATCACGGATGAACGAAAATGTTAAACACTTGCGGACGAGTCGTGCGCCAGGCATTACGCTGAAGAATGCCACACGGAACATCTTTGGGACCACCAAATTTAATTATTTATATCAAATTTATTTAGTTTTATTTAAGTAAAATTTTCTTAGAAATACCCGCATATACAGCCTAGTATCAAGTAAAACTGAAAAGGATTAACACTGAAAACCGTACACAATAAGCCGAGTGCCTGGAATACCGCAAGGATCACCTATGGGACCACCAAATTTAACTAAGTAATTATCCCTCACAAAGGCACGCATATGCTTGCCAGCACTCAAAGCGAAGGTATACCCTAAAGAACACCGATAGAATACTTTAGAAGCCGCAAATTGAATCACTCACCCTCATCCTGATCGCTTTCGACAGCTGTTCCTTCGGGACTGAGCTACGACAACATCTCTGCAGAAGGAGACAAAAGTAAATGCCGTCGCGGGCTCGAGGAAAAGTGTAGCACGAGAATTGGCAGCAAGACGATGAAAACATAGGCGTGTCCGGAGGAAAACATTAGATCATTTCAGCTGACGAAACTCTGGAAGCAGCGGGCATCACCCGTGGAGGAAAACTCGGCAAACACGCCGCCGGACGAAGGCCGCTCGGATCGTTCGGATACACGCGGATTCCTCGAGATATAGGCGAGACCGAGAATCGCTCCGTTGCCACGTGATTACCGTACACGATGCGAAGTAATACGATCGAGTTAATTTTATGCACGCGGTGAAACTTGGCTGAACATCGTTCGGTTCACCTGCGCACACACTCATTCTTCATGTTTTGACGCCTAAACCCCCCTTTTCCAAGGTTTAGAAAAATGTGAAGAATTTTTCACACTAAACTGATGTGATATAATTAAAAGTAGCGGCTAGGCTGTGTTCGACGTCTCATAACAGTCTTCATTGCAACTACGAGATGTGAGGATAATTATTTACATTAACACGTGTTATAGAAAGCGTTTGGCTTAGCTTACGATTTTAGCGCAAAAAATTATTATTTGCTCAAGTAAACTTATGCAATATATCAAACGTGTTTATTTCCTTATAAGAAACTTAAGCCGTGCCAACAACAACGGGGTATAATTATATTATGTAAATAATGAGTTTACGTAAAATATATGAATGAATCTAAAGTTTCGCGTATATAGACATTTATTTCTTTTAAACAACTAACTGTAACATAATTATAATTATATATTTATAAAATAAATATTATTATATTATTGTTATGTTATTTAAAATATATTTGACTTTGCTACATCCTTATACGTATCATAGTATAAGGCGTCCCAATGAAAGTAGATTACATCAAAAAAGATAGTCATCAATTGTAATGCCAATTTTTATACACACAGATGAAGTAAAATTCCTGTGAGAGCCATTTATTTACTATTTAACTATTATAAAAGCCAAAAATAAAAATATACTTCTCCATTGCCAAAATAAAATATGTATTAGTAACTTTATAGACTTTGGCTTCATTGACAGGAAAAAGAAACTTATAGCATTAGTTGGTTCGCAGCAGTAATTTTGTTGTGCTAACACACCTGGCGAATATATTAATAGATTGTATAAAAGAAATTTTTACAGAAAGAAATTATTACCGAAAGAAATTTTGAAAGAAAGAAATTTTACAGAAAGAGAAAATATTTCAATTTCCCTAAAAGATACGAAGTTGAAGGTAATTATGAATTATATTATACAAAAATAGTCCATTTTATTTCCACATACCAAACCTATCAAATATGGTCTACTAAGTTTAGAATGAAATGGGATAAATCAAATGAAAATTCATTAGTATCGAAAGAGATATTCCTATTGACATGACTCGGCAAAAGCATTTCCAGAGAGAAATTTTCCGATCCTACGTGCTAAAGATTATTTACAGCAAAATAGTCCTAAATGCTCGATAACGAAAGGAACATATATCCGACACAAACACGGTGTCCCGGCAATGTCTAATAATACCTCGGCATGACTTGCGAAAGATGAAAATAAATCGCCGGCATTGCGCGCATATCCTAGAATTCCATGAAATTAATGAATGACTGTGTTGGAAAAATGACAAAACAAAATCGGCCGTAAATATGTTGGCATTGAGTGGAAACCGGTTCTCGCCCTTTTGCATTTTCTGAGGAAACATTTGAAGAGAGTTTTCTCCGAGTGGAATTAACGCGAGATCTAACTCTCGTAAATCACGCGGTCGTTTAAAAACTGCCTCACTCCCTTTTAAGAGGATATTGTAAAATTTTCTCGTGATCACAACACGTTGCCACGTTATATCTAAAATTATTCAGCACGTGTATACGTAGCAAACAATTTCTTTTTGAATAATTTACTTTACTTGTGTAATTTATTTACTTAAGGAATAAAGGATCCTACAATTAGTAATCTCCACAGGAATATTTGGTTCGATTAGTTTTACCTACATGTATATATCATAAGATAACCTTAAATCGGGAAAGGGAAATTTAAATCTCTAAATATAAATTCTTTCCTTTTTCGGGTTAAAGTTGTCTTATGATTTCTACACAAAAAATTAAACTAGCCGCACCAAATCTATTCATTTTGAAATTGTAGAGATATTTTATTCCTTAAGTTTGATAAGTTCCACAAAGTCGAGCTTGAATATATTAGATTTATTAATTGTTTAGTAAATACAATACATCATTTTAAATTATTATCATAAGCAATTTTTCTTGGGCTTAACTCAAACATATCTCCCTGCTTAAGTCCCTTACTTAATTACAAGCACTCGTAAATAGCTTCATATAGGTACCTTTCTATAATAACAATTATTTTTAGTTCAATAGATGACCTCGTACACAAACGTTAAACCTTTAAGCAAAACATACATAAAAGTACGTAACTATAAACATACATACACTTGCATTGCTTGCAAGTGTATGTATGTTAATGGTACGTAGATGCTATGCCAAAGTTATAGGGTGCTTATGAGGAAATCGTACCACATATTTCTACAAAACAGCCAATTGGCCAGTCGCCAAAATTATTTTCCGAAAATTTCTCAAGGGCACTGAATTATGGCATGTCCTTAACGTCATTCATACTTTTCAACTTAAAAATACACTGACATCAAAACATTCGCGAGCTCTACATTAAAATTGCAAAAAATTAACGCTTGCGAAAATATTTGAGAAGTTAGTTTGTTAAATCCTGAATTTCTATTGATAGAAATTTGCAAACAACATCGTTGTGGATATTTCCCAACAAAAATGCCTCGAAACTGTATCTTAAATACCCAGTGGATGTGAGTCCAAGTCCATAAGAACAGCAACGTGCTAATTGACCGTATAGAAAGAAGATTCCCTAGACGAGTAAAAGTCCAGCGATAGCGCAGACAGACATTTTGGCAGAGTGAATGAACTGTGCATCAAATACAGCTGAAAGACAAAATTCAGCGCAAAATAATTAAGGGATACTTCGACGTTCACAAAGTCATTCAACATGAAAGTTAGGTACTCTCGTAGATCCAAAATTTATGTAAGTTTTAAATATATTTCCCATAATCAGGATGCATCGTGGTTACTTATGCTGAAATGAAATCCTATAAATATTTCATTTTGAATTGAAATTAATAGTACGGTTTCAGGTTTCGGGTCAAGCTCTAGAATTTCTATTTCCCGGTTACTGCTCGGGTTTCACCCAGGCAAATATACGGTTTTACTCGGTTTCGGCTTTCGGTTCTTTCCGGTTGGATACGCTGGAATAAAGTGAATGATTTTCCACGAAGGAAGGATCTGGAATGGCTGCGATGAAAGAGCCGAAACACTCATGGAAGGGTCCCGAAACGCTTTGATATCGGCCGGAGGGCACACAAAACCTCATCCGAACCCCCTCACGAGGACTAAATTAATCCTCTCGTGCGGATTTCGTAAGCTTCGAAAAGCCGAGCCAAAAGCACGGTCCCCTGAGGACAGAAAGAAAAACTAAACGGGTCAGCTATTCAGGCTTCGAGAATTGGGCCGGGACAGTGAAAAAACCGGTCTTCCTTACTAGTGTCTATCTTTTAATTATGAAAGCTAATTAACTCACCGACTGGAGGCAATATTTCTTCAAATAAAAGCACGATTAATTCAATAGCTAAACTGTGGCTGTAGTCAGTCTTTTCTTTCTTCACGGAGCCAAAATGCTGTTAGCTCGCGTAAGAGCAGAAAAATGACTAGGCGAATAACATTCAAAGGCAATAAATAAGGATACTTAATGAGATTAATATTCACTAAAAGATATTCGCAGCCTTGACGAGGAGAAAATCACCTTCTTTAAACCTAGTTAAATTAAAATATAACGTAATGATCTCGGAATGGGACATGGAAAAAGCTTTCGATTTTATATTTATGTAAATCATTATAATATATTTAATAAAAGCAATAAGTAGATCAAGAGAAGAATAATAATGACATTATTTACAGAAAATAGTGACATATTTACAAAGGTAAGTATGTTAGTCATAATATAGCCTACAATTTTATAGTTAATGCATTATATATGTAGCACAATGCCATATTATTTATACCTTACTAATTAAGTAGGATGATTTATTATTGAAGCTATCATTAATGCAAATATATCAGGGAATCCCCCTTTTTCGTAACTCAAGACTACCTATTTAATACATGCAATAAGTAGATTAAGGAAAAATAATAACATGAGGTTTGGAAATAATGGCATATTTATAAAGGTAAATATGTTGATCATAGTACATCATACAATTTTTATAATCAATACATTATAAATATGGCACAATGTCAAAATATTTATATATTAATAATTAGTGAAGTTGTTGGTCATAGTGTAGCCTATAATTCATATTTTCACATAATAAATATAGCACAATTTATACATTCATAATAAGTGACGATAATTTATTACTAAAAATCCAGCATTAATGCGAAAATGAGAAGGAATTCCCCTTTTTCGAAACTCAAGACTGCCTTCAACGAGGTGGATTATCTCCAATTATGGCGTCCAAGTTATTAAAGGAGGTCAGGAGTCAAACACTTCTTCCGGTTGACTTATCCCCTCAGCAACGACGAAGGTCCTTGCCCTTATGCTTTTCTCCGTGTTCTATTTCAGTCCAAGGGTTACTTCTACGAGATAAACATCTCTTAATAGGATTCGAGCGTCATTGATTTTCGCCTACCTAGATTCATTTCCTTGGAAGTCTTGGTCTTATCCTTTGCCATTGACGGCATGATTTATAACTTAAAGTCTGATAGAACGACTTACATACTATACAAAGAGAGCTATTGTGAACGCTTACCGAAACAAGTACTAGTAAAAAGAGTTCTGCAGTCGGCCGAATCTGGCGAATTCGCGAATGGAAAGATAGTCCATGCTCCCTAATAATAATAAAAGGACTTTATTAGGGCGAGATTGAGACTAGGAAGTCTCTTCTTAAATCTAACCCTTCGTGCTTCTTGCAAAAGTACAAAAAAGAAAGCTACTATGGGGATTAAAAAAAACTAAGCTAAGAGCTTACGAAAAATTTCCACTGCAGGAAAACACTCACTAGAAGAGGTGTGTGAAGAACCTGCGAAGCCTACAGATAGATAGCTAAATTTGATGATGGAAGTAGATTAAAAGAGTTATAAAAGACAAGAAGAAAATTTGATAGAGGTATACAAAAAGGAACGAACAAGTGATTACATATTTACATAAAAATCAGTATCTCACAAATAGAAACTAATTGCGAGATGAGTTTCGAATGTAACAACAGGAAATGTACCAATAGTAAAAAATAAAAACTAAATACATGAAAATAACATAATAGAGAAACATTATATTACATGCATGTTGCACATTAGTTCTTCCCAAGCTTTTGAACTAAAAAATAATCTCTCAATGTCTGTCTCCGATATTTAATAACATAAATTTAATAATGTCGTTGGAATAACTCAATTTTAAACGTAATTCTCTTGTTTTTTTTTCCTCTCATTCTCATCTCCAACATTTACGAAGATTTGTTTGTACCTACTTTACGCTGTAGCCAAAGTGGGAGTAAATACATAAATGTAAACGAAAATTTTGCTGCCCAAAACTACTCAGGAGACAGCCCTGCCTTGTTAGCCAAATTTATTTATTTTGGATAAGTGATTCCATACGCTCTATTTAATATCTCTTAGATAGACTTCGATAGTTAGAATTATATAATGTATTATGCCTCACCTTGTTTTATCTTCTTAAATGTGCGAATTTAGACTTCTACTTGCAAACCTTTGGATGAGTGCATTGCACATTTCGAGAAAAAACGGAAAAGTTCCGTGGAAGACAAAGTTTTTGAGGCATCGTTTTACTGGATATTGGAATATTGGGAAAGTTTCAAATGATAGTTTCTTCCGCAACGGGAAGGTATTGATCCGCCGTGTTTCACATAAATTGAGGGAAAGCCTTTTATAAAAATGAGAAAGCAATGGGTGAGTGCATAAAGAGGGGCTGGGCGTACGACCTGCCCCAAGAAGGAAAGGGTTGCAGCCCACATTCGAAGGATCGAACAGTGCCAATAGGCGCTTGCAATAAAACTCCAAAGGGGTCGAGTCTTCCATTCAATCCATTACGCGGTCATTGTTTGCCGCTAAAGATAATCTACCCTCCGGATCCGCAGAGAGGCTGCATTTAAGATCGTTTGAGTCAATAACTCCGGCAGAGAGCGGGGGAAGCCATTGTCCATCCAAACTTTCCTACGCTACCAGAGATTGTTCTTTCCCCTGCAGATATTCTCCGGCTTTAGTTATCATAGCTATTATTGATCTTTCGTACAAGTAATTGGCATTTTTCTTAATTTTGAATCGTACTACTATGTTTTTATTGGCGATTAACCGTGGTTTCCATAGAATGGAGAAGAGGAGAACTATTCTTGGAAAAAGATTGGAAGTGATTTCAACAGTTCGCCTTTGATTTGCTTTTTGCCAAAAATTCAATATTCCAATAACAAAATAGTAAGTGGAAAAGTCAGTTACTAAGTAAACAAAATGAAACCTCCCATTTGCACTAGATGCGATGAATTCTATGTACAGTCTTGCTCATGTCTATTGCTGAGCATTTAAAAAACTCGTTCTCGTTTAAACTCCGGAAATTTGCATAAATTAATAAATTATTAAATTCATATACAGGTTGGATACGATTCCAATTTTAAAATTTTGGTAAAATGTGAAGTAATAACAAGTATTAATACAGCTTCAAATTAACCAAATTCAGCTTACGTACTTAAGGGTTCTTGGAATATTATTACAATGCTTTGATATTTGTTCATTGTCAGTCGATATGTTTTGTTAAAAACCCATACCTTCAAATCACTATGATTACATTATAAGGTAGATTAGAATTATTTTAATATCACATTAATAGGTTCGTATTAATCGATTATTTGCTTTAAGAGATTATGTTCTACCAATAACTACGAACTTAAAAATTGTCTTCAATGAGACCAATCAAACTTAGTCAATGGCATGCTAAGAAAGTTACCTGGTCGCCAAATATAAAATGATTAGAATAAATTTAAATTCTGAGAATCTGCTAAATTGGCCAGTGGTTTTGGTTCAATCAGAAATAGCTAAATAAAAGATAAAAATACGAAGTTACCATTTCCAATAGCTGGTTTAAATGTAACGAGGAAACAGGCCTCCAATATCTTATCTGACGATTCTTTCCCAAAAGAATACGAGTGTGATGACGAGGAGAATGACTATTAATCGATTTTATAAAAAGAAGGAAAATTAAAGAGCCCTTGGATTGATATTTATCAATTATTACGTAAACATAGACATCCGTAATACGTAATGATCAAATTCCTGGTTCACTGTGCAGTTTGACCCGATTTATGCGCAAAAATACCAGTCACGAAGACGTAATGACCGTTTGCTTGTTAAGCATATCCTGGTTAGTACTATTTTGCTACAATTGCGCGCAATTCATGACTAAGGACTGTGTGAAACACGTGTCGGTTACGATAAAAAATTTGCAGAGGGAAGCCGAACCTCAAAATACGAGTTAATCACACATTAATTCGCTCCTATCATTCTCACATACTATTGTCTTCAAATTGATGGAACTTAAAACAATATAGGAATCGAATGAGTACCGAAGAAAAGATGGAATTATAACTTAAATACGATATAATAATCTACATTACATAAGTAACAGAAATAACGTCCAACATCACCACAAATCGGCTCGCGAAGGCATATAAATGGGATACTTAACCATCATCATCGACAAAAAACTAAGATGGCTACTTCTTTTCTAAATGAATTTGGGATAATACCAATAATATTTTATTTTCTCCTCCAAAAGCTAGATTTAAGTGCGAAAATTCAAACAAATTGAATAATGGCAAGGGTATTGACACGATCAAACAACTTTTTATCGAAATAAAAAATAACTAAATTTTAAACATATTAATAAATTGCCATTGATAACAGTAATTCACGTTTGTAGGTAATTCTATATAGGTAATTCTATAAGTGAGTAAATCTGGAGAAAATGTAAATTTAATCGAGCTCAGAAACTTCAACGAAAAAAAGAATTATCTTTAGTTTAAACATATTAATTAGATACATTTAGAACAATATATCCACACATATAAATGATATTACACGAATAACTATGCTAAAAATAATAATGTCATTGAATGTCAAAAATATTATCAAAGTGAAGAATTAGCCAAAATTGATACACATTATTTAAATAAAAACATCAAGATTTGGACAAATCTTAACTGATTCAATAAGCATAAAATATGAATAATTCGCAACACGGCTTGTCCTCCTGTACAGTGTTACTGACTCAGCGAATCACTGTATTCCCTTCAAACGGAACTCGCGCTTTCCTCAACAACCACCAACCTCCTTCAAGACATCGCGAAATCTTTCGCATGCGAGTGAGAACTGGAGGACAAAAAAGCATCGCAGGAGAACAAAAAGCACCGCACATGGAACGAACGGGGGTGAGATACTCCGAGCAGCGACGTAGCGTCCATTCCAAACACAGAAGAGATCTTCGAAAGGGGAAATGACCCGCGTTTTTAGCGCGGGGCTGCGAGCCGTGTAGTACATTTCGAAACAAGGAAGTAGCGATGACTAAGAAGCGTGTAGGACTTCCGCTGAAAGACAAGACGAATGTTCTGCGACTGTTTTTCGCCGATTGGAAGGTATGAGATGGCGTTCCGTGTAAACGACTGTCCAAGAATAAGATATGACGGAGATTATTCTCTTCCCTTCTATTTCCCCAGGAGTGATATAAAGGTTTATGAGTCCTGCCAAAGGATTAGCTCGTGATTCGAAGTTGACGTTAAAGTCGCGAATTCCGACACGAAATCGACCGACCGTGAACAATACAATCTGATTAACGGAGACAACGATTTTGATTTACTGCCCGGAAGAAATGTAATGACCAAAGCCACGGTAGGGATGCCAAGTATAAAGTCCTCGAAAAACCACATGGAAAGTCACGTGGAATAAATAAAATAGTAGGAGTCTAAAAAGGAGACAAAATTGCATGCCATGAACTTAGTAGAAAATTCAATATATTTTTACTAAAATTTGAATGTTGGGATTCAAACGAAATAACCGCATAGTATCCCGATCTGGAGTTTAGGGAACCATAAATGTTCTACTTTTCCGTAAGTTTATGGGTCTTAATTAATATTTCCTAATCAGTGCATTTCCTTTTATTTCTTTTTTTTTGGTCGACGAAATCAAGTGTACATGTTGTATGAAATATTTTATCGTAAATTATTCTACATTATGCTCCATCAATATTATAATATTTGGATAACATTTCTATACTCCTATAATGCGCTGACATAAACTTGATATGACAAAACTAAATCGCCGAAGAACAAAATGGTAGTGTCCTAACACGCCTCGGCAGTCCAGGAAGATTAACCAATTGTCCTGTTTATCTATATTTAAAAGAAATAATATATGTTTCGAAATTTGATATGCCGACTTAATTATCCATTAATTGTTTCTCAGGTTTTAAATAAGCGAAAATTATACGCGCACTATTGATGATCGAATATTGAATCAAATTCTCAATCGCTTACAGACGACTTATGAATAAGGCTACAGTAATATTTTCGGATTGGATGTAAGTATGCAGTGGCCTGGTTCTGGCCTCATTTAGGTCATTGCTATATCTCATTAAATTTATCTTTATGTCTCAGACGGTGGTATGTGTACGGGAATGGGTATAAGTAAAAGGTGTGAAGATTATAAACACTTATCTGTAAACCCGAAGACGCTCATTATCTTCCTTGAGCCCCATGAATAAAGCATTTTCAAATTTGTTGACTCGTATAATCTAATTTTTTCTCTTCCTTACATACTGTATTAGTAAATTTTCATTAAACATTTGCGTCGACTTTAAATCAACTCCTAAGCTCCAATCAACCTATAACAATGACCAATAAGAAAGACTTCGTATGCAAGAGAATAATATTAATATGTTATACGTAACAATAACTAGACATTAATAATAAAATAATAACCCTATTTTTCTATACCTGGTGCAAGCACGCTAATGACATCGGATGTGTAATTAAATTTCCAGCGGAAAATTACTAAATGTTTCTTACTGACGATGGCTTTCCACGAAGTTTCGCCTTCGACTAATGATTTTGCCCTAACGATGCCCTTTGAGTTCGATATCGATACAGTAAGAAAATCAGTGTAATGATACACAAGGCAACACGAATTTGAGAAGACCGATTTCATTTGAAGTTTAATATAAAACATCTCCTCAGCGAAAGGAATTCAACGCGAGCCCGAAATTTCCCTAAAACCCCTCTCGGCGCCCAATAACCTTTTCCTTTCCTCCGACAATCCCTCCCCTCTGCAGGACCGAGAAGTAAACACGTACTTCAGGAACACTCATGCATACGACCAGACGACAAAACCAGATCGCCTTGACCTTAATACTCGGGGCAACTTCCAGTCTTTTTTATTCCCTCCCCACCCTTCTCCCTCCGGGCACATCTTCCGACGTCCCCCCTAAAAACGTACCCTCTCTCTTGGATGGTCCGGAGCCCATGCCATGGACCATCCGTACCACGCGTAAAGGCTTGCAGCCGTGCCAAAAGGAAATCTTCCTCGTTTGGGAGACTGTCCAATCGGGGATCTCTCCCCTCCCTTCGTACGGGTGAAGGAGAGAGAGGCTGCGCGTATCCCTTCACTTCCTCGTAGTGCCGTATATGGAACATCCACGGCTTTATAAAAGCGCTAGACTATTTATTTCCTTTGAGTGGCGATCTGACAACAGAAGGATGAGGTGCCGCCCATCGACCAAGGTCGACCCACTCCTCGGAGATTAATCCTAATCGTTTCCAAATTGCTTTTTCTTGCCTGCGAGAATTTGTGCTCAAGTTCGGAGAAAGACACGGCTACCTTTTCCTTTAGCATCACTCGGATTGGATTCTGATAACAGTTTAGGAATACTCCGAATAACGATAACAGTTCATCGTAACCTATATATAATTTTCGATACACCAATCAGAACACATTTACTTTTTCCTTAAACATCACTCGAATTCGATTCTGATAACAGTTTAGGAATATCCCAAATATTAGGGTGTTCAAGTGAAAAGATACGAAATGACACTGTGGGTGTAATTGAAGTCTTTATGCAAATTAACCACCAGAGGCCTGAGCACAACTGTATCACTGTTTTATGAGCCGAAGGATTCCCTGTTCCCAGAATTCTTGTGGCTGTGACAGGAACAATTCCTTCATTAGAGATAAAACTTTACAGTAACCTATCGAATATTTTCAATTCACTGATAAGATTAGACCCTTGATTCGATGATAAAAGATTTTTTAAAAACAGTATTAGACTTCTACAAATTTCCAACGTATACTCAATTCAATTCTATAAATGTATGAATTACCTCTGATTACAATCACGCAGAATAACTGTCATCTAAAATCACCGAGTTATTCTTGGATATGGATGGGCATTATTGGAGTTACATACACCGCACTGAATATGAATCTAAATATAGGTATGAAATTACTGGATAAGTTAAGAGGAATTACGTTCTCAGAAGATATAACCGATATAGTGCGACCTTCATGTTATATAGGACGTTCTGATATTGCGAGGAAGATCAGGGAAATAGATGCTAAAAAGAATAGTTTCAAGAATTCATTTTTTGCGCGAACGGTACACGAAGGATATCGGTTAGGAAAATAGAGTCTAGTTGCTAGCATACCCTGCTATACGCCGAAAGGCGAAGGTACATACTTCATATAGATATAGCGTTCGAAAGTTCTGACATTCATGCAAGCAATCCCACGGCGGTGTTGTCGAAAATATTGAACGCTTTATTGCTTACATTAGAAGTATATTATCAATTAGAGAAGGCTTAACTTTGTGAAACTCCATGATAATAGAAGAATTATTTAATTTTACTGCAAAATAAAATGATCGTTACATAAGAAGATTTCAAAAACCGTTTTCAGCTATCATACTGACAACAAAAACAGGAACTCAGTGTAGATAACCGACAGAAAGTCGTGAACGTCAGACTTATTCCATAAATTTAAGGCTCTCCTTCACAGCTTACATCGAGGAATGGACGCAATCAAGCCATGAGGAAACGATTCTCGGAAAATGTCAAAAGTACTGTTTTCGTTCCGGTAGGGCGCGTTTAATTCGCGGATCACGAAGAGGCCTTTCACGCGGAAGAGACGATACCCGTGACACGCTCCGTGATCTTGAACTATCGAAAAGGTACCGTAGCATCGAATGGAAACTGATTTCAAAGGCACGACTGGAGAAATTCATTAGCGGCGAAGAGGAGTTCTAACTCTTCCGTTAGGAGAGACAATGGCGGAGGCGCGGTTACATTTACGGGCGGCGATTTTTATTTTTATTCATTAACGCGCACGTCGGAATCCGCAAGGTTAGCGAGACGATCTAAATTTATTTCTTCGGCGTGCACTTTCTTTGGCGCATTCCATTCTCTGTATCAGCGATCTGCGAAGGATATGTCGACGATATTTCACGGCGGCTGCCTTTGCGAAATATTCGATGACAGAGGCAACTAAGGCTCCAATAATTCTGAGCTAATATGCAACTAAAATTGTAGAGTTGAATAAGAATGGTACCTCGACAACTAAGGTCATATTCACTGGTTCCTTAGCATTTAAAAACTATTTACTCTAAAATAAGAATGCTACAATATATTACAAATAAAATAATCAAAAGAAAATATTTTTCTTCGTCAGATCATATAAAAATGTAAAGTTTATACAAGAAATAAAATGGGTAGGTAAAAATCGTACAGAAGCCAACAAATTTTATTTGAATACGAGTGTATTTATTTACTTCGGCTGACTCACTATTATTCAGTCCCTTCCATGCTAACGAACGGAAGTTGAAGAAAATCGTTAAAACATTGGCTGTTAAGACGTACAATGTAAAAATTTCTATAAATGTTGTACGTCGTTATGGTAATATAATGTAGAGTAAATATTATCTTGTTTTTTTTAAAGTAATTGAAGTATATAGTTTCAATCGATGACGCTAATTAAGACACATCAGGATAATTAATATTGTAAACTTTCCTTTGTCACCTTCAGTTGCAAATACGTAGTTCTTCCTACACTGAACTCTTTCTTTTTTTTCAAATTTAAAATTGTACGTATTACACCCGCTTACGAGGTTAGGTGGAAGAGAGGCCCACATGGGTCTAACCTAGCCAATAGATGTTCAAACTAAGTAACAAGCAAACGGGGATGTACGAGTGTGTTTCGTAAGTGTGTCTTAAGTCTTAATTACCTATGTGGTCCACATTTAAAAGTATCCTTTGCCATTAATACTTAGCCGCTCCTTTATTCTTAACAAGAGGAAATAATGTAAAACTTTAGCTAACGTAATGATGCATGACCCTGTACATATGCTTAATTAGTTTCTCTTTGAGATTCTGAGTACAAATTATACTTTCTCCTGAATTTCTACGCAAAATCAATTACTTTGCAAATAGAGTAGAATGATTCCGATTTGAATCAAGGCTATACTCTCTCTATTCGGGCCAATGATTATTTCTCAATGAAAAATGTCAGATTTCATAGGAAAAAAGAAATTAAAAAATTCAGGAACCGATTACTATCATAACAAGTAATGAATTAGCAAGGGAGGAATTTAATTTGGTAGGCGCGATATATTTCTATTTTTATCTTAAAGCAATTTATTCTTATGCCAAAAATTTACTTCTCTAAGGTGGTCAAAATGTAAAAAAATAATTGCAGTTGTCATAATTTTTTTGATTTTCAATATCATATCAGATTATAAAATGACTATTATCAGAACATCAAAAATTTACTCAAACAATTCAGCCGCTTTAAGGGCATAAAACGGAAGCTTCTGTCTCTCTCAACTATTCCTGCACAGATGCTAGAATACCAACCAATTTCCAATTCATGAGGAGCTGCACAGCATTGCCAATCGAAGACGGAATTCTTCCCTTAATCTGTCGCTGTTTTAAGGGGTAAACAATCAGGTCGATTGAGGGAAACATCTGAACTCTTATGTCCTGCGTCCGTTGAAGCGCACGAAAGCGGAAACAACGTGGAGGAGTTTAAATCGAATCCAGCTGCAGAATCTGTCGCAGACCAATTGCATAATCGCCTGGCAAAGGAAGAAGAATCCTCCCTTTTTATGATTCTTGCATACACTTCACAAACCAGCATATGCTTCTTAGATACTAAAGGTTACTTACACAGTGACTTCACACGCTCAATTGTCAACAAGACCATTAATTCTACGCGCAATTATAACAGCATTTTCATGCAGTTATGATAAACTACTAACTTACAGCTAATAAAAAATAAACAATATTTCAACCAATGAATACACATCAATCTAAAAAAAACAAGATTCTGAGGTATAGAGTCTACAAATATAGACCCAGTGAATGTTTATGGCACTCCAATGCGCAATAGGATCAGGGAACTGCGATTCTAGAAGGACTGAGGGAAAATCTATTCACGGATAAAATATTAACATGCCTTACACGAAAAAGAATTGAAAAATGGTGCCATATTAATGAATAAAATGCTCGAAGGACTTACATTTCCTGAAACTTAATTATTTTCCAATAAAAAAAAATCTGATGTGGCCAACACATGACTTTCTCCGTATTTATTGAAAACATAAGCCTATGCCGGTAATATATAAATAACTCCAAAACAATGAGTGTTACAGGAAAATGTTTCATACAAGCTTTGTAGTTCTGCATTCTGACAGAGATAAGTATGAAAAACTTCAATTTCTGGGTAAACAACAACTTCCGGTTAACCATTATTGATGAATAACTCCTAAACAATCAGTGTTACGAAAACCTTTTTTATACAAAAGTTGTAGTAAAATACATTATCTACACCTTTTGTGTGTATATGTATATACCTATATTGCATTCTGACAGAGATAAGTATGAAAAACGTCCTTTTCTGGGTAAACAACAACTTCCGGTTAACCATTATTGAATAAATAACTCCTAAACAATCAGTGTTACGAAACAATGTTTTATACAAAAGTTGTAGTAAAGTACATTATCTACAACTTTTGTGTGTAAATGTATATACCTATATTGCATTCTTACAGAGATATTTAAGCAACAAACTTTTGTTCCGGATAAACCGGAACTTCCGGTTAAGCGATATTCTCCAAAAACTAATCAACTCTTGGCATTATTAGTAAAATTCTAATTATGAATTTTGAAAATGATCGGATAATTAATTTTTAAGATAGAGCGCCCACAAACTTTTTAACCACAGACAGACAGACAGACAGACAGACAGACAGACAGACAGACAGACAGACAGACACACAGACAGACATGTTCGGGAAAATAGCTAAAACATGCTCTATGGGCCCCAAAACATCTATTTCCGTCGAAATCTGGAGGTCGAATTTTTTTGCGAATACAATACTTTCTCTATACTACGTATAGGGAGAAAGTAATAAAACGGAACATTCCTTTCCTTGCTACTTAGCGGTCATGCTGGGAAGATCAAGAGGTTTACTCATCTATTTCAAATAGAAAATAATCAGATTTTGAAATATATCGATTTATCTCTATTCGAAAATAACCTCTATAGTTGTACATGTATTCGTGTCTATTATTTAATGAGCAACTAGAGGAGACTTTACGAAAAGTTTAGGTTAGACAAGCACGAATATCAGTTGTGACAATAAATTTCCTTCACATAACCATATCTTATATGTTGTATCTTCTTCGTAATGCTATGCAGAAAGGTTTCCTTTTAATATCAATACCCATGAAGGGATACACGTGGAATTTATTATGATGCTATATAATAGTATAGGTTATAGTAACCTGAAAACTCGCGCGAGATCTTTCCAGAAAGTGGACTATTCCAAACCAAACCAAATTTGGTAAATATAACTGTTAAGGAATGGAAAGAATTACCTGAAGATATTCTTAACCTATTCCAAGTACCTTAGCGTTTCGACGAAGGATAGAGGGATGGCTATGGCAAAAATCTTTATATATTCTATATCCACTATATAGTCAAGTATTTAATTTTTTTGTGTTTTATATGTTATGCTGTGTTTCCTATATATGTGTCATGCATGTTGCGTGTTTCCTATATATTTATTTGTTTTTACATGGATATTTCCTTTATGTGTGTTTCGGTTAAAGTGACTAGGCTGTGGCCTAGCTACAAGGATATCTTATAATAATATAAACAAATATTCGTCAACTGCGCATGTGCAATACCTTAGCGCGGGATCTACAGGTCTATCAATCTTAAAGCCCCAAACAACATTTTCCTTATACATTGTGGCGGTCTCACTTACTTATATATACACTCACATATTTACCCAATGCAGTTGTACTACTATACACATATCCAAATATCTTACGGCACAAGGGCTTCCTTGCGACACACCGGTATGGATAACTAAACCGAAAACTACTCTAATAGATGCCAAGCCTCAAACATCAACACTTACGGTGAATATTATGGGAGACCTGACAGGGATTAATCAGCGGCTGCACAGCAGATTTAGGAATACTCAACGAGCACTTCAACTCAACAAAACTTTCCCTTAGCATATGGTAAACGAGAAAGTAAAACAAGATTGAGCCAAGCGTAAGCAAGAGATCGCTTGGCTAACGGACGACCTGGGACCGGGAGCCAAAAAAAAGTGCGCAGCCAAATTATTCCTGGCAGCGCTTCTCCCACTGGGCTGCATCGTACGAATTTAGACGGACATCTCTCCCAGAGGGAGGAAGCTGTAGGAAGAACGTCCTTAGCGAAGGATTCATCATATTCCGTTCTAATTCACCACCGAAGAAACTCCAAAACATACACAATTCCTCCCTCTGTTGACCCGTTCTCCCTAGCTAAAGAGACAGTTTAAAAATCGAGTTTAACCAGATCCTTGAAGTTGTTGCAACTACTACTTCCATTTATTTATTTTGTTTTCCTCAACTTTCTTTTGGCCTTTTCATTGCTGTTTATGCTACTACATTATCAATGGAAATCGGCTTTATTATGCTGTACGTGAAAAATATACAAATAAATAAATGTTAATTCAACCTAACACCCATATAAGTCTACAGAACCTAAAATTACCTCCGAAACTTGCAAAATAATTTTGGGGAAAGTTAACATTCGATAGCTGTACGTGGAACGCCATAATAGAGAAGATTAAGCAAAAAAACTTTTTAAGTTCCACAAGAGAAATTTACTTTGAACTGATCGCCTCATGATGTACAACATGGTTAGAAACTGGTCAAAATAAATTTATCTAGCAGAGCTTACAAAGTTTTCTTTGTTAAGCATCTCTATAGAGGAAAGTTCTGCGTGTATTTAGATGAATTTTTCATATATTTTCTATGACCATGAATCATTATCTCTATAAATGTATCATGAACAAGACTGTGACAAAAGTAAATGAAGGATACATTTTTCTTTATCCTACAAAATCAAAAATGAAAAATAGTCAATTCGTTAAAATATAGTACCACAATAGAATATTCTAGGAATTCTTAAGACAAGAACAGATGTTTTGGAATTCCGATCCAAGCCAAATATTTTATGTCTAAGAATTTCGAGGATAAGAAATTAGTGTTATTCCAAGGGTAAACTTAATTCATTCAACTCATATGTGAAGACGTCCAATACAAAGCAAACTTCCTCCTCGAAGACTCAGACCTATTGACGGCAAATCGTCTAACCAGTCTATGTCAGTCATGAATAAATAGCACCCATAAATATAGACAATGAAGACTGGTTGAAAGCAGTCGGAGAAGAGGTGGTTTTAATTGAAGTGATTAGGGCACGACAGTGGAAACGAGTTGGTCAAATATTAAGGAGATTGACCTTTAAATAAAATAATTGAGAGAAGAATATTTAAGAGGAAAATCAAAAAGACAAGACAGAAGGTGCTGCATAAACATAAAGGGTGGAGTAGGCTATGAAGGAACGAATGAAATGAGTAAATGACGTTGAATAGAGAATATTAATGCAAATGAACTTCCCGAAGAGGGGATTACTTATGTAAGATTTAAATCATACGGTGTAAACATCCCAACGCGGGATGTTTACACCGTATGCGGATGTTTAAATTATCAAAAAGTCAGCAATGTTTCCATGAGGAAAAGTGCCATTATCGCTTGTGATATCATTATCGCAATTCCACGGTTCAAAACTCACTTTAGATTACGAACGACGGAATCGCGTGCAAATGCGAGAGATAAAGCGGTGACGATATCCAGAGAACAGCGCCAAAGCGACTTAGCTATCGGAAATATAACCTAGAAATTTAAGTGACAGATATATAAATTCGACTGTGATAAGAGGGATTAACTGGCGAAGCGAAAGTTATCCTTCATTAAAAAAATAGCAGAAAGGGTTTGGGGGATATGAAATTGGGAAATTCATTGAAAATATTTCTATCAACAGATAAAAACAGAAATTAAATATAAAAAGGTTAAACTCTCTAGCGACCAAAAAAGTAATGCAAGTTATAAATAAAAGAAAAGGAGATAGAATGGCACTTTTTAACATTATATGCTATCAATTAAGTTATATTATTTTACATTCATTAATTTGTGATAGAGCTACACACGCGATGGCTCCCTCAGTGAAATTTATAATACAAGTTATTTACTAATATGATTTATTATCAATATGATATTTCGTAGGAGTTAGGTTAGCTGTTTTCTCAATCCACGGTACCTGAACAGAGCTCTTCTAAGAATTATAAAAAATACACCATCAAATCATGAGGTATACCTATATACTCTCATTCAGACTAACTAAATCAGTTATAATTGAATAAAGAGGTTAACACAAAGAAAATTTAACTCAAAATAGAGGTAATAGTCAAACTAAATATGGAAGATATTATATATGTAAGATATCCCAGTAAATATGACTAGATGTTCTTGCTATAATCGAGAATATATCTAATATTTATCACTCTTATAATCTGGTAATAATAGATTACTCAAGATCGAACTAGAAATTGGGAGCAAGTTAATATTAATATACTCCTATACTATCGTAACAAAAAATCTAAATCGAAACTTTCACAAAACGCTCTAGTTCTTAAGAAGATATAAGAATCTCTAGCATATATATATGGTTTAAATTATTGCCACCATTTGCCTTGATTTTTTTTACCATGATACGAATATTGCACCTTATGATCTGTTTTACAACTCGACAAGGAAATTAAACTAATTTAAGATCGCCCAAACATAAATCAAAAGATATTACGACACGATGACGCTCATAAGCTCTGAAGGCTTGAATGGGGCGTCCTGCAACTGTGGGAAGCTGAATTAAAGGGTTAGCAGCAATGAGGGAGAACCAGCGTGCCAAATTTACCAAAATATGCCAATCGATTTTGGCTCGCGCCCTAAAATTAGAGGTTTTTGAAGATATTGTTCCCGAAGTATATATAGCTCCTGCTTCCCGAGAACGCTTATGAGAGCGTTCGATAACAGATTGTGTATTTTCCCTGATACACCTCTTTTCATCAGAGAAAATCTACATAAAAGGTAGCAGTTCCTGTAATAGCTTCGCTATCTGGAGTTTGAGAATGGAATAATAAAAACAGTCTATGAATTAACAGTGTATAAACAGTATATTTAACAATATATAAAATTTAAGGCTAACTATTTTACACGAATTACCAACTTGCTATGAGTGATAATGAGAGGTAAACCAGCTGTATCAGGATGGTCAATACACCCTTACATTCCAAAACCAAATTTCATCAGCTGGATTTATTTTTACACCCGCGAAAATTTTCAAGGTTGTACACTTAAAACAGGCAGATGACCTTGTAAGAAGCTGGACCGAACAAGTGTCGCCGATATCATGTACGAGTAGTGACGAATTTTTCTTTTGGCGAAATAAAAGAAAAGACAGAAAATGTAAAAGCGTAAATAAAATCATGATTCGTAAATTATCTCTGCCATGTATTATACAATTACTTCATTAAAAATATACACTTAATTTTGCTGTGGAAATCTAGTTGGGTATGATACGGGAGTCTTTAACCTCACGTGAATTTCAAGTCCTTTAATATATATAGGAAACTTACTCAATTTTATGTAATGCATAAAGTATGCATAAAAGATATAGTACATGTAATACATAAATATATTTCTAAGATGAATAAATTAATTTAAATGATAAAATCTGATAAAATAATTAACTACTACTAAAACCACATAAAATTATATTTATAAACATTAAGATATATTGTTATCAACTTATCCGACTGAATTCACGAACACAGCATACTCTTCTTGAGAATTAATCGCAATATCTACAGGATCTACCTATATTCATTAGTCAGATATTTAACAGAAATACAGTATTCAATAAATTAATTCAAATTTTATCCATACATTCTGGCAAGACTTTGCGGTAGGAAGCCAAAACAAACAGAAAAAAATGAAACAAAACGTTTACCCGTACCACAGAAGAACCTTCTTCGTTCGTTACTTTAAATATATTACATATTGATATAGAACCAAAAAACGTCAAACTATACCTCAATTAGTTACTTTAGCTATCAATTCCATTTTAAGAACAGTGAGCCAATCGCGATAACCAAATTAACGCATTGAAATACTTTATCACGCGCTACTCCGCAACAGAAGAAAATACATACGTTTTTACAGAGCGAAATTGGGAACAGAAAGATCCATCTTCCATTTTATCCTCGTCTAATACAAACAATCAAATGAAAAATAACATAACTAATTATATTTACAAGAATTTTAAGAAGTGATTTGGATTTTGAGTGAAAATACGGATATAAATAATGGTTTAGTCGAGCAAATAAAACATGGCTTTTTATCACATAAAAACATTCCACTACAGGAAAACACCACATTCAATACACACACTGAAAGTAAAAGACAAACAATAAGTTACCGCATACTGGGAGCTGCTGCGTCCTTTTACGATGCATAAAATTCAATCAAAATTAACTCAATTGCATTCATATTAATTACTTGAACTCTGTGCGTAAGTCTACTATATCTCTTCATACTTATAAACTAGAGTCGTGACGGATATCTATGTTGGCCGTAAATGGGAACTATGTTGGCCGTGAAAATAAAAACAATTAAAAATTAAGATCTCTCTCGTGAAGACATATTTTAATTTTTAAACGTATTTGATGGTTTTTGTCGAGCAAATGAAAACTGAGTTGATATTAATCACAGAAAAAATATCCACTGCAGGGAAACACCCGTAAAGAGAAATGATTGTAATAAAACCTGCGAAATGTGCAGGAAATATTGAAATAGAAAGAGATTAATAGACGACATAGGCCCGAAAAAGGGTCTGAATACGGCGAGAAGACCAAAATAATGGCGATATACACGTTATTCTGAGAGGCACGGTGGGTAGGAAACGGCCACTGCATCCTACGCTGGCGCTTACACAACGCTGCCAACTTCCCCGACTTATTTTTAACTCCATCGGGATTAACACACTCGACGAGCCGGCGTACGAATTAAGCGGCGTACGCAGACGTCCGATGATTGATGAGTTTTCAATTGGCATTAACGAAAACGGCTTGCGTCCAGAAATTGCGTTTATTTATCGAGGACCGTCGGATTGCTTGAAAAATTCATCCGTCCTGTCTTGCGTCAGCATGCGAAATTCAAGAGCCCGCCGGCGGAAATGAAGTTGAGCTATCGATCACAATTAGCCGCCTTATCTTCGGGATCCATGACTGGACGTCAATTAATCCCATTAAGGATTGTACGTATCACTTCCATAAACATGTAAAAGTGCGTTTTATAGAATTAAATTCCAACGCTGGGGGTGATTTTGCGCGATTTTATTGAAATTGAAAACTTTCATGACCGGAGAATGTTTTAATAGCCAAAACACTGATGATAGAGGTTGAAAATTCAGAATATTAAAATTTTATTGTTTTTTATTACCAATTTTATTCATTCACGACTTATTTCACACGATTGTATCTACATTTTATTTCATTGCTTATATCCAATTGTATTTCTTTTATAATTATCTAAAACATGACTTTTGTTAAATTTTAGTGATGGTATTCCTCCATACGATTCTTCTGGGATACCTATATTTCACTTTCAGTTAAAGATTAAACATCTCTAAAGTATAAGTAAGTTATGTATTGTATTTTTTAAATAAATTGTAAATATAAATTTTCCTAACAAGCTCCTAGATGTTTTATATCCACAAATCTTCTCATTGCTCTCATAATATCACTTTAAATTATTAACTGTACAACATATGACTATGGGATGGAAGGAAAAGACTTATAGTCTCTATCTCGCCCAAATAAAGACGTTAAAAATTATTATTACCATTAGAAACAATTCTTCTGGACGTACGATTTTACTTATTTTTTCAAATCGTGGAATATGCATAGAGATCGTGTGAAATACAATATCATTTCACTAAAAGGTAAGGATGGGCAGCAAACATCAAATTTCCGTAAATTTAGTTCTTTTACATAGGAGTACATTCGCTATTATTCCATAAATATTCGTTAAGCTAATCCCAATTCGTTAGCTGAGTCCGAAAACCAGCAAAAACCTTCCGTTGGCCGAAACATTGGTTAATAGTGGTTAATTACCTAATTGGTTAATTACTAATTGGTTAATTGCGTATAATTGTTTGCTTGCTGCTATGGAATCTGAGCTATAATCCTATCGATTTTTTTCGTCTGTGATTATGAGGAATGAATATAAATTCCAAGATTCTTACTATAATCCATAAAAATCAACTACTGAATCCCACAAAATGATCACGATAACGAGTTATAATACCTACAACAGTTAGAGCTGATTAGCAACAATTTCCCAGAAAAAAATACTTAGAATATACCGAGTGGGCGTATAGTTGGCTAACCAAAAAATACTCGGACGGCACTTAAAAATACATTAAGCGATCGCCCACACGCCCAGCGCAGCAGGAACACTGACGGCAGACATTACTCAGCAAAATATCCCGTTCTGGGGATCAAGTTCAGTCTTTAAAATAGCAGATTCGATTCAATTCTATCTCCGACTGTGTATTATACTGTATCTCATAAATGATACACGTCTTGAGCAATTATTTGTTTTATTTATGGTAGAAATTTATAATTATCACCATAACACAAATCTTGAAACAAAAACATTTACTCGCCACACTAACTAAAAAGCGAGAACTATATATGTATGCATATTAGGAACTATTACAACATTTGTTTATTTATGAAAAAGAAGCGACAACATACAACAAGATGGCAGTTACAGCTGATGGTAAACAATATTAAAAAATTGAAAATAGATTTCTACTTTTCCACGAAGGTAATTTAGTAGAAATCTATTTTCAGTTATGTCTTTCCACAACATCTCAGCCAAATCGATTGATCATAAATATTAAAACAATAAGACCAAACTATTAAACACTTATTTAAAATGTGAAGTGAAAAAAATACAGAAATAATTACAAGGTTTAGTCAGACAACATTGCGGGGATAGATATCTTGCAACTATATTCAAGATTGATTCATAAATAATGATTCATAAAAATGATCAAAGTTTTCATTGGAGGAGTTAGGAGTTGAAAATTGAATACATTCTAAAAAAGAGTGATCGTTGTATTATTAACAGACGAGGAAAATTCAAAGAGATGGTATTAGAAATGCGAGTTGGTTTTGATGGGACCCGAAAATTGAAAAGAGTACGAATGGGAAATCAATGTAGTTGCTCATAATATTATATAGGAAATCAATGCCGGAGAAAGTATCAGATATTTTAATAGAAAAAAGGTTAATATTAATGCCAGATAACATTCGATAAACTCATATTAATTTTCTGAATTTTTTGAGTTCAAAAGACAAATCTCATACGTTAAAAAAGACTCATAAAGAATACCTTCGTTGGCAATGATATGATTGAGTAATTTCTCAGTGAGAACACGAATCTTCGAAAATTACGATTTCTCCCGGGAAGACATTGGTCGTTTTTAATCCAGAAGTAATTTCGTAATTATTTCGAAAGATATTATGACTTCCGTTCCACACTACCGGGGGTTCAACCCCCTTCAGCATCCGGGAAAAACACTCGAGGCGTACGAAAACACCACAACCGTATCGTACTTGCAGTTTCCCCAATGAATGCCACTGACTATTGGCCAACTTCCTATTCCCTTCCGTGCCTTTGAAGACACTTAAAAATCTCCCTTAAAGCACTTCCTTGATGTATCATTTATACAAATGTATATACAAATACGGGCGAAGATCTTATTGACTAAATAGATTGTGAAATCGATCAATGATCAAAGAATAGCTTCAATATGAGTCATTTTCCATAAAGAAAACTTAAAATTACTTCAATTACAGTACCCAAGTATTAAAAATAATCTAGTTGGGTATAATGCAAGAGTCTTCACTCTCATGTATATTTCGTGGCTCCGAAAATTTATACGTAAACCCTAATTAAATAAATATTAAACATAAAATACATATTTAAGTTTAAATTATTGAAACATAGATAAATTGGGGTATAGATAAATATATAAATATTGTACAGTTTTCATGAAATTTATACATGTAATACTCGCTAAAAGCCTTGCATTATTTTCCTGAGAATTGATTGTAATATCTATAGCATTCAATTTTTTTATTAATTAATTATTTAACCGAAACACACAAGGAGAAAAAATACTCCATATATATTAATCGTTTCACAGAACCAAAATATTTTAACTGCAAGATACCCTTAGATCAACAAACATTTACAAGTGGAAATACACTATACAGCACTCATGCATGCACAAAAGCCAACGTCTTACAGTTAAGTTACGGATATTCAAAACAAAATTCTATGCAATTGTTGTTCTACCATTTACCCAACGATTTCATCAATATATTACGAAATTATGATTTTCAAAGTAATTAAGAAATGACGACTTATACGGTATAACGCTAATATTTACGAAATTATACCTTTGCGATAGAATCTCGTCACCTCTGCGGAAATAAATCATACCAACAATTTTTGAGAACGTAAAAATATTTTACGCATAATATCATTATCAGAATGGTCTCCAGAAAAATAATCAATACATAGACGTAAGGATTGATTTTTCCTACCGTTTATATCGACTCCGCTGGAAATGAAATTCCAGTTATAGGAATTAGTAGTCAGATATTGAGCAATTTCGAACAAGAGAAAGCTTTAATATATAGGTTTAACGAAGAGTTAAAAAATAAATCAAATTTGAAGCAAAGTAGAGCTCGAGGGAACGCGAAGCTTGCGATAAGAAAGTAACGATATCACCTCTGAAGTCGATAAAATCAACCTTCAAAACAACCGAGGAACATAAAGCAGATCAAATTGCTTACATAATCATGCTTCATAAGTGGAAAGGAACAGCAGGATGAATAAAGTATATATCGATAATGTGGAAACAAACATTTCCTTGATTTCAGAGAGTAAAGCTGTTTACCTCTTCGAAAACGTTTCCAGAACATGCTCAAGGAAACTGCGATTTCTTTCCACGAAGGAAGTTTTCTCGGAAGATAAGGATCTAAGAATTTAAAATACGAGTGTCTTTTATTCGCGATTAAGTAATTAATCACGATTCGTGGTAAATAATTAATTAATGACGACATAATTGTGAAATACATTTTATTAATTAGGAATACCGCTGGCGGACGTAACAACATCGTGAGAAGGTTTGACCACATCGAAGGTAATTTGATTCTTTAATTGAACGATAAATTGGCTTTCGGAATTGCAAACCAAAGTTACGAAAATCCTCATCAAATTATGGCGAAGCATGAGCAATAACGAAGGATTAGTCACAACAGTGTCGAAATGTAGCATGGCTTTAAATTATTTCACAAGTGAACCGCGTCATGCGCTTCAGGTATCCATTACTAGAGATAAATATGCAGGAATACGCAAAAAACATGAAAAATACTGCGATGGAATTGAAACCACGATGATTACCGCAAATAAAAAGACGTTTCGAGAATGGTCAACAACCACAATGGTATTTTCTTGACAAGAACCTTTATAAACAATTATCCTTCATCTTATAGCATATGGAGTGAATGAAGACAGGCGAGTTTTAGAAATAAACTTTTGCTAAACATGAAAATACAATACAAATGTCCTTTTCAATCAAAACAAAATTCAACGAACTTAAGCTGTTCTTAGAAGAATTTTGAGAATATGTTATTCGTTCTATTACGCAAATGTGTACATCAGACATTGATAACTTCAATCGATATTCATAAGTAACACAGGTAAATATACGGTTTATACGAAATTTAAGAATTTATATCAAAAAAGAGGAATCAGACTCAAATACTTGCTGTTAATTGGAAGTCTGATCGCCTTGACCAACTTAACAAGTTTCTAATTCATAATTACAAATCATTTCCAGATATGCACAAATAAATAATAATGAGTCCTAGAAAAGAAGATTAACAAGGAAATTTAGCGATCTTAAATATGCAGGTAAACATAATTTGTGGTAAAATCAGTGTAATAACACGCAGCCTGTCTCACATCAATCTACTTTGAATTAATCAGTGTCGTTTTACTTTACTGAAGTAAATAAAGAAAATTATCGCTTTAGTTTAAAGTAATACCATAAGGCCCAAACGTACCACAATGTGAGGAAGGACAAAACATTTCTAAACGAAGCATTTTTTACCTATCATCACTTTAAAAGGACACTCTGCATTTACATAAGTATTACATTACGCTCATGTGTAAATTTACGCTTTATTTGCTAATATATTAAACTGCAAGATTGAAGTAAGGACACAAAGTCGAGGAGTTTTTAGTTGTCCAGAATGAAATGACCGTTGCAACCAGGTAATCATAGCAAATTGCAGCGTATAGATTAAAACAATAAAGGAAACCGAGCACCAAGGATTTCAGTATTCTAAATACGTATGACTGGAAACAGTAATTGCATATACCATTGAAAGAGTAGATGTTACATAACCAACCAGTACTAAGAAGTAGTATAGAGCAATTACGTTGGGGTCCTTCCGACCCTACAACCACCAACCCCTTCGTTGAACAATCCTCGTGTAATTAGAACAACCTCATCGCTTCTTTAACACATCGTACTCCATCCATTTATCTGCCGATACGGACTAGTTTATCACCACCGCGGGAGAAATTGCGGTCACAAGATCGGCCGAAGCCCAGTAACCCCGACCCTTGAAGAACGATTCCAGCACGCTCAACCGTGAAAAGTTCGCCGTCCATGCACGACCGTGAACGGGATCACTTCCTCACGCGCTCGGCTGTGATTCCCGTCGTACGGGAGCGTTTAATGGGGAGAAACCCGATTTGGGAGGGACGAGAATCGAACAAGGAAACCCGATTCAGGAAGAAGAGAGAGAGTTGCGGCGCTCGAGGAACTGGTAGGAATTTCACGAGTCACGTAACTGGGGAAAAGTTACGCGATGAGCGTTTTCGAAAAATTCCGGTCGCTCTTGAAAGAAAGTTGAGCTATTAAATGGGTGAATGGGATGAGATTGAACTACGAAGACCTTGGAACCAGTTCCGTCTGCTTGCGACGATAAGATATTGGTTCACTTTGCTACACACACGATAACGAACTGTCTATGATAGTGGTATACATTTATATATTGGGTATCTAGACGTCCCGGTTACTCCAGGATTTGTCCCGGATTTTAATCGTATTTTGGGACTCTCAAATATTTTGGAATTCCTTAAAATATCAGTTTCTACGAGTTAACTGATGTACTTTTATCAATGAACTGCGGGTCCATCGATAAACGTGATTAGTGGGCTACCAATCCACAAATCAAAGTTTTACAACCGAAAACCTGTCTTGTATTTTGGGATCATGCCCTATTAATACAGTACTTAAAAAATAATGTTATCTCCAAAATGTTTTGCAAAAGTAATAGTACGTATTCTATTTACTCAAAGGCATCGAAACGTTTAATTAATGCGCGGGCTAGAATCGTTCATTTATTGAATAAGAATTTGAATTTACTACATCATTCGCCTTTTAAAAATATTCTACTGCCTATCATTATCTATAAACCTTGTCTGTATCAATGTACCAAGCCGGTATCTATAAAGCTATCCTGTACCTATAGATCTACCATGTACCTATAAAGCTATCCTGTACCTATAGATCTACCATGTACCTATAAAACTATCCTGTACCTATAGATCTACCATGTACCTATAGATCTACCCTGTATCTATAGAGCTACCCTGTGCCAATAAAGCTATCCTAGGTTATACAAGAAGAGAAGAATAGTGACTTGGCTGGGACTCGAACCCAGGTCTCCCACTTCCCGGGCAGGTGCTCTTACCAACTAAACTACCGAGCCACGTGGGAGACCTAGGTTCGAGTCCCAGCATAGTCACTAATTTTCTCTTCTTTCATAACCTTGGGTTAAGTTCCACGCTTTCCTGTGCTAAGTCAAACTTCATTTCCATAATTTCTATCCTGTACCTACAAACTTAGCCTGTACCCTGTCTACCTTGGGGAAGAGAAACATTCCAAATTTTACAGAAAGGAGGGGAAGGAGCATGAAAATTTTAAAACCAACGTTTATGAGAAATAGAACATTCCGTAATAGAATGGATAGGGTAATCCCGCAATTTATCT
Organism: Sympetrum striolatum; assembly: GCA_947579665.1. Taxonomy (NCBI): domain Eukaryota; kingdom Metazoa; phylum Arthropoda; class Insecta; order Odonata; family Libellulidae; genus Sympetrum; species Sympetrum striolatum. The sequence goes on from OX388348.1 coordinate 69,615,397, forward strand.
TGCCACATTTCATTTCTATGTTTGCAAACGTTTGCACAGTTCGCCTGAAAATGGAAGTGCGTTGGCAACGCTGTGCCATTCTGTGCGCGTTACATCCGGAATTGGAGATGCATGCTCAGGCAGACTGTAAATGAGGTAGAAATTATTTCGCCCTTCCTCGCGGGCTTAAAACTGAAATCGACTGTGTAAACACGAGCGAAGACTGGCATCGCGAGATCCCAACCCAATGCTAACATTTGAAAAGCTTCGGGACAGCATTAATGAAATCCAAAGATGGGATATTGCGCTATTTACCTGGCATTTTACATGGAGTTATGATTCATCCTTGAGTTCTCTAGGCAACAGTGTTTGTCTACGTTGTTCATCTACAGTATATAACTTACGCGGAATAAGACAATTTTCCACGTAGTGAAAGTAAAATAATTACACTTAACTCTAATAGCTACAAAATGAGCTTGAAAGATATGTTATAGCTTTACGTTAACTTTATTCATGAAATGAGTACATTAACCAGACATATAATAACTACATCGCTTTCTTTAACTTTCACCTGAAACCATTTTCCCACAATCGTAGAAAAAAATAGTTCGAAAAAGGATGTTAATATTATAATAATAATTTCATCTTTATTGATTGGGCATATTTTAAGTCAAGGGTGACCGCTATTACAATAAACCTATTTTGTAACATTCATACATACAAACCAATATAATAATAATTTCGTCGATATTTATAAAGCGTATTTTCTTCAATGGTGACCATTAAAATAAAATCATTTTTTATATTATTTTTATTTAAATACATCCAAACTGCCATGCCTTAAGCAGGAATCGAACCCGGGACATCAGCGCCAACGGCCGACAAATACACCTCCAATATGATACATTCAAGTTCATTTAAGAAAGAACTTGTTAGTGAAGATTCCAGTTATAAATGTCAAATTTTTATAGAATACATCGCAAGCTTCACTAACCTATAAAACGCATGCACTGCTTTGCATTTTGCCACACCGTTAAACTCGACCCCGTTGAAGTTCGAACGAAGGCTACGTTATTGTTAATCCTTGAATTCCAAGCGACGAATGTCAAAGAAATTATTGCGAAAGTCCCATCTCCAAATTTGGAAATACAGGAAGTGGTGATCTACCGGGAGACTGTAATCAGTAAACACAGCTAAATGAAAAACGAAAAAAATACCAAACAATCCAGTTGAAATAATTTAAATCGAGGTTGGCGGCCTGGAATCTATTACGGTTTTCCTGAAAGTCATCTAATTTTCCGATTAGATTGATTAGAAACCACGGTAACCAATGCAAAAACAAGGCAACGGCTGTACGTGAAAGATCCAGCGTCCTGTACGAGGTCGCCGATGAAGTATCGGATCCTTGGAACTTATTAAACGCCGCGGGAAACGCTAAATTTCGAGAGAAGCTTAAAGGGGAAATTCGCAGACCATATTTGCACTGAAGGACATCTCTGGCAGGTATTAACATCCGAGCAATAAGCTGTCAGCGACAAAGGTCGCGCAATTCAGAAAAATACACATATTATGCATTAATCATGCCACATTTGGAAAAAGGCATTCCAGTGAGAAACGGAAAAAGACAAAACTTTTCCGAACCGTATTAAGTTTAGAACGCTCCTCTGTTTTAGATATATGGAACTATTCTGGGATTAACATCCAGGTCACAGCGTGGTGGCAACAATTTCCCCTATGTTGACTTGAAAATGACTAGGAAATGAGCTACTTCAATACATAAGCTTATATTGCAACCCATCGATAGTATGGTCTCTAAAATAAACATTACTTAGTACGATGACTATATTTTCTTGGTAAATAAATGACAAATGCGAAATGAAATTGTATGAGTAAAGAGCTAGTAAGAGCATGATCTTTTGATTTATAAGAATGATCCAATCATTTAAGGTTTCGCAAGGCATTGTATTATAAATACGAATATATTTTTGTAAAGAGTTTCTTTAATTCATTCATATAAAAAACTCTTCAAATATCACACATATAAGTCAATATGAGTTAAGAATAAATAAGGATATGGTATAGATGGGTTATTACCGGAATAAGGAATATATATTTGAGAAGTTATTATATTATGATTATGTTTTTGTCGTTCGTTTAATCATGAAGTTCTTAAAATTACACACTTCAACAAAGATAAAACGTTGAAATATAGGTATTACTGCCCTATAGAGTATATGATCATTATAGGCGCGGGTAAACATTTGATTTTCTCCTTCCCTCTCATAAAGGAATCATACCACGAAGTCTTGCCTGACGTAATGCTCGTAGAAAGTATATAAACACTAGCAACTAGTTTTGCCGAGTCATCAACACTTTCAAATCTTAAAATAAACTATATTAAAACGGAAATACAATTGAACTTACAATATTTTTTAATTAAATTATTAGTTAAAGTAAATATTATCCTAATTTCCGAATTAATACATTTTATTATATGGATTTAAAATGACATCAACTTTACTAACTTAATTAAACGAATTAGTCCAACGATTTGACTAAATCGGCCCCACTTTATTTATATGCATATTACTATTGAATAATATTGGATATAATTTCGACTATTGTAATGATTTTCCTGTGAGTTCTGCCTCTTCAAACAAGATCCTCAAGGCAGAACAAAACTAATGGAACAGTGGGAGTGACGTCGATAAATCAACTGCACCTCGAACTTGTGAGTTTGTCCCCACGGATCGCATTGAAATCCCGAAGGACGAACAGTATAAAAAGCGGCTTCATAAACATAGATAGATGTGTTCATTAACAATAACATACTTATCGCGAATTCCTTCATCGTTACAGCATTACTCCAGGACGAAGTCTCACCAAAGAAGATACCCATCTACGTCATCCCATAGTTCTTGTGATGCGGTGATATAAAAAGTCGAATTTTGAAAAACGAGGCATGGGTACGGACTTAGCTGCACGTAATTTCGAGTCCAACAGTTGAGATAAATGCGGAGTAGGTAAAGGAAGTATCAAATTTTATTTTCGTGACGTAAAAGAAGCTCTGTAATGTCTGGCATAATTCGAAATGCCTTCTCATCGTGAGCAATGAATAATTTTACTTCTTTGCAGTAGGATCTATTTCAAGGTGGAATGTTTGAGCTTTCTAATTTATTTAATCATGAACTACGCTGATTTGTAGAGATGGATCACTAATACCAAATGATTACGGAATCACTCTATTATAAACATTAAGTAATAAGGCATAAACTAGTAAAAGAAGGATAAATCATGACTTAATTTGCGTTAATAAACAATAATAGACTAAGTACGAAATTTAAATAAAATATGAATAAGCTTCATCAAATATCACCGGAGTTTTTAAGATAAATAACATAATAACCTCACAAAATAAATATATGTAATTGAATACAAGAAAAGAAAATCACCGGTGATTCAAATGCACTAAGAAGATAATTTACCGGTAACTTTATATTAGAAACGAATTTACCGGTAGCAACACCTCCACGGAAGACCAAGACTAGTCTATAATACATATGCTTATTATTAGCTACACCTTATCCTCCTATACATGGTATATGGATTGGTAATAACTTGACATTTCCCAAATTATCACCACCTTATCTTATCAAGCCAGACATTCTCGGACAAGATAATAGCACATAATCGACAACAAAGTGTTTCACATTTCGAGAGAATTTAAGGCAGCCATAACCATAACAAAAACATCGTTAAGGATACAGATAGGGTCCTTCTGTAAAGGAAATAAAACAATATTCGAGTGAAAGCTATACCAGATAGATAAATAATCTCTTCGCATTACTAATTTCGAGTTCCTACCGACAAATGGAACGTAGGGCAAAATTAGACTTTAACCTTTGGAAAAAAAATTGATCGGAGTTCAATATTTTTATTTACATTCCAAAGTATAAATAAGGCTGAATTTCGCATTCGTACAGAAATACGATCGAGGCAAAGTTTACCAATAGGTTTACAGTTGAAGTACAAACGATCACTACCACTGTTTTCGAAAGCGATCCATTCCTGCTACGCAACGAATTAGTCCAACGATTAACTCTAACGTCACTCAGGAATTTGCAATCGAAATTCCCTTTCTCCGGATGCAGTTTTATACTATTTCCCCGGGAATGATCGGGATAATTCTTCAAAACAACAGAGAAACCCGCACGTGATTGCAGAAATCGTTCGCCGAGAAGTTTCCTCGGAAATCCCAATAAAAACTCTGAGGAATAGAGACATAATTCGTGGAATAGAAGGGGGAAAACTCTCTATCGAGAGTTAGTCACCCTGTCTCTATGTGAGAAACGTTTCCGATGGAAGCTAAAGTATATATACTACTATCAATAAAAGTCGTATACACTCAGGATTGTTCAGTAGCTTTATTATGTGTAATTACTGACTTTTACTTCGTACACAATAACCGCGCAGCATCTCCACAATCGTAATTATTTCATTACTGTTTATTGTTCTACAACTCTTTTTTTTTATCATCAATCAATCCGTCCTCAGTGACTTGCCACATCTTACTCCATCATCTTATATTGCCATTGCATTAAAGTAGTTTTTTAATTACTGAATATTCCAAGGTGTAACATTAGATTAATAACTGAAGGTCTGCTCTAACCTTCACATATATCCCTTCGTTTTTAGAAATTACAATTTTTTTAATAAAATCCAGACTTGACCTATAAGTAGTAATAAGAAGAGCTTCTGATTTTGCACTTTTTTGCAACCAGAAACGATAAAGATATTTGTAAATTGAGACAAGTATTTACATCATTAAAACGCTCATAGGATGACGTGGAATGATTGCATTTATGATATTGTTAATGGTATTCACATCAAACTTTACGTTGATCATTATTTATATTAATGCTGACACCACAGCTATGAAAGGTAGCGCTTTTTCAGAGCAAATTTATTGTAATGAAACAAATATTACCGAATGGAAATTACATGAAACGTTATGAAGCTACATTATGATGCATTTACGTGTATAACTATGTATTTTTCCCCTGTCTCTTTTGCATAATTTTTATCTATTCTCTGCTTGTCTTTCACAAATCTTTTTATTCTCATTATTCACAATATATAGTTTTCTATCTGCACGTTTCGCAGATTTTTCACACTCCCCTTACTGCGAGCGTTTTCCTGCAGTGGACATTTTTTCCTGAGCCCTCAGCTAAGGTTTTTTTTTAAATCCACGTACTAGTTTTCTTCGTGTACTTTTGCAAACTATCTCTTTCTTTCTGTTTCGCATATGAAGATGGGTTAGATGTAAGAAGAGACTTCCTAGTATCAATCTCGCCCCTATTAAAGGCCATTTATTATTATTATTATGTATATATATGACTAATAATTAAAACGAATTTTTCGGAAACTTTTCGGAGAAAATTTTTAAACATTTAGTACTACTTAAATAGTGTGTATATTACACCAAAAGCAAATATATACCGCATCTTTTTCATGAAAATCTAAGTATTTGGAGTCGCGATTCCGATGAAATAATTCCAACACGTAATAAACAAGTAATGCGTAAGAAAATGTTCTAAAACGACGTTCACTCAGAGAGTTCTAAAGCACTAACATTTCCTCAATAAAGTCGTTTCTCCACGCGGGAACTTCCAGCAGTGCAATTTACATTAATATTTATACATCACTTTTAAGGTACGGATTACGGTACATATTTTATACAGCGAGTGAAAGGAGAAAATACCAATTAAAACTTCTGTTGCTAGGTACGGTTAATCAGCCTTGGATACCTGCATCGACTCCCGTTCTCATCACTGACTCAGTGCATTTGTCACTCATAACTTAATCTTTTGTTTGCCGTCGAAAAAACTGCAAGATCAGTCCGAAGCTGTAGCAAAAAATGAATGTGCATTCCACATAATGATGACGGCTGACTCTTAAATACATTAACTGCACGTTCTCAGGTGACGAAAAATGCTGAAATATTGGTTGTGATTCTAAAGAAAGAATAAAAACTTGACAACGATTCGAAGTCGATTTATCATCAGAAAATTCTTTCATTGGCAGGGAAACCTCGATAAATCAACGGCACGTCAAAGGCAAAACCGAAATCGATTATGGTAATGAGATAGGATGTCGTAGCTATTAATGAATCAGGAGGGGAAAAGTGGCCTAAAACGAAATATCAACGCGAAAATGGTTCTTGCTGATGGCGCCGAAGAAATCAATTGGTTATTTTTTTCCAAGTCTGCAAATTTCAAAATTGCTAATGAGAAAAACTCAAGACTTCGATCATGGCAAAGATGGAATTAAATTTTCCGAGTTTAATGTATCATTTAATAAGATTAATGATTTGTATTCCTTCATATTTGGTCATAACAAAAAGGAAAAAAAAAATTGGATATGTAACCAAAATTTAGAGAGTTCAACTGGATTACTTTTGAACCCCCGTAATGTTATCAAGAGAAATACCGCGTGAAAATGGCCCTAACACAGACACATTCGTACCTAAAACTCACAAGAGCAAAGTTAAAAAGCGTCCGTTCATCGTTGCCAAGCCAAACACGCCAACTTCCTTGAACTTTTCGCGGGATTTCGCGATATAAACAAACAGTTGTCAAGGAAACGAGTGCCGCGGATTACGAATTCGATCGGATACGAAACCGCACGGAAAAAACCATTGCCAACTTCTCGCCCAAACCAGAATTTCGAGGCGACGAGAAAGGATAAACTTCTCTCAAGTGTTCCTACAGAAAGAAATAACAGTGACAAGGTGCGAGTCAATGCACTGAGGAAAGTGGCGCGAGATAAGAATTTGTGAGAGTATTCAGGAGCTCCTCAGGGCAGTGTTATCGGGCCGATATTGTTTCAAATCTACATAAAAGATTTCGAGACAATGTAAAGATTAATGCGAGGCTTTTCGCGGGAGACACACTAATAAACAGAGAAATTTAAAATGCGGAAGATACATACATATCACAGGACGACCGGGACGTTATTTCTATGTGTGAAGATTAGCAACTAGGCAACCCCGGCCACACTCCACTGGTGGCTAGCAGTGCATACATTTAAATCTAAATATTAATGTAAATGTGTATTCTATACTTATAATAAATCTATAATTAATTTGTTTAATTACATTGAAGGAACTTTCAAAATAATTGTTACATTCGTAATTTTAAGCGTCACTGAGTACTGAACAGTAATTTAAAACATTTCAGCCAGTCTGTGTTTTTGTTAGAAGATCACGCAGAAAATCCCAACGAATTTTGATGAAATTTGACAGGATGATGACGCACATGAGAGAGAGGGATGCAGGTTACTTCTTATGCAGATATAAAGAATTGGAATGTAAGGAAAGTTCAATCTGCGCAAAGACTACGCACCAGCGTCGCAATGAAAATGCAAAGCGCAAAGCGTAATCATTCTGGTTATCGTCGATAAAACGCCGCGTCACTCCCGTAGTAACCATTATGGTTAGTGGAACAAGCACCAGGAACTATCGTGTTACTTGGGAAGCATGCCGAGGGGCAGAGTTGGAGGCCGCTTTTTCCTTTCAAAACAAAGCCGAAGGACGCGGTCTCGACGTATGGATGAAAACGAGGAAGTCCACGAGACTTATCCACTGAAGACATAGCGGCGGCATAACAACACGGTTCATTCTCTAATGTTTGGCAAAGGAGGCAGGAATGTCTACGGGCCAAATCGGGTCCAATGAAGAATCCTCTTGCCGACTATTTATTCCGCTGCATGTTTAAACATTGAAAGCTCAATAAAGTAGATACTTAAATAGACAGTGATGGAATAAAGAAATAAACAACAATAAAACGTATTTATGGCCAAATGAAAATTAAATTTTACTCGAGGGGCAAAGCTGAGACTTATTAGCCTAATCTTACACCTAACCCTTTGTGATTCAAGATTTAAAAAAAGGAGAGCCGTAATTATTACTTAAGTTAGAGATAAAGTGAGAAAAGAGGGATATATATTTTTAATTTTTGTATCAATTGCATAAGAATAAAGGGGAAAGCAAAACTTAACAAGACCGGGACTTTATCTTTATGAACTTTTAATCGTTTTTCTTATTCGGCCAATACTATCTTAGTTCGGCAGAGTAATTCAATTTAAACGATAAATTATAATAGATTATTTATTTCTTCCGTTTAAATAATCAAAATTATGAATAGAAAATAATGCCAAACTTTCGTAAAAGGGACACGCAAATTTTTTCTCGGGTTTGGAGGAGTTGAAATAATACCAAAATCCTACTTAAAATTCCGAAGTAAAAAAAAGCAGTTCTTCGAAATCAATCAGCATTTACAGTGACTTTGACATAAAGATCAAATTCCAAGATACAACCAAATATTTAAGATATCGATTGTCGTATTATGTTCATAATAATCACAAACAATTTATTTATAAAAAGAATTACATAATGCCCGTTGACTCAGCGATTAAGGGTGCTACTCACAAAATTATGCAAATACGTGCTTAATTGTATGGAACTCACAAAATAAATAGGAAGGAAGATTATGAGAAACTAAATTTAAGACATTCACGATGCACAATCTTGTATAGCAACAACCCTAACTGATCTCGCTAATCAAAAGTCCGAGTATTTTGCATAAAATACATTAACAGAGAAATATCCGCTAAAGATATTTACTTACAAAATTAGTACATTACTACTTAAATTACTTCCTTGTGATTTCCAAGAAGTCGTTTCGACATGCTTACAACGCATATCTGAAGAGACCTTAAAATTTTTCGAATTTCAAAACAAAATATGGAAATAATCTCGAAAGGAAAGGAAAAGAATGCTTTTTTGCTATTCCTGTCACATGTGGTCAACCGCCGAAATCAAGATGCAGTTTGCGGTCTGCGGAAAATTCTTCCCTCGCGAGCAAAACAAGATGTTCCTTTCCGCCTTCTCTAAAAGAAAATGATATTCATCCGAGCATCAGTGATCCATATGCTTGAAATTGACGTCAGGACTACACGTACGACATTGCATTTTATTTCCCACAATAAGGATGATTAAAATGGATGTCTTCGATTTCTAAAATTCTGAGAAAATACTGCTCTAAACATTGGTTTATTAAAACGGATTTGGGGAAATGAACCTTCCTAATTTTCCAAAACTGTGCTTTGTGAACCTTTTATTTTCGAAAGAAAAATATTTCGTCTTCGAAACAGCACCTTCCTGTTTGTTTTACTATCTAACCCACTTATTTTATTTCATACTACGTCACATAAGTCCTAAAGTCCCCAATCATTTGCTTTCCTTTTTCCTTAAGGTCCACGTTTCACACCCATAAAGAAGAATACAAAGGTTTTTTTTACCAATTTTGTTTCCTTTACCGAAACCTAGAGTTATCAATTCCCTTCACGAATGTTTCCTCGGCCAAAGCCATACTTTATGAACCTCATCTTTGCATGTTCCATCGCAATAAAGAACACTGCCCAAGAGAGAGAATTTATTCACCTGCTCTAATTTTCCCTATCCACTCTGATCGCATTCTTTTCTTAATTAAACCTTATCTATTTAGTTTTCCGTGCTCAACATCCACCAGTTCCAGGTTATAACACCAAGTATTAGTTCTTGACTACGAGATATTCATTTTTGAACGAGTTATTTGGTTGTATTCTTTGTGGTTTTTGTATATTCATACCCATAAGGACTACGACCTGGTGGAGTCAGTTTATAACAGCAAGTATTAATTCTTGACAACGAGATATTGATTTTTTTAACGAATTATTAGGTTGTATTCTTCGCGGTTTTTATACATCCATAACAATATGAACTACAACCGGGTAAATTTAATAATAACAAACGGAGCATTATAAAAGCTACCCATTCAACGCAGAGTTTCCGCAATTCAAGGAATGCGGTAGAGACGGTCGGAAATCCATCCAAACTTCCCCGAGACGCAAAGTCAAATAAAATATAAGGGTGCGAAATAAAGGAGATGAAGCATTGGGAGAGAGAGGGGAGAAGATGGAGTGGAGGGGTAAAGGGCCCTGAAGATTCGGAGAGAAGATGGAGAGCCAATACCGACCTTCGAGTTCCGAACTATCGCCTCGGAAATTTGTTCCAGAACTTCGCAGAGGAATCATTTACGAGGGGGAAAACATCGTTCGAGTGATGCTCGCTTGTTTTATTACCTGCGCGAAAACCAGGTTAGCAGAACTCTAGGTATGTTTCTCCCGATGGTTCGTCCAAGATACCCGAGGACGTTCCACCCTGAGGAGTCAACCCGGAGACAATGATTCCACAGTGAGTAAGGTCCCATCACCGTTACTTTTATCTTTAAAGGTCATTCTCACTTTGGGTAGGATTTGCACCTCCGTCCGTTATAACGAAGCCTATTAGCACTTTAACCATTCAGCTTAAGAAAAAAACATTAGCAACTTCAACAAAAGAATTTGAATGACCAGTATCGTTAACGAATTGACATCTTCCTGCACAGACAAGTCAACTCGTTGTCGAAATCGGCCATTAAAAGTATGTTGCGGAAAGGTTTTTCCCTTTAAGATGTGAGCAATTAAATTTCATGAGATCATGAATTAATCCTTAACAATTTCAATTATACCATTGCCATTGTTTGCAAGCATAGCAAAAACCTACACACATGCCCATGTTTTCTCCATTACTTCCTTTTCAGACCCTAAATCTGCAAACTTAAGAGGCGGAATAAGCAAGCCTATCCCTGAAGCAATCTAAAAATAATTAAGGAGCCAAAAATACATCATGACGCTTACGGTAATACAAAATTAACAGCTTATCTTACTAAAAGTTGCATTTAAGTAGTGAAAATAAAATCTCTCTACACTTCCACATAATTATTAACGACCATAAATATTTTCCATTATTCTCAAGACCAATCCCTAAAAGTTTTTCCGAATCAATTTTCCTTTAATTAGGATTGAATCAAATTCTCTTCAAACTGAAATAAAGGCTACATTACGTATAAAAATTATGACGTCTAAATTCCAATAAATATCAGCTGGGAAGTAATCGTTTAGACGGATAGCTACTTCTGACCGTCTTTTTCTGTGAAGCCACAGAGAAGCCAAGATTTTTGAGAATGCTAAGGTTAATGCACTGACTGAGGTCCCTGAAGCCTACGCGCTGAGTATACAAATATAAATACCTAAATATACAAGTGTCATGAGCGGTACGTACCACGGGGTTGAATCAGGCAGTAGAAAATGGGATGGGATAACTCACCTAAAAAAGAAAAGAAAAAACAATTAGTTTATGACACAAATCGAATTCGACACAAAGATATTTAATAAAATACATCGAATTTTTATTGTTGCCACACTTTATTTAATCAGAACATTTTTATGAAAAATCGATAAATCAATGAGTTTACACACAATTACCAAGGTTACTCAAATGAGGCAGCGACAACAAATTAAAAATTACATAAATAAGAATATAACATGATTAAAACCCTTGAAATAACTCCATAACTTCATCGAAAAGTAGTCACCGAAACTATTAAATTGTAAGGTAAAACTTCCACGAAACAATCCGATCGATTTTTACGACTCAAAATGCTCCGTAGACAATGGTGCTTCTGATGTGCAAAAAGTATTCAGATAAAACATAAAAGAGATAAAAAAACTATCTCTTCCACAGCTTCCAATCAAGACGCTCCCAATCAGCCTTGATGGACCAATAACACTAACGAGATAAAAATCAAAGGAGGAAAAAGGAAGGAGCGAGCACGAGGTCATTTCATTCACTTATATTGACGGATGATGGACCTAATTTTCGGTCGCCTCGAGGCGTCATTATATAACGAAAATGACATCATGAACTCCGCGCCAAAATTGTAGTAATCGCGCCAATTACAGAAAACATTTCGCTCGAGAAAAACGTAATAACCAAGCCATTACCTACTCGTGTTTCAAAATAAATGGTAGGCACCATCGCTTGTTTCATCTTGGATTCTACTCATTCTAAGACTGAGAAAGGTATACCCACTTTATGAGCTACTGAGGAAGTTGCTTATCTCTTAGAGATTATCTTTGTTGCTTAGTTTTATTATCTTAGTTTAGTTTATCTTAGTTTTAATATCTTAGTTTATTATCTTCGTTGCTTATCCCTTTGAGGGTCTCTGTTAAACTTTTACGGCTTAGTTTAATCATTCCTGCCCCGTAGTTTTATGCCTGGCAAATTATCACATAGCGGTGAAAAAGTTCGCATTGCAGAGCGTATCAAGCGTTTTTCTGCCTATAGCATTCAATTTGCTAGCGGCAGGAGTATTTATATAATTAGGTGCATTAGACGCTAAAGTAAGGTTAAAGTTATATGGGAAGCCTCAGTAAGACCGCTAAGGATAATATCTCAAAATAAAATTATTTTTCAAATTTTTATAGACATACGGATCACTCCCGTCCACTTTCTAATCCATAGAATGAATTTGTATATGATGAGTGATTCTACAGAATGTATCTACTTATAGAATACGTACAAATTTTAAATCCACCGAGGTATTACAATACATAGAAAAAATTAAAAATATGAATATTTATCCACAAAATTTATTATTGCTGCACGTGAACAACATTTATTATCAATCATTTTAATAGGCTGAATTACAATTCATTTTATAATACAATGAAAAGTAATACTAAAAGTATAACTTTATATTTCCTTGCCCCGATAAGCTTTGCACCTATTTATGCATATTGTATAACAAAATGGACATATTTTATTTTGATGATTCTAATTAATAATAATAAAAGTACTTTATTTGGGCGAGATTGAGACTAGGAGGTCTCTTCTTACATTCAACCCTTCGTCGTATGAGAAATGAATGGAAATAGATTGCTTGCAAAAGTATGTACAAAGAAGAAAACTACTATGCGGTTTAAAAAACCTAAGCTAATAGCTTAGGAAAAATTCCACCGCAGAAAAACACTCACTAGAAGGGGAGAGTGAAAAACCGGCGAAGCCTACAGATAGATAGCTAAATTTGATGATGAAAGTAGGTTAAAAAAGTTATAAAAGACAAGAAGAAAAATTGATAGAGGTAAACAAAAAACAATGAACAAGTGACGACATATTTACATAAAAATCAGTATCTCACAAATTTTTATCACTAGTAGTATCTAACAACTCTCATTAGTATTCTCAATAGTATCTCACAAATCCTAATTGGGGTCCTCCATCTAATCTTTACGCTTCATCCCCCTGGTAGCCTTAGGGACCAAATTCACCCCCGGTCCGCGGGGAAAAAAAAAGTTCCACAGGGCCTAGTTTTTGGACCACTTATGTTATTCACCACAAAAATGGGTCGTTGCGGACTAAAAACGCGGTGAAGCGTTCTGCCATTTCAGCTAAGTTCCGAGACTATCTAATCTTCCGAAATAATTACGCCTTCCCACCCACATTGGCGGAATAGGGAAACCCTTGGAAAACCCCCGTTTCATCCAACCAAACGGTAGCCCATCCCGGAAACCCCAAAAAATCCCATGACTAGTAGACCCTCTTCGGAACATGCAGCGCATGACGCAAGCTCCACCCGATGTTTACGAGTCTAAATGGCGGAAGAAATTAGCGATATCATGCGACTTTGGAGGCCGTAAACGAGACTTATGATTCATAAAAATTTGAGGAGGAAGGGGGCTTTCCTATCTTTTTGGTCTTTTCTTCGCCGCCTTTTTCTCCGTCTGCGGCAGCTAAACGAATCGTCCTTGGGCCTTAATCCCCTCGAGATGGACACGGAGCTAATAACTCACTTGTCGCTCGTTACTAACGAGATTTGTACTGCAGCGAGCCTTTTTTCCTCTCGCGGATAATTAATGCGATTAAAATTTCCGCTCGGAAACAATAGGAAGTGCCCGCTGGAAGTGGTGCGTATTTGTGGTTAAAAAGAGGCGCTTTTAAGAAAGCTGACGATAAGATTAAAACATACTTTAACTAACTTAGGGTAAGCTAATAAGGCTCGCACCTCATAAAAACCTCAGAGATGAAAGAATATTAAAAAACGGACATTCCGCTTGCAGCATGACTCTAACCATCAACTATCTCGCAGAGTACGCGATTTCCGAGAGAGTTCAAAGGCAAAAAGAGTGATTCGTCCTCAGCCAAGGATCTTTGTGAGAGGCTACAAAAAGTTGGGAAACGTTTGAGGATAAAATTGATAAGCTCAAGAGAGACTTCACGGAATTTCATCGCATAAATCTTAAGAAAACTTCAATTTCCGCAATATATATGTTACACCCCAAACGTGTAATTGCCCATTTCACGAAATGGGCAAAAGTTGCCCATTTCATGAATTGGGCAACGCGTCGACCCATTTCATGAAATGGGCAATTACACGTTTGGGATGTAACTTATATATAATATTATTAATTTAAAAATCTATAGTGGAAATTACCTATTAATTACACATGAAAAATCTATTGGAGAAATTATTGTAATACTTTATTTAAGATGCACATATTACGACATTTATAAAACTAAACTTTACTAGGGTTCTCCATTAATAACACATAATTGAAACTGATTACCTAATTCCTATCAGAAATTTTATTGAACGACCTCAGTTTTCAGACTGAGAAATGTCATCGGGTGGTATGAATACTGCATATTAAGATTCATCAGAGTAATTTCGAACGTGCGTACTTAAGTATTTGTACTTGAAGAAAGAAATTGATAATCCTTGTATTTGCCATTCATTATTAAATTCCAACAAAATAAATATATATTTTGTGCAAAAATTGCATCTTCAATACAAAGTAAATTGTACTAATTCATTATTAGCATCATTCCATACTGAAACTAATTTGATATGGAACACACACGTCATTAATACATACAATTGAACACATCTCATCTGCCGTTAACTGTCTCTGAATGTTTCATTATTTTTTTATCACACTCTCATGGCAGTTAAAAGCACCATTATGAAGTATTCAAGATCCTGAAACCGATCCTGAGACAAAATTCCCTGCTGGAATAATATCAATTATTCTTTTGATAATTTCATTGTTTTGTACAGACGACAATAAAAAAAATCGTTATAGATATTAGTTTAAAAGGAACCACATTTCTTTTCTACATCCAGTTTTCCGTTTTTGAAACTTCGTTTACAGCAGAAGCGATAGCTAACACCGACGAACAAACGAGGAGAGGTTTATAAATAAGTGATATTTTGATGAACCTACTTACGGAAATGAGTTGAGTCTTGATTTGGCCAGCCTTATTGTTTATCTCACAAATAACATGCAATAAAAGGCATTAAGACTTCCTTAAGAGCTTCATAGTGACAGAGTGCGATAAGGATGCTGCAATTTTTATAATCTTCGTCTGCACTACTTTCCAAAATTACAACAATCAACTAGGACTATAGACTATTTTCAGCTGCTCACAGTGGGGAGGAGGAAAGCTAGCCGTGATTATGCCACCAAATATGAAAGATAAGATGGGGCCGGATTCGGTCTAGATTGTGAAGTTGTGAAACTCTCGCTACTAACATCACAGTCAATTAACTTGGATTTAACAAGTTAGATAGTGAGTAAATCTTCGACAAAGACCTTTACGAATTCCAGTAATGTGAAAGCAAAAATAGCATCTGCAAATGGAAATATATTTTCATTCGTTTTTTAACGTTCGTTGGCATGAATACAGGTGAAACTATGGTTAGAGAATACTACATTAAAAGGAAAAATAGGAGCGATGCCTAAAACTCTCCATCAAAAGATTGATAAAAACAATAAAGTTTCCTTCTATGAATTAAAACAGCTTCCGAGTCCTTTTACGGAAAATCTTAATTGGAAAACTGCTTTAGGAAACTTAATCGGACATGGAGGAATATATTTACAACTGGTCGACACAAAAAACAATTTTCACAGCTTAATTGAAGTTTACGGTAATATTGCGTTGTTCTATTAGCAAGTGAAGTGAAGAGCTTAAGAGATTTTTAATTATAATAAGCAGCTATCTGCTAATAAGAAAA
The DNA here is from genome assembly GCA_947579665.1 of Sympetrum striolatum. Taxonomy (NCBI): domain Eukaryota; kingdom Metazoa; phylum Arthropoda; class Insecta; order Odonata; family Libellulidae; genus Sympetrum; species Sympetrum striolatum. The sequence continues at coordinate 69,631,371 of OX388348.1, forward strand.
TCAAAGACACATTTACAACAATAATTGGAAGAGGAAGTCGCCAAGTAATCTCATATATGTTTCAGTAATATAAGACACGCAAATGTCATTCAGAGCAACGGAAAATAAACATTTTTAGTTATTCTTAGCAAAACGATTGATGTACTACATGAATATGTCCAATGATGATGGCACAGAATGCCACATGGAAGGTCATATGAACTGCAGTGTACTTCGCGCGATTCAATTTAGCCATGATTTACAGCTGAAAAGGTTATATGATTTTAATAAATAGCGGATCGTGCTAAAACTATTTACCACGAGATATTTCAAAATCGAACTGATTCCAAATAGAGTATATTAGAAAGCCGCCGAAAGATCTTAACAACCCCCTGCCATACGCCTCTGGCGGCTCGCAGGGTATATATCTAAATCTAAAACCTTGAAATTAGATCCGATAAGGTTTGAATGAGCAACGATTATGAACAAGCGGCATCTAGAGAGAATGCTGAAGTAGCAATTAAGGACAAACGTTTAAAAATACTAACGAGTTGAAATAATGTAAGAAGTACCATATAATAATGGTAAAACACCGGGTCCTATTGTATTATGAACTAGATAAAACCTGGACGTGGCCTTAAAACTTTAAATAATTAGGTTTGGAGAACACTAACAGCTCTCGGCGTAATTTATGGAAATCTTCGTTTAAATTCATTAAAACAGCGAAATATTTGTAACTTTTATGATATATATTCTCGTTTTTCCATGAAACTGGTGCAGCAGAAATATATTCCAGACCATGCAATCCTTTAAAAAAATCCGTAATCAACAAATCCACGATGTTTCTACAGCTAGATCCAACCAAGTAAAGCATAGCAGACTGCGCAATATAATATGGTAAGGTATCACATTCAACTGCATTAAATATTACGCGACGAAAGGAAATACAATTGAGTTATTAGGGAATACAATCAAAGTATAAAAAATAGTTTCTTGGTGCACATCTCAAAGATGAAGGAACGTTTCCATCATTGACGAATAGGAAGTTTGAGAAGGATGATTCAATCGGAAAAATCAGCAGCTGAAGTACTTTTAACAAGACTATTCTTTCAATCATTGAGAATTTAAAAACATTCGAAGTAAGCTTTTAAATATAGGAAAGACGTTCTCGGTGACGCCAACACTGAGGAGGATTGATTTTAATCGGAAAATTAGCGTTCTGTAATCTATTCAACTATCGCCTTCCTTAATAGTAAGGAAAGTTACAGAGTGCGACGATTTTCATAGAAAATTATATTTTCTAATTATCCTCTTCCGTTTGTTTACTTTCCAGTTAAAATTTCCATCCTAATAGGCAATTGAAGTAATTTACATCTCGTAAAAGGTTCTTCTATTGAGCGTAATTAACTATAAATGTATAGGGGCCGGGTTCGAATCTCGGCAAGGTTACTTTTTTCAAGCCCGTTTTTCCTTGGGATTATTCCTAGGTGTACATACGCCATTGCGTGAAAAGTTACCAGAATACTTTTCTTTATAAATGTATAAATTCACATTTAGGTAATAATTAGTTCGAATATTTACGCATTTATGAAAGATGATGAAGATTACCTAATATATCTTATTAGCTTCTCTAATTGACTACGGAAAGAACGACCAGATGTCGATGCTTCTCGGATATTGATAAACTCAATAAGTTCTGGCTCCACTTGGTGGAAGCACATTTCCAGGATCAAATTATTTTTATTTCCACAAAGTAAAATAAAAACTATAAAACTGTTAGTGGAACTGGAAATGTACTGGTTTTATAGTTTTTTTATTTGTGAAAACAAAAGAAAATTAATCGGAAATCGAGTTTGTTCTTGACTGGAACTAAAATTTCATTCACTTCGCCCATAAGTTCTAAAGCGATGAATTCTTCGAAATCTTCCTTGTGTACTGTAAGCACATGCGTGTATAAAGTTACAAAAACGCCAGAATATTGAGACAGTAGCGAGAATGCTGTCAAGAAATCGACATTTGATGAAGGGTTATGCCAAGAAATGCGTAATACGGCGAAATTGATATCTTCCTCGAATCATGCGCTATTACTCTATTTCAACAATTAAGCCCGATCGATCGACGTAAACGAGGAGTCTTACACGTGGCTTCGATATTGCTACAAAGTATCCATCTCGCGGCGACACGTGGCAATGAGTAATCAAAGGCGATCTGTAATAAGCGAGAGGTCGGCAAAGGGGAGTCGCATAAGGCGATCACGTGCATTATTCATCAGGGGTTTGCATCCTCAGACAATGACTCGCCCTTGACAATGAAGCATTCGTGAATGAGAATTGATAAGCTTGTAGTAAAACGTCGAGCTTCCACCACGACCTTCGGGCGATGTCACATGCACGGCTGTCTGGGTGATGCAAAGGCGATGGGGATTTTCGCAAACCATCTCCGAAAATGTCAGTGCCAATATTTTACTATTGGCTCCCAAGGATCGATTCACGATGTAGAGGAATATTTTGATTATTTATGCATATTATAAACATTTTACTAAATAACCCATCAATGAAATCAAATTATTTAATTCATAATTGAGTATAAATTAATAAATCTAATATGTTCAAGCTCAACTTAGCGGAATGGTTTCATACTTAAGATATAAAATGTTGTGTACTAGCCAAATGTATTGCAAGAAAATTCATTTGAATTTGATTCATAATGTTGATAAATATGAATTTTATATTGTGTTAGTTCGTACTAAATTTTTACTTCATATTATGAATTATTATAATTTTTTGTAAATGCGATACCCTTGTTGGTAAAGCTCTCATAGGTAACTTTTAATAATATATTTATAATCTTTATGACTTATATTTATGACTAATTTTTATATTCTACGCTTATATTATTTTTCTTTATACTATAGTTTTTTATTACTTTACGTAAAGGTATGCAACATCGAAAAAAAAATCGTTCAATTCTATCTAACATAATATTTGTTTGCAAAATTTAAGAGGGCATATACCCAAAATAAAGTATATTATTATAAAAGAACTTACTAATTTCCACGAAAATATGGGGCAAATCCTATTCCTGTGGAAATTACCGAGTTCTTCTTTTATTTTATAAGTCAGTATAAATCTGATCTGCAAACAACTTTAAATGCGTGTTACAGTAACTGCTACGGACTAAACGTCACCGTGCGAGACGATTTCGCGATGAATTAATAATCGTTTCACACTAACCATACAGAGGACACAAATGTATCAATAAAAAATTAAGATTAAATCAGTCCAACAGGTGAAACTACACACACTTTGAGGAATGAAATTCATAAGAGCAATCGAGCCGAATCAGCCACGTAAAAATCATTATCGTCACTATTCTAGTGATTTCTTTGCTTTTGGGAATGACAGTCATCAACACAAGTGCAGGTTAACTTTGTAAACACTTCGCAACATTTAGAGGCACGCACGTTAAGTCGATCTCGAAGGTTCGTTTTCGACGAGAAACTTGCTTCGAATGAAAATTGCGTAGATCGAGAAAGGGGAAGGCTCGGAGACAAGACGCTTCGATCGGAAAGTAAAATGAACCCGAGAAAGGTCACGCGACAGAGGGTTATGCAATTAGCCACGCGCACGGGAGTTATCACACGCAAAACAATACAGACCTCGCTTACGTTGTAATAGAAATAAATAGAGATAATTCAATTCCATGCCAGCCATCGAAGATCAAACGGTAAGGATAATTACACGAGCTTTCAATGTACGCACGTGTTGATATTTTGTGAGTATATCTTCACGCATTGACTTGAGAATTATAATCACACACAGAAATTACTCTCCAAACTCGTACCATTTATCACTGTAGTCTATAATTATGTAGTTGTTAACCCGATTGTATTCAAAATTATTCTTTTGCGTTCGAAATCCTAAATAACTATAAATTAATTCAATCGCGTCGACATTCACTCAATAGAACTTCATCTTAAACACAATAGAAAAATAAATTATTACTTTATTTCACAATTTTTAAAATAGTGCCGGAACGGTTTCGACGTTGTAACGTCATCTTCAGGTGGGCTTTTTGTTTAAATTTGTGGAATAAAAAAGCAATAGTTTATTTTTATCTGAAGCGTTTAACTTTAATATTTATGAAAGCCCCAAAACTAAAACCAATACACTGACAGGAATCTTTATGTATTATAAAACTAATGAAAATCGTATATAAATAAAACGTATTTTGAATCTCACATTACATAATATTAATAACTTAAGATGTTTATTTTATTGGAAAAATCTCCAATCTTCTGATTAGTAATACTGTTTCAATGGGCAGAACATTTAGTGACCGATTAGAGAATAGCCAATAAACAAAAATATAAACTCTCAAAACATTTCTAAGGTAGAACTAAATATACGAAAATAAACAAATAAACTTCGATAACTTCATCTCATACTTGAATTGTGTTCCTTCTGTCTTAATTGAAAAAAATCTCATTGAAAAAAAAAATCATTAAATTTCACCTATTCTACAATACCGAGGAGTCATCAAGATCAGTGAGCAAACAACAGAGAGGAAAAAGAAGCATTAAAACATTGGAAAAGTATCCACCTCCGTGAATTTCAGTACAAGAACTGTGAAGCGAATGCAATACACAAGCGTAAACTTCCTCTAGCAACAAAGACAAACTTCAAAAAGGATCTCGGATCGCGACGGAAAGAAACACAAATTTTCCCCAACTTGACATCTAAATTCACAGACAGCGAGATAGGACGGATTGGAAACAATTACTTTTGGAGCTTAATCTCCAGAGAGATCGCTCTTTTCGCGAAAAAAACCCCTTTTAATAAAGCATAAATTCGAATAAGTGACAGACGCTGCGAATTCGTAATGAACATCAACCGTAAAACAGCGAGAAAAACAAAAAGAAAGGCGGAGAGAGCGGAGACTGTCACAGGTACACTTTGATATCTTGGAAGGACGAGGGGGGGGAGAGCCTTTTACGGGAATGAACCCTGGAATAAGGGTGGGGATGTGCGTGATATAAAAGATGGATCGAAGAAGGGTAAAAATAAACGGGGATGTATCCTGGTTTTAACGGGGAAAAATTTAAGGGCCGTGATTCGCGTGAAAAGGTTGCATCCGTCTCTGCGTTTTTGGAGGCGGATTTTAATTAAATATCGGGGATGAGGGAACATCTGAAGTGATAAGGAATAAGGGGCTCTTAAGGGAGGATATTTAAGGCGAAGTAGATAATAAAAATCTAAGGGAAAAAGACTAATATTACATATTTACAGAGCCTCTACTTGATTCTTCCGTCAAATACGACCAATATCAGTAGACGAAGTATCATAGTACGCTAATTTACAGGCACAAAATAATCTGAAATCACTGAAAACACCTTGTCCGTTTAATAAAATTAACTCGAATAATATTTCACTAATTTCCTGAACACACGTATTTCAAATTAAATAGGAATTCTTCTTACTTTGTATTTTACTAAGATCATTCAGCACTATCATAAGAATTTTGAGCAATATTCGTTGACGTAATATTATACATTTAGCCTCGTTTATATTTTTTAAAACTCTCTTAACTTAAATATGTAACTAAGTTCGTTGATGGTGTTTGTTGATGTTGACATGGTTGTCATGTGTTTGTTTAGATAGCAATAATATTGAGATTTTTGTTGTTATATAGAAAGAGAACGGAAATAGAGGCAATACGAGGTGATGTAAAGAGTTTATGTAATGTTTGGAGGTCCAGCAAGAGTCTCGCTATCTACGCTTAAGAATGTGTTTCCTTCGGGTGAGGTAGAATTTCTGTGTCTCGAGAAGGTTTATTGATTTTATCTTCAATTAAGGAAGAGGCGAGTAAACTGCAAAGTAAGGAGAATTCCTATTCAATTTGAAATACATGTGTTCAGGAAATTAGTTAAATTATTATTCGAGTTAATTTTATTAAACGCACATGGGGTTTTCAGATTAGTTTGTGCCTGTAAATTAGCGTGCTTTGTATTCCATAGTAAATTAGTGAAGTTTATAAAGTAATCTAGTTAACTGACTAGGCTGTGAAATACCAATGTTCTGTAGTCGTATGAGTTGAACTTCGAGACCTTTTTTGTTAGTTGCTCCATGTAGAGTAAGAAAACATCGCCACTTCTTCTGTTTACTAACTGGGGCTGAATAATAAAATAAATTGATAAATATGACTACTATGGAACTACTAACTACAGCCTATTACCAGATTAAAATATCGACCTAAGTCCTTCAAATATACCCCAAAAGCATAATGAAGACTCAAGAAAATTCAATTATTTTCGTCTACACATTATTACCTAAACCTTAAACACCTATAACGCTAGTTACGTAAAAGTACTAGTTGGTAAAATCTACGTCATGAAAACCTATCCCATAGAAATGTATTCGTGATAAACTCGCTCGGGTATTTCTTATCACATGGATTCTCCGAGACGAGCAATGTAGGAAGACGTTGCTTTCTTTTCCCTTTCCTTCGAGGCCATTGGAGCACCTGTCCCACCTGCTCTTTTAACACTCTCCCCCCTTCTCTCCATTAGACACGGATAGGTCTTTCTAACAAGGGAAAGTATCACAAGTCGGCCAAATATCGCGGACATTCTTAAAACTGAAAACTGTGTTGCGAGAGGTCCATTTGTCCTTAGGCCGCATGACGAGTAAATTAATCGTACACAATGAACTACATTGTGGAACTTATTGTATTATTCTTCTATCTGTTCTATTCTTCTATTATTGATGTATGCTATACTCCACGAAGTCAAGATCGAGCATATTAATTTGAATCCTTCGTAATTTGTGAACATATAATTCTGTAAAGACTAGGAAAAATGTAGAGGGCAATCGATCGCGGTTCACCAAATCCAGGAAGAAAAATCCGATGAAAATTTTACGCTAAGATTGATCATTAACGAATTCTACATAAATTATTTTACGCACAAAAAATTCCACATCCACCATTTATCGTTTGATACCTTTCGTTGATAGTACCAGCTGTTAACCTTATGATGACCTTCGTGGGCAGGAAATGATCGAGAGGTGGTAGAAAAATCGAAGTAGCAAAAAAAAGTTGAATGGAAAAAGACTTATAATACAACTTGATGAGATATCTTGCTGAATTTAGCGAGCTAGGTGGCAGAATGATTAGTGCACTAGGTTTCTAACACTGAGGTCCCGGGTTCGATTTCCGACGAACAGTTTGTATTGATGATCATTTAAATTACTAAAGCGAATAAAATTGGGGGTTCCGGTTTTCGTTAAAGAAATAAAAATACTAATTTAACATTAAAGATAATTTAGAAAACTACCCAAGTGATACAATAATAGTATAATTTAAATACTTAATAATAATTCAGATTTATAAATGTTTGAGAAAAGTTTTCGGGTAATTACTGTTTGGTATACCTAAACCTAGAACGAAAAAGTTTTATATTAATGGAAAAAACCGTAACACAGGAGAATTTTAACAACTCCACAATGGAATCCATTCTTTTAACACACCAGAAATTCCGTAGCTCAAGTCCCAAGAAAATATAAATCTCAAACAAGTCTCCGATTAATAACATCATTTACACTTCAGAAATGTTTCGACACGTTTTAAAACACTCCCCAACTACATACAGTACAAAAGGTTTAGGTTTTTAAATACAGGTAGGCATTCTTCCGATGACTAAGCCGAACAGGAGCTTTCTCCTTCGGTTCCACAAGAAAGTCTCACTCGAATGAATTTCTTCCCAGGAAGCGGGCTTCCGGCCCTAGCACAGCCGTGTAACTTCTACCTGAACACTTCGAGGATTTTGACCTGAAGCCTCATGCTACGGGCATACCGAGTCTTTGGAGATCGATAAAAATGCCTTAAACTAATCAAGAATAAGCTCTTACTGTTCTTGTTAAGAGAAGTAGTGTTAGTGCACGACAACAAATACCTAGGAGTCACGTTTAGCAGTAACTTATCTTCTAAAGAGCATATTCGAGATGCGATAGGAAAAGCGGATAGAATGCAAAGATTAACTGGTAGAACGTTGAGAGGATGCTCATCGAGAATCAAAGAAATAGCTTACTTTTCTCTTATTCGTCCGAGTCAAGAATACTGCTGCGCGGTTTGGGACCCACACGAAGTAGGTTTAGTCTCAGATTTAGAGATGGTCCAGCGTAAAGCAGCCCGATTCGTCTGCGGGGATTTCAGGTTTGATAGCAGCGTTACGGCAATGATAGATTCCCTCGGTTGGAATTCACTACAGATGAGATCTGAATATCGTCGGAAACTTTTCGAAAAGTTCATTCGTTCAGAATTTATAGACGAAGTAAGTGAAATGTTAGTGCCAGTAAGGAGCGAACGCGATCTCCGAGAGGCATCGACGAAGCGTTATAGAGAAGTAATCGCAAGGACGGATAATTTCTTTTGGTCGTTTTTTCACCAGGCTATTATTGATGCTAATAGGGATGAATGAATAATGGTGGTGTATTACACCCCCTGCCATACGCCTCTGGCGGCTCGCGGGGTATATATCTAAATCTAAAAATCTAAAGTAAGCCGTAAAAGAAATACTGTTCGGTAAATTCAAAATATAAATACAAGTTAAATTACCAAATAGTCTAAATAAAAAACCGGACTCCGCAAAATATGCCATCATAAGAGCATATGTGGAAGAATCAGCAGCAAATAATGAATAAAAGTGATAGCCAGACTACGATCAATGTATTAATTTTGAGCCAATTCAACAGTATTTTTTAAATTCAGTTGCATCTCCCGATAGTATAGGTTAACATTCCTTAAATAATACTTATATCTTCCGATGAAATTGTTTATGAGCCCATGCAAGAAGAATATTAAGTATATGTTAAAAATAATCTTTTTCAAATCGAACTATAAGTAAATCGTACCGAAATTAAGCTATAAATGTCTTATTTTCAATCTTACCAAGCTACCTGACGAGGAGAAATTACGTATTTAAATATAGTAACTCTCTTCATGGTATAACTTATATTTTTTGACCCACGAAGAAAAGAATCTGTATTATTTTAATGGGACTGAAATTTATGATATAAATAGCATTTACTTCGATATGATCAAGATTTGAAGTTAGAGATGAGTGGTAAATAAGTAGAAAAGATTTTTGACAGTGAGATTATTTTAAGATTTGATTTTCTGATCCAACCAATCTGTGAATGGTTTTCTAAGAATAATGATATTAAATGATACTTTACAGAGTAAATCTTCAGTTATGTTTATTTTGTAACAATCCATTACGTACGCTACAATTACAAATGAAAATTAATTCACATCGGTCAACAACCAACGTAAGTCACTGTAAATGCGTTAGCACTAATGATATTTTGAGGAGCAATATAATCTCAGGTCCATCTTAGTCAGGTAGAGACGTGGAACCCTCATCCCTCGGGAAATTCGCATGAAACCTTCCCGGCGTTCAATACTGGCGCCCTTTTTCACTTCTCCAAAAATACAACGGTATTAAAATTTTGTTTCTCAGTCTCGTCAATAATACAAGAGTAAATACATGGAATTTAATCACTCTCTATTCATAAGACGATAAAATGCGATATCGTAGGCATAAATTTCGCATAATAATTGCATACTAATTCCTAGCTTTCTTCTAATTGTACTTTAAAGTTACGTATTTGACATAGTTAGGTTTAAGTATAATTTGAGGTAAATCTTATATGTATTACTAAATACATAAGTATTGTAGGTATTATAATGCCTAAAATTACGAAAAGATCTGTATTGTCCACGGAAGGTTTTGGAGGGTTTCTCCTCCCGTTTTTAGGCAAATGCCGGACATATTACAGCAATTTTCTGTGCCCCCCTTTGTACCGTTGCCACCTGGTTGCACCTAATTGCAACTCTATCTAAATAAATAAATGTGTCTGTATTATAAAATTTGCATATGATTGTATTTTTAATTTTCTATAAGTTTGATTAGTATAGATTTGTATTTTGTATAATGTTCAATAGATTAATACATTTGTATTTTTTTCAAAACAATCACGGAGGTGCAGGAGATGGTTGGGGAGGAGAGGGCTTTGATTGAAGTAATAAAGTATCGACAGAAGAAATCGGTGGGTCAAATATTGAGGGGAGAGGGATTGGTGAAGACTGTAATTGAAGGTAGAAAAATCAGAGGGGAAGACAAATACAGAAAATGTTAGATGAATTAAAAGGTGGGATAAGTCACAAGGAAACGAAGGAGATGGCGTTGATTAGGGTTTTTTGAGTGCACATAAACCTACCGAAAGGTAGAACACTCATGATAACATGAGAAATGCTAACTCATGTACGTAAATGTATTGGATAAATGGTACATGGAACTTAAAAGTCCCAACCGCCAAATGAACTCCTATAATAATAGTAGATTTCGATGTTGAACCATTTTCATCATAGGCAACACTCAGCTCAAGAAGAACCTGACCCTGAAAAAGGGGTTCCCCTTCGCCGGCATGGGAGAGTATTAAAAATATTATCACCCTATAATTCTCTCATCCCATCTTCTCGAAGCAAAGAAATTATGAGGACCCGAAAAGGAAACCTATCAAAAGAAGTGGTAGAAATGAAAAGTTTCTAACCAGCTTGTTTTACGCCATAAGTTTCTTGGGAAACGAACAGCCATTTTCTCGCGAAAGGATGCGAAGGGATCCAAGGAGCGGATCCTGGAAAATATCGATCCCTTAAAGGGAAATGTAACGACAATAGAGAAGGCGGATGAGAGTGTTAACCCCTGTATAGCTACCAAGGGAATTGGAATACAACATGTAGCAATGCATAAAGGTTAATATAAGTTGCTAGTTCATACGGGACAATACAAGCATACAGCTATGTAGAGTTTTATAAGGCATAAGGGTACAGCTGTACGAGCTACATCGCAGCGACTTTTACATTGTAGTCTCCGCTGTTAAGTCTGACAAGACGATCAAACATGTCGATCTGATCTAACTTGGCCTAGGAATTCATAACATTTTTAAAATTATAAATTAATTTATGAACCTTTTAAAAGAGAGATGAATACGTTTGATTGGATGAATTGATTTCTGTTAGAGTCACCGTCACACGGTCTTCCAAAAGAGATGTTTCCATCCTTTTTAATAATTGAAAAACTATTTGTTATGTTCCTAGTATAACGATTATATGACAATTGGCAGCTTTTAAATAAATAAGCAAAAAAAACACTGGTTTGATCGTTTAAAAATGTTTAATATATTATAAAATGACGAACGATTTACACACCTATACTTACATAAATAATTCAGTAGAGTTAAAGTTGAGTAAGAGCATATGGCACTGAACGAAAGATATAAAACAATAAATTTGTAATTGTATCGTAAATAAAATCAATGGTAGTAGGCTTGACTAAGTGGAATTACACAGAAATAAATTTAAGAAATTAAATAGTACAAGCGAAAATTTTATTTCTTCAATTTATTCATTGTATCGTAGTAATAAATTATTTACGACTGAGTCCGGGTTCGACCTCGCAGCTTACAATCGCGGTGCCTTAGAAAACTAAAGCTGAATGCGGGAAGATAAAAAAATTGATACACCTTGGCACACAAGATTCAGTCTTCCTATTTGTATGGGATATCTGAACAGTTGCGTTACAGCTACATTGGTATTTTCCGGTTGATCCATGACATCTATGTGAAGTCTATCGTCTCTGCGAATGCCTTATCTTTAAAATGTTATCAGTTTAAAAATAAATCAGGAGAATCCGTACGGATAACATAGATAACATCAATAGAAAGGCGTCAATATTAGAAACTTGTCAAGGACAGTATAGAGAATACTTGGACAAAAGGAACATAAAACGATACGAAATCTGTAGGGGGTGTAATCTTTCAATTCAGTTAATAACTACTTCTTTCGATAGTCAATGAATCAACTCTATTTTATCGTATTATGGGAGGTCATTGTACTCCTGTAACAGTGGATATTACTGCCTCAAGCTGGCTATACACCTGAAGACAGGGCTGCCTTTCTATCTCTTTCTATCTTCTTTCTCTTTCTATCCACTATTGGTCCACATTATAGTATAAAGTGACTCAGCACATCTAGTGGGACTTCTATAACAGCAACAACATCACACACATCATTGGAATTAATGGTTCGAGAGCTCGCCAGAACATCTTCCACAACGGAAAAAGGAAGAGCTAAGCGTACAAAAGGTCCGACCCCGATTATCGACGCATTCCATCGATAAGGATCGATACACATTTGAAGCGAAACACGCTCCTCTTCGGATACCAATCACGAAATGATTTCGTGACCTCTTTCTCCCGTGTCGTGAGCGAGAGAAACAAAAGCCCTCCGGAATGTCCCCACGCGCGCCGCACGGTACCGCGACTTTGGAACAGTTATAACGAAGACGTGCAGATACTTCTCATATTCCCCAGGCAAAGTGTAAACAGGTCGTTATTCCTATATAGATTGAGCTAAGGCATATTACAAAGTTCGTTCACTCCGCCCCTCGATACATTGATTCCAATTCCGTAACTTGATTTCGCTACTGGACATACAAAATTACAATCTAAGGTTTCCGAGTGAGCTAAGTGAGTAGCGGGTTCGCCTTGAAGAGGTCTCGGGTTCGATTCCCGGTGGTGTCCTGTACGAGCAAAATGACCCAAGTTGTCGTTTCGTTAATAGAAGTGCTTAGTATTATAAGTACTACTTATTATAGTACCATGACATTACAGTGACGCTGTACCTTTCATCCAGAGTTAGTTCCCGGATAGCCAAGATAGTAGTGAGGACTTTGGTAAAAGAGGTATTGGATTCTCGCTGGGGTCTATAAAGTCTAAATGATCTTATATGTCCAACATAAATATTAGAAGATCTAAGTATTATAAGTACTACAAGCTCCAAACTACTACAATAACGATGTACCCTTCACCTGGAGTTCGAGGCTTAGGCATCGATAACTATTATGGCTTCTTACTCGGTCAATCTAATCTCTACTTTAACTGATTGTTGCTCACAATATATGCGATTTATTTTATCAGATTTCTCTATGATAATAACCCCTAGCCTTATTGTCGTATGGGTTACCTAGCTGGTCTAACTAAAACTGGATCCCAGGAGCGAATCATGGTTAAGGAATTTCAGTTTATATACATACTTAAATGTTTAGTTGTAAGAGTGTTTTCTTTAAACATAAAATCGTATCATAATTATTACTTTCATCTTCAGCTTCGATAGTAACAAACTCGTCAGAACCGTAGCTAGACTGCTTGGCAACTGATGGTGAGTGAGAACAAGAGGCTATATATATGTCGTGCCATATAATTAAGCTCCGCATTCTGAAAAGGCACTTCTTCCAGACGAAATACAGAACTCTAAAACATTTATTATACGCCATCGAAGCAAACTATGCCAACGTTACCTACGTTTCCATAAAGGCAATTAAGAACAAGAACTGTAAGTGTATAATATTCCACTGTCACGCATTCCCTTTATCAAAATGAATCAAGATCTTCTCCCAAAAGGGCATTCATCTTAAAAGCAACGTCACGACATATTTCTACGCTGATTATCTCTTATTTCTAGCAAATAATATTTGCTATGAGGTTTTGCAGTTAGCTGAATAGTCGTCTAAAATATTGAATTTCCGCATACTTGGCTGCTTTTAACAGGAAAAATGCACTTCGTTTCATAACCCAAAGACAAATAACTTCAGCCACGTGTGCAGCAGCACGATAAAGGGGAGCGGCGATGACAGAATAAATTACTGGCGCTAGATAACGCTTTGGGTAAACCAATCTCGTTACTTGGCGAAGACATTTTGATCAAAAGGACAAACGGAGCCTAAGACAATCTCGCTGGTAATTCTGGAAGAGGCTTCGGTACGAGGATACGTCATCCTTTGTTCTCTCGCTACAATGCGTTTCGTGAATGCACTTGTTGTTTGGTGAGGACCAATCCTCCTTGATATAATTTTTAATTGCTTCCGTATTCGAAAATAGCTCCTGGATTTGTCGAGGATTAAAAATCTGAAACTGGAAAATCATTCAGTAATTCCGCATTTTGATTTTTGAGCAGCTGAAGATAAGCAAATCCTTTGGAAAAGTATCTAAGAAATAATCAAAGAAAAACAACGCCACAACACAAAGTGATAAAAATCAATCTCCATGACGTTTCTTCGAGCGAAATCCTTTTCCTTTCTACTAATCGATTACTGAAATGTTCCTACCGCTAAGAAAAGGTAGCATTAAATCTAATATCTTCTAGGTCAAATTGTAGAAAAATGCACAAATGAAGGAATAAAAGAGCTAAGTAGCCTAATTAAAGTAATCGCGCCAAATATATTCCTATGAAAATTAATAATCTTTTATTCCTAGGTAAGAAGTTACTATCGAAAAAAAAACTTCAAGACGTTTATCAAAGTTTGTGCTCTCTTTTATTACATCACTTAATGTTATTAATTCAAAGTATTTCAATAAAAACATTGCAATCAAGTAATTAATGAAAAAATGATTAGTTGTATGATCTCATTCTTCGTTTCGAAATCTCATCTGTGAAAAATTGAAATATTCAGAAAAATAATTTGTTCAAATTTTCAAACAGATTAACCGAGCTCGTCTTCTGCTATAGGCGAACGCAAGATAATACCTTTATTCAGATATTACCATCTGTATACGGTAGTCGGAAAAGAATTATTTCAAATAATTAAGGCACAAGAGAATTTTCTATGTTATCTGAAAAAAGTGGCAGTGTAAGATGCTCATTTAAAAAACATACTCATATTCTTACAAAAATAAACCATGTGAACATTAAATGAGAAAGCACGGATTACTGTCTTTTCATGGGGTAAAGACAAACATATTCACAAAGTAAGAACATTTCTAAAGCGAGGGGTACCTCCGGGAGCATGACAGCGTTGGTAGAGCAGTGGAAAGCCCATCTGGTTCTCCGATGCTATGACTTCTCGAATAGCTGTGCAAGAGCTTCTCGCTCCCGCACGAGATTCAGATCAATAGGAAAAAATACGGGAACTCCAAGGTTAAAACGATCTCGAGGAGGCAAAAAAAGACTTCTACGTCTAACACTTGGTTTTTTGAGAGACGTTGTGAATCAATCGACGGATAAGATAAGGCTTAAGTGATCCCATGGAAAGACTTGCCACATGCCAGAGGAGTGTTAATACAACATGTTCTATAAACGGGCTGAGTACTTGGATACGTCATTACAATCGTCGAATGCATTGAAATGGCATTCTGAGATTCGTGCTCACAATTTTCGGAATTACTTACTCCTAAGTGCTTAAGCGGATCTCGCTTACTCGAATCTTGCGTCTTGCTTTTAGATTTTCTGAAATATAGGTTCGCCAATTTTTTAATTAAATCGATTCAGATGTAATTAAATTTATTTCGGTCTACAAAAAAACTTCAGATCAAAATACCCATGATATAAAATCATATCAATAATATGGAATATGTAATAAATGAATATTTTATATAAAATGTATGTCAATTTAAATTGTATTTATAAAATTTAACATTAAAAAGGACAAAAAATGGAGTAATTAGATGAAAAACCAACAATTAAATTGGCAGTTATTAAATAAATTACTTCAGTTTAATTGGAAAGAATTTTCATCGCCGAAGAAACCAACAATATGTTCTTTCCATAAGAATAGATTCGTAACACATTGGATTTTCCAAGAATCTGCAAACATGATCTTTAAACAAAATTATTTGTGGTAAGAAGACAAAATAACGAATTTCATGTAACATAGTACGAGTAATGCAAGTTCGTAGATTTTCGTGCAACGAGTAACTATAATTTCATTCTAAATAATCACAAATCTAAATAACGAGGAATCGAAATGTAATAGGGAATTTTAAAAATGCAATAAAAGTCTTTTTTAATTTATAAGTATAAGAAAATAAAGTATTAAAAATGTTCAACCATGAACAAAACCGGCATAATATGATTTTAACATTTTTATTTTTAAATTATATTATTTATCTCAATTAATTAACTAACGAGATATCATGCCACTAGGAATTTTAACCTCTATATTCTTCTACATCAACCCTACAAAATATATTTAGGTAAGGCAAAGACTAAATATATTTTCTGCTACAAGAACATAACAATGGAAATCATATAGCCAATCCATAATCTCTAACAAAATAATATTAATTCAATCATTCGCTTTCCAATTTTAGCCTTCTATTCGAGGACTTAGTTTATTGAATGAAGAGATACTTTGGCCTTATTTCGTAAATATACGAAACCATTCTTGCATTTCTTGATTCATAAAATCAATTACCACCTCCCTGGTACTAGCATTCGTGGAATAACCGCGGTATCGCCTGCAAAACACCGCCGTACACGTGCGTTTATGTAACTTCATTAAGAAGCACGAGCCAGATCCAACCGGAATCCTCTCACTTTTACGGCTTTGAACAGTGCTCGACAAGTGGAAAAACAGCCCGGGCAAATATTCCATTTAAAAGGCATTGTATATGGCACTATTTTTGCGTCGAGTTTTTGATAAGTGAAAGCCTAACGGAAAACTGGCATATCCGTTCTTCTAAAAGGTCTGCGACAACAAAGTCAAGACCCCATTTACCATCGATCGCTCTTGTACACGGAGGAATTCCCATTTTCCAGAGGCAACGAGAAAGAAGAAAAATGAATCACTCTCGAGCTCCTTTATCGTGGTTTTCTTCCAACGAACACGGAAGGAAAGAGCAAAGGGTTGTTCGATTGATATACAGCTCTATCCCGACTAATGGAGGTACTTTGTTCCGGGATCTCAGCTATCACGTTCATGGAAACAATTAATGCAAGTCGAAGATGGTACATGCAAGCGACATTGCTTTTTGAGATACATTATTCCATTGAGATTTGATTGCTTTATTATCTAGAGTTGAAACAAACATATAAATATACAGCAAGATCTATGTAGAGGTCTTAACAATAAACATACTGAGGCCAACAAAAATAATAAGTCAAAAGGCTTTATTTCATTAGTACTCTAATCCTGTGGTACACAATAAACGGGCAATAAACTACCATTTTCTTCACGTAATTTTCCCAAAGAATAATTTTCTACGTTTCAAATTTTGTGATTATCTTTCTTAAATTAACAATGAAAGCGCAAACTGTTTGTTTTAATTATTTATGTATTCCTGCATACATGTAGCTTGCACGAACTATCTTTAAAAAAAAATCTGACTTAAGGACTACATGAAAAATATATCACTCGCAAATTGCACGTATCTCATTGGATTGGAAAGTAACATTTAAATGGTGTCGACTTAGAGTATTAAGATATTTACCTATTCTTTTACCGATGAAAATTGAAAGTTAGGGATTGAATTAAAAAAGATGTATGTGTGCGATGGATTTTATGAAGAACTTGGACTATAAATGCATTCTTATTGCACAGACTTAAGTTAGCAACTATAATTATAAATTTTAGGGCTTAGCTTAAAGAGATAGCAGCATGAAACGCATTGTAATATGTAAGAGCTAGTTCTGAGGTTACTGAAAAGAGTTCAGCCTTTACGCACAGAAGCCTAATTATATTAAAATTTAAATAAAATGTCACATACATTTCGTCGAGTATGAATAGATAATATGAAAATCACATAGTACTGTATTTGTACTGGTCTAAGATTAATTATAAGAAACAATGGAGAGTTGCAACATTACACCCCAAGGATAATTCTGCAATTACTGAGGAAAAAATAAAAAAGGAAAACTACTTTTCAGGGAGAAAGGACTAGTTCCTTATTTTTATTATTTCATAAATTTAATATTTCATAAATAACTCTGCAAAATACCACAGAAATACCACGGAGTTACTCGTCAGTCAGTTGATTTAGTTCTGCAATTACCATTTCTACAGCTTCAATTACTATTTCTACAGCTGAAATTACATCTTTTATTATTACTGATCGTTACTAATTGATGCTAAAAAGCCGAACTGCATGATTGTGGTAGTAATGTTAGCAGTGATATTCTGTTCGTAGAATTACGCTTTTCTCTTCGACACAGTTTTTCTGCTAACAGATAGAATTGATGGGAAATAGAACCGTCATACACTAGGAATACATGGAAATATCCAGAGCGAAAAAACCTAATCAAACGAGCCCGTTGCGCTAATTCATACCTTTTGCGCAATAAGTCAGCAGGAATCGAGCGGAACTTTCTAGGTGACGACAAACTAACTGGTACCATCCGGTTAGCCCCCATCTCGCGCACCCCAATAAAAATGATAGTGACTCTCGGTTCCCGTAACACGGGTCAGACGATGGGGAAACAATAGATAACTGCAATGAACGAAGGAGGCGAACCTCATTCCACGGACAATGACCGTGATTTACACACGCTGACAATCTTCTTTCAAACAATTCCCACGTTTAGAATAAACGGTAAAACTAAAACCACCCTCAAACTTGCGGTGTCTAGACGTCCCGAATTTTAAACATTACACCCAGTGTCCCGAAAAACATTTTGTCCCAAATGCCCAAATTGCCCGGTTATTTTGGAAATTTTCAACTAAATCAGCTTCTATTGATCAGCTGATGTATTACTTTAATCAATGAACTATGCTCATCGATAAAAGTGATACGAGCACTAGAAATCTATAAATCGTTCATTTATAAAAAATATATCATCATAAACATGATAAAACATCATTTGAGTTACATTCTTGGTTAATATCAAGAAAGACAATTGTACATTTAAATATATTAATTGCATTATAAAATAAAAGTAAAAGAATAAAATTAATAAAGAATATAAAATCAAGGATTAGAAGCATTCCTATAAGTGCAATGATACCACTTTTTCGTCGTCCCAATATAATTTAAAATATCTTTGAAAAATTATCTAATTGATGAGGTATTTTTATGACATATTTTATTTTTTTATGTACTATAGGATTATTTAAGTAATGGAATGAACCATTTTAGCTTATCAATAAGACTTCATTTAAAACCCAAAACCTGCTTTGCATTTTGTGATAATTTCATTAAAGACCTGCATTCTTTTATTCTACATTATTTATATTTTGTTTCTTCAATTTTACCACTTTTATGGCAATGTGACCAACTACTTTACATATAAAGATTTAAAAGATTAGGTATTCCATTGATGTTCAGTAAAAATAATAAAATTGCATGATAATCATTACATTAAAAGTTTTTATTGTTAGAATTAATAGAAAAACGAAAGCAACAAATTATTTAGAAATAATTTAATACCAAACTACGATAATGGCTGAAAATACCAGAAAGGACTAGAACAGAAAACTAGAAACTAGACTAGAAAATTGCCACGGTATATTCGTGGTTGTCTCTCGATTGTCCCGGAATTTTCGTCCTTAAAGTAGCAAATGTCCCGGATTCTCACCACCGGTCTCTGGACACCATAGTCACACCCAGACGACAATAAAAATGAGTTCAGCACGTGACAAGACCGTGATCTCAATAAGCACTGTACCCCAACGGCAAACATTATGCCTGCCAGAATTATGGGAGAGAATAGATAAGAGGTGATTCGGTCTTCTCTGTTTGAACGGTATAGTTTTTGTTATCGTTGGATCAACACAACCTGTGACGTCAAAATATCGGTTCCTTACCACTTCGGGGTAACAACAATGAACACGTCAAAATAGCTTTTTCCGCGGTGCGAAAGAATATGGGACTGTTTTGAATCCATAAATATAACCTGGAAGACCCACCTAATCCCAGAAGGAGTTAAGGGTTTTAAAGTATAAGGACGAGCTAACTTCCGAAACAAGAATAATTAACCTTGCCTGCAGTTCTCTGAGGTAACGACCCATGGACTGCAAATGCCATCTTCTTAAGCTCCCTTTAAAGATAAACCTTAATGTGCAAAGTTGCATGATTTAGGATGGGAAGGTTAAAGGGGAAGGAACTCATTGGAGGAAAAACAAAATATACTCAACATTAATTTCCATAGTAATATATTTTAGGAAGGCAAAATGGAATGATACGCAAACAAGTAAAATTCAGTACAAGAACTTGAGTTGCGGATTGTTTTTCAATTATGGTAACGAGTTTAATTATTTTCCGAACTGACTTTTGGTTCACTTTAATCTCCTTAACTTCGGCTTGGTTATTGGGAAACTTTACTTCTTTAAAAAGTATCGAGTTACTGATGAAGTTTGTAAAGTAGATGTGACTTGGGTGAAAGCCTTGATAATAAAAATCAGAACTAATCTAATTCTTCCACAGAAAATAATCTATGTAAAATGAATAAATAAACTCATTATACACAATTAAAAGATAATCATACATATGTTACGTAATAAATAATCACTTCGAGATAAAGTGGTTTAATTTAAATCGTCGAATATCATAGCAAATGAAAAATGCATATATCTATCCAATCCGAAGTCTTTTGGAAATGTTATTTTTCTTATATTTACTCTGGTTATAAATTCTCTCATTGATAAATTTATACAACTGAAAACTTTTATCTTTGATAATTTTAAGATTAAAATAATCTATATATGAAGACAAACGTTATTTCTGGTACAGTTATGCATATAGGTAAAGACATAACTGCACAACCTTACCAAATAAAACTAAAGGAAATCATATAAAAATTGATTTCATTTTATGAGCGGCTTTACAGAGAATTAAAGAAGTGCATGAAAATATGGCATTTGTCGAATAATAATGAAAAATCGAGATAATTCAAGAATACCATAAAAATAATATAATATCTAATTTAAAATGTAATCAAATTAAAATGAATTAAAAACCATATTTTTAGAATTATATTTAGAGAAAAGTAACCTTACCATACTCGTAAAATCATAGATATTGAAAGATCGGGCCAATTGCATCTTAAACTTGGGATCGTAAACAAAAAAACTCAGGAAACTTCAATTTAACCACTGAACGCAAAACATTTTCAGACCAGAGATATATAATACGGGGATGTTGGTTAATAACCTAGCATTGAGAGGGAGAGGGCATGATGAAACAGCCGGGCTAATGGGAACATTCGGCCAAAAGTCGCATACATAAAAAAGAACAATAGCGGGCGAAAGTGAAGGGGTGGCAACGAGAGTCACTACATATGCAATCTAGGTAGATCAAACAAAAGACGTAAGAATGCGCTGATGACAAGAGAACGATAAATGACGATGCGAATTAGAGGTGAGCGAACTGTGATCTTCAATGTTGGTCATTCTCAAACATATAAATTAATCTAATGAGATAAATTCTAAATATTTACCTATATTTTTTAATAAAAACGTCATGGTTTTAAATTGTGTATTATATGTTGCCTGGTGATCTGGAGGATGGGAATGGAATATTTCTTTAAAAACCGAAGAAAAGTTGGCCTACTAAAACACAATGGAGTAGATGTATTAATTAATGAAGAATATTTAAAATATAAAGTAATAAATGTCTGTAAGTATATGCATTGTAAGTATTTTTGCCTGAAGTAGTGTGTAAACATGTTGCTTATAATTGAATGCATATAAAATTATATGCCAATTAATGACTTGCTATAATACAGATGCAAATGTTTAGCCAAGATTTTGACTTGTCCTACCCTTAATTGCTTGTACAGTCCTGGCCAAAATTAACGCAGCACCAGCCGTAAGGATCGCTAGGGAGGCGCTGCGTTAATTTTGGCCAGGAGTGTACTTTCATGGACCAACAAATTATTATTATGAAAGCAAAATATAGCAAATTAATACCAAGGCGAGTACAGAATACCGGCTGAATTTTTATTTTTATATTCTTTATAAATTAATTCATAGATGAAGCAATCGATTTAATTATTAGACAAGAGACTTCTAGTCGTACTTCCCTCATAATATAAGAAAAACGAGCAGAATTTGTTAATATCTAGAGATTTTGGTGTTATTGCAGTCCCTATCAAACACCATTG
This sequence comes from Sympetrum striolatum, assembly GCA_947579665.1. Taxonomy (NCBI): domain Eukaryota; kingdom Metazoa; phylum Arthropoda; class Insecta; order Odonata; family Libellulidae; genus Sympetrum; species Sympetrum striolatum. Next base: position 69,653,280 of record OX388348.1, read on the forward strand.
GAGGCTAGCAGAGCAAATATGTAGATAGAAGTAAAAAAAGTTTTAAAGGAGAAGACTACATACCACATGGAGAGAAACGGTAAGAAGCTAAATCGAGTGCATTACTCACCTGCAAGAAAGAAAAGAGAACATTTTAGTTTATTGATTAGTACACATAAATTATATAAATCGCAAGAGCGTCATTAGTAGAACTTGGTTATGATGTTCATACGCTGAAACTCATTTTCGGTATAAATAAACATGAAATCTCTGAAATACGCAGTTTTAATTTAAACAAAAATAGTACAATGTTCTGGAAAAAAAAACAATTTATGAGTTTACAATAATTCAAAAACGAAAAATATTTGTCAAGTATACATCGTTCATATATGTTCACATCACTCATGTCTTAAACATGGGGCAAAATTACTACAAAATTTTCGTTGCAACAAAATGCTTCGATGCTAAAAAAAAACTTTTCCCCAAAATTCGAACTCGGGTCCTGAATTTTTTAAAGTTAAGACGTTATAATTATTGCACTCTATTTTTCGTAGGAAGTTTCATTTAGATCTTTTTTCAATCTCATTTCTAACACTTTTATTGATTTTATTTTTCCCTTTTCTCATCTAACTTTTAGTTGCAATTGTCACTAAGTTTCATCTCCCTGTCGTTTGAGTCCTCCTGCAAGTTTTTAATGGATTCCTAAGTGCTAGATATATTTACGTAAACCCGCAAAATACTTCTTTCTTGTTCATTAAATTCTTAAAAGATTTCCTTTAATCTTAAATGATGTATGCTTAGATGTAGCAAGACACTAATAAGTCATAAACTCGCCCCGGCATAAAGTCGCTTTGTTATTACATATAACTCTCTACAGCATCCATGCCATTTATAAGCTAAATATATATTTCAATGACGTAAATATAATAAAAAGGTCCTATTTGTTATAAATTGCGATACTCTTCATGTAATAGATATCTAGAAATATTCGTGTGTGAATTTCAGATTAGAGAACGGCTTTAAATTAGTTCAATTTTGACTTTCGTAAGACGAATTTACCATGGAAATAGCCTACCTAAATTTCAGCATATTTAGCACACCACATAGGGAAGAAGTTGGTCATAACCAGCAATCATCAAGGAGGCCAAAATATTACTGATGCAAAAAACCTCTCAAAAGAAAAGCGACTTATTGAGACTTATCAAGCTTATCTTTGAGTAATAAGATTTCCGCATCCTCAAATAACTTGATCAGAGAGAAGGTTGCTTGGTAATGGTTACCTTCTCTCTGCTCAAGTTCTGAAAAGCTATCACGATGGAAAATTTTACGAATCTACGAGTGGGGGGCGTTAATTTTATGGTTTCGACAGTAATTGAGGTCGAAGCGTTAAATTATCGAGGAAGTAGCGCCCTAGTAGGGAGTAGACTAGATTTCATTGTTCAGAAAGGCACACTTGGAATCGGGATGCGAAGGGGAGACGTTCCATTGCAACACTGGAAAAACCGCAATAAATCCAGACCTCGAGACGGAGTTAAGGACTCATTGGAGCTCCATCAATGAATGGGGGTAGACTCATTGTAATCAAACATGCTTAAATCTGTCCACTGTTTACTCTTTCACAACTGTGAGGCACCTCAACAGAATGGAGGAAAATAATCCATCCAAATTTGAAGAAAATTATGAGAACACACATTTGTAATAATGAGATTGATGAGATTAGATACTTGTAATAAAACAGGAATCAAAGCACAACTTTTACCCGTTACTAGTAATTTTTTATTTACTTTTATTCCTCTATTATGGAAAGCTACTATGAAATACAGGTATACGCAGTAATAAGATATATCACGCAGTAATTAAAGTGCAACTTTTATGTTACCACGAATTTTTATTCCTCTATTACGGAAAGGTACCACAAAGTTAAGGCCGAAATAGTAGATTTTGGTATAGTAGGTAATTTTCGAGGTTCTAACGAAGATCGATAAGGTATGCAGAGGGTTCTTAATTTGCTGTATTAAAATTGACAAAAAATTCACTGAAGGTGAATTATGTCTAAGAAATACGATGAACGGGAAAAATTCAGCACAATTCATTCTAAAAAAGCAATTTGAGAAAAAAAAACTTATACTATCTTGAGGAATTCTACAAGTTATAAAAAAATATGGTAGAGGCAATTTTTGTCGCAATAATTTAGTTCGTGGTACGGAATTCCACCAAATATCAACGAAACAGTTTGATTTTATTCTGAAGCCATATTTGCCTCGATACTATTACGAGAAAGAAGATTAAATAACGTTATTATTTTGGGCAAAATTGAGGCTTTAAAGACTCCTGCATCAATTAAACCCACGGCGAACTTAGTAAAGATATATAAAGAGATATATAAAGGATCAATTTAAATTATATAGGATAAAGATAGTATACATTAGTGAAAGATAAAGGGAAAATACGAAATAAATAAAAATTAAAGTGTAACCTATACATCGTGGATTTCACTGAATAACCCAATATTTCCTTCATTTTACCCATAATCCACGTGCAGTTTATGGCATAAGTTGAGCACTAATTAGAATATGGATACAAGCAACAATAGAAGAATAACATTAACTATGGAAAATTTAGGAAATTACAAGAATCATGCAATTGATTTAAGCAATCAATAACTAGAACAAAGTAATTCATTTTTTTGGAAAAACTCAAGCGAATACTAAACAATTTCCAGTAGTGCTTCCATCAAAACCTTACTCTTAAATGAATGTACCGCAAAACAGCTGCAAAATGCGATCTGTTTCGAAATTTCAGACAGTGCGTTTGTGAATGAATTTTGTTCAGGTCCATAATAACCGAAATAGCTTCACCGGTTACCGACTCTTGGTAGTATTTGTGTGGAACATATTTTTAACCTGGTACTTAATGTATTTCCGGAGGCAACTACAACACCATTCTCTTCGTGCGTCATCTGGGCCTTGTTTTCCTAAGCCTTAGAGGTCAGAGTGGTGATTCGAAAAACCATTTCGAGGCGATTCTTTTAACATCAGTGAGATTCTCTCTCAGTCTTAAAGAAAACATACTATCGAGTAGTCCTTAGCCTCAAAGACGAGATGGGTAAGGCTCCGCTCAATGGGTACAGGCTATTAACAGCATTTAGGCCATTATTTAAGGATTTCGCTCATGAAAAAAAGGATTGAAGCTGCATAATCTAATTTACCAAACCTAACCTTCAGAAAAGGTAATGAGTTATTTTACTGTGTATTTGAACATTAGATGTAGAGAATACCTAGTCAAGTCGAAGAAAAAAGAATTTACTGAACGTCATTACAAAAAAATAAATCGAATATATTGTCCTACGATGAAAATAATAGTCTAACTCACATATACTGATTAATGAAGAGAGGAAATAGCTCACGTAAGTATTGAAATAAATGCAATCATTCAGCATTGGCTAACACGGTAGCTTCGATATTTTCATTATTAAAAAGGCTGAAAAAGTTTTAAAAAGATACATTTTAGCGTATCCTGTATCAAAAGATATGAAAAATATTTCATGCCTCAAGATAGAATAGCTAGATGTTTCAAAATTATTTATATTTATACTCCTTTATTTTTCACTGTCGGCTTTCTCTCATTGTAAATATTACTATTGCCTTTTTATTAACTCTAAGAATACTTTTACCACACTGACAGTGATTTAAATGGATTGATCTTACAATTAGTAATGTACTAGATTTAAACCTTAAAATATTTTATATTCCAAGACCATGTATGTACGAATATCCAATGTACTGTATTTTACAATTCTGAATATGATAATATAGTCTTTGCATCTTATTTTGCACCATAATCAAAAAATAAATTGACTGAAGATATCCAAACGTTTTCATTTTAAAGTTAGCTTTCCTTTTTTTCTATTTCGGGACACGGACATAGTTTAGCAAACACGAACGTCTTGGGGAACGAACGCTTCGGAAAATTGCACCAATCTTGCGTCGCATGGCAACACCTAAAAAAAACCCTCAATCTGCACACTTAGATTGATCACCCAACCAAAACTGTCACCACCTACCAACATGGCCGCGATTAGCCGACGGAAAGAATAGAAATTTGAACTCATATGCGGCGATTTAAATTTGAAATAGGTTCGCAAACATCGGAATCATACTCGCCACGGATGGAAGGTAAAAATCATTCCGTGAAGCAAAATCCTCGGGGAATAAAAGATGATAGATAGACGAGCTGGCGACAACGCGCTAAAGCACCATCGTTCCCTTAAACCGTTTGCTATTCCCACGGAAAGTAGCGGTCGGGTGATATTTAAACCAGCCCGCACCGCAAGACCGAGGGGTGCTCGGGCATTCACACACAAATTCCTACGGAGCCCCACATAGAAATGGGGGGCCCGGGCGTTTTGAGGCATTCTTAGGCAGGACCGAAGAGTGGCCCCGACTCTTTAAAAGTCCCGAATGCATAACCATCTGCAGATGCAATACCCCTTTTCCCCGTTGTGGAATTTATAATGCTCTGGGATTCGAACCCCTTTCCGATTTCGTATGCAACTTTAGGAGACGGGGAAGAGGAAATAGTCTGGGTGCTGGGGCAAAGTACATGCGGTGTATAACTTAGCGCAAGGCTGGACTGCTCTGAGTCTGATGTAGGAATTTCAGATATGAACGCTATGGAAAAAGCATATTCCTCCACGAATATAACTCAACGATTTTTTTCTTCTTCGCCACACCTAACGGTGGGTTATAATGCAGAGAACACCGCGTATGTCCGTGTATAGGTCGATCACAAACTTTATGTACAATTTCGGATAGTTTACCCAAGTTTATTTCCATTCCTTCACAAACTAAAACAGTAATTTGTCAGCATATGGATATTTAAGCATATTCCTACATATATAATGCAAATATTTTCTCCTTCGCTAGACATGGCGGCGGGTTATAATGAAGAAAACACCGCGGTTATCCGAGAATATGTTGATCCAATATTTTTATTTATTATTTCAATCACTTTACCCAAGTTTATTTTCTATCTTTCAGAAATTACGACAGTTATTATCTGTATAACTGATATTTTTGGGTAGTTCAAAAGAACGCTCATTTTAATTTATTCGAGATGAATCGAAAAATTCTTACGCTTGAGAAAAAAAACTTTTGGTAAACTATGCACTGCTCACTCACTGTATTTATATGATTTTATAATTTATATACTCATTCTCTTTTAAATTTTAAGATGGTTTTATACTCTTGATCATAACACACACAATGTACAGAAATCATGCATCAAGTAGCAGGATATTCTATTTCTAAATACCCTTATCTGGAAAATAGAAGACGCTATCCAAAAGTGTTGCTACGCAAGCTTACCGCGTTGAGGTAAAGGTCGTAACGCAGATATTGATGACGTGATAAAAAGCTTAGTAAATTCTATCCTAAGTTAAGTAAACTTAGATAAACACCTTCAAAACCTACTACTTCAAATCGGTAATCGTATTATAAGAAAGTTGTGCAATAAAGATTTCTTCAGAGGGGTTTTCCTTTACTTCTACATATTTTTACGAATGCGTATATAAGATGAAAAATTAATATAGTAATATTATCATGATTTTAGTTCAATAGAATGTTTGGTTACATTCAAAGAGCACTTTGCCAAATTATGGAAAAAACCTACGTAAATCAAGGTGCAATAAAATACGTCAATCGACCGAAAATAAATCTCAATGAGCTTCCGAAATAACGGTTCGAAGAAAGCAATATTCCACGAATGTGATGCTCGTCCTCCATTTATCTTGAGCATTGGAAAACTACCGAGACAAACACTGCCATGCTAATGACATGTAGTTTAGAGGAGGTAAGAACTTTGACTATTTTAAGCAAGGACACCTTCGCCCCAAAAGTAACGGGGCATGCCTCTATTAACGAATTCCGCAGTACAGAAACATTTTCTAAATACATAACACCCTTGAGAATTGCAGGGAAAGGTTCGCCTTGAAGTTACTGCAGTTTCTATGCACTTTATGATAAATTTTCAAAATACTATTTGGGTCGATGTAAATTATTGGTTCGTTTTTAAAATTAAACTACCATTCCGTTTTTAAAATGAAACCATTTTTCCTGGAAAGATCGCATGAGAAAACATTACGTAAAATCAACAGGGAGTGGCATGTTGCCAACATCAGATAGTCTGCCGTCAATGCTTTACGTAGATAAACGAGTTTAATATTTACATCGAGTAATATCGAACAGTAAAATTTTTACTACAGATGATATGTGAAGCTATGGAACAGAGTGATTTAAATGAATCATTTTGTTTACAGAAAAGGAGAATTTGAAGCGTTATTTAGAGATTCACGCAGTTACAGCCGTAGGTTTCTCACATGTTTTGGGTTAAGGTCTTTAGATATTTCTTATAGTAATTACCCCATAAGGTAAAGAATGACAAGAACGTTTTGTACTTAGGGCAAATTCTCTCCGGTAGTAGGGTAAACATTAGTAAATTTACGATTAGCAAATTCGTAATAAATTTTCAAAAATCCGTTTTACAGAGATATTTACATCCGCAATTTACAGTGGTTTTATAAGCTCAAATTTTTTGAGAGGGATTCATTTATATACATAGAAATCGGCATTTATTTTATTTCGCTGTAAATCGCGTAACTGATGTTTGAAATAAAATCAATATGCTCAAGGCGTGACTTTGTGGATTTTTAAGATGTTTGAAAACATATCGAGAACTTAACAATGTCACAAAATTTCCAATGTTTTCCTTATCTTTCAGAAAAAAATCTCTGATATATTTTGGTCTGTTACAATTATCTTCGACAAAAAATTTATCGTCCTTACAATTAGCCGACCTCCTTCCTTCCTTCCAGTCAATTAGCTGACCAAATAGGAAATGAGGAAATATATAGGGGAGAGCGGGGCAAGTTGATACAGGGGCAAGTTGATACAGGGGCAAGTTGATACAGGGGCAAGTTGATACAGGGGCAAGTTGATACAGGGGCAAGTTGATACACTGTAATTCTTTAAATACTCTCTTGTCGCAACACCTCTGAATATTTACAGACGCCTTCCTAGACCCTATGGAATCCACTCGTGTAGTTTGAGTGCCGTGCTGCTTCGAGGAACGTCGCTGTGTTCACTTCAGTGAGTGAACGGAAGTGAAACAAAGTATTAATTTGCGCTATTGGACCTTCTGTTAAACCTAAAAATCGATTTATTTGCAATGGCGGCTAAAGAGGCAAGTTGATACAGAACGAAAGGGGCAAGTTGATACAATGTATCTTATATGTAGTATTTTTAACACTTTGCGTTTTAATACTTAATGGCCCAGTCATGATATCCGTACATACAAAAAAAACATTTGGCTTTGAAAGGAAAAATATCGTATGCAAAAGTTTACAAATTTTACTATTTTTCATTTTTTTTATAGTGAACTTATATTAATTTTCAACATTTTAATCATCTTAAGATTGAATTAATTAAATATACCACGTTTTATCGTTAAATTTTGTGTTTTAGTTTGTTTTTCGCAAATAATTTAATGATGTATCAACATTCCCCAAACGGGGGTAGGTTGATACTGTGGATATAATTTGAAAAAAAAAAAAACGATTGTATAGTAGGTAGTTAAATGATAGTCCAGAAAATAATCATCTATGAATTAAGGAGGCTTCAAGCTTACATTTAGTCATACGATTGGTGAAATAGATTGTTTCTAAGAATTATAAAAAATGAAAAACCTAAAACTGTATCAACTAGCCCCGCTCTCCCCTATAGCTTACACTCAACGGTCTCCAACACACGACGCAAATTTCTTCTCCGGAGCAAATCCGTAGCACTTCAAAATTTCAAACCAACGCGTAAACAAATCACGTATGCATTAACCCGCCTCGTAACGCCTTCAATTATTCCCGCGACAACAAAAGGGCTTGGTAAGGTATTCTGGAGCAGCTACCTAGTCTTGTAGTTGCATAATTATGCAAATGTACAAGAAACGGATATGTTGACCGCCTCATACGGAAGCGGGCTAAAAGAAACGGGGTCGCAATGACTCGTCGGCCGATGGTGAATTTCATAGCGGGAAATGCAGCCGAAACTTGGTGAATCAAAAGCAACCCAGATTCCGTGTTTTTCCCACCGCCGATCCCATTTCGTCTGATTATCGCGTCCGACTGAACCCGATTCGGACAGACACGCGAAGGAAAGCAACGGTGCCTCGCATTGTATCGACCAGGTTAAACCCAGCGGAAGACTCCTTAGCTGCTTCGCGGGTGAGATAAGGCTAAGTCAACTGACGGAAGCAGTGAAAGTGATCTACCGAAAACTGGATTCCACGACGAATTCATCCTAAATTCAACACACCGTATGTTTCCGCAGATAAGAAGATAGTTGAATCATGAATAAGGGCCCTAAATCCGGATTCACCTTATAGGGCAGATACATACAATTCAGATTTCCAGACGCAAGAAAATTAAATTTGTTCATTCGAAAAAATACGTATACGACATAATTCCGTGTACGCTTTACATCATAGGTTACCAAACCTTTTTTTCTGTGAACCTCTTAAAATTTTCCGAGGACCTCACAACCTGCGTAATGTTGACATTTTCTGTTAAAAAGCAATACTCATATGCATTCATTCATTTGATTAGATTATCTTTTAAAATTGGATATTTGGCTACTAAATACTCTGAAACACTCTCAATGATAGAAAATAATATATCTTACAAGGTACAATATTCAATAAAATCTATTAGTGAGGAAATAAACGAAATTGTTTTACTTTCCATTTAGAATGTCGTTCCACAAAATACGGACGAGCATGATAGAATTTATTTATTTATATTTACATAGAATTTTGATTAGTATGCTAATACGACTGCAAGCAAACATGTACTGAAAGATTGATAAAACTCAACGCAAACATCTTTGAGAGAGAATTTAGATTGTACTTTACTATAATAAATATTTTTTAGGATATTTGAATATCCCGTTGTATTTTATATTGTCACAGCCATGAAGAAGAAAGACTAAATTAAATGATAGATTTATTCGTGTACTGTAAAACAAGAATAATCAAAATTACTCATTCGTATATTATGGCAGGAACACTCGGTATCATTTAGAGACAAACATAAAAAAGAGTAGACAGCAAAACATCGTTTTGGACCAACAACCCAACCCAGACACCATTTCCTAGAGATAGGGAGAGAAGAATCGCTCAGAAAAGGCTCCTTTCACTGCCTACCTAAGACTCCACCGTAGCTGGAGCACATGCTTCGGCGATACCTTGAAAAAGATTCGAGAAAGGAAAGAGAGATAGTCCGCCTTTAAGGTCGGCCGGTCAAAAACACCGCAGCGAGACCGTGAAACCGAAAAAAACCGCCGGTCATCGTGACTCTGACGGGGAAAACAAAATGAATCGCCCGTATATGGATTGCAATTTCGCCCCTTATCATAATCATCGGCGTACGTTACCAAGGGGTATAACTGGAGAGGTACAAATTGGCGAAATCTCAAGGAGAGAAGGAGGAGCCCTGGCCAAAAAAATTTCAATGGCAAACCTTGCGAGGAAAGCGCTCAGTCACCCAGCTTCCCAGGAGATGCCGGAGAAGGCATAGCAACTGAGATATCATGCATTTGACATTCACCCGAACGCTTAATGGGTCAAACACATGTGCCGCATGGGCGTTTTTCATTAATCACGATCCTCGTTGCGAAATAGTACACGTGCATTCGACAAGCTAAGGCTGCACACGTATGAATCACTACTTCCGCCTTCAAATTTCGTTATTGATCTCCAACGCGGTTCTCCATAAAATACGTCTTTGGGGCAACAGATTCTCTCTAAGCGGGAATGGCTTGTTGCGGGGAAAACTTTAGTGGTTGTCATCCGAAAAATGTATCGAACTAGTAAAAGCATAGCGATAGTAGTTCATGACCAATAAAAAATGAAGTTAAAAATGAATCTTGGTAAAATATAAAATTCCACAAGATTATGAACTAGGTACATGCAAATTTACTTCGACTGAATAGTTCCAACTATGACAAATAAACATAAAATCCTGATTTTAAACGAAATGATTTCCTACGAAACTCTTACGCAAGCATATCTATCATAAAGGCAATATAGCAATTACGTCACCTTTTATACATTTTTAATAGATCATGGTAATTCAGCTAAATATTTTTATTTAAATTTATTCGTACGATACTTACTCAAAACAAGTGAAACCTCCCTCTTGTTTCACGGTTTCTAGTTGAATGATATATAATTTGCATTATAATAATTATATTAATTTCTTTTTGACATATTTTCACTAACAATTGGCGACTTCTTCATGCGGAAAATCGAAAAAATAAATTTTGAATTTTGAGAAGCTAACTTTCGTCATAATTTAAATTAATGGAATCTACAATAAAGAAGCATCACTATTAAGTATCGATCACAAAATATCTCGGTAAATTAGTATACTAAGTAAGTATTACGTAAATTTCCACAATTCAGTGGGACAATTTTCATGTTATTTAACAGAAACGTATTTCAATAAAAAATCTCGAATTCGCCTACAGCAGATTTCGCAGTTATGACTTTGTACACCACAATACACGGATTTTAAAAACGTTTTTATTTTAAAATATATCTTCAAGTAAATAATTCAAAAAAGCATTAAAAGAGTCTCAGATTTTACTTCCATTTAAAAATAAAAAGAAAAATAATCAAGAAGGGCAATAAACTCCTAAAAATCCGTATAGAAATACCAGAAACGGTAAATCGAACAAGCAGAAAGATATAGCCAGAATTACTTAACATTTCGAAACGTGCTGGCTTATGGGTTCTGATTCATTCATTCACTTTAATTTAGAACGGATGGTGAAGATTTGGGAGTGGTCTCTCAATGAGTCGTTAGGCACAATTCCACTTCTCACGAGGGGCTGAACCGCTTTTCCTTCCTAGGCCAACCGTTGAAGTCGCCGACATAAAAATAGGCCTCTATTACGACGTTTCCTTTATTGAAACTGCACTTTCACCGCAGCGAAACGCATTCGAACAAATGGGTCAAAGTTCTTGCCATCTTCACACCAAGGAGAGTGTTTAACGGAAAATCACGACATTCATGCTCCGTCTGCTCCTTGAGATGCTCCCTAGATATGCATTCAGCAGCCTCGAAAAATTGGAGCAAGCGGAATTCCATCCCGTGTAACGCTCAGTCATGATTAACTTGAGGATGTGGAGATTTCAACAGGCGAATGAATGCGTGTGAATTTATCATCGCATTAGTCACTGAAATACGGTAGGTGAAGGCGGATATTTGTCCGGGACTCGGAGGTTGTGTGGGTGGGTGTTGACTGTTTGTAAAAGCTTCGGTGGGGGAGCGGAAGTTTCGGCAAGAGACAAATAGAAGATATATTTAGATGTCGCTAGATTTTTAAGAAATTGCTATTGATTAATAAAAGGCTAGGTCCATTAATCCTAAAAATTATTTTTACTAGCAAATATTATTGCTGATACTGCCCGAAAGATTAGGGAAATAGATGCTAAAACGAATCGTTTCAAAAATTCATTTTTTCCGCGAAGTATACGCGAAAGCAACCGTTTAGGAAAATAGAGTCAAGGTGCTTGCACCCCCTGCCACACGCCGAAAGGCGGCTTGCAGGGTTCTTACATAGACATAGACATGGACATTATTGCTAAAATTCAACCAAATCCATAATAAAGGAACAAATGTACAAATAAGAAAGGGCACGGTATATAATTTATCCTCGTGGAATGAAATACATATTATAGTCATGCAGGCATTTTAGATTCCATGGGCCGTCAAATAAGAGGAAAGAAGATTATATTGGGCTAACTTAAATTAAAAAAATCTTAAGTTAAATTTGCCCAATGAATTCCAACGTAATTTTCTTCGAAAAACTACAAGATAAGCCAGCAAAATCCTACTATGGCTGATTATATATTACGAAAAAAATATAATGGATTAGATGTTATAAATTAAATAAATAATAATAATATTAGATAATAGATAGGTACTATTCACCTTCAAAAGCCATAATTTTTCAAAGCAATACTAGAAAACAACTTCAATATTCGCACGGCGAATGTACCGAGTGCATCGCACTGAAATGCATCTAAAACGAAACATTCAGAAATACGAGTTTACGTTTACATACTGACACTGCTAGTGTCGTATGCAAAGAGAGAGTCTAAATTGCAGTCACTTGAGAATATTAATACTTCCTTTCCTAAACATACGCTGTCCGACTTTTCATTTGCGTCCTATTTCACCTCAGTCTGACCTTCGCTCCTGTTTAGCAAGTAATGCGCTCGTTAGACTAATTAATATCTCGTTAATGTATTTCCTCGAATACCAAATACGGATATTTTCTATTATTCATCAACAAACAATGCCATAATTCACGTCTGAAGTGAGACAAGGCTCCCAGGCCGTTTCCTATTCCTTCATATTTCATTACTTGTCCTTAGAATGCGAACTATTTTTTAGGAATTCAGGTTGTTTAGCGGAGACAGGGATAGTAGTCTTGCGCAAAAAAGTACAACGCAGAACCAGTGGCAGTTAATAAGGAGTGGGACTGAAATTATTCCCCAATTGTTTTATAAATTGACTTTTTGATAGGTTTTCTAAAAAATAGAAAATGATGCGAATAGAAAACATAATGGTATTCATTGCGAAAAAAGTTACCGTTAAAGTACTTTGCGAAGTCATAGTTGAAATTAAGAAAAGAAAAGTAGGAAAAGTAAATATGTACATTACTTTTAGGACAAAATCCTTGCATAAATGTCTCCATTCAAACATTTCCATATGCTTTTGGTACCTTTCAGTACCTACGAAATGGGCTACCAAAACCAGAAATTACCTGAGAAACATAAATTGTTGCGTTAATGAATCGGAATTTGTGTATTATACGACATGTTTAAAACAAAATTATTATTCTGGCAATATACGTGCCCATTTTCTATACAAAAATTATTTTTTTAACTCAAGGCGAAAAACGAAGGAGCTGAAAATGGCTGACAAGGTCGATAGGGCTTAAAAATGTGCTGGCAAAAATTCTTTACGCCTGGAACATTGATATAGCTTATAAATCCTTGTGTAAAGCCGTATCGTCCAATGACAAATAATAAGCGGATGAAATATGTTTATTACGATTCACAAAGCCAATTGGGATACTCGGTCAAGGTATAATAACCTCCAGATAAAACAGAATCGACAATTTTAATAACCCAATAAATTATTAAGGTAGCACGGGAAGAAATTTTTTCTCCGCTGAAACGAGAGGAAAACCTTGACCGAAGAAATTGACAAAAAAGGAATCGAAAGCCCTAAACAGAAGCCTATTCAGACGTATCACTAGCCGGAAGTGAGGAAGAACTAAAAGTGCCTACATCGGTCAGGGTTACATCCTTGCGTTGCGAGCTTCCTTGCCTATAGGCCAATCGGTTTTATAAATGAATAAATCTTTACTTCTATAACCTACGTCAAGCAAAAACACTAACGTAAAATTAAAAAAATCAAACTTAATAACTTATAGGTAACGGTAAATCAACACTGAAAAAAGGGGCGATTAATATTTATCCGCACTATAACGAGTATAATTTCATACGTGAGTAATGAAAATAATTAATACCTCATTTCTTATCACCCCTATGAATTGGCATTATTTCTACAATACGACCCGATGAATAACACCTCGCCACCACAATGGATGATATTCAACAAGGCTGCATCGGGGTCTTCGGATTATGATCAGCCTTCACTTTTAATGAACTGAAATTAATAGAGGAAGCCAAAAGAGAGACTGCGGATGACGTGGTGGTAAAAAATATTGTACTTGGTGCGGGGAAGAATACTGCGGTAGTAAGGTAGATCCGTAAAAGGGTTGACATCAAGGAAAAACATGCAAATCTTAAAGGAATAGGAAAAGAATCCGGAAGGTTGATTTGTTCCGAGAAAATCATGGTATGATCGCAGTTTAGCGTAGTGAAATAAATGGGTCAGAAGTACTGCCCTTGAGGACAATTATCACCGACTCACAAATGACACTTTCACCGTTGCATTGATGAGATGCTAAATGAAGGATTCACGATATTTCCGGGGAATGCTGATCAACTTGTCAGCTGAGTTTAAGATGCAACGAAACACATTTCTATCAAAATGTATTTTTCAACTCAGGAGTTGGAATAATTAAACTCTTGAGAACAGAAGTGTTCCGGATGGATGAAAAAATATTTCAATCTTAGAGGCGTATGCCAATTCCGCTCTTTTAAAAGCATATACCAATATATAAAAATAATAAAACGTACAGTATTTCTTCACGGGTTTCCAACCGGGTCGTTTGAACAGATAAAACCGATGTTTCGGCCGCTTTCTCCGCATCTTCAAGTTAATATACTAATATTTATTCGGGCTAGATTGGGACTAAAAGTCTCCTCTTTCATCTAATCCATCGTGTGTAGAATAATTACTATTAAGTGATTGTATAAGATAAATTAAAAGATTTGTGAATGTAAAAAAACCCAAGGATAGTAGGTATGCAAAGTATAGACTATTAAGCAATATTTACCACCAAAATTCACAGGACTTAATCAAATATCCATTGTAAACGCCTATACGAATTGAATAAGTGTGTGTGACGTCTGTAACAAACAAAACATAATCTACAACGTAATTGCAAACTTTATAAGAACTTGGGTATTGATACCACATAGAGAATATTGGTAAGCAATGCAGATTGGCGGTATTTAAAAAAAAGATTCAATTCTTCAGATGGCGAAACGAAAGAGGGGAGTTAAAAATCATAGCCAAGGCAGCATAAATTAAAATAATTATCACGATTGTATAAATTCATAGGTCTTTCTTCAACCAAAAGAATAATTCTCGTTCAACATCAGCTTTCCCCCTCACCTTTCCGAATTTTGTCACGCTCCTTTAGAGCGGTTTCCCTTTTGGAGAATAGTGCTTGGAAAGAAAGGTATGGCAATACTTTTTATGGCACCTCAACCGAAGAGAAAGAAAGTGGGCCACTGTCGATCCTAGAGCCACTAAAAACGGACCACGTGGACTGAACTTGCACCAGCAGAGTTTCGTATCTATTTTGCATTGAAAAAAGTCAAAAGGCTGAAGTAAGTAAGAAGTGCTCTCAAAAAAAAAACACAAGAATCAATTTTTATATATTATTTAATCAAATTCCTCATAATTACCATGAGGGATTTGAACAGTCTGAACAAAATACATGGATGATATTCAAGTTTTACTACGCATACGCGTTGAGTTCGAATACATAAACCCGTGTATATTTTACCGAGAATCTTTCCGAATTTGAAAATTAAAGAAATTTAAAATGACATACTAAAGACTGGATTCCACCAAGGAAGATAAGCAATACTTGAATTGAACGATAATGCCTTATGAGAATTGGAAAAAAGAAAACATTAGTAACAAGCTAGTAGGTTTTACAGTAGGATATTACTTCTTCACCATACACAGAATGTTTGTAATATCTCCTTTCCAATATTGAAATGACATTTAGTCCATAAATACAATGTATGTTTGCACCATTTCATGTCCCTACCACATATATACCAACAATGTTATACGTACCAAATATTATTATAATGATAAATGTTATATACGATCACATTCGTACGTGTAATCATAAATTCTTTCGAAATCGTAACTTCTGTCTTGTCTTACGTCCAACCTATTATAAATAATAGGTGAGTGGGAATATAAAGTTATATAAAACCGAAAAGATACACAACAACAAAACAATAAGATTTGCTTCAAGCAGCTAATAATTTCAATCATCCTAGCTCTACCACACGCCTGAGTGGGATAAAAGAGAAAATGAGCGTATTTGAAGATGCTCATTCATGGGGATAGATGCATTGATTAGACGACTCCAGCGACTGGGCTCGAAGCCAGTCTGTGAGCGAACAAAAACCGGATGTGGCTAGCGGCAGACACCAAAAGAAAGATAGAGGAAATAGCGGAATCCGTCACTACCGTAATGGAGCAAGGGCTAACGGCACGTAGATGCACCGGCCGAAGAAAGTTTTATGAGCGGTACGAAGACAAACGGGAATGGATTCCGTGCATAAAACTCGGATGGGCACCTGCGTGGGAGAATTCCCGCTGGCAGATATTCAAGGATGCCGTGATTTGCGACAGAGTGTGAAGACTTAAAGCGGGCTGTAAAAGTGTACTCTCCCGGAGAAAGACTGCATCATGCCCGGTTTGCCTTAACCGGACACGACTGGCGAGATGAAAGCGAAATAAAACGCGTAACGACGAAATGACGAGAGGGTCACAGCTCGTAAATTTGTCAACCGAAAACTGCAAAAAATTCGAATTGCTCGTAACGTTCGTGTTATTCCCATAAGAGGAAGCGGAGCTAACTGTCTTATTACTTCCCATTGTTCCTCCTTTCTTTATTCTTTAGGATAAAGGGATTTCTAAAGTACTTTAGTTCGGGTGCATGTGAGAGGTCTTCTAATTTGTAAATATTTTTCTTCTAAAAAAAAAACTGAGTTACTTCAATGATATTTGGTGGAATTCCATCATACAAAACAATTTATTGTACAAAAACACTTGTACAATAATATTCGGAAACTTATAGAATTTCACACTATTTAATGTGCTTGAAAGTTTCTAATAATTTACAAGTTTCTGAATATCATTGTTCTGAATATCAAGTATTTTAATTATAAAAATTTTTTTTTATATTTACGAAAAAATATACATCAACTGATTGATGATGACACATGCCATTTTTAAAATAACAAAAATCATGGACATAAAATAATCGCATTTATTACGGATTCGTTCTTAAATACCAATCAAATCGAAGACACTTAAATGCAGACCTGGGTACTGAATTACTTCCTGTCCTCACCAATCGTCGACACAGTGCATCTGTATCTATAAATTCAATGGAATTGGGACTTTGTGGCACTCCACAATAAGAGAAACAAAAGCAAGAATCAATTCTTCAAGGAAACTAGATCCTGGTAAAGCTTAACTTTACAAAACTCAATTCATCTTCTTCATCTACAAAGTATCATCTTCTTGAAGAAAAATTGAACACGATGCCCTGAAATTATTCGTTTGTGTGGGTTTTGTAGTGTGGCGTATTTTCAATATTAAGATTGCCCAGAACAGTTTTCATTTTTAGTTTTCTATAATCTGAACATATATTTTCACGAAATTGCCATTTATTCATCAGATAACCCACGATCCTTCTATTCAGGTTCTTGTCCATCAAATGTAAGCGGCTTTCCCTAAAAAAATGTGATGCGAAACGATACTCATTCTGAGTACAGCTCCGACAAAAATTTATGGTACACCGATGCCTACTTCGGAGGGAAAAGCAGACTTGGAAGGGGAAATTGAGACCATGCTATTATGGACAAATTCCATATCGTACCAACCCAAACCCCTCTTTATAGAAAGTAGACTCTTCCTAACAGGATCCGTCCACTAAGTAAGTGCCGGGAGGTTTCACGGGGACAATACCAATCTTGGGAATGATAATCCTATGATGCTGGGTCGTTCTCTAGGGACAGGAGGAGTACCAATTAGACATCCTAAAACTCTTAAGCTTTTTCAGAATACCCTTGGTAGGTTATCAAGGTCGAGAAGCTTAAGAAGGGAAAGTGGGAGGACATGCTGTACAGTGTTTTTTCGAGGGAATGACCTTAAATGAGCTGGGCCTTCGACAATGCCAAGAAAAATCGTTGGCAATGTGAATAAAAGAATAGTATGGAAGTTTCATGCTCTCGAGGTCACCTTCCTCAGTAACAAACAGCCGTACAAATCTCTCCTGCTGACTGAAAGCTATTCCCTCAACAATTCTCAAAACAAAAACATGGGAAATTGTAATAAATGACGTTGTTTGATATCTCCCAGCCACAAACCCCGCTATCTTAATGTACATCTTATTTTCAACAAACAGTTTTTCGAAATCGTTACCTCCACTCTAACGAAGATATGGAACTAGAAACTGAAATGTTCACCTAAATCTTCCATTCGTTACTGTATCAGCTCAGGAGTTGATAAAATAAGCAAATAAGAAAATTGAAATATGTATTATCGAAATGTTTAAAATTTTAATCTTTTTAATCATTTCCCTTCATGAAAACGAAAAAAAACGAAAACTTCACGAACTAACTTAGAGTTTAGCTTAGCTGTGCTTCTGATATTTGAGGGAAGAGTAAAAATTTTATTCAGAATCATACATATCCTATATATTTGAGGAAAATCAGACGAGACTTTCAAAGATAGAATAGATAAGAAAAGTTACGATACGCAGCAAGGATTAAAAATTGCAAAATTCATCAATATTTGGCAACGAAAGATACGATAAGAAAATAAGAACCGTGAGCAATCTTCAGAAAAATGATATCAACAAAACGCAATAAAGATAAACCTAAATGATCAGATATGAACACACTACATATCATAGGTGCTGATTACAAATACAACTTTCATTTGGGAGGAATCGTAAACTTTCAAGGCAGATATTATTTGACCAAATATGCTAAATAAATAGAATTTGTAGCATCATTCGATATCGGTACAGTATCAGCCTAATTAAGGGTTTAAGCTTTCAACTAGACTTATTTTCAGTAAAAAGTTACCGGAAGATGGCCGTGCTCATGCAGAAACCGGTCTTGAAATATAGTAATTTGTTAAAATTACGATGTACTGTTTCATACTATAACAAACATGGCTTTTTAAGATATCCGGCTAACTCATATTGATTATAAGTTACATCAGAATGCCTATCGAGAGTCGAAACTCAACATTCTATTTCGAAAATTCTTCCTCGAAAACCCAATCCGATGACTCGTGGGAAGAAGGAAAGAACTCTGATCGATACTTTCTTTTCGTGACAGGAAGGAAACACCGCAGCGGCGATTCTTCCTCACCGAACCCATAGAACGGCTGATTACTGAGGGCAACCCCGATACCTACGTCACCCTCCCCCACCATGGACCGATGAATGAGTCTCTCGCCGCGAGCGAGGATCTCGTCCGTGGCGAGACTACTCCAACCCTTCCACGTGTGGACGATACGGAAAAGAGGGAAAACTGTGACATCAGCTGATCGGAGAGTGGGAAAAGTAAAAGGCGAAGAATTCCGACGAGGAAAAGGAAAGCCGGACTGCAGTTTGCGCAGAAGTGAATGGGGAAGATCCTCGAAGGAGATTATAGACAGCCGAGGGGTACGAAAAACAAGGCAACACTATCAGAACATTCAGATACGAGCATCTTAAGAAAGTGAAATTAACCATGAGAAGAAATAACAGTTTATGTATAGTTTTCATTGCTGTTCAACCGGAGAGAGCCTACACATGGCTGTTTTATCTATTTATTTATTTAAAGTTGATTCATTAACAGCCAATTTGACCAATTACAATGAATCGTACAACAAGTTGAGAAAAGTATAAATAGAAATAAAAAAATGTATACATATAAACAAAGGAGCATGGAAATGCAACCAAAAATTTGAGTAAAATGAAAAAATACGAATAGTTAAATTAAATTAAATGAGAAAAATATTAAATAAGATAAAACAAAAATCTAGTAATAATAAAGTAAGGATAAGCAAATACAAAATATACATGAGGTAGCCTCAAGCTAATGGTGCAATGAAAGCCAAAATAAATAAATATATATGCAATGAAAGCATTAATTTAACAGTACTAACTTCACGATACAAAGGAAGGATAAATTTAAAATAGCTTTACAAAAGTATAAACAGTGATTTAGATTTCGTAGATTTCTTTTTTATCTTTTATGATATCAAACATAATTTGCCTTTGTCTAGCACTCATTATTTTTTCCTTGCATTCAACCCTCAAATACTTTCTTTATCAGCCCCTCCCCTCTAAATATTTGCTTAATCAATTAAATTAAATAAACCACTTTCCTAACCATCGCCACTACATCAGTATTCGCTTTCCTATCAATCCAACTTACTTTCAGTATACCACGCCAAACCCACATCTCGAAAGCCTTCCAAATATTTATTTCTACTATTCTAAACTTCCAAGTTCCACATCCTTAAAGCAAAAAACTCTACACCAAGCATTATACTAATATTTTCCTGATTTCTTTATCCAGTACTCATTTAGCTTCATTAAGGCTTCTTTGACCAAAGCTAGTCAAAGCCAAAATCGAACAAACGAAATATTTATTTACTTGTAACAGCTAGTAGTAGACAAGGCCAAGCGGTAGTCATTATTTTGCTCGTAATATATTGTGTTGTTGTGGAAAGTTGTGTACGTTATTTTATTTCAGAATTGAATATTAGAATCAGAATATAAAGTCGGAACTATCAAATGAGAGAAAATGTTATCGATGATTAAACATTTAACTACAAACGAAATATTTCATGCTTCAAAATCAGAGTAAAAATAAAAAAAAACTCGTTGGTGATTTATACGAAACACAGAAATTTTAAACGCTACACCCCGAAAAGAATAAGAAAAATTAGAAATATTACATAAGAACAAATTCACATATTCACTGTAAATACTAAAGGATACATTTTCCTCCCATAAACACTTATGAGTAATGCAGTTGAGTCCCTCACGGGGATATTCAGGGAGGCCCCATTTAGTACGAGGCCCTCAGCTGCCGCCTAATTATAAACCGCACTTTCGAAACCGTTTTCCGGGCACGGAAATCCAATTCGCGGATAAAAATCTAAAGAGCGGAATTAGGGCCACCTAAGGCGATATCGGATAGCAGGTTACATATATCGATCAAACCGCCACCGATACGCAAAGGTCACACAAAGAACGAAAATGACGCATTTAAAGCCGAATATGGACCCGACACCTCACCCGTTTCGTGAATAAACTATTCCAAAAACAATTTAACATTAACTCATTTGAAGCAGTCATCCCCATTTGGGAACCTAACAGATTAAAAAAAATAATTTTCACCCCTGAGCTCGTGATCCCCAAATTAAGTTTTCAAAAATGGAAAATTTTTGTCAAAATCTTTTTCCCAACTTTTTTGTGCTTTCTAAGTAATGTGGAATGGCAGAAGAAGTCATACATCAAGTATGGTAAAAATAATTCGGGTACTTATAGGAGGTAGTAGCTTTTGAAAACTAAGAACTTAAAGGAGAATGTACATATCATTTCCAAAAACCACATGCAGGACAGAAAATAATTAAAACAATCTATCAACTAGATGGAATCAAAAGAAACAAGTATGCTAGGGTAAAACGGTAGCAGATTTCTCTATGGGGAAATCACTTTGAATGTTACAGGAAATGCCCTATTATTTACAAATTTCCCTTCCAATTTCAAATATTACTCTCTACACAATTAGCTATGAGAGCTTCTAATTAACTTAGGAATGCCAGCCTTAGGAAAGAGTCATTGATAGCATATAGTTTTCGATTAAAAAAAGGTGAGTGTTAATCCCCTCTTGAATATATCTAGCAAATATCATTCTGAAGATAAAAATGTATATAAATTGATAAATGCAACAGCATGTGCGAAAATGGTGGAGTAGGCGCAAAAGCTCAGGACAATCGCTGTGCAATATTGAAATGTCCTGGGGTACGTACAGTAATGGAATTGTTGAGAAAATGTAACAAAAATCCAGTCGGGAACTCATTCGAGAAGAAAAAATGTTAAATCAGTACCGTACCGCAGCTAAAAATTTAAATTACAGCAATATTTTGCAGGACCATAGCCGATATATGGATCTATGCGACAAATTTAGATCTATCAATGAAAAGTACGACTGCATAAAAAATCCGAGCGATAGCGTACAGTTGAAATTGATAAATAGTATGAATCATGACCCAACGTGTCTTTAAGATTCCGCTCTAATATTCGTCTACGAAGGCCACTTGATTAATGATTCTAATAATGCATGGTAGCTAATCACAGGCTCCAGTTGCAGCGTTTGGCATTTACATTCCATTTTCATCTCACAGAAAATTTTTCCTTGAGAATGAAAATTTTGATTAGATTTGATTTTGGTAAATAAAAAACATCTTGTGTAGAATGTAGATATGCTAAAATTTCAATAACAAACAAGAAATATATAAAAAAAATAAATTCACAAATAATTCGTTAGATTTAGATGCAAGTAATTGAAAAATATATAGTTTGAATGAAAATCCAAGGGATATGTACACCGAAAATTCAGCTAATTATTTAGTAGTGTACATACTGTATTTTCATTTAAGAAATTATTTGTATACCATAAAATGGCGAGATTTCACGAAAATTATACTAGGAATAGTAAGAAAAACCTATGCATAAAATGAAAATGAACTAACATCCGCTCCGTAATTAATACGGATAATTTATAGAATGAGATAGAAGTAATTAGGAAAAGGTATAAGAGCAAATAGAAAATCCCGGAGGCAAGTACAACGAAAATTCAGTCAATTATTTAGTCAGAAACATCCTCACTCACTAAGTATATGCGACGACTTTGAGGATGAGCGCAAAACCGGAGATGGAGCGAGTCTACCAAAAAGGAAATGCAATTAAGGCAACACATCATCGTAAAGGTCAGAAATCCGCGAGGAAAAGGGGAGGATGAATTCGAAAGACGCATTCGTCGGACGGCAAATTCCGACGCGATGACTCTCTCCTCGCTGCGAAAATCCACCCAAGGCCAGGCCGAGCTGCCAATTACCGAATCCCTGGATTCTTCATTTGCCCGGAATACAATGCACAGCTCATTTTCTAGGCGCGATATCTCGTCGGGAGTAATTAGGCGGCCTTTTCCAATAAGCGTTAGAATCTTATTCGGATTGAAACTCGATTGAACAGTGAGTGGAGGTGAAGAATTGGAATGGCTGCGAGCCAGGGGCTGGCTATTCATTCGGAGCTCACCGTTGAACCATTAACCGATAGAAAAATTTCCTTCCTCCAGAAAAAGACGGCGGAGCAAAAAATTTGGCCCTTGAAGCGAAACCGGTGACTCATGAGCTCAAATGTTGGCACAGTCGTTTCCTAATTATGCACGCTAATAGGAAGATTGACAAATGAAGAGCGTAAGGCGCACGATTCCCGATATAGAAGTCGCAAATAAAAGATCATGACGCTAAAATAAAGCAAAACTCATAACTCTAGAAATAAAGGGCAAACAATTAATTACTAAGTACAAAATTTGGAAAAATTAATAGGGAAAATACAGAATCCTCTACTCAAAATTTGAACGACTTACGTACGAGAAAATAGCTATCTCAAATGGGTTTCATACAATAAACGTTTACGTCTTTTAACGAAAATAAAAAAAAATAAAATAATTAAATAAAATCTTTCATTTCCCACAGGCATCTATAATCGCTATAGGTAGCTTCGTTGTTTGTTATTAATTTTTTACACCGCAAAAAGCTTCCTCTTCCAAAAGAACCGATCCTGGAGCACCTTGGTGTAAATATTTCCTTACAGTAAATTCAGTTGTCAGTCTTCAAGAGCAGAAAAAAATGCCGTGAAGAGAAAATAAAAATATCTCTAATCTGAAATGCAATAAGAATACGTTTCGCAGGAAGTCTTCAATACATTCGCTAAGTCAAGGGTCACATAATTTAAAATCAGACAGTAAGATATTTCTTTTATCGGCAATTCTTCGAAACACTTGAAAATGATGAACTTAGACATAAACACAAAACATGTTCATTTATATAAGATCTACTTCGTCTATTCTTTGCCTACAATTCCACAATAAATTTATCCTTTCAAAGAATCGAAACTAACCTAATAAAGTTACGCTGAAAGACTGAAGTTAAATGTCTGCAGTGTTATAATCCAAATTTTCTCGAAGGAACAATGAACGTACAAGGTATATACCCACTTCTTATTCACTAACTAAGCAAAAATACACGTACAACATAGAAACTAACCGCATTCCGCTGTTTACGTAAGAGAACCGCACGTGATTATCATTTCTTATTAGGAATTTACAGGATGAATAAGAGCAGGTGTCTTCTTTGCGAGTTCTTTTTTGGCGTGGCAATACTCTTTAACATTTACGTATACAAATGTATTCGATGCAAGTACTTGATGGTATCCACATCACTGAACTCTTATTTTAACTTTCTCCGAAACAGTACATCGAAGAATTGAAGCATCTGGGAGATAGAATATGGTATTTCCATACTTGTATCAGAACCCACAGTACTGCCATTAATTTAAATGGTTTTTCGATAATTAAATCAAAAAATCGCTTTTTCATACCTCATACTTTATATGACTGCAGATGATTACTAGTATTTCCAGGGAGGACTACTTTACCATTCTCAGAATATTCTTAGGAATAACGAAATGTTAAGTACTATATCATTTTAAGAAAGAGCATTGAAGATTCATTAAACGTTAATGTTTTGAGAAGATTCAGCAAATGTTAGAATAGATGGGAAATAACTTATGGACTTGCTACAATACAACATATTACCTGTATCTTTACGAATAAACTTCGCTCTTTTTAATCAATTCCTAATGACTATGCAGCTGTGATAAGAACTGGATCAACTTAAGATAAATTGTAACGAAACAGAAATATTCGTAGTCATAAATCAATAGGGATATATTTTTATCGGGAAATATTATGTTTTAAGCAAACAACATTTTTAAATTGCGCAGCTTTATTAAATTTGATGAAATGAGCTACCTGTCAGAAATATTTTAACTATTTTTTCATAAAGTAGTTCAAGTGGATAGAGCTATACTAGCAAAATCAAATCGAGGATTCTATATATCAAACGGAGAGAATCGAAGAAATATTTCTACACAGAAATCCGAAACTAAGGAATTTATAATTATAATCACTGTCATTCAATAATTTAATAAGACAATGAAGACACGGGTATCTCATTGTAGCTGCATTATCAAGTAACACATTTTCTTATATTATTCAGTAAGAATTCTTAAGAAGGATACACAATTTGATTTCTCACTACCTCAACATTTGTAAGCATTCCTCTAAAACAGATCATTCTTCTCTGAACATACATCCTATTGTCGAAACATTCTAAACACTAAGACTACCGATTCAGTATCCTTAACATTACATGGTCGTCATACTCGATGACTAAAAACCCCTCAATTAAGAAAGGAAATGCAGACTTTTAATGCGGCGCTCCTTCTCTTGAAAACGTCAGCAAACGTCATACCGCGGAAAAAACGTACGTTTAGCAATGGTTTACAGTAATAGGGAATGAGTGCGCAGGGAAAGGAAATTTATAGAAAGCAGCTGCTGAGAGCGAGGCATTGACAATGTCTCACGATGACTACTCTAGGAATGAATCAAGCGGCCATATGAAAAGCTCGTTGCATAGGCTATACAGAGGCAATTGTTAAAGAAACTATACGGAATCTACGTTGAAATTACTCTGCAACTTGCGGGAAAATTTTTTCGAAGGATTCTATGCCATGATATGGAATGATTGCGTGCAGTATATTCATCTTAAACTCCTCGATCTAGAACAGAATGGTTATAAGAAAAATACTCTAGAAATAACAAGAAATATTACACGTCCTCAAGTTAAAAAAAGAGGCAGTAGTATAGCTATTCACAAGCAATATTTTATACATGTACACGATATGAATGCATATGGTATATTTATCTTAATTTCTCAATCTATAATAGAATGTTTACATTAAAAAAACTCCCGGAAATATAAAGAAATATTACATATTTTTACGTACATAAAAGAGGCAATAGTATAGCTATTTAAAATAAATATTCTACGCAATGATATGGTGTGAATGCATGCAGTATATTCATCTTAGCATAATTATTTTTAGAATAGAATTGTTAAATGAAGACTATCCTAGAAATAAAAAATACGTGCTAAAAAAAGCAGAAGTATAGCTATTAACAAGCATTATTCCACTTCAATAGTGAATAGTAAAATAATTACATGGTATGAATACATGCAGTATATTCATCTTAGTATCCTCAATCTAGAACAGAACGGTGAAATGAAAAGATAAATTTAAATACCATGAAACATTACGTGTTTTTAAGTGAAGATAAGAATTTAAAAGTCAGTAGTATGCCTATGTATTTAAGAAGAGACATGATAACCTCAATTTCTCCCTATAAATTACGTTTCATTATTATTATTTATAAATAATTAAATAAATAGGGTGGCCTAATATATGTATATGTCTTGCTTCTCATAAATGAAAACTATGAAAAACTATCACTCCGTTGTAAATCCAACTAGCATATTCCAGTTTTGAATCAAAATAGCAGAAGCCCTATCACACTTCTCCACCATAAAATTTACAGCGAATGTAGCGCATGGTGTCTACAATATGATACGTCAATTCGGTTTACGATATTATAAAAGGCATCCAGGGATAGCAACGGCCATTATCGAGAAAAGACAATGAATCAGACATTAGGCAGCTGATAAAAGACAATGAGACTCGCGCAATACATAGAGACGGCAGAAATGGGGACGGGAATCACTTAAAAGATAGACACAATGGCAGCATTAACGGTATAGAAAAATAAACAGAAAACGTCAGCGGAAGACTAAAGGGAGATATGCTCATAATTAAGAGCAGTGATACCATTGCAATGATGTCACGTAAGAAAGAGCATTACTTCTCTAATTCAATGGAATTAGGGGAATACATATGAATCACGTTTGGGTAAAAGAGGCGGAAAAATGACACAAAAAAATTGGAATAAAAAGATTGGGAAAGTGCAAACATATAATATCATAAATAGAAAAGTTTCGTTACCAAATTCAATGCATGAAGGGAAAATGCGATGGATAAGAGTAAGGTATACGAAAATTGCAAAGGGAGGAGAAAAATTTAAAGGTGCTAATGCATTAAGAAAGGGAAAAAATCATAACAGTGCTATACAAATAAAACTCGAAGCAATTTTCTCGAAGATGATAACAAGAGACCTAAATGCACTGCGGTTGCTTATATCTCCCAACATGGCGCAAATGCGTTTGGGTGGGAATTCCCAACCATTTCATATCATTAGCATTTCTATCATCTCATTATACTATTCTATTAACAGCTTGAAGACACAATAAAATTATCTTTGGAAAGTACCGATGAGCCTACGACTTGATAAAATTTGATAAATAACAAACTGAAAAGAAAGTTTCACTCATTGAAATGAATTGGGCTATATTTCTGATAGCAAGTGATGGAAGTAATTAAAAATTGATTGATGTTTCATTTCATTAAGACCAAAGCCCAAAAATACCCGATCAAGTAAGTTAAATGTACCACATACCAAGAAATCACCCAGATATTTCTTTATGGAGCACCTGGCATTCGCATAAATAAATTAAACTGCTGAAATATAATAAAGTTACGAAATCTTAGAGAAATTAGAGCAGCAGTTCTTGTTCACTGTGCAGAAATATTAAGTACTTGGTATTTAGAAAGTAAAGGGATTATCGATGCGTAGAAGAATGCGAAGTAATTTGGCGGGTGATATCAGAATAAGTCTGTTGTGTAACAGTCGAGAGTCTAGGGCTTATCAGAATAAGAGAAACGGTAGATTTTAGACCAGCAGACGTGATTATACGTCTTAATGAAAGTGGAGCGATGAGTCAAGCTGCTCAATAAAAGACGAGCTCGGAATGAATCAAAGGAATAAGTACGATTTCAAAAGCGAGGCGACAGAGCATGGCACGATTTCAAATTAAGACCTTGTAAATGATAATTATTTTACCGTTAAGTGTTACAAACACTAGCTGTAGCAAGGAACCTTTCTTTTGTAATAGATCAAACAATCACTTACATAATCTTACTTATAAATATCCTGTTCCCTCTGGTGTCAATCAGCAGATTGGTTTGCATCGGCTGGAATTTTATACATAAAATATCTTATAACATACCAGATAAATAGAGACGTGTCCAGTGGCCTCCTTCATCCTTTGATGATTGATATTTCAAATAATCCGCAGGTGGATAAGTTTTCCTACCTCAAAGGTAGAATAAACTTTCTAAGAGGTCATCCACAACTGATACAAGCACGTCTCTTCATCAGAGATATATTCGATCTTTGTAAATATTCCTCAAATAATTAAGTTTATAATCTTTTAAAGCATTCGCGGAGCAAGGTCAATGTGATACAACGATGTATTTTTTAAGAAAATCCAACCAGAATCACTGTCCTTACAAAAACAACTCACTCTTCCAAAATATGTAAATAAAATCTTTCCAGAGCTCTATCCCTCGAAAGACCAGACCTTAGAACCTTGTGGAATACTAAACCAAATATTTGATACTTTCAAGATCAATCCAAAAAATCGCGAGTGGAATAACATTTTTGATCTGATTATTCCGAGTAACGATTGGAAAAAATAACAAGACAAATGAGGCCACAGATTATGATGAATTACGAGCATATATGGAATTCCGGAGGGACACCGTAGTCTTTTTTGCGAGGTTATGTAATGGGACACGAATTTAATCTCACGGTTAATGAGATTAGTGCACGAATGTCATCGACGGTCATGGACGAACTGTTATCAAAGCGAAGCGGAGTTGTTATCCAAATACGCAGTAAAGAGCTATTTACATTCACACAGTAAATGTTTGGCCTATCCTAACAACATTGAAATGCTACTGAAACATAAAGAAAATATGATTCGACCTAATTTACTAAGCATCACCCAGAAATAGCAAACTATCCGTGGATCTGAATATTCTGGCACTATAAAAAATACCGATAAAAGAATCAAGAAAAGATTGATAAAAAACTTGGTCTGGAGATTTTTGCCAAATGGGTGTGAAACGTGGACTTTAAGGAGAAAGGAAGTCAAACATCTGGAGGTATGGCGAAGATTGGGAAAAGTTGGATTGATCGGAAAACAAACACTTAGGTGCTGGATATGGTTAAGGAGGAGAGGGCCTCAATTGAAGTAATTAAGCATCGACAAAGGAAATCTGTGGGTCAAATGTTGAGAGAAGAGAGACTGCTAAAGAAAGCAATTGAGGGTGGAATACATGGGGAAAACAGGGAAAAAGACAAAGGTTAAGGGGTTAGATGACTTTTTTCAAGTAATTCGCAAATGGATAAACTTTCCTACCTCGAAAATAGAGAAACCTCAAGTAACCACAACTGACACTAGTTTATTTTTTCACCATAAAAATATTCGATCCTTGTAAACATTCATCGAATAATTTACAACAAATGAAATTACTAAGAAAAGAAGGAAATGGTGTTGGATAGGGAATACTAAAGCACACGGACCAACCAAATGGTACAGCATTCATGTCTTTACATATAAAAAACATAGTCCACTAAACAAAAAACTGAAATACACACAAAAATTAACAAATCATATATAAAATCAATAAGGAATATAAAATATTCTCCACCTACGGTAACAAATTGAGGGATTACTTAAGATGCAATTTTGAAATCTAATCTCCAACCTTCTGACACGTTTATCTTCGGTTGACAAACAGCAATCCGTCACTGTCACCAATGGGCCCTTCTCTAATTACTCAATCGATAGTCTAATTTCGTACATCGCTTACACATGCCCCATCGATTCGAATTCGCTCCACGACCACTCGATTGCGCATTGCAAAAATGTTATGGGACGCATTGTCGTTGGGCCTCTTGAATCAACGGAAGTCGGGCCAAGAGAAGAATACAGATTAACTCTATTGAACGGCTGACTCGTTCAAGCCCACACATTGGGGATATTTTAAGAAACTCGCGAGTGTGTTTAACTCCGGTGTTTGGCAACTGCTCTGCCGATCGCATCCGTGAAGATTCGAATTTGGCGAACCCAGTTCTAAACCAAGGGTTTCTAAGCACACACGAAGCAGTAAATCATATCTGTGTATTTAATTTATGGTGCGTCGACAGCTTAGACCATTAAGCGCCATTTGCTAATTTCATTTATTAACTCATACCTGTGAAGACCTTTACAACATAAAAGAAAGAATATGCAACTTAAAATAAGCTTAACTTTGAGCTCGATTAAAATTACATTTAAAGTATATAAATACATAAACAGTTCAAAAGATACTAAATGGAAAATGATAAAAAGTATCAATTATAGTAATTGTGGACTTTATTTAGGATAGGGAGACTGAGAAGCGTATTCTCCCAACAAACTACAATTAATGATCATAATATAATTTAACTCGTTAAAATAGGCAAAATAATAAAACTGTGCTATGTAAATTTACAATTAACTACAGAGATATGCTGAGAATGTCCTACAAAAAACGTTGATTTTACATGATAATTGTCAGCTCAGATTTGATGTTTTTAAACCCTAACAGATTGAACTTGAACCGAGAAGCATATTTTCATTCAAAGCCAGCATTTTTGTACCACGGTAAATACGGTTCTGTCATAGTAACACTGAGGTACTGGGTTGAATATTGGGTAAGGCAGGGTTGTTTAGGTGCATTCATAAAGGATTTATTGCCGCAATGGTCAGCCTTTACTAAAATAAGACCCATTAATAAAAATATATGATTAGATACTGAACCATACAAATAAAGCTAGATTAAATCAAACCATAGTTTTATATCAGAGAAAAGAGAGAAATTCTCCTTTTGAAAATCAATTAAAGAATTGCTCTTAATTACCTTCACACCTATTATATTACTAACGTCTGAGACAAAAGTGCATGAGACAATCTTCTTGGTTCTGAAGGAAAAAGTAAGTACATATATTCTGTCCATCAAGATCTGCCACCAGGAGCTGCCTATCACAGCCTTTACTATGCCAATGCATTTATATTAATTTTCTCAATTTAAATAATATATGATGAATCAGGTC
This sequence comes from Sympetrum striolatum, assembly GCA_947579665.1. Classification (NCBI taxonomy): domain Eukaryota; kingdom Metazoa; phylum Arthropoda; class Insecta; order Odonata; family Libellulidae; genus Sympetrum; species Sympetrum striolatum. The sequence continues at coordinate 69,684,063 of OX388348.1, forward strand.
CATGAAATAATAAATGGCAAATTGAGGGATCAATTAGAGCGAATTATGCTATACTTTAGTTTCAATTCCATAGGAATTGAAAATAAAAAGTTAGATCCTTTGATTAATGGTTAAACAAGAGAAAAGCAGTACTTTCGTCAAAAGAATGCGAATAATAACTTTAAAAATATTAATTTACAAATTTGGCCGGAGACAACAATTTGTTGGTAGCGAATCACATAATATACTAGCCATAATTTATTTCAAAGTAATAATGAGTAATTTGGATTTCTAAAAATATTAATACGGTTAAAGAATAATTTAAAAATAATAAACATAAAATAGGAAGCGGTATTAAGGTACATACTAAGTCATACGTTTCAGAAAAGTAACCCTACCGTGAATATGAAGGTGAATTCCTCCTTAACTTATATGTATATGCTTCATAAATCGGAGGAATCCCAGCAGAAATAAAAAATATTACGTTAACCTTCGGACCAACTTAGGAGAAATCTTACAAAAATCCGCCCTTGGAAGCCTAAAGTAAACAAGCAGCTGCGAAGGATGGAACATATCCTCCGTTGAAAATTTGCCAACTTCACTTCCGGATTCTCTCCCAAGACTCGAGGAGATACGGACGGACGGCGCAAGTATCTGATATCAAAGCACAATCGTCCTGATTGTAATCCAATGCCTTACTTAAAACGCTTGAATTAACCTTTGACCGGTGCAACAAAGAATGTAAATAGCACAGCTGTCCTTCGGAACGATGCCGTTCTTATTCCAAGTTTATCCAACGAAAGAATATTTGACATAATAAGATGTGATGCAGTCGATCGGTAGTTACTGAGAATTGTAAAGTAATATTGATAGCCTAAAATTTTCTACGAAGACTAGTTAAAGGCACTGTCTATGTACATATTGGGTATTCAGCTCGAAGGCCGGTTGGTACCTCATCCTCTCTTAGGTTATCAAAAGCTAGTGGTAAATAGGAAAAAGGGGGAATAAGGCTTACTAGGTGAGATCAGGAGTGAGGTATTTTGTCCTAGCTTTCCTTACAAAACCAGAATGCCATAAGCGAAACATGTTTACTTATACGTTTACATACGAAAGCACAATTACTCTAAAAAGTTGATAAGGATATTCATTTTTATCTATCCTGCGCCAAATGACAAATGAAAATAATTCATCAGATTATTATGTTACAATATGATAGCAGGAACTTACTGAAATTAAACATTTAAAAATATTTACGAAAGAGAAAAAATAATGAAGCTAAAATCGAACTATAATGAACGTACTGACCGTTCGCGACAGAAATGAACGAATAAAATTATTCATCAGAATATTATGGTATAACATGGTAGTAGGAACACACTGACAATAAACATATCAAAATAGTTAAGAAACAGAAAAATGAAACTAAATTCCAACAATAATGAACGTACAGACTATTTCTGACGTCAAAAAATCACATCTTAAGTTCCGAAATCACGGCTCGGAAGAAAAATTTCGGACTTTACATCACTCTCTCTTTCAGCTAGCCTTCCCACTCCAACATGTCTACGAAGTATCAAACCTCGTGAGGATAACATCGGAAGTGCCGGTAAAAATAGAAACCTTAAGGATTCGGGAATCCAGGACAAGGACCTACCTCCACTTTTAGATGCGTTCGCCACACGAATTTCTTCTTTTTTTGCGATTCGCTGCCAAAATCCCAAACCCTTATTCTTTCAAGTTGGTACAAGGTCAGCCGATAGTAAATTTTCTACTTTACACGGATAAGAGAGTAGCATCAGTCATATACATAATACGATATATACGGTATACGATAACTTAATATTTTTTTAGGAAAACTTTATTCTACGATCAGGTTCCGCTGAGCAAAATAGCTCATTCGGATGTGCCTTCGAGTGATACTTATAATAAATTACAATTAAATATATTAAAATACTATATAAATTATATTACCTATAATTATACTATAATATTACATATTCTTACTATTAAACCTACATACCTCGCTCGTAGAACCTGCGAAGATCGGAAGTCGTTCAAACCCCACCTTTACTGTGAGCGTAGGAAACGTTCACTGGGATAAGATAGTGTTCTCTTTGTAAGAGCCTAAACGCATAAAGGCGAATATTTATGTTGCAAGCTATAACTCCGGTACATAGTTTGTACAGAACAGAATTTGATACATTTTCACTGACAGAGATAACGGCAGAAATCTCTAACATGATCCGATACAGCTGATCTTCGAAAGGTTTGACATCTACAATGTCTTGGCATGTAAATAACCTGACTGCAAGTATGTACTATCATTTAAGATTTATATATATATACTCCTAGAATAGCTTGTGGCGTGTGCAAGGGGTGAATCACCAACATCCTTAGCTATCATCCGCCCTATTAGCTTCTATAATGGTCTGCGGAAAGAGTAATTAAGAAAAGTAATTATCTGTTTTACCTATTATTTATTTGAAACATTTTGTCGGTACCTTTGGGAGATCACGTTCGTTGAATAGATGTAATATTGTGAGACAATTAATAATTAATTTTTAATTGCCATCCGATGTACAGCAAATTTCATTGAATAGGAAAATTAAAAAAAGACTATACTTTTTAGAAGAATACGCCAAATGATATGAATTGTGGATACCAATTCCTAATCACGGGACATTCATGGTTCTGGACCAGTGAGAATAAAATCAAAAAGTAAAGTTTCTCCTATGGAATCAAAGAATTAATTAATTTAACCACAAAATTAAAAGGACTAAGTGAAATCTGGTGGAATTTTATTTTTTTTAATCGAAGGAGAAATAAAATTTTTACTTTCCACAGAATGATGATGGCGTAAACTTGCACCTTTACCATGGTCGCATTAATAAACTCTGTAGAAATTAAACATTTTATTTTTTCTTCGATTTTTTTATCAAACCACAGGCGAAATAGGGGAATAAAATCATAAATCGTTTTGATGGTATTATTTGCTAGGGATAAAAGTTCTAATATTTATCATATTATTAATAGAATGTGTAATTTTTGAGCTGATATTCCATTGACAAAAATCAAAATTAAGCTATTTTATCACTCGACATTTTTATCAAGGCAGCATATAGAGCCCTACAATAGTATATATAAGCCGACAGTGGGGAATAAAAACATAATTATTTCCCTGTTGGAACTGTTTGCTGGGGACACCCATGGCCCAACATTAATTCTTCCACCTTGCTCTGCGCTCCACCTCGTAGCAAGTTACGTTCCCGGACTCCTTCCAATCTAGCGAAACGAACCTTTTGTTTACCACAGGTACACGAGACGAAGAGTAACCGGGGTGGTCGAAAGAGCCCATCGATCGACCCTCCGGACAATGAAAGGCCCTAAAGGTAACGTCACAAAGATCAAGGTCGACGCAAACGAAGGAATCCGTCGAATTCTCGCCTTGGGTCCATCCCCAAGAGGAGAAAGGGTCGTTTCTTGGCCGGGTTCCATGACCTTCGACAGCGCACGTGTACCACCGCGGCCACTTTTACTTAGAAGAGTCGACCCTTGGGGTGCACAATTATGCACTCCTTGATGGACTTGCACCGGGAGGTCGCGAGCACCGTCACTTCCGCGTGGCTGACGGATACTGATTCGAAGGCATTAATTCAGTGGGGGTCGGCTCATGTTGGAGATGCTCGGTACGGATTGTCGTAATGATGGTGATATCATTGAATGAGGATTTTCGAGGACTTCACCTCCGATTTGTACTACTTTTGGGATGATGAATACGTTTCCTTGCTGGAAAGTCTTCCTTAAGGGTTGAGCGTTAAAGTGTGTAGACTATTTCACCGTAAGGTTATAAAGTGGCCCTTAGTCCACCATGTGGTAGGTCTACTATTCAATTCTATAACTGTTTTTACGTACTTGACCATATCATTCCATCATGGAATTAATCATTTCAATAAAAAGTGTAATGCCTTGACAGCAAATCTGTATTATCACAGTCATTAATAATAATTAATTATTACGAAATTATTTTCTTAATCTGTTACTCTACTTGCCTTCATGAACTGTAATTAATGTTGGATTTTACATAAAAATTAGTCCAATTACAATGATTACACAATTAATATTACTTAATCATATGTAATTTCAGAGAGAACAGATGTGTAGAAATAAAATATTTCTGTGCTTGGTATTTAATTAAATAGTTCCACCGTAAACTCATAAATTTACCACATTTATTTAAACTGTTAGCAAAAAAGTTCTTTACTGTAGTTTTTGAGTCTTCCGCATGAGGTTAAATAATGATAATGGATGCTAAACCGCCCAATGAAAACGGTTATGGCATATGAGAGGAATAAGGAAATACTTAACCGACCAGCAGCGCCAATTTATCATACGAACCGGACAACCTGGCGAAAAGATACACGGCACAAAATCTGCAGCAATCGCTCAGGATGGTGTCGGAACTACGGGTAGGTCAAAAAATATTAATACCTCAGTATCTAAGACACTACTATCGCTATACCGCCTCATTAGCATACTACTTATTGTTAGAGTGAGGCCACTTCAAAACAATAAATGCGTGCTTTCCCGCCCTGGGCGATGACGTCACTTCCGCGTAAAGACGAGCCTCGAATATGATTATCACTTCCAGGAAAGACGTATATCCTGATGAGTATATACATATTTCCTTCAGGAAGAAAACACTTCCTTCCCGAGAACTGTTCTTATCATACGGGGAAGACCTGGGTATCAACATGCGTGGTCGTTGGTTATCACTGGATGCCGACGATCATTTTAAAAAGCAGTCATATACTTAAATAATATTTTAACATAATCGCTGCGACATTTTATAACCACTACGAAGTTAGTATACAGTCAAGAGAGGCCTTTTAAATTATATACAGGCCTTTTAAATTATGAGTCAACAACTTTATCACTTGACGTGCTGCTGGTGGAGATTCCGCGCAGTATATTGCTATCGTAATCTTCAGCTTCATGCACACACAAGCTCGAAGTGCCATCCGCATCCCCAAGAGCTAAGCGAAAAAAACATCAGCGAAAAATATAGCTGACTTATGAAGGCTTTCACCATAAGAGTCACAGCGAATTGATTCAAATAATAGAGTAACAAACTCGCTTGAGTTCAAAGCTAAAACCTTTGAATTGATTCTTCCATTATTTTAAATTCTACCATCACGCTAAATACAAAGAAATATTAATTAAAATAACTTTAATATCACTATCGTAGATAAGAGACATTTCCTTTAAATAGTTAATCCTTGAAAATGGCGACTGTGATTGTTGCCGAAATGTCGTTTTTTTATCAACGAATTGCCCCTGTTGAAAATCCGTGAGGAATTTTTGAAAAAGACATTTCCTGTCGCAACGTTCTTTCATAACAGCAAACAATTTGTCGCGATATCATGGCAGCATTTGTACTAGATTCCAACTCTTTGTACCTCAAGTAAGACTTTGAAGTGATATACCACGTGAATACGATCTTCCCTATTGGTTCCGTATCCAAAATATGTACAGCATAAATACACCGTTGTAACCTGAATGTAACACTGTATAAATCCCATGAGCTTAAAAGTTTCAATCGCAATACATTTTGAGCCTTCTTCAACTTACAACACTACGATTTTTGCATAGAAAAAAGACCTAAAAATCGGTTTGTGTAGGGCTAAATGTATCCACAGCAGCAACATTCGATCTAGGAAAAGCCGAGCCATTTTCTCACGCCTGGAATTCCGATCGAGTACCAGTTTTGGCGACGTCGACATTGGTTATGCAGTAAAAGGCCAAACCTTTGACCTTTCCCACTATCCTTCTGATGGAGCAAAGCTCTGAAAGGCAACCTTGTTCAACGACAAGTTCCGCATGGCACAAGAAAAGCCACGTACTAAGTTATACGAGCGAAATTTACCTTCCACCAGAAGAAAGGTCTACCTTCACCATTTACCGAGATATTTTACCCATTGAAACATCTGGATGTGGAAAAATTGTGGACTGTCGAATCGCAAAACGGACGATTTTCTCTATAATAATAATAATCATGACCTGTTTAATTCGATAAAAACGTTGTTACAATTATGAACTTCAGTTTCATGTGAAGGTAAACTTATTGGGATTCGCAGATTAGTATTAAAAACTACATCGGAACGAAACCTTAAAAATCACCTTAAGGGAATTAGGGCAGGGTTAATTCCGAGTTTCGTGTTGAGATAAATGTTGAATAAAGAAAATGTCACTACATAAAAGCATAAAAGGAATGTCAGAAAGTTAAAGAAAAGTAACATACAGAATCGCGAATCAATGAATCAAAATTGCAATGAGCTTCGGCAAGCAAGTTAATCATTCGTGAATTATGCTTTTATAAAACTCTAGGATAAAGTTGTGCTGCTTGCTACCGAAATAAAAATAATAAAACTTTTAACAGTGCCTCTTCATCATATGTTAGAAAGGGCCAACATATGATGATGTTTCATGTAACAATTTCGGAACAAATATGATGAACACGATGGACCCAATATTCCCATGCTGGCATACGCATTTCAATTCGGGTAGAAAACTTCGAAAAAAGCTGACGTACACACTTTCTCAGAAGAAACCGGAAAATGTCCAATATTATCATGGCTCCATTGCCAAGATGATGAAATGATGATTCCCAGGAAGGAAATCTCACTTTGATACGTCAAAGGTAAAAAACCTGAGGAAAAGAAATGCGAAGGGAGCAATCACATGCTACGTCTCAGATTCACATGGTCAGCATTCCTGAGAAAAACTCAACTTATGCAGAACAATATGCCAGGTAAATTTTCACAATTGAATGATCAAAATGAATGCATGCACAGTTTTCTATGAAGTAGCACGACATAAAGTTTCAATATTCTGAATCTACCAGCTTAAAATCGCAGTACTAAATCGTTCACAGCAGTATCATAATCTTACAATACGAACGGTAATTAGAAAACAACTAATAGAATAACTACACTACATATTCCAATGATAGCAGCACATTGTGATAGGTACGTAATGACTAAATAATTATCACTGGAAAACTTTTAGACCATCACCGAAACCCCTCACAACATTACATGACAGCCCTTGAATTATTAGACCTCATTACAGACAATTGTAATAATAATATACTACTATTTTCCGAGCAAATACTGTGTGAGATGTGAAGGTCATCAGGGTATTTAGGATATAAATATGCACAGAAAAATCTCCCGCCTAGGAATGGCTGCCTTGGATAAGCAAATGACATCCTCAAGGAAGCTTCGAAAACTCGCAAGAGTTCTGCAGTATCTTTGCCACGTACGAATAATTTTTATCGACTGAATATTAATTTCGAGCCAAAAGCTTAGCAGAAATCAATGAACGACCACCAGGAGGCAAACGATGCGCGATTTTAGCCACTCAATTGTTTTCCTTCAAACACAATTCGAGGAAAACTATTTTAATCTTTTTAAATTACATCGAGCCGCATTGGTACACTACGATGAGATAGATTGAGGATAAAATCACACAACGGAATGAAAAGTTTAACTTATGGAGTCAAAATACCTAAAATCCTCTCAAAACTCGAAATACTGCAATGCCCGCTCACGCTGCAGATGTGTACGGCAATCAATGCTTGAAAGACATGCCTGGGTGTCAATGGAAACACTTCACTATACACGGCGATAAGGTTTATATTCCTAGCAATTATCTACGGAAATAAATGGCTATTCAATTTATTATCCACAACTTCCTTTGAGTAGCAATTCATTTACACAATGAGAGCACGGTGCGGGTTCTTTGAATAAATAATTTCCTGACCCTCGTGTTTCGAAAACACTCATCGCCACACAATGAACAGCTGAGTTTACCAATAATTGCGGCAAGAATAGCATTATGGTGAATAAACAAGAGCACACAATACTCACTTTAACTATTGAACGATTAAGGTCACGAATCATGAAATCACAATGGGATATAACTGGAAAAGTGGACTAACATTTTCAAAACCTTGATATAATCAGAAGGAAAAATTCGTCCTCACTTTAAATCCACTATAAGCTATTGTTTGGAGTACACTTGTAACTAATGAAGATCTAGGAGAAAATATATTTGTCTAAGTGTCCTTACAGTCTGTGATCACATTTACTATGCACTATTTCTGATCTGAATATCTATTAGCTCGCTCAAATCTCAACTTAATTACATTTAAGTGAAACCTAATTCATAACTTTCCATTTAAATTCGTATCTTCTGCACTAGCATAGGTTAATAGTATATATCTTCACACGGTCCATTCCTAATCCTAATGCGGAACTAACGATTCGGATAAGAGACTATGCTTCTCTAAGTATCCACTAAAACACTGGTATTCTTCCTCACTCTTTAAACTTCTTCTTTCCTCTTAAAATTCTTCCAAATTTCGTGGGACAGATCGGTGGCAGCCACGAGCATTTCCGACCCCAAAAATCAATCAATGTGCGAACTCTAAATCACCACTCCGACATTAAAAAATCCGCACAACAAACAGAAAAGGGCGCAACGGCAGACTTACCTTCAAACGACGAAGCTTGCCATCCCTAGCAGCGATGTAAACAACGTTTTTGAAGTCCATCTTCGTGCGATAACAACAAACCCGTCGTCTTACCTCCTCGCATCGCAGCTGCGAGCGTCAGACTGGAGAACAACACACGATGCGCTCTACACCTAGTTCGGGCGTCGACCGTGAGAGGCCTCTTGCGCCGCCAAACAACTGAGTGTCGTTACTCCACGTGGAGTTGACTGGCGCTGTCAGGGAGAAAAGCCGTGGGCGGGGCCTAATTCCCCGGTCGGCGCTCATTGGTCGAAGCGATCGTGACGTTTCCCTCGCCGTACCCCACGTGGGATATACGCCATTACAAGCAAACTATCTGGCGCCCTCGGCAGGGAAACAATGGGTAGCGAGCGCTGGCTGTGCGAAAACTCTTGACATTTTTGTACAATTTGAATTAGGATGCGCGAATATTGCCGCTTCACCTTACTCAGTAGATGAGAGTGTTTCCCATGGATCTTGCGAGGCAGTGCAGTCGTCTACGCGCCAAAGAGGCCCTGTAACGTGTGTTCAGTGCGAGGAAGTTCGGCATCGCCTGGAAGTCTGTTCGCGCGCTCAGTTGCGGTTGAAACAGCGGCCAGTGTAGGTGCGCGCGGGAGGTGGAGAAGATATTCGTGTATTTTTTCTCCTGTGAAGGGTTATGGGGAGGTGATGCTCCTTGGTTGTTGATAAAAGGAAGAGGACGACATGTATCCAGCACCGAACAGGCATCCTTCAGCTGCGGTAAGTGCTACAGTTTTCAGTTCTTCGTCCAGTGGTGTCCATTGCCCACGGAGGACACCGCTCCCATTTGGTTTTTAGTGCTGTTCCCCCCCCCCCTGAGGCAGTGTTGCCCTGATTGTGAGTCTACAACGGTTTCGGGAATAAGTTTGGTGACCCGTTTGGCGGTAAACTGGATATCCGGTGCGATACCGTGGTCTGCCTCTACTTTTTTGCTGGGCGGAACACGGTGGTGCTTCGCTTATCCCGCTGATTGCTGCTGCAATTACGCAACCAGTTGTTTATCGACAAGCAAAAATGGCGCGAAGACCATTGTCTCGGAAATCGCGACCTTTCTAATGCCTCACCAATTTGAGCTTTCGGCCATCGAGTGTCGTGGACCCATCCCACGACGCCCACGCTGTAATTTTCCATCTGCCGGTCGGTTTTGGTGGGTCGTGGTGGCCCAAGTGCGCTCGAATCTCTTGTGGACGGGTCCGCAATATAGGCAAACCTCATGCTGCACTACCGTACCTCGAAAGTGACATATTATTACAGTGGCATGAGTCATATCGGGACTTAATGAGCATTGCGGAGTTACATAATGCTTATTAAAACGATTTTCTACCTCAAATTTGCGTGTTAAGTATTAATTTTTAGTTGAATGGGTTAAATTTTCGAAGAAGACTCAGTAAATTACTTACAGAGTAATGTTCTTAAGACGGCATTTGTTTGTACATGAGATTGGTGTCAATGCACCTCATTGAAATTTTAAGCAGGGTAATGTTCTTAAGTAGGTATTTGATCCACCCTTGAATAAGCAGTCAAATGAATCTCATGGTAATATCTCATGGTAATCACCCATTCATTTGCCGGTTGTTTATCCATTTCGATGTGATGCATTGCTTTGTTACGGTAACAGTTCGGGAGTTCATAAGCCAACCCATAATTACTCAACTACAGTCAACTATAAATATAATTAGGAGCATTTAGAGAAAAACCATTTCACTTTTTCGTTCCTTGACAGTTGAACTCATCTACATTTTCGAAGAAGGTTGCTCGCTTACATTTTATGCAGAGTAATACTCTTAAATCGGCCCTCGAAGATGCGCTCAAATTCGCCCCTGTATATTACCCGATTAGACACCGGTTGTTTTTACATTTCAATGCGATGTTTCTTTGTTCAGTCAACAGTTCGGGAGTTCACCATGATCCGATCGAATTTTTCGTAATCGCGAGGAACTTGTTGAGTTTGGCGTTCGTTTTATCGCTGTGTAGTTTCCAACGTAAACGTCGAGCAGCCAATTAACGTCGAGAAAGATTGAATATTTCACCAAACAGCGTTTAAACCTATAAGGAGAGGGAATACCGAGGGAAACAATTTGATTGTTATAAGACCCAATACAGTTATTGGCAGTTACCTGTAATGTCAGTCATATTTATAATTTCCTTTTTTGCGTCATTTTTAAGCGTTAGAATAGTTTCTTGAATAATCACCCAGCAGAAGCAGCCTGGGTGTGCATCTTGCTTGATTTTGGTGGTTTCTCATTCACGAATACCCGGCATCTCATTAAATCATTCTCAGGTCTCCCTTACGTAGTTCTGTCAACGTATCTGTTTTTCAAAGATAATTTGGGTAGATGTCCATCGTCATGCCATATATCCTTTTTAATGGATATTAATAAAATGAAAATTACATTACATATCATTCTTTCGGGAATCTCAGGAGTATTTCTCTAGTTCATGCTGTTACGTATTATCAATACATGTTTTAAAACTTGCTTGAAAATACATTATTATTGTTATTTCTAATTTATCGTACTTTAGTGAATATGTAACTCATAAATACAAATATTGAAGGGTAGGGGAGATTCATTACCAATAAGTAAAGAGCAGGGTGCAGTAAAGGAAATTCGATGTCATATAAACTCGTCGAATTAAACTATATTTATAAGTCTCGTATATATGTAATTCTTTACTATGTGTACCTACCGATAGATGAAATACCCTTATGTATGTGGGTATCTGTTAGTTCACACCGTTTATCATAGCAAAGGCTTCTTGTGTACCCTTGCCCATTGACACTTATATTTCCTTCTCAAATTGTCCTTACTCTCGGAAGTTTTTTATTTTAAGAAATGTTGGTTTGTACTGGGGATTCTTTTCTTACATTCAAGAATACACGCTAATTTCTGGTATTAGTTTGAGAATTTTCGACATTTTCCGCTTGTGCTTCTCGTAAGCGTCCGAAGTGAAATCATTTCAGGGAAGCAAGCGATTAAACTTCGCGAAGATGCTCACACGATGATGATTGATTAACGGGTCCCTTTCGTTCAGTGTGACTGTAGACTAATTTGTTCTCTAAACTCATTCTATTAGAATGCGTATACATAAGCATTTATGCATCCTTTCGAGTACAAAAGGGATTGCTTTGTAGTTGCGAGGGCGTGGACCGATAGCATTCATTCTCTCAATGAAAATGCTGAATGGGTAGGTCGCGTCCGCTGGATAAGACTTAGACAAACACGTCATGGTCTGTATGAATAGTGTCTGTTGTTAGGAATATCACAACAACGGAAGAAATGATTACTTATTTTACTGTTCTTCCGATGATAAGGCAAGCGAATTTGACGACAGCGATGTGTTAGACAATATTTGTTTTTTTTTTCGTTTCCATATTTATGGTTTGTAACAATGACTAGATTCTTCCGTGTTAATTTGGTAGATTACTCGTAGAAGGTGTTTGTGGATAAAATATTCCTAAGGTCCTTTAATTTGTTAGATTTAGCTTAAAGCAGATTTTGCAGAATTGAATGATCCATTTTGCTAAGGGAGTTGATACTAATTTTCAAGTGGCACATTTTTGTTAGAAAAATATCGCTAAACAAGTCAAAGAGTACTGTACCGTATATTTATATTTATTAGTGTTTTTATAAAATGACGTTACTCCAGGTTTCACTTTTGTAATGTTCATGAAGCTACCGAAAGGTCACTTATGTATGTATTTTAGTAATGATTCTAGTTTTTTATTATTACTGGATATACTTAACGTATGTATCGAGTGCATATTTATTCCCGTGTAAATATGTTACCGAAGTCTTATGATAAGTTTCCCAGAAGATGCGTAAGGTGTATCCATCATGGAATTGGCTGTGTCGTACGAATTTGCTCTCATACTCTCGTTTTTGCTGCAAATAATATGGGTTTGAAATTACAGTGGATTAATTCAGATGCACTTGTTATGCGTTGGAGGTGTGGTAATGTGAGCCACTTGTCGCTTGTGATCGGTGCTTTCCCAGCCGTTTATCGGTATTCTTCTAAGCCAACGTTTGCCAAACTATTTTACCACGCGGAACATAGAGCGGTGGGCATGTGATCACCAACATGATTTAACTTTAGGTTTGCTGTTAAATATAATGGAACGTTTAAGTAAACTTCATATGTGCTATTCTGTAATAATAGCGAAATACTTATTCTCAATATCTCGACGTTAGTGATGTTAATAAGAACACTAAGAACACTAAGAACTTATCACTTAGTACAGTTTAGGTAAATAGTTTACTCGGTCTAAAATCTGAGCGAGTCAAAAAACATCAGATACCCGAAAAATGTTTAATCCAAGAGTGACAATTTATTCTTTACATCTATTGCAACAACTCACCAACCGTAGAATCAACAATTGTGCAAAACTTGTAATTTTAAAGAATCGTCGAACCTTTTTACGTATGTGCAAACTTATGGCGCAGAAAAAATACATAACATTGTTTTTCATCGACATCGTAAAATGTGTCACGGGTCACAGCTTGGATTCATTATTCTAAACGCTCACTTCCTTTCCTCAGCGAATCACCTTAAATTCTCGTCTTTCCGCGGTTCGTTTATCCGAAAATTCTCGTTATCCGAGTCAATGTTACTTATTTCGCGACTGTTCCAGGGCAAATCGATTACTTGATGATGGTACAGAAAGCTGTGTGCCTTGAGATTACCTAATTATTGTTATAGTGTTCTTCTTGCTCAACTTGGTGATTATATTTTTTGAAGGAAGTCGTATTCAGAATTTCCATTGCATTATAAGCGTTATACTTTCCTTACTGCGAATCCTTTCTGGAAAAAAAACAGTCTATCTTTGCGAAGTTTGTGTTAGCACTTCAAAGTGTCGTGGAGGAAAGAATGTCGAGAAGTATTGGCTTAGGGGCGAGAACCTTTTCCCCATCGGTAGGAAGTAGGGGAAACCAGCAGGTCGCACTTGAGTTTTATGATATCTCCTTAGGTATTTGCTATAACAATTATTTTTGAATCTTGCTGCTCTGGTATATCACTATCGCGTATTAAGAAAAACACTATGCTTTATTTTCCCTTTACACAACGGAATCACAAAGTTAAAAGATTGCTTGAAAAATAAAAGAACTTGGTGATTACCACAGGAACATATTTTGCGTTACAGTTTCGTCTAAGTGTAGACATCTCCAGGCGAAACTACCGGAGCAGAATATATTTTTCTGGATATCATCCAGTTCTTTTATTTCTTAAGTATGCATCATTACACAAGGTTGAGCTTGGTCGTATTGCATTTATGAAGTAAAAAGATTTATATGCCTCAGTTTTATATAGATAAAGGCCGCATTGAACGCCTGAATAGGCCGCAGATGATGTTTAGTTCGCAGATTCTTTTCCTCTTCCCTGAGCCAATAGAGCTGATACACGGATGAGTGTTCTAAAGCTATAATTTCGGACCATTACTTCCTTTATTCACTGGTGAATGGTTGTAGTTGGGTTTTGTTTGAAGAAGTGAAAGAATGGCCGCATTGAACGCCCGGGAAGGCCGCGGATTACCTGTAGGTCGCATATTCCTTACCTCGTTCACAGGTTAATAGTGCATTGCACTGATGTAGTGTTATTTGGCTATAGTTTTGTAATTTTACTTCATTTGTTCCTCTGTTGAATAGTCGTTGTAGTTAGGAGCCGCATTGAACGCTGAAATAGGCCGCAGATGACCTGCAGGTCGCATATTTCTTACCTCGTTCATAGGTTAATAGTGCATTGTACCGATGTAGTGTTATTAGGCTATAATATTGTACTTTTACTTCATTTTTTCCTCTGTTGAATAGTTGTAGTTACAAGCCGTTTTGAACGCTGAAATAGGCCGCAGATGACTTGGGAGGTCGCATATTCCTCACCTCCATGCAAGTAGTGTAGTGCACTGATGTAATGTAATAAGGCGATAATATTAGAATTTTACTTCCTTTCTTTACTGTTGAATAGTTGTTGTTACAAGCCACATTGAATGCTGAGAAAGGCCGCAGATTCCCAACCTCAACCGTAGACCATCGTCGGTATGCAGAGAGGGGTATTCAGCGTTGTTCCAGCTTCTAGGAATTATAATATTATCACGACCATTGTCGCCGTCTTTTTCGAGGCGAAAGCTGGGAAAAATAAAAGCCCATTTCCTCTTCTCTCGGCCACTTTCCAACAATCTTCTGGTTAATACGGCCCGTCTTGGCCCCACGACTCCGGGTCCAGGCGTCCACAAAGCCCTCCCGCGGCCCCAAACCATATCCTCCCCACACCCAAATCCGCTTTTCTTCGGTTCTTTTTTAACTAACACCTCACACTCCCGCCCCCGGGAGAGTTGTCGGAGGCCCCTTCCACCCGTCCGAAGGCTCTTTGACCGTTCCACCACTTGGCGTACCTGGTTAAAATCCACCCTCGCAGCCCTCCCCCCCCAGCCCTTCCCTCCCGCCCCCACCAGCCGCTCCCTCTTAAGAGCTTTTGGGAATGTAGCGGTGGTCTTTCTACAAGGTTTCTGTGGAATGGGCTCCTTCTTCTATATGTTGAGGCGGACCTGTCGTCCCCACGCCGGAAACCTATGTGTAGGGAATGGTGTGGTAGTTTTGACTATGCAGCTTTTCTTTTCGGGCGGGATTTTGTTTCCGGGAGCGATTCTTCTGTCCTCACGTGTCTTTGGCGGGGGAGAGGAGAGCTCTCATAGGCGATGTTAGGTTTGTCTTTGCCCCGGTGATGGGTTGCTATTCTTGAGAATGACGTCCTTCGGCCAGTCGATCGCGAAGGCGTGTGTGTGCAACAACCTATTAAATTACGGTTTGTGAGAGTTATACCGAAAAACATCCATTCCATCTAAAGATGACCTCTTTGTTCTATACCATTCGAAAGTCGCCTAACTCGAAGTATAATAATAATAAATGGCCTTTATTCGGGTGAGATTGAGACTAGAAAGTCTCTTCTTACACCTAACCCATCGTCATATGCGAAACGGAAAGAAAGAGATAGTTTGCAAAAGTACACGAAGAAAAGTATTATGTGGATTGAAAAAACCTAAGCTGAGGGTAGAGTATACAGCAGGCCGGGACGAACGTCATTAAAATAAAATCTATGGATAAAGCCGTCACTTTGTGAGACTCCATCAAAAGAATGTGAAATATAAATACTCAGTGAGAATGGATTTGAAGATGGATGAGAGATAATAGGAATCCTTGCACTAAGTATAAAAATATTACTATAATAATGCAAATACTAGTATGTATCTCTATTATAGAAACTCAGTAGTTATCATTATGTCGGTTTGTTTTACTTAGAGTTAAGTGAATGACGATACGAAGTGCACGTAATTTATAGGCTCGTATGTGATTCCAAGAAACCGATAATTAATATAAGTGACTAGTTTGGCACCCTCCTTCATTCAATGGTCTATATTTTATATATTTTCTTTGTGGCTATTGGTCCATCTTTTTCATGGCAATAAAATCTTAAATGGGCAGAGTATTGAATTTCATTTTCTACTGCATATGTCCCTGAAGTTTTTCTCTTCTATTCACTGTATAACATCTCAAGTTTGTTATCCTTACCTGTAATTTTTTCGACTATGTCAGTGCATAATTCTCTCATTTCTTTATAATAATAATAATAACTAATATTAACTTCTCTCATGGAAACAGGAAGAATCCCAATTACATCCATTTCAATAATTATCACTATTTACAAAGACACAACCATTCCCTAGCCAGAAAAATCCGGTTAGCCGCGATTCGAACCCAGGAGCGTTTTTGTTGGAGCGTTTTCACGTAGGCATGCTAACCACTCCGCCACCACGGCCGGTAATATATTTAAGTTAGTATTATTATATGTCCATTGAGCTGTATTTCTAACCGTATCACCGCGATAAGTATATGTATGAATTCCTCTTATAGGTCGGGTATGAGAATCGTCCGCTTCGACAGTGGTATCATTCACGCTTAATTATACGGAAATAGAGTGTAGAGCAAACGCATCGACGTGCACAAGCCCGAATAACAGAGCGATGCATCGTTCGGGGAATAAATCTGGAGATTTTCGATGTTTCCCATCAAAATGTGCGTTCCCAGTTGAACCCTTTGCCTCTCAAAGCATAAATCGAGAGAGAGACGGGATCGCGTTCTGAAATGCTGATCAAATTTGTGTGTATCGCGTCGGTTAATTAGGGAACCCATCGACAGAGTAAATGTTAAGTATTGTGCCGTACAATGCTCGTCTCTCTTGCACAGGCTGATTTACATTTCACATTCCTCCAGCGCTGGGATCTTCTTTTGCTGAATAACGTATGTACTACGTATTACTTCCACTAAAGATGTGAAATTTATTAAGGAAGTTAAATATTTTTTATTCAAGTACGAACATTTTAATTTTTGTTTTAAAAGATAGTTTTAAGCTGTACAATATTTAACATTATGAGTTTAATATTTTGTGTTTTTGTGTACTTCACATAGTTTTTGTTATTTTATTATCTATATCACGTATTTACTTTAATTTCCGTAAATTTTATTAAGAGTCTGTAACTTGGAATCGGGTGTCTGGTCATCAAAGTGATGTCTATGTTTCTTGCATGAAATCAGTTTTTCATTTGCAATTGATCATGGGAAAAGGAGTAAAAATTATTATCACTATTATATTAAGGATTATCATATTATAAGGTTAAGATATTCCGTAGTGTATACGTAAAAAAAGTTTAAGAATCTTCCTTTAGTTACTGCATTTTACGACTGCGATAATTTATTAATGATAGGAATAATAAAATGGATATTTACCCTCATTTTAGTGTCATGTCTGAACTTACAGTTATCAGTAATGAAATGGTTTTTATTCACGTCATAAAATTTGTTTTGAAAGCCCTAATGTTCCAATGGTTTTAATGTCAGCGGATGAGAGATGCCGAAATAAATCAGGACATATGTTTTATATTACGAAATGTTTCTGATTCTTAAGTTAATTTTGGCCATGAGTGGGAGTCTCACGCATCATAGCTGTATAAGAAGTCCAGAAATTCTCTGATTAGGTTCATTGATGTCATTCATTTGACGACTGATCATAGATAGCCCCATATGTAGTTTACGCTTGCCATTTGAAGAGAGATGTATACTTAATGTGTTTTATAGACTTATTTTAATCCATACTTCTTGGTTAGTCCATGGTAATAATTGATAAATGAATACTGTCTAAAGGATAGCATTACATGAATTCTTATTAGTTTTTCGTGTATAACTAGAGAAGACATTGAGTAAAACATTTTTGAGGTATTTTAGAGCCTCACAAACTTGCTCGATTAGCAGTTTTACCAAAAAGCAACCGTGAGAGGAGGATAGATATTTACTAGGTAAAAGAAAAACATCGTAGTAATTCCTCGATTTCGTAAAGACAACCGAATGAGCATCATTGTAATGTTTTGATGATTTAGCCGACATCGGTCGTCTTAATTAAATCTAGCGGCAATTACCCAGCGTTTCTTATAGCTTTGCGTTGTTTTTCATTGAACTCCTAATTAACGCGATAGGCTATCTTAATAATATAAAGCTATAATATAAGGCTAAATAATATATCCTCATAATTCTGATTAATAATAATTTTGAAGTGTTTAGCCATTTGCATTGGTCGGCCATCATCGGCTAAATATTGGCCAACATAACCAGATTGGTAGTGTTTTATGCGTGATTTCATTTCTGCTTTTCCTTGTCATATTTGTTTACTTATTATAACCTTAGACGGTCATTTTTATTTTAAGTTAAAAAAAATATTTACCTGAATACTATTACTGAAATGTTTTACCTATAATACTATTATCATTCTCAGATTAAGTCTCGCTGGTAAGAAAACCTGTGTTTCATTTCATAATCTATTTGTGTGTTCCATTTACAGTAATGCATGTATTGTTAAAAGCTTCAAGTTTCGAGAACTTTTTTTGGGGCTTTTCAATTTTCAGAGAAGATCCTTACGTTAGACTCAATATGTAACGATGAATTCCAGCCTAATCTTTTCTCGTTAAGGGGGGGGTTTCTGATCGCGTAATCATTACAAGGTATATTCATCTCCGGCGAGGTATTCGAAGTCAGAATTTCGACGCATCCATTCCTTCCAAAGTATTAATACACCACATTACCCATCTCGGCCTTTCGGAAATCTCGAAGCGATCACAAATAAATTTTGGCCTACGGCTCCGTCCTTTGAAACAGCTGTCATCCATCGTCGGATAGTTTCCTCTCTCAGAGGCGAAATAATAAACATCCTCGGAAAGGAATTGGAGCAATCGACGCGTATATATCGATAGATTATCGTGGGATAATCGAGACAGTGGATCAGTGCCAGCGATCGGGATTAAGGCGGCGGGAAGTTTTTCGGAATCCGATACCGCGGGTCGCCCACCCTTGCGATTATTTATGAAGATGCCCTTCGGTGAAACCACGTGCCCGGCGGATTCGGGACTATTTTGGGTCCTTCCGGTCGCTCGGGGTCCGGTGGACCAATGGGGGCGTGCCGGCCGCTGGGGGAATGAACCTGCCTTTGTTGGGCGGTACACAAATGGGCCGTTTCTGGATCTCCGTGTAGCCCATGCGCTAAATAGGGTTCGCACGAGGTTGGCCATTTGTCTCGATTCGTCGCGATTATTCCCGAAATGTTATTTTTGTGAATGAGACTTTTGTCAGGCGTTTTTAGGGTGGGTATCTGTTCTGGAGTGCCCCCCAGGAGCTATAGAAAGCTTCAGTGGTTCACAAATATAGCCGGGGGTTGGTAATCTATTTTTATATTATTATATTCATTATAAGGTTGGTATTTTATTTTTAAGAAGCATAAATGTTAGGTGTAATTATGACGATATTTAATTAAAATTATTTGAGCCTTTAACGTTTTTCAATCACTACGATTTGAAGCAATAGATCTGCACGAAGTGTAAATTGATTTTTAATTTTTATGTTGAGGTATATGCGAAGTAGAAAATTCCCCCATTAGTCTTAAGTATCACTTACATTGTCTTTTGAAGTATATGCCCTAATTTTTGTTTTTATGGTTTCTTTATCTGAATTTCTCAATGTTATATTTCGCTAGTTTTTGTAAAAATGATACGTAAGGTCCTCAGATTAATTATGGAATCGTTTTTAATAATTAGGAATCGCTAACTTCGGAATATTGTTAGGAAAATTCTTCTCTTGTGTTAGTAAGTACTACATAACATAGAGACTGCATGGGCTACAAGGTGTGATGGTCTATTTTCAATATAATATTCGTGGTAAAACAAACCGACAAGAATTTAATCTTTCCTATTCCTTTTTTTTAGCTTAGGTTTATAAAACCACAAAGTAAATTTCTTCTTTGTTCTTCTTCAAGCTATACCTTTTTTACATTTATGTATATGACGAAGGGTTAGATTTAAGAAGAGGCTTTATAGTCTCAATCTCGCCCTGAATAAAGTCCTTTTATTATTATTTTTGGATGATGATTAACGGGCTAACTAATACTGGCGGATTGGAAGGAATGGACTAAAATCTATTGGCATGCTTTCCATGAAAGGGATTTGTGTGTATTATTTAATTGAGTTATGCAATTAATTCTCGGAAGAATTAAAGAAATTCGACGAAGGGACTGTATAGAAATGTCAAAACAGCTTTTCCAAAATTTCCTAACTGAAACCGAATTATCCTAAAAATCTTGCTATCAATTCGTTGATACATATAAGGAATTACTTAGGAGTAAATAGTTAAGTTTATTTGAAGCAGAATCGTTACGCACATTGTGGTACCCAGAGTTTCTGACGTTGCAACAATGCGTATCATTTAAAATCATAGCTCTCTACAAAACCTTTCGTCATAAAAGCGGTTCCACGAATATCCTCGAACATAAGAAAGTCAAGCTCAGCCGTATGCATATGGAATCAGCGAAGAAGTCGTAATGGAGAATAAAAAGAGGTTCATTGGCTGGCAATGAGCTACACAGATCTGCAAACGGTTTCGTCAACCCTTTGTTGGCGACGGGAGTGCAATTTTTCGTTTGATACCAGTTCGCCGCTCGAGCTACCAATTTCAAGTTTGCTGTCCGTCACAGGCCGATAATTGGCTCGATTCAAGCCCCACGTCTTGCGGATTTCCACCTCATTTGATTTCTTTTCGAGTTGCTGCTCCGGAACGATCGACCGCTATTTATCCCTCATTGAGCGGTCATACATTAGCGTCCGAGTGTTCGTTGTGGGACCTCGGTCCGCGATTTTTCGTCCCCTACGGTTTCGGGAAATTAATAAATTCGGCTTGGCAGTGACGGGTTTTGGTGCCTCGGTCCTCAGGAATTGACGGCCCTGAAGTGAGTCACGGCTGGTGGGCGGATGGAAGGTTTAGCGTCGACACGTTATCTTATTATCGTTCGCTTCATGTATTGGACAGTATTTGCCTTTTAGGGTGCCTTTCGCCTGCAAGATCGTCCTGTACTTTCGCTTTGCTCTTACTAATGTAAACCTTTACTTTCCTACTTAGTTTATACTTCCCAGAAACTCTCCTTGCGTCATTAATAAAGGTGCAATATCTGCAGTTCCCTTTTGTATTAAATTTGTCGTATATTATCTATTTTATCGTAATTTCGTAGCAAATCACTTTTTCGAAAATCTCATTTCAAAGCTAGTATTCTACTTACTTCTCTCTTTGCGGTCATCGCTTTGCTTTCACATTCAAAAGGCGGTCTTTATGTAAGTACCCTGCTCGGAGGTTGATTCTAAGTACAAATCTTCCGTAAGTTACCAAAAGGTCTGAAGAGAGAATAAGGCTTCCTAGACACGATGAGATAGTGTGGCTTGGTTTCCTCAAATAGAATTTTGTTTTCTCAGTAACTCTATGAATTGATCTTTCCAAGCATTCAATAAGAACAGAATCAAATTAATCCATTTAAAAAATGAGAAGTATTTAAATCCTTACTATCAATAATCATAAAAATTTATTAAACTCAAACAGGTTGCTCTGATTACACGAGTAATAAAAACGAAATGAACAAGACTCAAACAAAATAAACTACAGATACATTTTTCTCCTTTCTGTATCTAATTTATGTGTTCTAAAACATTTAAACGAATTTAAACTGATTTAATTAAAATCAGCTATCATGCGAGGAATTTAAGAACAGATTAAGGAGATGGACCGACGACATCAAAATTCATGAAAACTTGCCTAGTTGGGATATTACTATGAATTATTTATTTTCGAGCTGATTGATGTTTGATAACTTAACTTCTCGCAGTATTTAATTCTCATTGATCTTCTTGAAGAGATTTTCGGTGCACTTAAACGAAAATGTCTAACGTTTGAATTTCATTGTTTGCCAACGTCAGCGTTTCGCAACATCGCATTTTCAAAAGCATTTCAATTGTAACTTCATCCACGTTCTACTTTCATCACACCTCAAGGCAATGGGACGTTTTCCTCAGAGTTTTTATGTCTCTCAAGTATGTTGGTCTATCTCATTTTACGAGTTTCAGTCCGCGTAATTTTTCTTATCTCCTCAGTCGAAACCAGTGTATTACTGAAGTCGCGCATAATTAGCATATTGTTTCTTTACTTATTCAAGCGGTATTTGAATAGCTATAAAATTCCGAGCGAGTGATTTACTGCGGGTAATAAACATGCTATGCCCTCGAAGCTATTTCATGCTAAACGCTGCCAAGCGATAGTGTCACTATATGCTGGAAATCATCGAGGTATGGGGCTGAATTCGATATTGGTCGATTAGTCTAATTCGTCGTTAACACCTTCCCTAATCTATGTTTTAATAATCTGTCGATTATCGCACTTGACCAGTTACCATGCATGTTTGTTGATTTCTCGGATGGAAGTCGTTCAATTTTAATGGGATGGGCGAATTGGCAGTTTATCGAGTTAATTCCGAGCCGTTGCCAAGTTCGAGAGTGTGTTTCTTATAAAATGTCGTCGAAGTATATATGCCATTTATAATCTGGCTTTTGACTTTTGATACTATATCTCCTTTGTCATTTCCTTTCCTTTAATATCTTGGCCCTCTACTTAGCACCACTTTCACCTTCATAAATATTTTCTCTCCCTACGTTATCCGCTGTCTTCATAAATGTATTCTAAATTGTATTTTATCTTCAGTAGTTTATTATTTTCGTCTTTTCGTCTTTTTAATTGTGTAAACTGTTTCTGATTGTTTATGTATTAGTTTATTTATCAGTCTATATTTTACTTAGTAACATCTAAATGTAACTAATTTTCGTTTTTTATAATATTATTGCTTCTTGTCTTTTACATCTCATTGAATCTGATTTAATCACTAATTTAGTTTGCATATCTGTAGGTGTCGATTTAGATGTAGGTAGATTTTTTTCCTAAGCTCTTAGATTAGGTATTTTAAATCCACAAATAGTCTTCTTCTGTGTTATTTTTCGTGTTATTTCTTTCTTTAAAAATTTATATGACGAAGGGTTGGATCTAAAAAGAGACTCGACAATCTCAATCTCGCCCTGATAAAGTCTTTCATTATTATTTATTTATTCTTGAGTACTACAAGTAGGCACCAGGGCAAGTGGTAGTCATTCTGTGGGGGTAGGGAGTAATAAATAATCTGCCTGGTGTTCACCCTTGACGGGAGGAAAACACCCCAAGTCCTCTCAAAGGCCTTATGTAGTCTTACATATAATTACGAAAATATTTCAAAATTTGCTACAATCTTATAATGTTTAAAAATTACTATATTAGGAAATTCACAACAATATACAGCAAAATCACGAAACCCTTTTAATTTTACTGATGAACACTTTATTAGAAGGGGGAAAAGGATCAAAAACTTCTGCAGGTACAGTGGAACCTCGGTTCACGACCGCCTCTGTTCACGACCAACTCGGTTTACGACCAGCTTTGGCAACCAAATTTTGACTCGGTTGTCGTACAACAACTCGGTTCACGACCAAGGCTGCCGACCAGTTCAGTAGGCAACCCCGACATAACACAGCATCGTTCCAGTTGCAGACAGGTTGATCAGTGAACACAGTTCGTGAGCAATTTGCGGATTACTTTATCAGTGAAACAGGACAAATTCCATAGCAATATAATAACATTTAGCTATCTTAAATTCAAATTACTGTACTTTATATTTATTTCGAATTTTCTTTTATTCTTTTATCGCATATGGGTCTTCTTCCGTATACGCAAGTTATTAACTGATCGCAGTCAATGACGCTCATAAAGACGAATTAAGGAAAAAATTAAAAAAAATAATATTCACGTAAAGTATTAAAAATTAATTTTTTATTAATTTTTTATAACTAATTTTACATGTAATTTACGTGCATTCTAAACAAAAATACACTTAAAAATACAAAGTTTCAGAGTCTGGAACGTATAAATTGCATTTACATTAATTTCAACGAGAGAAATTGTCTCGGTTCACGACCAGGGTCCAGGAACAGATTAAGTTCGTGAACCGAGGTTCCACTGTAAATTGTTCCATTCTACTATTCCCCGATTAAGATATGTCTGTATTTAGAAACTTCTGTTCTCTGTTTAAGAGTAGCGACTTTATTATTTCCAGCTCGGACATTCATGTATGTGCCATCTTCGAGATCCAGATTGACGTTTTCCCCAACTTGGCACTTAGCGGGAGAGTTGACATTTATCACCTCATTTGTAGCGACATTCAAAGTAGCGAGGTCTATTTTGATCAAAGTCATCCCGTTCGTTTCATCGTAACCTCTACCGTAAGCTTCCATCCGAGGAACGTCTACGTCGTTAATTGTTATTCGTCGCAGTTGAATTCGTCGTCTTCTAAATGCAAACGATGTTGATTGATGACGTGGATATCTTATTGGGCCCCTTTTTATTTTTTATGCGTAATTTACTGAATTAAGTTATTTCTGTTATTAGAAGGAGTCTCTTAAACTTACCCAATAAGGTCCACCGTTTGGTGTGAAGTCGTAAGCTTTTTGTAAGTATGTATTTATTTAATGATTCACGTACATTGTCAATACCACTTTATAGTGAATACGAACAACAAACAAAGATTATAACAAATATACCTTATCTGCTAATTTATTTTAGTTCGCAGTAAATATTTTGACTGATGTTTATAATTTCTATACTGCCCTTCTGGAAGTGGAGTTAGTTGTTAAGGTTTTGATGCATTTCCTCTTTATTATAATTACGTTACGGAATTCCGATCAAGGTTTTATGTTTAAGTTTAGATCCTGCAGTATCTGTTTAATCGGAACGTTCGTAGAAATAGACGAGTTCGTTTCACCAGCGATTCTTTTTTATCTAAAAGACCCACTCTAGCCTTGCTGTTGTTTATTTTACATGCAGATCTTTAACATGGGTTTCATATCTAAACATGGCTATATTTTAGAAATCCTATGTAAATAACTAATGGATTTATCAAGAAAGGCTTGGTGAGATCGGAACATAGGAATTAGTGAACCGTTGTCGAAGAGGTTTGCTGACGTACCAAGGAAAATAGGTTGATATGCAAACAATAGTACTTTGTTAACCGTTCTCTTTTCTTTCGTCTTCCCTCTTTGCTGAATTCCCTTCCAACCTCTATTGTTCCTTTTGCATTATCCAAAGGTACATTTATTCCCATTGTATTGTTTCAAGGAAAGCAAAACCCGTTTTTAAAATATTTTTTATTACCTTGTTTTACATTGCGTTATTGTTGTAATATATTTATTTTTCTTATTTGCTTTATTTTTACTTTAAACTGGCAATTATGCTGTATGTAAAAACGAATAAATAAATAAAATACACGAATTCACTCAAACTGAAAAAGATCGCTTGCTGTGCGTAATGAAGGAGAATATGTTAAAACGCAGTTTAAATTGATTTAAAATAATTAGTGGTTTGTATATAACTACTTCGTCTTAGTCTGAATCATCATCGGTCCGAGTCGTCCTCCAAAGCAAAGAGCATTCCGCTTCACTTTACGACACGTTTAATGCATCATCGCCGGTAATCACAAGGGGCCGATCTCAAAGCGTTCCCGCTCGATACGCAAGAACCTTTCGGTGTCTTATCTCGGACTGCTCTTTTATTTCCGGGTTAAACAATGAGAGGGTGATCGCGGCGTGGAGAGGATAGTTCGGGTGGTCCTGGTTTGGGTGGGCCGCAAAGAAACGGATGGGCGTGAGGCGATGCCCTGGGGGAGAACCGTGGTTTCGGAACGGGTTTCTTGCGCGGAGAAGGGCGGTGCTCCTGCTGTCAATGGAACGACCCTTCCCTCTGGAACGCTCCCGGCTATTGGGGAAGAAGGGGTCGACGGATTCCTTCCCACAATGCCCTTACGTGTGAACCTAATTGTTCAGGGTCGGTGTCACGTAGTGAGCGAAGAGTAGCGTGGAATCGGGGGACGTAGCTGGATTTCGGTGACTGCATAAATAATCATTACTGCGTAGGACTCAACCGTCAAGTTGGGGAGGCCGGATAAAGGGGATGTGTCGGTTAAATGGGGCTATCTGGTCCCATTAGTTCGGATCTCCCTGATGTGGGATTTATGGAGGAAAGTTGTTGCTCATTTCTCTAGGGTTATGTTTCGAATTGAGGTGATAATAATAATTATTGTTGTTGAAGAGGCTGCAATTACCTCTTTTTTTATTACTCCTCGTCTATCAATAGTAAAACGATCACTCTTCTTTCGCATTCCTTCAATTTTCAATTCCCTTTCCTCCAATACTCATTTCGATTTCGATTCTTATCTCTAACATATCTTATCCAGAATATGGTTGCGAGAGTTTGACGTGGAAAAATACAATTTTCTATGATTTTATGTTTGTTTGCTCATATTCATTCGTTATTTTCTTATATGTTTAATTTGTTGATTTTTCACGATTTTATTGATATTTTGTTCTTTATTATTATTGTTAATCATCAGCAGTAATTGGTTTTGTGCTGTATGTTGATGTTTGTTAATAAAAATAAATAAATAAATAAATAAATTTAGAACCATGTCCATTGTGGCAACCATATACAAGGTCTTACTTACCTACATATATGGTTATATCTATAACAGTAGTATCTAATTTAAGTTATACACATACCATAAATAATACGTACACAATAAATAATAAAATATAAGAATCATAATCAGAGTGAGAATGGGATTAAAGCCCCTCAAAAACATTATAAATCTAAATAAAAATATATCAATTACAACTAATTATGTTCCTTATTCTATTTTTGAATATGCTACGAGATTGAGGAGAAGGTTCGAGAACCTCGGGTAGGTTACTCCTTTCATATACTGCTGTTTAAGGAGGAGTCCTTGCTAATGTCCTTTTTCTGATTCAGCAAAGAAAATTTGTATTTGTGGTCACTCCTTGATATGTAATCAGTTTGTTGTAGCTTAGTCATGAGCACCGTGAGTGACGGTTTTCCGGTCAGAATTTGATCAAAATACTGAAAAACAATGATATTCAGCATTTCGGGGCCGATGTGGTTTCATCAGCTCATTCCTCTAATTATTTGGACGAAGTCAAAGTTTGTGTATTTCACAGGATACGAGCTAAGTTTTCTGTTATTATAAACCGCTTGACCTACATGATCGACAAGTTGTTTTTGTCCGAATTAGGGATCTATATATTTAAAATTTTATTTTGGTCTTTCCTCTCATTTAACGTCGTTCCCGAGATTGAATTCGAACCAATAAAAGGAACCTTTTAGGTCACAGCTTCATGCAGAAACTATGATAGTTGAATTTGCATTTATCTTTTTCTCGTATATGCCATGTACATTTGAATTCGGTTAAGGTTTGGTTAAAATTTACTATTTTGTGTAGTTTTATTCCTGTATAAGTAAGCCTCTGCTTCGTTAAATTTCTGGTCACTTATTTTTGGATCATTAACAAATGGATACGATTATCTAATTAAAAATATCCATGACCTTATTGTTAAGGTTCAGTGGAACCTTTTAAAAGGACTATCATCGTTTCAATAGAGTCCAATGATAAAGCCCAGTTTCAGTGTGGGTTAGATAGAAGAGAAGACTTTGTCTCAATCTCACCCAAATTAAGACGTATTTTGTTGTTATAATTTTACTTCCGATTTCATGAAAATGGTTGTCTGATTACATTGCGTGGCTCTACGCAAGTGGTAATGTTGAGAAGTGAAGATGGGCATGGTTATGTACATATTTGTATGGTACAGTTAGTCGTCGACTTATAGACGATGTAAACGTCAGTCGGATATTCATAGATTTTTGGTATATTTCGGTAGAAGTATTTTATATATTGTTCCTAAATGGTCGCTGCTCAATTTAAAAAATATTTTTAACTTCTTTGATTTAACATAAAAATATTAACTATTTATAGTCTTCATGTTTCCAATTCTTGCAGTTTTCCTTAAATTATTTTGATTCCCTTTTATCATCTCTCATCATATAATTTAAATAAATATTAAATAATTTTCTTAATTAACTATTTCATTTTCATTTAAACATTCGCTACCATTTTGAGAAGCACCATTCTCACTACCCTTCCCGATGCCCTGTCGTAAGTCGACGAAGAACTGTAATTACATCTACATGACTGTTTAAGTTTTGTTTATTTATCTCAATTTTCCATTGAAAACCCACGATTTTTCCTTGTACTCAGCTCTGATCACATTGGGCTAGCCAACTTAGGCCTGTTTTCCTGCGACCAATCAATCACTTAACCGGAAGCGAAAACTTCCTCCAGAGCGGCGCAGTGGATTGGATCGATCTGGAGTCGGTAAAAAATCGCCGGACATAACGCGCTAAGAGAGTCATTTTTCCTGATTTCTGGACGCCTTCGGGGAGTGGCTCTGCCGCAGCCCTTGGTGGTCTCCCTGCGAACCACTTTCGGAAAACAAAACGAAAAAAGACCCGGATTTCAATGTCGTTTTAATCTCGACCACCTCCGTTAAATTCCACGACGCGAGTGCGAGTCTTGCGGTAGATAAATCACGCTCTCCTCGCAATCTGAGGGCTAATATGGACCAGACAGTGCGACACTCTCTCCTCCGAGAAAAATGCATCTGCGGCGAGGGATCGTGATGGATGTATCTGCCCGCTAAAATCAACAAGCCGACGCAGAATCGCCTCGCGTGTCCGCTATCTGTCCGTCCCGTCTCTGTTTACGTACGAATGCAATCCGTCCACTGAATATCGTAAGTATGCCTGTCGTCCGGTTCCAACTTGTGCGTTCTCCTTCCTAATTGCATCCATGCTAAGGAAGTATGAAAGTGGTAGTTAATTTAAGGCATCATCGCTGTAAATATGGGCTTTGTAAGTTCTTACAATGATTAGCTGAGAGACTAGGTTCTGTTGTAGGCTAATGGGTACTCAAAGGCCTTAAAATTAATAGTAAAACGCTAATTAAGAGTATTTTATGAAGGAAATGCGCTTCAGATGCGTCCACATACATAATAATCGTCTATTTATTTATTTCTTACATTAATTTATTAAGATATCATCATACAGAACGAAGTCAATTACTGCTGACGATTAACAGTATAAATTAAAGGATTTATTTATTATTTCTGTTATGCGGGCATTTTCCCCCATTTGGACTCACGAATAGTTGTGTGAGGAAGTACCTCACTGGTTATAACTAGGTCCAATTCCATTTAAAGTTTTATTTTCGGCACGAACTCTCTCATGAAACCAAATGATTAATGCTAGAACTGTTCATACTGTATGATTGGCCGGTACCTCACTCGCTATAACATTAGCTTTTACGAACTAGTAAGGGTAATTAGGATATATTAAATATGAGGTAATTTGCCCTTACTTTCCTTAGCAAACTAAAATGATATTAACGTCACATGTCCAAGTGAAGCACTATTACTGTCTGCGAGTTACACTTTTCTTGACATTCCGTAAGCAGAAACTTCAATCACTGCCTTTATTCAGCATCGCCTATACCTCGGTAGCTTTCAAATCATCACAACCAAGAACAATATAGTGCCATAAATGGATGAAGGATAAAATTTCTTATATCCCCTACCAATGATAAACCAGAAATATTCCATCAAGATATAGCAGCTGTAAATTGAAGTTGCTAGACCAATTTAAGGAAATTTTGCAATTTTTATGTATTTTAAGATATGTCGAAGGATGTTTCAGCGAATGTCGAATTTGCAATTGCTCAGCTGCATGTGAAACAATGAGATGTCGTAAATCTGCCGTGGTTAGTCAGTCAGTTGCTTACTTAATATAACTTTAGAAAAATAGTCATCACCTCCAATTCTGTAAATCTTCTCTTCTCTGTTCCTCTCGGAGTTGGCTCTCCAAGGGGGTGCCAACATGCATGTAAAAATACCCTTTATTTTTTATGCCAAGCATTCCGTTTCGTTTGGAAAGAACCTCGACCGTTAAATCAATGCTACGCGTCGGAACTACTCACTCTCCTTTAAATTTGTGTGTGGCATTTTTTTTAGTTTTCCTTATTGAAATAGGATCTAGTTTCGAAGTTAGAAAAGTGGTTCTCAACTTATGGCAAAGGGTATACTAAACACGTTTCCGAATGATATTATAATAATAATCTTTTCTTTGACGGAAACAGGTACCTCCAATTATATCCATTTTAATAATTACATACAAATTCACGGTGAATACCAACACCTATGCCCTAGACAGGAAAACTCCAGCTAGCCGGGATCCGAACCTGGGATCTCAGTGTTGGAATATTCATTTTATTAGGCACAGCAGCAAGAACCTAGAGTAGCCAAAAGTAGATTGCCATATTGGAAAAATTCCGATGATTTATCCCAAAAGTGTCTTTTTGGATGGAATTTCGTTGAGTAATTTAATAATTTGTGTATTAAAAAGCTTGCTCGCTAACAATTCTGCCATCGAGGTCGGTAAATATCGTCTATTCGATCTATATCTGTATACAGGGCTGAATCTTATTCACTTTACTTACCTCTTGCATCAATCCTAAATATGATTACATAGACTGATTTGGAACTTTGTAATTTGATCTCAGTAATCTCGTCCTTTTTTGTTATTATTTTTATAATTATTTTTTAATTAGTTTATCACAATTATTAGTTTTGATCGTTAACTGTATTTGACCGTGAGCTGTTTGTTGATGTATTGTAAATAAATAAAATTTAAAAAATTATCAGTCAGAGGCCCTAGGTGTAAGGACCATTCGAGGCCCCACCAAGAGATCTACTACCACAACATAAACCTCAAAGCATGTCTTTTGAGCCCTCTAAACAGCGAGCCCTCATTCAGCCAACTCCCAATGGTAAATTCGCCCCTATCCTTACATACATAACTCTTTCCAGAGGATTTCCCATAACCTGGGTGCTCTGTAACGCTTAAAGGTTGGCTATCCTGCGAGTCAAGAAACAAAGGACGTCGGGGCGAAAAATCTCGGCGATAGACCGCAAAAAGAGGAAAAGAGAAAAATCTTTCGCGAGTTTCGTTTGCCTCGTGTTTTTTCCTCGCTCATTACTCCCTTGTTTTTCCCCATCATTTCCTCCTTCCCATTTCTTCATCATCATCATTTTCCCCTCCCCCCGACCATATCGGCGTTCGCGTGACTTTCCACGCCTACGGATGGGAACGATCTACAGCGCTTTCCTCCCACATGTTGACCCCTCTCCAGCCCACACCTCCCGCATCCTCCCCATCTTCCCGCATGCCCAATTCCCCTAAGCCTCCTCCCCTTCCCCCCTTTGCTTGACGTTTCCCGGGTTTTGTGCTTCTCGGATAGCCGATCTCCGGAATTTCTCGGGAGAAACCGGGAGTAGTTCAGTGTTAAGAATAGTTACAGGAAAATTTTTCGCTGTTCTCCTCTAAACCGCTTTAAATGGACATTAAAAGTATACTAAAGTTGATTGAAGTAGCCGTCACTTGGTAAAACTCCATTATGGAAAAAATGGTGGAAGTAACTTAGTTAAAAAATTCTCTTTTTTGTTTTTTCTTCTTGTTCAATGTGACCGGTTTCTACTAGTCATAGTTATCATTAAGTAGGACTAGTTGAAATTCCACAATTTTTTGTTTAATGTGACCGGTTTCAATTAGTTATTGTTGTCGTTTAGCTTTGACGAGTAGAAACCGGTCGCATTAAACAAAATTTTGTGAAATTTCATCTTATGTACAGTCCTGGCCAAAATTAACGCAGCACCGGCCGTAAGGATAGCTAGGGAGGTGCTGCGTTAATTTTGGCCAGGAGTGTACTACAATTCTTTCGTTATCAGTACCTACAAAGCTGTAAACCATGATTGTAATCGATTCGTTTTGGTAGTGAATGTTTTCTTTAGAGTTATATCTCTAGGAAAGCAAGGCTTTGTTCCCAACATATTCCGAGATATTCTACGTATTTCGGGATCAGTTATAGTTTATTTATTTACTCGTAATTCGTTGCAGTTTGGTCAGTGTGCCATCCGAGGGGGATTTAGCAATGTATAGTGTAATCTGTTCGGCCTTCACCCAAGGAAGGGCAGGAAACCCTTCCAAAAACCTCCCGTGGACAGTGCACATCTCAATAAGTCTACTAACAGTCAAATATACAAACACCCACCCGAAACACTGATAAAATCAATTGAAATAATTCATACTACGTAAAATATTTTATGTTACACTACATGGACAATATTATCATTCACCATAGATTCTAAAGTAATGTATAAGTAAGCATTGTATACATAAACTATTTAAATTGCTTATTTTTATTGGCCTAGTAAAACTGTATATCGCGCAGTAATATTTTTTGAATTAACTCGCAATATATTTTGAGTAAACTCTTCCTCACTTTGATTTGCGAAAGCTTTTACAAAGTGAAGCTGCGTTCAAGCTGCCTTTTTCCCTTACCCTTGTTTCTGAAATTTTATTTATGGAACGAATGTTGTCTGAAGAGTACGTGTGGCCAGTTCGGAAGGGTTGTGTTACGTTTGCACGGAAGTTGGTAGAGGATGGAGTTAAACTGTATGAAGGGTGTCATATGAGAGTGGAAGGGAAAGGATGCCCGGAAAAAGCACGCAGGATATCCTGAAGGAACTATGGCAGGCTGAGGAATGAAAGGAATCTATGGAAAGATAGATAGGCATGAGAATGATAATCCTGAAAACCTTCGAATCAAATTATATGTCGCCTGAAATATATTATAACTAAGGTTTCCTCAGTAAATATATATGATGGTTAATATCTTAAAAACTTGCTCTGTTTTTATGAATTGGGTGCGTAGTTGGTCAATTGTTAACTCTTAAGCATATAAAATAAATTGAATAACTCGAACATTGACACTTTAAATACAGTCGTACGCTCTTTGGTATTCCGATGAAATAGGTCCGACGAAAAATTTCATAAGCTTTTTCATGCATATAAACATAGTTGAGATACCAGTGGCTGCGAAGTTCTTACCAATATACTATATCATTGTCTTATTGATATATGTAGACCTATTTGAATCACGAAGTAAGTGATTATGACAGAAACCTCGGATGAACTAAATTCACGAAAATTGTTGAGGGAACAAAATCTTAATTATAGTAATAGTAGTTTATTGACCAAAGCATTCGGACTTTCCCAATAAGTAAATTGACAGTATATTTTTCTTGTCGGTAAGAAATATGATTATACAATCAAGCTATTATGGTAATTTAGGCCTTCTACTCTATTATTATATACTCATCCCATCACGATACCATACACAAACCGTATTATACCATACTCAATATAATCCATTCATAAATATAATAATATGCACATATGTTCAATAAATATCTCATTTTATGTATAACTTTTAAATCAGATTATACATAATACATGGTTATTTGGGTAGATGAAGATTAATTGGAGCTATTAGAGTAGGTAAGGAAAATCTAGTTCAGTTGAACCTTTAACTTCTTTGCGTATTATCTTTCTCGGAATGGCGTGTGTAATGATGTTAAATTATGGATATAGTAGAAAAGATATAAGCACCACAATCTGAATTCATATGCTTTTACAATCACTAGTATTTACGGGAACGGAAAACTAGGTAAGCAATCCTCCATCTCCGGTTCCATTAGTTCTTCTAGGAGTTCTTCCACCTTACTCTATAACCAACTCCTTCTTTCTTCCAAGAGTTTCTCTCCTTCCTCATCCCTTCGTGTATCATCTTCTCATACGATGTTCGTTCCCCTCGGCTGACCAACTTCATCTCCCCTTTCCACCTCATAATTTCCCCACTCTCGCCTTCATCGCGTGGGCCACGTTTGTTTCCTTTTCGTTCGTATAATCGCCGTTTTTAATGGAGTGGCAGAATCTCTGCGGTTTCTTATACAATGGCATTCGATTCGAGCAATGGAAACGAGGGTGTTTCGTGTACCTAACGATGAGGATTTTGATTTGTTTGGGATAGGAAGTGGTAGAAGATGGACCGTGTAGGATGGAGAGTGTAGGTGTTAAGTCATTGATTTTATTTACTTGTTCAAGTCTTTACGTACCTGGTTATATTGAAACTAATCCGTATCTGCCTTCATCTACCACAACGCGTAAATATATTTTAGAAGATCATTGTGACACTTCTGTTAATTAAGGTACCTCTATGGCCTCGGAATTTCATAGAAATAAATTAATTGATTTAGAACTGGATAGTTCTGTAATATTTAAGTGATTGACTCAACGCTGAGGTCCCGAGTTCGAATCCTAGTTTGGGCATGGTAGTTATTGTTTTTCTTTAGATGTTAATTGTAAGTTTGAACTTAAGGTTAAACTAATATTCGGTTTTTGAGGGCGTATTTACTATTTTTTGCTGAACAATTACGTTAGGGCATTGCCGTTGTACCAGTTTTTATTCGGGATGAAAAGGCAAAAGAAATTAATCAAAGGAATAGAGTCACCAGGATGGTGCTTCTGTAAAATCTTTATGACTAATGGATCTTAATTACCAATGCCTGCGTTTCTGTATATAACAACTAAATACTTTAATTTCTTCGGTGATTTGCCACCGCTGTCCTATGCACAATACATCTTAGAAATTCACAATGGAATTTGTATATTAATGGTGTTTGATGGTTTTTAAAAAAGATGTTTTAATCATGTTTAATATTTTAATATGGTTAAATCTTTTTCTTTTACTAGAAGATGTAATTTAATCTGCGAATTCTTGGTGGTTAGGTCGTTGTGTGTTATAAGCCAAAGAATACAAATTTTTATATTTCAAATTTATATATTTATTTTGCCAATCCGGTTACAACTTCCTCATCAAATGAGTTTCCTCTTTACTTTCTTCCTGTTAACATTTCCCATGAATCAATCTTTTTTCACCTTCCTCATTCCTTTCTTTTTAATGTTATCGGATTTTAATGGGTTTGACATCCACATCAAGGAAGCTTGCTTGTTTCTCTTGTTCTTATTCAATGCGAATCTTTTTCTAAAGTAGCTTATTGCTACCATGCCATGTTTCTCGCCTTGCTTATTGTTACGGCTCTATCGTTTCGTGAAGAACGAAATTGGATCGTGGTGTTTATCATTGATTACTTTTGCTCATTTCTCACGTCAGACGATAAACAAGCATTGGATGATGTGTGCAATACCACTTGCTAATTTATATTATAATGGAATTTATGGTATTATGCAATTCATCCATGGTTTTTTTATTAAAGTTAAGAATGGAGTACCTCCGGATATGGCTTAAGAATATTTTTTAACCGTTCTTTTTCGATTTCTAAATGGTGGTTTTGTACCATATTTGTGCTTTACTGAGATCGGATTATCGTGAAATACATAAAGTATCTCCTTAGCTCTTATTTCTTTCTCATTATATTTTATATTATATTTTCGTTAGCCGTTATTAATTTATTATTCCCCCTTGTGCCATCAATAGTTAATGTTTTGATTTGAAAATAATTGTCATAGTAGAAATTACGAGTATATATTTACGCAGAAATTCGATTGAGGAAAACGAATCGTATCTCTGAATAAACGCAAAGAATTTTTCTAACTTGAAACTTAAGAATGAAAAGGTTAAATGTATCAGTTTGTATGAAGAATTGAAGAATGGAAAGGATCTGGTGCTTTCCCGGCGAATATTGTGGATGAAGTTCTCTCGGGTTGCAAACCGGATGGTTTCTCCGATGTCTCTCGACGTTTCGGTCCCTGTCTCGGAACCACTTCGCTCCTGAAGATGGTTCCGGAGACAGGGACCGAAACGTCGAGAGACATTTAAGAAACCACCCGGCTTGCAACCCGAGAGAACTTCATCCACAATTGAAGGATGAGTTTAACGTTGAAAAGTCCATAATTTTCCTTCCTCTGAGATAGGTGTTTTCCTGGAGGAGAAGAGGAAAATTCTTATCACCCCAGCATTAAACCTTCATAATAAGTGCTATAATCTTTTGGTGTGGCCAATTTTTTAGCGAAAGGAATTCTATTTGCCTCGGATGGTTAAGAAATTGATGGGAAGAATATACTTAGTAAGGCAGCATGCTCAAACGTCAAGCTGTATACTGGACATTCAGAGTTGCGTGATTCATCTATCCAGATGCTATAAAAACCAAACTTTACGTGGAATAATGAATGTATTGAGCAAGCACGTCATAGGACTATACTTAACATTTCATTTCGTAGTTATATGAGGTAAAAAATGCTTCAACTGTCTAAGCCACGGCTGTAGTATTCGTACACGGTATGTACTCGGTAATTTCGTTATAGTACTGCGTTTGTAATTTCCTTGTTATACACAGCTTTCTTTGACATAAATAAAATCTACGAAGGCGGCCGTGATGTTGGGGGAATTCATAATATAAAGATGATTTATACTTTTCTGTAAATTTATTTCAGAACAACCGGTTCCAGCTACATTGCCATCTTCAGGTTCATAGAACTTTGTGTTCTATGAAAAGTATACATCATATTTACATCATCTTTACTTTATATTTGTTTTACATCTTTTAGGTTTTTTAGTATATTTGCGCAGGTTTTTTACAGCTCCCTCCTTTTTTGGCGTTTTCCTGCAGTGGATCTTTTTTGCTTTGATATCACCTTAGGTTTTTTTACATCCACTCCTTATAAAGTTTTCCTCTCTATTTCTACTCACCTGCACAAAACTTTTTATGTATATAATATAATTGACGAAAGGTTAGATGGAAGAAGAGACTTTTCAGTCTCAATCTCGCTTTAATAAAGACCACATAGAAGTCTGCATCGGACACTGACGGACCCTAAATATTCCTCAACTTATATTTGGAATCACTTATAAGTTCTACATCCACATTCTCTCTGAAACTATCCGTGTATGTCCAAGTACCGAGTTTACTTTGCCTTATTTCCGCCTTCCTTCGGCATTTACTTTTCATCTTCCGTCTGGGTTTCTTTTCCCCCTAACATTCTTTGCAACACACTCATCCATCCTATTCGCTCCCCACTCGATCACCGTTCTCCTCCCTCCCCCGCAACCTGGGATTTCCTCCATCGTCGCCTCATCTAATTTTTCCCATATCCGCGATGTGTTTCATCAATCTGCCAACTCTTCCTTCCTTTATTCCCCTTCCTCTCATTCTCTAACCCAATTTTTTGCCTCTCTTCACTTCCTCCATTCTTTTCGACCAATTTCGTTTCCTCCGTACGTCGCCTCATCTCTTCTTCACCCCTCTGCTACTCGTCCCTTGTTAAGATGCCGCTTACTTTGAGTTATACCCCTTAAACAACCGCGTAATGCTAGGACACCGCTTTCACTGTATTCTGAAAATTTTCTGTGCTACTTTACGTATTATTTCAGTCACCGTATCCCATGCCACACGCCGAAATGCGGCTTGTAGGGTATGCCAGTAAATTAAGATTATTAACTGTGCTTTTCTGAATTATAAAATATATTAAGAGGATCTACCTGATTTGAAATTCATTATTATTTCAATCGTTACTTTAATATGGCTCCTTTGGACTTAAGGTACATACATACAAGGTAAGGTACCAGCATCATAGTTACAATATATATATTGTAACTATGATGCTGGTACACAGTATCGATATTAACATTTATATATATGTTAATATCAATACTGTAGGGTTACAATTTTCTAAACATTCAATGTAGTTCTACATATTTCAGCCGAATCATTCCTATATTGTTTGCGAAGTACGAGTGTTTTACCAACGAATCTTCTTTATACATTATTGGGCTTAATGATGAATGTGGATTCGGGCATCCAATATTTTGGTAGGTGCGTGTTAATGCAAGCATGCCCAACGTCATCAAATGTGGCCTATTCCTCCCATGTTAATGCTTATTTCACAGTTTGAGATCCAATGGTAAATCATATTTTGTTCAACGAAAGTGTTTTTGGAACGTCTATGTTAACTTTCATCGTATAGGAAACTTGCAGCTACTTGCTGTTGATAATAAACGTGGTCTTTGACAAGAACAGGTTCCCAACCCCGAGGAATTATAATTGCATATTTGTAGCAGTTGCTAGCAATTATAGTGATAGCAATTGCGCTATAAGGTTAAGTTCAGTTTACGCTGTTCTCTTTTGTAGGTGCTGCAAGGCCTTAATGCTGCCCTAGTTCTAGTTACAATAGCAGGTACATACTGAGTTTTTGACTTGTAGTTGAGATATTGACTATAATTTTCAGCGGTTGGCTACACTGTTCTCTTTTCGTGGTGTTATCGACTACCCACAATTACTCGCTCAGCGAGTGTACCCAAACGAGAAAATGTGCCGGGATATAACTTTGTCTTCCCCCAAGCTTATTTTGATCCTCAATGGAATGATTTGCAGCGGTTGGCAGCCCTGCCTCTCCCTTCACTCTCAATTTCCTGTGGTCCCTTCCTCTCCCATCTCAAATCCCTTCATCCCCAGCATCTTCCATTTTCTCCCTCGTTTCCTATATTTCTTCCTCTGACCTCTTATAAGTCCATTCCTTCCTCTCTTCCTTCCCATTTCCTCTCCTATGCTGTTCCTCCGCCACTTACACCAGTTTCCCATCTCTCCCCTACTTTTTCCCTAACTTTTTTCCTGTCCGACCTCTTCCTCTTCTTTCTCCGCTTTATTTCGTTGGCCAACGTGAAACTGATTTCCTCATTCGTGTCAACTCCTTCAGCGTTCTTCTTTTGTTCCTCCTAAGAAGCGTTTCGCGTGATTCGCCGCGCGATTTCGGCGCGTTTCGCGTGGTCGCGGCGATTGCGTGGGAATGTCGCGGCGATTGCGTAAGAAGTCACGCCTCGTTTGGCACTTTCGTGTTTGTTAATGTCGAAACGCCTAATCGGCGTAATCTTCGCGCACGGGCGTATATTTTATCGTAAGAGTGATTATTTGCGGTCATTACGGTCCCATTACATAATTTAAGTAAAAATTTCCGCTTTACGTGCGTTAGAAACTTGTGTAAATCATTCGACTGTTGAAGTGGAGAGGTTATTTCGTATATCTCCATTTTCTATCTAATAATGTTCATGTTAGACTATAATATTTTTCTAATGTGCCAAATACGTAGTAAAATTTCAGTTTAAAGAAATAATAATGTGACAACAAAATATGTAAATATTTTGTGGACGTCGTTGAATTTCGTTCTCTTTAAACTGATTGTGGATAAGTTACACATCTCTCTAGAAGGGATTAATTAAAAAGCGTCTTCATTAGGGTGAAATTCTGATTTTCTCTTTTTACATCTAACTCGCAAATGCTAATAACAATTAAGGCATAGCATGGCTCAAACGTTTTTTTACTTATAAGCAATCATGTTTTTTAAAAATAATTCTATTACTTTTTTCCAACAATATACAAGAAGCCAACGTCTATGGAGCCATAGACACTACAATTGCTTAATTACCTCAGGCGATGCTCTTTTTGTTATCATTAAACAATTATAGCTCATAAAAATCATTCTTTTAAGTTTATTCTAACGATATAAAAGTCAACCTTATTCCGGGTTCATATCGTCGCTAATCGTTTTTTTCCTTGTGTATTTTTTCTGTTTGTATTGTCTATTGGTACTGTTAACGTTCATCTCTCTATCACTCAAGATGTGGTTAATGTTCTGGGCATTGTGAAAAATTAATAATCGATGCAATAATTAAGTTCAGTAGGTACTATCTTTTATAAGGAGAAGTAACTGAAGATAAGAGAAAGGAAAACATGTTAGATGGTATAGAGTGAGGAGAAGAAACGGAAACCAAGAAATGGCACTTAATAAGGAACATTTAGGCACAAGGAAATGCAAAAGACCATTCTCACTTACGTAGATTCTCTAGATAATATCGATATTCTATCTATAGATTATCGTTTATGGTTTGATTCTAATCAGCATGTATTCACTTCGATTAGCTAGCTTCAAACTAGAAAATTATGCGAATATTCGGGAAAGGCTGCCCAACTTTCAATTTATTCAAGGACTGTGTGCATTTTGTTGACCGCAGGTTGTGTGAACCTTCCTGTGATGGAGAACTTACTGTGTATTATTGGTCGTTGACTGTTTGAATGCTCATTACCAATGATAACTATTTATAACTATTTTCGTCCGTAATGGTGATTACTAAAGATCACAAGGACATGAAACAGAGATACACTGCTCCTTTTATTGATGGAGATCTCGTTCAAACTTCGCTGAACTCGAGTTGGAAACTTTCGCCTTACTGAAGGAAGCGAAACTGCGGAAGGGAAGTTTATTTTACCAAGTTTATCCAGAAGTTATCGATTTCAGAATTCTGAAATTCCCCGCTGTTAGATTGTTGGGCATTTCCATTATACTCTGCTGTCCCTGAAAGACAACTTTCGGGGAAATAATTCATCGCTCGTGTATACAAGTTCATAATGTAATTGCTAAGCCAAATAAACTTACATGGCTAAGAAAAAATAAGAAATAGAAAATGAGAAAAACCATAGGAGATGAATTGGAAGAATATGTACACAATATATAGGATAAGGTGGAAAAATATGTACACAGTAGGGAAATAAAAAAGGAAGGTTTTAAAAAAATCGTAAACATGTGGATAGTAATAGCTTGAAGACGAGATTGAGAGCAATTTCAACGGTAAGAAGATATCCAATACATGTATATATACGTATATAGCTCATAGCATCACATAAAACAACAACATACAACGACAAATCATCACCGTCCTTCTCCCTCCTAAGTTAATAAACTTAGGGGGTAGCTAGTATAGGGACTTACCATACTTGCAAATTGATAGAAGATACTACAAGCGTGCTAAACCTAGGTCGCAGTAAAGTCATTTTATATGGAAATACACAAAGTATTCTTTTTTGTTTACAAACTCAAACGCGGAAGGCATTAATGTGTGAAAATGTAGAAAAATTTTACACTTTGTTATATAAAATTTTATCCTTATTTTTATATTTTACAACATACATTTGGTATCCGCTTAGATTCCCAGCTTGACAAAAAAATAATACAAATTTGCTGTACTGCAGTCGTATTTTTATGATTTTTTGTGTATAAAACATTGGTTATGTTTTAATAAAGTAAATAATTTCAATGTAAGTAAGTTCATTATTTGAAATAGGCAAAACTAATGCAGTAGTATCGTGAACACAATTTGTTAATAGCAATTTTTGCATCTTGGTTCATGGTGTAAGTTTTTGGGTTCTACCAATTAAATAGGGTTACATAGTC
Source organism: Sympetrum striolatum (assembly GCA_947579665.1). Classification (NCBI taxonomy): domain Eukaryota; kingdom Metazoa; phylum Arthropoda; class Insecta; order Odonata; family Libellulidae; genus Sympetrum; species Sympetrum striolatum. The sequence goes on from OX388348.1 coordinate 69,725,151, forward strand.
AACAAGGAAAGATGGCTCAATCGATAGCTCAATTGGTAGAGCAACTGTCCGGCAACCGGGAGATCCGGGTTCGAGTCCCGGTCTTGTCTTGTAGACCTTGTCTGAATTACTTCATGTCCGTTCTTTCTTGGGAATATTCATAGTCAATTTTATCTCTGAAGATAGGGCCAGTAAGAGAAAGCATGTGAATAAAATGTATAAGGATGGATAGATCTCAACCAGTGGCGCAGCCAGGATTTGCCAATGGGGGGGTCCAAGGCAGCTGATAAAACTAAAAAATACCTACCTTGCAGGGGCTAGTATATTCATGCCCTCTACTTACTGCAATAAATTTCAATTCTTTCAAAAACTAAATACATTGAAAAATAGAGGAGTTTAACGCTTATGTAGCCAACTGATTACACTTTCCAAGATAGTAGTTTACATAAGCGAACAATTGGAAACTTATTATTAGTGTTATTTGGATTTCTAGTTAGGATACGTCCAATATCTAATAAAAACTCATTTTTTTCTAGATATGAACTTACCGAATCTTTGAGAGTTACCAAGAGGTTGCCAAGCGTGAGGAGGAAAAAATTAGTTACGATTATTTGACAAGCTATATAAAAGGTAACATCCGCTCATTAGATCCCCCACATTAGCGCGCCCATGCTTATTTGAATAGCTTTCGTTGTTAGACTATATCATCAGCAGAATTTGGAATGTATTGGAAATTTCGCCTGCCCATAAAACACCATCAATGTATAAAAATAATGATATGATGTATATATACAGCTTATTGCACTAGGTTTATATTCACCGTGCCAGAATTTCGCTACAGGAATCTGAAGTTAATTAGAATTGATAACTAAAATATTTTATCAAAGAGAGAATTTTTCAATTCAGTAAATACCTTAACTCAAAAATAATGTTACAAAGTTCTCAGAAATCGTAAAATAAAGTCAGTATATTTTCTATCATCCCGAGTAATGAAGAGTCTACTGTGCAGACTTTTAATCGTCCAGAATGCTAAATAAAGGAACCAGTACCTTTTGAATTGTCGCTAAACTCATCTTGTGATGTACCCTCCGATAACAGCCCTAAAATAAGACAATACTAATTTATGCATCTAATAATGGTCATTTCACTAAAAACCACTTAGCCATTAACTTGCGTTTCTCCGATATAGGCCTCGAGCTATTTAGCGGACTGTGAAAAGAATTTTCGGATGTCCATCTGTAACTTATGAAATTCAAACTAAACTCTCCTTCGCACTGTTTACAGTTAATTTCTCAAAAGCACTGTTCACGAGCTTAGCTTTGCATCCACACCCTTAAATCAGTCACAGGCAAAAGATCTAACTGAGCGTTTTATCAATCTGTTTGTCTCTTAAACATAATCTTAATCTCTGTTTTCAGGGTGTATGTTTCGAATTACTTCTCGAATGTTCCTTTGTATGTACTTTTGCGAGGAGTAAACAAATCAGCACTTTCGAATTTTTCTCATAGAAATCTAATCTTATGGTGTGAGTTTTCTAAATAAAGGATAGGCTTAAGAAGTGCTCGGGTTGAACATTGTGTGCGAAACACTCGTATCGTAGCGTCCTATTGATATCGATGTTGGCTCTAGGTCTGCTCTGCTACCGAAAGCATCACCTTAGCTGAAATCGGAGACATATTTACGGGCATGCGGAGCTTTCGCTGCATTTATCAAGCAAACACATGACTAGAAGTGTATCTTTAAGACTTTCGTGATGATTGAGGTTTTGTTCTCTTCACCAGAAAAGAAAGCACAGAGCTAGGCATAGGACTTGACTCTTGGGAGGGGGGGTTTGAACCCCTAAAACGCCCCCCTCTCTGCGCCTACGATCTCAACATATACGTTGATCGGTAATAACGTCTTGTATCCCTCTTCACATTCATACTCATTTAGAAACCCATATCCCCTCCAATATATATTCTACTTTTATTTCCACGTGCTTCCCCACCCCTAAATCACATCTGCAGAGAATACGTCAATTTCTGCGCTTCCCGCATTCCTCTCACGTACTCCACTTCCGTCTTGTAAATGCGTTTTATGCCCCATCCCCTGTTTTTCCTTTTCCGCCTGCGATTTCAACGCATTTTTCCCTTCAACTGTTTTCTCTTTCCATATAAGCGAGGGTGACTAACGGACAGAACGAGTCATTCAGGATTTCCATTCAGCGTTTTATTTCTTCATTCATTCGCTTTCTTATCTCGCCGAAGATCGGATTCACCGAGGATTTCTAGGTCGTCGAAATGACGATTTTGGAGACTCATTGTAAATTTCGATCGTATCGTGATTTTATTCGGCTCGTCAGTCTTCTTTTGTCGGGTGATTGATGTTCGCTTCCGTGAGTGATTTATGTTGTTTCGAAATTGCCAAGTATACGATAGTGGTGATGTAGAGCAGGTTTTGAGATAGCCGATTTTTCGGCTGGTGAAGATTTTCAAGAAATATTCCAAGGTTCTCCTTTATGGAATTTTGTATCATATACATTCGTCTTTATCGGGGAAAATTGGGTGTAGGATGTCCCACCATCCATTTAAATCTTATGTAATACAAACTCACAAAAACAAGAATATAATATATACATAGATATTTTAACAAACAATGTTGCAATAGAGAGGAAATATTGAAAAAAAGAATGGTTCTGTGAAGCAACTGAAAACGGAGGTAATTTCGATCCCAGAAACAATTTTTCACTACTGGATATCATCCTAAAACAGATGTACGAAATATCTAGAAAATATTGAAAGAAAGAGTAAAATAGATCACAACCTGAAGTATAATTTAAACCGCATAAGGTGTTTACAGATAAAATAAACATTATAAAATTATTCATTGTCTTAGCGAGTTGAACAAAAGATGGTTGTTTTATAAGTTGTAGTATGAATATCAGACTCACAGTCAGATAAATTTTAGATAATAATATAACAAATAATTAAGCTATTAAATCATGAAGCAGTTCTTCAATTATTTTAATATTTAACAAAATTATTATAAAATATATTATTATATATAGGAAAGCAAAGAGACTAAGAAAAAAAATATATGGTTGACAGTCTTGGAGATTGGGGATCAAAGAAGTGAGGGTGTTACATTCATTTGAAATGTGTTGCTACAGAAAAGTGTTGGTTCGATGGATAAATAAGATCAGCATTGAGAATAAAGAAGATAAAGGAGATAGGGGAGAGAGATTTAATAATTCTACTGAAAGGTTACTGTTTGGGTTAAAAGGATACAGAGAAAGATTAAGACTCCAGTACATGATATGAATAATTAGAGACCTGAATTGCAGTTGATTAGCAACAATAAAGTCAAATACGCTATTGAATTACAAATGACTAGCTGCTGCAAACCTATGCAGGGGTTTAAAACAACAAGAGAAGAAAGATTTTTAGATGTGAGGTGATAAGCATTTCAGTTCATAATACTATCTGTATGTACGGTCAGAGCATTGATTCATGATCAGAGAATTATTGCAGAAATATTCTGTCTGTCTTACGCGTGATAGCCTTGCTAAAGCCATCAAATTTTTCTCATGCTGAACTTTCATAATCATCTGTTGAGGGAACGAATTCACTCACCCAATTTGTGAGATCAAAAGAAACAGCGGGAACCTTTCCCGGAAAATAATAATCCTTTAGCAGGAAAACCCCCGCGTGGAAGGAGAATAAGGAAAATCTGCGGATATTCTTCCGTAGAGTTATCTGAACATTTGAAAAGCAAGAGGTGTTTTAACACGAAACCACATTTCAATTCAAGGATGATACACTTAATTCATATCATCATTTGGAAAAATTTAACATATTTACCCAGAAATCCTGTTCGTGCTTGTGTATGGACGTCTCTTAGCTATTTTATGTGAACTTGTTTTCGTAAAAGCAAGAGATTGTTAGATTCTCATTGAAAATAATGTGAAGTAAATTTTGCGTGGTGTAACGTACTGATATCTTCGTTGAATTGACAGTCGACGAAATTATTATTACGTACTGCACGAGTTCATCATTTTTCAAAGTCAGTCAGTTCTTACCGTAAATGTATCCTTCCTTGGTTTACCACAGATTACGGCGCCTAAACGTACCTTCGCTACCCACAGGAATTTGGTTATACATTAGTTATATGTTAGTTATTTTAGTCAAAATTTATAGTTATAAGGAATTAAGGAATATAAGGAACAATGACTAGAAGTGGTAAATTTGACAGAAATCAAGGAAATGAAGTTGATCGATAAAATGAACATATTGGAAAGTAATATGTATCTAAAAAATGTGAAATTTGAAAACTTCAGGATACCCAAATAGGTTGGGCGTTTGCCTTTGATGGAAGTTGTCCTGGGTTCGATTCCCGTGAGGAGCCTTTGTGTGGATTGGTGTATACTTTTGAAATAAGATGATCGAAATGATATTTTACTCAGCATGAGAATTACTGCGCCTTAACCCAAACTTGTTCAAAAAGGGAAATATTTATAACATCATTCATAGAAGAAGCTTGATTGGCTTTGTATAGTTGGAATTGACTTAATATTTTCTATATGATGTTGTGCTCTTTTTTACTGTGTGGAACACCATTGAGTCGCTGCACATTTTTTGGGTATCTCCCCCAAATATAACTCAATGGAAGCAATTGAGCCGTTGACGAGACAATTCTTACGTACTTGGATATTATGCGGCACACCACTGAACTGCGGCGCACTTCTTTGGAAATCTTTCTCATAAGCAACTCAATAGAAGCAATTGAGCCGTTGACGAGACAATTATTACGTACTTGGATATTATGCGGCACACTTTTGGGATATCTCTCTCATAAGCAACTCAATGGAAGCAATTGAGCCGTTGACGAGCACATGCGGTACACCACTGAGCTACGGCGCACTTTTTTGGAATCTCTCTCACACGAGTGACTCAAATCGAAGATTCTGATGATCATGAAAAGTGTTTATACCATCAGAAATGGTGTTCCACTCCAATCTGTTCCATTAAGTGCATATTTTGAGTGTTGGAACTAGGTTACGTGTGACTGGATCTACGCTGTAGATTGCATCTGATCCAACATCATCAGATGCGAAGGACCTCCCGTGCTCAGAGCAGGGGAATCCTTTTTCAAAGGAGAGCTGGATAAACAACCGTACCCTCCCAAACTACCGGAAGGGAGGTTTTTATGACGTCACTTACGCAGGGGATACATGGGATATGGTGGGGTCCCTTCATTCTTCGCTCTTAGAACTAACCGACCGTAGAATCTTCTCCCTTCGCAGTCACCCTTCCCTCATATATCTTCCCTTCTTTCCTTCTGAAAAGTAGACTTCAATTTGGCTTGATAGTTTCAATAGGATGTTGTTCTCGATCGGATTTAATTTGCTTTTGAAGTCAAATGCGCTACTTAAAAGAACATTTACTGATAAATATCATATCGTTTTGATTTCAATTGCACTGATCACTTTGATTTCTACTTAAGTCTCGCAAGTATTTAAATGTGGCGGTGCCTCATTGTTTTTAATGTGTGTAAAGTATTCAGCCCGGAGGCCGGTTGGTATCTCACCCCCTCCGACATAAGCTTCTAACAGCTTTCAGAGAGGAATGAGGTTCACTAGGTAGGATGAGGAGTGAGGTAGTTTGCCACTGCTTTCCTCACTGAGCCAGAATGCTAGAAGCGGAACATGTCCACGCAAGTGAAGCACAATGACTCTATGAGTAACACTTTTCTTGGCATTCCGTATGGAGAGACCAAAATCAGTGCAATTATTCACTCATACCTCCGTAGCTTTCATTTCATCACAGCCATGATCAAGGCAGGGACGACTGACGACCTTGTCGTCAAGTTTTCTCTATCCTGTACCAAATAACAAATGAAAATATTCCATTCATCAGAGTATGGTAGCAGGAACTGATTGTTAACATTGTTATTTAATCGGTAAAAAGTTTCCTGTACTAATAATCCTTCTCTAGATCCATTAAGTTTCTCTCTGGCTACTAACTTGCCTTGCTCTCTTCTTAAATATCCTAAATATCTCTTTGAGTGTGGCGCTACTCATGAGTCTCGTTTTTGACTCATCGTTAATAATGTTTATAATTGATGAAACTTTTACAGTATGTCACTTTTCCCATGACCTATTAAGTTTCTCTCTAATTTTATAAGCTTGACTTCTTCTCCTTTTCAATACCCCTAACACTTAGAACAGTGATACTTTTATGTCTCAGTTTTGACATATTGTTCATATTCTCAATAATACACGAAGTTCCACGGTAGTGTTCCGGCAATAATAGAATCTCTTGGGTGGAAGTCGCCACAGGTGAGTAGATCTGATTACCTACGGAAACTTATCGAAAAAGTCATCAGTTCACAGTTTTTAGACGAGGTTAATTTGATTTTAGTACCAGGAAAGAATAGATACTATTAATTCTAAATTATTTGGTCGGACTTCGTGGGAAGACATACTAATAAGAAAAACTTGGTTATATCCACACGTGTTGTTTATCTGCTGATGGCTGTGTAGCCGTAATCGGTCGTCTTAATAAACACGAGTGGACATTAGTAAGTTTTCCTTCACTACCGCAATGAACATGATATCCGAAAAGCATCGACAAAACGGTAAAAGGAAGCAAAGAATAATTGCTTCTAGTCATTCTTTCCGTAGTATATTTGAGAAGCCAATAGGGATATAATAATAAAAGACTATAAAGACTTATAATAATATAAAAACTATTAAGTCTTTTCTTACATCTAACTCTTCGTCTTATAAATGTAAGAATAGATATGATTTGAAAAAAGTACAAAGAAGAAATTTACTTTATGGTTTTAAAAACCCTAAGCTAAGCCATAGGTACCTTACCTATTTTATTTATCTATAAGTTAGGTAAGGCGCTCCCGGATAGTCATGTGGACAGCGTGTTTGCCTTTGGTGAAAGCGGTCCCGGGTTCGAATCCCGGTGGGAGCCAATGTGCGAAATGACCTAAGCCGTCGAAGCACTTTTAACTATACTACTACTACTAGTTAGGTAAGGTATGATGTTGGTGTCACTATTCCCCCTACCATAACCCACTGGCAGCTTGCGAAGTACATATCTAAATCTAAATGTTTCGTTTTCCATTGGTTCTCCTCTTGACCTGATAACTTTATATCTAATTATGTAATATTCCATCATCGTATGGTGTCCTTGGGAACCGAAAGCCAACGTGGAATTACCGGCAAATCTCGGTTTTCACTCCGGCAGGTATTATATTTTTTTCTGTTTCAGTTATCGGTCGATACCGGTTCAGCAAATCCTCTTCCTTCTCCCTTTACTTTCACATCAATTGGGAGTCTCCATTCATCTTAATGAAGTGTCTGGTCGCCTATCTCCTCTCGCTGTCTCCACTGAGTACACGGTGGAACTGATAAGTTCCGGGAAGTCACAGAGCTCTCATGTTTGCCGGTCTCCAAAGTAAAGATACCGAGGTCTATTTATGTACAATTCTCATAATATGTACTTTGTTGTAGTATGCTCTATCCTTGTGAACACTTATCTCCTTTCTGCGTATTTCTTCCCATGTAGTATTTTTTTAAAGTTACCCTATGCACTACCATCACCTACAGCGCGAAGATTCTCACCAATGGTTCGGTAATGTAACATGAAATTATTGTTTTGTTATTTTTTGTGCATTATTATATCTATTTGGTAATGTATTCGTGGAATTTATCCGGTCTAACAAAACAAAATTTTGCTAAAACCTTGAATAGACGATTTTACGGAATAGAGGATGGTTGAAATATTTAAAAGACATCGATTGTATTCTCATATCCGCAAAAATTGATTATACATACTCCTGTATTATTTCTGGATGTTGCTCTATTTCTACATTAGTATTCTTTGTTTCAGAGAAATGCTCTCTATGTTATATAAAGATAGACAATGCATCATATCTTTATCATAAGAAACCTTTTATAGTCTCCCTTAAATGGTTATTAGCATTCAGTAGAATTGGAAGATTATCTGTGGAATTACGACCATACCTTATCATGAAGGTTTCAAATGATGGAGGATGAGGTTAATTAGATATTTACTTAATTCCTGTTCAGCTCAATTGAAATTTTCTTCCAAAAATCTGCTTGCTGCTACTGTTTGAAGATGACTCGTCTCTTGTCAAAATGTGTTCGATCATTATGTACAAGAAATTTGTTTATTCGTAACTCGAACTTATCAAAATTATATCCTCACTTATCGGTCGGAAAGCAATTGATACTGTAACATTTACCTAGAAGGGTTAGCAGAACTGTATATTAAGTAATGTGCAGTTCTGCTGTTATTATTAAGTAATATACTGGCAATTAGACGTATGTTTATCCTTAATACTGAATCTGCACAATCCTTCGTTCAAAGATGTTACCTTTCCTTAAACCCTACTTATAGGTTTCTTAATGATCTCATTACCTTCCTAATGGTTTCAGTACCGCAGAAATTTTGAACGTTACCTAGATGCTTGGTGACGTAGGATGGTAATTGCTAGGAGGAGGAAGGTTATGGATATGACAAACTTGCTCATTATTATAGTGAAATTTAATACTTTTTATTATGTATAGTTTAGATACCGGAATGTATAAACATGCTACCCTATTGCGATCTGATCGTCAAATAATCGGAAATATGGTTTCACGTACGTTCCTCTGATGAAAATACCCCATCACAAGGCCAAAAGAAGATGATTTCGGTCTTTACTCTTCCAGACGGTGATTTAAGCGATAAAAATGCGCGAAACGTAATGCATACCAATTGGGAGAAAGGTTTCGGCAGAATTACGAATTCGTCGAGCCTTTGTTTCCCCAACCGGCGGCCTCCAGCTTTCGGTGTGCACACGTAATCTAGTTCTGATATCTTTCGTATATTGTTTACCCTCGAGCTTTACCAGAAACTTGCCGCGATACCAAAAATCGATAGAGGCCAGCATTTTTTCCTCGGCGCTCCCTCCCGTTGTTCTCCGCTTTCTTTTTCTTTCTCTCGACAACTCGTTGACTACTCTCTTACCTCTCTCACCTAAGATAAAAAGGAAACATTCGTCGTCCACTTGTTTGGAGTACGTCGCGGGGCGCCTCTCAAGCCACTTACCGCGTTATTAGCTGCGTGCAGAGGTTGGAATTCGGCCCAATCGACGAGCAGCTAACTCAAGTAAGATGGAGGAGATTTTAGGCGTCGTTTAGCTCAGGGTTCGCGGGTGATGATGGGTTACTGAAGTCCCACCATCAACCAATACGGACTACTTCCTCCTTGGAAGTCGCTATATACGATATTTGTAAATTATATTTGCAAGAAGCTGTATAACTTTTTAACCATGCCTAGTAAAGAATCAAATAATACTAAAACTTCACAAAATTTATGTAGCGTTAGGATAATTGTGTGGATAAGGTATTCAGCCCAAATACAGGCTTTGACAACGCCTCCGAGAGCAGTTAACGAGAACTGCAATAGCTGTATTATATTATTGGTAGTTTTGTTTTCGATAATCGTATCAACTCTCTTCTAATTTGTTTGATTTTCACCTCCTTGAGATTTTCTTTAATGAATTTTGTCCATTAAATCCAGTCGTTATCATAATTCAATACTATATAATACCAATAGCTTTAATCCCTGCCTTTATCGTATATTATTGCGTGAATACCTTATTAATTTATATGCTAATGTTTTTTATTTAGAAAACGCAGTATAGTAATATGAAAATATTTCGTATCATCATAACTATCCTTATACTATTTTGCCTTGCAATTTGACATGATGAAGTTCCTTTTAGATATGATTGCATTTTATATCAAATAATCTTAAATCAAACAATCAAAAGTTAATAACGTGATTTATCACCCTCTCTAACTAGTTACCTCACCAAGTCTTTTTTGGGTTTTAAGAATTGTTCAAAGAATATGGGTTCTGAAATTAAATAGTTTAAGTTCTTCAGAAATGACAAGAGAAACTTTATACTGATTAATGAATTAAAAATTATGGCAGTTTTTTGGTTTTTTTATCTTAATTTTAGAATTTGGCATGCTAAATGAAATTTCTTGTCTGCAAATGGGTATGATTCCGAAACTAATTACCTTTGCTAGCCGAAAGATCCCTTAATGAGTCCGATATACTTTTAAGTTTGTGGAAAGGTGTAATACTTGTTATTACCTTTCTCTCTTCCAAGAAATATCACTTAATGTATATTATTGCTTTAATTACAAACATTACTGTTTGCGTCAATACATTACGGAATATACGAATGCATCCTATGAATCATTTCAGGAATGACATAATTCGTTTATGCAATACATATTAACAATTTCCATAACTTGCTTCTGCTATAAACCTCCCTTTTGTAATCAACTAAATATTCACCTCGGTTTAATATTATGGTATGCTGACGAAGCGAATCCGGCCAGGTTTCTATTTTTATGAATCCATGACCTACACTTTCGACCTCCCATTAAAAGCTCGTGCAAAAGTGGCTCATCTTTCCTCGCAACGTTTTCACACAGCGGGGGCATTCGTTATTTCCTGCTTGAAAAAAGGGCGGCGCGAGGGGAACTTATCTGGCCGATGCCGTACTTGTGATAGCCCCGAGCGTGTTTGTTCCCCTATCGTGTTTTCCTCTTCGTACTCAATTATCAGCTTAAACTCTCCTTGCGTTTTCTCCCGCGCAGCCTCTCCTTTCTTTATTGCCGCGAAACTGATGCGATGATTATCGTCAGCTTTTGGTGTGTAATCTTGTAAAGCGGCGTTCATTGTGAAGTCAAACCTGAATGCGGTGGAAGATCTTTCAATGCTGGGGTTCGACACTTTTTCTCGATGACCTGCGAGAAGTTACTTTTAAGTTGTCCATATTGTAACAGTGTTTCCCCATCGGCATGAGAAGTAATGATCGTGTGAAAAGTAATGATCATTTTTATTCCTTCCCCTTACACATTACATTCGTAAAAAGAACAGTAGGAACATAGGTACACCAAAGGTGTCAGTCGCATGGTTTGGGGTTACCGACTCTTGATTGACTTTCAAAAATTAAATAAATAAACCATGAGATTAATAGTGCAAAAAAATAAAATATAGACCATGTGTGCAATAATACATCGCAAATATTACGTAAAATATAATTCATTATATCTAACATACTGCAGCTTTCATATTTTTTTAACAAAATAATTCAATATCATCATGTTCAAGAAAATATTCTTTATAATTAATTTGATACATTCAATTTCTGATTTGACTGTGGTGATATTCTGTGGTAAATTATAAAAACATTTTGAACTCTACTGAAACTGTGAAAAACATTTTGGACTGTACTACTTGAACATAAGTACTGAAAAGAGTTACGGAAGAGTTCACAATTGGGTTTTGGGATTATTTTTATCTTAACAACGACTTCTTGTCTGTCTGTAGAGTAATATGCTCTAGGAGTAGTTTGAACTTCAGACCCTCCGTCATTAGCTTCCAATGGCTTTAAAGATGTAATGAGACCTACCATTTGCAGAGTGAGGTAGTTCATTATACGCCAAACAGAAGTGACAAATAGAATCTTGACTGGGACCTGGGTTCGATTCTCGGTCATGTCGCCATCTTTCACTTTTTGTTTGGCTTTAGGTTTCAAGGCATACGCTTTCTCGTGCTATGCAAACTTTAATTCAATCTACGTAGTTTATCATTTCCTTCCTTCGCCGGAATTGTATGAGTGGGAAACGTCCACAAATTGCAACGCTAGGACCTTATGAATTACAATTTTCATTGATTTCAATGAGAAGGAACCTGGATGTGTGCTATTTTCAGCACAGTTCTTATCTAATGAGCCTTCACATAATCATAGTCTTGAACAGGACTGAATATGAGAAAAAATTATACGAAAGATCACCTTACGTACTGCTAGGTACTTTCTTTGTCGATGTAACCTCAAGTACCTATGCACGACCGAAATCAATATTATTTTAACTCGCTACTATAATGATATTGTTTTTCTCTTTATTCTTAATGAAAAAGGCAAAATAATAATACCACGTACTCCAAGATACGGTAGCATGAACCCTAATTGCACCTGTACCAGTAATAATGATAATAATATAATTCAATTACAACTGTAATTTTCTATTGAAATCTAGATTATTAGGCGTTACTTTGTGGAAAGCCATCATGCGATTAGGAAGAAAAATTATGTGTGTGGAAAATTTATGAAGTTTTTTCTTCTTTATTTAGTAAATTGCCAGTTTGTAAAGGATATTGCTATCTATTTATACCAATCCTTGGTCGCTAAGAATTTTCAGATTCCGCATCAATTCTATTCTTCCAAATACCTCCTTTTTGTCGCTATCTTTACTCAATGTGTTTTCATTAGCGTCAATTTTCCCTCCGCGCTGGTTCCTCCTTATCTCCTGTTGTCCTTTGGCTCCTTTCTTCCGAAATGCCTTTAAAACGTATCCGCGTATCCTTCTGCTCACCGCATCCATAACCAGCTTCCCTTCTCCTTCCATTCATCCCCTATTATGTTCCCTTCCTCATCTTCTGCGGCAATATTTCCTTCCGAGGGACCCCAGGGGAGCGCTACCTTAAGGGGGAGACCCTGCGTATGCGACTACACAGAACTTCCGAGATGTCATGCGTGAGTGCGAGGATGTTTTTTCTATTTCCTAGAACTAGAAAGTGGTGCATCCCCGTAATTGGATTTTTCTCGAGAGACGATTGGTGTCTAAGTCTGCTAGGTATCCCGTAATAGAATTTTCTTCGCGTTGATGTCATACTCTGTTCACGAAGAGATAATACGGCTATAATCCTGTCTTATACCTTTGAAAATTATCTGGTGACTACAAGATGTTTGTAACATTTCCAAAATACTCTTGTAGCATGGGATTCATTAGGAAGAAGAAGATCAGGCTTCATTTAACACGATCGATAAAGTTAAACTCTTTATTATCATCGAGATACAGCATTATTGGAAAGCTTGTTAGATTATACGTAGACACCGTTACATATACCAATCACTTGCCGTAAGAAAATAAGTTATTACATCGAAAACGCCTTGCATTTTTCCGGCTTCATGTTCTCATTTACAATTTTTTTGGTTACGCTCAGGACGGAGAATGCAATTATGAAATTAAATCTTTCGGATGTGCAGTAAAAGACTCGAACCCGGAGGCATGGATTTTGATACATCTCCCTTCGGGTTATTAGCTTTTCCCTTTTCTTCTCCGTATACTTAACTTTATGTATTCATCATATGACCCATAAATAGCGTAAAGAGATGCTTTTACACGGTAGAGTACTTTTTCTATCATTATTTTCTTCAATGGTTTATGGAGTAACTATCCTGTATGAATCACCGAGGAAAATATAGAATGATAGTAGGTTATACATTTTTATATAAATTTAGTACGTACTCAATTTCATGGGAAAGTAATGCTTTATCAAAATTATTATTTTTCATTATAACTTATCGCTGTTTTCTTCTTCGTGTATTTAAATTACAATTAACGGTAAAATTAACAAATAAGAACCTTCAAGAAAACAATTTGATTGAAATTGAAGTATCTGATGTCTTTCATTAAAATTTTCATTAGTTTCGTTGAGGAAAAATTATATTTAGAAAAAAATTCTTCGTAATTTTGACTCCGCTTACTCTTAATATTTTGTTTTATGTTATCTTGTGTTTCGCCGCAAGTCTTAGAAAATTCGTTTGGTCTTCATGTAAATGAATCTTATGATTCCCTCTTATTCAATGCTTCGATTTTTGGCAGTGGTGACTCACTCGGTTGACTCATGATCATTTGACCAGTGGTCCCCTTTTAAGGAATTCAGTGCGGAAGGCGGTTCTCAGAGATAAGCGGAGAGCGGCCAATGAAGATTGACACCGACAACTGAGTGAGAGATCATTGAAATATCAATATGAATGGGTGTCCTTGAACTTGGACCTCTTGGAATTTAATTTTCAACGATACTGTAGGCTCAAATGAAGTCGTCCATTTTTCACAATAGCTTGTTTGAGGTCCCTCCCGGAATTACAGTGCCCGGAAATATTAAATTTGCTAACATTTAGAAAATGCGTTGAACGATTTTTTTATTTTGGTTTATGATGATTTTATTTCGGATTTCAACATTATCACAACTCGATTGATGTATTCGTATGTTTCGTTTGTTGATTTTGTCTGCTTTCATACATTTTATCAATCTAATACGTTCAAAAAGTTCGCAAACTTTTTTTTACCGCAAATACGCCGAGCAGGAGATATGTGAAATTCAGGTAGTAGATAGCGCCTCATATTGTGGATACAGCTACCTAGCACCTAACTATTCACCACCAGAATTTTATTTCTTTTCTATCTATATATATCTCTTATATCCCTATATCTATCTATTCTATCCCTATTTCTATATATTCTATCCCTTTCTCTATCTATTCTATCGCTATGTATATTCTATCCCTTTGGTTGGTTCAAATATGTTGATCTTCCCTATTCACTGCCATTTCATTTCTTGGTAACTTATCCCACCCTTTATGTCATCTAACATCATCAAGGAATCATTAAACCACTATTTGATCATTATTGATTTACTTTAACGTTAGATATTGCATTACGTCAGTGATTATTCGCTGAATCATTATTCTTATGCCGTAATTACACATTCTTAGGAATGGCGAGTCGAATCTTAAGGTGAATGAAGGTTACATATGAAATCGATTTACTCGACATTCGCCTCGTCCATCGCCTCTGCCCTCGCCTTGCCACCCGTAACGTTCGCGCGTGTTGCGGGTTTTAGGGAACGAATCGAGTAAACAAATAGGGAAAACAGGAAAGGCTTGTTGCAATTGGACCTCGATATAGTGAACTAGTCACTCGGCCGGGTTAAAAACGATCATTCGCCATGTGGAGACGAACGTGCGAATGTCAAATGCGAAGTTCGGCGAGTTACGAGGCGGAGGACGAGCGCGAATGTGTAAATGCACTAATATACGATTCTCGCTGACGAATGTCACGCCATTCCCGTTCATCGCCCACTCCATCGACCAATGCAAAGCTTTCAAATAATGAATCGCCTGTGCTCCCGTTTGATAGGTTCGTTTGGATTCCTTCCACAGCAGTTTTAATTACATCCTGCTGTTCCCTTTTCTTTGAATCGCCTCGACCGGTTCCGACCCGCGGCGGTCTTCCGCTGCTTCGTGATTTTTTCACCGCTGTGACAACGTGAGAAAAGTCTTGGAACTGATTACCCGTAACTTCTAAGGGAATAAGAAGTCTGGTGCCAGGGAGAGAAAAAAATATCGCTTTACTTGGAGAGACAGGTGCGAGCTGTGGAAGATCCTATTTGGTCTATGTCGTTGCTCGAAAGGAAATTTGTGATGGGAAACTCCATTGAAACTATCTCCACATCTTGTTAATGTTTCTATTCAGTAGATGTGGTTTTTATTTCTGATAACCCCAGTTCAAGTCAATAGTAGGTATTTTATTTTTCATTATCGAAATTTAATAATTTCCCCTTGTTGTATCTCAGTATGATAGAATTTGCATGTCACCATTTAGGAAACAATAAAAAGCCTTTTCATGGAAAAATTCAAGACTTATAAAAAGAATGTAAATTATTCAGAAATTCAGTCTTTCTCTAGATAGTGATGATAGTAAAGAAATATAGTATATCATTTATAAATGCACTCATTTACAATTCAATGTCTTCTGTCGGAGTACCTTGTGTCATGCATCAAGTGTATCTTTTTCCTTCAGTTTTCTTCCTAGTTTTATTGCTTCAACCATATCTGTTTCTGAGCCTTTTTACTTTTTATAAAATAAGCATTGTTTTGAACAAACTAGAAAAAGAATTCTGGCTCCATATCTGTGTCTATGTAACAACTATTTCAGTGTGGGCAATACATTTCCTATGTTGATATTGGTCAAAGTATCGTTTTGCTCTTTTTCGCTTACCGCGTTGTATGTATGTTTCCAAATAAACATAACCAATAAATATAAATCTGTATTGGAAGTTTCTAAAGCATAGCTAATTTAATTTCTACTTCAATGAAGCATATCTCACTTGCTTATCACTTTATAGAGATAGGGTTAATCTCAGATTACAATAATTTCCTTTCTTAATGTCCCTTAATTTTAAGTTTGCGGTATGTTATGTATTTCTGCCATTTTGAGACTATCTTTGAAGCACGAAAATCTAAACGGTCCCCTAGCTCGCCTTACCTCTCTCAACCATCTTTCCTATTTCCCAATAGGAGTATATGTTAGTTATCAAAGATAAAAGAGACTGTATGAACTAGCTATCCTTGAAGAATAGGAATGTCCTCTGGTTGATAGATTCCTCTTTTCATTTACTTGGAGTGTTCTCTGCTGGTGAATAGGAGTCAGACAAGAGTTGACGGTGGCAGAAGGTGTGACGCGGTCATTCTGGATCGGAAAGAATCCATCGAACGCTTGATCGGTTGGGAATAATTGATGGACCGCATTCGTGCCCCAAGTGCTAAATTTGGTGCGATGCAAGGACTCTCCTTTCGCGTTTATGAGGCTTCCAATCCATCGGATATTCCCTCGATCCCACGCCTGATGGACAAATTTTAGGAGGGAAATCGAAGGTTTATAATTTCGAATGTTGTACACTGTTTTGAAATTGTTTGCAAAATGCAAGCTCTTTTGAATCTAAATGAGAGAGTAAGATAAGCGTGAAGAAGTTACTCTCTGACTAAGGTTCGGAATCTGTGGGAGAAATGGATGATTAGAACATTGTTGCGATTTTTAAATATGTTTTGGAAACCCAAAACAGGGCATAGGAAATCCCTCCTATTTCTCTTTGTGCGACGATTAACTTCAAATCTTGCAGAAGAGTTGCAGGAGAAGACATTGATTTATCAAAAAATATTTTTGTGAACGATCTGGGATTATCAACGGAACAAATTGGAGTTAAAGATTTAGCTTGATGATAGGGATCGATTTACCAAAAGGGGCCCTTAAATGCGTCAATGTTGGTAAAAAAAAATGTGGTATACCCAACGCCTGAGAGAAATAAGAATCGTAAATACTCTGTAGTTTTCTTAAAAAACATTTATACTCTGATCAATGTCGATCTATGTCGACTCATCCTAAAGTTTAAAATAATTTTTTCAGGAAACTTCTAGATATTTTTATTTATTTCACATAATAGATTGGAGGGATTCTTAACTTTAAGGGTTGATTATAAAAGGACATTAGTTGAATTATTGCGAATTACTGGATGTATAGCTTTCGATTGCGCTATATACCTCTTTGTTATACCTAAATTACTCTCTTTACATGTTCCAGAATTGCCGTGCATACAAATATAATTAGAATTTGCAGAAAGCTTCTTCATAACTTATAAAGCGTGGAAGACATGTTGCGTCTTTAAAAATCATCATAATAAATAACCTTCTTGTTTTGCTACTCGTTGGTATATAGTAACGAGAAATTGCTCGTTTATGCCTTTAACCTCGCTTGGTCCTACGCCATGGAGTAATAAGGAAAAACACTTACAATTAGTTGTTGACACGAAACATACTTCGGCCGGTTTTGACTGTCAAGTCATATTCATGTTAAAAAGTAAATTTTTTTGTCAACTACTAAATATTTTTATTTATTTCTCATAACAGATTGGATTTTTTTGAAGATTAATTGCATAAATATTTAATCCTAGAATTTAAGTTGTTGCGAAGATTCTATGTGAATATATTGGATGGCATTAAATTTCTAACAATTTGCTGGTCCAAATGAGGAAAAAGTTTAGCGAGAATTTCCGTAGTTTTTCTGGAGAATTAAAAAAAATTATTGAAATTTGTTTTTATTCAAGTAATGAATTTTTAAACCAACCCGTCAATTGTATAATTAATTTAGTGTCATATTATTGTAAATAAGTTATATGCATTTTTATATGTAAATAAATAAAAATTATGCATTTTTATATGTATGTAAATATATATGCATGCATATATATACATATTTTGTAATATGGCGTACATAAATGTAATATTAATAGTGTGACGTTAGCATATGTAATTAGTAATGTATTTTACTACTGTACTGTTTTTGTACCTGACGAGACATCTATTCTTTTCATTGCAATATCTGAATTTATTGTAAATATTACATGTCAATAAATAAACTAAGCTATATACTTCTTGGTAGATACCTAAATTACTCTCATTAAGATTTCAAGAATTGCATTCCATACACAGATCGGTAGGAGTTGCACCTAAAAGCCTGTTGATTACTCATAAAGCATTTCGAACATATCATGTCTTTCAAGTCCGTCATAATAAATAACGTGTTTATTTAGCTACGTGTTGTTAGCAACGAGAAAACGCCCGTTGGGTGTCCTCCTTGATGTTCTCGAGCGCTACCAAATGCCGTGGAAATCGTTTACTCTTCGTCGTCTCTCGGAACACTAACTTTTTGTCCATTCAGTGCCGTCGCAGATGGCAATTAGGTTAGTTCTCTTGGTTGACCCCAGCGAGTGACCTAAACGTTTGCCGCTTTGGTGGCACTGGTAGTTTAATGGAAAGGGTCACTCCGCCGCGTGAGTTAGGAGAGCAAGCTGAACCTCTGCTACAATCGCAGATCGGACACTTTAGAGGAATTAAATGACGTATTGCGCCGGGAAAATCTTCCCTCGGAAAATTCTTTAGCTTCGTACGTCGATTCATTCTCTCAAGAGAGGACAGGCCGGTACGAATGCACCAAGGCGTCGAATAGACAAAATATTTAGTATTGAATGTAGGACAGCTCTTTAGCAGTCCAGAACTTTCCGATTCTCTATGTGGAGTGCCATTTTTGACTGCCGTAATTTTTATCATCAATATTCTTACAGGAAGGATCACTATTAGGGGTCATCACTAGGTGATCCATTATGTATTTAAATGAATTATTTTTACCCGACGATGAGCATACCTTTTCGACCCGGTCGCAATAAATAATTGCCATTTTTCGCTAAATTAATATTCGATTTGAATGCACAACGACAACCTTATCAATAATGTCGATGTTTTTCTTTGATTAGGAATTTTATTATCGTCAACTTAATAAAAGAAATACCAGATCTGATTTATAGAGATTGCTGTTCATTCAGAGTTGTTTTTATCAACAGGTTTGTAAGATAATTTTTTAAATGATGGAAATGGATTTTTCACTTCTTGTGTAACAAAGATAAGTTTTATTGAAGTGAGAAACTTGCTAATTCCGAAAAGGCGTGCATGTTTACAAAGGAGGGCATGATAAACAAAATGAGAGGTTTGGAGAGCTATATATATTTATACAGAAATATTATAATTCAGAGATTTATTTTTTATCGAATTTGGAAAATAAATGGATTTATTATTGAAGACCAATGAAATTTGAAGGTGTGTTAGCGATTGCTAACAATGATGAATTTGTGAAGGCTGGATTTTTTTATGATCGGATGTTTCTCACAGCATAACTTATTTACCTTATTTTTCTATTTATTTCATAAATACTGTGAATTTTAGCATGCATCTAGTTTTTGCGAAATCAGCTTGATTCGTAAAACTTGCAGCATATGTATGCAATTCGTTCTAGTCGGATCTTTCCTTGTGTGACCTTTACTTTCATCTTGTGTTTTGCTATAATATATATCAATAGCACATTCTCTGTTTGAAAATATATTTTCACTGTTTTTATGCATCAACGTAAAGCCTGCTCTTGAAGAGAGTTGAAGTTTACATTTGCTTCTTTGAAAACGTAAAAAATCAATTATCCATTCTCATCTGTGTTATTTTGAGCGGAGATGTTTCATTCCCACTTGACCATTCCGTAATCGGCTCGTAATCTTCCACATCAGCCGTAATCTATTTATGAGAAATTTTCATTATTTTTCTGTCCCCTTCACCTAGATCGCCGTATAGTGTCAGGCATTTTTGTCACGGTAGGGATAGTAAAGTGGGGATGGCCTAGGATTCATCGGGGATGGAACTGTATAAAAAGCGAGTCCCACTCCTCGGAAAGATGGCGGGAGTGCGGGAGGAGAGAAACAAATGAGAGGGAGGTAGCGTCGACGAGTCGGTCGGTCGAAGAATCCCCCAGGGTCATGTTTTGGGACCTCTTTGGATAGGGACAAGGGCGAGAAGGTTAAAGGATAGGGGGGAGAAAAGGGCAGAAGGAAAGGAAAAGAAGTGGATGGAAAAAGCGAGTCGGAGGGTTTAAAAGGACGAAAAAGGCTCGCTCGGACCAAAAAGAAGCACAAGGAAGAAAGATCAAAAGTGCTGTGGGAATGGGAAGAGTAGTTTGGGGAGTGGATGGGAGAGGAAAACAAGTCGATTCGGAAAAAAGTAGTGCGAAGGATTGGTGAGGTAGGTGAGGAAAGGAACGACCAAATGATTCGGGCGAAATTGGGAATTAAAAATCTCATACGTAGTCGCTCGAAGATGAAAGGAGCAAATGGGAAATAAATGACGTTATCCCGGTGTTTTGGACGGAATATCTTTGTCGGGAATTTAGCGAAGGAGCTTGCACACGATTCAGAGGGTTGGTTTTGCGGAAGAGAATTCTTTTATGGACTGAACTCTGTTTAGTTAAAATTCGACAGTCTTCTTTATGCCTATACAGGGACGGAGTTAGACTATAAGAAGCCCGAGGCACGAAGGCAAGATCGACCTTCCTCCGTTGTAAAATATCCTTGCAAATTCAATTTGATTTGACTATACTTGGTGGTACCCCATAAAATAAATGAGAAGGCGAACTTCGTATCTTCCGCTAAATTGTTTATAACAACGAAAAGTTAATTCTGGCCTTGTAACCATCATTTAAATGAAAAACAAAGAATTAATATTATTTTAGCCAGTTTTGCGGGTAAGATTACCTGTAAGACCGTAACCAGTCCTTATTAAAAATCTTACAAAAATACGAAGTTTGCTTTCTCATTTATTTTATCGTTGTATAAGTTGTCAAAATGACTCTATTCGTATGTAGTTAGTTGAACTGAATGCCATCAATGGCTCAACTTATTTTATTCTATCAACCAATCTTTAATGTATATAATATTATAAATATAAAATATAAAATGAAAGATCAACTTTGTAGAGTCCACAATATTTACTATTCTCAAGCACGACCTAGGTTTCGTTACAGAGTAACATCTTCAAATGTTTATAATATTGATTCTGTGAATATTTGATTGAAGGATGTTTCATCATCATCATCATTTGGACCATGACTTATTCAACATCTTGTATAATGTCTCTCGACACTATTTTAATTGAGGCCCTCAACTAGCGCTTACCAGACCTAAGGGGTCATCTTTAAATGATGTAATGGCATTTTTGGGATTTCTGAACCCCCATCTCCTTGTATCACGAAGTGACCCATTGATCTTCATACCCTATGTGATAACATGTTATTCCCCGATCCCCCCTTTCTCACTTAAGTGTGACATTACTTAACGGGGGGCGACCCCTAATCATAAATCTGCCCTCTGGTTCTGGTAGTGAAATGGCGAATTCTGAAATACTAGTAATCGCCTCTGAAACCAGCACATCCGGGCCGTCACGGCCTACTGGGAACCGCGTTAGGGTTTGCTGAATGTGGTCCTGGGTTCGATTCTTGGTGGAAGTGCATGTGTGAAATGATCTGACGATGTCGAGGCACTTTTAACCCTCGAGTACTCGCATCCCAAATTGTCACGCCAGTACTCGCATTGGGTGGTATCAACCCGACATCTTGCAAAAAGGAAAATTGTCTCAAAATGTAGTGAATAAATTTTTAATTCATTAATGATGATGTCATATTAATGGTTAACCAGGTTATTAAAATAAAATCAAATAAATATTTAAAAATTGCAAAAATATTGTGTAAAAATTCGATATCCCTGACGCCGAGTATATGGCTGATGAATTTGGAATATTGGGTATAAAAAGTAAACTGTTGAAAAATAAAATGAAATTTAATATATTAGTAATAATTGTTAATTATATGAAATTTATATAACATCTTTAAAAATTAAGGCGGAAACAAGGTCAAAAATGCAATATTTTACGTAAAGGCCTTTCATCTACCTACTACGGCCAAGGAAAATTTGTTTAAATAATTAAGCTTCCATTTACGACCTGGTGAAAATGCATGACTGGATCAGAACATTCTAAACCTCAGCAACTATGAGAAAGAAGAAGTAAAAAAGCACGAATAAAAAGATATGTAATTTTAAAATCCACATGGATCGATTCGACCCAGACGTGAGTACTCGAGGGTTAAGAATACTTTTACTATAATAACTATCAATTTCTCATATTAAAATCAAGAGTAGGTGGTAACCATTTCGCTTGGTCTTTCTGAATTCTCTCCACCGTACTATATACACGATGTTTTTTACTGATATCCTCCCCTGATGATGCTGCCAGGCAGTGAAACCCGGGTCGTGTTTGTTTTATTTTGTGGTGTAGTTTACATTTAAAAGTTTTAAACTTGTTTCTCTTTTTGTTATGGAATATCTCCATATGGAGGCTGAAACCATCGAACTTAGTTTTCTGAATTGTGTGAATGTGCACATCTTTCTATGCGAATATCTTTCAAAAAGTTGACGCGTTAAAAGAAAATAATGGTACCGCTAAACTACCAAACTTCTTCGAAAGGGGAATTGTGTTTGAGTTTAAGGTAGCTGAGGTATTGCGATTATTCTAAGCGGTATTTTGGCTACTAAGGCCGTAAATTCTTGGCATAAACTTATGAAACAAAAACCAAAATGTATAATTAATGATCAGATCAAAGCTATAATAGTAGTAGTAACGTCTTTATTACTCGAATTTTAGTTTAATGCGTCCACTATTGCTATTAAACATTCAAAGACTAATACTAAAACCATGAAAATAATTAAATCAACAAAAGTTCTTCGTAGTTCACCGCAAATTTTAGTTTTTAGATATATACCCTGCGAGCCGCCAGAGGCGTATGGCAGGGAGTGTAATACACCACCATTATTCAATCCACCCTATTAGCATCTCTAATAGCCAGGGGAAAAAACGACCAAAAGTAATTATTCGTCCTTGCGATCACTTCCCTATAATGCTTCGTCGATACCTATCGGAGATCGCAGGAATCGGAGAAATTAATGGAGAACTACAGAGAACCTTTGTTGATTTATTTCTTTAGATGGTGTTCTACATTAATAGCTCAGAACACCTTGAGTTGTAACAACCTTGTCCTTACCAGGCTTCGACTCCAGGACTTAGCAGGCTAACCACTGCGCCACTGAGACCTTCAATCTAAATCAATCGTCACTACGAATAATTAGGGTATTCGCAGATCAAGTAGCGAGCGAGAGCGAGAATAATTAAGCGGAATGGATTAGTACAGATTGAGTCTTCTCAGAGCCCTCTCCAAGACCTCCGGAACATCGGAGAAGAAGAAACAGTAGAAAAACCGGAATGAGGGTGAATGGATTAGGAAGGAGGAAGGACCAAGGAGATTAAAGGGGACAGGAGACGGAACGGATGTGGAGCGGTCTTAGGAGGGTTTTTGGAGATAGAAGAAAGTCGAGAAGTGTGTGGAGAAGGGTTGCGTGGGAGGGAAAGAATGGTAAAGTCGGCGCAGCACGCGCTCCAAACGGACAAGTCAAGGTGCGGATGTGGTGCTGCAGAGAGGGGGTGAGGGAAGTCCCAAAAACTGCCTCATCCGACTCCGCATATAACCCCATCCTTCCCGCCGTCCACATTTAGAGCTCCCTGCACACACTCGCCTCCTTATCTAATTCCTTTTGGTGTCTTCCTGTTCACATTTTCTGCACTTTCTTTCTCTGTCGCCCGTGTCTTCTCCGTCATGGCCCTCTTCTCTCTTGGAGAGTTTTTCGTGCCCCGCTGCTTCCTTTCGCGCATTTAATCGAAGTTTCTGAGACGAGTCCGGACTTACTTACGTAATGAGTTTTTCGTTCCTAACTTCGTTGCGATATGTTGGTTCTACGCTAATTCGCAGAGAACCGGAAACTAAATCCGAAAAACCGTTGTTTTCACTGGCATGGAACCCGAAACCCAACCGAAACTTAAAATCCGTACTTTCCGAGACTATTCATTATTTACATAATTAGATTTTCATTCCTAATTGCGTTGCAACGTGTTAGTTCAATTCTAACGCGCTTCGAACCGAAAACTAAAACTAAAGGAACAGTTATTTTCTCTGGCAAGGAAACCGAAACCTAATAAAACCGAGTAAAAAATCTCGGAAATCGGTTTAGACAACCCTGATTACCGGTACGTATTATCATGATGTGTAACAGAAGTTAAATTTACTTATTATGCGTAACTTTGATTTTCACCTCGTTAACTATCATATTTCAGCGACCGGCTTGAGACTAATTTAATTTTTTACTATCGCGATCTTTCGCCTAAAATTTAATTAAATGTAACACTTCACAAAGATCACGTATATTTAGAAACTTTTAGTATTTTCACCTCTTTATTTGTTGTACATAATATTTATAGTAAATACTATAATATGTAATTTTAACGGTAGGAAATCGGAACTGAACTAAAAATGTGAACGTGAAATGAAGATATTTGTCCAAAAACTATTTACCGAATCGAGGAAGAGAACCGATTCAAAATTATTACAAGTTTAGAAAGGAAGAACTCACGCAAATACGTAGCTCTAGAAGAAAAGTTCAAGTTATAAAATATCGTTTTTTAACGCAGGATGTGCACCTATATAGCATACGCTCATATTTTGAACAGTTTTTCTGGAATTCATGCTACGTTAGATATCTTTTTTCAGATATGAAGAATAATGTGCCCATTTCTTGCTTCTGCAGTGTATTATCTTGCATGATTAATGAGAATGAGTACAAATGAAGCATTTAATGCATTTAGCGAGCATAAATTAATCATTTGCGTGTTGAATTTATGTTTATAAGAATGCACGTGTGCAGGGGATATCGCGGTTGCTCATAGCAGCAAAATGAAAGCAGTTATTGAATCGCGCAGTAATTATTGTAGGTCAAAATTTACAAAATCCGCGAGATTCGCAACTTTTCGATGAATATTAAATGGACAATTAGCGTATTTTTGCGACATAAAGATCGTCCGCTGTGTCCCGAATTCCCCAGCGCCGGATTTTGAGGGACAGATGTATGTTTTGTTAACGCAATATTCCCTCGAAAAAAGGCAAAACGCTGCATTTGGGTTTGAATTTTCCAGACTGGAATCTAATTCGATTATCAGCTTCGAACGGGAAAAATGCAAATGAAATTTATGAGCTAATGGAGAGTGATATTACTGATTTTTCAAAGTCCTCTTCGGTTCGCTTTGGATCGTCGGGGGCTTTAATTTTCGACGTCCACGTTGGTTTGATTCGGCAGATAATTAAATTTCTGATCGCTCTGTATCTCTTAATTGAGGATAGCGTTTCCAATAAAAGGAAATGCTTTCGTTTTGTCGAATATATATCGCCAAATATATCGTTCTGCGATTCCAGTTGGTTAAAGAAAGGTGAGTGGGTTGATTTTTTGCATTTAATTTATTTCAGTTACTCCCACTGTTAGTGGAGAGTTGTTCAGTTGTAGTAATACGTGTTTTAATTCCCGTTTGAAGATTAGAATTGCTATTTTCATCGGTTAAGTATGTAGCTATCCTGAAGTAGAATAGATACAAAATTTTGAAAGTTTGGCTCGAGAATTAGTCATTTAAAATGAATGTAAGTTTTGAAGGAATGTGACCTATTTGAAGGTGTTAACGGAAATATTCTTACCTATTTAAGTTTTTTATGTAAGAATTCCTATTATTCCTAATCGAAATAACAGTAACTACTCTTAGGTCTGTGATAATAATAGTAATAATAATAATAAAAATTATTACGGGCATATACCCTCTTATATTTTACAATCAAGTATTATATAGGGTAGAATTGAAGGTAGGTATCTCGTGGCTTAGGTAGGTTGTTTCCCATGGTTTGATCGCCTCCTTAATATTGCCTCAAGTAAGCTGCCATCATTGTCTGAAACCGTAGAAATTTTATATACTTCTTAGGCCTCCTATGTTTATTGGCGTGGATTTTCCGCTGTCTGTTTTCAGGGGGCTCTTAAAAATTTCATAGAAGCGATTTTTCATTCAAATATTGAGAAGAGAGGGACTGCTAAAGATTTTGATTGAGGGTGGAATGCAAAGCATAAGACTAAGGTGAATACAGGGACAACACATGTTAGATTACGTGTGATAAGTTAGATAAGCTACTAAATAATGAAATAAATGGCATGGAATAAGGATTAATACGTACCGAAAGGTAGATCACTTATTAAATAAATATTATCAAGCGTTTCTTGGTAGAATTTCTTATTAAAAATTTTGATAAGGAAGTCAAAAAATTGAAACTTGTACAAATTCCACAAATTGAACCCAAAAAGGGGGTTTTCCGGATCTATTTGTAGAATTTGTACAAGTTTTACTTTTGACTTTGTCATTAATCGTTTTTTTACAATCATTTATGTCATTTTCCCATATCTTTCTCTCTTTGTGGGTCTTAATAACCCTTGGAATCTTCAGTTTCCCCGCTTATTTCGTCCATTTATTTTCCCATACCTCCCGTTTATCACCGCTCCAGTCTTTTCTCGCATCGCCGAGTATTTTTTCCTCTCATCCCGCTCATTCGATTCCCAATGCCTGCGATTGGTGGCGTCCTAAGAGTCGGACTCTCGGAGGGTAAACGAGTTTTTTTGTACCCGAAATCGATCTAAATTTCAATGAGAGTTGATGGATCCTTCGCGACCTCCATGTCTCCAATTTTCGATATTCGATTTTTTTGGGTCTTGGACGTTTCCACAACTCCTGACGTTTTCGAGAGGTGAGTTGCCAAGAAACTCTATTTTGTTTTCTTGTCTGGGGTTCTCTCCCCTCCTCTTGCGATAAGTGTGAGAATCATCCACTTAAATTATATTTTTCTGTCTCTGTGTGGTAGGTGTTAGGCGGTCTTGCAGTATCTACGTATCATGTTTGAAACGAAGGGTTACTATTTTGCTTTCTCGTTAGGCTCTCTATCTTCTTTTCTTGTGATTAATGTGAGTGTTATCTAGCTGTTTATTTATCGGCCTACATGTTGTAGGTCTAAGCGTGTTCTTAGCAGCACCTTGGTACGAAGTTTCAATCCCATTACAGAATTAGTGTTGGGAAATTAAGGTATGCTTGAAATAGTAATATTGATGTGAGGGGTTAGTGTGCTAGCCTAGTTATACCTAGGTCCTGGGTTCGAATCCCGTTTGAGGAAGGGATGTTAATGTTGTAAATGAAAGTTCTGTTGTTGTAGTGGTCTTTAAAGGCTGAAAGTCGCCCAGATGAAATTTCAATAATTATGGTTTTAATTATTGTTAGTGGACTAGCTGCCATGCGTAAAATTAGTGTTTAGCTAGTTTTCGATAAAAATGTTTGGCTTTAGAGTCTGAAGTAAAAATATTTAATGAATATTCATTTATGGTTCGAGTTTTCAATTCATAGAGCATATATTATTTACATTAAAGGGAGAATGGAATTCGAGTAAATAATAATTAAAGAAATTATAAAAGTTCCAGCATTCCATCTTTTCCTTCATTCTTCAATTTCAATTATTATTTGTTTAAAATGATATTATCTAGCTCGTAAATTTAGTAAATTTACTGTTTGCAATATTATATTAATATGATTGAAATTATAGTGTGATAATCTACTTCAAATATTCAAAACACTAGGTCGAAGAAAGTGACAATAGAGAGCAATTTAATTTAGTCATGAATAACGGTCTAACTTACTATTTGTCCTTGGGGAAAGTCAGTTATGATGTTAACAATGCTCTAAAACGATGTGAAAAGCTGATATTACATTTCGCATTCCATCCCAGATTAATGGAATCCGAAATCATCAGTCTATAATTATATGTCATGTCATATATCATTAGCGACCGCTGGTAATCTCTTCACAATGATTCATAGCAAAGCAGGAAGTTAACAATTTCAAATGAATGACAGAGGTGATTTCATTGAGTTGTTTTTGCTTTCGGTAGATTTCCAGAGGTCAGTATTAATTTCGGCCCTGAAAAATTCTTACATTATGAACCCCACTACCAAGTCGTAAAACGTTTCTGATAAAATTTTATGGACTTCCACAGCCTCAAATGTCCCCGGCAGCTTAAATTCTAACATCATCAGTGACCTTTATCTGCTAACGGAAAGGTTAACAGTTATTTACGCGTTCTCTCTCGAAAAATTATGCTATGAAGGTGTTAAAATCCTGGAAAACCTGTCTATGGTGGAACCTTTTTAAGGCAGAAACCTGACTAAGCTGGAAGCGTCAATAATATCATTGCATATACACAAGGTTTTCGCTGGAAAGTAAGTCTGAATTTTTCTCTGTAAGGCGGAACCTTCGTAAATCCGTATTCCTTCTACCTCGCCTATGAAAAATTAGTATTCGAACATGTGATAGGTGAAACGAAACTTTCTTGCTTTCAAATGTATTTACCATTGGCATGCTTCTCTTCTAAGTAAATTTGCCATCTCAAAGGAATGAACAAACGGTTAATCCTAAAATTAAAAGTATTCAGAAGAAAAGTATTCGATATTGCTGACTTTAATTTGACAGTTTATGCTTGAGGTGTCTCTATGATCTTACCTCGCATCAGATGTTCTCACTATCCTCCGGCTGAAGATTCTTGCTTTCATTTAATCCTACAATTAGTTACTAGTTTATTATAAAATTTTGATCGAATTCCAATAAATTTACCATACTCATTCCATTGTTTTATATTTATTCGTTTTTCATATCTTGAAACAACAATTCTTAATAGATAAATGTACCTTACATATAAATGTATGTCCTCATATAAGACGAGGTATGAATTTTCGTCTTTAATCCTTATAGCATATATCTTTACTCCAGTACGAACCCCAAATTATCATCAGCCTATGAGTTTAGTTTAGATCAACAATCATGATGTGGATGGTAATACTCTATAGCGTATATTTAATTATGTCCTATTTGTAATTTTTCGAACGAACATATTTCATTTTCTTGCATCAGGGAGCATTGTCTTGCGAATGCTGCAAACAATCGCAGTTTTTATTTTTGTATCTGTCCTACACGACGAGATACACTATGAGACGACACAGGATTTTGGGGGTCTTTTCTATGATTAAACTATCGTCTTATCTGCAGAAATATACGGTAAATTTATCTATTAGGATTTGATGCTTCAAGATATGAAATACACATATAAATGTAAAGACAATGCAATGAATATGGTTAATATATTGGAATGCAATCATTTTTACTTATGAACAAGTGGTCCTACCTAAGCCGGAAAATTCATTTGGTCCCTTCTGCCTTAGTCAGGTTTTACTGTATTATCATGTTACTCATCTTTGCGAGTATTTAAATTTGTTTCTCATCTTTGGCTCCGTATATCAGGCGTATCTAATCGGCATCCATTTCAGGTTCCTTCAAAGGGCCTTAAGGAGGTCCACGATCGTTTTAAGCCGCGCATGACTCCTTCTCATACACCCCGTTATAGGTTAATCCCATTAAATTTAATTGCGAGTTCTTTCTCGGTTCGGATCAGTGCTCTTTACACCTGCGTCTCCGTTCGTTGGTCCGTATCGTCCAGCTGCGGCGTCGAATGATTCCTATTGGGAGGAAGACTTTTTCATGCGGACACCAGAAATTCCAATATCCGCGCGTTTTTATTCTGCACGGATGGGATAAATCGAATGGATTTGTATCGTCTGGATGTTAAGAGTTATGGAAGACTTATTTTTTCAAACTTTTCTCCGAGAGTTATGTTTCGTATTATCTTTACCATCTTAACAGGCTTCTTACATACCTACGTATTCGGCTAGTTTAACAATCGTTTTTCTACAGTGCATTAGAGCTCTGAATATACACCGTAAATGCACAACATAAATATTCCGTATTTCTCAAGGTTATCAGTATTTACCGTATAATAGTATAATTACAACGGTATAAACGGTTTTATCCTTGAGGTATTTATTTTTTTAGGGGATTTTGTAGGCAAAAGAAAAAGAAAAGCTGCATAAAAGTGTCTAAAAAGGAGGAAGTTTACTAAGTTGGGACGATTTATAGTGATATAATGAGTGAATTAAATTCAGTTTTAGCCTTTCCCGAAAGGTAGTTGCGTGAAAATCTTATTTTGATGTTTTCAACAATTTTATCGTCGTTTTTGTTTCTATAATTATTGATAATGATAACTATTAATATATTTAATAAATATTTTTTTAGCTATAACAAAAATGCTTCATAGTGCCTATTCGGCTACATCGATGTCTGAGCACAGATTTTGCCGGTATGTAGATTCGGAATACTAGATTTTAACACGAGAAATTCACTCATATTCGTATGAATTTATCTTACAATGCTTACAATTAGTTTCTTTCATATCTTAGGCATTCCTTGGTGCGCAGCGACTTTCGTGTCACTCATGAGATTCTAGGATGTCAAACTATTTGTCAGTTTTGATACAACTGTTTCAATATTTAGGAAGGTTTATTTCTGCTGTAGTCTCCAGTTCACCAACACTCTTTCCTTTAACTTTCGACAGCAACCTCACACATTATATCACCATAGAACTTTTCCTCGAATCGCACCTTCAATTAATTGCTTTAGCATTCACCCCTCTCAATATACGACCCTCCCATTTCCTCTTCCTCTGTTTGATCTCTTCAATGAAATCTCTTTCTTTTTCTTCCATCTCTGTAACTTTCCCTTTTGTTTTTATACCGACCCTGCTCACTTTCTCCACCCTAATCACATCTCAGAGACCTCCAATCATTTAATATCCTTCTTCTGGAGTACATGCATTTCACCCATATAGAAAGGCACTCCTATTGGTGATTGTAAGAATCTTTCACTGATAAAGTTGTTTAATATAATAATATGTAATTTTAATAATAACATGTGCCTGGTTAGGTAGCTGATGCTCTCACTACCATATCTTGATGAATGCAATACTTTTCAGTCGTGATTTGGTACAAGTTAGATATAAATATAGTATCTATAAAAATATATATCTTTCATTTACTTTAGTCACAGACTAATTCATTGTCATATTAATTCATGGCTGTAATAATATGAAAACTGATGTTGTGTGAGTAATCCGAGTAGTGGCAATAATTAATGACTAGTCTTATGAAATTCTAAGAAAAGTATTACATGGCAAGCAAGGTCAAACTACCTCACTCCTCATTCCGCTTTGCAAACCTCATTTCCCCTTACTAACTAACTCTTCGTTACTAATGTTAAGGGGGTGAGGTACCAACCGGCCATCGGGGTGAATACTTTACTGACAGATAACAGTTATAAAATATTACGTCTGGTTAGCTTGTGAAGAATATTTTTCACTTTCTGTAATGCACTACGTTAAATATGTCATTAGAGCAATATTCTCTTAATATGATAAACATATTCTTCAAGTTTCCCTCTCTACATGAGTGCAGACACGGATTAGACTATTGGTTGAAATAAACAACACTTTGTAATAATTCTACGGAGTATATTTGATGATCACGACCGGTTTCAGCTATTGAAATGTCATCATCAGGTACTGTAACGTTATTGATGATGGTTGAAACCGATCGTTTTCATTAAATATACTCCGTAGCATTATTATCAAATACACTCCAAATATCTTTCATAAAAATATTAGACAAAGAGTTTTTTCAACCGTTATGGAATTCCACGAAGTGACAGCCCAGACAACATTAAATATATTGGATTGTTATTTCTTTAGCGTGTATTGAGAAAAATGTCTAAAAATCAATTCTTGTGTTCACAATTGTTAAGCTTGTTCCAATCTCTATCATCGATTACTCTTTTGTAAATAATACGTTTACCGACACTTCGTGCGAACATGCCTTTCTTTGTTAGTTATTACATGTATGATTTATGATGTCACGCTATGGATTTTTGGTGTCGGGGTCGTAAGTTCCCGTAGGATAAAGTTGTCCGTTATTCTTGTTTTCTTCTCCCCAAGCACGCGATACATTTATTTCCGCTGCCATCTCCGTCTCTATCCCGACCACCTCGCTCTCCCTCAGGTAAATGGGGTTGAATTTTATATCAAGAAGCACTCCACTTCCTCGACCCTCCCCTTCTACTGCGACTTTTCTTTTTCTCTCTGGTTCCTTTACCTTCCGAAAACCCCAACTTGACTTGATCCTATGTTCGTTGACTTTTACTCTGGAACTTGAAGATTTACTCAGTTAAAGCAATTATGATAAACATTTATATTTTTTTGTCTCGTAATTATCTTTCGTCTCCGTTCACATCTTTCGTTTGAATGCCATCTTTCATAATCCTTTTGACCCAAATGTTATTTTTATTATTTGGAAACGATGTGCCTGCTTTAATTTCTGCGCGCATAAACTCAGAATCTGCCAAATTTATTATTTATTTCTATTATATAGTATAAGCTATTTATTGAGCTATTGTGTGTCTATTTAGCTAAACACCTTAAATGAACCGGTTAATTGTAATGGTAATGAATGAAAACAAGTAGTTTTGAAGTCTGATATTCGAGGATAGCAATCGATGAAAATAGTTTTCTGTAAATAACGACAAAAAATAAACTTGAATAAACAACGGTCTGAATTACAATAACAAAGTATTAGAGACTCCCATGGCAAATAAAGGGTTTAAAATAGGGAACCATTGTTGACATAAGTAAATTTTTGATGGGTAAGTCAGCCTTCAAGTGATTACATATTATTTGTAAGGAAGACATCGGTATTGTGTTGTTGTAGCGAGGAGGTATATTGATTTTGGCATTTGATATATATGCATGTTCTGCTAAATTGTATTATCGTAACTAGTTATAAATGTTTGCTATAGTCAATTATCAATATTTTTTTGATGTTTTGTTGGTATTGTATGATTACTTGACGTATTGACATTAGTGATAACCTCTTCTACAAGGCCAATAATGTTGTAATATGAAATTAATACTGTGTGTAGCATTGTCATTGTTAAGTAAGATAGTATTGTAATAAAGTCGCCTATGGACTATGGACATCCAAAAAAAACGGAGAAGAAAAATCAGTTACGTAATGAAATAATCGTTGAAAGAATGAAGGCGTCACAGAAAACGAACTTATTCATAAAACTTCCGAAGCATTCCAGTTTAAAGAGTAATAAGAATTTTCCATATTTTAGGATTTACTTTTTGTCTAAAATAACCTATTTATCTTCAACATTAGCCCTATGCTCGGGCAATATCCGTTTACCTTCCGGA
Source organism: Sympetrum striolatum (assembly GCA_947579665.1). Taxonomy (NCBI): domain Eukaryota; kingdom Metazoa; phylum Arthropoda; class Insecta; order Odonata; family Libellulidae; genus Sympetrum; species Sympetrum striolatum. The sequence continues at coordinate 69,758,344 of OX388348.1, forward strand.
GAATCTTTCAAAAGACCGAGTAATAAATCGCCGCGAACGTAAGTCACACCGAATGGGGCCCCTCATCGATTATTTTCTCGCGAATATGTTGAATTTATGGCGAAAATAACAACTTCAAATTTAACTCGAGCGTCCATATTTTCGGCTCAGCATTTAAAGCCTCAGGGCATACATAGCGGCGGTTTGTGTAGCCTCTGAAACATGTTCCAAAAGAAGATGGAGCGGAACACGGCTCCGAGCTTCCATTTCGAAAGCGTACAATATAGCCTAAAACAAGGTTGAGTCAGAACACACTTCGGCCGTGCATTTCATTCGAGATGCGGAAAAATCGGTGGGATGGAAGTTCCGATATTTCATAGCGAAAAGGGTTTTATGGACGGATCAGGAATTCGCTGCACGTCTGAAAAATATGTATTTTATGCGATTCCAGCCTGTCTTCTGTCATTTAACTGCCTCATTAAGGTTTATTACGAGGTCTTAGCTTGTATCAATTTCTTTGCTGTTTTTGATGGATTATACGTGAGTTTTTTCTATTCGCTTCTTTTTTGATCACATGCATACTGTAGCTTACCTCACCATAAGCATTTTAGGGTTTTTGTTTTAAAAATATCTGTAATCATGTGCGGTTTGAAGTTGTCATCAATAGAACATGTATTTCGCTCCGTAGCGCTGCAGCGTAGTAAATATTCACCTTTGAATTCTAGTTTTATCATATCGCGGAGTTTTATATGGAAAAGTATTTAAAATTGTTTACAAATTTTCTATTGAGTGCCAGTTCCCAAGTTTTACACTTTTTCATGTAGAGCCGACCATTTACTCTCTCTCACTTTTTGTCTTTTAACACTTTCCCATAAACTATGTTTTTGATTATTTTCAGTGGACTAGACCTTTTAATGTTTCATTTATATGTTTTTCTTAATGCAATTTCATTTTCTTAATTTCTTTGAGATTTATCTCCCATTGTTCAACGTTTATTTTAATTCATCTACAATTAATGTCAGTTTAGTGAAGTTGATTTATTTTATCTGATTGTTTGTAATGCAGTTATGTTTTTTCCCCTTTCTTTTTGTACAATTTTTATATTTTCACTGCCTGTCTATCATAACTCTTTTCTTTCTCCTTCATCAAAAATATAATTCTCTATTGTAGGTTTCGCAGGTTTTTCACACTCCCCTTCTAGTGAGTGTTTTCCTGCAGTGGAAATTTTTTCCTGAGCCCTCAGCTTAGGTTTTTTAAAAATCCACTTACTAGTTTTCTTCGTGTACTTTTGCAAACTATCTCTTTCTTTCTGTTTCGCATATGACGATGGGTTAGGTGTAAGAAGAGACTTTCTAGTCTCAATCTCGCCCGAATAAAGTCCATTTATTATTATTATTATTATTATTATTTACAAAATCATCTATTGCAAGGCTTTTCAGTTTTCAGTACGAGGTATAATATATGCATAAAGACGTATCTTAGGTTTTCATCGTTTCGTTAGTAATTCAGTGCTATTCAAGGAATTAATGTTTTAGTTCATTTATGATTCCTCAGGGTCGTTGCCTTTTAAATATATTCGCACACTTCTCTATAAAATGTTTGCATGTAATTAGATTGAATTATTGTATCATCGTTTGATTATTCGACTTCATAGATTAATTATTTTCACGTCAGAGAATTAATTTACCAATTAAATGTATCTTGGATAATATACAATCACCCTGAAGTTGTGTTCAAAACATTCATATTATCTCCTTGATACAGATTTTATTATTTTAATCTTCTTGGAAGATATCAACGCATAAATATGAAAAAAAGTGGATTTTCACTCGTCAGGTTTTTTATGTATCGCAATATATTATATATCACTCCTTTACAAATGTTCGCCTTTAACATAATTTTATCTAATTATTTTAATCTTTTGTTTTCTGTAAGCAAATTCCACATCTTCCAGGAGCAAATAAGCTTTTCCATGCATCTCACACTATAGCCTGAGTCCCGTGGCATGGTATGGAGCATAATTGGGAGGATTTTTTCCATTGTGTGCATCTTTGATAGATTGTATGGATGTGTTTTTACGAGCCGAGCGGTCCCGACGATACGTAATTCGATTAGAGCCACTTTTTCAGTACGGGGAATTCATCAATATGTTTTAAATACGGGAGGCATTGAATTTTATTTAATTTAACAACGAATCGGAAATTTTGTTAGTTTATATTTCTTTTGGATTGCGACAGTTTTGAAACCTCCGATAATGCAGTTAAATGCATACGAAAAAATGCTTTATAGAAAGGAGCTAATTCGAATATTTTGTTTGTTAACGGGCTAAAACCAATGCGGTGGTACTACAGAAATTTCTGGGAAGTTTAACGCTGCTTTTTACTTGGGTAGCTATATTTCTTATCTGGGGGATCAACCTAAAACGCTAATAGACAAGTGAAAATTACAAATTAGGATAATCCGTGCTAGTGTTTTTCATCATCTTGGTGATACGTTAGCTTGTTCTTGTATTGATTTGTATGGTTAGTTAGAGAAACGTGAAGACTAGAAGGAATATCTGCCTTTAAGTATCTATCACAGGAATAATCAATAAGTATGATCTCCTACTTTATCACAAATTTGTTGTCGTGATTTCCCTCACTTTTTTGTATGTAAATAAGATGGAGGATTTTTAACCGGATTAACTGTCAAAGTAATTCGCGGTCGACATTGTTTCTTCAGTGGAGTTGAGCAAGTCTTGGACAGCTTTCTATACGTTCCATGTATTTATAATTTCAAGAGGGTTCTTATCTTCCTCATTACACGCGAAAGGTTCTTTACATAGTTCTCTAAGTATACAGAAAAGGTGTTAAGGTTTGTCACTTTTTTCCTCAACCAAATACCGGTGTTCAACATGACTAGAATGATATGCAAGTTATATTTGTAATCATTGTTTAATTGGTGATTAGTACGAAAAGAACAGATCAACCAGATCTTTTTATCAACTGAACCATTCTGTCAAGTCGTCATTGTCTCAATGAATGTAGATCATCTTGGCTTAGGATTTCACTTAGGTCAGTATAACCTCTATGAAATAATATTAGTAAAAATATTATATTTGGCGATTTAGTACAAAAACAAGAGGCCAACAAAATTATTTTATTTATTCCTAATTACCATTCTATCGTGTCAAAATTGTGTAAATGTATCTAGATTATCTTAGCTTACCCGACGTTTGTGTTTATATCATAAAATATTTAAGGCATTAAAAATAGATATTTTTTGCTGAATATCGGTTCTTGTTCTACCCTAGTTCCAAATTATTACTACCATTCACTTTTTTCGCAGTTGCTTTGATTACTACAAAACAATTGCGCAACAGTAGGTGCATCGTAGTGTCGTGTTGCAGTTCATGTTGTTACGCATTCTAATCTTAAACCATATGTCGTTAAATGGAATTTTCCAATGAGTCTTGCCATTTTTTGTTTCGTAAATTGTTGAAGTTGATTTTAACATTTTTCATGGTGTTCACTCGGATGATCACTTCAAAAGAGCGATTTTAAGTCTCGAGTCAATATGACTGGTAACATAATTAATTCTTTTACGTCCCCTTTATTTTGATGTCCCTTAGTACGTCATCCTACGTTGGTGTCACCGGACATCAAAGAGTTATTATTTCGTGAAGGCTTATCTCTTTATTTCGAGAAGAAACTTGAATACTCTATTTACTTCTTCGACTCTAGTTGATAATGCGGTGATTTCCTTTTCAAGTTTCTGCATCTTAGTCGTTGTGGCACCTTAGAATCGGTTTTCTTTCTTTCGTAAGATCGGAACGTGATCTTCGTGAGAGGCGTAATAGGGCCGTGAGTAGCTTGGCGTTTATAAAGCGTCGCGGACGTTGGTGCGTGTAGTAATGGTCCAACACGCATCGCCGGTAGGCGAACAAGTCTTTCAGCTTCCATGTTTACCCATCCGGCGACGTGACAGAGAAAAAAGATAAATAATATTCCAGTGTGAATGGAAGTGCGGTGCTTAGCTGATGCGATCAAGAAGGGATGGGGATGAGTTATTCGCAGGGCCTGAATCTATGTTCTATATATTAATCCAGTTTCCTATGCATTATTTTTTAACTAATTTAAATTTATTTCACATCAGTCCGCAGTAACTTTTCCTTACCCATTACTCTCACTTCTTGTTCATGTACTGCTTTAGTATTTCCTGATTTATTGCTTCTTCTGAGATTCATTACTTTTTGGAGGCGAAAACTGTCGAGTTTCTACGTACTGAAAGTTGAATTCCGATAGCAAGACTCAAATTTACTTGAGAGTTTTACCAAGATGATGGAATGAATTTTAACAACACGAGGAAGGGTGCGTCTCGAAACCCAACTTATGCAAAGTTGATCGATCTCAGTCAAGGAAAGGTGAGAAAGCTTTTGCTTTCGTAATTGAGTTCTTATTCCTCTTCTTTGCACCTAATAATCATGGATTTATGCTTTTCAAGGAAATTTTTCATAATTTCATCGCCCGAAGTAGTAAAATTCCATAATTGTATTAATATAAATATGTAATGTATTATTAAAAAAAACTATTGATTTTATGTCAGCACATTACATATCGAGAAATGTGCGAAATAGTGGAATAGGCTGTGCTGCTATTGTTGTGTGTCTATTTGTTGTGAAACGAATGCCTATTTAGGACTGATATACCTTAATATAATGCCTTGCCTTTTGCAATTATCTTTCACTGCCTTTTTCCTTGTATTCGACCATCAATTCCCGTAACTAGAAGTAGATTTTCGTTGAGTTCCTCCTACCTACCCTTCTTTTCGGCAATTCTCTTACCATTACCTATGTTTCTTCTAACCTCCGCGTACATCCCAACCTTCACTGTGTCAAGTTTTCTTATACCTCAAAACCTCTCTCTGTTTTCCGGAAATAATCCTCCCACGCGATAATCCCTAGGATTTCGGATATTTTGACGCCTCCCGCATCGACCCCTTCTCCTCCTAGATACTTCCTCTCAATATTGGGAGAGGGACCTCGCGGATTTTTTGCCAATATCCCTTGGTTTTTGATTGGGGCCGTCACTGGGACCCGAAAAAAGGCGGGATGGGTTGATAGCGATTGGGGAATGGGAATGAAATATTCCCTTCGTATCCCATCTCCAGCGCCTTAACAGGAAAAAATGCCTTCCCCTCCCGTTCGTGTACCTTCCCCGCGCAGAAATCCCGTCCCGTTTCCAGCCGTTTTTCCCGTGGTCATGGACCGCGAGCAATTCCATTAATCAGGAGGAAATGGAACTTTTCTGCTCTTCCCTGTCTTCGCTACTCTTTTGTCTCTCTCTCCACTTTCAATTCTTTTCTCGTCATCGACTTGTTCCCTTTTATCTTCCATCCATTGCTCATTTTATGCTTTGTTTTTCTATATGTTTTATCGATGGTTAGTGGATTGTTGTAGTTATGTCCGTATGGTCTAGTTGTAGTGTTTGATAGATTGTATGTCGGGTTCCCGCTAAGGCTAAGTGGTAGCGAATTATAAGGTTTAAGTGGTCCGAATTCGATCCTTGTTGGCAGGACTGGGCTACAGGGAGATCTCGTGGATTCCTAACATCTAAGCCACAGTTTTTAAGGAGTCTCATTCTAATAATATTAGTTAATTTGCTAAATGCAAATAACACCTGTTAAGTGATTTTTTTACGTCAAATTTTCTTCCAATCATTACGCTTTACGCTACTATATCTTCCTCGCTTCGTGTTCTACCTGTGCGATTAAGATTCCTCCTTTTTCTTGACAGAAATTGCCAATATCTCCATTTGGAATTGTCCTGCGAAGTACTCTAGGCTAAAATTCAACCACTTATCCTAAATTTTGATAAACGTAATGAATAAAAAGATACTCCGTATGATACTAGTTCGCCCATTGGTGCTCCAAAGTCGAAGGTTGAATCTCCTTGGTCAAATTTTAAAAGGGTTTAAAGATTAGGAAACCTTTTCCAGTCGGTTGGCTTCTTGAGAACCATTGTATTCTTATTGGCGATCAACCAATAAAAATGCAACGTAAAGAACGAAGGTTATTCAACCTTCAACTTTGAAGTACGTCTGAACAACTTGTAGTATAGGAGTCTCTTTTTAGTTATTGATATACAGGCTGTTATCCACATTCCAGCACTGATATGTACAATTTATCAGATTTTAATGCAACATGAATTTTCCATAAAACGAAGTTGGAACAACGGTGAGCTACTTTCCAACCTTGCTCTTATATATGTGCATATCTAATCTAGTTTTATGTAATGCATTCTACGATGATTGGTCGAATCCTTCCGATATCTTCAGTGTGCAAATAATTTCCTAACTGTGTGATTTGAAGGAGAAAAAATAATTCCCGTTAATAATTTTCTTTCATTTTCTTTTTATCTATCCTACCTTTACTATCTTCTCCATGCGATTTTAATCCTTTTTGTTTCCTTTAGCGATTTCCCCCCTCCAACTTTTTTGTTTTTTTTTTCTTTCTGTGGTTCACGTCGCTTCGGGAACGTGTTTCGCGTTTTTTCTGTCATTTGTTTTTTTCAGGCACTCGGTTTGGTATCGATTAAGTGGTGTGGGAGAGTGATGCTCAGTTGATCGAGAGGGCTCTCCCCCAGACGTCTCGCTTCCTCCCCTTATCAATATTGATGGAACATTTAAAACCGAACGTTAAGGAACTCATGATACCCTCCTAAGCGAGGTTTTAGTTGAAAAAAGTTTGTTATCGCTATGTATTTACTTTTTACTTAACCTGATACTATATGCGAGCGTGGTATTTTTCTTCTCGCAGTAGATTTAGGATAGAGCGGTTCTTCCCGATTGATGTGCCGTGATCAATCTCTTAGTGTTCTGACTATTCCTTGATCACGTTTTCTATATCACTTTTCATTTCTCCGCATTTACTTGACGATACATACTTGTACGTTCAAAAAGTTCCCGGAACTCATTTTTTCCCGCGAAAACGCCGAGGAGGAGGAATGTAAAATTCTGCCGGTAGGTAAATAGGTAGCAAGGGTAGCAAGGTAGGTGGTGCCCACAATATGTGGTGCTATCTACCTCCAGAATTTTAAATTTCTCTTGCTCGGCGTTTTCGCGGGAAAAATAAGTCCGGGAACTTTCTGAACGTAATAGTTAAACTAAACCCCGTACTTATGGTTTATTCTGTTTTTTTTTTAATGTATTTCATTGGTATCGTACTCTATTTGTTGTATATAATAAATCGAGGCGCTTCTTGATAGCCAATGGAACAGCGCTTTCGGCTGTTGATAGCGGTTCCTGTTTCGATTCCCGGTGGGAGCCCGCGTGCGAAATGATCTAAGCTGTATTTATAATTAATTGAACGATTGACCCTCGTACCATATTCTATGCATCTTTTAGTTGTTTCATTCTGTAGGTTGTGCTGGACATCTTTGTGGTCGTTCTCCTGCTGTGTAGACTCGTACCCAAGCTTCATTATTTTTTTTAATCTACGACTAAATTTTTCCTTTATTCCATAAATTCGCTTTTAATATTATTCTCTAATTAGATCTTTTTTGAATTGGCGATGGGTTGAATAGTTGACTTCATTGTTAATTTCGCTCCAAATGGAGAGTTATTATTCGTTTGACATGTTTAATTCCGCTTTATGCATGTCCTGTATTTTGCGATGTTTCATTGCAAAAGTTTCATCTAGTGTTCCGCGAAATTCGAGGCAAAATTGCCGAAATCACCTGAAGTGATCGGGTTGATGTATTTATCATTTTAGTGTTTATGTTCGTTTTCATTACTCTTCAGATTTGGCCACGCAGAGTAAATTTCATAGGTGACGGTCTCGGGGCATGATATGGGTCCAACGGGATAGTGTGAATATTTGGGAGACACTTAATTATGCGGTTCAAAAATTTCGTCAGAAAATAATAATATTTATCAATGCCCCTGGCAGAAAGCCACATAAGAACTAATTCAAGATATACAATAACTGGGAAACCATTGCACTGAAATACAAGTAACTCATTGGAACAGTTTTATAAAACTACCCATTGAACTCTTAAGACAGAACTGTAAAATATACATATAACCAAATTTCAACGTTTAAAGATGCTCATTAGATGAAAAATCTAATGTGGGATGGTTTTAGTTTGCAAATAAGCTCCGAATCGTGTTAATTTTATCCGGATAAAGTTGCTAATCCGGAATGTTACCATAAGACAAGACCCTTTCTCTTCCCATTTTAATGGAGAAAAAAGATGAAATCATAAAAAAACTTTCTTATTTATTTCGTAGTATTTTGTCACCAAAAAATCCTCACTTTAATTCACGCGTCCATCACGGATAAGAGGCAGTTACGTTTATCTCGATTTTTACGTCTTTAAGTCCTCGCGAGTCCATCAATGGTTCTGATCCTCCTTACATTGGTTTATCCTTTTTCTCAGAAAGCTTCTGTTCGGTTTGTGGTCGAATCCGGTCTCTTTGCTCTGTAATGGACCATTCTTCCTTTTTCTCAATTTCTCGGTCTCTCCAGAGATGTTTCCTCCGTAACATGAGTCGATTTCCATCCGGTTTTTCTTGCGGTCTTTGAGCCTCATTTATGTCACTCTGCGCTCGAGCACCGGGATCGACTCAACCGTCACAGTTTATTATTAATATGCTTTATACCAAGTTTACTCGAGGAGGAAAAGTTTTCGTTGCTGTAAGTGATCTAATTTATATAACTTCGGACCTTTGAGTACAGGAAAGAATCTTAACCTGTCCATATACTATAGCAGGTGTACGATCCATATCTGAAGCATCTCAAACTAAAATTAATAGCCAGTTATATAAAATATACTAGTGCTCCTACTTGCGTTACTGCGGAGAATTCATCGCTTGGAGTCGTATATTTTTGAATGAATAAAATTAGCATTTTCTAAAATGTTAGAACATTGATTTTGCTGCCTGAAAGGTAATTTAACCGCGTTCTGAAATTAGTATTCTAATCCATCAACAGCCGTGTTTTAATTTCTTTCCTTGCACCACTATAAAAATATAATCGATCCCGCTAACCAGTAATACCCCACCTCTGAAAACCAATGTTTCATATTATTCTGTATGTAACTTTTTTAAAACAAGCATTGGATGATTTGTGCAATGCTAAAAAGTCAGTAATTGTATTGCACAAATCATCCATTACTTATTTATAGTTTAGAATAGATTACCACCAGATATTGCTCGAATGGATTGTTCTTTTTATCGTTAACTACCATTAAAGATATTTTAATTTATTATTGTTATTTGGAGAACGTTAATTCCATGAAGGTACTTAAGCGAAGGTCAGAATAAATAATTAGAAATGAGCATGCAAAAAATTAGCTTAGTGTCGAGTAAGAAAATGGCGTAATTCAAAAAAACCTCGGTAGGTTCCACTCTAGGCCCACGGGCCGTATATTAGACATTACTGTTTTATGATGTCGTCCCTCAACGTTTTTGACAAGAAGCGGCAGCATACCAGACGTAAGTGAAGTGAAAACATACCAGACGCAATAATTCGCTGGAAACACTGTTGGTAATTTCCAACGGAATATTTGATTCCCATTAGTCTCTTGAAAGTGAACCTGGATCATCATCGAGAGATGGCGTCGCGAATTACGATGACCGTAGAGAGAATCAAGCTTCCTCCAACGCGGTCGATTCGGAGAAAAGCTCCTTCGGGAAAGAAACAAAAAACGCACGGTGCGCGAAGATTAACCGGTAACATTCTTAATTTGACACGTGCACTCACTAACAAGTTTTCGTCCCTCTCTCCTCTGCAGTTTTATCGGAGGAAGCCATTCTCTCTCTCGGAGTCGTTTACCTCTCCTCACTCGACTTCTCGGAGAACTTTGAAGCTGCCACTCGGCTAAACATTCCTTCCGCCTTCATCCCACTCGTCTATTTTGTGCTTTCCATTTATACGCCTCCGCGATATCCATTTCCACATATTGGTAGTTATACTGCTTCCGGTGACTGCCTTCAATCTTCTAAAAGGTCTTTTTCAAGAGAATTTGATTGTTTGTAACTTATGTTTGCATTAGTAGAATGTTTTTACCTCAACGCTACTATTAAACTTTCTATTACATCCAGCGTTAGTCTTCACTTCATCTTATAGAAGCTTTATTTTTGTACAGTGTTATCTAATATTCATATATTCTCATTAAGGAAGAGTTGGTATTTGCATATATGGGTTTTTGGTATTATTTTATGTGTATTATTCCCAAGGAAAAACGGACTTGAAGTAAGTCTGACGGGGCCGGGAATCGAACCCAGGATCTTCTATCCGGGAGGCTGCTTTAACCATCTAAGCTACCCGGCCAGAACACTTTAACAAGACGTTTAGGGGAAAATTTTGGTTGGTTAAAGCAGTCTCCCGGATAGAAGATCCCGGGTTCGATTCCCGGCCCCGTCAGACTTTTTTCAAGTACGTTTTTCCTTGAGATTTTTCCTGGGTGCACGCCCGCCCATATATGCAAACCTTAACCCTTTTCCTATGTGTATTATATCAAGTTTAAAAACATTTATCCCGAACTTTGCTATCTATTCCGAATTACGTTATTTATCCAGAATTTTGTAATTTATCCCTATTTAGAGAAACTCAATGATTTCTCGACTTTCTTTACAACAGTGTTTCCCTAGCTTTTTGGAGCTACTGCTTCCTTGGTTCCTGCTTCCACCACTCCTCACAGTCATATATAAATATTATCTGTATGGCCAAACCTGCTGAGCACTAAAATGGAATGTAAAGACCACAATTACAGATAATTCCACCTAATCACTATATGGAATCAATTTACTGCTTTATGACTACCTACAATATTGTAAAATTCAATAGAGAAAATAAAATAATTGGAAAAGAGAAAATTCCGCACCAAACGCCCACTAGTTTGCTTCAAACGAGGTGATTTTTCCCACTTTGGGAATCTCTGCTTTACGCGGTATTTGCGATTTTAGTGTCATCAGTGACACAATTACTAATACGTGTTTCGTGTTTGTTCCCGACTTTCATGAATACAGTACGAGGCGAGGTAAAGTGAATGCTGACAGTTTCCTAGAAAGTAATTAAGGCTCGATCGCAAGTAGAAAATTGTTTGTCTGATTGTGAAAATTCTGGATATTCTCTCCTCTTTAAAGTATATGTTTTCTTTTATCCTACGAACGTGTATGTTTCCGTATTCTAATGCGCTATTCTTTCCAACGCCCACGCGGTAATGCTAATTCTTGAAGTGGATTGAGAGGTGAAGTGCTACAGTGCTTTGATAAACTCTTCGATATCACTTCCTCGACTATTTCACGTTTAATTCCAGAGATTGCGTGGGTGGCTCGCGATTTGTTCCTTCGCCCACACTTAGCTTATGTGCGCTAAATGTTTCTGTTTATCGGACCCTTTATCAAGCAAGTATCCGATATAGACTCATTCCTACGGATTTTTCGACTTTTTTCCTCCTACATATCTTCTACCACTGATGGGTTGAGGATTCTGTTGACTTACCCTGCTTTCTATTCTGTTTCGTATCTTTCATATCCCAAGGAAGAATGACATGAAAAAATCTTACCAGGACTCGAACCTGGATCTCCTGATCGCTGGTCGGTTGCTCTCCCAATTTAGATATCCTGTCAGAACGTCATAACCTGTCGTTTTTCCTAAGTGTACGACTTTTCTTGCAAAGTCACCCGCATACTTTTCTTTCTCTTCTATATCCATTCTGTGTCTATTCATTTCAATATCTTCTCCAAGTCTTTGGTTTTAACCTCCCACATATTGCTCGGTGGCTTTGTGGTCTGCTTCCTGTTATTCTCCGTTTTAATGCCCCTTTCGTGGTTTCTCTACTTCCGTTCTTTCCCATAAGCCACACGTCTGCTCTTTCTTATGGTTGTTCATTAGTTTCCATTCTATTTTTCCTCTCGGTTTATTCCAATTTTAACGTGGAAATATCCCTTCCGAAGCCTCTATTCTGTCTAGTCGTTTCTTTCCATCTACACCCCCTTAGGTGTATATCACGAAAGAGTATTAGTTATATCTTTACTCTTTCCAGCTAACTCTTTTCTTAAGATTACATTCTTTCTTAAGGAAATAAAATGTTCGCTTCTTTCTTTGCTCTTCCATTTTTCTTGCTTCATCTTTAATGGCGATATTTAACCATTTTTGATAATATTGTTATACATTCTGTTTTACGTATAGTAATATATGTAAGTTGTATCTCTCCCAGTTTTTCCTAGGAGATAAGAATGGTTGGAGAGAGTCCCAGTTTGTAAGGTTTAAGGCTGCTTACCAGCATAGTAATGGTGTAACAGTATAAGGGTTTATTATCGAATGGTTAGATGGATAAACATCACTAGCTAGAGAGTATTGTTTAACAGTATTGACGTCTAAGCTTGTGAAGGTTAGTTATTATGTTATATGCTTATCCGTCGACCGATTTACAAATTTCAAATATCCTATCATTTGAGAATTGGGGTGCAATTCATTGGCGAAACATCTATTTATTTGAGGAACTCCAAAAATAGCGCATGGCCTTTACATTGGGTATACTAATATAATTATAAAAATCTCAATGGCAAACAAAGTAAATAATCTGGAAGAAAAATATTAAAAGTAAAGTATCTTATATTTGCAATCTTGAGTTTTTCTCTGGTTAATGCATAAAAGTGACGCATCTTTTCAACGAGTTTTCTCTTCCAAGTCCTGCCTCGTCTTTTTTTAAGTTTATTCATCCTTGGGATTTTCTCTTCTATCTTGAGTTGGAGTTAAAGAAAATGACTCCCAAATGTGGGAGAGATTCAATTGTCCGTGATATCTATAGAGGTTGTGAGCGTCATGGTGCGGCATGAGTTCTATTTTTGGCACCATGACCTTAAGATGGGTGTGTGAAGGAACTGCTAATTTACAAAAGCTCTGTTGTGCTTCGTTATGCGTGCACTTTGGTGCCTTTTGAAGGCTGGTTTAATGCAGGGAGCATTCTCGCCGGTATGGTCACGTACATTTGTTTGTCTGTTTGTCACCCATTAGCTTTTATAGCTTCCGACGTATATCGAGATGACGATGCTTCTGTTTGACCCCATCGGGAGTGAATTCTTTGTCAGGTGGATTTATGAAATTTTCGCTCTGTTCTTGAATTTTCTCTTATCGTATGACGATGATGGATTGAGGGAAGAAAGAGGAGTTTCTGTGATAGGATGAATAAGTTTATGTATTGAGCTGGGCTAGATTTATCGTAAGGCACTAGGTACTGTTACGTATGTAATATTTTAATGCATTGTATGCTTTATACTCTACTAATTTAGATGATATTCATATTTATAAGAAAAAGAGAAAGCCAGAATAAATTTTTATTAAACGTTTATTTTCATTAAATTTATTAGTTTTAATTATCTTTCTTATATTAAAACATCATAGATTCCCATGTTGTCCAGGCAAAGCACATTGATTGTAATCCATTATCCTATTACACGTATACTTTTGAATATAATATTGCTCCGAACAATATTACGTATTTGTGTTTGTTTGGAGCTAGTTAAAAATCAGATGTATGTTTTACTATAATTTTCATCATATTTGCATGTATTTTAAAATTTATGATTTGAGGAATTAAACTCCTAAGTTTTACTCACAATTACGGTGGATAAATTAATTAAATTTAATAAATATATTTTTACTTCAAATAATGTATATTTCTTTCGGGATGTCGCAAAGATGTTGCTCCTAAACGTTAGTTATTCCAAAGGCCCTGTTTATGGGATATATCACATAAAAGAAATGACATTACTCAATATCTTAATCAGCCAAGGTTATTCTCCAAGAAAATGTGAATCTAGAATAATGTTTTATGTTCTACCGTAAAAACAAGTATTCTCAGCGGTTATGGCTCGAAGTTTATGGCGTTTCTCCCCATTTCCAAAATCTTCTATTGTCAGAAATGCTATATTACTGTTTATAGTTTTCGACTGATTTCACCAATACTTAGAATGCACTGTGAAGTCGTATTGTTTTATGTATTAGTAAATTTTTTGTATTTTAATACATTTTAATTGTGGATACTTATAGGCGTGTATCGGTTTGTCTATTAAGCTATTTAGTGACTGCGCTTTAGAAAATAAAAAGTTTAGCTCTGCGCCATACGATCGTATATTCTTGAATTTATCTATTTAAAGAATTATTTTTAATTTCCAATGGTAAATTTCCTATATGCTGCGTCTCTGTCTTAGTTTCTTAGTATCATACGTTTCAAGTCATTATCAACCGTTCGTTACTTTGATGGATGAAGAACCTTAATTCCTTATAAATCTATCACGAAAAAATCATAATACCGTCTATGCTCCGGAGTAATGAAGACGAAAAGATCCAGCGTCATTTCACAAAGTTGATGATGTCTCTCTTACAACAAAGACAGGTTTGATTAGTTCAATTCATTTCTTCCGCGGTAAATTGTCCTAACTATGTTCGAGCGGTAATCCCCTTGTCTCCTATTGCGAACGGATATCATCTTCCTTAGTGCTTAATCCCTCGGTTTAGCGTAATCTAATTTCAAGAAGACTTTCGAGTAAATATGGGATGCAAGAGGTTAAATGCTATTTTTCTTTCCTTCAAAAGGTTTCCTGTTGCAGTTGCGTAAAGCCAACGTTTACGTAATCCTGGTGTTAGAGGCCGTTCTTCCCTCGCAATATTCTCGCGCGAGATATAATTCAAGGAAATTAGCAGCTCCGGTAATAATCCCATGTCAGTCCTAATTCATCCACGTTTAATTTTCTCCTTCGATCTCAATTAGCTTATCGAAGCGGAGATGATTAGATTTGCATCTAGAATTGTTTTTGTGGGAATCGACGTAAAGTCTTTTGTGAAGGTCAATTGTGTCTATTATGTTTTTCGATTTCCTGACTTTCTTTCATAAACTGCATCATATTTTTAGTAGAGGTTAAAATCTTAATTTATTTATTTAGAGTTATGCTTATTAGATGTTTAAAAATCTCCAAATGCTATAGTTCTCAGGAATAGATTCGCTTCGTTAGAGATCGCGTTCGTTGTAATCTGGAACTTAATGTTTATCTTGGAAACCAAAAACAAATACCTTGGACTAATAAAGGAAAATTATTCTTGGCGGATTTAATCAATCGCAATCTTTTATGAGATTTCTGTATGCTTTCGATTTCTATTATCTATTTTTGTTACATAATGTTGGGTAAATGTTCCATGTTAAATTTGGCTCTAGCGGAAGCCTGTTCATACAACCTTTGGTAAACACTGAGCTTAAATACATTGGTTGAAATGGTCGTATGTAAATTTTTGCCTTCCTCTACTTTCTTAGATCATTTTCTCTAAAGTCATCCGTTTCTCAGATGAAAAAGAAAACTCCCTATGTGAAACTCACTAAAAAGTCATTCAGTCATACTTCAATAGCTTATTTACTCAGTACATACGGCTCCATGTATCGATAGGATTTCTTCATATTTATGTGTATATGTTGAATGCTTATGTATTTCTATGAATTCAAGTAAAGTCAATGGTGAATTAGTTGATTGGAACCCCAGTCCCATCGGTATACGGATATGATGTTATTTAAAATATGAAATTCCATCCCTTCTCTTATGCTCATAGTCATCACGGATAAAATACGGTTTCAAAAACGTATCACATTAGTTGAAAGTTAATTTAAGGATTTCGTTATTAAATCCCAAGCATTGAACATGTAAGGGTTTAACTTTCATTGTTGAGGAAAATCTTTTTTAATTGATATATATGTGCAACATTTTCTGTATAATGTTTCTAATTTATCTCTCTTCTCATTTTAGGTAAGTGCCATGCCATACAGTTGTTACTGAATTGTGTTGAACGAGGTGGGGTGAGTAATATGAACTTACTTGTTATCAGCGTATCATTTCGAATGATTTGGTCACTAGCGTGTTAAAACAATTTCAGTCTACATTGAAATTAAGGCCTGTCACCTGTTACGCTTTCCCCGTGATAGACTCGATTTGTTTTGTAAACTTTTCCGCTCCCCTCGCATTTGGGGCATTAGGAAGGGCTGCTGAAGTGGCGTTCCCCCCCTCTTGATGACTTTGTAGCGATGTGAACAGGATGTTATGAGGAACTTGAATTTGTCTGACGGTGAAATTTCTCGGCAAGATCTGTGAGAATGCTGCATTCATCACAAAAACGGCATTTTAAAGTAATTGGAGTTGTGTTCATTGGAAATAAATCTTAAATCTTCCCAAGTTTGTTGATCTGTCTCACGGTTTGCCTCTAATTTTAATTTCATCCATACTAACCTTATGAGGGGAGAATAGAAGCAACTTTTGCATGTTATCACAGATTTTTAAAAATCTTAAAAAGACCTATATTTAAACAAATAGGATCATCATCAGGTTCATCTACACCGATCGTTAGCACTATGGGTTGAAAGCTAGGTCGTCAGATATTTTAAAAAATCCTTGTATTGTGTGTTGTTTTTATGTGCCTGTTTCATAATGAAGAGATACCACAAATTTGATGCTGAAACAGCGGATTTAGATATCAAATTTAATGTCAAATTTGACCAAAAACCTCTTTTATACTAAGTTGATTCTCTCAAAAATTTTAACTCTGAAGAAAATATTACAATAGAAAAACATGTATGGTCTTATTGAATTTACGGTTGTATTAAAATAATATTCAAGCGTTTCGTTTCACACAAGTACCATATATTGGGCATCAACAGAGGGCTCAACTCTCATATTTTCTTTCTCCTTCATCAAAAATATAATTTTCTTTTGTAGGTTTCGCAGGTTTTTCACACTCCCCTTCTTGAGAGTGTTTTTCTGCGGTGGAAATTTTTTCCGGAGCCCTCAGCTTAGGTTTTTTAAAATCCACATACTATTTTCTTCGTGTACTTTTGCAAACTACCTCTTTCTTTCTGTTTCGCATATGACGATGGGTTAGGTATAAGAAGAGACTTTCTAGTCTCAATCTCACCCGAATAAAGTCCATTTATTATTATTATTATATTTTATCGGAAGAGTACCTACAAATGGTTCCAATTCGTATTCATACTTCAAAGTCATAAAACCCATGTACTAACCGAACTTTCGGAGCTCTAAATGATGTTTCCAGCATGTTTAATTCTGAAGAAAATATTCCAATAGAAAAGTATGGCTAATAGTAAGGTTCTGGGTGTTGGGTTGGTCGGTATGGTTCTGGGGGTTTTACAGTTAACCCCCAGAACTTATCATTAACCAAAAGAATATATGGTTAAACTATTTGGGCGATTGTGTTAAATTATGACCAACCATTTCGTTTCATATAATTACCATAGTGTCAATGGCCAAAACCCGTATATTTCTGGTAATGAGTACCTAAAAATGGTTCCTATTCGTGGTTTACTATTCCTACTTCAAACTCTTCAAACCCATCTTTTTCCCGAACTTTCTTCGCAACAGACGTGGGGGAACCCAAGGGTTTTCAGAGACCTCTATGCGCCATAGGCTAGGCTTAGCTCCCTCGACGTTTATTGACCCAATAAAATCCCCGATCTCGACTTAATCAACATTCATACTCGGGGAAAGGAGCGAGCAAGATCTTTGGGGCTTTAGTCCGTCTAATATCCGAGGCGATTCGCCGTATAAATTAATTATCCGCGCATGGGAGTGTTGGGTTGTCTGAAAGTCTTCATGCAAATCTGCCGGAGTTCGTCCGGTCCTTCTTTCCCGTACACGAACACGCACTTACCCTTTTCCCCGGCGTGTAGTTCGGCCTTCCCTCGTCAATCAAAACGAAGCGGTTTTCGGTGGGAAGTGAAGGGTAAACTAAAGTCACTGCAAACACGGTCCCGTCTACTTGGTGTGTACTGTGGGAGTGGTGGGTTGGAAGGAGACATGTAGAGAATAGAGGAGGTTGTAAGGGAGGGAAAGAGCGGGGATTTGCGGGGAGAATTGCTTTTGAAAGGTTGCTTTTTCGCTAAGTGGTTACCTTTAGTGACCGTGTGCGCTGTGTGGGTTATGGGGTGGTTTTTATGTGGGTCTCTACGCGGAATCGATTAAAAGATACGTATAATCCGTTGAATCTTCAAGAGATTTATACGTGTAAAATGAATATTGTCCAAGGAGATCTGGTGGAATTTCATATCGATTAAAACTTTTAAATACAAAACATGTACAAGTCCTCAAAATAAAATACACGGGTTAACCAGTTTCGGCATGAAATTATGCCATATACCTGTATAAATCGGTTAAACCGTTTATTTTATTTTGTAGACTTGAACACATTTTGTATGAAAAAATTTTATATTATACTTATAAAATGTTTTTATTTTGTGCGTTATTGACACGTGCGCGTGTCTACAAATCTTGATAGTTTATACTGTAATTACTGCCAAAATGATGGTACGAGAAAAAGTAGTGGAAATGTACATATGAAAAACCGCTAACAGTAAGGATACCCGTTCGGAATGTGAGATATCCTCGGTTAGGGTCTATTGAAACGGGCATAGTTCTCGTTCATTTGTCCTAAGAGTCCATTTCTGATCGCTTGCCCATAATTGCAAAGTTGAATTTTCTTCTCCTTCATATTTTTGCCATGAGGGTGCTAAAAATGGCTTGGATCGTTCGATATCTCTATTCAAAGAGCAATTAACTTCAGATTGAGAGAACGTTGACTGTATAGGCTCATCATTGCCACTTCATTATCATTGTTTATCAAATCAGTCTGAGTAGATGTTGTTCGACTTCAAATGGTAATGGTAGAATTTGATTTCTCACGACGATATTTTTAATACGAAGTATTTGTTAAGATAGGTAGTCGAGTGGGTAGAGCTATCGCCTTTGGGTGAAAATTCTCTGGTTCGAGTTTCGGAGATGACCCATAGATGCCAAATTACTTCAGCTTTCGAAGCATTTAGCAGTACTGTTGTTGTAAAGTGCATCAATGGGCGGAAAATGTTTTAATTTATTTTGCGCTGCATTGTATCAAATAAGCTGAATTGCCTAGGTCTAACGTGGGGAACCTGCGGTCTATTAGGGTACTGGAATGTCTTTTCGTTACTTCCTAGACGAATTAATTCTGAAGTTAGCCCAGAGAAATAAAAAAAGTATTCCGTATTATTTATAATATTATTTATATATTATAGTATTATTATAAAAGATAAAGGTTTGAAACGGAAGAAATTGTTAAACAGAAATAGCCGACCCGTTGTTTGGCCGGTGCTGCTACAACGGCCTTTCCGTTGAGGTAGTCTCGAGTTTTCAGGGCATCAGACCGCAATTATTTCAACTCCGGTTTTCGCTCTGGTTCAATAAAACGACAATTTCGGTTCAATTCCGGTTTTTCTCTGGCAGTCATCGTTCAACCGGTTTAAACCCGTTTTTTTCGCAACAGGAAATGAATGTATTATTCTTTACGTAATTTTTATAGCGTGTAACCTTTAAATTGTGCTATATTTAAGTGTATTTACACCGAAATCTGTAATGTGGAAGATGTAATGTACTCAGGTCAGGTAGATCAGTTGCTGAAGTTCATATGTTTGTGAGTTTTAATTTTACGTCACGTAGAATTAGTAAGTTAAATTATTATTATACTCATTCAAGATGCGAGTCGAAAATTGGAACGGAATCAATAATTTCGGTTCATTTCCAAGGAATTTATTTTCTTGAATTGCGTAAGGCTTTCGTTTCGGCAAAAATACCGTTTTTTGTTCGGTTTCCATTCGATGCCCTGTGAGTATACTATACGTTGTAAACTAAATTGATTATAGTAATTGAAATTGGTTGATTTTTGGGATGCACTTAATAGTAATTTAAACAAAATAAATGTGCTTGATTTAACGTCAAGTAATCTTCCAACTCCGAATAGCTATCATTTCATTACATTTGTTAAAAGCCTTATAAAAACGCCAACTTTACCGATTTAAAGAATTCTTGGCTCAATTTTAAAGAAATGATTAATCGATTAAATCATTGGTGGCTATAGTAGTGACTAGTAACTTGTTAAGTAAGTTTTGATTAGCTGCTCATTCAATACAAGGTAACATAATTGAGGTTTTACCGTTACTTTGCCAACTAAACGACGGTTCGCACTGAAATGCATTAAACTTGGAATCCACGTCCGCCTTTCGCGTTCTTTTCAAACTGCCCGGTCCTCTCCGAATTTTGCCGTAAAACTTCCATTAATACGTAACTGAAGGAGAAGTCAATTGGGTCTTCAATTAACGAAATGGCCTCTGTCCTCGCGCCACTGCTTTTCGTCTGAATGAGGAGACGCAGTCTCTGGGAAATAGGAAGTCAGCTCCGTGCTTTAGAACTCTCTTGACTTCCAACGGAGTTTATCGGGATAGTATTGCTCTTCGTGGTGTCTTATTTCGCCTGATTCTTGTGTTTGGGCTAAACCTCCTTTAAGTATGCTTTACTTATTCGCACTGAAATGACTACATCATCTAAAGCATTAATTGGTTATACCCGATGTTAATTTGAGGTGACCAAAGAGTTGTTGAGTTTTACTAGCGTTTTAATAGAAAACGCATACCAAATCCATGGCTGTCTCGATATTGGTTTTTGGCAAAGTAGCTAGTCATGTGCTTAGAAAATTAAGAAATGCCAATAGAGACAACGTGATTGCTTCCCATACATAGTATAGAAACATTTGTATGTATTATATATTTTGAAATGTATGTTAGTATATGTTAGGATCATGTTCTGGATTAGGTAGGATTATGTATGATAAATATCGTGCTCACTAACGTATAAAACTCCAGAATGAATTAGTTTCATCGCCTATGCTGTACTGTTTTAAGGCAGAGTTTTTACTTCACTATCCAACGGTTTTCTATGCTTCATTATTTTCTATTAACCTTAGCTTTCTCATGAGAATAGTAATTCTGCGGCAAATTTCGATTATTGCGGGAAAATCCACTCCTCACACCCCATGACAATTAGTTGCCACTAATCCTTCCGTTCGCTTCTTCTCCCGAATGGTTTTATTCCTTCTGTCACGAAGTTCGTGTACTTTCCACAGCGTCGCTGTCTTTATTTCTCCCAACATCTCTCGCACATCTCTTTTATTCCGCCTTATTTGTATTCTTCGCGCTTCTCCTTTCCCAAGCGATTACGGTGTTGCCAACTTCCAGCCTCTCCTCGCCTCTGAAAAAAGTTCAACTTCCGATACCACGTTTTGGTCATTGAGAAGGTAAGTGAGGTATGACACATAATTATCTGTGTCATACTTCACTTGTTTCATTTGTTGGAATGTTATAATTTGCCACCTCTATTATGAACTGATAGGTACGAGCAAATTTTTATCGTCTTTTGTGGGTAAGATTCGGTCGTAGTTTAAAGGGAATGTTGGGAGTTACTAAGAGTTGGTTGGTTAGTTGAAAATTGAAAAAATGTATTATTACATTTTCCGTAATTCTGGTCGGGTTCTCTTGTTATTCGAGCAGTCGTGGAAGTCTCACTCCGATTTCTGGGTTTCATCTGTGCTCATCAGTTTAGGCATAGTTAATTTATTTATTAAATATAATATCAAATTGAATTAATATAGTCCTATTGCTACACTAATGAAGACAAACTCTTTACGCTGCACAGTTAAAGAAACTGAAAATAAAGTTAGGAGACCACTTTTATAACGGACTATCCCGAAAACTTAAACCTTCAAGCTAATTCTGAAATATGATTATAACTAAACTGCAACTTATCGCTGTGGTCAAAATATTTTCACTGACACAATAACGTCAAGTAAACTTACGTAGGATTCATCTTAAGACAAGACATAAACAGCAAGGAAAAAAATTGCCTATTCCTTCATTCATCAGTCACTAAAGTGAAGAGTATTTTTTGGGTTGATCGACCAAAAGACCTTGCCTTCCGCACTAAAGCGACTTGTGTTTGGGACCCGCATGAAACAGGCTCAAGTAAAAAACTCGACGGCGTACAAAGGAGGGCGGCTAGATATGTTACCGGAAATCACAAGAGGGAGGAGAGTGTTAGTAAAATGCTGGATCAGCTAGGATGGGAATCGTTATCTTCTTGAAGAAAGACATTTAGATTAACGGGTATATTTAACGCGTGGAACTGTGAAGACTGTTGGAACGAGCTACAATCAAGATTTCATAACCCAAATTATATCATAGACTAAAAATAAAATAACTTGAACAGAAATCCGATTTTGCAAAGTTCTCCTTCATTAATAGAGGTATAAGAGACAAATGCTTTTCCTGAGGAAGATCTTATTCCAATGCCGAAAAATTCCAAACAATTTAAAAAGAAAATCCTTAGTAATAACTTTTAAATCCTTTGTATATATGTATTCAGCAATTTTTTTTGCCTATATACTGTTTACTGCTTACATATATTATCTCTTGTCTAGTTATAATCGTTTGTAATATTACAGGCAATATTGTAACTTTTAGTTTTATAAGTTTTTAATTGCATTATTGTATATAGTAGTTACTTGTATGCTTTAATTGTATGAATTTAATTGTAAATTATATGATGCACTGCATTTGGGAGGTTTTTGGGGGTTTTCCTCTCAACTAGGGTGAATACCAGGCAGGGTAATATATTTCTTCCTCTAAGAAAAGATGACTACCACCTGGCCTAGAGCCTACTTGTAGTCCTTACAATTAAATAAATAAATACTGTACGCAGAATGAGTTCATGTAAATTCACAATGATCCAGATGCATTTCTTACCCTTTCCTCCTCATCATTGTTATAATTTAATGGAATATAGATTGTATTAATAGTATAAACAGTACTTTTGATTCGTTGCGACCTCTTTAACGTTTTTAGGCCTCTTATTTGCCCTGCTGCATGGTGAGGACCAATACTACCGTTCCTTTTTTTGATAGAAAGTATAATTTGTCATAGTGTATCCACATCTTTCGCCAGGTTTCGTAGATTGTCTAGAGAAAGATTGGCAAAACCCGCGTAGCGCTGCGCCGAACTTTCATCGAAGAATTAATCACGCTTTAGCTTTCCAGAAAATTGCTATCAAGCGAGCGATTCGAGCCATTTGGGAAAAAGTCATTTGTTTCTCTCCTTTTAGCTTTTTTTGCGATTCGGAGAGTGCTCACGCATCGGTTTGTGAACGATTTCCAGTCGGGGGGATGGGCTACACGCACACGCTTTTTCTGGTTCCTCCGACAGATGAATGTGCGGTTGTGTTGACTAAAAATATCCCGATTCTTCCTCCGTCACTTTCCCCCGGCCCGGACTACAGTATGCATCGGAAGGATGGCCTTGATCATGTTTTGGGGATGCGGGGATGGGTACACGGGGAAGAGAGCTAACGGAGTAAGGACACGTTTTTCCGGCACAAGTTAATGAGGCTTGGTAGTCTCTAGTTGCTGCTATCCTACTCAGATGAGTGGGATGTTTTTCGTTTGGTACATCATAGAGGTTTGATAAAGGAGTCAGGTAAAGGTTGGTTTAGAATCCTTGGCGTGGATTGTTTTGCTATATGGTTGCGAAACGTGGACTATAAGAAAAGAGGAGTTGAAACATTTGGAGGCCTTTGAAATGTGGGAGTGGCTTAGAATGGAGAAAGTTAGTTGGGTTGATAGGAAACCAAACACGGAGGGGCTGGAGATGGTTGGGGAGGAGAGGGCTTTAATTGATGTAATTAAGCGTAGACAGAAGAAATTGGTTGGTCAAATATTGAGGGGAGAGGGATTGGTGAAGACTGTAATTGAGGGTAGAATTCAATGAAAAAAAATAGAGGGGAAGACAAAGACAAAAGATGTTGGATGACATTAACTCTAAGAAAATGAAGGAGATGGTGCTTAATAGGGATTTTTGAGTGTACATTAACCTACCAAAAGGTAGAACGCTCATGTATTTCACGTTATAGAGAAAAATTTATCTTTCACTTAATTTTGAACAATCTTGATCATGGTTATGATGTCTCTAAAGCTACTGAGGTACGAGTACGTTGAAAAGCTGCACTAATTAAGGTATCTTCTTTTGGAATTTCGAGGTATGTTGATCGATCTCATATTTGGCATAATAAGAAATGAGTATTATGCTCCGCTCGAAGTTGTAGAAATCTCAACCTCATTCCAATCTCCTATCTAACTATAAGAAGAGATGGTTACACCAAATTGCAACGCTTTCTAAATAAATAAATAGCTGAGGGGGATGAGGCTTATGAGGCAAGATCAGAAGTAAGGCAGTTTATTTTTTACCGTTTATTCTATTTCTCTTTCTTTATTGTATTTAAATTTCGACCAACGTGAATATCACAGATTTGCTATCGCCAATTATAGATTTCAGTTCCAAATTATGGAATTATTGATTAGTTTAGTGCATTTTGCTTTCGGGATCTTGCACCAACGATCTAAACTAATAAATAAATGCTAGTTTGCTTCTTACAAGTAAGACACTGTAGTTATACGTAGAAGTTATATTTAATTTTAACTATTTTACCCGTTGATAATCATCGTAGGATTGTAGGATTATAAATCATGCGTTAAATAAGCATATTTTTCTGTTCAGTTGCAAAAAGCAAAAACAATTCAAATTCATCGAGAGATAGTGGCATGGTCATTGATTTAGGGTCTAGAAATAAAAATTAGCGAAGATTAGACATGTTATTCTTTATTTCTTCTGTTCAGTAGCAAATAACAAATAATGTCAATTATTCGAGAGATAGTTGCACGATATTATTTTTATTACTCACCAATACTGAAAGCTATGAGAAACTGCAATGTGTTATGTGAAGAAATTGCTATGCATACTGTTAACCTTAAAAAAGAAATTTGAGACTGTGTTGATTGTCATTGTACTCTGTTGTTATATTAATAATCTTCTTGATTGTATGTTCTTTTGTTTTATCATATTTATTGATAATATTTTTTCGTTTGTGTGTTAGTGATGATATTCTCTTGACAATATTTTCTGGGTTGTATTATATTATTATATCTTGATTATATTTCATAGACTATTTCTTTACAGATTTTATGGTTGTATTTTCTATTAGCTTTTCCTGTATGTATTTATATGATAGTATTTTCTTCATTATATTTTAGTGATTGTATTTTCTAGATAGTATTTTATTGATTGTACTTATTTTTCCTGAGCTTATTTCTTCTTGAGATAGTATTTTATAATACTGTAAATTTTTTAAATGTAAACTGTCAATGGAATAACATCCGTAATAAACATATTTATGTATTTATTTACCGTTATATACGGGCAGTCAACCCTTATACACAGAAAATTGGTACATTTAAGAAGCATATTAGTACAGAAAGACAAAAAATTAAAAATACAAAATTCAAGAGAAAGATAAAAAGTGTTAAAAATAAATGGAATACAAGCTACAAAATCAATGCAATTAAAAAGAACAATTGTAATAAATGAAATCATTAAATATTTAAATCATCAAATATAGAAATCCTCAAATATTAAAAATAAATCGAATACATTTTATTTGATAAAATCAAGAAATCTAAATATAAAAACGTAAGTCCTTTAACATAAAACGTATAAACAAAGATCCATAAATATAGAAATTAAAAAAACACCAGCAATTAATCGTCAAGAACACATCTTGATAAGAATTTGCTAGGCGCCTCATATGATATATAGGATTATGTTACATGTAATTTGTTCTTGCATACGGTATACTGAAAGGGTTCGGTCTACGTTGGTTATATTGGTGCAATCAATCAATAATGAGAGATATTATAATTATTGTTATTGATTTAGGGTCTAGAAACAAAACATAAGCGAAGATTAGTTATGGTATTCTTCGCTTGGTAAACTTTGCGTGATGCAGCGTTACTGCGGTACACTGAAACTTTTTTCTCCCGAAAGTTTGCTCCGTTAGCCAAACACCGAAACCGCCGTGTATGGGTGGGCGGAGGAAGCTTGTTGTATACCCCTCTTAGCCAAAATAAGGTCAATTGATGGAGTTGTAGGTTCACGGGGAGCAAACGGGTGCTCTCCCGTGTCGCATCGGTCCCCGCTCGCAGATTATTTCGCGATACGTTGATGCGATATGACGGTCAGCCGAGTGGTTAAGTGGCTCCAATTGGATCTTTTGTTTCTGCGGTCCGCGCAGCATAAATTGAGGACATAAATAAGGCATCGTGAATGATCAAAGGTAGTGGTGGACACCTTTGTCGAACCCTCGCTTCGGAGAGGCTAATTCAATCCCCCGCCTAACTGGTCAAAGAAAAGCCTCCATTAGCGGATCTAATGCTCTCCGTCGATTTCATTTTTCGATTTTGTTTTGGGAAGTGAGGCTTGAGGGATTAGGGTTGCATCGCCACTACCTCAACTCAACTCAGCTCAACTCGCGATTGAAAAGTTTTCGTTGTGCGATATTTCCCGAAATTGATTCTCTTCTGATACTTTTTGTCTGCTATATTTTTCGGAATCTCCTTACCTTAGGGTACGTTTTTTCACTTTATACTTTTTTATACCCTTTTCCTGACGCGCTGGAGTATGTAGGCCCTCATTGCTGGTGTCGTTAATTCTGTATCTGCCAAATTACTCCTGCTACGAGAAACTTATTTTCTATTTCCATTTTTTTATTTAGAATATATTAACTCGCCAACTCGGGTAATTAAATAAAGTGTAAATTCAAATAATTTCTTAATTCATCCATTATTCATTTGTGGAAGACATTTAATAATCGAGAATTTATATTTTTGTCATATTACATTAATCATTATTTTCTAATTACCGTGTTTTCCAAAATATGTTATATTTTAGTTACATGTCGGGAACTATTTCTTGAATCAGCTGATATGTATCATGGGAACGAATCAAAAATAATGCATAAAATAAGCGAATTAGATTAATTAAATATTGAACGAATTAAATAATGCGGGAGTAAGATGATTTTTATGTACCTTTCATTTATATATATCTTTACTTAAAAATTGCGTATGTAGTTAAAATTATATGAAATCTGTACGTAAGGATTGTAGGATTTCCTTCATAAATTTGCTTCTTTGTCATACTCGTACTCTTTTTCATAATATTTCGCGTTCTAGATGGACCAGTATATATATCATGGTGACCAGTTATCGTTGAGGTCGAAAAGTAAGGATATTTATAGTGGAGAATAAGCATGACGATAGCTGTCAAATCCTTATCAATTTATCTCAATACTAGTTTAGCTGAATCTGACTTGAGAATAACATCGATATCGTCAGAAAAATTTTCTTACATTATAAACTGCAAGGGAAACTTCGTATTCATAATTACCGTTAAATCATCTCATTCCACTTACACGTGTAAACACCACTTCATAGATAGAGAGTTTAACTCCCACCGAGCACAAATGGAGCGTCGAGATAGAAACAATTTCAACGGAAACACCGGCAGCTCTCTCGCAATTCCAGTATAGGAATCCCCATAAAAATACCTGTAGCGCCATTAAACCTCCGCACTTGCATCAGTAGGCGAAGCAGGGAACGGCGGGGAGAGATGAATGCGTAGTGTCGCATAAGGGACGAAAGGAGAGGTGGAAGAAGAGTTGTGAAAGGGAAGAAAAGAGAGACAATTACAGCTTGGAATGCCTGCATCACTCTCTCTCCCCTTCAGCGATTGCGTCAGTGGAACGTGAAGCCCGATTTGAGACGGGAGTCTGCAATCTTCCTCGTGGTCCGCCGACGCTTAGCTCGCTAATTCACCAGCGGATTAAGCCTCCATCCGAATGCAGACACCGCGCCTTCGATAGGAAAGACCTAGTTTTTGAAGAACAAGTTTTCGGTTCCTTAGCGATGTGTCCCCTTCATCTACGTTGCTGGTAGGAATCGGTAGGTTCAGGATGTCCGGCAGCAAAATTTGGAGTCAGAGGATGGTTTCTTCAGTTTTGCGGGTATCGTTTGGTTGTGCGGTGGTATTCCTTTAGGTTGCATGTAGGTTCAACTTGAAGATATTTGCCTGAGAAAATTTTAAGTCAGGTTGGTTTGCTTCAGTTTGAAATTCTAATATTTTTAATGTATGATTGTGTTTTTTATTTTATTGTATATATTTGTAATTCCAATTTTTTGTTTGTAATTGTTTATTTTATTATATTTATTTTAATTCAATTTAATTATATATATTTGTAATTCTGATTCTTTGTTGATAATTACTCATTTTATTAAATTCATTTTTATTTCATTATATTATATTTATATTTTATTAAATTTATTTTATTATGTATATTTTATTTATTTTTATATCATTGTAATTTCATTTTTTCTACCATTGTGGCTATGGCTTATAATATACTATGTATAAAATATATACATACTATATACATAAAATAATATACAATATATTCCTTGGGACTAGCAAGCCTAGTGGCAGTGAGGTTTCGGGTTCTAATACTGGCTAGGGCATTTAGCGTAAATAAACCTCTGGGGATTCAGGGGCAAAGGGTTAATTGCTTCTCCTTGATGACTATGCATCAATTTTACAAGTTTAAACCCCTCTCCATTATTTCGCAGATAACGGTTTTGAAAAAAGGTGCATAAAGAAGCAGCGATTTTCCTTAAATTTATCTCGATTGATAATGAGCCCTCTACGAAAGCCTAAATGAATAGAGCCCTGGTATATCACTGTAAAATTTTTACGCTTAAATATGTAAAGCTCTACTATTTTATCTTTTTAATGGAAACTAGCAATCTCTAACAAGAATTTACTGAAGCCCGTAAGGATCCTGGCTCGGGGCGCTAACATTCTTAGTGCGGTTTCTGCTCAGCTTTTGTATTTTACTCAGTCACGTAATGAAAGGATGATTCATGGCAACTCTTTAAATTTTGGTCCTTTCTCTGTCCTTCTCGAGTTTTCCGCATAATCTATCCGCACGTGTAAGGCATGTCAAACGTTTAATTTGGAAGATCTTGTATGTGGTTAATTTCTTTTCAAACATTCTCCTTTCTCTCTCTTCTAATACTCTCGCGGCATCGGCGATGTCTGTTCAGTAAAGTATTTATAGGCCTTTCTTCGTTCCTCCTAAGTTATTCTAGCATTTTCATTAGAACTTCAGGTATTTCCATAATATAAAGGTAAATTTTAACGAATCAAGCTCTTGGTTAAGTTACTTAATCATGAAAATATTCCTTTCTGTTAAGAAAGATAACAGTTACGGGTTATTGAATCGTAAGGTAATGCTACTGTCAGTGTAATATTAAAACAAATTCAAATCCTACTTGAAAACGAGAATAGAGGCGCAAAGAAACAATGTGCTCGATATAAGACTCGAAGCTATCATAGTATGCCATTGCTGTGCTATAGTGATG
This sequence comes from Sympetrum striolatum, assembly GCA_947579665.1. NCBI lineage: Eukaryota > Metazoa > Arthropoda > Insecta > Odonata > Libellulidae > Sympetrum > Sympetrum striolatum. Next base: position 69,787,519 of record OX388348.1, read on the forward strand.
ATTAGAGATTATTACAACTTCAAACAGGCAAATAAAACCTGTCTTAATGTTATGGAATTACATTAAATGCTTGCCATATTTTGGCGATGAAGCGTTCTGTATAAATAACAGCTGGTTCGCGTTAGATTAACCGTATCTGATTCACAATCACTTTAATTCTCAGAAGCAGCTTCATGGGGATAATGATTGTCCGGTTGTCTTTAACTTTCTATTTCCCGTTTGCTCCAACACATTGGTAACAGGTAGAACGACAGCGTAATTATGCAGAGGATTTGTTTCTGTGGTGTTAGGAGACTAAGTCATCGTCTTTAAGAAATCGAAGTCCTCAACGTTACATAGTGGAAGGGTTCTCAAATTGGAAGGAAGCAGCGAGCGCTTGGAATTAAGAAGCTCATTTCCTCACTGCAGTGATGTCATAGTTTCAATTTATTTCTTCTATATTATGTTATCGATATTGTCTGAAAATAATTATGATGACAAAGTGATTATTTAAATGAATAAAAATCATTTTTAGTTTCGCCTGCAACATTATCTTAGGTTAGTATTACAGATTTGTATTTTTCATGGCTGTATTGAGATTTAGGTATGATATCCAGATTGCCAATTAATTTATTATGTAACAATTTTATTATGATTTGTGTTTTTATATGCATTGAATATCATATCAACAACATAATACTTTTGATAGTAAAATGCGATTCGTGTTATAGTAAACACATATCGTGATGTCGTCAAGAAAGGAAATAGTATCAAAGACTCCCATGAGACTAGTAGATTAAACTTTTTGTATCATTAGAATGAAATTGAAAGCTATTAACTTCTATAAAGTTTAGTATGTATTTTAAGCTATGTAATTATATGCAGCATAGCGCTAATTTAAATTTGAGGGATAGGATGGCTACGGTTCAAAATACAGCTTGCATCGTTTTATAACGTCTCTCTTCTCATCATTTGATTACTACGTTATTGCTTAATTTACCAAGATTGTATAATATTTATCAAATTAATTCTATTTTTCACATGTTTGAGAAGCTTTTATCATAAACATTATGCAAAAACGTCCAATTTCTGAAAAGACAGAAAACAAAGTTCCTCAGAAATTTTTAAGTGTATCTATCTTTATCTTTTTATCCCAGGAAATCCTTAAAAAAATAAAATGGACATTTCTTCAAGAATCTATATGATTATAGTTAAGTGACTATGACTGTAGTTCTAAGTATGTCAGCCTATTTTATACCCAACGCCATACATGGCCAAGCATATGTACCGAAGAAGTTTTTGTTCCAAAATCACCGATGTGATTTTTATGCAAAAAATTATTAAATTTCCTCTTCCTCAATTACGATTCATTACGGATTGCGAAATACTTGGTCGTGTTGTCCCAGAAAAGGAACATTTCTGAATGTCCTGCTGCCTTACGTGCACGGACGACTTTAATCATTCGAGAGTCGTTCATTATCGAGCAAACCTCTCATTCTTCCTCAATGTCTTCCCCTTCCGCCAACATATTTCGAATCTTCTTCGAGGACGAAATTATTTTGCGAAGGTACTCGGACTGGCTTCGTGAAGTTCACTTTTTACCTCATTTTACCCGATATGGTACCGACGCAATAAAGTAACGAATAGTCAGAATAGAGAAATATAGAATAGAATATTGAAATAGTCAGGATGTAGACAAGAACTTCTGTGACTGGGTTAAAGCAACTAACTATTATTAGTACGAATTTGTCACTGCAAGTACACACCTGGCCAAAATTAACGCGCTACCGGTCGTTAAAATCGCTAGGGAAGTGCTGCGTTAATTTTGGCCAGGACTGTACGTGCTCAGTCTAGTGGCAGTGGGTATAATTAAAAAAATACATTACATATAAGTATAGTTAAAATTAAATGAAATCTGTACGTAAGAATCTTAGGATCTCATCCATAAATTTACTTGCTTACTTAAGATCTCTGTTCTATACATACAATGTTATTCATAAAATTTCTCTTTCACGATTGACATTCCCAATTTTGACAACTGCCATCGAGTAGTAAACTCATTTATAGTGGAGAATGTGTATGGCGGACTCTGTTTTATTGTAAAGACCTGTTTTATTGTATCCAATACTATTTCATCAAAATCTGTCGAAACAAAGAGAATGAAATGAATAGAAATCTTCATAAGGGAATCAGATAAATATTGGTAAGATTCTTGGTGTGGAGTCTTCTTTTATGGGTGTGAAACATGGACCTTTGGAAAAGAGAAAATCAAACGATTAGAGGCCTTCAAAAAGTGGGTGAGGCGTAGAATGGAAAAAGTAAGCTTGATTGATAGAAAAACAAAAACTAAGATGCAAGGAATAGTTGGGGAAGAACGGGTTTGAATATTTAATGGAAGTAATTATGCGTCAATAAAGGATATGTATGCATAAAACATTGAGAAGAAATGATTATCAAAGTAACAGGAATATTTCTGTCGTTGGAGAGGAATCGCATGTAAATTTTTTTCGCGAATTAATCATTTTAGCTATTCGTATTTTCCCGTTGCATCAATGGGCGAATCCTAGTTGCTGTTTGTTTTCGATCGGTTTTAATTGGACTTTAGTGACTGCTTTGTCGGCTGGATCACCCGGAGAGAGGTGCATAACCTTCGGCATACAAATGAGGGTATAAGGGATGGATGAGGCGAGGGATGGAAGTTGTTTTCCCCGTTTTTGCGTGGGCGGAAGAAGAGTATTCATCTGCAGCTTAAATCATTCTGGTATTTTCGGAATTCCGCCTCAAAAAAGCCTCGCAAAACAAGCGACGGCGATGTTTGTGGACTCTAGACGTTGAGAAATCCGACAGGGGTTTTCGGTGTATCGTTTGCTCGCGAAATTCTATCGCTGATGTATCCTGACTGTGAGGATAACTATAGTTTTGCAATATTTTACGAATTTATGAGCAAAGTGATATGGTTGAGTAAAAGAAAGAAGTAGAAAATTGTTAAAATTAGATCAATGAAAAGCATTTTGATGTTTTTACCAAGAAAAATGTGTGTATTAGCACTACTTATTGCTTCATATCTCCGCTATTCCTCGGTTGAACTCTTTAATTTTATTGAGAATAAATTCGCCTTATCAAGGCAACTGTTCGCTTTACTTTTGACCTGTATTCATCTTGTGAATATATGTGCGAAGTTTTATGAAAGAAATTAGACTAATTTCTTACTACTTTTACTTTTTCCTGATAGTAGTTTTAAGGACTGAATTATCTTAATTTATAATGAATTTCAGTGCCATTAAAAAGAGGTGGTAGCCTTAATTATGTACGCAAGCAATATTAAGTCTTGGTAAAAGTCCATTTCCTAATTTGAGGCCTGAAATCTAGAATTCTTTATTTGTTTCCAATAAAAGTTGACCCTAAGTCTTAAAAAAAATTAGGCAGAGTGTAGCATTTCATTAAAGGCGCAATTTTTCATCTTTGTGTGTTGTCCCTGAACTTCAAAAATAATACCTTTTTATTCAGGCGAGATTGAGACTAAAAGTCTCCTCTTCTATCTCACTTATCGTCATACAATGTATACTTAATTACCAATTTAAAGAGATAGTATGAGAAAAAATGAGAAGAATTCTGGGTGTAAAAAACCTAAGAAAATTTTCGGAAAAAATTTATCTACTGCAGGAAAAACCGACTAAGAAGGGGGGTGTGAAAAACCAGGCACACAAAATACGGAAAGAGGAACAAACTGATTTATGAAGTACACTTTCCACTCAACACTTTTCCTTGAATCTTCATTACTAATTTATCGCATTTACTCCCACCCTGGGGACTCCCCAGTAATATCAACCAGGTATTCTTTTTACCGCTCCTACCCTTCATGATTATCTTTCCTGTTTTCCCCCCTCACATGGGCTTTCCAATGATTTTTCCGCACTCATTTTTCACTCCTTTCGTATCCGTTTCAACTCGATTTGCCGCCGCGCCACCCCCGAATTAATTCCGGAGAAGGGTCACCCTTTCCCCTCACTTCTTTTGTCACGATTCCGCATCTTAAAGATGAAAGTACGAGATGGTAAGCGCTCCTCTGACCCTATCGATCCCCAAAGTAACAGAGGAGCCTCAAAGGGAAAGTTTGGCGAAGACGCACTCGGATAGCGGTTCCCTCCCAAGCCAACCGTGTGACCTCAAGGTTGGCTTAATCATTTTAAAACTGTAACAGGAGTTAGTCCCTCTCTCTGTTTGAGACAACTTTCACTCCTCTCCCTCGGGGCCCGGAAAATAAACTGCGGAATACACGTCGATCTAAACCGTTCATGGAGAGTCAATGTTTTGAGGAGTTTCTGATCTTGACGGACGTGAAGGAGACAGAGCGTGGCGATTAGAACCATGGTTAATCGGATTGGGGATGAAGGCGATTAACAGATGATTAATGAGTCTTGGAGGTTCACTAAAGTTTTCCTCATTTATAACTCAATAGATTTGCGTAATATTCTGCGCTTATATTACATTGTCTGTAAAATATTCAGCCCGAAGGCCGGTTGGTACCATCCATTAATTGGAATTGGATCCAGAATTTACAGACGAAGTAAGTGAAATATTAGTGCCAGTAAGGAGCGAACGTGATCTCCGAGAGGGATCGACGAAGCGTTATATGGAAGTAATCTCAAGGACGGATAATTACTTTTGGTCATTTTTTCCCCAGGCTATTAGAGATGCTAATAGGGAGGAATGAATAATGGTGGTGTATTACACCCCCTGCCATACTCGCTGGGTATATATCTAAATCTAAAATCCCCTCCGACATAAGCTACTGAAAGCTTGCAGAGAGGAATGAGGTTCACTAGGCAGAATGAGGAGTTAGGTAGTTTGCCATTGCTTTCTCACTGATCCAGAATGCTATAATCGGAAAATGTCCACGCAAGTGAAGCACAATAACTCTATGAGTAACACTTTTCTTGGCATTTCGTAAGGAGAGACCTTGATTAGTGCAATTATTCACTCATACCTCGGTAGCTTTCATGCCATCACAGCCATGATCAAGACTTGGACAAAAGAAAATGAAAGATACATTTTTTCTACCCTGTACCAAATGAAAAATGAAAATATTCCATTCATCAGTGTATGGTAGCAGGAACTATATATCTTTAATAAATGTTATGGTAATTTCAAATAAATGCGCTAAATTGCTTCATTCCGAGAAAATTAACTCAGAATTTTAAAATTGCTTAACTCTTTCACTTTGAAGCTTGTGTTAGAAAAGGTGACAATGTGAGTTCGGTAGATACTCTGATCGATTAAGGAAGTTTGGGCATCCCAGGGATTTCTATTCATTTTTTTATCATCTTATTATAATGTTATACATGCTCGGCAAAACAGTTTGAGTAATATCTTCGTGATCGTATTTTTTATCTGTCTGTGCTAAATCGTAGTGGAAAGAACGCTACATTCCGCGAGTTAACGCCTGGACATATCTATCGTATTTTAATATCGCCTCTCCCAGCTACCATTTTTTGTCGCATATCCTACATAAAATGTCAGATAAGGCATACTAAAGATTGCTATGGACACATTCAAAGATTATATGCACTTCTCATTTTCTCAGCTTTGATGAACATAAACAGCGAGGAATGTCGAAAAATATTTACATTATTTAGTGATCGTGCTTCAGGAGAAGAGAAACTAAATTGGAAGAATGCCAGGAAGGCTCTAATAAAAGGAGAAATGAATGAGTGAAAGGAATAAGTGAACGTAGGTGGGGTAAGGGCAACTTGTGGATTCGAGAAGATTCGGGAAAAGGAAGAAAGTCTAATCTGTAGAGATGGCGAAAGGATCGCATAAACAGATTAAGAAGTCCGGAATGAGATATTGTATGACAGTCACACGTAATACCTCGGGTCCCTCATTGGAAGGAATGGTGATATCTTCCCGTCCGCAATTACGCTAACCACCGGTTTAAAGCATCAACCATATCCTAATTTTGTTTCTTCCACGAGGGGTCCAAGGGCGAGTCGCCTATTGGAGGCGTGACGGAGGATGATAACAATAATCATAGAAACTTCCTCTCCCTTTTCTAGATCTCACTCCACCCTCGCATTCCTTTGATTGTACACGGTGGAGATAATCGCTCCAACCCTTCCTTCGTAACGTATTGGGTCGCGGAGGTCTCCCTTGGGTTCACCTCGTGGTATCCCATTGGGAAAGGAAGGTTTTCTGATTTCTCGTTTTCTGTGAAAATTTCTCAAGTTTGACGACCTGCATCTTTTTGACGCTAGAAAATATTGAGAAACGAGAATTGGAAATATAAAATTCGATCGTTTTGCTAAGCTATGCGAAGTTTCAAGTCCTGCTATCAAAATTTGTTTGTTGGCCCCATGTATAGCTTTTTATTGATTCCAGCCCGCTGTGCGCTGTTCTGTAGAATAGAAAGCATACGATTTTTCCGAAAGATAATTCCTCGAAAATATACCACTCTAAAGAGTGTTAAGTTATCCAGAATTTATACTGATTCGGAGTTGAAATTTATTCAGTAAAGCCAGTCCAACCTCTTGAAGGTTGGGCTGATCATGGACATGCGGCATTGATTTCGGGAAATTTGTCATTCGAAGAATTTGCTTGTATTCTGTGAGAAATCGTATACTTAGATGTTATTGCCTTAGTTGATGAGCGAAGCAATGTATATGAAATTGAGAATTATGCTTTCAAATCGACCATTTATAGTGCTGTCCTCGTTTTAGGATTTTCTGTATAAATTGATGCTTTTTAGAATAAAAGATGTTGGCAGTGAGCCACAAATTCTTTTTTGCAATTCTCCTAAAAGTTATGGTATTCTTATTTTGCAATTTTCTACTAAAAGTGAGACATTGCATGGTTGTTAGTGGAGACTTTAATCCAGAGAGAAATATTAAATTCTCACAGATTTTTCCTTAGTGCAATAATTCGTATATATACATCACAAATGGCATAAACTACTTGCCAGCTTAGGTGGCCTAGGGGTTAGTGTAGCAATGCTAGAGTTCCGGGTTTAAATCCTGGTTAAGGCATGGTTGCTAATGTTCGTGACTTGAAATAGGTTACTTTTAAGGGATCTCCTCAGAATAAAACTCTCCTATTAAAGTCGTCTTATAATTATTATCATTATTATACCATTACTGTTGACGATTTGGAAGCGCATATTTAATTGTTTATTATCGTGGTTTAATTTCATGGTTTCTAATGTATTTGATGGCGTATGATGCTAAATTAATTTTTTTAGTGCATCTATTATAAAAGTGAGTTAACGGAAAAAGGATCAGTGAGTGATCGGCCTCCCTACATTTTGGCGTTAGAGAATTTAGGGAATTAAGGATATTTTATACTATCAACCATTTCCTGCTGGTATTAAAGGGTAAGATATAATTGAATAGCATCCATTGATTTCAGCTTATTTGAGGATTGAGAGATCAAATATTAAAGTTCGGGCAGTAATATTCTAGTTAAATTTCAAAACAAGTTGGTAAATGTAAGGCAGAATATGATTTCTAGATATAATTTGAAAAGATTGTCAGGCAGAATATGATTGGTGGATAAAATTCAAAATATTCATTATATCAGTGACCTTTCCTCATATTTCTCTGTAGCCCTTGCTCATTAAATCTACTGTTTTTTACGAATACAATTCGCGAAAAAAGTATTTCTTGGTCGAATGCCCTTTATTTTTTTCTTAAATTAACGACTACATTCAAATCAGCATTACACTCGAACGCTGGGGACCGAAAATATTCCATGGGGAATCTTTTCGAAAATCACGTAATTTAAATGAAATAATTAAGAATTAAATAAAAACGGAATCGCGGAAAGGAACGAGTTTGACGTACGAATATATTACAAATTATCGCGCGAAAAAAGTTCTTTGTGCAACCGTCAACTTCGATAGGCAATCCCACTAGTTAACAAACGAATCCCCGCAAAAAACTTATTAATACTTTAATCACAAGTTTTTAATTACGTTTCGCAATAATGCGTTCGCAAATATATCGGCGATGAAAGAGCACGACTCGTACTGGTGCGGTTTTTACGCTTTGCGAGCTTCAATTATTTTTTCATTTGAGGTCGACGTGAGAACCGCCGTGCTATGGAAACCACGTCATTAAAATTTTTGAACATCTGCGCGACGCGGGCTTTATTAATTTGTCCGGATATTTATATCGATTCGGGTCCCTGTTTAAATTTACATCTCTCGATTTGGTGTACCGTGGCCACGGGTGCAGACCGCGTTCACTTCCCCCGAAAAGGAACGAGTGTTTCACCGCGATAGTCTTGGCACATTTAAGGGGGCGGGGACTGATTCATATATTAATTTATTTATTATACAATATCGTCGCTGTTTGACACAAGGATTGGTGGCAATGCTAGCACATAACATTTTACAATTAATACAGTGTTAATAAATAAAGTACTATATTTTGGGCGAGATTGATACTATAAAGTATCTGACCCTTCGTCATATAAATGTAAAAGAGAGAGCTTGAAAAACAGTACACAGGATAAGACTACGTTGTGGATTTAAAAAACTTAAACTAAGAGACTTAGGAAAAAATTTCGACTGCAAGAAATATATTGTCCTCAAAAATACTACATGCATATCTATGCACTCGTTTTTAAATACACTGCATTCATATATACAAAAGTTAGGTCATGAAACATCGTATGTTACCTGCAACAATTTTAATATAGGTATCTAATTAGATATTAAGAATTAATACATGAAATTAAAATTATTTTAACATGTCATTACTACTCGTTAATATAAATCACGTAAGATCTTTCAGGGTTTCTGATAGGCCTACCGTAGCGGCCACGGGGCCCACGACGTACCCACCGTACATCATCCTACTAGGCAATCCCCTACTCGTCTCGCATTTTGTTATCGGCAGGCTCACTCGTAAAATTATTTATTTTACTTATACTCTCTCTAATATATATCTCATTTAATTTTCTAAGTCGTTATATTGTGTTGTGTCTTGCACGTTACTGAATGCCTTTTTCAAACATCTCTCCACCTTTATTTTGGTATTCGATTAGGGTAGTAGGGTTTACAGATTTAGAATTTACACCTAACGACAAAGCAAGAGAGTTTGGAATGAAAATGAACGTTAGTAAAACTTAAGTATTGAGGTTCACTAAGGGAAAGAAGACTAATTTAACAGTAAGGATGGGTGGGGAAAAATTAGAACAGGTGACAAATTCTCGTACTTTGGAAGTAGTCTCTTTAGGAATGGAAGATGTAAAGAAGCCTTGACGAAGGAAGCCTTCATGATGACTAAAGGTCTTGATAAAGGAATAATAATCGTCATGAGTCAGTAAGAGATTAAATATTGCAAAGAAAGCTGGGTTGAAAATCTACTGCGAGATGTTGGTAAATTCTTTCTTATTCACAATCTTTAATTAAAGAGATAAACGTGAAGTTATATAATAAATTACATTAATGAAAATGATAACCCTGCATCTCTATCACTTGCCATTATAGGCAAAATTTTCCTACGCTTTCTAATTTGATCAACCCTGTGCTACTTAATTCTACATGAGGAAATCGTTTGGAGTTCTTTTTTTGGTGGTGTTATAAACAGTCATCAAAACAACACTTAAGGTAAAAACTAGATGTGTCAATTAATTGAATTAATAATTAATTGATTGATTAATTAATTGAATAGTTAGAGACTTAATTACTGTGCAAAACTATACTTTAAGGCAGTCTGTTCATCCTACTAAACTGAATCCACAACTCAAGACATAACCAACAATAATTAGATATAGATATCCATATATCGTGCATAGAGATCCATATATCGTGTATAATGTCCTTATTATAGGTCGTGTATCCTGCGGAACTGCTCCTCGTAATGTGCGGAAATAGCCGCATTCCCATCTAGTGCGTCAAGCCGTGTCTGTTGATATGTTTAGGGGAATAGATAAGGCGATGGAGGGGTGCGAGACCAACCGCACGCCCACGCTTGCTCGACACGCACGTTCCTCCTACTTGAGGTGGCGTTTGACCTTGAAGAGAATTTACCGTTGAGCGTCAAATGCGCGAAAAACAAATGCACGCTAAACAAGCGGATGGTCTATTCACGAAGTTTCGTATTCACTGTGGGTTTAGCTGAATCGCAAATGATAGAAGGAATGCCTTTTTTTGCTGTTTTTCTCTCCTTCTTTGGATTATTTACGCAAAAATTTACGCGTTAACCCCTCTTCTCCAACACTTGGATGCTTTTTATGGAATAAACCTCCACATATAGTCTTGCTCGATTTTTTTGTAATTATTTATTTGATGCAGTTAGATTAATAGTCCGGTGGCAACTATTAATTAATAATTACAATAGTATACCACAGTGCTAGAATGCTATACCGTACAAAGTTATGTATAGTAAAAATTATAATAATAGAAAATGGTTAACAATTGCAATGTCTTCTAGCTACTACAATACAACATTTCAATATAGATGTAATTACAATTAATGCTCTCACTCATAAGTGCTAAGAAATTTAATTAAATTTTCACACAAACTTTTTCCATATTTTTTACCTATTGATTAACTATTTTTTCATATTCTTTATCATCTATTAGTTATTTAGTATCACTTTGGATTGATTTGTGCTGATTTTACACACTACCCTTCGTGCGTTTTTATTGCAAAGGATTATGTTGCCCTAAAAATATCTTAGATTTTCTAGTATCCGCAGTTCATCTCATTTTCTTACATAGTATCTCTTTAAATTAATTCTCGTACTTTATGTGACGATGGTCTTGTTGGAAGAGCGGATTTTTAAGGCTCAAATTATGACGTATTATTATAATTTATCTTACGACATATCTTAGTTCAAATGAAGTACTTATTTCTTATATTTATTTATCCTTTTTGGGATTAGAGACTCAGAAAGTACAACTTGCCAGTTACGGTTTGATCGTGGACCCTACGAAGATTCGAGTTTGTTCGTGTCACATCTAGTTTTTATCTGATGAGAAATTTGGCACGCATTCTATCTTTGATTCCAACATTATACGTGTAAGCATTTTAATGAACAAATTCCAACGATATAAGCGTATTGCATTTAGCTATACTATAGAAAGCACATATTAATGTACCTAGAAAATTCCTTCTGATTTTACCAGGGGGTATTGTTTTTTATTTCTCATTCCACGATTTATTCTTCTTCCTTTTCTGAGTTTATGCTCGTTTGCAGTTTAATTTCACGAAAAATTGGGGTGTCATAATCGACATAATTATAGTAAACCGTCCCCGGAGTGATGTCGATGTTTTTCAACTAACCATTTTATCTGCGGTCGATCGCGATTTGGAAATCCAGTCGTTATTTCGTTTTTACAGCGGCGGATCGCCGTGGAATTCATTCAAATCCATTACGCTTCACTCATCGCGAAATTAAGTTGCTAATGAAGCGTTATTAATAAGCCCTCTTGGCGATTATTCGTCTGGTCAAGCGAACGGCTTCCGCGTTACCATTGCATGCGCGAATTCCATTACGGAGAGGAAGAATCGCAGCTGTAATCTCTTGTTGATGAGTTTGTCACTATGATGAAATCCCGGGTGGTCTAAAATCACAGGTGGATAACCTTTGATATGCCCCGATAAAGGGTTACTCCAGTTATGTTATTTAAAGATAATCTGATGTAGAAGAATTGGTAAATTCTTGGTTTGGTGTTAATTTGCTTGGGAAGTAGAAAGTGTAGTCAATGTTCACACTCATATGGATGTGAAACATGGATTTTACTTCCAAGTTCCCATGACTAAATTTTCCTTTATCATTCGGCCTTCAACACTGACTCATCAATTGATTAATCCATGCCAATATTGCTTATTATTCACTAATTCGCTTCAAAACATTAATTCACTTACTAATCAACCTGCATCTCATACTAAACTCTTACTCGCCACTAGTTGTAACTCTACAATCAACATAGGTAAATTAGACACTTAATTTATTATTTTAGGTTCCTCTATAATGTTTTTTTTTTCATTTGCAGAGAATGGATTGAAAACTTTTTGAGGCAACGCATTCTAATCTGTTTAAAAATTAAAATTTTCCGACATCTGTTCATTTAATGTATGATCGAACTTTCTAAGAGTAATCGTTTTTCCCTAAACACGGTGTAGTCAGTGGTCCTACATTGTATTATAGCCAAAAGATTAGTAATCAAAAGGTTAATAATCACTCTAAGGCAAAAATCACCAAGAAAAAATTCGATGAAAAAATTGCTATGATCGGCAAGGGATTAGAGGTACATCGCAAGCGGCCGCTATTCGGATCCCCGGAGGCAAGCCGCGTTTGCCGGGTAGGGAACGAACGCATCTTGGGCTCCATTCATCGGGAGCGTGCGTGGAGCGCGGCCAATCAGGGGAGTGTGAGAGAGAGCGACTGAATCTGAAATGCTTTTACGCGCGCTCTGTAACAGGGGAGTACGACGGAGTAGGAGGTGGCGGGTGACGTGCGATAGCGGGCGTTTGTGGGGGCGGCTGAGAGAAGCGCGGTAGCGTAGCTACACAATTACTCCGCGCTGTAACCACTGGCGATGGATTCTATGGACCCCGTTTTTTCGCTGTTCGTGTTTGTGTGGACAACTGAGGCAGAGGAAGATGCTTTTCCTAATCTCTGGTTACTAAAATGCGTTACTGGCTATGCGGAGGGTTCATAAGTTGTTATCGTAACAGAATAAATGCAAGTAGATAAGCAGTGGATATAAATTACACTGTATACATACATAAAGTCGTACGTAGTCGAATAAATAGTCTTGTTAACGTTTAAATAATTATGAACATCAAAATTGAAACAAATATGAATGAAATTTACGTTAAATAACGAACGTTGCTGAGTTTTACGTTCCCTAAATTACCGTTTGTACTCAATGGAAACAATTTTGCGTTTTATTATAACGTTAACAAATATCTGGTTTTGTAATTGACGTGTAATTATAGTAAATAATGTAATAATATTTTGGGAGTTTCTCCCTCAACTCTTTGTATACTTAATTGTACCTAGATACCAGTCGCAACCATATGTTTTATTTTATTTTTATGTTATTTTGTATGTGTTAGATTTTACCAATTTTATACTTTGTTGTACCTGTTGCTTGATGGTTGGTAATGGTTTATTTTTTGTGGATTTAAGTTAATCGTCGATAATCTTTTTGCTGTAATGGTTTATATTTTCTTATAATAACTTCTAAGTTCAGGCGGAAGGTAGACAATTTTTGGCATAAATAACAGAATAATATTAAATTTATATAATCGCAAGTAGCGTTGGTTTTTATCCACAAGAGCTTTGAAAATACATATTTCTCGATATCAGGGACGTTCTATCGTTAACCTCCAGCGGGACGCATTAGCTCCTAATAATTCTCGGCCGTAGATAATATTCTTAGTAGTTTGTGTAAATAACTCTAAGTTGTCTAAATATACGTACTTTCTTGGTTTTTGTACGATACCATTCGAAGCGACCCTAATGTTTGAGTTACAGGATGGATTCCAGCTAAAAACGTAAAATTTTCTTTTAGGAAAATTGACCTAGAGAGGATCTCAACAACGATTTCAATTACCTTTCTGTTATTTACAATTCATAATATCTTATGAGTATCCTTGAACGGCATCTCGTAAAATTCCAAACATGATGATGATGGACATTCCAAAATTCCATTTACTCCGCAATTACATTAGTTTTTATACTTTTCGTAGTTCTTCATACATGCATAAGCAATCGCATAAGTATCAATGACATTCATTTCTTATATATCGGTGCAAATGTGATTGTGTTTGTGGAAAGTATCATTGTAGTCTTACTTAGTGACTCAGTGATGATGTGTACCGGATAAATGAATGTTTGAATCGAGAGATAAAGCCAAGCATAAATAAATTCTCCTAGAATTGCGTGAAATCACCCTTCCTAACTATCACTGTGGTATAAAGAATGGGATAATGGTGGTTTTATCTTGGTATTGGCGGAGCTCGCGTTTTGTTGCGGGTTGATTGGTTAACCCTGATCTCACAGTAAAAATTAAATCTTCCCTACATTCTATCTGCATGATATCATCAGCTATGCACATTTAGCGAGCCCAGTCGGTGTGACCTCTCGGAATCGCGTGAGCCAACCCGGAATAGCTCAATATAATACGCGGAATAAGTTGTAATTTGGCGAAAAAAGCGCCACCATGCGAATCGCATTCTCTTTTCGCTTTCCCTCACGAAGCGTGCTTTGGGAGTCACGCGATTTGGTGATTGGCTTCCCTCACTTGTTGTGGAAGAGGCTTACATAATGCAAAAACTATGGCGTTTAGCAAGGAAGCGTTTACGAAACCGCCGGCGATTATGGACAAATGGGTGAAAATGTCGACGTTTTATGTTGTGTAAATAATAGGGATACATTGCTTGTATTTTCTCCATTGATTTAGTTATTTTTATCTTTGAATCTTTAGTGAAGATTTAGGCGATGTGATGCGATTAAATAAATCTTCCGCATGTCGTAGCTTATTATGTGCATGAAATTAATCTGGGAAGCTTTAACTGAGTGGAACTCCATTCTAGTAAATGGGTGGGAAATAACTTAACAACATTCCCCTGATTAATTAAAAAAAAAATTTAATTGGAATTTTGTTAAGTTATTTCCCACCCATTTACTTATTATATGCAAATCTCATGCAATTCTCTGATTTGTTACTCATCTATCTTATATATACTATACTTTTCTGCCTATGGGAGATTTCAAGAGGGTATTTCCTTCCGTTTTTGAACGAATTACAGTCAATCTTAAAATTAATCTGTTATGCTTCTCTCCAACGTTGCCACATAATCAGAAGGCCAAATTGCAGTGCTAAATTCAATTGAATGATAAATAATTATTATGTCATGAGCAAGTTCCTTGAAGTACACGAAAAGTATATATTTCATTTGTAAGCAAATCCACGGGGGAAGTAGTGATAAATTTTCAAGACAAATATTGCATATTGCATATTGCATTTCTGCAGAATATACGAGCTTTGAAATCATTCTTCATTCAAAGGAGCTTGCATGTATGAATCTAATCTTACCATTAGGATACTATTCTCCACAACACAGCTTTTCATAGGCAGTGCATCTTATTGTTAATGTTTATCACTCCACCAGTCACGGTTTTGTTTTTTCAGATTGGTTTTTGTTGTGCATTGAATATCGCAATCAGTCGCAGTCAAACATTTTCTATCAATATCTATTGTAGCACAAGATGCTTCTTGACTATATCGCTTAAAACTGGTATCGAAGTTTGTTACTATCTAATGGATAGTGCTAATTTCACTTGCACTAAAGCATACTATTTTAGTCTGGCGATGACTATCGGAGCCGATCTCAGTCCAACTAAAAGAGTCGTTAGTCGTAGTTAGTTTAGTCGTTCATTGTATAATAATGAGTGTAGAATTTAATTGCAGCCCAACGTCTGCTGTGGAATGTAATTGCAGTAATTGTATCGTTAACAGCTAGTATCGAAATTAGTCTGACGTAGGCAATTAGCAGTATGTCAGTTTATGTCAAAGAATATTGAACAGGCGCAGGCCCCGGGTGCCCAATCAGGAGATCTGTAAAGGGACATTTTGTCGTGGTGAATATATTTTTACATGGACTAAGTGGTCGTTCCGCTTGGGGCCTCTGATTACTAAATTTACCGAAGCTCGAACGTCGCAGTTTAAGTTAAACCATCGAAGTAGAAACAAGTAGCAGACATATCCCCTTCACTGCTTTGGGTAATAGTAAAGAGAAAGAAGCGTTTAAGAGAGAGTGCCTTCATGCAGTTCATTTAAATGCATTCCTCGCAACTCATACACTTTGGTTTACCTTAGTCGGATATAATTTATCTGTGCCTTACCAATCCAAGCATAACCGCGGATCTTCTGTCCGATGAAAGGTGACGATCGACTCTGAGAATCCGCGAAATGAAACCGGTTGTTCAAATCCTCTTCGGTCACGGTCCAAGATTTCTTCTGCTGTCACGCCGATGGATAAGAGTTATGGTCCGTGCTAGAGTGGATTTTTACCTCATCCACCGCATCTTGATTTCATCCTTTAGCGATCTGACCGGGAATAAACCTTCCGATCGTTCGCAGATTGAATTAATTCAGGATCGGGGCATTGCTCGTTCTTCTCTCCCTCACAGAGCACGTTCTACAAGGGAACTCAAAGCTCTGTGCAGACTAAACCTTGCGTTTTATTGTGACTGCTCGGATTTAGACTTGAGAATAATTTAAATATATGTTTGTGGCTTAGCACAGAATTTTTTGATACGACATGTTTCGCTAGTGGACTAGCATCATCAGGCAACTTTTACTTTATCAATCAATCAATTGGTAGCTTCTCCTATTAGGAGGTCAGCTCTCATGGATCTTCACTCTTCTCTTCTAATTGATTTTCTTTTCAATTCTTCATATTTGTTAATATCAGTCCAGTTTCAATTGTCCAACCATTCCATCCTTGGTCTCCCTTTTTTTCTCCTCCTTACTGTCCATCCTTCCAGCGCTGTCACGATTCTCTCCCCTGATGATCCCCTTAACATGTCCCGCGTATTTCCACTTTCATTCTTTCACCTCATTCAATAGGCTATACCTGCTTCCTATTCTTCTGCAAACTTTTTCATTTGTTATTCTGTCTGACAAATTAATTTTCAGCATTCTTCTGGCAAACCGTATGTCTAATGCATGTATTCTCTTTTCCATGCTTTTTAAGATTGTCCATGTCTCACACCCATTCAGGAAAACCGGCCAAACATAACACCTCAACATTTTCAGTTTTAATTTCATGTTGATCTCTCCTCTCATTAGATCCTTATATTTCCAAAAATTTTCCTTTGCCATTCCAATTCTTGATTTTATTTCATTACTGCAGTACCCATCGTCTGATATTAAACTTCCTAGATATCTAAACTGTTGGACTTGTTTTATTGGTTTGTCATTAATTTTCATACTGCAGTCAATGTTGCTCTTTTTACTAGACACAATTAACTTTTGTTTTATTGCTATCTTCAATTTTATTTTACTTTAAAGTACATCAATATAGATAGAGGAAAAAAATTAAATGTACCATGGTAACAGCTAGTTGAAGTTTTGAATTTAGTGGAGGTTTAGAATGTGATGATTAAAAGTGATGCATGAAAAATAAAAGTGCTCACGCGTTTTAGATGGTATAGAATTCGTGAAAACTGTGCTGAATAGAGTTACGAAGTTTACAGACGGCTAGCTAAATGAGAATTTATGCGTCACGAAATACAAATGATGTTCTCCCGAAATTTGGTTCATCCTCTCAGGATTAAAATTTACCTCTCCATCCCTCGTAGACTGGTTTAGTGAAAGGTTCAAGAGATTGGGCATATCTTGCTTATCAATTTGGAAAGCAGAATATATCATGGTAAATTGCTAAGATTAACGATCCTTGAATTTATCTTCCGTGACTTAATCGGCAATAATTCATTATCGAAAGGCACTGATCCAATCAAGGAATATAGTCTTGAGTCTCTCTTTCCTCTTTGCCTTCTTCATTAATGAAATGAATTTTTAGTGGCTGTGTCGAATCGATTTCTCGTATAGTTACAGAGCGTAAACTTTTCATGCAGTTTCCGTGGAGGGATACATCTGAAACAGAAATATGATTTTTAAGGTTTTTAAAGTCCTGAACCATTGAACCTGAACTGAAATTGATCTTCTTCGATGATACTCGATGGGACTCCATTATACAAAACAATTTATTGTAATAAAGCACTTGTACAGTAATATTCAGAAACATGTAATGTGCATAGTGAGGGATTGTACTAGTTTCTATATAATATTATTTTACAAGTGTTTTGTTACAATAAATGCTTTTTTTCTAAATTGAAATATCGTTTTAAATTTCTCGACGTCACTATTTCCGAGTGACATCATATTCTCAGGAAATGATAGGCTAATATTGTTTGCATTTTTTAATGTTTTTCCCCTGACAAGGTGGTTACTGGGGCAATATTACCATACCTTGACGATGGAAAGTGAGTTTCATTTTTTGATTTTCAGACACGACAGAACCTCGGTTAAAGTTATTATATGGAAAGTTAATAGCTAAATTGAAGTATTAACGTAGTTAGTAGAATTAAACAGTATTAGTATGGTGAAAATCATTTAGGTAAAGCATTGATATGTATTCTGTCTTTATAGAAGTTTCAAAAATAATCACTGAGAGGGTTGTAGAAATGCTGAAGTTGAATCGAAATGTATGCGCTCAGGTCACGTTTTTGTATAAGTAGTGTTAAAAGTGCATCAACAGTTTAGGTCTTTTCGCACATTGGCTCCAACCGGGATTCTAACCCGGGACAGCTTTCTCCAATGGCAAACGTGCTGTCCACATGACAGCCCGGTTACTATTTACTTTCATATTTTCGCTGATAGCAATTATCGTGTGTCATTAAATTCAGTCGTGGAACTTTCGAGTTTGCTTTGGCGGAGTAACGATCTTGCGATATGGCTTATCGGTCGTGTTAAAAGAACCATTGTTCTTGCCTCAATAAAATAAGGAACGGAAATAGCGGAACCAGGTCTCCTCGCGTTGAGTAATGTTCATAAGTCATCATTGTAATGGATAGATAACAAACTCTTATTCCCATGGAGGTTACTCATAAATTTTTCCTTTTCCTTTCTTTCCTTGACTATCGAATGGTTAAAACTTACATTCTCGAATAAAATGCTTATGAGATAATGTAAATGAATTGTATTCCGAGAGCGATAAAATTAATTCAGAAATAAACATCGAAACCTTTATTTCTTATCAGGTCTGAATTAAAATATTTTTCATTTTACGCAACAGGGCTAACAAGATATTTAAAGAGAAAGGCAAGGGTCAAGTTCACTGCATATCTGTGAGCAATTTAATATCGGAACAGAATATAATTAATTTTAATTTTACACAACAGGCATGACAAGATATTTAAGGAGAATGACTCGGGTCAAGTTCATTCCCTATCTGTGAGCACAAATATGAATAGAAATCAATTTTATTTTAATAATGAAGATACGTAATTTATCATTAATATTGGCCGACCAAGATAAATGGCATTTCTTGTAAAATTGGATTCTAGGTACAAGGATGGAAATTGGAGGACGACTGTTTATGAAATAGAGATTTAAAATACTTCCCAAAGCCTTCTGTCAGCGTTTGGTATCTACTTCGCCTCCGGCTCTATAAACAACGGTAATTCAATAAAATAGTCCCGGCACGCTGACATAGATGGCTTTAGGATATTTTATAAATCTGTAATGGATACCAGATGCTTCTAAACTAATAATATCCATGCATCGAATTTATTTGAGCGACCTATACTGTATTATGCCTGCATTATTATGTATATAATCGCCTCAATCTATTAAGCGGCTATCTTAGCAATAGGAATATAAGGTCTTTGTTAAGGCGAGATTGTGACTGAAATGTCCATTCTTCCTCTTAAATTTTCGTTAATAATATTACTGAAAACTTGAGTAATGTATTGGTAAATATACATTCAGTGAAAAACTTAGGAAGGATTAGATATAGAAAGAGCCTAAAATATAATTTCAGGGAGAGGGAAAAGGAAATGTGTGTATTATATGGTAAACACAAAAGCAGCTGTATAAATTAGTTACGTAATATTAAATCGTTAACTGGAGGAATTGCAATCTTTCACTCAGAGAAAACAATAGGTATCGTATGAAAATTAACATCTTAAACATTATAAATAAATCCGAAAATTAAAATTGTTAAAAAATTAAAATTGTATAAAAAATAAAATTGTTTTAAAAATAAAATTGTTTAAAAATATTAAAATCCTTCAAAAATTAAAATTAGTTGTATTCAATGGAGAGAGAGTATGAGAAAGAAAAAGGAATTAAACATACCATGTAATTGGTTGCGTCACCTCATACTAGTTATAATAGGATATAATTTTTGTGTAATATTTCCTTGTATTACTTATGCCTCTCTAAGAGATAGACAGTGTTACAGGAAAATAAATGAGGAAATTCAGTGATTACGTGACGAGAAACGCTGCGAAATCTTCTCGTAACGACGTAACTTATTGGAGGTTCATCCATCATCCGCTTTAGCCTTCATTCGTTGAAAGAGGGCCTTCTATTCGGGCTAACGTGGAAAATTTAGCGGCGAATGGAAATTGGACCTGTTGATCCTCCCAAGTTTGTAAATGATCCCGCGGATTATTGGGGAAATCAATAAACGGGACACTTTCAGGCTCACGCGTCGCAGCGCCCATTGGCACTGGTCTTCGCGCATGCGCAAGCACCGTCTGTCGAAATCGTTTGTTGGTTTGATTGTTGAGGCCGAATAAAATTCTGTTGCGCTTAAGAGGAATGATCCGAGTCATCCAAAACGTTATCTCTTTATATTCCCTCTTTACAGTTCCCTCTCCTATTTTGTAAGTTTTGATACTTCGTGTTTACTTTACTTGCAATATTTTTGAGTATCGTCAGTTTTGTCTCTAGATCCCATAGTTTCTAATTTTTCTTTAATAGCTTGGCTATAGATTTCGGAGACAATTTTTTTCTTCCTACCTAACTACCCCTACTAACTCACTCATACATGACTGTTCTGTTCAACGCCATCTCCTTCACTTTCTTGTAGCTTATTCCATCCCTTAGGTAATCCAACATCTTCTGTCTAACTTTCCCTCTGTTTTTTCCCCGTGAATTCTACCTTCAATTACAGTATTCAGCAACCCATCTTCTCTCAGCATTTGACCTACCCTCTGTCGATGTGGCCGTGGTGGCCGAGTGGTTAGCGTGCTTGCACGGTATCGCTCTAACCTTACGGTCGAATCCCGGCTAGTTGGATTTTTCTGATTAGGGAATGGTCTTGTGTGATTGTTGTTGTTAATACCTACCACTGTAAAAGTTCAGAAAATGGATGTTTGTGGGGTATATGAAAATAAATAAATAAAAATGTTTAATCACTCCAATTAAAGCCCTTTCCTCCCTAACCGTCTCCAGCACCTTCATGTTTGTTTTCTTATCAACCCAATTTACTTTTCCATTCCATCCCAAATCCACAATTCGAAGGTCTCCAAACTTCTGACTTCCTCCTCTTTTATGTCCACGTTTCACACCCATAAAGTTAAAAATTCCAAACCAAGGATTTTACCATGGTTCGGAGTGTTTTGCTTACTACAACCCCTACTGACTACCCGTACGAAGTTAATCGTAAAGTGTAAAATGGCTGGCTGGGACTCGAACCTAAGTCTCTTATGTTCGAGTCTCACTGTCCAGGCAGGTTTTCCAACCACTAAACTACCATGCCGCGTCTTTAGTATTTTACGTTTGTACGCGCTTCGCACTTTAGTGCTTAGAACACCTGCCCGGAAGGTTGAATACCCAGTTATGTCGCCATTTTTCAATTCTCGTTTAACTTTGGGTTTCAAGCGAACGCTTCCACGTGCAAAGCTTAATTTCATTTCGAAGATCCATGTCGTTTGGTAATGCTTTGATTTTTAAGGTTATTCTTCGCTTAGCACGAGCTATTGACGTAAGCCTAGATATTTGTGTTTTCTCGGCACTGTAGATAATACTGAGAAAGCTATTAAAGTTGTTTTTGAAGCAGAGCTCAGCGAGAACGTGTCCTATGCTATATTGCTCATATTACTTAGTAAGATTTTGAACAGTAACGTGTGGGTTATTCGCGCAGATCGAACAAGTGACTTACGCCTAGATATATTCTCAGTACTATAGATATTGGTAAGAAAGCCATTAAAGTTGTTTTTGAAACAGAGCTCCGCGAGAACGTGTCCTATGCTTTATTACCCTTGTTACTGACTACGATTTTGAACGTTAAAATGAAGATGAATCACGCAGGTCGGCTTTCTATGCGTAATATAGTAAAAAAGAGTGCTTACGTCGTATACCGGCACGGGCTTCATTTTGACACCAGAGTGTGTTGCTAGCAGTACTGGTCGCCAGTTTGTTCCGTACGGAGGTCACTCAGTGAGTAGACAAGAAGTTTTATAGTTCCTGGTGTGGCGATGGCTGGATTTCGGCCCTTTGTGTGGTACACTCCGCCGAACGTGGGTTTTGAGGTAAATGTCATTGTAACAAATCGTGAGTACTGAACTGCTAGAAAGTAATCTTCTTCTTCTTAGTGGAATCTGTCTTCCGACAGGTTTCAACTGTATAGCCTCCTATTCGGTTCTTGAGCATCTTCTTTCATTTGTCTATAACTTGTGCCATTTTTATGAAATCGAGCATTCACATTTATCCACTTCCCCTTCCTTGCTTTCCTTCTGTTTTTTCTTCGAAAATTCTTCTATGTAGGCAATTGCGGCTTGGTGCATACGCCACACAAGCTGTCTTCCTCCTTTTGATTTCCCTAAGCAGTTTTCTTTCCTCCTATTCTCAACAGTGCTTCATCATTTCCAATTTTGTCCATTTCACCTTAAGTATCTTCCTCCACAACCACATTTTCAAACTTTCCAAGTACTTTTCATCTTTCGTTTTGACTGTCCATGTTTTGCTGCTGTAAGTAGCCACACTCCTTACAAAGCATTAGGTATATCTCTTTCTCAGATCTATTGGAATTGTCCATACTGTCAGAAGTCAGAAGTATAGATTTCGGAGACAATTTTTTTCTTACTACCTAACTACCCCTACTAACTTACTCATACATGACTGTTTTGTTCAACGCCTTCTCGTTCACTTTCTTTTAGGTTATTCCATCCCTTATGTCATCCAACATCTTCTGTCTTTAACCTTTTCTCTGTTTTTTCCCCTATGAATTCTACCTTCAATTACAGTCTTCAGCAACCCATCTTCTCTCAACAATTGATCCACCCTCTGTCGATGTTTAATCACTCCAATTAAAGCCCTCTCCTCCCCATCAGTCTCCAGCACCTCCATGTTTGTTTTCTTATCAACCAAATTTACTTTTCCATTCCATCCCAAATCCACGATTTGAAGGCCTCCAAACTTCTGACTTCCTCCTCTTTTATGTCCACGTTTCACACCCATAAAGTCAAACATTCCAAACCAAGGATTTTACCATGGTTCGGAGTGTTTTGCTTACTACAACCCCTACTGACTACCCGTACGAAGTTAATCGTAAAGTTAAAAATTGCTGGCTGGGACTCGAACCTAGGTCTCTTATGTTCGAGTCTCTCTGTCCAGGCAGGTTTTCCAACCACTAAACTACCATGCCGCGTCTTTAGTATTTTACCTTAGTACGCGCTTCGCACTTTAGTGGTTAGAACACCTGCCCGGAAGGTGGAATACCCAGTTATGTCGCCATTTTTCAATTCTCGTTTAACTTTGGGTTTCAAGCGAACGCTTCCACGTGCGAAGCTTAATTTCATTTCGAAGATCCATGTCGTTTGGTAATGCTTTGATTTTTAAGGTTATTCTTCGCTTAGTAAGATCTATTGACGTAAGCCTAGATATTTATGTGTTTTCTCAGCACTGTAGATAATACTAAGAAATCTATTAAAGTAGTTTTTGAAGCAGAGCTCAGCGAGAACGTGTCCTATGCTATATTACTCATATTACTTAGTAAGATATTGAACAGTAACGTGTGGGTTATTCGCGCAGATCGAACAAGTGACTTACGCCTATATATATTCTCAGTACTGTAGATATTGGTAAGAAAGCCATTAAAGTTGTTTTTGAAGCAGAGCTCAGCGAGAACGTGTCCTATGCTATATAACTCATATTACTTAGTAAGATTTTGAACATTAACGTGTGGGTTATTCGCGCAGATCGATCAAGTGACTTACGCCTATATATATTCTCAGTACTGTAGGTATTGGTAAGAAAGCCATTAAAGTTGTTTTTGAAGCAATGCTCCGCGAGAACGTGTCCTATGCTTTATTACCCTTGTTACTGACTACGATTTTAACGTTAAAATGATGATGAATCACGCAGGTCGGCTTTCTATGCGTAATATAGTAAAAAAGAGTGCTTACGTCGTATTCCGGCACGGGCTTCATTTTGACACCAGAGTGTGTTGTTAGCAGTAATGGTCGCCAGTTCGTTCCGTGCGGAGGTCTCTCAGTGAGTAGACAAGAAGTTATATAGTTCCTGGTGTGGCGATGGCTGGATTTCGGCCCTTTGTGTGGTACACTCCGCCGTACGTGGGTTTTGAGGTAAATGTCATTGTAACAAATCGTGAGTACTGAACTGCTAGGAAGTAATCTACTTCTTCTTAGTGGAATCTGTCTTCCGACAGGTTTCAACTGTATAGCCTCCTATTCGGTCCTGAGCATCTTCTTTCTTTTGTCTATAACTTCGGCTATTTTTAGGTACCTTATACACATAGCTACTGTGGTTTTTTATTATTCTATGATTAGCTGTTTATTTTCAATAATTGTTAGGATTTACTTGCAGCATTTGAAATAACTTTTGTAAATCATGCGCGATATATTTATCTTGAGCTCTTGAACTTTAAGTGGCATACTGTTCGAATCGGAAGCATAGCTGTGTCGAATTTTGGCTCCTTTATAACTTTTATTCAGTCTGTTATTACTTATAAAATAACGCAGATGTTATCAGATGAAGCTTTTTGAATAACTATGCATATCACATGTAAAAATGTAACCTTCCTTTGACTTCCTACGAGTGTGGAATATGACATGGCGCAGTTACCTTAGGTCAAATAATTTACATGGCTGTAGCTATTATAAATGGTGGAAAGATGGAATTGAATTTGAACATGAAAGTGTGCTACTTAAACCTAAGTTATACACAGGTGAAAAATTGTGATTTACGCGTTGTTTATTTCCGGTAAATAAATTTTAATGATATAGTTTGACAATTGACGTCCTTCATGGCTTCAGTTTCTCAGCCAATTTATCTCTATGCGTACGCTTTATGATTTGTTTAGCCTTTTTTGATGTTATTCTTGCGTGTGTGTCAGTTATTTCTATTGGTGTTCAAAAGTGTTAGCATGGACTTAATCCAAAGATTAATTAATTCACTCATTATTCTAATGAATAACGTTCAAAGATAAAAGTGACGGCAAGCTCATAACAACGCAAAACATTCGGACGGATTGCGCTCAGGTAGGTTATTTGCACGTGTCGTTTCTCACCGCATGTACACTTTGATTAACTTGTTGCGTAAAGATATTGCTTCAATGCAAATAATTGTTTTAGTCTATATCTACAATAGTGTCTTGCAAGCCGCCTTTCGGTGACTGGCAGAAGATATTAAAATTTTTCGCAACATAATATTTTTGTGCAAATAACCATCAGTAGATTAATATCAAAGCGATGTCAGTAATTTAAATGTATCGTATTTATTAGGGGCAACATATTGCGTTATACTTTTCAAGGTATTTAGAATCTCACCACGTATGCCTTATCTTTGTTTTTTCATGGTTCTTTCTTTCACGCTCCTCGCCCAAATTTTGGGAGATAAAATTTAAGATACCCAGTCATTGAACTGCTTCTTTTGCTAACTCTTTGACGCACAATCCGAGAAGACTGATGTGAAGAAAAACTTTTTTGTCGATGGTATTTTAATACGAGCTGGACATGTGTTAGTGGATTAAATTGTAAATGTGAAATTTAAGATCTACTTCTAACATTTGTGCATATATATTAACCTATCAACATTTCTTTATTTGCAAGTTACCACTCTGTTGAAATAAGTGTTTTCATGGTCGTTTCCTTGAACAGTAAATAAGAGTTATCGTTGAAATAAACGTTTAATATCTCGTCGCCTGATTTTTATGCAATACATGCTATTATTTTGGCAATAATTACTTATATCGTCAAACAAATATGTTATTATTTCTTGGTCTTGTGGTTTCCTAGGAGTCCACCCCCTAGAAATGTTTCTTGCCGTCCATTATAATTGGTTTGAGTATTCCTTCGTTAATGTTTCAGACCCGTTTGTAGGAAGAAAATTTTTATTTAATTTTGTTTTTTCGTCGATTGATCCTTCATCTGAACAATTCAACGTTCACATAAAAGTTTTAATATTTTTCTTTGCTAACTTAAAATGCTCCAAAAAACCGTTGATATCGGTTCTATCTAACATATCTCTTCCGTATATTCGTATTAATTCTTTTTCAGTTGTTTCGTCTGTCGATACATTTTTTGTTTATTTTAAAATGAATTGTTAAATATGTCAAAGAGACTATTTTAATGCTACGGCCGATGAATGTTTACTTTCGGTAAGATTTCGTCATCTTCAGAATTTTATGTCGATAGAAAGTATCTATTCAGCCCAAATGCTCACCAAAACAAATTAATCTGTACTTTCGTAGAAACACCACGAGTTATGATTTCTTCGTCGCCTTCCTTTTCCCTAAGTCACATATCACGTACCACAAATCTTGATATTGTATATTATAGGTCTATTTTCTTTAATGGGCGTATTTGCGGATAAACTAACTCTTTCGGCCTTGTCACAACACTTTGGAGGAATAGGCATTTCTGTTGCGACCCCTTTCGAGAAAAACGGATGAGAGAAGAGATCGTTAGCGTCAGATGGAAGCCGTTTCCTCCGGAGTGAGGAAAGGGGAAGATGTATATTCCTTGCGGGGATGCTGTGGGGTAGCCGCGGTACTCGGTGGAGGAACTACCGCACCACAGGGTCTTCCATCGCAGTTGCGGAAGATTTGAGTGCGGGCGATTGGGTTGGTCATAAGTGTGGGGAGAGGGGTAAATTAGGGCATCAAACTGGAACCGAAACTAAGCATTAATTTTCGTTACGTTTTTCGCTCTGGTTCAGTAAAATAAAAACATATTTAGGTTCAGTTCCGGTTTCTCTCCTTCCGCCTTAGTTGAACCGGTTAGAAAAGTTTTTTTCACTCCTACCTTAGTATTTCCGATTTAAACGGTTGGAAGTGGTTTTTCACACCGACCTTAGTTAATCTAATTTATAGTATTTTAAAAGTCTGAGTATATTATGTAATGTATGAAATGTTATAATTTATAATGATATTATATATATTAAAATACACAATGTAATATATCGCAACGTAATGTTTTAATGTATGGTATAAAATATCACACAATTATCTTCTAAAAGTCAATATGTGTATTTTTAAAATAAAAATTCCTAGACGTTGACGATGTTTTGTGGATAAGGAAACACTCCATGCTTGAAAGGAAAAATACCGTTTACTTTTTCTCTCAAACATGGATTTTAAAAATGAATTTAAATGTTAAAATGAAAGTTTTATTTTTTAAATCTTATTGATGTAAATCATTCTTTTTTAGTCATTCGCAAGTCACTATTATTCATGTTTACTAAATTGACACGTAGAATGTTATTGATGAGTACCACAATAAGGAACGGATTCAAAAATGGTTTGTGGTTCTTGTTCAAGAGTTTTGGTTTCTTGGTTTCAGTTTGCTTCAGTTTCCATACCCACTCTTCTTTTAATAGTAATTTGTCTTCCTTACATCAGAACACAAGCATAGCAATAGCATCAGTCAGTCTAACATCTTTGCTTCTTAAATGCAACAAGTTTTGTTCCAAAATTAAAGTCAGATGAAAATAATTTAAAGGGACGCACGTAGTAGAATATACAGAGGGATTATTATATCCTGTAAACGTAGCGAAAATAATCGGTTCGATACGGTTTACCGGTTGGCGCGAGAGTGAAACCGGTACTGAACCGGTATTTTTCGTTTTCGTCGAACCGGAATTGAAACCGGGTGAAGAAAGATGATACCGAGGAAAAATGGTCCGACGGAATTCACGGGCTCGAATTTCGAACGCCTGAATATCGACCGGGACGAATTCGATCTCTTCCCTCAAATCTCTTACTCCGGAGTGTATCCCTCCTTAACCTCCTCCCCTGCTTTCTGCAGCTCATCCATAGACTCATTTCACATCAAGGGTGTAAATATAGCATGCAATTCTGGCGGGCCCAGTGCCAAAAGGGGGGGTCCTTAATCGTCCGCTTATGTAGGGCGGATGTGGTGGTCATTGGAAGAGTAGTAAAACGTAGTTAAGCGCCTAATCCGTGTATGTTCGTGTGTCCGTCCTATTTCTTTAACTGTTGAATGTCGGGTACTGCCTTGCACTCGAAGGGGTATCTCTTTGCTTTTCGACATGAATCCCATTCTGGGTGTCCCGAAAATGTGCCTACGTTATGTCTCCTGTATTCACTTAGTTTGCAGGGTATGATTTCAGGTTCAAAATTTATTAAGACTGTTATGGCATATACCTCAGCGTACATATTCTATGCCTCACAATTAATTGGTACAGCTTATTTAC
Organism: Sympetrum striolatum; assembly: GCA_947579665.1. NCBI lineage: Eukaryota > Metazoa > Arthropoda > Insecta > Odonata > Libellulidae > Sympetrum > Sympetrum striolatum. Next base: position 69,815,711 of record OX388348.1, read on the forward strand.
ATACATTTGCTGGTTTTGTTTAATTGCTGCCCTTAACTACGGTGTTAGCTCATTAAGATAAATTCATGTTGTATATACGCAGATTGTTTGGGGAATGGAAGTTTCTTCTTCAATTTTCGATTGGAATTATTTTCGTTATTCTATACGTGATTAATATTCCTTCTTAAGGCTCCCATAAGTAAGGTTGAACTAAAAAAATGATTCGTTAATGAGTATTGTTACTCTTTGATTAACCACTTTATTACTAATTGCCCGATGTTGCTTAACTGTCGCTTCTTACTCATCCGTGCGTCTTACCGTGCTTAAAACCATTATATTTTTCGGAAATTGTCAGTTTTAATTTGGTATTTAAACTTTTACCTAGAGCCCTTATTAATCCTCCAGTCCTTAGTATTGTATATGGGATGGCTCGAGTAACTGAATGAATGAGTCTTCTTCGAGTCTTCGTATTTTATAGTGTAAGGAGACATTCGTAGGTCGGTGATATTCAACTAAATTAAATATTTTGAGAAGACTTTTAGAAATCCATTTTTATGTTTTCTATAATATGGTATGTTATTGTTTATTTTGCATGAATGAGAAGGTTTTCTTGCGTGGAATAATTAGAGTAAATTAGCTTCTATTTCGTTATAGGTAATAATGCTTATGAACTAGAACTTGAAATTTTTGAAGTATTGGCGATTCAATCTTGTACTTGTATATATAGTTGCTCGTTCAACCTTACTTGGTAGTTTTGGTTGGAAGTTTATGTGATTTAAATAATAATGTTAACGTTCATTATACTCTGAGTGAACGACTCGGAAAAATACTAACTGTCAATCAGATGCATGGAAAAACAAAGGATAGCACGGGGTGCGCAATTTAGGGCGAATGAAATACTGCAAGTATGCTTTTTGTTTGTTTGTTCAGGTAAGGGATAGTCGAGCGATATTCGAAATTTATCGTTATGCTAACAAAGAAGAATTTCCTTTCACATTTGATTGGCGAAAGCGACCCTTTACAAAGACACCATCGACTATTGCACTGCATTTGTTAATCGCATCAGCGGAAGATACGTTTTGCATTCGGTCCGAAATAGGTAATAGTCGATGTGCGGTGCATCCAGATTATTTCCTCTTTTATTCAATCCTTTGTTTCCGGCATATTGGGCATCGACGATGTCAGATTAATCACTCCCATCGGGGCATTTCTCAAAGGAATAAAATGCCATCAACGGCCATATTGCAATGCATAGTGCATGGGTCGCGTTCGGACGCAATTTGCCCGTAATGTCTTTTTGAGTGGATTCCGTGATGAGTCGGCGGTTAATTGTGATTGTCAGACGGATTTTTTGAAATATCTCTCGGGATTACTTTCGGCCTACACTTTGCAAATGTGAATGCCCCCCTCCCTTATCCTTTTAGGTGTATGTATTGGCGATGAAGCGTCATTGAAACATGTTTGGAAGTTAAGAATCATATGCGAGATACCTGTGGTGCATATCTATCAGATAGATTACATTTATGTGTATCGTAAATTGAAGAAGAATTTATTCAAATATTTTTTTTTTATTTTTAAAATAACAAATTTATTATTTATTCAATTATTCAAGACTTTATTCAAATATTTTCTTTCACTCGAAAGTACTTTAGAAATAATTTTGAGGTATCTGATAGATTACGGCTATTAGTATGATAAAGGGAAGAGGTACGATGGGACATGTAACTTGCTAAGCATTTTCAAGAGACCTAGCCTCAATTTTAAAAGATGACACAAGAAATATCCAGAGTTTTATGTTTTTTTTAAAGAGAATTGGTTTATTCGACGTGCTGTAATATCTGATGGCTTCTGTACGGTTTACTTTCCCTTTTAATACGTTTTATTTTTATATAAACTCTAAACTTTTATATGATCTGACAAAGAAAAATATATTTTCTGATTATTTTATTTGTACTGTTTTATTATTCATTTTCTTATTTAAGAGAAGAGTGTTTTGAAATGCAAAGAAACCGGTGAATATGAGCTTCGTTGTCGAGGCACCATTTTATTCAACTCTACTACCCAACTCTAGAATTTGATTTACTTGACTTAAAATTATTTCAGGATTGATATAAGAAGCTTGAAATGGAAGAAAGTAATTTCAACGTCGTTCGAATAATCAATACGTAGAAATTGCTCCTAAGACGATGTTCTTCCATAGAACAAGGTAATGGTCAATGGCTGTATGAACGCTAACCTTTTGTATTTAAAGTACATTCTCTCATCGCCAATAGCGTCATACCTCATTTAAATACGTAAAGTTAAACAATATTCTATTTCATATCCGTTTCTTAAGGTTATACCGAGTTCAACAAATTTGAAATACATGTTCCACTTAAAAGAAGGATCCTGTGTGCTGTATCACGGCCTTTACTTAGCTTTACTTTAGCGCGTGTGATGAGAAAGAAACGTAGTGATCAAAGGTGTTTGATTTGTTTAGCTCGAATCAAGAATAGGGAATTTTCCATCGCGCTCTGAGAGATACCTCTTGAAAACTACGAAAATGAGCATGGAAAAGTTTATATAAAAATATATAATTCTATGTATTTGTCTTGAGAGAGATAGTGTTCTATTTCGAGCTTGAATACCTAGTCATATACGTATCGATCATGTGATTCTCTTTACATGCAATCTAGTAGCCCCTCAGTTAGTAGGTACTTCTTTTTCTAGCTTTTCTTTGGATGCAGTCGGATGGATTCATAGGTCAAATAGACCCCAGGCTCTCCCAAGAAAGGGTGCATCTATCCACAAAGCTGTTCGACATTCATTTTTGAAGCTCTTTGAACAAGATTCCCGTTCAGCATTTTAATTTCCACGCTCAAATACCTCCAAATCAATATGCGAAGGTGTGACTTTATCAAAGGTAAAGCTAAACAGTAAACTTGCGCAGTTATTCCTGTGGAAATTTACGAAGTATCATCTTCGATCTATTTTTTTTTCTGATTCCTCTCTCTTCTAAAACACGCGGAATCAATATCTACTCTCTTTGTTGGAGTAGTTTCATTCAAACTTTCTATGCATCGGTATCATACTGGCCAAAGGAAATACTAATATTTTACATAGATTTTTAGGAATACCGAAGAATGAAAACTCCGATTGTCATCTGAGGTTAATAATCTCATGGATAATTGATTTTAAAAATAATTTTCTTTGGTTATTAATAGAATTGTTCCCCGCATAGAACGCCTGAAATATCAACACAGAAGAAGCCTATTTAGAGAAGGTTAGATTTTTTCCTTTCTGTGGAGTATCTTCAATATCTTCAATGGAACAACTTCAACATTCATAGAATCCGCCGAAATGAAATTTTTGAATCAGTGAAAGGCTGCGCAAGAATTGATAAATACTCATATAAGAAATGAACTATCTGTCCAGGTAATCGCTGATAGATTAGAGGAGTATTGTTATAGATGGAAAGAACATTTATTTCGAATGCCAAATGGGAGAGTTCCATAACAGGCGATGGAATATCAACCTATAGTCAAGAGAAGTGTCGGAAAACCGAAAATAAGAAGGTAAAGTTCCACGGAACAAGTGAAGCCGGAACAGGCTTAATGTCTAATCCTGGAAATATGACGATCTCCTACATGCATAATAGATAAATTTCTCGATGCGAAATCAATACAATTTTCAATGGATGGGAAAGTGGCAATCTCGATATCGATCGACCACATCTCTAAAGCGAAGATTTCCCTTTATTTCTGGCGATGTTGCCCAAATTGGCGTAGATGCATCTTTATCTCATCTGCCGCACAAAGAAAACTCGGAATTCTCCTTCATTGCGACTCATCGCTCGCTCTCACGTGATAAAGAGATTTGCTCGCGCTTTGCTACAATCTCCCTGCAACGCGTGTTAGCCTTATATTTCCGAGCCAGATAGTCACGCCCTATACTTGATTTATCTCCCGCTCTCGTTATGAAAAGTTGAAATACGGTCGAGATAAAAATGGTGTATTTATTTCTCCGCCGAGAGATGTGCCAGTTCCCCCTAACTCGTCTCCTCTTCCTTTATCCTCCTCCTTTCGCACCCACTTCCACTTCTGTACAGCCCTCCCTCTCTGCCTTATATTTATTTTTCTCCCTGATCCTCGTTTCCTGCCCTTTCTATTCAATGAAAGAGCAATAGTTCCCATGGGTTTATCGAATTCCATGAATTCGATTAATCGATGAGCATTCGATTAATCGATAAGAATTCGATTAATCGATGGTAATTCGGAAGATCGATGAGTTTTTGATTAATCGATAAGAATTCGATTGTGGCCTGATTAGATTGATCGAAGATCGATATTTGTTAATTCGATTGATTAGAAATATTTTTGAATGATCATATTAATAATTTAACTATCTTTATTTATATGGTAGATCGATAAGGAATCTATATTTTAATGGTAAGTTTAATCTAAGAGCAATATTCATTTATTCGATTGATTGACAGGAGTTCGATTGTAGCATGATTATATTGATCTAAAATCTAATTGAATGTGTTCGATTAATCCTTCATTAATCGATCAATACCTAATTTAGTTAATATATTAGGAATTCATTCGCAGCGTAATTAATTTGTGGTCCGATTCAGGAGTACTGAATCCGTGAATATTCCATGAGTTACAGCGGCTTAGTATTAAGTATATTTCTCAGTAAAATTTTTAATACTTTGCTGGTTTTATGAGTAAAGAAAGGATAAAAGAATAGCACTATTTAAGAATTTTTGATAAAGGAAAGGTTTGTATTTAACGGCATTGAATCGTATATTTTAACTTCCAAAAATTGCGAATTTTATTAGAGTAGAATGATTATATTTCACAGCATGGATAGTCCTGTACCATTAATCGATACTGAAATATCGACAGTGATTTTTGTTATTAATCACGGCCTTTATTTAAGAGCAGGTTTGAGATTTTGTCGTCTCGTTTTACATCTAATTACGTTAATGTCTTTGTCATTTAACACTGATTTGAATATTTATAGGAAATACTACAATTGAAATTGCAACTGTCGTTTATACATAGAAAAGGATTTTAAAGTATATCTGCGATCATGCACCATGATGGACTGAAGTATTTATAATATAATATTTTATAATATTTTTATTATTTTCACTTTCCTATATAATAAATTCTTAAATATATTTAATAAAATCAAAAAATTAAATTTAGGCATCCTAAAAGATAATTCTTTTATAGGGATTCCAATCAATTAAATTAGAAATTGACATGTTTTTCGGCATACATGTTTAGCAAAACAAATGTTTTATGTAAAACGCTTTGAGGTTATAATTTAAACAAAGTATAGCGAGATAAAAATAACAAAATGAAAAAAGCACTAGCGAAAAACAGAAAAAAGAAAAATATACATAATTACTTTATATATTATTACTTGTTCTTTTGTAAAAAGTGCCAATCCTTTAATTTAGCATGAAAATTTTATTTTACAAAATTCTTTTAAAAGATAGCGCCGTGAGCCATTACTAAATCAGGTATAAATTAAGACGATTTATGGCATTTGGTGTTAGTATTAGTTTTCGAATTTCCTGGCGTTAGTGGTAGTTTTAGGAGTTTGAAGTTTTCAGTCAGTTCAGTATCGCTCCACATTCACCGTGCATTAGCTTCTTTATGGTTCGAGTGTTCACGCATCTCGCGCACAATTTGTCAGATAGAATGAGTGATAGTGATTCATTGGACCCCGCATGCTTCCGAAAGGTAACAGGGAACTTCCTAATTTATGCACTACAAAAGAACGCCCGTGTTGCGTAAAATTTGAACTTCTATCTTCTTCGATCATTATCATAATATATTCCAGCAGAATCCAACGCTTCTTTTAATAAGAGTCACGAGTTTCTTTAATTTCTATGTTGTTGTGTTTCACTCGCGCATTTTTGATCTTACCCGAACGTTTTATTTGAGGCGAAAAATGGATGGGGATTTTTTTGATTTAGTGTGGAAGTGATTTAATTTCCTATAAATGATTGATTAAAATTGGAGATAAAAATTCCTTGAGTGATTCCTTAAAAATACTGTCTCGTATGCTGATTGATTTTATGTTTTTCGGTTCTTAGCCGCATATCTTGGTTTTGATATGGAAAAATCTAATGTTTAACTCAAGCTGAGGGTAGCCTTCACTATTTCTAAGTTTACTATGAAATAAAAACACTTCATTTTTTCTTAAGTGGAAGTTAAATGGACTTGTAGTGCTTTTATATTATCCGATTTAGCGGAGAGCCTTTGAAGAGATGTGTTTGTTATCTTTTTATCGTTTACTGTCATCCTTAATACAGCTATTGAAATTGATCACTGTAGGTCCAGACCTAAGAATATATTTTTATTATACCAAAAAAGAACACTTTCAATGTTAAAGAATATTTTCTTTTATAGTAAATGTTTTCTATCATCGTTTCTGAATAAAATATAGGCCGCAACATCTTTTTGAAGGACATTAAATATGAAATTTATAAATTTTTATGACATTCACGGTAGATTTTAAGGTAGAGTCACATAAGGTCGTATACCTAGGAAAAATCCCAAGGAAAACGGACTTGAAAATCGTCTGATGGAAGCGGGAATCGAACCCGGGATCTTTCCTACCCGGAAGGCTGGATAGCTTGGTTGACTAAAGCAGCGTCCTAGATAAAAGTCTGTTATTTTTTTAGTAGATATTACTTGAGGTTCAGGTATTGAAAGAAAATCAAGCACCATCAGATATCGCTTGATTTGATGGCATATCCTGAATGTATCTTCCCAATCAATCTTTCTTCGTAGCATATGGAATAATCCTCAGATAATGCGAGCCTTTTTCGGTCCACTGTATGCTGTGAATCTTTCCTCCCATCGCCTATTTCCTTCTGTTCATTCCCTGGCACCCTTCCTCGCTCATTTAACACCCGTGACCCCTGACGTCCTCTTCAATCAGCGGGCAGCGGCGATTAGGCCCGCATCGCCGGCCTCTTTTGCCTCCGATCTGTTACGCATTCTGCACAGGTGAGTTGCGTTCATTCCATATCGTTAAGCCAATGAAACGCGAGTGAGAGGAGGGGGCAGGTGAGCCCATTCTCAGCGACAACCTGGCCCCACACCATATGGCCTTATCCGGCATCACTTTTTCTCTAATCCTTCCTCTCCTTCATCAACATCCTCTCCCGCCCTTTTCTCCCCCATGGAAGACCGGCACGCCCTCTACATCCGCCCGCGCGCCCGCTCTCTGTCGCCCGCGATTGGAACTAACCGCTTCTCTTTCTTTTGGTGCTCTTCCCAGCTGCTCGATGGGCGCGGATGAGTAAATGGTTTGATTGAGTACGCGTTAATTGGTGTACGATCGGATAGAAGCACCATGGTCCTGTAAGAAATTGAATGTGGTGTAAGAATGGGAAGAAGTCTTTGCAACTTCTGTGGATACCATCCGAGAAAAATCTTACATAGCTATCTTTTTAAAATCCCCGCCTCCAAGTTTCTTTATTTTCGATTTGTCCAAGACCCTTATATATTACCCTAGGTTAAGTGTCACTCTTATGTATGTTTTTCAAAATCTCCCTTTGCTGTGCCCTTATCTACACCAAGAAACAGAACAGAGCATATCAGAACAAAGATCCTGCATAGAGTTTGGGGAAACACAAGGAAACCTACAAGTATTCGCAAATATTGCTTGTGCCATATGTAAAATTGTAATTATCTCGGAAATTTATAAGCTTCAGATTTATATCTGGAATATGTCTCTCTGGACAATTTGACCTTTTTAGCGAATTGTGTTGTTGAGCTCTTTTATTGTGTTGATAACAGTTTTATGTTTTTTTATTGCCCTATCATGCTGAACATGCATCCTTTACCTTAAACGATATCTGTATTCTGTGAAAACAATGTAACTATTAACCATAGAATTCATCTGAATTTTTCTAGGTAAATAACATACTTAGATAATGTTTTAATAGGATTGTATTTAAGCAAACTACAAAAATCTTTTGCTAGCCAAGGCTTTCATCCTAAAGTATATTAAAATATCGGTCATCATGTATTGAATTAACTGGTATATAAAAAGTTTTATATTGATTTATCTACCATCTCACACCTTATCTTAGGCTCACAAAATTAGTGCCCAATCCCATTCGTTACAAACGTAACACTTTGATGGAAATTTTTTTTTCGAATATATTTATCATAATTTCCAATGTTAAATTGTTGTAATTTTTCCAAGAATTTTGTTTTAATTTTTCTCGACTTGTAGTTATGCAGTTTCGTATTCTCAAATTCGAGGATCGTTCCTCAGATTATGGATAAAACTCTTCTTGCGTCTTGAGAGTTGCGGATTTCCGGGAATTCTTAATATCTCCTCGCGTTTAAAAGCAGTGGTCTTGTCCCCAGCAGTTATCACGTTTGAGTTTGACTTGCATCTGTTCATGTTAAACTTAAGCTCTTCGAGAGTACGTAGCCTTCTTTCCTCCTTACTTTAAGAGTAACAGAAGCTTCTTCGGGAACTTTCTCCTGCTGACTGAGTGATACCTCCGGATGGGTTAGAGGTTTTGTAATGAGAGATTTGTCTTTTACTCTGAAAGCCATCCGAGATGAGTTAAGTGGTCTTCAGCAGATCTTACTTTGGCAATCATTCATTGTAAATCGTCCACTTGCCTATATGAGGTACGCGGCTAAAAGTGACTAGTTTTCGAGAATTCTTCAAATGTTTATTCGACGAGTTTAAGTTTGATGTAAGTTTACGTCTGGTTTTGTTTGTGTTAAGGTAGGGAAGATATATTTGTAGGAGTTGCTAAGTGAAAATTGAATTCGTGAAACGTATCTATTTTTAGTGCTCAGTATACAGTTGTCCATTATTGCATTGTATTTTAGTATTGCAGTATAGTGCATTATACCTCTAATTGATTTCTAGTTGCATTGGGTGAAAAATTAATACATATCTCGTATATTCACACTACCTTTTGCACTGTGATGTAGTATTATCTCTGATATTCAGGTAGTTAGCTCGCTTGAATAAAAGTTTTCTCTTTTTCAAATCGAATGCATCTAAAATGTTGATTACGTTCATGCATAGTTACTAAATATTTAGTGAAAAAAACCTCAGTTTGTAGCATACTTCATCTGTTATTCAAAATGTATTATGTCGTGACGATACGTCTCAAGATTAGATTATTATTGCACATTTATGTCTGTTTAACTGTTTCTCCTTTATTATAAATGTATCTAATTTGTCTTTTCTTTCATTACAGGTAAGTTATCAATCTACGGTGTTTCATTATTCCAAGAAACAGTGCCTGATTTGACGTCTAGACTTGTGAGTAAATAAGATTGTACTGTAATTTACATTAATTCAGGACATGCTCAAGGATTCACTGTAAAATAAATAAACAAAGTAAATATAAGAGAGTAGAATTGATAACCAAAGCGTTATCTGAGTTTAGTAAATTTTATTTATACGAGGTTTGCTACCTTTTATATAAAGCCATGGTTGCAAAATGAAAAAAATTCATTTATTTTTAGAGGCTATCAGATGGGACTTTTATTACTACCTGTGTTTAACTCTCTTAGTCCACATAATTTTCGCGTAGGCTATAGAAGATCGATATCAAAATCGATTGTGATTAACCTGATCATATTCTATGACAACAGAAGCAAGCTGACAAAGAATACATTTATTTATACAAATGCACTACAAAAATATAAATAAAAGATCCGGGTTTCTATGATCATCTTCATGGCAGTTTGCCTCTGAAGTCCCATATCTCTAGTCAGAGGAGAATATTATCTACTACTTGACTCATTTATTCAAACAATATCCGTATTGAAGTTATTAAAGTTAGATCGTCGAAGCTCACGTAAATAGTGCAGTTATGGTATACCTAAGGAAAGAGTCCTGTCTTCGGCTCATATACAATGGGCAACCCAAGTCCTGAAAAAACTCCAATCGTGAGTATTGCACTCTAATGCTTGGCTCCCCATCACTTCTTTGATCACGCACCCAACGATACCCACTCCATTCATCTTTTCATTTCCGAGCCACTATCGATAAATACATCTAATGGCGCAAAAATATCCGCGCTGCACGAGTAGTCGCTTCCAAAGACGGGGAAAATCTGCTCAAAGAGAAGGAATCTTATGAGACTCTCTCCTCCTTCCGAGTTGTCCCCTCACAAACACCGATACCCACAACTGCCATTTCGATCTTTTCTACCATTCCAAGGCCCTCTCCCCCTCCTTGGATCGCCCTCTCAGAGGCCTTCAATCTTCCGATGGGTCCTCTCCCCCACACACAAATCCCTTCTTTCTTCTTTCGATTCTTTCCTTTTGCACTCTTTCATCATCACGCCCCCCATTCTTTGTTCTTCCCCAATTCCTTTCTCGAGGGGCTGGGAAGCGTTGCAAGTAACGCAATGAGAGGACATGAGGGTGTTAAAAAATCTATTATTTACGTAACTCCTCAAAGGAAAGAATAACGCCCGCCTCCGATGAGGAAGTACGTGCATCTCTCGCATCGATTTTTCTATCAGAGGCTTTCCCATCGAAGGTATATTTTTAACATTAGAAGTTTAGGTTTAGTACCATATTCCTTCGCCTTAGATGTTACTAATGATAAAATTGTAAAGGCATGCCTGTGGAGTTGATAATACATAGCTACGATAACCTTACATCGTATAAAAATTATCTCTTTCAGGAAGTAATTGTTGTACACTAACTTTTCATTGCATTTTGATATAAATTGCAAAGAAATCTTTTACTTCACACTGTCAAACTTTGCAGTTTGACAGTGTGAAGCTTGGTAAATATTAGTTGTTAAATTCTTTCTTTTTATTATTCTTAGTAATTATTTTGTTTATCTTTTCGGCTATATGCGTACTGTATGTTCATGGGGAATGTCTCCATGTATCAGAAACTACAAACTTCTTCTATCTTATGGAACAAAGTTGTGTATTTTAGTTTTGTTTATTCTGGTTTCTAGATTTATTGAGTTTTCTTTTACTTTCTGTAATTGCGTTAATTAGGTTGGTGAGTGGATTTTAGCTTTTTTTAAAGCATTCAAATTATAATCCACAATCTAATAAGTATTAGATGTAAGAAGCTGATTTTTTTAGAAATATTACACAAATGGAGACGACATTATATTATTGTTTTTATCTTATAAATCGCGAATGTTAAAAGACAGATTATAATATTTTTCTATTGCATTGAAGAAGATAAAATACTACAGACGTTCATGTAAAGTAGAGATAAGTAGTCTGTAGGATAGCTTTTCTCTAGGTTGAGTTTAGAGATCGAGCATATTCTTTTACGTACGCACATTTTATCGTCAGGCCTAAATTTACGTGCTTTGGTATTCCATTACAACAGAGCATAAAAGTAGAGTGGTTGGCATAGTATTAAATGCATTTATATGCAACCCAAGAAAAAGAAAATGTAATGCAATGTATGATAAAATTATATTATCATGCCGATATCTTTTGTGGTTTTATAGCATTATTTTTGTTCGAATGTATGCACGGAGGATGCATTCAAAGGTATGTAATTTTAAGATATTGATAATTTTCAGTGAAATCTGGTAGAACGACATACTTATTAAGTATACCTACAAGTATGCATACATCATTCTAAGTGTACTTTTACAGTGAGTGGTAAATATAAGTCAAAGGTTGTTGTATGCCATTATTTTTCTCACCTAGCAACGAATTGATGCCATGACTAAACATCAAAAGAAATAGCGTGTTCCGTTCATAAGAGCATGGTCCTATTTCCTCCATTTGTTCTTTCTAAAATGTAGTCAGTGTGTAGGCAACAGCTTCCTCTCTTAGGTGTTCTCAAGTGAGGTTAGCACAGTTTCCTTCCATCTCCTTTCCCTTTTTCATCACATAACTCACGTCCCTTTGGAAGCCCCCTCCGAAAATCCCTCTTCTCCGCGGGGGTTACGAGGGTTTGACCCAGGGAGGGAAAATTTTCTTAGCTGTCGCTTCCGTCCGAAAATGATTCACAGCCGCGTGAACGTTCGGCGCGGAAAATTTCTCACCAGCGGTATTTGAATAGTGCAGTAGCGTACCTAAGGGTTGGATATACACGGGTCCATATATGTTTGTTTGGTATTGTCTGGTATAAGAATCCAAAGTGTAGAGAGATCGACTTTGAATTGTATCGTTTGAAACTTAAAAAAATACGTGCTTAATTTTTGTTTCTAAACCTTTTTTATATTCGCCTATATCTGTAATTTCTACTTATGAGTAAGTCTAGTTACGTCTACTTGTGGGTTAGATAGATGGACCCTTTATTGGCGAGGTTAGGCCCAGGTAGACCGTTCTTCCACCTAATCTCGTACGTCGATAATATTTAAAGTTAACTAATTTATAAAAACAAATCCAAAAAGAAAGAGTAGTGTTGAAAAAAATCCGTGGAACTGAAGGTTAACAAAGAATAAACCCACGTTGCGGGAAAACACCCACAGAAAAGAAGAGTGAAAAAACCCGCGAAAACACAGTAAATAAAAAAAATACAACATAAATATATAAACTATGAGCAGTAAGATGCAGTGTATATACAAGTGAATTATTTATACAGATAAGTTTAAAGAATACTACATGATCTAGCGGTTTGGAGCATCTTCAAAGAAAACTATGTAGTGAGATGTTCGATTTTCTTGTGGAATAGTGCGCTGGTCCATCAGCTGTTTTTTTTAGCATTTGTTTCGTGTTGTTGAGCAAACGAATTAAAAAAATGTATAGATATTTTTAGATTTAGATATATACCTCGCCAAGCCCTCTGTTTGGTATGGGGTATAGTCACTATTATCCCCATCTACTTAATGTAGTTAATCTATTTAGAATACCAGATTAACCGAATAACTAACTGAGATTTATTGAATCATACGCAAACACTTTCCATTAAGGCCATTTTAATGTCATTACCGTATTTTACCGACATTAAGACGCACCTTAATTTTTAAGCAATTAAAAAAAATTCATTACAATGAAAACCACATGAAAAATGAAAAAAAAAATAAAGTCATCAAGAGGTTGCAATTGTAAAGTCCTCCCGGAATAGATAGAAATAGGTTTCCCTCGGCATCGAATATATGGCCATTTTTAAGACGGGCAGGAATTTTAAATCAAACACTGGACATTCTTATATTTCGAGTATAAGACGCATCTGAATGTTGGAGGCAATTTTGTGATGAAAAAAGGGCGTCTTATAGTCCGAAAAATACGGTTATTATTATCTACTACGTTTATTTTTTCCTTTCCTCTTCATTTCTTGCTATCCAATGTCTTTTTATTTTACCTCTCTCCAACACATTTCCGTCTGTAACAAGTATGGCCTCTGAATGATTTTTATCAAGTCTTAAAAGTAGTACTTATGGGTAGTAAGCAAGTGAAAAGACCGAGAAGACAAATGCTAAGATGTTAGACGATATAAATGGCGGGATAACTTACCGATAAACGAAAGAAATAGTTTTGGAAAGAGAAAATGACGGTGCGTGAACCTACTGAATTATAGAGCAATCACGGATGCTTATATATCTTTGTTTAATTTAAATGTGGGTTAAAATTTCCTTTAAGCCATTCAATAATTAACGTATTGAAAACTTAAATAATGGAAACAAAACGTCATCATTGTCTAAAGGCTATGCATTGCCTCTGCATCTTCTGCCATTCTCTTAGGTTAGCAGTGCCCACATGTCTGAATATCTTCAATATATTTCTTCCTAGGTCTTCCCCTTCCTTTACTTCTCAACACTTTTCCGTCTTACATTATACCTATCATACTGTTAAGTCTCAGTGGATGACCCAAGAATTTTACTTTCCTTTTTTCCATAACATTTATTAATTGCTTCTTTTTCTTTAACACTTCAACTTTCATTTTCCTTTCCATCCAACTGATTTTAACATTCTTCTCCACATCCACATTTCTGCAAATTCCAGGCGGGCTCTCTCCATCTTCCCTCCAAAAGTCCAAAATTCGTTTCCATAGAGCAAAGTGCTCCAAAGCAAGGCTTTTGCAAATCTCTTTCTTATATCTAAATCTATATGTTTACATGTTAAAAGATTTCTTTTGCCTTGAAGAAACTAGCTTAGTAAGGGCGATTCTTCTTTTCACCTCAGGTAAGAATCTATTGTCATGAGTTAGTACTCAGCAAAAAACAGAAAGAGAAAAAGTAGAAAGTGGAGCGTGTTTTCCACGAAGTAGCGTCGAATCATATCGGTTATAGTATGAACAACTGATTTTTAATTTTCGAGGAGAAGTAGGCACGTGTATCTTTTAGTGCTTCTCAGTGGCTTATGACCGTTAAGGTTTGTATTGAACGTTTCTTCGTCATTATATGGTTTTATTGTCACCCAGAATTGGGTTGAAACACTGTGTTAGTTGGTGATTTCTGTTATTCATACCGCATGACGATGGGCACTTTGTCTTGATTTTATCTTTTCGGCGAAATCGTTTGTAGGTTTATGCCTTCCCTTATCTCCTCACTTTTAAGCCCTTTCCTCTCTTCTGTATGCTTTTCCTCATACTCTCGCACCTTAATTCCTTTCATCTCCCCTCCATCCCCCTTTCCCCTCCATCCCCCTTTCCCCTCCATCCCCCTTTCCCCTCCATCCCCCTTTCCCCTCCATCCCCCTTTCCCCTCCTGGTCCAAGAAACCCATTCTTCATGTCCCCCTCCCCTTGGTCAATTCTATCCTGGTATTCCACATCTCTAACCTCACTCCCTCCCTCTCGACAGCCTACTTTTTCTCCCTTTCCCCACTTCTTTCAAGGTTACGTCGCTCCCTCATCCGACGTGCTTAATCGTTTTTCCCTCTCTCTTCCTCACCCTCTCCTCAGCTTCTCCTTAGCCTTTTCGGTCCCCTCGCGTTTCCGTCTTGCTGCTTTTGGTTCGACGAAAGTTTCGGTTGTGCTGCGAGATTGGGAGAAATGCAGTCGCTTTGTGAAGCTTTCGCCAACTGTATTTTTCTGCATCTTACTTTCGTATTTGAAGACTCAACTATCGATACTTGGTGTATCTCGCTTTACGCAACTAGAGACTATTTGTTATTATGACGAATTTGATGCTGCGAGAAGTTCCAAGACATGGTGGCAGTGGATAAAATTTTGAAAATAATCACTACATAAAATTATATGAAGTAATGAAGAAATATAACTTTGTGAATTTTCATCGCTATTTCTTTTACTGACGACCGGTTTCACTACCGGAGTAGCATCTTCTACAGTTTACAAAGTTATACTTCTTCATTACTCCAATGGCTTTCCACATAGTAACACCTGAACATTTAGATTTCAAATTACATGAAATTCGGAAAACATTTATATCCTGTGAATTTTGATTTCATAAAAAATATTATTAGTTTCTAAGTCCTTAAATACAATTTCATCCATTAAGTCCAAAACTAGTTATTGGCAGTTATCATACATTTAGGCAAAGTATGAAGCATCTCATAATCGCCTCTTATATCTTACATCAGACTTCATGAATGAAAAATTGTTTAAGACCTTACAATCTAATTATACTTGTATGTAAAACCAAAATTTACAGGAAGGAACTTATTAATGGAAGTAAGATGATACCTAGGCTGACGTTGATAGTTTTTGAATAATAATAATATTTCATTTAACACGTACAGGAAAATCCAAAATCAAATGTGTGATATTAGATCATATACGAAAGGAAAGATGATTAATGAAAATAAGGATTTGCTAGAATTGCAAACGTTTTTGAATGCGATTTTCAATTATTTCCAAATGCGGAAGCACACGCGTTAGTATTTCCGCTTTCATTTGTGAGTAAGCAGGAATGCGAAGAAGCCTAAATGCAGTCGTCATTTCTAATCATAACTGAAACGAAAGTTAACGACTGTGACGTGACCGCGACGAATCCGAGAATCAGCACCTGTTAACATTAAACATAAACAGTTTCTCTCTCCATTTTCCATTCCAACTATGACGAATGATAAGCTTTTTTTCCGAGAAGCGAGGACTTGTTTATGTATGCATAAAAATATTTTCAAGAGTGATTCATCCTCAGTCACTCTAAGAGCCACCCGAATCCCGGAAGAATAAGAAGTTAATTATCATTTCTTTTTGCTCTTCACTCATAAGATATCGTTTACATTTACTTTTTTGTAACCATTTTCGTTCACAGTCTTAGGAACTTATATTTGTGTATGGTTTAGGTTAAAACTAGATTCCTACTATTATTTATTGATTTTTTGCATATGAAAAATTGGCCCACCGTCAACATTATAACAATATTATTTTATACAAAAAATTTCCGTACTATATAAAAAATAGAGGGGAATACAAAGACAGAAGAGTTTGGATGGCATAAGGGGTGTGGTTAACTATAAGGAAATGAAGGAGATGGCGATTAATAGGGATTATCGATTGTACATTAATCTGCCGTAAGGCAGAACATAAGAGAGATTCTGTTGGGACACCAATTAAAATAATAAAACGTACGTGGCAATTACAGAAAATATATAATAAGGCTATTACAGTATTGTGTACAGAACAGTGTATTTATCACCTATTTATTTCATTACACAATTAAATATAATTATTTCCATGCTACGTCAATACAGTATTAGTATTCAGCTGTCACATAGCTATAGCATGTAATTAAAATGATTTTCTTTATATACATAGCTTTACATTATTTAAGTTCACTTAGTTACATATAGAGCCACACTTAGGTACACTCATGGGCTTACTAGATGCCCGTTGTTATTCGAATGAGTCTATAGGGCAAGTGATTTTGCTTTTACAAATGATATATGCTCATGACAGTTGATGTTATATTAATTTTTGTTGTTGCTCAGGATGTTAAAACAGAAAAGTTTGCTTTAAAATAATTCTATAAACTAGAGTTTTCCTTAATATTAACATGTTTACATGGTGGTGATTACATTTCTATCAATGATGAGTGAATCATCAACAGTTATACATGTACATTATTGATATGTTTAGTAAAGGAAGGTTTTGTTGTCATTTTTTTGGATTTTAACATATTTTTTGTACATATAGAGCCACAAGAATACACTGCTTCAATACATTCATTGCCATTACAAACATTACGTTTCCACTTAAAAGTTAAGTTACTTTATTATCTGCCATCAATTTCCACATGTAAACTTTCTTCTGATGAGAACCAACTTCATCTGACGAATCACAGGGATTTCAGTCTTCCACAATGACTTGTTTTATTCTCCTAATAGAACCTCGGCTTGGTTAAGAGTTGCTCAGGTTGCTTTTCATGGTTGAACTGAGCCTCACCATAGTGTGACGCTCGATTATACTTCACAAGGACAAACGTCCCAAGACCGGAAAAACACTAATGATTAACTCCGTAACAGTTCCCTTTCTTTCTCTTGGTGGTCGTCATCATCTTTTCCGCTTCTGTGCAGTCGTATTTATTCCCATCCGAGCAGTAAAAAGGTGCTTTCTTTCCTGAACACTAGCGGATAAGTTCTATCCTTTTTAGAGTCTGATTTTTTTGTGTATCCCCAGTGTTTGTTTTGTGTGCAAATTTGTGCTTCGGGAAAGGATAAGAATTAGGGCTTCCCTATGATTCATTCGTGTATCCGAAAAGGTTTACGTCATCTCTACTCTCCCTCTCGAATCCCCAATCATCGTCTGTAGATGGTAATTTAACAGCAAAACTTCATTAAACTCAATTTTAAATTACTTGGCCGGACTTCGTGAAAAGACTTGATAAAGGAGCTAAGAAAAACTTGGTATCAATATCAACACGTATTTATCAAGTCGACCGGTTTTATTTACGCAGCCACAGATCATCAGGTTTTTCGTCATTACCTGATGATGGCTATTTAGCCGAAATGGTCGACTTAATGAATACCTTTGGATATAACCAAGTCTTTCTTCGCTCCTTTCCTTAAACTTTTGGGGATCAAGGGAGGATCTATTAAATTGCCAGGGAATTCGGATAATTTCCCTTTGAACTCATCTCCAATTGACTATAGAAACTCCAAGTGGATGTGATAATGCAATAGCTTTGTTATGATCTTACAAGAAATTCATAATCTGCTTTATCTCAAATTCTTCTTCATATCCTTGGCAAATTGCTGGTATATGCTATTAAATCAACAATTGGGAGTGACCGTATCTTCGCCAATAGATCGATAGTAAAAATAGTAATCTTGACAGTAGTCAAGAGGTGTGTATTATGATTGGCTTTCTTATATTCGTAAGTTTGAATGCAATTTTTATTGGAATCGGATAAAACAGACACTATAACTTTGCGTGTAGTATATGCAATGGCATTGGTGTCCTATAAATGTATTGTTTTTATGTACAATTTGTTAATATTAGTATGATATCAGGCTGATTGAGAACTCACACTCGTATGGAAATGCTGGCAAGATTTTCTGATCTTTTTTTGTACCTGATTCGTTATAAATTAGAAAGAGCAGTCGAAGAATTTAATTTATTTACTAAAAATAAAGTACATTGTTTCCTAATTTCCAATGGACTTCTACAATGTCTAGGGTATCTCCGTAGATTATGGATCATTGCATCTGCCTGGTTCTAAAATCATTTCTAAAAAATTACAGTCGCGTGTATTCTCGTCCTCTCCAGCAGATAAGCATCATTCTGTAGTATAGCATTTATACACTCGAACGAACTAACATGTTATGATTGCCTCCCCATAAATCTATATAAAGTTTTTATTTCCGTTGCTTCAATGATGATCGTGAGTATAAAGGGCCTCCTTATCAGCTTGGAAGTGTAATCTCCGATGGTTCTTCATACGAATCCGAAATTTTGATTTCCTTGTTGACTGACGTAACTCAGTTGACGGCTCCTTTTGATCTTTCATCTGCGCCATGGCGACGATACAATGCGGAAATCAGCGGAAGGACTCTTCCTTGCGAATTAAAACAAAAACATATCGTTCTATCGCTGCTGCTAACATCTTAAATTTGATACCTCTGAGTGTTCTAATTTTAAGTGGGAGTTAATACGCTAAGGTAAGGGTTTAACACTTTCCTTACCAGAGAAGGTTTTTTAGCTTCCGTTTTATTGTATTTTTATAAAGACCCTGTAATTTTTCAAGGGGTTTAGGAAATTTGCCGCCCGGACAATTACATCCCTGACTATTACGTCCCGGACTATCACGTCCCGGACATTTGCGTCCCACGGAATTTTGCAAAAAGCGATTTAATACGGAAAATGTTGGGCTTCGGTTTATTATAAAGGAGACCTATTCTTAATTATCATGTCAAACGAAATGTCATGTTTGCATGTCGTATTTAATTATGATTATCCAAAAGAACTCTATCCAACAATTATTTACTGTATATTCCCACAAAAAACGGCTTATATCATACTTGCACTCTTTAACACTTGAACTCGTTTAATTTAATTGAAATTGAAGATTTTGCTTTGCGAATTAGATTTTCTGCCTTTTTGGGCGTAATAGATTTCTCCGTTCTGGTTTCTTATAATTATATTTATAAATTTATTCTACGTAGACGTTAGTTCATAAAAAAAATTAAAAAATGTGAAGAGGAAATAATAAGGTTTGATGTTTCGTCAACTATGTATCGTAGTGTTATTTCGAATCGAATTTCAGTTTATATCGTACTATCATTTGCAATACTTACTCCCATATGGCACAGTTGGTCCAACACGACCTAAAATCGCGATCTTTCGTCATGCGTATAGCATTTGCCATTAATGATATATATGCCTCCCCACGATGACCCTCTTACCTTACCCCCGCTCTTTCCTTGCGCCACACCGGTCAATTTAATCTCTCTCTGCCATCATTCATCGTCTTTGAAACTTTTCTTTCGGCACGCTCAGGCCTAATAGCTCGCGGTGGATCTTTGTTTATGCTCGAAGATGAGTGATGATTGGTTCAGGAGATCGATGATATACAACAAGTACGTAAATGGCACTGATCGGACATCTTGGGTAGTTTTTTTAAGAAAATTTTTGTATATCACAGCAAGGAATTTCTGTCAGGTTTGGACGGAATAAGTTTCAGTTGTAACTGGAGTTGATGACTTATACGTTCGTCATGTAATCGTAAGAAATGATTTAGTAGGTACTTGCTGAAAAGGAGTGAATTAGATGTATTGATTGGACGCAGTTTTCCATTTTTCGCTGTCGTGTACCATCAAATATGGATTGATATTACTGTGTTAATGGTATCAGCGGAAATCAGACTGATGCATTTGTTGTTGAGTTTTAGCATTCTGTGGAAGTCTTATTTTTCACTCAATAATTCAATGTTTGGCTGAAATTTTACGAAGTAAAATGGGAATTAAGATATAGGACTCTAATGTACGAGATAATATCTATGCAACACCGATAATTTTGATAGATCATATTTATTCTATTTAAATTGCATGTGGTAAATTTATAAAATTAAAAATTTATTTCATCAGCTTACCCTTATAAGCATCACTTAAAATGGAATACATGTTAATTTGCCTGGCGATGTAGTAATAGCTTCACAATTAGTTTTTTAGCAGAGTTAATTGATAGCTGAAACATTACTCTATTAGTATATTTTCATCAGGATGTAACCTTTCGTGCAGAGTTCGTTTTTCGCCTCGGAGTAACCGATTTTACGTCTTTCAAAAAAAATCGCGAAGAGACTTGATTTTCGAGTTGGAATGAAGAGGTAAACCTCTTATTAATGGTCGATTGGATGTCTTTGGGAGGTACTGGGGATGGAAATTTTGCGGAATCCTTTTCCGAGAAAATTGTCCCTTTTGTTTCCTCGTTCTATCGATCGCTTTGGCGCCTCTAAGACCGAACTGTGTTTCTTTCGAATACGTCTCTTATTGCTTTAAAGACCTCGGTGATGCAAGATTTCATCCAAGAGAAGTACTGTTTTAGTTATGTTAGTTTATGAATTGATTCTTGGATAGTTTTATATGATTTTTCTCATTCAATTGTCGCGAGAAGCCCACTTATGTTATTAATTCATTATTGAATGTATCAAATCTTTTTTTTCCGGATGGATGGATATCAGAGATAATGAGAATATCATGTCATGTAAATAAAGACTAAGACATATATTTTGTTATTTTCTTCATTCGGCGTTCCCGTTCATATTTTTGATAAGCAAAAAATAAAAGTATCAAGAGTTTTCTTAGTAATAAACTTACATTTTTTAGTAAATACAAATTATAATTACATATTATATTTCGTCTTGAATAATTAAAGATAAATTATAGAATATTTTATTTCACTTTGTAATCTAGTGAAATCTACACGAACTTGAGTAAGAAGTTTTTATCTCTCCCCGAACGACCCAAATTATGAGTCGATTAAATTTCAAATAGGAATTACTCTTTCGCGTACTTAGTTGTATTGTTTCTCAAAACAGGCAGGGAAAATTACTTGTTTCTGAGCAACGGCTGAAATTTTTTTATCTCAAATCAATTTTATGCTCTCATGTTATTCTGTCATACGACTTATTATCACATGTTACATTCTGTATCTAGAATTTTTGATTTTACAACGTAGTGATAGTTAAATTCTTAATATTTAAGTATTAATACGTTAAAAATAGAGTTGCAAAGGGAGCTATGCAGTCTCATAATTAAATAGTTGTATGCATTCGGATGAAAAGGGAAACTTTGAGCATTTTCTATGAATTAATTTATAAATCCAGCAAGCATTAGCTTTCGGGTTCCCACCGCGACAATTGATGATGTTCTGACGACAAATGATGGAAGGTGAAACACCTGCCCGGAGACCTGCGTTCGAGCCCCAGCTAGGTCACTATTTTTCACTTCTTGTACCACCGTTCCTACGACTTTCCAGTAGCCCTCTTCACGTCGAACTTGATTTTACTTTGACCTGAAGAAGCCTTCTGAAACGTGGGCAAAACGTCGTCAGAACATTCACTATAATCCTGGTGGGAACCGGAAATCAACATGCATAGGTCAACCGACCGCTGGAAAAACCTACCAGCCAATATTACCAAATTCCTAAGAAAGAATGTTTACAACCTTGGTTTAGGTAAGAACCACCAACCTCCCTAGGTGCGTGCCTGATTACTACGATATGCCAAATTTTCCTAAGCGTTGTCTTCTTTGGTAGTCTCTCCTGGGCTATTGTAAGCCTTTTAGTTAGAGGTTTAAAATCTCCAAAAGCCGTTGTTATCGACGTTCCTCCTCTTACTTCCCAGTAGTCGGAGAAAACAAGAAAAGAATTCCGCACTTTTATTGTACCCAAAGTACACTCCTGGCCAAAATTAACGCAGCACCTCCCTAGCGATCCTTACGGCCGGTGCTGCGTTAATTTTGGCCAGGACTGTACATACTTTTCTTGCAATCTTCGACTACTGGGAAGTAAGACGAACGCCGACAAAGACAGCTTTTGGAGATTTTAAACCTCTTGATCAACAGCCGTGTTCCAATATCTCTTTCTTTACTGAAAGCCTTTTAATTGCTAACAGCTTCGAAGATTCCCGCAAGTCCACCATTTCTCCATAATACGATGTCGATGGTAAAGCACGTCTTCGCGGAGTTACGGACCCGACCAGGTTCTGCGAGCCCGACCGGGTTCTTGGAGCCCAACCGAAGGAGAAAGGGGTATTCGATCGGGCGGTTCTCTTGTTTGTGACAGGCGTAGAGATTTTTTTCGCAAACCGTTTGACTGTGACCGAAGTGATGGATGACCGGAGATGTGATTGCCGCTGTACTTGGCGAAAAGGCCGGCCGTATTGCTTTGATTGATGGTTCCCCGCCGAAGGTTTTGTTCCCCTTTCTTCCCTGCTCGCCTTTCCCCTTTATTATGAATACGATTCGCTTGTAACGCGCCCTTTTTTATTCCTAAGTTGTAATGTTTATTCGAAAGGGTTTCTTCGCGCATATCGCTCCTCTCGGACTATGTTTTCGTCGTTTATTTTGCCGTCGATCGATCTTCCGTCGTGTGTGTTCCGATTCGAGTCGATTCGTATTAATTCGCTTGCTTTTGATCTCGTCTTGAATTACAGATCGCATAGCGGAGGTCGATTAGCCCGTATGGTGAACTGGATTTGGCTTAAATGTCCATTAGGAGGGTTTTTTTGTCGTTGAGGAATATGTGTAGGGAGGGGTCGTGTCGAATTTTGGTAATTGTCGATTTTAAGGTCTGTTTCAAAAGATTTCATGCGGATGTGGAATTAATTCACGATGGCTTATTTCACTAGGTTTGTATAGACAACCATATTTTGATGGATGGAATACTTTTCAGTTGCCTTTTTTTCATGGATAAGGGATAGAAAAAAATTCCTTTCAGTTTCCTTTGTCTCGGTCTTGTTCATGGTTGAGATAATCTGGTAGCTCCTGATGTGATATTGTTTGCTGAATAATGTTACCCATACTATTGATAACGTTCTGGCTCACCGAGGAAAGCAAATGCGTACTACTTCATCTTACCAATTACTATTCCAAAACTTTCTGTAGCTAATTCAGGAGTCAGATTCAGGAGGATCACACCAAACTCTCGACTGAATATTGTCCTGACATATTTAGGTAATCTTCTTCCTTAAGCTATTTGGTTTTCAATAATCCGTAATATAAAACTACTTTCCTAGACATCATTAGAGTGTCTTAAAAAGATTGAAAAATGGTTGTTTTGTGATAAGCAGTTGTTATGGCAACAATATTTTTTGGGGGGACTAGTTGATTCAATTGCTGTTCAATTTTCTTCGGCTGTATATTTGATATTGATCAAGAATTTAAATTTAAAAATATAATTTATACTATAGACCGGTCTTTAACTAGAGGATAGCATTTTTAACATAACCACGTTATGCTTAAACTTAGTAGTAACTTATTATTTCACTGATTGTGTTAAAGGTTCCATTATTTTACCGGATATAAGATTATATATTTTAGAATTATGTATCGTCTGTTTGAGAATTGTGTTATTTGAATCATCCATTTGAGAAGAAATCGCACCAGATGTAGAATTCATATATTTCTATATTTTCAGGAATCTGTTCGTGAAACATTATTCGTGCGATATTTCCCACATAGTGCTTGATTTAAAACTTTATCCTCTGCATATACAGTTATCATTTTCTGCATCGATTATTTGCATATTAATGTTCTTAGAAATGATATTGATTGATATATATATATATTCATTGATATCTCATACTCAATACATCTGTGCATTAAGTGACGCTATTCATTATGAAGGTCGTTTTGTTATGGAAATTATTATTAGTACGAAAACCCTTTATTGATGATAGCCCGTGAAAATTTCCAAAGGTTTGTTGTTCTCGTCATTCAATTCAGGGTTTCTCTTGGTTACAAGGGTATGGCCAATCTTCCTTCGTCAAACGTCCTAACAAACGCCGTTAAAAAAATCCGAGTTTATATCCTCGGGCGCCATTCCACCCGCAGTTGCCATGGTGACTAAGCGCACGCCCCGACTTCCCGTGTTTTCGTTCGTGTTTTATTTATTTCCCTTTGGATGTCCACGATGCGCGCCGATATGGATTGACTTAATATTTGCTTGGACGAATGTTTGAGCATTCCGTTTGTTCTTGGCGATGGTCAGTCACGCGATAGTTACCGACCAATCCCAGCTCGCGCTTAGGATTGCGTCACGTTGGAAACTAATGTCTTTTTTGTGCAGCCGGATTGTCCGGCTACGCCCCCTCTGGGAAATTTCCTTCCCTTTATTTATTTGTTCGGCGTAACTGTGTTTTAATAATTCAGCGCGATGGCCAAAATAAGAAAAATGTGGGCTCTGTCTTGTGCTCTTTCCTGAAATCAATTTCCAGGATTCCCTGAGGTGGTGCAGCTTCAGTCTTATTATATAATGGTTCCTCTCGTTTCTGTTGGGTTTGTTTGGTAATATATTGTAAAATTTTGGTGAAATTTTAACGATTTAACAATAAGATTAAAGATAAATGGCAAATTCGCAAAAAAGACGTGCACGTAGGGGAATTATCAAAGAAGAACGGACTTGACTACTGACTCTCCAGATAGGCTGGGCAGCTTAACTACATAAGACTACTTTGACCAATGGGCACTTACGAGAACCGGGTTCGTGTCCCGATCCTCCGAAACTTATCCCTCGCCCGCACTCCCTTGGAAGTTAGGAACACTTTCTGTGAAAAAATCGATGAATACAGGTTTTAGTATTGTATTAATTTCGAATCATATCCACGAATTGATGCGGCTTGGTATGTTAGTAGTTAGAATCATAGGAGACTTAGGTTCGAGTCCCAGTCAAGTCACTGTTTATCACTTCTGTTTAAAATACTTATCTAGAGTTTTTCTTTGGAAGCGTCTTTATTTAGCGGTCAGTAAACTATTAAAATGTTTTCTACTAATCCTTTGTATATCCACTAAATATCAACATTCTAAAAATGAATTTATACATTGAAATCTCCGTAAAACTTTAAAAATAAAACATAATTAATTTTTTTTCTCTAATCTTGGAAAATACCCCGATCGTATAGAAGACTATATATTGATTAGAATGGAAGGGGTTTTACGTTTCTGAATGCAATTAAAATCTTTTCGCCTTGAAAAATTTGTTGCCTTCATCTCATCTAGATTATAATATAATATCTTTCATGGATTAATTTAGCCCCATATAGAATACATGGCGGATTATAAGCGGTTTTTAGCCTAATGAGTGTTACCTTCCTTCACCCCAACCCGATTATACCCTTTTCTGTTTTTAATCAAACGCCACATTTAGGGCAACATTTAACATTAATTTCTTCTCAATTAAATTCACCGAATCTTATCAAAAACATTTATGTACTAACTGTAATCAAACACTAAAATATTCGTCAGTTGAATATGAAAAGTGTTTTAATCGCTCAAAAATGAATGGTTGCGAAATGGTCCCGGTGAATCGTAACATTCCCTAATTTTTGCGCTACATAATTTTTCGCTCAAGTTTTGTGTTGTTTCGTAATGGTTTGCGAACAGGAACTGTTTAACTCTTACGCGCAGATGACGACGCGATAAGACTGAATCCGACCCGTCCTTTGTTACCGTTTAATGGATCGCAACGTTTTTTTTCCGTAGAACGGCCATGATTTTTATGCCCTCGTTGAGTTTTTTAGTGGGATTATTCTCCCTTTACGACCGAAATTCTGGCTTCACGAGCCCAAGACGGCACTACTCAATGTCTCTGATACATTTTACGCTCCGAACGGTTTTACTAATTGGTCGAATTTTACTCGCCTAGTGACGTAGATTACAAGTGATACATGAAAGAGTAGGAAATTATGTTATGTCTTCGTGAGAGAATGCTTAAAAATCTCGTTTGATTACAGAGTGCTTAAGCTTCTAATTTAAAGAATTTCTGAATAAGAATTTCGATTGGAATTACTCGATACTGTATATTTTTTACGGCGCCCGGTGAATTGGTCCGGGGGGAATTCACACGCGGGGAATTGATCCACCGCGCTGATGTTTTACTACCAACTCAGCCCAACCCACAACCCCCCGCTTAATTTATTTATAACATTAACCAATAATCAGGGCGTGTAGATTAACATAAGACAATAACAGTAGTACAACATCAGCGCGGGGGATCAATTCCCATCGTACGAATTCCCATCGTACGAATTCCCCGCGAACGAATTCTCCGCGTACGAATTCCCCCGGGATCAATTTACCGGTCACGTTTTGGCGCCCGGTGAAATGGTCCTACTATTCGTATTACGAATTCATACTACTTTCTTCTGTCGACAATTTAAACGAGTTTTTGATAGTTTATTTCAATATGTGTGATGTAAGCTTATACTTTTTGTGTTGAAGATCGTTCTAGGAGAAAATCTAATTTGCAGGGCTCCTATGTTTTAAGCGGAATCGATCGCAATTTTTTATTCGGTGTGCATATCTGAAGTTGGTAAAATGCTCGTGATAACGAATGGGCATTTCCTGGTTTAAATTACCATATTTAGGAAGGAATTCTTCGTAAGGTTACGCAATACATTCGGAATTTAATTTGGATTCCTCTTGAGGTTCGTTTCGGTCAGAATAATAGGTATCGTTGTACCGTAGACTTCCACGAAAGTGCCTCTTATTTAAGAACGATAAGTTTTATTTCGGAAAAAGGGACGGTTTTGTTCATTTGAGAGTATATCAGTTTGTTAATTTACAATTTTTTAAAGTTTTACCATCATCTTGTTAGATGTTTTGAACAGATTTGTAAAATATGCATCTATTTTTTCAATTTACGTCGGTAATGTCGAATAATTTATTCCCCATCAGCATATTTAGTCATTTTCTTTGGAGATTTAGCTTCAATGTATTTTAATTTAACCATCTTATTTTGCCATCAACATAAAATCGATTTCAGTTGATTTTTGCTGTGAAAGGGTCAAAGACAAAGATTATATTTTTCCTATCCAATCTTATTAGGAAAATATAGAAATAACAATGTAATTGACACGGACGAAATTTGAATATTTACGGTATTACTTGATGGAATTCTTTCATAGTAATTTAAATTGGAAACACTTCGTTGAGATATAATTTATTATAGGGTACGTTATTTCTTTATTCCTGATGATGGTAACAACCCCTTGCACACTTTTATTACAATTATACTGTGGACAACTTTATTGTAGAAATTCTATGTATTTTTCTCCATATTGAAAGAATAGCCTCACTGTAGGTCGCCTTTATGCCGTGCTTCTCAATCTAAAGAATTACAGTACGAGTTATTGCTTGGGTTGAAATTGAATACAAAAAGTGGAATTTTCTTTATAAATTTAAGTAACTTCAGAAGTATAATCCGGCTTAGTACTTTCTTGAAACTAATTTGAGCACGTCATGGAGCCCTCAACACAAGTGTTTTCGGCGAATTCTATCGTCGGAAGTTTTAATTATTCCTTAATGAATTTGCGAGATTTATTCGGACGAAGTGATCGCTATAAAAATAAATAGTGTCGAGGTAGAACTTTTTCACTCTCGTAATCCAATCAACGCTTCTCATATTCACTCATTATTTCCTTCACCGAAACCTTGTTTTCGTCTTTTTGCAACAGAAACTTAGGAGGAAGTAGCCTCTGCAACCATCCTTTCCTCGCTCTTTATTTCAAAAGAAAAAAGGTGAAAGAATTTCCATCCGATTAATCCCTCCCGACATTTGCTAATGGATATTTAAGGCGATTTTCGATAGAATACGTAGGTGGTCAGTTTTTCGTTATTAATCCGTTAATTGGTTTTGGTTGGCGATAAGCTTCCATCCAGTTCCGCCAAGTACATCTTTTCCGCTGTTTGACTGCTGCTCTCCCGGAAGGTTCTTGACACGGAAGAGGTGGGAGATCCTTGGAGGAGGAAATCAGCGAGAGAAATATAAGCTCTGCTTTAAATCTGTTGGAAAATGTGTGTACATTATGTAATAACGAGTAAATGTAGACGAGGAAAAGCAAAGAAGGAATAGTATTTAATTATACCACGTATACTGTATACTCATGTCGTAAATATATGTGCATAATTAACGATTAGTTAACTTAGATTATGTTTTAGTATTATTCAAATTACAAGCCGCAGATGTTTTAATCTTTTTGATTTTCGCACATCTTTTTATTTTGTTTATTTTCTCCTTGTGTCTTTTAACAACTTCCTATAAACTATGTTTTTGATTATTTTCAGTGTACTAGACCATTCAATCATTCATTTGTATGTATTTCTTATTGCAATCTCATTTTCTTCATTTCTTTGAGATTTATCTCCCATTGTTCAACGTTTATTTTAATTCATCTATAATTAATGTCAGTTTAGTGAAGTTGATTTATTTTATCTGATTGTTTGTAGTGCAGTTATGTTTTTTCCTTTCTTTTTGTGCAATTTTTATACTTTCACTGCCTGTCTATCATAACTCTTTTCTTTCTCCTTCATCAAAAATATAGTTTTCTATCTGTAGGTTTCACAGGTTTTTCACACTCCCTTTCTAGTGAGTGTTTTTCTGCAGTGGAATTTTTTTCCTGAGCCCTCAGCTGAGGTTTTTTCAATCCACATATTACTTTTGCAAACTATCTCTTTCTTTCTGTTTCGCATATGACGATGGGTTAGATGTAAGAAAAGACTTTCTAGTCCCAATCTCGCCCTAATAAAGGCCATTTATTATTATTATTATTATATATTTATTTACCACGATAAGTATATGCTTCATTATTTCTTTACCACGATCGGTTTCAGAGAATTTTCGCTATCATCAGATGAAGGAATGAATTTCCTCATATTTTTTATTTAGATACGAAAATCTTATGTCATTTCCGACCAACATAATTTTACATTACGTTTTACGGAATAACGCGGTGATGATAATTGTGTTGCGTTAATTCTAATAGTTAGTCAGACATGCTCAATTTAGCCCTAACGAAACTCTAATTGTTCTTGTTAAATCTTTCTTTTATACCCATTGATACTTTCCCATTGTTCGCTTGTTTCGAACTCTTCTTATGCAGCATTCTTTTTGTTTTTTGGCTACACTTAGATTCTTATTTTTTACTACTTTCGACGGTACACTACCTTTAATAGTCTAACCAACTACATTACGTTACATTCAATAGTCAAACTTATTACATTACACTACATTCAGTTTATTTATTTTCCTTCCTTCTCATTTTATTTCAAAGCGACAAATTAATATTAAAAATATGAGATTACTTTAGAGTTTTTAAACTTAAGAATTCAAGAATTTGTTCACCGATTTTGTTTTCCTCTTTATTGTATGCACACTCAAAGTTAGGCATAGTATTGGCTAGTTAGCATCGTGTTTAGACTTTATCATTATTCATCATTCTTTTACTTTTGATCTACCATGTTGACATTTAGACCTTGTTACATACTTTCTCGGGAGATTTATTCCTCTACCCTTGAATTAGCATCCCTATGTGATCCTTCGGGGGATTTTGCAGACGCATTTCGCCGTACGAGACCATTTATGCATCTTCGAGCTAAAGATCGTAGCGGGAGTACACCGGCCCTTTCCGCGGTGGGATGTGGGCATCTATGGGTTGAGGATTCGGCCGATAGGTGGTGGCACAGGCGCTCCGTGCATCACGTTTTAATCTGTGTGGGAGGGGGTGCACAAGATGGGGTGGGGAAAGGGTTGTTTGCCGTAGTGTTGAGGTGGTGGGATAAGTCATCGCTCAGTGAAGCGAGAAGAAGCGTGCGGTCGGCGATTGGATGCTGCGTATGGACTGTGGAAGGAGTGTCTCCATCGCTTGCCGATGTTGTTCGACCCTTGACTGCGTTGTGTTGTCTTTGCTCTTGTGAATTGATGCCATGAGCAAGTTAGGCCGAATGAAATAAACAAGGAAGGTTTGACCAAACGCGATTTGTCCTCCAGACTAGGTGTTGCGATGTTTTTCCGAGTTGTACATTTCATAGCTACATTAATAGAGGCGAGGACTTTTAAAAGTTGTAATTGTATTGAAGTGGTGTATCCTCAGCAGTGCTATCTATCCATATAAGAAAAATCGTAAATATTCCCAAAGAAAAACGTACTTGAAAAAAGTCTGACGAAGCCGGGAAACTATCAAAATTTTTTAAGTCCTTTTTACCTTGGGATTTTTCCTGGGTGCGCGCCCTTGTGTGCAGTATTACCCAAACTCTTTACCTTATCACGAATAAAGTCATTTTATTAAATGACAAAGGGTATAAGGCGATCTTAAAGCGTGCACCTAGGAGTATTACCGATGATAAATGTCCTACAAGTTCGGGACTCGAACCTGGATCTCCCAATTGTCGGTCGGTTGCCCTTGGATGGAATATTTTTATGGGAATTCATTCAAATTCGGTAAATATGTAGGTTAATTGATATTGATGTAAAACATGAGTTCAAAATAAGTCTCCTTAAGGAACTAAGGAAAATGCTTTAAAAAATCAGAAAGAAATTCTGGATTTTCGGTAAAGTTTAGTAAATTCAATGGAATTAGCCTTAATTTGGTGAAATTTCGTAATCAGGATCGTATTGAAATAGGTATGCGAATTTCACAAAACATTTTCTGGTCATGCAATTAAAAATTTTTTGCGGAATTTGCATAGTTATTTCGATATGATCCCGTAGGTTTAGTAAACTTTAAATGGTCGTTATACAAATGTAGGTAATAATTTTCAATAACTGCACATTGTTGTTGTTTTCGACACATTCTAAATCACCCACCGATTTTTCCTTAGGTAAAATCCATATTTTTGATGTGAAATGAACCATCCATTATACCCCTATGAAATACTCTTTATTTTTTCCCTTGACACTCTTTAGACTTGTTTATTTAATTTAATGTATTTATATACATTTATTTATAGATGTGACTCATGAAAAATGTTAGTGCAAGATTAGGAGAGTATCGAGGAATATTGAGAGTTAGAGATATTCCTAGTATGCTAATCCTGAAAGATAACAGCGTAATTGGTATATCTATATATTGATATATGTATATTGATGATGAAATTATAACTATTTATCATTGAGTATCTCATTCAGAAAATGTTCTACGGACAGATCATATATTTACAAAGTTAAAAATTCTAACGTATACATAATTACTATAGCATTAAAAAGCAGATGATGCAATTAGAATAATCATTTGCTGTAGTGTGGTTTTACCCTCACATAAAAATATTTGTACTCAAAGAAAACGCGCAACCCTTGCGATTCTTTATTTTCCGAATCCAACGTCTATGTTTGCGTCAGCGTCGGTCGTCAACCCTTCGAGTCGGAAACACATCGGGAACTCTCGAAAACATTTTTCGGGACGGGAAAACGGTTGTCGGGACAATGGGATTCCCCACCGGGATATTCCAAATCCCTTCCTGTGAAGCGATCACCCAACGGCGCCCCCCTCGACGCCCGCGGCCGTTTATTAAACTAGCAACAAATGCTGATGGAGTGACGTTGAGAAGTTTAAGCCTCGAAGTAAGGGCGACCGCGCTATCTGGAGTGATGTATGGAACGCACCAACTGCGTTATTAATCACATTGCTCCACCGCTCCTGTTTTTAGCCAAGCAGATAAGTGGCGGATGCTATTTTTCGATGAAAGGCCTCGCTTGCGTGAAACTGTTTTAGAATAAAACCGTCTTTGTATACTTTGTGACAATATCCTAAAGACATCATCTATAGCCGAATAGTAAGTGTTTTAAGTATTGGTTTCTAAGATAGACTAAACATCGCAAAATAAATTCGATCGTAGATTCTTTAACTTGGTGTAACTCCATGCTGAGAAGCGTGATGAAAATACCATGACAACAAATTTGCAGTAAGTCCCGAAGAAAAGATTTATTGCGATCGGTTTTAAACAGTTTTCATCATCAGGTACAAGTACAGACCAAGCCATCCCTTATGTACTGAATATGGGCAGCCAATTTGGTTTCTCTTCTTTTTTATTCTATGAACAGTGTTATCAATTGGATCGTTGTGTTGCACGTATGCCCATATTTTTTTTCGATTGCATTTTTGCTCATCTAGGAAACTACTGGAATTTACCTTGCTCACTGTCTTCTCAAATTAAGATCATTCCCTTTCATGGGCTTTTGGTAAAATAACATTGTTTATCTATGAAGACATGTTACTTGCATCTAAACTTATTGATGGGTAGCATAATACGAATAAAGCAGCAAAAATCTAGAAATCCCTTCCCCCAACCTAACCCATCCCCGGGGCAACGTTGCCGTGTGTCAACGGGTCATTTCTAGCAAAATCACGAAAAATCTTAATTTTCATCGTAGAATGTCGATCAAAAGACGCTTGTATATCTCTTTGGACCAGTGAGACGACGAAGATAATAAATTGTTGCTCATCTGAATTGTTTATAACTTTTTAAATCGTATTCCACGCGGTCATTTTTTTATGGTCCCCCCTGATGTGAAGGTCGGGCGCTCAGTACTTGCGAAGGCGAGCTAAGGGTCCGGATTAGCACGAAGACCCTCCAAATTTCTACCTGAAAAAAAGTAACAGTGAAACCCTCAGATATCTACCATTAACCGGCATAAGAAGTGTGTAAATAAAGTAATGAGACTGAATTTCCGTATTTTTTCCATTCGATACGATTACACATTCTCTCCTTCAAAGTAAATTCTTTGTGAGTTCACACTGCGATTGATTCAGTTTATGTCAGTGCTGGAACTCGTATTATGAAATTGTCTTCAACTGGTCCTTTACATACAAACCCATTTACGGCGATAGGTACTTCAATGTCCAGAGGAGGATCTGAAGCATTCCAGAGAAAGAGCGATCAAAGACAATTCACAAATACAATCACCTTATTTGAGTAAGATATAGAGTAAACTTTATCTTACAAATCTTACTTATTTACATTTACTTAAATTATACTTATATTACTCCGTCATCGAACTACATTTGGTTAAAATAAGGTTATTCGATCGAATACCGGGTGAAAGAATGGAAATATTCCTCTCAAGTCTATCAGTAGGTAACAAGAAAAAATATTGTACAAGGAAATGGAAATAAAATCACAGAATTACTCGCAAACAGCAGGTTGATTCCTACAGATTTGGCTAGCACGTGTGTGTAATGCCTATACTCAGATTGTCATTTTTTTCAATTAACTATTGCAACGAAACTAAGGCCCATTTACACGAAAGCCAATAAATTTTTAATTACTCCACTACATGCATTACCGCAACATTTTTTATCAAAAACTCCACACAAAAGTGAGAGTCAACTCTTGTTGCATAGGCTCAGATCTTCTCTCGTGCTGAATATTTAATAATATTACCTAACCTCGACATTCTTTGGGCAACTTTGGTCTTTCAAAACCACTCTTACAATTAACCGTTGAAAATCGCTGCATGAACTGCCATGTCCTAGCCGGGATTCAAACCCGAGACCTCAGCTTTGCTGATACACTAACCCCTACATCTGTGAGGCTGACAATAAATTTACAGAGAGCCATTTAAAGCACGTAAATGCTTATGCTTTGTTCGTGAAATGTATTTGCTCCAAGCTAAACCTTCAATTCAGGAATGGACAGTATCCAATGAAGAGAATGAAGAGAGAAGAGAGAACCTACCTTAGAGAGATTTTTTTCTAGTTTACAACCGCGTCGATGCTATTAAATTAAATAAAGTGTTTCGACGCCGTTTTCAACTAAAATATATCTCGCAAATCTTTAATCAATGGATCACGAATTTAATTGTCTTCCTTTATATACTAGGCCTGAAAAACCACTTCTGTTCGTATATTTGCGATTTAATCCCAAAAACTCTGTAGAAAACATTCTCTCGAAGGTGTGTTCCTTGCTGTGTTAGCGTTGTGATTATCGATGGCAATTCAGCCTCGAAAGAGCCTCGGATATCCTCATTATGACCGAACCGAAATTGAAAAGTCTTTCTCGAACTTCTTTGACTGCATCATTTTCATTAGAGAGATTGGAGGGATATCCTCAACCACGGAGGGCGACCCTCAAGACGTTCGGTCCTCGAATAAGAAGTCGAGGACCATTCGGGAAGAAAGCGCCCCACGTAAACAAAGAAGACGTCTGGAAAAAACGGAAAAATTGAATTAATTCCGATCTCGCGTCTGTCTCTCGCGTAGACGCCCTTTTGTCCCGTGGGTCCCGATCTTTCGTCCCGCGATCATCGTCGTCATTCACCCTTTGGAATTCCATCCTCGCTCCTCTCCCCAAACACTTTCCTTTTGTGGGCCTTTTTCAGAGGCGCGTAAACTCCCAATTAAAACTTCACGCATCCCCGGCCCGCATACGCCACTCTCTCCCCCTTTTGTCTCCTTATTTTCATTCCATTTGCACCGTCAGACATCTTTTTCGTACGGCGGACACCCCTTAAGCGCCCCCCCGCCCCGGGGTCATTCCATTACGGGGAACATTCTTAGCCCCACGTCGCCATGGTGACGCTGATGCGTACGACGCTCTCTTTTGGGACGCTTGTCGCCCGTCTTCCTTATTATATTTCGTCTCTGTTTAATCATGCGCTTATCTGTCGGGCCCCGAAGGTAACGTCCCTCATTCCCTCGGGGTGTCGTCGTATTTCCGTCATTTATTATGTCAGTTCGTTCTCTCTGTGAAACTAGTGCAGGTGAGACTAGCGGTGGTGCGAAACCGGGACAAGTAAGATATTGTCGCCGAAATGTCCATGACTCAACCTAACAAAATAAAGGTGGGCACCAACCATTTATCTATTCATTCGTGAACTACAAGTTGGCACCAAGGCAGGTGGTACTAATTCCTGTTTGGGGAGGAAAAAATAAAAACCCTGCCTGGTATTCGCCCTATTCGGAAGGAACCCCCCCCCCAAGTCTCCCTATGACAGAACGTCTTACATATTACTAGGAAATTATAAACATATTTCAAAATTCGCTACACTCACTCAGTATTTCAAAATTACAGTATTTAAAAAATACAACAATGTTACAATAGGTATTTAAAAATCACAACAATATTTCAACTAAATCACGAAACCCTTTTAATTTTATCGATAAATACATTATTATAAGGGGGAAAAGGTTCTAAAACTTCTCCAGGTAAATTTTTCCATTCTACTATTCCCCGATTAAGATTCGATTACTCATATCTGTTCCTTGTTTAAGAGCAACGACTTCATGATTGCGGTCGGTTTATTCAGTAAGATAGGGGAATTAAATATCAATAACATATTTTTGTCGTAGTGTCGGCGAAATGTCCGGAACACAAGCGTATATTTCTCATTTAGGGTGATAATGGTATTAAAATATTTATATACACCATGTCTGCCATAGTATCGGCATTTTATTCGTCGCAGAGACCGATTTGAACCTCGTGCATCATTCTGTAAAAGCCAAGGAGTTATTTTTTACCCTGATATTACGTTTATCCCTGACGAATTCTACGAAGAGTAGAAGAAACATTGTTTTTAATAACATCTACTTGGATTTTGACCCTGCTAATCTTCATCGATTGAAGTGATTGAATTTGATTGGATTGAAGTGAAAGCCTGAAACAAATCACTTGCATTACAATTTTTATATGCATGTATAAGGGGCATGAGTGTTACCTTTCGGTAGTTTTATGTACACTCTAAAATCCCTAAAAAGAGCCATCTCCTTCATTTCCCTATAGTCAACCCCACAGCTCATGCCGTCCAACATCTTTTGTCTCTGTCTTCCCCTCTGTTTTTTTCCCATCTTTTTTTGACCCACCCATTTTTTCTGCCGTTGCTTAACACTTCAATTGAAGGCCTCTTCTCCCCAACTATCTCCAGCACCTCCGTGTTTGTTTTCCTATCTACCCGTTACTTTTTCGATAATGCTCCAAATAAAGTTCAGTAGTCTTCTTACAAATTGATACCTCCTTTAATTACTTCTTTAATGTTTAATTAGCAACTAAAATCGTTTCCCTTCGCGGAATGTCGATGTTTAACTATCCGAGGGTAGGAATAATGCCAGTAGTGAGGACCTAATGGTTTTATCCGCGACCAATGTCTACGTTCCTGATGAGGAACGGTTTCCCACCCTTGATCTATGATCGTCCATGATATATATTTCTTCGCCATAAGCCAAATGGAAGAATACTCCAATCATATTTACAGAAACGTCTTTTCCTCAATGTTTTGTTAACTCGGGGGCACTTCCTCCTCCTTGTGTGTTCCTGTAACGTAATAACCCCATCGGGGACAAGCGTTAATTTCATCTCGAGATTGATTCAAAGACACGAGATATTTAGCTCTCTCTCTGTGGCGTATTTTCTCTGGGAATCCTCTTCCGGCAACGTTTTCCTTTGTACGCATGCTTCTCATCCATCTTCCTCTTTCACCCAATCGAAACATTCCAAGAGGGCTTAATCCTCTTTATCTCCCTCTGTTAATCTTAGGATTCCCTGTAAACCTCTCTTCCGATCCCAGTCCTCGTTCTTCCCCCAAAGTGGGACTCACTTTTCGGAGAGTTCTTTCTTTTTTTCGGAGTGATATCGTAGGCCTACTTGCACCTGCTTCTTCTCTCTTGCTATTCTCTCTGAGTGAAGGATTTTCTCCGTAATATTGCAGTAATGGTTGATCAAAGTGTAGTCTTTACGAAACGGAAAAGTACGAAGATGTAGTGTTTGCGACACCATCTCTGCTTAAATTGCTCGACAATAACCAGATTCTCATTTTTTTCATAGTATACCTTTAATTGAATTATTGTATTATGTTTGATGATGGGCTGGATGGAAGATCAGACTGTCTCAATCTCCCACAAGTGAAGGCGATTTATTATTATTATTAAATATCCACTAAAATTAAATCGTTTTTCATAGTTAATACAGAACTATAGTCTCCATCTTTATACACGAATTTTGAATCCATAGGTTGCTTGGATTTCATTTAAGTCGCCAAGTTGTGCAATTTTTTGCACAAGAACATATTAATATGTACTACTGTTTTATTTCCGAATTTATACATTTTAAAATAATTCAATTTTTTTTTGTTCTCGCCTCTTTATGTTTCAGCCTTTCTCATTCGTTTATATGAGATTTGTTTCCTCGATTTCCTGCTATTCTTTCCGAGCGAGAGATTTTCTATGTACAGTCCTGGCCAAAATTAATGCAGCACCGGCCGTAAGGATCGCTAGGGAGGTGCTGTGTTAATTTTGGCCAGGAGTGTACCATAATTTTGCGGAAATAGTTGATAAAAGTCTTGACTTTTAAGTACGATAATGTCGTGTTTGCAACGCCACCTCTGCTTAAATTGATTAACGATAATTTGATTGTCTTCATAATCATTAAGAAAGTAAAACTCACTTAGCGTAGTCCATATTTTTTGAAAAAATTTCCATAAGAACAACCCAGGTTTTGTTACCGTGTTATATCTATAGGTGAAACACATTTATACACGGTAACGTAAGCTGCGTTGTTCTTATTAAAAAAATCGTTTTGTGAGCTAATTAGTATCTCTATCTTTATACATGAGTATTAAATTCAAATATGTTCCTTTTGCATAGATGAGCTTTCCCATGGTGGTATATGTTTTCTTCTTTTTGTGGCATATGTTTTGTGGGTTCAAAGATTTTTGCGGTGGGATTTTACATAATATATTTTGGAATAACATCAATCATTTCTGGCCCTGCTTTGTTGAAAGCCATAATGAAATAAAAAATAATTTGTAATTTCCGCACAAATATATATAATAATATTTTGTTGCGCTATATCTGAGCTAATCCTCACCTTCTTCGGTTTCGGCAACATAACTCATGAATTAATGTGTAGAATGTTAGTAAGGAAAAGAACACTTTGTCTTAGTTCCATATTAAATTTATTGTGCGACCGGTTTCGACTAAGGTCTAGTTATCTTTTGGCCAGAAGATGACTAGACCTTAGTCGAAACCGGTCGCACAATAAATTATCCTGTGGAACTAAGACAAACTGTTATTTTCCTTACTAACGTTATGGAGTTCCACAAAGTGACAGCTTCGTCAATTGATTTTATAATGAGTAGAATATGGATTTCTAACTGGTGACGATAATGTTAGATAGTAAAATCGTAAGAATGAACCTAATTAGTTATGTTAAATATCTGCCAACCGTTCGTTGATAACCTCTCCGTCATTTATTTCATTGGTGGAATTTATCAATTCCTCTCCCGATCCGCAATCGATTTCCTTTTCCATATTTGTGAGCTCCATGTAACTAATTAGCCAAATGTCAAAACTAATTTTGATCGTAATTTAGTATATGTCGGGGATAGACTGGTATCTGCGACTACTTTGCTGTTAAAATTGATTTTTTGGTGGAAATTAATAACTAATTATACATTCTACTATTTGTAGTATTAAAATAAAAGGCAAAAAACACTCTTCTCAGAGTGTTTTTGCCCTTTATTTTACTGTTGTAGCCATCAGTGACCTTTACCCAATTTTATTTATAGTATATTTAGAAAGACGATCATATTCGATGATTGGCTCATCAGTATTGGGTCATGCCACTTTTTCAATTCTTTCAAAGATCAAATGGAACAGAAGAGCGACTTTTATTTGTAATGTAGACATTTTCGGGTCTGGAAAAATTCGCCTAACATGCATGAGTATTTGACCCTTCGGTTGACTCAAGTGCCTCTGTATTTTTAACCAAACTTCTTTTCTTTCGTTTCTTGGTTACTTAACCAACCCTCTATGCCATGTAACATATTTTGCATTTGTCCTCCACTCAGTTTTATCCTTGTTATCTACCCCATTTGCTTTCTTTAACATTCCATCTCCTCTTGATGTTTGACCCACCCTTTTCCGTATGTTGACACTTAATTATATCAGTTAAAACCGCCTCTTCCCCTACTATTTCAAGCACCTTCGTGTTTGTTTTCCCATCAGCCCAATTTTCTTTATACACCCATATTTAAAAAACTCCCAAGTATTTTACCAATCTTTTCGTGATTAATAGATGATAAAGAAGAGAA
Source organism: Sympetrum striolatum (assembly GCA_947579665.1). NCBI lineage: Eukaryota > Metazoa > Arthropoda > Insecta > Odonata > Libellulidae > Sympetrum > Sympetrum striolatum. The sequence goes on from OX388348.1 coordinate 69,855,036, forward strand.
TCGATGAACTTTTTACCACAGTATAGTGCTCATTAAATGTAAATAATAGGTAATACACTTTCAGTCGTTGAAACTAGTCCTGTATATTTCATTATTTGTTTTTAATAAAAACTATAATGTGGAAGAAATACAACGATTCTCTTCTCAATTATGACGTATTTCCGCAAGACTATACATTTTTTCTGATTATTTTATCGAGACCTCTAGCCAAGGCATCAAAAATGTTCATAGAAGTATCGACGATATCTTTAATTCATTTCCTCCATTAGTAGCAATGGGTGATAAGCATTATCGCTTAAATGTCCTCTTCGAAAATTTTAAGTTACTTTAGTTTTTATTAATTTATTTACTATACAAAACCGCCGCAGTTAGTCACAAGGACTGGTGGCGACGTTAATTTGCATAGAAATCAATTAAAAAATGAAAAATATTACTATGCACACATACAATAAACGCAACTAAATATAAAATATAAAAAGTAATAAAAAATACTAAAGTATAAATATGCAATACGTATGAATTATATATTTAAAAATGCCGATGTGAATCAGCTAAGTCCATGTGAATTTTAAATAACCTTAATCAACATATGCGATACTTGTCTTGTACTTATCATGCGAGATTTTTCAGGGTTCCCGATACGCCTTCCCGGCTACCGTAGCGACCTCGGGGCCCGCAAAGTCCTCCAGTTTTTGTCGCTTAAATTTCCTCTACAGAAATATTTGGTTACGTAATTCTTAGCAGCAATGGATGATAAATGTTCGGCCGTCTAAATGTCTTCTTATTCGGAAATTTTAGGTTGACGTTCCGAAAAACCCCAAAGATCAAATCCAATTCCCGTTCTCAGAGGGTCATTCAACTCATTTCCTTCACGTTCGTCATCCCCAACATCATCCAATTTCTTCCGCCGAAGAAACTGGGATTTCGTACCCCAATTCGGTTTCTACGGCGACAGTTTATTCACCAGAATAAAATCACGCTCTCGCGTTTCATTTCCTACCCGCCTTCTGTCCCCCCTCTAAGCCCTCTGTTTTTCGACTCCCATGCTTCACTGTATCTATCCCCCACCCCCTCCTGTCTCAATCGATTAATCAAATAGTCGGATCCGACTTGGCATTCCCCTCCCTCCTCCGTCTCCCTTTAATCTATCCCTTTCCCACGTCTTATACTCGGTTCAGACGTTTTATGTATATGCACATTGCGTGCGCAGGGAATGATTTTTCGATGAGTCGAGAGGAAGGGGAGTTTCCTTTAATGTGGTTTCAAAGGGAAATAGTCATCGGGAATTTTTGGATGGATCGAAAAGTTAATCGGTTTATTTGCGATCCCTATCCGTCGCTGTTGGAATGTATCGGGAGTTATTAAAATTATTTTTTGGTTCACGAGGTTTCACATGAGGTTCTCTCCCCGTTCGTTCGTGTTTGGTAGCGCTGGAAGATGCACATGCTCCTTGTACAAGCATAAACATCTTTTTTAAACAACATATGCTATGATACTTATATAATTTACGGCAGGGCTTATAACTGGATCAGGCTCCCGGATAGTCATGTGGACATCGCGTTTGCCTTTGGTGAAAGCGGTCCCGGGTTCGATTCCCGGTGGGAGCCAGTGTGCGAAATGACATAAGCCGTCGAAGCACTTTTAACAATACTACCACTACTATAACTGGATCCAAACTTAAAACCAGAATGAGGCACTTGGTAATTTTCCTCAGGATATTTTATTTTGCTACCGGCTTCGTAAGAGGGCTTACATCTTCAGACAAAGAATATAACATTTCCGCAGCATATAAGGGAAGAGTGAGGAAGGGAAGGATTGGGTACATCAAGGAATAAGCAAGATAATAAGAAAGCCAGATATTTCCCTGATGCACCCACTCCTTCCCCTTCCTTTCTCTTCCAACCTATACATGCCGCGGAAATGTTTTATTCTTTGCTTGGAGATGGAAGTCCTCTTACGAAACCGTTAGCAAAATAAAATATCTTGTGGAAAATGATAAGTGTCTCATTTGGCAATGGCTTTCCACGAAGCCACTCCTTCAAATATCGATCTTCAAAGTGAAAACCATAACAGTAAACACAAATAAAAATGCAGAAAAATTCTTGAAGCCGGAAATCGTAGTTTATTCTGTTCAGATTTTTGCTTCCAATTTTAGTTGAGTAGCATAATGCTGACTCGAGTTACAGCGAGGAATATTTTTATTTAATAAAAGTTTTTAGAAATCTGATTAATGCTTGAGTCATAACATACATAATTAAATACAACGAATCCTTGCTTTGATAACACTACAAATATTTTTGATCATTACAAAAATTTAACTAGTAATTTATTTATTCGTTTAAGTATATAATAATAATATTAGCATCTTAATGTTAATAAATGTTTTTTTAGGTAATGACAATAATAATACGTCGTTATTTGGATGATTAATAATTTTTTAGTTTCGGTTTTGGGATAAATTATTTAAATATTAAAGAATATTTTGCGCATAATTATGTTTAAGCGTACATAAATTATGTACGCTTAAACATAACATAATAATGTAAGTACATAAGTTATGTTTACGCGTACGAAAGACGATGTTGAAAAGAAAATGTTTAAGCGTACGAAAGTTTATTAAATGAAATCGTAGATTATTTCTTTCACAGGTTCTACCCGTAATATTTTTTATCCTATAATTTAAAGAAATGTAAGAAAAATTAAGATGTGCATTGTAAAACCCTTTTGAACGTGCGCACTATAATATTGGTGGAGAAAAATCGGTTTTTTGGTTCTAACTGAGCGAGAAAATCATCATCGAAGCCGAACGTTTGACGTTTTTAGTTTATCGGAGTGAAAACCTTAACGAAAAGAATTGCAGCTTAAAGCCCATTTTTCGTAGAGAACCAGTTTTACAACAGATTTCCCTATGAATCAACCTTGCACCTTTGTATCAGTCGTACTAGAACCTGTATCATAGTTTCATTACGATATCTAGTATTTCCAAATAGGTAGGAGCAACTTGGACCCTCGAAATATTATATGTGAATATGATATACCTGAGTTGGATCTTTGATCTTCGGCTTTATCCTTTCAAAAATATTTCCTGGAAAAGCTCCAGAGATTTTTTCATTCCAACGAATATCTTGGAAGTTATTCTATTTTGTAGTTTTAGGACGGCTACGCAGCATTATGGGTTCTATATACCTTACAATGGAATTCTCAAATTGTCGTGTTGCGTCGAGTAACGTTTATATTTGTGTGAGATTTTGTGAACCCCTTAGGTTTTCATTATCATCACCTGGCAAAATCTCCGTTGAATATGTGTACTATGTATTTGTCAAAAGGCTTCTGAATTTTTATTTGTGGACCAACTCAGCCTTACTTCAGTTATAATGTTGGGATTTTTTTATCATCAGTAAATATGCTCTTGCGAGAACTTGACAAAACATACCGACCTAGGATTTCCCAGGAGCCTTTATTAAAATTTACAGAGGACTTGATTTCGCAGTGTTTTTTTATTAAAACGCTTGAAAAAAAATGAATTTTCTGGATTGAAATTTTCTCCTATTAAATAATGTCAGCTAAGCTGGTAAAAATTTCTTATACCCATCTTTATTCGAATGTCCAGAGTTCTATTTGCCTTTAAACTCATTCATTTGATTTTTTCCCGTAGTGTGTTTTGTAGGTTTTATTTACGTAATTATTTCTCTCCTGCTGTATTATACTGCTGGCATCTATAAACAAGCTCACAGAAAATTGTCTGCTACGTGATGATGGCGACTAAATCGGCGATCACGTATTAAGATTTCGGAAAAATATTATGATAAAATATGTGTATGCGCTGTAGCACATTTTATCGTATAACATATTTGTTTGGAGTATTCTTATTTCCCTCGCATATCGCCAATCCCCTCCTTCGCTCATAGTCCTTGCACTCACAAATCCACCGTATCGCCTCTGGATTCGGCGATAGTTCACCTCAGATAGCACACACGTCCGATTGGAACTGGGCGAAGAGGCTCTCGTAAATAAAGACCATTTCGGGAAACATTTTTACTTTTCTCGCTATTGTGACTGAGGTTGCGACGGTTTTTCATATTCATCTGTACCTCATCCCTCGTTCTTAATCCCTCATTCTTCATTCCTCACCCATCGTCCCTCATTCCTCACCCTTTGCTCCTCATTCCTCACCCATAGTCCCTCATTCCTCACCCATAGTCCCTCATTCCTCACCCCTCGTCCCTCATTCCTCACCCTTCGTCCCTCATACCTCACTCGCTCCTCCGATTCGATTCGTAGCGATTCTCTTTGACTGTGGACGCTTCGTCCGTCCGCCCAAGGGGTCTATGCATCGCAAACACGCGGCTCTCCTTTGCATCTCGTCTTCTTTCTGGGAGTATGAGTTCTTTTTCCCGTACTCTTCTCTTTTCCATTCCGTCCGATTTGCGAGTTTCGGCTCGATATCCGATTTTTGCCAAGGACGGACGATTCCGATTTCTTCCCTCGATTAATAAATATCGTGCGCTCCGACGGAATTGTATCTGGTGGGATTTCCCGTACTGTATCGGGTGATTTAAAGGTTGGATTAGTTTATATCTCTGGTTTATTCTATTGAATTTTTGAGAATGGTAGCGTACATCTGATAATAGTTTGACAGTATTAGTTTAAGAATTAATCGATTACCGACCTCGGTGCATGGCTTTCATGCTATCCTGCGAAGGTCTCGGTTTGAGTCTCGTTTAGTTGGATATTTCTTGGTCTTACGTTTTTTGTTACTATCAACACCTTTGGTATAATTGTCTACTAAATTTACATTTGTGAGAATACCGTAAATGAGTAATGGAAGCGATTTGAAAGCTTTTACAGCAGTATAAATATGTATACTTCTGTAAAACATGTAGAATCCTGTGAATTATAAACATAATGTTGAAATAAAACCAGTTTCAATGTACATTTTAGTGTCAACCAGTAATCAGATTTAAAGTACAACGACTTTTGAAATAAGTTCTCTTAGCATAAAATAATTTATCCAGTGTTGGTAGATACTTATCTTAGTAAATGTATCTTCACACTGTAACATCAGTAGATGATAATATTATAACTCTATAATATGAAACTGATATTAAATATTTTGAATACATGTACTTTGAAGTAACTATTAATTTTATTATTTGCTTGTGAATTTGTTTTCAGTATAAATTGCCTAATTAATGGAACGTTTAAAAGTGTATTATCAAAGAAAATGCAGGTTGGTGATATTTGCGTACATTTTTCGCATTTGACGGTGATTTGTTGCAATACGTCAATGCCAATAATAGTAATTTATACACAATATCTTTCAGTTTTTTACGGTGTAGTAAGTAGACGGTTAAACAAGTAGGCAGTAGTTTCAAAATTTGCTGCAAAGGGTTTTTTACTGTAATTTTAAGCGAAGAAACGCTCGGAAAGTTTGAACGAGAGTGCTGAAAGTTTTTGGAATGTATTAAGATGGAGAATAAGAAGTTTGTTTGGTGAAGATGTGAAAAATGGTGGAGGAGCTCGGAAAGGACCAAGTGGAAGATGAATCATAGAAAGACGTTCTTTCTTCGGTTGCCATTGGCAACCGGGAGACTCAGCTCGGAATATGGGAAAAGTAGCGATTGCGACAAATAACTTTATTGAGCAAGATGTGATAATCGGAGGTAGGTTTTTGGGTCGATATTGAGAAAGTTAATCCATTTTCATGAATGTGCGCAGATGTCTTGTGTAGCGATAGCTTGGAAAAACGGTAGAAAAGTATTACATGAATGAGATCGGGAAGTAATTGAAAGCATAGGGGAATTCACTTTATACAGATAACGTATACGAGATAAGGCTGCTATACATGTAATTGTGAGAGTTTAAATGGCGAATAAAATAAAACCACTTTACAAGAGAAACTGGTAAAATTATATTTCTTTTGAAAAGGAATTTATTTTATTCACCATTTAATCATGAATCCCGCAAAGTCACTCGCCAATCCGTTGAGTTTATTGTGAGAGTTTGAATTTGTTACTTAATGAAACGGATTTTTAAAATTTTTAGTAGTATTATTTTATTTTCAGACCTATTATTTTATCTCATTTTACGTATTTTAGATTTCCATCTTGAAAGCCATTTTTCTATAGGTTTTTCTCCTCCATAGATGTAGTATCATTTTGAGGAGAACTCATCATTATAATAGTGACATTCACTAATTAACTATTTCCTATTTTGAGGCAGTTTCATGATAAAAATACAGCACTGCCTACTCTGACAAAAAATGTTTTCAATTCAGTTCTGCCATTTTAGAGAAGTTAATTTCAGTAATGCTATTTAAATGGAAACTTTTTAGGAGTATTATTTCAGTTTGACTGTTTATCGTTTCTTATTTCTAGGAGGTGTTTTGGATTTTCTTCTAAGACCCATCTTAATTTTTTACTCCTTCATGGTCAGATGTAGAATTTTTGCGGAGATATTTTATCATTTCCGTTGTAACATTATATAACTATTTCTTTCGATTTTGTTAGCTAGACTTCGTATTTAATAATAGTGTATATTTGTCTCGTTGTTCAATAGAATGTATGAGATGTAGTTAAGTTTCATATTCTTTCATTTATTGAAAAGTAATTCATGCACCATTGTTCTTCTCCTCTGATTTATTATACTTCTGCTCTGTTTTCTGTGTATTGATCCCACCTGGAAGAGGGAGAACATGACGAATATATGTGTGTGAGTAGGGAAATTACATATGAATATGGTGGGAAAGTCTCCACCCGGTTTTGTTCATGGCAGCGGGATTTACGTTCGGTGCGAGAGGACTTTTATTTGACACGAACAGAAACGTGTTATACGTCTTCCCTCAAAATCGTTTCGCACGGAAGAAATGGGAATTTTTATAGTTTTCGTTTTTCGGTGTCTTTTTACCGTCTTGCTGGTAGGAAAATATTCCTTCACCTTGAGCGGTTTTCTCGATGTGTAATTTATCCCCAAATTAATTGTCTTGGCTTGTCATTTTGGCTTTTTGTCAGTCCTAAATTGTTTTTGTAAAGATGAAGTTAGTATACCCTTGAATTTGGTAGCAGCATTACCATTAGCCCTGTCACTTTCAATGATGAGTATGATATTAAACCCAATAATTATACTGTAAGTAAGTGATGTATGGTTGTTCCAGCGATAATGGTTAATAGAGGAATAGAAAGGATTTAAAAGTGACCTCGAAATCGCATTTAAAAATGTTATAGTATTCTTTGATGTGATGAATGTTGTTGTACATCTCAATTTTCAAATGTTATAAAAATGATAATAGTGGTAAGGCTTAATGTCAGGGCGTTATTGAGACTTGCAATCTGCGGACATCTTATCATGTCTATAAAGATTAAGAGAAGTGCTTTTAGGAATCGCACATAGAAACAGCAAAAATAGAGAGATATTTTGTGAATGATAAAATATTGACGAGTAAATAGTATCATTGAGAATAATTATGTATGTGAATATTATAAATAATTTATTCCATAATTAAATTATAATGCATATATATTACGGCTGTGAAAAGAGTACGGTTACATTGTCAATTATGTATCAGTGGAGAAATTGAATGATGCCATAATTGGAAAGGAAATCTCCATTGAAGTCCTGTTTGTAGCTCGACCATGTTTTGTTAAAAGTAAGGTGTTTCAGATAGTTATGATTTTATCCTGCGGTAATATAGACGATTTTTTGCAAACGTATTTCCTTGAAGGGCCCTCGATGTGGTCTTAGCTCTTCGTATCTCCGATTGTCTCCCGTCTTTTGCACATATACTTCTGTGTGTGGTATTCATTATGACAGCTAATATCACTGAATCTCTGTAGTTTATTTCTCATCTTATAACCACCCATTAGAGTTACGGATATGGAATTTTTCGATCGTCTCTAAATACAACCCGTATTCTTATCTTGAAGAGAAAAATTATTGAGTCTTAATTCCACAAGAGATTTATTTTGCGACCGGTTTCGACCAAGGTCTAGTCATCATTTGGCGCACATTCAAAAATATAATCAAATAATATCCCTATAATATATATATATATATATATATATATATATATATATATATATATATATATATATATATATATATATATATATATATATATATATATATATATATATATATATATATATATATATGATACCAATGATATATAATACCCTAATAATGTATCCTTAACAATAATATATAATCCCAATTTTTTCTCATCTCTTGATAGAGTTCCACAGAGTAAAAACGTCCTCTATTGATTATATTTTACCCTATTCTTATCGTGTGATATTTTTTGATACAAAAATACAAAAGGAAGAAAGAAGTTCCGCAAGTCCACAACTGTTCGTAACGTAGCGATAAGATAGAACAGGGAATTTGTGTTGTAGCAAAGAGGGGAAATCTACTTTTTTCTAGCACCATAGACTTCTCTCCCCCCTCCTCCATTACCCCTGGGAGAAGTAAGGTCAACGTGCCTTGGCAATGGTGAGTTGCAACAGGAGGGGGCGATAGAGTTGGAGGGTTCTTATTCCCTTACCTCGGTGTTCTTCGAAAGGGAGGCAAACGACTCCATACCGCGAATCGAGGGCTGGGAAAAAGGTGGAAATTGGCAGTTGAGTGAGGCGCCGGTGCTGCCGCCGTGGATTGCTCCACAAACTAAGAGCGTTCGTTTCGAAGATCAAATGCCGATCGAAAGATTCGTGGATTACCGCCGACGGCTAAAGCTTTGAACCGGTGATCGGTGCATTTTACTCGCGGAGGGTGACTATTCGTCTTTAAGGAGCGTATGTTGTTTATATTCATCCCGAACTAGAGTTGTTCAACTGGAAAGGAACCTTCTGCACCGTAATGTCAACCATGATAATTATATTCTTTATCAGTCTCGCACGACTTTAAGCAGACCCCACTATAGGGGACCTTGAGTTTTAGGCTTTTAAAAATTCCATTCGAAATTATATTGCTTATCGTAAGTCACATCATAAAATTTAACCTTCAATGCTAATACCAAAGTCAGGTTAAAGCTAGTACTTCGTATTGGAAACCAACTTTGATCCGAAGCTATATCCTGCCTGGAGGTTATTGAACCGTTATAATCGTATCAGGCATAAGAAAATAATTGAGGGCAGGATGAAAGAAAATAACTATACCAACTGCAAGGAGTTTTTGGATGATTAACAGTGAAAGCTATGTATGAGAGAGAGAGCCTGCGTAAATACGAAATTGAGGGTACATGAGCCTTCCTAGATGATGGAAGACCGATGTGAGTCAACTCTATTTAATGTCACGATTCGTGATGTTAGGAGTACATATTATCAAAGCGCATGACTGTTTGTGTTCATCAATTGTTAATATGCACACAACCTGCCGTAAAGGCTTTTCCAGGAAGACGCAAGTGAAACCCTTGCTCCCGATTGGGCGAATTTTGGGAGGGGCCGTACATTTTTTTCGTTTATAAATTGTGGCTGTGTAGCAATCTCCAACAGTAGTCGTCGTTTAGAATGTTTTGCTAAATCAGTTCTGTACAAAAATAATATTTTAGGTTTCTTGTTTATTTTATGCCCAACAAGATCAGATCTTAAACAGTATTTTATGTAAATACAAAGTTACCAATAAACAAAAAGAAATGGTATTGAATAGGGAATATTTAGTTAAGTATACCTACCAAATGTAGTCATAAAGAGCGATTAATAATAATGCTTGATGATTTCGTTGACATTACATTTTAATTTAAATGCGGTAACAATAAACACTAGGAAATTTCTAGGGATTCATACATCTGTGACGCTATTTTCTTCATCAAGTTTGTAACTTTTTCACAATATCACGAGAGTTTGTGGAATTGATGTAATAGCGGCTGTCTCACAAATGATATTAAAAATAATGTCGAAAACAAAAGACTTATTTTAAGGTAAAACTCTTATTTATGTATAGAGATACTACTTACTACTTAATAATGTCAGTTTGGTACAAATAATTGCTATATTATTGTTTTCCGGATATCCAATAGCTGGAAGTTGATCCTGTTAATTCCAACCGTCCAATGAACGTATTTTTGTGTGAGAATGTCGACATTATTAAATAATTTGCTCAAAGAACATCTGTATGCATGGTAGTAATTGAGTTGATCAAAGGAACATACTGATGTATTTTGCGATATCTTATGTCTCCATTAGTGGGCCTGCGACATGTTGGTGACCCTGGGCCCCAGTTTATCACTGCCAAGCCCTGTTTTGACGCTCTACTCCTCGCATGTCGCCCCACAGGATGCGCCCTCACGAAAGAGCTTCGATTCCGAGACGAATACTCAAAGAGAGTTGTAAGCGATGAGATGTAGCAATGGCCAACGGAGGGGAGGAATCCCGAAATACAAGAGGGTCGAAAAAAGGGTCCGAAATGGGGAGGGGTGTGGGGACAGGGTGTGGCAGAGGGGACATTCTGGGGTCAACTCGGTCCCAATTTTTCGGAGGAAATGGACGAGGGAAAAAAAGACGGGAGGCGTGCGTGTCAGTGCCGGGGAAGGGGGCTGGCAGGCAGGGATTTTGGGGTTAGGGGAAAGGGTGTCTTTTTTTACTGGGATGGGGAGTGTTGGGACATGGGGAAATAGATGCGTGAAGAAATGCGACGAAGGGGAAGTGGATAGAGGAAATATTGGGAAGAATGCGATGGGGAAGAGGGGAAATGGAATGTCAGAATTGGTGGTGAACATAGAGGTGGGGTTTAGGATGGTAATCAGTTGTATCAGGTAAGTGATGAGGTGTGGGATGGGTTTGGAGTCATTTCGGAGGGTAATTGGGCTGGGAACATCTCTAGCTCGGATTCCGTTCGGTTTCAGCTTGACCAGCGTAAGTTGTGAGGATTTTAGGGAGGTTATGATTAGAAAACTACAGTATATGAAGGTTCAATATCTGTTGGTAGTTGTATATAGTACAAATACAACACAATAAATGAGTGATACGAATTCTTAAAATTACAAGAAAGTATGATGTATTTTGTTTTGAGGATTTTAGTTTTGATCGTCGTTAGAATACCGAAAAGAACTTAGATTCAGCACCAGTTGGTAGTGGTAAACAGTGAAAATGCAACGTAATAAATTGTGATACGAAAATCCCAGGTCATGAGAAATAATGATAAAATGATAAAGCAAAACTATGGGGCGAAGAAAAATATTTCCTTTCATGCGATGTATCTAGTCTTAGTTAGCATTGTTAAAGGAGAACATATATACTAGTGAAGATAGAAAAACCCACTCACAAACCTACCTCTTACGTTTTCCAAAGAAATTAAAATCCCTACCTATGTTTAGCAATATACGGTTATGCACTTGATGGGATAGTGCAGTGTTCATATCATTGTATTGTTCATTCGTAGTTTTGGAACATCTGTTAAAATTGTTGTTTATTAAATTTCTGTGTTTCAAATGTGTGCGTTTAGCGTAATTGGAAGTATGATAATTAACGAATTAAAGGCCGTCATAGTTTCTTTACAATTTTTGTTTCTCATTATGGAAGTGTATGATTTATTTAATGCATGTAGAATATCTTCCAAATCTCCGTCGCTAAATTGGAGACGATTGTATTGTAAGCCTTTTTTGAGATATTTCTGTATATGTGTTGCATTTTATTTAGCGGAATTGTTGGAATCGAACATTTATTGTTCGGATATTTATCTAGAAGTGAAATAATATCACTTGAGAATAAATAATATTCTCGTATAAAACAAACTTTTTTAAACAATAACTAATAATAATTATTATTATTTTAACCCCTCTTCTTAAAATCAGGAAAACATTGCGAATTATTTTAAGCACTAACTTACATCTTTCTCTCTGAAAGCTAAGTCATTTTATCAGCTCGTTTTATTTTCCTTAAGCTGTAGCCACATTTGACCTAAAATGCCTTCCTTTCCTTTTTGTATTTTATTTTCAGACGTAAACATTTGAACTGATTTAAGAGGTAGTAGGTAATTGGGGAGAGTTGTTGCGGGTAGCCTGGATCAAGGGGCTATGTGATAGTTGGGTTGCCTAACTCAAAGTGTTGCCCCCCCCTCCCAATTACGCCGAGAATTACTATAAAGATGGTTCTCGCACGGGAAGCACATTGAAATTGCTAAAAAATCTTATGGGACTAGATGGAGCTATTTCGTCTTCTCTCGATATATTACTCGTATCAAAGACTTACTCGGAAAGCGACAATCGTCTAATATTTTCACACAAAGTTCATGAAGGCTAGAGCAGTGATAAAAATCTTTTGGCCAGAGCCTGAATTAAAACAGTAACTCAAATCAGCTAAAAAAATATATCGGTTTTGCGTTATTTGCGTTTCCTGGTTATTATGCCAGCTAAGTCCCAAATTCGACTCCCGAGTGAAGATTGAATGTCTTTATTTTTGTTCATTGTATTTGTTATCGTTAAAGGACTTCGGGATGAAATAAATTGTGGAAAAATCAACTCAATTGTTAGTTATTATTTTAAATGGATAATTTAAATATTTTAAATATAGTACACTCTGTAGATCACTATTTATACATTTTTAAAAACTGCTTAATCTGCTCGATTAAAAAAATTATCTGCTCTACTTTAATTTTGCGCCACGACTTTCTATTTCATTGCATTACCTTATCTTTCAACTTGTTGTTGCTAATCATATCTTCCAACTGATTAGTTGTCGGGGCTTTCGCCCGTACTTGACCGGCCAATGATCAGATTAAGGGGACGCTTCGGAAATTGGAGCCCCTGTGTAAGAATCAGCAGTGCAGAATGATTCCTCGAGTGAAGCGTTTTTTCAAAGACTTTCAATGCGTAGGATACGTTTATTTTTTTTACTTAATTCATCCAATATTTTCGCTGAGTTTAGTTTTAATCAGCGTCATGACGCACTTTGCTGATATATCTCAAGTATCGTTTTAAGTTCAATGTGTAGATTGGGATAGTTATATAATAATACAATAATGATATTTTTATTTCACTTTCCTTTATAATACATTCTTAAATATATTTAACAAAACCAAAAAGTGAAATTGAGGCATCTCAGAAGATAATTCTTTTATAGGATTGCCATCTCTTTCAATAGAAATTGACATGTTTTTCGGCATACATATATAACAAAGCAATTTTTTTATGTAAAACGCTTTGAGTTTATAATATAAACAAAGTATAGCGAGATATAAATAACAAAATCAAAAAGCAATAGAGAAAAACTGAAAAAAGAAAAACAATATACATAATTGCTTTATATAGAATTCTATATCCTTTTGCAAAAAGAGCCAATTCTTTCACTGGGTGGGGTGGGGGAGCATAATAGCAATAAAATTGCTTATATAATTGTACATTACGTTTAGGGATTTCAAAACAGAAAGTTGCTCTCAAATTATATACGAACAGACAAGGCTTATTAATTTTTCCACCACGATTATAAAATACCCTTAAAACCTTACGAAACACTACTACGAAAAGATATATAAGTGGTAGTATTTTTAACTTTTTATACAGTGGAAACGATGACTCCTTTCTTGAGGAGTGTGTCCTAACTCCAATAACTTTATTTTGAATTACTTTTATGCACCGTATATTTGAATGATAGGCACCACCCCAACACACTATACCATATTGTAATCTAGAATCTAGAAATTGATAAGGTTGTTTACCTTCACGTACCCATTACCTTCGATATCTTACCAATAGCGATTATGGAATCTCTGAATCCAATGAATGGTAATATTTTAGGAAAAATAGAATTATACCTGCAAATTCTAATTTTTAAATCGCTGATCCAAAATTTAGGGAAAGTGTAGTAAACAAACTGGGGAGGTAAAGCCCCCTCAAACATCCATTTATAGGACAATTACAGTGGGAGACGTTAACAATAACAACGGGCGAACACAAAGACCCATTCCATGACCAGAAAAAACTTATTATCTGGGACTCGAACCTAGTACCTTGGGTTTGGAACGGCAGCACGCTAGCCTCTGCATCGCCATGTATTGTATAGTTTATTTAATTTATATTATATTTTATTAATTATTTACTGAATATACTTGTGTATAAATCGAGTTTTTCAGCACATTCTATGCTGAAAAAACCCTTGGCGGCTTATACTCGAGTCAGGGTCCTACTTACTCGTATGTATGTACCTTCAATGGAAGCAGTCTGGCATACCCAGAAATTGCCTTGCAAATTCCTCACTTTCTCAATTAACTATTATTTGTTAATTTTATCCGCAATCACGTGCCTTCCGTTGGTAGTTTTTATTTTGAAATTTACCAATAGCTGCTGTATTTCCCATCCTAGGCTTATGCTTGAGACAATTGGTTTGCCAAGTTATTTTGTGATAAAATCATGCCTATGCTTATACTCTAGAATATATGCTGTACATAAGTGTATACTGTTTTATTAAATTTCAATACTGGATCTGAGCTAAATTAAACAAGACCGAGTTATTTAAATCGGGCGTGAAGGCGAAATCCCGGTGACAAAGTAGAGAAGAAAGCGAGGACAGGAGAAGAGGTAAGAAGGGGGAATCCGAGCGTGGGCTTGAGGGGGAATCGGGAAATGAATGAAGAAAAAGAGATAATCCTGTAAAGAGAGATAAAATAAACTCTCGGAGGTTGAGGGGCGCGCGCATGAGGGCGGAGGCGAATCGGTTGCTTTCGGGGGCTTTTTATATCCTGCCTTTCAATTAGCATCCGCGGGTTTTTAGACCCCCACCTCACTCCCCGTATCCTTCCCTCACTCCCCATGCGATCCCACAGTCTCGGGATCCTGTATCGCGATTTCACGAGAGAATCTGTTAGTGTGAGTGGCTGAGTCGCATAGCTGAGAGGTTTTCCCCTTTTTTCTTCTTTTGATCTCCCCTCGCTGTTTTGTCCCTGTTCGCTCTCTTTCCATTTCTCTTTCTCCACGTTTCTTCTTTTTTGTTTCTCTCTTCCCGAACCCTCCCTTCGTCGCCTATTTTATTTTAGCTGCTTTTCCCCTGCTCAGAATTGCTTCTTCTGTTCCTTTTTCCTTTATCTTGGGTTTGCTGTCTCTCCCCTTTCGTTCAATTAAATCGCGTTCCGTTTTCGCTTCCAATTTTGCGTGCCCGTTTGAATGGTGTTTAAAACTAGGAAGAGGGTCGTGATTCAATGTTTTCAAGATGCGTTGCTTGATCTCTTACAGTGTGAGCGAAGTTACTCTCTCTCTACTAATTTCGCTGTAAATGGATTCCTCTCAGCTGTTTTTTATTCTCTATTCAGTCGGGTGTGTTGTGTGTTTTTGAATGTAGGAGGGGACGATTTTTCGGAAATTTACTGGAAAAATTGAGTTTTTCGTTGATCGTCGCTTTCATTTGTTGATGATCTGATGTTTTGATTAGATGACTGCAAAAACTAGCTGATGAATTGAGCTCGCGAACATTAATGTACGAGAAGATCAGTGGTATTATTTTTAATTTCACTGTCTTTTGTACGAAGGAAGAATACTTGAAAAATGTCCTCACTTATTATGACTCAACTGTTTTAACATTTATCTAAACATAGAAGTTCCTATTCCCGTAGTTGTTCAAATTGAGCCAGTTATGATTTTAGTAGGATGAATTTACATTTCAATCAACCTCGCTTACAATCCTATGGATATCAACTTTCTTATTAAAGAAAGAGATTCATCTGTGTCTTTAGTATTCACTTCTTCGATAATATTCCACTAAATTATTAAATTATGTCTCTTTTCATCGTTGTTCTTCTGTGAAATCGTTAATCTAAACACAGTTCGAAATTTTTCATAAATTTCTTCCCTTTCTGTCCTTGACCTAAGGTGTTTTGAAAGCCTACATAATATACTCAATAGAAGATACAAATAAATAGAATTTGATAGGGTATTAAATTACTTCTTAACTAGAACTTATTTAAGATTCTATTATTGATTGTCTCTCTGATGTATGCTAGCAACAATAACCTACTTCTGGTTTCATCTACGTATTGTTTATATTACCCTATATTAAGGTTAATAGGTGAGGTGTAAGAGAGACCAACATGGACCTTACCTCGCCAACTAAAGAGTTGTATAATAATATATGTATCAGTTTTATTTTTGTATTTAATGGTTATGTATGTTTTGTTAATTGACTATATTAATTCTCAATATGTTTATAATATCCATGATTATCTTATCCGGTGTTTTTGAAATCTTGACGAAAATGAAAAATTGAAAATTGGTCCTTATACATTTTACTCGTTTGCGGAGGAGTATTTGTAACGAGGGTACCATTATAGGATTCCACCATTCCATTGATTCTTTCCCTTCGGAACCCTCATTATCCATTTATCGGCGCATCATTTAGTAATGCCCTTTCCTCGCAGCGAATACGTATCGGAATTTGAAGACAACATTTCAGCCGTACAAGATGCCGATCATTTCGTCTTCGGCATTTCCTCGCGATTCCGCCGCATCGAGAAGCCGTATCGCGCTTGTTTTAGAACCTCTCCCTATCAAAGTGGCACTTTATGAAGCCTTCGCGAAAGGGGACGTAATATAACGTCTCGAAAAGGATTCGTCCGCCGTGCTTAGCGGGTCGTTCGCCCCGCAGTGTTACTGGCCTTCAATCGCTCGCCTTGATGGTGCGGGGCTCTCGGCGGCTGTAAAAATGCCTTTTGTTTTTTAAGGAACAATGATCTCGCTTGTTTTATGAGGGGAATCTCTCGCACCCCTCCGCGGACGGAGGTAATGCTCCGGTCGTGAGGATTTCTCGTGCTTCGGCGCTTTCCGTGGAGGAATGTTGGTGGCGTATTGCTGTTTTCTTGTTGGTAAGAGTGGGTGTAAGGATGGAGTAAGGTGTTTTAGTTCGGGGATTGCATCGGTGCTCTTCGTTAGAGGGTGGTAGTAGTTGGTCGTATCAGAGGCGTAGATCTACTTTGACCCTGTTATGTTCATAATAATGTTAATAATAAAATTGAAGTCGTCACTTAGTATAACTTCATAACAAGGATGAGATATAAAATTACTCAGTAAAGTTTCAGATATTTATTTTATGAATGCAACTAGTTTCGACTCAAGACCACTGTGTCCGATGATGAAACCTTGATTCGTAAGTAGTGCCCTTCATAAAATAAATTAGTGAAACTTTACTCAATAATTTTATTTCTCATCCTAGTAATAGTAATCTGAAAAACAATGATAATATAATAATTTATTTCAGGGTGAAATTGAGACTCAATTGTCCCTTCTCACAGATTACCCTGCATCATTGAATATTTCAAAATAGACCTTTCTTAAGAATAACACTAAAAAAATGGCAAAAAGACGGAAATTATTATGGGTTTGCAAAAACGCGCGTCAGGATTTATCAAAGATGATTAGGTGTAAAGTAACACGTTAAAATTAATACATTAATTATAGTAAAATATTGAATAATGTCAAAGATATTTTCTGTTTATGTCAAAGTAAGGGGTGATTCTATAATTGTGTTTAGTACAAATACAGGGAAAGCAACTTTTAATTTGCAAGAACGAAAGAGAAAGAAATTAAAGCATTTATAAGGCACAGGGTATTCTTTTTACTGCGTTTGGCATCGGATAGCTTAAATCTTCCTACGCCCACAAGCTGTGCCGTAGAGAAGTAAAAAGAAGTTTAATCGATAGGAATTCTATAGAAGAAATAGCAGAAGATGGTAGAAGAGAGTAGGGTTTACAGCGAAAGTTTTTATTGCTGTTATTATACTATTAGATAAATCGTAGGCTGAAGAAAAGCCTGGGTATATCATATTCGGAAATTTATATAATTTAATTTCTGTATTCACTTTTTTCTTTTTTGATTAAGTCTGATGAAAGTAAAGAAAGGATATATTTTGAGATATAGCACATCTAACAAAGTTGTTTTACATGTGCCTAGACCCACAGAAATGTATTATTATTGATGAAATCATTATCCTTGTTTTTCAGCGATTACCATTTAGGTTGATTCGAAGAAAAGCGAACCAAATAAATAGATTTGAAACCCCTATTTCTAAAGACACCATACCTGTTTCCCCATTTCAATAGTTTAAAAATAGGATTTATGTGAATGGGACTTGATAAAGAGTGGAGCTACTTTGAACTGCTAAATGAGTCTTTAACTGGGCGAAGAAATCGTAGAATCATTGAAGATAAAGGCTCTCTTAGTGAGAGGGGATGAATTTATGGAAGGAATAATATGAGGAAGCTTATTAAAGGACTTTATAATTAAGGAATAGCATGGGAATGAGGCTTAAATTGAAATAAAGAATGAGATACAAGGAAGCAGAAGAAAGGTTTTCGAGCGGATTTCAGTGAATGGAATCTGGACCTACCTCAAGATGGAATCCAGTTCATGATATCACAGCTCTCGATCAAACAACTTTATCTTAGGCGTGACCTAATTAACTTTTAATGTACTACCTGTATATCTAAGTATTTTTATTTGGAGCCACCCGTTTTTGATTGTGTGTTATAATGACAAAATATAATCGTAAACTTGTATTATTATATTTGTGTAAGTGTGAACCTCTTAATTATTAAAGATAATATTTCAGTTTCAGTCGTCATTAGATTAAGTTTGCATTTACTTTAGTTATGACATGTATTTAATTCTCTTGAATTTTTCTTTACAGGTAAGTACCTGGATAGTGATGGAAAAAACTCAACTGAACCACCAGGAGTGAAAAACAAGTCCCTGAGATGTCCCCAAGGTTTTATCTGGCAGTCATCTAATAAGTTTAACTATTTGACCCCAATATCTTCCATTCCTTATCTTAATCTTTATAATTGGTTATTTATTCATTCGCGTGAAGAAGTGTTTATTCCTTCGTCGTGTTTAGGGAACGAAACTGCCATTCTCTAAATTCGCCATAGGTGAGTGTTTCTTAGTTTTATTTCTTAACGTTGTGTTATGGAAATTCCGTTTCTCCCACTGACTATATTTGAAACTGTCCTACCTTTCTTACGTGTGCCTTTGAAATCAAAACTTCTAAGTAAGCTTTCTTTCGAATATTATCAGTGTTCGTAAGGAAATGGCAGTATTTATTCTTTTTTAACGAATTTATGACGACCCCAAACGAAGTAATGTAATAAAAATGTATTACTTACTGATGGATAGAATAATAAAGACACTACTTTTATCCGTTACCACAAGCTTTATTTTCTCACACCTAAAGGGCAAAATCTTTGCCTCTATCATGGAAAACTCCCACCAAGTTTGGCCGAAGTGGTAGATTTTTCAACTTAATGATTCTTTTTGTTTAAGTTTTATGCATTTATACTATAATTGAGAAGAAAAAATCAAATGTTAATAGAAATTCGGATTTATTCAGAATTGTTTACTAGTATATGATAAATGACGCTTAGTACAGTTACAAAAATAGTACATGCAGAAATCTGATCATGTTCAAAGTGATTGTCAAGTCATTAGGGTGCTCATTTCAAGGATCCGTGATCAGTTAGACGACTAGTTATGTGAAGGAGTTAAGCAGTTTGTTTTCTTCTCTGAGCCCAAATGTTCTTGGTGGAAAATGTACTTAAAATGAAGAGTAAATGGAGTACTACGGCCGTAACGTTTTCATAGTATTCGATAAGGAAATAACTAACAAGAATGCCATTAGAACAGCATCATACCTTAGAAAGTTTAATATTATCGTAGACACGAATAAGGCAGGCAGAATAAAATGAAGAAAAAATATTTCTCTTGTATTTATATTTTACTAACAAGTAACAAAATCCATGTAAATACGATATTAGGAACGAAAATAGGCATTAATAGGGAATTACTGGTATTTAATTATTAAGTTGAGTAATATACAGCCGGAAATCAACCGTCATTAGTCAATATGGAATTTCATTAGGAAAAAAGGTTGCCGAAATGAGGCAGGGAGGCGGGGGAGAGGCTGGGGAAGAGAGGAACGGGTCGCGCATCGCAAAAAAGCGCTTCCCCGCGTGTAAAAAAGTAATGTATGCAAATCGAAAAAAATGCAGATCGCGTGGATTGTCGTGCCATGAAATTGGTATCTGGAAATGGGATGTGTTGGGATTCGCTAGGGGAAATACAGGGGAGGATAGGGGCGGCGAATATTGGGTTGGAAGAGGGCTCTGGAAAAGGAGAGAAATACACCGAGAGATTTTTCCGTATTCCCAGCAAACAAACGTATAACTATACTCGCGCGTCAAGCATTTCAGGAGTAGGAAATCGAATAGGAAATTCGGCCTTTTCGACTTTTTTTTCCCTCGCAAGCTTTTGACGGCTCGGAATTATTCGGGACCTGGCAAAGCTGTCTTTTTTTGTCGATTGCCCCCCAAAGTTTGCATCAAACACCTCTTTTTTGTTTTCCGAGTTCATCAAGGGCTGTAATTTCGTATCTTGGAAATGTTTACCCGCCTTCACCCCAGGTGGTGATGTTTTGCAGGGGAAAGATGACCCTAATCTGTCACATTCGTTGCTTCTCCGTTCGGTTTTCCTTTCTAAATGCCCACTAATTATATATGTTCACCTGATTGAGTTGGACGTAAATTTGGTTTTTCTTTTCATTGGTGGTCGTGGTAATATTTCCACAGCTGTTGACTATGTTAATCATTTATCACTAAAATATTCTGTGTTATATTGAGGAATACATACTCGAAGGTTCTACCTTTCAGTTGGTTCATGTGCCTTAAAATTGCCTATTCAACCCCATCTCTTTCGTTTCTTGGTAGCTTACCCAACCCTCCATGTCAGCTAACATCTTCCGCCTTTGTCTTCCCCTCTATTTTTTCTCTTGTTCAGGTTAGCTTGGTTTAATCTAGGCTCAAGTAAAGTATCAACATGCAAGTCTTGCTTGCAAAGGCAAATCTTCTTAGTACCATCATGTAGGCTGTTTTTGATTCCTTAGCTGACGGGTTAGTGTGCTAGCCTACCATTGACGTCCCTTGTTCGAAACTTGTTTGTTGCTTTGAGGACAAATAAAAATACTTTTTAGTTTACGCACCTGATATACTAAGGTTGACTGGATCTTTATAAAGAGTCAAGAGTCATGAAAGATGTAAGTCATATCAATTTATAACGTAAAAAGAATGCTAGTAGACACAGTATTAGATGTCAGTGGAAATACAGTACTCAGTATGTATTAATACATTCGTAGTTACTCGGAGAAATAGTTATTCATTTATTTTGAGATTAATATAATCAATGAATACACAATATTATTGAAGTTACATTTTAGAGATTTACAGTTGAGAATAAAACTCTTATGACTCTGAATCGAGAGTAATGCTACCGAAAACAGCCATAGTAATAATAATTTTCTCAAAACATTGATACTCTTTATTGATACTGATTAGTCTTTTTACTAACTGATTTTCAGTACTAATCCTTTCTAACTTTGATCTTTTTCCCAATTTTAGCTTCATAATTATAGTATCCGGCGTGAATAAATTAGTTTCATCATCTCCAAATACTGGAGTGAATTATATCTTATTATTTCAATGTGAGTTCTGTCATTTCGTAATTTTTACCAGGCACAATTTTAATCCCCTCCGGAACTTTTAGCGATGTCATATTTCTACCATGCCTTTACATGCTATGTTACAAAAATTCTCTTGCGCTTATATTAATTCGATGTTTTATCGTACCCGTTGCATAGGTTTATATTGAAATGAATGCGTGAATATAAAGTAAGGGGTATCGCGTTTGCTGAATTTGTCATTTTCCACCAAACCAAAGTTTAATTTTGACTTCAGCATATATTCATTATTCGTAGAATCTGTGGGCGCTCTATGCAACGAAGGAGAACCCTTCAGTGAATAAAAGACATGAAAAAATCTCCAGCTATGAGTTGGGTCGCGATATCCTTGTCTCTATTTGTATTCCGTGGCGTAGATGGAGAGCTATGAGAGCCCAAATGTACGTGTATACAGAAAGAAATATATCAGGGGTTTCAGCGCTCGAGACACTCATATCCACAGCTCCCACTCATCTCTTGAGTTTTCTTTCTGGGAATTCTTTCCTCTGCCCCTCTTCTACTCATTTTATGCCTTTCTATCTCTTACCTTTTTCACTATTTATTCGCTATTTCACTTCCTATTATATTTCTCTTGGAAATATTTGATTGCCAATATGTGGGCATACTTTTATTAAAAAAATTATAAATATCTATAGTATTTCTCTCTTGAGTTTTCTTGCATGTAATATTATCCATATGTATTTATATCTTTATATATTTATTTATATCTTTATATATATATATATATATATATATATATATATATATATATATATTTATTTCGATTATTTCTTCATTTTTTTGTGCTCATGATCTTTTAATATCATGATATTCTCTTTTTATTTTAAAGGTTTTATAGATATCTGCAACATTTCACTCTTGGTTTTTCTTGCAAGTGCCATTATCTATATTTTTCGTTCTAATTCGCATTTTTGCCATATTTTGAACTTCTGTATCGCCGGCTCCATAAGATTCAGCGTTAGTCACAGAATCTGTTCTATTTTTTACGAACTGTACATATTTCTCTGAATTTATATTTTTTTCCTGAAGCATAATATATTCAATATATATATATATTTACTGAAGAATATTGTCCATACAAGTGATTCTTTCTCAGAAAATTAGTAATGATAACTTCAAAATCCCTTCTTTTTAAATTCTTGTTTCTGTTTTAGTTTTTGTAATATTCACTAGTTTTCGAATGAAACAGATATGGAAAAATTATTATATACGAAAATATAATCTTTTTATAACAGTTCAAGCGATTTTATCACTTTTAGTCAACTTTCGGGAAACAAGTGTAAATCCGGAACGAAATATCTTTGTTTTCCAAGGTTTCGGTGCATTCACGATGAGTTCGACATACTTACATAGGTGTTATGGTTGAAATTTCCATTTATAGTACATTTTAGGCCTATGTATTTAGTTACACTTTTTATTCGCGAGAGCGGAATCCGCGGTGACCAAACGGCGGCGGCGAATAAACCTCGTCGGGGCTTGATACTCTGTTTAAAACAGTTCAATCGATATCACTTTTAGTCAATTTTCAGGTTAATTGTTTGATTTCATAGCGAAACATCTTGGTTCGCCGAGGATTCTGTGTATATTTTGACCTTCTGCGTCACCAGCTGCATAAGAGTCAGGGGTAGTCGGTGAATTAGTACGATATTTTTGTTGCGAACTGTACATATTTTTCTAAATTTAAATTATTTCATACTATAATCCTAATCTCTATACAAATTACCCTTTTTAAAAAATAATTAAAAGATAAAGATTTAAAGTTATTTATTGTGTGTTCACCGAGATTTCGAGTTTACAATAATGTATGATTTTCCTTTTTTTTTGTTCTGCTCCATATTGAATACATCAGACTATTATCCTCTCAATATTATTCTATTTTCATTGCTTTTCTTTCCTTAAGCACTTTAAATTGTGATAATTTAAAAAAATTGGTTTTAGTTCGTCCAATATTCAGTAGTTTTGGAAAGGAAAGGCTAAGGAAAAATTATTATATACCAATTTGTACTCTATTTACATCAATCAATAGATTCTATAACTTTTAGTGAACAATTTCAAGGGAATAGGTTTAATTTTGGAACGACATATCTTTTGCCGAGGTCCCGCTACATTCACTATGTAACCAATGCTAATGAGTTTGGAAGACAGGAGAAAGGGACAATCGAATCAAGATATCCCACAAACGTGTATATCTCATCCGGCGATATATTCGAGGCCAGAGATGAATCTGCTGTTCATTGGCGATCGTCAGCATCGAAAATTAATGAGGAATAATTATCGTCGCCTTTTCCCCTTCGATAAGGCACGCAGGTCGTCCCCGTGAGATTATGTACGATCGGTCGCTTCACTGTAACGACGCGAACCCTCTGCCCACGGATCGCTATATTGCACGCTTTACGACGTCGAAGTTTACAGTCACGGATACAGCGTTAAAGTTCACGCCCGTCACACGCGAGGGGATTTCTCTCTATTCTGGGGTGATAATATTAGATAATGCGCAGATGTCCGCGTGTTGAATGCTACTGCTATTTACTGTTCTGGTTTAAGCGCGTTATATTTTCATATTGACATCTTTTGTTGGTTTCTCTCGAAAACCGTATCCGTTAATGTGATTGGCAGATTCAAGATTTGACCAAATCATCATTTGTTCCTTTCGGAAGGTTCATGTGCCGTTATTTTCACGTGGTTAACTTTAATGGCCTTTCCTTTATTTCTCTATTACTTATCCTGCCCTTTTTGTCAATCTTTCTGTCTTTTCCGTTGCACCCTACAATAAATTACTTTCTTTGCCAATCTATATCCTCTGAATGTTTGACCCACATGGGTCTAAGATAATACGTCTTAAATGAAGATATTACATATGTTGACATGACAGATTGAGGTGTTGCTCTTGGGTGAGATTGGTGGAACTCTTCGTAATCACAGAGAAAGAAAACTCATTTTCTATAGTCCACAAATTACACATTAACAATAAAAAATAAGTGATTGTAAATGCTCGAGGCTAAGCTTGTGGTTACATAACGATCATGATAGTTATATTTTAAAGTTTTTGTGGTTTATTATTGTTTTTTGTAAACATGGAGGTTTTTAATGTTGAAAATCGATTGCCAACTCATGTTTCGGACAAGTATTTCTCTGATATGAAATTCACATATTAATCATTAGTTCTTGGTTTTTGAAATAGTAATGCTTGATTGAATCGAAAATCTCAGAATTTGAGAAAATTTATTTAGTTTTCAATTCTTCTTTTGTTATGAGGTATGTACCTCGATTATTTATTCTCACTGTCAGTGATGATCGTTAATGATTTTCGCCTTAGCTCGCGGCCCTATTCAGATTATCGTACTCTTTCCATGTACCTTCATTACAGTTTTATAAAGACAAAAGAACTAAAACCTTTTTAGATGAATGTATCTCTCCTGTATGAGATTACCATAGGTTATAGCTTTTTATCTATCAAGAGAGGAAAATCTATCTCTGTGGTACATGTTGTCGACTAGGTAATCCACTTTTTTTAATCACCATTGCTCCTCCAATATTTAATCTTTTTCTGTCTTTTCGGCGAAAATCAACTCTCAAAGTATCTCGATAGCATATCATCACAGATCGAGTTCATGTTCTGATTAACACGCTGTTACTTGATTCCTCTCTTGTATACTGGCCTGTCTTATTACATGACAAACCCGTAATTTCCGGTGTGCTCTCTTTTCTTCCACAAAAGAAGATTGTTAGATTATAATTCGGTAATATCCCCACTCTCGTTTGCTCTCGACACCATACGGAAGCAACTCATGACATCCGATTCTAGATCAATACACACATTTGCTTTAACATCGTGGTGAAAACATATTTCGTCTCGCCCACGCCACCTACCTCTCGTGCGATCTTTTTCGCCGAACCTCTCGTAGGCGTTGAATTCTCTAATATTGACTCAGTCCCACGAACACTTTCGGCCGAACGCTTTGTTTTATTTTCTAAATGCCGCCTCTGCACGGCTCTTAGGTTTCTCTTTTGATTCATCTCTCATCGGGTCGAAAGAAATATTATACTAATATTTAAAGGCATCTGCCGAAGTGATACCGGCAAACAAAGGCTTAATTTACGTAATGAATTCAGAGAAAGTACGTTATCAGAGGATGTAGCCGATGCTATACGTTCTACCTGTTATGTAGGCTGTTCAGATACTGTTATAAAGATCAGGGAATTGATGCTAGGACGAGTCACTTCAATAATACGTTTTTCTGCAAATTATGCGCGAAACTAATTGGTTAAAGATGTAGAGTTGAGGTGTATTCGCCGGAAGGCATATTTAGGCGTGTCTGAATTTTATTTTATTTCTTTTGAACTCGTTGTTGTATGTATATTACCGTTGCATCTTCGAAAAGTTACGAATAAGTGGTATAACTGTAGTTAATTTCTATTTTCTGATTATATATATGGGTAAGGAATTTCTAGTGAGATGTTATCACTCAATTCTCCTTTAATTCCAAGGAAACAAAGAAATCAAGCTGCATCACTCTGGGTATAATCATCGGAGTTTTCACCGTCATTACGAACAGTTCAAGCTGTATTGAAGATATTTAAAAAAACTCATGAAAATAAATGAAATGTCTCGGATTACAAATTTTGTAAGTAATACCATAGAGTAAGGATATCCTTACTCTATGGTAATACCCAACGAAAATTTGAGTCACCAAGTTAGTATCTTCTGGGGTAAAAGATGTTTTTTCCAGAACCGGTGGCGATGCGCACAGAACATTGTGAAGGACGGCTTAAGGAAAGATTTTAAAACTATGATTCATTAACAACCCTGTTCCAATTTATTTCTTTACACTATACGATATTTTTATCCCTTCTGAATTAACAATAACAATTTCTAAGAAAATAGTACAATTTTTATGATAGAGTTATGTGAGGATTCAAAGGGAGGAGGAGGTAGGGCACTAGTGCACTTGCAGTAGTTCTCATTTGGAAAGAAGGGAGGCCCTTGATGGTATCGTTGTTTTAAGTAACGCCAGACGGGGTAACTGGGAGTCCAGCTGCAATTGTTTGCCCTCCCATTCAACAGGCTTCCAAGTACGTCCGCGAGATTGAGATAATACTCTTTTCTATTTTCCTGCAGTGTAAGAGGTTTGAGTACCCTGGCAGTATATCCTGGAAATGGACCTAAATATAAAGTTATATGAAGATTGAAATTCACGAGAAGCCAATCAATGATACTGTTAATTTTAATGCTATTTTAATATTAGGCGTTTAAAAATAGCATTTGATAATCATGCACCTCTACAACACTAATATTCAACACTTTAAACTTTTAACACACACTTATCGGAGGTAAAAACGCTGCTACATTCTTACCTATTGAGGCATCATCGATTTTTCTGTCTGTTTCATTTCTCCTTTTTCCCATGACCTAACCTTTTGAATCTCGGTTGAAGTACTTTTACCATACCTATCACTTAATTCCCTAAATCGCGTCACAGTTTTCCATTTGTTGCGAATTCATCCAGTGTAACTTTACCCTGCCATCCGTACTTAAGCCTATAAAGCTCCCTAAAAAGGCCATACAGGCAATGCTTGCCAAGTATCACCGGTATTTTCTTAGTTTTTGAAATTACTGTCTGCGCAAAATTACTGATTAGTTGTCATCAGGGTTTCTTTTACTGCAAGATTCTAAAATATACGAGTTCCTGTGGTCATACAGTCTCTAATCTGTATCGTGTAACCTTTATCCCACATTATATTGATTACTTAATAGCGGGAACTTTCGTAGGGCATTTGAAATTACGTTTTGTAATATCTGGGACAATTTATAGACTTCGTGAAAGTTCCTGATTTTGAGAACATATTAGTGTACCTAGTTGGGAAGTTGAATGTTTAGCTGAAATGTAAATCAATTAAAATTTCATTCTTTCTACGAATCAAGTAGCGAAAAAAAGGCCGTGTTGAACGCTGGGAAAGACCACATGCGGTTCGAAAGCCATACGTTATCAATATCTATTTTATTCAACAATCTTTTCTTCAACTGGACGGTATTGGACATTGAACTAAGTACTGGACAGGGATCTCTTTTAACTTGACGTCCCACGGATAAATTTATAGCTGTATGTTAATAACTCGTCTTTGGAAATGATTTTTTTGTGATTCAATTTTGATCAAGTGAATACTGAATTGAAAAAAAACTCCGAAATACCTCTTTTCTAAATTTGTCATTCACAATTGCATTAATAGAGGGAAAAACAATTTACTCAATCCAAATCACAGAACGGAGATGCTTCGCAAATCCTTACTAGTAACTGCCATTAAGTTTTTGAATCTCTTTTTACATCATATAAAAAAAATCACATAAATTCATCTATTTCAACCAGTTCTTTCAAGAAAAAATGCCTGTCTTATCTTCGAGTGAATCGATCACTGAATTGATATTTCTCCTTCCTCCCCTCAATATATCTACTTCAGTTTGAGCAACACTCTGATGGCTGTCCTTTCTCACTGCACCATCCTTCATACATTTTACTTGCTCTTAAATATTTTTAGATCCTTTTTGTCAAAACATTTCAGTTCGAAATTATTATTTACCATTTAAAAGTAACTGTCAAATTTTTCGCATGCCATTTTTAGTATTTTTCATTTTCAAATATTTTAATTTTATATTTTAATGTTTTTTGTTATTTTTTGTGATATTTACTATTTTCTCGTAGTGTTTTATCGCATTTTTTTTGATTTGTCAATTTTTTTGTAATTTCTTTATATTACGGCAAAATACCTTTTTAGACCTTATAGCTAATTGGATAGTATCAAATTAAAAGCTACCTTATTTACTTCAATCACCAAATTTTGTGTTACAGAAAAGTAAGTGAAACCATCTAAAAATCTTTGCTCCTAGTCCGCAAAGAATTGGTTTTTTGGCCGCAGTCTCTCCTTGCTCGTATAGCAGCAACTCATCGATCGGGGTACATTTCACTATAAGGAGGGTATTAAATTGATCGGAATCGAACCGAATCAAACATTTCCTCATTTATGAGGTTCCGCCCCCCTCAGAATCTCCTAAATTGCGTTTCTCGGTTTTCAAAAGGAAGCCTCTAATTACTAAGCATCCTTGGTGGATAAAGTGCTTAGTGCGTTCTAGGAATTCGGTCTCCATCCATCCCTTCGGCATCCACTTCCCAATTGAGCATTTCCGTTTCGCTTTATTTTCATTCTCTTTGACTGGAGATGATTATTGTTTTCGGGCCCTTTTAATCTTAGCTCAAGAGTGGTCTTGCCCGAGCATCGTTATCGTTGGATTAACGTATGATCGGCAAACCAAAGGAGCAGATCTCGGATGATTATCGTGGAGAAATTTGTGATTTCGTAGCCTTCTTATATGCTAATGATGATCGGCTCAAACGAGGGGGAATGTAGTTTCTGTTAGCCTTTGGATGAGAGTGAGGAATGACGAACGTATAGCCAAAGTACCGAAAGTGGTATGCCAAAAAAAGCATGTGGTATACAATACACTGATGGGGACGTCCTTGTAATGGATGTCCAGGTAATACCTTAAGCTGCATAGTAAAATACGTAGATTCCATAGTAAAAGAATATAAATGTTATATTTAGAATGTTTATAGTTGATAATGATGCTTCGTTAATGTTAATATCGTATCTCGTGCTTTCCCGGTGTATCTGCTGCAGGAAATATTCACGGGTTTTCAACCGGGTCGTATTAACGGATAAAACCGACGTTTCGGCTGCATTCTTCGCATACTTTTTCAACGTGAAAAAACCCAAATAATCGTTATGAATCGCATAATAAATTATATAAAATTACACTTTAACTTATACGAGAATGGGTAGGAAGATATAAAAAATTCAATCATTGCCTTATCTCGTTAAAAGATTTGCCACTCCAGTTTATAATCTCAAAAATTTGTGGATTATTACACTATGGTAACTTATTTTTTCGTACGATCTATACTGGTTTTAATACCTCACAATCTTTCTAATGATAACCCATTCCTAATGATAATCTTCATCGTAGTGAATGAAATAACTATTGTTCGGTTTAAAAAAAATAGAAATAGTATTCTTGCTTCATTCATAGCAATTGTGTATTATTATCTTTAATCTATTCATTTTTCATGATAAGAACAAAAGAAATATGAATATATACGTTGAAAAGTGTCTATTCCTAACCGCAGTTTCGTTGTCAATATTTTATGCCGTGAGTAGAGTGAGTAGAAGAAATAAGGCTCATTCACATCATAGTCTAGATTAAAGAATTTCTTACATTTATCAGATTCGTGTCATGTTGCTATGAGCAATTTGATAACATCCTCGTTCCGATTGACCTTTGTTCTTTTCCTTCGATCGTATTGGAAAGTTAACCCGGGTGATTTCCTCCAGTGTTATTGTGCGCCCTTCCAAGTTTCAATCATCATGTCCCTTCCTTGATATTGCCTTCTGTCTTACGTGTCAGTTTTCGTCAATTATCTCCTGGTGTTTTTAAGGAAGTTTGAAACTATTTTTAACTTCCTTCCTGAACAAATCCATAGTAAAGTACGTTATTTCGAGCTTTGCTTTCCTCAGACGTGCAAGGTAAAATGTATAATAAAAAAATGCTTCCCTAATATGAATTTATTTATTTGCTCAAAATAATTCAACGTATAATTTTGGTACACTGATAAACACAAATAGGGTTTACAAATCCAACCGACGATTCTCCTTTTCTTTTAGAAGTCCAGAAGGGAAAAAAAGTCGCCTTTACGGTAACTATGCAAATATTTGAATTCATAGTTTTGAATAAGGAATAGTCGTGGATATAGGGATTTTTCATACGTAGTTCATTGACATTTAGATATTTTATTAGTTTACTGGGCAATTGTTTCTATTCATATCACAATGTATTGTATAATATATAAAAATATGTAATTATAAATGCCATATTTTAACATATGTAGTATTTATTGTGGCAGGATTTATACCGAAATAAATAACGAAAAACTTTCCAGTTGTGCGTTTATTATTAATAGATTATAGCCAAAAGATGTAAGATACAGTAAAGATTGACCTAGAAAGATATTAGTAATGGTGTTCCACGAAATACACCCATCGCACATTAATTTAATTTCACCTAGAAAGATATTTAGAAATTAATAACATTTTAATAGTTTAATTTTAATAATTTCCTTGGAAAATTTTTGTATCTTACAGGAGAATTTCGAAAATTCCATCACATGTTTATGTCTGTGGTGATTATGTATAATTCACCGATTGCATCAACAGTTTTACGAAAGAAAACGTAATGGTTTGATTCACTATAGTCACACCACGTAAAATATTTCAATCTATTTTATGGTTCGATTATTTGTTTGCCAAATTTATCGCCCGTTATCTACTCTGGTGAATTATCTGCTGCATCATCCTTCATTTTCCGTTTTAACGCCCAGATTTGCAGTTTGAGGGAAGCCATCCGACCACGTCGAATTTTTATGCCGATTTGGTTTACTTAACCGCCCGCCGGAGGTTTCATATCGAGCGGCGCTAACGATGTGTAAGAATTTCCCCGCGGACTTCATTTGCGATGTTCTTTGCTGGTGTCGCGGAATTGATGAAACTTCAGAGAAAAAAGCATAAAGGAGTCATCACTATCGCTTCGCCATGGATTACTTTTTTCCCGGGAGTTTGAAACCAAGCAGCCAAGTAGGATCCCATCCAACGGCGTCAGCAGGGAATTTGAAATGGCGCTTTCTGAAAATTCTCCTTTTACTTCATTGTGTTCTCTTAAAGGTTACGCTACTCTGGATATTAAAATGCGACTACAGAGTTTTCAAACTGTTCACTTTTAACCTCCTCGACCTTCTTGTGGATGCGAGCTATTGCGTGTTGCATTCTTGTTATGTGTTCCCCTTATGCGTTTTCACTAGAGTAACTTGACTTTCTACTCATGTATTGGGATACAATATGTTTTGTTTCCAGCGTCTGTTAAATGTAGTGGAGAGAAATTTTTTGAATATTCAGGAACTAGATATATGTATAGATAAAAAACGTGAAAACTTAAAATTGAATAAATTTTTCAAGTAAGAAAATTTACTATGACAAAGTGTAGTTACTGAGTAAAGTATAGTTGTGATTGGCAGATTCCTGTTATGCTGTTAAGACACGACTTATATATTTTTTAAAAAAATGTTTCAGTTTCCGCTTGTTTATCCTCTGAATGGATTCCTCTTATGGAAGTAATGGAAACTTTTACTCATACTTCTATATTAATTTACAATATTTGGATTTTTGTGATTATTTTTCCTCGAAATGAATGAGTTAATCCCTTACTAATCTTCCCATTAACGTAATTCAGATCATCTTGGAAGAAAACTAAGTTTTTAGACTCGTCGTTTGATTTTCTTTTTTTCCAATCCATCGTATTAGCCCACATGCGTTAATGGCATTGATTTTCATCATCAAAACCAGTTTCGTTGCCAAAGGTAACAAGAAGTAAATCTGAAATTACTTGTCTTCCATTTCCTAGAATATTGATTTAATTGAATGGAGGAAAACATATCGTAATGAATTAGAAGATAAGGAGTCCTGAGTATTTCTTTGTGTTAAGTAAATTGTTTATTACTTGTACAGTATAGGCTGTAGGAGTTAAACTAGTCAGTTATTATTTGTTCAGTACCTCGAATTACGTATATTGTATTCCTGTTGGCCTCACATCGCAAATTCATTCTTGCAAATTTTCATGTTACTTGATTCAATTTTTCTGTTAAATCTGTGTTCGTATATTATTTTAATTCCAATCTCAATAAACAAAAAAGGCCATTATTATTATTATATTAGAGTAGTTCTTCGAAATTATTACGAGTTGTTGAAACATCATTCTTCTGGGAAGTTTATCATTTCAAAATTCGAATATACTGTGTATATTTACCCTCTAGTATTCAAGCGATTTCTTTCTCCCTTTTTACGAGGACAGTTGTATTTTTCATAACTTGGGAAATTCGTGGCAATAGACATTTCATATTGTAAACATAGAAATAAGCCTATGTATTTGTTAAAGATGTAATGGTATATTAACTTACGTAGTTTCAATCATATAAGGGCCTCTTTTATTAATATTATTGAGTCGTTTTCTCGAAATTGTAACGAGTTGTTGAATTACCTTTCTTTCGGATAGTTTCTTTCCCGTGAATTCGAATCATTTGTGTATATTAAGCCCCGGGAATTCAAGCTATTTCTTTCTCCCCGTTTTTTTAGGAGAGTCGTATTTTTCGACAGTTGCGAAATTCGTGGCAATAGACATTCTTGTATTGTAAACCCAGAATTTCATCGCCGTAAATAGCTGTTAGATCATTCCTCGCGAAGGAGTAACTGCAACCTTTTAGAAAATTTAGGGACTTTAGGACCGTTCATTTTTCCATTTCCATCCAAATACTTTCGAGGGGACAAAAACGTGCATTCTTAATGCTCCATTTTTTAACGTTTTCCCGCTGTTCGTGATTCTTTTTTCCTTCCTCAGCTTCAGGAGTCTAGAAAGAGAGGGCGCGGGAGAGAGAAAAAGGATTTTTCCTCCCTCGGCAGCCTGAAATTGGAAAAGATCTAAGGGAGGATTTTTTCGTTTTATTCGAGGGAGGGGTACTAGGCTACCGCCTCCCACGCGCGGAGAGTCGTCGGATAAAAATGGTGGAGGAGGCAAAGCCGTGTGTTGTAAGTGTCGGAATGGAAAAAATATAAAACGGGGGGAGGGACGGCGTTTGTGTGGGGCGGGGGTGGGAGTTTGGGGTTACAGAAGGCAGCGATGGCGGCGGGTGGGTGGTGTGGGGAGAAGGGACAGACAGATATGGATGAAGCGAGGGGAAGGGGTTTGAATCGAATTGGGCGGAGAGACGAGGCGGTGTCAGTGTTAATCGAAAGTGTACCTTCTTAAGCGCGAGCCGTGTAGGAATAAAGCGGTCGTATTTACGTGGAAAATGGAGGTTTCTTCTCGTTTCAGGAGCTTTTAGTCTGGTTTTTAAATCTCTTCAGGTCCTTTCGTGCGCGAATTATGTTTAAGTGGGCCTTTTAACGAATTTGCGTGGATTAATTTGGGATTGAAATGTTTTTTCGCAGACTTTCTCAAAGATTATGTAGATTCAACGACTACAGTTTGTAAGCAGCTTTATGCTAATAATAATAATTTTATTGCTTTACATAACATTCAACAAAAACAGAAAACATCTGTCATGAATTGGTGAAAAGTCATACAGTAATTAAGTGATAACCTATAAACCAAAGAGAACATGAAAAGTATTTTAAATCAATTATACATAGATTCCACCTATACAAACATACATTCCATGACAACGTTTCATTGTAATTCACAAATATACACCAGAATCACACTAAAATTATTCACAATAATTTTTGCAATTAAAATAAAACTCTGATTACATCTTTATTTGTGTAGATCCTTAAAATATTTTGTGGAGTTGAATTGAAGGATGACCCTCTCACAGATTTAGAGGGTGTAATGGTTTCACCTTGTTTGCTGCATTCTCACGTATGCGATTTTGGAGGTCGGTTTGTTGTCAGTAATTGAAAGGATTCATCATACGTGAGTGCTCTACGTATCCATTGTTATCGTCGCTATAGATACTTAAAATCTATTGCGAAGTTGAATTGAAGGATGACCCTCTCGTAGATTTTGCAGTTATAATGATTACACCTTTTAAGCTGCACTCTTATGAATGCGATATTGTAGATCGGTCCGTTGTCTGTAATTGAATGGCTGAGTTAACTTTAAGTCTACAAAGTCTACGTAGCTCCCATTATCATCTGTATGAAACTGCAAAGTCTTAGGCGAATTTTGGTTGAAGGATGAAGTGAGATGAAAGTTATAGCTATAGCCCTGAAGTTTGAATATGTATTGGCATTTTCAAGCGGATGCCAACAGAACTTAGTAATAAATGGCTCACGTAACTTTGTAGGTATATCTTTGTTTGTTTCATTTCTCTCCATGCCTTTCTTCTCTTTCTCTATTATAATTGAAAGTAGTTTTGCGAATGGAAACTGCATAATTTCCTGTTCTATATAAGGAAGAAAATACACGACAGTGATAAACTTTAAGGATTAACTTGAATTATAACTCGTTAGGAATAGTAATTCATATTGAATAATATTTTATTGTAAATAATTGCATAAACCAAGTGATATTAAGGTATTATATTATGGCATTTTTTATGGTAGCTAGTTGCAACTTTTAGAGTGGCACTAAAGGCAGAGTTTGTTGTTATGAAACGAGTGTCGAAGGAAAATAGAAACCTCGGTGCGAATCTCATGTGCAGTCCTCTTCAGTCATCGAAAGCATGGTTGCCTAAGTTCGTGTTTGTTGTTTCCCAGTGAAAAGGCGACTCAGGGACTTCCGGCGCCCTGCAGTTTTCTCGGAAACGACTACTTGTGAATGCTCCCTCATCAAACAGCGCTACGTCTTGCGGAACATATTTCATCACTAGTGTAATAAAATGACCTCGAAGGACGATTGAATACTAAGTAATAATCTAACAAACATTGCATAAAAGTTCTGTATCAATATTTTTTTGGAGAACTCCGTCATGCAGGTGAATGCTATGGATATCCTATAGGATTGAGTAACTAGCCCTAATTTGAATTATGTATCGGTATGTATCTGTAGCGATACACTGCAATCGGCATTTTGGTGAGTGGCAGATGGTGCTAAACCGAACTATGCACCGATACTTAGGCGTTTTATAATCGCGTATCACTCGTGTAATGAATTGGTATTATAAATGGATACCTCTCTTATCGTAAGGAATGGAATTGTGCAATTAATAGCATGTATAGATGAGCATTCTAGAAATAGCTACCTGCCTTATCTTAAGAAAAGTGAATATTATAAATAATAATAATGCCTGGGGTAGAGCTATCCAGACAAGTTTTCTTGGCGTATCGTTTTTTTGTGCAGCAGTTATTCTCCGGAGAATGTTCTCATGCTATAACAGTTTAAAACTTAGCTTAATATCCTTAGTCGATTGATATTAGACGAGACGTGGTAGCGGAATGGTTAGCATGCCTGCACGTTATCGCTCCAAGACCAAAGTCCCGGGTTCGAATCGAATCAATCGGGAATGGTTGTGCGTCTTTGTAAGTAGTAATAATTATATAAATGGATGTAATTGGGGTATTCCTGTTTCCATTAGGGAACTTATTATTATTATTAGAAATTTTGCCTTAGTTGCTTCCTCAACAATGTTGTCTCTATAATAATGCTAAATGCTCTCTTTAGCAAGAGTGAAATCGGGTTTAGAAATTAAGAATAAAATTCATCCCTAGGTTTACCTAATTCGCCTTTTCTCAAAATTTGGGCGTAAAGCTGCTGCTCTAGCCGAATCAGTAGTATACAAAACGGTATCATCTACTTAAATGCCCATTCTTTGGTTGGATATCAGTTCGAATATCGTGGTATTGAATAAGGAAATTACATAGTATTGGGCTTCCTGCCATTCCTACAGTGTAAGCTGGTTTTACTATTCTGTTCAATTATTTGAATTTTCAATTTTTTATGTGATTTGTTTTCGGACTTCTATCCGGTGCATAAGTTGAATATAAAAGTATTTTTACGCAATAGGCTCGACTTATTGCGGATAATGTCTTAGTAAATATATTACTTTGCTATACCGGTTGGATTAAAACCAATTTGTTGGAAATCGCAGTTCAGTTCTGAATCAAGGGATTGGATTGTTATTGTTAGGTGGCGTGCGGGACCTGCTTCCGGGCAGAACACCATATGATAATGATGAGATTGTTAGGATTTACTGAATCTTTCTGCTGTATGATACGACTTCAAACGTCAAACTTGGCTCTTTCTAGGCGAGAGGAAAACATTAATTCCACACGCCACGTAATGTTGAATGACATAGAATACGAATGTTGGAAAATGTTTTTAAGCAAGTCGTTTTAGGTAGTCTGGCGTTCGTAATTGGAATTCGGAATCGTGACGCTAAAGCTGTGCTAAGGAAGAGCCAAAGCTGGATGAATGGAAATGGGCTATTTGGGTGTTAGAGGAAGGACACATTAAAGTGTTTGGTGGAAATGTTTGAATGTTGCGATCCTTTCCAGTCAAATTTAGTTAGACGAGGCGCAATCAAGTAAATGCCGCTGAAATGCTCACAGGAATACATTGAGATCCTATCAAAGGAGATTAGATGCCAAGCTCACCTTATTACACCTTTTTTTCGGGAAACCTCGGAAAACGTAAGAGATATTCAGGTAACTCCTGCTTCTTCTACCGAACTTTATTTGCGTTAAGCAGGTAAGATACATACATCGCCTTTGGTGCTATTCTCGTGAACGATAATAGATAGTAATAATAAATTTGATAAGTATGTCTGTGTCTATAATTACGCGTACACCTCAATTTAAAGTACTTAGTCTGTCTTATCATCTACATACAGCACCACTACTTCCATCCCGTAATGATAGGTGGTTGAAATGGGTATAGTGACCTCGATAGATATTAATGATTTTTATTTCGTCTTTTAAATGTCGTCCGTTGAGCATAGTTATTCGAACACATGATATTTCGGGTTGTAGGTTCTCCGTACTATATGTATGCTTGTGTATGTTTAGTTAAAAAGAGTATCGTTCAGAGTGCTACCACAGCTGAGGTCAATGCGCACATATTGGCTCCTCCGGGAGTCAAACCCGGAACCGCTCTCACCATAACATTCGTGTCACCTTCTTCGCTATCCGAGAACCCTAGCTTATATTTACGTAATTAGTGTCTACTACGATAAGTATCCCGCTTTTTGGTAGGTTCATTTACCCTATCTTTCTATATCATCGAACATATTTTGACTAATTGTAAGACATCGAATATTTTTTCCACTTCGTTTCTTCTATTCCTTTAGTTACTTTCTGTGGAGTTTTTCCTCGTCTCTCATTTGCTCCTGCGTCACTTATTCACGCTTATACATAAAAGCCTTCTTCGAAAATATTTAGGAAATTTAACTGCTATTTTTCAGAATGATTTTATAGGGAAAGTATCGGGAAGGGAAAATAAAATAGAAATCGACCTTGCTGATATCTCGCGGTATGTAAACAACTTCCATTTCTGGCTTAAGAATTATAGTGAACGCAAGAAATGGAAAGTGAATACCGGAGTATTTTTATTCAGTAATTAAGGATTATATGAATGAAATCCAATATTCTAAGTCTTATTCTTTTCCGAACTACAAGAATAGCTTGACTCTCTATGCTGTATTTCATCATCTTGACGATTTTAGATAACTATTTGTTGTATAAATTAACAGATTTTAGCTACGGTTTTTTTTAGCTATAAACTGTCTACACATACTGAATCCCTCGCCATATTATCTGACATCTTTTTTCTTTGTCCATCTCATCGTATTTTCTCTTGCTTCAGATACTTTCTGTAGCAATCCCTTTGTTTTCCTCATTCCTCTGTCGTACTTAATCGCACAAATTTATATATAAAAGGAAAAGTGTTAAGGAATAATTGCACCTAAGGACGTGCACTTAGGAAAAATTCGCTTGAAAAAGTGAGGGCCTGGAATTGAACCCGGAATCTTCTATTTGCTGCTTTAACCGTCTAAGCTACCAGGCCAAACATTTTCAGAAGTCGTTTTTGGAAACTTTGTGTGCAAGGGCAAGTGTATATTCATGAGTGTTCTATCTTTCGGAAAGTTCATGTACAATCAAAAATTCATATTAAGCGCCATCTCCTTCATTTCCAAATACCCCACCCTTATGTCATCCAAGGTCTTTTGCCCTTGTCTTCCCATCTGTTTTTCCCCTGAATCCTACCCTCAAATACAACCTTTACTAAACCCTCTCTTCTCAATATTTCACCCACCAATTTCTTCTGACGATGCTTAATCACATCAATTAAAGTCCTCTCCTCCCCAACCATCTCTAACACCTCTGGGTTTATTTTCCTATCAACCCTACTTACTCTTTCCATTCTACGCCATAACCAAATTTCGAAGGCTCGTTTGACTTCCTCTTTACTTAAAGTCCACGTTTCGCACCCATAGAGCAACACACTCCAAACCAATGATTCCACCAGAGATTCCTTGGCCAAAGCTATTCTTTTTCGAATCTCATCTTTGCATCTCCCATCCCACGAAAGAGTACTAACCAAGTAAGAAAAATTATCCTCCTGCTCTAGTTTTTCACCACCCACCCTTATCGTTAACTTAGCTCTCTTTCCCTTAGTGAACCTCATTACTTTAGTTTTACTTTTGTTAATTTTCATTCATTTTCATTGACGGTACCTATCAATTGTTACGCTTAAAGAAACTGCATTTGCTACTACGCTTGAGTGTATATAAGAAGTTTATATGAACATAATGCTCCCTAGTTACATTTTCGACCCTTTTCTCCATGTTATTGATTATCCGGGTGTAGTATAAATATATATTTACAATTATCGACTCGCTCTTCAGTCGAAAGTCTATCGCGCCTGGCTTTCCCATCCTTCACAATAGATCATCACGGTTGCAATTCGGCTACTACGGCGCGACAGCAGCGAGAGTAAACGCAGGCGCAAGAAGGGAGAGTGGAAAAAGGCAGAGAAGAAAGAAGAATGGGAAAGGGAGGGATTAGAGCAAACGGAGGGAACTTGTTGTATGAGGGATTGGGAGAGCTGGGAAAAAGGATGGTCTCGGATGGGAAGACAGGAAGGGGAGAGGCAACCGTGGAGGTCAGTGCTTGGGGTCGGAATATCGATTCTTGCTTCTCTGGAGTGTCAACTCGGTGGAAAGAGATAGTAGCGAGAGGGGGGAATCGGAATGGGGATTAGTGGGGGGATAGGGGGGCTTTTTGATGATAGGACTGCAGGTAAGTGAAATCTGCGAAGTGTGGGAGAGAGAGAGGAAAGTGGTGGAAAGAGATTCTCCCGCGGAGGGGTATGAATAGAGATGTGTGGATAGAAAGGCGGGTTTTTCTATGTAGTGGAAATATGCTTGTTTTATGGGAGGGGTTGGGTGTTCACAAGAGTCTTTTATTGCCAGGTTATTCCTTACGGAAAGATATGAGAGAATTTCTTATTTTGAAATGTCGTTAATACTTGTTTAGTTACGTTTTGGATGATACTTCCAATATGATTTATTTGATGTACACTTGATGTGACTATTTATGTTACTACCACCATCTTAATTTAACATATCTCATCCTATCACTTACAAGATACGCATAAACGTTTGGTAGACAATTAGAAAATATACAAAATAAGAACCGGGTTTTCTTTTAATGGTAAATTCATTGGTTTAGAATTACAAGGCGAAGTGGATAACATTGTAGTTCTCGTAAAAGACGATCGCGATCTCCAAGGGTGACAAGTGTAAAAGTGTTTGTTACTTTTGGTCGTTCTTTCTTCATTCCATTAGTAAAGCTAACAGGGTAGATTAGGTAAAGATGTTGGTGTTAATATACCACTTGCCGTACGTCACTGGCGTCGCGTGGTTTATAAATCTAAATTACTTGAAATCTTACTGCAATGGACTGTACCTATACATTTTTTAGAGGTTAAAAATCTCCAAAAGCCGTTTTTTTCGGCGTTGTCTCACATTATGGTACCCGAGGGTAGCCCTTTCTAGCTCCACCCGACTACCGGTTAGTAAGAGGAAGAATGCCGACAAAGACGGCCGACAAACACGGCTTTTGGAGATTCATTAACAGCCGTGTTCCAAAATTTTTTTCTTTACAGCTATACTTGTTGTTTATCCTTAATAAAAACATATGCTTATAAGTCCATACTTTCATAAATGCCAAGGTCGTCAATACATAAACGTTTCCGTAAGTGGCAACATCTTAGACCCGTTAGTATCGTGTTGAAATAGAACCCCACGTTACGGAAATGACTTGGGATGGATGTATTTTATTTCTTTATAAATTACGACAAATAAAACCTACATATGGTTACAAAAGATTGATCCCTGTGACTTCGTCTGATTAATCCATGTAATTCTTTCTATATTTTTGTGTTTTTTTTTGACTTTATATTTTGTATCATTGTTTACTTTGTTGAACACATTTTTTACTATTGTTTATCGTCAGGTGTATCGTATTGTATGTTGATGCTTTTTCAATGAGTAAAATAAATAAATATATAAAATCTGACGCTTCTTCCGAAATAAGTATCCCCATCGTTGCTCTATCATAAAAATCTGTGTGCTTCAAAAGGTGCGCAGAATTTCAAGGAATCAGTCGTAGTACGCAGTCTTAATTGTGGTTAATTTTGTTGGATGTAGCTGTGATACGTTCGGGGAAGCTTTCAGAAACTGGGGGATGATAATAATAATAATTAAGAAGCTTTTCAGTGGGAGCGGAAAGGATCTAAGGGAAGAACGTGCAAACATTTGCCGAAAGAACGAATATGCTAGACGGGAAGTTCCCTTGCTAGGGAACGTGGTTGCGCGTATAGTAAATACATAGGGAGTTTTATCTATTTACAACTTAGTCGTAATATGGAAGAAGTGCGGTGGCAGGTGGTGCAAATAGGCCGAATTTTCCCCGGTGATATTCCTAGAATTATTCGAGGGCAAACAGCGTCCTAAGGTTATAAGCCTTAAGGGATTGAAAGATCGTGCGGAAGTTTGCGTAAAGTAATTGCTTTCTTTCCTTTTATAAGCTCTGATTCCTGAAATTTAGCACCATAAGCCAACAGTACCGTTTTCTTCGGAAATGAAGAATGAAAGGTGGTCTTTTTTTTTAGAGGAAATGCTTAGGGTGTCTAGTAATGATGTAAGAGTACATTTATCGGTAGCACCTGCAGTCTGTAAGCCAGTTCTTTGAATTTTATCTCGTAAGCATTGTGATAGAAAATGCTTTTAGATTTTTCAGATCGTTGTAGTTAGTTTGAAAACATTCTTTATGATAGCGATTACTCAAATGCTATCCAAGTTTACCCATTGAAGTTAAAAGAAAAGTACGAGGAATTTTCTATGAAATGAAAGAGAGTAGATTGGATGTCAAATATTAATTTGCAAGGATATCAAAATAAATTTGTTTGTCGTACCTCATTTGATGAATTGAAGGTAGAAATAGATATGTGAACCCTTCTATCAAAATATTAATCGATTATTTTATAATATTGTTTCATGTAAGTTAATAAAAAAATGAGTTGGGTACAAAACGTTGCTGTGTAGCAATAAGAGGTCTCATTTTCGCACAATTGAGGACATTATTTGTGTAAATTTATTTATTTATTTTTAAGGACTACAAGTAGGTTCTAGGCTAGGTGGTCTTTTCTTAGGGGAAGAAAATACATTACCCTGCCTGGTATTCGCCCTAGTTGAGAGGAAAACTCCCAAAGACCTCCCAAAGGCAGTACATCATATAATTTACAATTAAAATTATACAATTAAAGCATACAAGTAATTACCATGTACAGTAATGCAACTAAAAACGTATAAAACGAATAAATAAATTAATAAATAATTAATTAAATTATTGTTATTATATGTTGAATTAGAAAATTTTTAACCCTAAATTAAAATTTTTAATTATGGATATCTAAGCACTAAATCCATATGCATAAATGCTTTACTTGTAAGTATGGAAGTTATTTTGTTGATATAAAGTTTTTAAACCATTATGAATCAAAATATTTTATAGAACCATCGTTCTGTCTTTCATCTATATTTTTTGACGTTTAGAACGACTTTACTGTTTCGATTATTCCGTTTTGAGATGAGCTAAGATAAAGCAGCGATTCTAAAACATACTGTCGTATTATTTATATTTTGAAACCAATAAATACTCAGTCAATAAATTACTTTTAAATGTACGAATATCATTCAAGGATAGGTAAGAAGAACGCAGAAGTAGTTTTTTGTTTTATAGTTGAAATTCCACATTCGTAATTAAATTAGTGTCTGCATTCTCATTGACTTCAAGATATTCTCTCCCGTTTTTATGCTCGGTGCTCTTTTTCCCGTCTGTCATCTGCCATCATTAGTAATTAGAAGATTCAATAATTCCTGTCCTTCGTTAGCAGGTTTTCATTCGATCGGTTAGTTTTCACCGGCGAGTCTTTATGTATTGCGATGTAAAGCCGAGCTTCAATTTAAGTGAAGTTGTTGCCGTGCGAGAATGTTCATAGTCGACGTGAAGGGAGGAGCGTTGCACTCATAAGTGCTCTGAATGATACCATTTAACTCGCGGGGTTTCGAATGCCAGCGCCGCCTTTGCGTTTGACTTTTGCCCAAGAAGTATCGTAAGTGCATACGCGCGAATTTGCTGCCGATTTCATTAGAATCCACATCAACTGACTTTAGTGGGAGCGGACGGTAAGCTTGTAGAAGGAGTGTGTCTCTAATTAGCGAATACCGGTATTGGATGATATATTATATCAGCGTTTAAGTGAGTTGCATTTTAATTGCTGAGGAGTCAGCGCGTAAATTCATCGCTATAAGTGATACTGCCCATTCTGTACGGTATTGGTCGTTGCGTAGATTTACTGCAAGTAAATTTCAGTCCGTAGGCGTATATGTAATAACACACTCGGTAACATTTCGTATTATTTTACGAGTAGTTCTAATTTTCGTAAAGAAAATATTTTTCTGGTACCACATAAATGATGGGAGAGTCATGAGGTCGAGGAAGATTTGGTTGGTGAAATGCTGACAAGACAGCTTGAGTAATTTATTGAAGAACTTATTGAAATATAACTAGAATCCCTAGAAAAAATGGACTTGAAAAAAGTATGACGGGGCCGGGAATCGAACCCGGGATCTTCCTCTATCCGGGCTGCCTTAACCATATAGGACACCCGGCCAGAACATTCGCACAAGCAGTTCGATTCCCGGCCCCATCAGACTTTTTTCCTTGGGTTTTTATCCTGGGTGCACGCCATTATGTGCAATATACCTTTATCCCTTTCCTTATAACTAGAAGTTCGCATATATATTGTCCTGAATTTACTATAGTCTATATTTTCTAAGTTCGCTAAAATCCTTCCTCTTTTGTTTTGAGTTCGTGGAAAATTACCATGTGCAACCATTTCCTTTGAACATTAAGAAGATTTTAAGAGTAGTCTTCATCAGCTTATTATTTTTCTGTTTAATCATATTTTTTCATGTTCCCTCTCATCCTTTAGTTATTACTATTGTTATATTTGCACTGGTTTTCCTCACCATATTTTATTTTGGGTGTATTCTCTCATATTTTTCCCATAAGTATCTCTTAGATTTTTTACATCCACAATTATTGTCATTTTTTTCTCATACTATAACTATAAGTTAATTATTGTGCATACAATATATGACATTAGGTTGTGTGGAAGATTGTGATTAAAGACTTATTCTTTAAATATATTCTTCCAAAATAAAGACCTTTTGTTATAATTATTATTCTTTTAATGTATTCTCAATTCAATCTTCAACTTCATCTACAGAAAAATGCCCCTCTTCCTTGTCGTTAGTCAACCTTTGTAAAATTCCGAATTTTAGCGGCGAGCTCCGGGATCAACTTCGAGATATGGAAATGCATTCCATCGTTGCTCATTCACTTATTCGAATTCTGCTCCCGGTGAATTCCTGGACGAAAGATAGAAAACGACCGAAATTCGTGCGTATCTTTTAAGTTTGATCACCACTCATTCCCGTCGCTTAATTGCGAGAGGACTTGGCTTTTTATTTTCCCCATCCGCGGACGCGAAATTCGGGGAACTCGCACAAATTGAAGTTCGCAAGAGCCGTCCGATAGTGGAGCCCCCTATCTGTAGATAGTCTGTGCTTGCTCTTGCATCCCCTCCGCCGGAGAATGTGGAGTACCGAAAAAATGATCTGGGGAGCATAGGTGGCGC
Source organism: Sympetrum striolatum (assembly GCA_947579665.1). Lineage (NCBI taxonomy): Eukaryota > Metazoa > Arthropoda > Insecta > Odonata > Libellulidae > Sympetrum > Sympetrum striolatum. The sequence goes on from OX388348.1 coordinate 69,899,307, forward strand.
GGAGGTCGATGCAGCTTCCGCGCCGTGCGTTGCTTTTTTTTGCGCGTGCCGCCTTATTTCCCCACCCAATTTGAGAAAGAGCTCCGAGAAATGTCCTCCCCCAGCATCGCCCAGATGCAGCCGTTTAAGCTCCCCGTTTTCCCTTTGTAGGAGTAATGTACGGAAGGAGGTTTTATTTTCTTATCGTTCGCGTCTGTAGCCTACGTGGAAAACTATTTCGCGCTTCTTGATGGTCGAGGGTGTTCCGTTCAGCGGGGTTGCAAGCGGAAATTTACGTCAAAAGATGCAACAAAGGGGCTTTTTAGGAAGAATAAAATTACCTATAGCAATTTTAAAATGTAACGGAGTTGTAAAATGAAATTATCGATTCGTTAAATTTGTTTCTTCCCGAAAAAAAGTTCTCTATTTTGACTTGTACTCTGTTACAATGAAATCTACGTTTGGTTTTCCGGTTATTACAATTGATTCAAAATAATTAATAGTTTTTCGTGGAATAAAAATAATAATTATATTTACCCTAAGCTTCTATATCGTTTTATGAGTAATAGTTCTTGACATTTTCCATTCCTTTGTCTCAGATAACGACTGTTCTACATTTTGCTAGGATACGTACTAGGATTAATGCTTCCTAGGTTACGCATATAAATGAAGAAGTACCAAAAATTTTATCGAATCAACGACATTGATTGGTAATTAATATCATTGTTCGCACATTATTGATGATTATTTCTGATTTAATTCCGCAAAAGAAGTAAAATCTGCTACATGTAAGAACGAACTTCAACGTGAATTTATCATCCATTTGTTATTTCCCCTCGGGATTCGAACGGGGGACTTTTAGTCAAATAAAAAACAGCCTATTATCTGCCCGTGGAAGAAATTAATAAACATCTGAAGGTAGAACCTAAATGGCTATCCCTGAATTTTCAGTGTTATGAAAAAACATACGAAGGCAATTTTCGCTTATTTTGTCTCCTCTCTCGAAATTTTGATTCTGTTCATTCAATTTCCTTTCTTTTGGTAGTCGTCTTAATTTTTTTAGGACCATTATTTCTAATTTTAATCTTCAAAAGAAAAAAAGCATGAATAACTCTAAAAAAGAACTTAACTTGCATTTCTTATTGGAATGGTTCGACCCCTCTAGATTTGAACTGGGGACTTCTACGCAAACTAAACCTAGCCTATTATCTGCCTAGTCTAATAGTACTTTGGCTACACCGAAATGCTTTATATTTTATGTCATTTAGGTCTTAATACATCTTAGTAAAGGAATTATATATTTTCCTTCTTACCTCTAAACTCCTATTAGAGTGTAATACATAAATATATTGTTTCTTTCCTTCCTTGGTAATTTTCCCAGTCCTCTGTTTATCCATTTTGCATTTGTCTTCCCTTCAGTATTTTCCCCTACTTTCTACCCTCAATCAATCTTTTATAGAAATGGTGTACATATTAAAAAATAATAACTTCATCATCACTGTTTTTTAGAGTAGAAGGATAATATTTACCACTGAGATAAGACGATAGAGCTGCTTCACTCTTAATTACCGTAGGGTGAGAATTTTCGATTATTCACTATTCAGCTAATTTCAAACTTGGTTATTTTGAAGTATCTTTTCAAAGTAATGAGTTTTTAGTGGATTACGAACTCAATACACGATTCGAAGAATTTTCCGGTTTCATTCTCTCACAATATTTTCCATCAACTCAAATTTTCCTTCTTCTACGCCTACTCCGGAGCTGATCGCTGGCGTAATCTTCTAGTCCACGTCAAAATGCTTTTGATAGAGGTTCCGTAAAAAAATAAGACTGCACGCTGTGTATGCATTAGAGGCACCCCTTCCTGCGACCTTTAGTGCAGGTTCTAACGATGACCTTCCCGTGCCCTAAAATAAATAACTCCTTCCTCCGGGTATTCGGTTATGGACTCGTGTTCTCTGTTGCAATTATGCGACGATGAACGATTCGCGACTATTTCCGTCTCGCTGTTTTTATTTCTAGACGCAGCCTCGTCGTTTATCGGCGCTCTCTTTCCTTGCAGCTGGACCACTTTTTTCCTTCTACCGAACGTCCGGCGGGCCTTTGTCGGGCCTTCTTCCTGTGCGGTCCCTTTGTTGATTGTTGTGCCTTCGATAGCGCGGTCCCTTCCACGTGCTGATACATGATGCGTTTCCTCGAAGTGATATTTGTTTCTTAATGAAGGTCGGGTTCTATGTCACTATCTCGGCTGCATTGTGCTTTGTTCCGAACTGTAGCCCGTCTGTTACGTGGTCGTATCATAACTGGGTTTTCCTGGAAGCGGAGGGATTTATGCGTGAGGCTGTGATTTTAGGAATTGCGGACTGAAAATGTGATTTAATTTCGGCATAATTTGAGCGATTGATATTTTCATTATTATACGAGAAACACTGAAATTAGATAAATTATCTAGTGGCAGTGGATCTACATTAAATATTATATGTATACAAACAGCTATACTTATTCAAGCGAAATATATATAGGTATTAAAGTTCTGATTAGAGATTAGCAATTACGGGGAAACTATCTGTCACGCATTTGCCCAAGGAGGGAGGGAAACCCCTCGGAAAACCTCCTTCTGAAAGAAGCCAAGATGCATAAAATCCAACATTTACACATATTATCCCACCCCATGAACAAATCTGCATCAATATTAACTCACTCAATGCTAATGTATATTCAACTAATCGATGCCGGACGCGGAATCATTTTTTTGCATTAATTTATAATTTTCAGTTATTTTAATATTTTAAAACTATTTTTGATTTATTTAAATGAAAAATAAAGTCTTTATTCCAAATTTTAGTCATGCCTTGAATTCAAGGATCAGCGACCGAAGGGAATTTGGTTATGCGACCCCAAAATTCACGAATTTGTTTTTTGTACTATACTGTAGTAAATAAATATTAGCTATCTACGAAAAAATAAGAAGAGTATCAATTTATAAGAAATTATGTTGTATTATTATATTACTTTATATATAAGCATAATCCAGGACCATCCTTAAAATCGCGACACATATATGCCAAAAAACGCAAAAACCAAAAACGTACCACTTTCACATCTCCTAGAAGGGTACTAAGATGCTGGGCAAAAGAGGTAATCCATCCCGCCACGCTTGGCTCCGCAATTGGCCAGCAAACTTAACAGGACCCGTGCCTTGAATTAAAAGCATCCGCTTTGATGGGTTAACATATAAATATGGTATATAGAAGAAATCTATAGTATTTTAGTCAAGTACTGAATTCTATTTGATAATTTTTTCTTTTCATCACACATGTTGTTTTCTCATTAAATTGTAAGCATTTGTGGTTTACATAAAGCGTTAACGCTATGTTCCTGAAATTTCTTTTTTATATGGCGAGATAAATAGCTATTGAAAAGGTTTATTTATTTTATCAGTCCGAAGTTTATGAGCATTTCTTTTAACTGTAGTACTGAATCACGACATTTATAATTTATTAATCAACTCCGAATTAGAGGTATATTTTCGTAGTTTATTTCATCCTTTGTTAAGTTAATCAATTAAGAAATACTCAGTAATTTTTCTCATAAGTCTAGCGTATTCATATTTTTTCTTTGTAGTCGTTAAGTGGTTAAAAATTTTATTTTTCTTCCGTTGCCAAAGTTAGGATAATGTTGAACTTAAAAGTCTGACCCTTCGCACTTGTTTCCTGCTATTTGATACACGCGTTTGTAATTCTTAGAATCCTAAAACATATGCCTATACAGAATTTGTGTTTCAAGGTTGATATTAGAGTAAATCCTGCCTTGAAATCAGCGATACACTAGACTAAATACTTATTTATTCTAAGCTTACTATTGCTACAATTCAGGTTTACTCCATCGAGACTTTAGAATTATTTATTATTCAATTGCTCCTAATATCTAACTCGTATACCCTCTACTCCTAGTTCTTTATAATGTTCCATGATGCAACGTTCTGCTTAAAGTTCGCCAGTGGAGTGTTTCCTCGGTTTATAAAATACAAACATCCACTACTCAGGTTCTTCTCCAGTATTGCGCTCTAAATAGCTTCAATATTTTGAAGAATATCAGTGAATGAAATATAATCCTCTACGAATCACTTGGCTAGTAACTAGGTGGAACGCGTATTCGCTCTACATATTATAAACTCTCAATTTCTATGGTAATGTGCCTTAGCCGCAGTGCGGTACAAGTTGTTGAAATATCCAACATGCCTTTCGTTTTTATATTTACTTTTTTACACCGCGCTGTTAGCTTTTAATAAACGTAGCGGTTTTATGTTGCTTTTTAATTCATTCTAGTGCTACATTTTTCAACGAGTGCTTTTGAATTATTTGCTTCAATAGAACGTTCGAAACGTGAGGGGATTGTGCAAAGCTCTTTATACTGTTAGTTTTACTCCACGGATTCATTCTGATGGAGTGAGCTTTTTTGTACGAAGCATCTCTCTTTATAGCGTAGTTAGTACGGGTTTGGAGTATTTCTCTTGCGAAAAATGTGTATGATGAATAGACTCGATGGAAAGCTTTGATAATCAGCCAACCGTTTCCGTTTCTATTATACCAGTGGTTAATGGTGGTGCATTTATTTGCGGAATTTTTGTAATCGTTATGGTTATGAATCACCAAGCAGTGTTTATTTATGTTCTCAGTCATTGAATCCACCGTCTAGAGTTGAATCATTGTTTCAGTCTCGTAGAAGTTTCCTAATATGAGATGTCTATGTGGTATTAGTGCATAGAATCAAATAAAGTCAATATAAGGTGTTATCTCGAGAAAGGCCGTATCCAGAATCAAACTTCGAAAGAAATATGTTTGATAGTGTCAAGGTAAATTTTAAATATAATTATGGGTTGGATGGAAGAAGAGACTTTAGTCTCAATCTCGCCCAAATAAAGACGATTATTATTATTTATAGATGTATAATATCTAACCTTTATGTACACTCCTCGCCAAAATTAACGCAGCACCTCCCTAGCGATCCTTACGGCCGGTGCTGCGTTAATTTTGGCCAGGACTGTACAAATGCTTATACATGCTTCTACTTTCTACTCTGTACTTCCAGTACCTAAAACATTTCAAGTCACTCGAACGGAAAGGTAGTTAAGGGAATTCTTATCATTCCAGTCTCACATAACTTGTGTTTGCATTTTAGGTTATCGAAAGTAACTTTGTAAACAAAAATTTACTATTTTATTTAATGATAGAGCAATGTGCATCTTTGATTAATAAATGTAAGTAATTTGTTTATCGTGCATGACGTCGTTCACTGCGGCTACTGAACCGGAAAGATTTTTAAGTCATGTATCTCTTTAGTACTATGTTTCGCCAGCCATGCAATAAAAAACATTTTTACTTTTAATTGTCAGTGAAACTTGTTTGTTCCTCAAACATGCTTTAACACTAGCTTAGTATATTTAAATTCAGTGTAGGAAATAACGATGGGAAGTTTTCCTTAGTCTACCGTTAGCTATACTACTCAATACAACTCTATACTACTTAACTCAAGTATTTCTCGAAGAAACACTTTATCTTTTGTCACGAATTTTGTTATATATTTAGGAAAGGTTTTCACACAGTTTATATTAAAGTCGATTTTTATAAGTAATCATTATTTATTCCAATTAATTCGAACTTTTCTATCTATATACTTACGTATTTATTATCCAAGAAACAACTAACTATGAGCCTACTAGACTTGCAGTATCATTGAAAATTTCCCTGAAAGTAGAGAAATTTGATGTTTTCAGCTTAATGTTTATGACGATAGGAATGATTTTGGTGAACGATACCATTTAGTTTTTCTAGCTTCTCTGTATCTACTTACGTCTCAGCTCCTCGGCGCCTCATACGAGTGTCCGGATCACAGGAAGTGCAGCAATTGGCGCACAGCAGCCGCTTAAGAATCGACTCCATCCAATTATGTTCACTTCTGACGTTTTTCACATGGCGCGCGGCATCTGACATTAAGCCGATAGTCTACAATTAACTCTCCGCTTGCATCTATTTGCCATCTGTTCCTTTCAAAAAGGTCACTAAACTCTGCCCCTACTTCGGCAAATAGAGTTAGGGAATATTTCCATTTACAGCCAAGTAGATTCTTGTAGGTCCTAGATGCGTCGACGACCTTGGCTGGGTGATATTCACGCGCCCATTCCCTGTTGATACTTTTAAATTATTATAGCTATACTTGCTTATTTTTATGAGAATATTTTCGGTGTTCATTACATGAAAAATGTTTATTGAGGCAATGTCATTATTTATTATCTCTAAAATGTAAATTTCATTATTTTATGTTTTCAGTGACTTATTCATAAATGTATATCATCAGGGCTAGTTGGTTGACTGTATCTATTTATTCTTAAATGCCTGTCACCTGATCCTGTGTCTACTTGCAGTGATTCTTCGTTATAATAATAACTATTATTTCTAAAATTACGATTACTATAGCATTAACGTTTCAGAATATAGATCGATTTTATTTGAAGCGAATACACCTTAACAATCGACAATTATTATCTCATACAATCGATTAAATAATTAAATACCAATTTAGAATTGCGTGAACATTTTCCGGAAAGAAACGTTTTTGCTCGGAAATTTCCTGATCAATTCATATTAGGCTAGGATTAATATATAAGGTGAATAACCCCCACAAAATGTTGTTTAGGTTGTATGCTTAATCTATACAAGAGAAGGCACGGCTCGCTCGTATCTCAGGCCAGTTCTACACGTAGGCTTTGGCTTGCAAGTAATTCGTTGCTGAATTTCTCGGCTGACAAAGAAGTATTTCGGATCTTTCAATTCGGCTAACATACCTATATGTATTCAGTCAACGTATGTTTGGTTGGATTTGCGCACATTTACTTATTCACGGAAATATTATTTGTAACTTGATATATGAGATTGCTCACTTCCACTCTCTAAATTTAGTTTCGTATTATTTTTGGAAGGTAATTCTGTGAATTCCTATTCTAGGTGTATTTGGTTATCAATTAAATTTGTTTCATTTTACGTCGGCATAAATATAATATTTCACCTTAACCTCACTTCACATTTTCCGTGAAAAATATAAAGAGAGTTTTTAATTTGGCTGCCCTATCCTAAAAATTTGAAAATGATAATAAAAAACGAAAATGTTTCACAGGAGTCTTTCATAATTTTTACAGCGAACAAGGTCTACAGATTTATTTATATTATAAACACTCTATTTTGGGGAACATGTATTTCAGTAAGTTTTCTCTGTAAATTCAATATTTGTTGTATTATATTCGTAGGGTAATGTTATTTCGTGATTGCAAATATTAAGTAATTATATATTAAGTAATTTGCCATGTAAAAATTGAATTTCTCTTCAATATCAGAGGGAAACATTTTTCAGTCGCTAAATTCTTTTTCCACGAAATTTGACCTACTTTTGAAAATTATTGGATTCGAGCGTAATTTTTTTGAGTGGGAGGGAATACATTGAAATATTAGGTAGAATTTACTTGGTGTTGCCATGAAATTCGGAAGACAGTGTATGACCTGAAATTTTACCTGGTAAAATGCGTTATAATTTATAAAAATAGTAATACCTCGCAATATCATTCATTGGAATTTTGTTCTTCCTTCTTGTTATATTAAGAATAGATTTAAGAAACTAGAGAATGTGTTAGTGGTTGCGTTGTTTAGTTTTTAATTTTGAGATATCTATGTATAAAGATATCATTAAATGTAGGATCTAATTGTCTTAAAAGCGAACTTTTAAAATATTTTTCAGGAACACATATTCGGTAATGCTTTTAATATCGTTCGATAGGATCATACTCAGTGAATACAAGCTCAAAATTGTTCTACTATTAGCTAACAGTGCGATTTCTTCCGTTCCTTGGGAACTGACCACACTCTTTTCCTACTCTATGAAATTCTCTTACCCAAAAAACCCACTATCTCAAGTCTAATTAACCTTAATTCTCGATAAAGACTCGTCTTTCCATCTAAGCGTTAACTTTGTCTTTGATTCTTATCTTTAATTTCCGTAGCATCCAAACTAACCTTACTTTTCGTCGCAAATCCTCTTGGTATTTATTTCACTCATTTCTTCCGGCTGCATTTAATTTAACACAAGAACTGATTTTCTTAATTATACGATCCTGATGCTTGATTTTTGTGAAAGTCAACTACACAGAGCGTATACTTCATTGAACACAGTAGAGGAGGATTACGATGAAATTTGTGGAGAAATTAAGGATAGTCTTTGTACCTTGATAAATTCAGTGTCCTAGCTATGGGTGTATAGCATTTCGACTTCTGTTACAGGAATATTTCCTATCCTACGCATTTGTGTTACTTTCCACTTTTTGGTGCTTAATATATTTGTTTCGCTATAAGAATATTTATATGCCAACTAAAAGAAGACGTAGCTAATAAAAAGAAAGTAATTAATAATGTAAATGGTAACTTTTGCTTATTAAGTTGTTTTTCGTACCTCAAGTTTAACTTCTAATAATACCAATGCATTTTTCCCAGTAGATAATGATTTCGACACTGTTAGTGGAAAAAATGGGTGCACCTTGTTGGTTGATAAAGGCGGCATTCTATCTATAGTGCATTCCAAGTTTTCTAGTCAGCGATGAAGGATTATATGCGAATTAAACCCCATGTTTTTTCCTCCACACTGTAAAATTATACCGGTCGTCTGTATGCGGTGTTCCTCTATCCGATAATAGACATTTTACTGCTAAAATCAGGATTCAACCGCAGTTTTACGCTGTCAAACTGAGTACAAAATAAAAACAAGTAAAAATATCAATTCGATCTAAGATGTGTATACTTTATACACTATCGGTGTATTGCCCATGTTATCATTCTGCAGAACATCTCTCTAGCTATGGGTATTTTTAATGCTTGTGTTTACGTGTCTTGATACTATATAGAGAAGACGGAAATAATATTAAAAAATTAATCGTAAATACGAATCAATGTAAAGGAGTGTGTAATTATTAATTAATAATATAAATCAAATAATTTTATTAATTGTCAATATAAATTAAAATTAAAAAATATTATAAATATACATCTTTATTTATTAAGTTATTATTCGTACCTTAACATCATCCTCTTTTTCCTAATCGGCTCAAAATTCAATACTTCGCTTGGAAGATCGATCTTTATTTACGAAATTTCGTCCCATTTCTTTCTCATTTCATCATCCGCACGCGAGGGCATTAGCGAAAAATGGCAAGGTTCCATAAAAACGTAATTTCCGATGCTCGTAAAACTTTTAATCGACTCCCCTTCCCGGATCGTGAAAATTTCACGACCGAAATTAAAATATTAACGGAGCTAATTGCCTGCGGACCAGGAATTGAGTTATCGCGGGAAAACATCGAGATTTATCGCCCCGAACCTCAAACATTTTTCGGCGAATTTAATTCGAAGTGCATCGCTCATTTCGTCCAGGAATTTTTCGCGGATATTTCTCTAAAATAAAAGCCTCGCGCCCAAGTAATGAATATTTTAGTTTGGAAATACCGAACCCTATCGGAAATGGCGCTGCCCTCACGTTGCTGTCTAAATATATCCCGGGAGACTTCCATAAATCTTGGTGGTTACGTAATCGCCGGCAGGGGGAGGATGCTCGTCACATCAGGGCGGATGTTGCGTCGGTGCAAGCTGCAGGCGTCTAATAGGTTCGATGAGCTAGCATCCAGCTTGAATGTATCGAGGATTGCCTACTTGCAAGGCGAAAACAACATCGCAACTTGAAATATGAATAGAGACTATTGTGTACCTATGTAATGCTAACGCTACAAGCACACATGTCTTTCTCAATTTTAAGATAAAATTGATAAACTCTTTATTGGCAAGCGAAAGCGATTTAATCTGAGATGATGAAAAAAATTTGGAGCGCGGCTTTTTAAGAATTAGAGGTTTATATCTCTAATAGCCGTCTTACAAGTTTGTTAGGCGGCGTCCCCCGTCTCATTCACCGGTATTAGGAGAAAACAAGAAAGGACACCGCAGTTTTAAGAGCACTCAATGCGCATTTTGAAATCGATGCCTTCATCTTCATGGGTGATTAGGTACTTTTAATTTCTGGTTTTCTCCGAATACCGGTGAATGAGACGAGGAATGCCGACATAGACGGTTATTTTACGCGTAGGTTTTATTTTTTTAACTGAACCATTGAGCTTTTGAATACATTAAGGACTCATCACTCAATGCCGAACTAGAATTCATTGCTGAAAATCTTTATGTATTTCACTACTGAATGGTATTTCAACAAAAATATTTTTTAAGAAAAATTTATATTCTAACAGAAAAAATAATTTTTAAACGAAAACGCCCAGCTTCATGTAAGCGAAGTGGTATTCATCATAATAATCATGTTTTTCTCAAATATTTGAACTGAAACTAATATAACAGGCTATAAGAGAAGCTAAAAAATAGGGCAATGAGAGTCATTCTAGGATGTGGAAAATACACTCCAATTCAAATTGGAATGGATGCTGAATGCCCTTCAGTAGATTAAAATTCTAGAAAGAATTTCTTTACATGTACTTCAGTTAGTGCATAAAATGTTACATAAAAGAGTACCACTACTACTTATGTGAAGAGGTAACATGCAATAGTGACTGTCATAAATATGCAACTAGACAGCAATAAAATTTAAAAATTCATAAGTTTAAAACTAATTTATTAAGGAAATCATAAATAATTAATGGTTATTATTATGAACATTATTAAATAGATTAACTATTTAATAATGTTCCTGAATGGATTAGAAAATTAGAAAATGAAAAAGCATTTAGAAGGGTATTTGCAAACACGGTAAAAATATGTAAATGTTTTTAATACAGGTTCAAAATACTTTTACTTTGTTCAAATATTCGGAATGAATCTTTATTATCATATTATGTACATTATGCATTCTTTATATTATTGCATGTATATTATATTGCATGTATATTATGAAGAACTGTAAATATTAGAATTTCATTCTAAATAAACTTACTTACTTACTCTATAAACGATTTGCTCCATGGACCACTTTTCTTAATATATGTATCGGAGAGTAGACAGTTTAAATCGGAAGGAGATTAAAATATCTAAGGGAGCAGTACTATGTATACAGTGGATTGCTAGACTCGGGAGCGCTGGGAGACAAATTGCTATGAAATGATAGGTCACCGAAGGAGAACCACATTAAAAAGGCGAGGGTCAATAGATGTAGTGACCCCTGCAGGAGTGATGTGCCCCCAACGCCCGTGAGAGCGTGCGTATGTCGTGCAGATCACGAGAACCGCTTCACAGTCACGCGTCTGCCGATGTTTGTGATCGGTTCGTGATCCGAACCCGCGGTCTCGCGCGTGTAGTGCATCCGAACCGATCGAATTCGTACGCCTGCGGTAGGTGTCGGGATTGCCTCGGCTTGGCGGAGCGTTTTTATATCCCATTTACTTGGAATTGAGCGTATGAGGTACACTGCTTTGTTCGGAGTCGATATTGGATGACCCTGCATACTGTTGCCCTTTGTCCCGAGGGCATATACTTCATAAGAATCTTTGGTAATTTAAGTTACTTTGAGATGTTGATATTTGTTTTTCATGTATATTAGTAATAGTCAGGGCTGCCGTAACGTGCTCATTTCTAAGGAATGTGCTTATTTTGTCTTATTTGATCCAGATCGAAACAATCGAATGATCTTTCACATTGTATGTAATAAGAAGCGTCTGTGCAAGAACTTGAGGGACTACGAACTCGCAACATTGTCACGACAGAAAGTCACGACTATATATTTCTTGTAGTGTAAAGTCAATGTGAAATATTGCAAATACAATTGCCTTACCAATTGTGTCTTATTTTCTGGTGAGAAATCTTATTTTTGTATCCGAGTGTGCTAATTTTTTCGTCCCAATCGATGGAAGCCCTGGTAATAGTAGTGTATTCGTTTAAGTTATGTCGACAGCTAAGATGGTTTTGCACCATGTGCGGGTTTAGGTTTGAATGTCTCCGATTAATATTGGTGGTGTCAATGTGTATTATTAGGGAAAGGTTGCCCAAATCGCGCCACCATCTTAAACGATCGATACACTGGACTTACGTATCAACTATTGGGTGGATTTGGAACTTGATTTAGCATAGCTCAGGGAAACAGACTCCTTTGATGGAAGCAACTATGAATTAAGAACCATTGAACATAAATTACTTAATTCGTATGATTTTGCATTTGCTGATGTACTTTTTTCCAAATTGGGATTTAGGCTATATTTATTACGGAATATCACGTTTTATAGGCCTTACTTTCTCTTGTCTAGAAGCAGAGAATTCTCAGGAGCGAACACTTTCGCTCCTGATGAATCCATACCACCAAGTCACGGCACAAGCAGTTGATTCTATTAGAGACTTCTCATAAAAGTTCATTATTCATAGCTCAAAACGTAATATTTTTCCGTGAATCCTATGGCTGGGTTTTTCCTGGGTCGAGTGCAAGATCAACAGCCACGTCAATCTTGTACTCGACCAAGGGAAAATCGGAAGTAGCGTCACTGCCAATCGTTCACGGATTCTATCAGAGCGAGTCGAGTACTGTCCGACAAGTTGGGAGTTAGCACGACTCAGTGGAGTGGCTTGTACGTAGCAAAAGCGGATGCAAGGTCGGAATGTTGTTTAAAATGTTCTTTCAAATGATGCAGCTCGTTCAAACATCCAATAAGGGAGTGTATGTGAAATGTAAATAAAAGTAAACGGTTAAAAATGTACAAACCTTCGAGATTCCCTCCCCTTCTCGTATTTCGACAGTATGCTGCTCTTTACTAAACATGCAGTTCAGACATCGTGAACGATATGAGTCCTGCACGACTACCGCGTACTTGCTAGTCATGCACGCAAGGCGGGTTGCCGGTCATGCACCCCTTAAAAACCCGGCTTAAGAATCTCGAAAGTAAGGGAGACTGGATCTGGAGTGCGATGCAGCGCAAATACATCTGTTTGGTATCTTTTTTGTTAGCACGTCCCCGCAAAGTGAGACTATTAAAAGTTTTTCCCTCCTTTTTTGCGATTCCTTTCCAAAATGGTTCCATTTTCCCGGCGTACGTGTTAAAATCCTTATTCCCCTCCAAAAGGTCTCTCTTTTCCACGGCGACACGGACAGACTTCCTTCCATCGATTCTCTCCCTCTTCAAATGGCCTGACATATTCCATCTTTTCCCTCCCAATCTCATCCGTCCTTGTGCTGTCAAACCCTACCCACACTCACTTCGATTCCCCACACTTCTTACGACTTTCCTCAAACCCGTGCTTTTGCGCAGTGAAGAGTCGCTATTGTCCGTGTACTTTTAGCCAATATTACGTATAATTCGGGGTATTATGTATATTATATTATAAATATTATTATGACCCCTTTAACGATTAAGTAAGGAATTTGGAATGAAGAATACAGTTAATAGTACTTATTATTATTATTTGCTACAGATAGACAGAAGTCAGATGGCAACCACTAACATTGTTAATTTTCCCTTTCACACTTAAAATATTACATTTAAAATTCCTAAATAACATCTCTATATTATAAAACAGGATTTGGTCACACTTTTTACAAACAAACAAGACTATATTTAGAAAATATCCCCCTATTACTCCACCTAATACATTTGCATAAAAATATTCATTAATGAAAGTTCCTTATTATCACATTTTACATTCTTCCTTTGGTAAGTCACATATCACTTCATAAGTGTCTCAATCATCTCTCTTACATATATAATGTAGCTCGAGGGGACCATAAACATAAGTTTAAGCTTAGGAAACAGCGAACAGATATCGCAAAGTACTCTTTTATAAATTGGGGGATAAAAGATTGGAATACATTACCTGAAGAGGCTCTCAAACCCTACCCGAAATGCAAAAAGGACCTTAGGAATATATATTTTAACGTACTATAAGGTATTATAATGTTGTTGTATCTGATAAATCTTACCGCCTGAATTTATTCTATTTGTAAGATTAACGATGAAAATAAATCAATAAATTCATTGAACAATATCTAAAACAACACATGCAAAACTCCCTTTCATACAATATTATAATATCTTAAAGCATCTAAGCTTAAATTCTTTAATCGATTTAGCTAAGGACTTTTTGAAGGCCTTATGTAATGAAATTCTAAGGGAAAGAAAATGAAGTTAACAAATAGGGTGAATGGGAAAAACTAGAACAAGTGGGTAAGTTCTCTCGCTTGAGAAGTTCTTATTTTTGGATGGAATGTTTATCATTATTATCATACCTTTTATCATCCACCATGTTCTATTTAATCCAAAGTATGATTCATATTTCATATTTATTTTTAGCATGTCCCATTTAAACATTAAGTAAGAGAGTTTGGGATAAAAATCAACGTAAGTAAAATTAAAGTCATGAGGTTTACTAAGGGGAATAAAGTTAGTTAGTTAGAAACAATTAGGGTGGATGGGAAAACTAGAGCAGGTTGATAAATTCTCTTACTTCAGAAGTACTTGTTTAGAATGGAAGAGGCCGTGGACTTAAAGAAAAGAGGAGGTTAAACGTTCGGAGGCCTTCGAGATGATTAGAATAGGAAAAGTAAGCTGGGTTGATAGGTAAACAGATACGGAAGTTCTAGGAATGGTTGGAGAAGAGATGCTTTTATTAGAAGTAATTAGGTATCGACAGAGGAAATGGGTGAGTCAAAGATTGCGAGAAGAGGGGTTGCTTAAGAAAGTAATTGAGGGCAGAATGCTAGGGAAATACAGAGGAGAATACATGCATTGAAAAGGAAATGATAAGGCACATGAACCTGGCGAACGGTAGCAATACTAATGTATTTTTATACCCCTTTATTACATATATTATATTATAACTAATAAATTATATTATTATTTTAACTCACCCACAGATTAGAAGATTTGTACTTTTTAATGTAAGGTAAATGAAAGATAAGTTTTTCTCTTCACTGTTCCAAAAGGTCATCATATACTGTGAGAAAAATGTTTGATTTAAATGCTCCTGATGATTTTTATTAAACTCATTTTTTCTGTGAACGATACGCGACAAAAAGCAATTGGGAATGTATATACATATGATGTAAACTATTTGCAGTACGCCGATGTTCTCCTTGCTAGGTAATTATGCTAATGTAATATGATCGGGGACCTCATTAAGGGGGTTTTGAAAATGTCTTGCTATTAACTTACCGGATTCAATTCCAAATTCGTGAAGGGAACACACCCGATTACCTAACCAGCAATTGACTTCACATCTTTCATATCTCCTCCAGCGTGGGAAGTTGCGTATGATAGCTCGTATTAAAATCTCCGCCTTCCACTCCCTTATTCTCTGATCCTTTCTCTCGCCGATCTCCGCCACCCACTTTTATTTCTTTCCATCGCCGCTGGAATCGATTTCAAGGCGCCAGTTTTACGTGTGTGGATGCTCTATGTGTGGGCGGAGCGGGAGACTTGTATCACACGAGTTATATCAACGGCGGGGGAACTGGAGCGGATAGAATGAACGATAATCTTGATAGAAGACGAAGGAATGACGTAAAGGTGGAACTAGATGGAGGTTGATAAGGAACGGAGATTGTATCGTAAAGAACAGGGGAAGTACGTATTAAGTTAATCGGAAGTTGAAGTTGGAAAAAAATGGGAGGAACGCGGATAAATAAAAGGGAAACGAGAACAATTACATTGGTAATGGTAAGAATTAAGGATCAAATAAGTTGAAAATTAAGATTGGTGTTTTAATTTGCTCTGGATTTATTAATTACCACTGCTGCATTCACTAAAGATGGACTTAAAGATTCCTCGTGACGCAAGCCGCATAAATCGTCGAGTCCAAAAGGTCTTCCAGTTATAGTCTTTAAAGAATAGCCAGGGAACCTCGTTCCATGACTTAGAAGTCAGCGGATCGGAACAGATTTGTAAAATAGTAATGTAACGGCAGTTTTCTATGGTGGAGTGAAAGAAAGCCTTGAACATTTTTGCCTCATTTCCATAATGTCGTTGTCCGATAAAGTGATGAAGAATATGGTTTTTACTTAGCAATGGATTTTCGGGATACCATTTATTTCCTCAGGAAAAAGCGAGATCTTCGGAAATCATGCGAAATTCAATTTGTGCTATTTGTTCTCAGAATCTTAAAATCTACTGTGAGGGAAATGCATTCGGACACCATTTTCCTTGGTTTTAGGTAGGCTTTCGATAGAGTCCCTCACCGTAAGTAAATGTACAAATTAGAACTGTCAGGTATTAAGAAGTACTTTTAGTTAACTGCGTGAAAGATTTTCTCTACTAAGGGAATCAGGTTGAACTTGTTTTCATTAATTCAAATGGTGATCTCAGGTGTCCCACAAGGTACCGTTATTGGGCCTCTGTTTTCAGTGCAGATTTAGTTATCTCTAAGTATCATAATCACTCTATGCGAATTCTATCGAATATTTTCAACATATATTATTGTAAATGGGCTTATGCAGACCAGGCGTAGAGGTCGATTGTCATTATCTTATCAATATGAGGTATATATGGTCTATCATTGCACATCATTGAGATTTATAAAAGTATGATTACATACATACATGACTATTCTACCATTCGGTATTTCGATTCTATGTCCACTGTCATTTCTCTCTTCCTGACTAATTCCCTTTGCTTTTGTCTTACTTTTGCGCTTGAAAATTAATCTTAATTATGTTCTGTTGCAATCCCTTTCTCCTTTATATTATAGTACATATTTTAAGTATTCAGCTTTGTAGTGCACATTTTTGTTAATTAAGTGACGGGAAAATTTAAATTATTGGTTGAAATAATAAACATTTATATTGTTTGGAAGTAAACTTAAAATAAGTTTGGTCTAGTAAATCATATATAGAGTCAATCTTACTCCACGACATTACATTTTGTTGCAAAAGATCGATTATGGTTCATATATCACATTTTTGTCAATTAGCAAAGAAATGTGCTAAAAAAGAAGCGATTCTATGCTGTTACTCGATAACACATTTTTCACATTTGTCTTGCTTTCGATTGAAATTTTGGAATGTACCACACTAAAAATCATGCTGCAGTGGAATTGGTGCAGGGAAGTACACGAGAGGAAATTGCAGGTATGGCTGGGGAATGAAAAATACTAGCGAAAACTGCGACTTTCGGAAACGTTAGGCGAGAGAAATGGTCGTGAGAAAACGGGACATTCGAATCTCATGTGAAACGAAAGGTGCACGTTATGAGTGTAATGTTTCGGATATGACGTTTTTAGGGGGAAATAATTTTTTCCCGTGCGCGGTAATATTTTCGCGGGATTAACGCTCACTCTGGTCATAATTCAAACTTTTAACGGGTTTTATCGCTTTGTTTTTCAAATCCTCCACCCAGAGGTTCTTTTTGCTTAGGGATATGTCTGGCGGATAATTTTCCTAAGAGCTCGAACTATAGATCACCCATAGGAATTTGTTGGTTGTGATAAAATTCATCGTAGAAAAGTTTGGTCCATGTTATAGATCACTTATATATATCATGTTATAATATAATCCATGTTATAGATTTGTCTTTCTTTCTCTATGTGATCTCTTAAAACTATTATCTAGTATTAACTAATAACATACTTTTTTCGGTATATGGTTTTCTATAATCAATGTGAGTTAGTCGGAAATCGTGGAAAGACATGACGTGGAAGTAATTTGTGGAAGTTGCGAAGTACAGGGTGTTTCTAGCTATTATTGCTAAAATGATTTTCTATTGAGATCAAACCATTTGAATTCCTTGTTGAATGAGGTGGAAATAGAGTATATACTGCGTTCCAGTTTTTGTTGACAGTTTAACAGCTAAAAACTGTATTTGTGATCTTCTTATGTAAGAAATAAATCGTTATTTCAATCATTGGAGCGAGGGCGGCCTGGAGTAGGACTAATCTTGCAGTACGGATGAAAAACGCAGGATTTTGTTACTATTTCATCTAAAATTACTCACTAGAAACAGTGCAATATTCTATAGAATGCATATAGCACATCTATTTCAGCTAACTGGATCTCTTCGGCACTTATGATTACATTGTTATTACCTGCAGGAAATTATTTTAATTTTGAGTTTTCTCAATTTTTAGTGCGGCTTATAGAGGATAAAGTATTTTAGGCGTTGCTAACAGTGTAGTTTTTAATCACGATTGCCGATATTATTTGAAGGGGTTCATTTTAAGCTGCTACTTTGAGTACTAATATTTATGTTTTTATGTTGCTCTTTTAGTGGTTTCCAACCAGTGAATGGTGTGTGAATATGTCTTAAAATTTCTATATTCATTATTTTTTACTTTTCTCTGTATCTTCACTAAAATTGTTCCCAAACTTAATTCGTGCGTATATCCTTATTTTAGCTATCGTTTGCCATTTTTAAATATAATCATTTCCCCTTGTAGGGTTATTTTGAAAATTACAAATTAGTCCTATATTATTTTGATTTATACTTTATAAGTTGGTATTGATGTATTTATTTGTAAGTTAATCTATCAGTGGTTTCCATCCAGTTGACGAACTATTAATTCAATCTGATTCTATAGAATTCCTCATTTCTGTTAAATCTGTCCACTGGCAAAACTGTTTATTAAAATGAACTGAGTACTTCATTGTTATAGATACCATTGATCGTTTGTATAAATTGATTAATTTCCCCTAAGTTTCAAGGAAATGGGATCCTCTTTGAATCACATTCGGGTCATTCCATGTCATCTCAGCACACGCATTTTACCACACCACGTCAGACTTTCTTAAAATTTGGTATACTTATACTAGGTACTAAGACTAAGAAAAATACCAATTTTAAAATTTTTTATCTCAAAGCGATTCCAAGAAAATAAATAAAAATTACCTAAGTTTTAAAGATATATTGTCAAAATTGGGTATAAATGAAAAACCAGCATCAGAAATGTTTTTTTAACAATGCACCCATTAAGACACCACTTTCATATTTTATTATATGATTCACAACCGTACGAAGTATTTATAAAAATATTTTGAAAATTTTAAATTATTTACTTTTTGAAAAAAAAATAAATCTAAGTATTTATATGGATTTTGAAACATCTTTTCATTAATACTCGTCATGTTGCATATCATTTGAAAGAGTATCTAAAATGCTGCAAAATGACTTTTCTCCCAGTTCTCTAGCTGAATTATGCTAGCTTCGAGAGCAATTTAAAAAATAAATGTTTACGATTTTTTGGCGTGTTTTTGAAAACTTAACAAAGCCATATCTCGGAAACGCTTTGAGATAAAAATTTAAAAATTGGTATTTAGTCTTAGTACCTTGTATAAGTATACCAAATGTGAAGAAAAACTGAAATAGTGAGGAAAAATTTATTTCTAAAGCGTGTTGAATTGGCATGGAATGACCCATTCGCGAAAATACGTTAATTTCTCCTTGTGAGGCCATTCACGAGTTCACAGATTTGTTTCCCGATTTATCGAGCAACTTTTCCCGAGATTCCTGAGAAAAATTCGTTCGGGAACACTAGTTCAGGAATCCTCTGTTACCAGCGAACCATTTTCCAAAGAAAGTGGTAAAGACTTGGTGCGAGGAAGGCCGAAGAGAATGGGTTGCAGATCACCGGTCTTCAATTCTTGGAAAAGTGAGGATGCGATCGTCGAAGAAGGTCGTGCAGAATGCTGGACACAATTCATCCTCTGGAAAGGTCGCTTTCTTTCGCATGCCTTGGGAATGGAGCCGTTAGTGTGTAACCAATGGGAAATGGACGGCCGTAGGCAATCGGAGAGAACAATAAGAGTGGAGACAAAAGCCTCGTTCTTTTTCTCTTTTATAGATCTCTCCTTTGTAGGTTGTGCTGGCCAAAGATGCTGTAGACTCGGTTGTTCTTCCTTCCCCTGATTTATCGGGATAACTCGTCCGTTTCGTGCGGGTAAAATAGAGGTTTAGAGTATGAGAAGTTTTCGATTGTCTTCTTTGGAATTTCACACGTGAGGAATTCAGTTTTAAATTGTTGAGGTAGGTTATCGTTGATAAGGATTAATCAAGGATTGATAAGAAGGCAGATCGTGATAGTTTCAGTTCATTGTTTTACTCTTTTAGGTATACATAGCTCTTGTACTTAAGGTTATTCTCGTAAAATCTCCTAAAAATTAAATAGCTGAACTTTTTTTCTTCATTTTCATGAGGAAAAGAAGTTCATATGTTTTATTTTAAGAATTTCGATTTAAAAATTCTTGGTCACGTTTTCTCTTTAAAATAATTGACCAGGAAGGAAAACTAGCAGTGTTGAATGATTGTTAAGAACAAAGGCTCAAAGAAATCAATGAGTTTTCCTTTGATAAGCTTGGTTGCCACCCTCAGTAAAAATAACTAATTTTATTTATAGGCCTAATTAATTAGATGCCTCAATTACTATAATTTTATTCGTATCTATTTTTATTTTGGAATTTACCAGTGACTGCTGTATTTTCCACCCTAGGCGTATAAACGTGTCAATTAATTTTCCCTGTTATTTATTATGAAATTAGGTGCCTCGGCTTACATTCTTTATACTCGAGTATATACGGTAATTACAGTAGGAAAATCATCTAATTCGTTTTTCGCTGATGTGTACAAGAACAGGAGGTGAGGGAATTGACTTGTGCGCCGATCGACAGTTATTCACTCGCGACAAGAACCCTTCTCTTATAAAGCACGTAACGGCGGGTGGCTGATGCGTTTTCCTTCCATTTCCTCCCCAAATCGTTACTTATCCCCCGATGGCATGCGACTCCTTCAAAATCCTCCGCTCCTACGACCTAATTTCCGTTCCCCGCGCTCCGGAATCGAAGTTTAAAGGAAGTCCCGTCATTTCTGCGTACTTCGACGAAACAGCCACTTCCAAGAGTATTCCACGGGGACCGAGAGAGAGAAAGAGATAGACGTGGTTCCATAAAGGACTCTCAACTCCAAAAAGTGGGGGGAGGAGGTAGTTACAAAATGCGACACGGCGAGGCGCCGGAGTCGCCGAAATTAATTCCGGGGATTAAAACGGCGCTTTATTTGTAAAGACGGCGGAAGAGAGGTTATTTAACGAACGAGTTGCCTCAGTGCCCCGCTCCTTCGATTCCCGCGGATTAATACGTCGGAATAAAACGGTGGTTCGCATTGACCTGAATTTTCGCTCCGGCGGGTTATTTTTTCGAGAGACTTGCCGCGAGCTCGACTGGTATTTTCCCTTAATCGCTGGCAAAATCCACGGAAGGAGCCGGGAGTTCCGCTTAAACATTTGATGAATCTAATATAATAAACGTTCCGGAGTCAACATTGTAGAAATTTCCGGGAATTATTGGATGGTCCGAGTAGGAACTTTTGCCCATGAACTATGCGAGATACCTGTTCATGAAAGAGGTACTTATGTATGAAAATTCCTGCCGAATGCATCATCATGGTTGGCTGGATAGTTTTAGCGATTCAAAAATCGTTCTGCGAGTCCTATATATATTCCCAATCCAATCATAGCATTACTGTTTCATTTTCGTTTCCGATTCGATTAAGATAATTGCATTTAATAAGATTACAGTTCAGAGAACCTTTTTAGCTGGTACATACATAGTTTGAAATTTATTCCTCGGAATTCATTAAAAGCACGATCATGCTGATTGCATTCATCTGTACGTGATACTTTTCCTGCGTGCAACATATATACATCATTGAAGTGTATTTTATCACCATTTTATTTTATGACAGAAATTAAATGACGCTTCAAATGATATTTTATGGATCACTCCAGTGAAATTAGTTTGCTGATGCTTTTGTAAGATTTGTAGAGGAGTTGTGTTGCTTCTCATTTGCAGGATTATAAGGTTATATTATATACAGGATTTCAAGGATACATAAATTAAGGTCAGATAAATAAAATAAAAGTTCACCTACATCATCACAACAATATACCACATTTATCGCGCAATGTCAATTTATAATTCTGTGAAATGTTCCACGAAGTACAATCAAGCCACATGGATTGAATTGAAACATGATCTCTTTTCTTATTTGAATATGAATCAGGTAAAATGGCAGTTACTCTGAGTGTATTGAATGCCATCAGCCGTTACTGTGTGGAATGTCACCATGGTGGTAAGAATACAAACACTTTGTAATAACGTCCACAATGTATGCTACATTGTGGAATTTATTACAAATGTTTTTATTCTTACCACCAATTACTCTGAATAAAAAAGTGCTCTAGTAGTTGAATGGGATGAACATTTTATAAAATATATATTTTACGGATGTAATCGATGTGGTCTTTCTATGGTTTATGAATTTATGAAGTACGAGTATAACGCGGTAAATTGATCCTATGGAATTTGAATTAATAGGCTTCCTTTTTACCCCAAAGATTCAAGTTATAGCGTTCTTATCGTACTTCCTAAAAATGTGATTTATGGGCTTAAATGTAGCTAAAATCACAGAGTTACAAGCTTAAAAAATTACTCCTGACATTTTTGAAACCAAGTCCCTTGCTATGGAGACTGCTCTTTTATCGAAATCGATATGTGAGCAATACTTCGGAGACCCTCTCCAGAGAAAATTACAACAAACACAACGAAAAATGATAGACACAGCGAACAAAGCTGTTGCCCTACTTAGCGGAATAACGAGGGTAACCCTAACGAAAAGCAAATAGATTCCTCAACCTCATTCCATCGACTCCCCCTTATATGTCGGATTATCCCATTCCCAAGTAACCCAATTGTGCTCACTCACTTAATTACTCCACACGATCCACAAATTTCAGAATAGCGCTGTTTTTAAAAGAGAAAAAATCAACGAAGCATAACTCCTCTCATTCGGCGAAAACAATTTGTAGGCCCAACGAGTTCGAAACGTAATCACTACCTACTCGCACGGATATCAACAATATTTTGCCCTTTCGAAGTAAACACGTCATTTGCTTCGTTTTTTCGCGTGGTAAACAGATTATTCACCTTGTTAAATATACTCCTACGCGTATTAATATCCTTGCGTATATATTCTGCTTCAGAATCGGCAATATCTCCTTTCCTCCCTGAAGATTACCTACCTAAACCTCTAATCATACCATCATAATTCACTATGTTAATATTTTCACTACTTTTTCGATTCAACCTATTTGCCTGTCTTATCTTTTATTGCATCTTTTTACATATTGGTTTCTCTTTGTTGTTTTCTTAACTTATGTATATTTAGTGTTTGATTCCTTACTATGTTTAGCTATCTGTGTATAGAAATTTTAATTTTAAGTTTAGCTTCCAAGAAGATTTTATGTATAATATTTATATAAGCACTTGACTATAATCTTATATTCTTCATTTATATAATGTAACCAATATACATGTCGTTGAGAGTTGCTGGGGTAGAGGAAGAGGGGGTAAACTGCGTCTTATCTACTCCAGCTGATAAATAAACTACAATTCAAGTGCAATATTACTCCCTAAACCAAGTATTTCATTTTTTAGCTAATATGGTGAAATCTCGTGTACGCACCAACAGAATTCTTCCGCAGATCACGTTCTGAAATACCTTTCCAGAGGATCCCTAAATTAAATACAAACGAGATGTGACCTATATTTCATATACAATGTTTTCAACTCCCATATTGATTCTGCCGCAAATCAGTTATCACTATTGGTGTGAAAAATGCTCATTAAGAAAAGAGAATGTCAACGTAGAGTGGAAAAAGTAAGTTGTGTTGATTGGTAAACAAACACGGAGGTGCTTGAGACGGTTAGGGAAGAGAGGGCTATGATTGAATTAAGCATCGATAGAGGTAATGGGTTGTTCAAATATTGAGAGGAGAGGGAGTTAAATGAAGTAATCGAAGGCACAAGGGAAAAACAGAGGAGAAGACAAAAATCAAAAGATACTAGATAGCATAAAGGGTGATGGATGCTACCAAGCAATGAAAGAAATGGCGTTGAGTAGGGGATTTTAAACAATTAAATTTAATAATTATTAAAATATAATTGGCTTTAGCAATAATAAGGTAACCCTGTAATGAACCTTACGTAATTACTAAATAATAAAGTAACCTTTTCATAGTAATCCCCATTCGCAGCAGCCTTCCCAGTAAACCACATTCATTCAATACCTTGTCACAAATATTTCATCTTTATTGTCAAAAATAATAATAAAACTAAACGACTTTATTTCAAAGTGAGATAGAAACGTCTCTTCTGTTATCTAAACCTATTCCCTAAATACAAGGAAAGGGTTGAGGTGACTTTACACATTTGAACCAAGGAACTTACTACACTTGCCCTTGCACACAATTTCCCCAAAAAAGGTTTGTTAAAATGTTCTGGCCTGGTAGCTTAGATGGTTAAAGTAGCCTCCTGGATAGAGGAAGATCCCGGGTTCGGTTCCTGGCCCAGTCAGACTTTTTTCAAGTCCGCTATTCCCTAAAATATAAAAAAGAGCTTCTAGGAATAAGGCAAAAGTTTAGGCAAAATGAGGGAAATACATGATTTTGAGAGTTTACAAAAAAACTAAGTCTTCACTTAGGATAACAATAAAAACACAGCAGAATAATACCTACGAGAAAAATCTGTAAATACTTCTGTTATTTGCAAGTAAAATTTATAAAATGAAATAAACAGGAAAAATGTCATAAATGACTGTCTGGAACAAGGCTGAAGATACGAGCATATTTGCCCTTTCATAAAAAAATGATCAGCAATAACTGATGTTGACATTAAATTAGCATAGATAAGTAATGTGATGCGTTACTATAACTCAATTATGAATTAGATTGTACCCTGCGAATCTAACATCATCATTTGTGGAGTACAATTTCTCGAATATGTTAGCATATTTTTAAAATTATAATATATCATCACTAAATATGTTAACATTAACCATGAGAGTAGTTAAATATTTGGTCGAAGCTCAGCAACTTGCTCGTGATAATTTAAGCACTCAAAAACTTCGCTGATTGCATCGCAAACAATTAATCAAAAGCCGTGAACGCGATACGTTACTGTACCAAACATTTGTGGTCTTTAGGGAAAAAGGTCACTGTTTTTCTGTTCTCTAATAATCACGCCTAATTCACCGAGTATCAATATCATTTAGAATCACACACGAAGAGGCAGCATGAGACTGTCTCGTTAACCTAAATATGATTGGCAAACAATATTTTTCTTTGATTCCAAAATCAGTAACAACTTTCCAGCTGGAAATTTCATCATTTGGTCTCTTTATTCCTGATAAATCAACTCGCATAAAATGAACTCATTGGTTAAAAAGAGGATATTTATAAACGGCGGATAAATATGGGATTAATGCGTTCAGAAAGATAACTCGTTATTTTTTATTGGATGAGCAATTGGGCAATGTTACTGCGATTAATGGGGTTCATATAGGGTAATCCCTTCCCGCCTGTACGCAGTATTCAGGAGAAGAATACACGGAAGAATTTGTTCAGTTACTAAAGAATAAAAGGATATAGGTTAGCATGAATGAAAAACATTTAATACCTCTATCTCGGATTTCTTAAAGAGTGAATTTAAAATCAAACCCATGTTTACCTTACGTTAAAACGTTAAGAAACTTCCAATACAAAGTGATCTTTGTGCACATTCTCTGCAACTAGTAAATAGTGAACTTGAATAACTTGAACTATCTCTCTCTCTCTTCTTGAAATTTTCTTCGGGACACTCTCAGTGAGTTCTTCTGTTTACTTTAAGAAAGAACTTTACATATGTTGAGTATTTCTGAGTATTTATAGCTTATGTCGTATAATTTATTACTCTTCGTAAATATGTCGATAAGTCAATTTTTGCTCATAATAAATTTTACTATTCTTACCATTTGTAATTCATGTAGTTGCTGCTTTCTTTAATCTGATGAAACAATATTTGTCTACATCCACAGAAAATTTTATTTTAGAAAAACAGGACCAGTTTCGAAGGATCTACCTCATTAAGGTCTCTTAGGTAATCCTACTAAACAAGTCTTTTCTAAAATAAAATTATATTTTCTGTGGTAGTCAGATTTTGTTTCATTGTATCGAATATTCATTAGTTACGCCAGGTATCATCGGAATTAATCATCTACATGCCGCTTATAATTCAACACTAATTATGTACCACAACGAAGCTACTTGCATGAAGAGGTGTATTTGTGAACAAGTATTTTATAAAATATGGATTTTATTTACTCAGATGATTCCTAATTGGCTCTCAATCTTATCATTGAACGTAATGCCTCTAGTAGTGTAAATCCTCCCCCGTCCGCGAGTTAAATTATCAATTGGTAATGTTTTGACTACCTTGTTTACTGAAATACCCCTAGCGCAATTTGTACACGTCAGCCTGTCGAATTGAATTGCCTCAACTACTAATGAAGCCTCCCTGCGGAAGGTCCGGCTAAATTACCAGAGAAATCGTGGTATTGAAATGCGAGCCGAATGACTCAATGGAATACCATCGCCAAGTATCGTCGATATCGATTTGAAATGCCTAGAAATTATCTGAACGCTTATCACCGGCGTGAATGGCGTGACTCTTCCATATCAGCCGATTTTCCACTGCTGTCGACTAAACCAGGATGCTTAACGCGGTTTAATGTACTGCGATGAAGTTGACGTCTCCATTTCCAGTCCTCTCCGACGTCTCTTTGTGCCCATCGGACGATTTAGTATGGACGGACATTTTCTGGTTTCTAATTCGCCCCCGGAAGGGGAAGGTGTCCATTGTCCGCGGTCAGTGAGGGATGACGGAACACTTGGTCGACTCAAGCTCAAGTCCGAGGCTACGAGATTATGCAGAAGTAAAGGCGAGCTTAGTGATGTGGTTGAATTAAATATGTCAGTACATTATATTACTGTCCTATCTTCTGTCTCATTTGGTTTATTTCGAAAAGCGATTGGTTTAAAATGATTTGTTTGGAAATTCTTCTTATTGGTTTACTTCTGATATCATTACGCGCGGATTTTCAAATTCAAAATGATAAACTCTGATAGCTCACTTCTGACTGATGAGGACGGTGCCGTTAATCGTTGGTGATGTGTTGCGTAAAGTATACTTTACATCTGCTTGCATATTGTACTTGCAGTACCATATCTTTACGCGGCTTTTCAAGTTTTATGTGATGTACTCGAATATCTCACTAATGAAATGTGTGGACGGTGCCGTTAAATCTACACTTCTTGCATCACTATTACTCTATAGAAATGAATTTTCATGACATGATTATATAGTTTGGTTTCGAAGAATGATAACGTACGTTTCCTCTATTTACTCATTAGAAATGCTTGTCTAAATTTTGAGAAGGAACTTTTACTCGTTATGGAATATGACACATGATATGTATGTACTTTTATCTTCGTCTAGAGAGGATGCATTTTCCGCATCTTTGTGTTGAAAACTTTCAATGCTTCAGACTAATTACTACGTTCACTTCTCTACTTATGAAAACAACTGCAGATGTTTGGACATGAATGGTAATTTTATTCTCTTTACGTCTTCTCCACCTGAGTTTTTCTCTACTCCTCAATAAAAAGGTGGTTGAATCCTGATTATCACCACTCTCCCTGAAATTTTTAAATTCTTCCCTCGCATTAAGGATCAATCATGATTAGCAATTAGGATATTAAACGGTAGAAATCGACTACATTATGTTGAAAAAGGGCTTAGTAAATAACGTTATAATATTCGTATGCCAATCATGTAAATGTCAAGGTTAACGTGGAGTTTGAACGCAGAATGGATTAGAAATACGTTTGCGCGGAATATCATTTATTCAATTGATCTGCGTTTGAGCTTTGACATTATCGACTGGCAGGACGTGGAATGCTGCATTTGCCGGTTTTAATCAGAACCGGCGTACTTTCATCAGTAAAGAGAATTAGATGACATTTCCGTTCAATGGAATCGCCTTAATTTCCTTTTCTTTCCCCCTAATTTTTCAAATACATTTATTTGGTTTTTTATGTACGGTTTATGCGAGAAAGGAGAATTGAAACGCAGACGATTTTCATCTCTAGGATGAAGAGATTTTTGGTATCTTTTTAGGGATATTCTTTATTTTTTCCGATATTTTAGAACTTATTATAATTCCCAACTTAAATGTAATATCTTACATATTAAATGTTGTAATATTTAGTTCAGTTGAGTTTTAGGAGTAACTTATTCATAGTTTATGATTGTAAATGGAGTCGAACTTATGTGTTTTCTTTGTTGATCAGATACTGTACCAGTGACATCTGCTTAAATTCCAAATCTGTTGTAATTACCATTATTTGTTGCTTTGAATTATTTACCTGTGTTAATACGCACTTTTTTATTTTCCTCAATTTTTTCTGTTGACTATGAGAAAATATTTATATTTTGCAAACATTTCCCCGCCTACTCTTTTATAATCACTAAAATTGAATTTGTTATAACATAATAGGTAAATTGGGGATAGAGTTGTCTAATATCAATCTTAGAATTGTTTTATATTAGCTTGATGGGTTTTTGATAAAATTTCGAAGCGAAATTTTTAGGTTCCTATATTCTTACTTACTTATCATAAGGATGAAAAATAGCTGCCTAACTATTTGCCTGGAGATATTACTTTTTAATAATTTTAAGTCACATTTGTATCAGGACTATCATTAATGGGTATATACTCTGATATTATTTCGTGAATAATGTTGCAAATTTAAGTTGAAACTTCATAACTGCTATGTGATTATTGGAAATTTAAAGCGGTAACCCTTCCGAAGGAGTTCTTGATTGGTATTTTGCCCTCAACTTTACTCAAAACTTTTTCCAAACGATGCCTGTCAGTTGGCACTTGTTTACTCTTATTTTCATTAGCTTCAATCGTAATTCAACGGCATTTCTCTTTCTTTACAGGTAAGTTATTCCTCAAGGAGCGATCTTGAGTGGAGGAAGAGGTCTTTTATCCGCTCACTACGTAAGTCATTAAGTATCCTCTAAGGACCGAGGAAGCGAACCGGCAAGGGCTTGGCAATTACCTCTTCCACTTCGTTAAGGTATCTGTACATAGCGTTTTGCAGCGATTTAATGTTTTCCTTCTGTCGACAGCGGTCTCTCCTCGCGCGGCGTTTCTTATGTGAGTGATTCATGATCCTCTATTTAAGAAGAAGAGTTTCTCCTGCTCAGTTAACGTCCTCGCCAACATTTTTTCACCTCTCTTCGTTAAGGGGTTACACCACTGTAGAATTTTAAAAAAATCGAAATTTTTTTTTTTACTTAAAAGGTGCTTTAGGGTCTGAAAAATAATATACCAATAGATGGAAGGCGGCAAAAATGTCTAAATGTCCAAATTTTCAATTCTGCCACAATGCCTCTCAGGCATGCCCCGAGTATACGATCGTCCGCCCCGGCCCCGTCTGTCCTGCTTCACTCTCTTGTCCAACTTATCTTTTCTTATCTTATCTTGTCTTATCACTCCACGTGAATATGCATGAGTCAGTATTAATGTTTAGCATGTGGAAAACGTCTGTGTAGCGTTAGTAAAGCGAGGCCTGACCGTTGAAAAGGACACTATTTTCACGACGCTTTGCTTTCCTGTGTAAATTCAGTGATATTCGGATAATAGTTACTGTAATCAAGTGATAATTGGAATTTATTGTCACCATGAGTGATGATAAAGCCGGTCGTTATAAAAAAGGATCGAAAAGTGACAGTGCATTCAGCAAAAGACCGAAAACGTCACGCAGGCGACCGCTGAATCGACATGAAATTGAAGAGCCCGAAGATTTGCAAGTCAGCGCTTCGGCAAAGAAATTGAAGCAGAGTAATTTCTACGATATTGGAACGGACGCTGCTTTTGGCTATCGTATGTTAAACTTCGTAGCAGTTTTTGCCGCCATTTCGAATGTCGTTGTTTGTAAAGTGTGTCATTCGGAAGTGAAGTTTACTGAAACTAGCATACGAGGATTGGGGTTTAAAATAGTTGTGTCCTGCGAGAAGTGTGAAAAAAAAGAAATACCAAGTTGCCCATATATTAACAATGCCTACGAAATTAACCGCAGAATTGTGCTTGCCATGCGATTGCTTGGAGTTGGATTGCGTGGAATAAAAAAATTTTGTTCAATTATGGAACTGCCCCGCCCGATTTTTCAATCGTTTTACAATAAAGTTATAAAAAACATTGCTAGTGCCACAGAAGTTGTTGTTAAGAACAGTCTTTCGAATGCAGCGGAAGAAGAGAAAAAAATTTCTGTAGAGAATGGAGACAAAAATGGAATCACCATATCGGGCGACGGATCTTGGCGAAAACGTGGTTTTTCATCTTTATATGGATTAGTTTCTCTTATTGGCTGGCACACTGGTAAAATTCTCGATGTCATGGTAAAATCGAGGTATTGTAAATCGTGTGAATATTGGAAAAATAAAGTAGAAACTGAAGAATATACGGAATGGTTCGAAAATCATGCGAGCGAGTGTCAATCAAACCACGAGGGATCGGCTGGAAAAATGGAAATTGACGCAGCTGTTGAAATGTTTCGGCGATCTGAAATCTTACATAACCTGAAGTACACAAATTACATCGGTGACGGAGATTCAAAGACCTTTAAAGGTATTACAGATGCTAAGCCTTACGAAAATATAATAGTTGAAAAAAAAGAATGCGTAGATCACGTGCAAAAACGTATGGGCACCCGACTCCGTAATTTGAAGAAAGTTAAAAAAGGACTCTGAGGAAGAGGGAAATTGACAGGCAAGCTTATCGACGAATTATCCGTGTATTACGGATTGGCTATTCGAAGAAACTGCGATTCGATTGAAAAGATGAGAAACGCGATATGGGCTACATTGTTTCATAAATTATCTACAGACAATAATCCGCAACACGATAAATGCCCAAGCGGAGATGATTCGTGGTGCACTTGGCAAAAGGCGAAAGCGACAAGCAGTTTGGGCGATTATCAACATCAACCACCTATGCACGATGACGTTTTCAAAGCCATAAAACCACTGTATGAAGAATTGAGTAAGGACGATCTTCTTACTCGTTGCATCGGCGGATATACTCAGAACAACAACGAGTCTTTCAACGCTACCGTATGGGCGATGGCTCCAAAATCAATATCTAGTGGAAAATTAGTATTAGATATTGCCACAAATATTGCCACTTGCATATTCAATGACGGATTTTCGTCAATTTTGCACATAATGGACACAATGGGCATGGCAATTGGCCCCAACAGCTACAATTTTTGCATGGAGGTGGACGCAGAGCGAATCGAGATAGCGGAGCGATCGTTAAGTGAAGGTGCAAAACAGGCTAGAATCGACTTGAAAGCATTAAGAAAGGCCAAGCAAGAAGAAGATGTCGATGTAGAAGGCCAATTGTATGGTGCAGGCATCGCAGATTAAAGGTATATAAGAATATAACACGATTTTATAGTACTGAAAACTTTAAACGTGTTTTTCTCGAAACCACTTTTTTTGAGTTGGCCGGAAACATAACTCGAACAAAACTTTACCGATCGATTTTAAATTTTTACAGTATATTTAAAATGGCTTTTTCCAGCGACGTACGTAGGATTTTTTTTTTGTATTGCATATTTATCTTTTTATAAACAATTTTGTGACGGTTTTTTTCATGAAATTCTTAACTTTTTCTTCAAAAGTGCACCATTTCGCGAAAAATCAATATATCGAAAAAATCCTACGTACGTCTCTTGCTATTGTTATATTGAATCGAAAACATATTAGTTTTTTGTTCCAGGTCTCAAATTGCGGGAGTTAGGTTTCCGGCCGTGGACCCCTTCCGAAAAAAAGCGCCTGCGGGGAAATGCTTCACAGCCGCCATTTTGTCTTAAAATGACTGAAAAAAAATATTATTTGTACTTCAAAGTTAGTTTTATAAATACCAATTGAAACAATTTCGATTCATCTCTTTTGTGCGCCAAAAGAAATTTCCGAAATATGCCTATTTTTTCGTGCTCTACAGTGGTGTAACCCCTTAAGGTGGTTGCGTTTATCGGGCCCGTGGTGTTTTTTCTTGTCTCATTTGCTGCACAGGCAATTTATTTCGCAGGGTTTTTCAACAGTTTTTAGTTGATTTTTCTTCGTTGGGATAATCAATCGCAGAAGCTTCCTATCCTGTCAATATCTTTCTTAATACAAAGGGTACCAAAATGTTTTACCCTCTGTTGATTCACGTAAAATAATTCTATTCTGTCTCTACTCCTATAAGAATATATGGCTACAATCAATTTGGATATATGAAGGCTTAATGGGGGTTGTGGTTGTAACCTATTGGAAATCTGAGGCAAGTTTTCAAATAATCCAGTTAATAGATATCATGTTTGGTCGGATTCCAAGTAGATGGCTATTTTCGATTATGATTGGAAATTTTCAAATTTAGACTATGTCACTCATGGTCCTTTATATATAGGATGAAATGTCGATGCTGGTGATGGATGAATATTCGAAACTTGTTCAAGAATATGTTTTAACATGGTTTTAGTGAGTCAGCAAAATGCATGCTTCTTATTTCAGATGTATTTACCCGTAGATCGGACTTGAAAATATTATTATTATTCACTTTCAAAATCTTTCTGGTTTAATTTCATGGAAAGGGAGCGGAAATACTGATGGTAATTGTTGAACTATTCTCAATTGGAATCTTATGCTTAATTTAATTTTCTGATCTATGCTTGTACAAAATGCTTCTCCGTAGGGTACCGGTTAGTACGAAAATATATAACAATAAATAATGTTGATGTGGTAGTGTTGATTACATGGATTCCTAAATACTTCTTTCTTTTTCATAATTTCGAACCATTAGGTCTTGGGAAACATAAATAATTTGTTGTAGCCATTAGTGTATTCGAAAAAGGGGTTCATTTGTTGTCATATTAAAGAAAATGTAATATGTACCAAAGATAGATCAAAATCATCTGCATTTGCCTTCATCTCATCTTACCCATAGTTTCTCTTTTGATATCTGTATCGATTACTCGGGTGATGCACTTATCACTGTAGAAATTGTTATTAATTTCCATGTAGATCACTTGCGTAATTTGTAGTTATTAATTGTTTATCCATGGGTAATAAAATGTTCTTCTTATCGGATAAAGAATGGAATTTTCCGTCCTTGATATTTGAAGTTGATCAAGTTTACCATAAAAAAATTGCCATAAACTGGATTTGTTGATAAAATGTTAAAATCTAATACTTATAATGGCTTAGATATCCTTTCATTTTCGTAATATAAAATGAATCTTATTTTTTATCATCTGACGTATTCACAGCTCATTGAATATAGATCATGGTGCGGCCACAACTCTCTTGAGTTTTTCTACAAAACATAAGTCGACTTTGACTATTAGGTAATTATTTTTATGAATAAATTAATAAGCAAAAAATATGGCGTAAAACATTTTAAAAGTTTGTGCTAACGTTAAAGTTTTCGCTTTTTGTATCTTCACTGTAAAAATAACGGGTAAAAGAAAAAATAAAACAAACATCAGGGGTAATTCCCGGGATCGGTAGAAAAACGTTGACAGTGATACTCTGTTTAAATTTTACTATTTCGGTAATGTACACATTGGTATAGTTAGAACTCTTAATCAAACTTTCTGGCTTTAAAAGCATGCGGGATTGGTAGGAAGGTCTAAATTCGATAAAATTTATCGGATAGGGCGTAGCATTTCTTCTCTGTATTTATTTAAGATCGAGGAAGACAAGGAAGTCCCGTCCGTGTCTCGCACCCTTTCGTCCTTGATCTATCTCAACGAGAGCCGATATTTCCCAAGTGGGTCACTTATTGCTTTCGGTCACGAAAACGTTTGAGCTCTTTGAGTTTTCGGATGTGAGCTTTAGTCTCTCTCGCGATAATGAAAACATGGCGGAAGACTTTGAAGGGAAAACCGGTACAATATTCCTGAGAAGATGAGTTTTGCAAAACTGCGTATGGATTCCAGAATTGAGTCTTTTCGCGACCTGAAATGTTGATTACGCGTTCTATCTTTGATGAGTACGGGATGGATATAATGCAACGGTAGGAGGCAAAGTAATATCGCTGTCATTAAAAATACTGTGTTGGATAGGTAATCATTCCAACCGAGTTTAGAAGACAAATAAGAAGCCTAAGTTGTATGCGCGTGTAAGGTGAATGAGGAAGGCGTATGTGAAATAACTTTGCAGTTTTTAATTGATGTTCGTATCCCTAAATTCTGAGAAATGATGAATACTGTATTCATTTACCACGCCGAGACTGTCTTTTTAAAACTCAAAAAGATGATTTATAGCAAGTATGGAGGTAGAGCCAGTACGAATTATACTGTGATTCGATTCGGTATTTTAATTTATTGATATACGCTATGCATTACTGTTTCAAAGTAGTATTTTTTCATTCCGTACCTTTTTTTCGCAATATCTCAGTTACCTTTGAATTCTCTTTTTTAAAAACTTCTATTTAATCTAATCCAATGAATGGCTTCTGGCGATAAATGGTGGAAATTATCCATGATTAGTTGAAAGGAAACACAACGTTTAAAAATGATAAAACACAATGACTGTACGCAGTTAGATTGTTTTCTTTCTACTGGTTTGTTCTTATGGTTATAACGAAGTATGGGGTTTATTCTGTTTCTCCTGCCAGTCTGCTCAAGACTCATTTTAATGTTCATGTTTTCTTAAATACTGTTGCTTTTCTTATAATAATTATGCTTAGTATATTTTATTATAAATTTTCCCCATTTAAAGTTTAAATATCTATAGAAATAAAATTTAAAAATCTAAATTTGTCTAAAACATTTTACAACTCATACTATACAGTTTATCTGATGCCCTAAGGAAATATAAATTACATATAAACATCTCAAAAACCAAATTTATGGTCGTAGACAAAAATAGGAAAAATATAAAAACAAACGTAAAGATAAAAGAACACGAAATTTAACAGGTGAAAGAATTTTGCTATTTAGGCGGTGAACT
The DNA here is from genome assembly GCA_947579665.1 of Sympetrum striolatum. Lineage (NCBI taxonomy): Eukaryota > Metazoa > Arthropoda > Insecta > Odonata > Libellulidae > Sympetrum > Sympetrum striolatum. The sequence goes on from OX388348.1 coordinate 69,934,218, forward strand.
TACTCATGGCGATAGATTCTTATCTGAGGTGAATAGAATAATTGCCCTTACAAAAAAAGTTTTTCATGGCAAAAGAATTTTTTTAACATGTAAACATAATGATTTAGAGATAAGAAATAGATTTGCAAAAGCCTTGCTTTGGAGCACTTTGCTCTATGCAAAAGATAGAGAGAGACCGCGTGGAATCTGCAGAAATATGGATATGAAGAAGAATCTTAAAAATCAGTTGGATGGAAAGGAAAACGTATGTTGAAGTTTTGAAGGAAGTGAAGGAAAAGAGAGAATTAATATACGTAATGGGAAAAAGGAAAGTAAAATTATTGGGTCATCTACTGACACTTAATAGTATGATAGGGATAATGTTAGAAGGAAAAATGTTTGAAAAGAAAGGAAGGGGAAGACCTAGGAAGAAATATATTGAAGTTATTCGTACAAGGGTGGCAGTGGATGGGTACTGCCAACTCAAGAGAATGGCAGAGGACTGGAGCTCCTGGATGAAGAGACAAGTCATAAGCCTTTAGACAATGTCGATGATGAAGTTCCACAACATAGTTTCTTTTGACAACCGGTTTCGAATTAGGTCTATTCATCCACAGGCCATAGTCGGAACAAGTCGTCAAACTACTTTTCGCATAACTATTTTTTGAAACTAAGACGAAGTTATTCTTTCCTCTTCACCATTATGGAGTTCCACACAGTGACAGATAATTCAATCGATTACAGAAAATATATGCATGCATTCAAGTTTCCAAGTATCTGTTATCGAATCCACAGATTTATTCGCACTAATCACACAGAGGAAATCTTTCTCTCGCGTTTGGCAGCGACGAATGGGCGCCGAGAGACTTTGATACGAAAACGAATCGGATCGCTGACATAAGCTGCGCGGCATCCAAACGCCCTCTCTCTCTCTCAAGACAATGGCGTCATTATTAAAGGACTGTAATCTTCTCCCGGAAGGAATTCTGACGTGAGGTCGTGTCTAGTGGCGTCGTGCTCGGAGAGCGCGTCTCGTTTTATTTTTTTAATTTCCCGCTGCGGAGTGCAGGTCATATCCCGCCCTCGGTCACGCCTCCCCGCCTGAGGAATCGCCGAGATGCAAGGGAAATTCGATACGTTGACGGATGCTGCGTGAGTTGTTTAGGAACGTGCATCCGCGAGCAGAAGGGTTTTGTTTATGCGGGAGGAGTATTGCTCGGGGCAGTGGATAATTAAGGAGTAGTCTGCACTACAGGGGCCACAACAGAGTGTTCTCTACGTAATGTTTTTGGACCCAATTGATTCGCGTTTTCTATATGAGCAGGCGTAATCTCGTGGTGGAACTATGAAGTAAGAAGTAAGAGAGATACCCTTTCGACTTTTTCGAGGATGGGGGTTCATGTCTGCTAGTTTTACCAGCATGCAACAAAGGGATACAGGGTGTATTCATTACTGATAGATGAGTTAGGGGAATGGTTAGAAGTGGTCGCTTCAAAGATTCATTGTTTTATGGACTTTTCGTGGAGTAAACGATAGAGTAGAATATTCACATTGAAAGTCCTAAATGAACCTGTTCATTTAATCTTATGTGATCAAGCTCGACTTGAAGGAATGGTGTCTTACTTAATTAATAATAAAATTAACTTAAGAATTTCCAAAATTTGCTATGGAATCTTCTTTTGTAAATTATATCTATGAAATGAACTGCTATTTTCTCCGTATCTTTGACCAAGTTGAATTCTCATGTAGTTCAAGCTATCTAAAAATCCACATTCAAGTTTCATTTAAAATCTTTTCCGAATGCAGCATAAGATATGGAAGTTCAGTAAAGACGTGGGGAAAATATTTCATACGACGGAACGTTCTCGAAAATACTACTCACTCGTGAGTTACGTATTACTTTTATTCACTTGTTCCATAATTAATATCGTTCGAAAATGAATTTTAGCTGATTTAACAAAATAAGAATGTTTTCCATTTTATTATCATCGATGCATTACTGGGCAGGGAGAATAACTTGTTTCTGATTACTTAAAAAAAAGAAGATGCCGTAGAAAGTCGCATTGAAGACTGTAAAATGATACCCGACCTTGCTTTGGAGTGTTACATTCTGACGATTTTCAAGAAATTGTAAACTGTCGATATTTTAGCACACACCAATATCATTGTGCGATCTATAGATATCGCTAAGTCAACTTGTTATACACCGTAATAGGATGCGTCCTAATGATACAATAGAGGTTGCGTTACAACCGTAGTTAACTGAATATGACCCAGCTTACGAAAAATGCCCGCTAATTGGAAGCACATATACATCTCGAGCGTACGATCTGTTGACTCATTAGTCAATAGCGCGGAGAATACGCACTACGGCTTGCGAATTTTAGTATTTTGATGTAACAGCAGTTACCTCGTATGTACACACGACTTTTGTTCATGGCTACAACGGTGGTTACTAAACATGCTTTCAATTCCGAATCTGCTTTTGTCCGTAATTTGGAGATGTATTGGATATTTAGAAGTTCCTTTCTGGGCGCTCTTTTTCTTATACAAATTTACATTGTTCTGGTTTGATTAAAGATATGTTTCGTGCCGTTCAGAGAGGCTTGGAGGTTGTTGTACGGATTCTAAAGATAATTCAATGCCTATTGATTTCCGTGGTGCTTCAGTGTTTAGAACTAAGACTCACTAAAGGGCCTGCAAGATTAATATATTCAGCATCACTCTATAATTTAGTAGAATTATCAATTTTTCTAAGGATATGGATAGTACTACATATTTAAGAAAAATAAGGTTGGACCAATTTTAAAGGTACTTGCTGCGTATCGTTTCAGGTGGCATATTGCTCTTATCTGGTATAGCATATATATAGACGTGAGAGAGATAATGAAGAAAAACAATGTAAATATTCGACACTTTTATTTTACTGAAGACCAGTTTCGCTCCCTGAGTAGCATCCCAGAAGATACGTTAATCCCAGAATTATGTTATGTCCCAGAAGATGCTACTCAGAAACAGGTCGTCAGTAAAATAAAAGTGTCGAAAATTTACATTGTTTTTCTTCATTATCTAAATTGCCTTCCACAAAGTAACGCCTGATCATCTAGATTTCATATATACACACATACATACATACTATTTATTTCTATACATGCATCCATACAAATAGTAATTGGTGAGAAATAAGAAAGAAATTTAAAAAAAATACTGTTAAATTAGAAACCTGTGCTCAAATATTTACTTGTTACGATTATTAGATGATTATTAGAGACATTCGTTAGGTGTCCATATTAGCTAGGGCTATTCTATTTAGTGATCGTTTTTCGTGGACGATCTTTCTTATTATATTTTATACAGTGCTTTGAAAAACGTAGGAGCTCATATAGAAAACCTTAGCCAATGGCAAGGTAAAGTGAGGTTCTTTTGTTTACCAAAAGTTAATTTTCCAGAAGAATCGTGAAGCAAAAGGTTTGCCCAGGGATTGATTTATGTAGACGAGCACCATTGCCTATCTAATTTCAAAAAACAGTTCGTATTCGCCTGCTAAAGATTGCTTATCTTGAAAAAATCAGTTCTTGACGTTTGCTAAGCGAGTGGTTTGTACGGTAGATACCTAGTAGGTAATGTATTCATCGAAGCAAGGGTGAGTTATTCAAGTTCGAGACCCGCGCAGCTTTTTTATCGGTCCCGCTTTATTTACTTATTTAGCAAGATTAAAAGCGTTCCAGGGGAGGTTTCATTTTACCATTCGAACGTAAAACTTGATGGAACAATGTAAAATTTGGACCCGACACCTAGGGTACTCTTTTTACCTCCTCCCACGTTAAATTAAACGCACCTTTAGAAGCATTCCTCATCTCCCTTTTTTATGAATCTGGAACCGAAATACCGTAACTCAATTTGCGTCATTCCTCGAGCTCCGGATTTTTTCGCGATCCCCCGGATTTCTATCGTCCTCTCAGCATGTAAAGCTTAATCTTAAAACAGCAGTTTTTTTCTGGATTTTGTTTCGGGCGTAAAAAACTTAATGAATATTCATACCCATTTTGGGCTCTTATTTTATTTACGGACCTCTCCTTTGCTAGGACTCAAGACGACCTCCATTTCCGCCTTCCTAATTTTCAGAGACGCCGCTCCCCGAGGATCTTTTTTCTCTTTTTTTATTAACGTATGTCTCAGCGTTTATTCCCCTCAATTTTCGGATCTCCCACCGTAATGGTTGAGGTATGGAATGCGTAAGGTTTTTGCTGCGGAAATATTTGGAGTTTTATTAACTCTGAGGACGGTGACATAGCTTTCGGGCTTCGGTTGAAATGTTTTTTTTTTTCTGTCTGTTATTTCCGTAATTGTATTTAAATCTTTTCGTCGATGCTCTTGAGCTTCATTTTGTTTATCTGCATAAGTGCGGCCATCTTTGAAACTATAGATGCGAATTGGATACAATTTATATATACGCCAATTTATTTATATACTCATCTTAATAGTTAATTAATTAATTAAATTAATCTTAGCATGTTTTTGATTTATTTCATTATTAAATGATTAACCAATTAATGGTTGAGAAATGTATATTTGATTATTATAACAAGATGTATGATTTGTAATGTATTTAGTGATTAGCTTGTATGTAGTTTTCATCGATTGCATTGCAATTTATGACAGTACATATGCTACACATACTTTGTGTGTCCTTGGACCTATAAATTTTAAATTGTTACTAATCTTACAATACTGTTGGTGAATAAATTTGACTGGGATATAATAATATATAATTCTGATGTGTCTTTCTACGAAGTGGCGTCTTCGAATATCGATTTCATTGTATTTCATGATTAGAGAATTACTTTCAAATGTTGTCGTTTTCCTTAAACGATCCACGTTCCAAAATATACATTCCTGAATTCTAATTCTTTTATGCTCGGAGATTCTTTTCGGTCTTGGTTAGATTACAGATAAAAATAGCAAGATTTTCATTTTTGGTAAATACGTTTGTTTCGTTTCATTTACTCGTCTATTTTCCGATGACGTATCGCAATTTCATGATCAACATCAATGGAGAATAACTTCTAATCCTATCCCCGTGACAAACTTCCATTTATTTTTGAATCTATATCCTTAGGAACTCTTTGATTTAGTTTACTCAGGTATCGTGGCCGGTGAATTGGTCCGGGGGTAATTCGTATGCGGGGAATTGATCCCCCGCGCTGATGTTGTACTACTGTCATTGTCTTATGTTAATCTACACGCCCTGATTATTGGTTAATGTTATAAATAAATTAACCGGGGGGGTTGGGTTGGGTTGGTAGTACAACATCAGCGCGGGGGATCAATTCCCTGCGTACCAATCTGTCGGGAGATCAATTCCCCGCGTACGAGATTCCCCCTTCACCGGGCGCCCTCAGGTATATATGCACAAATACTGGTCTACCTAGTTTCGGTGCAACAAGTTTGACCCGGGCAACGTTTTGTTTCCTAACGTCGCCGGTAGTGGTACATTAAGGGTTCGAAGGGTTCAAAGGGGTGGACGGAAGTTAAAGGGTAAAAGGGTTATGAACGGAGGGCGGGGTTTTATTCGTAGCTTTCTGGAGAAAGAGGGAATCCTGGCGCCGATGCTGTACGTGGGGGTCGAAAGAGGAATGGGTGCGGAAGGACCGTATGAGGTCACCGAGGAAATGAGTTTGAAGGCGGGGATGACGGAAACTTACATGCATTCTGGGAAATGGGGAGCATTTTCGAAGACGAGCGGATTTCTCTATTGAGTTTATCCGGTTTGGCCATATCTTCGTATCGCTTCCCCCGTTTCCTGAATATCTTTTCCAGAATTGGTTATTCTTGTCGTCAACTTCCTGTAGATGTATTTTGCCCTAGGAGTTAAATATCTCTGCTGGCAATGCCCAGGGTCTTCATATTGCTTAAACGGAGAATTTATTTTTCGATATCTACGAACGAAATTATACATTGCAAGGATTGCGTGTTCGCATGTATCGTGGATAACAAGAAAACCAGCTGATGACTTTTTATGCTTGTCAGGGTCTTACTGATTGGCCTTCCGATGTCGAGATCACTGTCGCATATTAATATTTATAGACAATACATAGGCCCCCATATCGTTTGCTGCGTGCTCCTTTCATAATTCATTGTATTTCGGGCAACGGCCAACCAAAGTCTTGGTTAAGGCTAGTGTTTTTTGTGTTGTGACAGCAATTAAGCATGCTTAAATATCTGAAATTAGCAAAATATAAAAATATAGAGGAAATAATTCGGAATCTCGGAATAATAAATCTATTTACTATTTTGGACTCTATGGTAAATGCAATTGACCTCAGAAAGTGACTAGGGAAGTATTTATTTTCGTTAGTCTAAGTATCTCTGTACTCAGTCCACCGATCTCATTAAATAAATCTTTCTGAGTTACGTTCTGTGGCTTGACTCATCCCTAGTGGCAAGAAATATTGCCTATTCTATTATTGCTGCACATAATCCATTCGTAAAATTATACCATATATGTAGCATGAAAAATGTTACAGCTTAAAGTTTATGCAGAAAATAGAATCATTTCCATATATTTGGAAATGTTGAGGAGCTTAACAGGTAGTAACGAATCCATCAGTTTGTTTCGACGTTTTCATCGATCTCTCTTTTATCGAACTAAACTCTACGCTGCCCCTTCGATTTTGCAGCGGCAATTGTTTGTCCTTATACGGCCGATTCTATGGGATATTAAAGGTAAAAGGCCACAACATAAAGATAGCTATCGGATGGCAAGGATCGTGGCCCAAGAGGTGAAAGAAGACAGCGGCGGGTCATTTTACGAGAACTTCATTCACTAAGTGTTTGCTTACGTTTCGCCGGACTGAAAATACTGATTCCTGGTAAAGTGAAAAATAAATTAATTCGAAACTAGAACTGAATCTTCCGAAGGTAGTGTCTGGTTGAATGCTAATGGCACCCGTCTGCGCAGAACTGGGGAGGGGTCCCATAAGGTGGGATGAATAAGAGGGGAAGCTGCATGCCTTAGCCATCGGTCTATTTGCTCATCAGCCACCCAAACCCCTCTTTAATGCTCTCCGTGGAAGTTCGACTCGTCCTGAACGAAGAGCTACTTTTGTGCAGGTGCCCTAAGATTTCATTCGGACCATATAAAAAGAAAAGAGGTTTAAAATGTTTTACATGTAGGCCTTTGCCAAATCGGCCAGTTTATCGATGCGGTTATAAATATATATTTGGATGATTCCTTAAGAATTTTGCTTTGGAGGAATTCTATCCAAAGTGAATAATATCGAGTCTTGACTTCATTGTTCCATACCAAGACACTTGTTAAACTTCCTCTTTTCTTTCGACTTTTCTCTTTACTGAATTCCCTTCCACCCTCTCTGTATCTTTAAAATTATCTTAAGGGACATTTATTTCGTTAGATTTTATGGGTTAGATGGAAGAGGAGACTTTGTCTTAATTTCGCCCTAATAAAGACGTATTATTATTATTATGTTATTATTATTTATTCGTATGGGATTGTTTCACGAAAAGTCAAACCCCTTTTCTAAATATTTATAATCTCTAATTACTCCATTTCATATTTTATTCTTGTTGTAATTAATTTAATAATATCTTTTGTTATATTTTTGCTTTAAATTGTCAACTTTTCTGTATGTGAAAACAGGATCAATAAAATTAAAAAAACTAAGTATTGACATACATTCAAACGAAATAAAATGGCACTGTTTTTTGCACCACATGGACTATGGACAAAGATACTAGGTGTCTATCTTTTTCGGATATGAATTTCCTTGAATTCTCGCCTTCCAAGGTCAATTTCATACATACATACGTATTCATTGGGCAAAATTGCGACTAAGATGTTTAATCTTCCATTAACCCATTTAGAGGAGCCCAAAAATGTATCTTTCACATCGTCTACTTTATCGATTCGGTCGTAAAGAAATGATTTGGTCACTCCTTTAGGATTTTCCTTTAAAAGAAATCCATCCAAAGTAGCTTGAAAAAAGAATGATTCACGAAATTCCGTACGAAAGGCGATCATTAATGTCTCCTTGGAATGGGGTCGCATAACATCCAAGCGATATCCTTTTAGTCGCTGCCCTTTCCGTAAACGGTTTATCCTCACAGCGGTGGTTGCCATAGCAACGCCATCAACTTCGCGTGTGTTTATACCTCGTCGTTGCAGTCGGGTAATTGCCGAGCTGTTTGTCGAACATTTCGTTTGAGGTTAACTGCGCCCTCTCTGAAGAAAAACTCGCGATTTCTTAATCGTCAACAAGTATACGACACTTATTTGTCTTCCCATCATTATTTGTGTTATTAAATCCCTACTTGTTAGATGCGGCGTGAATCGTGTCGTTTTTGTTTAGGGATGACGTTTTGCGCTCCGCGGCGCCTCTGTTTAATTAGAACGCTGCATCGAGTCGGAGATGCCACATTGGGAGTTAGACATCCCGCTGTGATGTGCTGGATGCGTGAGGAGACTTGTTAGTCTCAAGCTTGCTCCAGTGATGGCATTATCTACTCTAATCTGTCAACAATCAATTGTAAGCGAGAAGTCCTGTTCCCGAAAAATGGCACATAGGTGCTTAGAATTAATTTTTGTCTCCTAATAATTGTAACTTGTCTACATTATAAACGATGTGCTTAGACCTTACTTTATGGAATTAATTAAAAATGTCTTACGTAAATAGAGACGAATTTATGCACTATCAATAGTAAAAATACCTCAAAAACTTATGTAAATCATTTTCGTATTTCGGTTTAAAATGATTTTATTCGCTTGTGATTCACCTCAAATTTCCTTTACCATCGATACTACACAAATTTTAGCTTTAATCTGTAACTATGTGGTCTTTCTTAAGGCGAAATTGTGGCTGAAAAGTCTCTTCTTCCATCTCATCTTTCCACAATGATATCAGTTTGATAAATAATCTGTAGGTGAATTGGTATAAGGTGTAAAACTTTAAAAGGATCGCATGTAGAAAAACCTAGCTAATATCTTAGGGAAAAAGATCCATTGCAGGTAAACTCCAGCAAAGAAGGGGTGGTTTGAAGAATTTATAACTTGCGCACATCTGCTTATATGTAGTACAAGCTAAAAGATGTATAGGAAAGGTGCATGTAACTAGGAAATTACAAAAGCATTGCTATGACAAAATAAGGAATGCAAATCGATGGCAGGAAAGAGGGCAATTACTCTATTACTTTATGAATGTGAAAAACTGAGGAATGGAACTTCAGTTTATCTTGTTGTCGTATCAAATGCAGATTTGGCAGAAATCTTTCCGGGTTTGGAACCCATTAATTCATGGAAATTTGTAATTAGTAGCAATTTTTATCGGATGCATTTTTCATTTCTTTTGGTTAAATTATGGTTAAAGTAATTGGATCATCGTAAAGATCTTGAGTAATTTATGCTCGCTATTAGGTATCAAATGAATTCCCTTTGGGAAAGTGTAGTTTCTTTTTCCTTTTCCTGCCGCTCGAAAGAAATATCTTCCTCTCCGGTAGTAGGTCAGGGCAGATTCGAAATGAGAATCGCTGGAGAAATGATGCAAGGCAGTAAACATAAAATTACCTCGGACCAGTTGCCTTGATGTGCTTTATGGAGGAAAGATTAACTCTTCCTCCTCATCTCCCGGAATATGCCGCGTCAACGCCGCTCCTCTCGACGCTTTGTGCCTTTCAATTGTTTGCTTGCGTCTTTTTATTCTGTCCTCGGCGACTGCGTCCGTTGCCAGGTCGACTGCTTCGCTTATTTGCTCGCTTCTCTCTGTTTATCTCCTGGGTGGTTCCCCTCTGTGGACCACGGTGGTTTTCCTGTCGCGAATATCGAAGGAAATAATGTGTCCCATCGACTTGCTTAGTTGACTGAGTTTGGCTACTCTATTGTTCATGTGGGCTCTCATTAAAAAATATTTCATCACGTGGTTCTTATAAGTGAGGTCACGCCATAAACATCAAAATCTGTAGAAACCGCGACCCGACAGCTCGGAGTGCGACAACTGAGCGGGCGACAGCTCATTGCGCGAACAGATCGCTACGACAATAGAAATAATATCACATTTTGAATGTTAAAACAATTTAGCGGTAATCCTTTTACCGATTACTGATTAAACTAGTTTATAAGTTATGAATACTATATTTTATAATCGATATGAGAAGGCGTGACTTCGTGGAAAGCCATTTGTATAATGAAAACACTTCGTACTTTTCCACAGAAAATTTATTTTGCGACAGGTTTCATAAGCGAACTTACATCTTCAGGCTGAAGAAAGTACGAAGTGTTTTCATTCTGCAATAATATATTTTATTAAATAAATGGCGCGATAAGCTGTCGCCCGGTCAGTTGTCGCACTCTGAGTTGTCGGGTCCGATGAGTTGTCGCATTCTGAGTTGCCACAGAACTGTAGAAACACCCTATACGTATTTTTCCTTCCATGATAGCGAAATGCGCATAGGGTGCTTCTGTAGGTTTTGATGGTTTTGGTGTATCTCCACTAATACATTACATTTAAACCCTGCAATCCGCCAGTGGCGAGTGGCAGGGGGGTAAAACACCGAAATCCCTATCTAAATAATCCCAATCTAATAATAATCTACACCATAAATGGTCTTACTCATCATATTCCGTGGTTCGTTTGTTGTTTATTACTAGATCCCAAATTTTCAAAATTATCTCGTAACTGGAGATTTTGTGATAACCTTGGTGTATTTGACTAATTAAATTGGGCAGTTTTCAGACTTTAGGGCGCGGTATTCATTACAAGGATCGCTCAAAAGTGTTGATTTGATGTGATTAGATGTGATTTTAGGAAACATATTGAAAATAACCTATTTAAAAGTTTTGATGCGTTTTTTAAAAAAGTACTACGTACCATTTTTAAAGTTTCTGCTTGATATCAAAGAAAATCGATTGTCTCCGAAACCGGATGCCACTCTCATTGCTATTTTCTATTCTCAGTGTTTTTGTACTATCTTTCCTTGCTCGCAGTTCTAAGGGCAAGGTGCCAAAGAATTCTCTTTTCAAGTCCCTCCTCAGAGAAATGATTACACTGGCCCATAAAGTGGACCTTTGAAGGGTTTTTTCATTATTTATATCGCTGCAGTTAGACTTGAGAGTTAGGTGCAGCGAAAAGTTCACCTAAAGCACTCAAATGCATTGCATCTACTGGTAGGGTCATGAGAAAATTTGGCCTGGCTATATCGGAAATATTCCTTCAGTTTCGAATATGGTGTTCCAGGTGATGGTCGTAATGATCAAAACCGGTCATTGAATAAAAATCTGTGGAAAGTTCAAATAAACAAAGTTGTGTTTTAATTGTTTCAAATAGCGTTCTTCAAAGTTAGAACAGAATACCTGGAGTTCATTGGAATGTATTTAAATTAAAGATAGAATTGCACATTGTCGTAAGAAGGAAGTTAATGTGTACGAGTTACGAGATACAAGTGACTCGTGTATGCATAACAGCACCATTTCATTAATAAATTTATTCTTTTACAGTATATAAATGTATAATGATTATTAGTAGTTTTACTCAAAACAATGTAATCCAATTTGTAAACATTGAACGCTGGAATTAACATTTCTTCAAATCAAGTCAGTGATTCCGGATACAAAAACTTGTATTGGAGGAATAATTATATCCTTTTCAAATCGGAACTTGTCGGCAGTCCAATCACATCACATTACTCTTTCGTTATACATCGGTCACTTTGTGGCGAGTATGCAAAAACAATGATAGTAATAAAACAACTTAATTTTAGGGGAAGATAGTGATTTACTATTCTCCATTCACTACCATGAAGGCACAGAATCTTCCGATTTATAATATACGGGCACATGTATTTTAAAAGGGAGAAATTTGTGAGACGTTCCTAAATTTGCGTAAAATTATGGATTTGGTCAAAATTGTCTGATTTTCTTCTAGCTTCACTAACAGTAATGCCATACATAAAACAGTGATCGTTGTTTTGTTTATTTACAACATAGTCGCAAAAAACAACAAAAATTCTACATTCTACAAGAACAATTCTACACATTCGCAAAGAAAAGCGGCATTTTGTTCCGTTTCTTTTGAAACGGGTGCAATTAATTCTCTATTTCAAAAAACGTGGTATTTTGGGAACAAGTCCAGCTTCAAACCTTCCTCTCATCGTTTGTGTTAATAGTTAGGCTTTGGAAATATTTGACGGATATTTCCAACAGAAATGAATGTGTAAGTCCAGAATTTCTCGCAAAACGCCTTAAAATAATATACATATAACATAAACACTATACGTAGCAATTTAAATTCGTGGATGACTTGAAAATATGTGTCTATAATTCTGCAATTTAACTTCGAAAAGATCGTGAAATTTGGCGAATGCGAAGCTCTGATTGCGATGGTTAAAATAACGCTTGTACTGCAGAGATCAAAATAATCATTCCTGCTTTCTAAATGTAATGAATGCAACGTATTTCCGAGAGAAATATTTCAATAGGTCCGAATTAGAGAAATTCTGCGTAGTAAAATGCCGAAAACAGCAACACTTCCACCATAACAAGCCTGTTCTATAAATACGCGAAAAAACTTCTTAAGCCCTCCATTTATCATTCATTCCCCAGTACCGAAATAATTTCCTCAGCGAACTTCTCTGTTTTCATTCTCCTGCATCCATGGGATCTATAACCTCACTTCCTGCTGCATGAAATACTAAAACCTACATAAATGATCCGGAACATGGCCCCACAGTATTCGGCTTCCCCGTATTCTACATACGCGTTGAGGGAATAGGAGACGCAACATTTTCCTCGTTTTCTAATCGCCTTACCAGCGGATTTATCTCCCAAGTTTAAATAATGGACGAAATCTTTGCAGATCGAAGAAAAGATGGATCGGATCGTTATTTATGCCCTGCCTTCCCCCCTCTCCCCCACCGGCTTTTTCCGCCGAACCTTTGCGCGAGCGGCTCGAATTTTTCTTGCTATTGCCTCCTCCCCGCTCCCAGTGTACGTTGTGATAAATACGGGCCATTATTCTCCCGGGAAGGGAGTAAGGATGCGTGTTGCGGAGGTTGAGGAATAAGCTGCGCTCCACTCCGGTCATTGTTTCTAATCCCGTAGCGGAATCAGACGGTTTTATTTCCTGGTAGCCGTTTTAACCATGTCGAGGATAGAGGAGGTAATTAACCCATCTGAATCAGTTTCCGGGTGATTTCTCGAGAGTTGTCTTTTAATTGAGGGTGCATCTCTTCTCTGATTTTTGTCGGATTCTTTCGCCTATACGTAAAAATGATTTCAGTTCTCTCCTTATTTAATATCCATCTTATTATAGAATTCTTATGCATAGATGTACTAATTATTCATCATCACCTTGTTTGTCTTCTGGTTGGTTTGGAGGAGAATAAATATTGTGTATGGCCTTTCTTTCTTTAATTTTGAAATTTTGCCCAACATGAACGACTCGATTTTAGAGCGAACTGCTTAAAAAGATCAAAATAACTACAATTAACTACAACATAATTTAAGATAAGGGTCAAAGTTTCTTTGCTCTTAAGGGCGTGCACCCAGGCCCAGTCAGACTATGTTCAAGTCCGTTTTTCCTTGGGCACAACATAACTTAATCATTACCTATGAAATATATACTAAGATTCTTTTGCTATATTATTAAAAGTGCTTCGACAGCCTAGGTCATTTCGCACATAAAACCCCATCGAATCGAACCCGGGACCGCTTTCATTATAGCCAAACGCGATGCTCACTTTGCTCTCTGGGAATCCATTAAGATTCTCCTCTTGTCTAAGTCTCCTGATTTTGTGGCCTTTTTGTGGTATGACGGTTTTTCATTTTATAGACTTACAAGGAATTCGTTCGGTCAGTTCTTATCGAATGTCATCACTCATTAGGCCAATGAGTTGCACTCACGTTGGGGTTTTCCGCTGAATGCTTTCTTGTTGAGTGAGGGAAGCGAGGAAAAGCTCCACTCTTCATCCTGCCGAGTCCCTCTCTCTCTCCAAAGATTATGGAAACTGATATTTTAGCTATATTAACTACTCCTTTTGCTGTGTGGCGACAGATGTGGGTCGCCATTAATAGTTAATAGTATTTACTAATTTTCTCCTTCAGTTTAATTGTGAAATAAGAAGTCAAAACTAATGCGATTGTAAAATCCTTAATTAAACGAAATTCTTTTGAAGATGCCAGGTATCTATTAGTGAAACAAGGGAACATCACCAGAGGAATGACGATAAATTGTCAGTGCTCTCGAGCATTCATTTATATCGCTCTCCATCCAGTGTTCCCAGAATGGTTTCAAGTTGAAAATTATTCGCACCTCCCAAACATCCAAGTAGAGATTGGGGAATTCATGAGAAAAATCACGAATGCATGTGCCACTGTTGGTTGTCCGACGCGGATTTTATTAACAAGATGGCAGCCGATGGATTCCAGGTATCACGTTAAGCGAATTCGGTTACCCCACTTACAAAATACCTCTGTTTAGCATTGACTATAAATCTTTAGGGTATCGACAGCTCAATTTGCTGTCAAAAGCAAACGGCCATCTGTCCCCACAATCAAACGTTGAAGAGTTGATTCGGCGATTGTAAACATTCACTGCACTGATATGTTGCGTCATGGATGCAATTACCTGATCTAAATTCATCGTCGTTATGTAGTATTACCGGAAGGTCTTGTAGTGCTGAGCTGCGGATAATCACTTGCAAGTCTGGTAGGGATTAAAAAACAGAAAGAAACCGAAAATCTTAAATTTTTAAATACATTAAATCATCAGGTCAACCTTGTGCAGCGTATTTTTTACAATTAAACAGTTTATCATCGAAATTATTCATGAAAAATAACATTTTCCCCCGAGTCAACTGAATGAAAACATTTTTCACTTGGTGTAATTTAGAAGATTAGAAAAAAAATTACATGGGAATAATTTTTCATGAATTGACTAAAATGCCTCGTGTAGCGTGAGGGTCGCAGGTTTCTCACCTCTGCATTAGGCTTTACCATGGATGAAGAAATAAAAATCTAATTTTTAATAGATGTTTTAAGTAAATTAGAATTTTCCAACGAAACATATCCAGCGATACTTTCAATTTCTTCATAATTTAGTAAGATTAATACAAAAAGATTTGACAATTCTATTAAAGAACGCACGCGACCGGTTTCGAGGTCAGACCTCATCATTATTATGATGTGACTTTATTTGGTGAAATTGGGACTTTTAAGTCCCATCTTACATTTAACCAATACATTTATATACACGTAGTAAAAATACAATTGATATTACAAAACAAAATACAAATCCGTAAATATATATACAATTATACAAAATAAAATATTTACTTATATTACATACAATATAATACAAAATTAAAATACGATCATGTACAAATATTGTAATTCAAATATATATAAATATGAAAGTAAATCCGTGTCCTTTACAACTAATAAAATTAAACATAAACACATAAAATACTAAGATAAAGTGCAAATAAAATATATACAAATAAGAATTAAGGAGTGTTTCTGTTGATGAAAATTTGTTTAGGGAGATAATATCATCATTGTGTTCTTTAATTTGTGGAATTGGAAAATTTTTTCTTAATTTTATCAAACAAAGAAGTTTTGAAATTTATTTTTCCATGTATCATAGCGAAAATGAATTAAATACGAGGCGTTGGTTGAAATGTTATTGTGGAATGATTGTCCAGTTCTCAACAGCGTGGATCCACTGCGACCCCTGAGAAATTCGTCTCGAATAATCCTCTCTCCCCCACACAGACTTAGTTCTCTCGCCAAAATTCCCTTATTGAAGCGATTTGTCACTTCTAACCCTTCTCTTTTACTCATCTGCTCTGTTTCATATCTCTCCCATATCGCTCCCACTCTGCTAATCTTTCGCTCCATCTTCCTCCCCTTCACTCCCTGTCTCTCCCTCTCTCTCCCCTTTCAAGCGCAAGTGCTCCGTCGATTGTTTCCCAGCAAAGCCGTGCTTCTTTCCAAAGGGGTGTTGTCTTTCAGCAGTTTTGCTGTACGATTCCGAATTTCATCATCCAGAGGAACGTATTAGCGGACGAAAGCAGTTGAGATGTATTCTTCTTTCTCAGTTGTAGTATTAAAATAAAAAGGTGCATCAACAACTAAGATAATTTGTCCTGCTAAGAGTATAAATTGATTATTTTAAGTTTGATTTAACCATAACTTGGTCATAATCAGAAAACTGAGATATATCTATCATAAAGCTGGATACTGCTTGTGTACTCACTTCCTTTTAAGTAATTGAATATGTTATGTAAGCTTCATCTGTATAGTAAAATTAATGATTTTCTGTGTCCAGTTTTCATCATTTCCTAATGTATCATTCATGCTACCCTGAACGTGTAGCCTTTCTCGTAAACTTTGGAATCCAATCAAAATTATCAACACGTTATAATTAATGTCATTTTAAAAGATGTCAAAGTGTTAATCTGGCCGTTTGCTCAACCGATTCTCGTGAAATTATGTTTTTGAAATAGAATCGTATGATAATTCACAAATTTACTCGATATTAGAATGTGTTATGTTCAAGTGAATACTAAAATTCATTAAAGAAGTCTGTTCAGGTTTCAGATATATATTGACCTGCTTTTTCCTTAAATATTTACGTAACTATCGTTTGGTTTGACTGATATCCCTTTCAGGGTGAAGCTATTGGTTTAAAGGCCCTCAATGAAGTTTTTTTTCATTGCACTCTTTCTTTAAAATTTGTATGAAGAAGGGTTTGGTCCATAGAGAGACTTAATGGTTCTAATTTTGCACAATTAAAATGTGTTCTATTATTGTCAATAACAATTATTCCCTGTTAAAGATAGCGCTTGAACTTGAATTAGTCTATGACGATTTCTTTGTGTTCTTTCTTTCTTCCCTAATTTTTTTTCATGTATTCAATGTGTTATTTCTTTCGCTCTCCTTTCATCTTACATCCTGTCTTCCTTTTCTGTACATGATTTAAAATTTTGTTTTTCGATGTATTTTTATCTTTCTATTTGTTCTTCCTATTTTTAAAGTCTTCTATATTGTCTATAAAATACGCTTAATTATTTTAATTGTTACTTTTCTTAAACTTGTCGAAAAGTTTCGTTTCTTTTCCTCTATTTATATATCTTAGATTTTTTCCAAGGTGTATTTCGTTTTCCCATTCCATTCCGAATTTTCTCCGTATACAATCTTGCAATCCGCGATTTTATCCTCTCCGAGAAATTCGCCCGCATCTTCTCCTCGGAGAATAAACGTCAAACTCCCGCTGCTTCGTCCGAATCAACTCCGCTGCTCGTCTTTTCATCATCACCCCCCACGCATCTCAAATTGGGGTAAACTAACAAAGTGGGCACGAATTCGGAGAGATCGTTGCGTAGGGAGGCTGGCCTCTTGGCTGGGACCGAAGGCTCGACGACCTTAGCATCGATCGGGGCGTCGAGCTTAGTTTCCGCCTAAGCGTCGAGAAAGGGAGTGTGAAGGAAAATGCGGGTTTATGGAGAGAATTGCAGCTGGGAATGAATGAGGCCAAACAAGTAGGAAAGCGAACGCGGAGGGGGAATGGGGTGTAAGATGGACCATAGAGAGGCTAATCGGGTTGAATTAAACTCGGAGGGGAGGACGTTGTGTGATGAGAGTACGTTCGCACTTAGGTTTATGAAGTTAAGTTGTACTCTTCCGCGGTTGGTAGCCCTAATAGTTGTTCCTTGTACTTCTTAATGTGTCTAAAAGCATCCACGACCTTAGCATCAAAGGTTTATTTCTCATCTCCAGTAGTGGTTGTTTACCTATTGCATGCATACGTAAATGTACTCCACTTGCTCAAATCGTACGGCTCAAACAGTACGACTTCGAAGAAATAAACTTTAGAAAAAATGAGAAAATAAATAGGTTTATGTGCTTCAGTATTCCGAGTCAATGATTTCTTTCGTTTCTCGATATCCCACCTCACCATTTATGAAATATATATTCTTTTGCCTCTGTTTTCCCCTCAGTCTTATGATATGTTCATTATAAAGAAGATGCGATGAAAGAATGTTAAACGGAGAGAGTATAAAGAATGAATTGAGGCATTATAGAAGACAGGAAATCTAGTTTTAAAAGCGTGGATATCCCACACGTTTTTTCTTTGGGTTTTTGCACTTAAATATTTCGTATTCGTTTCGCAACCAAACCCTCTTATCTGTTACATTAAATAGCTTTTGTAATTTCTTCGTATCTCTTTTTTCTTTGAATCCTATCTTTAATTACCCAAGCTAACATCAATTTTCGAACAACCCATTTCCTCTACCTCCGTTCCATTTATCCAATTTAAATCGTGCATTTTCCCAATATTTAATATATTTGAGACTGCTTATTGTTTCATACCCGCCTTTTAAGTATGAAACATAGACCTTAAAAAGTTCACCGCTTTTTTTAAAGTCCACGTTTCACACTCATGCTGAAATATCCTCAATGCCAAGAGTTTTGCTAGTTTTCAGCGTCTTGCTTAGCCTGAAATCCTTTATAAAGAGTTCTGCGTCCAGTTCTATTCCCTTTATAAAAGCGTTCCTACCCACAGATACCTCTTCAAATGAGGATATTAGATGGTTGAAATGTATTAAGTATATTAGGGTGAGTCTCCTGCCATTTATGTTTAGGGTGCAGGAAGGAGGAGCGACTTATGAGGGTAGTAATGTCTGTAAGGAGGAAATTGTGGAAAGGAAATGTAGTAAGAGGAATGAGACAAAGGCAAAGGGGAAATGGTGACAATCGATGAATTACAGGAGAATGGAGCTTCCGGAACAGTATTTCGAGGAAGTACTGTAATTGAACGGGGAGGAACAGGCTGTGTAAGTAGACTGAAATGCTTTGTCCAAATAAGCATTTTTTCAGAGTTTTACATCTTGATTTCCCCAGGTGCTCAGCGGATGTAGTTTTATCAATTTAATTAGGACACATCGCTGACACGGAGGCAACTTTTGGCAAATATTAGTTTTACAGAGAGCTGATTGCTTATTCCGACCCATTTGATTTATAATTCTAAATTACATGTTAGTTTCTTTATCTACATAAATTGGTGGTCAGGGAAATGGTGACCTCAGGAATTTGAGGGAACCATAGCTTTGTCCTCAAGTATTGTAAGTATGTACATTAGGGACTCTCTGACATTTGATGTCCAAACCGATATTCGAGTAGTTGATCTTTGAAATGTAGTACATTTATATGTTGTAAGTTTCGAGGAATATTTTACTTCACTATATTAGTAAGCTGTTGCTTGATTTAGCACATTTGCACTGTTCCGCGTCATGTAGCTCTTCATTTTTTTTCAGATAAATTATATTAGTAGGAGGTATTTTTATATCTACCATGATTTGCAATATACTGACATGGAAAGAAAATTACTGGCGATGATGCTATTATTTATAATGTTATTCTATCATAATATATACCCCACGTAAATAGGCTAGCAAGGAATGAAACTCTGTGAACCTGGGACGAACGGCAATTTGTGCTGAATAACAGTAGATGACAATAAAAACCATGCTTATACGTTTCAATTGAAATAGATGTATAAAGGGAAGCATAGAGGCAATGGGGGAACATATTTATCTAGATGGAGGAGTAAGTTATGTGAAGCGGAGAAGGGCGAGCGATAGGTGGTGGAAGGGAATGAGGATTTATAGTTCTTGGGTGGATAGTTTTAGGGGAGGTATGTTGACTTGGGCGATGCCAGTGGAAGAAGCATTGGGTGGGAAAGGTTTGGTCAACATTATGCCGCATCTTAGCCTTAATTATCGCCCCTGTAAGTATTGAGGCTTTTGTTCCTTCTCGAAAATTCGAGAAGCATCCTGAAAGTAGAACGCACCCTTCAGCTTAAGAGGCTGAGTAGATTTAATCCACTAAAGGAAAAAGCGTTGGTTGAATACTTGAACTGTACATGTTCCAATCCACATGCAAGTTTATATGTCTCTATGTTTTCTATCCAATGCAATTTCTCTCGCTTCTTGTACCGTACCCCACCGTCTATGTCATCCAACATCTTTTGTATTTATCTATATTCCGGTGAATACCCACTCTCAATTAATTTCTTCGGTAGTTCCTCTCCGCTCAATATTTGACCCACCCATTTCCTCTGTCGATGCTTTATAACTTCTACTAAAGCCCTCTCTTACCCGACCATCTCCAGCACCTCTGTGTTTATTTTCCCATCCACCCAACTTACTTATCCCATTACACGCTTCTCTTATATCTCGAAGGCCTCGAAACATTGTGTTTCCATTACGTTTCTAAAACTTCTCCAGTTGTTCAATGAAGGTTGATAATTGTACTGGTGAAGATCATTTCGATCCTTTCAAATTAGTATGTGCTGTCTACATTTTTCGTAAACTCTTGATACTTTGTTTGCTCGTCGAGGTATAATATTTTGTCAATTTTATCTCTAAGTGTTTACTTTTTCTCCCGGTTTCCGTGAAATCGAATGATGTGGAAATCTTCCACGAGTATCGCCTGATATTTTTATTTACAGGCTTATTCTTCGAAAACGAATTCGTTGAACGGTAAATTCTTCGAACGACAAATTCGTCGATGATAAACCACTATAATGAATCTTAAGTTATCCGAAATTTATATTAAAAGAAGTGATTCAGAGTTGAAATCTACTCAGTAAATTGTCGGAAATGGGTTAAGTTTGACTTGGTTGGTTTTAAATGTTCTTGAGACCTATTTTCGAAGAATTCGTTTTCGTAGAAATTCTTGTAACGGAAATTTTCAGTCAGTTGACCCAAGGTAAATTTTTCTTCCTCAATCTCCAAGAGATGGAAGTGCATAGCTCACGGCTTACGATAACAGTGACTCCGATAGAGAATGTGCCATCCTTTCGGAATCGCTGCACCATTTTAAACGGACCTCAGACCGAGGGTATCAACCCCTCTCTCCCCGAGCGCCACCTTGCTCTCGTCACTGAGGGAAGCCAGAAGGTAGCTCGGCTGTGGGTGCGCCACGCTACCTCTCAGCAGAGGGAAAAAGCTTGTCCCTTTTCGGGGGGAAATTGAAAAACAAAAGGATGGAAAAGAGGGAGCGGGATGAGTATTTTGGTTTTAGGGATGGATCCTTTTGGAATGTCGCAGGGGGGAGGCTTGATCAATGATTCGGGAGAGGGCAGTGTAACATTGATGAGGGGAGTTCTTCGGAGGAAATGATCGGGAAGGGGGGCGTGGTCGGGGGGAGATGGGGCTTAATCGATTATACATGGGCGAGTTTTTTTGGGTGAGAATCTTTCTCTCGTCTTCGTGCGTGAATGCGCGCCGTGCTGTAGAGCGGTGATCCGTCGCTGTTTGCGAAGTGTAGGACTCTTTAAAGTTGATGGTGAACTGTTAAGTTGTTGGGCTGGATGAAGGTCGTTGGAGGATTTAGAAATGTGACAGAATTGAAGTCCCGTACTATTTTAAGTGTATGAAGTAAGTGCTGTTTTGTGGTTACGATTACTTTTGATTTCTCAATTTAGAAGGCTAGTGTTGATTTAGGCGTCTGTAATAAGTGCTATCGATGCAATTAACTTCTGATTTCTCACTTTAGAAATAATGATTTTGAATTTGGCCAAAAACGGACTCAGGTAGTTTGTAAGTTGAAGTTGCGTATAAGTTAAACTACGTAATTAGTTCCATTTTTTCTAAGAAATTAATTTAGGATGTTCTCAAGCTCAACTTTGTGGAAAGATGCCATATTATTATTATTATTATGAAAAATCCTTGAAAATAGTCCACAAGCCGGGTGGCTAGGTAATACAAAAACAAAACAACAGCCAACTGATACATATAGTTATTTACATTTACAAAGTCAAAATTGCATTAACAACTAGTCATACATTATCAACTCGTCAGTATTAAATAAATAAAACCAGTCCAATAACGTTTTTAAAAGAGGCTTCGATAGGTAAAGTCATTTCGCACAATACTATAACAAAAAATAATATCGCAAATATGCCTGCAGTTGGAATCAAGCCTGAAACTACTTCTCTTCTATTACATTCGAGAGCGTTACCCGCTTGACTTACCGGTAGCTAGTAGATGAAACCAACTATTTAATTGAACACAACTTATATTTATGGCGACTAGTTTATTCTAATGTTTAGACCTCATCGGGCCTGATCTCAATCTTTGATCTGATGATGTCTAGACCTTTTACAAAACTGAAAGTTTTATTTGTACATTCTGTGGATATTACAAAGCTGGATTTAATTGTGCAATTAATATTTATTAGTATTGCAGATAGTCTGGTTTAAGTTTGAATAACTCCTGGTCTGCTAGACTCCGTTGTTCAATACAAAATCTACATCTACATCTACATTAAATAAATAAATACGTGAAATGAAAATGTTTTGTATCGTCATCATTCAGCAATTATAGCTCAGTCGTAAGTAATGAAAAGTAGCGAATCTGGAAATAGTACACGCATACATGCTAGGTATATTATCGCTATTAATGTTTAGAATGTCCCTGATATTACCGTTTCTTTCCGTTTTTCAACCATAAAGCATGAATAGGATTGATTCGAGAGATAAACTGAGTCAGGAGAAGTGATATTTTGTTTAATTTCCTGTATCGATATTAGTTCGCGGGAGTGGGAAAAAGTTAGAATTTAATTTGACCGCCAAGCGGTGAAGCGAAGATTAGTTTTCCGTAAATATAAATGAATCCATTGCTGTTTTGGTCGTTTTAGGTTTTAAAATCAGTTGTTTTAATCTTTAATAAACGCTTTACGATTTATTCGCTAACTTGACCTTCTTGTTGTATATTCGTTCATGAGTGCATTGTTTTTCACTTATTTCATCTAAATATCCCGAAATTTATTCAGCGGATTTCCATAAAGATCGAAATACGGCGATGGCCATGCATAACCAATTCACAATTATTGAATTTGATCAATTCAACGAAAGTTATTTTTACCAATGTTTCTCTCTTCTTTCGTAGCAAATTATCCGCATGAATTTGAATTTATTATAACTCCCAGACTGGGCTTTTGCAAGTTCTGTTTCCAACGGAGCCAGCTTTACGAGCTGTTATTCTTTTATCGATAGGAATTATATGTCTATTTATTGTCCTAAAACATACATTATGATGACGCTATTCCCATGTAGGTGTGTTTAGTAGTGCCTGATTTTCTCACAGGAGTACTCCGTATTAATTTTGTTATTGGTAGCTATTTCACTACAAACGCCTCAATAGTTGTAGCCGTTCCTCTTCCGTCTTGCATTATTATCTCTCAGTTCAGTTTTTTTTAGACTCTCCAGTACACGCATTGTATATCTTTCTCTCTCTATTTCTTTCTGGCGACAGACATGTAGCTCCCTGGTCATTTCTTTCCTTCCAATCTTTCAATAAATCCGGTAACATACGTTACGTTGTTTTGTACACATCCTTGAGATTATATTCTCGATATTATGCTTCCTCTATCTATTATTTATAGTCCTCTTCTCCGCCTGTTCATTTACCCATAATAAATGGTAAAGTAGACATTGTCATTTCACAGTTGGTGAGTATAAAGTAAATCATGACCCTAATTGCACTACAGCTTTGAGTAGCACTCTCTCCATTATGTTGACTATTGCCTATTGTTAGTTTTTACACATTTTACCTAGTTCTCTACGGGCACAAGTCGTCATAACTCTGAGTAAACGGAAACTATCCTTCCTTAGCGTAAATCTAACAGGTTCAGGCTCGAATTTGTAGAATGGAGCCATACTTAAGGAATTACAGAACTTAAGTAGTTCGTCTACTGGTAGACATCATCAGTAAATCTCGAAAGTAGTCGCGGCTAACATGCTCCCGGGGAAATCACTAAGATCTTTTATTCTCTTCTTCATTAACTTCTTCTTCTAATCAAGGACTACCTTAGATGTTAGCAATTTGTAGCCTGTATCTTAACTCTGAGATTTACTTGCAGTATTCTTAGGATATTTCGTTGGTTTAGAAATATTAGTGAAGTATTAGGAATGAACTTGGTTAGTAACGTACTCACTCTGAAAAGAAATAGGATTAGTAAAATTTATGTATGCGTAAGTCATAGCCCATACTTAAAAAATCGTTGTTATTATTCTAACCTTTTTATGTAGAACAGCCAGTACTCTTCGAATACCCCAGTGTTATTCACTAGTACTGAATTTAGTTCACTGAGCTTTCTCGGCGCGGTATACTTATGAATCTTTTCATTCTGATACTCCCGTATTCATTTCTATCCCTTTTCAGTGTCCTCAAATCCAATAACTGATTCCCATACTTATCTCTCCGTCTCTCCAATCTTTGATCTACGGCGAAACTTCCTTTCATGGACCCTTTTGTGTTTTGCTTTGAATCTTGTGTGCTTTACCCGTTTTCATCCATTTCGGTCTTATATTTCCGTTTCTCTTTCCATCTTTGCCGCCTCTCTCTCTCTTTTCATCTGATTCTTTTGCTGTCTTCATTATTTGACGATGGATGTTGAAAGGCTGTGACTTGGTGTGATTTTCTTTATAGGAGACGTAGTTTTCCTTTCACTATATACGTAGGTTTCCTGTATTTATCGGAGTATTAGCAATCGCAAAGATTGATCTGTTTCGTTGAAATGAATTAGCACTAGTCACTTTTTATGAGTAGTTAATTTATCCGTTGAATATTTCCGTTCCGTAAAAAAATGTGTGTTAGATTTCTGTTTCAATTTGTAATTTCGTCTATTGCTGCTGTTGCCTAGCACCTCCTGATAAGTTCAGGATAGCTTAGGAAGACTTCACAAGATAGTGGCGACAGCAGCTTAGCAGAAAAAATCATGTTTCATTTACCATGAATCAATTGAATTAATGCATAATATATACCGCGGAAATCGAGGTCAATACATACTTCGACTTGGGCTTATAATATTAATGCCAAGCGATGAATATTTGTTTGTTATATCATTTCATTTTTCCTTCCAGTTTTACAATCCTTGGAATAGTAATGGATTGACTGCTTGGTACTATTTATTTTTTCTTACTTCGAGAGTATTGTCATTTTCAGGTGCCAATGAGGATTAAGTATTGCAGCAAATGTTTGAATACACTTTCCGTATTTCAAATTTACATCAACATGATTCAAATTTAATTGCTTGTTTCGCTGTGGTTAAATTCGAGATTCCAACACAATTTTTCTGATGCAATATTTGACTTGGCATTTGTCTATGATAAAGATGTAGCATTGAGTTGAAAGCAATTGTAGCTGTAGAGCAGGATTTGTTTTGAGGGGAAATTGTTTGATTTCTTCGTATCAAATACTTATCGATCTCGTTTACCAACAGCCTGAGCACCTCACCTATATTGTCAACGCAGTTGTAATTTCGATATCTGCTCCCTTAGAATTTTGCAGAATTAAATGATAATGCTATATTCAAACGTATAATTTATCATAAAATTATAAGGATTATCATAGATTAATTGCCTGGTAGGGTGAATTGACGAGTGAGCTTGACGTTGACGAATATAGGTGGAGTAGGGGATTGCCTGGTAGGGTGATGTGCGGTGGGGACTTGTCCCCGGGACCGCTACGGTAGCCGTGAAAGCCTATTTGGAACCCTGAAAAAACTTGCGTTATGAAGGAAGGGAAGGTCAAATTTGTGAATATATAAATTTTTGTAAATAAAAAAATGTAGATGGGATTTATAATAATATGTGTAATATATGTATATGTGTTGCCACCGGACGATTAGTCCACTTGAAGCATTTTATAATAATAATGCCATGATATTCTTGTCCTACATATCTTTACTTGTCAAAATGTCTTTCAATAGGTGTGAAAATATTCCTTTTATCGATTAATTTTCGCCGTAATTTCGCAGCAAGAGTTATTTGAAGTAGTTATCCCTAACGTCCCAATTTCCGATTCGATTGCTAATTTTATTCGGAGGAATATCCAATTATTCCCTCAGTTTCCGGTGAAGAACGTGGGAGCTGCGAACCGTTTTCAGCCACGTCCCTCGTTCGTAAAA
This sequence comes from Sympetrum striolatum, assembly GCA_947579665.1. Lineage (NCBI taxonomy): Eukaryota > Metazoa > Arthropoda > Insecta > Odonata > Libellulidae > Sympetrum > Sympetrum striolatum. The sequence continues at coordinate 69,960,181 of OX388348.1, forward strand.
TTCTATTTCTCGGTGTGACGCCCGAATTTGTTTTCGATCGCGGAAAATTCGCGCGCCGAAAAATTTAAAAAAGGAAAATTTTAATTTCCACGGGAGCAGCACGCGTAGTTACCGAATTAATTCGGCTCGATTCACATACCACTTAGCGATGAATTGAGTAATGGGGCTTCTCTAGGTAATTAACTGGTGATCCTAGTATTTAAATCGCACGCTTCGAATCCCTTCACTGATAGGGCGACGCGATGCATTCCGGTCGCATGACGTGTAATTGGAATTTGATATATCATTAAACAGGGCCATTGTAGATGGGATGGGTGTATCTATGTACACCATTTATGGCGTTAACGCAGTGGGTGACAGTTGCGAAATATAGCGGAAAGTTTTGTTATTTACTACGTTAGCCATCACCAGGATTATTTTTTTTTTCAAATAAAAATCCGGCATTATAATTTATATTCGCTATTATTATTTAATTTTTATATTTGTGTGTGTTTTTGTATTCAGACAAAGATATTCGCATGATTACCTTCAAGAATTCGTTAATATCGGCCATGGTGGCGTAATAGATAGCATGCTATTATAGTCTCGGGTTCGAGTCCCGGAAAATCTCATATTTTTGGTTAGGACAGGGGTTCCTAACCTTTTAGCAACTGCGTACCACTTGAAAGTTTTAGAAATTTTGGCCTACCAACAGTCCTTACTTTTTAGAAACATATATTTACTGTTCTGAAAAGAGCCCAATGTCTTGTTCTATTTTAATTAAATTAATAAGAAAACTTCTGATTCAATTATTAATGCCCATTTCGGGCTTTTAAATCCTTTATGCAGAGTACATTAAATATGTATGGATCCATGGACATCCATATTTTTAAAATTATTTTCTTTTCGTATTACTCACGCGTACCATCTGAACCGTTACCGCGTACCACCGTTTTTGAACCCTTGGGTTAGGGAATGCGTTCTTCCGTTGTTATTGTTTAGGTCTCCACCGTAATTTTTCTGTGCAAGAATGCTTTTGGAGCCTTTAGGAAATAAATAAATAAAATAATCAATGCAAATTTTCTACCTTGAACTTCTGGTCTTGCAATCCCTCCCTTGCGGGTATTTATGGTTTACTCGGTTTTACTGTAATAGCTAGCTGTAATAATATTTTGTGGTATGCATAGAGCTCACGGCATAGGGGAGAGCGGGTAATGGCGTACTCTTAAGCGAGATTGATTACAGCTCATGTAGCATTCAGTATAGAAGCATAGACACATGATCGAATGTTACTTTGTTTTATTGGCTACCAAATCGTCACCAAACGGCTGGATTATTTATCTTCATTTTTTTTTATTAAAGAAAAAAGGAACACTACGGAATTGCCCCAGCGGTTGGGGTAATCCCATACGGGGGACGGGGCAATGCCGTACATAAACATAGGCGCATGATTAGGGAATTAAATAAAGAAACAAGCATTGCACACAACCTTTTAAGTCTAGTTTGGCCAGTAAAAGTTAAAGTTTTCATAGTTAATTAGACATACAATGCAATTAGTTATTGATAAAAAAAGTCGCCAATAAAATATTCTGCTGCAATACAAGCAGAGTGCACCCAACCTGAACAAAAACAGCAAAGAAACCAGAGTTCTTTGTCTTTTCCGAATTCCCCACACATAAAGCACAAATCCTTGGATCCACATGCTTCTCTTCGGGAACCACCTCCTAGGCAGAAATTCTTTGAATCAATGTACGGCTTTGCCCCGACTTTGACCTCGTGACAAATTATTAACATAACCTTAAAAACCTTAGCATACACGAATCACCAAGTGTATCCAAAATATAGCTTAAGAACCGTAGATTCTTATGGCTTGGTAGTTACTAGCTAATATGTAAAGGCTTTCCGTCTACCTCTTATTACTTGAATCTTAGAAATAGTAACAAAACATGCAAAAACACTATTTTGTTTCACATAAACCACACTGTTGATCATACAGCAACCACATGTCTCCGGCGAGCTTGCGGGGTCTTTCGCCAGGATGCAGAACCGATCGGACTCCCCTACCTCCACTCTGGAACCGGAAAACATGGTGTACGGTCATACCCTGCTGTACGGCTTTGCCCCTCTCTCCCCTACTGATTGGGAATTACTGGTAGTTACTGCTAGTTTTGTTCGGTAAACCCTAGAGATTGATTTTTCAACAATTACAGCTTGGAAAGTTATGATGATTTGTTATAATAGAGAAATTAATTTCCTGGATTAACAAAATATTTAAATAAAGTTAGGAATTAAGGAGATATATAATTTTTACTCAGTTTAGATTCTTAAATTTAATAAATGGCTATAGCTTACATATAAAAAAATATATAAAAGCAAACCTATAAATATGATATAATGTTATTCAAATCTTCGTATATGTGCTACGAGATATGTTTATGCCCTTTGAATGAACTTGCTAAAATCTTATTTTTCGATTTCGATTTTACTAACAAGCATGTATCCTGAAGTTTTCGCTGATGGCTGTGAATGAGGAAAGAGTCACAAAATACTCCAAACACCATAAAAAATGAGGACAACTGATGTATATTTCGCTGTCTGACAAACAGCGAAATGTACACTGGTTGTCCTCATTTTTAATGGTGTTTGGAGTATTTTGTGGCTTTTTCCTCGCCAAGCATGTAGTTAAATCTTCGTGACGTTTGAGTGTATTAGTGTACTACCATGACTTAGATTAAGGATAAGTATTCTTTCAAACTTCATCTATTTGAGTACTTTGCTGTATGAGTTATCCCATAAATATTGTCGGTGAGAGAGTGGCTTTCTTACGTCCACTGACTCTTGTCAATGGATTCACGGCCACCCTGAGAGTGGGATGAAAATGAGTTTCACTGGAAACTGCGAAAGAACAGGAAGCACGTAATCGCGGAGTTCCAGCGCACCTCAGCACTTTCGATCCAAAGCAATTTGCTTACGTGACCCCGAGTCTTGAGTAATCAACACATTGTGGCGTAGCTGGTTCTCTAATGCTGCTTCTTTGTCTCTTCTTCTGCTTCTTTTCCTTCTCGCTGCTTTTATCCTGAATACTTTTTGCAATATCGTTTTTTTTCAGTCTAGTTAATATCAAGGTTAACGTTCCCATGTTAATAGGTTACTGTTGTATTATTATAATTGATAGCAATACTAATACGATAATTAATCCCGTTTCTTATTTCTAGTAGCAATAATGAACAAATAAAAATTTTTTTGGATTAAATTGAGACTTTAAATTGTCCTCTTCCATTTCATACATCGCCTCTTATAAATATGTATAATTTATAAACAAGAATGAAATATAATTTGAATTATACCGATTAGAAAAATGATACTTGCAGATTTAAAAATCATAAATGAAGCTAAGTAAAATGTTTTCACATCTAGAAAGATGGTCTCAAAGGAGGGGAATTAGAATAACATGCTTAAACCTGCTGAAGGAAATGACAAGGTAATAAAAAATACACCCATATCATGGTTAATATACGCTACAAACAATTTACACCACAAACAGTACACACTACAAATAAATTGTACATGTTATTGTTTGTCACCCAACTAATAAATTCATCTATTTGAAAATTTGAATTGCACAAGGATAGACATAATAATTCACATTTCAACCAGCAGCTTAAAATTTGAGTAACGAATTAAAAATTTGAAACTGATACTCCCCAGAAATATCTCTCATTTATGTAGATCGAACAAGTGCCATCAACTTTAGTAGTATGTCTTAACGGCTACGGTAGTTATTTTAGGGACTCCACAAGTAAAACGTCAACAACAAGCTCGCTTCCGAAATTTGTGTTAGATATCTCACTCATATTTCTTCACAATCTCTTCCTGCAATTTTTAACTATTCAGATGCTTGGTTACGCTTTTGAAAACAAGAATTTACTGCTGTTGCCTCTTTGCTCCCAAAGTTAAACTTTACATTTATGGCCTTCTTTCCTCTCCCTTCTTTCTATCTTATTTTTATTTCAAGTTTACCCACTTTAAGAACGTTCACAACCGCAAGATCGCTGTAACTTTTTCTCCCTTCTGTAGCTGAAGTAACTGTCAGAATCTTTTTGAATTGCATCTCCGACATGGGCCGATTCAACACGCAGTTTTTGAAGAGGTTACATGCGTTAACGTAGAGTAGCTTTGAAGGTAGGGAACTTTTAAGGTTTATTTTCCCAGAAGTATTGTGAAACTTACGGCTTTAAATGATATCAGACATGATGAAGTTCCATGGTTAAGAATTTTTAATTTTGGTAAATCCATCCTTTGATTTAAACAGTGTTTCGTGGCCTTGATGATTCAAGGGATGATATTTAACACCCTTTTTACCGAATGAAATATCTTTCCAGAAATCCGCGCAAAACTTATAATGGAAAAATCGGAAATTTGGGTCATTCTAGAATAAAACCAGTGATGCTGATATTTAAGTTTCGGTAGTTGGAGCACATACAAAAAAGGATAAGTAAGCGATGCGTGAGGTTTTGACTATGATGTAACTGCCGATATGCAGCTGATAACCATTAAAATATAATAGATGCTAGAATTCCGACGTTATTTATATTAAATTAAAAGTCAACGAAAATGTAAATAATGCCTGGAAGACAGAGGATGAACTTTTACCGCAATAAAATTAAAGAAAATGGGAGAAACTAATTTCCTAAGAGGAAAACCTCGATAACGTTATGGTAATGCATGCGTATTGTGGGGTTGCCTAACACCATTTTTAGTTGCTAATTTTTCATAAACAAAGGCCCATTGTGTTGAACGGTTGGACACGTGTCCATTGTTTTTAAGCAAAGAACGTGGCCTGAAAGTTTCATGCGAATCCGTTTCCGACAAACCAGGTGTTTCCCTTGTTAGTATGAGCAACAATTCTTTGCTAAATTATAATAATAATAATGCAGCTTTATTCGGGCGGAATTGAGACTAAAAGTCTCCTCTTCCATCCAACCCATCGTCATACAATACATAAATAATTAATTTAAAGAGATAGTATTAAAAAGATATGAGAAGAATTGATTGAGAAAAAATTTATCCACTGCAGTAAAACACCCACTAAGAAGGGGGGTGTAAAAAACCTCCGCAAACCTACCGATAGGTATAACTAAAAAGATGGCAAGAAAGAAGAGTATTTTATAAATACACTATCAATAGGTAAATATATGGGATACATTAATAAACTTAGTCATGCCTACTATAAATAAATGCCGACCATTTACATATAAACATAAAATAATAAGGGTATACATATTTTAAAGTATAAATTCCATTAATCCAGTACATAGTCAATATTACATAAAACGTAAATTCTAAAGAATGACGTCGACAGATCCTCTTCGTCGACCACGATTATAATCCAATGTAGTGCAGGAATTGTTTATTACTAATTATGTATTTCGGGCGTGCTTTTTAAGAAAAACTGAAACATCGTTTAGTACTACCTTTCAAATGTTCCTAAATTTAGTGTTTTTCCTTCTGTATTTTCCCCTTCGATTCATTTATCCGATAATCTCTTTCTTGGGTTTTAAGCTTCCGCCTGAATCGCTTTCTCAGGAAATCCCTCTTTATCTGCAAATGTAGCTTTCTCCTCTCGTATCCCAATCAACCTATTGACTGTTAGTTTGTCTCGATTCGATTCCTTTGTTATCTTCCCTACCAATTCGCTCGCCTCGCCGCTTTTTCCTATTTGCTTTTCTCTGGAGGTCTAATTCACTATCTTATCTTTTTACACCCTGTTTGTTTTGTCCCATTTTCTTCTTTATGGACAAATGATCTGCCCATGTCGTCTCAAATGGCGGAACATTTTTTGTGTTGCATACGATTAGATTTGTGGAAATGTGGAAAACATACTCCAATTAAATCCACGTTGAAGGTTCTGCTTTGGATGTCCGTAAAAGAGAGAATTTCACTGCATGTATTAGATTTGGTCCACACAAATATGTATTAAAGAGTGCCAAGGTATTTAAATCAGGAGTTAACATTTACTTATAGCCACCTCCATTATGATACACTACAAACTCTTGACTTAAAAATAAAAAGACATACTACAAATTTTTCTAGAAAGTCATTAATGAGTGATGGACTTAGTTTATTTAATAGTCTTCCTGAATGGCTCCGTAGAATTGAGAATGGAAGAATGTTTAGAAGGGAATGTAACAGGATGGTAAAAGGAACTAGGGAATAATGAGTTGAATTTAAAATTTAAATTAATTTAAAGATATGTATTGTTTTTTCTTTTAAGTATTCATATCTGTATAATTATGTGTATAATGATGTGTATTTTATGCACATAAAGTGTTAGATTGATGACATTTATACACAAGAATTTGTAAGATTGATGTATATACATCCTTTTTCTTACTTGTACTTTTACTTGTAACTCTCATTTGTTCTTATTAGAATTTATTTCTAAATAAATCCACTTCTACTACTACTACATTAGTGTAGTATATGTGCCCCCAAAAGCTATAGTCATTTTTAGGAAGACTCGGAGTCGATACCAGGAACCAATGGTAATTTTGCGTAAGATTAAAGGCGATTTTTATTTCCCTTAGTGCTTGACTTAATTATTTCATCCTATAAATTCATAAATGGGACTTAATTTCCATTCCAATTGGTTCATTAGATTACTAAAACTATGAGATATATTACCCTTGTGCTGTTCTTGCATTTTGTTATCGAGATTTCATTATTCTGTCAGTTATTTCGAATGCATCAGAAATATGTTACTTTGCCTGGTTATTGCTAATGCTATCATAATTTTTGGCGGTGAAGCGTCAGCGGCATAAATAATCTCTTGAGGCGTTAGATTAACTGTTGTAGCAACCGACATTTTATTGATAGCATTTAACGGAAAAGACTTCTTAAAGTTTACTATAAATCAATGTATATTATCGAAATATTCTTGGTTTCACATCAAAAAAGATTCCGCTGTAGAAGTAAGAATCTTTGTTAAATTTTCTTTATTGTGATATCGTTCCTCAATTCAAACGTTCAGTATTTTCAGTCAAATTCCAGAAAATGGAAAAACTTTGCTCTAAAAAAACAGATAAATTATCTGATCGTATATTTCTTATGGAAGTCACTGACGTCATCGTTTTTGATTGTATTTCGACCGTAGCTTTTAATTATGGCTACGACGAATCAATTGTTCATATTGGCGATTACTTGTTTTATGATTATTTTATGCTCGAGAAATTAATTATAACGATTTCTTTTAATTCTTCATTTAAAGAATAATTTTCTTCGGCAAGAATTGATCCTTTATCTAAGAATTACCTCTTAACCTTTCATCAGTCGCGCCTATTTTCATAACACGAGCAGTCGCGCGTTGTATTCCATACAACAGATCGTTTTTCGGCCAAAATTGTAAAATTAATTGAACTAATTATTCTTTCTGAGTGCTAAACTTTAGATAATAATATAATGTAAGAAGTGAACAACTTTTAGTAAAAAAATATTATTATCCACCTTTATTTATTTACATGCGTTTAGAGAGTACCTAAAGAGGTCTAGTAGTTCCGCAATTGAAATGCGTCTAAGAAAGTTTAAGACGAAATAAGTGAGCAACCCCATATAAAAGTTATAATATGCAAAAATAGAGTTCACCAACGAAAAACTTACCCAAACGGTCGCGCGTTGTATGTTTTACAACAGTCGTCACTTCACAGATTTACTCGCTTTCGCAGTCGGTTTAAGACTAAAAAGAAGCATTTGACGACTTTACAAGTTAATGGTAAGTGCGGTAGACCTGGGCATGAGGATGCAGGGACCACCCAGGTAGAAACGGGACCCGAAAAACCGTCTGTGTTGTACAGAATACAACAGCGAGACTGACTGAGGGTTAAATTGCTGAACAAACCAATCAGCGATGCTCTAACAGCTTTCTTTCTGTCTAAATCAGTGTTTGGTGGAAATTCTTGCTTTAGTCCTTGTAGTCTGTGTGTCTTTCTCGAGAGGAAAAAAACAGTCCGACTTCATCCAATTTCATCACACTTCCTGTTCTGCTTCAATATTCGTTTCTTCCATTTCAATCCTCCTTTCTTCTCTGCTTCTCGTGTTTATGCTCTTTCATCTTCCGATTCGCTACTTGAAGCGCCTCTCGTTCCTCGAAGACGGCCAGTTAGTGGGTCTAGTCGCTCCCCGGATCGTGATTCGTCACAAAGGAAGGGAAATAATGACTGTGATCACTTATCCCGCGTACGCTTGCATTGTCACGCGCCGACATCAAACGCGCGGGAGGAGGATATGCCCGTATTAATTGGAAGGCGAAATTCCCGCGTTTGTCCTTGCGGCGTAAGGAATCGTCAGTGCAATCGATGACGCGAAGTGGACGTCATCACCCAATGCACAGAGACATCGTCGCATGAGGTCATAGGTGAAGCAGAACTGCTGGCTTAACATTGAAACTCCTCTGATAATATTGACATGATGTACTTCCCTTTTTTTTAGAGTAGGACTTTATCACGTTCTGTGTTTTTGAGCTCACCATTATTTTGTGACGGAAAATTTTAGTTTCGTAAATTCGTTAAATAAGCCATATTTTAGTTAAAACAGTTTGCTAACCCTAATTCTCAATCTCTTTACAGTTTTTCTGTCCCAAAATACATAACTCAGCTTTTACCTCTTGGTAACTAGTCCTTCCGTTTATAACTGATGTTTCTCGAAGAGTTTACAACTATTTCGCAGAAAACTATGAAGATCGATGTCTTTCAATTCTGTATCAAGTTCGTGTTTGAGCTCTACCCTTTGCAAATATATTGTGCTGAATCTAAACTCTCTGATTGTTACTTAATTTTGGAGATACCGCTAATGTTAATCGACACAACAAAGTAATTTTGATGTAGCCTTCAAGTCTCAAAATTTTTGGTGTGCTTCATCAGAAAGAAATTATAAAAACTCTTTTCAATATCATGCAATTTTTTTCTTAGTTTTTCCCAGTGAGGATTTCCCTTACACCCTACCTTCGATTAACCTGTAGCAATTTTATTCCTACTCAATGAGTGATTTACCCATTTATTTTTTGGGCGTTATTTTTATTAGATCAAAACCCTTTTTTCTACCGCCATGTCAAGCACATTAAGCGTATCGGTAGACCAAAATTTTACCACTCTCTGTATTATTCTGAAACGATTTTGCAAGTATCTTATGTGACTCTCACCATTCTCAAATCTTTGCATAATAATTTAATAACAACCTAATCTCCTTCGGATAAAAATTTACGAGATCAAAATTAAGGCATCTGTTATTTATAAACAATTTATAACGAGGTTAAAAAACTAGGTGGGAGGAATTACTAATAGAATGCCATTAGGAAGTAGGGCGCAGAGGAAAATACAGATACGAATGACAGTGATACGAGTAGGCGGATTATCTGAAGAGTAGGATAAGGTTTTTGTTTTGAAGCTCACAATGTTCTACAGTGAGTGTGCTTACAGTAAGACTGAGGAGTCCTCTTTGTTAGTTATATCAAAAAACATTGTTTCGTTAAATCGTATATTTATATATTACTCACAATTATGGAACAAAATGCTGGAAATTTCATTGAGTAATGTTGCGTCTATAACAACAAAAAATAGTATCATTTACTTGTATATACCCCTCATATCTTTGCAACTCTACCCTGCAATTTTATTCCACCTTTGACCGTCCTATCCTTCCCCGCATACGATATGTCCTCCCCGCTTTTATGTATCTCTTCGCTGAGGATAGAGACACCTTTCCCCGAGCCTCAATATCATTCCATCTCGTCGAAGGGAGCGAAAGGAGGTAAATGAATGGAAGGGGGCGGATCGGGGATGGGTTCTTTGTGCGGGTGGGGAAGAAGATTGGGTCCGTTACGTAGAAATGTCGAGGAGCCGTGATGGGGGAGTGAGATGAACGGATGTTCGAGGGTTGGGGTGGGAGACTCATGCTTTGGATTGATTCTGAAATCGAGTTCCATCGATTTCGCTTGGTCGCTAGACGGCTCTGTGTGGGGGCTTGATTTATTGCGAGGATGGAGTTTTGTTAATCTTCTCTCTTTTTTTTTGTCGGCTTCGAACGGTTTCGTTAGGTGAACGTGGATGCACGAAGCGTAGTAGTGAATCATTCGCGACTTGTTGGTCGAATTATACTGTTTGTTTTTCGTTAAATTCCTAATAAATTATTGTGGATGCTTTATGATGCATATCAGATCCATCCTAGGCTGTAGTCGCTTGGTACCACTGCGTCCCTGGGAATTTAGCTTTTGAGAATATCCAGTGGAAATTGCTCTCGAAATGTTTAAAAAGAAATATACCCAAACACAGAAGTCTTTCGTGGAATAGTCTAGCAATGCTAATATCAGTGGTATCTGCCGGCACATCCCTTTCAACATTAATACAAATTTACTTTAGAACGAATATTTCTCAAGAGAGCCGAACTGAACCTTTGAAGTTGCTAGCTACAGCATCTATTTTCCTAATTTTTCTCTCAATATCTGATCGGTATATGAAACAAGGTGGACACGCAAAACTAGTAGTTATTCCGAGAACTCGTTATCTCTGAATGTATTGAGCTATGGGTCTATGTATTGTGTCAATCAAGGGTGGAGAAGTTGATAAGATCCATAAATAAAAAGTTATTGACAAATTTGTGTTAATGGAAGCTAGAAATGCAAATATTGTAATTCCAATCTTCTTATTTCTTTAAAATGTCTTAACTTAAACATATTATTTTAAAACATGTTTTCCTGCTTTATAGGAAATTGATTGTTAAACGGAATTGCAGTTGTAATTAAACGAGAAAGTGTTTTTTTCGTTGGGAAGCCAGTGATAACCCGCTCGCCCAGGGCCTTTCGTATCTTATACACGGCTCTAATGCATGTAATATTTGATCTTATAATGTATCACTTCATAAGAAGACGCATTTCAATTAGTTGCCAAATAGACTGTATGCCAATTTCCTATCTAAATCGACATCTATATAAGTACCCTGTAATATGCAATGTCATGTGGGCTATATAACATGTGATGCATGCACCACTTTTCTCTAATTGTTGATGTCACTTACACTGATACTGTTTGGGGGAAATTTGAGTTTGTGGTGGCTAGTTCCAGTATCTATTTTCCTAATTTTTCCCGCGGTATCTGATCGGCATATGTAACAAGGTGGACGCATAAAAACTACTAGTTGTTTCAGGAACGCACTATCTCTGAATTTTTGAGCAGGTTCAACCTTAGGCAGAAAAATGTTGGAATAAAGATAACACTTTCCATATATTCGCAAGATAAATAGAAATACGGCATAATGCTGCATAGATAGCAAACATCTGCCGATACTGGGATCATTATAGTTTTTCCTACTTTTTGCTACTTTTTGCTTTTATCTCCAATGTTCTAAGTATGTTCGTTTTCGAAGATTATTGAACTATATCTTTAGTTCCTCCTCATTATTGTCTATAACACTTTCTTAGTTGCATCTAACATTATGTTGTTCACATTATCCTCAAATAAAAGGATTTAAGAACCTCTTGCGAATTATCAGTTTTTCATCCGTAAGGTTGAATTAGTAAGGAAATCAGGAGTAGTAAAGTATTTAAAGTTTATCCTTTTGCATACATACTCGGGGCACCTGTAATTAGGATAACATTGTGTACATAGCCAAGAGCGTTGTGATGAATCGCCCGGACGTTATTCAAGAGAGGAATCTCTCGAATGCGATATCCCTTCCAAGGCTATTGTCCTGCGCGTATGTTTGCTCTGATATTACCCGAGGACGAGCAGTTCTTGATGGGTTCAATCTTGAGGCTAGCGTCTAATTAGTGTGAAAATACTGAAGCAGGCTAGTGGCTGTAGCGGTACATCAGCTTGCAGTAAATCTTGTGAGGAATTCGGATTCGGTTATCGAGTGTCTTATTGGATGTCCGGGAATGTGCGAGTCCTGAAAAATTAACCAAAGCTGACCTGCAAATGATGGATACTGCCAATTTTTTCTCGCTGGTAATAGAACGTGCTAGGTTTGCCAGTGTCGATGTGTGTTTGGAAGTGTCCCATGGTTATCTTAATCTCTGCAAAGAAATGTTTCGGAAATAAGTTTATAATTACGGAAATTTAATTATCTATTCTTTAGCAGAGTTATTACCGATACCTATTATCCTCAGAAAGTATCCTCACCCAGGTGTTGCTTTTCCTGTCTCTTCTGGTGACCCCAAGCTTACAGTGCTCCATGCTTCTTTAAGTTGTCTTAAGTCGCTGGATTATAGCCTCGTCGAAGAACCAAGTACACGTTCAGAGATCAAGAATGGTAAAATATATTGGTTGGAGATCTTCTTCTGCTAAGAAATTAGAATTTTAAACTTCAGAATATGCGCGTACCTTTTAGAAGTAGTTCCGGCCAAGTTTAATTCTTCTGTTTACTTAATTAATCTAGCTGTTACCAATTAATCTAGGTTTTTATATTCTGAGCAGCCATTCAAATCCTTTTCAAGTTTATCAGGTACTTGTACTGCAAAATAATTACACATTGACTCGGTTAAGTTCATCCCGAGTCCTATCTTCTGTGCCGCTGTGTTCAATTGTCGAAGCCTTTAACTTGCTCCTTCTCCGTTTGCTACAGATGGTACAGTCACTTGAAAATAAAACGACCGTGTTCGGGTGGGTGCCGAATCATTTAGGATACATTTTAAAAGGGACCGTCACCAAAATGTTAAACGTAGAAAGTGCGTCCCAGACTCCTTTCTTCTCGCTCCTTCTAGTTCTTATTCCTCGTCTCCATGGAATTTTACTCCTTGTATTGTTTTGCAAAAGCGTATTTGGCTGATGTACTCCTCATCAATCCGTAAATTCTTATCCCCCAATTGTTTAAAACTTCTTCCAGAACTACGGTGAATAAGATGAGTGATACTGTCTAGGGACTTCTGTCTCATATGTTGCTTCATCGGCAGTCCATTTGTTTTTATCAACGCCCATGCGCTTCTGCATCTGCTCGACTTTGCCCATAGAACGGTACGCAATTCTTTTCCGCACGCAGACCCACGATTTATGTAACAATGCCCGTGCTCTGTCATCACTTCTACTGCACATTACCCTAAGACTCGTCACACACGAGGGCTATTTTGTTTCCGCCCGTGCGGATGTTTTCTTAGCGTGGGCAAAGCCCTCTCAATAATCATTAGGCCACCTATACCTCATTCCGAAGTCGGACTATGGGAACGGAAGCTGTCGGGAGATTATCTCGAAATGTTTGCGTTGGATAAGAGTATGGCCTGTTGCTCTCTGGACCCACGCATATCCCGCTGTCCACTGATACACCTCCCCCGCATGCCCTTTCGGATCTCTCTCGCCTCCGTTTACATATTTATACGCAGCGCCACCCTCGTTGGGTAGCGGAACTCGTGGGTGCTTGTGATATCTCGAAAATCATTTCCTAGTTACTGAGTTGCAGCATTTTCTCTCAGGCCGACAAGATGAAGAGTTTTTTATTCACGTTATATAGGGAGTACGATTCAAGTTTTACATCATGGTAAAACGTAATGTCCTCTAATGGCATTCTTTTGAAATTAAATGTGCTAAAATGATGGACATTAGTACTGTTGTTATTCTAAGCTTCATCATGGTATTCCTCGAGGTCTGGTCGAACAGTATTGATTACACTTATGTAGCTACGATCGCTCAGTATGATACTTTGAAAAAGTAATTATATGTTACTAAAGGTAATAATTTATTGTATTTAGATATCTAATTATATGTAGAGCCTTTTCATAAAAACTATCATAAGCCATATGTTTTGAAGAATGTAATTTTATTTCAATAAATCGCAAAAAATAGTTCATAAAAGAAGTTTGGGAGATTTATAATCTACAATTATGGGTTCATGTTAAAAATGACGTATTACTTTGCATTCCTGTTGTCTTAGCATTCCAGGAGGTAGAGACGAACTGTATATATCAAACTACGGTAATGCAGTATGAAGCGATGGATTCGTAATTGTATTTTATCGGCTTAATACATTATTGAAGTAATATCTAGATACTGAGTGTATACTATGACTAGCTTATGTATTGAAGATCTGGAATAAGTTTCATATTATGAGGTAATTCTTCTAAGAAACTTCAATATTTTTGGGAATGATTCGCACAAAATAGGAGAATGGAGAAGAAATTTGGAAAACTGAGTTCTGAACATGTAGTTTGGCGTAGGAGTTCACGCGATATTTTATTATCACGTTGCTTTAGAAAATACTCCAGTCACACTGCTTATACCACGCACTATTCCATATCGCAAATTCTTGTCTCGTCCTCATATGCATGAGTCTACCGTTCCCTTCATCTTGAAATGCGACATTTGTACCTTACGATATCGTGGAAGCTCCTCGTATGCATGACAGTCTTTTTAAAAAAAAAATATTATGTATTTGGTTATTCCTATACTATCTTAATACTTTACTAGAACACTGATCTATACTTGCTGTAAGTCAAACTATAGTTTTCTCCGGTATTAATTCTCAGAGGGATAATCTTTGTTAGAGAAAAATCAGAGTTGGTGTCAATGTTGAATTGCGAAATAGTTAAATTATATAAAGTTAAATTCATCAAAGAAGTTAAGGATGAATTTTTTTATATGATTTTTTTATTAGTAAAAGATGGTGTGAATTTGTTCAACGTTTTTCATCATTTTTATGGTTTCTGCACATTTTCTCTAATGTTTTACTACCACCTCGTCCTTACTTTATTGCATTTTCTGTATGATTTTTCTACCTTTTTTTAGTAAATATTACGAAAAGTGGGTAACCCGAATTAGGTGATTTATCATAATATATAATTTTTATAATGCTATAAAGTTACAATGATAAAAAAATCTAATCTGTCACATTAAAAATTGTCCATTAATTAAAATCGAATTAAATATAAACAGTCGAATTAATCCATAGATAATTCACAAAGAATAGAGTAACATTTAACACGGAGGGGTTAGAGATGGTTGGGGAGGAGAGGGCTTTAATTGACGTGATTAAGCTCTTCAGAAGAAATGGGTGGGCCAAATATTGCGGGGAGAGGGATTGGTAAAGGTTGTAATTGAGGGTAGGATTCAGGGGGAAAAAAACAGAGGTGAAGACAGAGACAAAAGTTGTTAGATGACATAAGGGGTGGGGTTAACTATAAGGAAATGAAGGAGATGGAGCTAAATAGGGCTTTTTTTATTGTGCATGAACCTACCGAAAGGTAGAACACTCATCTATAGGATTCCTTCTATTCATGTCCTTTCAAAATAATTTTGACTCTTTGATTGGCATTCATTCTTGATATACCATTCGGTAGATTCATGTGCCTCAATATTCCGTATGGAATGCATTTTTTTTCGTTTGTCGTTTACTTACACCACCCTCCAACACCATCTAATTGGTAAAGGAATCATATTATTATCAGTATTTAACTAATGGTTCTAAATGAATACAATTATTACTAAGTATTGGAACACTTCCTTTCCATAGTTTTCTTTACGTAAGTTGAGAACGCAAGATCCTGTGAGATGAGAACCCTTTGCGAGAGCAATGAGTTATCCAAATGGGTGACACACCCATCCGCTGTTTATCATAAATCTCAGTTTCCCAGGCTGTGATAGTCACTACAGGTGGTTCCAATTTACTCCTGAAGAGATTCGGCGAATCGATATCTCCATAGTTACGAGTCGCAGTAGATCCCGCAGCTGTGGGAAGCTTTCTGCTATTTCTATTCTTTCGCTTATCGTAAACAGAGGTCGCGTTGGAATGTTTTAGATATTTTTTAGCTTTGCTAGTTCCTCAGTTTATCCTAAGTAATGCTTGTATGAATATGCATTGCGCTTGATAGAGGTTTATTTACGGAACCCAAAGATTGCTTATTTTTCAAGACCATCTCTTGTCATAAAGTGCCTTCCTTTTAACTTTTGCATTATCAATACTACTTTATTAATGCTAACGTGACTATGCTAATTGATTTTTCGCAACAATGTACTTATTGATAGTTTATTTATATATTTTATCATGTTTTTTACATCTGTTTGTTGCTTCTATCGGTTGGTTTTCGCAAATGTTTCATATGTCCCTTCGTGGGTGTTTTCCTGCAGTGTATATTTTTTTAAATGACAATCATTAAAATGTTCTCTATATTTTAATAGAAATGCTATGATGAAATAAGTACAATACGAATGAGGTATATTGTGTAAATATATAGTTTCTTTCAAGCATCATATTTCCCTTTAAACCAGAGGCATATTTTGTCTACGCTGAATTAATGATTTAATCAATTATTGGTTTTATAGGAGAAGAGACTTTTAGTCTCAACCTCCTTCGAATAATAAAGACGATTTATAATTAATATTATATGTTAATATTTGAGGCCTTAAGTAATCTTTCATTGCCTCCAAAAAGAAGTAATTTGAATTTTTATAATATCAGTTTCACTTTCCTAGTTTGATATAGTTATTGCATGCCCGAAATATAAAAGTAATGTGGTATGCAGGTAATTTATATCCTAATCTCTGAGAATAATTATTTTTATGCAAATGCTGTAATGGTTGTGCTGATTAGAAGTATCCTTTACAACGGATGTTTCAGTTGTCACTGATTTTTGCATAGCGGATTAGGGTTGTAAATGTATAACCAAGAATTTTAAGTGTAAAATGAAATATTCGCACTAATTAGCGATTCTGTTGACTTAGAGATATTATAAGTGTTCCTGGAGGCCATCTTCTGCCTTTCAATTTTACTACAGTTGATTTGAGATTCGAATTGTTTGGCGAAGGCCTTTTCTCGAGCTCGCAGCAATATAAAAATCCGGCAGACGGTTATGATTGCAATGTATCCTCGTTTGCCATAGGTTACATCGCCATTGATTCAGACATATAAGTCGAATTGCATGACTTAACCGCAGAATTTGTTTACCGACGCAGGATTGAATAATCGGGTGCGCAATTCAACCGCGAAACCTCTCGATTAAGGATTCATCGAATTTAGTCTCCTGAGAGATGTTCAGATGCGATCGGTGACTGACAGTGAACAGCAATATGATTTGTCGCGAGGGAACTAAAACTTATGCCATCGCTCCAATTTCCCAGTGCCACTAATAAGCGAATATCTTTTTGGATGCTTAACAACGTTCGAGCTTCTTTACTCGCTCTTTATTGCCGCTTATTGGATAAGTTTCCAAATAATATCCCGAATGCAATCTAATGCGTGATATTTTTTGGTTTTTGTTGTTTTAAGTAATGATGCGTATATTATATGCTGATTTTATCCACTTTGTAATAATTTTACATCGTTCCGTCTAGGTTATTCTAAAATTCACGGAGAAGACCGTAAACTTGTGGAATTCAAGCAGAATCGAAAAATTGCTAAATCAAACAAAGGTTTTACAAACAACACTGTAAATTTTACTGTCCACATTATCTATCGTCGGCGACTAGTTTCGGCTAATGATAGCCATCTTCAATGCCAAGGAAAAAGGAAGGAGTAGGCTTTTATAGGCGAAAGCGAAAGGAGGGGAATGGTGGGTGGAGAGAGGGGAAATAATGCAGGTGATTAGTGGAAAGATTTCAGCGAAGTAAGAAAGGGTATGAATCATGCTGTAGCCCAAAACCCAAACCCAATAAACCCGTAACCCAAAGCAACGTGGGTACCACGTTCCTTTGGGCGTCCTGAGCACAGAATATCTTGTCCCTCTACCAAAAATTTTTTTTATTAGGTTATTCTAGCTCAACTTCCTCTGGAAGGGAATTCATTCGAGATGTCGTCGAAATAAGTTAATAATAATAAGTTAATAAATGGAAAATTCTTCCAATTAACCCCATTTTTTATTTTACTATTCTGTTTGCCTTTTCCTTATTTAATAAACACAACATACACAGACAACGATTCCCTAACCGGAAAAATCTTAACTGAAAATGTTAAATGGCGCGGTTGGTTTGGAAATTACCTTGCGACGGAGTAAAATTTCCTTCATAGGCTGTTTGACATAAATTTTACAATCATAGTCACTTTTTATTTTGTACAATATGTACGTAGAATATGGTAAATACGTTGAAATAGTGCATGCTACACGCTGGTTTCTTGTAACATGGGCTCAGTTTTAATTTCAATGTAATTGTAAAGCTGGTGTTAGAAGTTTAAATATCCTCTCGGAGCCGTCTTTGTCGACTTTCCTTACTTGAGCTACCATAATTTCTGAAAACAATGAAAATTCATGGATTACTGACCTAGGAATTACTCTAAGTGCATACTTTTCAATAGCCAAGCCAAGTTAGGAGAAAAGTTTTATTCTTCCCCTGCAAGAATCAATGATAACTCAGGTGAGGATCGCTGATAAGGGTAATTTTAGAAGAGAGCCTTTTAAACCTGACAGTCGTGTTCCAATATCTTTCCTTATATAAAGTTAGTATTCCGTATTTGACATTCTCTATTACGAATGGGGAAGAGACCCAACATTACTGACCTTTGAATTACACAACATACAGCAAAAATAGGTAATTTCTTGACAAATATTCAAGCCTCTGTTTCCCGATTCTCAGTGGTTAAAAACATGGCGTATTGAGGTGTGACTCCTTCACAATCACAGAGAAATAAAAAGTTACTTTTTTGCGTATATTTGTGAGTGAAAAACTCACTAAAAAGTGAGTTTTTTCCTCGTTGATGAGTCCTTATGATGGCTCCAATTTCAGCGTAGAGAATCTTGCATTCACTTGTCTTCTAACTTACAATTTTCAAATTCAATAATTAACTAATAAATTACCAACTTTTAAATTGAAATACTGTTGTCATCAGGAATAAATGGAAAGATTTCAAGTACGGTCAGAATTGAGTGATTTTATGAAAAGTTTTCTTCTATCCCAACCAGAACTAGTGGAAATGCAAGCATGGAATGAAAAAGAGATTAGTTTCACCGAACGTTTTTACATCATAAATCTTCCCCTAGAGTCTCCATTGCCGCGATCATTTATAAGTAAAACAGGAGGAAATTTTCAAACAAGGAGCGCTCCCGCCGATCCCGGTAACAAAACTTATAAAAGCAAAGAGTCCGCCTTTCTTCATCAGCTGCACGCTAATTCCGAGACGGGGAGTTAATCACGCAAGTGTTCCGCGGGAGGATATTGATGAAATTGTCTCCGGTAGACGACGGCGTAAAAAATTAATCACTTAGTGCGGGGCTCAAGTTGATGTTAGCGCGGTATTCGTACAGCAGCGCCGTCTGCGAAATGTTTTTCCTCTTTTTTCGAGTTTGTCGCGACAGTTCCGAAGAGAGGGGGCGGCCAACAAAGAGGGGGGGCACGGTGTGTCATTCTAGAGGTAGTCAGGGATACCGGGTCCACTTTTTATTCTACTCTCTCTCTTGTTTTCCTCATCTCCCACCAAACCCTTAACCGGGGGCTATCGAATTGTGAGGGAACGATAAAGGTCGGAGATGAAAGAACGGTGAATTTGGGAGTAGATGAAGATTCCGTAGATGTGCTGAATGGAAAGATGGAGCTTCACTTCCTTCCCGGAAGATGCGGATCGGCGTGCAGTTCCCGCGGTGCAGCGCTACGTAATATAGTACGCTGCGAATGGTTTATTATGTAAAAAGGTTGGAAAAGCGGCCATTTTTCTGCAGGAATTATTTCGCCCTTCAATAAAAAAGATCAAATTTTCCATTACGAAACGCCATGAGCAACTAACTGGCAATAGGAAGATCCGGCTTCGAGTCCCGGTATACTTTTCTCATATCTCTTCCTCCTTGGGAATTTTCATTAATTAAATTTTTTTGCGATATAATACGAGGCGAAATCACTTGCGCTGCGCAGGTGAAAGATACATTTTACATCCTCGGTTAAATTGTATTCTGACGCCAAGATGTACTCTTTTTGGAGTCGAAATCTTAAGACACACGATAAAATCCTTCCGTCGAGCAAAGTGAGAAATACTGTCACAATATCATCTGTGGATTAAGGTCATGTGTCATCTCTCTAAAATCGTCTGGATATCTATGAGGTAGGGATTTGTAATGGTAAAATGTTTACGAGTGTATATTTTATGACGAATGTCACCCATTATCGTCATCGGTGAAGGCACTTCATTTCGCAGGAAGCAACTAAGTGAAATATTAGATTTTTGAATATGTAAGGGTACATTAAAATTATAATCAAAATCGCGCATAGCAAGTTCTGCAAACGAAGTAGTTCTTAAAAGAATTAATAAATAGAATCGGTAATGAACATTGAAAAATGAATGATATATTGATCATAAGATGAGGGCTGATGCGAAAGGAGACTTTTGCTACTGAAGATGTAAGAGAATTCACCGAGATGCACGAGAAAAAAGTCTTATTGCGTAGCATACTGGATGACTATGAAAAATATTGAGCCTGACCTAATCCTAATTGATTAGCATAGGGAAGCTGTGAACTGTTTTACATGATGTTCAGGTTTTTGTAACTAGAATTCTGTCCTCTTCTCTTTCTATCAATCATCGGATCTGTTCTACGATAATCGTAAATCTGTTTCGTTCACTTTTTGCCCAAATTCATTTGCTACGTACTACTTTTAAAAAGAAAACGATGCCTGTAAATATTCTTACTTCCACTCTTATCTCAATCATTGTTTCCTATTCGAGGGTTAATAACTTAATTATTGTCTTTTCGTGAATGAGTTACATAATCCCTCCTCTATGATTACATCTCTTCCGAATATCGATAGTAACTTGTCCCCAATATAAAAATATTGGATTGAATATCTGTCGCACTGTCTGTTCTGCTAAACTTCTGCCATATCTTTCCTCGTCTTTATAGTATCTACATGCAACTTAAAGCCATCCGATTTAGTTTCTTCTAAAACATCCCTAAAAACTTTCGCATCTCTATCGCATGAGAGAACTTCCTCCTTGTTAGTAGTTCATGTTTATTTTAGGCTCATGCCTTTTCGTTGGATGAATAAAATGGCACGGTTCCATGACTGCAGTAATTGGAATCATATGGATGTTTTTTTGCTGCCAAAGGGAATCGTAGTCTACAAAGTTGGAAAACGATTCAGAGAATCCTATTGGATTTACGGATGTTGAAATTCGTATTCTTTAAATTGATCTGGTTAAGCTCTTTACTTAACTTTCAGACTTTCCGTGAATCGTAATGATATGCACTAGCACATTTTTGCGGATATATTTCTCTCAAGAATGGATTATTATTATTTTTAAGATAGCAGCAGTTACGAAATTTGTTAATTCGAATCAAAATCAAGGAAACCGGAAATAAACTCGGAAAATCACAATCCCTTATATTT
Source organism: Sympetrum striolatum (assembly GCA_947579665.1). Taxonomy (NCBI): domain Eukaryota; kingdom Metazoa; phylum Arthropoda; class Insecta; order Odonata; family Libellulidae; genus Sympetrum; species Sympetrum striolatum. The sequence continues at coordinate 69,981,435 of OX388348.1, forward strand.
CCAAAGCTTTTTCTGAGTAAAATATTGTATTGAAAACTATATTAAGGAAAATGATGAACAATTACAGACTTCGTCTCACCTTCGCCTTTATTATATCTTTTGGAATAGTAATTTTTATTAGAAATCAAATCACATCATATGGAGGAGACCAAGTTTTAGAGTCTCTTTGATGAAAAAGCTGTCATAACTTAAGTATGGTATAATTTGTATGCAATCTAACTGAAAATCATGAGAGCATTGGAAGTATGTGACATGTTTATTTGAATAAACTATTGAGCGGAAGTGTGCCCATATTGACCACTAAGTAAACTTTGTATCCTAGGGAGCATTTATTTCGGAAAATACAACTAGAAACAAAATTATAAATCAGAAAAAATATAGAGAGCGCTTTCAATGTTTATTTCTTCTTTTTCGCAGGTAAGGAATTCCATTTATGAAAGAATTTTAGTTTTGCTGGTCGAAATAATTGCTAAGATGTTTTTCTGTGTTAAGTGGTATGATTTAGGAGAATACTTGTAAACAAACTCTTTAACTCGTATCCGCTGCCCATTATATTTATCAACCTTTTCTTAAAGACCACGAAAAACCGCGAAAAAAGGACTACAAAGGATATATAGCAGTATGAAGTATTACCAAATATTTCCAAATTCCTGTACCACCGCATACATAAGATTCAGGGGGGTAGACTTAGCACCCTTTCGATTCTTTTGTGGAGAACTGTACATTTGTCTTTTATGTCATTTTCGTGGATTTGAGCTTTAAATATCATTCCGGGAAATGTTGGAAAAGTTTAGAAAGAAGGAAAGATAGGGTGCAACAAAGGCAGAAGAGAAGAGAAAGATAATTCTTAAATGGTAAATGGAGAGAAATTAAAGATAGGAATAAAAGATTGTAACGGGAAAAAGGAAAGAGGGAGCAGTGAAAGTTGGTTTGAGGGGAAGATTATAGATGAACCGGTCGATTGTGACGTTGCCTACATGGGCTCTGGGAAAAGATACTTAAATGGAAGCTGACGAAAGGGAGAAAGGTACGTGTTGATCCATACCCTCTCTCTCAGTTTATCTTAGGAACTTTCTCCTTCGGCTGGGAATCGCTAGGTATGCGATTTATCTGGATTAGGACGAAAGTAAAAGTTACCGCGTTGGGGTCAGTTGGTGGGCAGAGGTGAGAGGCGGAATTTAGTCAATAACAGAAGCGTTGTGATGGAGGAAATAATGAACGGGCGGAAAACAGAATCGACGTCCACTGGGAACTCGATGGAGAGAGGATCTCGTGTGCGTGGAATCACATCTATTTACATGTACGGTAAATACTGGGATTTAAATTGTTTGCTTGTGGAGCTAAATTGAGTTACGTACTGGAAAATTCTCCTATCCAATATCTCGCATAGTGTTTTATCTTTGTCGTATTTAACTTCAACGCAATTAGATAAGTAGCTTATATACTGTATTGATTTTAAGCTTTCATTTAAACGAGTGCCTTGGCTTTAGCCTTCAACTATAATAGTGACAAGAAGAAAATACTATAAATTTGCGATTAATTTTGTATGATAAGACAAAATTATGTGTTGAGTATGCGAAGGAAGTAACTTCTAATTACTCAACCCTTTCCTTGTAATTTGATAGGTTTAGCGACATTTCTTGCCCTTTTTATAGCTGTCACACTACTCTTGATGGGCACGACATTCGCCGGTAACATCGGGTGAGACGGCATTTTCCTCTAGAGACGTAATATTGCAAACCCGAAAATACTTCTCAAATCCCTCTTTCAGGGATGAAATGTCGTCGTAACTCTACCCTACAGTATTTTAACTCTACAATTACTCTTGGCTTCGAAAATGGCGAGATTAACCATTCACATCATAGCACTAGTGATGCATTTTCGTATAAGTATGATTACGTTGCCCTAAACTTATTTCGGTGTTTAGAATCCATGCAAATGGAAATAAGAAATTTTATCCACTAATAAGCTGTGGTTTTTCCGTTTTCAGATATTTTTATTCCAAGCAATTATTTTTCATTTCTTTATGTGTTATGTTTTTATTTACTCCAAGTTCGATATTGTAAACAATAATTGCGGATGAATTAGATAGAAGAGAATACCTAGTAAAGAAATAATCTAGTATACGTCGATTAGGATTGGAAGTAAAGGAATTTGTTTTCCGTTCTTTTTCAAAGGTATCCTCTTTAAAATAGTTGGATTATCAATGCGTATTAATCTTATATATTAGTTTTAATCCAAACTATTATTTATCATTTCTTAATCAGTTTTATTTCTTTAAATTCCTCTATTATCTATGTACTGAAAATAAATTGACCATGAATTATATACTTATGTATACACACACCTAGTAATTTTATCTAGAATGCCTCGATTAGGATTTGGTTTATTAGAATTGGTCTTTATTTCCGCATCAATGATATTCACTTCGCAGTATTTCAATTATCTATTCCTATTTATCCTAATTTCATTCTAAGCAATTACTTCTCATTTTTGTTTTCTATCCTTAACCCCACGATCTATATTATGAATATAAATTGGCCATGGAGTAGACAAATCAAACACAACCACTAGAGACGTTTTTTAGAATGCGTGGATTTGGATTGGGTAAACATTTATATTTTTCAATTCTTTACCAAAGGTTCTCCCTTAGGAATTTTTGGATTACAACGCGTTATTAATGGATAACTTTTCATGTATTAGTTTTAATCCAAGAAATTATTCCTCATTTCCAAATTGGTTTAATTTCTTTCGTGCCCTCCATTACCTTTTCTACTGTAAATAAATTCACGATGAATTAGACGCATGAAGTAATGTGGAATGTATTGTATAGGATTTGAAGTAAAAGAGTTTGGTTTTTATTCTTCACCAAATGTATGCTCTGATATTTTGAATAGTTCAATTATCAGCTCATATTTATCTTATATTTCATTTTACCCGTGCAGTTATTTCTCGTATTTGTTTTATATCTTTAATGTTCCCCAATTTGTATTCTGAAAAATCTATGCGAGAAGGCTTATTTTTCTGAAAGCCATAGAGTAAAGAAATCAACTTTCTCATTTCCACTTTATATTTTTTATAAGAATTACAAAGCTATTTTCTTTATATATTCTGAACTTATATTGACGATGAATAAAATGCATGGTAAATTCTAGCAGAGAAGTAATCTAGAATGCGTGGATTAGGAATGGAAGTAAAGGAATATCTGTCTTCGATTCTTTACCCAAGAGATTCTCTTCGAAATAGTTCGATTATCACAGCGTGTTTCTGCGAGGCGAGGTTTTTGGGCCCCGAGCGGAATATTCCTGCTTAAACTGGGTCAAACCTCTTTCTTTCTTTTTGTTCGTGGCGTAGGTGCGTTTTTACCCACTGTCTCTCTTCCATCATTTCGGAGTAGCGAAGCATTTGAGGGAGATAAAGGGATCGGAAAAAAACTTAACGAACACGTGCGTTTCCTCTCTGCGATCCTCCTTCGCTTCATTTCATCGCTAATGCAAGGTTCAGATGAGGATGGCAAAAGCATTAGGGCTTCTCTCAGTCTCGGAAGGAAAAAATGCATTACTTAATAGAATATTTATTGCTTTCCGTTATGGATTATTCACAAATCGACGGTCGATTTCGGAACCATCAGGTGCGATGGATTATGGAAATTGCTGGTTCATGGCTGGATGGTTACTCTCCGTAGAATTTCTATGCGGAGTTTCTGCGAGTTAACGTTTAAAGCGTAACACAATTATAACAGTGATAATTTATCAATCCCGGTAATATATGGTGGGAATTATCCATGATTAGTAGAATTAAACATATGACTATGTCCACATTTTATTGAAAAATATCGTATTTAAGATGGGGAAGCCTCCTCGAAACCGGACGCCATAAGTAAACTGTAAACATAGATTGTTTTTAATTCTCCTAATTTAGCTATGATATTTCTTAGCAATATATGGGTGTCCTTTAATTAAATAGCACCTAATGACGCATATTTAGTTTGTGAGTAAGAAAATATTTATATTAATTGCAACTGCACAGCGTCAAGCTGAACGTGGCGAACCTTTGCGCACTTAAAACACTTAATTTTATTTTCACTTTGTAAATGACCTTTGCATGTAAAAGGGAATATTGAAAATGCACCCTTCTTATTATTAAATTTTTCGCATCCCAGTATTGCCTTTGAGAAAGAGGTATCGTCTTACTAATTTTCTTGGTGGTACTGCCATTCCTTCATCAATTTGGTTTTCCTTAAATTATTTATTACTGGAAACGTTGATTTTAAATAATATTTCTCACATTTTTACCAGAACCGTCAGGTTACGCATGTAGAACTATGTTGGTTGAATTCTTACTAATTGAATTCGCAAGTCTCAACTTAATTTCATACAATTAATGAGCATATTGAAATATGAATGCATTCATTAATTATTCATTCGTATTCTTAATTAATATGAAATATCATCAAGTTGTGTTTTCTTTCAACTGATCATTTGTCTTATCGATAATTCACATGTATACATGTATGTACTTAACAATGATATCCCATTTAATAATATTATTATTCATAAGAATTTTTTTCTTGCTTAGTGTTGGGATGCGGTACATATTTGCAATATCAGTTCTCATGAGATGGATATTCCAAGTCTCACCCTTTCTTCATAGAGAAACTGGATTTTCTACGATTCTCAAATTACACAATATCATATCGCAATTTCATCCACCGACAGTTCAAAATTCATTTAATCTTTGCAACGAATGTGTCCATCTATGGTAGGTGTTTTCCAGTCGCAACCGCATCGGCCTTATGAACTAACGCCATTGGAATCGGAAAATACCAAGTTCCGCATTCGGTGGAGAAAATGGCTTATGATGCCCAAAGAATTCGCGAGGAATGTATCGCGATTTTTTGTTATTCGTAAGAGGCCCCATTTTGTGTGTATATGGGGCCAAATTAAACGGCCTCCCACAGCGGGCGAGGAATTTTTCCGGATAAATTCTTTCGCGTGGTCGTCCGCCAAGTTTTTACTTCATCCAAAGCGTATCGATTTCAAATATTAACTCTTCGCTTAGGAAGGTGCGCGATCCCGTTTATATCCACATGTGCACCGTTGCGGTCGGCGGATATTGTTCCAAGGATTGTGAGGCGGCTGAAAGTGGTGTTAATTAATAAATGCCTACATCGATTCCAGCGGATTTGGAATGTTTTTATCCCAGTGATGGATCTGCGTGTGTATTTCTTCGAATACGATTTAAGTTCCCAAAGCTACCTCTAGAGATATTATACTACTTAGGTATTACCCGATCGTTTTTAATTCTGTAAGACTCTCTAAATTATTATAGTTATTAGTACGAGTGTAGGTTGCTGACTAATTGAAGAAGATTTCGGAAATCCTCTTTTGTATATTAAAGGTCCTCGTATTTGTTAAAGTATGTATCTAATGGATAGAGCGATAGTTTTTACGAGAAAGTGATCAGAGAATAACTCAGATGCTTCAGGAAACAGGATAGATAGATAGATAGATAAAGGTCTTTATTGTCGGGCGAAATTGAGACTGATTAGTCCCATCTTACATTTAACCCGTTGCAAAAAAGTGATGGGAATCTTCAGAAGATTTTATCTATAAACCTTTCTTTACTCTCAAAATAACATATAAGGGCTCTTTCGTGTTGGTCATACAGCCTTTTTTTTAGTTCGCTTCCATTATTAACCTAGCCTCTCTCGTTTAGGACTCACCTATTCCTTATATAATCTACGTTTTACTTAATTTTGTTAACTAATTTGCGAATCTAAATATTACTAATACTATTATATATAATATTAATTTTACTAATATTTAAATTGTTCGGTACAAGGATATTTCTTCATACTTGCAAGTACTCTACCATAGAATGCCTATGAAAAACCAGTGAGCATTACTCAGTTTCTTCAGAACACAGTATTGTAATATTAACATAGTAGATTTAAACAAAGGCTAAAATTACTAAGTAAAATCTAAGAAGACACTCAGAAGAATCTCAGAGAATTCAGCTGATATCGTGTGTCCTTCCTATCATGTAGACCTATCTGACACCGTGAAGAAGTTCGTGAAAATAAATGCTGGAATAAACGAATCGCTTTAAAAATTCATTTCTTACGCAAACGGTTTGTGAAAGTAATCAATTAGTGAAGTAGAGTCATGGTGCACAAACCTCAACCACACGCCTTAACGAGGTAATGTATGGTAAATATGCAGATTTAGAATTATTACTATGTAAAATGTTTAAGTGATGATTTTATTATGAGCGTTCTTATAAGCCAAGACAAGCTGAAGAAAACACTTATGTTTTTCATTGTTTTGTATTTATATTCTTTGTTTTTAGGATATATAAAATTTGTTTTAATATGATTTTTTTAAGGTTATTAATTGCGTCGCTTCTTAAATAAGGCCGCAGCATCTCCGTGAAGCTACTTATTTTTTAAGGAATGATTCTGAATAAGTGACTTATTTAATCCTTTTATTCTCTTCACCGCATTCGTGGTCTGTTCGCCTGTAATAGTATGATGCATCTGACGTTTAATCGCTTTGTTAGTTATCCGCTAGTAAGTTAGCCTTCTTTGCGCAAGAAAGAGGTCCGATTCATCCCCGGGGAGTAATCCCACAATATCTGCCTAATGTCCTGGGAGATGAAGGCGCTCTCGGCCGGGTAAAAGTAGCGTGGAATGGGCAGCGGTCAACCTTAATTGCGCACCCTGAGGCATAGCGGATGGGTATACCCTAAGTCATGAGGCACGTGGAGCACTCACCGCCATGCCCTGTAATTGGATACCGGTCCTCCCTTTGAATCCATCCCGACGTCAAGGTTTCGGTTGCCCCCTGTTGGCCATAGCTCGAACCAGATTCCTGCGGTAATACCTATGAGGGGCAAGGGTGGTTTGGCGCTGCAAATTCCCCACCCCGCGGATCTTGGCGCGTTGTATATTTTGGGTCGGCGTTGTTTAGCCTTGTCCTCCTCCTTATCGGCCGGAATTAATTGCGTGCGTTTAAGTTTGCGGGCTGTAGTAACAGTTTATCTTTCTCCCGCTTTTGTCTCGGTCGAAGCGGTCGCCCTTCCTCCGCGGTGTTTTTTGGCTCGTGGGTCGTTTATAAATCTGGTGGCGCATTAGGTTGGTGCTTGTGGAAGATATGGTTGTCATGTGAATTTGGGGGCGCAGATTGGTAGGCTGATTAATCAAAATTGTTTTTTTTATGCGGTGTATAATGTTCTGTTTTGGACGTTTTATCGTGTTTTTTCATGAATGTTATAGTATTTTGAGAATGATGGAACTTTTTTTAGCTTTTTTATCAATTTTTAGTTAGAGATAATTCCCTACTCTTTAATTAAGTTAATTATTGAGTTTGAGAAATGTCTTAGTTTATATTTCATTAATTTTCCTTAGTTTAATTTTTAGATTTGATTTGATGTTTTCAATTATAATTTTTATTTCCTTTTTTTACTACTTCTTTCCTTCGTTTTTCTAATATTTTACAAAATTTTAATAAATCTATATATATGTGATAAGTACATATATTTTATAATAATTCTAGTATTTATTAATTTATAAAAGTATCTACCTTCGATACTTTTTTTAGGAATTAACTAAGCCACGGTACTTTATAAATTTTAATGTTCTTTAATGCAGGTTTCTTTTCATATGTTTAAAATCTCATCGTTACTTAAATATTACGTTTATTGCCAGGATTAATAATATAAACTTTTTAATTTACCAGTTTAGTTTTAAATTCTATTATATAGTTATTTTTATAAATATACGATTGAAATATCACCCAATTTCTTTCATTGGTGTGGTAAAACGAGGTGCAAGAAATTTCTACAGTTAATATTAGCTTCATATATTTTAACAATATTATATTCATCAGCTGAAATGTGCTATAGTGGTTGGTATTTTTAATTTTTTCTTAGAGCTAATTCATACGATGATTAATCTTATATAACTTGATTATAACCATAACTTGATTAATCATCATATATATCTTATATTTTTCGGGAGACAATGCAGTTTGAAATTGTTTGTTCTTCTTCAAAGTATGGCTTTACTATAGGATACCTGTACTTGTCCTGTGTTAAATCAGATAATAATGTTCATCTTTTTTTGTTTCAGGGCCCTCCGCCTCCGCAGCCAGGGCAGCTCAAGTTCACTGTTTCGGAGACGTGTGACCGAATTAAGGAAGAGTTCAACTTCTTGCAAGCGCAGTACCACTCGTAAGTAGCTAAACCCCACTGCAGTGACTTTAATTTATTCGTTGTAGCTACTGGTCGGTTGCAAAATTGTGCCGTCAACTTTTTAAATAAGTCCAAAATTAACGTTTATTTCTTTTCTACATAAAATTAACATGGAAATGTTACCATATGTACCGAGTATATTTCTTGATGCATGTGTAAATTCATTCGTTCGGTATTGCATCGACTTGGTAATATTGGCGTAAAGATTGCTCGGCGGCATCATTTTCGGCGAAAGGACAAATCGGTGACACCCTATACGGCGAAAAAGAAGTAAAATAAGAAAAAGATGTCAAAATATTTTTGTACCATCAGTCCCTGTTAGATCACTGTGTGATTCGAGGCTCATCCCCTCTACCATTATCAACAAAGCATTCCGAAGACAGGATGATGCTACTTTGGGAATTAGGAGTGTGGTAATTTTTTTTTGCTTGCATCATCGTGCCAGAATGTGTTATGGGAATCAAGTCCATAAAAATGAAGGAGAAAGACTATACGAGTAATTCTGTCAATAGTATTTCGTAGGCGATACTTTATAAACTAAAATAAACACTCATGACTTAATAACTTTCATATCATCGCAAGCATGAACATGACAATGAAAGGCATATTTTCTTTATCATCTACTTTAAAATTAATAAAAAAATATTAGGAATTATGACCTAAAATTTGACTAAGTCCACACGCAAGTTTTGTGTCATAATTCCTAATTCATTATGAAGAATTTCAATCAAGTATCGCTCGATATGTTTCGTTTTATGAAAAATATTTTATTTGCCAGGATATGGTTGCTAGAGGAGCCATTAGGGTAGTCAATAATCCATGCAAATAGAGTAAGATCATAATGGTCGACAATTTTATAGGATTTTTAGAAATTGATTGCATGCAATCTGATCGGTTAGACTGCTGGTAGTATTTCTCCATCTGAATTCGTAACGCTTATCATTGAAATAATTTAAGTACTGCAACGACATCTCTTTGAAACTATCCCGTCATTACCGACTCCTTTTTTCCACACATATATCACAGTTGATCCATCCCAACTGCATTCAGTTTACTCATACGCTTCTCCCATCGCGAGTTTCGTAAAAACGCAAACATGCAATTCGCATTTTTTGCCATTCCGCCCGACTCGTGGCACCACATTCAAACGCGAAGTTACAAAGATCCGGGAGGCGGAAAAAGAATTCATTGTCCTTGGGGCCTCGCTTGCGCACGCATTAAAGAGAGGGCGACGTATTTTTTTCGATCTGCTAGGCGAGAGTGAAGGATACCGTTTGTCGCTCGCCCTGGGGTAAGTAGTAAGGGTTCGCGAAAGCGAGGGGGTGAAAAAATGTCGGGAAGGGGTTCAGGGGTACAAGGGTGGCATCAGTGGGACCTGTCAAGAAGCGAAATCAATACGAAATACGACCTATGGATGCTTTGGACGCTTTTTTCCTCCTCTCCGGCCTTCTCCCCTCCCCTCCACGAAATGTCGGAGAAGGGTTGACTGTTATAGATATGTGTTGGGAGGGGGCGGAGATTGACTCTTACAGATGTGCGGTGTTATGGTTGAGTTGGTGGGACGAGGAAGAGCACAAGGGAGTGGATATTAGTGGGAAAAGAGGGAACAGAGGAAGAAGATGGTTAGGAGAGAAAGAGGGTATAGGTATATGGGAGGGAATCGTCTTAAAATTGAGATACGCGATGTATTGAATTTACGGAATGTATCAAGGATATTTTCTCTTATGACTTCCGAATATTTATTGACAAGAAGGACAAGAATAACGAGAAGACGTAAAAATAATAAAGGGCTTTATTTAGGCCGAGATTGAGACTATAAAGTCTCTTCTTTCATCCAACCCTTCGTCATATAAATGTAAAAAAGAGATAGTTGAAAAACAGAAGAAAAAAAGAAGACTACTTTGTTGATTTAAAAAACCTAAGCCTAAGAGCTTAGGAAAAAATATTACAGCCTCAAGAAGGGAAGTGTGAAAAGCCTGTGAAACCTACCGATAGTAATACTAAATTAAGTGATAAAGTCAGATTAAATGAGATGTAAAAGACAAGAAGGTATACCAATAATATCATACAAAAACAAAATGAACAAATGGTCACACACATGCAGGTAGGTAAAAATAAATTGATAAATGCACTAGTAAATAAAGAGTTACTCAAAAACGGTCTAAACAATTAAAAAGAAAAAAGGAAGAAAATAATAAATTACATAAGATAAAATACAATTTAAAAGACATTCATTAAAACAGTGGATTAAGAAAGTAGTACGGAAGACAATGAGGATATCTTATTTTATGACTTTTGAATGTCTTATGACAATTTATTCATGCATTATTAATGTTTGATCTTTCTTCTTTAAGTTAGTTGTACCTTGATTATAATTATTACTTGTTTTTTAGTATCAAACGAATCTTGCCTTCCAAGATATAGCTTGAGAAAACGAACTAAGTTATCCAGATTACCTAATATGATATGATCAAGGAGATAAAGTTTTCAGTTTTGAAAGATTTTGAATTTTTTGTTATGGTCATATTTGTGGATTCAATTATATGTGCAATTTCCTTTATATTTTTATTTTTTCGTTTCTGCTGATTTCTTCGGCGATACGTATTCTGCGATAGAATCTTTCCACTTCAATTTTACGTGCGAGACTTCATTTGGATTAATTCCTCGCCATAATTTTAGGCAAATATTGATCTATTTTATTTGATGAGTAGGTTAATTTAGTTGTAAAAAACGGGTTAAAGTTTCTCAATTGATAAAAAAGGAACGAACCCGAAACTGCGGAGAGTTAAAAAAACGGCGAATGAGAAAAAGGGAGATGGAAGATTGATCGAGTGAACCTCTTTTATGCGAGACTTTACCATCTGGTTCATCGCCCGCCTTCCCGCTGATCCATCTTATTTTCTGTTTTCAATATTCCGGCGCTAATATCAAATAAGGAAAACAGAAGTTTGTTTTGTGTTATTGAAGATCTTTTTAGATGGAATTTAGAGAAAGGATTGAGGTTTTTATATCATTTTTAGGACGTGATATGGCGTGAGGACGTTTACTTAATAGAAATAGGCAAATCGATATCATCATAGTTAGGATGAAATAATACAGAAGAGAATCGTTGTACGATTTCCTCAGTATGTTTATTGACATCGAATAATAAAAAATGTGCGTCATGTATGTTCATCGATTGAATGCCATCATTAGGTAATCAATCGCTGGAACTAGTATTGTATTTTTTATTATTCGCTTTTAATAAACACTATACTGTGGTAATAGTACAACGATTTTCTTTTTATCAGAAATTGTTTTTGTTACTTAAATTGATCTTCTACTCGAAGAACAAGGATGGGTGCTTTAGAAACTTTAAATATGGCGATAGATTCAGCATATAATCCGTAATCGCGTGGAAAAGATTCAACGTTGAATTTAATCTTATTTATCAGCATATTGTAATATTCAACCATTTTTCCGCAGTATAAACTTTCAATGTAATACCACAAGGTCTTTTTGTGTAGTATTTATACTTTCTTTGTAGCAGTTTTCTGGTAAATAATTCCATTGTGTTATTCCTGTATGAATTAAATTTTCTCATATATATTTTAGTTAAATTCAGAACAGCTGGAAGTTCATGTCCTTAAGTCCTGACTGTAGAAAGAGGAATTTTTCGTATGTAACATGTGTAAAGTTTGGGAGATATGAAACCTTTCTCTTGAGGAAGGCTTCAATTCCGAAATTTTTCTTTAATATTACTTAAAGTTCTTTAAAATTACGTATGTATAAGCAAAAGGGATTCATTAAGGATTCTTATGAACACGTTTTTGTTGAAAAGGATTAACATAAAACCTCGAAGAACGCGACAAGATATAGTGGTTACATTTAGGATGAAATCAGTGTTAAGAAGGGGAAACAGTAGGAAAAGAGAGGATGAAGTTGACAAGGGGACGTAGACAGTAGAGAGGGAGAATTGTGTGCGTATTTGGGGCGGGGGGAGGGGAAAAGGAATGCAAGGGGTAGAATTTTCGATTGTCAGGAATTAAGGGGGCTCTGCCCCGGCGTCGGAGTTGATTGATTGTTGTGAACGGGCTTGCCTCGGATTTTTAGAACCACGTGATTCCTACGCTCAATTAAACATGGACAACAGCAACGTTCGATAAACGTACCCGATGGCGTTTTATCTAAATAAATTCCCTTAATCGGAAATCGTGCACGAGTTTTCACAAACGTTCTACCGCGCAACCTTTTCATTCCTTGAGAGTTTTTCTTGCCTGGTGGAATTACTTGTCTCTTAAGGGTATCTCAGACTTAATAAAATTCACAGAAATACACGAGGACTTACGTAAACTAATATGCAGAATGAAAAAAATTCTTTATATATAGTGAAATCTTTAATATTCACTACTCTACTGTCATTTTAGTTTTGCAGTTCTTTTTCTTGTATCCGTATTGCTTTCCTATATGTTTTTTTACCGTTATGCAAACATTTATATTGATTTATTTATGTGAATAGTATCTGTATTACCTTGTTTGCCTTACAGATCTCTCTTAATCCGCTTTTCCATAAGCATTTACGTAACTATGATTAGGTTTCGCAGGCTTTTCACACACCTCTTTTTGCGGGTGTTTTCCTGCTGCGGTTTAAATTTTTTCCTTAGCAAAAATTTCCGTTTTTGAATCCGTAATGTAGTCTTGTACCACATGACAAATGAAAATATTCCTTTTCGTAGAAATGAGGAAAGGCCTGTACTTTTTCCACAGATTTATTTAAAAAAAACCACCAGGTTTCAACGAGTAATCGCCATCATGAGGTGAAAAAGCAATAACCGTAAACTTATACATACAGAAGAAAGACTACTAAGAACTTCCTCATTTCTACGAGATGGATTTCCACAAAACGACGCCTGAGACTGTGAATTATATGAAAATATTCCATTCATCAGAGTAAGGTAGCAGGAACGTAGACAAATATACAATATACAAACATCTCCACTAAACACAGATACAGTCAATTCAACTGTTTACTACATAATTGAATACATTGTACTACCTAGAAATATTTTTTCATTAAAATATTATAAGGTGATTTAAACTGATGATCATCCCTAAACGTCATCCCTAAACATCCTTTGTCCAACCATCTAGCTCTACTCCCATGCTTTCTCTACTTCTATACTCTTAACTCAATCTCTCATATCCATTCTTTATCATCCTTCTTCTTTGTTCCCTATCCTACCCTCCCTCTGTTCCCCCACCCCCTCCTCGACGTATCCCCTCCCTCTGCCTATCCCATTTCCTATCAATCACCCCTGTCTCTCTCTTTCCCCATTTATTTCCCCTTCTATTTCTCTGTCACCCTCCATTTTTCTCCCGAATTCCATCTTCTGTTCACCCTTTTCATTCCCCAGTGTACATTGTAAAGATAAAGTATTGTATTGCCGGGAAAGTTCCAAGTTGAGAGCTTTGTCGAATGAATGCGTCGTGGCTGTCCACGGTTCGGGAAATATCGTTTGGAATTCGGGCTCGTTCGTTCGTGGCTATTTTGATCGAGTAAACATATTCGCAGAGTTAACCTTATCACTCTTTACCACGCTTGCGGACACGCCTTCAAATCTTTGTTAGCTTGATACTAGTGCGAGTGTAGTAGCGTCTCTTCTGACTAAAGCCTTGCTGACGAATTCATCGCCCAACGAAGGTTTTTTGTGGGTTTTTCAGATTGAGTTAGCGTACACGGACTCATCTAACGAATGTTTAATTTCTTACGAATGACAAGAAAGTGTTATGAAAAAGGGAATGGGCAGATTCCCCGCCAATAATTTTTTATGAAATAAAATTCGATTGATACTTATCGAGAATTAAGGATTTTCTTTCAGGAACTCAAATGGATTTTTCGAGATTGTATATAAAACATGTATGTGATTGAGATTAAAGTAGTGTAGAAGAAAATTAAAACCTAACGTTGTGGATTACTTAAGGAATATTTGATCTTAGTGATTTCTGCAGATTTATATTTGGCACAACTAGTTTCGTAGGAACTAGCATCAGTAGGAACGCACTTTAAGCATGATGTCTGCATATAATGTTAGTTAAGTATAAAATAATAGTTAAGAATGACACCATACCTCTAACCAAGTCGAGATTGAACATATTAAATATATATGATATGGGAATGTCCACATTACATTGATTTTCACCACGTCATTAAAATTGCCTATGTTTTCAAACTTTGGAGTTAACTGGTAATAGAACAGTAAGGAGGAAAGTGAGCTCTCGGTGTCGTAGGTGTTAGAAATGTGTTAATAATCGCTTGAGTGAAGGTCATCCACATATTAGAAGACTAATGACTAAGAAAGATAAGATTGCCCCTTTCTAAGATTTCTCGTTGAAGTTGTAGTTAGTTCGTGGGAATTACGAAATTATGACGACTATCGTCATCAGGCATTGCAGATCCCTCTACGTGTAAATAGTGAAGGAAATTAATATATAATTGAATACAAACTTACTACCGTCTAATTTTGACTTCAATGTGTTTGCTTTCCCCTTCAAATATCTCCAACAATCCCTCGAATATTGACTCTCAGCACAACGCTACAGTTGATAATTAAATCAAACTTCCCGGACTTCTAAAATTACAGGTTTACTAATTTATCCGAATTAAAACTGATGCAGGAAAATATCGAACGCGTAATTGAATATTTCACTCCATATTTTGAACTTCGAACAAACAGTAAAATGTTTCAGGAAGTTGATTACATATCTCCCGACAAGATCAAACTCTTCGTTTCATCGCACAACACTGCATTTCGTAATTAAATTCGAATTTTCATCATTCCTTACCCTCTACCGCATTCATGCATCAATGCAATATCGTGTGCCCTTAAATCTAATAATGTTATATGATTAGCTCACTTTTTCCTCTGTATAATTTAGATTCATTTAGATTTTATTTTCTTTTTTATCTCTTTGGAACGTGTTTTCAGGATTTGTAGCTTCATTTTAACTGTCTATAATTTAGCGTTAATACAGTTTATGATATCTTAATTAGAAATAATCACGTTAATGATGTAAAAAAAACTTGCGAACGCTTTCCTCAGTTACCACGTGGCAAAGCATATTTTTTTGTTATCCGTTTTATGTCGAGGTATACCAATCCTGAAGGAATTGTCATTTGTCCACCACTCTGTACGATTATCACTGAACCCACGTCATGGGAAAACATCAGAGAATGGGGTGGATAAAACCGCGAAAGCACAATATAAATATAATAGTGCCATAAAGTTTAAACTAAAAGCTCTAAAAGTAAATATAAAATCGGATAAAATATTTGAAATATACAAAATTAATATATAAAATAATCGCAAGAAATACAATTCATATAATACACACCCCGTATAATTACATGCGTAAATCACTTGTTAAACACCACCACTTATTATTACTATTATTATCATAATGTATTTTTGTATTGGCTTCTATATATACCTCAGTGTTTTACTATTAGGAGCCTTCCGATAAGGAGTCTGTGCTTAGCAGGGTCTACTTTGTAACCATTTTCAAATAAATATGAAATATATTATGGAAGCTACAAATTTTATTTATTTCAAAATGGCTATATCATCTTTCCACGAAGTGAAGATTGAGCATATTTATTTTATCTACTTTTTATTTATGTTAAATTTGACAATTGTAGTTATGTTGATATTATAAACAATAAACAGAAAAAGATTATGTATACTTTAGGATTAGCACTAGTTGGTCTTAGGATTAGTATTGGGTATACATCATATTTGTATTATGAAATTCCACAACATCGCGGACTCCTCCGTAGATTTGAATCACAAGAAAAATATAATCATAAGGATATACTCAAATCCTAAAATAAAATTTTCTAATATCCAGTAATAATCATATTTGGAATAAAATTTCTAAATTATACTGTACATTACTAAGTTCACTCACTGGCACATTATCACACCTGACGGGCTCGGTGATGATGATGCTACGCTTCGAAACCTAGGTCGTAAGTGTGTGTACTGAATGTGGTATTGTGTGAATTAAAAGTGTTAATTATACCATTTTATGTTATTATGGCGTACTACAAGGTAAAGACCGAAACCATCGATGCTATTTAGAAAGACAGGTGAGGAAAGGAGAGCAGTTAAAGAGTGTTATTTCAATGATTTCAAAAATTTCCCCTTACCTTCTTCCGAGTTTGCTTTTACATCTCATTTTATATGATTTAATCACTAAATATAGTTTTCCTGTGTACAGGTTTCGCCGGTTTTTTCACACTTCTTCTTGAGCGTGTTTTCCTGCACTGGAAATTTTTTCTAATCCACAAAGTAGTTATCTTCTGTGTAATTTTCCAATCTATCTCTTTCTTTCGTATCTAAGATGACGAAGGTTGGATGTAGAAGAGACTTCATAGTCTCATCTCGCTCTGAACAAAGTCCTTTTATTATTATAATTGTATCGTATTGTTCGAATTATTACGCTGTGAAGTAAGTAAGATAATAACAAATATTATTATTTGATTGTATCCTAAGATCCAATATGAACAAAAGGCCAAAAGTCAGGTATGATATTCCTATATACTACAATGGTAAACAAAATTTAGAAATTACTGTTCCCATCCTTATTAATGATTTACCACATGACGTACAATCATTAGAAAAAATTCAATAGTAAAACGAGAAGTGAAAAAATGGTTACTGAAACTTGATTGATATAAATTATTAACTTTTTAAATCAGGCCCCTGCTGACAAGTCATAGGTATGGACTTAGGAATTTTAAGGATTGCTTAAGGATGCCTTAAGGATTTTAGAATACCCATACATAGAATGTTGGGTTTTCATTTTTTCCATTATTATTGTACAATTCTTATGCATCTGTGTAACTGATGTGTCTGAAGTTTATGTATTCTATGATTTTATTGTATTTATGAGAAATCAAATTTCATCGTTTTATAAGTGATTTAAATTTTGTATTGGCAATGAATGAGTGATAATTCTGTGTCTATATTACGACGTTTATAGTACTTCATGAAATTTTGTGCTGCTAAAAATATTTGAATATTAATATTATGTAAATATGGGTGATATGAAAATATATTTGTTAACGAAAAATAAACAAAAAAAAGATGACGCTTTAATCTGAACTGGTCGATTAAGGAATATATAGAGGAAATCACAGCTTAATTTGTTTACATTCTTTCATTCTGAACCAGGATGTAGTACGTCCCAACATTTTAGATTTGGTCTCTTTTAGAGCACTCCAATCCGACGACTTGAAATTGCGTCCAATAGTTTCCTCTCCAGCAGGAAGGAATTAGTCGTCGACAGCCTCACCTCATTATCTCTCTAATCATTCGATCAATTCCCCTTTTAAATTGATTGATCGGCTTCGATAAAATTAGCTTAAATACCCTTTTCCCCCTTTCCACGGCTTAGCCATTCGTGAGCGTCGACCATGGATGCGGAAAACCAAAACTTTCGCAAAGGGAAAAGGGGATATTTCCCAGAATTCTCTCTCCCCACATAATCGTCAACTCGGCGGACGGAAAATGGAGAAGGAAAATTCTGTTGCTCTTTTCCCTTCGCTTTCCTTCATCCGATCGGAAAGGTATCGCATACATACCGCGCTGTTCACGTTATTATCCGAATAATGCTGTGTCTTATGGATGAAAGCTAGGTTGGAATTTATTGTCACTATATGACACGCACTTTCGTTGGAGATTTTCGCTTCATTTGCTTCGTTTATTCCCAATACTCTTACTTTCCTTTCTTTCTTTGATTTTATCTTTCTCTTCGGAAGATCTTTTTATTCGTTCCCTTGAAATCGTAACCTAAATGTAAAATCGAAACCAAACGTATTAAAATGACAAACAAATAATGTTAAAGAACAAATAAAGTGTAATCGCTTAAACCGAAAATTAATGTATTTATTTACAAAAAGACAAAGTCTGGTGGCAGTTAAATGCATGACTTACAGAACATAATAAATTTCAAAATAATTTTTGTTACTCATTTAATAAAAATAATTGAAGAATAAATGAATAAACAATAGACATCACAATACATTAATCAATTAATAACAATAATAATTGTAAAAAAGTGCATAACCCCTGATTGCCATTTACGAGAGAACATTACTCTTCATAGTCGTATCAGTATTTAATAAATACATTTTCTATTAATAAATAACAAAAATATCATGGTAGGTTATCCACATTTTGTCAGGATTCCTGGTAGGCCTATATTTGAATCTGTGGCCGGTGAATTGGTCCGGGGGGACTTCGTACGCGGGGAATTCGTCCTCGGGAAATTGATCTCCCGACAGATTGGTATGCGGGGAATTGATCCCCCGCGTTGATGTTATTCCGTCTTGTGTTAATAACTACTGTTTTCAGTCTTATGTTAATCTACACGCCCTGGTTATTGGTTAATGTTATGAAAACATTCTATTCGGCATAATTGAAACTCACGTTCGAAATTTTATATTTTGAGAATGATATTCCCCATTAATATGGATAGTGATGGATGAATATTCCTTTTTGTCATACCGCCAATGCTTTCTTGTATTTCTTCTGGTGGAATTCGAGTGATGATTCCTGTCGAACGTATGTTTATTTTTGGATTTTTTCTTTTCTCTCTCTCGCCCGCTCATTCTTTGGTTGGCTTCTTCGCAATCCATTGCTTTGTATTCGATTCAGCTGCCGCGGTATTTCTGGTGTCTTTGACAGGTCTCTTTTATTTCGTGGTGTTATTTCTGGAGATGTCCGTGTTTCTCTGAGGCAAATACGCAGGAAATCGTCCTTTACTTACGAGAATCTATCAAAGAGCATTAGCTAAGGATGAAGATAAAGCATATAGGTATTACCCCTCTTGGTTTGGTCTTGCTCCCTAAAATTTCACGCTTTTAGCCTTATCACGCACTTCTTGATAATCCACCCACCACTTTACGTAATTGAATACTTTATTTTTAGATAAAATGATCAGGAAATGAAGTGCCCCAAAAACATTTTTGATATCAATAGAATCCAAATGGTTTTAGTTAACATGAATATTAATCATGTTCTTATTGAAGCAAATAAATATCATTAGAGAATGAAATTTAGAAATAAAGCACTGTATGAAACCCATAAGGAAATGAATTCAAATGATTTTAAGTTAATGAACCGTTTGGAAACAAAATGTACTTAGTTTAAGAATTTACACAATTTGCAATGGAATTATTTATTAGGCGAAGATGTTATGTCATAAATATTATAATTATAGTGTCATAAACTTTATGTATTTATTTATTATTATCTATACCATCGGGAATCTTTTAATTCAGCGTATCCGCTCTGAAAATAAAATCTTGGGAAGTTATTTTCTTCGACAGCAGCAAGTAAAAGTGTCCCAATAGTTTTAAATATTATTTATATCAATCAATCTCTTGTTAAGAGAAAATAAAAACCATGTATCGAAGCCATAAGGAAATAAAATTTTATATTTTAGCCATAAGAAGATCAAATTAATTGAAAAATTATTAAACTTTAGAATTACCGAGTAAAAGATGTTCCCACAGTGATGCTGCTAATTTAAGATCAAATGATAATAATTGTAAATGCTGTAAAATAAAGAGGGACGTCATAATATATGGTTAAAGATGTTAATTTATAATTGTGAGAACTAAAATATCATATCATTAGGTCATGGAAATGATCCAATAAAATGAAGAGCAAGTGATAACCAAAAAAATTATTTATATGTATCAGAGATGACGCAATAGCTCTAAGAATAGACAACACAATCGATTTTTTATTTTTCGAATCTGTACGTTAGTCCCCTGGTATTGGTTTTTCAAATAATGGGATCGCCACCCACGCTCTCGTTCATTCTTTCCTCAATAGGAGACAATGTGGGTTTAATCCCCCCATCGCGTAATCTTCTTAGCCTCTCTTCTTCACTCCTTTCGCCACTCCTTTTTCGTTCTCATTCCCTTTCTTTCGTTGATCTCCATTGCTTTGAATTGCTTTTCTTTTCACTGCTTTGAATTGCTTTTCTTTTCGGATCGAAATACGCTCTCGGCTGCCGATGTTAAACGGAATGTTGTGAAAATAATCCGCCGCCTATATATTAGGATGTGGAGATAGCGTGAACGAAATTTTAAGACCTTATATCGAATGTTTAATAATTAAGCTAAATGGATTTATAATTAAGCTCAGAAGTTAGTGGTGTAGTGACGATATCGTTGTAGGTCTTAAGGTCTTTATTAAGTCGAGCTTGAGGCTGTAAAGACTCTTATTTCACCTAAACTCTTTTCAGTGATACATATTATATCATATGCAAAGTTAAAAAGTAGGTAACAACCAAGTGGTAACTTGTCATATCACTTCCAACACAATATGTACATTTCTAAGCTAAAATATTTATCCTATAAAATAACAACAACCTCGCATGTAAAGAACATCTCAATATAAATATACCATGCATAATATCACTTTCGCAATAGCTCCACTCAAAACCTGAATCATTTACACATTTTCAAAGTATTATTTAAGACAATCTTTCTTTAAATAGATTTGTTTTGCGTGAAAAACTCCTTTGATAAGCTATTTCTATCAACTGCCATTCTGTGAATAACCAATATACAATAAAATATGAGTGAAGACCGACATACTATAGGTAAAATGAAATAGAGAAGAATACTTAAGAAAAAGTAGATGTTACAATATCCGAGATACTCTTATCTAAGAAAGGCAGGGAGACATTTGCAAAATAGTGAGTGTATAAACCTTCGCAAACGTACTGATATCAATAGCTAAAAGATGTATAAGAAAGCGGTGTATTGCATGGAAATCACAAATGCAATTCTATAGCTAAATTACGTGAAATGAAATCAATAATTATACACAATGCAATCATTTTCTTAAAAAGCAGAGCGATAGAAATCACAGGTATATTAGCATTTCAAACACACTAAAAAGCACAAATAGGTTTGAAACTATTCCCGGGCATGTTTATATTACCATACGATAATAAATTCAACTTTCAGTCTTGTTGGTTTAGGGAATAAAGTATTAGTTCACTATTTAAGTGAAAGATTGAGGTGAAAG
This sequence comes from Sympetrum striolatum, assembly GCA_947579665.1. Lineage (NCBI taxonomy): Eukaryota > Metazoa > Arthropoda > Insecta > Odonata > Libellulidae > Sympetrum > Sympetrum striolatum. The sequence continues at coordinate 70,002,776 of OX388348.1, forward strand.
CAGGCAAAGAAACCTCTTGAAAAAATTAACCATTTATGAGAGTGCTGTGTGATATAATTGTTATTGCAGAATCCGTTGAGGTTTTAATGGTTCCTATTTAGGTATTAATGTAAGGTCAAGTTTAGGTCCCTCCCTTTGCTATTATAGAATTCTAGAATCTGCCAATCCGCTCGTGACATTGTGGTCGTTGATTATTCTAAGGAATTATGAAGCGAGCACTAATACGTTTACCACATAATATGTTTTTATTGCGGGACTTTTTTTTTGGACCTTTGTGTCATCATCATGATGTTATTTATCACACTTTTTTTATTAAATGCTGTTAAGTATGTCATCGATAATGCCATGTTTATGCATTTACGTGGAATATTTCTGTTCTTAGCATTCTGGTTTAGCTAGGATAGTAAGTTCCATTTTCTTCATGCTCAAGTTTATCTTACTGGGTTCATACTCATGTGTGGGAGGGCAAAGTACCTCACTCCACATCTCATCTGGTAAGCCCCATTCCCTTCCCAGGATATTCCGTATCTGATTCGGTTGGTATTCGTACCGACTTCCACGCTTAATTCCTTACGTACAGTCGTCCCACGTAATAGGAATGTTAACACCACTGACTTGAGCAGACGACTCCAGCCATCCGTTGGAGCTCCGTCAAACGAACTGTAATCTCAACGTCGCCGTGCATTTACAAATATCCTCGCATCGATTTTCTCCTCCAACTGCATCCTCCTCAATTTACTCCTCATAATGCCTTTCTCCTATCCTTTCCTTAATTTCTCGAGCGCATTTCTTCACCTTTTCCCCACCGGCATTGTCTGGGTCCCAGCCCTTTTTCCTTCTGTTAGCCTCCAGCTCGCCCTCTTCACCCTCTCCTCTTTCCTCATCCATTGTGCACCGTTTCCACTCTTTTTCCCATGTTTCCTCCACTCTTTTCCCGCATCCAATTCCGTTCCCCCCTCGTCTCCCGCTTTACCGCTCCCTCCACGTAAAGCTGTTTGTTTCTCGGACCGTTCTCCCTCGTTTCTCGCGCTTTGTTACTGTCTTCTTTATCCCCTATCCTCTCTCTCTCTCTCTCTCTCTCTCCTCTATTCTCTCTCTCTCTCCCCTATTCTCTCTCTCTCTCCCCCCTCTGCTCTGTTTTTCTGTCAAGCCGCCTATTTCTTCGCTCTCCAAACAAGAGTTACAATTAGTGTGTGATACTCGGATATTTTAGGGCTATTAGATATGATGATTGTAATCAATGTGATCCAGCTTAACGTGGTGGAATGCCATAATGAAATAAATTGAAATAACTTGGTTATTTCCAAAAGAAAGTTATACTTCACGACCGGAAGACCTAAAGATGACTCGCGAGAGTCGAAACCGGTCGTGAAGTAAAAACGTTCCTGTGAAAATTACCAAGTTATTTCAATTTACTTCATTTCAGTAATAATTATATTTTACAGGTAGTATAATGTAGTAAATTTAATGTATAATATTTAATGTAGTATAATTACTTGAATCAGTTGTACCTATGTTCGGTGGAGGTGTTTGTATATTTGTATGCTAGTTGTCTTACTGTGCTAATTGGACATATTGATAGGATGTGTGCTGTTAACCGGAGGTTTTTTGAGTGGTGTCCCTTCTGTCCCTGGACGAGTGCCGAAAAGATTGTACTTTCATCTTACTACATCACTCTTGACGGTTGCCATGCGGTACACTTAATAAATTGCTGCGATTTACAAATAAATAAATACGTGTGATCTACCTTTTGGCAGGTACATGTGCTTATTTATTCCCTCTTCAATTCCGTTACCTTCCGATGTCAGTGGAAAAATAATTATGCTCTCTCGTTTCCCCGTCTTTGCGATTATTTTCTCATACCGTTTCCTAGTTCTCTCTCAAAGCACGCGAACGCTGTTAAATTTAGTATTGAAATCTCGCCGACGAGATCTGTATTAAGAAATATTTTCAATAGCTTCCAACGATTTTAAAGTGTTCCGTCTTCAAGGGAATCCCACCCGTGGAACTCTATTATATCTGAAACACTGCTGACGAACCTGAAATCTCCTTTGACAAACCTAGTTGCTCTAGACTGAACCATTTCTAGATCCGAGAATAATCCTAGTTCCTAAGGATCCCAAAATCGCGGCAATTTTCTAAGAATGGTCGAATGAGAGAGACAGTCTCTTTCCCTATTTCCATAGCCAGAGCACACTCATGGACATAACATTAATTCGCTGCGAGCCGCCGGCGTCGTATGGCAGGGGGCGTGAAAACACCGAACCCCTAAATTCATCTGACTCCTCTCGCGGCTATTTCTATCAGGAAAAGAGAGCAATAGTAATTATCTGTCGATGATAATTACACGAGAAATCATCCGTCAGGAAATAATAATGACGTCCGGGTACTTCAAGAAACATAATGTCACCCATCCTCTTTATAATCCTATTTTATTCTAAATTTAATAGTAAGTTAATGAGATACCATCGCGAGATTCGTGGAAATGTCTTTCTAAATTTACGTTCGTTAAATGCTAATTGGTTCAATAATTCCTACTATTCTTGATTATTGTTGTTTCTTATTAACACAATATTGTCTTGGAGCTTACACTACCTTGCAAACCCAAGAAGTGTATCACTGGTTATTATTCGTCTTTAACGCCCGAAAGGAATGGAAGTTTGAGTTTATTTTACGGGTGGGAATGGAAGTTGTTTAAGTCGAAGTAATTCAAGACCAAAATGCTTTCTTGGATTATTGTAAATTTTCTCGTTTTAAGAACCATAGCGCTAACTACATTCGTTATTTATTCACTAGTGTGTTTATAGTCCATACGAAATCAAGACCTCTCGAACTCCCATAATTACCCCTAATATTAACACGGACTTAAATTCCTTCCTAATTGTAGGATATAACACATGGAATTCCGTACCTCGTGAATGAGAAACCTTAATATCTGTATATAGTTGGAAATTTGCAATTACCTTCCAGCTTATCGTAAGTAATATTTGTATTTTTATTTCGCTATTTACCTTTTGTTACTTATCCATTTCAATTTTTTGGAATTATTTATAGAATGAATTTCTGCTTTCTTTTCGGGTTTTCGCCCTGGACATTAATTACCTATCGCTTTCTCTTCTTTTTACTCTTCGTCTCCATTTGTCTTCCACTTTCCTCTTCTCTCTCTTGTCGCAGTTCTTTATTTCCCGTTATTTACTCACCCTCTGTCTGTCCACTACTCCAACCTCTCCTTTTCCTTGTCTTTTTCTATCTTTTTTTCCTTCCTCTTCCCCGCACTATGTTTGCCAGCTTTACATTTCGAGGGTGTGGGACAGAGTACGTTGTGTTGAAATGATATGGGACAAAAAGTATGTATTCAATATTCTCATTTTCTGAATGCACTCGAGTAATTTTATCCACCATTCAGTTATAACGTATACTTTACACTAAAAATAATAGTGAAAATTTTCACGGGGTATTTTTTCTTTCTTTACTGCGAATGGTGTGACTCATAGTTAAAGGCTTTCGAGGAAACAAAGGGTGATGCTAACTACCAAGTTAAGTACGCTAAGCGGGGCTATTTCGATCAAGTAGTACGTTTATGAGCTCCTTTTTAAGAATTATTTTATTGCGAATAGTTATCTCCTCCCCCATGCATCAAGGAGCTTAATTTGACATTTTTTGGATAAATGTTTTGTAGTCAAGATAAGAAGTAATGACTGTACGGAAGTTATGTATGACATAGCTGTATCCCCCTCACCTCAATAGAGTTAATTATTATAGTCAATACTTCGTATGTTGATTATATTTTGAACGTTCTTGTCTCCAAATTCTTCGCTTCAATTTGCGTCCAATAGTTTCATCTCCAGCGGGAAGGAATAAGACGTGAACAGCCTTACCTCATTATTTCTCAAATCATTCGGTCAATTCTCCTCTGAAATTGATTGATCGGCCTCGATAAAATTAGCTTAAGTACGTTTTCCCCCTCGGCTTAACCATTCGTGAGCGCCAACCATTGGTGCGGAAAATCAAAACCTTCTATTATTGTAAAAATCTGGCGATTCCAAGCCAAAAATTGAATCTCAAGTCTGTAATTATTGAAGATACTTCTCTTTTATTCTGTTTGTTAGATAATTTGATATTATTCTCTAGCTCAGGGGTCTTCAAACTCTTCAGCCCGAGGGCCGCATTAACTATCAAACAGCAGTTTGGGGCCCACTACACAATCGAGGTCAATATAAAAAAGAATCAAACTATAGATGTTGTTTTTAATTATTAACTTAATATTATTTTATCCAGTTATTATTTAATAACACATTGATACACATGAACACCTGTATTAGTAGGAATGGTGACATTGTTTCCTGATTGCCAAAATTGCAGACATTTTTGGATTTAGATTCGACGTCCCTCACATAAACAGTGACCTGAGATTATCATCCACGGGCCGTATTTTGGATTCCCCTGCTCTAGGTGAAGCTTGATAAATATCGATACGCCTTAATTATTCTGTTAGTTAGGTTATTAGGTATCATTCACTGAATAATGAATTAATATTATATTAATGAATAATGATATATCATTAATATAATATGATAATCATTTGCTGAATGATCATAAGGTATCATATGCTGAATCATTCGATGAATCTGGATATATTTCGTACAAAATTACTTAATTGCAAAAACTGCCTTCAAATAATTCCCCTACCCGCAGTAAACTTTTTTAATAATAATGATGGTAATACCTTTCACGGTGCATAGCATGATGAGAATTAACATATTATCGTATTTACAGTGCTCTTGTTGCTTTGAATCCTCATTCGTATTGTTCACATCCATAATCGTTTACGTCTCCTCAATTCCGTCATCCACCCATTTCGCATCCCCACCGAGACTCTAAACATCCTTTTGTATCTTCCACGCATTCACTTCTGCCCTCTCTCTATTCGCGTATTTCACCTTTTTATCTCTCCCCTCTATCCTCCTCCACCCCCTCCATCCCTCTTACCTCCCGCCCACCTTCATATTTGAACGGTGAGCAATCTGAAAAATCAATGGCAATCGTCTGGGACGACAGGAGCGTAGAGGTTTGCAAGTGTGGCAAGGAGGGGAAAGGGAGAGATATGTGTGTTCTGGGGTAGGGGTGGAGAGGGTAAGCTGTTTTCAAGAGGAGGAAGGTGAGGAAAGGGGTTGATTTAGAGGGTATGATGACGGTGGAGGCTGGGTCCAGGGATGCAACTTTCCCTCTCTCCCACGACTCTTTTTTGCGTTGCGTAAATTTTTTTCTCTCTCGTTGGCTGTTAAGTCCGTCTGCAAGCGTCTATTGTTTTGGTATTTTCGGATCTGATGGGTGTTTTTAGGGTTGGGATGATTTTTTGTCGTTTATAGTTCCCTCCCTCGTTTCTGTTGGTTGTGTCGGAGTGTTGATGAGGGTATGGAATACTTTTTTCTGATTGGCTATCACATTGCGGAGCCCTGTATGATTCTCAAATTGGAGTTTATTATGCTTTTATTATCCATGTGTAAAATCTAAACATTTTGGCGTATAGTTTCCTCCTTTCGTTTCGTAGTCATTGGTATTTTCTAAGCTTGGAGTTAGATTATATGAAGTGTATTTAGTAGTTACTTCTTTAACAAGTTTAATATGCCCATATACTTATATGTAAGTTCGATATAGGTTTATTGCTATAGAGTAATGGTTTATTTTTTAATAGTAGTACATACTTTTGCCTGGAGAAGAGTTTCCTTGTCTTTGTTTCATAGCCATCGATATTTTCAAAACCTAGGGTAAAATATGTGTTTTGTATACAATCGTAACATATTTGAAAATGTTAGTAAGTTCATACACATGTATGTAATTATGATATTGATATCTTGTTGTAGAGTTGTTGCATTATCGTAATTAGTAGAATATTTGGTATAGGAATAAGTTTCTGCCCGTTTTTAAAAGATGGTTTAGTAATATTGTTCGTGTAGATGAAAGTTTTCTCTATCTACGAAAATTATTCTTAGATATTCGTTAGAAGCTTTAAGAGAAGTCTTCGTTCTCGCATGGAAAATGCCAACATTTATTCCAAGCTAACTATTTAACGGAATGTTATGCTATTCCAGAAAATAGTGCCTCAGAAATGCATCATTCGCTCCTTAATTATCGAATCCTATGCTAAATTGCTTCCGCGAATGCAAATCTGTGATTTGAAGTTAGCGGCTAAGGAAAGAGTTAAATAGTTAAATCCCTTTATTAGCATTACGAAGATCTACATTGTGTACTTAAAGGATTGAGAGTCAAAATTAAATGTTGATCGATTCACTGTTTAAAGACGTCCACATGCAGTGGGGATTGTCTATGAAGCAGACAATTGAGTTCGATACTGGTTGAAAGGGAGAGACATCAAAAGGCTCTTGATTCCTTGCGGCAGGTTACTTGAAAAATAGAGGAAAAACTTTATTCTTCATTGAGTTGTTTCTGGCGATATTTAATTTAATTTAAATTAAATTAAATGTTACATAGCTCAAGGGTGATAGTAGTTGAACCAAGTATATCCACTACTAAACGATCTATTTATGACATAATGAATTACTTCAGCATTCACTTCGTGGAATCTTCTAATATTATTCTGGTAAATGAATAGATTGAAGTACATATTCAGGTCTTCAAAGAGTAAATTATTAGCAAAGCGCCGAAACTATTCGTATTTAAATAACACTTTTCGTGTAAACTAAAATATTTCGGTCTATTTATTCACCATGAATAACACTTCTACGTCCAAACAGTCAAGGCACCTATTTTTTTCTTGCAAAAACGCCTTGTAATGTAAAAAATGTAATAACGTAATATACTGGTGGTAGATAGTGCCACTTATTGTGGGTACACCTACCTACCTATCTACCACCGTAGTTTTTTATGTCTCCTGCTCGGCGTTTTCGCGGGAAAAAATAAGTTCGGGAACTCATTGAATGTACTTCGTTGGTCTATTCATGGCTTAAAGGTAATGTAATGAGCTATTCAAACCATCTCTAGTGACCGCTATTGACTGTAATTATTTTGTTGGAACTCAGCTCTGAGGAAAACTACCAGAATACGTGGTTGATACGTGCGATTAGCTGATTCTGCTGCATAACAACGTTCGGCCTCACGATGCAAAAGCTGTCAGAAAATACGTGAAAAGAGTGAATTGGGGAATTCAGCCCCACCCGTTGTATTGACCAGATATTGCTTCTTCAGATTCTCATTTGTTTCCGTCCATACCTTCGGACCTTTGTGGAGAGCATTTCACTTTTCACGAAAGTATCCAAAATTGGATTGATGAATAAATCGCTATTATTTAAACAATTGTTTTCGTAAATGGAATTCGTTGATTGCCTGCGGGTTGGAGGGGGTTGTGGATGTGAATGAATATATTTTGAATATGTGAGGAATACCTAATTTTAAGCCAATAAGGGTGGAATATTATTCCCTTACTTAATATTTATAAAATCCGTACAAATATAAGTATAATATCTCTTCCCCATTTCAACTTTATTTTTCAATTTTTTCTGACTTTTATTGTAATTTACTTGAAGAAAAAGTTGCTAAAATTGAGGCACAGAATACGGAAAAAATACATGTAACTAAGGCTTTTACAAGGTTCCTAGTGCAGTGTTGCTTTTTCTTTTCAAATCTAAAATTTTGTTTTGAATTTTGGTAAAATTATAAGTTTATTCGTGAATTATTTGAATTTCTCATTGTCATTCATTATATTTGGTTGAGTTAATTGTAAGCGGAACATAATCGTTTCTAGAAAACACCAATTGCATCAGCTTATAAAGTCTGGCTTCAGTTGATAGAAGAACGGATTTTTAAAAAAGTTTTGGGATGTCTCGTTTGTTTTCTTTTTGTTAAAAGAAAGACGTTTAGCATTTTTATTGTTGGCCGGATATTTACTTTCAATAACAGCTGTACCTAAGTTTGCACTAAAGATTTATTCTGGTCTTGTTCCACAACAAACTCTCTCGCAACTACTTTTTTAGCGTAAGTGATTGGGGAGTTGGTCTTTAATTGCTCTTCGATCGATACAAATCAAAATGAAGTTACAGCGAAATGCTTATGATTTACATTTCTTCCCCTTTGGAGCAGTTGTTTTTTCACATATTCGAACTTGTCAGCTAATTAAATTGAATGCTTTTGCATTAAACTTGCGCACCGTATCGGAAGACATAACTTGGTCGCATTATGTTTCACTTTAGTTATTGCAGTATAATGACGAAAGAATTCATCCGCGCGCTTCACAAGGAGCTGGGAGTATCAAAACGAGGACACTGAACTTTTAGGAAGCTTGTATTTTTTTATCCTTTTAGCAAATCGTTTCATCACGTTCTCGAACTTTTTCGGCGTTCTTTTCGTTATCGACCTTGTCGAAACTTTATCTCTTTCGAAGGGCATCTCCGCCGTGTTACCGCTCCGGTTCCACTGGGCGCCAAGGTCTGCCACTTAATGGCCATGTAATAAATTGTACCTTTGCATCTAATATTTATCCTTACCTTTCTCCGAATAGAATGCCGTCTAGTTTATTAAGTAATCGATAGGTAATATTCAGATCGTTGGTATCTACTCCTCGTGATGCGCGAAATCTCATCGATAGTTAGATAGATCTTTCTCATAAGTCTAACCTCTTAACGCCATCAGTCGTACTACTATTACGTTCCTAAAGTTTCCGAACTTATTTTCCCGCGAATACATCGAGCAGGAAAAATAAAAACTGTTGGTAGATAGGTAGATAGGTCCTAGGTAGCTGTACTCACATTATGTGGCGCTATCTACTACCAGAATTTTAAACTTCTCCTGCTCGGCGTTTTCGCGGGGAAAGTAAGTTCGGGAACTTTTTGAACGTAGGGGTATTACGTCCGGCGTTGTTCTTCACTTTTTCATTTTATCGAAGCTTTATTTATTCACAATGTTGTATATGATATATGTACGTATTTTCGTATTAAGGAGGCGTTTCTCTTTGCATTAATTATTTTCATGTACATCTATACACACAGTCACAGTTAAAGACAATTTTACCCGAATTTTTCACCCGTGAGTTTCATAACTGCTTATATTCTCAACGATTCCAATATAAAGTTCTGTTTGTTCCCTTTGTACTAGTACGAATTCAAACCACATGTCTTTTAGTTTAGAGAAACCATAACTTAGGAAAACTTTATTTATGTGGGGAATAACCACAAAGGGATTTGTTCGCACAGCCCAATTTATGTTTCGCCTAAAATTGCATTTTTCTGGTGACAAGGAATTAGTTTCAAGCAAAATTGAGACAAATGTTGAAATTTTCATTTATTTTTGGTTTTGTTCTGATAACATGACTGGAATTTTAGTTATAGCTTTTTATCTCCGAGAGCTGAGTTCGCAGCGACGAAACGGCGGCTGCGAATAAACCACAGGGGTTTGAGGGGTTAATCATATCTTGCTGTGTATCTCAAATGATTATTTATCGTTCCCTCTAGCAATAACTTCCGTGAAGAATGTTTATAGTTGTCGTGTATCCCTTCATCAGGGGTTGGAAACATAATAGAAGATTTAAGGTCTTCTATAGGGTTATAGAGGAATGGGTTTGTATGGTAGATGAGATGCAGTCACAAGGAGATAGGAATGCATGGCCATAGGGATTACTAATGGATTGCGAGCTGCCTTATGGAAAACCCCTTTTTATCTATGCATATTTTAGAGTAATTGCTCTTCAGGTAGTACTCGTTTCAATGAATTACTCGCATGTTTTGTCCTACGCTCATATCCGTGAGTGTTGTTGTAATTTCACTGGTATTTAGTTCTGCTTGAGTTGTAAAGTAGCTGACTGTACCCACGCTCGATTTTGAGTGGACGCGTTTTGCTAAAATGGGTGCATTTCAATCATTCTCGAACCATTCTGAGGGTACTTAGTTTGAGATGCGTTCCAATTTAATTCCATGAACAAGCATGGTATTTCATCTTATATCAATACATACAGGGAGGTATGATCGTTGCTCATACCGTTGGTACTTAATTTACGCTACTTCCATAATAGAGAGCTACTTCACCTTTAAATGAGGACCGGAAATATATTATGATGTCAAGTAAGAGGTAGAGGAATTTGGGAATGGGCAAGCAACCATTGGTTCTGCGTATTTGGAAGGAAAACTTATAGTTATATACTCAATTCGCTTAAAGAAATTATTCTAAATGGTAGTGATAGCCAGCCAGTAAACCATCAGAAGTCATGATCTAAAATTATGAATATTTCTTTTTGTAATAGAACGTAATCAGGGGCAAAGGAAGAATCAATGAGAACGAAATACTCATAGGGTTATAGATTACAACCTTGGATGGTATTTGGTTATTATTACTACAAAATTACGCTTCCCATCAGTGGTCCTCTATTTTCTACAGAATATTGATATTGATATTGCGCGCAGAAATACAAGTAGGCTCTCTTATCAACAACACGATTCCACGATCCATTCTATAAATGGATAAATCGTTGGAAGGACGTCACTTTCCCCGCAAGTAGACACTCGCTGCATTTCACGCAAACAATCGCGGATTGGCGATACGATAAATTAGCATGGACGACCGTGCGATTTTTGAGTCAGTTTCTTTGGTCGCTCGGAATTTGCGCTGTCGGTACGTATACTGATTCCATGATTAACGATTTCGCCGACAGAAAAAGGACAATCGGTTGTTTGGCCGTCTCGTATTAGGGTCGATTGATAGGCATACAGAGGGAGCTGTTTTCGAGAGGAAGATATGCGTTATTCGGATGCATGGGGTGAAATAATTCAGGGCTCAGTAGCGTGCCTATAATTTGTAATTAACCTAACCCAATACTACGGTGTTCATGTCCACCGGTGAGGATTTTTCGGGAGTATTAGTTGCCTGTGTAAGCGTCTTTATTTGGAATTTTGGTCGTAATAACGAGTAAAATTCCCTCACTGTGATGAACAATAAAACAATAGCTAGTTTGGCACATACAGGAGCTTCCAATTAGATATGCTATGATAAATACAAATCACCTAGAACATCAGAATAGGGAAAATATAAACAATTGAAATGAAGGAAGAAAGCAAATTAAACATAAAAGAACACAAAATAAATTTTAAATACAGATAATGATAATTCATTAAATATAAAATATCCTTTTTCTGATTGATGAATTGTGATCGTCTTCTAACTTAAAATTTTTTAGTCATTATAATAAAAAGAAATTCTGCTTAACATAAACCTGTGTGTTCTGGAGATTCATCTACCTGTTTTCGTTTTGGAAATATATGTGTTACAGGTGAAAACGTGGGTTATTGATGTAACAGAATCATTTTTCGACCTTGACTTTTTGAATTTGAGTTTGAGTCTCAGTGTTGTTAGATTTGTATCGAGTCTGCGTGACCTATAGTGCTAGGTTGCCTTCAACCTTTGCTTTGTATTAAACATTGTAATATGCAAATAGAGTATTGACTTTGAGAATTTTTATCTTGGTGAATTTTTTTTTTAACCATCCTAAGTATGTTTTCCTTGATTTGGTTTTTCGATACCAAGATGTCGTATATCATTGCTCGTGTCTCGAAAAGATCTTTTATTGAAAAGGGATTAGTAAAAGGTACATACAAAAATATTTCAACACCTTTGAATAACAATGGATTTAAGCAAGAGAGTACGATGAAAAAGGAATGAAAACAAATACTTTATTCATTCTTCTTTCATCGAGAAAAGCTACCACAAGCATTGAATTTGGTTAAGAGAATATTTTGGTAGAATCGATTGAAGATTACTTGGTGAAACTGCAGCGTGGAATAAGAGTGAAAATATGATGACATTTCACAGTTGTCTTTTTTTAATGCAACCGGACCGGTTTCAACTTAGTGATAGTTATCATCAGGCCACAACAGTTGAGTAACATCATTGTTATTTCCACCATTATTTCCAAGAGAATATGTTTAACACGGTGAATTTTTATTTTACCCATCCTAAGTATGTTTGTCTTGATTTGATTTCACGATACCAAGATGTCGTATATCATTGCTCGGGAATCGAAAAGGTCTTTTAATGGAAAGATAATAGTTTGAGGTAAATACGGGCTTCTAAAGTCTGCTATTGAGGGTAGAATTCAAGGGGAAAAAACAGAGGGGAAGACAAAGGCAGGAGATGTTGGCTACAGGCAAGAGAAGAAGATGGTATTGACTGGAGAATTTTGAATACAAATGAACCTTCTGAAAGGTAGGACACTCAATTATGTACTAGTTTGAGGTACAAAACTATTTCAACACCTTTGAATACATGATGAATGTAAGTAAAGGTATGTTTTAAAGTGTCTCGAAAGCTGGCAGAATGTCCTTATAATTCCTCATTTTGTTGTCGATTATCGGTATGAGATCGAGGCGTTGCTCAGACTCCATTATTCCTTCATCTTTTCCAGTCTTATCAAGTTTCCGATTAATCCACTCTTAATTAGAAGAATTCACGTCTTAATAGCTTTCCGCTCCGCACGTGATGTGTTCCCGCCCCTCAAGGCCTCTCTTTTATTCCCTCATTTCCGCATTCGAGTCTTAATCGCCCGCTCTTGCGGTTAGCGGCACCTTTTCCTCAGGCTTTCGCGAAGGACAAAATGTCAAGGTTCTCTCGCCCAAACATCGGCCGGGAAAAATACGCGTGGGGCCTGTTCCTCATTTCCGACGTTGTTTTTTTTATTTTCGCGTTGTTTTTTGGGATCGAGGCCTTTTGGCCGCTATTCTGCCGGTATCTCGAGAGGTATCGCCGAACCGATCATCACGACATCTGTAATTGGTTCCGGAACATCTCGCCTCGAAGGACGTAGGCGTTTCTCGTGGGCTTTTCGGTTCGTATTCTTTCCGCGTTTTGGTGTGGTTGAATCTTTTTGTATGAATTTATATATTAGGTGTTCTTTAGTACTTACATGATTAGTTTTTATACCTGTGTATATCCGTTAAATTATTACTTGTTACTTTAATGTTCCGATTATATTACAATGCTGGCTGCAGTTGATATAAGTGAAGGGTTTTGTTTTGAATTAGAGGTTACGTTTTGCACCCATTCACTGAATACATATCCAATGTTTATTCAGATAACTTAGATTATATATCTCGGTATGACTCAACGATACTTGGGCACATTTACCAACTGATGGTGTAATGTGCGTTATCAAAAATTCCATAGCTTGGCCATTACAAAAGTCTGACTGGCAGCGATATAACAATGATATTAATGTGCCCCTAAAATTAATATCACAAAGCTAACTAAACCTAATTTAACATAATTACAAAGGATATAATTTGAGGACAGTATTATTTACAATTAAATCGGAACATGTACAAGTTATATACATATTCGTATATGTGAAGTCCTGGCCAAAATTAACGCAGCACCTCCCTAGCGATCCTAACGACCGGTGGTGCGTTAATTTTGGCCAGGAGTGTACATTATTATTGGAGCAGGTGAAATAAGTCACATCAAGTATAGATAATTAAGCGTTGTGGTCTTATATAGGTGTAGACAAAATAAGAATGATTACCATCCGTTAAATTATAAGACTCATAAAATTATTCAGTATTCTTTTACCACTTTATCCGTCTAGTTCACATCTCTAGTTAATTGAGGGCTTGTTTACTATGCGAGTATTCGAGAATTTCCTTCATTGCAAACCAGAAAAATCTGTTCTACGACATCAGTGGTGATAACAACAAAGAAACGTAAAAGGTTTCTCTTAATATTATAGTTAAATCACAATTTCTCCTTTCCTTAGTATAACCATAACTATAGTACCATACTTAGTATAACCATAACTATATACTATAACCATAACTAACTTAGTATAACCATAACATTGGTATCACCAGGTATCATAATATTCATAACATTTGTGTGTACTAAGGAAGGAAGCATCAAAAATGTTGGCCATTGTATGAATGCCTGATAAAAGTCTAATCATCGACATCTGTGATAATAGCAATGAAGAAACCGGAAATGGTTTTCTCAATATTGCAGTTCCATCACCATTTCTCTTTTCCGAAGTACTACGATACAATAATATCTGCCTATATCGTAATCTTGATGAAATTTGTATGTGGTATGGCTAGAGCCTTCAGAATTTCATTACAAAGTCTGTATTCCTGGCTACCATGTATCTATGTCACCTTACCCAGCGATGTTCGCCTCAACTATTTCTATCCTAGAGAGTTACTGCTCAAACGCTAGAGTAACAGACGGTGCGGGAAGAGTCGAATTTTGAAAACTTGCAAACGATGTCGAGACAAAGGGCCGAGACAATCATGGATAGTGTCTGAGAGAGTTGAATCATTAAGGTAGTGGCAAGGGTTCTCGACAAGGCGTTCCGTGGCACTGACCTCGACTCATGGATTTTTCTCTCTTTTCAGGTTGAAGATGGAATGCGAGAAGCTTGCGAGCGAAAAGACTGAGATGCAACGCCATTACGTCATGGTAAGTAATTAGTTCATTTCTTGCGGGCACGTCTTTCTTTCCTCCCTTTTTTAGAAGGGATTTTCTCTTTTACGTATGCGTTTGTCGCAGGGATTCCTTTAATCTTGGAGTAAATGTCGAGCTAAACGCTGCATCTCTAGCTCTATGTCCCCGTGTCTATGTCATCTCGAGCAACAATTTTGCTTTGATATCGCGGCCAAAAATAGTGTTTGTTCCAGATTGCGGATGCTGGGATGTGATGTTTTCTAAATATTCGTAGTAATTCATTGTGTGTATTTTCTTCTCATCTTTTAGTTATTACTATTGGTAAATTTACTCGGGTTTTTCACATCCCCCATTCTTTTTGGGGCTTTCAACCATTATAAATATTTTTCGCTAAGAATCTCTTTTGCTTTTTATATCTCGAGTTCTTCTTAATTTTTCCGCAGTATCACTTTAAATTAATTATTTTACAATATCTAGAAATGGGCTTGAAAGTGGAGAATTTTAGTCTCAATCTCGCCAAATGAAGACGTTTTATTTATAACAGTGTGATATTTACGCACCGTTTCTCATTTTGTTTTTTGAAATTTTACTTTAATGCGTTTAATATTAATAAATTTATAATTAACTGACGGCCAACTTAGACAGTATCGATCCATATCTCGTTTTAATTTGGGTTATGATTGGTTTTAAATTTGTCGATTTCTTAACGCATAACCACACAGGTGGGTCATTTGGCTACTCGTTCTGTGTATTCATTCCTTCTCTTCTTTTATTTTGGTCGAGCGTCTTTTTGTCGCAGCTTAATTTATTCCGTTAATGCAAATTCAAGCTGGAGAAATTTTCCATCATTCTATTTAACGGTTTCAATCGTTTTCATCCGTAAACTCATCCGTCTCCATCAAGAAATGTTTATAGTTGCATAGTTTATTATTGCCAATGCATATTTTCCTTTTTATAAATCGTTTTCAATGTTCATTGCAGCATTATAGCTGATGTTTATGGATAAATCATTCTTCCCTTGATGTAAAATTGAACATCGGTACCCTAGTTCAAAGAAACAATGATTGTGGTGATTTTTATTAAGGTATTGCATTGCAAAGTAGGTTCTTATTACATTTTCATGGACGCTTTTAGCAAATAAGCGAAGTGCTTGCTTTCTCTTTTCGTGTTAGAGACGCTGAAAATTTTGCGAGGTAAGTCAGCTCGTTGAACTATGAGTCATAGGTCGTACTAAATAAACCCCTTTCTTTTGACAACCTTTTAAGAAATGTTTTATGATTCTCTTGCAGTACTACGAGATGTCCTACGGCCTCAACGTTGAAATGCACAAACAGGTGAGTACAGAAAACTTTTGATGATACCATGCTCTATTTTTACTGCATGGAAGTGTTTATGACCCATAGGAAAGGATACGTTTGACTCCTGAATACCAGCGTTGATGATTTTCTCCATATCATTCCTCGTATTTCATGTAATTGAATATTTCGTACGGTACATGGTTAGAATTCTTTTCAAATCGTTTTTTCTCTTTCCCTTTCGTTCCGAGCATAATTTCTCCCTCTACTTTTCCGTGTATTTCTTCGCCATCATGTGAAAACACGATATTTAGTAATGAAATCAGGCTGAATTGAATAAATATAGTCTGGAGTCTAATTTCTGCGTAATATACATTGTTCGCATACCTCCGCTTAGTTTCTATACTACCTGAAGTAGGAAAATAATTCAAATTACTCGCGTGCTATTTCTGACAGTGAATTGACAGTGGTACTTTCATTATAATTCTTTATGGTAGTATTTCAGTAGTTATTACAGTACACTTTCTCACGTATTGTATAATTTACATACATTTATTTGAATCCGAAGAAAATCCGGTACAGGATATCGATGTACTATTTTAAAATTTATTACCATCCTTCAGAGTGTTACTGCCACAGTGAGCGTTAATTTCCGATGTATTTTGTAGTATAACTATAATCTATTGTTGTATCTTTTTAAGTTTCCTCTCTTTTTTTATATTAGTCTTCTTTTGATGTATTTCATCTCTGACAGACGTAGCTATTGTGCCACAAGCTTAGACCCGTAAGAAGTTGGTCTAGCGAAGGAAAAGTTGGAAAACTACTGTTGTAGTGCTTATCCAAGTGAGTGATATTGATGTGTACGTATCAATGAATCCATTCAGCGGATTAATTTTCTCTTTACCAAGATTTTTCCTTCCCTCGATAGTGCAAGTACACAAAGACCGCTGCAGACTATACTTGTTTCAGTCTCGGTAGTAATGTAGGTTGATGAAGAAGAAAAAGTATGAAAAAGCTTTATATGTTGCTAGGTGGGAGTTATTCTAAGGGTGCTGTACAGTAGATTTAAGGGGAAAATTGGATATCAGTGTGGTTTTGATAGAGGGAAATGGACGAGGAATGCAATTAGTGTTATCAGTGTACTTGCAGAACGAAGTATAGAATGTAAGGAGGTATGTATGTGTATGTGTGTGATTCATCCATTTTGAAAAGGTTTCCAATGGAGTCCAATGGCCAAAACTGAGGAGGATATTAAAGAAAATTGGGTTGGGCTACAAAGATAGGAGATCGGTGTGGAATTTGTATTTAATTCAAACTGCGTGAGTTAGGATAGATTGTTTGAAATCGAAATGGGCAGAGAGTTAAAAGGAGAAGTAAGATAAGGCTGTCCTTTATCACCATCAATTTTTAATATATATGCAGAGGAAATGGTGAAAAAAACACTTGAGAAGAAATCGGTAAGGAAGTGAAACATGTTGGAGAAGACGTGAAGTTAGTTAGATTACACAGGTATAATGTATGATTCTGAAAACGGTTTACCAATTCTAGTAGTTGAGCTATCTAAGTTTTTATGCATTTTAAGAGTGGAAAATCATGTTTCGAAGAGAAAGTATTCACTCCCTTAATACGTACTATCTATAAATTTAATATCACAGATAAAAGATTTATATAGATACTGAGTCAGATATATTACAGCCTTTTATTGCTCTTTAACTTGCCGCGGTACACATTTAAAGAATGCCTGCAAATAGATGAACCAATATCTTAAAACAAAGTAGAAATTTAAAAAATACCAAATATCAGAATTTGATTTTTCATGAATATTTGACATCTCAATTGGAAACGAAAGATTTTCCCTTGACGCAGTTAAAGAGTTAGGAACCGCATTTTTAGGTCATTGTTTTTGTGCGATGTAATTAACGTCTATGCCTAAGGAAGAATGTTGTTGTACATAATTATAGCCATATATTTGAAGCAGTAGTAATCTTTCCCCGTTATAAGTGACTGTCCCCAGATCGTTCAATAATAAATCGACTCGGCAGTTCTCGATGTTCGTTCGCAATCGCCTTAAGAGTTGCACCCCTTTGTTTCCGAGACGTATGCTCAAGTGTCGCCTCCGTACCACTCAATGGCATCCGTCGAGGCGAAGTTTCGAGCTCGCTGCTCCTATGGTTTATAGGACGACTGCCATTCTCTCCATGAAGCGGTGATAAACTTCCAGCTCTCCGTACACGGCGCTCATTTTCTTCTTGAAACACGCGTGCCTCTTTTATGACGACGATCTCGGAGCAGTTCGTGGCCAATTTGATCGAATATCGTAATACGACGAATTGCCTCTGACTTAGGTATGGCTGTAAAATAAAGGCTCCTGATTTCGTATCATGAGTTTTAGAGTATGAATGATTTATTGGTGTGAGTTAAAGGAATTGTCAATTACGAAGTCAGTGTCAATCTCTTAACGATAGATAGATTTCAGACATTTCGAAGACTAAACGTGCTAACGCTATTCAAAATTCCTACTTCCTTCATTGGTAGGCAGATTTATAATTTAGTTGAATTCCTCTTAAATTTCTTTGACATTCTTCTATCAACGAAGTTTGATTTTTCTATGGTTTTACAAGTTGATGTTCTCTCATATCTTTCCCCTGATACTACTTATTTCCTCGCCAGATGTTCGATAATTTTCTATTTTCATTCGCCGTAATGATACAGATTCAGCATCGATTTTATCGTTTTCATAGTAGACTGTAATTTTTGCGATTTTCCTGCTAATCTTCTTTATTCCTTCCTTTACTAACTGCATAACATGGATGGGGAAAGACATATTGAGTATACCGTAGGAATTGGAACTTTCCTGAATCTTAGGCAACCCGCGGTGCACTTATGGCTACCCGGTTGCGTGTGTCCAGGCGTCTCCCTATTTTGCTGTATAGGCAACAAGTTATATAGGCGAATAATTTATATCGATGTTAATTTGGCTTAGAAATATATCATTTGAGATTTATAGTAAAATTAAATAAGGTCCATATATTTACATATTGTTTTATTTGAACCCTTCGCTGAAGAAAGCAGCTATTGATGAAGATAACTGAAAAATTGCGGGTGATATAAATGTAGGATTTTGTTTTCTTAATTAGAGTTCAGAGAGTACCATTTTTAGTATTTTCAATGTATAAATACGTAATTTTTATGCGAATTGAGCTAATATAAAATATTATTGAGTCTTGAAATACTGCAGTTACGGATAATTAATGTGGTTTACGTAGCAGCAGTAGTAGCTTTACGTAGAATCATCTGAATATGGTTATCGTAAGAAAGACTTTAAGCCAAGAGAAAAGATAATCTATCCTGAGTACTTACGTTTAGAAATAGATAGAATAGTCATGAACTGTTGCATTTTACAAACAAGAGATCTTAGACGAAGTGTGTGGGTCTGTAACTTTCGTTTGTAGGTAAGCTTCATGAGAGTGTACAATATTCTTTAATCATTTATACGCATTAAGCATATAAGTACATTGTTTGGTGGCAATGCTTTACTTTCAGTTCTAAACGGAGATACGTTTGCTTAAAACTACTACAATGTCTATGGCTTCACTACTATCCAATATTCATTTTTAGAGCCTCTATAGACCAGCTAGACTTTATTGAATGGCAAATGCTACTTTTACTTTTCCTATGAAAGGGTCCTCAGAGTAAGTTTCGGGGGTATAGAGAGGTCTGGAGACGAAAAGGTTTCTGAAAAACTGTTCCGGAGAGAGGGAAACGTTGCAAGGTTTACTCGGGGGGGAAGGGTTTGACGGGGGTGGCAGTAATTGAGCGAGGAAGGTGACAGTGCAATGAAAGGCGGGTCGACGAAGATCGGAAAAAGAGGGAAGAATTCCATTAGCTCGGAGAGGAGCTTTGATGCTTTAGATAAAAACAGAGTTAACCTCGTAATTAGCCGTGAGGCCTGGATTGCATTAAGGCGGACGGGAGGAAAATACCCCGACATCTCTCCTTCCCGTCTGCGACTGAATCTCCTTATGTTTCAACCGGTTCTTTTCACGCGGATTTTCTCTTTCGCATTTATTTTTTCTCTCTTGCGTTCTGTATATTAGGGTTAGATTTATGAAGAGATTTGTTAGTCTTAATATCGCTCGGAATAAATTTAATTTGATTATGTTTATTGTATCTTCTTCTCTTATACATTACTCATACAACAACTTTTAATCTGTTTGAAGACGGAGAAATAAAAGAACCAGCAATAAAACTCAGTTTCACTAGGGTTAGTATTATTAGTTACTTTTTCGGTCAGACGCCTCTGCTTTGATCTACACTGGAATGTGGATAAGGATTCTCAGAATTTGTTTTGGATGTCATTTAGCAGATTGTGTAGTCTTAGATATCTCTTTAGTCTCTTAGTCTTCCCTGGAATTCTGCTACCGCATTAAAACTCACTATCCAAGAACTGAGAGACATTTCGCAGAAAAACTCGTTTATCCACTAAATGATACCCTTTTTGTAAACATATAATTATTAATATATTGCCTGGGGAGACTTCTGCAAAACTACATGTATGTATGCGTATATATAGGTTTACATTATTTGTTTATGCATGACTTACTATAGTTATATATCCATACATCTTACATACATGTCTAAACTCTGAAAAAACATTTTTCGTTCATTTATCATTTTGCTTCCCCTATCAAACTTAAAGCACAAGTAACAGCCAGCCGCTCGGAACAGGCTCGGAACATTTCCAAATTTAAAAAAATTCTCTCGCACAAGCCCTTATATGGTTATCGCTTATCCGAATGTGCAGAAAAAATATAAGAAATCAAGCCTGTACTTGCATACATAGTCTCACTTAACGGCGTTCAGATGTTCTGGTTAGATTGCCTAAACCCTTCGCCCAGAAAGTGAGAGAAAGTCACTTTAATACTTCTCATTGCCCAAAGTAAGACTATTTTCTTGAAAATCGGGACGTTATTGCGTAGCCTAGGACGAAGAACTGTTCCCTTTGATGTTAGAACTAATGTATGTCGGTTATCTATCATTAACTTACGTTTAAAAGTATGGAATAGCCTTCCAGATAATATAACAAAGTCCACTAGTTTACATCAATTCAAAATAAAATTGTTTTTAGTTTTGTATGAAAAGTATTATTAATTTAATGTGTTTTTTGTTTTGTTATCTACTTGCTTTGTATGTATAAATTCAAGTTGAAACTATCTTATTTGTAATACTTTATGTATTCATAATCCTTTTTTATTCTTTCTTCCACGGAGCATTTGTTAATGGTGTTTATTGTTAACATGTTCCAAAATACACTGTCCTAGAGAAATAAAACTATTATTATTATTAAGAGGTTAAGCGATCTTATTTATTTTGGGTTTTTATGATAGGTAACCCATTTTATTACACGCCTCAGTTCTTGTGATACGTACTATATATGAGTATTATGTATAATATTACATGGATATTGTGTAGTTCAAAATGCCATTCGTCAAGATATTTATTTATCAGGAAGACACGCGGTGGGTTAAACAGGAGCGAGAAAACATTTGCTCGGAGTAACGCGGGGAAATTGTCATTCTTTCCCCTCGACGTCGGCATGCGGCGGGGGGAAAGGTAACCAAATTGTGAATTCCCAGAATTCAGTCTTTCTCTCCTAATTCCTCCATCCCCTCCACGTGGCTCCATCCCCGTTTCTGTTTTGCTTATTTTCTGTCATCTTCCTTGTTAGGGACCCGGGGATACCTTTGTGCCAACCCTCCTCTTCCCATCGTTTTAATTACTCGCTGTTCCCCCGCGCCATTCGCATCTTTCATTTTCGGTGCTCCATCACATCGCATTCTGCTTTAACCAGCTTTGTCGTCGTAATGGTTAGAGTAGTAGCCTTTGGTGGCAAAGGTCGCTGGTTCGGATCCAGCCTAATGCTAGGGTATGTGTGTTAGATGTACTAAGATGTAGGATACCTAACATTATCCGAACAAGTTGATGGCGGAACAATTACAGTCAAGCTATAGTACTTTTTATGATTTCAGTCGGAGGTTTGTATGATTTAAGTCTATCATCTATTTTATATCTTTCAGATTTTTCTCACATCTTAACGGCCTTAGTAGTAGCTTTCTGTATTTAGTGTTTCTTTCTGTACTCCAAAACTGGTTAGGTACTCAACCCCTTCGTAATTAACTACGAGAAGTAAAATTGATGCAAGCAATCCTAACTTGATGAAATTTATTTTAAACCATCTTAAAAGATAAAACATTTCGTAACTTCCTCGAAGTATTTTTAAACCGACCGGTTTCGTCTAAGTGTTGAAACACTTAACTACGTAAAACTACGAATTAGGAATTAGGGCTTACTAGCTTTGATGAGTGAGGTATTTTGTTCTTCTACTACTAAATATAAACCCCAAATGCTACATTTTGGCATATGGCAGGTAGCTTGCTAACCTCAATAAACCAGAATGTTATAATTTACTTAAAAAATGATAAAATGCTACCTGAAAAATGTTTTTAGTCCAACTTAACGATCCATGATACTTTACACATCATTCAATAATTATTAAACCAAATCTTTGCTATTTTTGGAATCTTTTATACCTCCTCTCACTACAGCCATAAACATGACTGATTCAAAAGTTAATATAACTATGTTATCCTACAACAAATGACATATGTACATCATATGATGCATCAAAATAAGGTAACGGTAACTTAAATATCTGAGTGGACGCATAACATCTGTTTTGTGATATGAAATCGTATCATATCTGAATTTTATTCAACCTAGGTTTTCTTCTTCTTTTCTCCAACGATTCCCATTTTAATAATAAAGGGATAATATCTCGGTAAAGATTCTTCAATTCATCCTACATAAAGCACCCAAGTACAATAGAATTCTTCAATTTATGCATCTAATGCCAGAAGCTCTGTAGGTAGTCGTATCCTACTTCTTTACGTTCAATTAAGTAACTATTGTTGGTTTTACTCCTTCCCAAACCTATCTGCTTTCCATGTCTCTTTTATTTCTCTCCCTCATGCCGCGATAACGCGGTTTGTGCCCGCGTTATTTTTACGATTTCCGTCGACTTAGCTCTCTTTTCCTGCCGTACGTTTTACTCCCATCTCGAGCGGGTTTTACGAGCATGATCTCCTCGCACTGAGCCTACTTGACCTATTTAATTTTATGTGGAATCGATCGGGAATTGTGCCGAGATCTTCAATTACCAGCTACAGTGTCCCTTTGTCGAAGTGTGGGGAGCTGTGTTTATCGTACCTCCCTAGAAAAAGATTGTTCAGTCAAAGAAAAGTATACTGCCCTGATGGGAAATCAATCCTATTTTGCTGTTTTATCTAGAATGCTATTTCTTGCGATGTTATAAGGATTTTTTTCTTAATATAATTTTATAAATTTCCCTGTCGTTCGGTTGTAATAATTTTTTATAATGATTGTTTTTATGATGATTGTATAAAAATACAACCATTTTAATGTCAGCTTAATTTAATACAGAATTACGTAGTAAGGACTAAAAAGTAAAATCTAAGTAATACCAAAAATTAATTGAACAATTCTTGTTTCGAAATACCTTATAGAATCATTAAGTTATTTAATTCCACTTCTTGGTGAACAATTAAATGTGTATCAAACCACACCAACCACAACCACAGCTATAATGATGATGAGGGATAGTTTAGTAAATATTAAGCTACGATGGTTTGCCGCCGTATCTCCCTGTATAAAGCTATTTCGCTAAAGACTTTTTCAAGCAAAACCTTATTCTACGTCTTTACATATTCATATACACAAAAATTCTCTTCTTATGCCATTTACTTTCTTATAACTAACTCGTCCCAAATAATTATTTGTTACCTTTTTCCTTTTCCGTTACCTCTATTTTTTATTTTCTCTTAAATTACTTATCTAAGCTATCCCTCCCCTCATTTCTCGTTTGAAATCCCTCCAAATTTAATCTCTTTGTAAAGCACAAATTAGTTTAAATGATTCATGGTAAAATCATCAATCTCAAGGTCTAATTATAACTAAGTTCTTAAAGTAAAGTAAAACACGCTTTCAGATCATTATCCTTATAAGTGAGTCTGAGCATGCGATTTTAAATATTTATGTTGCTATTCACCAAGTAAATAGTAGTATAGTTTGAAAAGTAACGTTCTAACAATAATGACAACTTTTTCATTTTCTGCTAGATATATGCTTAGGATTTAATTATAATTTTTCGTCTTTTCTATGTTAAATCAAGATGTAAAAGGCTAATATTCTTGAACGTAGCTTAGAAGAAAGAAATCCTTGCGTGGGCACCTTGAAAAGTGATTTAATTGAATATATTAGTTTGTTGTGAAGGGACGAATGTACATAGAGTGGAATCTATTATAACGATTGAACTAATTTTAGTAGTTATAATAAAAAACGAGGAGAATTCCGATAAACCAGAAGATGATTCGTTCATTTTGTTTTTTTAAACTGCACAACACTGGAAATTTTAGAACTTTGTGATGCCTCAGATGCATGTGAACCTGTATGGAGAATATGTTATGAGATTTACGTACAAGCTCTTTCTTTTAATATGTAATTTATGGTCTTCCTCCTAAATTCCATGGGCGCAGTGTATCTTGTGTAGTGTTTGCAAAGCAATGAGTGTTTTTTCTTTCTCGGCGATTATCGGATAGTTAGTCCTTCAGATCAGGGTTATGCTCAGACGTGCCTTCAAAGTTTACTATTTATCATGGCGAGGTTAAATATTGGTAAACCGATCCGAGTTACGAATATCACGCTCAGAGAATTTAATCAATCCACCACAGAGTCAAATCTGCTGATGACTTTTGCCCCGTGACTTATTTTTTTCGTCGGAATTTCCAAAATAATATTTGAATACCTGAACCCAATCGCATTGGAAAGGAATTTCGCATTGTTTTTGGGACGGAATTCCTCTTGTGTCATCACTCTCGGCGAGAAGTATATTTTGTCACATTTCGGGGAAATATTTGGAGAATTCGAAAAATTCATCCACTTTTCACTCCCGATAGGCCGCTCAATTTTGGTCATTTTCTGTGCATCAAGTCGAGGATACCATAGAGACGGGAATGTCGTACCCAAATCCCTTTTTGATTTCACCTATAACTCGTATGCGTGAGACTATTTTTTCGTAAACATCTTATATACTCTATACTAATCGGGTAAATTATCTGTTACAATAATACATTCGGAATTGATTCGGCGTAGTTTTGATATTTAGTTTGAAAGTAAAATAGTTATTTTTCAGAAACTTACATTTAATTTACCATTGATGTGGAGATAATTTACACAGTTTCTTCTTTAACTGTTTTAGCTATTTTCAGTTAGATTGATGACTGAAAAGAGGCTTATAATTTAGGAACATAGGAAAGGAAGAGAACACTTTGTCTTAGTTCCACAGTAAATTTATTGTGCGACCGGTTTCGATTTAGTACTAGTTATCTTCTGATGATGACTAGTACTTAGTCGAAACCGGTCGCATAATAAATTTACTGTGGAACTACGAAAAAGTGTGCTCTTCTTTTCCTACGTTATGGAGTTCCACAAAGTGACAGCTTCGTCCATTGATTTTATTTTGATTTGATTTTAGGCTTATAATTCTCTAAAATGTCTCTTTTCTTTTAAAAGCGGCAAACTTTTTTAAGAATAGAAATAGAATAAATAACGTCTCCTTATTGTAAATTATCTTTTCTCTAAACTATTCGCCCAGAATTATATAAAACTACTTCATCACGGAGGTCTTTCATGAAACCAGTCACCTATGTATTAATTTTATTGATTCACTTTGAGAAATAATACACTAGACTATACACTGAGTTGAATGATAGGTGTAATTATTAATTTACAATCTATGTATAGTTAGGTTGGTCTCTGAGAAGAACTGTATACTTCCACGTTACCCATATTAACCCCTTATCTTTTTAGAAATATTTTACAGATTTTTGGTCGTGTGCAAAATTAGATGATATTAGGTTCCAAAGCAGGGCTGCGAAATTTTGAATTAATGAACAATCGCGTTTTATGATATTATTACTTTTTGGCATTCGAGCGTATTTGGTGTTGGTTAGGCATTTGTGTAGACCTCTTGATCCTCTATTAAAAGTTTCTGAGAACCTCGTTTGCAGAACGCTTTGTTGTAATAAACAAAGTATATACATCCACATATGTAACATGTAGATTTCATATCGATGATTGGCAGGGGGTTCGTACATCACCTTAGTATATGTTATTAGTTACAATTCGCCTATTTTAAGTGCCTATTTTGAACTTTTTAGTGCCTATTTGGGCCATCTATTTCTTCATTGTTAGTGTCTAAATGTCTTCAGCTTGGTTATGACGTTAATGGAGGTAATAGCTAGCTAAGATGAAGAAAGCCCGAAGTTGATTTAAAAAGAATCTTAACCTATCCAATGATATAGTACTTATTGACTGCTGAAAATATGAGAATTTCAATTTTTAATTTTGTGGTCCTCTTTTGTATAGTCTTAGTCCTTATATACCTTTTATTACCTCATCTATTCCCGCATAGATGGATACGATTTACGGCTTGAAAACAAAGTTAGAATCGACTGATTTCCTCACCACGAGTAATTTCATGTTTTTTTCGCTCCCGCCGTCATATTTCAATTCGCCCTCCTCGCCTCCATTCCGTTTGTCTTTTAACCCGTGCATTTTAAGTGTTTACTTTATTCAATTAAAATAATTCCGCATCTCTCTCTCCCGCCGTATTCTCCCTCCTATTTCCACCCGGCGCTCGCTGGAGCCCTTTTTTCGTCAAAGGATCGCTTTAAAAATCAACAAAAAAACATTAAAACCTCCCTTTCCTCGTCACCACAATCACCTCTGCTTTTCCTTCGCCTTTTTTATTCGCGATGGAAACGGGGAAAAACAAGTGAGCGATGTCGAGCGACGGGGAAGAACCTCGTGCAGCCTCTCACGCACACGGCCCGTGCGTGCGCTCCTTTCCCTTCATCTCCCTTTATCCGTTTCTGTCTCGCTTTTCAGTCGAAGTGTGTGCGCGGGAAAAAAATGGCGGACTCCAGGGTTCCAAATTCCGCCGCCAGGTAGTGCTCGGTTCGCCCCCCGTTTAGTTGAGCCCCTCGTCGCGCGGTGGCGCTCGCTTCCTTTTTATATGCACTTCCGTTTTTCGCTCGACGGACGGCGAAAAATGGAGAGAAAAATCGAAACGCGCGTATGCTATTCCCCGCGAGCTCTTTCTCCTCCTACCCTCGCAAGCTCTTGCTCGGCATTCTTCCCGCGTGATGTTTTTGTTTTCTTTGCCACGTGGGCTCCTCAACTTGGTTTACATCCCTTCAGCCCTTCGATTTCTCCATTTTCCGTTCCGCTAAGTTCGCGTTTTCGCGACGTTTAAGTTCTTAATCGCTTCCAGGAGAAGTAATGGTTTCTTTGATTTCCCACCCGTGTTTTTAGCGCTAGTGTTCTATGATTTGGGCGCCATATTTGTGTTCACTTCTTTTTATTCACTTTGACGGAGTTTAGTTGGTGTAATTCGTTCTCCTGCAGAACAGCCTTTTGTTTGCTTTGTTCGCACCTGTTTATCGTTTTTATCGCTTGCAGAAGACCACATCACACACGCTCAACAATGTTATATATGGTTTTGACATTTTGGTATTTTTAAAACAATAAATAGCCATTTACTTGTAAATTATCTACCGTTTTGATTTTTTATTCAATTTTTACGTTACTAGAATATTTTTATATTTTTAGAGGTTTGAGACGTGATTTACCCATGTTCAAAGTTCGTAATTAAATATACATTTAACTCTGTGAAATTTGATTTCAATTATATAATATGTAGTTAGATTGCAGGCTTTTGCTAGAGGCTCAAGATAAGCTTTTCGTGCTACTAATGATGTGCACCACTTCTTCTTTGATTAGACCAATTTCTCAAGCAAGAAGTCTTTATCGCATAGGTTGATTGACGAGCAATATAAATACCATGTGCGCGTATGTACGAGTATGTATGTATGTATGTATGTATGTATGTATGTATGTAGTCGTATAATTGTTAAGAGGAAGAAGCAATAATCATCTTGGTCAGATCTGATTTCTGGGATGATATGATTCTAAAACTTAGATATTTTGTGAAAAGACATTAATATTTTTAATTTACAATATGTTTTATTTTGTATAATATTCATAAAATTATATGTTATATTCTATTTTATAATATTACAAGTAAAATCGAATTATTTTTACATTCGATCCGAAATTAGCTTACTTTCTATTCTGCGTTGTGTTTTACCGAATTTAAGTGAGCATCGTATGAAAATCTGTACCAATCCAACCTTTTAAATATCTTTAGAAGATATTTTCGGTGGTTGTGATTTACATTCTGATTCTTGCATTTAATTCAACTCAGAATATGACAAACTAATGGAACAGATGCCATCTTTATATGCGTGGCGTCATTTGGTCCTAATTCATCCTTCCGCGGGGATGTGTGTTTGAAAGCTAAAAGCCTTTGTAATTCATTTGATAAAGTGCCTTCCCTGATTTTTGTTCGCGTTTATCTCGAAATGTAGACATTTGATTTATATTCTCGTGATTTTCAGAGATAAAGCGTAATATATTTTGGAAACCTTATATTGTGTAATATTTGGAAATCTGTGATGGCGAGGGGACTTGAACCAAACCAATTTAGTCATAAAATCTTTTCGTTTTCTACCTTATATTTGAATTCGCGCTAAATGTATGTGTCAAACTCTGCCATTAATCTTAGGGCAAGTAAATTATTTCTATGTAAATATTATTATGTAGTGAGTAATTACGGCATAGACTTACGCTAAGTAATAGCATTGTGCTGGTTTTTATGATGATAGTTTTATTTCGCGGTCGTCATCAAAACTTTTGTTACTTTATTCTGTGAAATTCCTGTTTCATTTTAATATGTTTGAAAGCTTATCGCGAAAAAAAAACGAAGCAACTCTAAAGTCTTTGATTAGGAAACATTAATTGGCAGACTCGATTTTTACGCAATTATTTCTCCTGATACTTTGATTTACTATCGACTCTTTAAGATAGTGAAATGTATTCAACTCATGAAATGTACTCAATAATTTTTGCTTTTATTGCTCATATTGTCTTTATTTTATGATTTATTCAATTAAAGTTCCAAAAATGTTGAAACGAGTAGAGATCTCTCTGAAGCTGTGAATATGTTTAATGTAATTAAAATTAAATATTTTATGAATGTTGGTTATCTATTTGCTCATTATGCGACAAAAGGTTACAAGAAAGTAATTGCTTAAAACAAATAGTTAATTCTGGCTGTTTTTTCCGCAGATGATTTAGAGTTGCTTACAGGATAGATTAGGTAGGGATGCTGGTGTTTATACATATCCTGATGGCTTGCAGGATACATACCGAATTCTAGAAAATGGGGTAAAGATGTTCGTTTGGTGGAGAAGTTGAAAGTATGGTTTTAGAAACCATCGTAATCGTTGACGAAACCGGTCGTTTGAAATAAAATTGTGGAAGTTACAAAGTATTTGATTAGGATGGTTTATACTGAATTCCACAAAGTGAGGATAGAACATATTAATTATAGTATGGTTTTAGAGTCATACTTCAAGCCTTAGCTTATGTTTGAGATTAAAAGTAGTATCCATCTTTATACATAAGTTGTCATGGATGCTTTGCTGTGCATCTTAGTATGTCTTGTGCAGTATGCTTTGCTTCAGTCGCCACCCTCATGGAGGTTGTTGACGCCTTCCGTGAGGGTTCCATTCGAACGCACGGCCCTCACCCAATCTTCTTCATCTCTTCCGCCTCATCTGCACCAAAAAACAAGATGAGCACGGGCCTCGACACCTCTTTTCGCGTCGGGAACGCAGTTATGACGACCACACGGCTGCGTCCCCTTCCTTTGTTTCAACTCTCCACTCTGCTTATTCCTCAGCAGAAACGTGGCGACGGGCTAAGCTCCGTCTCTTCTCAAAGCTCCACGTTTCTTTTGTCCGCTGTGAAACAGACGTGGGCGATATCTTTTGAGAGCCGCGGACTTGTCTCGAAAGGTAATATTTTTTCTCACTTTTCCTATTTTCCAGAGGCTTTCTTTCTCTTCAGCTCCGGTCACTCGTGCTTTGTTTTCCGAGGGAGTTTCGTCTAATGATTCTAGTCTCCAGGCTTTTGTGCGGGGCTCGCAGTAAGGAGGTACATGTTTAACCTCTCTAGCTCTCCGTCCCGTTTTTTTTGTACCGTTTGCTCCTTAATGTATCTCTTAGCGAGGGATAATGTCCAGAGGTTTTTCCCCTGACCTAACGGAAAAGTATTAACGGGGGAGTTATTTTCAAGGGATAAGGCGAAGTATTGTGGAAATCAAAATGGAAAGGAACCAGAGATGTGGTTTTTTCCACAAATAGTTTTTATATTATCAAAAACACAAGGCCAGTTTCGACCGATAATAATAATAATAGTAAAACCTAATTTATTAAGGCGTGATTGAGAGTAAGGAGTCTTTTCATATATCTAACCTTTCGCCTTATAAAATTTTAAAGAAAGCTTGGAAGAAAAACGCATAAGAAAACTACCCTGCGGGTTTAAGAACATAAGGCTTCATTTAGGGAAACATACACCCAGTTAGGAAAATACCCGCAAGAACGAGGGTGTGAAAATCTGCGAAACCTATTGTTAGTCAAGAAACTTTTTAAGGAGAAAGCAGGTTAAGATATATCTTGAAGGCAAACTGATCGATATAGATACATATCTTCATAGATTAATCATTGTAAATGTTTTTACCTAATTAAACAGGGAAATAATAAAG
Source organism: Sympetrum striolatum (assembly GCA_947579665.1). Classification (NCBI taxonomy): domain Eukaryota; kingdom Metazoa; phylum Arthropoda; class Insecta; order Odonata; family Libellulidae; genus Sympetrum; species Sympetrum striolatum. The sequence goes on from OX388348.1 coordinate 70,033,304, forward strand.
GAAAGCAAATATTTAGGCTACAAGGTATATAGTTACAAATTTTATAATAAAAATGTGGACATTTAACCCTTTCAGACCATACGTGCAATAAATTGGACATTATTTTTAGCGCTTATTATATATTATACATATTAATTAAATATTTATTTTTACTGTTCTCTTCTTTGTTTTTAATATAATGTCAATCTTCTATCAAGTGAGTCTCGTAATAAGATTTCATTGCTTTTTATTAACGGAAGTATCAACTAAATCCAATATTAATATTTTTTCCATAAAACAAATTCAGGTCTGAAGAGGATTAAAGGTTAAGAGCTTACTAGTTGTAACTAGATTGGTCCAAGTCAACAGATAAACTTGATTTAATTATTTTATGAAACTATGTTAAAATTTCAAACGTAATATAATATACGATATCGAGTAATAAATAAATTTTTAATATGTATGGTTCAGAAATATACATTTTATAGTTTCACCATTACTCATAAAAAGGATCATCAATAGGTACATACAATTAAATTTTATGAACGATCATCATCCTCTGGTTCATCCATCTAGTAGAGAATGACGGTCATTCGTCGAAACCGGCCGTATGTTTGGATAAAAAAAAGAAAACCTTTTTTTGGAAAAATACAATTTTTCCAATTTTTTTCCGCGATGTAATTTTTCTACACCCCCTCGAGTCCTTTTATTTACCACCGTTCTCGGCGATAACCGCGAATTCCGTTGAGCGAAGTTCGAGAGCTTTTGACCTGAATTTCAACGTCTTATGTGTCCATTTAACTCCTTCTCTGGGGAATCAATATTTGGAGTTTTGGCAGATCCTCAATTTCCGTTACATTTCGGGGGCCCATCTCCCGCTCGCGTTAAAACTAGAGTTTTCTCAGCTGGGTCGCTTCCGGTTCCAGAGGGGAACCAGTGTTGCGGGAAGCGAAGTGTCTTTAATTCGAATGAAATGCTTGGAAATTAGGTTGGTGCAAAGTTTATACTTCTATTCTTTCCTAGTAATTTTGATGATCCTTTTTTTGTTTCGCATCTCATAAAATATGTCAGATACATCTTTGTAATTACAAGTTTGTATCTAAAAGCCAAGTTCCAGTAAAATTTTATTTAACAATATATGACACATGGAATATATTTTAGTTACCACACTATACAGGAGAATATAGTATTTTCTTTGTTAAATTCAATAATTTGTTGGAAAGATTATCAGTTGACCATTGACTCTTTTTTACTATTGAGGAATTGAGTATAATTAGGCTATTTAGGTATATGTACATTTAGATATAATGGTTATGGCATAGAAAAATCTATACATTCTAGAATTAAGGATTAATACAAAGTAGAGGAAGCTGGCGTGTCATACTTGTGATATTGACATTGAACGTTCAGTATTAAGTATCTTCAATGCAAATTTCAAGTAAATAATCTGGTGTAGTACAGCAAGTTCCAAGTACCATGTATAGCATCCCAATCCTCCTCATTTGGTTCTAATTACTCGAACATTATGACTCGAGTGTTTGTCCCGCGAAGCAAATTAATCCCCAATTCGACACCGAAAGTTATTCCCTCATTTCTTCTCAGACAATTTTAATTTCATTAGCCCATTGATAGAGCGCGCGGAAGTCGCCGAATGAAACTCCACTCGAGCGCCAGCTTCCGCGTGCCCCTTCTTCGAGCCTCTTTCACGGGAAAAGTGGAGTGAGGCAAATTATCAATTATATCCCAATTGACGTCACCTGCCACTTTACCCTCTCCGCACACCTCAATGGCGCTGCCATCTCTTGAACTTATCAAGGCGCTTTTCACGCGTTTCTTTCGCGAGTTACCCCAACCCTTTTTTTTACCCCCCACAAAGATCCCTTTTTTATTCCCCCCTATCTATACCACTGGAAAGCATTCATCTCCTCCACCGTGGGACGCGTCTCTATTATTCTTCGGAATTTTATAAATATGGTCCTCTTTCCATTTAGCTCTTGTGCAGACGTATCCAACTCGTGTTTGCCTCCCTTACCCTCTCGCAAGAGTCCCGTCTTTTTTTCGAATTCTCGCTGTGGATAAGCTCAACTGTTTCCCTCGATCTCTCTCTCGTTTTTTTCCCAGTTTCTCCGCGTTCGCGTATTTTTCCGCCTAGTTTTTCATCGCGGGTATTGCCTATGTCATCCTCTCGAGCTTCGCATGCGAGGAATTATTTTTTGATGTTCGGAGTGGTGTGAGTGCGGCGGTAATTTCAGTGAGACTTGGGCTGTGTGATGCCTAGGGCGAAATTGCGCTGGATAAACAGGACGATCCTATGGATAACGGTTCTTGTCAGCTGCGAAAATGTAGAATATTTTGATAGATCGTTTTAGTTCATCTTTCGTCTACGACTATCATAAACAATCCAATGTTACGTATTACGTTAACCTATATGAAACTTATTGCATATTCATTTTATTTTAATGCATTGAAGAAGAATTCCGGCAGCTGATGCTCAATTTTTCGTTAACATTTTAATAAAATATAATTATTTAGGATTTTTGAATGGTATTTTTTGACTTACTTACTTTGAAGTTACTACTAAATAAAGAGACTATCTTAAAAAAGATCGAGAAACCCTTACAGCTGAACAACAATTTCAAGTGTACAATTCCTAAAGTTATTCATTTTTATTTTGCAATAAGAATTAGAGATGCGATAAGAAGAGGTTATTTGCTTTACTTTAGGAATGGCGTACGATGCTTCAAACGCGCCTGAGGTTATTAAAATTATTGATGAATTTCATATTCTCTTAGTAAGGTCTTATACGCAGAAAAACCTTTTTCATCGGAATTCGGCCTTATCCAGCCGGGGTGGGTTGGTAAAATTTAGTGGTTGTGATAAACCTGCGAAATGTGTTAGAAAGGTTAAAAGAAAGAGGGAAATGGATCACAACATATAACATGCTTCGCATTTACAGGTATTTACAGATAAAACAGATTGCAGAACAAATGTGTTCTTCGTCATATCAATTTGAACATAAATTTATTTAGTGGTATGAACATCATACTCTCAGTCATCTATATTTTGTATTGCAATATAACTAATGATGAAAATCACAAAGTCAATGAGCAGGTTGTCTTTCATTGAACTTTCCTAAAGGTAGAACACTCGAGCTACTTTCAATGACTAAGTCAAAAGATAAAACTTGTGCAAATTCCACTAATAGAACCAAAAAGAGGTTCAAAGGTTTGTGGAATTTGTACAAGCTTCATGACTTTTACTTTTTATTTAGTGAATTTGTCATTAAAAGCTGTTTATAAGAAATTTCACCAAGAAACCCTTGACAGTATTTATTTATTGTAGAACACTCGTCTATGTTTGTCACTCCTTATATCTTTAAGATAAAATAACAATGTATATTGGTGGGAAAGTAATTTACACAAATATTAGAAAGAATTAAACTATTCAGCCTTCGCTAGGCCCGACATAGTCCGGTGTATGTACGGATGTAGCTCTTCTGATCTCGGATCAGAGCCGATTTCTCCTATCCGCGATCCCATGAAGAATCTCGCATAATCGGACAGCCTTTAAATGAGAAGACTTTGACGGACTTGATTAAGTCCCTGCGGGGGGCATAATCGAGGGAGAGACAGATAGTAGTTAGTATTAAAAAGCTACACCACTCCAGCGGCTTCTCCATAGCCATTCGAATTCCAGGCGAACGTTTTAATTGAACCGTCGTCTTTCACCGGAATCTTCCTTTCTGTCCCACTCGAACCTTTACAATTCCAATCCCCCGTCTGGCAAAAGTTCTCCTCGGAATCCACGCGACGCCATCCGCTCCCTTCTCGCGCTATATAATTATTTCCTCGCATCCAGCATCCGGGCACATAACCGCTCCATTTGGACCGAGGTTTCGAATGAAAGGTTCAAGTGATAGGGAAGGAGGGGTGGGAGGGAGTTGCGAGAGGATGAGGAGGAGTTCGGGAAGGGTTATGGGAAAGTTTGAGGGGAGTCGGAATGGGTTGGATTGGAATTGGAAGGGATTTGATGCGAGTTGGAAAGGGTTGGAAATTTGGAAGGGGTTAGATGGATAATTGAAGGGGTGGGATGATAGTTGGATAGGGTTTGATTGGAGTTGGAAGGGATTTGAGAGGAATTGGAAAGGGTTGGATGGAATTTGTAAGGGGTCAGATGGATAATTGAAGGGGTGGGATGAAGTTGGGTGATAGTTGGAAAGGGTTTTATTGGAGTTGGAAGGGATTTGAGCGGAATTGAAAATGTATTTGATAAAAATAGGAATGGGTTGGATGGCAGTTGGAAGAGGTTTGAAGAGAGTTGGAAGAGATTGAAGAGGAGCTAAGATATGATGATGGGCAAGCTTGAAGGGTCACGAAGGGAGTTGGAAAGGATTGGATAGAAGTTGGAAAGGATTGGATGGAATTTGAAAGATATTTGATAAGAGTTGGATGGGATTCGTGAAGATATGGTTATGGAGGAGTAGGAGGTGGTTTGAGGGGAGTTGGAAAGTGCTGGATGGGAATTGAAAGGGATTTTATGAAAATTAGGTGTTGCATGGCAATTGGAAGAGGTTTAATGAGAGTTGGAAGGCATTGGGATTTTAGATAGGGTTATGGAGGAGTTTGAGGGAAGTTGATAAGAGTTGAGAATGGTTGGGTTGGAATTACAAGAGTTTGGATAGGAATTGCATGGGGTTGGATGAAGGGTAAATAGAAGCGATTGCGAGAAGGGATAAAATTTTGGAGAGGAGTAGCGAGATGACTGATAAACAGACTGAGAAGATGATGGCATTTGAATGGGGCTACTAAGAATTGTCACCCCTTTATCTATGCTGCATATTAATAGGAATATGCGTTAGTAATGTTATGAGATTCGCTTCTGGTACGATATCTCATCGTTTATCCTAATGTCTTTGTAATTCGTAAAGCGTTTTCCGATTCATCTGAAACTGTTAAAGGTTTTTAGGTACCGTAAATATTTAATTTTGGTATAGTTATTATCATCTGTTATAGTGGTTGATGAGCAGTGATTCTTTAAGAATTTTTTTCAACATAAACTTTGAACGGCCTGCGATATCGAAATTTCGGAAACGAAACTTATAAAAATATTGTTTTGTGAGTTGACTGATAGCAGGTTAAAAAAATAATATAATTATTGAAATAAAATAAGTAATAGCAATAAATATTTGAGCAGTCTACAATTTAATATGGAGAATTATCGGCGGGTCGTACTGTAGTTAACCAAAAGAATATTAGTTTCGTTCTGTAATAATCAACGTTTCCATAACATGATGGATTGACTGTTTTCATTTCAAGAATAAAACCGCATTTACTGTCACTTACCAAACTTCACGTCAAGGTTGGATTATAGAGCAAGCAAAAGCCAGCTGTATATGTCCCGTTTTTCCCAGGCACCGTTCAATGGAGAGATGTTTTTACCGCAAAACCAACTCTTTTCCCCATGCTTGCTTCTTTTTGGTTTATTTTGGTCGTTACAGTTGATGTTCCTTTTATTTAGGCGCGGGGGTTAAGTTCAGAGAGATGACCACATAGACATGCTCTGGTTTAACTGAAGGTAGTGTTGTCTTATTCTCTTCGAACACATGATTTGGTATTACAGTGTTCACATAATTGCACTCTGTAATATTTTATAACATTAGGAAAATATGGAATACACATACTTTTAAGTATAAGTCAGTCAATTTTGATTTAATCGTATTAAAGTATTACTAAACATGAAAAGAAAGGTATTATTTCAATGGAAAACAAACGGATGTCATTAAAATTTTGCTACTTATTGTTTGAAGTACCGTTAAATTTTGGAATTTTTACACCGAACTATATCCTTAGGATTCTTATTGGTTCGGCTAGAAGTGATTTAGAAGAACGTCGCGATCTTCATTCGAAAATACCTATAAATCTTTCCTTTTCCTTAATTAAGTTACTCTGTGCTGGAAATTTTTCCACAAAAGAGCTTATTTTAGTTCTCTTTCGTCGTTTATTTTCCTGCTTCATGGGAAATACTTTCAGATTGCTAGCCATGGTTTGTTTAAGCAGCCATTGATTATTCGTTATTCATTATTATTTTTATGGAACTCTTTATTTTAGAGATAATCCCCTAGTTTCCTTTCTCCTCGAGGTTATTTTTTTGCCAGCAGGCTAAGATCTTATTTTCAGTCAGTTGGGGGCAAGTGTCTTCCAGTATTAATTCTGTTTAATTGACTATAGTATATCTTAGATAATAGTAGTATAAGATACTGGAGGGGTTCAAAACTCAGAGAGCATCTATCTTGCACCGCGGTTATTATTTTATGAACGGATATGCCTTCATCACATCAATACTGTTCACTACTCGAGAATGGCTAACGGTAAGGAGATATAGAATATTACCTTTTTCGTGAGGAGTTAATCGAATCCTTTCTGTCTTTAGCAGTTCGAGCTCGAAGACAGATAATAAATATATTAATTTCAGCGATGAAGTTCTATCTCGACTATTGCTACTTCAGGAAATTTTTATCCAATTTATATCTGGTAGATTAGTATTCCTTCCTACCGATACGGTTGCGCTGAGTTAGTGGGCGTTAGTTGCGCTAGTTGTAGTGTACCTTATACTCTATCTATCCTCTGCCACAACCCTGTTCCTCCGTTCGGGTAGGACGAATTTTTGTGATTTAAAGCGAACGTACTACAGTTTCTTTTCCTGCTCGGTATAAACATTCAACGTTGCAAAGAATATGCGCTTATTTATAATTCCGATAATCGGGGTAGATAGTATACAGACGTACTTCGCTAAATTGAATTCAAAGGGACTTGGAAAAAATCGACTAACGGAGTTTTTGAGTTAGGGAAAACGGCGTACTGGCGTGGTTGATCATCAATGTTAATTGGTGTAATTATACTAACCCTCAACTATATTGTCGTTTTATATGAATGCGTATAAGCTTCTAAGCGGTTCATTTATGCACGGTATGTACATTTAGTATCGATTAGTATGTTCAATGGAACGGCTTACATTCTTAATAAACGAAAGAAACTTTGCAACTCCAGATCGACATTTTCATCGCCTGTTAATGTCGATGTATCGATGAAACTTGTCACCATTAAAAATATTTCCGTGGAAGTTACTAAGTGTTTTTCGTTTATTTAGAATGTCTTCCTTCCACAAAGTTGAGCTGCATCACATCAGATCTGATAACATTGTTTGGCCTCTATGTGCCGATGTATCTCGCTGCACAATCTCCCCAATCTCGTTCACGACCACAGATAATATAAGAACTTGAGGGCCTTTTCTAGGTTTTCCGTAACACGTGTCCTGAAACGTAGCCCCAGAATAGTAATTCAAAGGCCTCGGAAAATTCGACTTTGGGAGGTTATAGACGAAATGTCTTCTACTTAAAGAGGTCTAAAATACATTGATTATATGGAGGTTAGGCCGGAGACTTTCAAATAATGCGACTTAGGGAGCTTTCTGCCTCGGGGAGTACGACTTAGTGAGGCCCGATTTTACAACTTAATAGTGTCCACGGATTTATTATCTGCGACTAATTAAATTTGTGCAAACTAGAAATAGATTCACTTTCGTATCGCGGAATCACGCAATCACGTCTCATCATACTGATTTTACTCCTATAGTTGTTGCGTACGTTCAGTGTAACTCTCCTTGTACAAGTTTGTATCTTCCCGCTTGTGTACTCCATGCATTTCTGTTTCTCCCTGTATCTTTTTCCTTGTAATACCCCGCGTATAACACGCGTATTTACTCGTGCGGATCGCGCGGTCTGCTCGCGGATTTCGCTCTTCATTTTTTTCACGCTAATCGAACTCCCCGCCGCTCCCCGCTGACACACTCCGCGAAATTCTTTTTTCCGACTCCCGTTCCCCTCCCCCAGTCACGTGCTTCAGATGATAATGATCTTCGCAATGGTGTGGACCGCGCTCGGAGATGATTTGGTCTCAAGCAACCATCTCAGCCCTCTTTACCCCCCCTCCCCTTGTTACTCTTTCTCCTCGCTTTTTTCATTATTCCTTCCCATCCGAGGGTATCCACCTTTCCTTACGTACTCTCTCCTATCCCTCCCCTTTCTCCGAAAGCTCCTCTTTTGTCTCCAGCTCTCCAAGGTGATCGTTAAATGTTTTTCCATCTCTTTCTCTTAAACTCGTTCCGCGGGATGCGACCGGATTGGTGATGGATGCAGCCGATGGATGGCAGCACCGCGACTCCCCATTCTTCCCCCCTTTAGACTCGCTTCAGCGCGACAATTATTTGGTTTCGTCGGAGAAATTTTCGAGGATGATGCTTTCTCCGCGGGGGGGAGTCGGTGGTGATGAATGATTCAGGATTCCGTCGTCGGTGACGTTTTTATGAGGGTCTCCAGCAATTCGTGGTCCCGCGAATGTCCTCGTGTATTTTTGCTCTTCTTACGCGTAGGTATTTGTACTGGTTATTAAGAATTTGCGTTTTATCGTAATAATAATGTAGAGCGACGAGAAAAAGCTATGTTCATTTTTTTGTATAATATATAATATAGTAATATTTAAGTATATTATAGTATTTATCTTATGGTAGCTCTCAGCTTTTGTCTTAGATGTAAATTCAATAAACCTATATTATGGAATGTATTGCTATCGTATCAAAGTGCTGGTTTTGACTTCCTTGCGTTTGAGTAACGGATCCGAAATTTTATATAGTATCATCATGATTATAAAATTCCCACTATGAAGTTAAAAGTTTCACCCTCAAAGTAAGTGCACGATGTGGCGGCGTGATCGTTCTTTTATGAAAATGCAGTGTTTCCCACTCTCATGAAAAGCCCCCTCCTCCAACTTAATCTTACTCTTTTGTAGTTTATCCAAGAGAATAAATTGAATAGAAAGGCAAATGATAAAAACCTTCCTTAGGTAAGCTGTAAGCTAATGTTTCCTACGATCTTCAAACTAAGGTTATTCTAACTATAAGCATGAGAGATCAAAAACAAGACAAGAAACCCTTACACAAGCGTTCCCTATATAAACATATATATCCAGCACCCTTCTAAGAGGCGACCTTTACTCCTGACTAACGAATGGTGAAATATTTTTTCTTTTTGAATTCGAAACCAAATCAATCTTGAGTCTTGCTAATCAATGTGGGGAGTAATTTAATTTGTAATTGTCCTCCTAACTCAATCATAATGTAATCACAGGAGCCCAAGAGTAGCTTTGCATTCAGAATTAAAACTTTCAGAGCATTCAATAAGGAGGTACATAATGCTCTTACCTCAGTTGCAGTTGCACTATCACAATGACTATGATAGGTTATTTATGGGTCATTTATTTTGTTACCTGTTAACTTACCCTGACCTTTATGTCATCATAAATCTTTTACCGTTATCTTTCCCACAATCGTTTCCCTTGCGTTCTTTTTTTTATGCAGTTCTCTCCTCTCAGTAATCATTCCATCCATTTCATCGGGCAACGTTTAAATACTTCAATCAAAGCCCTCTTCTTCCCAACCCTTCATTTAAATTTTCCAATCAACCCGACTTTTTTCCATATTAAGCCGCACACACATCTCGAAGGCCTCTCGTTTCCTCTTTTCTTAAGATCCATGCTTCACACCCATCTAGAAGACGACACCACACCAAGGATTTTACCGATCTCTTCCTGAGTTCTTCATCAAGACCTCAAGTCATGAGATGCATGGACCTTCAGATCTATCTCCGATTGGAGAATTAGACATAATATAGCAGAAGGAATTTTTTAATGCATTCTTTTCTTAAAGTCCATGTTCTGCACCCATAAAGAAAAACACTTCCCATCTAGGATGCTTACGATCCCTTAATTAGCTCTTTCTCGAGACATCTTCTCATGAACTAAATCGACATTTAGATCCATCTTGTGCCAATTGGAAAATAAGAAATACAGTATAGCAGGAGGAAACGTTTGATTTCTTTGTTTTTTTTTAGCGTCATGTTTCACACCCATACAGCAAAACAAAGGTCTTCCACCGAGGATGTTACCAATATCTTCCTGAGTTCTCTATCGAGACCTCTAGTCTATTCTATTCTATTCCTAGGGCAGAATGAGAAATAAGAAAAGGCAGAAAGGAAACTTTGATTTCTTCTTTTCTTAAAGTCCATGTTTCACACCCATACAAAAAACTGTCCATAATGGGGATTTACCGATTCCTCCTTAGATCTTTATCGATACCACTAGCCTTCAGATAAATAGACATTTCATTCCATCCTGCTCGTAGAAGACAGTGAGAAATAAGGAGTTCATCAAGGTACACCAGAAGGAAATATAAATATAATGCGTCCAGGTATAGGAAAAATCCCCTACCTGCTTCATATGTCACGATCGGTTTATTTTTCCGTTAATAAGGTGTGTCTCTCTTAGCCTCTCTGGAGAGGCTCTCGTCCCTCAGCAGTCCTAAGATCTTCCGTGCGTACAACTTTCATGCAACACTTGCCCGAGACTCGTTCAGCTCCCGCCCGCTCGCCACGCGCCTTCAACGATCTCTTCAGCCGGGATCGAAACAAAAGAAGTCGCGGCTGCGTCATCCCCGTCCGCATTTTGTTCGGGAGATTTTTAATAATGTAAATGTCTCGCCGAAAGAGTTGAGCATTTTGGAGTTGCGTTTTGTGCGCTGGTCTCACTACTCGTCTCTCTTTCCTTCCTTTTTGACTCTCAGGACTCTCGCTCGAGGGCAGCACGGTAAGAGAGTGGTTTGCCTGAGAACGTTTGTGCGCTTTCGATTCTTTAGAAGGGAGGATTGCATTCTGGGTATGACGTTCGGGTCATTACGGGACGGATGTTTCTTTTTGTTGTTGGGATGCCGTGGTTTTGTTGAGTGCAGTGTTCTTCGCCTTTAGATATGTTGCATCACCATTGGACTTACGATTCCTTTGTTATTCGCTTTTTGCTGTAAATCAGGGGAAGATTTATTATATGGTTATATTTCCGAATTAATCAGTTCCAAGCAGTGGTTGGTAAATCGGGAGTTCTCATTTGACCATAGTCTCAATTTTATCGTAAACTACATTCCGAACGAAGTTACGTTCCAATGTATAGTTTTCCCTATAGAATTCTTCAAAGGAAGAATAATGAAAAACTGCTTGAGCGTACATTGTCAATATTGAAAGAAAAAGATTACCGTATAAATTTGTGAACATATTGATGTTTCGTGAGGTAAGGTAACAATACCAAACAGAGGAAGTATAGAAGTAATAAAAATGCGTTACTTAGATTTGTATCGATTTTTTCTTCTGATGCAATTGTAATTTAGAAATATAGCTCAATTTTTGTGTTCAGGAAATCATTAAAGCATAATAAATATCCATCCAGCAAATGGAAATCGTCAAATAATGAAAAAAAAGGGCTCATAAACTTTCTTTTCGCCTTCAAGCACTTTATAATCATGTTAGACAAAGTGCTGATCAAAGAAAGATGTCGTTTGAATAAAAGTATTGAATAAATATAGGATGACTAAGTGACAATTTCTGGAAAATTGTCTCTTAAATTTAGTTGTCGGATATTTTCAAATCATGTCGGACAAGTTACCTGTTATTTAGAGTGATTACGGTTGGATGGATATGTTGAATAAGTAAAGTATGTCTTTTTTGTTTTTGGAACATTTTGCCTGATTACAGACTAAATAGAGATTAAAATTAATTTAACATGTATTTATTTGTAATTATATTAGTAATTAACTTCTTTTGTGGTAAAATTTTGCTAGGAGGGTCATCGCTACACTTTACCAATAAGTGATATAAAAATTTAAGTGACACATTTCTATATGCCTCCGACTTTTTCTTTGCGATAAATTCGTTTTCTCTCATTGTTCGCGAATCCTGACCCAAGCATGCTAATACATTTTTTGCGGAGGGCAACTTCCCACGAAAGGATAAATGTTGCTATGACGCTTTACTGAAAGATGAATCGTCGGAAATGTCGGTGATTCCCTCTCAGAGGAAAAGGGGAGTTGATCCCTTTGTGATCTGTCTGTCGTTTCCCATTGATCGCCCGTGGCAACCGCCGGGATTCGGATTAAAGATATAATTTGGGAAACCCAAGTTTCGGAAAGATCCAGTTCCTAGAAAACCTTTCCTTTGCAATTAAAATGAAAATTTAGCGTATATTTGGAGCGAAGAATTTCTCGGAGAAAGGTTGTCTCGCGTCCAATAGCCTCTTCACTGTAAGACTTTCTTCCGAGGAACCAGAGAGAGACGTATCCTGGCGTTTTATCCCCCGTGTCAAACTTTCCTTGTTTTTCTCCTTTTTTGTATTCATTACCCTAGAAGTTCTCTAGAAATGTCAGTTCCACCTTAATGAAACCGCCTTTAAGGAAAATTTCCTGTGAAATTGCTGCTTAATTTGTTCACGTGAATATGAAATGGTTTAGTTGGAACTAAAATCTCAGCGTGTACCAACGTTAGTAAGGCAAAGTAAAATTTCCGCGAATCGATAATCGGTGAGATTTCCTCGATATTTTATCGTCCGTACGGGAGTTATGTTTTTCAGAATCCTAAAAGGATTTATTTTAAATGGGTAAAATCTCTATTCCTTGTATCTATTTCTATAATATCTATATCTAAATCTCTATCTAATACCTATTTATTTATTTATTCATTTAAAGATTCGCATACAGTGTTGGCACCATTTTATAGTGAATATAGCAGCAAACGAATAAGGAAACAAATTTAAAATAAATATAGATGACTGCACGAAGTAAAAATGGAAAGGAAAATATTTAAAATAAGAGTATGGTCCCGGCTTCAGTGTTGAGCATGTTTATTTTCAGTATTAATTCGACCTTAGCGATCAGTCTTTAGGAACACTTTTTATAACGTAATTTATTTATGATTCTTTTATGTGTAACGATTACGCGATCAGCTTTTCTATACAGGCGGACAGAAAAGAACTTCATTAGGCGCAATTGAAGCTCTAAAGTCCTGTTATTCCATTACCGTTTGCATTCATAATAGTACCGTTCCACTTAACCGTAAGATAGTAAGATAAGATAGGATCGTCTTAGGCTAATTCAGTACAATATTCACTATAACTTTTTAATATGTTTCCAATATATTGTTTTTTTGCCATATTTTCGTCCGTATAAATTGTCATTATATGAGCATGCCATTTCCCTTGCTTTCCACTAATTTATCACCGATATAAATACGATACTATGTATAAAATTTGTGTCAATAAGAATAATTCTTTACACCTAAGATCGTCTTAATTTTCATTTTGATTGCAAAAGTAAGCTTTTCTAGGAACTGGATCTTTCCGATGGTGGAAAACTTGATTGTTATCACCAAGTCAAAAATGTTCTAATTTTATGCACCTCCGAATATTTAGACTTGGCATTGAGATGAAAGTGGTGAGACCCTTTGAAGCCTATCACACGATATGAGCGATAAATTTTTCACAAACAAAGTTTAGTGTCACCAGAAATTGTGCTAGCTTCAATAATATCATATTCCTACTGACATAAAAGAAGTTTTATATAAAGAATCTGACGAATGGATGACTTTTGGTTTTTCCTGCATTGAAAATAAGAAGATTAGCTTGACGCTTAAATTTAACGCAACTCAAAACCCGAGTGGCAATGGAATAGTGATTGCAAACAACTAAAATTGTGCATTGAACAAACGATACCGAAATTGAAAGGAACACCCGAAATTGGAAACTTGTCGTGAACTATTCTAACGTCATTTACGAAGGGAATGGCGGTTTTATCCCATAAGTGGAGACGAATCTTATACTCATCAACGGACATCTCCTTGGAAAATTTTTTTCTCTCTTCTAGTAGAAGAAAGCTGTCAATTAATTCTGGGCCCAAAAATGAGAGTAGTACTTATCTTACATGAGGGACACCAGTTTTGTCGGAAACGGATTCAAACGAAACTCTCAGGGCATATTCTCTGCATAAAAATAATGGTTGCATGTCCAACCTTTCAACTCAATGGGTCTTAGTTTATGAAAAATTAGCAACAGAAATTCGGAGTTATGCAACCCAGCCATACATGTGCATTACCATGCAGATCTCGAGATTTCCCTCTTATTAAATTATATTCTTCCAATTTTTTGCCGATAACTTACCATTTTGCGATTAAATTTTATTTTCTTTACTTTCCTAGCATTTTTATAAGAAAAATTGATATTATACCGACGGGTTTCTCTTACAAGCATCCATTGAAGACTTACTTACGAAGAACGTTCCTGAAATATTAAATTGTAACTGTGAAAAACTTAGTACTTAGATGAGTAAAAGATGGTCTTTGCGTCGAGTTAATTTTATTTAGGCATCCATTTTAGAAAAATGTGCGAAAATAACCTTCTATCCGTTCAGTATTTCTCGGAATGCCCTAAACATATCCTCGATTGAAATTAGTCAAAAAACACATTCAAACGCCGCACAGAACTATTCATACACAGCGCGGTGCAATTCCAGCTACGAAAGCAACTGCTCCAATAAATTATCGCCGTTAAATAACCACCTATGCCTCCCTCAAAGGTGACCCAGATGCCATCCCACACGCCCGAACGTGCGTGCCCTCAAATATTTATCCAACCGAGCGTATTCGCGTAAGCGTGTTTGGACGCGTTCGAACAAAACAAGTGAAACTTTTCTCGCCGAGCGAAATCCTCTAAACCTCCGCATTCGCTTCTTGTTTTCACTGCCGTGTCTCTCTGTCTGCTTGCCCTTTCTTCATTTCTCAGACTCCCACGCCATCTCTATCTCCAGGAAGCCCTTGCCTGCAATCCATATACCTTCCCACTCTCCTCTGCTTCTTTCCATCCACCAACACGGCCGTTAAGGCTCTTGAGACCTCTTTTCCATTCCATCCTCGCCCTCTTAAACTCCCCCCACCTTCCCACAGCTCCTCACTCATTTTCTGCATTCTTCTGTTCCATCTTCTCGACCCCCCGAAAATTCTTATTTTTCTCTCGTTGTGATCCTCCCTTCCCGATGTTTATTTCCGTATCTTCTGTACCTTTCGTGTCTTTAAGTTTAGCTTGTTTTTCGTAAAATATCCTGCCTGATTTCGTTCCCATTTTCCCAGATTTCTATTACCTTTTAATGTAATGGCGATGTCTGTGTTTTCAAGCAGGGTTAAAGATTTGTTTAGCCGCATTTTGGAGTGTGGTAGGGCGTGGAAACACCAGTTGTCTGAACTATTTTTATGCTCCGTTGTTTTCGCTTATCGTTCGCGAAAAGAATTGATTTTTAAAACGACTTGTCCTATCATCTGTTTCACTTAATTTACGCTCATTGGCGGATCGGTAGAAGTGGCTGTATCTTCCGCAGATGTACTTTTTCTGACTTAATCAAGCAATCGCAGCCTAATTTCTTATCTCCTGGACTGAGTTACTATGTCTTAATTGGGTTTTGATTTTAAAGTAAACATGTTTGTAGATGAGTAAATATTTTTGTTTTAATAGTTATAGTTTATTTAAACACTACAAAGAATAGCTACATACACCATTAAGACCACGAAATATAATAATAAGAAAATAATTTATATCAGAAGAAATAAACAAAACTATATAGTGTTCTAAAATTTTACTTTTTGTAAGTGACTATTTTCTAATGTCAGGACTTTTTAATCGTAACTACATTTTTTTGTGTGATGAAGACTCTTAAAAAGGGTTAAATTATTAAAAGGAAGGGCAATCCTCTGATATATTATGAAATGGACGCTACGTAATTATAATTTTGACGCCAACTAAGACGTATTTGGAAAACTTTCATCGTTTTATAAATTAATCATGAGAAAGAATTTCGCTTTGCATCAGCTAGTTGTTGTTGCTGGTTGATGGTTGTATCTCCGGTTATGGAATTACTTTGAACCTAACTTCTCAAACAGCGTACGCAACTACATGTACAGTTTCATACGTTACTCTTCTTACAATAGCATCCTCCCAGTTGTCTTATTCTGCTGACGTTGAGGCTTCGACCAATTTATTTTTTCCATTCCTTTCTATTACCTCTTTTTCTATATTCCTTCTCTTCTTCCTATTCCATTGAGTTTCTCCGGTCGCAGTCGTTCTTAACCACTGCTTCTCCTCTCTTTGGTTTTGTTTCCGCTCTTATTTTTCAGAGTGATATTTTGATCCATTTTATAGAGATGTCCATACCATGTCAGCAGATTCTTTCTGTAATTGTCAGTAAGGATTCCTTTTGCACGATTTCTCACATAGTTGTATTTATTTTCTTTGATTAAGTACGTCTTAAAAATCTCATCTCTGCCCCCATTATTTTGCCTATGTTGCGCGGTTGTTATCGAATGCTATAATAGCGCAATGCTGGTGCACTGTTATTCGTATTAAAATATATTCATACTGAAGGTACAAGTAGTCGATTGTATAGTTTGACTTCTGTGTGTGTGTGAGTGAAAACGAAAGAAATAAGGTTTTCTCAAACTTTCTCAGTTATGATTGTCGAGAAAAATCTAAAATTAACCGTTTTGGTGGGACACTTTATGTATGTTTCGCTCTTATCTAGCTATGTAAACGTCCCATCTCTCTCTACTATATATCCTTAATTATTGCAATCTTCTTTGAGCTAATTTCATTTCCAAAGGCTTCATTAGATCGGCCCCACGAAGAATTTAATGACGAAATTCTTGTTGAAATATTTATAGACGAACGCGTACGTTGTTCCCGCACTTTCTTTTGTGAATCTTTATACAGGTACTGCGAAAATGTTTCTTCTTCGAGATTCCTCCAGACTCCTTTTTGATCCCATCTTTCCTTTTCTTCAGCTCGGGGGACCGTGTAAATATGCGAGCGGAGGTAGTAATCTCGCGAAATCTTGTTTGGCCTTCTCTCGTGGGTATCGCATTCCCGGTTTACGGGGAAATGCCGCGGTGTGTTCACTCGCTTAATTATCCCCGCTATTAATTTCTTTTCTTTTCGGGCCTCACGTTGTCGACGAATTCCTCGGACGGGAAAGGTTCGAGGCGATTCTGCGCTAGACACTGTCGTCTTTGTTTATGCCCCTAAGTGAAGAGGTATCGCAAATGCGGATATCGTGCGTTTGATCTTTAAGCTCGTAAAGCACGGCCCAGGTCGTATGTCCGTAATCCTTGACGTTGCATGCTGGTATTGTTGATTAGGATATCGTGTGTTTGTATACGGAGGTTCTCAGAAGCCGTCGGCACATGTTTTCCTAGTGTTCGCATGTATTCTCAGATCACATGGGCTTGTTTCATCGTTGTTAACATAATTTAATTCAACCATTTACCATTCCTTTTGAATGAAGACCTCCTACATACATAAGTGTTCTCCCGTTCGGTAGGTTCAGGTGTCTTAATATTCCCTATTCAATCTTATTTCTTTAGTTTTCTGAACACCAATTCAACCTTTTAAAATCAGACTATTTCGAGCTACTGCTCCGTTTAGAATGATCTCAGGCTTTGATGAATGACATTGCTCTGTTGTTTACCGTTCTATTTGGATATGGTTGTATAGTTAAAGTTACTTTGATATCTCAGGTGTCTTAATATTCCATATTCAATCATATTTCTTTGGTTCTCAGAAGAGCTTTTTAAATGAGGCTATTTCGAGCTTTTGCTCTGTTGTTTGTTTTCGAGCTTTTGCTCTGTCTGAGGGTACTATTTTCTGCGTATAGTATTTATAGTACATAGTATATTTACATACATTTTGTCGACAGTTATCTACTAACACTCATGTTAGCTTTTTGTCACATTTGGTTGAGTAACGTTTGACGTACTTTCAGTTAAATGCAACATATGCTAGGAGTTTATCATTGATAGTGTACAGTAAGATAGTTTACACTTGTAAATTTCACAGTGTAGTTTATAATGAATGACAAGAGATGTATACTTTTCCCCAAGAAAGTCCAAATCCACTTCCTTGTAGAAAAGTATACATATCTTGTCCTTCATTATGAAGCATAATTTCCGCAATATCTCGGCCAACTCCGTGGATTTTATACAGTATAGTTTAATCTCTTACTCTTCCTTATTAAGTAGAGCTCTATATATTCAAACACATTTAAATTGCTAAAATATCCATAAATTATCGGAGTTTTCATTTTGATAAATCATGAATTGCCTATCCCTGACTTCAGCCTCGTATGTGCCCATTTATGTGTATATTTATTCATTTTTTATATACATTATCACCCGCTTTGATACTTCAGTTCCGTTCACCAACCTATCAACTTTCTATTCTAGGTATTCAATAGTAAGTTACAGTGACTTCTTTAGATTTAATTTCTTCAGATTTAGTTCAATCTATACTGATAGCGCTTTCGGGTTTCCGCCTTTATCCGTATTAAGTTCCCTCCTAACGAAAAATTCCTATCAATCTTTCCATTCCCGATTTCCTTATCAAATCCATTTTCATTCCGCCTTCCTTTCCTTCCCATTTCTCTCCCTTATTCTTTTCCGATTCACTCATTCTCCCCGTCTTCCCGTGGCCTCTTACCTCCCGAGCTGCAGGGTAAACATTTTCCCTCCCACTGCGCATGCGTCACTCTGTCCCCTGATACCCCTTCCTTCCCCTTTTACTCCTTGGGATATCTGGGACGATGCAATCCAGCGTCCTTGGTGATTTTTATACCCTTCATCTCTCAGCTTCCCTATGCTCATCTCTCTTTTTCGCTCAAGATCTCCATTTCGCACGCTGCAACTCTCCTCTCGCTTCAAATCTTTTTTCCTAACCTCGCTACAGATGGGCGGGAAGAGGTGGAGGTTTCCGGGGAAAAAAGGCAACTTATTCGAAGGTTTTCGTGGCGCAAAAAGAATGAGGCAAGATAATGGGGATTCATTCCCGTCCGTTATTCCGCGCCGGGAGACGGAATAATTTATTTTATTCCTCCTCGGGATTTCCTTCCATCTTTTCTCAAGTCGCTCTAAGATGGAGGAATGGTATCGAGCTTTTGAGTCGGCCGTTGTTTTGTATTCTCTCCGACGGACACTTCTGTCGTTTTCCTAGACGGGTGTCGAATCCGAGCTGTGGCTTGGGTTTCGGGCTTACGATGTCAAGGACGAGATTCTTCGGAGAGGTTTTCTCGGTGACGTGGATGACTCCCGATAGGCGCGTTAATTTGGTTTGGTTTTGCCATGGAAAAGCTGGAACAATTCTTCGGGTTGTTTCTTGAAGCCGAAGCTGGTGCGAATCTCATACGGATGCGGTATCTGAATTCCAGCCTGTAAAAATCCGAGGGAGGAGAAAGCCAAGGAAAGGAGGATAGTCAGAAAGCATCAAAGAAGTACAATGTGCCTCGTAAGTAAGGAATGGTAACATCTAATCCAATTCTCGGTCGGGTGCATTACCCAGATATGTATTTTGATCGATAGATTTGGATAGAATCAAAGGTAGCAGGCTTTACTATGTGGAATTCCATAGAAATAAATTGAAGTTATAAATTCACGTATATTATTTTCCACCGTATATTTCATACACGGCCGGTTTAGTAAGTTAACTTACATCTTTAGGTGGATTCAGGTGAGCTTCAGTTGAACGTAGAACGTTAACTTACGAAACCGGTCGTGTGTGAAATATACAGTGGAAAATAGTATGTGTATTTATTTCGATAGATTTTGATTGACCGCCTAATTTTGATTCTAGGTATTGCAGTATATCCTGTAAATGAAGTGAGGCAAGATTCGTGGTTACTGTAACTTAATGGAGAGTTTGTGATGTAAATTAATCTCTTATAATAATCTATTTGTAATCTATAAGCGTCTGAATGCATGTATGGCAGGATAGCAGTTGGTGACGAGTTATTTTAAAGCTGTACTTTTGAATTCAGGGGTAGAACAATTCTCAGATACATTGTACACGCTCTTCTGAGTGTATTTCATTCTCAAGTCCATTTCCATTGGAAATTATAGATTTATTTTACACATTTGCAGTGAGACTTATTAAATATGAATTGATTTCTCGCATTTCGGAAGAGTGATGCAGACAAGTCCTCGAACTCTGCTACCAGACACTCTGTTTCTGCCTTTTAATGAGATCTTGATCGCTCCTTTTCTCTTTGTAATTCATCAGCTGAAATTTTTCCCTTCCTATACCCTCCGTCTGTCTGAAATTCCTTCGATTTCTGATTTGATCATTCATATTGATTTTTTCCTAGACCTAAATGTTATCGATAACCATGAAATTTGCTGGGTATTTTTTAATTTTTATACTTCATACATAGATTTATCTGTAGGTTAAAAAAGCTACGACAGTGCAAAATACTAAGAGAGCTCAAATATTCATATCTTGATACGAGGAATTATGGATATAGTTTTCGGTTATAGACTGCGTAAGACTAGTATTACATTCGTAAATTAGAAATCTTACCACAAGTGACAATTCGTTTTGTGAATAATTCCTACGAAAACTCAGGGAGCGTTACTAATATGCTTCATAATGTTGAATTTGAAACTTTAAAAGACGGAAGACTAAAACAAAGGTTGAGTTCACTTAATAAATTCAGAGGAAGTACGTTATTACGAGAAGATGTTGCCGACTTGCGTCCACTCTTCTTTGAGTTTAGACTGCCCGTGCACCTCGAGGAAGATAAGGGAAGGAGATTCTATTACAATTTGCCTCAAGAGTTTTCCGCGAAAGTAATCGATTACGGAGGTAGAATCACGGTTGAATGCAACCACTGCCGCACACCAAGATATGAATCGTAGGGTACACGAAAATATGTATCAATTATACTTTCTACTATAGGTGTAATTTAAAATGACATTGCGAGATTATCGTTACAGCATGCATTTATTTCACAAGATGCGGCTCGAAAGATGCCAAATCGATCTTGTAGCGATTCAGTTTCCATGAATTTGTATTGTGTTTTTGCGAATAGTAGATTTATAAAGGCTATCCTTATCCATAGTGAGAAATATCCTTGGAACTCAATTATTGCTCATGGTACTCGTTTATTCGACAGTCTTCTTAAATCAATCTGGAAGATAGTAAAGTGTAGGTGCGAAAGAGCGCAAATATTGATTAAAAATTAATTCCAAAAGATAAGTTGTAAGGAGATGAAATCATTAATTTATTCAACTTATTTTACTTATAAGCATTTTTTGCGTTCTATGAAATACGTTATCTCTTATCTATAATAAACTTTATACTTCATAATATCTAAGATTTTTATTATGTATAAGTGTTTTGTATATTCTGACACATTATCTTGTAACTTAATTGTTTAAACCTCGATAATTTTACCAGTTTGTAGCGAAATCAAGGATACATTGTGGAGGTATTTTAAAAATGATTGCCTATTAATTTATTAAACATTACCGATACAATTATAATTCTAATGCGTAGGCAATGAACAGGGATATTTTAGATAAGATTTCAGGCTTTTCCGGTAGATAGATCTTGTCCGTTATTTATTTGACCAAATTTTACCACGGCACTTATCCTGAAGATGATTGCAGATACGGCAGCCGAAACGTCGGCCCCACTCCGTTGAGTAACCCGGTCGTGGTCCCGAGAACTACTACTTCAACTGTGATATTGTTTAATTTATAATGGATTTTTCATTCAATTATGCTCATAGCACCTTAATACACTTTTTTGAATCGATAGTTCCTTCTCCGGACGGTACTAAACCCGTCGCCCCCTCTGGCGAGAAAAACATCTCACTAAATATAATCCCGGTGATCGAAGCTAATGCAAATACCCCGTCCCCTCGTCTTCCTCCTCCATTGTCGCCGGAGTGTTCCGCATATCCACCAGCGCCTTCTAATTCTTCTGCTCCGCTGGCCGCACCTCCGCATCCCAACCTTCCCCTATATATCCTTTCCCCCAAGCACCATTAGCCTACCCCTTCCCGATACACCAACCCTTACCTCGACCCGCTCACCGCCTCTCGTTTCGTTGCCTCTCATTCTGTCGCCACCCCTCCGGATCAGCCTCCTTCACCGGAGCCCCTCCCATCTTTCCCTAATGAAGAAAGTCACAACGGCCTGTAGCATTCTTCCCTCGCATTTAACGACCTCATTACTGAAAACAGTTTTGTATTCCAATTTGGAGCGCGTGTTTTTTTCGACTCGGATGGATGGTGTGACTAGGGGGTGGGATTTGGGCGGTTTTTATTCTCTTGGGGGTTGGGTTGGGTCGGAGGTTGGATGGGGTGGGGTCCTCTCTCGGAGGTTGCTCGATGGAATTGAGGGTTTGAAAAGGTGGTTTGTTTTGGGGTGCGGTGAGTCAACACACTGTAGGTGTAATAATTGTGAAGTTGCAACGTTCTCTTTTGTTTTCTGGTTCTTCGGGTTTGGTGTTGGTCGAGTTACTTGCCCCACAAGATGTAAGAAGCACGTGTAAGATGTATCTTTGATTGTAAATTGTCATACTGCAGATTCATCTCTTACTGCGGATTCCTAGTCGGTAGGAGCGGAGAAAAAGTTCGCGAGCGATGTTACTGTTTGTGTTTGGGACCCTGCCGACAAGTGTCACATTCAGTAACTAGAAAAGGTGCAACGAAAAGCGATACGATTTGTAAAGAATTGCTGCGATAAAAAATAGTGCTACTCAGATGCTACAGGATGCGTGATGGGAATCATTAGAAGATAGATGACTAATTCTAAGCATATATTTACTAAAAAAGTTCAGAGATATTACGTTCGCAGAAAATCTTATTTCTTTCGAAAGGTATACTTACGTAAAATTTGCAAGCTTTATAGCATTGGCATGATGTCAGAAATCAGAATGAATTTTGTTTCTACTAATACTATACTAGTTTTCTAAACGGAGCTAGGAGCTTTATCGATAAATCAATTGCGCTGATATTTCATTAAGAAAATTATACATAGCAAATGCAACATGATACTGATACCTGCTTCAAAAAGATTTATTTAGCTTACGAATTTTCCATTTTTTCAAAAAGTATGTTTGAGACACTCAATTTTAAGCTTATCATGAATTGAGAGCAATGATGAGGCTATAGTTATAAATATAGTTTATTTGCAAAACATTTTAGGTCAATCCCTCATCTCATTCTCCTCATTCGTCAAGAAACGTGGCGTACGAAAAAGCACACCTATTTATTGTCATAATTATTCACAAACAAATTACACGATGTAGGTTGTTTTAATGCGACATTCTTATGCCATGGCTCCTTTTGCAGCCACTCCATTTGAGGTTGAGTAACGCAACCATCCTCGGAAGTTGCCCTCTCTCTTTACCTCCCGTAAACGTGACAAATCTGGGCTTGTAAATGGCCGTCCGAGAATATTTTGCATACGTATTCTACATCTCACATTCCCCAGGAATGGTGACCCTAGGAAATTTCCTCTTTCACGCTTTACGCTGATTTACACCCCGGAAATTTCAGGATTTACCTTAAATTAGAAAGATGGATAGGTGGACCCTTTATTGGGTAGGTTGGGCCCATGTGGGCCTCTCTTTCACCTAACCTCGTATGTCGTTAAATATGTATACATATAAATTAAATCAAAAAGACAGAGTAGAGATTGGGGAAAAATCTTTGTATCTGAAGGCTGACAAAGAAAAAACCCACGTAGCGGGAAAACACCCGCAGAGAAGGGGGGAGAAAAAAAATCCGCGGAAAGACAGTAATAAAAAGTAAATAAAAAAACAATGCAACATAGATTTATAACAATAAACGGTAAGATGTAATACATATACAATAGAATTATTTATATAAATAATTTTTAATAATGTAAAATGAGGTAGTGAGAGAGATTCTAAAAAAAATCTCATTGCACCATTTCAAATTTCGAGGCAAATGCGAGAATGCGAGGCAAAGTATATCATTTCGATGGCAATGAATATTTGAAATTTAATAAAACTTAAGAACTATTATTTATTGAACTTTGTTAGTCATCAATAAAAGCTATATTTTATTAAACATATTATTGAATAATAGAGGATAGATAACGACATGTACGGAGTAAATCGATGCTGTACGTATCCCAGAGGGAATATTTAATTTGAGATGTCGATGAATCTGATTCTACTCACTTCGAAGTATATTCCATTGGCTCACAAGTTATAAGTCCGTCTCCCTAAAATATCAAAGTGTATTTATATGTTTGCAGTGCAACTTATTCAATGTGAGTTGATTGCTCGCATTTCTAAATAGTGGTAGCTGTTCGTCTTAAAACAGCGTTGAATGCAGTAACTGGCGTTCTATCAAGAATGTTTCTATCCGTCTATCTTTTTCTGTATGTTAGATGGAAGATGAGATTTTTCATCACTATCTCGCTCGATTAAGGACTTATTATTGTTATCTTTTTCTATTGCCAAAACTGTGGAAAATATGTTAAATGTGAACATTTTTCCTACATTTTTTTGTCGTGTATTTCCCCTCGGTAAAACACAACTGATTCTATGCAGGATGAATATTGTTTGATATGATGAGATTACAAAATTTCCTGAATGTGCCAAGAAAATCTACCGGCAGTTTTCTGTGGCATAACATATACGCATGCAGTACCACGAGTTGTGATAATATTTAATCTACAAATTTAATCATACAGACATACTTTTGGATTAATTATTACGGTTTTGATTGTCTTTGCTGCTTTATGTCATCGTCGAGAGGTGATAATTACATCAAAACCTTTCAGAAGTATCATTCTAGATAACAGCTTTATAAAAGGACACGTTAAATATAATTAATATCAAAGCCGTTTCAGCGATGAGATTTTTATCGAAGTTATTTTTAGGATCTAATCAAGATCTCCGAAGCCAAACTTTCTTTTAAAGAGCACCCCGATGAATGAGGTTCTACGCAAAAACTTGACCTAGTTAAAGTTTTCTTTTCATCGCGTCTTGTAATTTCTGTAATATCGTATTTTCATTTCCTCGCGGACAGAACTGACACTTTAGTACTACCTTCATGTAACACGAGGAAAGGAACCCAAAGGATTTGATGATTCCCGGAAAAGCTTTGCGCAAGGACTTCGGGAGTATCGGTCTATTTTTGGAGATAAAAATGATTCCCTATGCTCATCTGCACTTAGTCCACGCTTTATACACCTGAAAGGCTTTATAGCTAAGTTGCCTTATTCATGCGTCTTTTTAATATGGAGTTCATGCTCTATTTATAAAATAATCTCGGGATATCCTGAAGAGAGCGTTTTCGATTCCGACAATTACCATGAAAAGCGATTCTCTGAATTTGTGTTGCACTTGCGAGATGTATCCCAAGTATTTTATCCGATACTAGGAAAAGGACTGATAGAAAAATATTTCGAAATTCATAGCTTCGGCGAACTTTTATTTTGCATTTTGTTGAATATTTTGGAGTTTCCAATTCATTATGAATTTTTCTACTGAGATTTTATTGTCTTACGTTGGTGCCGATTTGCTACGAAAATTCGAAGGCATTATTTTATATTCAGATTCGTATTTATTTAATAATGCATATATAATTTAGTTCTACGATCTTTCTCCTTCTTCACGCAACATGCGAGAACATCTTCGTAGAGGGCTTTCAGCGTACAATTTGACAGGGTCGTTTTATATCTGACAAAATAGTAGTAATATAATATCATAGTAAACCATAGTAAAGTAAATGCAGTGAACAAAACACACGAGTATACTTTGGAAGCATTAATTAATATTGTAAATGAATTGTATTGAAATTCAACATTTAAGTATGGATAATCATTAAAGTCGGTTAATTACATTGAGGAAGAAGTTTATTCGCATTTCACATATCGTGAACAAAAATTCTGAGAACAATCAGTCAAGTCATTATGATAGTTATCGATGTATCTTTCAATTCAACCATGCTGCAGTATCGTTTATCTTCCGATCTAACGCTGGACATAAGTTTAAGTTTGGTATGTGAGAAACCTCAGAATTTCGATAGCCGAAGATTGTTTTGGTATACCTGATGATGATCCTTTTGAAGATAAGCGGCCAGTTTCCATTGTACACATACATTGAGTACAAGAATCCTAGAGTAGATCTGGCCCGCGTAACTTCTTTGGTGTAATTGTGCTCTCTTCAATTGCTCGGGTACCTGTACAATTGACAATACTTTCAGCTCAGCGCGATGCATAACTTTCGGGGTCAAAGTGTTTTGGGCTGCATAAGATTCAGGGACAAAGAAAGTTGGGTTGCTGAACAGTCAGGTGCACCGTGTGTTGGGTTGCATAAGCTTCAGGGGCTAAAGACACCCTGTGTGCGTATCGTGGACAGAAGTATCGGGACCGGTGAAAAACAAAAATGATAGCGATTGCTGGAGGCATAGGAAGCTGTCGCGGGAGAACTGCCGACACTTTATGAATCGTCACCGAACGGATGGAAGCAGAGGGAAAGAGCGAAAAGAGGTATTGGCAACACCGTCAGGGCTGGAATGTCCCCCCAGCAGGAGGATAAGGGGTTAAGTCCCTCATAAGGGGGAGGGGATTGAAGACCCGTAAATAATGGTGTACAGAGGTTCCTCGCGCGGAAATGGAAAAAAAAGATCGCCTATGCGCTCCTCTAGGGTATCCAAACCCCGCCCCCTCCCTTCCCCCACCTCCATTTTTTCTCTCATTCTGTCTCTATCTCCACTTTGTTGCGAGAATTCGGCCGCAGCGGCGCCCCCCGACACCGGACGGAGGCCGGTGGAACTATGAGTGTTTGAGATCGTGGCGTGTCAGATATTTTTCGAAAGCTCTCCTTCCAGCGCGAAAAATAAAAGATGTCTGGAGAAATAAAGTGCGCTCGTCGGGCCGCGTTTTTTCGCTTCATCCCGGCATGCAAATGCGTTCATATTCCGAATATCGAGTTCGTGGGTCAACAGGTAATGAATGGATGTGGGATCGGTTTAGGCATTATCGTTTCCGTGTCTATCTTATTCGCGGACTTAACTTTAGCGTGAGTTAAGAGACGATCGTTCTGTACCGCTTCCCAGCAGATTAGCGGCTTATGCACACATTTTCATTTCCGCGTGTCTATAAATGAATTTCTTCCGTGTTCCGTTCCCTAACTGAATGTTCTTCTATTCAGGGAAGCCAAGTAATCAAATGATAACGATCATTTCATCTAAAATAATTATAAGGTATTTATGCTGTCCGTATAGTTTTCGGTTCAGTGGCCGGTTGTGCTCTCTACCTCTTAAACACTATCGATTTCGCTAATTCTTATCATCTGATTATTATTATATTGCTAAGAAACGTATTAGTTATTGTTTATTTAGTAAACATGCTACGAAACCTTCAAACGTTTAAGTGTTTAAGAATTTGATATTCTCTCATTCTCACACATAAACTCGAGTTTGCGCAAGCTAGGTATTAATTTATTCAGTCAATTTTTTAATAATGAGAAAAATCTTCAGAATTAATTAAAAGTGGTTCTCAGGTAACATGTTGCTTGTATGTTGTCGAAAGTAGTCGTCTATTGAATCTGAACAATTTTTAAGTGTACGTCAAAGGAGAAAGATAACTTACGTGTATCCTTATTCTTCCAATGAGTCACACTACCTATACTCAGTATCGTTTTGGAATCCACGGAAAAAGTATCTGTGTAAAGTAAGGAACGCCAAAGAAACCTGTTAGTCCCCATTCTCTTCCGAGTGATTATTTCTTCTTCTCGCGAAACCTATTCCCTTATTTCTCGCCTCTTTCTTTTCATCGGTCGCTGTTTCAGAAAAAAAGGACCCGCGAATGATGATAATTTTTTTTAGCCTATGGCCTGGGGGGTCGTGGAAGGAAGGTAGAGTTCAGACGGAAGCTTCCGACGGCTGAACATTGAAAACCCTTTTCAGAGTCGCCTCTGGAATGCTGGGATCTCTGACTTAGTCCTACTTATTCCTTCCTAAATCTGATACTGAACTATCGGGAGACGTTCGATGTCAATCAATTCTTGCGAGACTTTAATGTCGCACAGTGTCCCACCGTTTTTATTTTCTCGCCTTAAGCCTAGACTCTCTTTCCCGCCACTCGTTGCCCCCGTTATACTATTACAAGACTTTTGACTATAATAATACAATGCTTTCTTCATTCATTCTCTTAAAATTCTGCCATCATATCCTGTGCTTCCAGAGGTTAGGTGGGGTCTTGCTACCATTTTATATTTGCTTCTAAATATGCGTGTATACAAGTTGCAAGCTTCCTGTGGGCGTGTAGCAGAAGTGCTAAGATGAGGTTTCAGCATAACTATGTGATCAACATGGTAGTTCAAATTTATTCTCAGAAAACTGTTTTCTAGTTGCTATCAGTATTTTGATTAATTATCAAAACTTATCTGTATCAAAAGCTTCCACATTTTATTCATTTTTTTTCCTAAAAGTTAAAACGATGTTTTTAACAGATTCACTTTTTTATGTCACATTATACGCTCAGTCTCAGATCTCTTACGTAACACGTCTTTTGCAAACATACACTTCCTTTAACTATCAGTACATGCTCTGATACCCTGAATGTGTATGTCAGCACAATTTATACATTATTTTACCACCCATTCTCTTCCAAGAATTCCCAATCAATGCTGGAGAGCATTTTCATATCGTTTGCTTTTATATCACAACGATTTTTTGCAAAATGAGAATCTGTGATATCGGGTAACTGTTGCAATAATCGCAAATTAATTAAAATCACTGTCAAGGTATGCTTTGTTAATTGTATTAATCCAGAGAGCGATAGGTTTGGAAGCAATATTGCTCGCTGTTTCATCCCAACAATTTTAAGTTGAGTTTTTAATAATGCCGGGTAGCTTTTGAGTCAATCACTTATTAATTATAATAATTATTGAGTTATGCGTAGTTGATAGAGAGAATTGATCGAAAAGGATCGAACTTTGTGATTTCTATTTAAATTCCATTAAATTAAAATTTCTAGGTTATCGTGAGCCGTGGTTTGTGTCAACCCTAAAGCATAGGATGGAATATTTTCAGATTATCATATCATACTGGCATTTCATGTTCTTTAAATAGTTTTTGAATTGATATTTTGAAGCCACTTGATAAACACTGTGATTTTTTTATGATTTCCCTCAATGGAAACATTGTTTCTAATTGCTCTTTCACATTATATTTGATTAAATTAATTTTACTAGGCCATCGTAGACTGTGGTCAACCCGAAAACGTAGGGTATTAACGTTTCAACATAAGATATTGATTGCCACATCATATCAATATTTCAACCTATACCTTGTATTGGTTACTTATCTTGCAAATAAAGCATGCCTTTATCAGAAGTGGAATAGTAGTTAAGTGGTTAGAATTCATAGGAGACCTGTATTGGAATCCCAGTCATATGTTTATCATATTGATAATATCTATTTTTCTCTTCTCGTTTTTAATATTTAATCCTATCCTTTATATTGATAAGTTGTCTTTCTAATATAACATACCTTGATCAAAAGAGGAATGGTAGTTTAGCAGTTAGAGTGCCTTGGAGACCTGGATTAGAGTCCCTGTAATATTTATGCATCATGTTGATCATATCAATTTTTTACTTCTCGTGTAACTAGAGTTTCAAGTTATTCACATTGGTAAAATTAATTTGCAGGTCTCCATAAATCTTCCGTGATTTTCCCACGAACATTTTTCATCCAATTTTTCATAAATCTCTTGCAACGAACATTCCATTATGTGGTAACTGTAAGTTAACATCGTCCTAAGAATTTTTTTCTCGCCTGTGTTCGTTTGGGTCGCATCCTTCCGCAGAGGGCCTCGAGCGAGTCTTTCGAAACTCGGGAATGATTCGTGGCGCGGGGCATTGTGGGTCTCTCTTTTTTGCATTTTTAGAAGGCGGAGAGGGAGAAGCATTGAGATCGATTTGGGGCCGCATCTCTCTCAGGCAGATGCAGGTGTTAGGGGTTGGGGAGGCGAAGAAAGAATTGCACGTAAAAGGATTGCGATCCAGGAGGAATTTTTCTCCGAACCCTTGGGATTGGCTCGGAGAATCGTTTTATGCTAATGGCTTCGTAATGTAATTGTTAAGGCATCCGAGATGTCGGTAAGATGCGGCTGAATTTGAAAGGTAAACGTAAGGGTAATTTGCGGGTTTGGTCCATGTTACATACCCTGATTTCTTTGGCTTATTTAGCGAAATTATTTTGTTATAATTATTATTTTGTTTATATTTTCGCGTTTTGATTCTTTAACTTCCCCTATCGATTTATGTTTACTTATTGCATATTTTCAGTAAATTACATAAGTCCTCATTTTAGTTATGAGTAAATGTTTGAATTCATTGTTCTACCTACTATGCTATGTTCAGAATTATGTTTGTGATTTAGGGAAAGAGTTATTTCGAAATTCAAATTTTTATCAATTTAAATTCTTCCTTTTAATTGAATACTAATTCATCTTCTCGAATTTCTAGTCATTACAATTTGAAGGTAAATTTTGCTTTTAGTTGTCTATTCATTTAATAATTATTATTTAATTCATGCTAAAATATGGTTATTGTTTCATCGTCATTTATAATTTGTGTCATGCTCTATACAATAGAATGTCTATGTTTTCGCGGTTATCGTATGAAATAATAATTATAAAATCAAATGTCGTGGCATATCCTTTCAGCACAGCGATTTCAAAAATTCCTGATCGCCTGTAAGGCGATGCGTTATTTGTTCTTGATGAATTATGGTTTGATTTCATTGTTTTTTGGGAAAAAATAAGCACATTTGAATCAATATTGGGCAAATTAAGAGCTGTCGAGATCCTTCAGTAATAATCTAGGAATACAGGGCAGTTGGAAACCAGATTATTTTTCAAGATGCGTAATTGAAGCATATCTGTTGTTATCGATCGTTTTAATCTGTAATCCTTTAGAACGTGGCAAAAATATTTTACCGTTACTAATACCAATATAAATTCAATATATTTCGGTTATCATGTAGAAAAATACCATTCACAAAATAATATAAAATAAACATATAACATTATGTATAATGCTTGAGATAGTCTAAAGATTATATAATTTAATATTGTTCGGCCATCTATAGTTAAAATTTTCATTCATTAATTGCATAAAAAAGACATTACATAAACGAAATATCATAAAACAATTTCTTAAGGAAAAATTTCCTCAATGTATGGATAGAAAATTTTCCTCTGCGTTATTTAGCAAACTTACAATGAATTGTTTAATTATCTAATCCTTCAGAACGTAGCAAGAATATGTTAGGTTTTTTGCGCCGATATTGTGATACATATAGTTATTTTTCCTCTCGTTTTTTTTTAAATTTATAATCCCTATTGTCACAAGAATTTCGTTCGGGTTCGACTCCGAAGTTCAAGTCGCAGAGACAATCTCTTCATGACCCGTTTCTTTTGAGCCTTTATCCACGCGACGAAAGTTTCCGCCTCGCCTTAATTATTTCAAATGGGCGTCATTAAAAATGTATCCGTCAGGAATTCGTTGATTGCAAACCCAGAATGATCATCTCATTTTCGTTATGTATCCCCTCTCTTTTATTTTCTTTGGCTCACAACTCGACCAATTCAAATATTCAATGCTTCCAGAGTGCTCTATTTGGTTGTCTGCCTTGATCAATTATTCCTCGCTTTGGGGTCGGAGGCGTTTCCCCTATTCTTGCTACACGACCGATCCCTTCGGCATTCCCACTCCGCTCTCCGCCTTCGTCAAGCTTTCGGAGGTATTTGATAATGTTTGGGTGGATTACTTTCTATGAGGAAAAGACCCGCCGAAAAGTTAATGACAATAAAAGATGCCGATTCGTAAATGCCTTTGTCCTTTTAACTCACTTTAATTCATTTGGCGGAATTTATACATGAAGACCCAAAGAAATGCCGTTTTTGAGCTAAACTATTATAATTAGACTATTGTAGCTACTCTGTTATATTTATACTAGTGAATTCCTCCGTCAGAAATTACGGGATTAAAATTAAATATAGTTTCCAAAAATATAAATAAACCATATACTTCGTGGGGGAAGGCGGCCAGTCTCAATTATTATAACCGCCGAAGACATTTTTATGTGAGTTTAGAGGAAGGGGTATTATTATCTATTTTTGTGGGCGTACGGTAGTGCGTTGGGCTGAAAATAAAGCTAAATACATACAGTCATTTAAAAAATAAAATTTTCCTCTTGGTAGGAGTAATTTTCACGATATTCGCCGAAATACTAAACGAAAACGAAAATTCTTCACTTTTTGGAAAAAAGCCCAATTTTCGGAGAGATGTTTCTCGGAGGGTTCTGTTAGTACGGAGCTAATTTTTCACCTAGATTAATGGAAATGTTACCTTCTTTAAAACAGGAAGAACAACATTTTCTAAAGGGGACAAGGTGACCATCTGGTGATGATTATACATTACCTGAAGATGTTTCTATGAGAGGAAAGCGGCCCTACAAATTATTGAAATAGTCTGTGTTGGCTATAGAGCACTTTTCGTAGGTTCTCCTTTGTCTTCGTTGTACATTCTTATCTCTTCACGTCGATTGTGAGAAATTTTGAATGCACTTCAAAATATTAACATAATAAATATTAATACACGAGATAATCAGGATTATTCTGATTATCTCGTAAAAGTTAGCGATGCAATGAGATTATAGCCTACTACTGAACAAAGAACAAATGTATCTATTTCGAAGACCCTTAAAGTTATTTTTCGTTAAGTATTTTCTGTGAGTACTTTGGTATATTATATGACTTATTTTCGGTTTCTCTCTCTTAAAATTTGAATATTTACATCAATCAAATGCCTTGGTAAATGATTTGTAAATTTTAATGCCTTATGATGTCTCACTAATACCTAAATTTACGAGTCTGGAATTCGCGGATCTTCAGTTACTGATTTGTAGCAGCTGGCTAATATGTAATATAATATGTAAGAGAGGTTAAGTAAGTATCCCAGTAAGATATTAATTACAAAAATCTTTCAAAACCTCTCGATTTTCCGTTCATATTAATTCAAGTTATGCTAGAAAGTATTTGACTATGACGCTATGTCTTTCTCGGAATGAAGGTGCACACCTTCCAGATGTTGAAGAACCGATGTAGTTAAATACTCGTGCATCCAAAATTCCACACCTTCGTGCGAGAAAGCCGAAAAATAGTGCACCTCTTTACTTAAATGCAATTCCATGATTTTAGCGAACCGCATAGAAAATCGTAGAAGTTGGGTAACTGTTGCGGTCTTACGTGAGACCGCTGCGCGATTCGGATTACTTTAGAATCCCAATTATCCAGTAAACAATCGCGTGTTTCTGTGCTACGTTAAGGACAATGAGTTTGTCGTTGGAAGAGTTGCAAGGATTTGTTGGAGTTTCCTTTAGTTTGTTTTCTATCTTGATATTGCGCTTATTTTATGCATGATCTCAAGCTTTATGAGTCGCAATTACAGAATCTGTTCATTTTATCCTTCAGTGAAAAGCAAATGAATGTGAAAATCTACTGTCTGTTAATATTTTGAGTGAATGAGCCTATGTTCTCGTGCCTTCAAAGTTCTAGGTTTTATGAAGCGAAACTCCTTAAAAAAATGTTTCCACTAACACTTGTATTCGTTCATATACAACACAGGTTCGCCCCATTTTGGAATATGCGATCAATTATTTTTACTCCCAAGGAAAAACGGACATGAAAAAAGTCTGACAGGATTCCCGGCCCTGTCAGACTATTTTCAAGTCCGTTTTCCTTGGGAATTTTCCTGGGTGCACGCTCTTATGTGCAAAGTCACCTCAACCCTTTCCTTATTTGTATATCCTTAGGGGGGTTCCTCCTTATACCTCTTTGTGTTGCCGGTGCCTCGATGAGACTTTGGCCGTAGACGATGTCGCTCAGTCGGACGAAACTACACTTGCCCTTGCGCACAAAGTCCCCAAAACGGCTTGCTAAATGTTCTGGTCGGGTAGCCTAGATGGTTAATGCAGCCTCCCGGTTAGAGGAAGATCCCGGGTTCGTTTCCCGGCCCTGTCAGACGTTTTTCAAGTCCGTTATTCCTTGGGAATTTTCCTGGGTGCACGCCCTTACCAACCCAAAGTCACCTCAACCCTTTCCTTATTTTAATTATTTTTACGTAAAAAGTGAATTCTTGAGGCAACTCGCTCTATTATCTATTTCCTTAATCTTTCTATAAAACATCGGATACACATTCTGAGAGCGTGCTTTTTCTGAATTAAGTCAATTTAGAACCTAAGATACAATAACCATTAGGTAGACTTTTGCCATCCACCGTCTCCAAGTCTCGTCACATAGCTTTGCGGTGTCAGACGTATCATCCAAGAGTGTAAACTAACTAGTTTGTCTAAATAAATACACCAAGAGGAATTTTTGTCAATTTTATATTACATTTTCTGGGTAATTCTACTCTCTTGTACTATTATAAGAGAAAACATTGAAAATTATCTTCCCATGCATGGCGTCCTCTTCTTTCGGTTTAAATTGAATGGAACGTTTTGGTGTTCCATTGATTGTGGGTTGACGCGTAAGTGTACCCTGAAGAAAAGCAGTGAGTTAGATGTTCCATAGTAGAATATCTTAGTAGAATAATGGAGAACGGAATGCAACTGAGTATTCGAGCACAATCCGTACACTTTTCACCGAAATGTTAGCGGATGTAATTTCCAAAAAAGGACAGAACTCGCCCAAATCCGCCAACGGGGAAATAATATGGGTCACCCATTAATCTCGACCCCAACTATTAATTCTCGCACAATGAGGACCAAAATGCATTGGACCAGAGCAGCCGAATCTCGGCGGGATAAATCTGGGAGGAAGTCCTCTTCGTCAAGGAGACCGCCGAGATGGGATCATATTATTCCGGCGCCTGTTTTAAAGTGGGTCTCAGTCGTTATAATCAGAGTTAATTTAGGATTATGTAGCGCTGCCATATTTTCGATTTAACAGTCTCTTCTAAGAGGATACGTAGTGAGGATTTCTAGAAGTAATGATGAGGTGAAGCAAGAGGAAGAATAGGAGTCTTATTTAAACTGGTGGCTTCTTTCTTTCTCCCCCCTGCCACGCGCCACTGGCGGATTGCAGAATTTAAAAGTAAATGTAAATGGACTTTCCATCCACCCCTCATACCTTCGTGGCTACATAGAGGTCGCGCCATGTGTTGTCTTGGTAAGTGGAAACAGTGTTATTTTAAATAAAAGATAACTGCCGATTTCGATTTGTGACCCTCTTGAATTTTCGTAGCACAAGCTAGAACAAGGTTTGAAAATAACCATCTTGATTTTTACTTTTTCAAATGCGTTTACATCCGCGAGTATATTTGGCAAAAACGTAGCCATTTTCATCATTTCAGTCATTTTTTAAAAGATTTGTTTCTTTACTTTGGATTCCAAAAATTAATTAGAATGTTGATTTTTTTCCAAGCGAATGCAGAAAACCGCGTATGATACAACGATACTTAATGCCTCGGGTGTTGGAAAAAATTGCAGAAAAAGTAGCTATTTTTCCTGATATCCAAGTTTTTTTTTAAATATATTTGTGACTGTATTTTAAATTCTAGAGAGAGAACCCCATATTTTGATCGTTTTATTAGAAAATGCATAAAACCGAATAACTCCGCGTTGATACTTAATGCCTCAAAAGTTGAAAGTAATATTGGCCAAGAGAATAGCTATTTACCATGATTTTAAAAGTCTTCTGAAAGATATACATTTTATTGCTGTAAATTAAATAAACGCTATATTTTAATATTTTCCTCTCAAATTCAGAAAACTGCATATCTGTGCGGTGATATTTTACTTCCTCAAATTTGAAAACGAAACAGCCGTGAATCGTCCATTTTGGGCGAGCGCTACAGCAACGTTAATTGGGAGCTTCGGCAGGAGGCTATCAATTAAGAATCCGAGCACACGTCGACGGCGATACGCCCAGGAAATCAAACGCTGCCCACTTCTCCTTGTTATTAACCGAGGTTTCTTAAAAAAACCCTCTTTCCTCTCGAAAACCCCCCTTTGATTCGATTTCTGGGGAATACAATCCCAATTCTCAACCATCTCCTTACCCAGTTCTCGTAATAGTAATTGGGAAGGAGGGGGTCCATTAATCCATCTCCCGCTCTTTCTGCGATACAGCGCCTCCAAGCACCTATCACGATAAGCTCATCCTAAACAAAAGACTGTCTCGCGCGCGGCCTCTGCGACGACACAGCTGTGATGTCACCTCTCTCTCTCTCTCTTCCTCGTTTCTCTCTCTCTCTCCCTCTCTCTCTTGGTCCTCCTTCTCCCCACACCACTCGTATCGATTGGTTAGGGACCGCGCTTTGGGGAGTGACGGACTTTTCGCACAAAAGGTTACATTTCGAGTCGACCTTTTTCAGCAGGTCTCTCTCTCTCTTCACTCTGTTCTGCTTTCTCTCTATCCATTTCCTTTTCCAAATTATTTTTCTTCCTTCTCTCCGTACGGACTTAACCGATTCTTCCTTCTTTCTTTCGAGTCGCTCCGGTCTTTTTCTTACTATCTTGGAATGCGAGGCTGTTTTGCGGTAATTAGAAATAGAAATAGAAAAATGTTTATTGTTCTTGGACTTCTTCGTCCACTTGAGAACGTACAAAAAGAAATACAAATATAAGATAGCTCATAACATTATAAATTAAATAAACAGCGGATAAATTTTTACAATAAAAAATAATTGACTTTTTATATAGCATCATAGCGTAAATTGCATATTATTCCCTTTCCAATGCAAAAAGATAGTGAAAAAATTTATTTTTAAAAACAGCCAATGAATTGGAATCTTTAATATCATTAGGAATGCTATTCCATAGCTTTGCCCCAGCAATACAAAAAGATTTTTGGTATGTAGTGGTTCTGTGTTGTGGGATGGTTAAGTAGTCGTGAGCCATTCTGGTCGTTAAATTGGACTTTTTATCCCATAGTATTATAGTTATAGTAATTACATATTTGACTTAATGAGATGAGCGCAAAACATGACTATAAATAGATTCAATCGAAGAAGGTGGAACAAGTGGTGGAACTCCGTAATCGGGATCATATTTAATAAAAATTCATGAAATTGAATTTTTATTAAATATGATCCCGATGCCTATAAATGTAAACAGTCATGTGATTCCATGATAAGAAATCAATTCATTCAAACTTCTAAGCGATAAAATTAAAGATGCTCTAATTTCACCTGGTTTCATCTCCGAACCCACTACGTCTGTCCGAGTAAATAATTATGCATTTCGGACCAAATTCATTTGTAAATGCGAGACCTTGGATGACCATATTAGCAAGCTAACGGTCCTAGGTTCGAGTCTTGGCTGATCGGATTTTTCCTGTTAGGGAATCATTGTGAGCGTAAGTCATTGATTATTAAAGTGGGACCTTATTTAATTATTTATTTGAACCATCTTTTTTCTATTTGAGTATAAATTAATTTAAAACTATAATGAAAGGAAATAAGTTTTGAATTTTTAATGTTTGAGTACATTAAGTAACAATAAATTTAGTTATAAATATATGTTTAAGCATTTTTCGTGAATAAGAATAATGTTTACAGAATTTGTATGAGTAATTGACCGTTAAAATGCACTAATTTGCTTGGTTGCCACTAAAAATTAGACTACATTAGAGTCGACTTTATTTAGGGAAAAACTAATTGTCATTATAGGCTTTAGTCAATTGTATAGACATTATAGTCAATGGTCAGTATCTTTCAGACTATAACTTTCGTCATCCAAAATATGTCAGGAATTTCCGTACTTTAATACTACGCTTCACTATCAAAACAATATTGAATTATTTTTGAAACATGCTGTGGTCGTCGTAAATCCCTGGTACTATTTTCGAATGGATGGGAATACCCATAGTTGAAGAAACTATCTAAAATGATAGCTATGTATTAAAATTTGCAGTTTAGTGTAAAAATTGTACCCCTAGTAGGAACAAATTCCGACAACGGCAGCTTCATAGTCAGAATAGATGTTGTTTTCACCCTCCACACATCTGTTATATATTGTCAAGGAAATACAATGATCCAATTTTTCTCGCTTACGAATATTTTTTACTATACTTTGATTTCGCTCTCAACATTGAGGTCCGCTTCTTTCCAAGGCTTACCAATTCACTTGGATTTCTCCAACACCATCGAAAGAGCACCTCATAAAATGAAATCCAGCGAATTGGTAACCCAATCACTAAAGAAGAGGTCACCATTGATGCCGTGACCTTATTCACCAATCCCAGCGCGTTCTAGTTCGGAGACATGTCGTTGCTTCTTCCGATGCATGAAGAGGGATGGAAACAGCACTTTTGTGTGGATCGCCCAAGGAAGGCAATGGGAATCTTTCGGAAACTAGGAGAGAGCCGAGCGGATAAGACAAAGTTCATTTTACTCGCTCTTAGAAATGACAAGGAATCCACGTGTTCTATGCTAAGACATGCGCGGACTTAGTCTTAGGAAGAAATCTCGGTGAAGCAACCTCCAGGCATCCTATATGCGTTCTATCAACAGCTAAGAACGATTCTCCTCCAAGAGGTACAATCTTTATTATTAAAAGAATACCTTGAAGCACTCTTACTGGAGGTTGTACTTAGCAACTATTTTACCTTATTTTCTGTCTATGCCGCACTTTCCGTATACGCGTACTTTTACTGGAATTCTGGTTAAATTTGATTAGTACATTTAAAAAATATAATCTCTGTATTCTTATTATAACCTTCAACATCCTCAAATGAGGAAGTAGCCCTTATGAAGGTTACTTTATGTAATTACTATCAGGTTTAAGAGAATGACTAGTGTAATTATTTCAATAAATACCGAATGGTTACCGAATGCTAAAGTTAAAACTGTCTTCTAACATACTTTTCGTAAAGCTCTCCAGCATTGAGGTTTATTGGATTGATATAAGTTTATTCTATCAGATAATGGATGCCAGAGTTGAAATTTATATCTATAAATAGTATCAACAGTGAGTAATAAGGAATAACATATCAAAAGAAACTGAAAGTAAGATAAGAGAATTACTAGGTAACAGTAGTTTATTCCCTACATAGGCTAGCAGGGACCTGTGTTGCAGGGTTTCCTAAACTTCGATTTTAAATTCAATTAGCTATTAACTAATTCAATTAATTAATGCTCATTTCATCTCCTCTACCATAAAACATATTTTGTTCAAATTGGCGGATGCTTGGACTCTTTGCTTCTAAATTTAATTCCTTCCGCAAACGATACGCGATATCAAATAATTATGGAAGTATAGTTTAGTGCAATGTACCTAGAATAAACTATTCTGTACCTTAGTAATATTATGGTGGCTTTTCTCATTTTTTTGCAGCCCAAAACTGTCTTATTTCATCTTACTTTAGCTTAAACCTTCCTAAGTGCTGGTGTGAACTGCTTTGTAGTAAAAAAGGGGAGTACCGAAAAGGAGTTGGTGAGAATCAGCTGATACAAGTGATGAGAAGAGATTATTTAGGTCGCATTTTAACCCCGTCTCGACCGCTCTCCTCGCAGGGTAATTCCGAAAACACATTCTCACGTCCTCTCTGTAACCCTTGCTGGGCGGTCAGCCGACAAAACCATTGTCTCGGAGGGTACGAAGGCAGTGGAAATGGGAGAAGACAGGAAATCTAGCATCTGCGAGGGAATATAAAGCAATGGACATCACTACTAGTCTCAGTTTTAGCACATTATGAGTCTGTGTATTCGATTTGCAAATACATTTCCGGGTCTTAATCATATTCCTGTCATTTTCTTTATTCCGTGTTCGTGTTTGATCTTCGGCTATCCAGTTACTACTTACAATTAGATGTATAGAGCATGCTATGATTTTCCTAAATTTATGTAATACATTAGCAGACTCTATAGTTTGCATGCGGATGAAGTGAATTCCGAAAAAAATAGTTCCAGTAAAGCCTAGGCTTAGGCCTTCTAAGAATTAGTATTACCGTTATATTTGCAAAAAATTCTGGTTATAAACAAAAATCTAACTACTGTGACTTTTTCGTAAATACGCCAGTAGTCTATATGCTATGCTGTTTACATTCTCGGAATGCCTTCTCGTATCACTGTGCTGTGCGCAATCAAAGGACTTCACATAAAACTGCATTGTTGACGAAAGAACAGAATCGTATATGCCTTTTGATTATATGTGGTTGGAAACACGAAGATTGTTCTGCAACATAGAATTAATGATTGTTAGAAGTAATTTAACACAATTTTCACGTTCTTAAAGAAGAAGCGAGCGATCTTGAATCATTGTGTATAATATAGCAAAACTCTCTAATGAAGCTAATGAAACGCAACTCGGAGTGTGTATGTAACAAAGACATTGGCTCTAAGGAAATATTATATCTAATACCTTGTAAATTTCGAGATTTGCGATTGTAATAGAACACTAATTAACTAGATGGGCAAAATCAGAAATTAGGAGAAGTTACAAATAATTAAAATCGGTAGAAAAAAATAATTTCGATGGGAATTTTACAAAAAAAAATTATCAGGAATAAGTTACATGTTTAATAAGAATTTGCTTGAAAATAAATCCTACTGAAGAATAAGGGTCAGTATCAAAAGTTAATGCCGAAAATTATAATATATGTCAAAAATATAGCATAATATGATACCGAATATTGATGTGGAGGTGAACGACGTAGAAATGTGGATATTAAGGTTTACTTTTTTATTTATGAGCAATAACCTATATGAGTATGACTCAATTTTGCTTGTCTTTACTTATATAACCCATGTATTGATTTTTTCATTCTCGATTAAGGAGAAAGATTTCTTTTTTCCTCATATAATTATTCGTTAACACTTAGAATGCATTCCACATATTCCCGTGTATAAGCCGATTTTTCAGCACATTCTTTAATACTGAAGAAGCCTCCCTAGGCTTATACTCGTGTCTTCCGTAGCCGGAAATCGGCTTGTAAATTCCTAACTCGCTCAATTAACAATTCCTTTCACATTTAACCTACTGACGCTTCAACATGTAATTTCAGTGGTATATATTTTCATTTTGAAATTCACCAGTAATTAATGCATTTCCCACCCAAGGATGGTATTGTTCACAAAATACAGTTTTATACCTGTAGGTTTCGCAGTTTTTTCACACTCCCCTTCCTGTGAGTGTTTTCCTGCAGTGGAAATTTTTCCTGAGCCCTCAGCTTAGGTTTTTTAAAAATCCACATACTAGTTTTCTTCGTGTTATTTTGCAAACTATCTCTTTCTTTCTGTTTCGCATATGACGATGGGTTAGGTGTAAGAAGAGACTTTCTAGTCTCAATCTCGCCCAAATAAAGGCCATTTATTATTATTATTATTATTATTATTATTAAAGTCAATTATTTTCTCGAGTTTTTTTTTTGATAGAATCAGGTGCCCTTTCTTATATTCGGGTTAGCTTGTACTCGAGTATATGACGCAAGAGGTGGGATTAACTGTGAGGAAATGAAGAAGATGGCTCCTAATAGGGATTTTTGAGTGCACATGAACCTACCGAAAGGTATAACACTCATGTATGCATACGGTAATCTATATTTTTCTACTCTTAAACGCATTTCAGGTAGATAAGGCAACGGAAGTGAGGGAGATAATAGAACACCCTTTAGAGAAACGTAAAAAGATCGGAGTAAGAAATTTGGGAACGGTTAAACGATAAAGATTTGGGAGGTCGATAGAGCTGTGAAGATATGTTGAAAGATAGGACGAGTTTTATAGAAAAAGGGAAAGATATAGCCGGGGCGGGAAGTAAAATAAGCCAGGTGCGACGATAAAGCGTAGATGTAACGGCGACAATGGAAAATGGAATGGAAAAATATGGAAGATAGGAAAGAGGTCGGGAAAGAACAGGAGCGGAGGTGAAAAATGGTCGGCGATACGAAATGAGATTGGAATGTCGAAGGGAAGAAATGTGGTTCGGGCGATATAGAGAATGGGTTTTATCTGGAAAGAATAAGGGAGAAAAATGGAGGGTAGATATTTTGGTGGGTTGGCTCTATCTCGTGGTTAAATAATATCGCTATGATCTTTGTTCGCGGAAGCACTTATCGATTACAATAAATGTAAGGCGATGGATGAAGGGGTATAAATGTATAGAATCTAATCTCGAGGTGATTGATTAATTGCTGCAGAAAATGAGCTGTCAGTAATTAAGTAGATAGGGTATGTATAAAAAACAACTCCAAAACCATCAAAAAACTTTGATTTGACAACAGTTTTTTGATGGTTTTGGAGTTGTTTTTTATATATGACATAACCATCAGCAGCCGCTTTCCTTATTCAAGTAGATAGGGTGTTTAAAATTACTTACTGTATTTATACGACTAAGTAAAGTCTGTTGAAAGTAAATCTACTGACACTAACCATTTATTTAGGATTGTTATATATGTCCTATGGGCCTCATATTTATCATAATAATAATATTTTTCTTTCTTATTTTACTCTTCTTTCATTATAGTATTATTTTTATTGCATTCCTTCTACTACGACATCTTCTCTACGAAATTTCCTTATCTATTGTATGCATTATTCTGGTTTTAACCATCTCTTGATGATAATTAAATATGTCTCTGTGGGCTTCATATATTATATAATATTCATTTATTATTTCATATTATTTTTCTTAATTTTTTAAAAATTTTTACTACCGGGATATCTTTTCTACGTAATTTTTTAATTCACCCTCTTCTCTCCAACCAATCTTTTGATTTCTGATTTGCTTAAGGTACAATTTAATAATCAATCTTCCTATATTAAGTTGCTGAAATAAAAACCTCTCCTGTCCAATGTATAGCTCAATTTATTCATATTCTACAGATAACTATAGTGACTGAATGTATTCTCTGAGTTGATAATGTCTAATTTTTGAGATTTCCATACCTTCTACGGATGCAAGAAATCTATTCTTCGTTTATATGCATTTGAATTGGACCACGCATTAGAACTTTATATGATTGATATCTTCCTTTGTTGTCTACCGGACCTTGTTTTGTTCATCCATTCGGAAGTGTGTGCGTTAAGCGAAGTAGAATCGTAAGATGGAGGAAGGGAAGGAAGGTCGAGTGCAGGGCTTTGCGGTCGCCGCGTTCCCATTCCTTTATTTATCGCGGTTTTTCGGATGGATGGACAACTCCCGCCCTTCTTTGCCGGAGACGTGTTTTTGGGGTTGTCGAGTAACACTGGTTGCGGGAATATCCTCGCTGTTTTTTGCCTCTCCTCTCATATTGTTCGGTCAATATTTGAGTGCGGATTAACGTGTGGCTCGGCGATTTCTCTGGCTGACTGCGGGTTGTTAATACCGATAAAATTTATTTCCGTGTATGATTATTAGTTGCACTACTCTGTTTTGTAGTTTCGAGATAAGGTGACTAAATGATTGTACTAAATAAATTGTACTTATAAGATTTTTAAAGTGATGATATCAAATATTTATTATGT
The DNA here is from genome assembly GCA_947579665.1 of Sympetrum striolatum. Lineage (NCBI taxonomy): Eukaryota > Metazoa > Arthropoda > Insecta > Odonata > Libellulidae > Sympetrum > Sympetrum striolatum. The sequence goes on from OX388348.1 coordinate 70,076,518, forward strand.
ATCGCAAATTTCAGATTGCATTGGATAAATATTCGCATCCTATCTTTCTACGCTTGCTTTTAATTGAGGTAACGTTATCCATGTATGTTGATAAGTAACTTTTCAAGGTAAATTCTTGATTAGTAATTGGTCCAGTCATGATAATTGAAACCATTTCCGATTGTTTATGATTTCTTAACGTTGGAAAATGTAACATGGAATTCTCATTCATCAAATATTTTTATTTCTATCATAATGACGATTTTCCTTAGGGTATGGGGACGATTAGAGAAGATTAAGGAGTGTTCATATCGTTTTCAAGCACTTTTATTTAAGAGTCTTTACAATTTTATTGCTGATTTATGATTACTTCCAATTTAAACTTTCTTCTCCTAAATTATTTCTATAATTTCTTAAACTATAGCGGCGGAATGGCAACTTTTGACATTCATTCTTCTGTTTTTGAATAGATTTTTATATTAATATTATCATTCATTCTTTCTTTCATCACTCTTCTTCTGTCAAATTCTGTCTGTACCGTCGCCACCTGGTATTAATACCAACTTGCAGCGTTTTAATAAATAAGTAAATAAATAAGTATATAAATAAGTACATAAATAAGTATATAAATAAGTAAATAAATAAATAATATCATAAATATATAAAATCCTCAAATTGATGCCTTCAATTTTTTTTTCATTTTACATATTCGCCATTACATCTCTTTCTCATAATTGCTCTGCTATTTTGCCCTATCAGATTTTTGCTGCAAAGATTTTTTTTAGATCTTAAATTGAATTTGAGATCTTTCCTCTCCTGCTCTCTTTTCTTCTACTTAAGGTTTGCAGGTTCCAGCTTCAATCTGTGTGCAGCGGTCTTTACGCACGTAGTGGCAATTAAAGGATTTGTTCAGCAGCCTTCTCCAAAGTACCCTCTCACACCGTTAGAGAATTACGACGTTTATCCTCAAATTAACTCTTCCCAGCATTTATTTTCCTACGTACTAAATAGAATAATGTTACAGTAGCGAGGAAATTGGCCCTCTAAATTTCACAAACCAGGCTTACTTAAACTTAGTGTTTTCTATTCATTCATTTAGAGTGAGAGATACTCTTGGCATTGCGAGTTTTTCCTTGAGATCTAAACGGTAGGTTTTTATTTGTTACTGTAAATTTTGTTTTAAATACTTACGATGATGTAGGTAGATTCATTCTTTGTGTTATTTATTCTTTAGTGTAATATTGCTGTTATATTGAAAATTAAAATTTGAAATGCATCTTACTAATGTGATTTTGATACTGTTCCTGTAGGTAGCTTTGTAGTTTTCCTGAATTAGAAATAATGCTCATTTTGAGTGCTGGGTGACTGAAGGATATCTCTATATTTATTTTATTTATATTTATTTTTTTAATTTTATATTTTTACATTTATATATTGTTTCCTTCATGTCTCATGAGGCATGGTATTTTCTAGTGAGGGTATATGGCCCCTCACCATTTCTCCGCCATTTCTCTGCCTACGGGATCATAGATAATTATTCATAATCCTAAGTGATCCCTCACTTGAACGTTTCAGTGTCTTATTTTTCTCCCTTATCACCACAATTGCATTCTTATCAGATGGCTTGACTTTATATTTAGAGCGGTTATTTTTTAACTTAGCATGTGATCAGTTTGTCCTTAGCCGTAAGAAATGTTAAAGTATGAATGAATATGCTACAACCAGATTAAAATAGAAAAATTTAGTGATGATTTAAATTCAAGATTGACTACAAAAAAACAAGATGAAACAGAAATAACTAAAAACTGCTATAGACATTTTTCATGTTTAAGAATCATAAATGTTGTGTATATTGCGTCTTAAAGATTTGCATTGAAGTATAAAGGTTTCATATAATAGCGTTAGCTCCAGTTTTTCAAAATCTATTTAAAAAGCCAGCAAATACTGCAACAATCCAACGGTCTCAATTTGTGTTATTTTTTTCAAGTTCAGAAAACGAAAATGTTGTGACATTCGCGTGTTGAGGATATACATTAAAATTCAAAAGTATCTGTCTTATTTTTGGCTCAAGTTTTTTCGCTTCTGCTCCACATAATGGCAACTTAGAATCATCTATCTTCCTCGAGTTTTAAAGAAATTCACGCGATAAATGTCAGAGCGTAAATTTTTCCGAGTTTACTCCCTGGAGAAAATTGTAATGACTCCATAGTAATTAGATTTATGTTTAATCTTAACAGTTTGTTTCCGATAAAATATCCTCGTATTTTAAAAGTTTGGCCGTCTGGTGGAAGTTCTCGCCGCATCTCGTATCTTCTCGTTGCTTTCGGTATCCGTCTACCCCGCAGTCTCCACCAACATGTTGCGGCATTTGCTTCCAAATCTCGCCTTATTATCCTTCAATTCCATCTCTCTCTCCCCTCCTGGTTTACCCATTGGCGAAGTCCGTGAGACAATGCTGAAATTTACATAACGATGATGATAATGTTCTTGGTGCTGAGAAATTAATCAAAGGACTATTCTACTTTGAGTGAACTCTGAAACCAAAACATTTTTCTCTTTGTTTATACTATCCACCCTTTAGGTTAATGCAAAGATCAGGTGGTAGGATATTTCATTAACATACGTTAGTTGCTCCATAGTATTCGCTGAAGTTAATTTCAAACATACATGCAATTCGTACTGGTACTCCAAATATTTCTTGACACGCAGGAAGAGTATAATTAAATAGAAATCATATTTGATTAATAAACAAAATATATATCTAAACATTTAAGGTTATAACTTCATCTTATTCTGTAGTAAATGTAAATGATAGCATCTTTTATAAAACAAACATTAAAAAATAGTTACGGATATGCTTATGGTGATCTCGTGAAAGCAAGCAATTGCTGTGATAGTTACTTTATTTATTATTTTTTATTTATTTAAGCTTATAAATATAGTGTAGTTAATTTTCAGCATATTTAAAGCGCAGAGAAAACCATCTTGGAAATATCGATATTTACTTTATATTAATTGACGTACAAGTAAAGTAAGTTTGTTTTACCTGCAGTATCTGCGTATCCTGATACCTGCCTGATTACCTGCATTTCAACGATATTTGCTTTACTAATTTTCCATCTCAATTTCAAAATATATCGCACCCTGTAATTTGTATAAGTTTACAGTTATCAGATTAGAGGTTAAATTAGAGGTTTAAAATTTTCAATACTCGTCTTTGGCGGAGTCTCATTCACCGGTATTCCGAGAAATCAAAGGACACCTACTCACTCCTGACGAAGAAAGCATCGCATTCGAAATACGTATTGGGTGCTCTGAAAAAGTGCGGTGTCCTTTCTTGTTTTCTCGGAATACCGGTGAATGAGACTCCGCCAAAGACGAGTATTGAAAATTTTAAACCTCTAATTCCTTAACAGCCGTGTTCCAAATTTTCTTTCTTTGCCGTAAATTTCGGCGATTAACATAATTTTACGGTCTTTTAAAATTTTCATCAGATCACCTCCCCTCCAAAGATGCCGATGTAACGAGCTAAATGCACCTTCCATTTTGCTAACATTTTACCGGTGCAAGGATTCTGTTCGTTCACGCGACATACACGCACAGGTGCGAGAAGGTACAGACTCATGTCTCTTTATGTCTCTTCACTTCCCCATGAACTCACATGAACTCCGGTCGTGACCTGTATAAGGCAGATATAACATGGGTGCCATGCACGCCAAAGGCCGTGCTACAACCGAAACTCCTACGGAGTTTGTATTTGCAAATGAATGTCTCCTATATCGAATGGCTAAGTAACATCCCATCTATATGACCTACCTCTTTTGATGGTAGTTAACCCACCTCTTCCATAACCGTGGAACGGATTTAGAAGACGATCGTGTACGGTTTTCAGCAAGGAGATTGTGGACTCTAATGATATTCGGACAAGAAGTTCGTATGAATTTTATTTTTATCACTTGCATGTACAAATTGAAGAACTCCTTTATCGATGTTTATGTTTCTGTTACAAAGAAAGTTGCTGAATTTGATATTTCTCGATTTTTTGTTAATGATAGCGCGCTGAAGTTTTGTTTTGTCAAGGTTGCCAAATTTTAAATTACGGAAACAAAGGACTGATGTGATTAAACGCTCATTTCTTATAAGGGGGGTAGATGACTGGAACAAGTTAATTAAAGATGTCATCAAGCCCTAACCGAAAACAAATCAATGGTTTAGAGAAAGATACAAAACGTTCCCATTAAAATGCGAATATATACAATTAATAATATATTTAATTATTATATTCATATTATAATATATATAAATGTATTGCAGATGATTTAAAGTGTTGATGAAGGATAATAATGTGGTAATTCAATAAATAATTTGATTGACAATGGACCATCCCTTATTATTTAATAGTAAAGTAATAGTATATGTAATATGTAATAGTAAATGACTTTGTATGACAGAGGGGACTATAAATATTATAAATTTGTGTAAATTATAAATATATTGCCTATATTTGTCCGGTGTGCATTATCTAAGGCATGTATGTGGAAATATTTTGTAATTTTTTAGAATTGTTGTTAAGAGATTGAAGCCGCCACCTGACAACTGTCTTACTACAGCAAGATTTGTTATTAAAAAATATTCATATGATTTGGTTTGTGATGTTTAGTTGTTTCACGGAAATTACAAATACTAGTAATAGAAGTTTCGAATAAAGAGAGGGATTATATTCACAACGTACTCATTAAGACGAGTGGCTTGTATTTTCATGAACAACATTCATTTCAACAATCGGTTTAATAACATCTCCTTTTTTAGTGCACAAAATTCATTTGTCGCCATTCATTAATCCAACCGTTTATTTAATCCGGCCCATGGTTGTAGACAACGGAGGCCGGATAATCGCGAGCTTTAGACACTTTCGCAGAAGGTTCAACGGCATCAAAGCTCATTTCATCATCTCGAAAATCGCTCGGAAATCAGATTTAAAAATTACCACTCGGATTTATTCCCGGGCTCAAACGCCGCTCCCGACTCAATTGTTTATCCCGTCCAAACACTTTTCGGAAAACTCGGCGCGGGAAAAAAAACACACAAATCGTCCGCACGAGTCGTCGGAGAAATCCGAGTTAAAATTCATCGTTAGCGTTATTGCCCTACCTTCCCCCAACTTCGTCTACATTCCGCCAGGGGCAGCACTGGCGCCACCCCACCCTAACCTTCCTCTCCCTTTAGGTTAACTGGTTAAACTAAAACCGCTCCCCTTCCCAGTGCACATTTCTCCGATGCGATGAGTTTGGCGGTGCGGTCTCGGAGAGGGGCGGATGCAGAAAAGGGAGGAGGATTTGGTACCAGTGGTGCAGAGGTCTGTGGGCGTGCGGCGAGGGGCTGTAGGGATAGTTTTTGTGGTGCGACCGTGTGGTGGCGGAGGGATGGGGCGAGGAGGGGTTGGCGTTTGCGGGGATGGCAGAGGGCGTGAATGTTGGGTAGAGTCGCGGTTTTGAGGGTGGTGAGAGGAAGGGCAGCGAAAGGGGCTCCATCCAGTGCGAGGTCGTTGCAGAGGAGGTGCACGCGGTTTTGGGCGTCCGTGAGGAGAACATGGGATGGCGAGCGAAGGAGAACTGCTGCGAGGAGACATTTTAACATGTTTCTTCGAAAGCCCGCGGGGGTACATCTTGCGCGGGACTAGTCGTGAAAAAATATGAGCGATTTTTCCGCGTCTTGTCAGCGATGGAAGAGGATGTATTTCGAGGAAAAATTTATTTGCCAATTTGGTTCGCGGTTTTTTCGAACATTTCGCGTGGAAGTTTCGAGCTGGACGAAGACAGATGACTCTATTATTTCATTGAGTTATATGCAAACTTTAGTTCTGTATTATAATCATGAGTGCTGTATGACAACTTTGTATATCTGTTTTAAATATAGATAAAATAGCGTTGCTAAACTTGAAGTTGTGTCTATCTTCAATCAATTGCGGAAGGTTTTACTGTGTGGAAATCCATGACAGTAAATTTTAGGAATAAAGCGTATGTAAAGATTAAAAACATGATCAATAATGTTATTCATTAATTCAAAATATGTATTCATTTTTGGTTATTTCGAACATTTCGCGTTAAAGTTTCGAGTAGGACGGAGACAAATTAAAGTATTATTTCTTTATATTATATGTTAACAGTGTTTATTATAATCATGAGTTCTATTACCTATTTTTAAATTAAATGAAATAATTTTGCTATATCTGTAGCTGAATGTAACTGTACTACATTTAGCCCGGTGGCGGGTTTAAACGGCAAGAAATTCACCTATTCTAACCAATTTCGTTATGTTGGCGTGTTTCACAAAACATATTTTATAATTTTATTCTCGGTTATTTTGAACGTTTCGAGTAAGCCGGAGACGGGTGGCAGTTACTCTACCTTAAATGAGAACATTAGTGCTGCTTGGTGCCATTTATATGATAGAAATAAATTTTCTTGTATTTACCTGACGATGCAGCGTTGCTGCGGAATCCAGGTTGTCATAATATTATTTGGTGGTCTAGTGAAGTGTCATTATGGAGTCGTGTGTTTTTCGCCACCACAAAGTTAAGCCTGAATTTAGTTATGTTATCTTTATTAACTGTTTTGACAGAATATTTTAGAATTTTCACCCCATAAAATTTTTTAAAGTTAATGGTACATAATGCTTCCATTTACTATGCAGCTTTATTAATTTACTTTTCATGTTGGGCAAAATAACTGGATTATTAAGTTTTTTTTTGAATAAATTCTTGTGCTGCTAATAATATCTATTGAGCAGAAAGAACCTTCAGTCCTACATACTAATTCTACTGCCAGTTTTTTTCTTAAGATATATTGCAATTTTGCCTTCTAAAAAAATTGCTAGTTGAAAAAGAAATTTTGACTGATTGTTTTTTTTCCAGCACATATGGGACTTTACAGTTCAGTTGATTTTTTTCATATTCTTATAAGTTAGTAATATTATATATAATGCATTATTATATAAATTATTTGTTATTATTGAATATATCCTTCAATTACTAATTATATATACAAATTGCGAGGATTATATGTGTATATATAATTCTTATGGAATAAATTGAAGAATAATAGTCTTTCATGCTACAAAGGTTGTTTGCACTTATGATTTTTGGAATATCTTGTAATAATGCAGAATCGAGACGATGATTATAGTGCAATGATGACCTACTTTAAGTATTTAGCTTTCTGATTTGCGATATCATGTTTTCTAATAGTATAAAGGTGTGCCCAATTCCTTTGCGTTTCTATTTATCGATACCAGCATTTAAATGTATGATTTCATTTCCTTTGTGTGCTTGAACAAATTTCTAAATCCTCTTTCCATTTCCTTTGCAGACGGAGATAGCGAAGCGTCTGAACACAATCATCGCCCAAGTTCTGCCGTTTCTCGCTCAGGAGGTGAGTGTCCTTTGATCTCCAAAGAGAGCGCTGTGTCTCCCTCCCTCGAAGCTCGTGCCTGCGTTTGACCTCGCTATTTCACAAATCGAGGACCCGAGGTGCCTCTGCTCAATAAATGGAGAATCTTTTTTTTAGTATTACCTCCATTCGCTCTCGTGATAATGTTTTGTTACGGAAGGAAAATTTTCCATTGTTTCAGAAGGACAGAGATCTTCGGTGCATCTTCGGTATCAGATGTCGGTGTTTAAAGTTCATCAGAGGAGATTGCTATTCATTCCAGCTTAATTATATCGAATTTAAGTTAAGGCTGCTGAAATTTGTTCTAAGTTTTGAAAAAAAATGGCTAGCCAATCGATTCGTAATTTTTGAGACGGATATCGTTCTTCAATTTAGCAAGTATTTTGCGGAGGTTTGAATTGTTCAATCGCACCGAAATTTGCGATAATATTAATATATAATTTAATGATAGCCAATGAAATTGTTAAATTAATTTATCTAAATCGATTGCCTTTGTTGTTTCTGAGACTTATTTCGTTTTTCAAATTCTGAAACGTTCCTCCGATGTTTAAATAGTTCAAACGAACCAAAATTTATGAATTAATCAACAAAAATATATCATATTATTGGAATGTCTCCCCCCTTACCTTAGCTCTCGGTTCATGGTTGGAGCTTGTATTTATTGATTAACCATATCGATTCAGAAAAACGCACGTATTTCGTTTATTCAGCTTACTGATAGAAAACATTGCAACATTAATGATACAAAATTACTGAGGCCATGCTGTGACCAAACAACCGAATTTAAACTTGGATAATCCGTTTATCGAAAGAACCTAGAATCTGCTGAAATGCTCTTTAGCAATGAAGACGATTCCTGCCATACAGAAGAAATCTCTTTAGACTTTAATTAATCTTTTTTAATTTGTATTTTCCTTTCTCATCGTTGGTCAAAAAATAATAAAATTGCTATCTGGTCCCATCGGAGATATAATTATTAGTTTGAATATTACGATACAATGTTTTTCAAGGTATTTTTCAAAGTCTTTAGAGTGCATTTGTTTCGAAAATTTAAGGTACTACTCTGGGGACTACTGGATACGTTTTTCTGTTTGTTGTCTTCAGAGTCCGCCATGTGTTGGAATGAAATTGCCAAAATGGTAGCTCTGAGAATTTAATAGAAACTTTGCCAATCATACCTATGCGTGTATGCATTTTACATGTTTCCGTTTTGCTCTTACTGAAAAAATAAGTTTATGCGTTTTCGGTTGTTTAAGGTTCTAATGTAATTTCAATAACGTTACATTTTTCTAGGATTTTTACAATGCTGCTGTTGATATTCGGTTCTAATTATCTCTGGCCAAGATGCTTTGGAGTAAGTTGAAGCTTATGCATACACAAAATTATATTCGTTTGCAAAATGAAAACTGTTTCCGTTGCGTTTGATTTTATTTTAAAGCTTAACAATTTCGAGTCGATGCAACTCTAACACTAACATCTATAAAAATGATTACGTACGCGTTTAAATTATTGTAGAATAGGAAAATCGCAGGGAATATATTTTAAGAAGGTAATGAGAACGATTCCAATTAAAGTTCTGGAATTAAGTTTAGCCTAACACCTGTCAAAGGCAGAATATGCACAAAATTCCATATTTTGACATAAGCGATGGCGTAGCAAGAGGAACAAAGGCCCGGTGGCATATTGCAGCGAAATATATCGGACGGACATCCTGTTGAATATTTACAAATTAAAATGCGTATATTTGGGATGAAATCGGATGAATGAATTTCATCAGCGCAAATTGCAAGCGGTGCGATTTTATTTGAGAACGACTCGAGCAGTTTATAAATCACTTTAGGCGATAATCATTCAATCAGATTTTATCATGAACGTTGCTCCTCTGTATTTCCGTATGAAGTACTTGGTTTTTAGGAAGCTGCCTGAAAAATTGCGTCATCATTTAGTTATTGATGTAAAAACGGAGTCGGGAAAATCTGTCGAAATCATTAAATTCTTGCCAAAATTATTTAAATGTATTCTGCTTTAGTTTCAGCTCTCTGCGTATTGCCAAAAATTCTTATTTTAAATCTCAAAGTTGATTTAAGCATTTCGGAGTAAGTAAAAGCACCATTTTCTAGTTTCAGAAATTTGAACTGATTAGCTGATTTAAAACAACTTAAGTGTTTTGTAATTCGTAGCTTAAAGTTTTCATTTTTCTTCTATATTTTGCGTATGACTTATTCTATTTTTAAGGAACCCCCACAGAATTTTGCGTTATTATTTTGGGCAAGTTATTGTTTGACCAATGATGTTAAGCAAACATGTCGAAAATCAATTTATTCTTGCCAAAATTATTCAAATTTCCTGTCTTAGTGTGTTCTCTAGATCTAGCTTAAAATATTATTTATTAATGAATTGTAGTACTGCAAAGTGAATAGCATTATTCCATTAACGAAATTCATGAATTTTATTCTCTCAATCTGGAATTGAAACAGCTTTAAACAGTGTGTAAATCGTTCTCTTCGTCCAGCTAACCCTAATTGTTAGGTCAAGAGTGCATCTGTAAACTCTATATCGTAATCCTTTAAAAGTCTTGTGTAATTGATCATTATAATGGATATGATACCCTGTCATCATTACTTTTTTCGTTTATTTCCTTTGATGGCACCAGGAAAAGGGCCACATATCATGTTGAAGCTTTGATTTGAAACTAGACAGAGGTAAATTCCTGGAAAAGTCCTCATTCAAGTTTAAACTTTCATGCTGTGATTCGAAATCGGTTCTTTATTGCCCTTTAGTGACATAAAACGCTGTCAATCAACCTTGTGCCCTCCAATAGAGATCATATGAATACACACTTCATGTTTTTCCTCCTCTGCCTACTTGTTTAGACCAATTAACCGAAATTGACAGAGATAAATGTAATTTGGTCGTAGATTGAGTGAAATTCCACATTCTGCATTCATTAATGTCATTAACCGTGATATTAAATGCATTATAGATCCACTGTGATACTGCCAAACGTTTGTTTGCAAGCAAGTTGATTTTTGCTGTTTTTTACCTAAGCGACCTCGCAGTTTAGCTGTATACGAGAGAAAATTATTTTAGTTCAAATAAATAACTGATAATTTTACCTATTTTTGGTTGAATTGATTTTGAAAGTTTTCTTTTGGTTTTAATAATTTTTCTTTACTTCAGCTAATTTCGTGTATAATTATTTTGATTTTCCCAAATTTTATGGAAATGGGAGTAATTTTAGTTAGGCCTTGTATAGAACACGTGCCTGGATTATGGAATTCTGCTTATGTAACATACTCCCAAAAACTAAACCCTACTCCCTATAGCTCCGAAAGTGAACGTATAATATGAGGGATTGACGGAAGTAATTAATTAAAACAATATTTGAAGCCTTCCCTCTTCGAAAGACTTTCGATACTATTAAGCAAACTAAATAGATTTAATACTCCCAGTCACTCGCCTATCTCGGGCATGATTGTTGATTAGTATGTAGTTAATAGTTCTACAGCGTTTCTTATGATAAGTAGAAAGAAAAGTGACATCAAATAATCAGTCTTGGCTAACATTTCATATCCACACGACGAGTAATACGTTCCTGATGTTCAAGTGATAACGGCAATTGTTAATACCTACCACAAGTAAGATCACGTGGGTTAAAGAATTTATTCCATTTAACTGTACCAATTTAATCCACTCTTCTTTCTACGATGAAATACTAAAGAAGTATTCACTTTTCGCAGTCAAGTGTGAGATAATGGAAAGGAGTTTGAACGGAATTCCTATCTTCGGAAAAACTAGTCTGTAGTGATGATTGTTCTATCGTTATAATCTACCATTCTAAGCAAATTGTTATGAATCCTAAAAAGAATGGAATTACAAAATTACCACAACATTTTTATGTTTAAAAATGTTTATGGTCGAAATACAATCTTCCTGATAAAATACATGACAATTGTTATTTTAATAAATTATTCCAAAGATTACATGATTCCAAAGAAGAAAATATCTTAATAATCCGTTATGGTTCTCATGTTCTACTCTTATATAATCATAAACATTTCTGTTATATTTTTTTTCGCGGGAGAATGTCGTTTAAACTTGTAGGGCATTGATTTTCCCTATGTTATGGATCATTTTATTGAGTAAATGTGTTTAATCATTACTTTCATTTTGGATTTAACGCAGAAAAAGGTAAATTTGAATGATGATCGGTTTAAGAACAGCGGCGTAAAGCTATTTACATAGATAAAAACTTACTATACACATTATAAGTCAGTTATTATTATTTCTCTAACATAAAAAGGCGTTTAATTTTAGGTTGTCTAATAAAGTAGAACGTTCTGAGGCAGCCACAACTTGGTGGAAAGAGGAAACACATTTGGTCTGCACGTTAAATTTTTACACATTAATTTTGAATGCTTGAAAAATTAAAGGAGGAAGTTAATCAAGTTTTTTTATTAAATTCTTTAAAATTTAAGGTTTATTGTTTGTGTTTCCATGAAATAAACTATTCCAGTGGAAATATATGTTTAAATTAAGTAATCATGAAAAATCTAAAGTAATGCCTTTATTCATTGGAATTTCATGTTTGCGAAGTCTATTCTGAAGTTATTTTTGCTCATAGTTTTTTGCGATTGTTCGCTATATTGCAGTCATGCGTTATCGTGGTTAAATTAGTCGTGATGAATTGCTTAAAGATTTCATAACTGTAAGTTCATGCATGCCATCGCGTGTGTTTTAAGTTTAAGAAATATTTCATTCTCAGTGTTAATGCAAAAATCGTGTGCCAGAGGTTTATACTTAGTGAATTAGTGATTAAGGTTGCGCCAAAACGAATCTTTATCATTTCTTTATTTTCCGCGACTTAATTTCTGATGAGTGCCTTTTCTCTTTCCCTCCCTTTCCTTTCCCATTCCCTTCCCTTTCCATCTTCAGCACCAGCAGCAGGTGGCAACGACTGTCGAGAGAGCTAAGCAAGTGACCATGACGGAGCTCAACGCCATTATTGGGGTAAGTATAAATGGGTCTCTCTCCACACGATTATCGCTATTGATTTATTTCCGCATTTTGTCCCACACGCCCTGACTTACGAGGGAAATTGCTCCACTATTACCTACTTACATTCTTCATCGATAAAGGATTTAGCGTGTAATGGTGGTTTTCTGCTCATTATGGTGTGAAACACGTATTAAAGTAGTGCTTTTCTCGTGAGGGATAGTTCACTTTTGGTTAAACGCCATTTTTTGCTTTTCTAGAGCGTGAAGTTTCTAAGTTTCCTGCGAATTCAGTACGGTTTCATCTTACATTGTTAATTATAACGGTTTGCCATCAAAAGTAAACATTTTTTATTGTTAGAAGAATACCCCGAATATTGCCATTTAATTTTTCCCAATTTATTTCTTTAATGTTTCCTTCGTTTTCAATTAAATTTAGACAGGACTTCTTAGTCTCATATTTCATGTGCAAAAGCGCAGGAGACTTCGGATAGAGCTTTCAGATGTGTTGTCTTTAGAATGAGGCATTATCAAAGTTCACATTAAGTTTATACATTGCCTTCTATCGTTCATAGCTTAATTCCAGAAATTATGTTGACCTCTGTGATCCCTAAAATGGTGCGCATCACACTGTTCTAGTATATGTGAACCTTCAAGAAAAAAACGTTATGGGTATATTTTTATGAAGCATTTATCGAATTCAATATTTCGATCGTATACTTCATATACTTATATAGTCGTAAATATCTTAAGTTTCTCTAGTTATGCCATAAAGTCTGATTTTAGGAAATTTTTGTTGAGATTCATTCAGTGAAGGCTCAATTACCTCAACGTATTTAATATTTATGATTAGGGAAACACGTACGTAAATATTCTTGATTTTAATACGGTTTAAAATCCTTTTATTTTTCTCGAAAATCTCCATCGGGAAATATATTTTGAGAGCTTACCGTTTTCGATTAACGTAACACTGCTCTTCGATCAACTTTATTTCTGTAAAATAGCGAAAAGTTATGATGGTAGAGCATTCACTGAAATTGATTTCAGTTCGGTGCTAGTTGTTTTGGTTTCCTATGTGGAAATGTTGTTATGCCCTTTTTCTTATTTTAATTGCGAACTGAATACTTTTTATCTATCGATTATATCGTTTTTAATGTCAACCATTAAAATATATTTTTATTCAGTCAGATTTTGACGGCTTTTAATGACATTGGTAGCTTTTCAAAGAATCTGTTTTTCAAAATTTTCTCATTTCTTGTTAAAAAATTAAGCACTCCAAAACTAGAGCGCGTACTTCCATTTTCATCGTCGCTTGAATTAATATCAAGTTATCATGTCATTAGACCTTTCTCGTGCACTTCATTCCTTTCTTCATTCATCTTCGCGTTGTTTTTAAATTTCTTTCTCGTATTAATTGTTCGAGTGATTCACATGGTAAGAAATTATACTTTTTTGCCCTCCAATAAATTGAGAATGGATGTTTAATAAAATGTAACGGATTTTGAGAATAAGACTAGACTAAACGCTATGTGAGTATGAATACATTAAAAAATGGCAATGTAATACCAAACAAGTCTTTTAATTGAAGCTTTGCATTGCTAGACATTGAAAATTAACTCTCATGGTTTAAGTAGGTACTTACTTACGAAAGTTTTTATTTGTTTGCCCTAGATAGCCGTTTTTATTATCATTTAAATACGTTGTCAAACTAATTTAACTTTTCTGTAGTGGTTGGTTTTGAGAATAATTAGCCCGAATAACTCCTATTCAAAACCTTCGTAGTTAGATCAGAAAGATTGTAACTTGTGCAACCCGAAGTAACTTCATCTTCCGGTTTCAAATCGTAAAAGACAATTTCTATGTGCGGATTATGCGTCTATCAAGTTCACTCCGTATGTTACTGAGGTATTTGCTTTCCTTTACGAGCTTCAATCGTGAGAATTCGAGATAAGTATACTTTTCAACCTTGGTAACTAGAAAACGCCTGGATCTTATGCAACCGCGCGAACACCTTCGAACTTCTGTTAGAGATGGATCTTAATTTAAACAAAATTGAAGTCTGGTACATATGTGGAATAATGTGCGATTTCTGTTTTCAACTGTCATTTGTTTCAAAGCATAGGTATTGTATACATTTTTGTTCCTTTAATAGAATTTTAATTCAAATATTCTATTCGATTTCCAACCTTATATCGGGCGAACTTAAAATTGTCGCTTCTACACCTGACCTGTAAATCGTGTTTCTTTTACTATAGATGTCTCAAATAATCTCATGTATTAGGGCGAACTGAGAAATGAAATTCCCCAGGCAAATCTTTTTATTCCGGTTAAATTTTCTGTCATACCAGATACGCTGTATACCATGTTTTAGAGCTTTATAATTATTTCGAATGAATAAGGAAAATTGCGAAGGAATTTTGAAAAATATTTCTGGACCATTGGTACTACATATCAAAATATTATAGGTTTTTCAATTAAAAATTCCCTTTGAAGTACGAGTAACACCCTTTCTATTTTTTACCTTGCAAACAAACAAATATATAAACGAAACCATCTCAGGGTTAACATTGTGGTATCAGGACCTGATGATGTAGCGACGCTACGAAACCTAGGTCGTGTTTTTTTCAGATATTAAATTAGTGGTCTAGTAAAAGTTTGTTACCATGAATTTTTTAAACAAATATATAATTAAATTTTGAAATATAAGATCGATTTTACATAGCTTTTTTCTTGACGCTCCTCATATCTATTAGAGTATGTTATTTAACCGACAGAATTTAAATAATGATCCGGGGCTTCAACTCGGGTCTTCCACATCTTTAAGGAGATTGGGGCATCTGCTGGCAGAGTGGAAGGTCCGAGTTTGAGTCCCGATCTCTTCCATTAACCCCAGGAGCCTACAATACGCACACAGTGACGTTTTAAGTTACTATCCTTTCTTTTCGCTATGAAATTGTCTCGATTCCAAATTCTGAAGCCATCCCATCGATTTCCTTGCCAAGTTTCGTTTGAAGCCGGAGCTAAGGACGAATTTCAGCAATCCCATTAAATCTTCACCCCAACACTGGAAGGGAATCGAGAATCGGTTATAGGGGATTGGCAAAGATATCATTGGTATCCCCAGCCAAGGAAAACAGAAAGTTGGTCGAGATCCCAAATCTTATTCATTATTCAACCCCCCGTATAGCAGCGTGGGTGTCCCCGATAGCTGCCTACTGTAAATGGGAATCCCCGGGCTGTTTCCTTCATCTTATTTTAACCCTTGGATGGGCAAAATCACCCTCTCTCCCCACCAGGTTCTTTATCTGACTCCTTTAAAGCCTACTTAAGGCTTCGTTAATTTATACCTCGGTGGGTTTTGATATGATTTCTCATTATGATTGAGGGCTGCCGCTTTACTAAGGTAGGGCTGATTTAAAGACAGCTTTGAAGCGGTGACTGATTCATTCCTTCAGAGGTCCTATGCGCAAGGATCACAAGGAAGCCTCATAGGAAATTATAAGGGTAAAAGTGAAAAATAAAATAATTTTGTTTAATATGTACCTGCAAGAGAGTTCTACCTTTCGATAAGTCCATGTGCATTATAAATTTCAGTACATTTCCTTCGTTTCTTGGTATCTTTCCCCATCCTCTATGTCATTAGCAAATTTTGTCTTTATTTTTCCCTCTGTTTTTCCGTTATATTCTACTCTCAATTAATTTCTTTTGTACCCCCATTTCTCTGAATATTTGACACACCAATTTCCTCGGTCGAAGCTTAATTAATTCAATTAAAGCCCTATCTTACCCATTTATCTCTAGAACCTACGCCATTGTTTTTTCTTTAATACATTGTTTTCTAACACGTTGAACTATAAATCATCATCATAAGTTTTCACCTTTCAGTAGGCTCATACACCATAAAAGTAAGTTCTTTATTTATTGATAACATATCCCTTCATTTACATCCCCCTACATACTTTGCCTTTAGCTTCCCCTCTTTTCCATCCATGCCTTTTTTACCACATTCTCTGCAGAAGAAATCCAATACATTATTATGGGGAAATCTACCTTCCTGGATGTGCTGATCAGTCAATGTGTTAGTTACTTTCTTTGGGTATACATTTCCTCTCAATATTTGTCCCACCCGCTTCTTCCGCCCTCCTTTTATTTATTCAGTCAAATCCCTCACCTCCCCCACCACACCGTGTTTATTTTTCTATCTGCTCGACGTGCTTTTCCAATCTCCGGCACACCTACTCCTGGAAGGCTACCGTTCTTTTGAAACTCTTCTTTCCCAAGGTTTATGTTTCTTATAAAAAATACACATCAAAAAGTTTACCAATCTCTTTCTAATTCCCATATCAATTTTCGTCCTAATTACTTCTTTGTACACCTTTCATCTAAAGAAATAGCTCTGCCCAAGGACGGAATCCAGGCTTACTCCAGTATTTTCGATATCCCTCTTTCTTAAGATCAACGTTTCAAATTAAAACAGCGATATACATTACAGTTTTATCTATCATTTCCTAATTACCTCTTTAATGCTTTTCTTAATCAGGTCTGTTTGGTTTTCGAAAAACATGTAGGCTACACTAATTTTTCTAATAAACTCAGTTGTGTAAGTTCCAACTGAAGAAAAAGCTGCCAAGCTGGGGAATTCATCCACCTGCTCCAGTTTTTCGATGTCCTTCTTATTTAAGGTTCACGTTTCATAACTAAGTAGCTACATTCGTCAAGGATTTTACGAATATCGTCTCAATTCAAAGCCTACCATGATCTGTTGTCTTCGCTTTATGAAAACTCCTGTGATATTGCTATTTTTCTTCTACCCTCATCTATTCACCTTCCCTCTCAAGAGATATGGACAAGTAGTTGTTTTTTTCGTCCACCTGCCCCAGCATTCCTTCTTTTTATGGTCCACGTTTCATATCAAAACACCATCAAGTATTTCACAGCTATTTTCTTTTGTTATTTTTCTGATATTGTCATGTTTTCAACTGGAATCTCAAGAAATATATAAAAGTTGGTGATTGCCTACACCTGTTCCAGATTTTCGATGTGCTTCTCTCTTATGGTCCACGTTTCACACTCATCAAAATATTCTTCTAACTATGTATTTCATATTTATTTTTCTTATAATCTCATGTTTACCTTAAATTTCAAGAAATATACAGAAGTAGGGAATTTCTTACACCTCACCCAGCTTTTCGATTTCATTCTTTCTTATGGACCACCTTTCACATCACTTACTCACTCCAAATCAATGATTATACTTACTTATGTTTTCCTTGTTTCTCCTTGTTATTTTATTTCAAAATTCAATTCCCACCCTTGCATCCTCCTCCGATGCCGCATTACATTCTTCCCACCCCTACCCACCCCCGTTTCCACCCAGACCACCGCCGGGATACAAACAGCATCTCAACCGCGCAATAACGACGTTATGGCCGAAAATTTTTAATCCCTCCGCCGTCCGTACTTCCTTCACCTCCGCGTCTCCCCCACTCATCCGGGCACGCAAAACCGCATTCAATTAGTGGATCGGACCGCAGCCGCAAGCGGCAAACCGCCGAAGGGGGGCGCGGAGGGGGCGCCAGGAGTGGCCGTACTCCCGGGTAATGTGTGCGCGTCGGCCGTACTTACCACAACTGATGGAGCCACTCCCCCCTCCACGTATGTTGCGTCCCCGCGAATCATCGTGCCATTGCGCGACACCTATGCCTGTATTTCTCTCTTGATGCATTCACTGTCCGTCTGTCTTTCCCCCGTCTTCTCCGTTCCTCAGAGCCCTTTCTCCGTGGGTGTCCTCTCGCATCTTTCGTGGTCTCGACACCCCGCAAATATTGGGGTGATAAATAAATTGGATGATTTAGTAGTTTCCGCTCGACTGACCGAAGCGGTTGTTCGCGCTGTTCGATAAACCCGGCGAGTTCCGGTGAGAATGATTCTGAAAGCGTCTGTTGGGGTTGTAATTCATCGTAGGTGTTACATTCATACATACACGTCTTTATAATAATAATAGTAAAATTAATTTATTTAGGGCGAGATTGAGACTATAAAGCCTCTTCTTATATCTAACCCTTCCTCATATAAATATAAAAACAGATATACCTTTAAAAAGGTATCAAGAAGAAATTTACTTTGTTGTTTTAAAGAAACCTAAGCTAAGAGCTTAAGAAAAAATTCCACTGCAGGAAAACATCCACATGAAGGGAGGTGTGAAAAACCTGCGAAAACTTCAGATAGGAAAACTGTATTTAGCGATGAATTCAGATAAAATGAAATTTAAAGACAATAAGGCATACTAATAGTATCATAAATGAACAAACAGTTACACATCTACAGGTAAGTGGATACAAACGAACTTTATTCGACGTTCCATCTTCCATTTAACCCTTGCCCAATAAAAATAAACATAAAACAAAAATATAACCTGTAATATATGGAGATTTTTAAGAAGTAATGTGGAAATAGTTGAAAATATGGAAATAAAGAATGTTTTGTGGAGCAAATAATATAACTGTGTTAATATAATAAAATAAAGACTTGGTAATTTTCACATGAAAGTTTTTACTTCACGTCCGGTTTCAAGTCTCGCGAGTTATCTTCATCACTCGCGATAGTTGAAACCGGTCGTGAAGTAAAAACTTTCATGTGAAAATTACAGTCTTCATTTTAATTCATTATGGCATTCCACCAAGTATAACTTGAACACATTTATTACATAACTATATTAATTTAGATTACAGAAAAATTCCAAGTGCAGGAAAACAGCCACAGAAAATTAAGTTAGTAAAAGAACGTTCGAAATGTATAGGAAAAATTAAAAGAAAGAGAGGGAATTAAAAACTTTTAAGACAATGAAATTTTCTTAAGGTATTTTAGTTAAAATTGATAGCAGAACAAACGTTTTCTTTGTTGTAGCATGTTGAGCATAAATAAATTTTCCACTGCTGGAAAACAACCTCGAAGAGAAAGGTGTGTGAAAATCCTGCAAGAGAGAGATAGATAGTAACATAAAAGATAATGACATTTTCATAAGGTATTCACAGATTAAATTAACATCAAAACAAAAGTCCTTTGCCGTAGCATGTTGAACATATTTATTAAGCTCTTAGTGGAATAAAAATAAGATTCAAATTCAGTTATTTATTAGACGCTGATATAAAAATATAATCAAATCTTGAAATTGAAAAGCAAGTTGTAAATTCCTTTTATATAAAATACCCATAGGAAAATGGGTATGCAATTGGAACTAAGGGTAGATTATTAGGGTTATTGTATGTAACTACTGGGAAGGCGATACAAAGATGAACGGTTGGCTGTCGCAAGGCGAGGAGTCGAAGGTTTTTAATCTCGTTGAGCGAGAGGGTCTACGAAGGGAGAATCGCTTCATCTTTGTTGCCCTACTCATCCATTTGATCCCTACTCCCTCAAACACTTTCATTTTAATTCTTCGCTTCAGTTTATTCACATTGTTTAACCATCCTTTCGGTTGGCTCTTCTTTACATTTAAAATTAAATATTAATGACGTTTCGTGGACGGTTTTTCTTTCTTGTTTTGTTTGCTCTCGTTCATTCTATTTATCTTGTTTTAGGTTAGGCTAAAACGCCTTCTATCCATAAAACATCAACTTCAACTGATTATCATTTTCATTTGGAAAGTAAACTTTCCTCTGACATTGTTTTCTAATACTCTTTTCCTTCGCATTTTGGAGAGATGAATATTAGATGGTTCTCATTTATATTGAACTCCCTAATTCTTTCTTGCCAGATATTCTTCGCTATAGTCCCTCCTCACATTGCTATTCCCTCTAGTTTTGTAGTATTACCTTTCATTATCCTTAATTCTAAAAGGTTATTAAGAGTTTCGTTTTTCATCATTTATATGCTTCCTTTTTTCTTTCCTTCTTCCTTCTTTTTCTTTATTCTTCAATCCTCAACCGCTTTTGAATTTCCCTGTGTAACTTCATTGTTTCTTCCTCTGTCTGTTCTTCTTCTTTGATCGCAAATAAGTTCTTCCAGATTTGTTTACCATAGAAATTCCCTTACTTACATAGATCATATATTACTTCCGTAAATCTCTAAGAACTCAAATTCATCTTAACTGTCTAACAAATGCTGATATCCGGACTAGAAATCGATGTTTGCTCTTCCAGTCTCAATTTAATTTCGTCGAATATTCGCCGCCGGTAATATGTTATATTTCTCTGTTTTCTATTTCCTCAGCCTCTCTCGGAATTCTTTTCAATCCCTTTTGTCATTTTTCTCAACTTCTTCCCTTATGTCGAATCTTGTTCTATTTCTTTAACTTCTTTTTTTCTACTCTCTGCGTTTCAATTTTTATTGCCTACCGAAGTAATATCTCCTCTATCAAGCTTTTTACCAAAAAATACAATATAAACATCCATTCAATCCCAATTAACCTCCAATTTCGTTCTGGATTTGAACCAATTTATCCATAACCGTAATAAGACTACTGTTTCAACAGAGAAGTTGTTTGAAAGATGTAATAAGTACTAAATGAGTAAGTTAGGTACTTATGGTAAACTGTGTGCAATGTAGTAATCAAAGTTCTGAGCGAGGTAAACAGTTCATCATCGATTCCGCCAAGCGTAATTGTAAATTGGTAATTTAGTATTATAGAATTAGTAAAAAAAGTAATACTTGGTGGAAGTTACAAAGAACTGTTTAATTTATTTGGAAGTTTATCATGGCTTTCCACGATATCCGGCCAGCTCATATTGATTATAATGTTACAATAATTTACGTGAGTGGTAATCGTAATCAAGATATTCACGTGATTTAGCATTCTTGGATATGCTTCGAGATTTACATTCATCGCCTCAAGAATGAATCGAAATACTGCTATAATTCGAAGTCTCTCCCTACCCCTCCGTTTTCACCACTGCGCCGTTCACGAGCATTCACCTCTAAACCTCTCCTACGGTCATCATTCATGCACGACCGCCAAAGCGAAGGGAAATGAATCCAACGGAAGAGGATAGGTGTCGCCTCCATCGTCTCGCACCCCAAACACAACGGGTTGCATATTTTTCAAATTCGTCCGCGAAACGTTTCAATTATCGAATCGCTAAAGAAAAAAACTGTCGCCATGCGTAAGTAATGTTGTGGTAGGGTCGGATTTTGGTGGGATAGGGACGATTTGTGATATAGGAACCAGGAAAAGATAAGTAAAATCCTTGGTTTGGAGTGTTTTGTTTTATGGGTGTGAAACGTGGATCCTAAGAAAGGAAGAAGACATAAGTTTCGAGTCCTTCGAGATGTGGGTTGTGGGTGTACAATGGAAAAAGTTAGTTTGGTTGATAGGAAAACAAACACGGAGGTGCTGGAGATGGTTCGGGAGGATGCTTTACTTGAAGTAATTAAGCATCGACGGAAGAAATGGGTGGATCAAATATTGAGGGGAGAGGGATTGGTGAAGACTGTCATTGAGGGTAGAATTCAGGGGAAAAAACATAGGGGAAGACAAAGACAGAAGATTTTGGATGACATAAGGGGTGGAGTTAACTATAAAGAAACGAAGGAGATGGCGCTTGATAGGGATTTTTGAGTGCACATGAACCTACCGAAAGGTAGATCACTCAATTATGTTCAAATTAGAACCAATTAAATGAAATATTTTTAATTTTTTAAATTAATATTTTAATTAATTACATTTGTAAATAAGTATGTTCCTGCTACCATATTCTGGTGAATGAAGTACTTTCATTTATCATTTGGTACAGGGTATAGAAAAATGCATCTTTCATTTTCTTTTGTCACAGTCTTGATCATAGCCATGATAAAATTTTAATTTTACGAACCTACCGAAAGGTTGTTATTGATTGGAAGATGGGAATTCTCAAAGTCTCAGTTTCTCCAAATTAAGTCCTATAATAATAATAAAAGGAATGTAAGGAACGGGAAAATATAGGGACGATTTGGGTTGGGTTGAGTCCGTATGGTTTTACGTCACGTGACCCAACGATCAATCTTGTTAGCGACTCGTGTATTTATTTGATTCTTTTTTTCCGAGGGATAACACACCCCAGGCTGTGTAACATCCGTTATAAAGCCGTGTCTTTTTCGTGGGTTTTAAGCATAATACGTTGCATGTAACTGATCCACCGTACGTTATAAACCTGAAGGCCTGCGCTTTTTTGCGTGTTATGTGGATGAACGCTCTGTCGGTGGGTTTTTATGCGCGGGAAATAGTTGTCCGGGTTTCTGTAGGCTTTCCGGTAGCACCTTTTCGATTTTTTGAGCGAAGCATTAAATTTCCCCCGGGGTTATTTTACGGCCTATATGGAGTCTTTTTTTTACGTCAAACCCTTATTTCTTGTCGCCAAGGGTAATAAAAGCTAATTTGTGCGAGCGAAGGAGGTAGTTCGTTTGTTGAGTGAGGTTAACTCGTCCCCATTCGGTTTGTTAGTAATTTTGTGTTTACTATAATGTATTTATAATAATATGTAGTACGTCTTTATTCGGACGAGATCGAGACTATGAGTCTTCTCTTCCCTTTAACTGATATTATAATTTATTGTATCGCGTATTTTCTGAAAATCTTTTGACTTAGTTTTATGGACAAATCCAAGTAATTCCATCAGATAGAATTGACGAATATGGTTTCCACTATATAACATTCGCTTCGCTTCTCGCAATTTTGTATGCATGTATGTACTATATGTATATGTAATGTATAATATACTACAATGTATGTATTATGCATTGTCGCATCGTGTATTATATTCGGAATGTTTACTAGGTTTTATGGAAAAAATTAATTAATCCTATCACTCGGTATTGACAAATCAGCTTATACTAGTGAGCACTCTAATATATACTTATCTATTTTCATATTAATTCATTGTAACTATTTTTTCTTGTTATCTAATTATTGCTTTTCGCCATTTATTTTTCTGTTATGCAAACATTTATATTGATTTACCTATGTGAATCTGTTCTGTTTTGTTTGCCATTCAGTTATTTCTTATTTTTTTTTCTCCATAAATAAATTACTTAACTATCCGAAGGACTAGCAGGTTTTTCACACCTCCATTCTCTTTCCTGTTGCGATATTTTTTCTAAATAAAATCTTAGATTTTGAAACCTGTAAGGTAGTATTCTTATCTGTAGATTATTGAAGATATCTCTTTCTTTAAAATTTATACTACGAAGGGTTAGATAGGAGACGCTTTATTATTATTATTATGATATTTTTTCGGTCAAACTCATCTTTTACCCCGAGTTCAAATTTGTGAAGCCGCCAATGGTGAAATTGGCCATAAATTGACGTTCTGAAAGCTTTATCATCATTCCGCGCGGTATGTCGTCATCTATGTTAATCAGGCTGTATGTTATTAGTACGCTCTAACTTATTCAACGAGACCCGTCACCAAATTGCGCGTTTCTAAATGCGTGGGCATCATCAAAGGTTGCATACCGGCGAATTAAACTTTGATAATCGGATGCGAATGTTGTTCGGCAAAGTGCAGCGTCGTTAATAAAACCTTTCGATATGATTTAGTAAAGAAATTGAGTGGTGTATGCGCAGATAGTCATATCTCTGTGGGTATATTCCTGACGCATCATTCGGAGCTCGTTAGGTAAGCGTTTGTGTTTTATTTGTTACGAATTATTTCGGTGTATATCTCCAGAAACCATTAGCAATTTGGTGTGCTTTCTTTTCCCGTGGATTACGATTGATTTGGAATGTACATGCTAGTTTTAGATCTATGTTTACGTTGTGGATAATTTTGGTATATTTATCTATTTTATAACTCTTCTGTATCCTTATTACAGAACTTATGTCTACTGATGTTTGCATAACCCTCAGTTATATCATATCTATTCGTAATTATGCATAATCAGTTCTTTTTTGTGAATTATTTCAATCCTTCACTGGTTAGCAAATGTCATCTTAGGTATCGATTTTGATATTAGAATCTCTGCTAGGATACTCTCTTTACTAGAAAGGGCACATCATGACATTTATCTGTAGCCTGCAGTAAATTAGTTTAACAGATGTTTTTTTCCTTCTTTTCATTTCCGCTCAACTGGCACATTATTTTCTACTTATAGCTTCGTAAAATTCCACTGTTTCTTCGTTGTCGAATAATTTCTATGAACAAAATGTCAATAGTCAATGAATTGATTCATGAATTGCTATAATTGCTTTAATTTCCTCTTTCTTTTATATGCTCACTGTAAATGAAAACGTTGACGTATGTAAAAATGGGAGAGATAGATAAATGGATTCATCAGAAAGATTTTCTCATTTTTCTTGTCTGTGTATTTTAAGGAAATTAGTTTTTCAACTCTTCTGCAATTTGACATGATTTATCTAATGTTAGAGAAATATTATATGTGCTTTATTTTCATTTTTAGATTCGTAGTTAAATAATTGGCTGGATTTCCTGAATCAGTGAATTAGCATGCAGCATATTCGATCTTCCAGCTCTCATATATCTCTTTCTATTGAATTCTACGTCTACTACGGCAGTAATAAGAATTTCCTCTGGAAACAGGTCATAGGTACTAAGGTACATAGGTACTACTTCAAACAGACTCAAATATCTGCATTTAATAAACCATGATTTTTTAATTTCCTTATTTAACCTACGGGAACTGAAACATGCATCCTGACAATGTCCGTATTCGGAATCTGACAGCCTTATTTCATTCGTCTGTTCCACGTTTTCATCGATTGCGTGGAATTGGAGTACATATTTCCCAGTGACAAGTGTTCGACGTTGAATCACATCTTTCTGACTAAGGCGGTGTCTCTCAACTGATCTATTCTTCCTTTATGTATCATCCTAGCTCCTGTTGAAGTTCAGGGATGGAGCAGATACCGTCGGAGAATCATGACTAGCTTCATTAGTTCATTGATTACTCACTAAGGTGTCGCTATCCACGCAGTAAATGGAGATGGGAAGACGGTCAAATTGCATCTTTCGCGCTAGTTAGCTTCTGAAGGCTACGCGTTAGGATAAAAATGAGTATAGCCAAAAGAGCTAAACAAATCTTGCTATTCTTATCAATTGGTACGAAGTTATTTTATATTTTAAATCAGAGTACTAGAAATGCTGAAATTTGATTTTCAAATTCCTTTCGTAAAATGGAAGAATTTTTGTGAAAAATTTCCGAAAATAACTTACACTGAAGATTTAATGTTTATTTCATTAATTATAAGGGCTTTTTGTACGTTATATTTGCACTAAATTTAAATGTAATTAAACTTAACATTTCACGTACCCACGAACGTATTCCCTCACTGAATATACTTGCAATTTTCCTGGTTCATTATGAATACTCCTCCATATCTCTCACCCTTGCTTACGATACATCCATCACTGTATACTTATTCATGTATCCTTTCATGCATTTAACTTTATTCTTTTAGCTCCATATATTCATCTCTTCGCCACACCCAACTTACTTTTTCTCGATCTCCCTCTTCCGTTCATTTATATTCTACTCATAGTTATCTTACTCATTCTGTTTCCATTCTTCCTTTCAATATATCCATACCAATGTATAACGCTCTTTTCGTAGTGGTAATTCAACTTTTCTTCTAATTCTTACTAATTACTTATATTTACAAGTTTCACGTACACGGACAACCAATCAGGATTCACCTTGCGATAGCTGCGCCCTCTGAAGATAAATACAAGTACTACTATTTGGGGTCCGCCATTACAGACCGAAGATTTGAATCATTTAGCCATAATTATTAAACCGAACTATTTAATTATTGCCTCATTTTCATCCATCATTCTTTAAGATTATTCTTCTTTTCATCTCTTTGTAAATGTTAGAACACTCAGCGTGCATAGCGCCTACGAGTGTCCATTGTTCCCTAGGATTTTCTGATGTCTCTGATCGGCTGAGGTTCATTCATGTTCACGTTCTGACTGTGTCCTCTAGTACCAAGTTTCAAGTTTGACGAACAAGTGTCACGTCTCTTTTTTCTTCAAAAAATTCTCTTTCATGCTTCAAAGAAATACTTTGCGTATATGTACTACAAATAATTCTATAAGTAATTATAGTATTAGTAAATATATTATTAGTCTGGGTTTAAAGTCGGTAACGATAGGGAAGGCGGCAAGGAAAGGTCCTCATGAGCATCTTGTAAGGGTACTAAAAAGTGCACCAAACTGAGCATGTTTAATGTTATTCTTTTAGATAAATGATGAATGTAAGTTTTGTTGTCTTAGCACGACCTTATGGCTCACAATTGACTGATAAACTAAGTATCTTTTGATTAAATAAGCAATTGAGAATCCAGTTTTAAGGTTATTTATATCCTTCTATTCCTTAGGGAGATTTCAAGAGTTGAAAGTACGAAAGAATTTCTCTCGCAAGAACCAGGAAAGATTGCATAAGCAATAATCGTCCTCACCGTGCTCTTCAACTTCTAGGAAAACCACGAACGTAGTTGATTTTAAAAATAGCTGTTTCCGTGGAATCGCCGGTTTGTTTGATCGCTGTCCAACTCGAATGAAGAATTTACGAATCTTTATGACTACGAGGAATCGAAGCTCATCCGTAAACTTAAGGATCCAAGTGAGTTAAATAAAACCTCCATGCAGTTCTTGGAGACGCTTTCTATTTATTGCAAAATGATACCGTAATCGTCTGAATTCTATATGTAGACTATGCCACAACTGTCGGGTAATTGTGTACCTCTCTGTCATAAATAAAATCTAATATATGTGACTGTGCGCGGCAAAGCAGCTCTTCTTGTGCTGTCCAAAGATCCAGACCACTTCATATTTATCTGTAGCTGAATTAATGCATTTAGTTTTCATGATATTTTACGTATTTTTTAGGTAGTGTATAAATATTTTCATTTTGCATTCACTGTTATCTATAATTAAATATTGGTTTAATTAGAAACTAGCAAACATATGCGTGATATGGCATACTATCTATTGCTTCCGGTTTAACTTTGCGGCAGGTCTTCATAACAGAAAGAATCAAATGAAACAAATGTTTTGCTGACGATGACATGAATCGTCGAGACCATGTTCGCTAAATAAAATGTATCTTGATCCCTGTAAAAATAGTTTGTATCATTTAATTCTTTGCGTAACATGGTATTGTACTTAATACAGTTGGTGTGGTGAGAGTCATGCGTGCCAAAAAAATTCTCTTGCGTACCACTGAGGACACGCGTGCCACCACTACACATGCGTGTAGGTTTGCCACCACTGTTATCGGATATCTTTAATGAGAACCGGCGGACGCACCATAATTAATACTTATTTGTATGATGCTATTCATGGTCATTAGTTACTAATATGAGTCGTTACCTTAGAAGGAACATTCTCTCTGTCCATTTCCTTTGATCCGCCTTCGTTTAATCCGATCGTATCAGGTGTGAATGCGTAAAGGAGCAAACGAGTTCGCAAACGAAAAGAGCGCTTTGTAAATTGCAGCCAATTGCATCCGCGGCCACCCGAGCAGGCGAAGAAAAGCAGGGAAAACTCGCACGTTCAAACAAACTCCTCATAAAAACCAACGACGGAAGGAAAAACTTATCAATTAAACGAACGGGACGCTCATTGCCGGTTTATAAACTCACAGGCGGCAGTTCACTCGGAAACATTTGTCAAGGGCCCCGAACGTTTTAACTCCGATTTGATCTGATTTCCGAAATCGAATCACGTCGTCCCTTCGTTATTTGTTTTTCCCGTCGGGTGGCGCAAATAACGGCTCCTTCTCACCCTTCGATTGTCGATCCGATTCGAAAAATTCCGTCGCTTGTTTGTTTTAGTTATGGGCGGTAATGAAGGGGGTTGGTAAAGGGTTCTTTGACAAAAAAGAGGGACCTATTCCCGTTGTTTTTCCGCATTTGACAGTAACTGCGTGGTTTCGGAATGGATAGGACTCGGCTACATTTGTCGCTATCAGCTCTTTCTGCTGCCAATTAATCTGAGAACGGATGACCTGATTGGGCGGGGAGGGGGAGGCCATAATTATGGTTTCATTTGATTAGCGCTGATTTTTAAACTATACCGCTCGGCGGGCTTTTTATCGGCTGATTTTTTTGTGTTGATTTTTGCTGGTTTCCTCGCTTTGTTCCGCTTCGCGTTCTAATGTGTTGCTTATCACGTGTTTCGGAGATTTATTTGTTTGTTTTTGTTTTCGGCGTTGAGGTTCGAATCGTTTTTATTTAGCGTGTAGTCGAATCTACTCTACCAAAAGCTTGCACTGCTCATGATTTTTCAGGTAAATAAATGTATGCTTAATTGTATTTTTTTTTTTCAATTTTAAGCTTCGCATTGTTTTTATTTTGCTCACAGTCAAATTTACTAGTAAATGCTATTGCTTATTATGATTACAGGTAAATAAATGTATAAATAATTTCATCAAATCAAAAATTTGTAAGTCGCTCTGCACGAGACGGATTTTTATCGGTTATGTTTTTGTAATGATTCGTGTTTAATTTATTCCGTCGCATTCCGTTATTTAAGCTGTAAATCCGGAATTCCATGGTATACATTTCATTTAATTAACTCAAAATATAAAATAATACGTCGCGAGCCTTTTTAACGATATTTTTTCTTCAATGCTTAAATTGCTTCATCTCCTGTATTAATACTAGGCTTTAGACACTATTCAGTAATTTTTAGGCTATACCTTAGGATAATTGGTTTCAATAATTTATATGAACGAATAATTGCTGTCTTCAACAAGAACAATTGAGCATATACTTTCCCAAATTAACTACATCTCCGAGTTGACTTACTGATTCTGTACTTGACTGTTTTGGTGTGTGAATGCTGTAAATGAGTGTTTCTCAAATCAATAAGCTATATTCCGAAAGGTTATTTACATTTTTATCACTGAAATTAAGAGCATATTTTATCCCAGCAATATAAAATACGCAACTTTAATTATTTATGTTATCTTAATAGTAAAAATCCTTGCAGATAGGCTACGAGCTCGGTAGCAAGGTCATAATAATTTAATTACATAAATAAGAAATATCCACGAAAATATAACATGCAGAAGAATAGTTTCAAATCTCATTCTGACAATCGAAATAAAATTAATCCGATCTTTCATAACTTTCAGTACAACTTCCGACGCTAATTCCTGCTTTACTTTCAGTTGTTATAAATTAATCGTTTTCCTTCAGCGTACACAAATACTCATCAATTCATAAATCCTCACTGCTTCCAGCTCTTTCATCAACCACAGTTCATCTAAAATAGTACTATTACAAAAACCTTTCTTAAACAAACGGACGGGCCAGGCATACTATTGCCTTGATTTAATCTTGCTGTTCATTTACTTACAGCAAAGAAAGCCGATCACTATAAAAAAATAATCCTAGTCTCGAATCAATTCTCTTCTGTGGATGGAGTAGATCACGTCTTAGGATTACTCCTGGTGTCCAACGCGCGGGCCTAGTATACAGTCCTCTCTTCAGATTGTCCAATACTTTTCTACTGTAATCCTTTATAGCGAAAATGATAAAAGCAAGTTTTTAATTATAAGGCTGAAATATACCCTAAAAAATAAACCAGGATACTCTGCAATTCTTTATGCTGCGCTAACAATCAGCAATCAATGCACGCCTTGTAGGTATGGCGTAGCAAAAATGTCACTGCAACCTGTATACAGATGAAGCAAAGATTAAAAAAAGTTTTGTTTCTATGTATCGCCCAGCAAAATTCATTTTGTAAATTCAAAAATACCTTTTAGAGGAAAAATGAGGGAGAAGATCAACCTATTTACCCGAGTTATCTCGGGTTTACCGATATAATTTCCATTGTTCCTTCTATATTGAATCCCCATTGTACACATTTCATTTTCCGCTGTATATTTATTTTGCAACTTTTTAGCAATGCGCGCGTTATCCGCCAGAAAAACTCCGCATGTATCCTGTGTTATGATTACTCAGCAGGTGTCCAGAACCGCATTGGGAGAATCAAAATTTTTCGCCTACCGCTGTGCTCGATGAAAATATTAATTAAACCCGAGATAATGTGATACACACGTCAAATGGTTTAATTAGTTGAATCTGTTGAATCATATACTTTTTGTTTCTCTATGTTTTCAGTGCTACAATTGATCGTTTTGCTACGGTTTCATTGTAAGTTTTTCATTCTTTTTCTAACATTTCATTTGTATGTGGAGAAAAATCATGTGGTACTTAGTGGAAGCCTTTGAATCAGATATATACGTGGGGTTGAGAGAATTTGTTGATCAAGACCAAATAAGCTTTCACGTAAATTGCAATTTGTGCAGTGCGAGTAAATAACGTAAATTAATAAGTAAGTTGATGTAATTAATACCCGTTTTCGTTGTTTGCTCTGATGTTTTAGTTACCAGGATTTATTTCGTGAAGTATAGAAGCAACGAGATGATTATGATTCTGCTCATAATTTTAAAGTTTATAAAACATGAAATGGTTTTCTCTTATTTCGATGAGTGAATCAAATTCCATCCTTCTGCTGTAAAAAGTCCAGAATTGCATTGCCGGAATGTATTCATTAATTAAATTTTATCCGAATGTAATAATTTATCGTTCAATGTAGTTATTAATCATTCTACTCCCTTTCAGGATAAGCAAGATAATGCACTTATATCTATTCCCATTACTTCTCCTTGCCTTTCTATCCTTCCTTACATTTTTCCCTTCTGATCTATTCCTTCATAAATTGACACCTCTTTTTCCATAACGTATAGTAACTTTGACCTTAAATATATCCAATCAGTAAGTGCTCCAAAAACTACCGCTTTCTGTCTATAGTAATAAAAATGAGATGAGAATAACATTTCTATCACAACAAAACACTTCGTGAATACTTAGCACATAGAGGAGGGTTTGACTCCTAAGAATAACAAGTAATAATAATGTCTACCTGGTACACGATCCTAGTTCTTCGAATTACGGGGTGGATTCAACTTGGAGTAGTACATACTTCTTTTTAATATTTGGATTATTGACCCATTCACGTCCATATTTTTTCTCCTGTTTATCTTTGGGAATACAGCTTATATTTTGATATTTTTTTCTTTAGTCCTCGCGCTAATGTGCTATCATCCACTAAAAAATTCATAAAGAATCTTCGATCGACGATAAATTCGTTAGCCGAGCCAATCGTTAACTGAAGGAGCACGATTTAATCGACGTTTTGAAGCGAAGAATGACCGAATCAATCATTTTCAATTAATCTTTTCGGAGCTTTGGAATCGATCTTTAATCCCGGATCGTTTGATTCACCGTCCGAAGTTTACATAACTTTTGCCTCCGCGTGGTCCCTCGCCGTAAGATATCACAACCCGTTATCTCCGATCTGAATGCATGTACGCGGAGGGTGTAATCTGCTTCTCTCCCGGCATGCATACCTGACGTGATTTCGCGCTCGCACGGACTGCCCGTATGCGGAAAATGCACGTCGAAGCGAGCGTGCAGCCTTGATTGGCCCCTTGTCACGCGGGGCACCCCAGGACCGCGGCGGAAGTGCCCCTGAGACATGGAAGCATTTATGTACAGCGGAACCTTTGATTTACACGAAAGGATAATCCCACCCACTCTACAGTTGACTTCATTCCACCCGCCGTCAAAACGTTGCCCAACATCACGTACTCGTGTGAACATTTGGAAATGGTCGCGGTCGGGCTATTTCAGCGTGAATCCCGTTTCGTTTCAACTTGAAGAATACGCTACATTTCGTTCTTAAAAATTAGACTTAACGAGCCTGTCGACAGCCTCGAAATGTTTCGAAAATTTCGTCTGTTTTATCAAAATTCCAACTCTTTTTCTTCCGATGAAAACTTTGATCAATTTCACTTAAACTTATTTACTTTAAAATACGTTGCTACCTGGCCAGAAGACCAACTTGCAGCGTAAATTTAAATTTATAAATAAACTCACCCCTCAAATCAATCCTAAATATGGTTGCAAGGGTCTTATTTGTAACTCTGTAACTCTGATCCCTGTAATCTCCTCCTTTTTCGTTATTATTTATATTATTGTTTAATTAGTTTATTTTTTGTTGTTGATCGTTTACTGTAATTGGCCGTGTGCTGTTTGTTGATGTATTGTTGATTAATTAATGAAAATTCTCGCAATTTATAATTGAAAACGATATTCTACGACCAAAATAAGAAACTTCATTTAATTTATCTTATTTTGGTGCTATTATCGCCTATTACGACGATTTTTTAAATTTGATTTTGCAAAATAAATAAGTTTTGCAACCGATAAAATTGAATTTTATACCTTTATTTCTTATAACTATGTTTCATGGGCTCCTGGGTTCAAACCCGAGCCTTCTCAGCTAGAGAAATAGTCTTACTTCGTGTTTCTAACTCATAGGAACACAATTAAGTTTGTTTCGAAATTCTAAATCAAATCATTTATGAAATAAAGTGGCCACAGAATATTTAAACAATTTGGTCTCTTTTAGAAATATAATACAGAAATAAGGTTATGAGGAAATGCAGTTTACATTCGTAAATCCTTCTTGAGAAATATAATCGCCAAAATGATTTTCGGAGACTATATACTCCGGCATGTTGTTCGAAAAGTACAAAGAAAGATAATTGGCTTGAATTTTCCCTTAAAAGAAGTGTTTATAAATGATTTTTTTTACAAATATTGCTGTTAAATATTGCTAAAAATCCCCAAGTATTCGCTATTTCGTACCGAATATAGTATTTGACGATAAGAATTTCTTTCCTTGTGCTTTCCTCATGGAGGTAACGGCTATTCTTGACTTAATTTTGCGAAAGCAATTATTTTGAAGGTTTAGCAAAATGATATTAGAACTAAATTTATACAATAGATAACCCTCGTTAAACGCAATCGATGAATGACGACATAAACTAAACCTCAAATAATTAATTAAGTAATTGATCATCATTTACAAATTCGCATAGAAAAATGTAACTACTGCATAAGGTATTTAATCGATTTCTATACATACCTGTATAATGACGGGGCTCACTATCAGTAACTAATAAACAGCATTCAAAATCATCAACTATCCGAAATTTGTTCACTATATTTTGAATCACCATTTTCCATTATTTGTACGAAATGATTTACTAAGTTGTGTTTTCTTCTGAGATATTTATATTGTTTTCTTTATTTTGCAGCAACAACAACAGCAGGGACTTCAGCAGCTCCTGGTTAGTATAGCGTCTCTTTACCATACGAATTACGCGAAATTGGTCGTAATCGAATATCGAATGATTTCAAGATGGTTTAATCGTTTTATATCTAAAAACTTACACTTTCAGTTTAATGTAATGCTTGGTAATTTAACCTAGTTTTCAAATCCTCTGAACGATGTAACTTCTTCTAGTATAGATAATAAATTAGAGTATTATAAATCCGAATATAAAGTAATGGTGTCGTATTTTGTATGAATAACATTTTGCAGAGTGTGTACTCACTAACATTTGTCCTTTTGCGTACTTAAACTTGTGTTAAAAATATATTAATATTCTGTTTAGTTCCTCAACTGTAGTTTTGGCTAGATTGTGACATTTACTTAAAAACTCATCAAACATCTGTTCCTATGCATACTACTCGTTTTTTTTAACTTTAGACGCTCAAATATTACTTCGCTCTTACAGAAGAATGACAGTGCTGATATATGCTAGTGTTGTGAACGTGTAATTGTGATTTGCGATATTAGATACTTTTCTTATCTTTATTCGCATATAAATTTTTTAAGCTTGCTTTA
This sequence comes from Sympetrum striolatum, assembly GCA_947579665.1. Taxonomy (NCBI): domain Eukaryota; kingdom Metazoa; phylum Arthropoda; class Insecta; order Odonata; family Libellulidae; genus Sympetrum; species Sympetrum striolatum. The sequence continues at coordinate 70,110,640 of OX388348.1, forward strand.
CTTATGAACTCGGTGTTTTTTCTATATTAGACGCTTTGTTGATATCAAATTAATTTCAGATAATATCAGTTTAATCATAAAATTTTAAGCATTTTTTATTAAAATATTTAATTTTGAAGGATGGATGTTTTAAGAAATAGATATAAATATGTCAAAGAAGTACGTATTTTTTGTTTACAATTCTCCTGTTTATGAGTATACTGAGAATATAATCAGAGATGAATACTGTGGAGGCGAGTTAAGGAGCATTATATTTCATTTCAGAGGAAGTTATCTTGATGTTTGCATGCTTAAACCTTCTTTCACTATTTTCTTACTATAATACGGTTGAGACATTTATTAAAGTACAATGTTATCACATGAAAGGGATTAAATCCTGTATACATTGTGTGGTTTGTGTTAAGTATGAATATATGTGAATAAAAATTTTAAATTAAAGAAATGTTATGGAAAATAGACAAGTATTTTCAGTAATCTTTAAATGTGATAAATCTGTGATTTTTCAAAAAAATTCTTTTTGTGTAAAAGATAGCCATAAAATAGCGATAACATCTTTGATATATATAATGCTCTTTGATATTTCCTTACAAACGTTATGCCGCAGTATATTGACTCTCTCATGCCACTGTTTGCAATACCAATGTTCGCATGTTCATTATGGGTTTTATTACATTTTTTATACTGTTCTCAGTGCCTTATATATCTATCAATATTTTTGGTGTCTCATGAAATATGTTACCGCTGCATGTTCTGGCCTCCGCGTTACTCTAAATGAAGTTAATCTGAATAATGATAAAAAATTTAGCAACGAAAAAACCTCCTTTGGTTATTAATCTTGACCCTCCGCATTCCTTGATAGGGACTAAAATCTACTGGATAAGTAAATCTTTATCAAAAGAAATTAGCTAATAAATGTCTAAAATAGGCAAAATTCTCTCAATGCACTGCGAAATTATAAATAAATTCAAAATTACCCTACAAAATTACAAAACAAAATTAGATTAATGAAATCCTTCTGATAAAGATTTCACTCTGTTTTCTTTAACCAATCTACTTTTTGCTTAATGGCGTTGACGGGGGCAAAAAACCAAAGATTTGGTTAATATGTTTGACTTTTTCTGTACTTCCTGTTTTCATTTTCAGCAATTTTAGTTTTTTCAATTTGTGCGAACAAAGAAATTTTCAAACGATCTATTTTTCTATCAAGAAATGTTTACATTAAATACTTTGCTAAGGGATTGAAATTATAAGCAACAGAATGAAATTTGTAGGGTAAATTTCAACCTATGGAGGTAAATTTGATTAATGATAATGACTGCTCCCAAAAATACATCGTATCCGAATTAATTCTCCGATGCCCTGAATATTTAATCGTGGCCTCATTTTGTTCATAATAAGTATTATCATTGTGTCATTGCTGGAAAGAAAGATTGTATATTAAAATGAAGAATTGAGTTGACTTTTAAATAAGTGAGTTATGAAATCCGAATATTGAATAACTTTGCCTCTTAAAGGGCTCGCGATTAGTTTCACAATTCACATTCACTTCGTGATCAAAGTAGCATCTTCCTTTATGATTTTCCCGTTTTGGCGAACCTTCTTTGATTTTATTTGCATTTTTTTGATAGTACACTGTTATTTTATCATTTGCCATGGCTTTTCACAAATTAACACCAAAACATATTAACCAAATCAACAGGATTTCTTGCGTTGAGATTCTGAATACCAGGAGAATCCGGAGGGTTCATGCACTCCTACGTCTGCATGTGGTTATGACGAACGCCCGTCACGCCCTTATCGCGGTAACACATCCCTTCAAGTGATTCGAATCCCGCCAGAGGCCTGTTGTAGCCTTAGCCGCCGGCGCCAAATGTGACGCCGTACCGTCTCCTTTGAACTACTCAGTGATATGAGACCGCCTCCCCTTCAGCAACAGATCCACGCTCAGCAACTGCCTCACGCCGCCTCTCACGCCCCACCTTCGCTGCCCCTCGCTGCGGCGGCGGCCGCTGCTGCGGCGGCTGCGGCTGGTGGCGGCCCTCCTCCCCATCCGCCCCCTCCACCGCCTCCCCATCCCGGACTCTCCGGGGTCGTCCCCGGTCTGCCTCCAGGGGGACTGCTAGCCTTCGGACCAGGGGCGGCGGCCGCAGCGGCTGCAGCTGCAGCAGCCGCGGCTGTCGGACCACCGTCTTCCGTCATGCCTCCAGCCGTCTCGACGCCGCTCTCGTCGTCGTCGTCGGCTACGCCTTCGACGGCTCACCCGCTCATCAAGTCGGAGCATCTGCACGGGAGAGACGACCTCAAGGGTATCGACGACAGACACGTGAGTTTTCAAATGGCATTTCATCAATCAATCAATTTTGGGTCCAGTGATCGAAGCTCAGCCCTTAACAAGATGAAGGGTGTTTTTTTAGGTTAGACTGCAACACTAGGTTAACGATAAATGAGGTTTCGGGTTTTATTTGTGAGATTAACACCCACAGTAATGGGCAAGGGCATAGGTGCGAGCTTAGAACAAAGAAACGAGCTAATAATTGCGTAAGGAAACAGGAACTTGCCTCTAGTAATTCAATCTTAAAGAACAATGCGAGAGATTTAAAAATCATAGTAGTTAATTGCAGAAGTATACGTAAAAAGCAGATAGAATTCCTTAATCTTACGAGAAGTAATGATGCGGATATCGTAATAGGGACCGAGAGTTGGTTAAGCGAAGATATTTCATCAGGTGAGATATTTCCTCCGGATTATATTATTTATCGTAAGGATCGACTCTGTAGAATAGGTGGAGGGGTGTTTATCGCTGTAAAGGATTCTTTAAAGAGTCAGTGCGTTGACTTCTTGGAGAACGGTACATGCGAAATGGTATGGTGCTCGGTTATTGGACGGAGTGGAAAGAAGGTATTCTTTTGTTCCTTTTATCGGCCTCCGGATGGCGACAACGGATGTATAGAGCAACTAGCTGATTCGTTAGAGAATATTCGGAAGAAAGTGAAGGATCCCATCATTGTTGTAGGAGGGGATTTTAACCTTCCCCATATTGATTGGGAGAATTTATCGAGCTCGCACACCGGTAGAGAGAAGACTATATCGCAAACATTGATAGATACGTTTTCGCTTCACGCCTTAGATCAACTTAATAAGAAGGTTACGAGGAAAATTCGCGAAGGTCAAGGTAGTGTACTTGATTTATTAGCAACTTCGCATCCTCACTTGATCGATGATCTTAATATTATTGCTGGAATTTCAGACCACGATGTCCTAACTGCAGTTATGAAAGCGGAAATAGTAAAATCCCTCAAGCCACCACGGCAGGTTTATATGTTTCGCAAAGCGAGATTTTCAGAATTCAGGGATTATATTAATGCGAAGAGGGAAGATTTCTGTAGTTTTTTGTGTGGTAATACTATTGACGATGGCTGGATGGAATTCCTACGAATATTAAGGGAAGGCTTAGCTAGGTTTGTCCCAATTAAAACCGTTAGGGAGCGTAAGGATCCGCGTTGGATGAAACCTAAGTTGCGAGCGTTGCATAGGAAGCAAAGGATTTTACACGCACGGATGAAGAAGCTGGAGAAAATCGGAGTAGACTTTAATCTTGAGCGACAAAAATATTTGGAGATGCGAAGATTGGTTAAGGACGAATCGAAGAATGAGTTTCAGGAATATAGATCTAAAACCCTTTTAGAGTCTTTAGGAGGTGACCAGAAGGAATTTTGGTCATATGTCCGAGAATCTCGAGGAGGTCAGTCTTCAGTAGCCAGCCTTGTTAATGACGTGGGTTTAATGGTTACTGAATCGTTAGAGAAAGCAAATCTAATTAATCGACACTACCAGGAAAGCTTTACTTTAGACGATGGACGCGCGAACGAATTTTCTGTGCGTGTTGATTCAGAAATGGAACCAATCGAGTTATCGGTGGATGGAATAAGAAAGTTGTTGCGGCAGGTAGACAAGAAAAAAGCGCCAGGACCAGAAGGTATACCATCGTTCGTCATTCAAACACTGGCGAATGAGCTTGCTCCCCTTCTTTTCGTATTCTATAGGAAAACCTTGGACGAAGGCGTTGTACCAATGTCGTGGAGAAGAGCGCATATCACTCCAATTCCTAAGAAAGGACGTTCCTCGAAACCTGAAGATTACCGTCCGATATCTTTAACGTCAATATTTTGTAAGACTATCGAGCACATTATAGCGAGTTCAATAATGCGTTTCCTAAGTGACAAGGGGGCAATTAGTCAATGTCAACACGGTTTCCGTAAAGGTAGGTCATGTGATACCCAGTTAGCCCTTTTTCTCCACGATGTAGTTAGAGCAGCTGATAAGGGTATAAGAACAGACGCCATATTTCTAGATTTCAGAAAAGCTTTCGATCGAGTATCGCATGTAAAATTAATTCACAAGTTGACGGCTTACGGGATTAACGGAAAAGTTGTTGAGTGGATAAAGTCGTTTCTCGGGGAAAGATCGCAGCGAGTTGCGTTGGACGGAATTTTATCTGATGAGGTTCGCGTCACATCCGGTGTTCCACAGGGAAGTGTATTAGGACCAATTTTGTTCCTAATATATATTAACGATGTTATGGATAATATTAAATGCAAGGTTAGGTTATTCGCTGATGATACTGTTGTGTATAGGGAGATCGTAACTGAAGATGACATTGGTAGTTTGCAGAACGATCTGAATATGATTTCGGGTTGGTGTAGTGATTGGCAGCTCGAGCTGAATGTAAAGAAGTGCGTTACCATGACTTTCACGCGATCCACTAACGTTACCTGCGTACCGTACAGAATTTCAGGAAATCCCTTGGAGCTCGTGATGCATCATAAATATCTAGGAATTACGCTCAGCAGTGATATTTCCTTCAAAGAGCATATTCGAGGCGTAGTAGGAAAGGCGAATAGAATGCAAAGGTTAGCCAGCAGAATCCTTAGGGGATGTTCACCGAGAGTAAAAGAAATAGCGTACTTTTCCCTAATTCGACCTCTACTTGAGTATTGCTGTGCGGTTTGGGATCCTCATGAAGTAGGATTAATTTCCGATCTCGAGATGGTTCAACGTAGAGCAGCAAGGTTCGTCAAGGGAGATTTCAGATTCGACAGCAGTGTTTCGGCTATGTTAGGATCCCTCGGTTGGAACTCTCTTAGTGATAGAAGACGTGAATATCGACGGAAGCTTTTTGATAAATTTATCTCTACCGATTTCGGGGAGGAGATAACAGATATTGTCATCCCAGTTATATACCTACGCGACCTTCGAGAGAAAACAAAAAAGCGATACAGGGAAGTAGTTGCCAGGACGGATAGCTACTTTTGGTCATTTTTTCCGCGTAGTATTAGAGAAGCAAATAGCTCTCCAGATTAGATAGGTATTTTGGTGTCTTACACCCCCTGCCACGCGCCACTGGTGGATTGCAGGGTTTAAATGTAAATGTAAATGAAGGAAACACCAAAAACCATCAAGTAGCAACTTTCATTTGCCGATATGTATTTTGATCTGTAAGAGACCAATATCAAGGTGAGGCTGACAGGAAGAAATGGCAAAGAACACAGCTTCACCGAAATCCGATCCACCAACCGATGGTTTTTGATGTTTCCTTGATCTTGATATTTTAATCATCAGTGACCATCCATACTTGTATACTCAATGGTTAACTTCAATTTGCCAATGTAATAAGTGTTTAATAAGCCAGATATCCTCTGAGATTGTTAAATGAAGCAAAACAATTCTAGGGAAAAACAAGCACCCCTGATATTAAAAGTTTAAATTGTATATTTTTTATGTTTAAATCATACTCATATAATTTTTAAGTTTGAAAATAAATATACAAAAAAATCCAAGGTCAAATTGTACTTTTAAATAAACCTAAATAAGATATGCAATATTTTCACATACTTTAACTCAAAATTTCATCCTCTCCTTTATTAGATAATTTTGTTCAGCGTTAACTCTGGTTATAGAACCTTGTAGAATGAGTTAATTGCTGCTGAATTATTTGTTTCCATTGGTTTATTATTACTTAGTGAAATTTAATCAAATCCTGCCATATTAGATGAAAGAACAATTTTCTCTGATAGTCCGGCAGAATTTTCTGACAATTTCTGCCAGATATAGCAGAGAAAATGCCAAATTTCCAGTGGAACCTTGGCAAATGAATATGACTTTTGTATCCCTGGCTCTCATTTTAACTGAGGTATAGTTTGTATGTAATTTTAAAAATGTTTTTTTTTTTTGGACATCTTAATCATAATTTTTTTAAAATTCGCATTTGCTTATATCTTTATGTATATGGCATGGCATATCTTGACTCATATCAGAATAATTTATATCCTAACCATCCTGGTATCAAATTTGGTTCCTCTCTATAACTCCTTGTGACCCACTCATTGAACTTAAACTGTCCTGTTGGGTGGGACTTTTACCTATTCCTAATTAATCATTTTTTCTCTTGTTTTATTGACCTGTATTATTCTTTATTGCATTATTCTGATAGTATTATTCTTTCTTAGAATGTTATTTCCTTCAGTTTTTACTTGCAATTTTAATTGTACATAATTTTAAGAAAGTTAATATTTGCCAATTTAGTTATGGCTCATCAAACCTATGTAATGAAGTTATTTTCTCAAAGAGCTTTTAAGCATATAGTTTCCAAACTTGTAAAGATTGTTGAGATAGCCTGCTTATAAAGCACATAGAATATTAGTTTAAAAACCTTCTAGCCATAATTAAGTTTTCATTTAAATTTTATTCCTTTCGCAGAGGAGTTCAATATCTCCAGCAGAAAGAGACAAATATCGCTCCCGGTCACCAGATGTGGATGCTGATATGAAGAGAAGGAAAGAAGACAAACTTGGCCATATTAGTGTAAGTTGCTATCGCTATCAATTGGATAGTATTTAAACATATTCTATGATATTGTTGCATTTAGATTAAAGGTATCACTTACTATTACATATATATTTAAAATATTTATTTTAGCAATATCAATTTTTTGCAATTACTTATTAAGGTATTTTTTTCCATTCTTATTTAATCTTAACATTTGATGAAATTATTTTTACAGGATAGCGATGGTGAAAAGAGTGACCAAGATTTGGTGGTTGATGTTGCTAATGAGGTGAGTTCAAGTAACAATCCCATCTGAGTATCATTAACACATGTTACTGTCATTATCCTCTGAAAATACAACATTGGTTAATTTAATAGAATAGGTATCAATATTTTTCTTCACTATTGGCTTCTCTGATGAACAATTTCCAAGATTAATGTACATTTTCCATCTCTGTGTGAGATTTCCATCTTTTAAATAAGGATTCTAGCATCCAAAAGTTAGAATCAGGAAAGATGATGTTAAGTATTCTGAGCCTAATTTTTATATTATCTAATAAATTATGGTTGAACTACTTATTTCTACCTTTAATCAGGTTATCAATGCTAATTGTTGGGCTTTGATTGACTGATTTAGTCAAAGCCTGAGATTTTCTGTTACGAGAATGATTTTAAACATTACATTTTTATGAAATGATTTATAATTTAAGTTTTTAAGCTTCTTATAGACTACTTCTTGTCCTAAATCATTCCTAAGAGGTTGATAGGATTGTTGCAATATTCTCAACTGACACAAATTAGTTAGCTTTGAATTACAAAGAATTATCAAGGATAATACTTGTAAAGGAAACTTTTTTCTATTAAATTAATCTTTGTGGCTGAGGAGGAAGAGCAAGGAAATTACATTCGTAGGCCACCGGGAGGGAGACCAATCGAAGATGAGTAGATTAAAGTGACTTATTTGTAAACTTGATGGTCATTATTTTCTAAGTTTTTCATGAAATATTTATCTCCCTCAAATCTGTGTTACAATATGCAATAAGCTGCTTTCCTTTGTTTCTTAAGTATTGTATTTGATATGTTTAATTTGTATTTTTCATTCTGGCTCCAAATTGACTTCCAAGCTGAAAATGGTCCCTAGCAATATCATTATGATGCCTGCAGTTCATTATTGATATAGTCAGAAAAGCAGTACATGCTACAAAAGCAATTACCGTATTTGACGGCATATAAGATGCACCTTTTTACCTAAATTATGTCTCGAAAAATTTCCCTGCATCTTATATGTGAAGGTTCAACCTCCACGGGTTAACTTTCAATACTGAATGCTATTTTTAGCCCAGATGGTCTATACTACCTATTTCATAATTGTATTCAATGATTGTGTTAATATTTGGCTTTTACGAAACGTGACAACTAAAAGAAACTACATTATAAGTTATTGCGGTACCACGCTTTCGCACGGACTATTAAAACTTTTTTTCCTTGTGAGTGTCCAACTTGATGAGGGTGCGTCTTATATGCCGGTGCGTCTTACATGCCGTCAAATATGGTATACATGGTAACTCAAATTCGAGAGAGATTGATTTATCGTAGAAAAAAGGAGATGAGTATCTCCTAGTTTACATTGAAATCATTATTCTTTCTCTGCCTTCTCAGTAACCAATATTAATTTAAGGAGGTATTGGAATAAATAATTTTTTCTATAGTTTTGAGTCCACCCCTTAAAATTTATTATCTGTTTGTTTTAAACAAAAATCATCCTTCTATATATTTCATATTTCACTGTCTTCTTCATGACAGGATCCTGCCTCTCCACAGCCAAACGGTGAACATCCAAACGACCTCATCATCCGTGAAAATGGTGAAAAGATAGGCACAGGTAGCAACAGCAGCGGAGCAGGGGGTAACGGGGGAGGGGGAGTCCAAGGTCTCAAGGCAGACAGGCCCCCAAGCAGAAGTGGATCAAGCTCTAGCAGAAGCACCCCCTCCCTGAAAAGTAAAGATGTAAGATCTCGGCACCATGAGGCATCCATTGCATTCTAGCGCTATTTGTGGCTTTTGTTAGTGCTATATATTTGATGCTTGATATTATTTCCCTGTATGTATGGTTGTGTTTTTTAATTGCTGCTTCATTACTATAACATTAATGCATCGATTTGTACTGATGTATGCTCTTAGATGCTTTACATTGTCCTAATATTGCTTGAGAGAAAGGTCAAATTCTGTTCCTTTGAAGGTTCTCCCTGTTTTTCCTTATCTCCTATTATTTTTTTAGCATTTTTTGTCTTAAGCCTGATTTAATAGGTGTACACAAATAACCTTTATCTCAATCCCTACCCATGGAGTAAGTACTCTTCATAACATTTTTACACTTCATAATATTTTTACAACTTAATAGTAACGATATTTTATGGCTCCCATAAAGGTGAAAGAATCCAATTACGCGCGATATAATAAAAGAAAAGAAATATATACACAAATATGAAAACATAAAACCACTAAGTCTACATATATTATAAAGGAAATTACAATTATAAATTTTATTTGAATAAATGTAGCAAATTGTTCAACTACCACCATGATTAAATGTATTTTTCTTCTCATGAAATGTGAAAGATAAAAGTATATTAATAAAGGAATTATTTACTGTTACTATCCCACATTTTTTACCAGAAAATTCAATTTATTTGTCTTTATGATATCTTTCTTTGTTTCTTGAGGTGTTTTAGAGTCTTTAAAGTTATCTATCATTTGTTTTATTCATTACAAAATCAATGTTTTGATTCACTGTACTGTTAACACCCTTACTCTGCATGCATATTAATTTTATATAATTATGTTGATTTTATGTAGTTTTTGTAAATTTATCGTATTTGGGTTTATTTTGAGTTAGAACTAGATTAATTTGTGTGGTTATGGCCTATTTGCTATGTTTATCAATTAATGATTCAAAATATTATTGGTAATCTGTAGGTATTGTTTTTGTTTGATTTATCAAATAACATTTTTAGTAGTGTTGAATGTTTTAAGTTTTTTATTGGCATGAACATTTCTCACAGAGGTGAGAATTCTTAGATGTATAACTAATTTTGTGGAAATCTAAATGCTATCATCCTTATCACTTACCAAATATTTGTCATATCCAAGCATGGGGATGCAATTTCATGATTAACACTTTTCCATCTGTTTTCTCCTTTTCAATTTTAAGAGATTACATTTTAATATTATTGTTATAAGCATATCTATTTGCACTTATAATTTGAGGAAATATTTATGTTGATAATTGGAAGATCCAACGTATATTCAAGTGGACTCGTACATCTTGTAGGGGCAGGAATCATTGCTGAGGTCCTTCATCATATATAATCATTCTCATGAGCTGGCAAATCTCTCACCCTTATTTCCAATAATATGACACCCATCCCTTTTGGTCTACCAATATTGTCTAATTTCAGTATGCTGAATCCGGGAATTAGACTTGTCTTATGATTCCCCACCCTCTCTGCAATATATCGCTGTACTTTCCTTTTACTCAAGACCTTAAGTATGTACTCTTGCCATTCTGTTGCTATGTTCTGCTGTCACAATTTTTTTTAATTTTCTCATTGCTATTTTTTCTATATTTTTTATTACTTTTATATATTGCTGGCACAGATACATGCAGGTACTGAGCACGTTTGTTGCTCTAGCATGACATTGCTTGTTTATAGATTATTTGACAAATCAAGTTTAACAGGCAGGCTATATAGTCTTTTGTATACCATTTCATGTTTTGCTTGGAACATTCTACCTAATGAAAATAATTTTTAAAGAATAGTTGAATATGGAGTAAATTTAAGTAATACTTTTAAAAGTGCTTTCAGCTTTGACAAAGCCATACTAGCTGCCCATATGGCTATTCATGTAAATTTAAGTAGTGAGTTATTTTTATTTATAACTGGAAGGCTTAGAAATCTCCCTATTCTTCAGCTTCTGATTCCTTAGAGGATAGTTCTGTACAAATTTGGCATTTTTTTATTATTTCCTGCATGATGGGAAATCGAATGGTTGTTGATGTGAATTACCTGTTGGAAAACTTTGCAGCTAACTCTTATAATAAATTAAAAAAGCATGCATCATAAGTGACTTAGAGTTTTTATCTAGAGGCTTCTTTATTTTTACAATTTTTAGTCTTCAAAAGGTCAAGGAAAATATATGGATGCTATTGGTATATAGACTGTAGGTTTTATATAATGTTTCATTATTAACTTCTCTCAGTTGCTTGTTCAGAACAATTTCTTTTTGTTGAATCATTTTCAGAGGTAAACACTGGAGAATGTACCTCTCTTATAGTGCTGCAATTTCAAATTTTTCATTTATGAATGTTTGCTTTTTTTTCACAGATGGGCTATGATCCTCATCCGCACTCAAGAACTCCAAATCTAGGTTCAAATGGTCTAGGTGGACTGCCTGGAGCAAAAGCGTAAGCATATTTACTTATCTTTCCTAGAAGTATATTACCGTATTTGTTAAAAAAATAATTCACACTCTTTTGGGCTGAAAAATCCAGGTGCACATTAGATTTGTAAGCAAATGATTTTCCTATTTCCAACACTCAAATTTTGAGGTACCCATTACATTCAATGGTGAGTTAGTTTCAAGTAAATATGGTAGTAAATGTCTAAGAGAACTAGCAATTTAGTATAGCTACTCTTCAAAATCAGATTTCTCGTTTTTTTTAAGAATAATGCTCATGATATACATTTTGCACTTCAGTTTTTTCAGTTCAGGAATAAAAAATTAGAAATTTAGAATTTCTCTTTTAAAGTTAAAAATCTTGTTAAGTCTTAAAAAATTAATAAATCTGGTCTTCGTATTTAAACGGCTCATTGTGTTTTGGGCTTAACTACTAAATTGCCCATCCGTGGTAACAAAGTCAAAATTTATTGTTCTGCTTTAAATTTAAGCTAGTGAGAAAATTTTAAGAGCTTGCTCTGAGGAAACATTTTTTTCCTATACAATTTTCTAGATTCATATTAATGTGAATGAAATAGCTTTATTAAATCCCATAATTTTAATCAATGACCATTTTCATCATTGTGTATTATTAATAAAACTGAAAGCTTTGGGTAGGACAATAACAGTAAACATTAGTGAAACAATAATTAATAATAATAATATAATGAATGAGAAAACAATTTTGCACTTTTTTCAATCTCTTAAATCTTGTGGAAATGTTTTCTAATTTCTTAAATGGTAGGTATTCCACAAAGTCTGGTCAATTCATGTTGAGAACATTAAAATAAATCCCTTAAAAATTGTCTTAATTTGTAACCTTTTATTTTTAACTTACCAACCCCTTCCTCTTCCCCTCTCTTCTTTTTTAGTAACTCAACTTTAGTTATTAGTATCTGATGATGTCTTATGGCAACAAAGGTGGTAGATTTTTTAAAGTTAATGCAAAAAACTACAGATTTCTCATGTTTACTATGAAGAGTTCCACCTAGTCATACCAGAGACAGTCTCTTTTGTTCTTAAAGTCAGTGGGAAATAAAGTAAAAGATATATCAGTGTTTACTAATTACTTCCAAAATATAAAAATGTATTAATTTATAATCAGTTGTGAGCTGCTAGAAATATAAGTTTATACTGCTTTGCCTAGGTTATTCCATGCTTTTTCAAAGGATCTATTACTCTTGAAATTTATTGAGAGAGTATTACAGTGTGCTTTATTGCATTTTGTATATTTTCAGTGCGTATTCATTTCACATGAATGGAGAAGGCCAACTTCAACCTGTTCCCTTTCCAACTGATGCCTTAATTGGTCCTGGTATCCCTCGTCATGCTCGTCAGATCAATACATTGTCTCATGGTGAAGTTGTGTGTGCCGTTACTATTAGTAACCCTACAAAATATGTTTATACTGGAGGAAAAGGATGTGTCAAAGTCTGGGATATAAGTCAACCTGGTGGAAAAAGTCCAGTCTCACAACTGGATTGTTTGGTATGTAATAAGCAATTGATACTTCAGGTGTACTGGAAATTTTTAATTTTGAAATAAATAGAGTGGTAAAATGGATAAATACCATTGATTAAAATGGCACCTATGAGTGAATTTTTAAACTACTTTGATTTTATTGAAGAATTTATTTTTATGTCAAAGATTCAGTATATATTAAAGATACTCATTTTACTCCATCCATTAAAGTTAATTGCTGATTTTTTGATTGCTTAAATCAAATGTTTTCGTGAACCTTGAATCAATTTTGGTCTTTCTAGTTTAATATGTGTCTAGATTTTATGACTCAATATTTCTTTTGCTTACTGTTGTAAGTTTATTAAATGCTCATGTTGTTATTTATAATATTTGCTCATTTGATAATTGTAATGTTAATTCTAAATATTTCTTTTGACAGCAACGGGATAATTACATTCGTTCAGTTAAGTTGTTACCTGATGGTCGCACTTTAATTGTTGGTGGGGAAGCAAACACATTATCCATTTGGGAACTTGCATCTCCAACTCCACGCATTAAAGCAGAGCTTACTTCTAGTGCCCCTGCATGTTATGCCTTGGCCATTTCTCCAGATTCAAAGGTATAGTCACATTTTACATACAAATAACATTTAAATGAATTTCTTAAGCCAATATCTCTGAAAGAGTTTGTTAAAAGAAAAATATTTTGATTGATAACAAACTTATGGATGTTAAAATGGATGTTAAATATGAATTAATATCTGCCCATATCAGATAAATTGAAATTGTAATGATCATAAAGAAATTTAAAATCTTCACTTAAAATTATTGAAACATTTTATCTGTTTTTTATTTTTTATTGTAGTAAATAGATTTATTCTTTAATTGTAAGATATGTTTCAAGGTTTAGATATGAGAGAATACCTTCAATTCTTTATCTCCCACTATGTAACATATAATGCAATATTGCAAAGAAGTTCCAAAAAGGAAAGGTTTTTGATATATTTTGTTTTATTTGCTCTATGATGGGCTGAAACGAATATCTATGAAAATATTTTGTTCTCTTATATCTTAGGTTGTCAGGTCATCAAATTTTACAGAATATCTAAGTTATAAATTGATATATGATGATATTATGATGTTGTATAATCCTCTTTAAGTCTTGAATAAATTATACTCATTGGATTATTTTTAAATTTAAGCCATTGGAAACTATCCTATCTCTTAAGCAAAATATTTTTGAATTAAGCTATGCTTTTCAATTTAATTTTTTATAAATTAAAATTTATTAAAAAGGTTATACAGCCTTGTAGAGGTGGTATTTATTCTTGGGTATTTTAGTTTTACCAACTTTTGAAATAATTGTTTTAATCATTTTGTTGTTTTATTTCTTCAGGTGTGTTTCAGCTGCTGCAGTGATGGTAACATAGCAGTTTGGGATTTACACAATCAGACTTTACTGAGGCAATTCCAAGGTCATACAGATGGGGCTAGCTGTATTGATATTTCTTCCGATGGTACAAAGTTGTGGACTGGAGGACTTGATAACACAGTAAGGTCTTGGGATTTAAGAGAGGGAAGACAACTTCAGCAGCATGACTTTTCGTCCCAAATATTTTCTTTGGGATATTGTCCGACTGGAGAGTGGTTAGCTGTGGGCATGGAAAACTCTAACGTGGAGGTGCTTCACTGTGCTAAGCCAGACAAGTACCAGTTACACCTTCATGAAAGTTGTGTTCTCTCGCTTAAGTTTGCTGCCTGTGGAAAGTGGTTTGTGTCCACCGGAAAAGACAATCTGTTAAATGCATGGCGTACACCCTATGGAGCCTCCATCTTTCAGGTATAATTAATTTTGTTTTGTATTATAATTATAGGACTTGATTGAGCAAAATTGAGACTTTTAAGTCCAATCTTCCGTTTAGCCAATACATTTACGTAGAAATGCTAAAAATACAAATCTATATAAAATGATACAAAATATAAATCTATACTAGTATTAAATATAAGCTCATAAAAAATTTAAATACAATCATATACAAATATTAAAGTAAAAGCCTAACCTATACATCTATTAAAATACAAACATAAACACAGAAAAAGGTGAAGTTCAAATAGAATAAATACAACTGAGAATTCAGGAGTGCTTCTGTCTGTGCAAATCTGTTCAGATAGTAGTATTTTCGAAGAGTGCTTCTTAAATAATGGTGGGTATGGTATGTGAGGCCAAACTACCTCACTACTCATCTTGCCTAGTAAACTTCATTCACTTCAAATAGCTTCTGATGCCTAATGTTAGGAGTTAAGTATCAACTAGCTTTGGGGATGTGAATACTATAGATAGATATGTTCTATTAATACCAAACGTAGCAGTTAAGTTATAATATAAAATAAGATAATGTAGTAAACTATATACCAGTAGTTGCAACGTTTTTTAATCTTAGAAAAGATCTGGTGTTTTCTTGGTGAATATTATGGATAAAGTTCTCTCGGGTTACAAGCCGGGTGGTTTCTTCTACGTCTCTCAACGTTTCGGTCCCTGTCTCCGGAACCATCTTCAGGATATCCGTTTTTTAATCTTGATAAGCATTTGTAAATTTGGAAGTAAAGTAATTTTTTGATGCATTCCAATTCATAAAAATATCTCTTACTTGAAGCAGTTGTGGTTATAATTCCAATGAATACAGTCTTAGCACTTGATGATTCCTCAGTTTAACTTCATTACATGTATCAATTACTACAAAGTAAAATTATATGAATATTTTTAATTATGAAGATTGAAAATGAATTATGAATTTAAAATTATTACTTTGAGTAGTATATTAAAGGACTTTTTTAACCATCCAACTTAAGAAGATTTAAATGTATAGTATGTTGAAGCTATGCAAAACTGCCAGAACTATTCTCTATCAATTTCTATCTGCCTGGTCAGTCAGTTGCTATTTTATGCTGATATTCGTCTCAAATGAAATCACTCAGTTAATGTTAATTGCAGTTTTTCCTTGATGACAGCTGATTTTGAAAGTGATCATCAATGCCTTAATTTTTTTGTGCAAGAGCTTAAAAATATGTTTTACACTTATTTTTGCAATAAGGATAGCTTAGAAAAAAAGTTGATGCAAAAAATCTGTATTGTAACTGTTTTATGTGGTTGAAAGCTGGTATGTTTTTTGATTGTGTATTAAATATGCAATTTTAGTATGACACTAATTATCTAGGCATATTTTATAATTCAATCTTAATATCATGTCTCATCAATCCATTTCTGGAAGATTTTAAATTTCAAGGATACCTTGACTTAATCATTTGCTTAAGTATTTTGATGTATGGGGAATGGGAGATGAAATTGACAAGGAATCACAGTGTGACTTGTGGAGAAACTGACTAAACAGAACAGAAATAGTTGCAGAATCGATATTGAAAAAGTTTCAAGAAAAGTATGAGGCATTGTTAGATGTGCATGGAATCCATTGAACAGCTCTCATCACCTCTAAACAACAATTAAATCATTGCATGAATGAAAAGTCTATGGAATTTTAAGGTTTTAGTCATGTAATAATTAATTTAAACAACATCATCATCACCATTTAACTTTCCAGGATTAGGCATATTGACTGTTCTGGCTTCACCATCTTAATCTTGTTCTACTAATACTTCTTCTCCCTATAAGTTTATATTCCAACACCTTTTTGGGAATCCTCTGGTATTATGCAACTAATTTGTTCCTTCCATGTTCTTAGTAGTAGTCTGTTGCTATATCTCAGTTCAAACAATGGATGCAGATTATTACTTTAATGAAAATATAAATTTTCTCATACCTGATATATTCTTTGATTATCTGTTGCCTATTTCTAAAACAACATTATATTTAGTTATGACAATTATGGTATGATATACAATAATAGACTGTGATATTATCATATCTCAGTGAGTCTATAAAGTAATATTTAACTTTTCCTTATAAGTCTCTTGCAATGCTAATAGAATTAGCATGAATTTGCATGTGTTACAAAGTTATTTGATGTTTAAAGTTTAATATTACCTCAGAAAAGGTCAGTTTGGTTGTTACTAAAGTCATTCCCATAATTCGAAAGTCTTTGAAAATGAAACATGTTGCTACTTCTATGATCTTGGAGTAAGTAATAAATAAGTAACTAGGATTGTTTGAATATATTTTCTTATTATTCACACCATTTTAAATACTGTACTTTTATGATGTGTTTTTATTCAGAATTTTTAAAAAATCACTCTGTGCCTTATATGGTTGATATTAATGGTAGATTTTTCTCTGCAACTACCTACCTATCTAAAATATAAATGTTAACACCTTTAATTTATATTTAAAACCTACCCCTTTATGTTATCATGTCTAATACCATTCCACCTTATTTGTTTACATCAGTTAATACAAGATTGCCTGTTAGTTTCATGGTAAAGAGTATCAAAGGATATCTATTATATTTTCTAAATTATGTGGCCAGAAGTATTATGTATCATCTATGCGTGTGCATCTGATAAGCAGGAAAATACAATGACTTCAGTTTTCATCATCAGTTCTTATTTTTTTAAGAGTATAACTCTAATCTATATTCATAATATTTTCTTTCTTATTTTCCAGTCGAAGGAGTCATCTTCAGTATTGAGTTGTGATATCTCTGCTGATGACAAATATATAGTCACTGGATCTGGGGACAAGAAAGCAACTGTGTATGAAGTGATATATTGAGCCTTGAGTTGCTAGAAAATATGATTTATTTACTCTAGTAGCAAATTAAAGACTAAGATTATACTTAATACAAATGTTGTGCTGTTAAGTGTTGGAAGAACAGCAGATAGTGAGTGAAGACACAAAAATTAAACTTTAGACAGTGATTCACTTTCTACTGTTCTGTGCAGCTATAAGTTATCTAGAGAGTGATTTGGGACACATACTGGTTGCAAGTGCGACGATTTTATGCCAGCAGCTTTCTGTGATTCTTCAAAGATTGAAGAAAAAAGGAAAACTTTTATTACAATCGTGTATTTCTATTTCCCTAGATGAATATACAACCGAACTACTCCAGAACTTATTTTCCTAAACACCTCTAAGTGTATGTGTGACTGCAATTACTTCTACTTGAATGTTTTTGTGAGTGTTGTGTCACTGTAGGAGTAATTCTCTGAAAGGATTAGTTCTTGGGCAAAGAGAACTGATGGAGAAATACTTTGGGATGTATGAAGTGAGTGGAAGTTTTTATAGGAGCAAATGGACCAAACATTTCATCTTGGTTGTTTGATTTAATTATCAGTTTTACAGTGCTAACCTTAGGATTTCTCATCTCAAAGCATTCCTTTTTCAGCAGCCATACATATTTCATAACACAGGTATGTGGTAGGCTCTTTGTCATGTAACAAACCTCTGTCAATTATTTAAGAATTATTTAGGAGTAGATTAATTTCCCATTCATATGCTCTCAAGGTAGGCAGTTTTCATGTTTTTTGGCACAGTAAATTTAATGATTCAGGGAATTTTTAGAAAGGTTACATTTAGAGGCAGTTGTCATAAAGATGTTTTTGTCTGAAAGACAGATAAAAGATAAACTGGCAGATAAATAGATACTTCTGTATTCATTCTTGCTTATGTGCCATAATTCTTTCCTCTCATCTGCTGTTGATTTAAGTGTGAGAAAGTTTTTGCTGTCAAGATGAATCCTGCACGTTTTGCTATAGTAGTGGAAGCACTTGCCAAAGCTATGTAATTGAGAATCATTCAGTGTTGAATATTTGCGCTATTATACATATTTATATATTTTTCAGGGGCTAATGAATTTTATTTGATGAGCTTGGATCATTGTCTAGTTGAAGGATATGTTTTGGCAGTCAAAAGAACTTGTTTATTTTCAGAGTGAGCTTTTGTCGTCGCTTAGACAATGCCAACCACCTACCTGCACAAACAAATTGAACATTTTGGGAGATTTTAATTTTGTTCTTGAAGCTCATCACTCAGGGTTTTGAAGAGTAATCTTTGTTGTGAGACAGGCATGCCTGAAATTTATGCACAATAGGTATTTCTTGGTAACTGTACATCCCTTGTCAGAAAACCTTTTCTTGCTAAAAAATTGGATATTTATAGAGCATATGATACTTATTTTAAAAATGTGGTGAAATTTGTGAGGAAGTATTTGTTGTCTTGGCTTTTTTATGAATTTTAAGGGAATAGTATTGGAGGATAGCTTTGTTTTGGATTTTCAAACAACTATCAGCGGCTAAGGAATTGTGGAATGTTTGTTGAAAGTTGGAATGTCTCTATTTGAATGTAAAACTAATTTTTTTAGCCTAATGTTAATCTTGGCTAAAATTATGTTTTTGTACCAATAATTGTTGTTGAAGTACATATACTATTGTTAATTAAACTACATGGATTTAAAAATGTTTCTATATGGGTATGAAAGAGTTCAAAATTCAGAAAATGTTTATTTAGTCTTTAAGATTTTATTTTATGTTTGCATGTTTTGAGTGAAGCTCAAGTCTATGAACAAATTCTAACTTCTACTATGCTGGCACTGTAATAGGAAAGTGCATTGTATAAGTGAATCAACTTGAATGTTCTTCATTTTGCAAGATGTTAATCTTTAATTGAAATGATCTTTTTTATGTGTATTTTTCCAATAGTGTCCATTAGAAATTTCAAGAATAGATGATCCAAAGAGTTTAGTTTTAGTCACTTGAGTGCTGTGTCACCACATTGACAGACCAAAATGATTCATGGGATGATTCGACATACCTCACATTTTATAAATAAAGCTCCTGGTGATCGCACAAGATGTCTACTTTTATCCTTTTGTTTATGATAATTATTATTATTTTATTGGACACATTCTTAAATTCTTTGATGGAATCTTACATCTCCATCAATAAGTTTTAAATTTCATTGAGAGATCCATCAAAATTAATTATTATTCACAGGTGGATCAACGATGCTTTCCACCAATGTACATTGCTTCAATTGTGTTCAATACCTGATGAAGACTGCATAAAAAGCTAGTAAATGGCAACTTATAATGGAGAATATAACATTCTTTAATTCAGCAATTGATGAACACAAACAGCAGACTAACCAATGGACTTGTCTTCAATTCATCACGAATTTAGAATCCATCAAAGGAAGCAGACAATCAGCAATGCAATCCATCATGCATTAGATTGAGGACAATATAAACCTGCACTGTGGCTTTATTAGGTGAATTTTAGTCTTAAGAGTCTACCCTTACAATTAATATTTTTCAAGTCACAAACACAACATGCCGCTGCCAGGATTTGAACCCAGTACCCTGACATTGCTACGCTAGCATGATAATTCTTTCAACACTGAGATCACAATCTCATTATCGAATTCTTGCAAACTGGAGTAGCTTTATGATATTAGAGCTTCCATCTGTAATTATTCAGCCTAATAAGAGATTATTATAATGGAACATTTATAGTCTCTGTGGGGATTCTCAGCCTTCCCTTTCCTGTAGAATGAGGAATGAGATGCATAATATTAGCAAATGAAGATGGAAAGCTTTCATGTATCTACTAGAGAGAAAGTAGCATTCTTGTTATTTGTACAAAGACAATCAGTTCAACTATGTACAGAGTAATGAAGATTTTGCCTTCAGATGGGAATTGAGAATGATAGAATGAAATAATTTTATTTAGGTCTCCTAAATTGGCAATAGTGAATTTTGGAGATGGGAAATCAAAAATTTAGTTTCATAAATTTCATTTGCTCTACTTGGAGGAGGTAAATTTCATGGAGAGTTTCCACATATTTTGTCACAGTAAGCAAATAGTAATCATTAATAAAAGTTAAAGCTGCAATTCATAATTTTTCGGTAGAGTTAGATAGATAGTATATAAAGAAGATGGTCACCTTGGGGAGTTGGCCTCATCAGTAAATTCTAAACTATGTTTGCAACTTATCACAGTAAAGTGTATCATAAATTGAGAAATCTCTTACAAATTTGAAGATTATATTGAAACTGCCTTCATAATGCTACCACTTGTGAGCTGAACATATTAGCTTTACCCCTAGAAGGATATAAGATCAGAATAGATCAGCATCTTATGCTCATTTAGACACTGTAAATGCATTTAAGTAGTTCAAAATCTATAGTTGAGATGTTTCATGTTGGATGGAAAATGCCTTGGGAAAAGTTTACTTAAATGAAGCTCAGAATCTTTTCATGAACATTCAGACTAAATTAGGCTTAAAGAATCAAAATGTAAGCAAAAATAAAAGTAGCATAGTAATTATTCCACCAATCAACCTTGAATTCATAACAGAAGTTATGGGTGAAAAAAGGGTGAGGTAGGAGAATTTATTCCCAGCATCACTAAACATGATCAAATTTTAAATTAATGCAATCCATTCAGCCTCCATTTTCGTTGCTTTTATCTTGCCATCGAATAAAAATTGTTAATTGATAATAATGTGATTCTAAGGTGAAAGTGGAATTCTAAGAAGTGCCAGAGACAAGCCTCATGTACAGGCCTGCAAACAGATTGAGGAAATCACTAAGTTCAAAATAAACTGATGGAGGCATAGAATAAATGAAAGGGTATTTGATTTTTTAGAACAGAAAAGTCAACACAAGCAATTAGTGCAATTTCTAGCAATATAAATTTAAAATGAGTCCAAGGTAGAGTTTTTATAAAATATTCTGTAAAAAGAGTAAATGTTCACTATCAAACCATTGTATCATTATAGTACTGCACAGTAGAGATCCTGCACAGAAATTGTCACACATCCCCTCCTCGAAGGGTAATCTTACGCTGTGTTCTCAATGATACAACCTACACTTCCTTGTGGTTGCCAGCTATCGCCAATTGTTATATTTCAAAATATCACTTGCATATGCCTAAGGAATTTTTGAATTGAGAGAATTTGTCAACACTGCTGTGCATAGGCGAGACTCACTGCATGAGAATGGGGGAAGGGATACCACAGGTATTCGGAGGTGAGGTAGGTTGATGCTGTGCCCACTGATACTGCAAAATGCTCTTTATTTCATGGTTCCATAATAGTGAACAAGTACAAATGAAAATATAGTGAAGCATAAGAAAGATGAATAATAATAATAATATGCTTTATTTTTTAGTTTTATTTAGCACAATGCTATTCATTAAATGTAAGAAATGAGACAATATACTGCGTTATAAACTATGGTAACAACATTTTTAAATGAAAAAGTCAGCTCTCATGAATCTACTCACAAGCATTATAAAAGTAATCAATCATTTCTAGCTGTACTTCGTGGATAGCCATTAAATAAAATAAGAATTACTTGGTTATTTTCTGTGGAAAATTACCAAGCAATTCTTTTTTTAAACATTATTAAAGTTTAAAAATATCAAAACCAGAAAAAAGACAAATGTGATCATATATGGCTGAAACAAAGATTTACAAATATAGAAAAGTTACAATTACAAAAGTCACAATAAGGCTAAAAATTAAGTAAAATATAATAATGACAATCACAAGTAAATTAAATCTGTAACTCAAGTCTCAAGGTCAATGAGACATTTTTTTAGATTTTTTGAAAAATCATCAGGCTTTGTGAATCTTTCATCTCTGGTGGAAGTGAATTATAGAACATTATTGCTCGAAAAAATAATGAGATTAGTGTTGATGATTTGGAGACAAAAGGAATATGGAAATTGCTTGAATTTCCTCTTGTGTTATGCCCGTGTACAATACTATTTGTCTTTAAGAATTTATGTAAATATTCAGGCATAAGACCCATTTTTATATTATGTAAAAAATTCAGTACTTGATATTTTAAATTGTTCCACATTTAATCAACCTAATTTTTGGAGCATTGTATTTTAGTTCATATATATATATATATAAATCACATTTTAATATTATTTTCATGGCCTTATTATGTAATATCTGTTATCTCTTTTTTCTCTTTGATTACCTTTATGAAAATGACAAGAGTCCTGTGGATTTGTAAGGATTCACATAGAGTCACCAAGAATCTTTAAGACTCGCAAGGACTCAGAGAGATTCGCACAGTGAGTCCAGGAGATTCACAAGGATTCACTCATAAGGGGAGACTCTCACTTTTGTCCGGGGATTTTGATGAAAATGTTTGTGGTGATGCAGGAAGTATAGTAATGAAAAACTGTATTGTTGTTCCTCTAAATGGGCCTTAGTTTAATTGCAATAATTAATTGAAAATTGACAATCTGAGTATAGGCAACTTCGCATTAAACACCTATGCTCATGGGCGTCGCCAGAGGGGGGCAGGGGGGGGCAGCTGCCCCCCCCTGGAGACCCATTCATATTTTGGTTCGGGATGTGTTGTAGAAACAATTTTTAGGCACGAGCGTATTTGAAAAGAATTTAGACCCAAAACAAAGTCAAGTGTTGGCACGTGTAAACACCAGTGATGGGAAAAGTACTTCCTCGTAGGAAATTCATTTATACCTCTAGCGCAGCAAAAATATTTCAACAATACTTTGTAGTAGAGTCCTTCGCCCCTTCCCTCCAAGAGAAGAAAAGTTCGGTTTCAGGGTGAACAATGTAGTTAGAACTGCCTCATGATGCGATCAGCGCGCGAAGTTATGCGATTATGTCCTCTCTCTCAAACTTCCTTGAGTATCGTCCGACAATCGCCGGCAGAAGACAAAGGATTCAGTTTTTTTCGTTTTCCCTTCAAAATATACATAAGAAAGTTTTGCGGTGAGTATTTTGCAAATAGGCCCAAGCAGTGGCGCAGCGAGGGGGGAAAGTTTAGGGGTTCAAACCCCCCCTCCAAGAGTCAAGTCCTATGACTTGACTCTGTGCTTTTTTCTGTTGAAGAGTACAAAACCCCAATCAATTGCTTGATAAATTCAGCGAAAGCTTTGCATGCCAGTAAATATGGCTCCGTTTACAGCTAAGTTGATGTTTTCGGTAGCAGAGCAGGCCTAGAGCCGACATCGATATCAATGGGACGCTACGAGTGTTTCGCACACAATGTTCAACGCATGCACTTCTTAACCATATCCTTTTGTTAGATGACTCACACCATAATATAAGATTCCCATGAGAAGAATTCGAAAGTGCTGATTCGTTTACTCCTCGCAAAAACACAAGGAGAACATTCGAGAAGTAATTCGAAACTTACACCCTGAAAACAGAGATTAAGATTACGTTTGTGAGACAAACAGATTGATAAAACGCTCAGTTAGATCTGTTGCATGTGACTGTTTTGAGGATGTGAATGCAAAGCTAGGCTCGTGAATAGTGCATTTGAGAAATTCGCAGTGAACAGTTCGAAGGAGAGTTTAGTTTAGATTTTACAAAGTACAGATGGACATCCAAAATTCTTTTCACAGTTAGCTAATAGCTCGAGCCCACTATCGGAAAAACGTATGTTGATGGTTATGTGGTTTATTTTTAAATAACCATTATTAGTTGCATAAATTAGGATTGACTTATTTTAGGGCTGTTATTGGAGGGCACACTTCAAGATGAGTTTAGCGACAATTCCAAAGGAACTGGTTCCTTTGTTAAGCAATCTGGACGAATAAAAGTCTATACTGTAGACTCTTCATTGCTCGGGATGATATAAAATATACTGATCCTTATTTTATAATTACCCGTTAATTTGCTGTATAGTTACGAAAATAATTCAATAACCGGGTTTCCGTAGAAATTTGTAAAAGTATTGGAGCAATACAAGATATCAGTAGAAATTAATTTTTGATGATATTATTAATAATATACCATTTTGGAAGCAAATCAGTCAGCTGAAAGGTATTGTGCGCATCAGCTACGCACATACAGTAGAACCCCGGTAATCCGGACGGTCCATTGGGAGTTATGCAAACCCGCAACTTCTTCTTGTGAACATATAAACACGCATATTAGTAACAAGAAACGAGAGGTGGACAGACTATTTGAAAAATGTCTCCATTGGCTGCAATGATGTGATGGAAGGCGAAGTATTCCGTTTATTGTGATAACACATCTAAGTTGTGATACTTTTCTGAGACAGCATTTTTCCATTATAGAATTGCTTAATATATGCAAGACTAAATAATTTCGAAAGACAATAAATTTTCAGTTGCAGCAGGGTATCACTTCTCAAAACATCACGTTCATTAAAATGCTATGAGAGAAGAGGCGTAAGAAACAATCCTTCCCTTTGATAGACGTCCAATGAGGATGACCATGCATGGGCTATAGAGTTGGTGTTTATAAGCGAGAAAAACTAAAGAATTTTAAGTTAATGCGTGTAATCAATGAGAGTGTAATTAAAGCGAGGATTGAATTTATGTCGTGTGCAAATGTGACTGGCAAACATAAGCTTCCTCTGTTTGCTGTCGGAACAGCCAAAAATCCCCGTGCATTCAAGTCAGTCACACTACCTGTGTGCAATCGTGGGCAAAAAAACTCTTGGGTCACACGAAAATTATTTTTGGATTGGTTTAAAACAGAATTCGTTCCAGCAGTTCGACAACATATGAAATCCGTCAATTTATCACAACGTGCTTTATTGTTGCTTGATAATTGTCCTGGCCATCCTTCTGCAGGAGAGTTGTGCACTGATGACGGTGAAATTTCCGCTATGTTTTTACCCCCTAACACGACTGCGCTGATCCAACCCATGGATCAGAATGTTATTCAAGACATTAAGTTAGGATATCGTAAGTTGCTTCTTACAATTATTCTGAATGATCCTGTGCACAATGAAAATTTGGAAAATGCACTGAAAAAGGTAAATTTAAAAGATGTCGTGTTCAATCAAAGCTAACTGTTGGGCATCTGTGTCTAAATTATTGATCAGCAAGTCGTAGAAAAATTTACTCCCAAATTTTATTGGTTCGGAAGTTTTAGAAAATGTGCAAACTGAATAAATTCAGCTTGCGCCACTCATTAATCAGTTACAAAATTCGAACCCAATATCTAACCCTGAAGCTCTCCGGTGGGCTGCTGAGGCTGACGACAGTTTGGCTCGAAACGAAGCTTTAACAGATGACGAAATTATCAGAACAGTAACGGTAGAAGATGATAATGATGACGACGACGACCACCACCACCCTGTAGACTCCGTCAAAATTTCTCATTCTGAGGCTTTGGCGGCACTCAATACACCATTAAAGTGGGCCGTGGAGCAAATTTTTGAAGCACATGAAATTATGCTCTTTAGACGTTTTAGAGACCGCGCACTTGATTTAAAAATAAGAACGGTCGCGCAAAAGAAAAAACTGACTCTGATCAAAAAACTGCTCGCTGATAATATTCATTCACTTAATATGTTGTAATACCTTATGTAATATATACATGCATTATCTATACAATATAATTTTTGAGAAAAAAGGTTTTTTACGTATTTTTTTTAAAACCTCGCTAATCCGGAAACCCTGCTAATCCGGACGCCTATGTGTCTGAATTCGTCCGGATTACCGGGGTTCTACTATATTTATCGGAACTGTGACTTGATGACTTGGAATAAATTTGAGAAACTGTTAAAACTGTGACTTAAATTCTTCAGCTTCCTTTCCGATGCAGTCAATTTTTTATCTGGTGATAGAATCCCACGAATCTCATATCTGGTTATGCAATGCCCATTCAAAATTTCAATTCGTGGAAAAGTTTTGTTTCCTTTGAACACTCAGAGCGTAAGACTGGGTTTTGTATCATCTCTCTGCTGGTTAAACCACCTATCACTTAGTCTAAATAATTGTAAGTTGACGTCTTCAATTTTTTCACCTTGGTACTCGATTTCTGCAAATTCAATTATAATATCAACTATAATCAAGAGTCTACAGAATATTTTAATGCAGCCGAATGTTTACTCTCCGGTATGTGACGCATTCAATTTAATACTTGGCTAATACATAAATAACGAAATCAGCCTTAATTGTAAGCCTACCAGAAAATTTCATCTGATATAAATGATTTTTTGTTTCTTAGAAGAGGAGGTAATTTTAAAAGCAACGGATCAAGTCATTCCTATGAAAGCTGCTGATGATATAGTCTAATAACGAAATATGTTCAAATAAGGATGGGTGCACCAATGTGGTGCTTTATTGAGACGTTTTATATCGCTTGTCAAATAACCGTAACTATTCCTTTTCACGCTTGGCAACCTCTTGGAAGAAAGAACTCTCAAATACTTGGGAAGTATATATCTACAGTATCAAAATACTTAAGCATCGAAAAATATTAATTTTTAATAGAAATTGGACGTAACCAAACTAGAAATCCAAACAAAACTTATGATAAGTTTCCAATAGTTTGCTTATGTAAACTACTATCTTGGAAAGTTTAATGAGTTGGCCATATTAGTTAAACTCCTCTAGTTTTCAATACATTTAGTTTTTGAAAGATTTGACATATTTGTAGTAAGAAGCGGGCATGAATATACTAGCCCCTGTAAGGTAGGCATTTTTCATTTTATCAGGTGCTTGCCCCCCCCTAGCCCAGTGGCTGGCGACGCCCTTGCCTATGCTAGACCAAATCTGTAAGGAAAAACCCGCTGTTTTCAAGTAATTCTCAAATATTTTTAACTTTCTCCACATACGTAGTATATAGAAAGTATTGAAATTTTTATTTACTTTGATATAAGATTACCATACACACCTTTCACCACCTCTTGCAAATTGCTATGTGAAATTCCAGTTTTCACACCTCTTCCTGCCCAGTTTAAATTCCTTGCAAAATCTGGGTCTAGTACCTTAATCATCATAGCTTTCACACAACCTTGGACAGTTGAATGACTAAACTGGGATAAATGCACCATCTACAAATATGAAAGAAATCAATTAGGAAAATTCACTCAAGAACTGCCTAAGGTATTTTAACGTCATTAGTTTTTTGTATAAAAAGGAATGAAAATAGACATAGAACTAGTAGAACTATATAGAGTTCAGTAAACTGATTGTAGGTAGGCTTTTTGTTGGAGGTGGTTCTTGCTCTTCATTAAATTATAATACTGAAATTTTCTTCCATTACTTGTTAAGTATTTGATAGTGATTTGAAGTTGTTTTTCCTAGTAATCTTATAAGGAAGTTCCTGGGTGTTCCAGGATTTCCCTCCAAATTAATACATAAGAATAGCCATTACACAGCGTAGGAAGAGTTATGTTAAGAAGGAATAGTTGTTTTTAACATTTGACAAAGCTGTCTTTAAAGCATTATTAAGGGTCATTTTACACAGGTAAATATTCCCTTGTAAGTTCTAATTTGACAAATTCTTACAACTCACATAAAGATTAAGATAAAATAACTTGGTTTTTGAAACTTTCTCTAGCAAATTTCCCCAAGGGATCAATTAAGTCAGAGAGTACGGTGCAAGTAAAGAGTTGTTCCAATGTTACTTTAACAAGTATTTTTAAAAACCAGTATTTCTCCCTGTTGAAAGAACCCTGTGATAAAACTGGGAATAAATCTTAATATTGTTGTGTGTGGCGTGATTATTTTGCATCATAGTTTGATGAGATTTCCTACTATGGATGTTATTGGAATCAATAATTTACAACTGTGACCAAATAACCCAAGTTGTAATGGCTAGCAAACATGCCAGTGGAGTTAACTAGTCTGAAGTAAAAAATGGAATACTTAGTTAAAGAGCAGATAAAGGTCATACCATTGATTGCCTGAGTGAGAGCGATTTCAATTTTCTCTCACTTTCTTCAAAATCCTCCCATGTCTTCAGAGGGTATATTTTAAGGAGTTCCTCAAGAGCAGGATTCAATGTTGAGTCTTCAACAGTATTTCCAGCCAATTTATTAATTTTCCTCCCCAAAACTTTCACCTCATCTTGGAGCTCAACCACTATTCTTACAAGGTACTCCAACGTTTCTGTCAAATGAATAAAAGTAACAGCATTATGTAAGAATGAACATGGTACCTGAACATAAAATGCCATCCATCATACAAGTAGTTGGAATGAATCAAACTCACTGCTAAGCTCAGATGAAGATCTAACCATGAATATACTGTCTTTATCCAGGTGGCTATTATCTGAAGGTATAAAAATCATTCATTAATTTAACAGATTAATTTTCAGATGGAATTCAACATTAGCATTTCATGTATCTATGCAACTCCTACCATGAATTCCACTACGTAAGGTTTTGTGGCGACCGGTGCAGACAGCCTGCGCCCAGCGCCATATTGTAGCGGCCGACGGTGGGCATTTGTTTTTGGAGAGCTCCGTGCCCAACGCGCTTGAGATGCTCTCACTCCTATCGTGGCCTCCGCCTAGATAACATTGAAATTGTCTCAGTTTGTAACCTTTATGGCCGCACGCGCCATCTTGTCCTGTATATTCAAAGCCAGTTTAATAAAAGGCATATTCTTTCGTCGCAACGCAGTACTAGTGTGTCTCTTTTAGAAAACGTTTATTTACGCGCAACCCACTTCCCAAAGTGGTGACCCCGACGTGATGTTCGTGTTATTATAGGGAAGTAATTTCGCGAAAATGGACGTTTCCGCCGAACCCATTAACCACGCGGTAGAGAAGGTTAGTTTTGCTGCGCCCGCGTTCTGGCACGAAAAGCCAGCATTATGGTTCTCACATTTAGAGATACAGTTCGAGTTGAGCGGAATAACGAGTGACCGCACGAAGTTCGGCCACGTGGTCAACCTCCTTGGGCCACGACACATGCTCGAGGTGGAAGACATTGTAATTAACCCCCCGTTGACCGGCCGTTACGATAAAATAAAGGAGGAAGTTATTAGGAGGCTCTCCGTTTCGAAGGAGCAGCAGATCCGGCAGCTTCTCGAGCATGAGGAGATGGGAGACCGGAAGCCATCCCAATTTTTGAGGCACCTCCGCAGCCTAGCGGGAGCGACAATGCCGGACGGTTTCCTGCGTTCCCTTTGGCTTGGACGCATACCGGAGCATATCCAGCCCATCGTTACTGCTCAAGATGGGATTGAGCTGGACGCCCTCGCCCTCATGGCCGACCGTGTGCACGAGCTCGTTCCGAGACCCAGGGTCCATGAGATGACGAGGCAGCCCGACCGCGTGGACACCGCCGCCGCAGAGACAGCCGCCCTTAGAGCACAGGTGGAAGAATTGACGCGGAAGATTGACGCCATGGCCTCCGGATGGACGACGACGCCACGAGGCCCTCCATACCCGCGACGTCCCCGCAGCCGATCCCGTTCCCGTCCCCGCGCACCGTTGACCGACGCGCAAAATGGCATGTGCTGGTACCACATCAATTTCGGTAAGAAAGCGCATAAATGTGTTTCCCCATGCAATTTCGTGCCGGAAAACTAGAGAGCCAGTCGGTAGATGCGGCAGCCGACTGCCGCTCGTCCTCGCGCCGCCTTTTTGTGTCTGACGCAGTGACTAAAACTCAATATCTCGTTGATACCGGTTCAGATTTGTGCGTGTATCCGCGAAATTATGTTAGTGGCAGGCGAGTGAAAACTAACTATGAACTTTTCGCTGCTAACGAAACTACCATCGCGACGTACGGATGGGTGACATTAAATTTGAATTTTGGGTTGCGCAGAGACTTTACGTGGCGTTTCGTGATCGCGGATGTGAGCAAGCCCATTATCGGTGCCGATTTTTTGAGCCATTACGGACTTTTAGTGGATGTTAAAAATCGCCGATTGATAGATAGCACGACTACCCTCTCTGTCCCGGGAGGCCTCGTCGGTAATAGTGAAATGCAAGTGAAGGCAGTCGCGGGTAATTCGCAATATCACTGCATTCTCGAGCGTTTCCCGGAAATAACCAGGCCAGCGGGAACCCATAAGGATCCTGCTCATTCCACAGTTCATTACATCAAGACGACGCCTGGCCCTCCTGTGTTTTGTCGACCGCGTAGATTGGCTCCGGATAAACTTTCAATCGCGAAGAAAGAGTTCGAGTTAATGATTCGCCTTGGGACCGCCCGCCGATCCGACAGCTGCTGGTCGTCGGCCCTTCACCTCGTCCCGAAGAAAGGAGATGAGTGGCGCCCCTGTGGAGACTACCGCGCGTTGAACTCCCGGACGATACCGGATAAATATCCCGTGCCGAACATGCAAGATTTCGCTCAGAACCTCGCAGGTAAGAGAATATTCTCCAAAATAGATCTTGTGAGGGCTTATAACCAAATCCCCGTGCATCCCGACGACGTGTGTAAGACTGCAATTATAACGCCGTTCGGCTTATTTGAATTCCCATTTATGTCGTTTGGCCTTCAAAATGCAGCGCAAACATTTCAACGTTTTATTGACGAAGTGCTACACGGGCTGAATTTCTGTTATGCATATATTGATGACATTCTTGTTGCGTCAGAGAATGAAGAAGAGCATTCGATACACTTAGAAAAACTATTCTCGCGTTTAAGTGAATATGGTGTGCTTGTCAATCCTTCGAAGTGCGTTTTCGGTGTCAATGAAGTGGAATTTTTAGGATGTAAAGTCACGGAGCGCGGCACTCAGCCACTCGATGAGAAAGTGCGTGCGATATTAGACTACCAAGTGCCAAAGACAGCGAAGTCTCTTCGTAGGTTTTTGGGGATGATAAACTTTTACAGACGATTTATTCCCAAAGCCGCCGAATTGCAAGCCCCACTGAACGATTTATTGAAGGGCAATGTGAAAGGTGATGACGAATTAATGTGGACTTCGGAAGCGACGAAAGCTTTCGACACTTGTAAATATTCCTTATCAAATTCTGCGCTTTTGTCTCATCCTAATCCTTGCTATGATTTAGCACTTTTTTCAGACGCTTCCGATAGCAGCTTAGGAGCCGCATTGCAGCAGCGGCCCGATGGTGAATGGCAGCCGTTGGGTTTCTACGCCCAAAAGTTGAGCCCAGCGGAGAAAATGTACAGCGCTTATGATCGTGAGCTGTTGGCGATTTACCGGTCCATCCGCCACTTCAAACACATGCTGGAAGGGCGCGCTTTCACCATATTTACGGACCACAAGCCTCTAGTGTTCGCTTTTCGTCAAAAACCCGAAAAGTGTTCCCCTAGACAATTCCGGTATTTAGATTTCATCGGATAGTTTTCCACCGACATCCGTCATGTGGATGGAACGGATAACGTGGTTGCGGACGCACTCTCTCGCGTTGAAGCTGTTCACCAAGGGATGGACATGGAGACTTTGGCAACCGCCCAACGGGAGGATGTGGAACTCAAGGCGCTGCTAGATTCAGGTTCATCACTCGACCTGCGAGAGGTCACAATCCCGGGCTCACCCAACAGCCTGTATTGTGATTTCTCCACCAAACCAGCGAGACCTTTCGTGCCGGCACTTTGCCGTCGCCAGGTATTTGCCTCTCTGCATTCTCTCGCACATCCTGGGGCAAAAGCATCGGCAAGACTCGTGGCAACCCGCTACGTTTGGCCTGACATGCAGAGGGATTGCCGCAAGTGGACTCAAGGATGCATCTCGTGCCAGAGGGCGAAGGTTCACCGTCACACGGTCGCACCGCTCGGCAATTTCGCAGCCGCCGCCTCGAGATTCGACCACGTCCACGTCGATATCATCGGACCATTGCCGTACGCACGGGGGCAGAAGTACTGTCTCACCTGTGTGGACCGATTTACGAGATGGCCGGAGGCATTTCCCATGGAGGACATCACTGCTGAGACCGTCGCCCGCACATTTGTTTCCGGATGGATATCCCGATTCGGACCACCTCTCCAAGTAACGACTGACCAGGGACGCCAATTCGAGTCTGGGGTCTTCAGGGAGGTCGCGCGGATGACCGGAATCACGCACCTAAGGACCACGGCTTATCATCCCGCATCCAACGGCCTAGTTGAACGTTTTCATCGCCAGTTGAAGGCTGCTATAATGTGCCATGAGGATGACAGCTGGCTGGACGCATTGCCGATCGTCCTTCTGGGAATTAGAGCGGCATGGAAAGAGGATGTCAAAGGCACCGCGGCGGAGATGGTATACGGGCAACCCATCCGCCTGCCCGGCGAATTCCTCACCTCAACAGACGCCGCAGACTCAACTACCTTCGCGTCTGAATTAAGAGAACGCATGCAGCACCTGCGGCCAGTAGCAACTGCCAACCATGCGCGGATTAAGGTTTTCATTAACAAAGACCTAATGACTTCCACGCATGTGTTCCTTCGGAACGACGCAGTGAGGCGGCCATTACAACCTCCCTACGACGGACCATACGAGGTCATCAGCAGAAGGGAGAAAACTTTCCTCATCCTATGCAAGGGCAGGGAGGTTAGAGTTTCGGTTGATAGGCTAAAACCCGCCTATTTCGTCGCCGATGAGCAACGACCGGAGTCCACAGAAAACGAAAGGCAGACGAGAATAGGAAGATCTGTCCGTTTTCCGGAACATCTCCGGGATTTTCAGTTGTTTTGATTATTATTTACTAACAGTTTTTCTTTTTTATCTTTTTTGTATTGTTTCGTGTTTTATCGAGAGCAAACCACTGGCGGGGGGGTGCTGTGGCGACCGGTGCAGACAGCCTGCGCCCAGCGCCATATTGTAGCGGCCGACGGTGGGCATTTGTTTTTGGAGAGCTCCGTGCCCAACGCGCTTGAGATGCTCTCACTCCTATCGTGGCCTCCGCCTAGATAACATTGAAATT
Source organism: Sympetrum striolatum (assembly GCA_947579665.1). Taxonomy (NCBI): domain Eukaryota; kingdom Metazoa; phylum Arthropoda; class Insecta; order Odonata; family Libellulidae; genus Sympetrum; species Sympetrum striolatum. The sequence continues at coordinate 70,143,961 of OX388348.1, forward strand.
GTCTCAGTTTGTAACCTTTATGGCCGCACGCGCCATCTTGTCCTGTATATTCAAAGCCAGTTTAATAAAAGGCATATTCTTTCGTCGCAACGCAGTACTAGTGTGTCTCTTTTAGAAAACGTTTATTTACGCGCAACCCACTTCCCAAAGTTTCAGAGTGTCCAGGTGATCTCCTCTCGTAAGGGCTCTGTAGTCTTAGACTTGGTGCACCAGGGGACTTAAACGAATATCTCTTCATGGGCATTGAACCGCACCCTCTTCCTTCATTCATAAGAAGTGCTGCAAAAATCAAAATAAGATTGAAGAAGTAATGCATTGGGTGCTAAGGCAACTGTCCATGAATACTTCGGGAAAATATACTCACATTCTGATCTCGGCATTTCCTCTAGTCCTTCTGATTCATTCTCATCAGAAATGCAGTCCGTAGAGTCATAGCTGGGAGCCCTTGGATTCTTCCTCTCTTTACCTTTTACAGGACTATACCTTTTAGGGGCGCGTTTCCTCCTCTTACCATTGGGTTCATCAGATGAAGAAATCTCCTCATTGGAGGTCTCTAAAAATATTCGGAGCTTTTCACCCGCTCGTGCGAAAGTATCTGCCAAACAATATCAAAACATTAATTATATCATTATCCTTCTAGGCTGTCATAATCGCCACTAGGAAATCATTAATACTTCTCAGATATTTTAAGTGCATGGATTTAACAAACTCGCTACTCTATGCAATATCATTATAATACTTACTTGAACTACCGTAAATTTTACAAATATCCTCCATGCGCCATGTGTCTTCTGGAGCGGTACATAGGCGCACATCCCTTTCAAACTCTCTGCTATTTTTATCAGAATTATAAATAGGCCAATAGCACTGTTTCTTATCACTGGTAATCCAGTTTCTGGGAACTATTTCCAGCAAATTCTGCTTATCTTTTCCTCCAGGAAATGAAACTACAACAAATTTTTTTAACAACTCCATCTCTTGTATTGTTGCAACTACAACAGCTTACTAAGGAGCAAGAAGGGTATATATAAAATTCAGTACATAAATAATTTAGAACATAGCCAGTTAGCAGAAAAAAATCTAATCATTCAAGAAAAACTATATTATATTTCATTACTACATTAAATGACAAAATATTGTATTTCAATGAAATCACTCTATGTATCTGCCCCCAGAAGAAAAGACAGGGTGGCAGTTTAATACACTGTAAAATAATAGTTATATACACTCCACTCACACCAATCAAAATGTCAAGTGATATTCACCCATTGTCACTGTGAAGAAGAGGCAACACTACCATTTCAAAACTCCTATTTTTATACAGAGCACATTTATATTTCACCATTCATTTCACACAGAGGACCAAGTTCACTGACACAGCAGATATTTAAAAGTCTAGAATCAAGAGGTCTAGAATACAGGCTCTTGATTCTCATAAAAGAACGTCCAACAAGGGTTATCTTTCCAGTTTCTATATTCTGCAGAATATTTTCCACAAGGAAAACAGTGCCATCACTTAGCGTAACACAGTTATTTGGTTTTTTGGTTCGTAACTCATAGACACTAGTGCAGTAAATGAGAAATTGGATGGAAACTGAACTAGACACAGTAGGCCCACGGTGATGAGGTTTCCTAACCTTTGGCATTCCAGGTGATAACTTTCTTCCCTGGTTATCATCATTAGACAGGATCTCGTAGTATCTGTTGGCAGTTTGAACTAAGGCATCACTTGGAGATCTAACCATAGTCTTAATTCTCCCCAAAAATGATTCATATCTAAATGCACCAAAATTGTCCAACTTACCATACCTTCTTACATCATCACAAATGTGTAGAAGGCAATGTACATTACTGACCATGTTTTCCTTACCATAGTGCACTTGGAAGAGTTTCACAAATTGATTTAATAATTTTTCGGCATAATCAATATAACTGGAAGTTTTAACAAAATTTGAGGCTAATATCCTTGAAGCAACATGCAGAAGCAGAAAATGCTTGTACAGTTCTTTCCCGAGGAAAGCTTTTAAAACCAAAGGCCCTGTGTACAATAAAAATTGACACAGTTCAGTTGCTTTAAATTTATTAATTGATATGGTATGACGAGGTTTGCGGCTGAATTCAGCAGGGGTGTACTTCCTGAAATTTTCCAAAGCCCTCCCCAACTTTTGTCTATGAGTAACTGGCAGACGCCACTTTTTTGAATTCAATTGAATTCCATGTTAAAATATCAATGTTTATTGTAGTCGATTCCTTTTAAGGATTCTGATTTTGGTAATTTTTAGTATCAATTAGCTCATGAAATTTTATTAGTTATGCAATTAAGTAAAATAATGTGAGTGTATAGGTTTTTTATTTATAGCCTTTACTTTTGCAGTGAATCACATTTAAAATCTTTTACTATAATCTGGCTCCCCTTGTCAGTCTCCAGTAGGGAATCCCATGGAGTTATGAAGAATCAGTTGACTTTATAAATAGAATCCATGCGATTAATTTGTGTATAAATCAATTTATATTTCATACATAAAGTTATTTGACATTAATAAGACACAGATCTCCAAGTCAATACTATCTTTTTAAAATAATGATACCAAACAGAAGTGATTGAAAAAAATACTCAATGAGGTATAAAAAAGAAAAAATGTTAATTTAAGACCGAGAATTTATTTATTTCTCAAAAAAACTTCGATAATAAATAATAATTAATTAAAAATTCATTAAAATTAAATAATAATTAGATAATGAATGAAATAATAAAATCAAGGAAGATGCATAGATTCTAGTTCGGAACATTTTGTGGGGGCAGCTGTTCTGATGCGCAGCAATTGACCATGCTGCAGGCAGAAACAGGCCCCTGCTTATTTACCTATAAAACCTTTATAAACGCGAAAATAACAAAATTGCTTCGTGTTACGCATTGCTCAAACTACATTTTGTGTTCCAAAACGTTCGACTTACTCGATCAAACCTTGAAAACTCTGTATCAAAGCCGCAAAATCACGAAAAAACAATGTATTGGTATAGGGAGATACGAAAAGTGCTACCCAGCATGGCTAAATGCGCAATCTGCCGCTTTACCCCTGGCTTCACTTTTGGGCGCTAGAGGGAGATAGTAATACTACCCCTGTGACTCCTAACTTCTTCTGACCGGAGTGCTTCCCTCTTTGATTCTACCACTATTCATTTTTCTTGTCGCAACCAGCATTAGCGTTGGTGAGCCGTGGTCAATCGTACGACAAAATTATGTACATCGTTTTGTTATCTAGAAGATAACAATTGCCTTACAATGGCGACTCGACCGCTCAGCATCCACTCTCGTCAACATTTTACGCTCAAAAGTCTCTGAGACAAAATGACTCATCTGGTTTGGTTCCAATAGGATCAGTTTCATTCGAGATTAGATTAGTGAGAATAAGCAATAGTCACAAAAACTGGTTTGATAAGAAAATAATTAACAGATACATACTGTAGTACGATTCCTTCACTATCACTTGGAAAAAGAAAGAACTGACGAAGAAAATATTGACGAAAATGTTATTGTGGGAGAAACTTCAACGATGACATTGCTGGGACTTCCTTGATCAATCGCAGTTCTGGTGTAATGTTTTCGTCCGCTGGCGAAACTGAACATAGGCTACAGTATCTCTGATGCCTACTCATATCCGTTCACGAAAATCACAAATTACATTACAAAACACACCCAAAGAACATCGGGGTTTTTCTCCGCAGTCTTTAATCTGGGGTTACTTGTGAATGCTCTGGCGAAGGGAAAATATGCTAATCCATCAATACATTTATCCCCGGAAACTTTATATTCCACATTACAGGTAAACATATGCCAAAATATCCCGATTCTCGATATGCAAAATCTCGAAAAGTACGTCAGGTAAATTTCCAGAAATCCGCGCAATAACTTATTATGAAAAAATCGTTGGTTTGACGCCTTATAGAATAGAAGTAGCGGTACTTAGGATTTGGTAGTTGGAGCCCAGACAGCAAAGGTTAACTAAATGATACTTGCGGATTTGATTAAGAATTTGCAGCCGATATGCAGCTGCAAACCTTAAAATGTAATAGATGCTAGAATCCCGACGTTATGTATACATATTTCAATAAATGCCACTTAAAAATGTAAAGAATGCTTGGAAAGTAAGAAGATGAAATTTTATTTCAAAAATATAAGTCATCTGTAACTCTCGAGATCTGTGATGTAAGCACGTGAATGCCGTATTTACCTAAATGCGCTTTTAAGTTGATAATTTTCCATAAAAAAAATCATTGTTTAACTGTCAGGTACGCCTGTCAGTTTAACGGTCAGCCACTAGAGATATCACCAGAGGTAAAGAAGGGCTGTTGTGTGTGCAGCAAAAGAAGTAAAACAGGGAAAGGGAAGCGTAAAAGGAGCCGCACAATATGTACCAAGTGCGAGAAGGCCCTTTATAGTGTATGCATAATTTTTAACAAATTAAACGTAGCTTTTGAAAGAAAAACGCCAGAAGTATGAAACTTTGTGTTTAGGTTAACCAATAATTGCAATAACTAAAATTGGAAAAAATATCGAAGGCTAAAAATGAAAAAAAATTTTCGTAATCGAAATGTAAAAGTTTATTTTTTAAGTATACTTTTTTTAATTTAAAAATATATTCCTGAACTATAATTTTGTATCATTAGAAAAGTTACATTTTATTTCGAATTTATAAGTTTAGTAAGAACAAATAAAAGATCGGCATCATGGTATAAGAATTAGCTATTATATAATTTTTTATCCAGAAGAGTAAATTTTCATCAAAGATGCCTTGGCATTCTTCACACACACCATGTAATCGAGGTATTTTCGAGACCTTAAATTCCAATTGTATCTCTGAGTGGCCGGGCGTTTAAATGCCGAGAGTAAGAAAATTATATAGCTCTCCAGTTTGTTAAATAACTCGAAAGCTATTAATGATGGTCTAATTAAACTACATGTATATTCAAGACAACATCTCAATGTCAATATGTACTTCTTTTTTATTGTCTATATTATATTTTAACTTTACAGGAACTGACCCACAAATGAAAAAATTATATGATTTTTTACCCAGGGAATATGTTTTACGATGTATCGGAAATTTTACTTTATATTATAATTTTATCACATAATTTTAATACATTTACAAAGATATTTGTTTGTTTAGTATAGCCCTTGATCTATTTAATGGCGGAACTTCGAACCGAGGAGACACTCATCTGAATTGAGTGACGATGAGCCAGAGGATGAATTTGAGAGGAGTTTAATCCTTATCTTTGTTTTTTTCTGAGGAAAAGAGCTGACCACTTGTTTGGACCAAATATGCTAGGGAAACTCAAGAGTGTTCACGTCCAGCATAAACGAGTAGGGTGAGGCATAAGAGAGAATTGGGACTGTTTACATTTCAGATGCACAGGAGAGAGATTCATGATGAGATGGGCCTAATTTCGAAAGTGATAATGAATGTATACCACATGTCAAGTGTGATTCATAGCTTTAACCTTGGTTAGAGGGTCATCCTAGGAGCCTGAGAAAAATATCTACCCATTCTTAGCGAAGTGATAATAAGCTGATTTGAAACAAAGTGTCTCTCAAAATCAGTGGTCCTAAAAAGGGACCACTCGGCCGTTCGCGAAAACATAAGTTGGTTCTAAGGCGGGAACATAAAGTCGTTTCTAGTACCTGGTGTTCATGATAAGAGGCATTCCTCTGAACTGGATATTGCCAGTAGGCTAGTTTATTTCGGAGCATGGTCTCAACAGCGGGCAAATACGAAGCATTCTTTTCCTTTTAAATGAAAAACTAGTTTCCATTGGGTTACGTCCTTGGTGTATTTTATCTGATCAAGCCAGCTCCAACTGCTCCAAGACAATTAAAGAGATAGGAGTTTCAATAGAGAAACCTTTCTTTGAAATAAATGGCAGTAAAATCTTTTGTATTTATGACGTACCGCATCTCGTGAAATCCTTAAGAAATAATTTTATCAACAATGACTTCAGACTGGACGGCAAACTCCCTCTCATTCGAAATCTTCGCCGTGTGTACGAGAGACTTAACAAGTAAGACAACTAGAGTCTTTTGAAAACTCACTCCGGCCCATATTTGATGATACCCATATACCCGATGAGTTTGCTCATTTTGGTTTAGGATTGGCTTGAGGTTGAGGAATTTTGCGAAAAATCGAAGGTCGGCAATTTTCGTGAAATTTGGTCAACTTTGACCCCCTGTAGAATTGTAATGCGTGGGAACCACCAATAATAATTTCGCAGCTATATGCAGAATTTATTTAAGCATGACTATGCGAAGTTTCAAAGTCCGCATTCAAAAAAACCACCATCTTATTTTTGGCCAGCTTTTTTCGATTCCAGCCAACTGTGCGATGAGACGTACTTTGTTTTTAACGATGCCTTTGCGTGGCTCAAACTTTTTTCACTAGAAATGACGATTGTTGCTAATAATTCTTCTTGATTCAATTAAAACTACAATGTAAGACAAATGCGCAGCAGCATATGTTTACATAAGATTATTAACCTATTGTAACATATTATGCGATAAAATCAATAATCAATACAAAGAAAGGTAGGTAAATGTTTCGGACAGTTTGTTTAAATATAACTTTCTGGTACTCTATCTTAACTGAATAGTGAATTCATTAAAATTTAATACCATAGCGAGATGGCACATTGAATTTCATAACGTAATATTCCTTTTAATCATGTGGTTTACTTCTATTGAAAACAACCCATATAATACAATATTTATGTAGATTAAATTAAAATTATCACAGCTAAAGCTAGATAAATCATGAAATTATGTTTTTGTTTTAATTATTGAAGGACTATATCATATGAAAAAACCAAGATGGAGGAATGTGTTTATTTCAACGTGACCATTTAATTAGAAGTAATTAGAAAATTAAAATAGCAAAATAACTTCATGAATGGTGAAGGGAAACACCTAAAAATTAAATTTTACATTGAAAAGATGGTATTAATTATGGAGAAACATTTCACCATACATGATTACACATTAATGAAAAATACAAAACGGAATTATATTTAATTTTCATTTCTTAAACGTTATCATGGATGCCATTGCATAAAAATCATTCCTAGCAACGATAAATATGATTGGCTGTTCGCTTTGATAAGAGCTAGTTCATTGGATGATTTGAATTGTTTAAGCCAATAAAAATGAACTACCCGACACCCCACAATCCCACCCGCATCAATCTTTTTATGACAGACGAAGCCGCCATGTTGACGTGAATCTATATCGTAGATTACGGAACAACAAATTTTACTGATTTTTTGAAAATATCTAAAAGATATTATACTAAAATTATTACGGTAAGTTATAGTATTGCCATATTAATGTTTTGAATAAGTTTTATTAAGTATTGATGAAGTTATGATAATATATTTTTGTAACACCCGTCTTCCGTTTGATAAAACTTGTTAAGAAGATCCGCCATGACAGTCGCACTAAAGTAACAATTCGGATGCTGAGTACAAGTGATAATAACTCGCGTAAGTTATAAAATACAGCCCTTGAGTATTCATTTTTATTCTTATTGAAGCAATATATTATATTTTTAATTTATTTGGATCCATTTACTAGGAATTAATTATAAATCGTAAATTACGATGCAGTTAAACTTGCGAATATCAGTGCTTACCATGAAACTTCTATAGCGCCAACTAAGCGCCACGACCAGAATTTTAAGCACCTCAGACAACAAGGTAATCATGAAATGAAATGAATGAAACTTGTATGTGAAAAATATCTGCTTACCTTTATACGGATTGGTCAATATCCGCTATCCCTCCGCCACTGTAAGGGGTCAGTATTTATCTTGCACTTAACACGATTTTATTCACTTTTAAAAGGGTAGCACTGCAAATTATAGAAAACGTTCGCATTTACACTCACTACTTCAAGGAATAAGACATACGAATAGAAGAGAGCGAGCCACTTAGGCACAGAAGCACAATCACCGGGAACGAAGAAATGGATGGAATATCGGTGAGGCATAAATATAATGGAAGAAATATCAATCCATTGTGGTTAGCTCGGGAATAAATATTTGAGATAATTCCCTTATTTTATCCTCTGATTGCACCAAAACACGGCACCACTTAAATATTAGAACATCCTTCTTCTAGCAAAAGACTGGTGAGCACATAACTCCTCGTAGTCCAGTGATGAGCACGTCCGATGATAGACTGCTTGTGAAATTCCTTCAAAAATGATTCGCCTCCAATCACGAGCCTCCTTGTCCTGTTACTTTTGTCGTTTTGCACCCTCGATGAGGTCCGCAGCTGAGGAAACCGATATGGCACTCCACCGGTCTACGTTTAGTTCAAATTTCACGCCGATGTCTGGCAGCGAGTATGGCTCTCGGAAGAGGTGCGTATTCTTAAATTCCGTTATTTGGGTCGAATTTCGTATTCCTCTTGAGTTGAAATCCATGGCTAGCAAATTCATTTATGATGTTTGAAGATTTTTGTTTTGTCGCTCAATTAACAGACGCATCGCACTGTATCCAGAATGGAGCGGTAGTACAGTTACCTGAATTAGCCTCACCCTTAAATGGTCACTTGTGTTGGTAATTAACATTTTTGTTGCGGTAACTGCAATGATATGTGGAAAAATTAAAATGGCTCAACTATATATAAGATGTAGGCTAAATTTACATTTCATCTACAACTTGCCTTGCTTATCGGGTCATATCGGTTATCTTTACATCTATTTTAGATAGATTTCATCAATGATTATTTATTGATTCCTGTTGTTGTTGTTTTTGTTGTTTGTTTGTATTGTTATTTTGTTTGTCCAATTTCCTTTGCTATTCTTTTCTAAATTTATAATATACAGGAACTATTTTATAAGAATTTGGAGACATCAATATTGGCTTGTGCTCTAAATATTGATTAATTCGGAAACAGAATTCAATAAAAAATACTGGATCTTAGATAAAAATTAATCAATATGCAATTGACTAGATAATTGTGGCATAACATGGCATGGCTCTTCGGTTCCGACTTGCAATGGATTCATCTTAATTAAAACGAAATTCAAGATAATGGAAATTCTATCAACTAATTTATAGATTTGTTTGGTTCTAAGGGTAAAAAATATCCCCTAGATTCACAAAGATTTAGTAAAACACTGCAAACAGCACTTAACTAGTCTCTTTCTTAGTTCTAAATGCATCTTTTCTTGTAATAAATTCTTTTTACTCATGAATGCTTCCTTTGCCATTGCTATTTAGGAACTGATTTCTCTCTCACTTTTCCATTCTTCAACAACCAAGATGTGTGAATTCCTTTGCTTATTCTGAACGTTAATTATTAATTTTAAATTTAAATTTTAATATTAATATATTTCTATTAATTACTTTTGTTTTCTTGCTATTTATTTTCAATCCATACATTTACACTGTTTTCTGCAATTTTTGTATCAGAACTTCTCATAGCAGTGGCGCAGCGAGGGGGGGTTTTATGGGTTCAAACCCCCCCCAAGAGTCAAGTTCTATGACTAGCTCTGTACTTTTATTACTGCTGAAGAGTGCAAAACCCCCCCTCGCTGAGGGGGGGTTATCACGCAAATCATACAGTTACACTGCTTGTCATGTGTTTGCTTGATAAATTCAGCCAAAGCTTCGCGTACCCGTAAATATGGCTCCGATTTCAGTTAAGGTGATGCTTTCGGTAGCAGAGTAGACATCGATATCAATGGGACGCAATGATACGAGTGTTTCGCACACTGTTCAACGCGTGCACTTGTTAAGCCTATCCTTTAGTTAGATAACTCACGCCATAAGATAAGATTCCCATGAGAAAAATTCGAAAGTGCTGATTTGTTTACTCCTCGAAAAAATACAAGGGAACATTCGAGAAGTAATTCTAAACTTGCACCCTGAAAACAGAGATTAAGATTACGTTTGCGAAACAAACAGATTGATAAAACGCTCAGTTAGATATTTTGCTTGTGACTGTTTCAAGGGTGTAAATTCAAAGATAGGCTCGTGAGTAGTGCTTTCGAAAAATTCACAACAGTTCGAAGGAGAGTTTAGTTTGGATTTCATTCAGATGGACATCCGAAAATTCCTTTCACAGTCCGCTAACAGCTCGAGGCAGCTATCGGAAAAAACGTAAATTAATGTCTATGTGTTATTTGTGAAATAACCATTATTAGATGCATAAATTAGGATTTTCTTATCTTAGGGCTGTTATCAGAGGGAATATCTCAAGATGAGTTTAGCGAGAATTGAAAAGCTACTTTTTCCTTTATTAAGCATTCTAGACGATTAAAAGTCTGCACACCGTTGACTCTTCATTACTCGGGATGATAGATAATATACTGATCTTTATTTTATGATTGCCTGTTAATTTGATGTATATGTAATAAAAATTTTCGCTAACCGAATTTCCGTAAACATTTGAAAAAGTATTGGAGCAATGAAAGATTTCAGTAAAAATTAATCTGCGATGATATTATTAATAATATACCATTTTCGAAGCAAATCTGTCAGCTGAAAGGTATTGTGCGCGTTAGTTACGCACATATTTATCGGAACTGTGACTTGATGACTTGAATTAAACTTGATAAACTGTTAAAACTGTGAATTAAATTCTTCAGCTTCATTTTCAATGCAGTCAATTTTTTCTCTGGTGATAGAATCCCACGAAATGCATGACTTATCCTGTTAACCGCTTGGTTATGCAATACCCATACAAAATTTCAATTCATGGAAAATATTTGTTTTCTTTGAACACTCAGTGCGTAAGACTGGGTTTGCATCAGCTCTTTGCTGGTTAAACCACCTATTACTTAGTCTAAATAATTGTAAGTTGACGTCTTCATTTTTTTCACCTTGGTATGTGACTTTAATACTGCAAGTTCAATTATAATATCGACTATAATCAAGAGTCTACTGTATTTTTTAATGCAGCCGAATTTTTAATTTTAGGTATGAGACGCATTCAATGAAATACTTAGCTAATACATAAATAACGAAATCAGGCTTAATTGTAAGCCTGGCAGAAATTTTCATCTGATATAAATGATTTTTTGTTTTTTATACAAACCTTGTGCAATAAGCTGTATATATACTTCATATCATTATTTTTATAGCTTGATGGCGTTTTCTTGACAGGCGATATTTCAATTAAATTCCAAAATCTGCTGATGATATAGTCAAATAACAAAAGATAATGAAATAAGCATGGGCGCGCCAATTTGGGGGAACAAATGAGTGGATGTTACGTTTTATATCGCTTGCCAAATAACCGTAGATATTTTTTTCCTTCCCACGCTTTGCAACCTCTAGGAAGAAAGAGCTCTCGAAGACTCGGAAAGTTTATATCTAAATCACTAAAAAGCTTCAGCATAGAAAAAATGAGTTTTTAATAGATATTGGACGTATCCAAACCAGAAATCCAAACAACAAACTTGTTAAGTTTCCAATTGTTCCCTATGTAAACTACTATCTTGCAAAGTGTAATAAGTTGGCCACATAAGCGTTAAACTCCTCTAGTTTTGAATGTATTTAGTTATTGAAAGGATTGACATATATTGTAGTAAGTAGCGGGCATGAATATACTAGCCCCTGTAAAGTGGGCATTTTTCGTTTCCTCAGACCCCCCCCCATTCGGGGGGGGGTCTGAGGAAACGAAAAATGGGGGGAAATCCTGGCTGCGCCACTGTCTCATAGTATACAATTAATTTTCCTATCGTGTCTCTTAAACGGGAATTTATAATTTCTTCGATGTACATATTGAAAAGAGACGGTAATAAGTAACATCCTAGACTCATTCCTCTTCCCAGTTCATACCTTTCTGATTTTCAGTTCCGTATTTTCATTTGTGCATTTTGCTTTAAGTATTAGTTTTCTATCAATCACTGCTCTCTCCAATTTACACCTTTTTCCTTTAAAATTTTCATTGAAGTATCTCTTTTACGCAGTCAGATGCTTTTTCCAACTCATCTTCAAACACATGCTTGGATCGGTGTTACTGTGCAAAAACGTAGCCTAAGGTTGCTTTTTTAGGAGCATTCATTGGCGGTGATACTGATGGCAGGGAAGGTGATGAAAACGTAACGAATCATAGTGGCGTCACCGACTTATGAAAAAATTGGATAGGTGAGGAGAATGTAGAGAACATAGAGAACAGAACCCTTCATTTCGTAATCTCAGAAACCTTAGGGAATCCCCTAGGGAAGGATAAGGCATACTTAACATTTGGTAGACCTATGCTTTACTCTATGGCCATAGCATTTGGAATCCACACTAAAAAGGACTAACATACAAATTAGAGAATGTGCAAAGGAGAGCAGTAAGATTCGTGTTGATATGGGAAGACAGATAGCGTCACTGCAATGGTTGGAGAACTTAGCTGGGAAAAATTAGAATACAGACGTCAAGTAAAAAGGTTAGGGAATATATAAAAAATTATTACTGGAAAGCCTTCGTTGAAAAAATTAAACAATAGACTCAAGAAACCGGATTACCTCGGGAGAAACGACCACAATCACGAAGTCGCTACCCTAAAACAGAGAACAGATGTTTGTAATTATTCATTTCCAAATCGGGGAATAGTAGAATGGAACAATTTACCTGGAGAAGTTTTAGAACCCTTTCCCCCTTCTTATAATATATTTATCAACAAAATTAAAAGGGTTAAGCGATTTTGTTGTAATGTTGTGATTTTTATAATATTGTAATATTTTAAATATTGTTTGATTGTAGTAAATTTTGAAGAATTTTGTATATTTTATAAGTATATGTATTACATACTGCCTTCGGGAGATTTTGGGGTATTTTCCTCCTGACTAGGATGAATACCAAGCAGATTATTTAATTTCTTCCCTCCCACGATATGACTACCTCCTGGCCTCGTGCCAATTTGTAGTCTTGAATAATAAATAAATAAATAGTAGATTCAGGGGTAAATTAAGTGAGGTAAATACAGAGAGAATAATTGCAGATGAATTATTTTAGGCTTGAATAGGTGTAATTATGCTTGTTGTTACCTCCGGTTTGCCTGTGTAATGGTTTGCGGTGTTAGGTTATTTAATCATCGATTCGTTCAATTAAAAGTGTTGTGTATGTTTTGTATGTTAGTTTTGTTATGGTGTGCAGCGGTTGCTCTTTTACTTTTTATGCTAATTTTATGAGGTTGAAAGGTTAATTTTTCAGAATAATTTCTTTACTTTTAGTAATCCCGTTTGTCAGTCGGTCTATTAACCAAGAATTTGGAGAAATCGATAGTTGTACGGGCTCCTAAAATTGATTAGGGAGGAAGCACAAAATCAGGTTAACCGATTGCATTTTAACAGAAATAATTATAATTTAATAGGCAACAAAATAGTAGTCTAAAATATATTTTCCGTTCATTTTACTCATCTATTAGATAGCCTCCGTATGGAAAGATCTTTGCTTCTGACTTGTGATGGATTCGTGTCGCAGTCGTGTGGAAGAGGATATTCTGGAGAAACGAGGGAATCCAAAGGCGTCGCTGGGAAAGCAGCTATCGGGATTGGGAGGACATCGATTCCAAGAGGAATCGTCCGCCGATGGATTGAGTGATCGAAAGGTCAGTGATAAATCTTCGCAGATGGCGCATCCACCGGAGGTAAGCAAGTTCCTCTTCAAAAGGTAAGGGGATGACTTCTGCAAACTAATAGTTTTCACTAATATTCTATGGTTAACACCTACTGCCGTCATTACCTTGGCATAATTTGCGGATATCAGGTTGCGAAAAATCTTCTATTTGCCTTAAGTTATCGGTTTCAGCAAAATTACTTTCAGCTATCGGTTCAGCTGAAAAAAAACTGATTCAGTGATGTGTAATGACTGCAATTGGTGATGATTATTTCGCAGCATCTTTGTATATGTATAAGGTTGCCCCTTTTTAGGTGCGTGTGCAAGTTACTCCTACGGTGACGTCGTGCACCGTTTATAATTCTGGCGAAACGGTTTTACTTGTTACAGCTGTGGCTTTTGTTTTTAACGCCAGCGGCCGTACACGACGTTGTTTATTGACTGTTGATCGATGTTAACTGTAATTTCGTCTGCCAAAGTTTAAAAATAATGCTCGTGCAATTCGACGGGGTTTAAACAATCTCACGCACCCGTAAATAGGCCATGTGCAAGTGTACATGCATGTGCTTTGCTTCTTCGTCCACTTCACGAATTTATGCCCCAGATAACGAGGCCTCTTCCGTCGTCTTTTGGAAGATAGTTTGTCAATAAGCGGATCCGGATTATGAAAATTCCGCTGAATTTTATGACAATTAATTCATTCATTTATCACTGACAGGGTTTTCAACCCAATTACACGTCATATAATTATTTTATATAGATTTATTTTTCCGGAAACAATTCATTCGCATGAAATTTGCAGCCTTGAATTATGTGTTGGGCTGATTTCTAGTCGGAAATATTAGATTATGTTAGAATATTCAAAAGTAATAGATTTTTAGCAGGCGCACTTCGCCAAATATTCCGAAAACCTCACTGCGCATGCGCCGAATTGAACGGCGTCCCCTGCTCAAACATGTACCCGATGTAAACATATCGCCGCTCAAGTTTCATCGCACGTGGTAACTTTAGACTCGTTGAGTTTGAATTGCAAAGTTCTTGCGTAATCGAGGATAAGATAGCTTACGCTTGTCTCATCATGCTTATTCCAATGTAGAGGTTCCTTCATGTTATTTTTTATGCAATATTGACTAATATTTACTGAATGCATGGTATCGATTTTAGTTTTATGGTTTTTATTGTACAATATTGATGCCAATTCGTGCATTTTTTCTTCATCTCTTATTTTTTGTTTTATGTAATTTTATTGACATCATTTATTTAAATTAACTGACTATTCTTATTTATTTATCGCATGCGCGTGCTTACTGGTAGTGTATTTCTATATTATGTTATTTATTCTTTTCTCATCGTTTAATTATTTTTATCGATAGATTTTCGCAGGTTTTTCACATCCCCCATCTTTGTGAGCGTTTTCCTGCTGTGGACAATTCCTTTTTCCTAAGAATCTCGTAGCTTTTTTTACTTCCACAATTATTCTATTTTTTTCTCATACGATTCTCTTTACTTTAATTATTCTATAATTAATGACGATAGGTTAGATGGAAGAAATAATGCTGCAGCAGCCAATACGGATATCTCTAAAATGTACCGTCCAGTGCCTTATGACCCAAGAGGTTCGCCCGGATCAACTCATCATAAGGGACCATGATTCCATTCCAGCGTAGAGGGGGGACCAACTGAATACGCTCTCTTACGATGCTTATGCGTCGCGTATGAGAGTTACTCATTAATCGGAAATTTCGTGCGTCAGTCGCAGCTCGGACTGATACAGCCATCGCTCCGTCATGGGTGAGTATTTCTTTTCATCTACTTGAGACTTTTGTTGCATGCAGGGTTCTGGAAATTTTAGACATTCCTGCCCTTTCTTCGTGACGTTCCTACTGATATAAAACCAGCCTAACCTGGATCGAGGGGGGTGCATTCCCCATCGAATTATTGAATGGTCAATTTTTAAAGGGCTCTACTTTCTTCATACTCACCGAAAGTTGGTCTTCGGGACAATATGGTCTCCGTGATGGCTCAGCCACACCGGAGAGGAATTGCAGGTGACTGCTGAAGGAATGGTCCGAATGATTGAGAGCCGAGAAGAATATATCGAGGCCTTTTCTCGTTCGTTCGTCTTACTGCCAGTATGTTAAGATAAGTAGCTGCAGACGATAGCGCTACTTCGAAGAAATGGATTGTCGCGCTGACATGCATTATATAACTGGTTCAAATGGCTCATTTTTCTGATTTAATAGATTCATTATAAGGAGACCGCAGGCCCACAAATTTTCCGTCTCGCCTCCAATATAGATTCGTACATCCTTATCAGAGTCTGTGGTCGTTTGCATTAATGCCTCAATGTGCTTCCAAACAGGTCATTTTACCTGATGAAAAGCATTTTCCTATTACGTGGGACTTACATCGGTTGAGGCACTTGCATATCGGGCAGATCATTTCGTCGAGAGCAGTTCCGTTCTGATATGGTAAAATGTGTGGTCTGCTCACGATACCACGCTATCACAACGCAACCCTTTACGTGTTTTCAAAGATACATTTCGAGGTGCGGAGTGTCTAATCTAATACACTCAGAACGTGACAAGAATTTAGAGAGGATACGATTGATTGCTGAGGAATTCGTACCGATTAATTCGTTCAATTTTACTATTTAGCTCAGCTCCTCTCGTAAATGTTTTGTTTTCCTTAAATTTTTAATAATTCAAATAAGCTAAAAGCCCCTCGAAAACTATTCTCATCTCTATGCGGGTTCGAACCCTGGACCCCACTATACGTTTCCATATGGAATGCACGTAAAGTTCGTTTTTGTACCTTGCAGGCTTTGTTATTTTTACAGAATTGAATTGGAAATAATTGTCCAAAGAAGTCAAGAAAAGTATGAAACGAAGATAAATTAAATAAAGAATCTTATCGTTGTCGTAAATACACTTTTTGAATCGAAATTTCGAGAACTATGACAAAATAAACGAAGATTTTGTAAAATTTCGCCGTAGTAAACAACCAGTACCCCTGACGACCAGGATGATTGTTGAATCTGATAC
The DNA here is from genome assembly GCA_947579665.1 of Sympetrum striolatum. Classification (NCBI taxonomy): domain Eukaryota; kingdom Metazoa; phylum Arthropoda; class Insecta; order Odonata; family Libellulidae; genus Sympetrum; species Sympetrum striolatum. The sequence continues at coordinate 70,160,618 of OX388348.1, forward strand.
ATTCATTTTCCCACAAGAATACACGAGGATTTTAAGTCCATGCCGAATTAATGGTTGAAACTAATGTCAGAATTCATGAAGAGGAGGCATCTAACTGAGATTTCCGCGAATGCAAACTATGATATATAAATAGTAGGAACAAAATTACGGACATTTTGGAGTTCATCAAACCGATTTACAAAAGTACGTTTATACCTTCTTTTGTAGTGATCAAGATGACAAAGAAATATAACGTCGAGAAAGGGGAAGATTTTTGAGAGACAGAATCTTAACTCAAACTAGATTTTATAGCAGAAATTTTAAAGCAGTGCGTTTGTGTTATCCTCACGAACTGAAAAAATGTTCAATGGAATCGAAATGTAATTTTTCGGAATATCGCAAATATTTTATGTAAAATTCCTTCCTGATTATTATTTATTAAAACAATTAAGGTGTTGATAAGTTTATATATTAAGATATCTATTCTTGAATTTTTCATATTAATTAAAATTAAAATCAAGACCTGCATTACATGACGGGGGAGTTTACTAGTTAAATATAATAAGCGTAAGTTGTTAACGGCAACCAAATCAATTAACATTATTTCTTACCTTAAGCCTGTTTGAGTGATTGCTGTTTAAGGTTCGTAGCCAAGTCGGCTGTGTCCTTCGAAGACTTTCTCATATTCACTTGTTGGTTGGTTAAGATGGAGTAGTTTTGGGAAGCAAATTGTGTTCTTATTAACTCTTTGAAGATTCCTTTGAATCCAGATGTGCCCACTCCATCGATTATTCAAAGAGAAACGTTTCCTTTCAAGTGCCTATCTCTTTAAACTATGCTGTCTCTAGCTACGTCCTCACATCGAGTTCTTTTTTCGGATTTCAAATCAAGTTCCACTTCTGTTTTGTGCCTTACGCGCTTTTATTTTGTCTACTGTCTGTTTTGTGGCAATACACATCGTTTTTGCAGGTGGAGGATCGTTAGTAAACGAAGCATTACTTTCGTCTCTTTTTAATTGCCATTAATCGGTATCGGAGACCCGTCAATGTCAACCGAATGCGATTTTTGGGTCATAATAAGTCACGCTAACATTACAAATGTACAGAACGAAAGAGACGATCGTAGCCCTAGGGTTAGACGGTCTTGATCTTGAAGTGCCGGTATAATTCCATAACGCTTTCGAATTTTTGATCAACCAAATGAAAAATGTCGCTGATAAAGAGAAAAGTAATAGCGGCAACCCGTGTAGCTCAAAGGGGGGCCTTGTAACTCGGGAAACTGAGATCGAAATTTTCCATAATGTTGTTAGTGGTGACAATCCTTCCCTTCAAATAATAAGACGAGTGGTAACGTTAATTAGCCCAAAGTTCCTTCCAGCTCAAATTTTTCGCTCTGTTCAGTCATAGTTTTGGCGAAACAAATCACCAAGAATGAAATAGGCTTACCATACCACAAAGTAGCGATGCATATAAAAAGACCCGATCTTCAATAACTAAGTAGAAAAGGGTGAGGAGAGAGCTATGAATCTGCTGTAAAATAAATCAACTAACTGTCACACTTGGATGTGGAATGGGATTAGTGCGAGGGAGTTCCTCGGGTGGTGAGAGGTTGATGCCGAGCCATCTTAGCCCAGATAAACGCAGCGGACTGGCGCATGATGAGTTTCACATAGTTGGACTCCCGCCTACGGCCCCGGTGATCATCAACGTCTCAAACGAGGTGCGGCTGCCATTTAGTACGTTTCGCCTCAACGGGCGTCGCAGGGAGATCTTTCAGATCGACCCCAGGCCGACAGAATGTCGAATTTGAGGCAGATGAACCGCCCCGGTGCGAGCGATTGATGTCCTGTGGTGCCTGGCAGCTATTGGGAATTTCGCCGCTCCGCGTGCGACGGAGCAGCGCGATCTTCAGATGAACTGGCACCCCGTGCCACATTGGAAAGGCTCCCTCGGCGACATCACCAGTGGCAACCCGGGACTCTCTCCGCTTTCCCCTCCGTCTCTTCCGCTCGTCGAGCAAGTTGTGACAATGCTGATTATCTGATCATGATTTGCTGATTGCAGCAAAGTTCAGAAAATCCCTATTTGGAAAATGCTGTAAATTGGGTTCCTTTGTTTGGATAACTCTGCAACGCATGCCCCCCATAGCATAAATGGTAGGGGAAATATTAATTTAAACTGTAGTTCCGCTAAGGACTTTCTAATTGTGAACGAGATTTTAGTTTACGACAAAATTAATGTACGTTAAAACGCTAATTTTATCGTCAGGGAACCTAACAATTTTGGTCAGCAATATCGAATTTCTAGAGGCCCCTAATCAAGGTCAAAGTCTCCCAACTCAAAACCACTCGTCCGACTAAATCCAAAATCGCAAAGTGGATTGAATTTGACCCATCGAGGCCAATCCCTTCGTTTCGAGTTGAACTTGCTGATAACCAGCAGGGGAGAAGTTTTTATGATTCGAAAACTTTGTGGTTTTAAAATAATGAAAGACAAATCTGAAGCCCCTCCCCCAACCAATGTCACCGCTGGCAGCACTACGGAAATGTAGATAAGGCATGCTGGGCTAAGTGCATCCGGTGACACCTTGGATTCTCTCCATGGAGTGCACAAGCGAAACATGCGAATTGAAAAGGCAACCATCCGGAGACCGCGGTTTTCCGAAATCGCTCTTGGTAATCATATATTTTGAAAGAGAAAGCGTGACTTCGTCTCAATCCTGACAAATTTCGCGCACCGGAAAGAGGTTTCGTATTAGAGGAAAATAACTTCACCGCCATTTAAAACCAACAAGATTTCTTCTCCGCGAATTGCTGATAACCCCGTGGAAATCGAGAAAGTCCAGGGGAACAAATTGCAATGCCACCGGGAACCGCACCAAAGCAGATACACCGGAGGGAGAAAGTGTAAATCAAGCGCCCTTGCTCACTGGCAACACCGTTACGGAAGCGACTTTTCATAATCATGTTTAGGAAACATAGAAATCCTCACCATTAAATGGATAAAAAATATTGAGTGGAACGCAAATGGAATTCTAAAATCGAGCTCCGATTCAGCAAGCATTTGATAACCAAAATATACGTAGCCTTTGTTTCCGTTATTGATCTTAAATCTGAGAAAGCGATTCGCGATTGTATGAGGAAGGACGATTCTGAGCTCATGGGAGGGTTTCTACATTTGCATTAATGCTCCGCAGGGAGTGTGAAACACCAAACTAGCTTAATTTTCAGATTACCCCGAAAGAGAGACCAATATAGGCCACATATTTTCGCTATAATCTCGCAAAATCTCATCGCCTGCGAAAATCACGTTCGGAGAGAGGGGGAATCACAGCATCGCGTATTTCGTTGTGTTAATCACTGCTTTAAAATTTCTCGAGTAATTTTTGTCTATCAGTACTTGCAGTCTTATGAGGTTCCCAATCGGGTGCTCTGATAATTTCGAACTCACTGTTATCAAACCTGGAGTCTCTTTTAACGTAACTAACAGCTAAATCTTGTTGTACTCGCTCCAAGAGAAAAACAAGGTACCTCTTTTACTCTCGATTGAATTACCTCGGAGGATGCGGTTACACAACCCCATAGCAGACTCAACTACGTCATGGATGTGCATTTTAAACGAAAAATCACTTCTGATGAGCAGGGCCGTGCGCAGGATTTGCCCGTTGGAGGGGTTTTTCAGTCAGGTGCGCGCTGGTAGCGTGGGCTTTTAGGCTCTTTAGTTCGTGAAACTCGATTTCTGATTAGCGCGAGAGTGAGACTCACCGAGACGAAAGGAGTCCTGACAGAGGTTAACATGAAAGTTGAAAGAGGCACTAAATTTTGGAAGAAAAAGTTTACGAAATGAAACATTAAATAAAATAATTTCAAGGTTGAACAAGGAGAGAAAAATTGTGACATGACTGGGACTCGAACCCAGGTCTCCCACTCTCCGGGCAGTTGTTCTAACCACTAAACTACCATACCACCACAATTTCACTCCTGTTAAAGGGAAGATCTTCATGGTGAAGTATAATAATTTCACTTTATCCTATCTTCAATACATCATTCGTGGAACTTTTTGAATGAAGGATCCTCATGGGGGGGTTCGAACCCCCATATGCAGTGAGCATAGCATATTCAATTTCAAAGCATTACATTCACCATGTAACATCCTGTCAAAGATGGACTTCTTCAAAATTGCAAAAAAATCGCTGAATCCGCTTCGTTTGGTTATCTAAATCCGAAAAGCAAAGTATGGGGTTGCAAAAAAAAAAACAATCCGGCGGAAGACAAACCGTGAGCCTTGGAACTCAGATTCAAAATTGCTGAGCCTGATGTTTACACCAGTACAGGGACGGATCCAGGGGGGTGGTCCTGGGGGTCCGGACCCCCCCCCGAAATATCAGTTGTGCCTATTTTTCGAAAATGAAACTCGAATAACGCAAATAAAACACAATTTAATAAGCAATCACTAGCGAAAAAATTCGAGTTTGTCTAACACAATTTTAACGTCACGTTTTGTAAAAGCCGAAATATCTTCTATTTTTAAATTTTTCGATCGGACCCCCCCCCAAAATTATTTTCTAGATCCGTACCTGCACCAGTAGTAACACGAACGAATGAAGAAAGGGTCTCGATGCATTACTTTGGGCTCTGAATCATTTGACCATTCCTGTAGTAGTCGCTAGGGGCGATTTCTTCTCCGGTATGACTGGACTATTACGGGGACAAAATTGTCCCGAAGGTCAATTACTTTCGGTGACTGTGAAGAAAGTCGGTCCCATTAGGAATCGACCATTCAACATTTCGAAGGGGAGCAGCACCCCCCTCGATCCAGGATCGGCTGGTTTTATATCAATAGGAACATTATTCCACGAAGGAAGGGGCAGAATGTCTAAATTTCCACAACTCTGTTCGCAACAGAAGTCTTGAGTAGATGAGGAGAGATACCCATGACGGAGCGATGGTTGCGTCTATCCAAGCTCTGACGGAAATACGAAATTTCCGATGAGTGAGTATCTCTTTTATGCGACGCATAAGCCTCGTAAGAGAGCTTACTAAGGGTTCCATTGAGAGTTCAATTAAGGGTAAAAATAAAGGTTATATAAAAGGGTACAAATATGGGTTTCATAATGGGAACATTAAGAGTTTAATAAGTATAATATTAAGGGTTTTATTCAACGAGTGTTACTGTCTTTCATTTAGGGTAAATTTAAGGATACAATTGATGGTTCCAATAAGGGTTTTATAAAGGGTTCATTAAGTGCGCAAAGGATATAATTTTGTGTTTTATTAAGGTATAATTAGGGGTATATTTAAGAATACATTAAGGGTTTTTCTATGTGATTTATTGGCCATTTCGTTTCAGAGTAAAATTTGAGGTAAAATTAAGGGTAAAAGTATGGGTTTTCCAAGGCTACATAGAGATTAAAATTAAGGGTTTTATTAAGGCAATTATGGGTTTTATTTAGGGTACAATTATGGTTAGATTTAAGGGTACATAAGGGGTTTGCGTAATGATTAATTAAGGTTAAAATTTACGGTAAAATGAAGGATACAAATAATGGTTATATTTAGGGGTTTTTAAGTTGATACTGTCTCACGGCAAGCGTGTGAACATGGCGCCACATGATGTCTTGAAATGGGCGATGATCTTAAGTATTGGGCGATACATTTTAGAGGTACCCGTAATGGTTGGTATAGCATTTGGGCTGGAATGTAAAAATAATATCGTAAATTTACTTTTGGAGTTTGAGTCCGGAATAGTGCATATCATTAAGGGATCTTTCCTCTAATCGAATACCTCGCGATATTCATCTCCAGAGGGATTTTATTACTGAAATGATAAGCGGAACCTGCTTCAATTTGTTCACACGGTAGCTTAACCTCAGTTCTGATTGAAATTTGGCTGGGACATAGTTCCCAATGCAACATTCAAGAATCACCCTCCTTTTGGGATTAGCAAATCTACCGTTTACCCGGAAAACCGTCCTTTATTTATTAAATTCTATATTTGCAGGACATAAATCAGCCAATTGATATCCCACTTGGTAAACTACTACTGCAGGAAGGGTAGAGGTTTGTATTCATGATGAATAAATAACCCGAAGTATTTTGATTTCCGCAGGAAATGTTTTTTTTCGCAGGTGAAGGATTTGCTGTGCGGTAATTACATGGAAAATGAACTCTTTGCTTGAAATTGATCGAAGTTTGTTTGGCCCAGAATCACTTCTTGTTTAATTATAGTTTTTCTACCCAACCTTTTGGCCTGGTGAAAGGTTCTTCTCTTTCCCACTCCTTGCAGAAACATTTATGGGTCAGCTTGGAACTGTTTCAGCCGGGTGATTGAAGAATATTGGAACATGGGTAAGATGTGCTGCTGATGATATATTTTGCATTTGGAACTCAGTAAATGTTCTTCAGCTCATTCCATTCCTCCTTCAGATTCGTCATCGAACACGAACAAAATAGTTGCTTAATTTATTTGGACCTCGCCCTCTCTATGAATAATAGCAATATTGAATTTTCTGTTTGCCATCTAGTTCACCTTAACTTCCCATCGAAACAGCATCAATTTTTAAACGAACTAAACATAATTAAACAAATTGCAGTGGAAAACGGATTCTCATCTAAAATGATCGATTCCTTCCTAAATAATAAGAATCGGAAAATGGCGCTCTCTCTAATCTTTTCCATTCCCCCCATTGCCTTTATCTTTATTCAAACCAGTAACCTTTTAAGTTAACTTTTAGTAACCATCCTTACGTCCATTAAGTAATACAATTGTTCTCCATAAGTTCAAACTGAAGCTTGCTCTTTATATCCCAAAACACATTGGAAATATTTTCTCTAACAGTAAAGATGTTTCACCCCCAGACTCAAACTCTGGTAGGTATGGTTGGTTTTTGGGGACTGTGAAACAATGTACATCGGGTAAACAAGTAGGAATGTTAAATTTAGGGCTACGTGCTCTATCTTTCCTCAAAAACAACAGCAATTCGCAATTTGCTCATTATATTATTTAAAAAATTATTATTCCAATTTTAAATGTCTTTCCTTGAACAAGTATGTTAGAAGCCGTAAACTGGATGTAGATGACGGAAATTCTTTGACATCCGCAATTTCCTTGCAGGAACAATCTCGGCTGCTGCACGTCACTGGCTTCCACTTACATTATCAACGTTCATTTTGATGGAATCGCTAAGTTTTTCATCTAATCATTTTCTGAGAATATATTAACCCCCAAGATTAGCAGGATGGTTTGCTTAGGTTTGAGATAAATCTTCAAACCTGTATCCGGGCACACACAGAACAATTAGCTAGACATTCAGTCTCTACTGCAGCATCCACAACTGCCTAAAGACCAGTGGACCTTAAAGAAATGGACCTCCACGAAGTACCTCGAAGCATCTGCAGCCAGCGAAAGAGTGGTGAGTTGGGTTTGGTAACGTCCTCAGCTTCTCAAATCGAGATGAGGGGACAGAAGGATTGGAGCAAAGATAAGATTTGCAGTGATTTATGAATTGAAGTATCGGTCATCTCCATAGTTAAATCACGGATGGCTAAAGATATTATATTTAAGATCCCAATCGTCAGTCAAGAAAGTATAATTTGAAATAGTGTGCGAAAGGAGGAGGTTCGCTTGTTTATAGATTCATATAAATTTCTGAATGTATGTCTTTCTTAATTTTTTACATCAGAAACTCATTTTGAAACAATGAAAATGACAACAGAGGAGTAAAGCCGCCGTTTCCTAAATTAGTTAACAAGGAATAAATTCTCAAAACCTCCTCCGATTGACGATTCCGCTGTAGAACAAAGTAGTGATCCGTGTGCCTGCCTGTACCAGTCACCGGAATTATGTCGTTAAAGTAATGAAAGATGGAGTAAGACCTATTATGTAGAAAGGTGAAGCAATTGACCGGGAAAGAAATTAGCGATGGAATTGTAGGTTTTTTTTTGGCTAAAGGGAATTTGTGGGAATGCTTCTAATTTAAGTGGCTCCGATATAGGAAATAAAGTTAATAAACAAACGAATACCTTAAAAATTACTGAGCAAGTTGAAGATGAGCAACAACGCGTTTCCCGGGCTTCTCCCATTGTAAATGAACTATCGATTGCCATTATTAATTGTAGAAGCATTAAAAACAAAGTAGCCGATCTTGAACATCTTATCCGAAGTAACGACTCCGACATAATTATTGGCACCGAAAGCTGTCTAACAGACGATATTAATGACTACGAAGTATTTCCTAAAGATTTTAAGATTTATCGTAAGGACCGTCAGGATAAAGTGGGTGGAGGAGTATTTATAGCGGTTAAAAGTTCTTTGCGGAGTAGTTCACATACGTATCCTAACAGTTGCATCGAGAGCGTATGGTGTACCATTAGTCAGCCAAATAAACCCAATCTACATGTATGTGCTTTTTACCGGCCGCCCAACTCTTCGCGTCATGTTTTGCGGAACCTAAACGATGAAATAAATTTTTACTCGCGTAAAAACAACAATAGCATAATGATAATTGGAGGAGATTTTAATCTTCCAGACATCGATTGGCAAAAGCACGTAGTCAAGAAAAGAGCTCGGGACAATGACTCTTGTAGGACCTTGTTAAATTTAATACAAAGAAATTCATTGAACCAGCTAGTCAAAAAGCCTACCAGGGAATTAAACATTTTAGATCTTTTTCTTACAAACACCCCCGAGCGAGTATCTAACACATCTGTTTGCGATGGAATATCCGATCACAAAGCCATAATTATAGATTTCGACCTTAACTTGGTAAAGCACAGAAAACCTAAGCGCAGAGTTTATCTTTACCCGCGAGCCGATTTCGAAGGATATCGTAGTAAACTCATGTACGAATTTCTGGAGTATAAAACGCGCGCGATATGTTTAAATACCGAGGACACGTGGAATCTCTTTGTAAGAACAATGCGTGACCTTATGGATAAATTTGTACCCTCAAAACTTTCAAATCAAATTAATGAACCTAGATGGTATAATAAGGAGACTAGGAGAGCACTAAAGAAACAGAGGCGTTTGCATTCCAAATTAAAAGCCGCTGCGAGGCAACCGAATAGTATCAACATAGATCGAGTAGAGAGCGATCATAAGGAAGCAAAGTCGGAAACTAAACGAATTATGCGAGATGCCCTCCGTCAATATAAAAAGAAGATTTTATGCGAACTCTTGGAAGAGGACCCAAAAGCGTTTTGGTCGTACGTTCGTGAGGTCCAAGGTAAAGAGCAAAGGTAATATCGTGAGGTCAAAGGTAATATAGTAAACGATGCTAAAGGCAAAGCTAATATCTTGAATGATTTTTTTCGAAGCGTTTTCACGTCTGACGATACATCAAATACTCTCCCGAATGTTGATAAACCTGAATCAATGTCGAAAATCACCTTCAGAGAAGACGGCATCATTAAACTATTGCAACAGATTAAACCGAATAAAGCTCCGGGTCCTGAAGACATACCGGCTCGAGTGTTCAAGGAAGTTGCGGAGAGCGTAGCACCTTTTCTTAAAGTTATATTTGACAAGAGTATGAGCGAAGGCAAGGTCCCTAAAGATTGGAAAATTGCGAATGTCACGCCAATATTTAAAAGTGGCTCTAAGGACGATCCAGCTAATTACAGGCCTATATCTTTAACATCACTGAGCGGTAAAATTATGGAACATATGATAGCTAGCTCTTTAATGGGTTTTCTTGAAACGTCCAATTTCATAATTAGGAATCAACACGGTTTTCGTAAGACTCGTTCTTGCGAGTCTCAGCTGGCTTTATTAGTACACGATGTTCTAAACTCTGCTGAAAAACATAAGCAAGTCGATGCGATATTTTTAGATTTTCGGAAGGCTTTCGATAAGGTACCTCATCATAAATTGCTGTACAAATTAGAAGTTGCGGGTATCAATTCACAAGTTATTAACTGGATAAAAGACTTTCTCACCGATAGAGAGCAACGAGTAGTACTCGATAGTATTAGTTCCAACTTGGTTGAGGTGACCTCGGGCGTCCCTCAGGGCAGTGTAATTGGACCGTTATTATTTTTAGTATACATCAACGACCTCAGCAATCACATTGAAAGGAATGTTAGGATATTCGCAGACGACACAGTCATTTACAGGGAAATAGTTAGTTCAGAGGATAGATTAACCCTTTCGAACGACTTAGATAGAATTATGAATTGGTGCGATGATTGGCAATTAGAGCTTAATGTAGAAAAGTGTTCGGTAGTTAACTTCTTCGAAAGTAAATCTATAATAAATGATTATTCTTATAGTCTCCGAGGGGTAAACCTAATGACAGTAGAATCGGTAAAGTATCTTGGAGTAACTCTCACGAATAATCTATCATGGAGTGCCCACATCCGAAATATATGTGGAAAAGCACTTAAGAAACTCGGCTTCGTTACAAGAATAGTCGGTAGGAGCGAAGAAAAGGTTCGCGAGCGATGTTACTTAGCGTTAGTTAGGCCTCACCTTGAGTATGCATGTAGTGTATGGGACCCCGCCGAGAAATGTCTTATTCGGGATTTAGAAAAAGTACAACGAAAGGCGATACGATTTGTAAAGAATTGCTACGATAAAACAGCGAGTGTCACTCAGATGTTACAGGATGCGGGATGGGAATCATTAGAAGATAGAAGAAAAATTCAAAGGATAAATTTATTAAATAAGTTCAGAGAAATTACGTTTTCGGATGATGTAACCGATATAATGCGACCCCCCTGTTATATGGGCCGTGCTGATACTGCCCGAAAGATTAGGTAAATAGATGCTAAAACGAATCGTTTCAAAAATTCATTTTTTCCGCGAAGTATACCCGAAAGCAACCGTTTAGGAAAATAGAGTCAAGGTGCTTGCACCCCCTGCCACACGCCGAAAGGCGGCTTGCAGGTTTCTTACATAGACATAGACATAGACAATGGCAAAAGTTAAAAAGAGAAATCACTTATCCAGCCAGTATAAGGTGACGTTAGAAAGAATATGTTGAGCATTTGTCCGGGAAGAACATGAAACATAACATCAAAGATTTATAATTGAAGGCAGTAGTAGAACAGGAAAATGTTGTTAACTGGTGTAAATTTAAGTGTTGTGACTACACCCCCTGCCCAAACATCTCCAGACAATGAAGAGGGAGTATTACGTTTTTTAATTAAAACTTTGATGAGATGAAGCCCTTCATCTGCTTTGTCCTTTTCGTTTATTTCTTATTTTTATATTTTATTTCATATTTTTACCATTACACTCCATTTCATGCTTTTATTACTATTTATGTTCTTTTTTGATAAATATATTTTTAAATTTTTTCAATTTATGATTTTAATTTGTATATTTTCATTGTTTTTTATTATGATTTCAATTTTTATTTGTTTGTTATCTTCAAAACCAATGTTAATCCAATGAATTTATTTCATTTCAATTCATTTTTTTTGTTTATCGTTATTTAATTTCCTACCACCTTTCCCTCAGATTATCGAACATTAAATGGAGATTTTTATTTTCAATTTTTTCATAACGTTGATTAACATTCAGATGTAAATGGAACAAACATAGCAAATGATTTTGAAAGTCCACAAAGTATTAAACTTCCTAGTGCGTACGCTTAGGAAATCAAATAAGAATGTTAAGGAGGCTGCGTACGAATCATTTGCTCCAATCTTGGAATATGGGGAATGCCTATGGGACCCGCATGAGGTAGGTTTAAAGCGAAAAATAGAAAAGGTACAGAGAAAGACGGCAAGATTCGTCTTAGGCAGATACGCAATATTAGCGTTACTCAGATGCTAGGAGAATTAGGTTGGGAAAGTTTAGAGGAGCGGAGATTAAAGAAAAGGCTAGCTATATTTTTTAAAGTATACAGGAGTTAATTTGCTTGAGGAATTATCAAACATAGTCACTATGGCAAAATGTGTGGCAGAAAAGACCTTAGACATAAATTTAAATTAATAAAACAGAGAACAAACGTTTGTAAAATCTCCTTTCTATATCTTTCTATTTACAGATTGGAATGATTTGCCGGCAGGAGTCTTGGAGCCCTTCCCAAAACTTCATAGGGAGTTTGTAAAAAGATTGGGTAAAAATATTAAGGACGAGTGAGCTTTACGTTGACGAATACAGTTGGAGTATGGGATTGCCTCGTAGGGTGATGTATGGCGGGGACTTGTCCCTGGGACAGCTACGGAGGCCGTGAAGACCTACTGGGAACCCTGAAAAAACTTGTATTATTTATATGATACATTTTTGTATTAAAATTATGTACAGACAGGATATATGTATGTATGTATAATATACGTGATATGTGTTGCCATCGGACGATTAGTCCAATTGTGATATTTTTGTGATGATAATAATAAATAAATGAAGGGGATGAGGGCAGAGGGAGGGGATGAGGGTAGGGGGAGGAATGACATATTATTTGCGTTATCTATTAACTTTCGCCCGACTGTTAATAGGGAATTCTTTTTAAAAGTGAATGATTTTGCTTTACTGGAGAAAACGAATCGTTAGAGCCTGTCAGTGAAAGAAACCGGCTTTCACAAAATGTTCTCACTGCAGATAAATTTTGAGTTTTCAGTACTCTTATGATAAATATCATCCAAAAGACTGCAATCCACTTCAATACAAGATGAACGTCGGGATTATCGTTCAATTAAATTAATATCTCACGCGGCAAAAGGGTTTCTAATGGGCCTTAATGGTTTGATTTAAGAATTAATTAAATTAAAGGGAAAATCTGAGAAATACCTCTCGATTTTCAGATGGGGAAGGGAATAAGAGGTACAATAGGGGTAATGCGGGTACTTGCAGAAGGAATCCTATTATTTGAGTATATACGGGAAGGTTTTTTCGATTTTGAAAAGATTTGCGATAGTCAATTGCCAAAACTGGTGGGAATAAAAAGGAAACTTGCGTTGGACTGGAAAGATGGGAGGCTAGTGCAAAATTGGAATAAAATCAGCCTGGTCATTTTATTAAAAATCGTAGGTGAAAAGGTGATTCTCTTTAACATGAAAACGAATTTCGCCTTTATATCAAGGAGTTTTTACATGACCGAATCCCGCTCGTGAGCATCTGATCAAAGGTATGTTGTAATAACCTGTATAAGAAAGATATTGTGTTGTTTTGAAAACCTGTAAAGAGTTTTGTCATGGATTGAATGGTAGTCATATATAATGGTGTCATAAATGTGGAAAGTAGGGAGTGAGATGGGATTTGCGTTTGTAATGAAGGTCTGATGATAACTTTAAAGCATATATTGAATATGAGGGGCAAGTAAAATTATCACCCAGAGAAGAATACAAATTGAAATTTTTGGGAAGCAATTCTTGATAAATGAGACTGCCATAAATATAATTAAATGTTCTTAGTGAATTGCATACTTAAAAAAAATATTGTTAATTCGAGTATAAGATATTTAGATACTAGCGTTATATTATTAAATACTGAAAAAGAACAAGTGAATAGCAGGTAGTTGAATAATTAAAAAGAGATAAGTAAGAAGAAATTACGATTCAAGATAATGCGACGTAGAAATTGCCATTCGAAGACGTTAAGGAGGTTAAGTAATCATTAAATGCCCGCTTCAGTCGCAACTAACGCATTTCGGATACTATGCTACTCTTTGATCGAATTCCAAGAGTGCTGTGGTAAGTGGACATGCGCCTCTAAATATTCTTGTCTATGACGGGTTGCAGACGCGCTTCTGTATAATAATCTCGGTGTATAGATTTATATATAATTGTTTATCATTTGTTAGTAATTCTCCGTAAGAAAAGCATGCACAATTAAAAAATAATTTCGTAGTTATCCCGTTGTTGTAGAAATTTCGAATTCTATAAGAGGGTCAGTGGTCTATTACATCTACATTACCCTACAAGCCGCCTTTCGGCGTGTGGCAGGGTGTGTAAACACCAGTGGAATCTAAACTACTTACTTAATCGGTTATTGTCGCGCATCGTTCGCGGAAAGAATGAATTTTTAAAACGATTCGTCCTTGCATCTATTTCTCTTAACTTTCGCTCATGATCGGATCGACCGAGGTAGCAGGGGGGGGTTGCATGATTCCTATTGTATCTTCCGCAAATGTAGTTTCCCTGAATTTATTAAGCAATCTCAGCCTAGCTTCCAATCTCCTTTCTTTCAAGGATTCCCAACCTACGTCTGAGAACATTTTTGTAACGCTTTTTTATCGTAGCATTTCTTAACAAAACGAACCTCTTTACGCTGCACTTTCTCGAGTACACGTTTCATCCACCGGATCCCACATATTTGCCGCATATTCCAGAATGGGTCTGACCAAGGTAAAATAACGTAGCTCTCTCACCTTTCATCGCATTTAGCGACAATACGCTTTACAAAGCCAAGCCTTTTACTTGCTTTGCCGCAGATCTTTCGAATATGCGTGCTCCAATTTAAGTTATTAGTAATGTTGATCCCGAGATATTCAACTGAATCTACTACTTTTATATTCATTCCATTTATTTTGAACGGGTGATTTGGACGCAATTTTTTCTTTTCGAAGAAAGTAACTACGGAGCATTTACCTACGTTAATATCCAATTCCCATTTTTCGCACCACATTAAATTTATTTTTATGCCAAAAATGTCGTATATTCTTGTTTAGACGTTTCGGAAATATTTCTATAAGAATGCACGTATTTCTATTACCGCTTGCAGGCACAATTTCGTCGGACAATTACTTCTAATTTAGTTTTCCAAATGAAGATAAGCCTACTGCCAGAAATAGCAATGTGCATGAGTCATAAACAATGTCAAAAGGGTTTTTAAACATTACAGAGTGTCCGCCAACCTGAAAAACTCAGGGAATTCTTCTGGAGTACTCGATGAATTTGTCTGGTATTCTGGAAAATAGATATTTTACTCTCTTTTACTAAATTTCTAACCATGACTCTTGTTTTTCTCTCCGTGTCAGTTCAGTAATAATTCCCCTCAAAGGAAGAAACGGTTCGATGACAGCGTTGCCGTGACCAATGTATAGCTCATAATACGTAACTCCTCCTTTCTACGTACTAGTGTAACATTTTGGCAATATTGCAAACACGCAGAATGGGACCGTACGGAGTCGAAGTTTCCAGGAGTACCCAATTTCTGTTTAGGCATGAAAAACCGCGAATAGAGCATGATGAGAATTTGTTTTCCACTTAGGTGGATTCGATCATTAGTTGGCGTCACAGTTTGTAGTGGGACTTTCTCAGTGGGTTTTAAGAGTTGTCCTCATTGAACATAAAGGTATTAACAGTTTTCCTCTTCGGAGACTTCCCTCACTATTCCTTATTTCTTCGTGTATTACAGGGATAATTGAGAAATAATTTAACCATTATTACCTGGTCATTAAAAATTTTAAAACTCCGAAGGGATTAACTAAGTATTTCAAACAAAGTTTATGTTTGGGAAATTTAGAATAGTGATATGGGTATACATCGATTAACACTAGGAGGGCGGGAGTTTCGCCCTACCTAGAAGGACGGCGGCGGTTTTGAAGGCCTACTTTTAAAATTCGTAATTAAATCCTTTTTTAGGTCACAAAGACGTATGGGACATGTTTGGGAAAATAGTGAAAACGAACTCTATGGCCCCCCAATCATCAATTTCTGTTGAAATCTGGAGGTCAAATTTTTCTGCGAATACAATGCTTTCTTAATACTATGTATACGGAGATGGTAAAAATAAGTCATAGGTATAGATCTAATGAAATAATTTATGAGATCTGGAAGATCTTGCAAAGTGGTATAGTTTAACAATATTTATTAAACTTAAAATCTCTTCATTACTCTGGGCACTAATTTTGAATTATCTAAATTAGTGCCAAGTGTTCCCAAATCAATAAATGGAGTAAAAGTATAGATATCACATTATTTGCAGAATTTAACTATGTATAATTAATTTGACTCAGAAAAAATATGCAGATAAATTGCCCCTTGAAATGTATCATTTTTACTCATTATTTACAGATTCTCTTTTGAGATTGATACGTGGGTATCACGTTCACCTTCTAATGGAAACAGTCCTGGGATTAATTCCCACTAGGGACTATGTGTAAATTACATTGATAACTTCACCTCCTTTACATCATTTAATATCTTTTACCTGTTTTTCCTCTGTTTTCCATTTTCTTGTGTATTTTGTTAATATCTTGAATAATTGCCCCTTTCCTAATGTCTGACCCATTCTTTTCATCTTAAATTCTATTGTTTTATTATTCAGCAAGTATGTTTACCAGAATTACTAAAATATTTTATATACTTCATGTATATTAAAAACTATTGATGATAAAAGAAAGCCTTAACTTGTCTTTTTCTTACTCAGCCAATTCCCCATCAGCTTACTTAACTTGGGCTATTTAAATTCAGAGTTTGCAACAGTTGCCTAATTTTTCTAATATAGCCCAAAGTTTTTTAATTCACTCTTATAGAAGTCATTTCAAAAATGATAAAAATGTGCTTATGTATCATGGCTTCATTTGTCCCTCCAAGAGTTTCCTCATTACTCCGATTTCATCCTTTCTTCCTTTCATTCCCAACAAGTCCTAATAATCTTCTTTAATTAGTGAATTACTTTTTCCCTTTCATTTCATCTATTACCCTCAGAATAATTTTTGTCACATATGATATTTAACTGATTACTAGATAATGCATACATTTCATAAAAAAACTCTTTTTCTTTAATGGAAACAGAATTATCTAAGTAAAATTCCACTTCCCTTTCTGATAAATTATTCTTAATAGATCTTACAAATAATTTTAACTTTCCTACCCTAAGTTTTCAGGAAACTAAACTGGCATTGCAAGCACCCATTACATCTTATATTTTCACAGCATACAATGATCTGCATACTAACCTTCTGGTGTAACTTTTTCAATTTTCTGAAAATCTTAAGGTAAGACAGTTTTAATGCAAGTAAGGATTGATTTCTTTGATAAATTGTTTTGAAGATGAATCATAACCCTCAACAATAAGAAGATCCATTGAGTCTCAGGATCAATAAAAGAGAAATTCTCTGTTTAATGGAAATGGGGAATTGATTTTAATGATAAATCATTTAAAGTTGTGATATAGCACTTGTCAAAACTCAAAAAATTATTGGCCAAAAAATATTGACTATAATATCAAATATATTTTTTCTATGGTATTAAATGGAATGCATATTAGCTCTGAAGTATCTTTCAAAGAATAAATGGAGACAAAATAAAGTGATAAAAATTATTCTGAGCAGTGACAAGCAATTTTTCCAGCATTCATAAGATAAATTTTGCACCTCAGAATGTTCTCATTATGCATAATATGTTTTACAGTTGTAATGAGGGTCTTTCTATAAGTGTTCTGTTAGTAGGATGTGAATACCGCTTATCATAAAACATTCAGTCATATTCAATGGAGGACTTGAATCGATGATGTGTTTAAAAATGTTGCCATTACAAAGAATTGCTCATTTCAATTTTGGCTAGAAACCAGAATAAGTTAAGACAATTATTTGTAATAATATCCTATAGCATTGCAAACTGATTATGTGTATTTGCTGTTAATATGGGAAGAGTTAATGAGTATTAAAGAACTCAATTTGGTTCATCTTCATGAAAGAAGTTTAAGTAAAGAACCTGTGTCTTTTTATTCACAATAGATAATTGAGTAAACCTGTGTCTTTTTATTCACAGTTTGAGCACACTTACATTCTGCTCAACAGGATAATATTAGGAACATATGTGCGGCAACAAAAATAGCTGATTGATAAGTCAATAGTAAACTATTTTTCAAAATTGTTTTGATATCATCCTTAAGCAGAGGAGACATGCTTCAATACATCAATTAAACAACTACATAGTTGATATTTGCTGCTCCCACTCAGCATGAGATCCTTCACCAGGCAGAGCCATGCAATTTTTGTAGTTTTCCTTGAAATATATATTCTACATTTCACCCTTATGCAACACCATGTCAGAATAGTAATTAGTGGATTGGATATCACAGCTGATAATCCATTTGCATGCTGTTGACAGCTTAATCCCCATGAGGACATAAAATTATAAAACATTGAACATCACACTTCTTTTGAAAGATGTTACTATGTCTAATTACTTTTTGCGATGAGGTGATTCCAACCATATTGGAGGAAAAAATAGAAAATATTTTTTAGAAATGAATAATTTTGTTATAGTGGCCCTTGGTTATAAGGAGTCGTACATGAATTACCTTTTGACCAAGCTGTAGCTACTTATTTAATTTTTGAATGCATAAGCTTTTCCAATAACTGTAATTGTTTCCTCCCCCCTCCTCTCGACGTTGAGGAAGCCCTACCCAGAAGCCGTGCTCCCTTAACGAGGTCTTCACAGTCTCACTCCCCGGACAACCTTCACTAACACCGTCTCCACAGACACCCTTCCCTCAACGTTCTCTCTTCCAATGACCTCCCCCTAGAAGCTCCCACACTTATTTATTTATGAGTTGGGCAAGTAAGGCTTACTATCCCTTCTTCCTTGCCCTAGAGATCCCTCAACCCTTTTACAAGTATAAGTACAAAACAGATACCTAAATAATTACATACATAAATTAAGACATTTCATAACAATGATACAAAAGATAATAATTTTTGCATTGGAAAACAATCATTAAAATAAAATTCGATCATGTAAATGAGTAATTGTTACTGCAGATGAAATCTGACGAGTAGATCTACAATTTCCTTAAGGTTTTTTAACGAAAGATGGTTGTCATCATCGTGAGTGTCCAACTATGCAGTCATTGAAACCGCATTAAAGGCTTAACCACCTAAATCTACTTCATCTTATCTGTTCATTATAACGTTTCAGTTAGAAATTGGTTATGGCTGCAAAAGTAAAATGCCAAAGAGTCCAATGTTACGTTGACTGGAAGAAACTCGATCCACTTTAGGCGAACAGTCGGTAAAGAGATAGGTAACAACAAGGATAGGTATCCTACCTCTTATATTTACCTGCATTCATCTCTATACATTTGACAAAAAATCTTCAGTTGCGTTTGCTTAGAAGATTGATATTAAAGATTAATTATACACCCTTGTATCACTTCAGTCTCGTGGATGGGTAACGCAAACAAACTTAAGTAAAGATGTTTACAGTGTTGGAGATAGTTTACAAAAACAAGACTTGTGAAAAGGAATTAGGAAAATTAATTGAAAGGTGAAATTAGAGCTTTAACGGAAGGAATGGAAGTGAAATCGCATTGAACTAATGTCATCCTCTTTCACCACGCTTAAATTGTTCCCAGGTTTGAAAAATCTATGTACACAATGCTCAAAGAATAATGAGTCATCCATTGCAGTATTCTTGGTTGTCTACGTATTCGTTTTCTAAATTGTAAATCAGGTATAAATTTAGATGAGAATAACACGTAAAGTTGACTTCTCCTTAGTCAAAGATCTTTTTTCTATCTCTAACTTTATTGAAGAATGTGATATGAGGATATCGGAATATAAGAGAACGTTTAAATAAAATCCTAATTTATCATCGAAAGTAGTACTCTGATTGAAATCACGAAACTTGCAAAAAGGCCAAACTGACGATTGATAGTGAGAGGTAATCTCCCCAGGGGATCAAAGTTGACCAAATATTGTCAAAAATGTCGGTCTTTCAAGGGGAAACTCACTTTTTCCCGAGGAATTTGATGAAACTTTTTGGGGTGATACAGGAAGTGGAGTAATGAAAAACTATTTTGGTGTTCGTTTCAATAAGGCTTAGTTTTGTTGCAATAATTAATTGAATATTGATAATCAGATTGTACGCAACCCCGAATTACATACTCGCACTATCCCAAATCTGTGGAAAATAACCCGCTATTTGTGAGTTATTTTCTAATCTTCTTTTCATTTTCTTTTGTTGTATCTATCCTTGTTACTTACTAGTAACCGCAATTTTTTCTATTTTTACTAATTAATTACATGACTACTATTTTAACGACAATGCGTAAATTTTAGTCAATATGGTATATATTCATAGCAATAAAATTATATTTCAAATTGTCACAATCGCATCGGATAAAGCAATTAAAGAAATACGTTATAATTGCAAAGCTTCCGATTCTCTACTTTAAAGAAACGGGAGAGGTTTCTGCACAAGTAAAAGTCTTCTTAATGTTAAATTCTTAATCATACTCTAAAATACACGCTACTAACTCAAAGTAAATTCAATTCGATAACAGTAAAAATGTGGAATGGAAAAAGTTAGTTGGGTTGATTGTAAAACAAACAAGGAGGTGTTAGAAATGGTTGAGGAGGAGAGGGTTTTAGCTGACGTGATTAAGCATCGTCAGAAGAAATGGCTGGGCCAAATATTGAGGGGAGAGGGATTGGTAGAGGTTGTTATTGAGGGTAGGGCCGTGCGCAGGATTTGCTCGTGGGAGGGGTTTGGTGCGCGCTGGTAGCGGGTGCTTTTAGGCCCTTTCGTTCGTGAAACTCGATTTCTGACTAGCGCGAAAGTGTGACTCTCCGACACGAAAGAAGGAGTCCTGACAGACGTTAACATGAAAGTTGAAAGAGGCACTAAATTTTGGAAGAAAAAGTTTACTAAATGAAACATTAAATAAAATAATTTTATTTTATCCTATCTTCAATTCATCATTCGTGGAACTTTTTGTAGTTAGGATCCTCATGGGGGGGGTTCGATTAATGGTTTGAGTGATTTCGATTGCTATCGATTGTACCATGCGAGAGGTGCGAGGTGAAATTCGAAAAAGTGGAACTTTCACTGTGGAAGATCTAGATGAGCAATGTCAAATTTAAATTTTCCAAGACGGTTTCGATTGTTAATTTAATTTTCTTTGAAGATTAATTTTTTAAGAAGATATTTTGTGAGAGACGTTCATTGCCGAAAACTGGTGTTCATTTATACATAAGTAAGGATCTTTTTCATCTAATTAGTAAATGTTAATATGCTTAATCTGCTCAATGCTCTTTTGTCATCTGAAAATTATAACCGTTTTTCGAGGCGTCCTAACCGTCCTAACTCATCACCGACATTGTCTTTATTCCTGTGAAATTTCTGGGCACATGGCCGTTATTGCATTGAATGTTAGGTTTTCGTGACATTTAATCGGTACATATTTACAAAGATAAGTTATTTACGTATTATGCTAACTAACATGGTCATAGCCAATTTAACGTTGGCAACGATCTGTAAGTACGTGATGGAGACTAAAAGAAGCATTTGTTTCATAAATTATTCTCATTATAAATAAATTATGTGTAAATATATCATGCTGAAACAAACTAGGTTATGGTTAATAATACTGAATTAGGTATTTGGAATGAATTGTGCCTTAAGTGGTCTAGACAATTAGCTAATTTTTTGTAGTGGGGTCATTAAAATAATTTCCTAATTAACAGTATAAATTAAGGGATGTCCATGGTTAATTACATAACTCATTGTTGAAATATATTGCTTGTGGTATCTTCTGTGGTCCACTTTGTAAATAAGTTCCAATTGTATCTTCCTTTTAATTATTTAATTTAAGAAGTAAGAGACATCAGGTTATTCCAACATTAACAACAATTGTTATATAAGTACCTATATAAAGTCTTTAAAGACTATATATAGGTACTTGGTTTTTGTAAACATAAACAAGTCACCATAGTGATGTAGCAACATGTATGGAAAATTGGCATTCAACACCCCCCCCCTCAATTTTACACAATATTCCAATGAACCATTGATTAAATACAAAACATTTCTATTCTAACTAACACATTTTCTCAAATATTGTAATTAACCTTGGATCAGGTTACTCATACAAACTAAATTCAAGTTATCTCTTAATTTACAAAAACGTGTAGTTCCAAGAGGCTTAGTGAACAGATCAGCCTTTTGATCTTCTATTGGCACATATTTAACTTCAAAGATTTCTTTCTGTTTAAGATCACATAAAAAATAATATTTCACTTTAATGTGTTTCATTCTCCGGTATCTATGTTTTGACAACAAGTGAATACAGAACTGATTGTCCTCGAACAAGGTAATTGGCATCCTAATATCAATATACATGTCCTTTAAAATACCAATTGTCCACTGGGTCTCACATGCACCCTCACATAACGCAACCAGTTCGGCCTCTGTTGATGATAGAGATACACCAGACTGTTTTCTGGTGCTCCATGATACTGAAAAATCAAATACCTCTACTAGAAAACCAGATGTAGATTTTCTGTCTACTGAATCTCTTGCCCAGTCTGCATCAGCATAACACACAATTGATTCATGGCAATTTTTCCTTGGAAAAAATAATGCATAATCTAGCTACATTTAATATAGTGAAATACCCGTTTAAGTCCTTTCCACAGTCCCTCAGTTGGTTTTGTCTGATACCTGCTACACAAATTTACACTCAAAGATATATCAGGTCTAGAAATATACATAAAATATATTAGGAATCCTATTAGTTCTTTTACAGTTTTATGACTTATTACAGGCTCATTCTCAAAATCAGCACCACAAAATTTTTCTTCAATTGGTGATTTTGCTGGTTTGCATTCTGACATTAAATCTACTCAACATATCTTCCATGTACTTTCTTTGGGAAAATACATGTCTGTATCATCTCTGTCAATCTTAATCCCCAAATAGAACTTTAAATTTCCAAGATCAGTCATTTTGAACCTTTCCATCAATTTCCTTTTCACACACATTAATTCTACATAATTTTTACATGCAATAAGCAAATCATCAACATATAGTAGTACCTACATACGTGAGCATAGTTCCCTTACTGCATACATAAAGACATTTATCATACTTTTGACCGTAACTTCATACATAAAGACATTTATCATACTTTTTACTGTAACTGCTACAATAGAACTGTATAATGACATTTTTGACCACACAAACTCAAATGTGGGGGACATAACTCATAACCTCATGGTTTAACTACGACAACAATATATCGAATAATATCATATTCTTCTCTTAATATTTGTTCTGATTTATCCATATTTTATTTGAATTGATTTCATAATGGAAAAGTTGTGTTAAATCTTTAGCAGTTTATTTCAGAAATAACTGTATAACGCTAATGATATTTTTCTGATACTTCATTAGCAATCATTTTTGATTATAATTTTTAGTTAAAAATTGATTCATCATAGTTTGAGTTAAAAAGTAGAATTATCAAGAACAGCTATGAATTAAATGTATTTACTATAAATTAAATATAATATTGTGTTTTCCTTAGGTAAGTGTCAAAAATATGTATTTCAGTTACATACTGCATTAGTTGTGATAATGATTTATACTAATTGATATTTATTGTCACTGACCAGAGTAAGATAATTCATAGGAAACATTTAAAAAATAATTATTTCACAAAATATCAGTATGACTCTTTTTGGAGTACATGCATAGAGATTAATGTGATGTATTTATTTAGCCACTGTTTTAGTCCCTTATGAGAAAGAATTAACTTACCCCTACCTACTCTATTTCTATTTGTGAAATTTATGAATATCCATCTCTTATCAATATTCCGATGTAGGTTCTCGAACTATCTACATCTCATTTGAGTTTTACTTCTGATTTTGCATCATTTGGTACATCGAAGATTCGGTATGCCAGCAGCAACACCAACACAACATATAACACAAGAGAAAATAAGATTATGATAGCTTGCTCAATGTTATAGCTACAGATAGAAAGGACTTGAAGAGTCGATTTTATAATATGCTCCACTGAGAGAATGAATGAATAGCACTTGAATGAATTGATATATTAATAACTTAAAAAGCTTGATAGAGAACAGTGGATGAGAAAATAAGTAATGTTTTGGTAATATCAGTCTTGATAAAAAGGAGAGAGACAATACATGTTAGTTTAATATTTTTCTATGGCTTTCTGCAATAGCATAGTCACTCAAATTTTATAACATAGTGAAAGGTTGTGGATGACGGAATTAAATCTAGTAGCATAGTGAATAAGTGACTCGAAAATATAGGAATCTATGGTTAGTGAAGATGAGTATTGTGAACAAGTAACCCTCAGAGTTGCTGATTTAGAGAGAATAATTTAACTTTTATATAAATTTATAAATATGTACAGTTATGTGCAAAAAAACAACTTTAAAGTCCCCCGTGCTATGACAGGATTAAAGCTTTTTTTTAATATAGCTGTATATATATTCTTTAATGACGCATCTCTTATATCAATGAACTCTTCTTACTAAAGCTAATTAATAAATTAATTTCAATCATGCAATCATAAAAATTCTTATGTTAAGGAATAATTTCGGCAAAATAAATAATTTTTATTAATAATTTCTAAAGAAGAGCCTGAGATTCAGATCCAACCAAAAAAATCTGAAATCCATTCCATTGTTTGACTATATTGTTTATACATTCAGTATTTGACTTAAGACCATGTCCGGCTCCAACAGATTGGTTGTAAGTTGATTTGGACCTAAATCAGAAATATATATTCAGTTTTTGGTAGTTTTTGATAGAAATATGCTCCCTATCTTGATCCAAAAAGGGGTTGCTCAGTTAAAAAATTATTTTTTACTTCTTCAAATTATCATAAATAAAAATAGAAGTTACTTATAATTTTCATGTTTTTTATTCCTGCAGCTTTCTTAAAATTATTTTAATACCCTTTTATCATATCTCAGCATGTCATTTAAATAAATATTAAACCATTTTCTTAGTTAACTATTTAAAAAATCTTTTTATTATCTTTTTTTCCACATGGGATACTTATCTGAGGAACAATATTCACACAACTTCCAAACTTGGCTTGGCTTGACTTGTTCTTAAGTCATACTGTCATAAGTTGTAAGTCAACAACTGACTGTATAGAGTCAAAAGCAATGAAAGGTAGCAAGTAGTTAGAAAAATAATTACATCAAAAAGGCTTTCAAAATGTTTTAAGCATGAAGAGAAAGTCAAAGTATGTCATCAAAGCAGAGGCGCTTGTAGACTTGCACTCTTAGAAATTTATTCCTGTTGTCCAGGTTGTATCCTAAGTGGTACCTGCTATTGAAATTAGCTGTACGATGAGGATGTTTTTACCTGAAAATGAGAGCCTTAGGTCCTTTATCTGTAGTTCTAATTTGTTATTGATCAAAATACATGAATGTGATGCAGCTTTCTCTTTTATTACAAGTAAAAACTTAGAAACAGAATGAAAAAAATGTGTATTTTGACAGCAGTAGTGCAGTGAGCAGGAACAGCATTCCCACACTGGTTTTCTACTGTAGAAAGAATAGCCAATTTATTGCTAAATATTGATTTGATATACAATGATTGATATAAATAATAAAACAATACTCTACAAACATTTGTAAACTCGATTGATTTAGATATGACTTTCCTTATATTTGACAAATATATTTAGTGTTCCCGCACAGGAAAATTTGCCACTACACCAGTTTGATAGGGAGAAGAATTATTCATAAAACCTTAAGGCGCAGCAATAATTTTAACAATTCAACACAACATTACATCCTGAAGCAGTCTCATCTCTCCATTAAGTCAATAATTACCTATTTTTCATTTTGATTTTCCCAACTTTGCCCTTAATACTGAGATTTTTACAGATTCTCATTTTTATATTCCAACTTTCAGACGCAAATGTAAAATAGTATTCAACATATTCGTTTATAAATTAGGTATGTGAGCTTAGGTAATACTATCAGTAGATGTTTTACATGTTTGTGGATAGTGGATAACTACTTATGGATTTTATTTTCTCACATATAATGACAGAGGATTTCTCTCTTTAAAATGATGAATGATTGGAAGGGTGATATTATTATCGAAAAGGAAAATAATATACCTGAGTTGGATATTATGTGTATAAGAAAAACGATATTTTCTTAAGCAAAATCTTTGAAAATGTAATTGTTACCATTGATTTTAGAGGTAACAATTTAGTCAAAATATGTCAGTTATGAGAGTTAAGGTAATTCAAAAAATTTTCTCTTCTGCCCTTATGCCCCCCTCAGATACCAGGTCTAGTTACAAAATGATATGCTCCTCAGTTCTAAACCATTTGCTATGACATCAATATCAAAGTTACTCAGTTTCAATTGAAAGATATGGTTAGTACTTTATTGACATATGATTGTTCTACCGTTTGGTAGGTTCATGTGCCTTAATATTGCATATTAAATGACATTACTTCCGTTTCTTGGTAGCTTCCCTCCTTATATGCTTTCTTACATACTTTGTCTTTGTCTTTCTCTCAGTCTTTTTCTTTGCATTCTACCCTCAATTACTTTCTTCAGTAGTCCCTCTCCTCTCAATATTTGACCCACCCATTTCCTCTGTCGAAACTTAATGATATAAATTTAAACCCTCTCCTCTTCAACTATCTCTAATTCCTCCAGATTTGTTTTCCTATAAACACAACTCACTTTTTCTATTCTTGTCCACAACCACATCATGATTCTTCTTTACTTTTCTGATTATTCATTGACACCTCTAGATGTCAATTCGTTTTGCGTCATGAAGGTTTCCTTAACCTGGGCTACTCCTTTATGAATCTCATCTTTTCATCTTCCATCGTAGTCATTTTATTAGCTTTCTTTCCATTAGTACTCCTCATATAAGCAATGAAAATACGCATGATACACATGCTTGAATTTTGAGAAGAAAATGAAGGAGAAAAAGTCTGCTGCAGCCAGGACTCGAACCCCTCATACTTGCTGGGCGGATGCTTTAGCCAATTAAGCTATCGCGACAGAACATTCTCCCCTTCACTTTCTGATGCTATGATGGCAAGGTGTGCTGTGGAGGATCCATCAAAGATGGCACCACTCCTGCGCACATGCGGGACATCTAAGATGTCACCACACCATCACAGCGGACTT
Organism: Sympetrum striolatum; assembly: GCA_947579665.1. NCBI lineage: Eukaryota > Metazoa > Arthropoda > Insecta > Odonata > Libellulidae > Sympetrum > Sympetrum striolatum. Next base: position 70,187,428 of record OX388348.1, read on the forward strand.
CCAGAGGCCAGGAATGGCGAAGTATGTAAGCGATGAAAATACGCATGATACGCCCAGCAAGTGGAAGAGTTTGTCCATTGAGCTTTCCCGCCAGTACATTCTCTCAAGCTATTCAGGAGAGTATGTGGGTAAACAACCCGGTCCCATCGGACTTTTTTCCAGTCTATATTTCCTTGTGATTTATCCTGGCTGCATGCCATTTTATGCAAAAAACCTTTACCTGCTTTCCTTGAAGTATTGTCATTGTTTTTTTTTTGGAATAACATGCAAGGTATGTTGGACTGTTTATACTTAAAATCAGAATATCTTATGGATGTTAAATGAAGACAGTTTAGCTGTATTGGAAACATGTCTTAGAAATCATTCTTTTGGGGGTGCAGTATTGATTTTAATCTTAAAATTGCACCTCTCACCAGGGTTTCGTTTATATGAGTGCTCAGATAAACACTCAATATACTTATTTTCATGGTCCAGCCTTCTAACAAAAATCTATTGTTTAGGTCTTTCCTTTGCAGTAGCTCTTGATGACAAAAGAGGAACAAAAACATTTATACACCTTACCACAGGTTTTAATGCAGTATTAATTTTCATCCAACGTACTATTTGTAGGATGACTTTTGATGGCTTTGGATAGTTTTATTGTTTATTGGAGGAACCTTTAATACATTTCTTATAAATTAATTTGTTGGAGTCAGGTAGTAAATTAAATTCTCCTTTTGAAGTTTTGAAACCAGAAATTTTCCTATTTTGTTATTGAAAGGAAAGAAAAGAGATACAGCTGTTAGTAAATTATCAAAGAGAGAACTCTCTCTACACACAATCTGGATACGTGGATTCCCTTGCAATTTTGGATTCACTAGAGGTAGCAGCGGAACCACCCCAAGGTAAGTCCCCATTTTTATTTTACTTTACCTTGGTTATTTATGGTGTAAAACGTTTTTCCATTCTGTCTCTGAAAAATTCTTCCGAGTTTTCTTGAATCCAGGATTTGATAGCTGCTTTCACCTCATTGTCCAAGGTGTAAAGATAACCATTTAGGTGTCGCTTGGTTATAGGAAAAATAAAAATCGCAAGGTACAAGATCGGGGGAATAAGGAAGGTGTGGAATCTATTCAAACTTCACCTTTCTCGTTGCCTCTTCAGTTGCTCCCAAGGTGTGTGCAGGTGCGCTGTCATATTGCAAGATTATTGGCTGACTCTAACATGACAAATTCGATGGCGGAGGTGTTTTAGTGTATCTACTGGGAAGAATTGACCATTGCGCTCAATACAGACATTCTGGTCACATAAACTCGATGAGCATCCCAAAACACAGTCAAAGTTCAGTCAGTCACAGTTCTTCAACAATTATGGATGGCTTTTCCAGCCTCCCAAACATGAAATTTTACTACCCATCGATTGACAGTAGACCTATCAATAGCAGTGTCACCGTAGATACCTTTTAAACGATGATGTATTTCAGTATGAGTCACTTATTCTGCAGTTAAAAATTTGATAACAGCAAGCTGTTTAACTCTTGTTGACACAGCACTAAAACATGTCTCCATATTTACGCTGCTCAAAATACAATGGATGGATGCAAGTACTTCAAACTGCGCAGGTGTGTAAAGGAAGAATGTTACTTATGAATGCTACAAGGCATGTTTCTGTAGCTCATTTTGTTCGCATTCTACAAGAATGTGTGCATTACTTTTCAGCCTATCCTTGTACATACATAAGAAAAAGACAGTAGGATATCTTAAAAGTTATAGGTTATCCACTCAAGCTTCCATGAAGTTTATTTGCAGCCACTGTTTCTTCACCAAGATTTCTGCTCTGAAAAATAAAAAGCAATAACTAAACTTCCATTCAAAACCAACTGTAAATTAAAATTTCAACATTTATCTCGATTTCACTTGTGACACCTTCTTTGTCACTTGAGAAATAACGTTTTAGGCAACACAATTTGGGCTGCACGAACAAATTTCTCTGAGGTTATGCTCCATTTAAACAATATTTTGGCTAAGTTTTGGGATCTCTAAACTAAATAGCATGTGGTTGTATTATGCTAATGACACAAAGGGCTACTGAGGGAATAAACCTGAAATTTATATTTGATTAGTAGAGTATTACCATTTAAAAAAAATGATCATTGGCAAAAATTTATGATAAAAGTTCTTAAACTCATTGATATAATATGCATAAAAAATTAAAATTACATAAGTGCAAATCATAATTCTCTTAATAATTAATGAGAATACTTGCACATTATATAACATTATAAAAAATAAAGCTTTTATAAGATGAAGAAATGTAGAAAAATGCTATACATAATAGTACACCTGATGACGTTGAAGGGTTAAAATATTCCCTAACACATATTGCTGTTTCTATGCTATTGTATTATTTTCTATTGAGCATTTTGTAGGTATAAAATCCAAGTTGCAATTAAATAGTTAATTTTCAAAATGGGAGATTTACTGCATAGTTTTTTCTGACATTGATAATTGAAATATATAGTGTCAATAATAGATCTCTTGACAACTAAATGTTGTAGGGTTCAATTTGTGCACAATTGATATCTTATCATTAGACAGTCATGGGGATATTGTCAATTTTATCCTTAAAATGATGCCCATTAGTGTCAGTAGCAAAAATTGATAGTGAAATGCCTAAAAACATTTTAGAAATAATTTGTCAAGTATTCAGCCCAAAGGCTGGTTGCTATCTCTGACATTAGCTACCAAGAGTTAGTGGGAGGGAATCAGGCTTAATATATAGGATGAGGAGAGGGCTGGTTAATGATATGCATATTTTGTGCAATAATAATTAATTTTATTACTAATTGTGAGCAGCTGATGGGATTTCAGCTAATGAATTTACTTTAAGGTGATGGAATATCCAGAATTGTACTTTTTCAAAGAAACTCAAATTTACTTTTTAAAATATTTCATCACTTTTGTATCAGCCTTAATTAGCTGATGAAATCATTTAATTTGTTACCAGGATATTCTCTGCACAAATGATTGTAACGTACATAGTAGATTACTGTGTCATTGGTTCTTTGAAATGGTCATATATGACTGTAAGGCTTAAAGACAATTACGTCAATTGTAATTATGAATTAATATTTTATGGGTGTATATACTTTTTCCGAAATAATTCATGCTGCATATTATACAGGCATATCAGATTATTTTATTCCAAATTGAATAAATAAATAGCTTTATGTTCATTTTTAACTCAGTCTAACCCGTCTTTATTTAGGTAATTTGTTTGGAAAATTTCTCTTGAAAACAACTTTCTATGATACTTTTCAAAATTAGCTTATCAACATTCAAATGCACACTAGTCTTCACATTAGAGGTTTGAAATCTCCAATTGCCGTCTTTGTAGTCTCTAGTCTTACTTCCCAGTAGTCTGAGAAAGCAAGATGGGAATTCTGCACTTTTATGATGCCCAACACATGTTTCCAAGACAATGTCTTCCTCCTCAATGGTCTTAAGACAATAAGAATGACATAAGAAACAGAATGATTTAGGCATCATAAAAATGTGGCATTCCTTTTTTGTTTTCTCAGACTACCAAGAAGTAAGACTAGGGGCACCGACAAATACTGCTTCTGGAGATTTCAAACCTCGAATTCATTAACAGCTGTGTTCCAAATTTTCTTTCTTTATAGTCTTCACATGTAAAAAATCTCATTGTTTCTGATAATGTACATTTAATTATTTTAGTTATTAAATACTTAATAATTACTGCCTATTGTGGTAACAAGAGTTACAGAGTTGTGAGTATTTGAATACCTACCAATTGTGTATTAACACTCAGTCAGGTGCATAGCACAAACCGAACAAATATTGTACAATCTGAAATCAATCTTTGTTATGAAAAAAACTTGAAAAAGATATTTTCTCTTTACCAATTGTCTTTTTCGTATAACTTAGCAAATCGTAATTAAAGCCTAGCTTTTGTAGTCACTGACAGCTGTTCTAAAGTGTGTTGCATCTTGACCATTCCAGGTGTTTCATTTTAAACTTATTTTAACTTTTAAACTTAAAATTCAAATTTTCTTTCTCAGAATCATAGTGCATGTTTACACAAAAAAATACAGTTGGTAAGAAATACCATTTTCTTGGAAGTGATTCCAACATACATTGAAATTACTTTATTTTGTAAACCACAGTTTCATTTACAGCTTTTTCTTATTACAAATGGACACATCAGCACATTGTATGTAAAGTCAAAGTTCATTTCCTTTTATTATTGTCCCCCTCAGAAGAAACTGGAACACGCATAACCTTTTGCTAAGAGGATTTCTCTCAAATATAAGCACCTTTGGGCAAAATTTCATTTTTTACACAATCATTGTCAACATGTAACACATGCAGTTTTGTGGGAACATTCAGGGTTCATTAACCATTTATTTTAACCATGTATTACATAATTGGGGTTAGTGATACTATTGATCAGAATCTGTGCTACAGTGTTAAAAACAGAATGCACGGTTTCAAAGAAATCAGCTTGCAAAATATAACCAATTTGTGACAGAAATTGATCATTTTGCCTGAGATATAATTTGTGGGAGAGATTTAATTTTCTCTGGATAGTTTTAAGGAAATTTTTGCTAAAGTTATGTTGTGTGTTCAATTTGTGTACTGTACAATTAAAGCTTAGGTTTTAGGAGTATTGTCATACTGAAGTTTTTTGAAAATATTTTCCAATTTTTAAATTTTAAATATTTTCTTGTTTAAAATTTTTGCAATGCTTGGAGACGAGAATACTTGCTCTGTTAAGTTCTCTGTTTTATTTTACTCTGTAATTGTTTTGGGAATTTTCATTTCTTCACCATTTGAGAAAGACAAAATAAGGATAGACATTTGAAGTTGTACTTGGCTGGTTTTTGTAACAGTTTTGAAGTCATGCTTTTTAGATGAGACTAGTAATAAAATAAGATTTATTCGATAGATATCTCCAGTTACGATCTCTTAGTGAAATAGGACTTTGTTGTTGTTTAGGTACATTGCAATATTCTTCAGTCAGTAAAATGGCCATGGCATTTTATTCAGGCCTTCGTGATATGATGTACAATTGTGATTGGCATAGATGAGGCAATTTTAAAGTTTTTCGCAATCAAATCTTACGGCCTTGTGATGCTTTTCTTAAGTGCGAATTTTCTTTTCATCTCTGTACATATTAATATATTTACTCTGATGATTGCCATGAAAATCATCAAGATAGGTTTTCCAGCTATTAGAACACACAGAAAATTATTTTCTATTTTTAACTACGTGAATCCATTAACTTGCATTATTACAGGTGCTAAAGATAAAGATTTTTGTGGTTTCTTCTCACAAGGGCATTCTTTGGAACAGGTAGTTAATTTTTGTAACATGTAGAGACAGTTTTAACCCTGGTATTCTAAAGAAAGTTTTCAGTTTCAGACTGAAATACTTTTGCACCGCAAATAAAGAAGTTTAACACGTTAACACATTTAAACTGATTCCCTGAATTTTCTTCTATACAGAAACATCAATTTACTATTCCATTTAACATTAATCGAAGAAACACTGTCATCATCGTCATCACAATTATCTTTTAATTACTGCAATGAACATGAATCGTGGAACGTTAAATATATATGTATACTTTTAAAATATTTTTAGCATTTTTTCGTTCGTGCTCCAATATTTTGTTCCTCAATAATTCTTCGGGATCGATTGGAAAGGGGATTTTAATAGGGCATCCATCTGTAGTTCTTGGCTGGACGTACAGGGTGCGGCAGAACCAATTAAGCAGTTTTGAGGAGTTATAAAAAAGAAATCTGGGTATATAAAGAAAAAACGTTTTTATTTTCGAAAAAATTGATCATACCATTTATATATAAATATATTGGTAATGGTATGATCAATTTTTTCAAAAATAAAAACGTTTTTTCTTTATATACTCAGATTTATTTTTTATAACTCCTCAAAACTGCTAAATTGGTTCTGCCGCATCAAAACTGCTTAGTCGGTTCTTCCGCACCCTGTATAGCCGACAGACGGTCGACCAAAAGACCTCTACCGGGAAGTCATTCGCTTACAGGTACTGCAGAGCAATTGTAGTAATTAATTTTTTTCAATTGATTCACCGTTATATGATTGGGGTGAACATTTTACTTTTAGGGTGACGTTTTTGTCTTTCTATTTATCGAATTATAAAATTTTCGTGGGTTGTTCATTAATGATGTAAAAATAATCCAGTCATGTTTTTAGTAGTTTTATGCGATAAAATTTAAGATATAAGCTCATTAAGGTGATAACACTCAGGAATCAATAATCTCATCAGTTTAACAAATAGAAGAAAGTTGCCTTTCACTATGAAAAACCCTGTGTAGTTACAATGCTAATGGGTTTTGTTGATGAGACGATGCGTTAATTTATTCCAAAAATATTCATTGAAAATTCTGCCCCGTGTTGCTTGCCTGCGTAATTGCTTGAAATACCCGTTAGTACGTAAGCAAGTGCAACTGCCATCTCCGTCGTGATTTCGTTGGATTTCATCTAATAATAGTACAACAGATAACATTACTAAAAGTGACAGATTGTTAACGAAATTCGAAGCATAGAAAATTCTTTCTTTTGAGAAAAAGACCTGTCGGCGAATGAACCGGTGGGCGAACCGTCTGTCGGTGTAATGTCTGTTGGCAAACTCTCTAGTCGGCGAATCCTGTATAAGCGAACGATCCAGACGACGAATAGTCTGCAGACGTTTCATCCAAAGATCATCCATCCTTAGACCATTCATCGACGCACCGCTGCTGTTGATGGCGAGACGGGTTGCCTCATGTCCTTAGCACTCTCTTCTTCAGTACATACATTGTCCGTTTTAGGCATTCCGTAACTTGGGGACACTATTCGGCCTTGAAGTAGTAACAGAAATATCAATATATCTTTTCCGTCTTGCGCCATCTTCACCTTTTTACTACAGCACCGTCTGGTCGGTACAAGTGCGCGGAGGTCCATTAGGGACAGAGAGGGTTCTAGAACGCCGGGCACCTAAATGCGTTGCCGTCGACTGTGCACCTGTTCCCCCGCAGTCGTTCCCTCCTCCGTCCCCAGTGGGCTGCGGGAGTGCTGCGTGACCGTGCTGCTTCGACACGAATAGCTCCTGCGAAGACAAGATGGGTTTGTTTGTAGAGGTGGGAAATTCTCGCGTGTAGAATGACCGCGTGTCTCGCGTTTTACGAGACAGTTGTCGGCCATATTTGCCCCATTTCCCGCGCGATTACATTACCTGAGCCAAATTTTCCGGCTCTCTGATTTTTAAGGTGCTCCAAGAAAGAGTGAATGGAGTCACACTTGAATTTTAATTCACTTCTCAACATTGTACGGGTTTCGAGATTAGAATTCAACACTCGTTAATGTCTATGCAAAACAATTAAGAATGTGGATTTTGAGAAGCGTATGGAAAATGAATTGAGATTATCATTTTTCCGAGCGTGGCGTTAAGTTAATTAATTTCAATTTATAATATTTTTTTGTTAATGTTCATTTAATGATCATGAACTTTTAAATTTAATCAATAATAGTCATGATAATAATAATAATAATGGAATAAAGGCTGTGGGAATTAAATTGAAATTAATGGTTTTTCAATTATTAGGAGAAAATTTCCATGAGTCAAGGAAAAAATCTTGGAAAAATAATATATTATTTTACTGTATACTATAATGTCAACAACTATAGGACAACAGTAAAAAACGAAGTTCCAAATTCTCAGTGAAAATAAATGTAGGATACATTAGTACATTTTCATATTAAATATTTATTTGATAAGACATATACCTTACTCATAATAAAATGTCAAAATTTTGAACGCGAATGAACGAGTAGATACGCTTGTGAAATATGGATATGAAAGGTCCAGCGAAACAATAAATTCAAGCTATATTTGTTTACGGAACAAAAGCCGCATTATAAAATTCGGATTTCCCCGGTTAATTACATTAAAAAATACTCCAATCAAGCTAATGGAAGGATGAAATAATGGACCAGTGATTATGGTGATGGAAATAGGCGATATTAAATTGTTGAAATAACTTTTTGTAATTAATCAAACTTAGAGAATTTTAACAAGTTGTCAACACTACCGGAATAACCTGTATGGGCTTCTTTACCAACCAAGATAGATTACTGAACTTCTGAGTGTTTTCTTTTTAAATGGAAATTTTCCACCGGGTTAGAGAGAGATTATTCTCAATCTAATGCCAGTAATTATTTTGTCAATTACCTTAAATGTTTCTCTAAATTGTCTCGACATGCCACAATATATGGCGAAGTTAATCGGATAAGAGAGTATGATGAAGAAGTTTGTGAAAAGAATGAGGACGTTGGCCATGGTGTAGTCTAGGATCTCTGTCACAGACGAGGAGATTATGTGCAACAGGGTGACCACTGCCAAGGGTATCTCCACGGCCAGGAAAGCGGTCACCACCACAATCAGCATCAGGGTTGTACAGTTAGAATCTCGTAGGCGGCGGCACTCGTTTCGTTTGTTTTCCTGCAAAAAATAAAGCAGATGTCAGTATAGTTGTGGAATTGAGTTATTAGGACAATCTTGTACAAGTGGCGTTGAATTAAAATTTAGAAATCTTTTATGTTAAGCAATTTTTTTACATTTAAATATTATCTAAACTTTTATTTTTTATCACCAGAATTACTATTTAATAATCATTGCGAATATTATTTATAGGACATTGAAATTATATAAAAACACCTTTCGGGAAGTCAAATTTGATGAAATTTAGAAATGTATACCAGATTATAATACATGTATATACAGTACATGCATTTTTATCATCGTTTATCTTGTTATTTGAGATCTTTCTCGTTTCTCTTATTATGGGTTAAATAGAATAAGAGACTTTTAGTCTCAATCTAGCCCTAATAAAGATGATAATCATTATTATTTCCTCTGAGGAAAAATATTGGAAATTTTTTATTGAAAGTAATAAATGAGAAAATGTACACATATATGCCTTTATTGAAAATACGTATCTTTCTCTATAATTTTATTTTTGTTACACACATTTTTAGTGACCAAGTTCAATTTAGGTGAGAAATAATCTTTCGATTGTGAGTAAAAATGTCACCAAATATTCTGGCTTAAGATTTCTCTCGCGGTATAAAGGTAAATTTTCCAGGATTTGAGTTTAAGCCCTGATTTTAATGTTTTAACAGTTGTCCATCTTCCTCGAATTGGTGAACAGAGACACTCCTATCCAAGCCCGGGGATACCTGATTAGCTAAGAGCAGTAACAATTTATTTACCACTGAGGTCAGCAATCAATTAATTGATCAATTTCTTTCAAACTAATGGGGTATTGATAAATTCATCTAATTATAAACCAATGAAACCTATTATCAATCATTAAAATTATTTAACCGTCAATTAATACAGATAAGAAATCTATTTAATTCTTCAATGAAGGCATCGGTTGCGGTTGTCGAAATATTTGAGTATAAATCTTCGTCTTACTCTCCAAAAATTCATCCGATTTCGGACTTGTAGACTAGATTTCTTTTTATTTTCCATACCCTTGATTCTAAAGGATCCCTTTCTAGAATTTGTACTCGCTATCCTTTGGAAGAGGACCAACAAAGTATTTATACATAGAAATTAAGGTTCTCTACAGGATCATTTTCCGTTCAATTTCATCAGCATCCGAACGCGGGAATCCTCCCTTATTAGTTTTTATTTCTTCCGCGTGTATTCCTTTCACCGATCCTTGCCTCCGAGATGAATGGAAGCGCTTTCTACGGCGCTGAAATATCGCCTTTTTTTGAGGGAATTTTAAAGGAGAGGGCCCGTATACGAGAGCTGACGTGGGGAAATTCGATTCAAATCCCTCACGTGCCCTATGGGAGGAATATGAGAGGAGAAAAAAGGAATCTCCTTTGATTCAATAAGTGGAGAGGAATGGAAATAAAGCCCTCTCTCTCTCTTTCTCCAGCGTTTTATTTCGAAAAGGGTTTCGGAGCAGGTGTTTCTTCCTTCCATTTTAGCGTTTCGTTTCCGCTTCCTGCGGGGATGAGGAATTATCCCATTAAAAGCGCGAGCGGTCGCAGATTGAGGGCCGGAATGAAGTTTGCCTCGGGTTAATGCGACGTTTTTCTCCCTACGGTTGTAGTTTCTCGGTGGTTATGCTCACCGCCGGGTTTGGATTCGTGGCTGTGCTGATGTAACGTCTGCTCGCTGTCCTAAAGGTTGGCTTCGTCGACCAACGTTTCTAACATATCGGTATCTATAATTGCTACGTATGTGTGTACCTCATGCAAACGTAAGTGTGTATTCGAATCAAACAGCTCGCGTAAGGATAGCTTACGTAGAATCGGATTGGGCTGAATTGGGTTGGGGGTAAGACAAGGGTTTCCTATGTCACCAACACTTTTTAATATATATGCAGAGGAATTGGTGAAAGAAGCCTGGGAAGAAATGGATAAGGGAGTAAAGGTTGGTGGGGAAGTAGTGAAGTCTGTAAGGTATACAAACGATAAAGCTATTGAGTATACTCTGAAATGGGTTCACAAATTTTAGTAAATGCTCTTAATTAGGATTTCCCAAGCTTTTTCTGCAATGGAACACTTCGCAAACCTGGGAAGTTTAACGGAACACTAAGCTTATATTTAGGTAAGGTAAAATTGTACTTGTACTACTTGTAAAATTAAAAAAATCATTTAATTACAACAAATTATTTGTTTGGTAATTATTTTTAAATATAAAACTATAATATTGTTATAAAAACTTAAAATATGAATCAATAAAGCATTTAATGTATTTTATTCTCCAACACCGGTGTTCCGCGGAACATAGTTAGGGAAACTCTGCTCTAAATGATAACGCGAGGGAGTTTGGAATGGAAATTAACGTAAGTAAAACTAAAATAATGCAGAAAAGATTGTATCGTTATCATAGTACATGCCCCTCAACCGTTGCCACCTGGTAATCATACCAAATTTCAGCGATTGAATTAATTAAATAAATAAAGAAATCTATAAAATGAGGTTTACAAAGAGAAAGAAAGCTAACTTAACGATAAGGGTAGGTGCGGAAAAACTAGAGCAAGTGGATAAATTTTCTTACTTGGGAAGTACTCTTTCGTGCAATGGAAGATGCAAAGATGAGATTCGTAGAAGAATAGCCTTGTCCAAGGAAGCATTTATGAAGGGAAGGGAAGACAAAGGAATGAGGAAAAGATTGGTGAAATCCTTGGCTTGGAGTGTTTTGCTGTATGGGTGTGAAACGTGGATCCCAAGAAAGGAGGAAATCAAACGTTTGGTGGCCTTCGGTTTGGCGGAGAATAGAAAAACTAAGGTGTGTTGATAGGAAGACAAACTCGGAGGTGATGGAGATAGTTGAGGAGAAGAGGGCTTTAACTGAAGTAATTAAGCATGGACAGAAGTGTATTTTCCTCTAACTTCAATGCAAATTTCAATTATTCTCTTAAGTAATACCTAATAGGTAGTTAGGTAGGTGGTAAGTAAGTATATTCGTAATATGTGGCGCTATCTTATACCAGAATTTTTCATTTCTCCTGCTCGGCGTTTTCGCGGGAAAAAGTAAGTTCGAGAACTTTTTCTACTTACTAGTATATCATAATTTAATTTATGACTTTAGTGAGTTGCCGAAAATGAAAATAGTGAAGTCGGATCTTTTTTTAAGGGCTTCTGCTAATTGATATTTTTTCCTTTATTACTCTTACTTATCCTAAAAAATCTTGGAGGATTTTCAATTTATTACGTATAAGGGTTCCTGCATAAAGTTCAGATTTCAGACCTGCATCGATATTCCATTACCTACACTTTAATGTTTATTTCCTCTCTCAGTCAAGTCGCTGTTTATCAGCTGGAAGTATTCTAAAGTGACTTTAGGCCACGTTTAATATGCGATGTGTCGCACAGAATGCAGGTTTTGAGAGCAATGACGTTTTGGAATCTAATGTCGGTGCTGCGAGGGACGTAATGTGTTGAGACGTACGTTGATGCCTGAAAGAGTTTTCCATTTCCTACGATGGGCTTCCGTCCCAGTTGGCAAAGAGCCTTACTGTTTCTAGGGAAAAATCATGCACATATTCCGAATCAACAATCCCCTTCACATAATCGATATATTCTGCCGGCGGAGGCCCGTATATCGACGTGGGCGGTGAAGCGTGCGACGTTATATTTTGGACAAAGTTTTCGGGCTCACGTTTTATGCTCGAACGGCTTGTTGGTCTTCAATGCATATTTTAACTCGTCTGCCTTTCTTTATCTCGCCTAGAAAGTGTTTTGATTACTCGGACTATCCAAGGCAAATGTAGTTTCTTTAAGCGTAACATTTGATAAGTAATGAAAATGAATGAAAATTAACGTAAATAAAACTAAATTATTGAGGTTCACTAAGGAAAGAAAGCTAAGTTAACGATAAGGGTGGATGGTGAAAAACTAGAGCAGGTGGATGAACTTTCTTGCTAGGGAAGTACTCTTTCGTGGGATGGAAGATGCAAAGATGAGATTCGAAAAAGAATAGCCTTGACCAAGGAAGCCTTTTTGAAGCAAATGGAATTGATGACCATAGGTTTTGTTAAAGGAATCAAGAAATGATTGGTAAAATCCTTGGTTTGGACTGTCTTGCTTTATGGGTGCGAAACATGGATATTAAGAAAGGAGGAAGTTATATGTTTGGAGGCCTTCGAAATGTGGCTATAGCGTAGAATTGAAATAGTTAGTTGGGTTGATAGGAAAACAAACACAGAGGTGTTAGAGATGGTTGGGGAAGAGAGGGCTTTATTCGAAGTGATTAAGCATCGACAGAAGATTTGAGTGGGTCACATATTGAAGGGAGAGGTATTGGTGAAGACTGTAATTGAGGGTAGAATTCAGGGGAAAAACAGAAGGGAAGACAAAGGCAAAAGATGTTGGATGACATAAGGGGTAGGGTTAACTATAAGGAAATGATGGAGATGGCGCTTAATAGGGATTTTTTAGTTCACATGAACCTACCGAAAGGTAATGCACGCATGAATGTAATTGATAAGTGCAGACGTTTTTCCCCGTAACGCTTTCTAGTGTGTTACTGAGAAAATTTCCTGGCAGTAGTAGTGTGGGTAAAATGGAAGGAAATATACATGTGGAATAACATGTGAAATTCTTTTAAATTTTCCTCGATACCTTTAAAACCTAACAACCCTAAAACCAACGTTTTCGAGAAGGAAAAATGTCACAGAAAGTGCAAATATTTTCCCTGTAACGCTCTCTTCTACGTTATGGGAAAATAATGAGTGTAAATTCAGTTTGGGTAGATTTGCGTCAATGTGCATGTGGAATAATTCTTAACTTTTCCTGGTCATACGCCAAAAATTTCAACATTTTATCGAAGTTATAAAAATCACGATTTCCATGCAAAGCATTTACGAAAGTCTGGATGTATTTCCTTTTACAGGAACGAAATTACTTTACTTACTATACGGTATGTTAGTAAAAATTTCGAGCTGAGCAAATTTCTTATTCATCACCTCCAGAATTTACTGTTTTTATTATAATACTACATGTCTCTAAGAATTCGTAATTTTTTTCCAGCGTATTTTCATTTCGAAGCAGTGTGATAGAACTTGCTGCTTATTTTCCTGGTTTATATGTGAATTTTTGAATTCAGTTGCTGGCATGGGATTCGTTAAAAAAGTGGCAGCGGAAATATTTTTTCCCCTCAGCGGATATTGCGTATAGCTCGACAAGTCGCAAAGTTTGCCTAAGAATTCAATATTTAATCAAAAGGTTGGCGTTTTCATTGATGGATTCCAATGGAATTCTCTGAATATTCATCTTCTCGTGAGTGACTATTGATTTATCCAAAAAAATAGACGGGGAATTTCATAAATTTGTTGCAAGAGAATTAGGGGCTTTTGCTGAAGTATTATTTGTTAAAAAAGTACCTTTTGCAGATTTTCTGTGATGTCAGATAATTCCCAATTAATGTATTTAAAAATATGTTTAAGCTTTGTAATTATTCTCGTGTTTATCATACGAAGACTAAAATAGCGGTATCTTTAGTAGGTTTTCTAATACAATCTTGAAAAATTTAATAGAATATTTTTCAATATTATAGTCATCTGCTGTAATACACGAATGCCAAAATTAAATTCATTGAATTGAAAAATATGTTCTCGTAAATATCTTATAAACGAATGTTGGTACTCATTAATATGGACCTTAAATTTATACATCGTGACAAAAATAAAACAAAAAGGGAATAACTCTGTGTTATTTGGCATTCAAGAAAAAAATCTGAGGTAAAAATAAAATCAAATTACTCTTGCTTTAAGCGTAAATCATCACAGATTCCATGATGCGTGTTTCGTATAAATGGTCCAAAGAACCGTTACACTTTTTCCAAAATAACCTTAATTAGCTAATGGCCTCGGTGGAATTTTGCAGAGAGAAATTAGTATTCTATGGATGTTGGCTTTTAATAGTATTTAGCTTTATACGTAGTGAAATACATAAAAGTTAACGGGCGTTTTTTTAAAACGAGTTTAACCTAGTCCAACGCGTTCGATTCATCCTCTCAGGACTAATTAGTGTGTAAATAAGATTTCAATGGAAGTTTACCCATATAATAATTACGAGACAAGAATTCTTTCTGACTTACTTCCGATGACAAAAGTGGGATTGCCGTTTGCGCCCGAGGTTTGTTCTGAAAGAGAAACAGATCAATTTTTATTGCAGTTATATGTGCTTTAAGATAAAGTAGTTTCAAAGAAGTTGAAGAGATACTTCCTGTTTGCAAACTGCTCAAGATTTTTTTCATTGCAAATAACAGGTTTATTTAACGAAAATTGATGTCAAAAACAGATACTTCAGCAACATTTGGTCTAATCTTAGTTATAATTAAAAAAAAATACGATGAAAAGGTAATATATTTACCCTATGATATTTTACTGTGAATTTTTATCTCCTATGATTCTGTTCGCTAGGTTTATTTGTGGGAATAAAGATCACAAAAAGGGAGTACGTTTTGTAAGCTTTACCAATTTCTGTGGTAAAAATATACGCGTTTCTTTTCGAATCAAATCTCGTTACCTTTTTAAGCGAAGATAAACACGGGGAGATATAAGGTTACTAGATCAGCCAAAGCGTAATATAGCTTTCTCAAATTCCCTCGGACTTTCGAGACCGAAATATTTTCCGCGATTTACAATGTTTGCCCTCGGTATATAAAATATTTTCGGAGAGTTATAAATGTAACATCTATCGCTCGCGGGTTATGATTCCATCTCTGACGTTTGAAGCTAAATAAAGCTGCTCATCCCCGTCCATTTCTTTTTAACACTAGAAGGAAGGCGGTTGTCATTTGACCACGTTTCAGCGTTTTACTTCAAAATTTTTTAAGTTAAATATTTTTCAATTTTCTGAAACTCTTTGAATTGATACCATCCCAAATTTACTCTGAACGATTTCAAATTTTGCCAAGACTTATGTGGTAATTTTTACATAATATTACATCTAGAAGGATGTCGGCCATTTGACCACTTTCTTTTTTCAAGCCAAATATTTACCTTTTTCTCCGATTTTTAAAATATTTTCCTGCAGATATTTATATTTGAACAATTTGTTACATTAATAACCATATGAATGATGTTTCAAAGAAACTTGAGTAGAGCTTGATTACTATCAAAGCCCTTTATAGTGAAACTTCGCTTTATCTAGAAATTTGTTTATGAGCTATCGATCGATGCAAAACAGTAATTTAATGTTTATATGAGTATATAGATATGCTTCAAATAAACAATTTAACTTCTCCAATAAGCAAAGATGCAATAACATAGGTTTTGAGAAGCGAAGTGGTCAAATGACGACTTTCCGTCCTTCTAAGTATGTACTGCGAAACTCCCATCCATCAAGAGTTAACGTAACTCTCACTCGACAGCCGCACCGAGTGCATTTATTCAGATTAAATCATACGAAATCTTATCGCGGGTTAGGTAGAAAATATCTCAGGTAGGAAACCGCAAACGATAAAAAAAATTGTGAAATCCTCGGTCGAGTTCTCTTTTCCGATAACGGTTCTCTTTGCGCGGGAAAAAAAGCTTCCAAAAATAACCACCAGAGGCATCTCGTGTTCCAGACGCAAGACTTCAATAATAATTCAAGATTTCGGAGACGAGAATCCGTAAAAATTCGAGCAGGGTCAAAGGAGAGGCGTTTCAAAGGGTTCGACGTGGGCGAAGGCAGGTCAGTCGCCACTGAAAAGAAACGGGTCCTCCTTTTGAAACAAACTGAATCCGTTTCTTGCAGGATTGCGCTTTCCGGAGACTGAAGGAGGCCTTTTTATCAAATTCCGTCGATCCTTGTGCCAGCCGTCGCCTTGGGAATCTGTTTCTCGAAAGTGTTTCGCGCGGGAATTGCGTTATGCAATCTGTTTGAAGGGACTCCTCTGCTGAATACTATCGGCAGTTGTCGCAGGAAATGCAGCGCGCCTTCGATGCTTTTTGTTGCTTTTTTGAAGTGGTCTTTTTGAATAGTGGAATATAGGTATATCTATGGGATGTTTTCCCATTATTGAAGATACCTTTAAGTGGTTAAAGCCTAGAGAAAAGATATACGTGGAGGCAAAATAAAAGTTGAATGGTTAAGAAGGTTGTTTTGGGGACAATTACAGGGCTTTAAATAGAGGATTAAAGGGAACCGAAACCTACTAACAAGGGGAACACCAAGTTTGTGGGAAACGGATTCAAACGAAATTTTCAGGGCATATTCTCTGCTTAAAAATAATTGACACGTGTCCGACCGTTCAACTCAATGGGCCTCTGTTTATGAAAAATGAGCAACTGCAAATCGGAGTTAGGCAACCACGCCATGCACATGCTTTACTACGTTGCTCTCGAGATTTTCCATTTAGGAAATTATTTTCTTCTATTTTTTGCTGATAACTTACGTTTCTGCGATTAAAATTTCATCTTCTTTACCTTCCTAACATTCTTTACATTTTAGTTAGCATTTATTCTAATACACACAACGATGCACATTGGGCTAGAAACGGATAAAGCTGGACAATAATAGAAAGGCGTTTCTTTTGAGTTCGGACTTTGAAACTTCGCTCTTAAATTCGCGCAAATTCTATGTTATAGGATTACTATCAAGCATCAGTAAAAGATGAAAAATTCATACAATGAAGGGCCTTAGATCATTCGTCAGTGGCCCGGCATTCATTAGCATTCAATAATGATACATATCAAACTGAAAAAGCAATAACTATTCAATTTAATGAAAGTTGATTAATTACTGTCATCCCATTATAAATTGTACACAACTATTACGAAATTTTTCATATAGTATTATTACCAATTTGCACGCAAAACTGCACTTTAATTTTTCACCTCAAATCATTAATATGTATATTTTCACCATACAGGTAGGTATTCACAAACTACCATAGCTCAATAGGAGGTAGAAATAAGGATCGCGCTTTCATTATATTAAAACAATACAAATCTTCTTAATTTATCAGTGTATCATGTTCTCGTTTTTAGAATGAAATATGTCGTACAAAAATGTTTTGATTGGTATGCTTTCCTTCAAACGATTTTTATCCATTGCATACATTTTAAAGGTGTAATTAGTTAAAAAAGGTCTTGTAAATATTTTACACTCATAAAAATTTTGAATTCTTCTAACAAGGTAAAACAGTTATTAATTTCAACAGAATATATATCTTTTTATAGATACGACAAGTTTCGCCTAGAAATAGACATCTTCAGCTCTATTTCTAATCGAAACTAGTCACCTTTATAAATTAATATATATATTCTGTGGAAGTAACTAAGTGTTGTACTTATTTAGTTTGACTAACTTACACAAAGTTGAGCTTGGACACAACAGATTTATTGAGAATTTTCATCAATTTTACTGTGTTGTATATTAATCTTATTCTTCATAATTGCTCTGATCTCAATCAAGATTCGATTGAGATTCCAAGTAGCTCTGTAATTTTCTCTTTATTTATGGTCCTCTTTTTTGGTGAAAAGTAATGACAAAACTTTCGGGTAAAGATTTGCGATTGTTAAATTTAAATATTTCTTTTGATATTGAGAGAGATTTATTCCAATAGAAAATGAAGTTTGAATTTATTATTAAGTATCTTTGCGTATACGATCTGGGTTTACTTAGTCTTTTATTTAAAATCAGAGATATTTCTGAAAATTTTACGTAGATATATCTCCTTTAAAATCCGAAATCATGTTGAAAGTGTGATGACGTAGGACGTTCATCGATCTCATTTTGTATGAGAAATTTTATTATGTTATCTCGTCAAAGTTTCTAACGCATTCATACTTGTTTTATTGAACACTCACTGAGTAATATCTAGAAGCAATTTGAAATTGAAACAGGAGAAAATATGTGAACATTTTCATGTATTTTAATTAATATTGGAGCATTATATCCAGTTAAAGTGAAAGGAATCTTCAAATGACATGTTCTTTTTTATTATTCTCTATGTTCTCATTTATGTTAATATATTTTGAATTTATTTTGTCATTATAATACATTTATATACATTCATTATTGTTTACGACTTACATATATTTCTCATATAAATGTTCTTAATACATCTAAGGGCACAGGTATTGCAATTATGATATATATTATATGTATATGCTGAGGTTTACTAGATATATTATTATTAGAATTACGTAAGTAAGTTATTTTATGTTAATTAATTATAAAGGGTGTCCCAAGAAGGAGTAATAACCAGAAGCACAGATGTAGCGCTCCTCCTGGGTTACCCGGATCACCCCACTTTGATTGTCCGCTTTTTATTAGTTTTCTAGTTAGGAATTTTTTTCGTATTATTTGAAAAAAACACCTTGACTTTCGGGACATCTTTTGTTATGGAAACGGAGTAAATAAGATACAGGGCTTTTTTTTCTCTAGAATAAATATATAGTTACATTAATCGAAAAAAAATCGTTATCATAGCTGCTTCCATACAGTCAGAATAAAACTATTACTTTTATTACATATACTTTCAACAATGTGCAGCTGGGCTCTGTGGGTAATGAATTAACAAATAAATAACTAACGACGTAATGGAAAATAACAGTCTGGGATTATAATAGTTACCGACATTCAAAATAACCATTAGTGAGGTTGTAGGGGAGAATGTTCACGAAGCTAGATTACAAGAGTGAAGTCATTTGATTCAGCTGAATATGCAAAATCGGAATTTAGTGAAGGCATCTCGAACGGTCCCAGTAATTGCCAGCTTCATCGTCGAAAGAGTAGACGTGAGCATCGGATACTTTCGCATCAGCGGGGAATTTGCATTCATGCGGTGGAGTAATACGTCGCGAGGTTTGATTAAGGCCCGAATGAAATCCCTTAAAATTGCGAGATTAGCGATTCGTCACTTCTCACCTGGAACAATTTCCTTCTTCTCTCTTGCGCCGCCCTCATGGCCCGGAACAGAAGTACGTTCAGGACAACGAGCGCGGCGCACGGTATTGTGTGCACGAAAACCACGCGGAAGCCGAAGTAGGCCATGAAGTAATAATCCACTGTGAACACCTCGCTCACCCATGGAGCGGGCCGACCCCGGCAAACCTGTTAGAAGAAAATTCAAATGGTGAGTAAGAATAATTCAAAGTTACAAACTATTGGTGTGTGGCATTACCCAATTACAAGAATTTATGAGGAAATAGGTGAAGCACAAAAGAATTTATAACTCCGAAATTTTCGAATTGACTCATGTTGAATCAAATCAATGCGTACTTTGGTTAATGTCGGTTAAGTGGGGCATTTTTCAGGTAGTAAGACGGGTAGAAGGGTCGCTAGACCAAACCGTCACACAACTTTCCCTTCCTCGGCGGAGGGACCTTATCTGCTACCTAACCCTCACACCAGGGGGTAGTGCAGGTACACGGGCTATATTGAATTATGTAAAACCTGGGTTTATCAGATGTGCGCAAACGTCAAATTCCTTTCCTGTATGTAATTGACAACTTTAAATCAAATTTGCTCTCGTAACATCTTTGGATTATCATCAATAAACGAGGATATTGCCAACATTTTTTATGAGAAGAAGTAATTTAAAGTTCCTTTATCTAGTTAGGATATGGGTCGTTCATACGAATCAATTGCTATGCATTTATCTGAATCGAAAAGTATATGTATATATTTACTGGTCGGATTAATTCTAAAAAAATCGTTGATATTTCTTGCAGATGAGGACGGAATATGCAAAATGTTCTATCAGATAAATCTCTAGTTAGTGAATATAAGTAATTTCCTATAAATATAGAGAATAAGATAATTACTTTGTGAGAAGAAGACAAGATGTAGCCAAAAACTTTGTAGCTTCCATTACTCAAATAGTGGAAGTTTCAAAGTTTCTTTTGATTTTCATTATCGAGAATGAGGCTACTCGAACAACAACGATTTCATCATTTAGTCGTCTATTCTTCTAGCATCTTAGTTTTGTAGGTCATTTCTCAGAGTATTGTTTTGTACGTTTTATTAGAAACACTTGTACAGGCTGTTAAAGATGTTTCGAAAAAGTGGCACGTTTCCTGTATAAATAAACAACTCGAAACTCGAAGGAAAATTCAGCGCAGTGTCTCGACAGTTTTAATCAATTTCTTCGTCTAAGAAAAAGAAGTCTCGACATTGTAAGCGACTTGCAATAGCAACTTTGGTAATATTTCAGCCCTCCTCTTGTGGCATGGGAGATTCAATGGGGACAATGAACTCGTAGCAATGAGTTCGAAATTCCTCTGCAATACGAAGAATAAAAAATCTATTTACCGAGGGAAGACGTTCTAGCTCCAATGGTGATGGAATATTGGAGGCGCAGAGAATCTGTGCCGAGTCGCAATTTTGTGCCATACGCTCCAAATGTGGATTCTGTCACCTCGCATATGCCTATATGAAAAAAGTCTATCCCGTCACTCCGAACGATGATATTTTTACGACTTTACCGAAAGTAGGTACGGCCTTTCATTGTGGTGTATGCTTGAGACACATTTCACAGAAAACAGAAAGTGCTTTCTGTTGATTTTCTCTCTACATTTATGTCTCCCTTTTTGTAGTGTAGTTAACCGATGAATGTTGTAGAAACTGATGAATTAATGTTTAAATATATGAATACACTTTTATATTTTTCTAAACCTCTTTTTAAATGTGTTAATTCTAATGAAAAAATGCAATGGTTTAAGTATAGATTTATATTTTTCTATTGTTGTTACTATTTAAAGAATTATTTAACAAAATGAAATTCTATCTAAACCAAAGAAAATGATTATTAAATTATACTTCCATGGTTTCAACATTTTGGACAATCATCATGATATTTCTTAATTATTCTTTAAGATGGATCTGTCCTAGAGCCAAAAAAAAAGTTACCACCTATAATGCAACCAGCATAACTCGACAAGAGCGAGTCTACTGTACTATAAAGTTTTGATAAATTGTTGGATTCGGTTATTATTATTTTAACAGCTCTTTTGGATTGCTAAAAGAGTACCTTAGGCTTGTTATTTTTTTAAAGTATTCTTTAAGTCGTGGATTCAGGATGTTGTGAGAGTAATGGTATGGTTTTCCATCGTCGCTTTGCCGCCAAGAATTTTTAGGTATTAAAATACGATTGACATGCATCGAATATTTGGGATTTATGATCTTGTTACGTATTTTTTATGAGAATCTATAAATATGATCCGGAAGAAAATTAATGCGTAATGATATCGTGAATGTAGCGTTGGTTACAAAACGGAAGTCTTTTTTGAGTTGTTTTGGGTTGAGTCCAGGTATACTGGGTTGTGGTGGGTGGGTATTTCATTCATATCATTAATACCATTAAGGTTATTCTTAGTTTGCCAAAAGGGAGTTAGATTCCTCAATGATTATACATATGACTATATTATAAAATGAGTAATGTAAGTGGCGAAACGGCAAGGGATAATTGTGTTAGACCCCTTGTGGGCGGGCAGTGTTGCATTTTCTATCTGGTATAATGTAAATATCAGTATTGAGGATAAAAGAGATGATTTTATCAACTAATCTTTGCTTTTAATAATGTTGTACTTGCTTGAGAATGAAAATATTTTCGTTGGAGACGAGATTGGAGTGTTGCTGGATGGATTTTTCAATTTTAATGCGTTTTTTGGTTCTATTCTGGTATTTTTTGATCGGTTTGTTTGATTCTTTTGAAATTGGGCTAAATGTTCTCATAGCATAGTTTCTGTTTTCCGTTCCTTTTGCCGTGTGTGTATCTTATCGTAGTCTTGGAAAATATACTCTTATGCCCGATTTGTTTATGAAAGGGATGAGGTTTTCTGTGTTGTGAAGGTTTGATATTTTAACTCTCGCGACTAGAAGAATTAGGTTAAATTTGGAAAAAATATTTTTTATTTTATTGTTCGATTCTATTTCGAA
This sequence comes from Sympetrum striolatum, assembly GCA_947579665.1. NCBI lineage: Eukaryota > Metazoa > Arthropoda > Insecta > Odonata > Libellulidae > Sympetrum > Sympetrum striolatum. Next base: position 70,209,855 of record OX388348.1, read on the forward strand.
GGTCCATTTTATAAAATTCTATTGACTTATATGTGTGAGTTTTAAAATTTGGCGTTATTTTAAGCTGAGTTTCCGCTTCTGCTTTCTCAGAATGCTATTATTCAAGGATGAATTGTAAAAGTTCTGTTTCTCGACATTCTTGATGGGGATGGCTCTTTTCGGAAGTGTTTCTGTGAAACTGTTATTTTTTGAGTGCATTTATAATGGAGTGGAATGAAATGTACTAGGTTTTTAATGTGCGGCGGACATAGATTTAGGGATTTTTTAAAAACTCATTACTATTATGAACAGCTGCATCCATATTCTACCAGTATGTTTCAGATTTGATGTTATTTTTATCTGATAAATTTCGTTTGAATTTGATATTGAATGATAATAATTTGAACTGATATTTGAATACATTTTCAGCATTTGTAGGTGCTCTGCTAAACTTTCTAAGTGGGCTCCCGGATAGTCATGTGGACAGCGCGTTTGCCTTTGGTGAAAGCGGTCCCGGGTTCGAATCCCGGTGGGTGCCAATGTGCGAAATGACCTGAGCTGTCGAAGCACTTTTAACAATACTACTACTACTACTTTCTAAGTATCCATCTTTTGTGGAATCTTTGTCAAGATTCTTTCACATATATATTAGGTTTAAATTAATGTCAAATGTAAATAGAAAGGAAGTTTATTGCTCTCTTCGTCACGAAAAGTAATGATTTTCAAAGATATTTTATTAAATAATTTTTTAAACATTTTAAAGCAACCTTTTTGGCGGAACAAGATAGTTTTCTCTTTCCGATGCTTTTGAACACCCTTCAGCGAGTTTCTGTTACAGACGCTCAATATTCATTGATTTCCTTAATTGAGATAGGCAAAAGATAAAAACTCCCTTGTTCTCCTTTATCACGGACGTTCTCCGATCGCGTTTGCTTCCCACTCAGAGGTAGACAATGCATTCTGTAGCATTTCATGTTCTCTGGGGTGTCGACGCGGAGGTCACAGCTGTAACATAGCCGCCGCCATAGATCTATCCTCAGATGACTCTGTAGGATCGTGTAACCATACTGTAAAGCCTCCCGGGTCCACGTGAAAGATCCGAAAAAAGCGATCATTCGGATGCAAAAATATGAGGCGAAAGGGTCGGGTCCGTTTGTAAAGCCCCGCCTTTCACACATTCCCCCCTCCCCCTCCCGTGTCTTCTTCGAACCCCATTTGACTCCCACGCTCCCGACCGTTGGAAAGCCCTGTTTAAAACGCAGCGTCCCGTCACAATTCGCGCACCACGGACTTCATTGTTTGCTCGACTTGGCGCGAGTTACCCCAGTCAAATGGGGAGGTTTTAGCGGGAATGCTCTTTGCTCGGATCGCCGTTCCGATATCGTACTCTGCATCATTTCTTCTTGCTCCGTTTTGAATGTGCACTTCTCTCGCTCTGCTCTTTTATCTCGGCCGTTCTAACTTCATCTCCGACATTGTTCCTTTTATCTCGTTCAGTAGCGGACGTTCATAGTGGAGGAATCGGAGGCTATGGGGTGAATCTTTGGTGCTTACAGCTACAAAGACACCTAGGTAGCTGCATAAATATACTGATCGCACTTTGTACTATGGTACTATGGAATTTATTAGCAATGCGAAAAAGTAAATGATGGATTCCTGGAACTTCGATGAAGCATTTAGGTTCATTTGGGTGCGCTTTCATTTATTTCCCTAGGGTTGAGCAAAAATATTTATGTAGTGATGTAAAAATAATTGATCTCAGTGTAGAATTTATTTATTGTGAAATGTAATTATATTAAGTCAAATAGTGTGTAATGGTACAAGTTTCTGAATATTAGTGTGTTGAAGTTATTAGTTTTATTATTACAATAAATTGTTTTGTCCATTTTTAATGAGTTTTATAAATGAGCTGTATCCGTTATAGACGCAATTCAATTTCGTTTAAAGGCACAGATGTGTCGTAAGTTCCTTTTTAAGGGCTAAATATTAACAAGTTCGTCGTTTTTTATTTACTTTTTTCGTCCATATCATTTCTCAAGATTCATTATCTTTAAAAGTAGCTTTAATGTTATTTTTTACGTTCTACTCACAAGCGGAACAGCAGGTTTGTGGGAAACGGATTCAAACGAAACTTTCAGGGCACATTCTTTGCTTAAAAATAATGGACACGTGTCCTACAGTTCAACTCAATGGGCCTTTGTTTATGAAAAATTAGCAACTGAAAATCGGAGTGAGGTAATGTTTCGCTGGTTTAATCCTATGAAAATTATTTTCTATGAGGAAGATATAAACGATTGATTTAAGGAGCATCTTCGGGGCATTGAGTTTCATTTGAATATGCTGAGTACAATGTACTCCTACCTTGATAAAATTTTCCGTTTTATTCGTGTTGGTCCGAATGGCGACTTTGGGTAATGGTTAAGCTACAGCTTTATTTATTTTCCTTATTTTTTATGATAAATTGGCCACAATAGATGTCCGCCATTTTATGTAAAATAACCAAATACACCTGTCTTTGATCGCGAAAACTTGGATGAATCAAAAGATAATACTATAACATAGAAATAATACTATAATATTGCATTGTTATTTTTACCTATTTTTCGGTATTGTGTTTTGAGTATTGAGTATTATGCTTTGAACTGAAACATTTCTACGAAAAATCTGAAACTGCCCTTTGCTATGAAAATCGGTGAAGCTTGACACCCTGTATCCTATTAATACGTTGGAATAGCGAAATCCTAAAACAACGAAATAAATTACATAAACGCGAAATTCAATATTTACTGAATATCTATGCCAAATTTCAAGTCCTAATCTAAAAAAAAAACACGTTTAGCTTCATAACCATTTTTTTCTGATTTTAAACTACTGTACGCTAGTTTTAGTCGATATGGCACGAAGTACTATTTGAACTTAACTCATTATATATTCCGAATACGGTTCGTTGAGTAATAATTTACCAATACAAACTATTCCGAATCTGTCTTATTAGTGGCAGGAATTTTCAGTTGTTTACTCTTCTAAAGGATATCTACAATTCAAATTAACTTTGTATCAGCAAAAGTTGCGAGGATAGTGTGAAGTGGAAATTGTTAATGCCTCTCTACATTATAGAGTGGCATATTTATTCTTTAAAGCTTTAAAACGACCTCAAATATTTTTGTTGCTTAACTGGGGCTCCCCAAATGGTCTAATCAAGTGGATAAGTTACCTACCTATAAAAACTTGATTTGAATTTTAAATGCGATATTAAGTGTAAATATTTCAAATTGATGATGACTGCAATGCCCCTAATTGTTTTTTGATTAAAAAATACAGAATATATGGAATCCTTAAATTAGTTATTACATGGCGTTCCATGATGCACGGCTAAACCATATCAAATAGCATATTGTGACTTGAGCATCTTTTATTTGGTGGTAAATTATGTACATTGAGCGATTATCATTATAGTGGTCCTTCAAACGTTCTGGATTCTTCGAATATCTGCATCACTGATTTGTCATGAGGAAGTTCTCAGAAAAAAAACATAATTTTTAATATTCTTTGATTATAGGAAAATTATCATCTTATGTTACATTGCGTGATTTTGGATTGAGAAATAGTTGAATGTAGTTGGAATTTTGAAGATTTACTTGGCTTTGTTTTCTCCACGAAATACAATTTAATTTTTTGTGATATTTATTGTTTTCTCATAATGTATTACTGCAACTACCTCTTTTTTGATTTTATTATTTTTTAAATTTCGATTGAATGTTTTATCTTATGTTTTCTGTCACATTTATTATTTTCTCATTCATATACATACACAGCTTTCTTTTAAATCTTTTAGCTTGTACTGTCAGCAGGATTTTCACATCCCCCTTCTTTGTGGGTGTTTTTTCTGCTGTGAATCTCTTTTTTTGCTGAAATATCACCTTAGGTTTTTTTTACATCCACTCCTTCTAAAGTTTTCCTATATTTCTATTCACCCACTCAAAACATTTTATGTATATTATAATATCATTGACGAAAGGTTAAATGGAAGAAGAGACTTTTCAGTCTCAATGTCGCCTTAATAAAGATCTTATAGACTTTAATTACATAAAAATCCGCTTTATGTCACCCATTCTACCTTTTTGATACCGTCCAGCGCTTTCTTTGTCTTCTTCCACCCTCCATTCTGACCTTTCTCTCCCTTTTTCCGCACATTTTTCGAAGCCTCTAAAGTGTGTCAACTCTGTCGCTCGACGTTATCAGATAGTGTTTTTCGTCGGCGGGGGAGTTCCCCGAACGGAGCCCTCGTTGGCTTCCCGGAACACGTATGTTTCCCCGTCTCTCACGGGTCTCGGGGCGTGCCGTGTGTTTGAAACATTCAACTCTCGCCCTCTCGAACCCGCGCCCCCTTTTATTTCTCCTTCAAACCCCAAAAAATCTCCTCCTGGGGTTCCTTTTCCTTCGCCCCAACGTCTAACCTTCTTCCCAGACTCCATAATCTCGGCAGGTTCATTCCGACTCCAATCTAAATTGCCTCTTCCTGCTCCGGTCCCTTCCTCCTTTAACTCAACGCAGTCGCTGTCAGGAGATCCCATCTTTCCCGCCGAGATATCGCTCATATCGTTTAAGTAGGATTAGGTTGATTAACTGGCTCGGGCCTCGTGCGAGATTATCTCATTTTTCGATGAATTAAAAGCGGTTGTTAATCTAGGCTTATCTTCGCGCAGTGAGTAAATCAGCGCGGTTCTTAATTTGTTTTGCGGGAGGAAAATTATCCGTGGCGTGTTTGTTGCATTTAAGAAAGTATAGCGAGTTCTAGAATTTCTAATGAGTAATGATGAATAAATTCAACCGAAGGACGAGTTACTTTGTGCAATCCATGACGAGAGAACAAAACAAGAACAAATTTCGCAAATGAAAACAAATTCCGTTTTTAAAAATTCCAGAAACGGAATCATTTTCCTTTGGAAAAGTTATACTTGTTTTGTTCATTCAGTATTGATGAATTATATGGGAATAAAATCTCATGTATTTTTCTCTGTATTTCAAGTGTAGCCTCACTCTAGTCTCTCTCAATGAGGTTATGAACCGTCTGTAACGTTAATGCTGCGTTTAAAATACTATCTATAGTTATCTATATATATTCCGGATTTCATAACCAGTATCGATGGATTGTGTGAAAATGATATTCTATGTATTTTTCTCTACATTACAAGAATAGCCTCACAAAGTTTGCTCCATGCGGTGTTTCTCGTTCATAAGAAAGAAACAAAGATATTATTTCCAACATCAAAAGATTACAGCAACAGTTTTCAGCTATCAGCTGATTTCACAACGAGGAACAGTTTCATGAAGTTACTTCAATAATTTGTATCCAAGCTGTTCTAATAAAATTGAACTACTTTAATGATATTAGCTGGAATTACATCATATGAAATAATTTATTGGAACAGTAACACTTGTGCAATAATATTCATAAAATGTAAAGTTTCGCACAGTTCAGTTTTATTACATTTAGTCTAATAAGGTAGAATTTATCTATATTTAGTCAAAGCGTATAGAATTATACAAGTTTCCAAATATTATTGTATAGTAATAAATGTTTTTTTCTATTTCTAATAAATTTTGTAAATGAGCTGTATCTGTTATAGAAACAAATTATCTTTCCTTTAAAAGCACAGATGTATCGTAAGTTTACTTTTTAAGGGCTTAATATTCACGAATATGGCATTATTTTTCATCCTTACCATTTCTCTTTACTACATTATTTTTAAAAGTAACATTACATATATATTTTACGTTCTACTCAGTATGTTCCGCTCTTCATCAACTTGAGTTCCTGCTAGTGCTAAAAAACAAATGGTGTAGGGAACGCAAACTTTGAGTTGCACAAGTGCGCTATGAAGGAAAAATGTCGGAAGCTCTGACGGGAGAAACAGTTTCCGTAAGGAAAAAAACTGTTTCTCTGGTAAAATAAATGATACTTCGTCTCTCAAATATACCTTCTAATGATCATGAGTATTTTAAATATAACTTTTTGTGTGGTTCGTCGCACTTGAAAGAATTAATGTGACAATATCTGCTAAAAGGCATCTATTTTTGGAGCTAAATTATCGATTTGATATTGAATAATGATTTTTTACCAAAACTTTTCTTTCATCTCATTGTCAGTGGATAACATTTGTTCTTATAGAAAATTAATTGCGTTAATCCCTCTCTAAATGAGCAGACTTTCAGTTGTAATGCATTTTAAAAATAAGGATACTCTCATTTTACGAAATTGCAAATACGAAATTTCTCCTTTCTCATATTGACAGTGAATATATCTAATTTACATTTGATCGAGTATTCAGAATACTAAATCTTTTTAAGGCATTTTAGCAGTCAGGAAAAGAACATTAATTAAGATTTTCTTCGTGAAATTATTCAATCTCTCTGATTTGTTTTGCATTTCATCGGAAAACATGAACTTTTTTGCTACTAAAATGTATTATAAGGAGATGATTACAACTAATTTCATTGTATACAAAATAATTAATCGCGAATAGCATTTTTCAAATTTTTGTGGTTTTATTTAATAATTTCTTCTAAACTGTATGATAAATTATTTACAGTTTTGAAATATGTGATTAATTTTGTGGTTACAGCATCTTCACTGGAGGGAAATTCTTCATTCTCAGTAACCATCTCATCTTTTCCAGTGACTTCAGCAAGATGGACTATGATGACTCAAAGCATATTCTCCCGGGGGATGTTCCAAGGACATCTTTAGAGATAAGTCATTTAGTTTAATTATTTTTCAATCTCCTTTTAAATTTATTTCCTCTTTCCTTGCTGCCAGCTTAAAAATTTTAAAAGAGTGCAAACGCTCAAAATTATTAAGAATAATGGGTAATTAGGATTTTGGAATAAAATGTGGTCAATTCAAGGAAACATAGTTCAAAATAAATTCTCCGGTGGGCATTGTAGTTAATTTCAAGAACAAATTATTCAGTTAAGTGCCCCTAGTTTATGATTTCATGAACCACACCATTGCTAATGACATTCCAAGGACCAATTAGGAACTTAGGACCGTAAGAGATGAAATTTTTTCAAGACTATATATTGCAAAAAGATTTGCAATTATATAGTACCCCAAATCTTTATCATGGCTCTGACTCAAAGTCTTCAAAAATTTTTCTGATCACCAGGAAGAAATTTTTGAGATATTTATTTTTTTTCATCCGTTCTAATGAAGTTGAAATTATTAGTAGTCAGTTAATTAAACTTCATAATCCTTCTTGCTCGCTTCGGATTTTGAAACCTAAGTAATTAGGCTGCTCCTTTACAGCCTTAATTAACGAATCCATAGGTCATTAAAAGCGCTTCAATTAAAGGTAAGTAGAGAGATCTATTGCATTTTATCGCTGATGATATCATTAAAAAAAGGAAATCACTGTTTAGGATTATATGCGTGAATATTATTTTTTATGGTTGGTTTATATTTGCTGGAAATATAGTAAATTTTCTCTTTGTAACCCTTTCAGACCCGTGTCTAATATATTGGACCCCATTTTCTGTGTTTATTATATATTATTTATATTAATTTAATATTTATTGTTTGTTAAACATTATTTTATGTTTTTCCTTCTTTTATTTTAATATTATGCCAATCTTATATCAAAGGAGTCTCATAGCTTATTTGATAACGGAATATCATGAGTTTTTTTAAAAGAATTTCTGAGGGTAATTTATGTTTCCATTTTTACTCTTATGATTTTTATGCATACATATATATCATTGAATATATGTTGTTTTAGTCTTCTATATTTTATTTAATATCAAACATAGTTTTAATTCATAACCTTATCTTTAGTGACAGTTTAAAATAGGTGTCCAAAGTATTGGACATCTCATAAATTGTTAACTAAGTTATAAATTTCAAAGTTTAGTATTGGAATAATAATAAATATATCTAAATAAGGCAAATAAATTTTAAAAATGTTTTCTTCGTGGAAAAAGAATTCATGTCTGAAAGGGTTAAACTGAAATTCATCGGAGAATTAAATTTTATTTTTGATTAATTTGTTCTCATTCAAAGGATTATGTTTCAATTAAAGGTAAAATCGAGAGCCGCACGTAATTAACGAGCCTCTCTGAAGAGGTCCTCACAATTCGGCGACGAAATTCTAGTTCACCCGAGGACCGGAATTTCCGCGTGGCTCCACTTTCCTCGGAAGGGTTATTTCACGTGTGTTCGTACGCATTCAGCGGCGGAGACCCCTTTCTCCGTGACCTCGAACCGCGTTGCTCTTTCGCCCATCAAACTTTCCACGCACTCCCGCCTTATCCATCCTCACGCTCAAAGCACGTTCTCCCGCACGCCCCATTCATATGTCATTCCGTTTCCATTCTCCGCATCCCTGGGATACATCTCCTACCTTCCCTTCTCACCCTCTCCTTCTCAGAAACACATTCGCTCCCATTCAACCTCCGCCCGAACTAATTTAGTGTAGTGCTTGGGATACGCCTCTTTCTTCCGTTTTCTCTCTCTCTTTCGCGAGATTTATTGGGTCAGCCCCTCCCTCCGTGTATTTGCGTAAGGCTACTTCCATCATTTCCTCCTCTTCCCACCCGGCTTCTATTTACCGCTTTTTGACCCCTTCAAGTCCCCCGATGAGGTTTGGTCGCGGTCGCCGCTTGGTCACCGCGAATTCCACTCTCGGAAATAAAAGCGGGGACTAAAGTTCAATTCAAGATATTGGTCCGAAACCTACTATGTATGGAAATTTCAATATTTACCTCAATTTAATTTGCGGATAATTCTTTGTCACGTAAGAAATCAAAAATTTTTAGGCGACACACACATTGGGTTGCACGAAAAAATTTCTTTGGATAAAATACACGAACTAGCGAGTAATTTTGTGGTATTCCAAGAGAGGTATGAAGGACAAAAAACAGAAATAACTTTACCATAAGAAATTAATAAAATAGGAATAAGTTTCTTTTGGAAGAGTTCTTCCTGTTTTTTTTAAGTTCTCTGAGGTTACTCTCAACTAACACATTTCTATGCTAATTTTTGGTGTCATAAACTAAACAAAATGAGGTATGTATTCGTGCTAACGATACAAAGAGTAACTGAGGGGAAACCAAAATATTATATCGGAATGTTAGAGAGCATTAGCGGTTTTGATAATTTTTTCGAGTGGAAAATTCTGTATAAATGTTCTTAAGCTCTATGTTGATGTAATATGCGTAAAAAATGCAAAACCCGCATTTATGCAAAGAAAACTGTTCCATAATGAGAATATATGTATATTGCATTAAATTACAGGAAAATTAAGTTTCTATAAGTTGAAGAAGAGAAGGTAAATGCCGGACATTACATAACATCTGACGGTTTTGAAGTGTTACGATATTCCCTAAAAGACGTTGCTGTACCTATCCTATTATATTATTTTCCATTGAGCTTATTTTTTATAGATATTAAATCCAGGTTTCAATGACATACTTGATTTTCTGAATAGAAGATTTACTGCATAGTTTTTCTGATATTGATAATTGGAATAGAAGGCGTCAGTTATAGATCTCCTAGCAACTAAATGTTGTAGGTTTAATGTATATTGCATAACATTATAGGAGAATAAAGCTTCTTTTTGAGATAAAATATATAAGATGAAGAAGTGAAGCAAAACGCCGGACGTAATAGTACTTCCGGAGGCCTTAGGGGGTGGTCTTCGTTTGAGATATCCAGCGTTTCCTAGATACTCTCTTTATGCCCGGCCGTTCCTTTTTCCCACGCTATCCTAGCGTTTCCTCTCTATGCTTTGGGCCCATTTCATCGATTCAACGCCCCGTAACGCCTCGTTCCGACGTTGGTTTGTTTTGAGTGTTATCAGCGGTTTAAAATTGTATTTATGCTAATTTATTCATTCATACATCACTTCAATTTCATCGTAAAATGATGAAGCAATTTCTAGATTGACCTCACGTTCCATTACTGCACGTGGATGTGCTTTATGAAAAATTGGAATCCGATTTCAGTGTTTATCTCATATGTTAAGAGAAACTGTGTAGGTATCATTATGTAACCATGCATGACTGAAATATATAGTATTAATAAATGAAACCTATAAATATTCTGATGGATGTCAATCAAGGGAAATATGAAAATATTGGGTAATTTATTCACGTAAAAAACAGAAATGTATAGATATTACTGCGATATTAAAAATTGGGCCATTGTAGAAAAATTTCAAAATCAAGATTAGCAGGAGATGGGAAAATCCTAAACAATGTTCTAGTTAATGGACGGCTTAAAAATTTCCAACCCTATTATAATTGAACAATTGTTTTATTTTAAGTATTATAAATTGTGGTTTTACACTTTACGAATACCACAGTAAATTACGGTGAAATTGACTATGGAATTTTAAAGTATAAAATTATATTTTATTTTATACAGTATTATATATACATATCACTGCAAGCAGGTGCAGGACCAGCTGTAATTACAGTACGATATAGAAATAAAATGCCCATTTTACAAAGGCAAGATTAAAAATAAATACAAAGAATGGTCACTTGCATTGAGTGGAACAATAATTGCCCTAGGAGGGAGGAAAACCCCTCAGGAAACCTCCATTAGGCAGTAATAATTCTACCATAAAATAAAATAATTTTTCCATTCAATGTCTATTTTTTGGCAGAAACAAAAAGAGTATTCTTCAATTTTTCTAGCTTTCTAGCAGATTGACTAAACTAACGATTTTACGGAAGAACTTTGGAAGGGAAAGGAAAGATCTACTAAAAAAATCCTCGTGTAGAATTGGTTGGGCACCGCTGTAAAAAGTTACCGAAGGATCGACTTCACGCTCATTAGAGGCTGGAGTAAGTCGGGGAGATTTCTAATCTATCTTGTGTGCAATCGTCAGCAGAATCAATCTCTTACATTCTTGTAATCTCTTGCATTCACGGTTGAAATTTGCAGACTTCTGCAAAAAGAGGTAGCGGATTCGAGTAGTGTGGGATACCGTAATTAAGACATCTATGTAGTGGGTAAAAGTAAGGGACCTAGCACACTGCCTTGCGGAACTCTCTGAGGAGATAACTGTCCGTAAAGATTTGCTTTCATTACCTTCTCATGGTAATTTTTGTATTTGCGATGATGATTTACAACTCCGTAAGCAGACTTTAATGAATTGTACTAGCGAATTCTGGCTCAGTCTATTTCATCACTAAGTAGAATCATTTATATGTTTCGTCTGCCATAATTCTGCCCAAAAAATTCTACTGTATCTCAAATTTATTGGAATTGGTGGCACATAGACATAATTTTCCGTATTGGTTACATTTAGAATGCCAATGATTTCGACTAAGATTTTTTATCCAGAGTATTTCCTTGTGTTGCACTATGAAAAGTTGAATTTGAGATGTATCTATCTCATTTGCCGTTAGCTAATCAAACGGTGTGCTATTCCTGATAGTTTTTTATATATATAGTATAATATATATATTTTGTTAGGAGATAACGTATCCCAGTCTTAAGATGTACTTTAGCATTCGTATATCGTGGCCTTTCCGCTTTCCCTTTGCTCTTTCTAGTCACGTCACGTACCATCTTTCACGTTTTCTCTCTCTCAATGCTCTAATTTCATAAATTTGTATTCATTTCGCATGAATATGCGTCATTTATGCGATATACTCTACTGTTTTAATCTTCTGAATGTATATACACTTGGAGTCGTAGTTAGTTCATCTTTATTATAATAAACTATATCCATTAAGAAAAATGTAATTCTTAAAAACATTTTCTCGTGAGTTAATGTAGCATATATTTATGTTTATCTTAAGTTTAAGTTTTATCTTATATTTTATATATATATTGCCTTGATATCTGCTAATACCGAGAAATTTAAACGGTTTCTTTTCAAAAAACAGCGGTTCTTAATATCCTTAGGAATCGTGATTTATCTTTTCATGACTTCAACGACTCGAAACAGACTACTATTTAGGTTTTAGATGAACTCAGGAACGTTGCTAAATAAAAAAATTATGAAATTAATTGGAATTACACGAGTAAATTCCAAAATTAAAATATCGAAATCACATAAGTTTTTTATGTATGTTAGCTCTACACCGTTTGTAGAGTTCCCTCTTAAGTGTCATTAAATTTGCGCGTGAAAGATGTTGCTATGGAAATTCTAATTACAGAGCACCGTAATTGAAAAGGAAGTATATAAATTACAAATTTGTGAAATTTATGTGCTACACAGCTGAATGAAAATAATTGACGAACTAGGACGTAACGACTTCAGTACTTATAATGAATAATAATACAAAATATTGAATGAAAAATAAAGGTAAGGTTTACAATAAAAAAAATTGATTGGGCACTCGAAAAATCGTTTAGGCGGCAGTTAAAAAATATTCGGTGACTGTCCTTGTTAGAAGCTCAACTCATAGGGAAAACTGCTCCGCTAGTAATTTTATCAATTCCACGAAAACTTCATTTACAAAGGAATTGCCTAGCATGAAAAATTTCACCTTTCGTCTAAAGCTCTGTATAAAGAGGACCTTGAATTTATAAACGCAGGTTCGGGAAGTTCACAGAATAGGTTGTTTCAAGGCTCCAATTAAGATGTTTTTATTATCGTGCCGTCAACTTGTTCATATTACAAAGACGTATCCGCTTGAGTAGTAAACATAAATCTCAACAATTAAATGCACTTCGCTGCAGCGTGAAGTTTAATTGCACCCACGGGAAATAAAATCACTTGAGAAATAGAATGTTGGCACCTGATTATACTCGTTCTTTTGGGATTGATTATGGGTGAAGTTAACAAGAAAGGGGATTACTGAGATATGGAATTTTCTGCTTTTATTAGGAAATACATTCATGGAAATGATAATAACTAATGTGAAATTTCTCATGATTTTTTGTTTTAAAATACTTATCTCAATTGTGACGATAACTATGACTAGATGAAACCGGTCGCATTAAACAAAAATAATTGTGAAACTTCATCTTAGATATTTTTACCATTATTTTCACAATGCATTTTCACCAAGTGACCGATTCTCCAATAAAATACATATAATTTTTTTTCGCTTGCACGAAATTCAGAGACACGGAAGTTTTTACATTAATGATAATAATTTTCTTGCAATCCTGGTAATTTTTATTTTCATTTGTAAAAGGAAATATCGGCTCCTTTCGTTTTCTTTTTCTCTTTGTTTTTCTGCATTTTCTTCTCTTAGTTCTACGCTTTAATTGCTCGACTCAATTTCACGTAAAATCGTTCTCCCGCCCATATCTTCTCATCTTCAAATATATTTCCCCTTCCGTTCCAATTAGGCCCCTTCAATGAAGTAGTCTCTTCCTCTTATCTTTACTCCATCTCTTTTTTTCTCTCGCTCTTATTCTTTGTTCCGTTCCGTTTCATTCTTTCCCTGTCCCAATTCCAATATTTTAATAGAAGTAGTTGGTTCCGTACGTGCCTTCCTTCATCTCTCATTTATCCCTTTCTTTTTTCCATCCCGGCTTCTTTTCTTTTTCATTTCCTCACGGTTTTTCATCACTTCTTCGCTGTCGGCTCATTTTCACTAGTTTTTCTCACCTTCATTTCCTTCCTCCTTCGTCCACACCCATTTGCGGCAGTGTTAATTTCGCCCTCGACCAAGATTCGTTTCAAAATAGCATCTCTCGTGTAGAAAAGGAGTCCTTTGTGAGGAATAAAGGGAAGAGGCTCACTCTTCGCAAGAAAAGGAAAGCCCTTCGTTCTCGTAAAGGGCCGCAGGTCGGATTTGCTCGATATCTGAGTATTCCGTGAGAAAGGATTCGTACCTATTCAGCTCGATCTCGCATCGAACATCGAACTAACGAGTTGACCAATTACGGGCCTCCGCGGCGAATTTGCCTCCGGGTCATTATAGCCCGGAATATTTCGTATCCATAAATCAGTGCATCGGAAATGCGAAAGAGGAGAGAACGGAGCCGTATTTATCCCTTCCACGATGAAAGAAGTCTTTTTTCCCATTGTGGTGGGTCTCCTTTGTGGCCGAGGTCCTTACCGAACCGTCGATATTATGTTTAACCGGTTGCGTTCCCTCCTCGTTATCGATTCTGCTGTATTGTTAGCGTTTCGAACTCGCTATGATCCGAAAAGGAAGACAAGTTCCCTTCTTTTCAATTACGATCGAAAATATGATGGGTTTGATTACTCCGAGATTGGAATGAGAATCAAATTCCTTTTTATTACGCATTGTTGTTTGTTTATGGGTCTAAAGAGGTTTCCCATAAGCATTGTTAGGGATGATAATACAAAAAAAAATCTACCTTGCTTGGCCTCAAGGTCAATCGACTTCAACCTTTCGATATTGGTCGACCTATCGACTTTGATTGAGGTATCGGCAGTAATCGATCTAGCGAAGTTTATCGAAATAACGATTGTTATCTACACATCAGTCCTGCTCCAGCTATCGAATTAAAATATAAGTGTTAGCTATTACTCCCTTGTCGTTTCTTCTAAGCACATTCTAGCTAAGTTACTAGCGATGTCGGTTGGACGGAAGAAGAGACTTTTAGTCTCAATCTCGCTCAAATAAAGACGTTTAATATTTTTACCAACCATAGAATTTTAGTATTGTTTATTACAGTAATTTTAAATTAATTCCTTCTGCCATCGATTAAATTAACTTTCGACAAACCTGAACTGAGAACCATCAAAATACATATTGAGGTTAATGATTCCAAGAAACACATGTTTCATGATAGCTTTAATCGATATTGGTTGACATATTGACTTTGAAAGTGGTACCGACGATAGTACTTATCGTATTATCGATTGTTATCAACTTGTCAGTTCTGTTCCAGCTATCAGATTAGATTATTTCCATTATGGATTACCACAAGACCTCGCCTGATTCAGTGAAGTTTAGAATATGTGTGTTACTTATGAAACCTGGTCGTTTTTAGTTCAACTCTACCTTCGTAAGAATAATCTTGCAATTTAATCGAAAAATACAACATATTAAAGCAGAATTTTATGTACTTTATGTTCCGATTTATGCTAAAGATATACCCAATTTATGCTAAAGATATAAAGAAGATAAAAATTTTCCTTTATTTTTGGAAATATAAACCGATTTCTAGACTCAAAAACACAATGCTTTATAGTTACAGTCTCGTATTTCTTATTCATGCATTATAAAACTTTTTTCCGCTCCTTCTATATCCTCTCCAAATTTGTTTTATTTTCATCTGACATTGTTTACTACTTTTCATTTCACGTCATGCATCATTTATTTCATCTTTCTTCTGTTTCCCTTTTTATTTCATATTTTATTTTGTATACTCCGAATATGCATCGGAAAACGATTTCTGGAAGCAGTCGCCGCTCTAACGGAAGAGGGAAGTGTGTCTGATGACGACTTTACTCTCGAAAAGGCTGTCAGCTATCGTGAGGGAGAAATCCCGAGTTTGTTTTCTCCACGCCGCGGATTTGCACTTCCCTGCCACCTCAACGGGTTTTATTATTTTTTCTACTAGGTGCTAACGCATAAGCGGTGGAAAAAACTTCGTCCGTAATTTAAAGGGATGTAAGAGTATGGAGAAATCGTTTACAAGGAATAAAGGCATGTCCGATTTTCTGTTTCCGGTGAAGTTATTGGATTACATGTCAATAAATCAAATCTGTCACTATCACTCTCTCGAAAGCTGGAAAGTTTATTGTTTAATGTTGCATCACTCCTTCACTCTGAACCTTTTCCGAGTCATTACTTGCTTTCGCTATTAGAAAAATACATGAGCATGTATATATCATAAATATTTATTCATATACACATTTGCATTCACGAAAACTCACATTTGTTACAAAGTGAGTTTAAGTTCACTGATACAAGAATGATTTTCGGTTAAATTTTTGGTTGAATGAAGTCAGTTGAAATTCTGATAAACGATTATAGCAATATGGATATTATAATAATTATTACCAATTACTGCTATCGGTGAGTATGACATTGATTTTGACAAATTACTATCGATAGAATTTTAACGTTTGGTAATAACAGTAGTTTGAAATCAATTCCTTTTATTTTGTCAACGATTGCATTAGTTTTAGATGTAAATGAACAGAGCACCCATTAAAATATTAATTGAAGATAATGACTAAAAGAAAATGTGTTTTTTGGAAGAATTAATGATTTATTCGCCATGTATGTCCATTGCTTGAGAGAAGAATATTTCTTATATTTGAAAATGTATATCAGAAAAATAAGTAAACGGTTAAGTGAATGCATTGTTTGATGTACTTATAACAACCATAAACATACACGTTATAATTAATAGTATTGGGCGTATCTATAATTTATGGCATATATTTTCAGTAAGTTAAGGAATTGCATCAATCATACTTCGTTATTGATGCTTTAGATTTGATTCTGGCATATACGATGACAAATGTCGCCTTTTATCAATAATTTCTAGTTTTAAATATATTTTGGTCCGATGAAAAATTATGGGAGCTGTTTAGTATCGGCTTACGAATTAAAGAATTTGAGTCGAATAAAAATAGACATATTTGACATTTTTCAAAATCTACTCGGTTGTAGAAATAATATTGCTATCAAAATCCTTAAATGTACGCCAAGTAATCGAGGAACGCTCGAGTTTACGAATATTAAATGAATACGTTTGAAGTAGGTTTATTTAAGAATCGTTTCTCTTAAGGGGAGTTTTTTAAGTGCTTCATCATTAAAGTTTTCACGAATTCGCAGTTGAAAAAAATTTCTTTTAATAACTCTGTTGCTTTTTTTCCTCCCGCGTTATTTCTGTAATTTTCCATTTTGTGGTGACGTCATCAGGAGCTTTAGTGGGGGTATTCCAAAATTGCAAAATGTTTTTCATATAGTAGACAGAGGTTAGAAGTTCAACTCCGGCTCATAATAAGGGGCGTGGTTACTTCCCATGCTCTTTCTTTTAATGGAAATAGCTTGAGCGTGGAGAACATTCTCATCTTGACATTTTAGTTTTTTGGTTTTATTTCTTCACACCATCGCAGAAAAAGCAAGAACCATCAGTTCACACGGTTTTTGTTATGGAGAAAATTCGTATTTGAAAATTTTGCGTTTTTTTTCATTCAATTAAATGTAGTAATGATATTAAATGTAGTAATGAATGATAGTCAGTACATTTAAAACAGAATTAATATTCCAATGGAGACATAGCTTATAAGAAATGTAACCATATATTTTAAAGCGAAAATGGTCTTTAGCATATGGATTCCCATGATCAATATGGAAACAGAAAATTTTCAATTATTATCTACATTTATTTCGTAAATATTAATATTTGTAGAGGTATGGTTTTTATGTTTTTGACCTAAACATCTAAGTAAGATCACGTAAATCATACTTCATTTGGCTCTGAGCTCCCGAATGGAGAGTTGACTGTCAATTAGAAGCAATAATACGATTTTCAAGAGAATAAAGTACCTGTATATCATTCTATATATGTGACACTTAATTAATAAATAATTAAGATGTCCTGGGAAGGGTCACGTCATGTATTAGCGGCTTATTAATTATGTTATAAAAGCTTTTAATGAAAATCTCTCTATATTCTAAAATTGGACGTAATCTTAATTTTTGTAGTTGGTGGTGTTAATTTCCATTTTGAATATCTAAATGTCATTGCGAAAGGAGATTATCCTTTTCTCATTCTCTAGTCCTTTCCGTCGACCTATTCTGACTTCGTCCTCAGCAGATTATATGTGAAATTTTAGGTCGAGAAATTTATTGTGCTTCTTTTATTATATGGGCTTGCATGTGCTCAGTTTTTATATTCATGCATCAGTCAGTATTCTACATTTAAGCTGGTTTCTAATATGCTTTCCTCTTCTTCTGTATTAAAATTTTAAAAATGAGTTTCGAAATATGAAATTTATAGCGATTTTATGTCGCTAAGAACCTGAATACGTACATAGAAGTAAGAAATCATTCATATATATGTCATAACTTACTAACTTATACACTACTTATTTCGAAATTTATATTTGTTTCTGAATTGAAATTTATTTCTCATATATTACACTTTACACTGGTTTAGAAAAGTTTTCCTTACTGATTTTTTCCTCTAGTAGTGGAAGTCAACGAGTATTAAGCATTTTCGAATTTATGATGTTATCATAACTTGGGCTGCTAAAAAAGGCTATTTGTGTAATTAGTGAAGTGTAATCTGATCTGACTAACGGAGTTAGATTGTTCTAAATTGGCGTAGAAATATTACTTTAACATGTGAGAAGTTGGCTAAACGCAATTGATAAAAGCGGTAATGTTACGATCAAGATTATATGTATCCATTTTACTTGATGATGAGTACAGCAAAAAATACACATCTTACATTTATATATCTTATAAGTTTCATTTTTATGTATTAAATAATGTTACTCTGGTAGGTCTTATTTTTTTCGCTCAGGTGTGTCTAGTATTTAATTCTACGAGGAGTTAGCCGTGGGGAAAAGTATACGTGATAAATGTGACTTTCGCATTTATCACTTAAACGCCCCATCAGTATTTATGACCACCACCGCAAGGCGTAAGATATATAGCCGCTTCTGGGGTTTCTTGTAAAAACGTTGGTCTGCAGGGCCAACAGTAAATGGCGTGAACGATGAGGTGAAGTGGAATTCACGGAAGTAAATCACGTATGTGATCTTTCGAGGGTGAAGTTACACACTTGCCTCGCTGAAAGTGGGGTTTGACGTTCGTAGCTGTGATAGGTACTCTCAGTTGCCACTTTCGTTCTTCTGCAATAGTTTTTTTCTCAATGTGAAATTTTACTCGTTAAAGAACGTTTATAACGATGTATTTGCGATTTTTTTTTAGAGGTTTTCACTATTACTACATCATGCTTTATACAATTGAATTATTATATTCGTGTCATTACACTTAACCAAGCTTATAGGATTTAAAATTTAACTGAAATTAAAGAACGATTTCTGTTATTAATTGATTTCACTAAACTTTCCTACATAAAATTAAGTGTATCCTACTTTATAAAGTATCTTCAAGGATTTAAGAATTGCGAAACTTCAAATCATATTGCGTGACATTCTAAAGAGGGCTGACAGCACCGCTAGATCTCTTAACTTTTCTGATCTTATTACTTTACTATTTATAGTACATATTTATTTAAAAAAATATATATTATATATTTGATCCATATAGGCGAACAAATAATACATTAATTTTATACCAAAATAAATTTTAGGAAATTTTTCGTCGATTTTAATGTATTTTATTTCACTTATCAAAATGACTGATTTCGTTATCGTAGATAAAGTATTATTAAGCGATATCTGTAGTAATTGAAGATTCAATACCCATAAACCATAGAATAAAATCAATCGATAAACAGAAGAGAAATAATACTGAGGAGAGTGTAATTCAATCATCATAGACGTTTTACGTGAATTCTCTGCGCAATTGAGAAAGATAATGTATTGGAAAGTATCGTAGGCATTACCTTAACAATTCCATTTAATCTTTTTATTCAGAGCAATTTGAACAAAAATCGTCCCACTAAGAAGGCATGTATTTTGTAATTGTTAAAACCCTCTGAGTTACTTAAAATGAAGGTGAGAACATTCTGCGGATGATCTCAATTGTAACCGACACACGAACATATTACACTAGGTAATTAATCTATCTTATTTTAATTATACAATGTAATTTATCTAGTGGATGTTGTACAAGTATTGATAGTGAAGATTCTTCTGTAATGAAATTCCACCATTTATCGCTGAATGATATAATTGTGATTTTGAAATAGTTAACTATGGAAACTGAAAGCGTTCCTCTCACTTCTTAGATCGCAGACTTATTAAAACCAAATATACATAATATTTGATTTATCCACTCAAATACTCAATTATTACTCAATGTATGTACTGTTTAATGATGTACTACGTAACGCAATGGTAGTTTTTGGAATTATTACCTTTTCAATGAATGCTACTGTATATTTTCCGAAATAATTTTAAGGATGAAGATGTTAGTTTACTGTATCGACCATCAATCATCCCTGATCCTTCATTTCCCTATGTTATCTGAAGTAGTACGTGCCTTTAACTTAGCTAATCCTACCCTCTTAGACTGCTAAGAAGGATAGAAAGGTCCCTGAAGTTTAAACTTTCCCTTCCAGGGGTCCCTCCTAAGGGTTCTTTTTTAGCACTCCTTTGTTTCCGAAAAAAATTCGCTCAACTTCCCGCATTCGGGTCGGAGGTCGTTTTTGTTAGAGTTTTTTCCCCTTGATATATAGAGACAATTTGCGTATGCGAAAGTTTAATGTATTTTTTATGCGCTATCCATCTTCATACGAATTTTAAATTAGCTTCGTGAGGCGTGCATGGAGCCGGATGAGGGAAGATACACGGAAGGAAGGTAGCAAGCCTATGTTTATCTTAGCACATCTGTATTCTTTGTACAGGATTGGAAGTGAAGCACATAAAAATTAGATTTATTCATGTCTATGTCATTGTCGAAAGGAGAATTTTTGTATCCTGGTGGCTGGATTCTTACGAAGTTATTTTAAGCATTATTCTCTGTCTTTAAAGATTTCCTCCATGCTTCTTACAGTGTTATTTTCCTTCCTGTCACAGAAATTCGAGTCATTTCTTACTTTACAGTTTTCTTTGTAATGGAAAAAAGAAAAAAAATTAGCTTTTGCAGACCAAAATATAATTTATTCTCAAACGACCGCGGTTTCGATTCATAAAGTCATCATCAGGTAGTATTACCTGATGAGAGGAGACCATAAGTTATTCTTCTCCTGTGTGAGACCTACCACGAAGTTACACTCAAGCATTGAATTATATTTACTTGCAAATTTTAAACACCGCGCATAATGTTCGTACGACCACCGATTAATTTAATCTCTCTATGTTTTATTGCTGCGATGTAAGATTCTCCTCGTATAGCAGGGCGTTTACCCCAAAGCATTTTGATAGAGGGACGTTTTACCCAAACGTGTTTCATCCTAAAAACGGTTTGCCCAAGGACATTTAATCCAAGACTTTTCACACAAGAATTTTTCGCCCAAATCACGGTTCATCTATGAGTTATTTCATCTGAAGGATATTTAACCCGATAGATATTTCACAAAATGATATTTGAAAAGCGATTGCACTGTAAAGATTATACTATTAAAAAGGACAAAAATTACCCTTACTTTAAAATTAAAGGTCTATTGACTATTAACATTGTAAAAGGTCATTTAGTGGTGTTTTTCTTAAAGTAAGATAATTTTTCAATTTTTAGGGAAAAATTTTGTGAATCGCCCTTATAAAAAAACATTTCCCTAATGAAAAATACCATAAGCTGTGAGTAGAATTTACGGAATCATTTTAATATGTGTGTAATAAGATCTTGCGATGTCGAAGCTTAGATTTTTCTTTTATGAACAATAATATCCAATGACGTATTATGAAAGCAGTTTTTACAGCATATATAAAGCTAATTTTTCATACGCTATACGTAATTTAAAATTATTTTTTTTTTGTTTAAGGTCAATAAAATTTATCTTCTCTATTTGGGAAGAACACGTTTTAGATTCATACGTTTCATTTCAATTATTATATCTTGGATATTTAAAGTTGTTACACCTTCCTTCGATGTAACTTATGAATGTTGAGTACATTGCAAATAATTTAAATTATATACGAATCGGTAAGAGAAATGCAGAACTGCTAATAATTTGAAATTAGTTTCAGCTAATGGACATTTCACCTCTTTTATGATTCATCGAGTTATATTTTCTAAAGAATTATATATAAGTTTCAGAAAGGAGCAGTTTTTTCCAGGTTAATTACATAAAATTTCCATTCGGTTGCTATGTTGGAACTATTTCTCAATTTATGCCTTTTTCATGTTCAATAAAATTCATACTAATAAATTCTTCCCCATTATTATATTTGACGTCGAGGTCAGGAGAATTTACCACATTATTTTATTAAGTTTCATCTTTTACTTCATACAGGAAAGCTCCAATTTCGAAAATGATGTATATGTCAGAAAATAATGGAAAGAATTCCACGAAGTTGTAGGATTTTAGAGGGATACCAGCAATACCGGAAAAGTTTGCCGATCCGAATTCGAAGTAATACTCAGTGTTATTAATAATAAGTTCAAATCCATGGCGCAGTGCTGCACAAGGTTAAAGGGTAGCCGGAAGTTTTCTTCCTATAAAATGAATTATATTTTAATATCAGAGGTCAGTCATTTTTGCTTGAGGTCTGCGATGTGAATGAAGGGCAATAGGGGTTTGCCTTATATGAAAACTTTCTCATTGCTATGCGGGTCGTTAAGAATATTTCAAAGGATTTTTTTAATTTTAAATTTAAAATTCCTACATTCCTGGCATGGAGGATTTTAATCGGTTTGTTTTGGATACCATTACATTTTAGTAATTTTCTGCTTCCGGTGTATATTAAAGTGAATATGCAAAGAACTACTATCTTTGGGAACCCAATACGGTTGTAGGAGGATATGCATATTTCTATGACTTACTATTTTTTAATCCTTTAAGAAATGGTGGTTACACCATGGCTCCGCCAATGTCATGCTTTGCAAAGATAATGGCTCAGTAATCTCAACTCGAAACCATATTCCAGGGTTTATTCTCTACAGTATCTTTTGTAGAAAAATTGACCTCAAAGTATACTGGTGTTTTAATGGGGTATATTTCTATAGTTGTCGTTTTTTTCCCTTTTGGGAGATTTTTCTGCATGCGGAAGAGGGTAAATTTTCTCATAGGATCCGCGAATTTACAGTCTTATTATTAGGAAGGCTGTTAATGGCGTATGTTGCTATGATAATACAAGTATGTATCGCAGGAGTTTTTTATGAAGTTGAAAATCATGACTGAAGTTGCGAAGGAATTGGCTCGAAGGGGAACTGTTTGAAAACAAACAAAACAAACTCAGCAGCATTTGATTGAACCATCGGATCAGATGGAAATAGGCTGTACTAAAATCGTTGGTTTATTGATCAGATGCATGAACATGTGCTTCATCGAACAATCTCAATGAGTATGAATGGAGTGACGAATCGGTAGCTGACGTGAGATAACAAATGGGTTTAGCACATGCGTAATTATTGAGTATGAATTATTGCTTGAAGGATGATTGCGCATGAAAGTTTGCTCAACTTCATCGTGTTTTCAGCCAGCTAAAATTTATTGTGAGTTGGAGATGAAGAAATGATCATTAGGGTAGGTTATCCGAGAAAATACTAGAATATATAGGGAAAGGCTATATTGGGATCCTGGAGAAATGTTTTGAGAAAAAGCGTCAATTTTTCGGTATTTGAAGGTAGAAGGAAAGAGGGTGGTGAGAAATGTATATCATAGATAAATTGTGGAGGATTATATGCTATTGGAGTTATTCGAAGGTTGAGGTACGTAGTATAGGATAACATAGGAGCTAATGAGTGAGAAAGAATGACCAGGGCCTCACAAACTTTTGTTTGTAAATTTAGTAATGACTTGCTTGAAATGTTACTTGTCTACCACGTTTTAAATACGTGGTCATCATAAAAGTATAAGTTTACGTCGATGAACTTGTTTGGGTAGGTTTCTTAATGCTTATGTAGATAGTTCTTTTGGAATTATGATTCAAGCTGATAACTTCCTAGATTGAACTTATATCTTTGAAGAGATAGTATTCCATAGAAGACATAATTTAGTTAATATTTAACTTAACAATTTATTTAATATTTTAAATATTGAAGTTAAAATTTCTTACCAAATGATTTATTTGCGACTGTGTCGTATATTGGTAAGTTCTTGCAAGCTTTCAGTAATTGCTACTTAATTAACTAGTTATTAAAAAATGGAAGGAATGAATCGGATATGAATGTTCCCTTACCGCTGTTTTGATAATAAGACTGCCGTTACGACCAGCTGTATATTTTACCTCCTTATAGAATAGAATATATTTTTATGTATGAATTTATGACTTAAATTTATTTTTACTCCCTGATACTCTAAAAGGTAGTAAGAATGCCTTATTTTCGAGTGTTTTTTGATCGTACAAGTAAATTGAATAGCTTGATAGCCACAAAGGAGATAAAAATAATGGAATTCTAAGCATGAATTTGTATACAAATTCAGTACTCTCTTCACACTAAGATGAACACTTCCCAAGTGAGATTTTAAGCAAGAAATATAATACGAACGCCTTCCGTATTCCTTCGTTATTATTTACAGCCTAGTTATTCCACCAGAGGGGTTCTTTCGCAAAATTTATTTCCGGAGACTTACATTTTTGTTAAAATGTACTGAGACTTCTGAAGCTGGCAAGCGGATTTTTTCTCGTTCGTTATCCTCAGTCTTTCTAGGAATGTGTACTCTTCTAATTGTTTCCTTGCTCGGATCAACTCGAGGGAGAAGTCCCTGATAAAAAGAAAATAAAGCTTCGTCCAATAATCACAAGGACACCCTTTCTCAAGAAACCATGGGGAATGAGCAGATCGGTAGCAACAGGAAAAAGTTTGTGCTGCTCCCTTCGCATGCCTTTCACTAAAAAGGAAATATAACTACGCAAGCTTTGACGTATTTATGTAAATTTTCTCCATTCATTTCAATCTGTGTGTGGTGTTTAACTTAATCCATGGGTTTATTATGAAAATTTTGTACCGAATTCCTTCTTTGCACTGACGCTAAGGGCAAAGGAGGTATTAAGGGGAAAGCATCGGTTTTAGTAGAAGGGAACATTTCATCTGCCATGAACTTAAAATTCAGGGGATAAAGGATTCGTACCTGGAACTTGCTACTGCCAATCTCCGTGGCTAATCCAATGGCTAACACGCTGACCTCCGAATACCGAAATCCTGTTTTTATGCCCTGGATAAACGGATTTTATCTTCTAGAGCATGCAAATTTGTGTTCGTCATCTGTAAATATTGGTATAAGCTATTAAGACGGGTATAATTGAGATCCCTTTTTCCATTGAAGGTATTGTACTGAGAACCCAGTACCTAGCCAAAGGTGAATAAGTCTTAAGGCTGGGACACAATCGACGTGTACGCAAGACTTGAGACGTGGCACTTGTACGTCAAACTTGGAACTTAGTACAAGCGGGCACAGTCAAAACGTGAACGTGAACCTCAGCCAATCAGAAACATCAGAAAATCCTAGGGAACGATGTGCATCCGTAGGTGCCATACACGCTGAGTGTTCCAACATTTACAAAGTGGTGAAGAGAAAAATAATCTTATAGAATGATGGACGAAAATTAGGCAATTATTACGTAGTTCGGTTTAATAATTATGGCTTAATGATCATTTAAATCTTCGATCTGTAATGGCGGACGTCAAATAGTAGTACTTGTATTTATCTTCAGAGGGCGCTGCTATCGCAAGATGAATCCTGATTGGTTGTCCGTGTACGTGAAACGTGTAGAGATAGAAGTTACCCATCTCCTTAAGTACAATTAATACGTTCGTACACGGGGACTGTGTTTTGCGACTGTGACTGGGGACAACTTTTGTAGGTTTCACGTTAACGCTACAGTCTTAAGCACACGTTGATTGTGTCCCAGCCTTTATCCTAACAAGAAAAAGAACCCAGTTATTCTACTTTTGATTTTCTCTCATCTCCAATTTTTGTTTGTGGTTTTAGTTTGAATTACCCTAAACTCGTCATTATTATCAACCAGGAATACTAATTAAGGTACCAGATACTTTTGGACTCTATCCATTAAAAATCTTATTAAATTCTAACCGTAAAAAATTAAATTCATACCTATAAATATCGTGAAGCCTATCGCAAGAAGTTGGCCGCTTCATTTAAAAAATAACAGTTTAATAAGTGAGGAAAGTAAAGGAAAACTAACTTACGCCTAATCCTGATTGGAAAGCCACATTCACCCCATTCCTCCTCTTGGTAGTTAATGTAAGAGAGTCGAAATTACTTTACAGTTGTTTGTTTGGTTCTATTCTGATATTTGTTGTGCCATGTTTGATCGGTATATTTGATCCTTTGAAATGTGGGCTAACTGTCGTTTTAGTATAGTTGCTATTTTCCATTCATCTCAATAAATGAGAGACAATTAAAAGTTCTGTCTGCAAAGTATCTGTCTGTAAAGTATACAGCCTGAAGGCTGGCTAAGAGCTTGCAGAGAGGAATGAGGTTCACTAGGCAGTATGAGGAATTTGGTAGTTTGCCATTGCTTTCCTTACTGAGCCAGAATGCTTTAAGCGAAACATGCCCACACAAGTGAAGCACAATGTCTCTATGAGTAACACTTTTCTTGGCATTCCGTAAGGAGAGACCTTAATTGGTGCAATTATTCACTCATACCTCCATTTCAACACACTTCATAAAAATTATTAATGAATATAGTTATTATTCAGTGCATGTCATTAAGAGGCTATACCACGACGGCAATCGGAACTAATTAGACGTTATTCAAATATGAAAAAAAACTAAAAAGTGTTAGATGGTCACATAATTATCGGCTCTACCTGGTTAGTCAACACTGAATTGACCGACTGCTTGCTCAACCAACTGCTTGCTCCACTTACCGACAACTTGATCGAACGACATCCCAATCCATTCCGTTAACAATTGTATCTAATCTCTGCGACATATATATTTGCGACAGCTTATTCACAATGACACTAAGTCGAGATGACGTCCAATCAAGCTGTCGGTCAAGTGAGAGTTGGTCATGTGATCGTCGCTTATTCTAGGGTATTCCATAATTACCAGCGCAAGTAAAATTATCCAGTAGGATGGTCTCCATCCCTGAACGTATACTTCCAATTATGTTGGGGTTTCTAGAGGGATCGGGCGCACATGGCTGCTTTAAGTAATTATCGGTTATTATTTGGCGCAGCCCATTACGTGGTCTCCTCGCACATGCCGTTCCGTCTGCGGGAGTTTTACACCGGACGGCTCACTCAGATGTGGTCGAACTGAGTGCGGTTCTCGGCCCAGAATGTTCGCTAATAGGAACGAAACCCAAGACTATCCAGCCGCGAATCGGTCGACCGTACGTGTTTACGCGGGAGAAATTTGGCCCAAAAATTCGGAAAATTGTATGCAAGCCTATGCGAAGCTGAAAATGAAGCATTAAAATATAAAATCATTTGAAATATTAAAAATATGGTAGACATAAAAGCTTCCAGGATCAATTATTTGTAACCCTACTTGCATCTATTCATAATCTGAAAAATCGATGGAGAATATTTTCGGTGTGAATTTAAAATTAAAGCCTCTCTGCTGTAACTGTAAATTAGGATATACTCCATTATTTCTGCACTATTACCTGAGATTTGCAGTTGTAATAGGTATGTATCTAATACACAAACAATACAGCCGAACTTTAAATAACTAATGAACTATTTTCCACGCTATTCTTTATAGACTCCTCAAGGGTATTTATCTGCCGGAATATGTTGTTTATAATTTTCAGTCTATTACAGAAGTCATAGTTCCGTCAAGAATGTGAAAAAACCTTAATTGTCCAATACAGTATATGGTTTTTGTTCATAGTACAATATATTTTCATATGGTTCAAAACTTTATCTTTGTTAATAGAACTCTCTGTCTATATAATATTCCTGGAGGGCAAATGAAGCCTTATATTCTTCGCCATTACGTAAATCTCAGAGGAGAGAATGAGTTTTTGTTTTCCTTTGTTTAAGTTATTGTTTCAGAATGCCATGAGTGGGAACTTCTACGTAATATCAGGACAATGGCTATTGTAATTACACTTTTCTTACAATTCAATAAGAAGTGAAAAAAATATATTATTCAGTTCATTACTCCTACTTCAGAAAAGACAGGTCAAGGCAATGCCAAAAGATGTTAGATGAAACAAAATGTGGGATAATTAACTTAGAAATTAAAGAAATCGAATTGACTAGGGAATATTACGAAAAATGAGCTTACTGAATTATAGAGATACCTACGCATGTACTCATAATTCAGTAGTATAAGCCTACCGACTTAAAAGGCGCTTATATATTCATTATATGGAACCTAATAGGAACTTTAGAGTGTACATGAATCTAACGAAAGGCAGAACACTCATGATGATGATATATGCATTAATTCATTATACAGTACTATTCCTATCATATCAGTTATGAAAAAAACTGAGAAATGGTAAATAAAAGATGAATTTGTCTTCAACCTGGATATAAAAGGAGTGAAACTATTCCATTCATCATGCAATACAAGTAGGGACCATAGGACTAGGGCATAGAGTAGTTAATATATCTAGAAGTGGAATCAACGTAAGTTCTATGAGTGTGAAGTCTTCCATTTCTCGAGGAAGATTGCTTTTCCATCCATATCCAAGCCCACGGCCGTTTAATTAGCGACTCTGCTGGATTTACTGGTATCGCGCCAGGCAATTAGCGAGCTCGATCGACCAAAGTTGTCGTTGATTTATCAATAAAGCCGCGGGAATTCATTTCTCGAGGGACGGAATTAACAGAAAAATCCCTTTCAGATTTTTTTCCCGAGATTTAGTATATTCACACGCCGGAAAAAGGCCCGAGGGAATTTTGTCACCCTTGGTTGGAACAGAGTTTCAGTTTTGATTAATTTCCGAATGAATGCGAGCCACATTAATAATTGATAGAGCTGAAATCCGGTAGGTGAAAAATTTCGCTCAATGCTAAGAAGCGTGACTATTTTTCGGGCTGAAATGCCAAGTATTTTACACAAAGCAACGATTGTGCTATAATCTCAAAATCACGAAAAAGAGTTAAAAAATCAATGTTCTTGGTGGTATTGGTGGAATTACTTAACCAGTGATCTATTTTACTCAATAATGTAAATGTATGTAAGTAATTGCATTTAATAATTATTTATTGTATAGAATTGTACAGATTGTTCGACAAATTTATTAAAAAATGTTATTAAATTTTAAAAGGGAGTATTGCTTAATTTGTTAATACAACAATATTATTGTTCATCCCATATTATCATTAACTATCTATTGTAAAATCGTTTTTGTACCAGTATGTACTGAAATGAATACGGAGATTAAAAATGCGATATTCGATTGAAATACAATAAATGGAAATTTACTAGTCAGGTGATTAATATATGACCAAATTTATTTAACTTAATAGTAATATTTTTATGAAAGATGATCCCAGTAAGATTGAGCGAAATTGATTTTTTTGCTTTAATTTCAGTTTATTTTTTATTCATTTCGTGGCTGAAATTCACCTTTTCTGTGAGCAGAGTATTTTAAATTCACTAGACAAAATTTCTGTTGAAAACATTTTCTTATTTCAAGGCATACATGGATGGATGGATGGATTGATTCCTAGCTCTTTCTTTACTCTTTTCAAACTTCAATCCAAAATAAAGATAGAATTGCATCACTATCTGGTTACTTGGTAACATCAAAGAAGTCATTGTGCCAGTTAAAGCAAGTCTGAGATGATTAAAAATGTAAAAAGAAACTCGAATTATATGTTACCTGCTGAATCCCTTTGTAAAAGCCCTAGTATTAAGTGAAGTAATACGTCTTGTTCATCGTTGTAAGCGACTTTACGCAGGTGATAGACAAACTCTAAATGTATTATGTTATAAAATACGCAAAATTCGGAATGTTAATTGGCAAATATTTTCGATGCAACCATTCCTTACATGTATAGTGATAAAGAATGTGAAGTTTGTTGACAGACCTGAAATATATGTAGACAGTTTCTGGATCCATGTTAGTTTTAAATTTGGTCTATCAGATATCCTTATTACGTCCAACTATAAGTGAC
This sequence comes from Sympetrum striolatum, assembly GCA_947579665.1. Lineage (NCBI taxonomy): Eukaryota > Metazoa > Arthropoda > Insecta > Odonata > Libellulidae > Sympetrum > Sympetrum striolatum. Next base: position 70,239,591 of record OX388348.1, read on the forward strand.
AGTGGAAGGCATCAGGAATCAAAAGCAGATGTTCGCATCTAATATAAATACGTATCGATCCTCGGTGATATCCAAAAATAAATTCGTCGATAAGAATCCCTTGTCGAGGCCACCCCAGACGTGAAGTCGGGATGGGGATCGCATTTTTCGGGACCTCGAGACTGACAGAGTAATTAAATATAAATTAAGGCCACGCGAAAGAGGAAGGTGAGGGTAATCTGACGAATCTATCCTTCCGTTATCCTCCCACTCGTCGGGATATATACACGGAGGTTTATGAACTTCTGTTCCGACGCGAAACCGTTGAAATGTTTATCACGCGAGCGAGTTCCCGAAAGAAATGGGGCCTCCCATTTGGGGGAGTCAAGAATAGAATCTTGGATCTCGTTTCGAAGATAAATCTGTACAACGGGCGGCTTGCAGATTAACGCTAGATTTCGCATTTCATCGGCCATTAACGATTTCCGCACGGTTTGACGTGGACTCGGATGACTTAGGCTCCAGGGAATACTATGAAATGAGGCGGGCGCACGGATGCGGGGTTTCAAAATCTCTCTCCCAGTAGATGCCGGGATATGTGCGGGAGTGTTGAAGGAATGGAGACTTAAGCGTTTATCAGAGATTACTGTAATTTGTTACCAAGAGGTTTTCAAACTCTGACTGCAGTAAGGCTGTTTGACAAACGGTTGAATTTGTTTGTCCCTGGGTGTACGTGAAGGAGTGTCTAATATAAAGGAAAAGACCAAGGGGAAAACAAATGCAAAATATGTAAGATGGCGTAAGGAAAGTTACCAAGAAATAGAGGAAATTGCGTTGAATGGGGATTATTTATGCTAATGAACCTACCGAATTCTAGAAAAATGATGAATGTATGTCAGATGTAATACCTTTTTATGTATATGTTGGTTTAAAAATAAAATTTTGTAATCATATAATACACATACCCTAATGTAATTATATATCTAAATATTTGTTGAAAATCACCACAGATTATTACCATTTTTATCATAATGTATTTTTGTAATAGCTTATATATGTACCACAGATTTTTACTATTAAGAACCTGCTGACAAGCAGTCTGTGCTTAGCAGGGTCTACTTTATATTTATTTTGTATTTGACAATTGTAGTGCTTATCACCAATATAAACACATCTTATTATGTTATTGAAAATATTTCGTATTTTGCTAAATATTATCAAATGTACAAAAGTTTTGAAGCATAACTAAACCTAGGCGTATGTCCTATAAATTACTATATTCTTAACCAAAAACTTGCAGCTTCAATTATTACATTGATTAGGCAGAAACAACTTGGAAGTAGTATGAGTATAAGGCTGATTTTTTCTTACGCTACGCTATTGATTTAATTTTAACCAGGATAATCGAATTTTTTAGATAAGCATGAGTTAATTCTGATTATTCTCTTAGACAGGGAAGTTGTGGAAATCAGAGTAACTCTTCAATAAGTATTTTGTATCCCATGTCTATCAATATTCAAAGTTTGGAAATTCTTTGAATTAAAGTTACCACGGATTTCAATTTTTTGAAGAAACTAATGTTTACTGGTCCAATAATACGCATTCCTTTAAACGATTATCTGAGAAAGTTTCATGCAAATTTGGACAAAAAATTCTCAGAGTGGCTTTATGATAGTTTTTTTTTTAAATCGGACTTTGGTTGTAAGCAGGTATTTTAATTTGTATGATAAGTCCATTTTAAGTAGTACGTAATTATTAAAGTGAAAATTAATAATACTCCAATGGTTCAAAGTATTTTACATCGGCCCGTTACGTAACGTATACGATGTTAAAGTTAAATTCACGTCCTAAAACGTTTCGAAGACTAATTGTATTTTTGAACATCAAAAGTTTAAAATAATATTATATTAATGATGTATAAGATGATGTCTTATCAAATGAGTTTTTCAAAATGTCAGATTTCAGTTATACAGTTCACAGCACAGGCATATTTGAGATGATTTTTTCAATGTAATCAACTCACTCACTGTTAAATTTCCTCCGTAGAGGGGTTTATCCTAAAATATGTAGTTTTAAAGTAAATCATGAGCGACTTAGATTAGAGTACAATAGAAATTACGAGTGATAGAATGTAAAAATATCAAAGTAAAATATGCTTCATTTATATATTTTATGCTATATTTATATCTACTTATATATATGTTCAAAAATAACTTGTCGATAAACGACCATCAACTATTACCAGCTATTTATATAATTCCTTGTGGATCCTACAAAACGGCTTGGGACTTTATCAGACTAAATAGGAATTAATGAACCGTTGAGAAATGTATCGATTACTCATGTAAGGGAAGAAGTGTGGTGGGCTTCATAGGAGGCTCCGTAGCTAATTTTATCTCTTGCATCCGTTGGTGTAAAATTAGATTTATAAAGACCGTATTTTTATTGACCCTTTAACTTTTTAACGCTCATAATCGTTTGGAAACCGTTAACATGAAGAAAAATATGGAACGATTCATCGAATGAATTTCCCCACGGTTCTATCCTATCCCTAAGTAATTTAATGGCAAACAGAGAATCTCTTGTTGTTTACAATCAGCTATTTTAGTAGTTAAAATGTCGTGGAAGGGAGTATTTTCAAAACAACGCATACCACTTGTTATTGATGAATAGTACAACGTTAGAGATGTTCACCTGTGGAGACTCAGGCGTCTCTCATGGACCATATAGCGCTGAGACTGTTAATCTTACCGATAGTCAGATGCCTGGCAGCAATATGGGCACTCGCAAGCCGAATTAATGGGCTCTGACAGGTGATGTGCTATTTACGTCACATTTCGGTCGTTAGGTAGTAAAAACAACCATTTCACACGTAACGAGCAAAATTTATCCCCCATTTTCCTTAAATTATGAAAACGCGTTATTCAGTATTTTTCGTAAGAGAAGAATATTTCATAGGGTTCGTAATATACATAAATAGGCGATTCCTGATCTCAAGGCCGACACTATAGCTGAATAACCATACAACTGATATTAATATATAAAAAAAGACATAATTATATTTAAGAAAATAGGAGAGGCAGTTCTAACTGACAGTGGAGCCATACGCAAAAAGCTCTCCCTCTGTGGAATTAATTGAGCGTCATCGGTCTCGTGATCGCGAATTTACTATAAATGAATTGTACTTTAACTACAAATATACTTCACTCTATTCATGTGGCTCAAGAATCAAATCAAAGAAACAAATATAACTTTTCCATTAATTACCACCACATGTGGCTATTAATACTTAATAGGCAATAAAATATTTTTAAATATGTTGTTATAGCTATAAACAACACATTATATAACAAACTACACTTTAAGAGAAACAAAAATAATACTTGTGGAAAAGCACCATCTCCTCAGTCTTTCCATACTAAATAACTATGACAAGAGATTTAATAATAATTAGGAAAGAATAAAAATAATAAATTACGAAAATATCCTGCATCTTTTGCAAAATATAAACCAATATACCGCCACTAAATTCAAGATAGATTTTAAGATACGACTAGTATAAACTCATATCATCGTTTAACGATGTGTAAAATATCGATTTGCAAGCAGCATGTTGGTGATGTACCTCATAAATATATATCGTATATATTACACCTTATATACCTTAAACAATTGATTTTTATTACAATTAATTTATAATTGAAATGATTACATGACTTACACACAAAATAAATAAATAAAATTATGATGAAAAATAACAATTTGTACTTTTTCTACAGTATTTATATATAATTAAATTAAATTATACTTCAATTAAATTGCACCAATTAAAGAAATACTACAAAATCTTTTATAGGTAAGTTTAAAGTAACGGGTTTTAAACAGCGCATGCTGTGATGAGGGATAGAGTTTCAAGGAGGTTTATCTAATTTCAAATTTAAACTGGTATGCGTTGAAAGAGTACACCTGTTGCGTCCTTGGGCTAGAAACTACTTGCCATCTATGGGAGGGTTCCTCTGTGAAGTACTCGCTCATACTTGTTTAGGGCTTATCGAACTATTCATTTACAAAGGCTCCGGTACATAAACGCTCGATTGGGCAAAAGAGGCATCGAGGCGCTAACATTGCTTTCTCTATATATATGGATGAGCCTCCGAATTCCACCGAGCTCTTGTTTAGTTGAGTTTATATCTGCAAACTTTTTAACCGTTGATTTCGATGAAATGTCAAGAATTGGATTTCAACAATCCGTCTATCGCTTTTGGATTTGAAGTGTTTAAAGAGGTATTCCTCATTTTATTTTTAGTCCCTCGTAAATATTTTGAACGTTGTTTTTTAACTCTTCAAGTGGATGTTAATTTACGTTTTCAGCTCACACCGTAAACTATTTGGTAAACGATCAAACACATGTTCGCGATGATATAACCAAAGCTAATAATCGGATAGGTATATAATAATCGGTCTACCATAAACATAATCCTTGAGTTATTGATGCCCTGTTTCTGTTACAGTTTTAATTGAGAGACTTAAAAGTTGAAATAAATAGCACGATACTTCTTTGGATTGAGAGGATAAACTTATGATTTGGTTTCTTAGTCTCTATAAGTCCTGATTATGTCTATGTTTGTTTATCTAAACTCTGGAATTTCTTACTTTCAGAAGAACCGTTACTTCATGGAAGTGATTTCAAGAGAGAGGACCCACCGCCGAGGACTTCTGCTGGAGACCAATAGAGATGGTAGCGAGGATCGTGGCTGTGGACCAATATTCTACACGAGGTATAAGAGGATCGCCGATGATTTGATTAATCTCAAGGTGAATGATTATTCTTCGCCCAACAAATGGATCTTCACACCACTACAAAAGATAAGATGACGACTTTTTAAACTAATCCTCTTTCACTAATAGCAAGTTAGTGGCGTATTGTAGTAGTATTTTTTAAGTTAATTATGAGTGCTAAATCTATCTATGTGTTCGCTCGATCAGATGTTTTTAAAACGGCTGATTTTAGGTTATAGCGATAATAGCAATGCGTAACGCATCGTCGTATAGTTTTGTAGGTGTTTCCCTAACTGTTAGGCGATTATTAAGGTATTTTTAAATAGGAAAAGGTTTAGGTTTAAGTAGGGAAGCGTTTGTACGTGGTTTATAAGTATGAACTCCTCAGAACGATTGAGGAACAGTTTAATAATTACTCATAATTTTACTATTTTGTTGTCGCATCTATTTTCAGTGGCAATTGGTACTAACACCTTACTAACAAATAACAAATTTTCAACGTTTTTCCATTTAAGCAGATGCCTATCGCCGGTCTTTCTTCAATTAAGAGGTCCAGTCTTGCTGGAAAAATTAATCGCAGGTGATTATGATATATTTAATTTTGGCACCCGTTGGATGAATTTCATTAGAACTGATTCACCTTTCTTATCTACACAGGGCGTGCATTGGCTTTGCAGTCTAACTTTATCGGAGGTACTGAGGGAGCAATGGAGTGATTCTGTCATCGTAAGGGTTATGGAATTAAAGAAATAATTCCCCAATTTATATGATGTATATTTAAAATCTGATTAGAGTTGAAACTTTCTTTGAAATAGTGGAACGATAGCCATTAATTTTAGTGCCTCAGTCTATTTGTTTGACATCTTTATTTGATGATTCGAGATATCGTGAAAAGATATTAATGTGCAACAGGAGTTGATTTTTAGTGTATATAGCAGTTCTGAAGCGGTTCTTTCTTGATTATATTTTAATAATTTCATGGACCGAAAACAGTGGTGATGGATTGAATATTATTTGCTTAGATTTTGGTCTGATATCCTATATTAGATGTGGTTATGAAAATTATTTTACATCAAACGTAATCACCAAATTAATTAAATGGCATTACCGGCCTTAGTGGCCGACTGGTTAGCGTTCTAGCCTCGCTATCTCTCTGGTCCCAAGTTCCTGTGTTCGAATCCCAGCTGATCTGATTTCCCTGATCAGGGAATGGTTGTGTGTGTTGTCCATTGCTGCTATTGTCTTGGTTAAGCCATTCCTGATGAGCTCTGCTGAGCTCAGGAGGACTTCGCCAGTTATGGGCAATAGTAGCAGAGTAGCAAAAAAATGCTTAGAGTTCTTATTTCTGCTTTTCCATGTTCTTTCGGCGTTTTACTTAATTTTGGATTATGCAAAGCTAGTGATATCCATAAAAGTATGTTTACTATTGTGATTTAGGAACATTTATTTCGAAGAGTCTGTAGATTGAACATGGGTTGGATCACAGATGAAACAATGATTCTACAATACACGCAGTAGTTAATGTTTATCGTAGCAATTACTCAATATATACGATCATAGAACAGCATAATAAATCTATGTAATCAGACAAAAATATTTCAACGCTCCGAAGGTATATTATTATTATTAAGGATCTTTATTACAGGCGAGATTGAGACTAAAAAGTCTCCTCTTCCATCTAACCTGTAGTTAAGCTGTTACATTATTATAAGTATATTACATGTATCAATTAAACTTAGAGGAAAATAGAAGAAAATGTAAGAAGGGATTGCGGATGTAAAAAAACCTAAGAAAAGCTTAGGAAAAAATATCCGCTGCAGGAAAACACCCACAAAGAAGGGGGGTGTGAAAAACCTGCGCAAACCTACCGATAGCAAAAACTAAAAGACATTAAAGAAAACAATGTACATATAACCTGGAAAATTACAAGAAGTGTTGTAAAAAATGAAATGCAGAGAATACAGTAAGTAGATACATACACTTGTGATAAAAAATATGACTGAACTAGAAAAAAGCAAAATAAAACACGATCAATACAAAAATAACGCTCTACAATAATTATATAAGAGAGTTAACATCATGATTTAGGCATAAACAATAATCTAAAGTAAGTTAATATTATATGTGAAGTGGTATAAAGTAGGTGACGTGGATATAAAATATTTATATTCTCTGCAATATTACAATCATTTCAGCAGACTTTAACTTTTTTATTGAGCAGAAAACTTATTACTTATAGAAAACCTACTTGTTACGGTAGGTTAACTGCTCTTTTTGAGTCTGAATACCCTGATAGTGACGGATATATTTTTCCGTTTTTATTTGTAACTTTTTCTAAACTTTTGATTGAAATATTATTTCTAATTAGTATTTTTACTTGAACCTCAATTTTTCAATCTAAAGCTGGTAATTAGTTTCTGCAGAGTTCGCACGAGCTATTAAGGAGTTTGAATGGAAAAATTCGTTTCGGTGTATCTAATTTGGTCTCGATATTACGATCAAAGACAGGGCTTTAAAAGCCACCTCTGTCTGCTAAACACGACAATAAAGAATAATCGAAAATCTCGTTTGATAGAATTTATATTTTATGATGGCCAACACAAAATATTGTGTGAGGTCACGTAGCTATACCAAACCTTTCTTAGAGAATGCTAACTGTCTTCTGTTTGGAGAACCTTATCTGTAATTGTTTCCCTAACGAGAGAGAAATTTTGTTAAATTTCTACTGTTATCTCACTAGAATTTAAACTTAATTGGTTTGAAATAAATTTGTTAATGTTTCCTCAAAATTTTATTGCAGCCTTTTCTTATGAAACCCATTATTTCCGCTAGCTAAAATTGACGTTAGTGTTCATTTTTTCCATCTACGTTTTGAGGCAATTTTCTCTCAAAATTTCAGGAGTATACTTCCTTAAGCCGTTTCTCATATGGATTCAATCAAACCTCGCACATAAATTAAATGCATAGAAGTAAAACCCAAGCTAAATTACTACCAATTTAATATCATTATTTGGCGTTGAAGGATTCTCAAGGCTTGTAGATTATTCAAAATAGGATATGTAGGTATCTCCGTATGAAAATATTGGGGAAAACATTATTACTTAGATTTTTCACTTTTCCTCAGGCTTTATTTTTTGGCTCTTACTCAAAATATTTCTCGCTGCTATCAAAAGGTAAAAATTTACTTCAAATATTCCTCAATAGATCCATTGAGGTTTTTTGTAAGAATCAAAGAATCATGAAAAACTAAATACCTATTGCTTATGACATTTCTCTGTCGTTAAGCCTATGATTGTTGGTTAATTGATTATTTATTACAAAATAGTATGTTTGTTCTGTCTTGGCAGCTACTCACACCTATGTAAACTCCGTTTGGCCTCTTGTCAAATTAATTCAACTTAATCATTCCTCCTCCTTTCATTTGTGAAACTTAATATCTTACCTCAGTAAAGAAAATATTATTTTTAATCGTTATTGAAGAAGCAAGCGAAGTTCGAATGTCTGTGTAATAAATTTATTGAAATTTATTAATACGAAAGTAAAACGAATTACTACAAAGTACCAATTCGATTTGAATCTGACAATAAGTAAGTGTTTCAGTAACTTGTAAGAAATTCGTAACAGTTACTTTTGAAAGTAAAAATTCTTATAAATGTACTTCAGCTATCTTCTGTTGACAGTAAGATTGACTATATAAAAAGAAATAGAAAATAGAGAAGTAATGTATCGCTCAGTTTATATACTCACCAAAATGTTTTACTCATTGTGTTAATTTTACGCCCTAGCGACTTTTTCCACCGGTTTTAGTTACTTAAGAAGAACCTATTTTAAACGTCCGCCGCGTGTTCTACTGATATACTCTACCATTTAGTCCCTGCACGAGTTTTAACTTTGAGAGCAGGTACACCCCCCGCAAATGTTGATTTTTTCCCCACGTCATCGGACGGACCTGTTTCGGTAGGGGCGTGGGTGCGCGCCAAGTGATAAGAGAGGGAATGTAAGTTTTGATGGGAGCAGATGACAGCGACGAGGGAGGGAATGAGTGATGAGGAGGCGTTTATTTCGGGGGGACACAGCGGCACGGGACAGGCCAAGAAAAACTTGGCCGAAGAGAGTGAATGAAGCATTGTGATCCGAAGACTGGAATAATGAGGAGGAGGGGTAAAGGAAAACAGGAAGGAGAAGCCGAAGGGGAGAGCATCTTTATTGCAGGCGAAATTGAGGGTTTTAAGTCGTAAGTTTAAAAACTGCTGCTGAACGAAAAAAGTTGGGGAATGGTTTTGATGGGTGCGAGCTCTTAGCTTCTCTACTGTGTGGTGGATCTCTTTAAGATTAAAGTTTATTTAGAGGAAGTATCTTTGAATAATTATTCTTGAGATGCGATGGTGTGCCGTATGATTTGAAACTGATATTAAAACTTGCTGCAATCTAAGAAGCACGTTGAGATTTACACTAATATTGTATTGGTTACTTATTGAACAGTATTGGTAATGTTATGATCGTTAACAGTAGTGAGGTAACATTACTGCGAATAAATTAACTGATGACTAAGTGTTGAAGGATTGATGGAAAGATAAAAAATGATTAGTATTATAGTATTTTTTAAAAATTTTTGATGATTAAAAAAATTGCTATTGCTGATGTTTCGTTTTCGATAATGTATTATACTTTACTACTTGCATTTTTCTCTTTTATCATGTCTGTTTATTACTTGTACGTATTATTACCATCATTGTATGATTTTATTAACCTATTCAAACTCTTCCACCTGGTACAAACCTACCTTCAAATTTATCTATTAATAATAATAATACCTTACGTACTATTTGGTTCGAATTTAATGAGGATGTTTTCTTTAGTTCGTGAGTAAGTGTACTGGAAATATTTCTGTGCTTACTTTATCGTGTAATGGGATTGTTTTGAAATTATTTAAAAATATATACCATGCACAAAAAGTTATCTTCTCCTTAGCAAATTAAGTTCCTACTGATGTCACCACATGTATGATTTAGTGTTTTGTGAAGATTCAGATTAAGGTCTACCGGGGAGGGAGCAAGTTTTGGAAGCATAAGAATACCCTCTCTCAATGAAGTTATAAAATAATTACAGTTTAAATAGGGGAAGTAGTCTGCAATATGTTTAAGCCTATTTAATATCGGTAAAAGAAATGGGTGGGTTAACTATTGAAAAGAGAGAGAATGCTAGAAAAATATTCGAGATAGAATGCAAGGGAAAAGACTGAGAGGAAGACAAAGGCAATAGATGTTAGAAGAAGTAAAAGGTAAGTTAACAGGAAACGCATGAAATGACATTAAAGAGGGAGCATTGAGGCACAGAACACTATTTATAAAGAGAGACATTGACCATGCATATTGAAAAAAATAATGCTCAGAGATTAAGCGTATAGAAAGTTTTCTTAAGAAATATAACGAATACTTTGATATAAGGACGTGAAATTGTTTGTTTTCCATTCGACTAATGTTTATGTGGGAGTCAATGATTTAAATATTGTATTATATTGACGTATAGCAGAACTGTGATTCAAAGTAACATATTTTGGCTCATCTTTCATTGCATCTTCAATGAATTTCCAAAAACAATCAAATACTTATCGAATTTCAGGCAAGCGAACTATAAATGTATTAGATACCCCTCTTGGGTGGATCGAGTTAAATGATTTGTAAAAATTTAGAAGTTTCTATAATCATATTAAATAATTATTTCCTAACTAGTAAAGAAAACTAAACTTTGCTAGTTTCACAATATGTTTTAACACATTGTGGATCTCACAAAGTTTAGTTTTCTTTACTAGTTATAATTGCGTTCCACGAAGTACTGCCTTCACATATCAACTTAATTATTTCCTAGTTATATATTAAATTCATTGGAGCAGCAGCTGTTAGTATTACGTTAAGCGAAGAGTAACTTAACACTTAATATTACAGTCATCTAAGACTTTTGTAGGCTCTATGTTTAAGGATAAGAAATGTAATCGGAACGAAATTTTGTACGCGGCTTTAGGAAAGAAAATTCAGCGAAAATTGAAGAGATGTCTTGGAATAAAAAGAACGGGAAGACGAGGAAGGACTATGGGTCGAAGCAGTCCAGAAAGGGAAGGAGGAGATGACGAGGAGAAGGGGATGAGGAAATTACAGAGGGAGAGAGAATAAAGACGGAAAGAAATGCCAAAATAAGAGTATTGTTTTCGCATGAAGAAAAGATGAGAGGGAAGGAATGCAAAGGGAAGCGACTGAGAGAGATGCTAGAGGATGAGGGGAGAAATGAATGATGGCCGAAATGGTAGCTGTAAGGAAAATTAATATTTGGAGACGTTAAAACATATTTCTGAAGACAAGGCCGTCTACTCCGCGAGAAGAAAAATAACTCAAGTTGATATATGTGGACTAATTTGTAGGAAGTGTTTATTTGGCGTGAAAGCGAGACAGTAGCGTCTCTCACCGCATCAAATTTGCAGGCTGTCGTCTTCGTGTAGCCAATCATATTACTGCGTGTATATTGAGGCAATATCCGTGCAGTTGCTGAATTAGGTATTACAGTACAATAATGAAATAACAGAGCCGTAGGCTTCCATTGGTATAATTTACCTCGACCTTGCAAGCGTAGTGAGCTATCTATGTTAATCAGAATATTGCCATTTTCTGGTAGATTACGTATTTCTTCTATATTATTCAGACTAAATTACATTTATACTATATAACGCATATTGCAGATAATATACTACATAAAAAATTTAATTGGTGTGATGGTGAGATACGATTTTAAAAAATTATGAAATTTTTATTATTTAAAATCAATTGTAAATGTTATTCTTTTTTTAAATTGTTCTTTTTTACACATATCACAGAAAGTTCTCCTATAAAATTCCACGGATCTTTGTATGTGCTAATGAACTTGAAGTAACTTATTTTATCCAATGTACAACGTTGTAAATTATTATCATATCCCCATAAATTTCCAGTTTCATTTTTATATCTTTCATTTTAATTACTGTCTCAGTTATTATCTTTTTATGTATTTTGCATGTATCAAGCAAGCTTATCTATTATAGAATACGATAACACAGCTGAGTAATGAATAACTAAAATTAGATTAACTGGGCTGCTATGCTTGTACTTGTATGTGATTGCGTACACTAGACTGGCGGAATTATCAGATAAGATAATTGTTCTTTTTATATTTATGGAAAATTAATTACATCACCTATTTCACTTCTCTGATGCTATTGTAAACGCATTCTCAGGTTGGTTGGCAGGGTCTTAACAAAGTTATGAAAGGAAACATGAGTAGAAATATTTTATAGTTACTTACTCCTGTTTTATATTTTTGATTTGATTATTTTTCAAAGTTATATTTTCATAAATTATGATTTAATAAATAGAAAATTCGGATCTCCGATTGGACATTTTTAATTTCCTATTCCTAAAATAATAATTGATTTACATTTCATTAGAAGTTTCCGAGCAGATTACTACTGTTATCCATAGATATTCGTTTTCTACTGCGTCTGTCCAACAAAGCTGATATATAATTAATTTAATCCGTGCTTGCGCACTAATTATTCAATTATTTTAACATGATTTATCGGATATGACGAGTGAACTAGAAGTTTTCATGCGAGTTAGGTACCTAAAGGTACTGTTTTAGCTACTTAAGAGTAGTTAATATCCTGCGGGAACAAGTTAGAATTTACTTTGCTCGTTTAAATGAATTTTAAAATTTAAATGTGTTTAAAAATCAAATTTGATCACTGGACAATTTAATGAGGTTTTGCATTACATTATCATGCTTGATTAATTGCAGATTTCCATTGTTACTAATAATTTTAGTTATTGCTAACTGTCATAGAATCTCGTATCGGTGATTATTTCAAGTATAAATGTTATTTAAAGGGAAAAGTTTGCTTGATGCTACCTTGAATAGATATGTTAGAGTGCCAGAAATGTCAATTTTTCACTTTTGTTTTTACGTCGGCATAATTAATTAACGTTATTCCCTGTTTATACAACATTATGGAAATATAGTCATTTCAGTGAGATATTTCAAAAAATTAAGGTGATGAAAAAAGGGGTAAAGGAAACCCCATGGGATGAGAATACGCGAGATAATATGTTTTAGGAGTTTTTGCAATCCACTATGGGAGGGATTAAATTGAACTAATGCATTGATAACATTAAAATGGAATAGAACTAGTGGACAGCTATTGAAAGCGAGTAAAAGGGAAATGGTAGAGATGGGTTGGTACGGGAATGGGGATGTATAATGGTAACAGCAGGTGCGCATCAAGAATGCAGAGAAGGGCCTCTTTCTTTGAAGATAAAGACGAAGTTAGAGAGGAGGCAAAGAAAAGGTCTCTAATGTTTTACAAAGAGGGTTTTTCTTAATTCCCCTTTCTCGAGACAGAGGATTCTTTCCAACTCCTGTTATTTCCGGAATCATATTTTCTTTATCCTCTATCCCTTTTGTATGTGAAGTAATACGATAAACGTAAAGGATGCTATTTTTTAAGCATTGACGAGTCTTTGTGGAACTGTTTGCAGTACATTCAAATGTAGCAATGTAAGGAAATGCAGATTGTGGTCTTTGAACATTACGAGTTCAGATTACGCGATGTGATACGTTTAATAAAGGTAAATGCTCGTAACCCTGCTCGGTCCCTGTGATATCGCGAGGGATTTGAATGAAAGTCTTTTACAAAGGATTAACTGAATTTGTTTAGCACAAATATTGACGTTTCATAATGTATTCGCTACTTTTAATTCTAATTGGAGTATACTAGGAATCGGGATATACACTGCAGCTTCATGGCCTTATTTGCTTATTATTCTGTCATGAAAGGAAGAATATGAACTCCGTAGACAGTAATTGAAAATAAAACTCTCAAATATTGTAGAGTTAGAGATTGGTCTTCCCTTGTGTACGTTATATTATCTCATCAGAAATTCATGATGCTACTGAAAAGCTCGAAATTAATTCTAATAGAAATTTACGAGAAAGCACTTAATGATTAGAACTTACTTCGTGGTCTTAGTTACATATTATTTAAATATCAAGGTAGAATATAGCCGAGATAAATTGAAAATGAAACTCTCAATTATAGTAGAGTTACAAATTAATCTTACTTTGTGTACATTTTGTTCACATGTTGCGCAAGCAATTAAATGAAATACTTTGTATAATAGAATCAACAACTTCGGCCTTGACTTGGAGGTATCGCTCCATAATAAAAGGGTGAAGAAGAACTAACTTTTACAAATACCACAATATGAATTTTATTATACGGCCATGGTCTCGATGCGTCACATCATCGTCAGGTGATACAAAATAGTTTTTACAAAGTATATATACAAGCGAAAGGTAAAAAGGAGGGGGTAGGGAGGGGGAAAACCGGGGAGGGGAGAGGAAGGGTTAAGAAATACTTGGAGCAAAGGAAATAGCGTGGGGCGGAGGAGGAGGGGGAGGGAGAGCTTTTGCGACAAAAGAGAGGATTGGAGAAAGGGGAAAAGATGGGAATGTTGGGGTTGGTGAGGGCTTTTTGAATTTCCAACTGTTCTAGGGATTTGAGAGTCCGCCCTTTGTTGTGGAGATACCTCATTTCGAAAGAACAATGATGGTTGTTGGCGATAAGGTGGTGAGCCATTTGTGAAGCCCCGGTGTTAAGGTTCCAGAATGCGCTTTGGTGTTCTTTTCGGCGTGTTTGAAAGCTCCTCCCGGTTTGCCCGATGTACAGGCCTCGGCAGCCCTCAAACTGCAGCCGGTAAACGCCGCTCCTTGCCGCGGGATCAATTCTGTCCTTTCCGTTTCGAAGAAGGTCTCCCAAGGTCTTAGTCGGTCCGAATGCAAACCTCAGGTGGTCTTTGGGGAACTTGCGTGCAATGTCCAAGCTGGGTTTTCCGAAATAATGAAAAGAACACCACCGTTGGGTCGCGTCCTTGCTCTTAGTTTTGTAAATGCGGTCGCAATCGGCTTTGTGTTTCCATTTTTTGACGAGTTTATCCACCAAGGAAGTGAAAAAACCATTGGCGTCAGCTACTTGTTTGATTGTGGAAACTTCTTTCATGAAATGTTGAGGTGAAAGGGGTATTTGTGAAATCCTATGGGTGAGAGATTGAAAGGGAGCTATCTTGTGGGCTGGGTGGTGGCGGGAATCAGCGGTGATGGAGAGATCCGTGTATGTAGGTTTCCGGAAATTGGGATCGGAAACTTTTCAGACCACCCTCGTGTGTGTATATATATATATACAGGATTAATAATATTACGTAAATTAGAAACCCTTAATTAAACTAAATAACTTGAAATTACTTTAATAATATGTACACCATGGATCAATAAATGATTGTTTACAATCTTTCCACAACATCTTAATTGTGCACTATGTTATGCTTCGTTCAGAAATTAACGGCAAACAATCGTCCTATTTAGATTCAGAGTGGGTTTTGAATTTCACCTTCGTAAATATAGTATTCTTGGTACGGTACTGATTAGAAAATTCATTGCACGAATGAGAGTTATTCTCCTTTTCTTGAAATTAACGTGGAATATGAGTTTATAATCTAAATAGGAATGATTTAGGTAAATTAATATATTTGGCATAGAAAACGGATATTTAAATGAATGTTTTCTCATTCAGAGTTTAAGATGAATTTATGATATAAAATCTGTTTTATCGTGGAATTTGTACATTCTCTGATACGAAGAAAGATGTCGAAAGCGTCAGATGGTAAATAATAAATTAGGTGTAGCTAGTAAATTGTGGCAGTGAATAAAAATCGTCACTTTCGGGACTATCCTTGTCGGTACAATGTTATCCTTATAAACTAAATAAAATCTAGGATATATTTATTAAGTAGTTAATTTGACTCTTGATTCGAATGAGTTGTTTTATTTTGATTGCGATATTCTTGATAAGATCGTTGTAATTTTCGATGATAGGGGACTATTTTGGGTATATAACTGATGCAGATGGTTTTAAATTTTCACTCGTGTGAAATAAAATGACTGTCATTGTCCAGCTATTGTCGCAACCGAGTTAATTCACGACTTTAGGGTACGCGAGCATTTTCTTTAGAGGAAATCGATTAGTGCATATTTTTCAAAATAAAATTACCTCTCGAGACCATGCGTGATGCTCTAGTGTCTATGGAGGGCCTTGTTTCTCTTCAAATTTCGTTCAGCTCTTTCGAGAGTTTTAGTTTTTTTTTCTGCCGACTCTTTTTCTGTTATCGTTCCACCCTACACATTGTTAACGGCTTTCGTCCGTCGCTTGTTTCTCGGATGTAGAGCCGTAGATCATATCGCGGGACGGGCCTATTGTTTCATAAGTGAGTTTGAACGAAGTTCAAAATGTACCTGTCATTTGGGCGAAAACGTTTCTGCAAAAATTTTGATCGATGCGGGAATGTTTCATTTCCAGTTTATGTAAACCATAATTCCCCTCTCTCCTGGGCATATGCTAACTTAAACTTCACGCCGGCCTAAAGCATCGCATTGTTAGATATGTTAATTTAAAAAAATAATAAAGAAATATCAATAATTGAAATGAAAATGCAGCAAGGTGAAATTACATGTATATTGAGATAATAATTGGGAATTTTGGATTCTAAAATATTTTGCACTACCTTCATTATAATCGCATTTCTAGATCATCCTCCATATGATACTAATAACGAATCATGTTTTACATTGTTAGTAACGTGTATTATTTATTTACCTTAAAGTAATGAAAAGATCTAGAAATGCTTCAATAGCCTATACGAGTTTTAATTGTAGAATTTATTAGGAAACAAAGAAACATTTCTGATCTATTAATTTATTGATACTTGGACAAGAGAGTACATTTCGCTTCTAGTAATTATTGCCAAGGCATAATTAAAAAAAAATTCCCTCCATAAACTTCCATAAATCTTAACTGATTAAATACTTATAATATTGTTTAATTATATTGTTACATCAGAAAATGGAGCACATTTAAAATATGTTCAGTTCAAACATTCGAAGAACTACATAACTTCTTTCGAAATCATCTCGTTTCAAGATAGAGTTGTTCGAGGTTTCACTGCTCATGTTTTCCAGTTTCTGCATATATTCCTACAAATTCAAGTTCAAAACTTAGGATGAAGGTTGGAACACATGCGTCAGTAGTGCCTCTAAGAATCCAAAATAATCGATGGAATTATTTTTCTTCTCCTTTATCTGTAAATTTTAATGTAAGGAATTATTTCCCCAAAAGATTCGTGAGATTATATCTTTGGCGGCTTTCAAACGTAAAAATCTGATGTGGCCAGCACATGACTTTCTCCATATATAATATGTAAACATTTATCTACGACAGTATTTTCGAACTCTATATTCAATCTAAACTTGGATGATAAGAGATTAATAAATATCATATTATCTTTTACGTCACAAAGATTATAAATAATGTTTTTTTGGGACATGTTCGATGAAAAACGATGAAATTGGCCTTTCGCTCACAGCGCCCACTAAGTACATAATCAGCAACTTCCGGTTTATCAGTATTTAATGAATAATTCCTAAACAATCAGTTGTAAAAAATATGTTTCATACAAAAGTAATAGTAAATTACATTTTCTAAAACTTTTATAAATAAAACTATAAACCTAAATACCAGATTTATGGAGATATTTTGTAAAAACGGAAACGAGCTTCGAAAAGTAAAGCTCGACTTTCGGTAAACCGATTTACTCCAAAAACTAATCAACTCTAACGACACCAACCAAAGTACTATTTATGGAATTTGGTGTTGATACGACAAATAGTGTTCATGTTAGAGCGCCCACAAAGTACATAATTAGCTACTTCCGGTTTATCAGTATTTCACGAATAACTCCCAAACAATCTCAGTGATACAAAAATATGTTCAATACAAAATTTATAGTAAATTACATTTTCTAAACCTTTTATTGTTAAATAGAATATACCTAAATATTATATTTATGGAGATAGTTTGCAAAAACGGAAATTGGCTTCGAAGAATAAAGCTCGACTTCCGGTTTACCTGTTTACTCCAAAAACTAATCAACTCTGACAGCACCCACCACAGTGCTATTAATGAAGTTTGGTATTGATACGGTTAATAGCTTTTACGTTAGAGCGCCTAAAAGCACACACACACACACACACATATATACATACATCATTCCGAAAATGGTCAAAACGTGTTCTAGGGACCCCAAAACATGTATTTCCGTTGAAATCTCGAATTTTTTATGAAAACAATACTTTCTCTATACTACGTATATGGAGAAAGTAAAAATTCACGTGAGATTGAAAGCGAGCACTCTTTCAAGACTCACCTGTGTTTTGTGCCCGTTCCACGGGATGTCCACCGATTCATACTGTGTATCCAGAAACCTAGTGGATTGGTGGAGGGCCGCAGCGGCCGCTATGGCCACCACTCCTCTCCTTGCGGTAGTCATGGTGCACCATGACCTCGCCGTGGCCGTGTGGCAAACGCAGATATACCGCTGAGCCGCTAGAGCAAGAGTTAGCCAAACTGACGCCGTGTGGAACAAAGCGGGAACAACCTGTATCGAAAAAGGAGAAGGGGTCATAAATCCTATGTAAAGTGGGATTTTGTTTCAATTACCTAGTCGAGTAAACGATTTCGATCCTAATAAAGCGGATAAAGCCCTTCAAACATATGCGATACGCCACCGACATTAATTTATGCTTTTTGTGCATTTGGCGTGCTTGCATGGGGCTTTTGAGATGCATGGTTCTATTGTTAAAATAGGAAGCGATCACATAAGAAGGTGATCTGGCGAATTTATGATTTGAATGGATTGCTTTGATAGAAGCTAGGAATTGTACGATGCGTCGGATTTGATTGCTCTATTAGTTTTTGGATGGGCTAGTCAAATTTCCCTTTATGAGGCAGAAAATTATTGTAACTGAACAAATATCATATTGGATTACAAAAAATTGGTCGTCATTCACATTTGAAATATATGTTACTTTCGGAAGCTGATAAAACTTGGCTATAATCTGATTACCGAGGTCTGATTTTTCGTTATATTCACGGAAATGAAAAAGGGTTTTATAATGGCGTAAATTAAAGTAATTAAGAGCAAAATATAAAATTATTTACTATAATAATATCAAAGATATCATATAATTAGTCGTCTCTATTACGCATTGGAAAAAATAATGTAGATTTCGAATTTGATATTAAGTAAGTTCATTTATTTTGAGTCATTGAATGTGCAATTTTGAATACACGGTTTATTTATGATTTCGAAGGTTTTCATTACAAAATATCGCCTAATTTTCGTGTTTTCGGCGTATTTTAGAATCTTTCACATATGTTGGTAAGAACTATATTCTAAGGACTAATCTGTATTTTTTTCTGTATTTGTAGTTTTTGCTAGAATTAAAATTAAAAATTTTTGTTCAACTCAAAATGGGTGTGTCGGAGAAAAATTTGCGATGAAGTGTTTTAATTTAACTCCTAGCGTTTATAAAAAGGAGTTTTTGTTTAGTTAAATTTAAAACTATTCATAGATGTGCAAAAGAAGGTAGAATTTGGATGGAATACTCGTTCTGAATTGAAGTGATAACGAAGGATGGTTTAATCATTTTACTCTCGACCGAAACATCAGATTATTTTCAATATTACTAATTTCATGGCAGAATGATTAAAATGAACTCATACATAGAACGTTCCTTTTAACCCTGTTGATAAATTCCACGATTTTTAATATTGCGTACAACTTAAGATAGGTATATTGATCTTCAAATATATTACCTCTCCTAATTTTAGATGTTTGTAGGTGATCTATGCCAAGATGCATGTCCAAGATGACATGATTTGTGATTTCCGTGACTTGCCCGGCGTACTCGCTAATTGAGTAAACTCCGTTGAAAGCGGGGACATGGAGCGAGGACATGCAAATGCATAAATGCACGGCGTTCTTCATTTTCCGATAGATTGTAGGCGTGTCTTATCAGATGGCTCTCATAAAAGAGCAATTAATGCCGGAAATCGATGACCTAAAGTGGATATGGTACGCAACCTCCCTTTTTCAACCTACTCATGCATATTCAACATCGCAAGCTAGGGCGACAGATTTGTTTCGCGTGTTCACACAAAAAATATCAGTTTTTATTGGTTGGTGATATTCATCCCCGCCCACGATAATCTTCTTTCATAAAGGATTGAACCAGAAAAAACTAATTAGTTTCACTACTGTTTATTATTATAATGAGTAGTTTAATTAGATGGTTATAGATGTATTAAAACATTGATAGATATATTTGATCAATAATATGTACAATTAAAGCGATACCACAAACTATACTGATAGCATTGAAAATGAATTAAATGAAATTAAAGTATACAAAATGCAAAACGTGAACCAGAAGAGATACATTCGAAATTAAAATATGTATAAGAAAGAAATGTTAAGTACATGCATGAACTGCAGGAGATGGAAATGCTATAGATATTTAATAGTATTGCACGTGAAGAGAATAGTGAAAATTGCGTGAGGTGACGTAATTAGTCATACTCTCTGTTGTGAATAAGTTAGCTAGTGGTTAATTTTCTCGTTAGTACTTAAATTAGTGAGAAAAGTTTATGCTAGTGGCCTCCTATTTGTCCAGCTTTTGTTTTTTACGCTGTTTTCGATTGTTTTTCTTCTTATTATATCTACCACAGGGTTTCATGAGTGCATGTTAGTTCATTGAAGATGACTTTTTCCACGGCGTGAACATTATCTTCGGAATCAATCTCGAGGGAATGACCGCTGGATTTTTTTACGAAATCATAAATAATTTTCAAATTAAATGTTAGCTGTTGAACGATTTTCAATTCTTTGAATTATTACAGTCAGAGTGAAAGTTTTCCTGGTAAAATGTTTAAGCTTCAGTGCTTGTTTAACTCATGTAAAACATTTGTAGCTTTTCAGTTATTATTTTGGTATTTAAATGAAAGAGATTTCCTGGGAAAATGTATCATATTCCCTTAGGGAGTTTATGAAGAGGCCAAGTTTTAAACACATTTTATGATAACGTTGATAAAACTTTGTTCTTTGCATGGATAAATCGTATTCCTTTGGTATTGCTGGAATGAAACAAATAGTGGCTCCTTTCCATTTGATGTGGTAAATGTAGTTTGTGGAATTTAAAGCCTAGTCGATGATTGTGGAGTAAGTAAAGTAAGTTTATTCCATCTTGCAACAACATGAAAAAATAAATATTAATAATTATGGATATTGTTTAGGTAAAATTATGAACAGTTTGTGCAGTATTTTTATCCATTTTAGGTTTTTTCATTTATTTATAATTGAGAGTTATCGACTTTTGAAACTTTACTTCATCGGCGAATGTCTATACAAACACGGATGTAATTACCCATATTAGATGCTAGCATTGGAACGTAGTACGCATATCGATGTTGACAAAATGTACGGTAGGTTTAGCTTCTCTCAACTAGACAAAATTGTATTACCATCATCGAACTAAATTTGTAAGAGCAATTTAATTGAAAGCTTCACAAGGTCTGAGTGTTTAGTTAAAACTTCTAAATCATTGAAAGATTGAACTGGCAAGGTCAACAATTCGGTAATGGTAACGGATATTTGTTTAGTATATTTTGGAGTCATTATCGGTGGGACACTATATACTTCAATAAAAATAAATACTCTGAGTACAAAGTTTGCTCTGTGGCTGGTTTTGAAATAAATGTATGAAAACAGATGCCTCGTATTCAGTGTCATAGTTAGAAGTTTGAATTACTCTTCAAATTTTTATTTATTTCAGTAGGAGAGACCGGGGCTAGTACAAGTTAATAAATGTGTACGAACTAATCCGTATAGGGGGCAAGTCCAAACACGAGCATTTTTTTGGAATTGCTTTTTATAATAAAGTGATTCATTCAGTTTGTTTGAAAAAATGGCGTTTAATGCAGAATAATGTTACCTTATGAGGGTAGTGCTTTGCTTTCCTAGATGTTTCTTATAAAAAAATAGAAAATTCAAAATAAAAAAGTGTACCGAACTAGCCTCGGTCTCCCCTATCTAAACGTTTTCAAACTTAAAAGAATTGATTCGCAAACTGATAGGTCTAGCTTTAAGTGCATTTTTTAATGACTATTCGACAGATAAATTAATCTCATACTGCTGTTGTAATTGGAATCGAGCCCCTAGACCGCTTCCACCAAAGGTGAACTGAACATGCCTCCTAGTAGGCCAGGGGTGGCGAACCTATGCCACGCGTGCCCAAAGTGGAACCTAGTTACTCTTATACTTTTTTGTCTCGCAAACCTACTCAAGGTCGTATTATTACTCATGCTTAGCGGAAGACATTTTAGCTACAAAGTAATAACTCTTAATTTTAACTTTGGATTCCGATACTTAATAATATTAAATGGTAATCCATTTCGTCACTAAAAACAAATTAGATCCGTATCCGATACAATAACATCGATAATATCCGGAATTTTACTCTATCGCTTGGCACTGCATTGATATTCAAGTACCTTTGACTATCAAATTTGGCACATCTCTGGCAATATGTTCACCAACCCTGTACTTAACTATCCGTACTACGCTACTTGTTTTTTAAAATTACTTACGGAACTGTTAAACTGACTTAATCATCCCACTATATGATAATGCTAGAGAAAGAAATTAGATTATTGATGTCATTTTATGATACCTCGTACCAGCGTTTATGAGTTGAGATTATTTGCTCGAGTATAAGAAGTAATGTCACAGCAAAGAATTACGCTATTCAATTGAGGAGCAATATATTATTGTCAGTTCTAAGAAATTCTCCGTCGCGTTTTTTATGACACTCGGGTAATTACCCTTAGTTAAATTTTTATGCCGCAGTTAAAGTTTATCCATTTTCTGTGGCGTTGATCTAAGCTCAAACTCGGTACTTTAAATCCATATTCCTTTCGACTCTAACATAAAAGTGATTTTATGCGTTTAATATGTTTAAAAATTTTGATATTTCAACCTTTTAGAAAATAGTTTCAATGTTTTTAAATTTTTTTTTCAATTTCAAGTATGTTACTCTCCTCAAAATTCAACTTTGAAAACTTGTTATGAAATGTTTCTCTTCTCTATAGTAACTTATACATTGTTAATGCTAATATTTGTTATTATTAAGCCAAAAGACTCATATTTGGAGGAATTATGTCGATAGATGATCCATTAGAAGGCTATAAACGGTATCGTCGTGTAATTTACTCCGTAATGTCCTATTTTCTTTTTTATTATTTTAGTCGTTTTGGATTATAAGCTCTCTAAAATTAGAGCCCACCATTTTTTAATATCAATATTTTAAAGTGATTTTTGATATGAATAATTATGAAAACACTTAAGTTTATAAAATTGGATCATAATTTTCCGCAATGTAGTATGTCATTACCATTTCTACATAATTATTAATAAGTTTGGTATCGGTTGGACTCAAATTAATTCGACGAAGAGTGAAGGCCAGCGTTTTTTGTTGAATTTGGTTGACCTTGATCCCCTATGTAATTTTAATACGCTTGATTCGACGTAAATGCTATGTTTAGTCGTAGGCAGGATTTATTAAAATGCAGCAATTTTAAGCATTAAACTATTATTTAAAATTCTTGCATGTTGGCCAGGTTTTTCGGCTTCATCACACTATTTTGTTTCTCTTAACCTAAAATTTACTGATCCTTCACTTCAGAACTATTATTTTAATTTTGTCTGCCTTCGATTGAATTTATTTTGCTGTTTCTTTATACAGTTTCATAGTCGTAGAAAATTATCAACTTGAGCATCATCCTACCTTACACTCTTTCCTTGGAAAAATCTCTTTTTAAAAACAATCGTGGGCTTTCATCAAAAGCCCCTAGCTTCGCTCGCATGAAATGACATGAAAATCATGGAATCCATTTCGGTATTTTCGTGGAATTAAAAACGCATATCAGTGACGTCCAGGCATCCTTAATATCCTAAAACTTAAAGAATGGCAATTCGACTCATCGATGCGAAAGTAGGACGATCTGATGAATAGGAAGGAGTTGAATAGAGGCTTTGGACGCCTCAAATAGCATATCGCGGGGCATATCATTTATCAGTTTCGGAGACGGGTGAAGTAGAGTAATCCGAGAGTAAAAAAATTACGAAAAAGAGGTTCTTACTCCATTGAACGAGATTCAACGGTTGTGTCACCGTTCCTTTAATTTATCTTCAGTCTTAGCTAAATTGTATGCGATACTTAAGAACTTGTATTGTTTTTACCTTTGTTATTGAGAAGTTCAAGTATGCCTCAAAGTGGTTTGAATCGGAGATAATTGTATTATTGCCGTGTCATAGAAAGTTACGTCAAAGGCAGGTCGCCCACTGAAGAAACTACATAGTTTCATGAAACACGTTTCGTGAAACCAATTTCTTATGTATGAGCCTACTGATGAAACAAATTATTTCAGTTTCAATAATGCAATCAAGCGACGAAGAAGATGTTTTTATGCTTAGGTGGTGGTTAAAAAACAGAAAAGGGAAACTAAAGTACTGGATACATCCTCTAATCCGTGACAGGTAACATTGCAGTTATGCCGACCATTCTATCAGCGACACTTTTATATCGCTCCGAGCATTGGCGCATGTGATTTTTAAAATCTGTTAAGCGTCTTTTATATCAAATAATTCAATTGAAACGTTAATTAAAGAGGTGGAAAAGCGGAAAAGTTGAGTTTCGCTTCTGCCAGTCTGCGGTGTTTCGAACACACGTTGTGATATACACGTTTCATGAAATGTGACATGAAACCATTCCGATGTGTTTCTAGAAATGCCGGTTGCGCAACTAAACGGTTAAGAAACGCAGTGGGCGAACTTCTCAGTATTTGAATTAAATGGTTTCTTCCTTCTTCACGTAGAAATATTGAGAATAGAGCAATGACTATAGTATTGCAGTATAATAATTTATTATACTCAGTAATAATTTAATATACTATTTCATTATCTATTTAATATATTATTCATTTTAATATACTATTCATTTTTAGCAATTATTCTATCCAACATATCCTATCCAACATACCTAAATCAATTAAAGATTTTAAACTTAGATGCCTTAAGATATTATAAAAATGTATTGAAAGGGGGTTTGGGATATTATTGTTGTTTTAGAATTTAAAGTCACTGTAAGCTAAAATTGCAATAATATTAATTTTGAAGTTGTGCGTAAATTGGATTTAATGATAATTCTGTAGTAATAATTTCCTGGATGCAGCGAGAGCAAAACAATTTGTTGCCATAAGTTTTGCGATTATAAATTAGTTTAAAGCTTAAAATAAAATCAAATGGCTCACCGTCTATATTTTCAAACACGTAAAAGCTATTTTCTCGCACAAGGAAATGAAATTCATCGAATAATATGATTCATTGTACGAGAATATTAATTGGTTTTCGTGGAACAAAGCGCGGAAGCAGATTTTCGAATGCCAATTTTTATTTCGTATTGAAAGAGCAACCGAGCTTTAGAATCTCTTGAAATGCTTTCCGCGCTTGTTCAGTAGGTTAAAAAAATAGCTGTGTCCATATTGAAAAAGTGCCCCATGGACGTACGTCACATTTATGCAGAAATGAACTTAAAAGAATTCTCTTCCTTGAAATATTGTTTTTCTGGTTTGAATGAATTCTATCGTTGTCATTTTGTGCCCACGTTTGCAAAATGGAGGATAACAAATGGACCAACTTAATCGGAATTTCCGTTTGTAGTTAAGGGGGGGGATTAAGAAAGATCATGGAAAGTAAATTTAAAAATAAGATAGGATATCTTATATTAGGAAATTTGCCTACATCTTTAGATGCATTGGCAATGTTTTCAAACGTAGAGAATTAGGATAGGTTAGCAGTTTCGAATGGGAAACGACATTCGTGGACCAAACTCGCATACCCTCCATTTTTTCTATTTGGCCTTATTAACTTACCTAATAAATATTATTGCGATTAGATTGGAGAAATAAATGCAAGAAAAATATTTCCTATTAACTGGAGATCTATATAGGAATAGATGTGTTTGGTGTGGTAGTCTTACTCCAATATCCAGTTGCTATTTTTTTATAAACAAAAGGTTATTAAGTTAAACGGTCGGACACATGTCAACTATTATTAATCAAAGAATTGGCCCTGAAAGATTCGTGTGAATCCGTTTGTTAATTTCCCACTTACGTGTTGTTTCCACTCTCAAACACTATTATCTTAAGCGTACGAATAATAAAAAATGTTACCAATAAGCGAAATAAATAGCATTGAATAGGATATGTTACGCAGCCCAAACTAGGATACATGAGATAAGACTTCAGGCTTTCCCGGTGAATTGTCAGTTGGATGAAGTTTTCTCGGGCTTCTAACCGGGTCGACTCGTGGTGTAACACCGACGTTTGACGATTGTTTGACGGGCAATTGACGATTTGAGATTTATCATTCTTCGAGACAATGGTTTCCAAATACCAACAACATGGAAACCAATCATAAAGAAGATAGGAGAGGGGAAGGCCCGTCAACCAATCAGGTGAGAGGAGCCCCGTCGGCCCCCCCTATATAAGCAAGGCCGAAAACTGAGAACGACAACCCTGAAGATGGCTGCGGTGACAGTGGCCGAAACGTCGGTGTTACACCACGAGTCGACCCAGTTAGAAGCCCGAGAAAACTTCATCCTAGGATACATGAGCTTACCAAATATTAGAACACCTATGTATATATTTGTATATAAATAGCATGTTCATAATTGTACGTATTGTACGCTTGTAAATTTGTAATATGCAAACAAGATACTTCGTGAAGTAAAGCTTACGGTCTAGATTTTGTCTTGCGGTTTTTGCTAGCATTCATATATAGGTTATTATGAGATAACCTACTGTTGCAATCAAGTGGAAGAACCTAAAACTTTTTTAACATAGGTTCGAATTGTTTTTAAATTCTTTTAAAAATGTGAAATCTAATCTTGGTCCATAAACCGATGCAATTTATAATTAGAAAACATATAGAAGATATTAAAAAAATACTCAATAAACTCGAAAATATCAATGTTTACCCTGCATGCGATCTAGCAAAAATTCTTTGTAATTCGAAAGTTACTACGGCAGTACTTGAATTTCGGCATCTCATATTTATTGCTTTCATACATTTGAAACTGCTCACATATTTTCGAATTCGACCAATTACATACGTTTCCCCTTTTGTTAGGAGATTCGGCTGCCCGAATCGATTAGTCTCTGAATTGACGAAATCCAGATTAGCATCTTTATTTGGCGGATGGCGGAATAAAAACTCCGACTACCTCAGTCATCGCGTTGATTATAGGAGTAGAGGCTGACAAATGTTGCATTTTTAATAAGGCGCTGGGAAAACGCGCCCTCTGAAATATAGCTCGCGTTTCCCGCGGGAGAACGGTAGCAAATGAAGAGCCTCCGGCTTAAGTAACTTTTAAATATTTTATATATTCCTTGATTACGGTTCGTAAGGGGGAAATGCTCGATTTCCCCAGATGGAGACACCAATTAGGTTCATAATTTTTGGCCTTTTATTCCGGACGCTGAATAGGATTTTCTTGTTACTCTTAGCCAATCTATTGTCATTTGGTGATGCAATTGATATAATAATAGGTTTGTCGTCTTCTGATTCGATGTTTCCACATCAGAAATGTGGTATATCAAGGCATATAAATACATGTGTTTATCTTCAATCTCAATTTTGTACGTAAAAGATTCGTCATATTCTTTAAAAGACGCATAAAAAGCTCTTGTTAATTGTAATTGGTGGAATGGCATCTTTGGAGAATCCTGTTGAGTCTTCTATCTCTTGCATTACGCCAAATATTTAAGGATACAGGTACTAGATTTCCGAGAAAATGTCTATATTTCAGTGAATATGTATATATCAATGCATTTTAGATTAATGTACATATTTTTAAATGTGTGATCTAAAAATAGACCCAATAATGCCCCAAATTTTTTTTGTATAGTGAGTCTTTAATTACTGCCAGAAAGAGTTGGTTGACAGTTTGTTTATTAATGAACATAAATCGAAATTTACTTAACTTTTCGACAACCGCGTCTCGTAACATGAAATGAAATCTAACACATTACGTACAACCTATACATGCAAAGTCTACGCCCGCTAGATATTGATTCTCTGAAGATGGATTTTTTTCTGATCCTGTGCAATCTACCATGTAATGTAGCTAAGTAACCCTATCATGCGTTGTAATCATCGAGTAATAGCGAAAGATTGCCTTCCCTATGATGTGTGTTTCTGAATCTATATCCTTACTGTAGCTTGCAGTAAGAGTGGTAACTGGTATTTACTGTTTTATATAGGAAACCTCTCTGATATGTAAACATGGTAAGTTCCAGTGTGCGACGTTACTTCTTTCCGCCCTTTG
This sequence comes from Sympetrum striolatum, assembly GCA_947579665.1. Lineage (NCBI taxonomy): Eukaryota > Metazoa > Arthropoda > Insecta > Odonata > Libellulidae > Sympetrum > Sympetrum striolatum. Next base: position 70,267,761 of record OX388348.1, read on the forward strand.
TTGGCCTTGTTTAAATTGTGTTCAAACTAAATTTTAAGTAAGTTTAAGGACAGCGTATTTTAATTGAAAACGTACATATCGTAAATCTAATGTTTCTTAGCTCTTTGTCCTAAATGTTTTGTTTCTTTTTCTTGGCTTCCTCAAGAAAATGCGGTATTTATGTACTTCGATCGGTGGATTAAAATATTTAACCACTTTGATCTGGATAATGTTGAGTTATTAAAGTCTATTAAGTATTGCACCTAGTTAGTTGGAGGAATTGGAAGGGAAATTTAAATCTCATTTACATTTCGAAAACCGTATAGAAATTTAATAAAGGAGAGGGATGAAAGTGGTATGTATGTTATTTTTTTTAGGAAGCTAAAGAAACGTTATACGTTTCCTGTTAAAGTCTTCAAATTTACAGAAAGCAGTGAATTAGTTAAATAGGTATAGAGGTTAACAACTATACATTTTCAGGAGGCTAATGAAATGGTTCACGTTTCCTGCTGAAGTCTTAAGCTTTGAGGAAAGCAGTGAATTGGTTAAATAGGTAAGGAGATCAACAAAAAGTTGTACATCCACTCTATAGGTTGATGTAGATTTAATTGATAATATTGTTTCAAATGCGGTGCATCTATGTGAAAAATTACCCCATTAAACAGCTATAGAAGTTAAGAATAAGTTGTACCTCCTCTCTCCAGTATAGTGCAGTTTTAATTAATATTGCTGTTACGAATGTGATGCAGTCATGTGATTTATTTCACCATTTAGAATGACAGAAAACTAGCTGTAAATATTCATCATATCGTTCGTGTGAGCAAACAATGTAGCATTTGAAGAAACTGGGTCGAATTAATACATGTTAGCTACTGCGAGGGTAACTTTTCTCGGGGGAAGTTTTTAAAAGGGGTCTTCTAGATTTGGGTGAATGCCAAACAGAAAAAAATCCCCCCCAGAAGTTGGGGGAACGAAAAAAATCGCATCGATTATTTTTTATAATCTTGCTAATATATCAAGGAGGGTTACGGCTGTCCTTGACTTGCTGCCAAATTGCAGCAAATATATGTAGTGGTATTAGATCGTGCAAGTATACCATTTATTGAAATGCCTTTACGGAGCCTTAAAGAGTAGGGTTTATTCATATGATGTTTCTGTTGTGATCCTTGTTGATACGAGCCAGTTTCAATATTAAAATATACATTGAAGATGATGTTTGTATTCTTCCTGTGCCAGTACATTTGGAGTTTCGTTATTACAAAGGACGTTATATTCATACTGTTTATTATAAAAATCTTTCTTTGAGAAATGCTGGGAGACTTTCAAATAACCAAGTGGTAAGCGGGTTCAGCTTGAGTGAAAGCAATCCTAGGTTCGATTTTATAAATCTTACTCATAAAAAGTAGTATTGGTTATAACACTGCCATAGATCAGTGATTTCCAACCTATGGCAGATCTTCCGAGATAGACAGATTAAGGTCTGTATATTAAATTCAGAGAAAAATAAAAAAAATAATCATACAAAAAGTGAATGAATACTCAAAATAAAAATACTCGTTCATAAGGTATGCATGAAATCTAGGGATCGCATTCATTATGGTGTATTGATACATTTTAAACACCTCAATATGCTATGGCGCATCATTTATGTAATGGCTGGTCGCATCTCAATTATGTACGAAATATGATCGGTATGGTTTAATCAAATAAAATAATTGACGCAAAACTAAATAACCTAAGCTGATAAAGCACTTTCATAAATAGTATATTAACTATACAGGTATGAGATAAGCGCTCATGAATATGTAAAATTAGTTTCAAATTGGCGAAAATTAAAAAGATGGTGAAAATATATAACTATTTTGAGTGAGAAGTATTACTAAGTAAAACTATTGGTATTCCCGTCAGTTCTATAGAATCTAAGCTAGAGTTTATATAACTGTATCGGGTGATTTTATTGCAAAACTTTCAGTTTTAACATTAGTTCTATAGTATCACGATAGTACTATCTGATATAAATGACATCCATGCATTATGCATGAATTACAAAGTACAAACATTTATTGAGATCGGAAACCCTATAGCAGGGAGGTCGCATTAAGAAAGGGTTTCAGATCTATTTGAGTATGCGTACGCATGCGAACGAGGCAATGTTTTCGAGGGTTTACAGCTCATTTACTTTAAACACTGTTCTTCCCGCCACGTTTCGCAGTGGCTGCGTAAACCGATAACGCTCCATGAAGTCGCTTCTCCCAAACAGGAAAATGGCATATAGCAGCTTTCCCTACGAAATTGAATGTCCGCCAACAGCGGAAACAGATTCAGTGTGGGTAACCGTATAATCTATAACGATATCAACAATTCCATAAACATTTTCTACCCCACCATTCGAAATTTTGTATTATATTGTTTTTGAAAACTTGTAACCAATTTAGTTTTGGAAAATATTCTTATTATTTTCAAGTTAAATTAGTCGGAATTTAACATTTTATTATTGGAAGATTTATATGTTAATCTGTTTTGCAGCTTAAAGGAATTATTCGATTGCAAAAATCTCATCGTTTTTCTGAAATAACGTTTATCCGAAAAGTTAAAACCAGTTAAAAATTTAGGTTAATCTGCTGAATGCAAGAAATTATTGGTTAACAAGTCTAATATCTAAAGACGCCTTAAGAAGTCGGCAGAAAGATTTCAATGTGCTCATTGATATCCTACTCTTATTTTTCTTTTCATAGGTGGAATCTGGATACTTTCTGATGATTGAACATTTTCCATGATTTCTACAGTTTAATGTTCGACGAGTATAATTTCTTGGCATTTTTATGCCAAATACTCTTTTTTATTAATTTATTGACAGTTTATAGTTCTTCTCAGTCAATTTAATACCAGTAATCGAAAGTTTCGGTAGCTTTCTTATTGAACTGCCATGTGTTCATTTAAATATATCTAAGAGGATAAATGTATTCATAATCAGCCCAAAAAGTATACGAGGAAGCATTATTTGACCTTTGAAATTACATTGATCATGTTTAATTTTGAGATGCATTATTTTTTTATTCACATAATTCGTACTAAATACTATTATTCATAATAAATACTATTATTCGTACTAAATACTATTTTTTATACTAAATACGTTCTACGTTACTAGTTGGGTATGTAGTCTTGTCTTGGTTTAACTCCTTTTTACTAAGGAATAAGATTTCGAGTTCGGTTGTTAATTTAATTGTTAATAACAAACACACGCAGTTGGACAAAAGAAAATTGAACCAGGAACTGATTCACCCAAGGCGAAAGAGTTACCCACTTTGCCATCCGAGTGTCTAAATTTACTGTTTTGATATTCAAAGGACGTTAAGAAATTAAGATTTTTATCTCTCAAGTTTTTTACGTTCTATTTCAAGACAACACTCGTTTATATAACTTTTCCTAGTTCCCAAATTGCCGAATCGCTTGTAAACCCGTTTGAGGAAGAACTCAACGAGTGACTCAAGAATATTCTCATTTTAATGCTCCAGCGACCATTTCGTTCGTTCCCTCGGATTCGTTTCGAGTCCGCCGAAGTGTTTGAAAATTCAGGAACGAAGTTAGACTCAGGATTCTTAAGAGTGCTGTGCTTAATGTGGTGTCGTCTTGGAGCGAATGGGGACTCGTCGCTTTCCCTTTTCCTGCGAAGTTTTGCGGTCCTTGGAATTCCGTTTCCCGCTCAACAGAACCCCTGTTCAATCTACCGGTGGTGATTTCACCAAGGGTGCCTCTCGGAATGTTTATTTTTCTCTCGAGATGGTACCGATGCCATTTTGTTAGCATTCGTGGCTAAGTGCCGCTGGCGTTTTTTTTACCGTCCAGATTTCGAACGATCTACCTTCAGTCCTGCTGCGTTTTGTTTCGTAAATGTCAGCCAATGAGGAATATTGAATATTGTAATCAGTATTCTGGTATTGACTATTTATGATGTGGATAATCTGATTAATGATAACAGGCATATAGGCATTACAGGTGGATCTTCAAGTGTGAAGTCAACAGTTAACCGTACCGTATTAATTGACGTAATTTTATGTATGCGTAAATGTCAAATGCAACGTTTAAACTGAAAATTATCGTAGATACAGCTCTTGTGGTTTTAAGGAAGGAGGTGATAGCTTTGAATTTTTTAGGGATTTCAAGTTGCTATTTATTTTCCGCTAGATATTGATTGACTGGTGTATGGTATTGACTTTGTAGGAAGTGTATTATAGATATAATGATATTCATTAAACATGACAATAGGCATCTAAGAGTCATTTCAGAGGGAGATTTAAGTATTAACAATGTAATTACCGTTCCTCGGTAATTATTTTGCAACGACGCGGAACTGTTAACGTTTTTCGTACACAAGGATAATGAAACGCTATGCAGACGGTGCAAAATGACAAAGAAAACATTTTAGACTGAAAATTATCTTGTAGATAATTGACTGCTCTTCTATTCTAAGGCAGCAAGCGATAGCTTATATCTTTTCAACAATTTATTTTCCGTCAAAATCACTCACATATTCTAAGATATGTTTGATAAATACTGAGATTAAGACCCTTTCGTTTTACAGAAACTCCATTTGAACCACCACTATTGAACCTTTAATACTTTTCGTAATTTGTGTTCATAAAAGAATTATATTTTAATTTCAAATGTTTGAATTAGAAAAGCATTTAACTAGACTTCCATGATATTTGATTTTTAATTTACGGCATAGTTTTAATATTAAACTATAAAATGTTTTCTTGAACTTCCGCGTCAAAAAAGACGGAATTTAAGTTGATATTATTAAATTAACACACTGACATCGGATAAGTAGATATTTTCACGATTTTACTGATATTTAATTTTATAAAACACAATCTGTTTTAATTGAAATCGTATTAATTTTTTTCCAGTTTTTATTTTTAACGAAATTTTCACCTTTTTGTTTTGCTTTTTTGAGTGCGATTTTTTAAATTAGGTTTTGTGGATGACTAAGTTTTTGTTGCACAAAATAGTGTGGGGAACGCTAATCAAGACGAGAATTAATTAGGAGCCCCTTCGAACCCAGGCAGAATATCGGGACGCGTGTAAGACGGGCTGCATAATTAAACGGGGAGGTTTACCTATCCACAGCTCTGATGTTACGTCTTCTTCCGTATATTTCGCGTATGTCTGAACGAAAATAAATTCCACCAACGTCAACGACAAAAAACTCAGTATCTGTCTCAGCAAATACGAGAGTCTCTAAATGTAAAAAACTCACCGACTGTTGAAGACAGGTACGGAGACGAAATGAATGTATAAACACATCGGTAATGGAGCGAGTCGTTTTTGGCATTTTCTCGGTGAATATTTTGAAAATATTTTGAGATGTCTGTAAAATTTATCTCAGACTCTCATTTATCTCTTTTGTAAAAATAGAGAAGTGATGCATGCTTTATCATCCTAGAGGGGTCTCCTTGATTGGAAATACAATCTTCGCCCTATCTGGGTACGTGGGGAGTAAGACCTGTTAAAAACCAGGGAAAGGTTGAGGAAACAAATATTCAATGAAGCACCACAGCACCATAAATTGGGAAATTTAGAATACTATTATTTTCATTCTTCACTTGTCACAGCATAGAAAACATGTATTATTCATTTACTTTTGGTTCAGTTATCTTCATGGCTGAGATAGCAACTTATGAGTTATTTTGAATAATGAAATATATTTAAGTTTATCTTTGTTGACTGCTTGAAAAATGGGGTCATTATGCTGCAATTGCGTGTGCGTTATCATGGCGTGTATGTTGTCATAGCGCACTAGGTTAATGAGGAAGTCAAAGGAAAACTGCCTCATTCTTTATTTTACATAGTTGCCTCAATTTCCTGTCTCCTTTCTGGAGCTTAAGGTGCAGACCGGAATAATTATCGGAAAAGTGTCAAATTATTGAGAGTTTTCATATTTAATACCATAAGGACCAATTATTTAAAATTTCTTCAGATTCGTGTTTATTTTTATTAATCATTGTTTTGGACAGCAAAATTTGAGATACGCTGCTAAAATTCGACTCATTTAAATGATATATTTTCCATAACGGAATTTAAGAAATGATTAACTCCCTTATTGTTAGTGAGTATAAATTTATTCCTAGAAGCCATCAAAATTCTGATTCACTCTAATGACCTAGTACATTTTTAGCTTACATTTTCTTTCACTGTTAATTTTTTCAGTGATTCTTTTCGATCTTTCCTCTGCTTGAACCATCCAATGTTTTTATAACAGGATAAGATAATCTTATATATATAAAAATTCAGCCTGCGTATGTTTGTGGCCGCAAAACTCGAAAAATTTTCGGTCGAATGGCCTGAAATTTTAACACAACGTTGCATTCAAATGTGAGAGTGTTTCAATTGTAAAAAAGTTGGCGTTTCGTCCTCAGTTCAATCCTAGACGAATCAATGCATTTCCTAAAGAAATGTACGTAACGTTCATTTTTGCCGCTGCAGACTTTATTTCTTTTACAAAATTATATTAGATCAAAATAAATATTGAATTTGGATAATCCATCGAAAATCCATTCGATCGAAAATCGAAATTTGAGTTTGATATCGAATGTGGTATTTAGTTTAATTCATTTCTTTTGTTTTGGAAATGGTTTAATGATCTGTTTTCGAATATCAAAGTGCGAGTTACTTTGTATTTGATTGTTGCATGCAGTTTGATTCATTTCTTTCATTATTTTCCCCTCGATCGTCGTCTGAGTTTTCTGCGGGCCACAGTACGCGTTTTACGGGTTGTATCAAGGAGAAGAAGAGCAACTAAATCGTATCAACAACGCCAAGAACTATTAGTTCCACAGCTAAGACGTATGCAGTTGCAATGTCTGAATGATCGAGCATCATAACCTTACGTCGTTATAAGAGTCATAGTGCTGCAGCAAGTATTTTCTACGAAAAACTTCTTTTTTTCCTCTTTCTTTTCATTCCAAAACATAGCTACAGCTACGCAAGGCCTGGTATTGAATTGAAAAGTGTGTTTTCTCGGTGAATCTATGTTCACTAGAATACCTTTATTTACATTCCCATTTATTTCATACTTGACTAAGCCACAACGAAGCGTGGCCGGGTTTAGCTAGTAAAGGATAAAAATTTACAAATATAGTAATGGCTAAAAGAGAAAAGAGAAGAAAAGTAGTCGAGAAAAAGTAAAAGAAGTTATAGAGGTACTAATCTACTATGTACTACTGATACTATACTATATATATTAAGATTTGTCAGTTTAAAAAGGAAAAGATAAGACTTACCTCGTTCATGAGATGCCATGCGTAGCAAGCAGCAAGTGGGAACAGGGGTCTCCAATGGTTACCAAAGGTATACATGTAGAACAGCCATGGGGCTGGAAACAGCAACGTCAGCATGTCGCAGAGGGCCATGGCCATGAGAAGCGTGTTCGTTGGGGTACGCATATGCCTCTTCGATAACACGACGACAATTAGCGTGTTTGCTACCACGGTGACTGCCAAAAGTGCCGGCATAGCATATCCATACATAGCCTGAAAGATTAATTGCCTTTGTCGGTAATTCGGTTCAGAGGTTACATTTAATTAACTGAAAATGATAGGTATTATGAGACACTCTTATGGCGTACGAAAATGCCATCTATGATGACCTAAGAGGACGAGGAACCTTTTAAACAGAGATTATTAGGCCAGGTGTACAGCAGTCGCTCACTTAAAAAATACTACCAAATTCGCGAACTTAAATTTTCTGAATTTATATTACCTTCATACATGTACAACAATGACAATTTACTGATATATATTCCCTCTTAAAAACTATTGTGGTCTCTAAGTGCTAAAATATAAATAGGTAAGAAGACGAACTATCTCATGATACATTGTCTCTTTCACGTTGTTTTGCACTATTTTACCCTTAAGAATATTTTTTCTTTCCACACAAAATAAATATCAAATTAAAACTGAATTTTAATAGCTTTAAAAAGTTTCTTCCACGTTTAAGAGTTTGATAGTTTGATTGTTTTACAGTTTAATTTTATTCACTTGGGTAGAGGTCTCTTTAAATTTCCCGAAAGAAGAGTTCATGATGCAATTTGAATTACTAATTGTACGTCATCCAAATTTATACTTCTAAATTAATCGAATTATCTTTCTGAATTATTTTCTTCTTTAATGAATCTTCTTACCGAAAGCTGCACATGTTTAAGTAAATGTATTGTAACTTGTTGACCTTTAAATTGATTTTATATTTTAGACCATTGTTCAATTTGATGATATTTTTTATACTTTTTGTCATCAGTGGTAATTGGACTCGTGCTATATTTAAAACCTTTATAAATAAACAAATAGTCAAATGAAATAAACCTAGAATAAATCTTAATACCGGGAATGAGGAAATCGTGACGGTAATTCCGCGGGTGCGTAATCCATCAGGAATTCCCTTTCTCAACACCAAGCTTTACCCGCGAATTTCCCCTACGATTTTATTTCCAGAAACTCTCGTTAGTGAAACGTTGCAACAACTTTTAATTTCTTCAGACCCCTTAAAGACGAGAGCTACTCATGCCAAGCGGTGAACTGCAAATCGCCTCGTTATTCTCGCTGCCGAACGTGCGGGTGGCGCTGGTCCACGGAGGTAATACGGCGCGGAAAATTATCAAATGGGACGGAAGCGAGGAAGGGAGATTAGCACCGGAAACAACTCACCGCCGTTAGTCCACGACCGAGCCGAGTTTCCTCGCGCCATTAACATGCGATAAATCATATTTCTAAAGGGGAATTAGGGAACGTCACCCTTCGCGGAGGTATTTGCAGTAATGCCGCGATGTATCTGCGTATCACTTTTTTCCTTCTATTCCCTAAGGGGTGTTATTTTGTTGCTAGTTTTTTCCGTAGGTAAATGCTGAAGATTTTTTTAAAGTTCAGCGGTACTGCAAGTGGAGCAAGGATTGGTTATCTGATGGCCTTAAACCGGACTCTGGATTTAGATACCGAAGGAAAATTCAGTTGTGCTTTCAGGCAGCTGAGATTGGTATATAAATACTGGGGAAAGTAATTAGTGCAATTAGTCTTTTTATTAGTTTTATTACTCACGTTACTTTTTAGTCGATCAATACGTTTTTCTAAGTCAGTGGTAGTGCAAGTGGCGCAAGTTATGGTTATCTGATGGCCATTCTACGCACTCTGTATTCAGATACCGAAAGGAAATGCAGATGTTTTTCAGAGTACAGAGAAAGGCACATGAATGTATAATAGGATAATTAGTGTAATGTTTAGTCTTTTTATTAGTTCTAGTACTCTCGCTATTTCTTCAGTCGGTAAATGGTACTAAGCAGTTTTTTAAGTTTCACGTTTGTGCAAGTTAAGCAAGTATTGATTATCTGATGGCCGTAATACTTTCTCCTAAATAAAATTAATATGCTCAAGCTAAACTTCGCGGGGAAAAGACAATTTTTTCTACTTCCAAGTAATACTTGATATGTATTTATGAACCGAAAGGAAATTTAATCGTGTTTTCAGGCAAATGAGAAAAGTATATGCATGCATAAGTGGATAATTAATGCAATTTTTATTCTGTCGATTAGTTTTCTTACTCTATGGATGTAAATGATGCCTGTAATTTTCTCTTAAAGAGAAACTCTTGTGGATGGATAAATCCTCCGATTTTCGTTTCTTCGAAAACAAAAACAACCCCACTATATTTTCCAATTAATCCTCATTCACTTCTACTAACTTAACTAGCTAATTTTATTAGGGGTATGGTTCCAACCAATCTTTCAGAATATTTTAAAGGCTGATAATATATAATATAAATATAATTTACGGAAATATAACATCTACAGGTTTCATGAGGTGAAAAAAGAAGAGAGAAAAAAGAAGTCACACCCAAGCCTTTACTTATTCGTAAATACCTCCTTGCTTTGTATTATTGAACTAATAGCTTCTTTTCTTCAAATATATACATCCCTTTGCAAGAAATCCTGTCGTCGACCTGCTGAATTTTTCGCTTCCTTTGGTTTTCGATCAAAAGTTCCACATTTTCTCAGAGCTCCGTTTGTTTTTCTATGAACTACCCCTTGTTTTTTCTAGTCAACATCACAGAAACTTCTGAAAAACGTTCATTCCTTTATGGCTCTCCTTTCTCAGAACTCAAAATTTTACTCTATCATTATTTCAAAGATATTTGCATAATTAACTTTACGCATTTCTTTTCGGTGGCTCTTGCTGACGCCTTTGCACATTATGTCGACGTAAGCTCTCTCAAACAGCATGAGACAAGATGAAACCGTAGAAATAAGATTAATCAAGACGATTTACGCGATAAGATAAAATTAAAATTATTGCAATAGAAACGGTGATACATGGATGCGGTTGAACACAATACTCCTTTCTAAAAATAGATGGAAATTCCTGCGGATATTCTAGAAACTATAAATCCCTCGTATTGTATGGGTGAGTAAACAGAATGACTGAGCTGATTTGGGGGAAAGACTGAATGGAAACCAGAAGTTTGGATGGAGTGAGAATGAAGGCATGAACATGGCCAGTGTATCAGTTGAAAAAGGGAAGGGAGGGGTTATAAAGATGGGGATTGGAACAACACAGATGAAGGTTTGGAAAGAAAGAACAGTAAAATCTTAGTAGAGGAAAATCTGAATGAGTGGTAATGAACAAACCAGGTCTATGTTAAAAATATGGAGCTTTTCTTTAAGGAAGCTAGCCTTGCTCGAGATTAAAGGAGATGGGTCGAGAAGTACTGAAGAATTCTTTATTTTCCAAACGTAGTATCACAGTCCAGTCGATCTTCTAAAGTTTTTTATTGTGACAATACTGTCGTTATTACGGAAAAATTGGGGTATATATGCTGTTTTTTAGTGAAGGATAAACTGAAAACATTTTTTTATAAGCTAGTTGTATATTTGTTATATCCCCAATATTCATAATCGGCTCGTTTTGCTCTTTCCTTGGATATTGATTAAAGAAAAAATCATATATATATATATGTATATATATAGTAAAAAGTCATTTAATTGAAAACATTAAATTACTTAAAAATTAGAATAAAACAATTGAAATTACATTATACAGGGAAATTAAGAAACACTCTCAAGGATGCCTCTTAAATATCTTATCATCGTCTTACTGTCAATCCTGTCTGAGTTTTAATTTAAAATGTATTCATATGAATGCATATTCAACACCAACAATCCTGTTGGTCGTTGAACTGTTTTTTTATGAACATAGAATTTATCAAAATTTCAAAGTTAAACACAATGCTCGCTATTTCGATTTAATTTTGTAAAAGATCTGAAACCAATAGGAATTTAAAATTAACTTTTTCATGCATTTCTCGTGTAAACGGTTTGATTCTTCCGGAGCTAAACCAAAGACAATCAGGTTTCTAAAAATTACAAGTTCTAAAGTAAAAGTAGATTTAACAATATGCATATTTTGAAGAATATGGAACTCTAGTATTTTGAAAGAATCGAGCGTCGGATAAAACGTAATGTAGAAATGCAACGGAAAATCATTGTTTATCTTTGTGTTGTATGTAGCAGGTATAAAAACTATACTCGAAATTTTGGTAGAATAGTTAAGTTAAATAAAAATATTTCATCACTTTAAGCGTTTTGGTTTTGCTTAGATTTCTGCTTAATATAAATGAGGCTCACTCATAAGCATTTCATCTAAAGATAGTGGCAACTCTCTGTCGCTACACAACCCAAATTTTTATCTTTTCGAGGGCGGGAAGATAAAATGACATCGCAGACATTTCTCCACAAAGAATTTACTACGTGTACCTTGTCATTACTCTAGAAAATATGTTCGTGAAGCTCCAAAAGAGGAAACGTTGGATGAGTTGACAAATGCGGGAATGCTTTCTGCGGAATTATTGAGAGAGATACCTAAAAGCGTTCTTATGCTTTTGAAATTGCCACATCGTGCTCGAGATCATCATAAATGTCACGACGTGAAGTCGGTGTCGTTAGAGTCTATATTACATTTTGGAACTCACAAGCACATTTTATATGTTTTTTGCAATAGAAGGATGATAATTAGGATTCTCGATTTTAGTTCTATTTGACCTAAGGGTCTCAACCTATGTTTTTATTTGAAATATAACCTACGTATTACTATAACCTGTTAATAAGTTCACCACCAAGTGTCAGTCTGTCAGTATAAAACATCTAAAGATTGGAAAAACTGCAGAAACAGTATTTTATGTCGTATAAACTCTATATTCAAATGCCAATCTCTCAGCATATAAAGACAAAAGATTGAGAAAAATTGTAGTAACAGTAATATAAACAAAATGAAATATGCATTCAATAAACAACTAAATTACGATGAGCACATAAAAACTAAAAATATCCGTTGATAAAAAAATAATCTACAAAAATTGTTTAAACAGTCGTAAAACTAGAAAAAATAAGAATCATATCCAGTTATTTCTAGGAATCCCCTCATTAAGAATGGTAATATCAATAATATAATAGAGATACCCGTTTCCGAAAAATTTCCTTGCCGACTACGATATTCGTGTAGAACTGCCATGACCCTCAAGAAAGTCAAACCCAAGTTGATTACATATCAGAAAGGTATAAATTTTCTATGTTTTGAATTAAGAATGTAATTATTAATGTAATGTATGATTGTCACCAGACCTTGAAACATACTGCACATTTTCAAAGATAATAAAATTTCCCTTTCTATTTTAATTTCAAGTACTATGTAGAATTCGTGTCACTCACTGATTTCCATTAATAAAATAGCAGCGGTAACACTCAGCATTTACGAATGACCTCGGTTTCCAATTTATTGATTTAAATCTGTCCAATTTATGGGCAATAAGTAGCTTATAATATGATAATAGGAAGATAAATCTAAAGGGATTATATTTCGCAACTCGGTACGTTTTTGCTTTTCTTATTCAATAAGACTTCGGAAAGTTTCTGAATCCGGCCTTCATTGAACGTTTGCTTCACGGGTTCCAAAGCAAACTTGGGCCATTAGAAAAGGAACCTCGGGAGATTAAAATAGAGAGAAGTGAATAAGAATTGGTGAAAAATCCTCCCGGGTAAACTCGGAGTCTTTCTGGGTCCAAGGAATCACACGGTCGGCCGAGTTATAGGACGGGGTCATTGACGCCGAGTCTCGGGGAACTTCTGGGCGGATTTCTTGGCTCCCCAGCGCATAAAAAGGAGAGGAAACTTCGCTCAAGAGATGCAAGATTATGTGTGCCGAGGGATAAAGAATTTTCCTTCCCAATCGGCTGCGGGAGTTAAGGATTTTACGGCGTCGTAGGTTCGGGTTGCCGGTCGGGAGGTTGGGTAAGGTAACTGCGCCGTATCGGCCTCTCTTTCAAAGTGTACGGAGGAAAAATAGGCAACCGTGTCGAAAACTTTCGCGTGATTCGAGCGGGTTCACTTTAGAAGAAAAAAGGATATAACGAGTGGTAAAGATTGGAGTAATTCAGCTGTCGCAGAGCGGGAGATTTATCGGGTATTAAATGCAGTAAAGCGCGAGTCGGGTATGGATTATTAATCCGATGGATATCGCGTCGTGCGTGAAAGTTTAACGGCTTAAGTTCCCAGAAGCGGGGTATTAAACGCTATGTTCGTTCACTTTTGTTAGGATTGGCATAATTTTCTGTATTTTTGTGTTTGAAATGGCAGAGCCCATTTTTTAACGTGTCAATGAACTCATTAAGTTTTATGTATCATATTTTTTTACTGATACCATATCATGATAAATTTAATATGTTTTACTTCTCTTTTGGTTCAAGATTGAGATAAATACAGGGTGTCCGGGTTAAACATATAATAATACAAAATGTGATAACTTTAGAAGTAATTGAGATGTTTTTATAAGCGGTTTGCCTCTAAAAGTTTGGTAACTCAAAATATTTTCTATTTGCTTGATGATGGCACACCATGCCGTTATGCAGTAATTGTGAGGGATTTCTTGGATAATGAGTTTCCAAATAGCTTGATTGGGATGGGTTGCTTGGCCCCCTAGAAATCCAGCCATGAGACCACTTGATTTTTGAGTTGCTTTGAGTATTTATTAAGAATCAAGTGTACCAAACACCGGTTCGTGATCTACCAAAACTGCTACATCAAATTCCTACAGTTATTGCAGATATTACGCCTGCAATTCTGGAAATAGCTTGGAGAAAGTAAAATACAGATTAGATGTCTTTCTGCCATTAATACTGCACATACCGAGGTTTATTGAATGTGTAATAAAACATTTTGAGTTACCAAACTTGTAGAAGCAAACCGCTAATAAATATCTCAATTACTTCTCAACATCTCTATTAAATTTTGTATTATTATACCTTTAACCCGGACACGCTGTATTTCTTTTATCTACTTCTATCACATTGTTTTTCATGGCTGTGATATCTTAAAGCTATTGAGGTATGATTGATGCTCTAATGCAATATAACTGATATTGAGTGGCTACGTTACTGGTAGAGTCATTGTGCTACACTTACGTGGAAATTGTCTGCTTACAGCTTAGAACGTGAAATTTCTATTTCCAATGTTGCTTAAAATGGACGTTCGCACGTGTATGTATAGTTTTAGAAGTTATAAACAATTCGGCATAAAACACAGTTGGTTCTATATTCGAGAGATAAAAGTTCTATAATTGGTCGATTTATAGAAATTCATGTACAGTTAAAGGAATCATTATTCGCGTACTAAAGTTTAGTTTGATTGCTAAATTTTATTTTGTTTTCGATTCATTTTGCAAATATGTTTAATTTATCTATTTTGGTATACACAGAAAATTTAATTATCTACATTAATTTTGGTGATGAACTTTACCAATTCAAATTTAAATGCGGATTCGATTCGATGGTTTCACAAGTGCCCTCACGAGGAATAAAAATTTCTTCTCCCATAGCTGGGACTATTAGATTAGAGACTTGGCCGAAATTGGTGATGAAAATGAACGACTAGTTTTATCCGTGGGAAGTGTGGAATTCGGCGCTTGGGAAGGAGAAAATTATAGAGGCTTCGGTCACTTGATTGTAATATATTTAAACGTAAAAATGCGGCGAGAGAATAATTTCCAGTTGGCAGTGACAAAGTCAGCGATTCGGAACATTTGGCGAGGGTTGTGGAGTTTGCGACCGGAAGGCCAGCCCCGTCCGTATTAATTTAAGCCCATCGCGCCGCTCCCGATATGTAACCAGAATCATCGAGAGGTCCCCTTCTTATTTTGCGAACGTGTATTTTTCCGGCGGAACGAACCCGGAATGTTAGGGTCGGTCGAACGAAAGTATGGCTTGCTTTGTGGAGCCCTTTCTCCCGTATCTTTTTTACGACTTTTTTGAATTGTTATTTAGGGTAAGTGGAGAAAGGAAGAGGTTGCTTCATTAGAGACGGCGGTGGTTTCCATGGCCCCCTGACCTTTGTGATCTCGTGAACATGTGGCTCGCTTGAGGTTTGCTCCTCGGTCGCAGTGTGAGCAACGGTCCCGAGTGTTCATCTTTCTCATGAGCGGCGAATTGTCCACAAAAGCGGAACTTCTTTGCCTTTCCCTTCTCTCCTCACAGAGACGGGAAGCTGACTAGTGGATTCATTTTGGGTATCGAAATCAAGCGTTCAGATTACCTTTTTGGGCGGAATGAACTGTTCACCGCGTTACATAGTATTTATACTGAAATTTTGGGAACGTGTATTCGACGTTAATATTAAATAGCACGTATATATTTTTATTCCTTCATTATGCCGATGTTCGCAGACGGCATTACTCGGTGAAATAAAATTAACTCTTATCAAGGAAAATTTCTGAGGAAGTATAGCCTCAAGTTAATAAAAATAAAAACTAAGTGATAGTCTGAAGCTAAAACGAAATTACTTTTTATTGAGTCTTATAGTTAGAATCTATTTTTTATTGTATATTAAACCAGTTTCCATTAGTAAGTTCTATTAGTCTATGAGCTGGGATAATTCTTCTGATGAGATAGTAAAAGATAAATAATAAGTAAAAATTGGCAAGAGTACTCGGCCTGTAATAATAGTTTCTAGATTCAAATATGGATATTGAATAAAGAGTAAATAGCTTTGAAGTTTTAAAAGTTCTGAATTATTTATATCTTTAGATTTTTCTCATCTTGCATCAAATTATTCGTAGGATAAAGGGAACATTTGCTTTGGGAAATTCCTCGTTCTTAATAAATAAAGATATAACTGATAATATGTTCTATGATGAAAATTATGGATTACTTTTGGTCTACGTAAGAATTTCACAAATTCAGTTACCTTTTGTAATTGGTAGAAGTGTGTTAACTTAATATTTCCTTTTATCGTGAAACGTACCATATCCTAATGAAGTCGTATTTGACCTTAGAAATTCATAGATGGGTAAATAAATTTCCTCATGAATTTCCTTTTTTATCAATTCCTTAACTTCGCAGTTTAATCTGTATCGCCATATCTGACTGAACTATATAAAAAAATCTTTCTACGTGAGAGGGATTAGAATTTAATTTTATTGAATGTTCACATATTTTAATTTCTAGATTATTTTGATACCTTTTGGTGAGATTTATTCAATAACTATTCAATTAACCCTAAACAGCTTAATCAGGCTGCACTTTAGTACCCTTTGCTATTATTTTAAATGAATTTATTAAAATAAATACCTTAATTTTCTTTTTATAGCACAATCATCTTTCAAAGTATAGTTGCAAAAAGATGAAAGTGATTTTTGTGGAATTTAATTGCATCGTATTGAATTCAAAATTTTAAATATATTCAGCCTGGATCCCATGTGTTATTATTTTAATTTATATGAATACGGAATTTAGGAGCGTTAAATATTGAAAATCCCGTAATCTCTTTACCATGATAATTGTATCGCACTTGCTATCTGAAGAAGATGCCATACAGACGAAGGATCAAGTTTAATTGAACTTATAACCAGAGATGATATATTTAATATTTAGATTTACTATTGGTGAATGGCAAGGGTAATTATTGGGTGGTATTTGCGGTTATGTTTGTCCAAAATGCAAGAACAAGAGGTTGTATAAAATAAAAAATAAGTGCGTTGCGGAATTGTACCAGGTGATATCCATCACTCACACCAATAACTTTCAATTTGCTAAGAAGATTTTGCCACACTTATTGTTCTAAATTCTGGTTTCGAAGCCATATCATTAAGGATGCCGTCTGTGAAAAAAAAATATGTAGGTATTTAGTAATCTCGTACCTTATGGTTTTAATTCAGCGAAAATAATTGATAACAATTATAGTAAGAGATCGACATTAATGCTATTCGAAAGATAATTTGAAAACTCTTCTCACCAGTTAGATTGATGAACCTTTAGGGTGCTATACCCAATTTAATTTTCGTTAGTTTTATTTATCTAGCAAAATTAAATCAATTAATCGTATACAAGGTACCGCATTATATGTCATTATTAGTAGAACAACATAATGTAATTTTAATAATACATCATAATTCTGTATCAAAATCTTTGCTTTTGAGATAGTAAGTTTCGACATTGATGTAATTATAGAGTTAAATAAAATCAGGTAAAATTCCTACAGAAATATCCGTGCAGCCAATAAAATACTTTGCTAACATAAACAGCCTCTCCGTTATTTCAACAAGTTTTATTAAATTTTATTATTACTTATCGATTGATAGCGGCCAATTCCTTTCGCTGTCTAAAAATTGAGAAGATCAAAATTGGATTCCAGCAATGATAAGCTTATACACGAGTCTCCGTTGGCACAAGTAGCTGTTTAAGAATGCCTCCAGGCTGGATAATAAGTCTATGAGATATTAAAAGGAATGCTTCATTTCTATCCGGAAAATAATCTTTTCGCTGAGAAATTGATAAAACGTTGAAGGGAAGAAAAAGTCTCCTCTTCAGAATAGGATATTGGAACGATTCCAGAGAGACACCAAAGAGAAAGTGAAAAGAAAAAGTCCTCTTTTCGGATCAATCAGACGTCGAACTCAGAAGGCGTGGGATTACCTAAGGGGAAGAAGTACCGCAGATTCCTTATTTTTATCCGACTCAGCGTAAAGTGGAGCTCTTGGATAAATCGCGCCTGCTGAGACCGGCGACAGCGTAATATTGAGCAGTTGGCGACTTTGCTGAGCGAAAAATTTCAGTCGAGTGAGAAATTTGGGGAAATCCACGTTTCTCTACATCGGCTCTTTCATCGTCGAATATAGTCTTGTAAGGATTCTTGGAAGTGTTCATAATTCAATGGATAGGCTTTTTATAAGACCAGGAAATCTAAAAAGAGTGGAAAAGGAATTTTTTAATCGGTACGATATATCAAATATTCGTTGTATTATTTTCATTGGCGATGGTTTTTAATAATTACGTGATAAGGAACTTAAAGGGAGCTAGTAAAGAAGCGGAAGACTTAGGATATTAAACGATAGTACGGCCTATATTGGAATATGCGACGAGCGTATGGGATACGCACAGTGAAACTAATATAAAGAAAATTGAAAAGCTATAACGGGAAGCAGCTACGTAAGTTTTAAGTCAACGCAATAGGGAGGAAAGAGTAACGAAATTGTTAGAATTTATTGGGTGGGGAACTTTAGAAAAGAAGAGGAAGCTGAGCAGATCAGTAGGGATTTTTCAAGTGAAAAACGCATGGAGGGAATTAAGTTACAGATTAGAAAAACCAAATTATTTTGCGCGGGGTGATAAAATAAGAAGTTAAAAATTAGGAGAACAAAGGAAAGATGCGGCTAAATACTCATTTCTTAATAGAGAAGTGAGGGAATGGAACGTTTACCTAAAGAGGACTTCTAGCCCTTACCTGTATCAATTAAATATTTTAAACTTAGATGTTTTTTAAGATATTATGAAATGTATTGTATGAAGGAGGTTTAGATATGTTGCTTAAGATATTGTTAAATCTATAATATGTTTGTTGTTAAAAGCGGGATCTTATACTGTATAACAATATAATGATGTTATTTAGGAATTTTAAATGTAACAATTTAAGTGTGAATTGGTTTTTAAATGAACAGTTTTTGTAGGTACCACCTGACTTCTGTCTAACTGTAGCAATAATAATAAAAATGGTTTTTAAGGAACCCATGAAAAGTTAGTGACTGTTTAAGCTAATACAGGAGTGGAATAAGCTATTGTTAAGGATTAGAATTTGCAAAATTAATGTTATCAAACAATGGCGTTTATAGTTATTTTTTCTGTTGATTCCCAAGTGTAATTGATATAATTTCTGTGTATGTGTCTAATTCTAAAAATGTACATGTATGCTTATGAAATATACATCATTAGAAGGCATTGTCCCATAGAAACACGATCTTCATTTATATTTAAGTAAGGGGAAAATCAGAAGATATTGGTGGTTACTGTTGATTAGCTATCGTGAGCTTAATATTTAAAATAAATTATGGCTCAGAAGATAATTTTATTCGTACTTGTTAAAAGTTTGGACGGGATTACATGAAAAGATGTTGAAACTTCCGAGGGAACTTATCCTAAGTTAATTTTAGACAAAAATCATTAAACGACAAAGGAAAAAGATATAACTAAATTTAATTCGTCTTTAAAAGTTTTAATATAAAGCTCCACCAAGTTACGCTTGAAAATATTTATACAATTTTAGACCGTTGTTGAGAAAATCGTCTTGAGAAATCCGAGTCTCTAGAAGAAAATAAATCAAAATTTTGGCGAAACCAGTAGGTGCTTTTATATTTAAGTATGCGAGGTGATTTTTCTCTGCATTATTTTAAACCTCTATGGTGCAAAATATTTACGCTGCTACTGTGATATAATTTTATATATTATGCCAAAACAGTCTGGCATTACTTTTCGTCCAACATTTAGAGTACGGTAATTTGGAAGTCATATATATTATTTATTATCTATTATTGTGAAGGCTTAGCGTTGTTAAAAAACCCCGTCGTAGAAAATGATATCACCGAGAGAGGATAGGACTGATGCAATGTCTTATTAGTTTGGTTGGGAAAACGTATCTAAGGCTAGGAAATGTAAACAGGAAGTAGACTCGTAGTCATATCCACTTCAGATTCTCACACTTTTGGTTCAAAGCCAGAGCAGGAAAAAACACTCCCGTCACTCTATTGCCCCAATGGCAATTTCAAATTCTATGCAGCGTCGCAGATTCAGGATTTCATCGTAGTTACGCAAAGCGCGGCCCTTCTACGACGAGTTGCGTAAAGGTGAGTCTAAAAGCGACTCCAGTCATTCTTTATGGTTATATTTTTGTACGAGCCTATCATGAAGTTTTTTAGGCTTGAAAGACTTGTATCGTTTTATATGTTAGATTGCTTTGGGAGCAAAAAAACTGTTTTCGTTATTTTACTTAGTAACGCCCTTTGGCGTAGAAGGCCGGAGAAGCAGGGCCTACGCTCCGAGCCCTGTGCAACTAGGAGTCTCGCGTTTTGGAGGGTCTTGTTAATTATGGAAAGCAGAAAATATTACGGTATGTCTCATATGACTATTGTTCAAGCTTCCATTTTCAGCTATTCTATTGTTCACTATTTTTAAAGCTGAAAATATATTACGAAATAATTGAGACGCTGATGCAGGTACTTTTAATTTGGACTTAAATTTGTGAAATATGAATTTTAGGCTGGTGTTAAATATTATTAGTCATAAAAGGATTGTCGTTTTATCACATCATTTCATATTTTAATCTGTAATATAACTGAAACGCTAAGTTATCGAGGGCCCCTGTGTGAAACACCTAGACCCAAATTTATATTTGAGGACAGATGTGACGAAATTGGGCTATAATTACTTGAACGGTTGAGTTATTAAATACCAAAAGTTAGGTTAATTCTATTTAATGAATAAGGCAACTTAGTAATTTCCACACATAATTTGGAATTACGAATCTGTTCTATAGCTTTCCACAAAGTTATGTTTTCTCACATCAATTATGTAATATTATTTAATTATAAGATTAACCCCTGTATTAATCCCTTAATTAAAGAACATTTCCCTAAATTCGTTTACTCCCAAGGTCTTGATTCGACTTTAGAATTCCGGGTTACAAGGTATGCTAGAGATAGCTCTAGTAATAGATTGATATACCATTAGTTTCCCGGGACCACGACAGCCCTAGATCTCTCTGATCCAATTATTGGTGTTAAGTCATAATGCTATTGTTCTCGATCGATAATTAGTGGTGCTCATCAAAATTAAACATATTCTTCGAGGTAAAAACATAAGCATTGAAAGGAGCCTTAAATTTTATATGGAGGCTATTTGAACGATTTTGCGTTTGCAATTTGCGCGTCCAATTTATGCATAAGTATTCTAGTTTATGGAGACGTTATGTTCTCGTATTACCATTTACATTTTAATATACGTCTATAAAGTGGATGTTGGGATTTTGCGGGGTATTTAATATTTCCATTAGTGAGAGTAGCTCTACGGCATTCAATGACGATTTTGAAAATCGCTGATTCAAGTGGAGGGAGACGGAACTACTTTATGGCACGCTGGGATTCCCCATTATCAATGCTATAAATATTTATGCAACGATTCGAGATAAAATAAATATGCCAGTGGAATTTATAGATTTAAGCATATTTGTCTTTAATATTCAAGGAGTTAGAAAAATGTTTTTATGAGTATTTTCCTCCCCTGTAGATAATATATTACGATGATTTTCATGCATTAGTAAATCCCGATTTTTCATTTTCTTGTAGCTCTTAAAGATTGCTATCATCTTGAACAGTATTATTTAAAGATTAATGCTCGTTAATTACTACTTGCCTGAAAGCTAGATGCAGAACTCTTCCAGTCTCAATTTAATCATTCAAATATTATGTTTTACATGCTTATGGGCTTGTGATTACAAAGTCTCCATAACATTTTTGACAAGTATCCTGATGTGATGCCTCTTAGATGTTTTCGATAAGTTTCACTCTACTAATTCACTAATCTAATAGAGAGTTAATGTAATCCTTATCAGAAAGGAACATCTAGAAAAAAGCGCTTAAGCGATACGCTGTATCCTCGGACATATATATATTTATTCTTTCTGAAACATCTCGTTATCCGCGAGCTATGTTCCAGAGGTGTTTTTTTATAACATTATACAATTTTACGAGTAAGAATTTCAAAAATGGATGGATAACAATAGATATGGTATTGTTTAATTATCATCTCGTATACATTTAACATGGTAACCAGCTGAGTTATAGACATTCGTTCCTTTTAGTGCAAAGCCAGTTTTTGCAACAAATTAATGATTGATGGTTAAAGAAAGGAAAAACTCTTACTATTTCATTATCTTTATTCTGATAGGTAACAATATTGCAGATATTTGGTGCGCCTTGTAGATATGCAGGATGTAGCGTATATTAACGTACCCAGGTGTATATGTAATTTGTGCATAACCATATTCAGCGGTAATTAGCTCTTTATATAGGAAAAATTTATACAATGATACTTGGTAGGATATTCTTTTATGGAATACAATGCAGTATTTACGAGTACTCAAGTACTTTTGTATCATTTTGATAAAAAGATACAATCTGCATGTCACTTAAAACATCATAAGCCAATGCTCATTCAAATAAAATTAGAAAGCGGTTATGTTTGAAACTATTATACAACAATGTAACGGTACATAGAAAATTGGTTTGAATTTGCGGAATATTTTTTAAACGGAGATATCCTATAATCGACTGCTGTTACAAGTTAGAAAAGGTAGATTATAACCATTTTGTTAATCAAATCACGTCTGTGACGTAAAATGTTTATGCATGTGTAAAATCCGAATATAGACTTCATTAGGTTATCTCCTCGGTCATAATTGCAGTTCTTAAAGTCTTGAAGGTAATACGAAGATACACTCTGTTTTCTTTCTCTCCGCAAAATGAGACTCGACTACCTTTGCCCTCCATCAGGATATCCTAGAGGCGCGAGCTGTAATAATTTTTTCCCCACTCGCCGTTTTTATCGCTCGACGGAAGAAATCCCTCCGCTTCCCATTCTGGTCCTCTTACAATGCCTCCGAAAAGTAGCGAGGGGCGTCGCTGCGCCGGCCGATCGAAGAATTTATAATCTATAAAAGAAAAGCTCTCAGGGGAAAAATTGGAGGCGGGAGAAGCGCGGGCGAAATTGCCAGAAGAGCTATGAAGTTTCCATCAATCGAATATCGAACTTTCCTTTATGGACGGTTCGTCTTCGGGCTTTTTTTTGGCGATATTAAAAGGGAAAGAAAGGCGAATCCACGACACAGGTATACAGCCATAACGTCTTTCCTTTGCGTCACGTGAAGGAACAATGAAAAAACAATTGGTCGGAATATTCGGAAAGAGAAACAGCTTTATGTATTCCGAGGGTATCGAGAGTTTTCGGTTCAGTGGTGGGTATGAAAAGGAATGGAAGTTTCGCTTTCAGCAATACTCGTTTTTTTTTAAGATATCTCCATTTAGCGGAGATTGGGAGTTATGGAACCGCGATTACATGTTGGATTATGGTGTTAGGTATTGGATTAAAGGTTGGTTAGTTGCCTCGTGGTCTGTGTTTCCTGTGGTTTTTTCTTTAAGTAATGTTTTGTGAGCGTATTTTGAGAAATGAAGTTTGCATGATGTTCTCTAACAGGAAGATAAATAGATCTGCTACACAAAAGTCGATCGTGCTACCCACTTAGCTATCCGAGGGTCCTGAACTTTTTCTCTACCCTTGGTACTACTTCAAGTGCTTAAAAAAAGTTCCCTTACCTGGTTTTTGATGCATTTGTTTCAAAATTCATTTTCTCTTATTTTTGTTTTACACTTGCAGTGAAATTGGGCATTGTGGGAGTATTTTTACTTATAGAGACGCCCCTGGTTGTAGAACTTCGATTTAACTTACTTTCAATATCTTTTCTTTGGTATATATATTTTTTACAAATTTTAACCCACTTCTTACCATCCGCCTGTAATCAAATTTTGCACTCTCGCTTTTTTCTTCGATGACGAAATCCTAGATTATCGGTTGGAATATCGAAAATTGTGGAGCCGACGTTTTATTATATTTATTTTAACCCTTCTCCGAAATTCAACAGGAATACATATGCGTAAATTTAAAGCTAGAAAACGCCCAATTTATAAAAATCAATGAAAAATTAAAATGTACGGTCCACAGGTTAGTTTATTCTTACGAAAGTAGTTTTGGCGTTGGGTTACACCATCGCCTGGCACAGAAACCTTAGTTTAACAGGTTAAATAATAAGGGAAGAAGGAAGAGAGAGAAGAAAAGATTACAAAGCAAGGGAGTATATTCTCATTTGTGGGCGAATTTTTAGAATGACGTTCCACCATATTGCACATGAGGTTATTAGTTATGCCTAATTTATATTTATGTATTCTCAAGTCCCCTGAAACTAATTCATGAAAGGCTCAAGTCCCGTAAATCCTACAGCTTTCCCTTACGGCTCCAGTATTTAAGAATCCCTAATCCCACGTAGCCAGAATCTAGGCTTGAATATTAGCATAAAAAAGACACATTATATGATTGTGTCACGGCAACCAGATTGCTTTACTAACACCAGCTTAACAATAAAAAAACAGCGTGATTAAAAGAGTGAGCAAATTTAAATACCTTGGAAAGTGGCTCTGTGAAGAATGGTGATCGGACATGGAGATAAAATGTCGCATAGAAATTGCCCGTAATGCATTCATAAAATCCAAGAAAAGATGGACTTTAAAGAAGGCAATAACAAAAGAGATCGAGGCATTTGAAATGTAGACTTACGGAGGATGATTAAAATATGATGGACGGAAAGAGTGAGTAATGGAGAAGTACTCAAAAGAATAGTAAAACAGCTAGAAATGTTAGTAACAATTAAGAAAAGGAAAACGGCATATCTAGGGAACATCCTGCGGAACACAGAATATTATCTCCTACAGTTGATAATTGAAGGAAAAATCGAAGGTAAATTAGGAAGATGATGGAGAAGAACATCTTGGATGGACAATATAAAACAATGGGCTGGATTACCAACTGCTGAGAGACTATTATACACAGCAACCAGCAGGAACGAAATGCTAAATGTGATCGCTAACATCCATTAATGAATAGGCAGAAGAAGAAGCCCCGTAATCCGGTAATTGGCTAATTCCGTGTACCTGGGCGTATTCAATGGGCAATTCCCTGGTGATGTTGAGATAGTCTTCGCTAGGAGGTGTGGTGGTCTGGGTCTGCGGCTTTTGGGGCGAGGGCGTCTCCTCGGTGAACAGCAACGGGTGATCCGCATCTGCCGTGCCGTTCGCCCCCCCGCCCCCCTTGTCCAGGGGAGGGCCGGTTGCGCCTCCCGTATCCACTCCGCGGGCGCCTGGGCTCTGCTCGGGCGGAGGCTGCCTGTGAACCACGTGACCCCTTCCTCCTCCCGCCCCTTCGCTCCTCCTCTCCAGACTATCACTCCAGCTGGATAAAAGCAGCAGGTAGTGTCCGGTCACGGACATCGCTTGTTAAAAAAACCAGCCGCCCTCCCAAGGGCGTGATCCCGGGAGGCAGCGGGGGAGGTTTATCCTGGAAAGAGTCCAGAGAGGGATAAGTTGGATTAGTCGGATTTTTGTAGACAAGAGATAAGACGGTTAGGGATCTAAGGGTAAAAGAATTGGAGCACGACAAGTCGCATACTCACATATACGCTGGTCGCTTGTTTCAAAGATTGTTACCTGGAAAGTCAAACGTTTGGAGGCTTTCGAAATGTGGATAATAAGGGAATCAAAAATATAGGGATCCATGGTTAGTGAAGATGAGTATTGTGAACAAAGTAACCCACAGAATTGCTTATTTAGAGTGAGAATAATTTAACTTGTATATAAATGAATAAATATATGTATAAGGTAATTCCAGGAGAGATGCCTCACCTAAGGAAATGACTTCAGTGATAACAAGAATGTGAAACTGCGTGATATAATATTTCATTTATTGATTATTAATAGGGTATAAACAAATTTTCTTTAAAAACAATTTCACACAAAATATTAAAGTTTTTCTGCACCCATGCATTTGGCCGTCTCTCCCGAGTGTCCGGGTGAGATGCCCCCTGTGGGAGAGGTACCACATTAGCTTAAACTGAATTTAATCTGGAAAGCGCTTGTCATATATAAAATTTTTTAATATAACTTAAGTTCAAGATCTATGAAAACTTTTAAGTTAACTTTAAAACCTATTTAAAAGTTTCATTTGCAGAAATTTTGGAGGCATCTCAGCCCCCTCTAGAGGCATATAAATAGTATATTGAGGCTTGGTCATCAGTTTTGACATCAGTGACATCTTTTCATGCAAACATATTTTCGATTCGACCGAATAATATTATGACAATTTTGATGTTTTTGTAGAAATTTCGAGCCAAAAATTCTCACAGAAGATGTTTTTTGGATTTGAAAAAAAAAATTGTATTTGTAATTTAAATGTGGGTGGGCCACCTTTTCCGGGTATTACATTTCGATCAGAAAGAGAAGTGGCAAAACGCACCACCCTAGTGCTTAATAAACACTACATCATCCTTTGATCGTGCATAAAATGCACTCGACCGTGGATTTAAGTTTGAATTTAAATTTAAATGTAGATTACAAACGTTTTCTTGAAAAACGCCTTAATCAGTATCACCTTTAAGTTAAATTGATACTAATAGGGCACATATACCTAAAGATAGCACTGGGGCATCCATCCCGAGGAGAGGTGTGTGTCCTTCCATTACGGTTGCTTAGTCGCGTAGACGCAGTAAGCGACCAGCTTGGCTACCAGCGACCTGCTCATATGTATTTTTACCCTACGTTGGATTAGTCGGATTTTTCTGGAGGACGGAGGGATAAGACAGGGGTTAGGAATCTAAAAGGAGCGATCAATCGTGGGGAGGAGAAGAAAAAAAGATTTATTCGGGTTGCAAGGTGTGAGGTTTTCGCCCCGGGGTGATGATGGGGAGATTTATGGGGATGGAATGCATGTTGCCGCTGGGTTCGATTGGGGAAAGCAAGGGTCTCCCATTTGCGATTTGCTTTGGGTTGTATTTGGCTTAAGAGGTGGATTGGCTTGTTGGTTTGTCGCAATTGATATGCAGGAAGCTTAAACGGGTAATCGAGTGTTTACTGGATTTTGATATTACAAAAATTAACTGATATTAATTATTTCAATTAGCTCACTGTTTTCCTTGTAATTAAAAATAAATTATGTGATACATATTTAGTTATAAATTTAGCGGAAATTCGGTTTACCAGCTAATTATTAATGTAATGCCATGTAATTTTCATATTTAACATAAAATATATATGTATAAATTAAAAGTGGATATCCTGAACAATATTGATATGACTCTCCTTTCTTATATAATCAGTTTGTTTATCGAGCTATGATTTTCCGAAAAATTATTAGGCTGAAGGTAATAATTAGAAATGGACAATTTAAAAGGAATCCATGTACTAAAGTCGTCAACTTTTAGTTGGTCTACGGATTACTATCATAATTTATCGTGGAAAATGTTAGAGATATGAAAAGACTTAAAAATATATTTTCAAAGATTAACTTATCGAGGTTCATTTAGGTATGGAGCATGTTTTATGTATTATGCATCGCGAAAACTTTAATATTCACATCTAAAACATTTAAAAATAATTTCAGTGAATATATTTCCAGATGTAGGATTATTGAATATTCCTTGAATACTTTCATAGTATGATTTGAAAGTAAATCTCAGAGAAGGAAATGGTATTATTATGTTTGCAGCGATTGGAGTGATATGAAACGTTTTGTTTGGATTCGTAAGAATTGTTTCATAAGAAGGAATTCTATGTCTGAGAAAATCATTTTATTTGCGTGAAAACACTTCGAATATGCTAGCCTTTGTGACAGAGAGAGAGGTAATACCATAATAAATTTTCTTTTCGCCCATATCTTACGCGTGCTTGCAACTTAGTAACTCTTCAGTTCAGAATTTAAATTTATCATTAGTTTAGTGCTTCTTATATTACACTAATCAGCGTTTTAATGGCCGCTTTTTGAATAGAGGAAAGGAAAAATTCAAGTATTTTGTCAAAGTTAAAGGGAAAGGATAATTGAGTGAAACATTCGCGGGATCGGCATACGTTGTATACGTTGGAGGCATGCTTGTGTATGAGCTAAAATTCTAATCTTAATTATCAGCCATTTCTGATTCACAAAATTATATCTTCAGGCAGGTAATGTTTCGGAGTTACGGAAAATTAATTACAGCCACATTACAACGACTAAGCGTGCGATGAACTGAAAGAAAAAGAAAGCAACGCTGTGACTCCGTGTGCTAGGTTTTTGCAAAGATCATGCTATCAGAAATATAAAAGTTAAAGGCTCATTTACATAAACCATGTGCACCAAAGCGCTAATTGATTTGGATGTATTAAATACAATTGCCACATTTCAATCATTAGAGCTCATGTTTACTGAAAAATCTTGCAATTTGCAATCATAAGATCAGAAACAAAAGACAAGATCATCAAAACATTTTCATTTTGAAATCAATTCTCTAATCGCTTTATAAAATAAAAATAGTTTATAAGTTATGGTCGAATCGATATATCTCAAAGTAATTCAACTCTAATTTGATTAATCGCGCTGGCTTTGTTTGAGTTACCTTGTCCTATAGATTGTGGGCAGTTTTGTGGACGTCTATTTAGGAAGGTATCTGATTTTGGCTCTTTCTTTTTGGGTTCAATATTGATAGAATCACCAGGTGATGTTGGCAAAGGTCATATTTATATTAATAGATTGAAATTCATTCGGTAAACAAAAATTATTAGTTTAATTTCAATGTAGTAGACGAATGTTAACTGAAATAAGGTATTTTTGAAAGTAAGGCGGAAAGTGTTGATAATTGAAACTATTTTATATCTGTACTCATTCCAATAATAATAGTTTCCGTCAACCTCAAAAGAAACTTGTGAAGTTACAAACGCCTCTCTTTATTTTTAGCTCCTCGTGGAGTAAGTACCCATTCGCCAGCTTAGTACCTCCGAGAATGACTGGATTCAATGACGTGATCGTTATTTCAGTCTTTGCGATCGCATGTTGAATTCTCACACTTTATTAACTCTCCTTCAAGACTGCGAGATGGCTGTTTTATTGACGCAATGACGAAAGGTCACGCACGAGAAATCTGTGTAAATTCTTTCTGATGATATTTTCAAAGGCGAAAGGGGATGAAAAGGGCAAATTTGTATTTAGGGAGATATTTTGGAAGCGAGCTGAAATTAGCCCAGGATCATCTTTAAAGAAAAATGTCCACTCGCAAAGGAAAAGTGAACGCTAAGGAAATAATAATAAAAGAGATCATCATATCAAACTCAAAAACATCCGTCATTGATGGGAATCTAGGTTTTTCTTCTTTTCTCGGTTCTTTCCAATTCGATTTCCTTATAACATCCAATAAGCCGATTTTCTTTGTGAGTTCGAAACTATTAATTAATCCTATCTGTAAGCCGTGCCCAATTATGTTCAAAATCAGTAGTGTGATTTAGTCAGAATTTTGACGATGTTCTATTTTTTATGGTATCGAGATTTTTTAATTACTCTTATACGTTTTTAGAAACTTTGTCTTGGAATTATGGACTTCTTTAAAGGATTGATTCAATTTTAAAGTTAGAACTTGGTTTTTGTTATGCATATACGAAAAAAAACATTTCAACCAATGTCAATAAACAACTTCATTATGTATTGCATATTAGGTGTCGAATTCTATATAAATCATTTAAATATTCCATCATATATTACGTCACATCTTTAATTTAAAATTTTATCCTTTTAAATACATGCAAATTAATTCAAAATAGATATTCTTGCAAACTTTGACAGACATTAAGAAATTTTTCTTGCTAAAAGTATCTGTAAGTATAAATTGGCATTTAAGTTAGAATGAGGTTTATCCTATTGATAATGATGTCTTTGGAATTTCAGTTAGAAATTACAGTATAATGAGTGACGGATAAGATGAAGGCTGGTTAATATATATACCGTTGCGAACTATTATACTGTTTACCTTATACATATGTACAAATACATATCCCTTACAACTTCTATTATGTCTTTATTTCTTTTACTTTCTAAGTTTGTAGACCCTATAATTTCTAACTTATTTTCCTCCATTTTGAATATTTTATACACAAATTATCTCGCCATTTTATCGCCAACTCTATCTTCCTCTCTTTTGTCTCCTCAGCATCCTACCTACCCTTTTTAGAGCCTTTACTAACACAATTATAATTTTAGAAGAAAGTAAGGAGTCAAATAGGTTTCCACTTTTTAGAATTTTCAGTTTATATATCTCATATTTTAATAAAATCTTAAGAGATATTCTCATAAGGGTTATGCTTGTTAGAAGTTTCAATTTCATTAATAGAAACTAAAACCTAATTTGGCAATAACTGTATACAGGGTATTCTGCTTAAACATATAATAACACAAAATGTAATCACTTGAGAGTTAATTAAGAGATTATTATATTAGATTATTATTAAGTCGTACTTTACCCGTGTAGATTTATCACTAGTAATTGCCCAGTGGTCGAAATTCGACCGTCATTCATTAAATGTTTAAGTTTAAATGTTATTGAGGTTCTTTTGTCAAGAGTATACCTCTATAATCATTAGTTATAATTGTTTTCCAATTTTTGCTATTACGTCAGCTGCGAGCGTGTAGGTACAAACACGTTATTAGGGTGTGTTGTTAGGGTGCCTTAATTCCCTGCAATACCTATGAAATTGAAAATTTTATGTTCGTAACAATTGAAAAAAGAAAACACTATTACAGCTTGTAGTTTTATTTATTTTAACTCATTGTCATTTTAAATTTTTTCATGTTATTATTGAATCAAATCAACGCTAATAAAAATGAGACTTGATATTCATAGAAGTATAAGATTTATTGTACTTGGATTACATTTCATATTTCTTTTTCAATTTAACATTTAATTTAACTCAATTTTCAGTTTAATTACGCTGAACTTCTGTGTGTTAACGATGTTTCTTGTAAAAACCCTTTCATCGTTTGCTAAATGCCCTTGGCCATTATATTAGGAAATATAAAATCTCAAACCATCGAACGATTGAACTCTACTTGCTGCAACATACAATTGACAATGTGTCAAAACAGGCTGCCTCAATAAAATTCCAATTTTTTCGAATGTTTGTCCTTGAGACTTGTTTATTGTCACCGCAAATGCAGGTATAATTGGAAATTTAGTTCTTTGAAACTTAAATGGTAAAATAGTACCGGAATATGTTAAATTTATACGTGGAATCAAAATTCTCTTATTGCGTTCGGTTCCTGTTAAAAATTCGCAATCAATTGCAAGCCAGGTTATACGTATCCATGTTAATGGGAAGGGATTTTTAAAAAATCTTAAAAATCGCCACAACATATTTAAAATAGGAGAATCTTGCACCCACCTGGCATCGAACTCACGCACATTTGGTATCTTCCGTCCCAAGAGAGAGTACTTCCCAAGTAAGAAAACGTATCCACCTGCTCTAGTTTATAATCGTTCACTTAGATTTCTTTCCCTAAGTGAACCTCTATGCAGAAGAACGCCTGTTCTGGGACATCCGTGATTCTGATTTCTCTATCCTACCGGGAATTCACTAATATATTTTCGAAATTTCGCGGAATATAGCAAAAATGCCCGTAGTATTGTCCCTGCTATTTATATATCATAGTTTAAATTCGCTGGAATCTCAGTAAATTGCCTCCTCTTCATAAATTCTGACATTAGTTCCTACCATTAATTCGGTATAGACTTAAAATCCCCGCGTATTTTTGTGGAAAAATAAATGTATCGGATTCAACAATCACCTTGGTCGTCAGGGGGACTGGTTGTTTACTACGGCGAAATTTCTCAAAATTTTCGTTTATTGTATCGTAGTTCTCGTAATTCCGACTCCATTACGATATTCTACGACCGAAGTAAGAATTTTTATTCAATTTAATTTTTTTGGTACTAATCTCGATTTCTTACTACCATTATTTCTGAACTAATTTTGCAAAAGAAAATATGTCTGTAATTGATCAAAATGTACTTTGCGTGCATTTCTTATGAGAGACGATTATACTGGTCCAGAGTCGAACCAAGGATATTTGGACAAAGATTTCAGCTTTCTGCACTCCTTCTCCATATAATCTTTAACTATGCCAAATCTCAAACTCCTCCGTTCGCGCCATATCCTTAAAAATGGATCCAAAGTTTTCTCTTCACGTATTAATATATAAATAGATATTTATTGGTTGTTTATTTCTAGAAGTATGGTAAATCGAACTGTTTTTTTACACATTCAATACACCTCGATATGTGTAGCATTAGTAACAGAAAGACACCTAATCTGTATTTTACTCTCTCCAAGTGTTTCCAGCATTGCAGGCGTAACATTTTAATAACTGCTGGAATTCGATAGTTCTGGTAAATCACCAAGTTGTATTTGGAATACTTGATTCTTAATAAACACCCGCAGAAAAAATCAAGTGGCCTTATGTCTGGGTTTCTAGGGGGCCAATCGATGGACTACCTCTCCCAATCAAACGGTCTGGGAACTCTTTATCCAAGAAATCCCTCGCAATTACTGCATAACGGCATGGTGCGCAATTATCAAGCAAAAATAGAAACATTTTGAGTTACCAAACTTATACAAGTAAACCGCTTATAAATATCTTAATAACTTTTCAAGTTATTACATTTTGTATTATTATATGTTTAACCCGGATACCCTTTATTAGACGAATGTCGGTTTCCAAGTAAGTCTTTGATGTCAGTGATATATCTAGAGAAGATGAAATAGCTCCATCTAGTTAAATAAAACTCCAAGCAATTTTAATATGCCTCCGCGCGAGAGCCATCTCTATCGGAATTATCAGAGTAAGAGGATACAACTCCTTGAGTTAGGCGACCCAAATAACGGCAAGTCCCTTGCTCTAGGCTATCCGCAGCATCACTCCACAATTACCTACTCGGATATCTCTTAAAACAGTTAGAATGTTTATACCAGCAACTTCGTTGTGAGATTGTATTAATATCTGCAACTCTTAAAAATGAAATACAAAAAGAAAATAAAGACCTTTAAATAAGTATTTTAGGAAAAATGGGTAATTAATCAATTAATTTTAATTATAATAATTAACAAAAATATCTCAATTACTTCTCAAGTTATTAAATTTTGCATTATTAAATGTTAATAATCTCATATTTTAATTAAATCCTAAGAGATCGTCGCGTAAGGTTATACTTGAAGAAAGTCCCAATTTTATTAATAAATACTAACACCTAATTTAGCAATAAGTGTATACTTCTCTGGTATCAAGTTTAGTTTTCAGAGCACGGCGCGCTATATATATTGCCCGAAAATTGTTGACGTAAAGTTTATCTCTGGGAAGCCCCTGATGAAACCGTCCTCGGTTAAAGTGGAAGTCGGTTAAAGGAAACCGAATGAGATGAGGTCTGCTCTATTTATGTCTTCCATTACGGCTTGACCCAATTTTCTCTTTGCTCCACTCGTAATTTTCGGAATCCCCTTGCACTTCTCTCTCTTCAACTTGCCATTTCCCGTTCCATTTCCTCATTCCCGATTCGAAGACCGAGAACGCCTCCCCTCTCTGATTAATGGAGAACCATGAGAAGTTTCTCTTTAGGATGAAACATCTTGGCAATGCGAGTTTCCCTCTTCCGAAAATTCGCTAAATTTAGTGTAAGAGTTCTCGTGGAAAACATTTTCCGTATCGGCCAATCAGAATGGGTTCTTACGGGGCGCAGTTCGTTCCGGAACTCCGCTCTCCCCGGGGATTCATTTCTCAGCGCTGGTGGATTACACGTCCCTGTCCCGCGCGACTCCACCCATCTTTCTCCGACCCCCCTCTTCTCGCGCTCCCTTTATCTCCTCCTCTTTGTCTCCAGAATCCGCTGAGTTGATATGGAAATTGCGATTTTCCAGTCGTAAAAAATAAGTGCCCCGGCGATTAAAGTCCGACGAAAGTTTTTTTCCGTATTTTTTAGGGTCGTTCAACTTTTTTCCGAAACTTTGGAGTATGCAGTAATTCGGGGCAATCAACCATCCGATTAGCGTGAGACGGATTTGAAGGAATTTCCGTTTTTTAAAATAAATATTTGTATATCATTACTTTGAAATATATATTTACAGTCATTAAATATTGTAATCATTACTTTAGATAACTTAGCTTTGCAAATGGAATGTGTCATTGTAGTATATCAATATGAAAGAGATATTTCTTATATTGGTCTGATTTAAACCAGGAAATTAACTTTCTAAACATTAGTTTATGCATTAAATGTTAGAAAAAAATTTAGGTAATTTTTATTGAACTTAGGCCGGGTATTATAAAGCGTGGTTGAAATGGAGTTTAATTGCAAACTTTACGTTAGCTCTAACAAACCGAATAATGATTGATATTTTAATTTTAATTGATATATAAAATGATCTAAGTAACAGATTGTTGTCTTAAAACCTTAAAATATTTCAATTATAATAAAATTCGTGCCTTTAAATAGTAGTCATGCTTGATCTTCAGATTTTTTTATTACCAATCCCGGCTAAAATATTCTCTACGAAATCGCATAGGGATAAAGAATATAATTTGTTTTATTTTGTCACTTAACTCCCCACCACCTTATTTAAGCAAAAAATCCTAATCAAGCGAAATCCATTCTTTACTTAAACAATTATTTTTCGAAATGACCATCTGTTTTCTCATTACTTCAACAGTTAAGCTTGATGTTGAAGCTTAAATTTTATTTTAGGATGAGTATGCTCATTATTTTAGAAAATGTACGATGCAAAAGTGTTAAGAAGGTTTTTTTATAACATGAACACATTTAATATTTACGTTAGCCAAGCAGTGTTTTAGAAATAAACTTTGGTAATGTAAAAATTAATCACGCAATGAAAAATGAGATGATCGAGGCTATGCATTAGGAGAGGAAGCAAAAGAAGTTGATTAGCACGAAAACCAGAAATATATACATTTAGACCGATACAATTAATCTAAAATGCTTGCGTCATATACAAACCCGGAAATAGTTAGTGCAAGAAGGAGCCGAGTTTATTGGTTTAACGACCGCGAAAACTTGCACCGAAATGCCTGTGAGCTTAATTAGCGGGCGTTGTCTAATTAAAACTCGACCGTTCTTAATTGGCTGATGGACTTAAGCTCTGGTATGCGGCTGCAATAGGACCATCTTATCAAAGAGGATGGCGGTTTGAAGGTTGTGAGGTTACAACTGTATCGTTTAATTAAGGCCTAAAGATGGTGTCATGCAATTCTTGCCTCATAATTGAATTGATAATCGCTTTAAACATGTTCTACTTGTAGGATTTTATTTTGCGGCGTCCAGTTGATTTCAATTCCTGTTTTTGCTAAGTCAGCATAGTTATATTTTGTTCTCAAACTGGAAGTAAAATAATCAAATGATTAGCAGCATTTTATTTTACGGTATCCAGTTGATTTAAGTTGCTGTTTTTGCTAGTCAGAATTTTAATGCTTTGTTCACAATCTGGTAGTAAAATATACACATGGTTGTTTAATCGGTCAACAGAAAAGAGTTGTTGTTTTAAGAGATCTTAAGTGAATCTGTCAGTCAGGTGTTTTTAATGTAGTCCTAGTATTGGGAAAGAGATTTTGAAACGAATTTTGAATGAAATTCAAAATAAATCTTCTCATTAAATGATTTCACTATTTATTTATTTGCCTATAGTTCTCAATTTGTTTTTGCTTCCTGTTCACTGAATAAATCCGGAGTTCATTATTTCGTTGTGACTTTTCTTGAAACCACTACTTTCTGGAGTAAAACGCAATTAAATATGAAGCAAAATTGGCGTTCTCTCGTTCTGGACGTAATTTACTCGGTTAACATCAGAATAAGAATAAAATTAAAACCAATCATCAGTCCTGTAATAGAGTAATATGTTGAAGGAAGATTAGTTTCTTATCTTTTCAATCAAGAATCTGAAAGTGATTCAAACCCTTCCATGAAAACCGATGTACTTGGCTGTGTCGTATCTTCCGATGATGTTGCTGACCGCGACGATGATGACGATGTAAGACGAATAATTAACTCATCTACGTCGTCTTGCAAATTGTCTGCGTGCCACATTTCCTCTTCTACTTTCATCACAGGTTCTACATGGTTTTGCCAATTTTGAGCTGAGACCGTGCCGAAATAATCTGCTCCACATCTTTCTTCTTGAATGAGGTATTCCTCATCCCAACATAATGCTTGATCTACGCCCAAACTCTTTCAATGGGGTTCAACTCGCATTGATAAAGCGGGAGTCTAAGTGCAATGCATCCCTTCGACTTCGCAAGTTCATCTACTTTCAACTTTTCGAAATCTTTCCGAACTTGATTGACTTAAAATAATAAATCTCTTTTTAAACTGTCAGCGTCAAGGTTTATATTTTTACTGGCCAGCAACTCTTTTATATTATCTTTTTTCCAGCTGACTGTCAGTAAATATTCTAATCTCCTAGAATGATACGATGCATTGTCCAAAACAATTACTGAGCACCTAGGAATGTTTGCGAGAAGGCAGTTTTCGAACCAGTTTTCATAACAATCCCTGTCAACTTTGTCATGTTCGTTCATGGTATTTATCTTGCAGAAAAAGAATTTTAAGGCACCCTCGATGAAATCATTTTCCGTACCAGCGTGTATGATGGCAAAACGACCTCTTCGAGATGTGGTGGCCTTTAGTCCTGAGCTCAATCCAGAGAGAAAAGCGTCGCGTGGCGTTTTAATTAATTTATCACGCCAAACCTTATTCACAGTTTGGCCAACATTTACCCAAGTCTCGTCAGTATAAACAATTGTTCTTTGCTCCCTTCTGTATTTTTTTAGTTGCCTCAAAGTCATGGCGCCAACGGATGTCATCTCTCTCTGTCGTCTGTCTCGAACAGAGGTTCGTGATATTCCCCCAATTTGCGGAATGTTTTCCAGAAATCGGGGGAAAACTCAAACTAGGTTTGTTAGTTTTAATATAAAGTATTATTTTGCCGTCGCAGTGTCTTTGTTAATTCGATGCAGCTCGAAATGCTATGGTAAGAACAACGTCGTTTATTCAGACGCAACAAAAATAGATATTTTTCAAACCTTAGGGAAAACATTTCCGAGCTGAATCCCAAACACGTTCATATTTGCTAAGATCCTTCTCAACCACGACCGATAGACCCTCAGCGAATCCCATAGATGCCCTGAGGAAAATAAACACATAAATTTTTTTGGAATGCATAATTCGAAATTTTAGGTTCAAACTGTACTTTTTATGTTATAAAAGTATTTAGATTACGTATACCGTGAATTAATGTTAACCATTATGGAAAGCTAACTCTGGAATACTTTCTGTGTAAATTTGGTGCCAATTAAAGCAACGCCATGTTTAAAACAGCGTTATAAAGATAGTGTCGAAAAATGGCGTTTCCATGCGGAAATATAAGAAAATAATTTTTATAAATGTTATTTTAACTAACATGAATAATGAAAGGATGAATATATTTAAAACATATATTCATCCTTAATATTTACACCATACATGATTTTATTATCTACCGATTTGTAAATTTTTGTAAATGGCAACATGGG
The DNA here is from genome assembly GCA_947579665.1 of Sympetrum striolatum. NCBI lineage: Eukaryota > Metazoa > Arthropoda > Insecta > Odonata > Libellulidae > Sympetrum > Sympetrum striolatum. The sequence goes on from OX388348.1 coordinate 70,305,339, forward strand.
CCATCCTTCTTACAGGAGAAATACACGGGGAACGAACGCCATAAGATTTCTCATACTATCAACTTAAGTTGGGACGCTCTATAGCTATAATTAGCAAAGATAAAAAATATTAATGCTTCTTGTTGTTGAAGGGAATATGTTTTTCATAATGAAGAATTATTTTTAAGAATTTAAAAAGATTGTTAGCTCTTTCCGTGTAGGGGGTATGTGATATAGCTAGATGTAAGGTATTTGCACTTATTTATCGATAAAATCATATTCAGAAATATTTTGTTTCATAGATTCGTAGGATTAAAGAGATATCATTAAAAGAAATGTTTTCCGGTTAAATTTGAAGCCATTAAATATGCGATTTAAATTTAAAGGAATGAAAAGATGACAAATTCTGGGAATATTCCTTCTTAAATGGAATTGACATTTAACTTCCTTCTGCAATTCAATCTATAAAACGAATTTAATAATCCTGTTATAAAATTTATTTGTTTTTAATCATCGTTATCAATAACTTAAACAAGTGGAAATGATATATAATTTTTACTTCTTTATATTCTTCCTTTATTTAAGGAAAAATGAGTGCCACTCGTACCGAGTGAATAATTTATTTGCTAACTTTTCATTACACTTAACTAATTTTTCTTTACGCTATTGAGTATTACCTCTAAGTCGTACCTGAATCAATTGATAGTATAATTCGTTTATTTACTTTAATAAATTTAATTTTTGGCATTTCAGTTGAAAAACTAGCGATAAGCTTATCTGCGAAGGTGATGATATGCATTTTATGAAGTGGCAGTGGAAATAAACGAGTTTTGCTATTTACTATATTATCACAAGCTTATCAAGTTCTCGCTTTAGGAAAGATCTTACTGCTTCCTTCTTCCCCATATCCCTCACCATTTTTCTTCTTTCTTCTCGTTTACGTCTCTTTCTTTCACATACTTCCCTTATCTATCCCATTTCTCCGCGTTCACCGCTCTATCTGTTTTTTCCATCTCTTCTAATCCCTCCATTCATCTTTTCCACCTCTCCTGCCCCATCTTCGTATATCCTCTCGTCCTTTTTTTTCTCCTTCTCCCACACTCCCACTTAACTTCCTCCGCACTTCTTCACTTCTTCTCCTCTGCCCAGTCATCGCTCTTACCCATCCCCCACTCTGTTCACCGTATCTTTCTCTCTCTCTCTCTCTCTCCCGGTATTCAAGTGCTCACGTAGCATCGCTCTTTCCCAAACAGAGTCCTCTAGCAATTGCCTCCATAAACAATTTTTGCTCGCGCGAAATATTGGACCACATTCTCTCCTCTGTGTTCCAGTCATATATCTAGTCGCCCATAAGCCTTCGCAGCAGCTTTTCATTCCTGGAGAACCTCTCTCTCGTTTTGCTCTGTCCGAAGGATGTCCACATTATCGCCTCCCACGTAAAATTGGCCACGATCTTTCTCTTTCCCGCGTGGGGAAATCCCCTGGGCTTCTCGCCATTATCGTTAAACGTTTCTGTGAAGAGGGAGTAGGTATCGCGATTATTTACTGTCAGGATAAGGTTGTGTTATCTCCAGGGAGGATTTTATTTTCCTAAAATTCTCGGGGAAATTTTTAGTTTAATCCTGTATTAGTATGGAAATATTAGCTGAAATAACAGGTGTTGCTGGCTGAGAATTTACTGTATATTCCAAGTCGCTCTCGTGTGTATGGCATATCTTGATTTTGGATCCCTAAATGTAAATGTATGTGTAAATTTAATGTCTTTCTCTAAGATATTTAAAGGTATGTAAAAATTCGATATTTCAGCGAACGATACGCGATAAAAACAGAGTAAAAAAGTAGTTAATATAATTGGTGTTTACGTAGTTTGTTCTATGTAGGTTGGCCTTTGGTTTCTAGTTTAGTTATAAGGGTTTCATTTTTGTATTTTGTTAAGAGGCAGTATTATCGATATTTTCAACGCTATCAGTGTCGGTTTCTCAATGGTTTACTGTGATGAAAATATAAGAGAGAGTAAACAAACATCATTCGTGGAATTGTGGATTGCGTTTGATAATTATGTAGACAATACTCTAATACGTGATCTACCAGCCAGTATGTAATTTACATTCATAATGTTACCAAGAGCTGTATAGGGCTTGTTTTTAGTCGTTCTCCTTAACAAAATTCAAGGTTAAAGAAATAGCCTTCTGGGATACAAATTTTATATTTTCAGAAATAAATAAATGTTAAAATACATCTGTATTATTCTACTAGAAAATACCTAAGTTCTATAATCACGTTTTCCATAGGTCTAGCTAAAATCTATATTCTAAGCTGTGTAGAAAGCATCTTTTTATTATACTACTAGCTGAAGTGCCCGTTGATTCTCAACGGGGATGTTACATTTCATTAACATCATGATCGTAACACATACTTCACAATTTTTGATAGATAGCAAATACCAGACTTTTCAATCCAAAATACCAATAAATTTAAGTTACAATGAAGTGTACGAAGCCGCACCAACTCAATATTCAATCTCAAATAATCTGAATAAAAAATATCTCCAACTGAGGCAATATAAAAATATATTGTAATATCACATTAAGATGATAGGTACCACGTTTAAAGAGAAATTTTCAGACAGGTACAGGGGTACTAATGAATCAAACCTAAATGACAGAAATAAATTATATATCGCTCTAATAAGCACCGATGAATATACTTTGCGGAAGGTAAGTGTATTATGGAGCTGACTTGCTTCTCAATCTTAATACGTGCAACATATACACGGAAGACAAATAACACAAAAGTTATCGCAATATAAAAATAGGAACAAAAATTAAACACCAATAATAGAAGGATAGTAAATGAATATGGAGTGGAAGCACTTAAAAGCAACGATTAAATCAATTTACATTCTGCATATAACAAAATAAATTTTTTTTTTACCTTTTTGGTCTATCATACGATGCAGGAGGTTTGCTACAAATTTACAACTCGCCATTCAACTCTTCAAAGATTACAAACACCGAATCTGGGAAATCTTTACGTTCTTCGCTAACTCCATTTCCGTAAATCGCTAAATATACATCATTGCAAATAGATTAGATTTAATACTTAATTCAGAAGATTATATATTTAATACATCCGCAACTTACCAAGATATTTATACGCAGCTCGTTGAATTGTTCGAGAAAAATCATTTTTTGGTTAACCACAAATATAAAACTCATTTATTTTACGAAAAAGACGGTAAACAATTATGTTGCTATAAATAAAACTTGGTTGCTACAGACTCGTCAACAAAATTCGAAATTTTAAAAATTTTCCGCGTCTTCTTATGAAATTACGCTTGAGCTCGGAATCAACAATCGCTTTGACCGTCAAGGGAATGGGTTTGTTTACAACATGGAAATTTAGATGTAATTTTCGTATATTTTATCAAAATTCTCGCAATTTCGAATCGAGAACGATATTCCGCGACCAAAATAAGAATCTTTAATCTATTTCCATTCTTTTGATGCTAGTTTCGACATCCTACGACTGTTCTTTCTAATTTAGTTTTGCAAAAGAAATGAACCATGCAACGAAATAAAAGAACTTTACGTGTATTTCTTATGCAAACTGTTTTACTCGTCTGGATTCGAACCGTGGACTTTAGGCAAATTAAAAGTACCACTTGATCATCCCAGGGAATACATTAAATGATGTTAAAAGTTTGCACATTGTGCGACATCTAGTTTTCGAGATTATCTGGAACATACAAACATACAAACATACAAACATACAAACATACAAACATACAAACAAACATCCATTTTTATATATATACTAGCTGAAGTGCCCGTTGATTCTCAACGGGATGTTACATTTCATAAACATCATGATCGTAACACATACTTCACAATTTTTGATTGATAGCAAATACCAGACTTTTCAAGCCAAAATACCAATAAATTTAAGTTACAATGAATTCTACAAAGCCGCACCAACTCAATATTTAATCTCAAATACTCTGAATAAAATATATATATATCTATTTTTTATTCAGATATTTATTTATTATATATAAATAAATATCTCCAACTGAGGCAATATAAAGATATATTGTAATATCACATTAAGATAATAGGTACCACTTTTAAAGAGAAATTTTCAGGCAGGTACAGGGGTACTAATGAATCAAACCTAAATGACAGAAATAAATTATATAACTCTCTAATAAGCACCGATGAATATACTTTGCGGAAGGTAAGTGTATTATGGAGCTGACTTGCTTCTCAATCTTAATACGTGCAACATATACACGGAAGACAAATAACACAAAAGTTATCGCAATATCAAAATAAGAACAAAAATTAAACATGAATAACAGAAGGATAGTAAATGATTATGGAGTGGAAGCACTTAAAAGCAACGAATAAATCAATTTTTACATTCTGCATAAAACAAAATAAAATTTCTTTACCTTTTTGGTCTATCGTACGATGCTGGAGGTTAGCTACAAATTTACAACTCGCTGTTCAACTCTTCAAAGATTACAAACACCGAATCTGGGAAATCTTTACGTTCTTCGCTAACTCCATTTCCGTAAATCGCTAAATATACATTATTGCAAATAGATTAGATTTAATACTTAATTCAGAAAAATATATATTCAATACGTCCGCAACTTACCAGGATATTTATACGCAGCTCGTTGAATTATTCGAGAAAAATCAATTTTTGGTTAACCACAAATATAAAACTCATTTATTTTACGAAAAAGACGGTAAACAATTATGTTGCTATAAATAAAACTTGGTTGCTACAGACTCGTCAACAAAATTCGAAATTTTAAAAATTTTCCACGTCTTCTAATGGAATTACGCTTGAGCTCGGAATCAACAATCGCCTTGATTGTCAAGGGAATGAGTTGTTTACTACATGGAAATTTAGACAAAATATTCGTATTTTTTATCAAAATTCTCGCAATTTCGAATAGCAAACGATTTTCCACGACCATAATAAGAATCTCTCATCTATTTCCCTTCTTTTTATGCTAGTTTCGACTTCCTACGACTGTTCTTTCTAATTTAGTTTAGCAAAAGAAATGAACCCTACAACGAAAAAAACGAACTTAACGTGTATTTCTTATGTAAACTGTTTTACTCGTTTGTGTTCGAACCGTGGACCTTAGGTAAATTAAAAGTACCACTTGATCATCCCAGGGAATACATTTAATGATGTTAAAAGTTTGAACATTGTGCAACATCTAGTTTTCGAGATTATCTGGAACATACAAACATACAAACATACAAACAAACATCCATTTTTATATATATATAAGATAAGATTATTTTGAATTTTGAATACGTGGGGTCTTAATTTATTATTGATCACTGCTAAACAAATAAACTAGTTGGAGATCAACAAGGATTGAATGCGTAATTATCTTTCTAACTAAATATCTACTTTCAAGCTGTGAAACTTAGGAAAATATATCGTAGCGAATCTGCAGGTCGAGAACCTAATATGAGTGTAGTTTCAATCGCGTGTTTCGGGTGGACAAATGTATAAGCAAATACTATTTAGTACATATATTATGCCATTTTAAAAGACATGTAAATTACCTAAATCATCCATTTCTTGTTCATTGATATTTAGTGAGGATTACCAGGTCTCGCTTGAAATGTTTATTAACATTGATTTTCATTCTTTTGGTTTTTTAGGAAACTCATCTGCGATCCAAAATATTCTTTGTCGTTCGAAATTTTCTGCTTGACCTCTAATATTAATGCTTTATCTATAGATGTTTGATATTGGTTAAGTTAATTTTGTTTAATTGAATATATCCTGTTTAAAAACAATTGAACATATGAGGACATATCAAAAGCATGTCGGCGTAGACTAAATTACCAATGAAATTTCATCTAATTGATTCGTGGCGTGTTATATTGTTCTATTTTATTAGTTATTACATCACAGTAATATATTTTTTATATATTTCATTGCTTTGATAGTTGCCCCAATTAATATTTCATAATAACGTTTATTCCAGTAAATGAAGGATAATTTTTAATCATTATTAAAAACGCTATCCAATTAGTAAGTTTTCAGGAAATTTTTACTGTGTACGATACATTTAGGCTATTTTTACCAAGTCATTCTTCATTACTCCCACTTGAAACAATTATCAATCTAACATATTGCAACGGATATTAGCATCAAAATTTATTTAATCGAATTCTACAAACCAATGTTTATTTTGATCGATTCACGCCCCAAAGCTGCAAATTTCATTACGAACAAAATCATTAACATTGATTTTATTAGATGTGTCGTTAGTTATTCAAAAATTATTGATGCTGATATTTTCATCTGATGGTTAATAAGGCTGTATTTTAGGTATCCTCTTATTACGATAATTAGATCTCTCGTTTAGACTTTTATTCTGTTGTTGATTCCGAGGAAGTCATTACAGAGACTATTTGGAGCTTTTCATTTGTTTCATCTCCAACCTTCTTGCTAATAGGATCCGGATAAAAGTGACTTATACTACAACGTTTTAAAAGTTCTCAAACTTATTTTTTCTCATGAAAACGCCAAGCAGGAGAAATATAAAATACTGGTGGTAGATAGCTGTATACACAATATGTGGCGCTATTTACTGCCAGAATTTCACCTTTTTCCTGCTCGGCGTTTTTGCAGGCAAAAATAAGCGCGGGAACCTTTTGAATGTAGTAATACTTATCCTTTATTGAAGAGTGTTTCTTTCGATGTTACATTAATTTACTCGTGTGTTGAATTTATCTTGCGAGTGAACTGAATCTGTAACTATAAAGTATATAGGTAAGCTGCGTAGTTATTTATGGTCGTAGTAATTCCATTGATAGAAAACTAAGTTTAACTAAGACCCTTGAAATCAGGTTATGAGCACTAGTGAAATTCTTTCGCTTGCCTCATTTTACTTATCAAATTCGGATTAAGGGATGCCGGGAGAGGGAAGCTGATTGTCTCGCAGATGTGGGCGTAACGTAGGCTGGATGACGTAATATGGAAGGATAGGGGAATAAATTGAGTTTCAAAGGAGGTGAAAGGATATTGACTCAAGAAATAAAAAATAGAATATGTGTGTGGGAGGACCTCGAGAGGGATTTCATTGCAGAGATGATGGGTGGAAAGGTGCTCGAAAAATACTCAGAGAAAAGCTGATGAATGTCTTACTAAGTGAAAACGAAGGCTAAGGTAGTTAAAGAGATAGTAGAGAGAATGAATGGTTCCAAGTTAAGGTGACCTTAAGGTGTTCTATGTTAAAGTAAAGCCTTCTATTTTTTGTTACAGCTTCCTTGCCATTGAAAAACGGACTTGAAAAAGACTGACAGGGTCGGGAAACTACCCCGGGATCTTCCTCTATACGGGATGCTGCCTTAATCGTCTAGGATACCCGGCCAGAACATTTTAAGAAGCCGTTTAGGGAACTTTGTGCGCAGACCAGAACATTCTAACAAGCTGTTTTGCAGATGGTTAAAGCACCCTCCCGGTAGATGGTTAAAGGAGATCCCGGGATCGATTCCCGGCCCTGTCAGAATTTTTTCAAGTCCGTTTTTCTTTGGGATTTTTCCTGGGTGCACGCCCTTATGTGCGAAGTATCTTTAACCCTTTCCTTGTTATTCCTTGCCATTGTTTCAGATTTCATTGTTCTTACCTAGAGAACGTCGTAAAGGGCAACTTCATGTACGTTTTATAGGTTTAAATTCTCCAATAGCCGTTTTTGTCGGCGTTTCTTTTTAAGGTTTTTTATCTCTAGATTTTTAGATTTTAATCCTCTAATTAGCATAGATTGTTGCCATTTTTCGTATTGTTCACTATAGTTGCATAAATAGAATAGTTTTTTTCTTATTCTCTCTCTATCTCCCTCCTTGGCCTTCATTGAGTTTATTTTCCCGAGATACCAAAGAGAATGGAATGTATCTTATTTTTAATGAGTGCTCTCAAAAAGTGCGGTGTCCTGTCTTGTTTTCTCGGAATACCGGGGAATGAGAAGAGGAACGCCGGTAAAAACGGCTATTTGAGATTTTAAACCTCTAATTCCTTAACAGCCGTTCCCCAACTTCCTTTTTTATTGTACGTTGACATTTTATTTATCAACATATAAATTAATGCCGTACTAACAGCTTTTAGGCGAGAGACAAGGGAAGTTACTTTCATGCATAGCAAAGAAGAAAATACGATGTAAAGTTTTTGTTGTTGAAGGTGAAATGCTTTCAATCGTTAATAAATAGTGTTAAAGGGTTCTATGACTAACTAAGTTTTAAAGTTCTCTATATTTAGGGTGTTGGTAATATCAAAAATTGTCATTAATTTGTTTTATTTATGTAGAAAATGCTATCCTTTTCTCCGGAATTTTATTCATGTACATCTATATTAATTATCAACAAGCCACTTTTGTGTATGTGTTAGAGAAATTATTGATTGATACAAAAAGTAAAGATAAGCAGTAACGCATAAAAAAAATTTTGTTAATGAAGGGGAAATGTTTTCAATAATTGAATGGTACCTTTTGAAACATTTTTGTATGCAAAGTTTGACAGTTATTTCTAATTAGAGTGTATATAGCAAGCTACTCTTATTTATGTAGAAAAATCCATTTAGAAATAATTTTGCGTGAGTTAACATTTTCTTCTTAAATGCGAAATTCATTGAATTAGCGTTGCTATTTCAAAGAATAAAAGGAAGACAACTGTTTGGGCGATTTTTTCTACAATGAGGCTGACATTTAATTTTCTATAGCAACATGCAAAGCGAAGTTGATATTCAGTTCTATAAAAGGTGTGTTTAATTATCTTCAGTAATAACCTACACTGAAATTTGTTTATGGGGAGATAAATGGGCAGGAAAAAATAGAGTTCAACAGAATGTCAGCTCTAAAACTTCAGGTCATTATAACCACGGTAATAATGTTTTATTTATAGAAAAAATAAATGAAATAGTGCGAAGTAGCTAATTGTATTCGCTAATTATCTCTATGGAATGGGCTCAAAGGTGAAATTCCAAATTTTTCCCTGTCACTGATGTCACATTTCCGAATGGTACGTTCTCTTAAGTGGATGGCGCAGATGGAAGCGATTTTGTCGGCGACTACATTCACTTCAACGACGAGAATTGTATTTTTTCGGTGTGTTGACACAATTTCGAAGAGGTTAGCGTCTTGAATAATGCGCGATGTTTGCTTTATTCCATTAAGCGCTCGCCGGCAGCTGTCGCTAGGCATATAAACGAGCCGAACATGAAATGCGGTATTTAATATCCAAAGTCCCATAATAGGGTCCATTTTGCGAGCACAGTTTAGAGCATAGATAATGAGAAACGGGCTATGAGTGACTGACGCGGACGCTACTTTTATTGGCTGGAAGGAATAGTAGAAGCGGACTGGTATGGTTTTTCTAAAATGAGAGCTTTTTTACATGAGATCCCTCGCGGACTTCGATGAAAATTGTTTGCAGATTTCTATCAAAGTTTTTTTTGTTATTGTGGATATTATTTGAAAGCGTGTTTACCTTTTTAACCTTTCATCAGTCGCGCCTATTTTCATATCACGAGCAGTCTCGCGTTGTATTCCATACAACGGATCGTTTTTCGGCCAAAATTGTAAAGTAACTGAACTAATTATTATTTCTGAGTACTAAACTTTAGTTTATAATATAATTTAAGAGGAATAATTTAAGAGGAATAATTAATAATAAGTTAATAATTTTTAATAAGTAAAAAACTTTTAGTAAAAAATATTATTATTCAACTTTATTTATTTACATGCGTTCAGAGAGTACCTAAAAAGCTATATATCTATTAGTTCCGAAATTTAAATGCGTCTAATAAAGTTCAAGATGAAATAAGTGAAAAACTCCATGTAAACGTTATAATAAGCAAAAATAGAGTTTACCAACGAAAAACCTACCCAAGCGGTCGCGCGTTTTATGTGTTACAACAGTCGTCACTTCACAGATTTACTCGCTTTCGCAGTCGGTTTAAGGCTAAAAAGAAGAATTGACGACTATACAAATTGATGATAAGTGCGATAAAGGAATAAACCCGGGCATGAGGTTCAAGGGACCACCCAGATAGAAACTGGAGCCGAAAAACCGTCTGTGTTGTACAGCATACAACGGTGCGACTGACGGAGGGTTAAGACGCTTAGAATAGAAATAGAAAACCTAAGGTTGTAAAGGCGCCTGTTACTAGGCTACCGACATCACTTTTCTTTACTGCGTGTAGTATATGTGATAGGAAATATGTTATAGTTGAAGTTTTACTAAAATTCTCACTTGTTCACTTACTTCCAAGGAAAAGTGTCATCAATAATTTTTTAAATGTAGCTTTTACTTGCCTATGCGTCGCTATGGAATTTCCTTCTTTTTAACCCTAGAAATTAGTGGGAAATAAATATTATAACATGATCTACGTTTTAATGACGTGAACACTCCTCAAACTGGCTTCTTAAATTAAAAAAAAGCTATTAAAGTTAATTCTGTGGCTAACTAAAGAATGGAGTTTAATACAAAAGAAAGTAAATTCTGGAGGATATTACTTTTCAGCAGTTACCTGTTGATTTATGTCCTCAGCTGTTAAAAGTCTATTTTCTTACAATAAATATCACAGGTGAGAAGGCTATGTCTAAGCGGAAGATATACTTAGCGTGAGGCATAATACATGTACTGGTAATTGGGAGCTAGCTTAAAGAACTTGCATAAGCTGTTCTGTATTTTGAAGATTAGTTATGGTCTACAAACCGCTATCCTTGTAAGCTAACAACGCCAAGTTATGTATTTAAATATTTTTATTAATTTGTTATATAACATTCGTTAAAATTTTAGGTTTGAAGTCTTGCCTGGGACACAGAAGTAAGACATTATTCAGGTTTAATCGAATCATAACTCCGGAATATTAGTTTTCCAAAAATTATTTTAATCTAACGTTACTTTCTCAAAGAGTTAGCTTGTTTTATTAGTTGAGCTGTGTCTCACAGAGCCTCTCTCTGTGATGTACACATATTTTTATTTTCAGATCGTGTCTTTTCTTCGTGAAAAGTACAATAGTACCACAATAAAAACGTTGAGAATGTCAAGGAACAAGTTTAAATTCAGTTCTTTGTTCGCGGGGATTGTAAAAAATGTTAAGTGTACCGCATAGCTCACTTGTATTGCTTACAGAGTTATGTCATTCTGGGAGTAAATAAGGGAGCGAAAATTTAGATCTAAAAAAATTCCAAGAATACCATCTCTCATGCATTACGGCTTCTCCATCTTTATTCCGCCTTCTCGCCTTTTTAAACGGGTAATTATTTTTCGGAGCTCGCCACGTTTCCCTCTGCCAAGGAAATCTTTCTTTGGGAACAAAACCCCTTGACATTTAGACTCACGATTTAATGGAGGAAAAAGGCTCGATTTCAAGCTTATTGTTCCTTGCATTTCTCTTTTTTTCTGAAACGACTTCTCACGAATAAGGAGTCATTCCAAGTACCTCATTTTCTCAAGGGAGGATCGCGCGTTTTTTTATTCTCATACCACATCGCTGAATGCGAGCGACATCGCGAATTCCATTCCGAGAATCGCCGAATAAAAATGTCGACGATGGGCCTCCTTCGAATCGGTTCAGTGTATGGTTAACTGCCGGGATGGAATGGAGTGTGAAAAATCTAGTAAAAAGTCTCAGTCAACCGTTGTGCAAAGAGTGGGAGTAATGGAATTCCAGACGGTCTGAAGATGGCATTTAATGCTTTGGGGATGAGGTGGAAATACGGTAGAAAATTAACAGGAATTCTGGATGAAGTACAGAGGGGATTTATTCTTATTTGGCTCTAGTTATGGGATGGGTGAAGAGGGTTTTTGCGTGGAGCTCTTCATCGTGGTTGATTGGATTCGCAATTTCGATTCATTCGTTTGCAAGGAACTGCATAAGTTGAGTATATTTTATTGATTGATTGATCGACATTAATTTTTCCGGAATAAATGAATATTATACGTAGATTTCAGTATTTTCCTACCTGCTTTAGTATAACAAAATCATATGCAGCATTTGTTTGATACGCAATTTAAGTGAAAAGAATATGAAAGAATTTGTACGAAACTGGATACTCAAACTTTTTGCTATAGATAAATAATTACTCCATTGAGGTTTAAAATTTTTCATGCAACAGATTTTTGAAATTTGTTTAGACAATATGAAGAATAATAAGAGTCACAATATACCTTATGCTGTCAAAAAATATTTTAAATATATATATATATATATATATTTAATATTTTTTGACAGCATAAGCTATATTGTGACTCTTATTATTAACTTTGCTGTCAGTGGCGTTTCATTATTACAATATGAAGAGCATGTCAATGATAAATGCCTGAGACAAGATAGAAAAATAGTTTCTTAAACAATGAAAATTCATCCCTAATATGTTATATGATATAGATCAAGAAAGACTATAAAATTATAGTTCATAGTGAAAACTATGATACTTTAGATATGTTAATTAATGAATGAATTTAAAATTAAAACACCCATTTTAGCCAAGTCCTAGTTTAATTCTTTTATGCTTATGCCTGTCTATGACCTACGACGGCATGGTTTTATTTTATTTGTAAAAGAAGAGGATTTATACTGATTACAGGGAATTTATAGAAAACTCAACCACTTAGTCTGGAAGATTAATATTTGCACATTCAATATGACTATGATTTTAGCTGTGGGAGAAAGGAGGTAATTTAACCTCTAAAAAATAATCTTCAAAATGCTGGGAAATGTTTTCTTTTAATATAGTAAAATATATCTTTAGCTGTTAGAAAAAAAACTATAGTCTCATTTCTGTAGACATGCCGCGGTGAGGGTACCTTTCTCGGGTATTTTTATATCAGAAAAAATCCCAACTTTGTTCATCGCAGAACTGAAGAAGGGAAGATGACGATTTACATGGACGAAAAAGCTCCGCTCGAGGACTTACTTTCACTCTTGTCTTGTCAGCTTTCTTGCTTTGTTTACACAACCGCCTTTTTATTTTTCCAATTTTCTTATCAACCTTTCTCCGCTAACGTTTCCTTATCCCTCATTTTTTCTCATTTTTATTTCCCCTCCCTTCTCCATTACCTCTCTCAGACTTGCAATTTCTCCTCCTCCTCCTCCTTATCTCCCTTTATCCCTGATTTATTTCTCTCTCTCATTTTCGCTCATTCTTTGCCATCTTTCCGGCTATCTACACTCTTCTCGTCACTCCGCCCTTGCTTTTTTATCCCTTCAACCTTTCGGCTTTTTGCTTTCTCTTCTCTTTGCTATCTTTTCCATTTATCTCCTCCTATCCATCAATCGGTCGGACATTTAGGGCCTTTCGGAAGGCCGAAATGTCCGCCCCTCGGTCATGCATTCGCGCGGGCCTCCGACGAATATTTTTCGAAAGTAATGTTAAATGGAGTCCAAGCTTTAAATGATCCATCAACCTTTATTCGACCAACTTGGTCTCTTCTCTTTTTTTATCGCTTTCCATCCGTTTCTTTTTCATCCATCAAGGACTGATTTTTCGCATTTGCTTCGTGGTCATTCATTGCAGGTTCGGTCTCCTTTCCCCGGAGCCAATTTCGAGGTCGGGCATTAGTCTGACCTTCTCGTTGGTGTCCATTCATCTGTTTGGTTGCTTGCGGTGATTTATTCGCATTGGAGAATCAGGGCGCCTCTCTTACGAATTGATGTGAACATTTCTTAAGTCCAGTTGTCTGCTCACCACGAGTTAAAAAAAATATTTATATATATTATTAAATGGAGGAACACTTTATTATTTCAACAGCATTTGATGAAATACTAATACACTGTAGCACTTACAAAATGTAATTATTGTAAAATAATAACATACGATAAACTAGTTACATAGTTTTTCACGAAAACAATTAACTATAAAACTAAAAAGAAAACTTATTATATTCAACAGATTATATTCAACGACCGTTTTCGATCATTGAGATAATGTGGAAAATAACAATTCCTATTTTAAGTTGATAAATGGCGTACCACGAAGTTAATTATATATTTAAATTCCGCAAATTAACTCCTGCACATATGAGGCTTTTCACGCCTTCCCGCATCGATTCCAAAATTATTATTGGTTTGATTAGATTTTGCTACCATTAATATTTTAATATAAGCGACTATATAATTGCCTTTTGATAATATTTACTCAGCACACGGCTTTAAACAAATAGTAAAATATCGTTTTTAACAGCATATACCTTAAGTATCGTCATCATCATGAGTGTTTTAATAGCCTTATTATATATTTTCTGTAATTACCACAAACGTTTTATTATTTTAATTGGTTTTCCAACAGAATCTTTCATATGTTCTGCCTAATGGTAGGTTCATGTACAATCAAAAATCCCTATTAAGCGCCATCTCCTTCATTTCTTTATAGTTAACCCCATCCCTTATGTCATCCAACATCTTTTGACCCTGTCTTCTCCTCTGTTTTTTCCCTGAATTCTACCCTCAGTCTTCACCAATCCTTCTCCCCTCAATATTTGACCCAAGAGTAAATATCGTCGTCATATGTATATAACGACATAATATCCATTAAAAGGAAAGATCAAGGTAAGTTTCAATGTTAAAAGTTGACGGTTGTATTTATATAGAAGGCCACATATACAATATACTGATTTGGAACCAGGAGAATTCGAACTTCGCATTGTTTACTTCGAAAAAATTCAGTGAATTGCTTGGCTACAATTAACTCTTAGATATTTTATTTCTACGTAAGTTGTAAAAATTCGAATTCCAATTTATGTCATAGTGCCTAGAAAGGAAACCCATTGGTTCTATATTCGCAATTTAAACTCTCAATTCCTTTTGACACTGATTTATCCTATAAATAAAATCTTAAAGAGGATTTTGTCTCCCTCATTCAATGATAAATTTCAGAGTTAGTAATCAACATATCAATAAATTATCAATGAATTCAATATTATTGATGTATATAATTGATCGCTTTACTGCAAATTTGTAATGTCTCAATATCCATTCAACTATAAGGAATGTTGTACTATAAAAAACTACAATGTAAGTCGCATGCTCACAAGAAATGCTTTTTAAGTAGGATTTAATTATTATCCAGCCAAAGGTAGAGATAATCAAATTGAATCACATTTCATCAGTTATTATACATTATTATTATGGCAGTAAATACTTTATTTTATCATAGAAAATAACTGATCAACGATAAAAATTGCTATTTTCAGTTATACACTTCGCTTTTAATTTAACATTGTAGCACTTTAGTTAATCTTTTAACTAAGCAGTAAAATCTTCAGTAGGTTTTTAAAAGGTAGAAATTTTATTAAGATTTCGCTTAATTATTTGATCAAACAATTAGTTTTCGAAGGACGAAGATAAAGTCGCGAAGATTGTAGATGCTGATTCAGTAAGGAGCGTTATTAAAACCGTAGATTGCGTATCAAAATCGTTAGCTTTGAGACTCCTGTTTTTCAGGAAGTAATTATTGCTTCGAAGCCCCACTCTGCACACCCCTTTTTCCATCTGTATTTTTTTCCTCGCTCGCCCTCTGATCTTCAAGTACGAAATCCTTTTCCACTTCATTTCCATGCCGCCAGTATTTTTCCCCATCTTCAGAGTTTCTCGCTCTTTATTTGCCCGAAAATGATTTCGTTCCGCGGACCTAATTAAGAGTGGTCTGCGGAAAAGCCCCGTAATGCGCCGTTAATAATCATTACTGCGGGGACTTCCGAGAACCTCGGGCCGCGACCTGTTTTAGGGTCGCTGACTGCTCCGCTGTGAACGCCTCATTTGCAGCGAGATGCTCATCGATTTGAAATTTCGAAATATGGGGAAGATTTATGGATAATCGAAGGAGGGCTTACTACGCTTCATCGGTTTGTTCTTGATTTACTTATCGAAATGCGCAGTCATCAACGGGGAACTGTTGCCAACATTTCGTTTGGATTAAATTTTAAAGTTAAATTTAAAGTTTTGGTTGGATAACCTGTCTCTTTGAATTAAATTAAGTTATAATAATGAATCTATGACGACCTCACCAGGTTATCTAGTCAATCCTAGTACTGTATTTGTTTTTTAAGAGATTTAAGGGAATGGCTGTTTTAAAATATAAATTGTATAACATTTTATAAATACTCACATTCCCGTTTGTTCTTTTTTATCCATAGTTCTAATAAGATTATTCAATGTAATTATTTTCTAATACTAATTTTTTTGGCTGCATACTTTGAGGTAACCCCGAGGAAAGTTTTTTTTCTGGTACACCTCTATTCCCTCCATTTTTTCATTCTTTCTGATTTCTTTTCTTTTATATATTACTGTGATTAAAAAGATGTATGTTTTATGTGTTAAGTAAAAGGGTAGAATTAGATGTTATTCTGTTCTAATAGAACTACTATATTCTTTCTACTTCTACTCTACTAGTTAAGAATTAAGGGACACTCTTGTTAGTGCATAAATAAGCGAAAACATCAGTCCATTACGGTTACTCTTCAACTGGTGGGAAATAATCATATCAGAATAATCGTTAACTCTCCGGTTAGAATTTTCTCAGGGAATCTTTCATAAACTCGCCGTCTTCAGAGGTGGAAAAATAAACGTCTTTCTTCATAGCTGGAATTGTACGGGTTACATCTCCTGCTCTCTGCAAATTTATTTTTTAAATGTGATGCTAGAACCTGTCTAACTTCGGAAATTAATCTTGAAAATGCCTTCTTACCGTTCGTTGGATTGTTTCTTTGCCGTTATATATTGTTAGCCAAAGAATTTCTGTCCCGTAAAATATACAAAATACCATTAATATAGAAATTATTTACAGAATAATTTCATTTAAGGGTAAAAATATAGTAAAAATTTGTAAATTCGACTCGGATATTATCATATGACTTACGATCTCTTCAGATTTTCTGTATATCTATTCACGCACCCGTGATTCTGTTCTTTTTCTTGATGAAAGTAATGCTAAAGAATGTATTTTACTCAGATTATTTCAAATCCTCAGCAATATTAATTTTGGAATTATATGCAAAATGCTTGCGTTTTAACTTACTGATTAGGTTAAATTTTTCTAGTTCAGTCAAGGAGATTTCTTAAATAATAGCTCATAGTATTAATTCTCTATTATTTGAGTGTTTATCAAAACCGTACTAATTTAAAACCTAGTATAATTTACTCATATACGTAGATTTAGATCGTAATTAGCACATTCAAACAAACGCGCTATAGTTGCTTCATCTCTGAGCATTACGGTTTTTTGTATTTTTCTCCATATTTCAAGATGATAATGTAAGCTAGTACGAGGAACTGGATTGCATGCTTAGAGGTGCATATCTATGTACTCTCAGTGGATTCGTATCAATCATTTTTCTATTAATCAGACTAATGTAATATCCCCGATTAGGCAGTACTGATAAGATGGAAGAGTGTTAGCCATATCTTCCGAAGGAAGGATTCAATGCTACTTTCTCATTATCATCTGAAAACAAATAAATGACTCGAGGGTACCCAACTAGTCGATTTCGAAATATTTCTTGGAAGATCTATCTTATCTATGTAGTACTCTTTATGGTGGTTTTCAGCTAACCAAATAAAAATACGTAGTCATCTTTCTAACTACTCACAAATTTATCAAAGAGAAACTATGCTCTTAAATCGCAATTTAGCTTTTCGTTCAGCTATCTTCCAAAGTGTATTAATTGGACCGAATCTGCTTTCATTTGCCAATCGATTATCTATTGAAAAATCGATTCAAGCATGTCGTTGCTTGGACAGTTTGAAATTTAACCTCTATTAGCGATGATTCAAAATGTTTCAATTTCTTCCATGAGAGAATCCAAGCGTAAGGATGTCTCTTGGACGAAACTAGCTAGGCATTACGTTGCTACTTGAATTTTTATTTTTATCCGAGTCTTAAAATAAATCTAAAATTTTATTTCTATTCCATCCCCGTCATTCATTCTTTTTATGTTCATTTACTTATACATGTACAAAGAAATTTGGGAACATTAGAGGCGAACTAGGCTCTTATGGGTACCTCAAGCGTAAAATATCAAAACATAGTCCTCCATATCGAATGTTTCCCTCTGAGTATTATTTATTTCAGGATAAACTGTTTGTCCCATTCCTTCGAGAAGGTAAATGTTCTCCAGAAATAGGAAGGCCAATGGTAAATACTCTCGAAAGAAGGAAAATGTTGCTCCATCTTTCATTGGTTCTAATATTATTTGCTCGTACCCGAGGTTGAAAGTAACTCAAAGAGTGAACATTTGACTTCGTGGAAGGTCGTCACGAATAAAAATAAAAAAGGAAGTTTTTGACTTCTACTGGTTTATTCACTTTTAATTTAACATTGTAGCACTTTAGTTGATCTTTTAATTAAGCAGTAAAATCTTCAGTAGGTTTTTAAAAGGTAGACATTTTATTAAGATTTCGCTTAATTATTTGATTAAACAATTAGTTTTCGAAGGACGAAGATAAGGTTGCGAAGATTGGAGATACTGATTCAGTAAGGAGCGTTATTAAAACCGTAGATTGCGTATCAAAATCGTTAGCTTTGAGAGAGAGAAATAGGAAGGCCAATGGTAAATACTCTCGAAAGAAGGAAAATGTCGCTCCTTCTTTCATTGGTTCTAATATTATTTGCTCGAACCCGAGGTTGAAGAATAACTCAAAGAGTGAACATTTAACTTCGTGGAAGGTCGTCACGAATAAAAATGAAAAAGGAAATTTGTGACTTCTACTGGTTTATACACAAAAACATTTTTATAGAAACCAGTGGAAGTCTCAAAGTTTGATTTAATTTGGTTGAAGGAATATAGATTTCCGCCCGCGCCATGCAGGTTACTCCTTACAGAGGACTTTTCCTGTGAAAAACCTCGTGACCCGACAGTTGAGCGCGTGACGATTGAGCGCTGGCACAACCGACCCCTACGACAACTGAGCGTGCCTCGTTTGCAGACGGTATTACTTGAACTTCTATGCATTAAGTAGTATTAAAGTTTGGACAGGGGAGTTGATGGGGATGGGTTGGGTTATAATGGGGTCGTTCAATTAATACTGTCTGCAAACGAGACGTGCTCAGTTATCGTAGTCCTCAGTTGTCTCAGAGCTCCGTTATCGTAGCGCTCAGTTGTCTCAGAGCTCCGTTGTCGTTGCGCTCAGTTGTCTCAGAGCTCCATTGTCGTAGCGCTTAGTTGTCTCAGAGCTTCGTTGTCGTAGCGCTCAGTTGTCTCAGAGCTCCGTTGTCGTAGCGCTCAGTTGTCTCAGAGCTCCGTTATCGTAGCGCTCAGTTGTCTCAGAGCTCCAGTTGTCTCAGAGCTCCGTTGTCGTAGCGCTCAGTTGTCTCAGAGCTCCGTTGTCGTAGCGCTCAGTTGCCATGGAACCGAAAAACCTTGCGTATATGCAGTATAATAGATGTTTCTGACTTAGGTAGCTCTCCACGTTAAACAGATTCCATCTTGGACAGGTTTCACCGTATTTATTGTATGTTCTAAGAATGAAGGGGAATGTTAATGCTCCTGCATAATACATCGAGTTCAGCGTGCCCACAAATCTTCCACACATGACCTGGTCTGGTTTCCACCTGAATGCTACCTTCCTCTTCTCTCGTTCTCATTTCCCAATCATTCTCATCGGCCTCTGTGGCCGGTCACTAAGATCTGCTATATGAATAAATAAACAGTCCCTTCCGTCTTTATTCCCCTCCCTCGTTAGCTTGAGTTATTTATCTTCATTTCTGATACGCCTTTGCGCACTCCGATTCCACTTTATTTACCGTCCAATCAACTCCCTTCCTTCCGCTGCTTTCTCTCCTCCGTGCAATTAAAAGCCCCGCCCAGTGCAATCTCGTTACCCTATCCTTGTTTCAAAAGGGATGTTGTTATATGCACGGGAATCTTCCGTAGTTCTGAAACATTCCCAAACTAATCAAGGGTGAATACGCGAGCAAGATGCATCTTATTTCAAGATTTGCGTAATTCAATTTGAAAGCTTTTCGGGAAGATTTGAAGATTTTCGTCGCGGGAAATATCTTTTCTTTCGCTGTGGGGTTCTTAAAGGGGAGGAAACTTCAACCAGTCAACCGGGGATCCGAGGACCGCTGATGGCCCATGGAAAAATGTTGGCATTTACATTTTTTAAAGTTTAAATTACCACTCTATTCTCTTAGAGTCATCAACACAGAGTAGATGATCAATAAATGAAATGAAATGATCATGAAATGGAATTGTATGATAATTAAATTGTATATGATATGAACTTAATAAAGCTCCGCATACTAATTATATTAGGTTGTAGAGGTTTTTAAATCTCCAAAAGCCGTTTTTGTCGGCGTTCCTCCTCTTACTCCCCGGTAGTCGGAGAAAGCAAGAAAGGAATGCCGCACATTTATTGTACCCAGTACTTTTCAAAGACGGTCTCCGTCTTCAGAGGTCGTAAACAGAAGACGGAGGCATAGTACTTTGGGTAGAATCACAGATATATATTACTAGATAGGCAGCGCCTATGCTTTCCTGCAGGTAGCGGTGAAGCCAGCAAAAGAGAAATTTTGCGCGTAACCGCCATCTTACCGTCACCCTCCTGAACCCATCGTGGCTTTGAAAGCATAGGTTTTAGTGGCGACTTTTTCTGCTGTTTCCTCTGCAAATACCAAGAGAGGTGAACCATTGTGTTGTGTGGGGATGCACCTTTAAGTATACTTCGAGGAAGGAATCTCCTGGTGCTGAAAATGTGTCCTTACAGAGGTAAGTAAATAAATTACTTATAGCCAACGGAACCGCATCGTTGATGATAGCTTGTATTTTGAGACTTTTTACTAATTACACCAATTTATATTTACATTTATTTTAGTTTATGTAGGCATTTGCACATTATATCTCGTGGTATAATTTCTATTTGTCGAAATATCATCAGTATTAAGGGAGATATTGAATTCCTCCCAAACAGTCCTAAAGTGAAATTTTATCTATCTATATATCTGTGGGTAGAATAAACCGACTAATGGGAAGTAAGAGGAGGAACGCCGACAAAGACGACTTATGGAGATTTTAAACCTCAACTTTATTTACAGCCGTGTTCCAACATTTATGTACTTTCTTGACCATGATATAAGGTGTTGATGAACTTTGTGGAATTCTATGACTGGAACTGACTATCCCAGTTAAAGCTTCAATAGAACGACTGGTTTCGGAAAAATTTGTTCATATTCAGGTTAGAGGTTAAGATTTACCTGAAAATGAAATGTGTTATCCGAAACCGGTCGTTTTATTAAAAGTTAAAGAGGATAATTCATTAAATTTATTCCTACCTATTAATGGTCCACGAGATTAAATTTGTTAAATTATTGGTAAGCGAGGCCTATACGATTGGCAGCCGATGCCCAAGTTATTTCTTTATTATATAAATCTAATTTCATTTTGCTGTTTCATCCTAGAACAGCCAACTGTTACGATTATTGTTATACGTTTTTACAATGAGTGTTGACTTTATATCTATCACATAATTGTGCTTGAAATTGTATTTTATCGCATAAATTGATTTAGTTCTGACAAATACACAATGCATGCAAGAAAAATAATTATATTACTCATTTTAATATCTCCGAAATTATCAGAATTTTCTTTTGAAGGGTAATAATTTTATATTCACTATGAGTCACTCGCGATACATCGTCGTTTATCGTACTTTCCATTGAATGTGGATTCTACAGGAAGTGTCAGTTACTATAATAATAGTAATGTTAGTCATCCTATTTTTCAATCATTAGCTAATTAAATCATTAAAATTATCGAGTATTAATTTCTAATTCTCCTATACATTACAAACAAATTCACCAGTATGCCGATAATCTTTTCTCGTTAAGATAATTGAAATCACATTCTCAAATAAATCTATAAATAATTATGTAAATACATATAAATAGCATATGTTAACGATGATATTAAATCTATTTATAAAATTATTACATGTGAAGAAGGAGAATAAGTGGAATAAAAGGGGTAACATTTCCTCTAAAGATTGCGCTGTAAAAGTTAATCGATTAAGTTACTGCCATGTTAACTATCCAGTTTTTAACGAACTTCCCTAAGCTTTGAAAATTTATATCTTTGTGGCAGATAATCTTGGTTGGTATTTGCATAACGATGATAGTATAAACTTACGGTTCATTTTCATGAAGCTACTTAACTCTCCACCCAATGAGCCCAACTCACACCAATCCAATTTACTTTAATTACAATAAAGAGGAGAGCTATCGGATTGGGGTTGACGGGATAAAGGGTTAAGCGGGAGGTCTGTTTTTGTTCGTGGGCGGAGGCGGGGGAACTAAATGGAAATTTAACGACATTAAGCTATTTACTGCAATCGCCAGACCTTGGTTTCGTTCGTGTCTTCGATATGGCTGATTTTAATGGCTGGATGGATAGCTAATCGAATCTGTTCACTATAAAATTCTCCATTATTGGTAGTACGAAATGAAATTTGGCGGAGCGCCATACGTAACCTAATTCGAGTATATTATTATCGTATATTTTTCTAAGGAACATATACCGTCCACAGATTAATTTACTAATCTTAGAGTAATATTTTATTACTCTTAATATCAATCAATCACATTACTGAATGTAGCCTTGCGAGTCACGGTGTAGATACTGGTTTTTCAGCTTAATGAAATGTCAATTCTGTTTTAATATGAAGATATTATTTTAATACGTTACGACTCAAAATGCAATGTTCTTACGTAACTGAATAAATCCTAAAATTTCGGTTTAAGGTCCATAGTTTCGTTTTTTATTTAGTCATTTCTCGTTACATATAAATTTTATATTCAATATTTAAATTATTATTTTAATTTATTTATATATTATGTAATATAAGGTTCCCGGAGAAGTGAGAAACATATTTTGGATTTGCTGAAAGCGATCCTGGGTTCGATTCTCGGTGGGGTGGGGAGCCTATATGTGAAATTACCTAAGTCGTCGATGTACTTTTTACATTACAAATTATTAATTATTAGATGTATCCGTTTTAAATACTCTTTTAATTTTATACATTTTTATTACATTAGCAAGAAGTGGTACTGCAAAACTATCTTATATCCTAGTGCATCAAGCTCTTAATTTTCCTGTTATATCAGCTTGCATTGATGCATTTCCGTAAATTCACACAATAAAGATTTAAAAATTTATATTTTTTGTGAATTAGAAAGTTATGACGCTCATGAATACAAGTATGTGATTCTGCATAAGCAGAATATCTTTCCTTGTCACATTTAATCACACATATTCTATGAAACCTATGAGAATTCAAAAGAAAGAGAATCACATTGGAATCCTGAATCTTAATTTTTTCCCTCTAATTTCCTTTCTTCGTAATTTATCCTTTTGCATCGAATTTCAGCATTACTGTGTCAGTGTAACGAAAAAACGTTTGAAGCAAAAGTTGTAGTAAATTACATTATCTATAAGGTTTGGATGTAATTGTATATACCCAAATTGCATTCTGACAGAGATATGTATGAGAGATATGTATGAAACACTTCAATTTTTGGATAAACAACAACTTCCGGTCAACCATTATTCAAGAATAACTCCTAAGCAATCAGTGTTACGAAAAAACTTTTCAAGCTAAAGTTGTAGTAAAGTACATTAACTATAACTTTTGTATATAATTGTATATACCTACATTGCATTCTGACGGAGATATTTAAGAAAATAAATTTTGGTACGGATAAACCGCAACTTTCGGTTAAGCGATATTCATAAAAAACTAATCAACTCTTGACATTGTTAGGTAAATACTAAATATGAATTTTGGAAATGATCGGATAGCTACTTTTTAAGATAGAGCGCCTACAAACGTTTTTACTACAGACAGACAGACAGACACACAGACAGACATGTTCGGGAAAATGGCGAAAATGAACTGTATGGGCCCCAAAACATCTATTCCCGTTGAAATCTGGAGGTCTATTTTTTTGCGAATACAATACTTTCTCTATACTACGTATAGGGAGAAAGTCAAAATTGAACAGTCTTGAATCACTTAATTTTTATATACAATGAATATTTTTAATAAATATCGAGTGATTTATTTTCCCAAGTGATTTAGTTTTCCAAAAAATGAAGTGATTCTCGTGTTTGTAGCAGACTAAGACTAATGACTAATAACCTTCACAATTTTAATGCACACAACCGCTGTTTGTGCAATTTATGGCGAAGTATCATTATACTTTATTACTAATTCGGTAATTTAAGCTATTTTAAGGAACCATATGCATGCATACATTCTGATAAATCTCGCCAGAGTAAATCTAAGGAGGCAAAGAATCCTACTCATTCTCGGCAATCAATTTCTTTCGACAGGAGCCCGAATCTGACGTATCCATCATTTTTGCTGGAAACCATCAGTCACTTTCCGCACAGCGATGGACTTAAAGAAGAGGATATTTGAAGAGGGAGTGGAATCACCTCCGTCGGAATAAATATGTAAGTAGAGCCGTTTATTTTTTTCCCAGCTTCTCCATGCGAATGCCGTCCCTCACGTTATCCGCCTCAAACAATAAAGAAAACAACGGAAGATGTATCCTACCCTCGATTTATACCGCGCCGTTATTTATCTCCACCTCTCGAGACATCGGATATCTCGGGATTATAGTTCTCTTTTTCAGGAAGCAAAAGATCTCGACGATATCCGTTCATCTCCTTGTTTTTCGGCTCATAAATCGGAGCTCACCTGTTTGGGATTTGCGGAACCGTTACGTTTAATCCGTAATCCGTTGTGATCGTACTTTTAGTATTTGGATGTATAATAAAGTGAGAGATTTTAATATATGATTAAAGATTGTATCAAAGAATCATTATTTAACTAAAATGAAAATAGCGCAGAATTAGAATAGTTAGTTAGTTTGACCCTTAATTAGCGAGAGTAGGCCCAGGTGAGCCTCTCTTCCACCTAACCTCGCATTCGCAACCCTATAAATTTTTCACCTGTCTTGTAAGTTATATCGTTATATTATGGGATAATATATTAGAAATATTATGGTTATATTTTATACTGCTATTTCATTTTATATATATCTTAAGGTACGTTTGTTAGTTTGAAGGATATATTTTTGATATAGAATCGAACTGCTTTTGCAAAGATCTTTTAAACTAAGACCAACGAAGAATACAGAGAAGAGTATACAATATAAATATACTATAGCAAATTTGTCCCTGCAGGGTCCTGAGGAGGACTGAGAAATGTAAAAGAGGATAGTAATAATTATAATAATAACCATTATTATAAGCATCATTTTGTATATTTCTCTGTATACATATTCCCTATTCTCTGTACTATATTTTGTAATTTTCACAAACACAAATGGATTGATCGCAGTAAATGCATCGCAGAAAACATGAAATTACGTCAATGTTACGAAACTATAATAATAATAAACGTCTTTATTTGGGCGAGATTGAGACTAAAAGTCTCTTCTTCCATCCTATCCATCCTCATTGATTATGGAATAATTAAATTAAATAGAATAATATGTGAAAAAATTAGATTTGTGGATGTAAAAAACCAAGAAGATTCTTAGGAAAAATATTATCTGCAGCAGGAAAACTCTCACAAGGAAGAGGGTGTGAAAAACATGCGCAAACCTACGAATGGTAGCAACTAAAAGATGAGATAAAAGAACAGGACATGGATAGTGAGTAAACGTGCAGCATTGTATAAAGACAATGGTGGTTATATGTGGAGGAGTTTTCATGTTCACCGTTTGTATTGTATAGAATTATGGTATTTATAATGTAGCTTTTACGTCAACTGAATATTGCTGGAATGAATTGCATTAGGGAAAGTATGGAATGTATGCGAAGGGAAAAAATAAAAATGACTAAAATGATCTATAGGGGAGTTTGAAAGGTTCCAAAAGAGAGGGAAACCGAAAAAATATGATTTAATGTGCTGAATGACTTGCTGAAAAATAGAGACGCATAATATCAGTTACCTTTTGATGTGCCACGAAATACCCATAGTTAACATATTATTCTAGTAGTAGTATCGTTAAAAGTGCTTCGACAGCTTAGGTCATATTATTCTAATTTCCCACCATATACACGAATATATTGCGAGATATTTCGTTACGTTGCGGAATTTCGTATTACTAAAATATTTCTTTCGTATAATTTCCCTGATATAGAAATTAAGAGGAAGAATACTATATATAAAACATAATATTTATCTTTTTCTGAAAAATATGTACTCGTTAGGAGCTAGTTGCACGAAATATTATTATGTCATACTTGTCTATATGATACTGTAATATCCAGAGTTTATTTTATTTGGAAGAAAAGTAAAACATTCTGTGGATTTTAAAAAGTTATTCTACAGAAATTTATAATGATTTTTTACTATATGGCCTAGTTTGGTAGAATTTTTTAATATTTTACATTGTTTTAAAACAAGTGTCTCTAATAGAGCATACATCAACCATAGATAAAGAAGGCAACATAAAATACTCAAAATAAGTTAATAAATTGGATTAGGGAATATCATGATTAGAACCCTTCATTATTTACTCATTAATTTACTCCTGACATTTGGTCACTGTTTGCTCTTAGTTTTTTGCCCTATTTATTTAGATCAATGAACATAGATGTTAAGCGAGCCACAAAGTTTGATCGAATACGTAGGTGTGCCGATGAAGGCTTAAACTTTTGAAAGTAATCGCTTAAAGAATAAAAGGTAATGTGATGAAAGATCTCTTAGTGTGTCTGAAAAGATAGATGTATGTAGGAATATGAATACCTTGATTCAACGGAGAAATTATCGTGTTTACCCCGAAATAACCTGAGTGATATTTAATGCATGTATGCAATGAATGATTAAGCAGTGATCCACAAGAGTTGCGATAAAGTTCATTCGAGGCGAAACACCTGGCCTTAAAGAAACTTCGAAGTTATGGACGAGTCGAAAGAATGGGAATATCTTCGCTAGTTCCGTTTGGTTTACGAAGCTCCCCCTTCTATCACCCGAAAACTTCATCCCGTTCTTATCTTCCATCATTAATCCACGGTGATTAATCCCGAAAAAATACACAAATCCCCGAACTTTTTAACGCACGCCCGCACTTTTTTTACCCTCCCCTCGCTCGTAAATCCTGCCTTCAACGACTCTCGCTACATTTCTTTTATCTCCGCCCTATGTATCCCATACATTCGGCCAAGAGAGCACGTGTACTTTTCATCAATCTGTTTCAATATCAAAGTGGTTCATCCATTCCGGTTGATTCTTCTGTTTTCTCCTCATGGTTGTGTACCACTAATCTTTATGTCTCCCAATTGATTTTTAT
The DNA here is from genome assembly GCA_947579665.1 of Sympetrum striolatum. Lineage (NCBI taxonomy): Eukaryota > Metazoa > Arthropoda > Insecta > Odonata > Libellulidae > Sympetrum > Sympetrum striolatum. The sequence continues at coordinate 70,332,661 of OX388348.1, forward strand.
ATGTCAGTATCTCGTTATTTCATAATAATTCTGTATTGTTTTTGGACCTAAGTTAGTTTTGGAGGAAGAGGGCTTTAAAATGAAAGGGACAGTGGTTGCTTGAATTTAAATTATTGGTGATTTATTTTATAACGTCAGAAAAAATAGTCAATAGATAAAATGTAAGCAAAACATATACTATGCCAAGTGTTCTAGTTATGTATATATTTTAGAAAGCAATGCTCTTGTGTTTATGCTTTCCAATCTTAATGTTTTTTCGTAATCTCTCTCAGAGTATCAAAGAGCTTTCGTCACTTGATTAGTATTTGGCTTGTAGAATTAGAAGCGGTAGAAAACCCTAATGAGATAAGTTTGAGGAATAGTGTGAGGTGTGGCTAAAGCTAGTGAAAGGAAGAGTTAATTAAGGAAGAAAGAATGCAATAAGCCATGTGAAGAGTATTTACTAGGCTTCTCCAAAAACAATATTGTTATTAGAACTATACCTAAGACGGGAATAAGAGAGGTTTGAGAAATGAGCATGAGTGAGATGCTCAATACAATACAATGCAAACTTTGGGCGAAATTAGAAATTGAATTCCCTATCTCTCAATTAACCCATGTTATAACCTATCTTTCATTTATCCCATACTGTATAAAGCTTTTAAACAAGATTTTTATTATTTTAACAAGATCGGTAGTAATTAAATGGAAATAAGGGAAAAATAATGGTTATGTTTTGACAAAACAGATATTTTTGATCACAGGAAAAATATGCTCACTTCAAGAAAACCCTATAAGGGAATAAAGAGTGCGAAAAATCTGAGAAAGGTGTTGGAAAGAGAAAGATACAGAGACGGTGAGATATCGCAATGCACAGTATTACGAAATTTCAAAATGTATTCACAGATAAAATATACTTCAGAACATAAGTAGTCTTTGTCATTGAAGGTGAACAGAAGGAAAGTTCTTCACTAAGTGCGTATTATGAGCATTAGGTTCCCAGTCAGATACATTTAAGGTACGAATATAGAATAAAGTTACAAAGAAGGGCTCTATGTCACTGGGGCATTGAATGTATTGTGCTTTGTTGACTAACTTGAAATTTGGATTTTTGCAGAAGGAGAAGATTTACTTAAGTTATATCTATGGTTGTTACATCTTGTAAGTTAGTCGCTTACTCATCTCAGAAATGTATGGAATCTACGGGGAGAAATTAGTGAGTGGTTAGGAAGAGGTATATACTCAACTGAATCATGTTACTTATACAATGAAGAATTGGGAATAATAGATGGAATAAAGAAAAATAGCAGTTTAAATTCCGTTTCACGGATATGCTAAAATATAGGAGAGCAAGCGGTTGAGCTACCGATGCTTCTATCATAATATTGAATAACAATCGAAAGTTGATGGGAGTCGATGCATTAGCTGAGGAATCTTTCCGAAAATAATTCTCTCAACACGTCAGCGGGGGGCGTAGAGTGAGGGTACACATGTGTACCAGTTTGTCCATAGTATACGGGGCAAATATTTATATTCCAGAGGGCTAAATGTTGAATGCGAGAGGCCAACTATTTTCAGTTTCGCCCCGGTGGAATCATTCGTCTGTCTTCCATCTCCCGCTCTGCTAATCTGAGAATTTCTCTCCAGATCCTTAATCTTCTTGTTCTGCTGTTTTCACTTCTCGCTTTAATTACTTCCCTTTACTTTCCTTTGTTTCGCGAATCTCATTTGTCAACTTTCATTGTCATTTGAAAATTCTCTATGTTCTCATCTGTTATCTCCCTTCTCGAAACTTGGACGCCATTTCGCTATATTCATTTGTAAGATAGCAGTCGCGATGTTTTTTCGCCTCTTAGAGGCTAAGCTTTTCTTATCTAATTAGTCAAAATGTACTCACATAATACTTAATTATTGATTTGTATCAAATAAAATAATTTTGAATTTACAATGTGATATAGAATCAATAAAAAAACAATCAAAAAATGTATAATTATTTACTTACTCAGATATACTTCGCTAATTGAGTTATTGGACATCCATTTCCTTGTTCTTGTGAGATAAATGCTCGAATTACATTCCAGACCTTTTCATGCGCGGATTTTCCTTCAATTTATTCAATTACATCTCCAAATTCGTAATTCAATTACATCATTTTAATGACTAATAATTATCTACCACGCTTGCTTTATGATTCTGATTTAATTAAGTAATTCTGAAATCACTTTCTATTTGAGAAGATGTTGGCTCATCTTCTTCAAGATTCGGAATTGGAAATGAGGATGATGCCGAGGGAAATGGTTTAAATTATGTTTTGAATTCAGATGGTTGATAATTTGTGAAACAGGAAGTTTAAACAGTAGAATTCTGGCATTTAATTAATATTTTCAACGTCTTAATGATAGGGAAAATGCACGTATACAATACCAGGTGATGGCCCTATTCCAAGTCAATGCCACAAGTCTCTTCAACTAACTTAGATTGGTGTGTTACTAATTTAGCTAAAATGAGTCATTTAATCAGTGCTAAGCATCTACAATATTAAACAGACAAGAATAAAGATAAAAATTAAAATGGATTGTGATAAAAGGAGAAAGAAGGCTATAATAGAAGATAATTTGAATTTAATATTTCTAGCCGATGGTTTGATAGAGCAAGATTCAGAGACCTTGATATATCATTCATTGTATGCTTCTTTCTGAATGTGAGCCGGGAAGTATTTTTTAAATAATTTTAAGACAAAGCGCTGTAAATCTTCGCGGATAAAGTAACACCCATTTCATCCTGTAGCATTGGTATTGTTACAATGCTACACTCAGATGAGTTTTATTAATTTTCTTTCCTACTTAAAGCAATGTAACGAGCCTTATTTAAAAAACTTTTAAACTTCTTTTGGGTGTGTATAATACCCTTCTGACTCTACATTTTTTAATATAATGGTAAATTCAACTAACAATAACAAATTTATAGGAATGGCAAATGAGTATAATAGATGAATAAACGAATTTAAATTTCTTTGAAGTGAGACTCACCAAATCTACATTTGTCATATTCCTATGCTATTTAAAAAGAATTAATTAATTTTTCATGATCCATGGAAAAAATTCTTTATAATTTAATTATTTTCGAGCTCATCATCATATTCTGGCAGGTTTTTATTTTCACGATTTTAGGTTGTGGAGGAAACATTTTTTCATTTTATGAATTTGTTCATGTCCAAGTCACGTACAGGTAAAAGTCACTTTACTCCGAGCGTACTCTATCGATAATTAGCCAATCATAGATGGTATATATCAAAAGATAATGAATAATTTGTGCTTCATTAAAATGAACATAATTGTATAGTTTGTAATCATGTTTTCTTGACTTCCGCTGGGACTGTTATTAATTTTTGTACCAAATTAATCCGGGAATTTTACGCTACGAAATAAGTTCACAACATTCTGGATAGCAATTTTGTCATACGCCAACAAGAACTTTTCCCATCGAAGCCCCAAAAAATTTACCGTAGAAGTTTGTAACTGAGTCTGTATCGATGTATCATAGTCGGGGAAAGGTTGGCATTTTAGTTATTCGCCTACACGCCGTGTGCCTTTTTTAAACCTACAAAGATACACTCAAGAAATAAATCAACAACGTTTCCTCCACCTATTATCGGTTAAACTTTCCGTCCTCTCCTATCACTGAGCCTAGAGGCTTGAAGATAGGTTTCGTCAACTTTTGATATATCGGTGGAAAGTGCATGAAGCCGCGGGAAATGCTGAGGATAGGCAAAAAGAATAGGGGAAGGGAAGGGTACCGAGTAAAGATTTAGTGAACGGGAGATAAGGAAAAGGGAGGGGAAGAAATTAAGGAAATGGATGGGGGAAGAAAATTCATGGAGGAGGAGGGTCTAATGCTAAGGAAGGGATGAAAGAGGAAAGCACTTTGGGCTAAAGAGGACACAAATAACTACAAATAAGGGGAAATCAGGGATGCGTGGAAGGAGAGGGCATGACGAGGCGGAAAGATTGTGATTAAAGTTAGAATGAGGAGGAGGTTCCAAAGACGGATGGGGTAACAGGAAAGCGTAAACAAGTAGTGCATCGTGTGATGACTTTTGTTATCTCTTTCGCGTGTTACGCATACCACTTTTTTAATGATAAAATATCGTCTTTATTCTGGCGGGATTGAGATTAAAAGTCACTTCTTTCATCTAACCCATAGCCATGAATTATACAATAATTAAATTAAAGAGATAGTATGAGAAGAAATTATAAGAAATATGGATGTAAAATCTAAAAGATTCTTAGGAAAGAAATCTCCAATGCGGGAAAACACCCACGAAGAAGGGGGATGTAAAAAACCTGCGCAAACTTATAGATAGTAATAACTAATAAATGAGAAGAAAAATGACAAAATACATAAATTCACTATGGATAAGTGCATGTATGCGATACATCAACAAGTACGTAGATCACGTCAGCATTTTAATAAAAGGTTTCAGTACACATAATAACACAAAACAAACAGAAAAATTAAAAAGTGAGTAAGCACATAGATATGCATCCATACTGTATGTACAGTAATAAACAGATAAGTGTTTCTATATTGTAAAAAAAATGATCGATGTATTATAAATACATACATGCGTATGTATAGGGCAAAATTGGTACTAGGAAGTCTTACCTTACATAAACCTTTGTCTAATACACATATATACAGTAATACTCGTATGCTCAGATTATTATTACGTGTGAAAATAGAGAGAAAATATGAAAAGAAAGATTGATTTTATGTAGTAAATGAAAACCCGTGTTAATTTTTATCACAGAAAAATATTTCTTCCGCAGGAAAAGGGGGGTATGAAAAACTTGCGAAATGCAAAGGAAAGGTTGAAAGCAAGAGAGAAATGTAACGGTCGTACAGAGGATAGTAAACATTTAAGTACTTGAACAATATAATAACTCACCTGCTCCCCTTCACGGTAATCCTGGCGAATTTTCCAGCAATCTGAAAAGTAAAGAAATGACAATTTATAAGTTTCGCCTAGAAATAAATTAAGGTTACGCTTTAGAAAGGCTTTTTTAATTGAATAATTTAGGTCTACGAGAAAATTTACGTATGAAATCTATTATATTAATGTAAACCTGCTGAGATTATTGATGTTCATCATTCATATTGTATATATTAAGAATTATAATTTTTAAGAATTGACCATAAATAAAACCTGTCAAGCTAATAGCAATCTCATCTGCAGATAAATTTTTATAGATGTCATCTCATTTCCTTTTATTTTATTTTCTTTATTTAACACCTCACATTTATTGATGAAACTTTTTCTGGCGGTAAAATTGCTTTTATTTTTATAAAAGCTATGTTCTTTGTTGCCTATCCGGAATCATTAGTATGGTAATTTTGCCTCGGTACATGGTGGTGTTGATTTAATCTTTTCCCTATTCCATTTCTCGAAAGGTATTTCCAAGCTTACAACTTAATCTCATCAACTTCTATAGAGTTACTCTTTGCTTGTTTGCTTCAGGCATGTTCCCTCATGCTCGAATCGGACTTTTCGAGAGTATCAGAAATTAGCATATTCAAAGGAACATTTTTCATTGCATCATAATTCTGCTAATATCGATACAGGTTTTTTAAGATCTTTTATTGACCAACGTTTCTGTTACTAAATAATCACAAGATTGACTTCATGCAAGGAGAGTATGTATAAGGAGGAGCGTGTAGTTTGGAATGATTTTTACTTTCATATGCTAACAGAAATAATTTAGCAGCTAGAGGGATTTAGGGGAAGTAATAGCTAGCAGAAGAGCATGAGCTATGCAGCCCAATCAATATAATTAGCATATCTGTCAGTAGACATTTAGCCAGCAGCCGGTTAGAACCCTCAGCCCCTCATGACATTAGCTACCAATAACTATTAGAGAACGATGAGACTTGCTAGCCAGGATATGGTGTGACGTGGTTTTCTCTTGCTTTCCTCACCGAGCCAGAATACCATAATCAGAACGTGTTCACGTAAGTTAAGCACAATGGCTTTACGAGTAACACTTTTCTTACCTTTCCATAAGGAGAGACTTTAATTAACTATTCAGCTTACTCGTAACTCATTTTCTTTTATATTATTTCAGGCCTGATCAAAACTGTGACAATAGCAAATAAAGAATACATTTTTTCTATCCCGTATCAAACGAAATATGAGAAAATCGATTCATCAAGTTATGGCAGCTGTTATATAACATTCGCTAACTTATGGACAGCAGATTTGTATTTAACCTTTCATCAGTCGCGCCTATGTTCGTAACACGAACAGTCGCGCGTTGTATTCCATACAACAGATCGTTTTTCGGCCAAAATTGTAAAATTAAATGAACTGATTATTATTTCTGAGTACTAAACTTTAGTTTATAATATAATTTAAGAGGAATTATTTAAAAAGTAAACAACTTTTAGGAAAATATTCTTATTCACCTTTATTTATTTACGTGCCTTCAGGGAGTACCTAAAAATGTGTCTATTAGTTCCGAAATTGAAATGCGTCTAATAAAGTTTAAGATGAAATAAGTGAAAAACAAAACTAGAGTTCACCAACGAAAGACATACCCAAGCGGTCGCGCGTTGTATGTGTTACAACAGTCGTCACTTCACAGATGTACTCGCTTTTGCAGCCGGTTGAAGACTAAAAAGAAGCATTTGACGACTTAACAAGATAATAGTAAGTGCGATAGAGGAAGAGACCCGGGTATGAGGTTCAAGGGACCACCCAGGTAGAAACGGGACCCGAAAAATTGTCTGTGTTGTATAAAATACAACAGCGCGACTGACAGAGGGTTAATGGTGGTATCGGTAAGCGTATATAATTACCTGGAATATCTCTTTCGTTAACTGAGGTATTCCTTTGTTTCCTCTTTAAATTATTTTCCACGTACGCTTTGAGAGCGAAAGCCCTCTGGTCGTTAAATTGTAGGGTCTTAAGTACGACGCCTCCGGTATTGGGGCCCTCTGATCATGTTCCATTTTCGTCTTGAGAACCCAAAGAATAGTAGAGTGTTTACCTCGAGTTCATTGTGATTCCTCGACATCGATCTACCATCCGGAGTACTTAGCGTCATTGTGTCGAAGCGAGCCCACCCACGTCGGGCGGTGTAATGCATCAATCAATCTGTCTTATGCCTCTTTTATATACTCACTTCATTTTTCTCGGGAGCGCAGTGTTACCAGGCTTCTCCATTTCCCCCTTCAAGTCACGTTTTGAGAAATAACCTCCATTCTTTTAATATCACTCTCGCTTCACTCGTCTTCCGAGCAGCTTATTTCATCACTTTCACTTTTTGTTTGAATTTTTTCGAATTTCGTGTTTTTTTCTACTTCGATGAATGCTTTGGCGATTGGGGCTTTCGATAAATTTGATGATTAGTTTTCGTACATTTTGGAGGATTCCTTTTCCAAAGTTGATGTGGTTTGTTTTTTTTACTCAAGTTCTTCTGTAATGCGGCTATAAATAAGGACGATATTTCCCTCTGATTTCGGGTTCTACTAAAATGAAGTAGAAATGCACGATATTTCCACTATATAAGCACAAGTAAGTTTTCGAATTCTTTGGAATTTTGGTCCTCTTTTTACTATTTATAGAATACGAAACATACTTTTTCTGCATAATATCTGCTTCAGAGATATATGCCATAGACGAGAACCTCTTTCAGTGAAGTAATTTTATTTATAAAAACGTGACATGAAACTTTTTCAATATTTCGTTGGGGTTATTTAAGGCTTACTCACTTCAGCCTTAACTCTTATTGTGTCGTTGAAGAATCCATAACTAAATATAACCAAGGCAAATTCGTATAAGGGAGAGTGTTTTATTTTTGTTTTTCAATGTTTTTGACCTGGATATCTCATCTAAATCCTATAATAAACTGCTGCGAAACTGCATAAAGGAATGGCGTTCCATATATTTAAAATTTTCAATCGCGGGATTACTTCTCTATTGCTTTATATTCTCAGCTTAAAACCCATCAGTCGGTAGTAATGTGCGTGAATTTCATGGCATATGTAAGAATATATGTTGTTTATTTATATACTATATGAAAAACAATAATTTCATCTAAAATTTTTAAACATAGTTGCATTAATTGATAATAAATATATTTGCTAGGACTCAAAGAATCAGGGCAGGTCATGTGACATAAGGCAGAAGGGTATACGATGACGTGTCTGCAGCTTATCTGAGCTTTAAAGCAGAGTATATGGTCTCATCGTCCTATAAAACTTTTCGGGAGTCACCTTATCAATAGCTGTATCGCATTTGCCCTCAAATTTTTGCCCAAGCACCACGAAAACTAGTTTTGAGATGTATCTGTTGGAGTTGCAGATTCGTTCTACAAAATCGAGGTTACCAGAGAGACGTAGAGCAGATGCCTACAGAAAGTTTCAGCAACTCAGTATGGAATTCGCATAAATCCGTTAGAGTGGAGGCTGGAGACTACTGAGAACAAACAAAGTATTCTGGAATAGCATGTTGAAGACGATATGTTTTCGAAGGGTAGATCATTTAAATAAAATGCGCTGAAGAAAATAAGTGTGAGAGAATACATTTTGAGTTGGTAGGAATGAATTAATATATTTCGTGTTCTCTTTAGATTCAGTAAGAACCTAGTCAGTTCCTTTTATTTACGAAAGATTTATCTTGAAAGGAAACGGTTTATTGAGGGCACATGATAATTCAAGTAATAAGATTCTTATACTCGATGTAATTAAATTAACTAAGATTGGTGGGAAATGTATTAGTATATACAACAAGTGATTTAAAAAAGATACCATTGTAGCCACTTAATTATCTTCTTTGTTTAAGGTGTAGATGTCAGCAATTAGTTATGAAGTATGGTTTACAAAGGCGACATTTAAGACCTGATTGATACAAGGCCAATAAACATATTTGTTTCCGAAAATTCCTTATATTTGGTTTACAAAATTGACTTTTAAGTCTTGGTTAAAACAAAACAAATTAATGTTTTGGCTTTCGAAAAGTTTCTAAGAGCATGTACAAAATATTACGCTCAAATAAAATATCATTGTTAAATCTGTACAGAACTTTAAGCAGCATTAAGAGTTAAAAGAGCTCCAAATAGCCGTTGTTTAATAACAGCTAAACAACGGCTGTTTGGTGCTAAGTGGAGAATATGGAGAAAGTATTGTTTTCGTGAAAAAATCGACTTCGAGATCTCAAAGGAAATACATGCATTGGGGTCCCTAGAACACGTTTTGACCATTTTCGGAATGATGTCTGTGTTTATGTGTGCGAATATGTGTGTGTGTGTATATTTGTGTAAGTATGTGTGTGTGTTTGTGGGCGCTCTAACGTAAACACTATTATTCGTATCAATACCAAATCTCATATATGGTGGAAGCCGTCAGAGTCGATTAGCTTTTGGAGTAAATCGGTGAACCGGAAGTCGAGCTTTATTCTTCGAAGCAAATTTCAGTTTTTGCAAACTATCTCCATAAATATGATATTTAGGTATATTCTATTATTCATAAAAGTTTTAGAAAATGTATTTTACTATAAATTTTGTATTAACCATATTTTTACATCACTGATTGTTTAGGTGTTATTCGTGAAATACTGATAAACCGGAAGTAGCCGATTATGCACTTTGTGGGCGCTCTAACATGAAAGCTATTTGTCGTATCAACACCAAATTTCACATATAGTACTTTGATTGGTGTCGTTAGAGTTGATTAGCTTTTGGAGTAAATCGGTTTACCGGAAGTCGAGCTTTACTTTTCGAAGCTCGTTTCGTTCTCGTTCGAATATGATATAAATTAATCTCTTATCTTCCAAGTTTAGATAGAATATAGAGTTCGAAAATACTGTCGTAGATAAATGTTTACATATTATATATTATTTAATAATTAATAATAATAATTTAATATTTAATTTCAAAGTAGCGGTTATTTATTAATTATTAATTTATTAAGCAAATACAGACGCTTTTAGTTTCGCGGACAAGCGGAAAATTTAACTTACAATTAAATAAAACAATATTTCTATGTATCGATAAAATAAACCCAACTACATAAAAATGTACATAAATAAAAAAACTAAAAATAAATTAATACATAAATGTAAACATACAATACGTATTATTATAAAAAAACTAAGCTCTGTGAATTAGCTTTAAGTTAAATACGTAATTTAAATAAAACTAAAGTCAACTTGAAACAGCATCTACATTTCTTGCTTTATCATGCAAGATTTATCATCTGAAATAATTTTTATCGGCCGAAAAATATTTACTAAAACCATAGGAATTAGCGGAAATGGCGACGAGATTCCTAATATAGAATCACCGTAAAACTAGAGAAGATTTAAGCTCCTTCATTTATTCTATCCCTGAATTAAAATCAGCTTAACGTTGTATCGCATTCCACTAATTGAATTCCTCCAAGAAGAGCTCCTCCTTTTGTTATTCAGCAGAAAATCTTTACTGAAGGCGCTTAATAGAAGAGCCTTCTTTGCGTGCTTTTTCTCTGGGCATTTCCTTTGTAGTAAGCTCGTGTTTCTCTATTTGCTCACCCTTAATATTCTCATAATGATAACCTTTACGTCCTTCCGCTTCACTTTGAGCTTTTATTGTCCACATTGGATTCTTTGTTCTTACAACTCGTAAATTTCAACGCTATGAACTTCCTTTTCATCTTCACATGGCCTTTTTCCTTAGCGCTTTTATTGTAAAAGGTTAAATCGACCGAAAGCAATCTTCATTTACCTTGGAAAAAGTGTTCCGTTGAAATTATATTTGTGTAGATGCGTGAGCTACCCAGGAAGACTTTAATATGATTTATTTTGGATGGATTTTTCTTATTTTTATGAGTTGCGGGATGCGTATATTATTCTGTCTTAGCCCTGAAGTAGTTGTGTTGGATGAGTATGTCACCAATTTTGATAATTACACAAATATTCTGATAAAATTTTATAATTGGAGATTTAATATAAAAAATAGGTCTTATGTATCTTTTTATCCGATACTATCTATCATTCTGTTGTGTTCTAATATATGATAGTAAATGCAACTTATCTAAGCTTATTTTTTTATTTAAAGCGAATGTAAAAATTGGTCAAATATTACAGTCATTATAACTATAATATTTTACTGAAAATAGCTGTTCTTGATTTAAACCTAGTTCCAATTTTTTAAATTCACTAATCTTCATCGTTATTTTGATGATTGTGAAAACACTAATTTTTTAAGGGCAAACTCATCGCAACATCGTACTGCAATTAACTTCGCTGATAGGTATTATAATGTTAAACCACTTGTTGTTTAGCAGAAATTTTGCTGTGATAGCACTGGCTTTTAGTTTTTCGTAATCTAATCAAGGTAATCTTAATTTCATGGTGCTAATTAGGATAATCAGAGCTTAATTACCGTTGCCTCCTGGTAAATAACCATTGCCATCAGGCAATCATACCAAATTGCAGCGTATAGATTAAGGAAATAAATAAATAGTGATTTTAAGATCCGTATCCGTATGACCCGACTCTACTGGTATTGCAACTATATTTGACGCGACTACTTAATGTTAAAGTTTTAATCGGTTAACTATAAAATGTTTAGTTCGGCATACATTCTTAATTTTGATTTGATAATCCTCGTTCTTTAAGATTCCCTCACCCTAACTGGCAGTCGATATAATGTGGATATAAAATAAAATTTTGAATGTAATTCTTTCGCTCGTGATTCTTTATGGTTCCTTAAGGATTGCAACATACTAAGGTATTTTATAGAATTAATTTATTTTAAAATGAGATATGAGATATTTTCAGGCTTTATTTCGTTTTTAGGTGATCTATTCATGCGTAATTGCTATTTATATAATTCTTAATTTTATTATATATAATATAGATAAGTTATGGAGAATATCATTATACGATAAAGAATAAAAAAATAGGTATTTCATAATCTACTAATTGTAATTGACCAATTGAAATAAGTTAGTATCTTTTATTATCACCTATTGCGGCAAAGCATATTTGGTGTTACTGTTAGTGAGAAAATTTCCTTTTAGGTTCCTTAAAATAAAAGATAAATATTTCAATTTACATTGCTGTAAACATTTTTAATCTTAGCGTTTCCTTCATAAGAATCGTAAATGTTTATAACCCTGGGGTATACTTTTCATTTCTCTAAGGGAGTCTCACTGAGGCGAACTGATCATATCAATATTTTAATGAAACCTTTACAACCAAAGATGCCAAAGAAGGAAAGAATGTGAATTCATTCATGGTCAGGAATAATCAATAATCGACCCCATATCTTTTTTATCCTCGGTCCAAGCTCCATTCATTCTTATAAAAGACCGCTTATAAAGTAGTCAGAAAGGAGTTCATACGGAGCGTTTTAGAACTGCCCCTGTATTTACCTGATTTTTTTCCTTTCGTCTTTGTCCTCCTTCATCTTATCTTCACCCACTTTTCAGAACGTCTCTTTTATCCTCACAATTCTCTCTCATATTCCACTTCCCCTTTCACGAAGCTTTCCTTGTGTATACCAAACCCTCGAAAACTCTTTCACTAATGAATCTCACTTTATTTAAGGAACAGCTGTTCTCGCTACAGTCCTTTCCACGTCCTCACTTTCGTTCGCCTTTCGTTGCCCAATCGCTTTCGGATGAAAGGGATTCGGGAGCCCCGGATTGGCGCGGTCCCGCAATTAAGGATGCTCCCGAGTAATCAAAACGCGAGCGCATTTCTCTTGGACTCGGGTCAGCGAGGGAGAACGGCGGGGGCTGTCGGCGATTCATCCCACAAAGACGTCGTCCAACAGTCCCGGGACATTTGTCATATTCTTGGAACGCCACTAAATTGGCGGGAGTTAATTCGGCGTGCGAATCCTAATAGAGCTTAAAGCAAGGCTTTGATTGCAGGTTCCGACGCTTCTTTTGCGTGTGCGTGCCAAGTTTCCTCGCGGGCCAACATTGCCGGGACCCGAGGAATTTTAATAGTGATGTTTGAGGATGGATGGAAGACTCGCACTGGATAAATTAAGGAAAGGATTTAGAAGATGCCGCTACTAAAATGCGTGGATAAAGGTTATCGTTGTGAATGTTTCGAGATTGTCCGAGAAATTTTTTCTACTGTGGTGATATGTTTTTGTTTTAATGATGTTCGAATTAAAGTAGATAAAAATGTGAATGGAGATCCACGTGGTAGGAATGAATATAGGTAGGCTTCGGGGGATATATTCGTTGAAATTGGATTTGTAAACTATGATTTAATGCTCCAATAATATCTCCTACTACTATTTCGTGTTATTTTTCTGTAGAATAAAGTTATGATAACTAAATTGCAGCATTTGGAAGATTGATTAGGAGTTTACTGTAAACATCACCTTTGCTTCAACAAATGGTGTGATAATGGATAGCGAAAGCCTCACTGGCATTTATAATGATGATTAGCACATGTATCAGATTTATTTAACTGCAAATATTAAAACTGTTTAGTTATACTACAGTCCTTTTTGACAAATTGCAGCTTTACTTAATCTTCAGATTAACTGAGGAGCCGATTAGAGTAACTTTGTAATGAAGTGCCTCGAGAATGAGGCCTAATTACTTATTTTTAGGATAAGTTCGAAATAGATATTCTGAATAACGAATTTATTCCTTAAAGTGATGAGAAAAGATAAAGTTGGTGCTTTTTCCACATTTTTTTTCATTAATAGAAAAAAAAATGTGGAAAAAGTACCAACCATTTCTTTCCTCATCATGGTCAATGTCCACTAGACTTCACCAATGACTGTGAATTTTATTATTCCTTAAACTTCAGGCTGTCCAGAAAAAAATGTTAATTAGTTACTTAAGTTCCTTTTACAACCTCTGTCTAGGTGATTTTTAAAATTTTATCGATTTAGAAGAATTTTAGAACGACAAACCGAGTATAATATTATAGAGAAAAGAAATAAATAAGTTCCTCTATCCGCATATAATAGACATTTATACATTTTATGAATGTACATTGCATTATATTCGCACCTGCACTGTGTTCACGCAAGTGTCCTCAATCGGCATCGAAATGTATATTTTGCACTTGAAGGAATGCAAAGCAAATAGCAAGAAAAAGGCTGTTTTATGGACTCATCAGTCCCTCCTTTCAAAAATCTTCCAAATGACTTAATCGATCGATCGTTTCTAATTTTAAGACGTGGTCTGTCCCGTTTTATTAATGGGAGGAGGGAAAGTGTGTATTTATCCCACTAAATGCTCTTAATGGTCGAGGAAGAGTGCTGGTTCAGTCGTTCTTCCAAGTCATATCGATTATCAGGGACCGTTAAAGTGTTCCATTATTCATCGGTGTTAAGGAACTGCTCTGTCTAATCATCAGGAATCCACTATCCTTTTGGCAGGTCTAAAAGGCTTCCTCTTCCACGGGTGCATCTCGAGCCAAGATGTGAATAGACTCCAGAATTAAAGCGAAGGAATGGCTCCTCGCTTTAGCTCCTTTCACCGATATTTTGTTGCATTTCAAAAAGTTCGGTCGTTCCTTTATGGAAGGTCGTTCCCAAGTGAATTTCAGGGTCTTGGATGCGCACGTGGGAGTTCATTTGGAAGAGTTCTGATTCCAGCATTCAAGTGATTTAGTCCTCTTTGCATTCCGAATCTTCCAATAGAGCGACTTAGGAAAGCAATCAGCCATTCCGGGACTAGTAGTTGGAATTGGGACGTAAATTTCGCGGAATCTCGACTGCGGATTTTGACTATCGAGGCAAGAATCTAAAAATATCTGATGTAGTTCCGCTATTTTGGATGAGTTCTCAATCATCCGCTGAGAGTTTTTTTTCCGTTTTCGGCCAATTTGGCATGGAATTTCCTTGGTAGCGTAGGAAGCGGAGTGATAAAAAATGAAGTGGTTCATTTACATCGGTATTAGTATCGCTGCTACAATTTATCGAAAATTGATGACCGGAGTATTGCCTACCGAACAATACAATAGAGTTTCAGCGGAATAATAATAATAGTAATAATAATGATAATCGTCTTTATTTGGGCGAGATTGAAACTAAAAGTCTCTTCTTACATCTAACCCATCGTCATTAATTATAGAATAATTAAATTAAAGATAATGGTATGAGAAAAAAATTAGAAATGTGGATGCAAAAAACGTAAGAGAATCTTAGGAAAAAATCCACTGCTGGAAAACACCCTCAAAGGAAAGTGCGAAAAACCTGCGCTAACCTACTGATAGTTATAAATATAAGATGAGAAAAAAGAGAACATGAAAGAACAAAGAAATAAACTATCAGTAAGTACTTACATGCGATAAATAAATAAGAATCAGTTCACATTAAAAAAATATAGCAATATACAAAACAACATAACAATATTCAAAACTATGGTTAGGGAGATTGACGGGTTTGCTTGTTTTTTCCTCTTATACCATTTTCCTCTATCAGCGTTTGTAATAAGATAAGAAACACTTGATAATATCCAGGAGATATATTTTACGTTTTGTCTTTCTACCAATTCCGGCCAGAAATGATCGATCATATTCTCTAGGTACATTTTTGCTAACTTTTGAACGTGAGGACGGTATTTTCACCCCCTAAGATATATTCGGTCGAATAACGTTATTTCAAGCACATACATCTCAATTACGGAATTAATCACTCATTGTGAAGCGTTAAGAGACGTTTTGAATCCAGGCCGTCTTGGAAAGTTCTGTTCTGTTGAGAACGTAATAATACACGCCTATTACATAGACATGTCTATCAAGGATATTATATTCATGTACACACATATACATGCATACATGCATATTTGCATGAATTTATACATATAATTAAAGAATTAAGTCAGCTAATAATAATTTATGAAGTTAGGTACGAACGGAAGGGAAACTACTGACATGAAAATTCCAGCTTAAGTCGATGCACCGATTCTCAGTGGAAGTACTACTAAAAATCGAGAAACTCTTAGAATGAATCTCCTTCTCTTGCAGTTATATGTAATACATTCTTTGGAGTATGGCGACAAGGATATGCCGCTGAATGGACTAATAACGCGAGAGCCTGCTAAAAGCGCGATTATTTTGAACTAGATGACATGCTTGTGAGCCAGTTTACCGATTAAGGACTGTGAATTCCGTTGCTCACAAACTCCAAATCATCCGAACTTCGAATTAACCCTGGGAATCGTCATGACCTCAAATGGGTAATAATTCGAAGTATCAGATTTCGAATTAAGAAGATTTATTATAACGCATCAGTTTGCAACGATAAATGCATTACAGCTTTTGTTTGCGAGCATCTCACTCCTTTCAGATTTATCTCCCACTAGTTTTGTTATCTACTGAATTTATTTGGAAAGATTAAGATAATTCAGTCATTATTTTCTTCCTACAAAACCAGTATTTAAGGTCTGTTTAAAAGGCTCTGAAAGAAATTAGGTAAAGATGGATATAGCCGAAGGAGGTTCTATGTTTTCAGTCTAGTTTTCTAACAGTAAAGTAATTAATAAGAAAACGAGGTAGTATGGACCTGCGTATTGCTCGGAAGCAGCTATTTATTCATGTCTTCCAATATTTGTCACTATTTAACCATTGATATATTGGTGATTATCCTGTATCGTGGTTATCCATGCTTCAATCCTAAGAACATTTGTTTCAGAAATGCCATGGAAATAAGTTGAGATACTTTAATGATATAATTGGTAAAATTAGAAGTATTGTTCTCTGGTGATTTTTTCTGTGATTGTGCAACACAGCTGAAATACCCAGTTAGATGTAATCTTATGAAGTGATTTAACGAAAAAGATCATTGGGCTGTGTTTCCTTCCCTCTCATAGATATAGACGTAATTTTGTGCTTTATAAACTTCTCCACTCGTTCCGTTCTTGGCACTGGAAACCTTAGGGGAATGAAATAGATTATCCTTTAGATCCGAATTCCTTAAGAATTTCAATGCGCCTATCTGGCTCTTCTCTCAGCTAGTTTAGTAACTAGTAAACGAATGTTTCGACACTGTTCCTCGTATCGGTTCAGCTTTTTACGTCCTCGTCCTCTTTCCTAATTATAATAAGGTATCTAATAATCTTAATGTAGATAAATTAATTACTAATGCCATTTGATTGTAGTTTATGTAACTATTTACTATTAAGTTCTGTTATGCCTTGTTGTTTGAAAATTTCTGCTTATTTTTCAAGCAATTATTTCTTTGCTCTTATCTTGTTATACATATTAATTTTTAATTTGATATACTTTCATTTACAGTGATTTCTCCATATTTTTATGTCATAAGCTTTAGAATGTGTTTTATTTTATAATTTTTATCTGTTTCTGCTAGTTTTTTTTCATCCCTCTTTCCAGTTGGTTTTCCCCAACGCAGTCTTTCGCTAGCATGAAATTGCAAGAATTTTTTCGCACACTGTATTTTCGTTTTCCTTCTGAGGAAGATTATTAATTATTATTGTCAATAATGTATCGGGATAAGACTTGGTGGGAAATCGGCCCACATAGGACCTAATCTCGCTAATGATATTTAAGAAGAATTTTTCTTAGGTATGACTAGAAAAAGAATGTGAGACAAACAAGGAATAAGTACATATCAAGGGACTAAAATTTCTATTTAAAAACAGATGCATATAAAAATGTCAAATAATTACTGTTCAAGAATAAAAAATAAAATATTTAGTACAGTTATAAATTATGTAATCATTAGTAGAATTAACTGGGTTTTAGGTACTACGATGAAATCTAGAGGAAAAAAGGAAGTAGATTTTTAAGGGAAAGAATCGATTTAAAACTTTAATTCATCGGAAGCTTAATTTCTTGTCAGGTTTTGGCACTAATCGGAATTACCGTGTTTCATTTCGTGTTCCGTTGGCTGCGTTTGAAAGTATTTGGTGCAAAATTGACTTTCCACTCGGCTCTTATTTGGACTTGGAATTCCGAATCATAAAATAAAAAATAAGGCACCCTTTCCAATGAGCTGACACGGTTTTTTGCGGTCGCTTTCAGGGAAAGGAAGAAGTCTCTCGGAGTGTTTGAATCCGAAGCGTGCAAAGTAGAGCGGAACTGTCCCGATGAAGCGGACGGGGAAGTACTCGAAGCGAGCCGAAATTCCGTCCTTCGCATTTTGGTCAGGCGGCAGTGTATCGACTATTTGGCTCAGCTGTGCACTAAGGGAAGAATTATTCAGAAACGGTGCCAAGTCCCCCCGAAAACCCTTCTCCTCGAGGGAACTCATTTAAGGTTCCGAAGTGACTTCGAAGAGAAAGGATGGGGAAGAGGGGAACATTCCCCCCTTCTCTTTTCATCTCCGCCCCTACCTCCCGCTTCTAGACGATAAACAGCCAATTCTGGAAGAACAATTTATTTCCATTTAATAGCCGTGATTCATTTTCAAACCAAGGTTTACGACCGGGTGGGAAGCGACGGAAAAAAGGCCAAAGCATTCGGGGGCTATTTATGCATTTCCAGGAAGTGATTCCGGCCGAACCTCGAGTTCTACTCAATGGCATTAAAACCGAGATTCTCTTTTTGGGGCGTGCGAGAGAGCACGGGAGGGTTCCAAAGGAGCAGCGCTTTCTTTTGTGGCTCGTAATTTATATTTTTCGCGTCAGATAATTCACTCGTGAATCGATTCGCGTGCTGTATCCTCGGAGATGGTCTGGTTTATGGGGTAAAATACTCTCTTTGATTCATGCACAAAGGTTGCGAAAGGATGGTTTTATTTCGGAGGGCTTTTAATCCGCTTTTTTCCGCCGGTGCACAGCTTCCTGGTACTCAATAAGCTTAGTAGCTTAGTTTGTAAGTTTGAACTATGTTTGGAATAAACACAGGAACTTCATCCTATAAAGTGTTTTAAGAAACTATTATCATATCACTGCCATGTTGACAGCAGACTGAGATTTTTATTACATCTCCCTTGTTTAATCCTGTCAAATTATATATCAAACCTTACAATAGGTCGTGTATAGCTGATTTTTTAATATATTGTTAGAAAATATTTCAATAGTATGAAACCGATTTTTCAGCTTCGAAAGACCAGTGAAATTTGTGTACTTTTCAAGTTTTTGTTCAGTTTCCTCATAGGAATGTATTTTATAGAAAATATTATCCGTACATTTTTAAAGAAGATATAACATCCTACAACTCAAGTGCAAAATTATATTAATAAGTTCAGAACGGTTCTGAGGAAAGACTTTAAGAAAATTGGTGATTTTTTTCCAAAAAGGGAAGAATTTTCGTTTGGGTTATGTATTTTTCCGAATATTGGGGAAGGTACTCATACCAAGAGGAAAAATGTCTATTTATAAAAAAATATATTTATTTAGTATCCTGATTATTATTTAGTTTTAGTTAGAGATAAAAACTAAAGCTAATAGTTATTTAGCTATAGTTTGAGCTAAAAACGACGACCGTATATCCGCAGCAATGCTTCATAAGATGGTACCACCTACTGCAAACGATATATTACTCTTAAATTATTCTCCAAAACTTAAAGAATCATGCTCATATCACCCAATGATACGTGTAAATTGTATGATGGACTAGGTATGTAATTGTAAATAACTTCGTAAGTAATCAAAATTTTAACAAGGAACTGGTTGTATAGGAGAGGTGAATTCTCGAGTAAAATAAAAGCAGCTTCTATGTTTGTGGGTGAGTTCTTTTCAAAGTTCCTGACCAATTAAATCCGGCAAAACCCTCTTAACAGCTTTCGCCTCCTACCCAAGTCTAAAGAGGCCGCTTTTCATGCGTAAAATACGTTTTACGTTAAAATATTTTTCTTCGGATTTTCGATGGGAGTTTCAACAATAATTTACTGAACCCTGGAGATATGGTACTCAACTGATGGTGTACAAAATAATTAAATGCTTTTTGGTGCAAATCATTTAGATTCGGATAACTCACTCTAATTTATCTCTGAAATAAAAAGGAAAGCAATTATTTGTATTTAAATAAATTAAATATCATTTCATACTCAGGTTGAACCCAATATAATTACAGCGGATTTCATGTAAATAGTTTGCCTATGGTAGGAAAAAATTCTATTCCAGGATAAATTGCCCGAAAATTCTGGTTATCAGGAATGCAATATTTTTACATACGTGATATTATTGACGGATTGTGATAGAATCACTTCTTCATAACTTTCGTAAAAGCATTAAAGTCATTAACGCAGAACCATTACCTTCTGTAGTATAATAAGAAAATATTAATAGTAAATATCAGCAAAAAATTGTGCTGAAGTTCTGTAAAATGAGATATATCGAGTAAATTTCCCTCTGAATGACGTATTCACTGATATCTGAATGACATTACTTTTTCTAAGGATAGAATTAATCAGATAATGCTAATAACATATGAGTATATTAAGTATAGCCAGATCTGGTTTTTGTTTTACTTTAATATAAGAGGATTTATTCAAAATGAAGGATAGAATCCATTGCTTTGGTGCATTTTTGCATGCCAGTTGCATAACGTTTGCATGTACTTGACTCCATTTTCCGTTGGTTACTAAAATTTTAATAAACGTGAGAGAAATTAGCACTTGAAGGAATCAGGTCATACCATACGGTAAATTAAGGATCGTGATATTTTCATCATGCCCAATTGCTCTTGCTGCTCTTTATTAAAGTGGCTTGTTAGGGGAGTGAACGTTGAAGTTCGCGCAGGATAGCATGATCTCTCGCGGTATCTATGCCCGGATAGTTGGCAGAGAGGCACGTTCCCAGTAAAGTTTCGAGAGTCCCTAAGCCCTTTCCAGGTCACTTACACGTTTAACAATTCGTATGAAGTGAAAACATGGAATCGAACGTCAAATCAATGATATGTTAGCTTGTCTTTACTGGAAGTAATTTCTATATTTCTGATACGTATGATTAGTAAAATAGGAGGCTACATATTTAAGTTATATACATGTATTCTTTGTTACTCTTGATAATAGATACCTAAATTAATAACTGTAGCGATGAAATCGCCAATACAGCCTATTATACCATGCATTTGTTTCCTCTGTAACACCATAGTTATTTGTATATCGATGGCCATTAAATTGTAGTTTAATTTAAGGGAAAGACTAAACACATGGATAGTATAAACATGCATAATTATGATTCATTTAACCCATTTTATTTGATGAAGTTGTCTTATCGACTAATTCAGGCTTAATGTAAGACATTTGAAGTATTAATTAATCTTAGCACAGTAAAGTGATGCATTGATTCAATGAAATTTTTGAGACTGATTATTTTAATTTATGAATATTTTTTCTCGTAAGCAGAAGCAGTATAAAAATAGAAACTAGCTATTGATTAGAAATTTGTTAAGTAATTTATGGATTTTATATTAAATGATATTCAAGTGAAGTAAACTAGATTCAAACTAACTTTTTCACTACAGAAGATTGTGTCACCGTAATGGCAAAAAAATGGCAAAGAAAACAGAAAAGAATGGCATGGCTTTGAAGTTTATTATTCTAAGTTTTACCTTTCATAATGATCTTAAATTAACCTCATAAATATTTGTATATGGAAGAGTACCATATTCGTTTTTTCGCTCGTTTTATTATTTAAATGAATCTATATCACCATTGAAGTGAGAAAATTTCAATTACATGAAGTTTAAAAAATGTTTTGTTTAATAAATTACTGCTTGATTAGTAATAAAAAGTATTCAAATACAGGGTAACCATTAATTCATGTAAAAATTACAGTTCAAATTGTTATTGTACTAAGGAATTTTCAGACGCAATTACTGGATAGAATTATGAGTTTCTGAAACACACCCAATTTCATTATTTCTGTGAGCTCGGGGAAAATTACCGTTTTTCCAATCAGAGTTCAGAAATCAGGTCACTTAGCGGCAAAGAGCGGCATGACCACTCCGATCAATAAATTTTGGAAGCTCATCCTTGGAGCTTTCGAAATCTCAATTTCGTTCCACTTTGAAACTCGTAGATTTAAAACCAGTGAATGCATTACTATGGCACTATGATAGTCCTGGGAGGAACGAGTCGTATTCTCTTTGATATAATTAGCCTTCTATTGGTGCAGATCTAGCTGATGATGGTTTAGTCGATTCTGTTTTTTAGAAAATTCTTTTGCAATGGCAGCAGAAAGATTCTATTGGTGTAATATTTTTACGATTAATACTGTTCTCGAAAGTAGACTCAAGAAAGGGGGAGATAAGGACATTATGGTTTATATCTTTATATACGCTGCTGCTGAATAAGTATTCATTTACTGATTATCACTACTTTAGAAAGGATTCGATAATAGGATTATTACCGTCTTAGTTTTACGTCTGTTTTTCTCAGCGATAATTTTACTGGCGTTGTACTTTAGTCTTAATGGAGTAAAATGTGATAATAATAGCTAAATTTAGGAAAATCTAATTTGATAGATATTGAGTACCCTCTTGATCAATTGAAATACCTTTATTAAGTAAACTACAAAGTGAATCATTCGATCAATAAGCTTTATATCCCTTTCAACTAATGAACATATTGTTCTGTTTCAACATATTCTCATTTTGAAAAATCTATCCAGAATTAATTATTTAATTTTATTAAACTTTTTTCCGGGTAGCTCACTTTGCGTGGGTTGATCCTTGAGTGAATGACAAACCCATGATTTAAGATTTCATCGACAGAAAATGCTGGTGTTGTTATGTATGCACTCAAACTTCGATCGGTATAACATTACTCAATAATCCTTTACAAGGCTTTATCCGGAACAGTTGGCTTCGCTATTTTTACGTTTAATATCAATTTGATGTTACTAAGGTAATTGGCAATTAGTGTTTCAATCCGTCTAATCAGGTCACTGTAGCTTCCGAATGGAAGAGTTTCTTTTTGATGAATTTCCGTGATCTTATTAATGACTAGTAAATGATTTAATTCTTTACACCCGATAAAAATACCTCTCTAAAAGTTATGGAATATTATGAACCAATGATGTTATGGTTATGAACCAATATAGCATATTTGCGGTGTTTATAATATGTATCTATTTATTATAGGATATTGCATATGGATTTTTCATTAAAATAATTGGAATATTATTTTTGGCATTTTTGATTATTTAAATTAAGTCACATATTAATATAAATATAGAAATTCAGCGAATGGGTTTCGGAGATAAAGTATCGCCAATACCTATTACCTTAATGTTTAAAATTATGACTGTAAATTGAATTTCAAGCGCAATAATATTTTGAAAATAAAATATCCGATAATTGGTATGCATTAAAACATAGCTAGCTACCTGCAAGTGGGCACACAAAAGCATGAATAAATTATTCATCTAGAGTGATTTCATCTTTAATTGGATATTCGATAGTTGTTATTCTCCTCATTTCCTCATAAATAAAAAAACGACAGCGATACAAAGCTTCAATATATGAGTTCCCGAGATTTTTTTCTAATTAATTTACCATTCGGGTAAGCAAGTATATCGAAATTTTGTTGCGGCGGAAATTATTCGATAAAAACCCAATGAAATGCATGCTTTGAACCCCTATTTTTTCCATAGATTTCAGGGAAATAAGTTACATTAAAACTAATATTATAGCCATTGAATCTCAGATATAAATTAAATATCGGCCACGATAATGAGCAGATGAGGATTTTTTCTCTAAAATAAAATTGAGTAATTTATTACTTCTAATTACAAAAATATTTCCATCTATCTGTAAAAAAATATTGAAAAAAAAATTTTTTTGTAAAATTTGTCTTCGGATAGAAAGTTCGAGGTCTCCTTTTGTAACTTGAGAATGGATAAAGTTTAAGCCAGAGCAGCAGCAGCTAAAATAGCAATCAAGAAGCGAAGCGAACAAATGACCAAAGGCTTCAGGAAGACATTAGAAAAAGACTAATAAAATTTTATTGCGAAGACTTGCAAAAGAAGGACGGACCGTATTTAACTTCGTGCCTTTCTAAAAGAAAAATTTGAAGAATCTCACGGGTGACATATATAACACGGTATTATTCTATCTTCTAATTTTACTACAACTTATCTACAAAATTCTTATAGAATAATATTTATAAATGAAAGATTATACAAAGGAGAACGGAGATAGAAATATCAAATAGATCATTTTCCCGTTCATTCTGCGTCAGAAACTGTTGGCCATTTTGCGACTCTAGGTCAGAAATTGTATTTCATCCACCTATTCTCGCATCAATGGAAGCCAGTGACTTTTTTTACGTTAGTATTTGTAAAAGGTTTCCATGGTGATTGTTGTTGGGGAGATCTTATTTAATTAGCGTATTAGTTGCGGTATCCGAAATTCATACCACCGAAAATAAGGACACTTGGACGGATCATATTTAGAGCAAATACTACTAATTTGCAAAATGAAAATATCATATCTCTATTTATTAATTTACAAGATTTATGAACTCTCCAAATAGATGAGTGTAGAATAGAAATGAGCATAACAGTGCACGGATTTGAGAAGGAATGTAATTAAGGAAGATTAATAGAAAATAAACAAGGAAAGGTTGTTATTAATAGCTTTATAAATGTACTATTTTTGATTAGGTTATTTCAACGTGTGTTTCCCCTTCTTCTAACCGCTACTGTTCTACTAATGTTTATGATAATCAAAGGAAAAACGTAAAAACCATAGAGATTGAGTGTGGAAATATCTTTGCAACTTAAGGTAGACATAGTATAAACCCATAGCATCGAGGAAACAGTTGCAGAATGGAAGGGAAAAATCCCGAAAACAATGTAAAATAGAATGTAAATATCAACGAAGGTGATAAAATACAAATCAATAACACAAGAAAAAATATGTAGACAAATTGGTATAAGCATACAGATACAACAACACGACAATGTAAGTTAGGATAAAGAAAATATGCAACAAAAAATACGGTACATGAATGTACATGACTGCACTTAGATTTTGTTCTTTGTAGTGTTGCTGTTATGTAAAAATCTTCCATGTTTAAAAAACAATTTAATAATCAACTAAAATAAATGCAGATTAGGCGAAACTTCGAGGTTTTTACATAAATAATTACCGCAAAGTTTACCCGGAATCCTTATCGTTTGTTCTTATATATCTTACACATTGTTATTTGCATAAAGTTGCTCAATCGAGATAATTATATATTATATGAGTAAAATGTTGCTTGCATACAGCAAGCATATCGATAACACTAATTTCTAGTCGGCAGCATATCGAGAGGGTCCTCAAAAGTAGGAAGAGCATTGAAAATATTCTTAAAATTCGCTGCAATTTATCCGTCTGTCATCGAACCCGGGTCTTCCTGGTGATACTTACTATGTAGCACAACAGAAGATCACCGTCACTAACTATGTGTGAAAATTCAAGCAGAAATATTGGCTGCAACTGCTGAAACTACGTCCTACTTTTCACATATATTCCTTACGTGAGAAATTGTAATGTGCTCTGGCATCGAACCCAGGAACAGCATGGTATTATCTAATTTTTTTTCTTTAACCGGGTCTTAATATACATCTTCTTCCAAAGCAAGAACTTCCTATCATTTCGATAAGTGCATGAAAACAATAATGAAAAACTACCCATATGTGTTTTGAATAGGGGATATATTTACCGCCCGGCATCGAACCCGGATCTTCCTGGCAATACTTTCTATGCAGCACAACAGAAGATCATCATCTTTAACTGTGTGTGAAAGTTCAAGCAGAGATATTGGCTGCAACTGCCTCATACGATGTCCTACTTCTCCCTTATATTCCTTATGTGAGAAATTGTAACTTGCTATGGCATCGAACCCAGGAACTGCATGGTCTTATGTATTGTTTTTCTAAAAAGGATTCTTAATATAAATCTTCTAGCAGAGCGAGAACTTCCTATCATTTTGATAAGTGCATCAAAAAAAATAATGAAAATCTACCTCAAATTATTTTAAAGGGCAGATTTTTGCATCGTCCTAACATCGAACCCAGTATATTTTCCGTAAAAGTCATTCATTTTTTTGATAGATCACGTTATTGCCAATACGTCGTAAAAATTTCAAGCCAATGACGCTTGTGGTTTAGCCTGTGAATCTATCCTGTGAATCCTATCTATCTATCTGGCTATATGAATGAATCCGGAGAAGCGTCTATATATAATAGATAAGTAGTGGGGGAGGAAAGCTTGACAGAAGATGTAACAGATGACGTAAAACAGATTCACGTATTGAGAATTAATGAATTTCAAAAGAAACTAATTGGAAGTGGGTCGCAAGGAAAAAAAGCTAATAGGAGCACGAAGACCTAATCTCTTTCCTAAAAACTCTAATCCTAAAAAGGAGGGGCTGGTTACCAGGAAGGAAAAGGCTTTAGGTAGAGAATTTCATGACACATGAACTTAGTTAGAGGTGTAAGAATCAAGTGTATGCAACTCTGGAGGATATTCCGCAATCCTTGAAACAAACGCAGAAGACTTTATCACAAGGAAATCTGGCTTTCGCTACTGATCTCATCGTGTCTATAAAATCCCTCTGCCAATCTCCGAAACCATCCTTGTTTGTAAGCAGAGAGACACCGAAATAGAACGCGGAAAAGACACGCAATACTTCGTTCGGAAGGCGATAAATGCCACGAGCCGAGGTTGAGAGATTCATAATTTATACGAGATACATTTTGTTTTCTTTCAAGATCGAATCCGAAGCGGGCGTGTTTACTTATTTAAGTTCTGCTCTGATTCAATGGGAATTTTTGAGGGTGTTATCAAGACTCCTCTTCCTTTATAGGCTGCGCTCTGATGAAATTATTTAACTCTGCGTGACCTACAAATTATTCTGAGCACGCTCATGAGGCGTTATCCATGCATTCAGTTAATGCATTTCCTGTGTTAATTTACTCGCGGAAGATGGTCATTTGCGTGTTTGTGGGGGTAAAAATAGACTATGCCAGAAAAATGTCAGAAATGGGCAAAAGTAACCTTTGGAGTTGAGGAGGTGGATTAAAAAAATATTCACACTATTTAATGCAATATTGTTGGCTTCTTTGACAGTCTAAATTACATTTTTAACAGACTATAGATAATACTGGTAAAATATTTAGTGAAATGAAATAGTCTGGTTTTTCTTCATCCATCCTGTGCTTTTATACGTTGAATTTTAAAAAGGATATTATTTGTTCGGAGGTAGGGCACACCAATAATTAATGATTTGGTAGCTTCATAATGAAAAATCGACCGAAAAATATTAATATTATGAATCTCCTGTTAAATTTTTTGGTGCTAGTGTAAGAATTTGTGGAATTACTTTTAATAGGTTCAACGGATACTGATCAGGAATCAAAAACGAAACTATTCGAATCTCTTGATGGTATAATATCTGTATTAAAGTTGCCATGTAGTAGATTATTGATAGGCGAAATGTATATTTGTAGTATGAAGAAGGTAGATTTACTTTAAATCTCTTATGTGTTGGCTTGTTAGAATAGGGGAAGCCAAAAATTATACGTATCATCAGAGTATTAGTTACAAATAAGCTATCCATATTTCGCTATAGCTCTTAAAAGAAGCTGATTTCATTCTTAAACCTATAAATCATATATGCCGTAGATTTTGAAATAGCAAACACGGATTTTAAAATTTCTTTAGCTAGTGGAATGAGAGTACCAGATAAATCATAAAAAAAATAGGAACATAAAAAGTTTTAGCCAGTCATAGTAATGCGTTATGGCTCCAGTCTTATAATCGTATTTTATCTCAGAGACAGAAGGCAACTTGTATCACCCATTCATGTCATGCGGATGTTTAATAGCATTCATGTTCTGCGCGTGCATGCATTCACGGATGCGTAAACAGTTTCACTCATCTCGACAGCGGTGTTTGCTCCTTGGGAAACGAGATCTCAGATCACGAACAGGAATCTTACATTTGGCTCACTGTGCATAATTCTAGTGAGGGGTTTGGCTTCTATAAATGTGAAAGTAAAATAAAATAGGTTGGCGTTATTATTAAGGGTTAAGAGGGCCTGCAGCGTTCTATTCTTGAATTATTTTTACTAACGGTATAGTTATAACGGTATAATAGAATATTGAATCTTTCAGAACGCAGCACTATTTATAATCTGAGTATTTTCCAATCTGAACACTTATTTTTATGGGATTAATCTCACACACCAAGATTGAATTCCTCACTCCGTCGAGATGTTCTTTATGCAGTTAGACTGAGACTTTCTGTATATTCTCTAGAAATTTCATTTAATGTTTATAGAAATCATAAGATAAAGATGAGCAGGTGAATTATCTACGAATTTTCCTACGGGTGGAACTAGTTTATTATTTGTTCGTTGAAATTTGTCGTAGCTCTCATTGAATTTCCTTGGAAAGTTTGAAATTTTCTTAATTTTGTTTTCGAAATCACTTTCCTTGCAATTAAATTTTCTGGTTCTTATAAACAGACTCTTGAGTTATTTTCTTCAAGCCCATTATGCATTTGAAGGGTCTCAGTTTTGCCTGCGAGCGGTTTCCTCGAGTGTGCGAATTAATTCGTTTTCCGGTCGAGAGGCCGAATATTCCCTTTCCTTGGTTATTTCTCGCAGGTCTCGTACGTTGGATATATATCAGCTTTAAGAAGGTTGATGTCGACTTATGTAGCCTTTGGTATTACGTTGCCATATTTGACTTTTTGATTGGTTAGGATGTTTTGTGGTTGACTATAGAATTTGTTGAAAATATACGGTTTTGGCAGTATCGCGTATAACTTTCTAGTAGGTATAGGTTTATACTCGTATGGAATGTAAATAATGCTTTCTTATATATAGCTCTGTCCTTTTAAATAATGCATACTCATCCACTCACTACAACTTCCTATTTCTCCCAATGTAGCAACATTTATCGATTATATATTTTATGCTCTGTACTTACTAATGTAAGATTCCTATCCCGTCTTTTAAAATTTTCCTAAAATGTAAATTTTACCTGATTATAACCGGTATGGGTAGAGATCGGTAGAAATAAAAGTTTTGCTTCTTTACCATCTCTGTTATGGCGTTCTAGTAATTACAGTCATCATATATTAATGTTAACTTAATTTAAATTTTAACCCACTCTATTCGTCGTAATAATAAATTCTGATTCTTTATTAGACTTGATTAATTTGAAAATCATCACCATGGAATTGTTTATTTTTAAAACTGTCACAATGTACGTATAGCATGATATGGCATATTTAATTGAACTCTTCTTTTTCTTTCTTGAAAAATATCAATACTTACTTCTCTCTTTTTAATTATCTTATTTTTATAATACCTTGCTTGTTTAAAGAAGTCAGTTTTTTCCTCTCTCGCTTAAGTTGCCTGAACTTCTGACGTTATGTTTTTCAAAGTTTCGAAATCGGATACGTACTTACGCAAAGCATGTCGTTGTTTAATCTCCAATAAGCAATAAAAATGAAATCATAGACACTATAATGAGTTCGACCTTTCACTTTGGAGAATTCATCATGACAGAA
The DNA here is from genome assembly GCA_947579665.1 of Sympetrum striolatum. NCBI lineage: Eukaryota > Metazoa > Arthropoda > Insecta > Odonata > Libellulidae > Sympetrum > Sympetrum striolatum. The sequence continues at coordinate 70,362,083 of OX388348.1, forward strand.
TTGTAATTGATGCAAGAGAAAATTCTATACTTGGCAGTTTTCGTTTTATTTGCCTCTGATCCAACCTCATTTGTTTCCACCCCTGTGAAGGAGATAAATCGTGCTTGATACATTTTGCGACTGATTTTCAAAGTCACGATTTAATTTGTAGTAGTCAAATCATAAACAGTGGTATTTAAATATTTTGATTAGAACGGAATATGAAGAAAGAAAAATAATCTGTTCAATAAAGGCCCTATTTTTCATCAATCGTTTTTATCTATATCAAATTATCCTTCGTAATCTAAGTTTAATGGAGTTAAAAATGTAAAATTACCTCAAATTCCACTTCCAATATTCCTAGTTTCGAAAATTTTAGTCTAATCCAAGAATTTTTTGAACATAAAAATATGAAGATGAAGAATAGGTTGATGTGAATAGACTATTTGAGATATTTAGTGTTTCACTAAAATTAATTCAATTTAATTACTCACTCTTTATCTCCTTTAGTGAAATTCAACACAGTTAAAGATATCTCATATAAATATTTTACCACCTATTGTTGCGTTTATAATGAAAAAATAATTTTTCCATTAAAAAAACCTTATACTTCTTTAATATTATATTCAATATGGTTATTGTTAATTTAAGCCAATAAAAAGAGATTAAATTTTCTTTTTAATTGTTTGCAAAACATTTTCTTTCTACTTAATAACCTGTTTCTTCTCTACCATTATCTGACAACACCTTTTTAAGGTTTCAAAGTATTCATTCAATATTTCCCTCCTCAAAGAGATTCTCCTATGTTTTCAAATCTTTCGTTTCGCGCTATTTTGCGAACTTCAATCCTCTTGATTTCTCCCGTGCGAATTTCACGCGGGTAAAGCTGGAGAATGAACGGAAGTGTCAATCATGGCAGTAGCAATCGTATAGTCTTTCCCGTAATGCAACGCCGATGCACGAGATTGCCAATTATAGGACCTGGCGCGCTGCACGCCCCCTCGCAGTCGATTCAGAAGGTGAAAATAGTTACGGGGATGCTCTGTTTGACCTATTGAAAGGTATTTTTGGTAAACAACCCGCTAGATGTCGAAAGAAATGGACAGAAGTCGATTAAAGCTCACCGAAACCTCGTTAACCGCTCTCACTGTATGTGCGGGACGATTCTTCAACGGACAGCTGTTTGTAGCGTTTCAACCTCTTTCCTCGAGTTTAACGCAAAATTCACTGCACACGCGCCATGCCCTCACCCTCGACCTTTAGAGTTAGCAAGGACTCCCGCCAGTGTTCACATTTGATAGGGAATCAAGCTGCACATCTGTTCGCTTTGCTCTGCTTTATTAAATACTTGCGAAATGAAAATGGTCTAAATTGTAGCCCTGTGTCAATGTTACAATCATGTTTCGTCTAACGAGTATAATCCGTTCTAGAATTGTATTTTTCAACTGATACGCGAACATTCATATCATCCTCAATCTTAACGCTCCTTTATTCAACTCTTGACAAATTTAAGTAACTAAATTTAAAGGCGTGGCCGTGATATTGGTATAAGTTCATGGCAAAAAATAAAATTACACTCTTTTAACCAGTGTCCGTCGATTATCAGCGAAATATTTACACTTATTTATCATTTTCCTTAATTTGATCGTAAATTGATAATTATTATTAATATTATTTGCTACAGTTACACAGAAGTGAGGTGTTAGCCCTGAATATTGTTAATTTACCCTTACACACTTAAATTATTACAATAAAATTTTTTAAATAATATCACTATATCAACAAACAGGATTAGGACATTATTTTAAGAACAAACAAGACTAATTTTTGCAAACATCCCCTTATTACTCCACCTTATACATTTAAATCAGATATATTCTATAATTACTGTTCCTATATAATCACATTTTACATCGTTCCTTTGATAAGTCACATGTCACTCACAAGTTTCTCAATCATCTCACTTACATTTTATAGATTTAACAATATCTTGGTGGTGGCTTATATAATATCGAAATAGCTCCTTACACCTTGGATAACAACTATTCTAGGAATTCAGGTATTTCTCCAATTCTCACCCAAATCGATTTTCCGGGAAGTTCACTAACGTACTAAATCATCATCTTTTTCGAAAGCTACTGAAAACTCAAAATTCTGGCTGAATCTACGGCAATTGCTCTACTCAGCACTTTTCACTATCGGGAAAGCAGTTGAGTTGTGGATGATGAAAAGAGTTTTTCGTTCTTCGCTTTGCGCAGTAATTTTAGCTGACGAAAAGGTCGGTCTATTTCTAACGTAGGCACAGCGACTTCATATAGTAAACTGACCATAATTTATATACGATATTTATCTGAAGGCTTCGGGAAGCTGCAGAATTGATAAAAATACAGCCACATTTTGTCATAAATACGTCTCACTGGATGAAATTGCTATGAATTTGAACAAAATAGAAATATTATCATTGCACTTAAGTTCAATTTTTTAAAATCAAAATAAAAATCAATTCGCAATATGTTGGATTCAACTAATTCCTAAAAAAATTTAACCGAGTAAAGTAGTTGCTATTCTGAGGTTGATATAGATAAGCCAACTTAACATTTCATATTATATTTTGAAAACACTAATATTTACTTATTGAACACGAATGGATTAGTTGAATTCTACCTAAATGAATTCACTTCAAACGCTCTTTCTTAGTGAAATCTCAAGATACGAAAGATGCAATTATAGACCCGATTAAATATAATTATTTTATGAAAATAATGGCATTTACTGGAAAGTTATACAACCTTTAGATTTTGCAACACTTAAAATCTTTTTATTTTTCTGTTTTAATTATTTTAATGCTTTGTTGTATTTGAAAATTTGATCTACCCGTTATAGATAAATAAAAATTATGGTATTTACTAGATTTTTATATAACATTTAGAGTTTGGAACTCTTAAAAACGTATTAATCCTTTTCCTTTTTCGTATATATTTTTCTGTTTTAAATATTTTAATACTTTGTGATATTTGTAAATGGAATCTACCCATAAAAAGAAATAAAGTAAATAACAGTCAAATCGATGAAAGATTTGAAGATTTTGTCGATTTTCCACTATTAATAGGCGATATTTACATCAAAGAATTAGATAAAATGATGGTCACTATTTAATATCGTATTATTTTCCACTGGGAAATTAGCTTGTTTTTAGCTTTTTTAGAGTGCAATTATTTACAGTTCCAAGAATCGTAAAAATTTACTTTCCTCAGACGTATTTTTTCCTTTTATTTCTCTAAATATCTTCAAGTTATTCAAATCTTTAGTCAGAAACAGTTGCTTATCGCCTCTATTTTAAGACGGGACGCAGCTGTTCAGGGTTCAGCAGCATCGATCAGATTTCCCCAATTATATTTAACTTACATGAAGCGGAAATTAGTATTACTGAAATCATAAAAGTGACCCTACTTACGAAACAGGAACGTTAAGTTTGATGAATGCCAATAAAAGGAATTGATAGCTTCGAGCCGATGCTTTGGAAGTTTCTTTACGGCTGTGTTAAATTATATTGCCGGTGGAGGTACGGAGTTAATATAAGAACGGGATCAAAGGTCTTCCATGTATTTATCATCTACTTTGAATGTGAAGGAGAAGAAAGAGATTCGTGGAGAATTTTCTTTGTTAGGTTGGATTCATGTTTGACGGTTTTGTGTGGCGAAAACGGAATTAACTCGGCTTCTCTTTCGTCGCTTTGAAGATTAATCTCAGCGCGGTGTAGTATGTTTTAGATAATAACAGAACGTGTTAAATTCGTACGGAATCCCTAATTCGCGGAGTCTTATTCAAGACTTAAGAGTATTATTAAGATTCAAAATGCTGATAGAGACAGTAGATATTGCTTCATCTTTTTCCTTCTTGTTTACGTACTTCCAATTATAAACATATGGAGGAAAATGAGGAGAAAATAAGGATTTGAATTGTTACATTCTACACTATGGGAACACAATTTTATAGCTAAGGTAATATGTACTCTAAAATAGCAAAAATATATATGTTATTGTTTAAGGGTTATATTACTGGAATTAAACTGTTAAACTATTAATAATTGCATTACGTGTTACTCTGGGGACCGGTTAACGGATGTTGATGGGCTATTCATTAAAAACGTGACAGTATAGTGAATTTGATGTATTTTACAAATTAAAATACAGAAGAGTACAGAAAATTGCAAATGGCGTTCTTAATTGGATAAAAATGTCAAGTATTAATTTAAATGTCTTTAATGATACTCTATGCGTTATGTTTCAGGAGTATACTTGTGTTAACCATTTTTAAAATTTGGAAATATCATAATCTCGTATTTATAAAACTAATGTATAGTTGAGAAATCCTTTAAGTCATTTTCAATTTTATTTTTATTAAATTGGACAGCTTATCTGTAATTAAATAAATCCATTTCCGGAAATTTCTCAAGAATAATAATTAACGTTTCAGAGTTAAAGGCGATAAATACTGTCTAAAATCTTAGGCTACATCAGGTTTTATTCTCCTGCATTTCTATATCTAAAGCCAAAGATGCGAACCATACTTCATCGAGCCAAAACTTATATTTAATTTTGGAGTAATCAAGGAATTACTATTTTAGGAAAGAGAGCTTTGTCTATTTGATAATACTGTTCACGTTAAATTAATTCGAGATTATATACATCAGAATAACCTGATTCAAATCCAGAATTTGGAAATAAATAGGTTTGCGAAATTCGATTTTCATGTTATACCTATTCAAGAATATTACAATAAATTGTATTTTTTTAGATTATAAGTTAAAGAAATAATTAAAATTCCGAATGAGTAATACGAATTCGAAAGAAGTAAGTTTTCCAGCAACCGTATGGCCTTTTCAAATTTTATTGCATGGAAGCATACTATACCAATAGAAGTATACCATGCCGATAACAGTTATACAAATATTACTAAAATGATTTTTAATACAGGTAGAGTATTTTAAAAAATCTTTTCTCATAGATATATCCCTTTTTTGCTCTTTTATGCGCACAATCTCGGATTATCAATTTCCATTGCAAATGAAGCGGTGGACCATTAGTATGAGTACGGAAACGATTCACCGAATTTCAGCGTTTAATCTCAGTCTTTTCATCTCTTGTCTCGGAATATCAAATGAATATAAATAAAGCTAATACCTGCCAGAAGCGTTTACCAGCGTAATTTACTGCCTTTGGGGAAAGGAGAATTTTGTAAGGTGCAGATTTTGGGTTAAATTATGTTTATCTCAATCTGAAATATCCCCTAACTCAAGCTGTTTCTTAGAAATTTCGTCTGGCTCAATTATCATCTGTGATGAGCAGATTATAAGTAAAAAATTTACCAAAGGGAGATATTTCGCCAAAGGCTGAAGGAAAAAATCGAACATAGAGTTAGCAAAACATTTTAAAATCCATAGACATTTACTGTAATTAAAGTTGTGGAAGTCTTTGATCGAAAACTTTAAAGTATAGTGAATTTATTGTAAATTAGAATTATATATAATTAAAAAAGTATTAATTATTATATTGCTAATATTATTTTATATCTATCACATGCTTAGCAATATCTTATATGCTTCAATTCAAACAATCGTAGCCTTAACTGTTGAATGTAATCTTTGTATCAAGTTCGTTCGACCATTATCCAAGCATGAAGCAGAACTAGAATAATAATTAAATTTGGCTCAGAAATTTTCAATTACGTCACAGTATGGCAATTATTGTGCACTACGTAGGTCTGCTACAAAGAATAGACCGACTTGGGAAAAATTGTATCAAGAGTTGAAAGTTGAGATGACATTAGCTCCTTCCTCTCTTATTGAATTTGGAAAAACCTTCATCTGGTTGAAGCTGTTAAAATGCAGGTTGAAGTCTTCAGCGAGTCCTTCAGCGTTTTTTAAGAAATTGGTTTTACGAATTTGGAATTAATTTTGTAAATGAGCTTTGAGTTTTTATTTATTTTAACAATTTATTCCGCATTCGAACCCATTAAAATGCTTACGAACATTAGAGAGAGGGCATCAAACTCCTCAATAATTAGGCAACCGATTTTGAATATTCATCTTCAGAAAGAGGATATTATGCTAAAAATGTAAATATCTATGTCACCTTTGAATTATAAAACCTTAAATGAGATTCAAGTTGAAGTATTCCTAATTTTATGCGAATTTGCAATGCAAAGACGGATTGCACGAGCTAGAGACGCCCAGTTCAATCATAAAATTTTATGTTTCAACGTAACTTGTGAGATCTTCATGATAGCAAACCTCGCGTTTCGTTCTCCAAGTCGCCGTACATGGAAAACCGATACTCGAGTGCATATCACTCAGGATCTTGGGCAGAATGCCAAAGGGGAGGTGTATCATCCCCGCATCATCATCTCGCAGGTTCACTGCTCCAACTATAAATTTCTTAATAAAAATTTTATCTGGTGTCAATCTTCGTCGAAGGCAGTTCGACGATCAAGAATCTCCGATAAGAAGAACGTCTCCGTGGTAGTTATCCCAAGTTTGAAGTAAAAATGGAATAAGGCGATAAAGAAGATCTCGTTTTTCATCTTTGGGTTTTTATAACTTCGTTGGAAGACGGATTTACATGCAGAGTTTGGAGGGACGGGTGATGGCTCATTTTAGATGAAGTCTATAATTTAGGATTTCGCTGAGAAGATGGGAGTGTGGAATTATCTAAATAGAGTGTAGGTATTTAATTGATCATTTCTGGCCATACTACATGGAGAGACATCAATATATAAAGGAAAACACTTTGTTATTTCCTCACAATATTGCAGTCTAAATAAGTTTAGATAATATTGTAAGGAAATTGCAATGTTTTCCTTTATTTCAGAGAATAGGTATAATTGTAGCGTATAGTAATATACGAGAGGCACTATGGTTTTCACTATTGATTAAAATCTACGTGAATCAAATTACGGAGTGGATTTACCAAGAATCTGATTCGCATATATGACTTCAGATGAAGTAATGAATGAGAAAAGCTCTGATGTAGCCTAAGACTTGGGACAATCTCTTTCACCCCAGCGATGCTAATGATTATTCTTGAGAAGTGCATTCCGTCTAGATAAAACGAAGATGAATTTATGAAAAAGGTTTTAGTTATCAATTATTAGTTATGCATTAATTGTTAAAGCCAATAAATCCATACAAATATTTACACGTATTTCGAATTAATTTCATAGATTGGGTTTGAATTAAGCGTACGAAGGCTTTCAATTTAAATGAACTATTAATGGCTATACAAACTCTATAAATATAAAATTATCTATATTTTGTAAATTATTGCTTTATTGAATATCTATAATTTTCTTTTTAATTTCTATCGTAGAAATGGAAATTGAGTTAGCCGTCTTAGGTGTGATTTAATGGAAAATATTCTGTTTTTGGAAAAACAATTCACTTTATATTTGCACTAGGTAAGTCTGTCTATCATTTATTGCTGGCGTAAACTATTTCCTCAAGATCATTATATGAATATTTTTATATTTGATTACGATCTAATTTGCCAGCTGAAAAGAATTTCATATTGAGTTTGTTAGTTCTTTAATTCGATTATCTGTTTTCTTAACAAATATTTGATACTATTCATATTTGATAATTAGATTGAAATTTTAAATGCAGCAATAGATAACACGATGAAAGAACAGCTAGTAATTCACTTCTTTCCTTTGTTCAGCTTTCTTTGATAAAAGAGTTATCTCCTTCAAAGATAAGGTAAATGTCGAAACCAAGATAACCATGTTATTTTATTTGTTTCAGCATGCGATTTGTTATAGTAAACAGTGGCTTTAAAGTCTTAAGTCAATTTCACAATCTCTTTTAGTGAGGAGAGGCTCTCATCGGGTGTTGACTTCATTAAAAAAGAGATAAGACTGAAGAGTGGCGTTTGGCAATTACTCTTTGTTTGGCTCTAAAATCGCATCATTACGCCTTAAAGTAAAGTCTGGGACTTGACTGTTTTTCATTCCATGGACCATTAAACAGATTTGATGTCTGAAAACAACGATTTTCTTAGCATCCAAAGCGGAAAATTCAGCTTTTAATTTCTTTAACCTTTAGATTCCTTAAGTATTTCCTAACCTTTGAGCTGCGTAAACAGTATTTGACTTCTTGAATTTCGAAATGAGCCATTCGGATTTTATGATTGAGCCTACGTATCATTCCGCTTTGTTCTGGAATTCGGGGCTCGGTCTTTCTTCTCTTGCATACTAAGTAGTCCCTCGAAGCAGAATTTCCAATTGTATAGGAGTTATCGTATTCATTCCTAGGTTCTCTTTAAATGGTAATTGGTTGATCTTTTCGGATTGACATATTTATTTTCCTTCTTTTTATTACTTTATATATTTATTAATATAATTATCATTTAATTTATTAAATTAAGTTAAAAAATCTGAAAAATCCACAAATACAAACAATTATTTGTGGACTTGTCAGATTTTGTAGCATAATTTAATAAATTATGGAAATTTCCATTAAGTATCGCTGGATATGTTTCATTATATCATTTAGTTATTTCATGCTCAAGAACTATTTCTCGCTGAATGAGTTTACAATACGACATATGTTGCTGATAAGGGATTCAAGAACATTTTGAAATGATTAAATCATATCTAACGAGTTGACTGACGCACAATTGTAACCCGGATTCTGATAAAATTTGTTTGAACGATATTACTCAAATGACTTCCTTTCTGTGTTTAAAAAATAATCTGATGTGGCCAACACATGACTTTCTCCATATTTATTGAAAACAGAAGCCTATGCCGGTAATATATAAATAATTCAGAAACAATGAGTGTTACAGGACAATGTTTCATAGAAAAGTTGTAGTAAAATACATTATCTATAACTTTTGTATTTAATTGTATACACCTACATTTCTTTTTGATAGAGTTATGTATGAAAAACTTCCATTTCTGGATAAACAACAACTTCCGGTTAACCGTTATTCAGGAATAACTCCTTAACAATCAGTGATACGAAAAAATGTTTCATACAAAAGTTGTAGTAATGTACATTATCTATAACTTTTGTTTGTAATTGTATATACCTACATTGCATTCAGACGGAGATATTAAATGAAACAAACTTTTGTTCCGTTTTAACCGGAACTTCCGGTTTAGCGATATTCACCAAAAACTAATCAACTTTTGGCATTGTTAGGAAAATACTAAGTATGAAGTTTGGAAATGATCGGATAATTACTTTTTAAGATAGAGCGCACACAAACGTTTTTACCACAGACAGACAGACATGTTCGGGAAAATAACGAAAAGGAGCTCTATGGGTCCCAAAACATCTATTTCCGTTGAAATCTGGAGGTCAAATTTTTTTGCGAATACAATAATTTCTCTATACTACGTATAGGGAGAAAGTAATAATATTTCATAGGTAAAAAACACTTTTAATCATAGCAGTACCTTGTAAACCGATTTCAAATCTAAGTTAGCATCTTCAGACTGAGAGAACCCGCTTGACCTAATTGGTTAAGCCGTAGAACTTGAGCTCCCCTTCACCAAAATGCATTCACCTTAGGTGGAAGCGGACCCAGCTTTTACCCCAATTTCCTGATTAGGGTCGGAGGAATGAACATCTGGTCGTAAAAGTTAGTGATAAAACCAAAGTCATCTTCATCACTTATCATTATCTTCAAAATCATTACTCTGCCCCGGCCGTGAAGGATGTAATTCATTCATAAGTGCTCCAAAATTTGGTCAGTTTATGGACCTCAAAATTCACTATTCGATGCCATTTCCTTCGTTCTCAGTATCTTATCCCACCCTCTATGTCATTTAACATCTTTTGCCTTGCCTTCTCCTAAGTTTTCTTTTCTGTGAATTCTAACCTTAATTACTTTCTTTAAAAATTTATTGACTTATTCAGACTCATTTAGTTGTTGTAAGGACGATTAGTTCCTGAAGTTGATTGCCTATTGGAGATTTTTTTACAAATGAAGTAGTTTACCTGTATTAAGTTTCAATATAAACAAGATAATACCGAGAATACGTTTCACTATACGCATCGTAAAAATATAAGGATTCATGCTGATAAGAGTAACACCTTCCTGAATTTAGTCAATAAATGTAGGATATCAGAAAGCAATAAAACAAAATCCATTTCTGTGATCACTTTGCCACCTTCTGTCCTCTCCAATTAAGTTTTTTGTAAGCCCATCCCCTCTCTTTTGCCTCCCCTCAAAATTTGGCATAAAAGGAGAATATTTATGTTATGGTGATGTTTACCCGAAGATGAGTTTAAACAGTCGAAACCATTTAGCGTAAAATTTTTTTTTTTGGAAACTACAAAGTATTCGTATTTCTTTCTCCATTGTGTTCCACCAACTAAGACGGTTTTAGAAATTAATTGATATTGTACTTTTCCACAAAAATAAAAATATATATCGAAAGATTGAAAAGACTAGGTTTCCACGAGTTAATATCATCTTCAGAATGTAATCGTCATATTTTTAAATATATATTTTTATTTTTTTGTGGAAAATGTACAATATCTATTAATTTGTACGTGATGGATATCCAAAAATCGTGCCTGAGACTTCGAATTATATTAAGTCACATTAATTATTTAGATGATTTCAGCCAGATCAAAGTAGGTTTTCTAGGAGTTCGATTTAGTTGGCGCTTACCGGATTTGACCGCAAATGACACCCTCAAATAAAGCAAATTTCTCGAATTTCGTTAATTCAAATAACCGATGGTCTTCAGAGGAATCCGATAGGCTTTACGTACACCATCGGATCGTTGCCTTAGCTTTTCCTCTGTTGAGTGAGAATCAGGGACGTGAAAATCTTTCCATATTAAAACATCCAAAGTCACCTCTTCCCCTTCATCTGTTTGCCATCATCCTCTCCGGCCGCATTCCGGTCACGTTATGAGTCTCTGGGATCTTTTTTTATCCTGCTGCATGGACGCCACGGCGTAACCTGTTTTTTCCCTTCCTTTTCCCTTTCAATTGCCAGAAGAGGACTCTCAAATGATCCAACCTGCGCAAATCCGCGGTGGGCATCGGCTTATGCAATAATAAGGGGTATGCCGTGGGATTTTTAGGCGCAGGTGGGATTACGTGTCCCCAGAGAAGATTTTCGGGGGAGAGAGAAAGGGTTGAGACGTAGGGCGTGGGAGGAGATGATGCGAACCAATCCGATTTGAATTGAAAATCGATAGTCCATAGGGGAATGGAGGAGAAATCATAGTGGGACGAGATTCCGCTGGCTTTGGGGGGGTTTAATACGAGCATTCATGTCCCCGTCGTCGGTTTGGGTAACCGAGGCTCGTGGAAGAATTACACGGGTCGCAGTTATTGGCCGGACGAATGTTGGAAGTCGCACGGTTTGGTGGAGGGAACCGGGTGGGTGTGAATATACTGGGAATTTCGTCCGGGGGTATTTTATTCTCTCCAACTCGTGCTTGTGGTGCGTTCTGTGGGTAAGGGAATGCATGGAGTCGAGATCAAGATTTTATCTTACTGAAAGGGTTGGGTTTCCCGAACTAGGTTCCGTGGTAGTCGGTGAGTTCTTCGGAGAAATTAAGGTTCGATACGAACTTTGTTCAGTTTTGAATACCTTGCCAAGGTTGGGCATGTTTCAAAGGCAGTAGATTCGCGAATTGACTGTGTAATAGTTGATTTCTATATCTATTGGCTTCAGTTATTATGAAAATTCGTCTAAGTGACGAATTTGAGGTGACGCTACTGCGTTGGAATTTAGGTTTTCTATAATATTCTCTCAGAATAAATGTTTGGGAAAATAATAGCTACACCTAAGGTGAAGCGTAGCTGGTTTCGACCTTTACTTGGTGGTATGTTATAACAGAATAAATTTAGATGGTAGAACTATTACTTTAATATATACAATACCACGCTATAATGAACCTACACAATGCCACGGATTGGTTGTGACAAAAGCCTGAGATCCGCGGAATAAATAAATTCGTAAAAAAAGGTTATTGTCTTAATATCACAACTATTTATAACTTAAACACGTGTTGTTACTATAGACAAACCTTTAACGTATTTAATACGTAACACATTCGAATCATGTAAGCACGTTCCTCTTACCAAGCAAAATGTCTTCCAATAGATTCCTAAAGCAGATTCTTGTACCAACGACTAAACAATAGAATATCCCAGTAATTTTTTAAACACCTTCTTGTTGGCTTCAAATAATTTCTAGTTCCTAGGAAATGCATAATGGTTATGGTTTCAAAGACTCTCCGGTCTCTTTTTAGCGATGCAAAGGGGTTTTCCGTAAACATGTCTTAGAATAGGGTTGAGATAAAAAAACCCTTGCAATGAAATGTGTTATTGCTATAAATAATAGTGCCTAGTGGGTGATGAGTTTAGCTTCTAGAATACTTTTGTATGAACGTGCAAGTATTACGTAACATATACAAGAATCTCTTCCCGAAAATGACCACGATGGACAGTATAGATTTCTCCGATTTATTTTTTAGATTCGGAAGCAAGTTCTCGGTTTTTGTGCGGACGGAAAACGAAGGCGCATATCAATGGAAATGACAACCGTTTGATTTTATTGGATAAAGGGAGAGGAACTTGAACAAAGAGAATGCCCGATGCTCCTCATTTCGAATCAGCTCCCAACTAAGCCTCGGCCTACCGCATTGCTTGTATTTCCGAATGTTAATTTGCAGCCCACGGTCGAGCTCCCGAACTTGGAGGCTTAGAAAGAACTCGGCCAAAAAACAGTAAATGTTCCAACCGAGTTAAAGGTTTCAGTACTGCTGCTGGAAGCGTTCGAAACCACATCGTAGATTCGAAATCCTGTATCTGTTCCTGGAATACCGAGGTATCAGAGGGCGGAGGAGAGGAAAAAGCTGGCCGCTTTTCACAGAGCGGTTTACAGTGAATGCGTGTAACTTGGAACCGTATCTCGCCGCTTGTTTACGGCCTCCTGTCGTCTTCACATTAGAGGCGAGGTCGAGGGAACTGCACTTTTCTATTTTCTGACAGATGCAGCTCGAGCGGCCCTTGTGTCGAGCAGACACGCCTTCTTTCGTGCGCAGGGAATGGAATGAACCCATTTGTGGCTGCCAGAGCGGGAATTTTCAGGCCCCGTCGGAAATATCTTAAGGGAAATGAGTTCGCTTGAGGGAATTTAAGTTCGGCTCATCTCACTTCTAATTAGGACAGAGGCGAGGAATTCATAAAAACGAAATATTTAAGTATAGAAAGCAATAGAAGTTTATCCGCAATACACAATAAATATGAGTAAAATTGTGGCTGGATTTGACGCAGTCATGTTATCATTTGGTTACACTACTTCAAAATTTCATCGACAAGGTTATTAAGGTCACGAGTTTTAACCATTCTTATTGTTTATTGGGGATTTGCTAAATATTAAATTTATTATTTTAACACGGTGTTACACTTAATATTTCTGCGTCAAGTTAGTTCCTTGCAAGTGAATTTTCACTCCATACAGGTTTTGATGCCCAATATTAGCTATATATCAGCATAGTGGTTAAAATTTCTTCGATAATGATTAACTTTTGTTTGATATCGATACTGAGTGTGATCGATTATCGATAGCGGTGCTCATATGCAAAAAATAATACCATTTGCAGTATCCGTATGCGATCTCCGTCATAATAACATAATCTCTTTTGTTTACAGTATTACTACTTCATAAGTAGCGCAATTTCGTTAATTCACTTTACAGCTATGTAATTTCCTGTCAATATATTCTTTTTACACTTTATACAAATACTTAACTCTTATCATGTGCCGTCTTTCGTTCCTGAGAATATTTATACCCGATCTTTTAAGTATTTCTGCAAGACGAAATATGACTTTTCGTAATACTATTCAGTTAATGTTATAAGATAGTGAGTAAGAGCAGAGAAATTAGCAATTTTATAACAAAATGTTAATAAAATTACTTTATATAAATTGATAGTTTCAAATTACTTTATCTACTTTAGATATTTGAATTGGCGTGAATGAGGGATTTTTAATATAAAGTCAGTATCCAATAAATTGAATCATTACCAGTTGATTTTCGTACTAACTTTCATAAAATACACTTTTAGTCTCTTAGATTCCTAAAGTCATTAGTATCTTTAAGTGAATGATGAATCTTGTATGCGTAAATTGAAATCATCCCGTAATAATAGCTTTTACTGTTTCTTCTCAGTCTGTTTTATATTCAACTAACTTCAGAATTTTCACGAAGTTACCAGTGTAAAATACTTAATGTTACTAGTAACACCTGCAATCCTATTCCACGAAGTTTCTGTAAATACCGATTTTCAATTTAAAGTAGTTTGCCAGTCACCAACTGCGATGAACTGGAAGCAATTCAGCTGCCTTTGACCTATTGGAATGACCTCAAATCCACCGTATTAATTTTTAATTATCGGATTCCGTAAATAAAAATTTTCATCAGGAAATGTTTATGCCACAAAATATTTAGACTGGAGTAAGAAAATGTTGACATTTATTCGTTAGCTCAGCGGTATAACTCATCGTAGCACATGAAAGATCCGGGTTCGATTCGAGATTAGCGATCTATTCTTCCCACTCCATTATTTATCTCAGCATAGGGGCTTTCTAACTCACGAGCAATCTCAACTTTTACGAAAACGTGCATAAATCAGATTAAGGCTAAGGCGAACTTTAAGGCTATTCTTTTATGGAGAGAGTCCTGCCGCTTAATCTCGCAGAAAGTGCTTCTTCCGCTGCAGAAGTTCGGAAATTCAATCTTTCAGCGATTATTCTTCGGTAATAGCTTCTTCTTTGGTTTAAAATGCGGTGAATGTAGTGCCCGGAGCGCGCGATGAATGGCCCCATTGAAGCTAGCGATCCGAAATCCTTAAACGAGAATCTTAAAGGGTAGGAAACCGAAGTGAAATATGAACAGGCAATTCATCAGCATTGCACTAGACCTACGTACGGATGATTTATGGGAAGAAGAGCGAAAATCTTTCTGGAAAGGTGCTAGAAACATGAAAAACTGTATTTAATTTCCATTCTGCGAGCATTAATATGTAACTAATTGAATTCTTGCGAGATTTCATGGAAAAAGTTCTGTATGCTAGAGAGATCACAGAAAGTTTATAAAAATACGAAATTGTCAATAAAATATTGTTTTACGAGCAGATTTAATAACGAGAAGTAGGAAACTGTTTTCTGTTTTAGTAAAACATTAATAAGTAATATAGAATAATATTAATAAGTAATATAGAGACCTATTTCAGTTGGTTTCCTTTGAAGCTGGGTATTAAAACTCACAGGAAAACTTCAAAAAAATGTGGATGATATTTGCTAAGATTTAATTAGTTGTGTCGAAAGACATTTGATATAGTCCATATACACATATATTGTGGGTGTTTAATTTCGTAGAAAAGTTGGTCTGGCTTATTTGAATTTTCTGCATAGTTCAATAACTTTAACTGTTTTCTAATTTTAATTGATACGAAGGCCGGAAAAAGCATCGAACGTGGTGCACAATGAATGCTTTCGTGATTGATTCAGCTAAATTAATCAATTGATTGCACTCCATATTTTTTATGGATTTTTTATTAGGCTGTTTGGGACGTTTTCATTTTGCGGCACTCATTAAGAAATCCTTCCATTAAAATTGGACGTGCTTCCTGCAAATTTCGAGATAATTTTGTATTCACTTCTAATAAATTTTCGCAATATTAAATTGCTTGTTGAGTTGTGGAAAAGTTCCTTAGGAAAACCTCTCCTAAAAGTCATGAATGAAATGCGAGGATCTACCTGGTAGTTTCATCAAAGTCTCCTTCAACACTTGTAAATTCAGGATGATAATTCAGAATGAAGTAATAGAATATGCAATATTTTACTTAGTTCTCCCTGCAGGTTTCTGTTTCTGTTGCTGTTTCATACTCTATTTTTTTAATTCGATCTGGTACAGTTTCCTCCTTTAAAGTTTGTATTCGCGATTATTTGCTGTGGAATTACTACGACTGCTATAAAAATTGGTTTATATTATTCATAACTACAAAAATGTAAATCATAAATGATAGGTTGAGTAACATGGGTTTGCAAATGCACTTGGTAGAACTCAAGGAATTTTCGAAAACTGCTATTCCTTATTCTGTATATTTGACCATTTATATATTTACTGCACCTGATGGCTATGGAGCTCTCTCCCACCTAACCTCGTATTTCATTAGAATATGTACACATATAAATAAATAAAAGACAGATTAGAGTGTGGGGAAAAATCTTTGCAACAGAAGGCTGACAATGAAAAAAAAACAAGATTGCGGGAAAACACCCACAGGGAATGGGGATGAAAAAAACAGCGAAAACACATTAATTGAACAAAAATAACATTAAAGTATTTACAATTATAAAATTTTGAAAATCACGTGTACATAAATAAATTTACAGAAGTATATGCATATTAATAACTAAAAGAGAAAAAATAACATTTACTAAACCTAAGTGGAAAAAATAGAATTCACAGACATAATGACATATCCTACTAATTAATATTCATAAAAAAATAATAAGGATCTTACACAAAATATCCAATATCTAAATGCCTATAGATGTCTTATTCAACGATTGCTCGATAATGCGCATTTTATTTGCAAATTATTTGAAAGGTATGAAAATCGAAATACTGATGCATGACTTTGCAATATTCCCTTACGTCTGTTGCGAGGCATCGTGTGCAATTCGCAAGCAATAATCGAAGGATGATACGCATCAAAACTCCATCAAGTGACTCATTTCTCAAACGTAGGACATTTAACTCAGACGAGGCAATTTCCCGAAGGCAATCGGAGATGTCATTTTTCTTATTAAAGTTCGAGACTTGCCCTTGTTGGCAA
Source organism: Sympetrum striolatum (assembly GCA_947579665.1). Lineage (NCBI taxonomy): Eukaryota > Metazoa > Arthropoda > Insecta > Odonata > Libellulidae > Sympetrum > Sympetrum striolatum. The sequence goes on from OX388348.1 coordinate 70,378,943, forward strand.
ATTTCGAGAGAGGGATCTTTTTATAAAACGGTCAAACCTCCTTTTTAATGGAAAACTCAAAAATGTTATTCGCGAGCCATTCAGTTTTCATTAAGTCTAAATTAAATCCGCCGTATCTCCGCGAAAGTCTTCCCTTCTTTTCTTAATAAAATTTTTCCGTGTCGTAAAGAAATGGAAAGTGGGTTTGATGGGGCTAATATCGATTTCATTCATCTTCATCCTCGGGTTATGAAATGAAATCGACAGGGATGAAAGAGGAGATTCCTAATGATTTTATATCGTGGACCTATTCACTCTCATCGTATCTATATTAGTATTTTTAGTCATGGAAGTTGGTGATTTGTGAGAATGATGGTATTTCTGAAGAATTACTAATGCGAAAAAAGATGATTGAATATGATTAGATTAAAAATTGAGCAGTGGGTCTCAACTTCCAAACGGAACAAATGGATAGCCAAAGAATAGAAAGACTACTTTGGTGATAGACTTCCCGGGTTCAATTCCCGGTGAGATCCCTTGCACGTAATGGCTTAAGATGTCAAGTGAATTTCAGAAAAACTACAAAAAAACAGTACCGCAAAATCCGATACATAAATTGCCTAAGTACAGCAATTTAAACGTACGTGGAATTGTGCGATGCTCTCTGATATTTCTCATTTTTTTATAATTTACTGTACTATTCTGAGGGTTTGTAGGTTTTACCGGGGTAAGACATATTTTTTTGTTTTTTTCTTTATTGTTTTACATGGTAACACAGTAAAATTATGTAATTAATACGGTCAATATAATAAGAAAATTCTGGGTAGGCCTTGTAGCGTACATAACGTCAGCAATTTTAAGGCTACATACGAAGCTAGCAAACTAAATTAAAAACTTGTGTCAAATTCAATCGATAATATGCAATTATCACAACTGAAAATTCGCCGAATTCAATTGAACAGGAAACTTTAACGCATAATTGAATCAAAGCCCAAATTAATGCGCTATAGAAAACAAGAATGATAATTAGCAACTATACCTAGCTTAGGTCACGAATTCAATTAGTAGAATATATATATCATTATCATCATCATCAGCCATTTTCAATCCGACGTCGGATGTAGGCCTCCCCAAGTACTTTCCAATTTTCTCTGTCCTGAGCTTCTCGTTGCCACGTTACACCTAAGTACTTGATGATGTCTCTATTCTACCTCTCCATAGGTCGTCTTCTTGGTCTCTTCACATCTCTTGGTATCCAGTTGAGAACGGCAGATGTCCAACGGTTGTCGTTTCTTCTTGCAATATGGCCGGCCCACCTCCATTTTAGTGATCTTACCTTATCTATTATGTCTGTAACTCCAGTCATCATTCTCACCCAAGTGTTTCGTTTCCTGTCTCTTCTTGTGATTCCCAGCATGCAGCGCTCCATGCTCCTTTGCGTTGTCTGAAGTCTCTGGGTTATTGCAGCATTTAACACCCAAGTTTCACTTCCATAGGTCAAGACAGGTAAAATGCATTGGTTGAAGACCTTCCTCTTCAAAACCATTGGCATTCTTGACTTCTCGAGGGCTTTCTAGAATGCTGCTTGGGAGACTTTGGTCCTTGGAAGTTCCAGGTGCGAGTCCTGGTCCTGACGAAGTCCTGCCAGACATTTTAAATTTCCGTTCTTCCTTAGGATTTTTCTTAGGTGCACGTCTTTACATCCGAAGCAACTTTTCAATCCTTACCTTACAAATCAATATAATTCAAATGAACTCAGCTTTACATTGGACTTGACTCACGAAATACTTATTTAAAAAAAAAAATGATATCTTCGACCCAAATCCATTATAAAAATTCTACCTTATTTCATTTCTTTAAAATTCACAGATAGATGAATTGGTATATGTACTGATAGGTTCTGCAAAGATGCACAAGAGCCTGGAAATGGCAAAGGTTACAATGCTTGATCACTTATTCTTCACTGGTAACCACGCGTAGTTCGTCGCCTATTTCTTCCGTGTAGTCTCTCTGTTACAGCACGTAGGTCAATGAGCTATCTAGTCTCCGACGGTCAGATGATTGGGAAACAGGAGAAGGTGCTCGAAGTTCAAAACTGAAACATTCATCAATCAAAGTCATAGGTGACTTCGATGCCTTCCAGTGGCCCATTAAGTTCGAGGTATTCATGTTCACCTCAGCATATAAGTAATGCAGATACGCTGTTTGGAATTAGCTCTCTTGGTATTTTAGGTGTGGCTGTCAAAATGGATTCAGTCTAGAGCTGGCCCTGGCACTTGATAACAGAGAAACCCTCTCTAGGGTGCATCAATCAATTGGTCCTATGAGTATTACGAAGGGTAAAACTAGAAAAATAGATATCTACTTCTATATCTACAGAATTATCCTGACACACGCCGGAAGGGGCTCATACAGCATGAGCCCACTTCCGTAACTGATTACTTTCGCGTATCGTTCGTGGAAAAATGAATTTAGCGATTCGTTCTAGCATCTATTTTCTTGATCTTCTTCGCAGTGTCTGAAAAGCCTATGGATGATGCATGAAATCGGCTTCATCCTCTGAGATCGTGTTATTAAATAAATGAAATCTTGGTTTATATTTTATATCTTACACACGCAATAATATCACGAATGTTAGTAAATCATGATTTTTGAAGTCTTTCGGATAGGTAGATACGCTCTTGAAATTAATGAAAACCAATTGATATGAAAATGTACATCGATATCCTACTTCGTTCAAGTTGTATCATCGACTGATGGAAAATGCTGCTCAAAAATCATCTTCGATTGATTGATATGCCGTCTTTGAACCGACAACAGTTGATTTTAGAAATGTTATCAAATACCAAATTCCGGCTCTCATATTTAGCTCTTTCTGAATGGAGATGTTGGGTCATCCAAAGATTTGCGAATAATTTTATTCGTCTAAATGAGACTCACTCATTGGAGGTGAACTGAAAATTTTATAGGGCGGCTCATATGTAAATGAGTTAGCTCCCGGAGTTTTAATTAAGAAAGCTTATTTCCGTAACAAAAGAAAAGTTATAGAACTTTCCTTTCAGGTTAAAAAATAGCGATGAAAATCGAGCCGTAAAACTCCTGCCCTCTCCAATCGAGTGCCTCAGCATATTAATTACTCTTTTCCATAATTTCGATTCCGTGCTTAAGTGCTAGCGTAGAATATGAACGATGTTTTAGGTCCCGTTCGCTTATTAAAGAGGAATTGCATCGAAAACTCAACTCACCCAATCGTATTCGATATCCTCATTTGTGCATCATGAAATTGTAAATAAAATGGTCAGTTTTATTATATTTATAATTCTGATTCCAAAAAAACTTTAATTCTTATATTCTGTATTTTTAATAATAATAATGATAATTTTATTGGTTCAAAGGGATACAAAGTATGTATAAGATAAGTCAATTTCATTAATTGCATTGCAATTAATGACATTCACGGAGGAGGCCGAAATATAGTGGAATTCTGACATCATCGAAAGGATTGTTAAATAAAACAGGTTTTATGAAACAAAATTTAACTTTTACTACTACACATGCAAGGCTACAGCGGCGACTAGTTTCGGCTAGTAATTGCCATTTTCAAGCCCAGGAAAAAGTATTGAGCTCAGTACCTTGCCTTAATCCATACATTACCACTGTAACCTTGTATGTGGAATAGTAAAAGTTAATATTTTGTTTTATAAAACCCGTTTTATTCAACAATCATTTCTATTAACTAAAACAAATTATAAGGTAATCACTAAATACATTACATATCATACATCTTATTACAATTATCACCAATACATATTTTACATTAATTATATACATTCATTACTCAACGATAAAAATACTTCATATATTTAATTGCATTAAAATAAATAAATTTTACTTTTATTCCTCTTATATTTTTACATTATAAGCTATAGAAGCAATTCATCTAACCCACATTACAACTTCGTTTAATTTAAAAATTGATTTGAAATATAAAATGTAGTTTTTTGTATTTTAGAAAATTTATATTTATCAAACAATTTTTATAAGCTCGGGAAAGCACCAGATCTTTCAAGGTACCTATATAAGTAGTATGAATAGAGAATCCATGTTCTAGTATCAAGTAATCTTGTGCCCGAAATTAAGCACTTTTCTGAGAACTCTACTACGCGGAGAATTGGACCGAATATCGAGTGCCAGAAAAAGAGATGAAGATTCTCAAAGAATTTTTTTTGCACACCGGGTGGCAAAGATGAGCCTGAGAAGCGATAAATGTATGTCTCAATAGTCTCTCTCCTCCATATCTTACATTGTTCTCTTTGAAACTTTTTCCTGCAAAAAAACGATTCTTTCTCTGAGGCTTTCGTTTTGCTAGCGGTCTGGTGACCATTTGTTGGTGGAATTCATTCGTCACGTTTTAGCTGGAGTATATTTTAATTATTTATCTATAAATTAATTATTTTAAAATTGGTGTATATAATTAAAAATGGATAGGGTTAACAACGTTTTACAATTGTGTTCGGATGAAAATTGATGATTAAAAATTTATAAATCAATTATTAAAATATATAATATTATCGATAAAGTTTTTAATTGATGATTGCAATCTACAACAGAGATGCATTGGTAGATACATACGTGTTCTACCCTTCGGAAGGCAGGTGCTATACTTGTAATATTCCTTATTCAAGGCCAATTATTCTGTTCCTCGCTACCTTAAATAACTAACTCTACCCTATATGTCATCCAACGTATTTAGTCTTATGTCATTTTGGCATCGGCATTTTTCTTTGCATTCTACCCTCAATTACTTTCTGTATTACTCACTAATATTTCTCTCTTCCATTTCTTCTGTCAAAGCTTAATTATTTTAGTTAAAATCCACTCCACCCCAACAATCTATAGCACCTCTATGTCTGTCTTCCTTTAAAACTTATTTCCTTTTCCATTCTACGTCACACCCACATCTCGAAGGCCTCCGATATTTTGATTTCCTTTTTTCTCAAGTCTCACGTAACAAAACACTCCACATCGAGGATTTCACCTCTATTTTCCTGATTACTTTATCTAAACCTCTAGTCATCCGTTCCTTTCACTGCATCAAGTCCTCCCAGACCAAAGCTATTCTTTTCCGAGCCTCATCTTTGCATCTTCCATCGCAAGAAAGAACGTTGCCCTGGTAGGAGAATTTATCCACCTATTCTAGTTTTACCCATCTTCTCTGATGGTTAACTCATTTCCCATATTAAACCTCATTACTCTACTTATATTTAAACACTCGATGTTTAAAATAATATACGCTATATTTCCGCAGATAAAACAACCTTCAATTAAAACGAGGTATAAATTTTCGTAAAACATAGTTTTCTCGCTAAAGCTGTCCTACTAGGCGACCCCCAAACTATCAACGGCCTAAGAATTTGGCTTAGATCAGCTATAATCATCTGGATAATAATACTATGTATGATTTTTGGAATTATATCCTATCGCAAACTTTCGAATGAACAAATTTTATTCTATTGCATCTGGCTGCAGTACCTTGCGATTGCTGCGTACAATCACACTGGTTATTTTTGTATCTGCCTTATAGGACGACCCTGAATGTTGGGGGCATTTTTATGGTTAAAGTATCGTCCTATCTGCGAAAATATATGGTAGTTTACATTATCCCTTTTATGGTGGACATAAATGTTTATAATATACGTACAAACACGCACACATACTTTTATGATAATGAAGTAGTTAGGTTTTGTAAAAATATTTCATAAAGAACTCGAGTAATGGTGCAGTTGAAAACTTTGATACATTCGGATTCCATAAATGTGAGTTTTTATAGGATACTAAAGGAAGAAAACGCATACGTTTGGTAACTTTGGACGATAAAAATGATATCAGGAAGTCGGGGAATGTGATATGAACAATGTCCGAGAGAAGATTAAGAAGAATACTTCGCAAAATAAAGTAGTAGACGTATAAGTAGTAAATTTATCACGAGATATTCAGCATTGATTCATATGAAGTAGTGATTCCTCTCGTACAACTGCAGATATCGGCCCGGAAATCGAGGGAATAAAATGTTTGCGAGGAAATAGCGCCCCTCGAAGGATTCAAGTGTAGTCTCCGGGTCGTTGCATTGAAAGATGCGAATAACCGTTCCCAACTCTTAGGTGCAAAAGAAGGCATCTCCTTCCATCTCTATGACCGTCGAACTTATCACGGCCGGGCATTAAGCCCCGTCCAATGGACCGTGCCGACGATAAGGATCTTTACGCGCAACTATTCTGGAACTCAAAATGGTCGCGCAAGTCCTTGACCGCTTCAGTCATGGATTATTGCTTCGCAGTAAATGGAGAAAACGTCTTACGTATCCCTGCACCAAATCCGGGATAAGAACGACTTTTGGAAGAAATTCCGATGGTGAGAGAATGTATTTACGTTTCCAACTTCCTGCTTTATCTACTCTGCACTCACTTCCAGGAGATGTTTTTCACCGAATAATTCCTCTCCTTACTTTCGCTCCCTTTCTCTTTATCCCCGAGGGATTTTCCGGCCATTCCATGCTTCCTGTGTTCCTCACCTTTTAATGTCATGTCCCGCATGAGGTCGTGGGGGGTCGACGTTTTTTCGGGGATCCGTCCTAAAAAATGTCCTATTACGCCCCGTTCTGTCGCATTGAGAGCTTCAAGTCATCAATTCTCCCCCGATTTGCTTCTCAAAGTGATTTATGTTCGATTCGTTAACGTTAGGAACATTTTCTCTATGTTATGGGTTCTGTTTTAGAATATCGGGTGGATATGTTTGTCTAGATTTTCAATTTCATAAAATTTCCATTTTCCTTTTATCATTCAAAATTCATAATACCCTTAAGTTTTTCTTTCTAATGAGCAAATATTGAAATTAACGAACTAAATAATACAAATCAATTTTATCGATTATAAAATATCACTGAATATTTTTTATGACCCAATATTAAAGTCTATAGTTAAAATGGAATTGAACTGTAATCTTCTCTATGAACTCCAACAAAATGTATTGTAATTGAATATGAAACCTTCACTTCATGCTAAATATAAGTATTTGTAAATACCAGGTTTGTTATTATAACCTCTTGACGTATCAAATTATCAACTAATCTTGATATTAGGCGTAACTGCAATTTATAAGCATGGAGTATATTGCAAATAAACATGATTTTAAGATAAGAAGCTCAATTAGCTCAGTAATTATGTTAATAATCATTTTAAATACTTGTAAGGATTAATTATAGACTACAATGGCTTGTTAGAGTTAAAATGAAGATCACAGCTGAATTTCGTAGCCTGACTCTTGTAGCCCAGTATTATAATTTATAGTTAAAATACAGTTTAACTGCATTCTTCACTTTCAACTCTAGCAAACAGTATTATAATAGATTATTAAACCTTTACTGGTTATTAAAATGATGATTGACATTAGTGTTTGTGAACGTTTGGTTGAATTCTATTATTATAACCTCTGGTCTTATCAAATAATTAACTAATCTGGATATTAGGCGTAACTGCAATTATGCATGTGTGCTATAAATAAATATAATTTTAAGGTTTGAAGATCAATCAATATGGCAATTGCGATAATCATCATTTTTAAATCCACCAAAGGAGTAATCATTGTTTATAATATGGCTTGTTAGAGTGGAGATCAGAGTTGAGTTCCATTTTAACTACACATTATATCGTAATAATTAGCCTAGAACTCATTGGCCTTTTTTTACGTTTAGGCGTTAAAAACTATTCTTATGATTGAGGATATATCTCCTTGAGTCACGGGAATGTTATATCGCCCAAAATGCGATTTATTTAATTTAAGTACTTTTATCAGGACACGAGTTAATGATTATGCTATGAGGTCATATTGGGGTCAATTGCTAGTTTGATTTTAAAGATATTTTCTTGGGAGAATATTTTACGTAGGAGGTCCATGGGAGGTAAATGTGTACCCTCACTTTCACGCATTTTACCTTCCTCTTAATACTGCAAAATTGCGCAGGTTTGAATTTCTCTCCCAGCACTCTAAATATATGAATTGCTTTCTCCTTGCGACTTAAGTTCAATTTCTCTTTCTTTCCGTTGCCACCCAAGCTCTCCGATATCGATCATCCATTCCGGTGATGATTCTCCCATTCCCATCCACTTTCGTTTCTTTTCTCCTATCTCATTCCTTATCTGCCGTGCACGCACCCTCGTCCGCCCTTGTCACCAACTATCTCATTCATCACTTTCATCTCCGTTACAGTCTCACCTCAGGAGGAACGGGTCTCCTCCGAGTCCACGCTCCACCGCCCTCTCACTTCAACAAACCATTTCCTCCTCTTAAGCATTTTGCAGAAGAAGCGGGCCCAAAGGGGTCGCCAACTCCCAGATTCCCTCAAAGTGTTTCCCGGAATGGGATTAAATCTACTGATGTCCTATCGAAATAAGGCGCTTCCCCGTCGTCACTTTCGGGTAGGCGCTGCTGCGCCTGGTTGTGTTTGTTCGATTAAAAGGCTCGATCGATGGTTTGTGGTCGAGTGGACTGAGGGATGGAGGTTTGATTAATGTTGTAATTGTTTTGGTCCTTGTTTCTGTGGGTTCGGTTACCGTATATTTCAGCAGATAAGACGATGGTTGTATCATTGGAAAGGCCCCAAAAATCCGGGGTTGTATTAAAGGACAGATATATGCTATGACGATTAAATTTTGACGAAATTTCATGCCTCGTCTTATCTGAATTTCTCGTCTCATCTGCGGAAATATTTGGTATACCCAAGTTTGTCTTCTGCCGATTCCAATTTTATTTGAATTCGAATCTGCTAATCTGGCCTCGACTTCGTGGTAATTCTCCATTATAAATAACAAAGAAGAAAGCACATATTCCATGGCCACACAGTAATTTATTGCATGATCATGGTTTCGACCCTTTAGGTCATCTTCAGGTGAATAAATCATCTCCAAATTTGAATTAATAAATCAACTGCTGGTTGCTAAACATAATCATATGTACACTGCACCACAAATTGCATAAGAACGAACTCTAATTTGGCCTCGAAAACTAGATGCATTAAAGATTGAAAAATTACTTTCAATCTGGTTTTCATACTATGGGACTCTACGAAGCGAAGGTCAATAATCCAATATATTTGAAATTTAATTAAATTTAGTAACGGTTATTGTATGTTGTCACAAGTGCTGAAGTTATGATTGTTTATAAAGCTTGGGCTGTCTCGGTTAAACCGATGCTCCAGGTCAATGTTTCCTTCGATTCTGTTTTTTAAATGATAATATCGAAGTGAAATAACATTTTCATAATTGTAAAGTGCAACACACTAATGCGGTAAATTATGATCAATATATATGACCATTTTATGTACTTTATTACCCCTGAGGATAGCATAGCATCGCTGTTGAAATGCACATTTTGAGTTCTTGAAAGATCGGTAATCCTAGCCTTCCTGTATCTCCGAATGTCAGTGAAGGAGGTGAGGAATAGGGTGGAGCGTTTTGCCACTTTTATCCGGAAAAAGTGGCCCACTCACATGGAAATTACAAATATATTTTTTTTCGAAATAAAAAAATATCTTCGGTGAGAATTTTGTCTCTCGAAGTTTCCAAATTTCGATAAAACATCAAAATTGTCATATTTTTTTTCGGTTAAAACGAACATATTTTTTGCGTAAAAAGGTATTAATTGCAAATAAAACTGACGATCACGCTTCATTATGCTATTTATATGCCTCTGAATGTGGCTGAGATGTCTCATATGGGGATAGAAAATGAGACAAATTCACTAAAATTAAGTTGTTTTGTAGCACCTTCCGTCCCTGTCAATTCCTTTACACAGTGGCTCGTAGCGTTAGCTAGGAATTGCTGTTTTGCTCTTATTTATGTCATTTAATATCTTATTATGTTGTATAAATATTGTTGTTATATTTCTGAGTACATCATGATCCAACTTAAAGGTGACGAGATTGATTTTTTGGGAGAAAGGAAGAAAGGGACGCCAATACCAATGGAAATGATGGTATCCTACGAACATTCGAGGCAATTTTTGTTCCTTACAGTAGTAAGACGTTGGTTAGCGGTGATATTACTGTCACAGAATGGGGCAAAGTAATTTCCATCCGAGGAATCCTTCGTGTTTGCGTTTCAAATTGTGGAGAAACTGGGATTTCTATGAGGTCACGCTGCGGAAACCTTCCTCCTCATAAGTTGGCAGAGTGGGCGAGAAGGTTTTAAAAGGGGCAGAGAGAGACCAGTTGCCACCCCCAGATGCCCCCTGGCTTCCTCGAGGAGTGGGCGTGAACCCTCTCCCCATCATTTTCAGAGGCCAACGTTTGGATTCCCGAGGTCCATTTAAGTATCTCCGTGGGAATAACAGTCGGAGCTAAACTTAGGGAGAGTGACTGCCACCAAGGCTGCGCGTCCGATGCAATCCTCTTACCAAGGGCGAATTATATGGCCGAGAGAGGGGGTGTTGGGAGGGTGGATCGGGAGCTTACTTTGAGATTTTTGCTTCCAGAATAAGCACGTCGTGCGAAGCCCATTGAAAGCTTGCTTCATCGGAGATGATTTATAGAAAGATGGATTAAAAAGTTCACTATGGTGAAATATTTCAAAATTTCCACGAAAATGCTGTTAAAAATGTTTATTACGGGTGTTATCCCATTGACAGTTTACAATAAAAATATTTACAGTCTTACAAAATACTATCGCAATAAGAAATATACTCAAGCAAAATAAATAAAATCAATAAAATGTTATCTATAAAATACAAAAAATACAAACTGGAAAAAAATGATAAGAAAATACGATAAAAATAAAATCTTACAAGAAATGCAGTCTATGAAAATCCACTATAATCAAGAAAATATAACCCAGAAAATATTGTCATAAAAATACAATCACTAAAATACAAACGAGAGAATAAAATCATTAAACATGAAGTAGTTATTACTTAGCTTATTTTTCGTTCTTTTATCATGTTCTTATGAATGGAATAATTTCATTTGGTACATGATAGAGAAAAATGTATCCTTCATTTACTTTTGTCAGTCTTGATAATGGATGTGATAAAACGAAAGCTACTGAGGTACGAGTGAATAATTGCACTAATTTAGGTCTCTCCCTACGGAATGCCAAGAAAAGTGTTACTCTGTGTTTCAATTACGTGGAAATGTTCTGCTTACAGTATTCTGGTTCAGTGACAAAGTTTGACTTTGTTTGACAAATATTTCACCAATATTTTCAGGAAAAGATAGCTAGAATCCTTGGTGGGAAATGTTTTGCTCTATTGGTGTGAAACGTGGACCTTAAGGAAAAGAGGAAGGTTGTGTTGGGTATAGCTTGGAATGAAAAAGGAAGTTAAGGTGATAGTTAATTTTTCGTTCTTAATTTTTTAATAAAGATTTTATCAATATTTTGATGAAAGTATTCATAAAATTCTTTGTGCGAATCGTTTTGCTATATGAGTGTGAAACGTGAACCTCAAGAAAAGAGGAAATCGAACGTATGGAACCCTTCGAAATGTGGGTGTGGCATGGAAACGAAAACTTAGGTTAGGTTTATAGGAAAAAAATACTGATATGCTAGGGATGTCCAGGATAAAAAGACAATGAACCTATCGAAAAGGTTGTTAGATAGCTGCGTCTTTCGTTTAATTTAGTCTGGACAATTTTAAGATTGTATTTATCCACTTAAAATGTAAATAGCAACCTTGACTTAGCTTATTAATCAATTCTTTCCATAAGCGTATTATGGTATGGCTATTTACTACAAATCCTATTTAAATTTCATTCCTCGTTAAAATGTAAACTTGAAAAATCTGTTTTATGGGATCAGAAATATTTAAATACATTTCAAAGAATTATATTTTAATCAACACCTGAGTAACGACTAGTATTTTAATTAGTTTTTTAATCAACTGGTTAAAGAAATATGACTGCATCATTATGAGATATTCTGTTTTTATCATGGGAAAAGGAAAAACAATTTTTTTCTTCGCGTGATCCATGCAGTGTAGGCATCTCCAGATTGAAATGCTGATGGACTATTTATATAAAGCGGAACAATGGATTTTCCTAGCACGAAAAATGAAGATTGATAATATATTTGCGTGAGCTAAGTAGTGTTTTTTTTTGCACCTTAAGGAGCTCGGAGATTGAATCATAACAAATTATTTGTAGGGTAAAAATAGCCATCTTTGTATGTTTTTATTTTATCTTCCATTCTATGGTGTATCTTTCAAAAGTCTTATGACTGTGTCATTTCCTTAAAAGATATTGGTAGCTTTTAGTATATTGAAGTGGTTTATTTATACCAACGGAAAATAGTATTATAATGGCCTTATTGCGAGCATATTCTTACGAAGGAATGCAATCATTCACAAAATGCATTTCATCTCGTCGTGATAGAATTATAATAATAGTATTTGTAAATTCTTGAGAAAAACGCTTCGGATTAACGTAATACTAAGTGGAAATGTGACATCCTTTCTCTAAAATGCGATGATAGATAGACTTAAAAAAAGATTTGAGATCAGGACAAAATAACTCAACGAACATGTGTAATATCCATAGTCTTTTAACCTAATTTTAGAAGGTTTCTGAAGGAGGAGATAATGCCCACTCTATATCTAACAATTGCTCTGAGAAGGAAGGACCTGAAATACCTCAATTTGATAGTATTCAAGTTATCCATTAAGAATGATAGAATCTGCTAATTCAGCCTCAACTTACTGTGGTAAAAGTATAAGTACTCATTTCCTAAAAAATAAAATTCATTCTAACTCGCAGTTATATAGATGGCGATGGATCCCAAAATTTACTAGTACACATGTGGAATACAAGTTATTAACACAGGCTTGAAATAATATCAAGTAAATGAAATGTAGAATAAAAAAAATAATGTTAGTGGCAGTTTAAGTTCTGATACTTTGAAACCTCTTTTAAATATCCGTTATTTCTGAGAAGGAAGTAAGTTTTTACCCCAAAAGGCGGCCTGCCGGGACCTTAAATCGACATAGACAAACTTAGACTGTTACGAGATTTATCGATAAGACCTCGTTTACTATACCTGTTGATGTATGTACCACATACACGTTCTTATTCATAGTGAATTTATATATTTTGCAATGTTTATACTCATATATTTTAGTTATTACTATCGATATGTTTGCGCAGGTTTTTTACACCCCTTTCCTCGTGGTTGTTTTCGTACAGTGATAAGTCTTTTTATTAATACCTTTGGTGTTTTATACCCATCATTATTCTATTTTTTTCTTACTGTTAATTTTAATTAATTATTGCCTAATTTATGAAAATGGGTTTGATGGAAGAGGAAACTTTTAGACTCAATTTCACCAGATTGAAAACGTCGATAATTATTATTATGCTTACAATTTATAAATAATCATTCACTGCTATTGTCGTATCGTATCGTTGAAGACAAATTCAAGGTCGATTTCCCCATACTCAATATCAGTGATGCAGATTAATTTATCAGCATCCTATATCACTATGCGCGTTTGTCAACGAGGATGCACCTTGTCAAGGATTAATTGAGCATACTTCGAATTTAGAAAACTTGGTCAACCTTTCCGGATCTAATATGGATTTGTCCTCCCTATCTTGTGTGGTGGACAAGGATAGATTTTCCTTAGATGAGGGCATATTTGTTAGGTTTAGCAGCTCCCGTATTAGGAGCGGCTGGTTAATATCAGAGAGAATACCGAACCCAGGAGAGTTCCATCTTGCTCCCGTCTGTCTTTCATTATCTCCGTGTCCAGTATGGCCAGAGATTCTCCGTCACCATGCATGTTGTTAATTAGTGCAGCTGTTGTTTGCAGATTATAGTTCGATGGAATTTGTAGGTCATCCATCGCCTTGAGGCATATCAAATGCCAAAAGATGCCATCCTTGTTATTTTTGTGATTAAAAATAGTCTTTCGCCAAAGTTAATTTTCTCTTTCTCAAGCTGGCAGCTGCCAATATCATTACAAACTTCAATATATTTTAATTTTTATTCTTTGCTATCGAATCTCGCTGAAGGAATAAATAATAATTTCGTTCTAATTATGGGAATCATCTGAAAACGATATTTTGTCGGATAAAACTTTTTATCTCTTGTTCACAATATAATCACCGAATTACTGAAAACCCTCAGTGATAAGAACACATTAATTTGCTATTCCTACGCATATTTTGATGGTATTACATCAGTAATTGTATCTGACGATCCCTAAATATGCTCCTATGTATACAATGAATGTTGACATAAATTTTCCAATTCTTAGTTGCCAAACATAGACTCTTCAGAAAAAGTAAAATTGTATTTATTTATTTATAGTACTGATACGGTTAGTTACTAGGACAGGTGGTGGCGTTATTTTACACTACATTAAATATCCAACGCTAAAATTTCTTCAAATTCCTAATTATACAACCACAGACTATTAATAATAATAATAATAATAATAATAATAATATTTTTAATCCAGAGACATACATAGGCATGTACAGGACAAGTCAAACAACATATTCACAGACAGCCAATAGATAATAAATAATAGAATAGATAATGTTCATAATATTTTAGGCATAATGAATAATAAAAATCTTTAATTATCTTTTGCATTGACGAGTTTATGAACTACGCTAACTTACAACTGAAAAGAAACTACGATAATACTAAATTACTAAAAATATAAAACTAAAGCTAATAATTCAAGAACTATCAAACTGTTGCATGACAAGTTCCTGCTTTGGCTTTTACCATAAGTATTAGCGCATTAATGTATCAACTTAATTCTCATTTATACTTCCATCCTTCTCGCCGCTTAATGACCAATTATTGGCCTATGTCGGGGTAGTGTAATTTAACGAGATGCAAATATATTCGCATTTCTCAAGCCATCCGTTACGAGCAATTATTTGATTTGGACATCTTTTCAGAATTCGTTATTCCATACAACTGCGGGGTGGGGATTATTAATCTCGCATTTGTCATTCTAGTCGCTTTGTCCCAAAATTTCCCGAAGAGTTTTCTCCAAATTTCAGTTTTTACTTCACCCAACCCTTTTCCTTTTGAGTTCTTATTTCATTCAGAGATTCCATGTTGAGAGTTTTAATCATTCCCGACGCACTGCTATAAAACGTAAAGTCTCCCTTAACAGAGCGAGCAGCTTTACGATGTACCCTTTCTAATTTGGAGATTAAACCCGTTTCATGAGGGTTCCAAACCGCGCGGCAGTGCTCAAATAACGGACAAACAATCGAAAAACATTCAATGAACTGCCCCTATGCGACTGCATGATTAATCGGGCCATGCGATTGTGTTTGGTAAAGGATACTTTAAATTAAATTGAAATTAAAGGGTAATTTTAGGTATTTGTGCTGATCGATGGAATTGAATTTTGGTCTTCTATTTGAGGGCGATTCGCAGATATGTTTCTCAACCAGGAAGGAAGTGGTTAAACCTTGGTTTTGGGGATATATTGCAATGGGATCCATATGAAATATTCATTTATACTTATAATATATTTAAATTTGTGTGGAGTAAGGAAAAAGAACCCATGAAAATAATTTAGTGCAAGATTAAGTTATACTCACGCAAAAATTTAAAATAACAGAAAAGTTTAAAAACATTAATAATTAATATAAAGGAGGATAATATGATATTATAAGGAAAGGGTTAAGGTGACTTTGCACATAAGGGCGTGCACCCAGGAAAATTCCCAAGGAAAAACGGACTTGAAAAAAGTCTGACAGGGCCGGGAATCGAACCCGGGATCTTCCTCTAACCGGGAGGCTGCCTTAACCATCTAGGCTACCCTACCAGAACCTGTTCAGATCCTGGGTTCGATTCCCGGCCCTGTCAGACTTTTTTCAAGTCCGTTTTTCCTTGGGAATATGATATTATGTTAATTAAAGATCCGAGGAAAACAGAGTTCAAGTAATACTTCTTTAAAGTTGCTTTAACTTTTATCACTGTATTAATTAGAATAATGAAGAAGGGAATGGAAAAATCAAAATTCTATTATTGCGTTATAGCTATACCTTCGGGTACTTTAGGATATTTTTTCAAAATACATATGTATATGCAGAAATTTTGCATGAATTTCCAAAATCCAGAATATATTTAGTATCTGCAGTCGAAGTATTAATTAGAAGAATTACTTAAATCCATCGCCGAGAAAAAGTTTAGGGTGCAAAATTTCAGAGCGAGTTTCTCAACGCAGAAATTTAGCTGGTGAATTTCTACCTGGTGCATTTGGCGATTACCGATTCGGAATAAAACTACAAAGAGATTTATATTCTACTAGATTGTCTAAAATATATATAGAGCTACGTTATGATTGCGGTTTTATTTATTTATATCTATTGTAGATAATTCCTATAACGAGAAAGGTTCTTAAAGTTGTCCATCGAGACTTAATAATCAAATTCGGTCGCCATGATATTAATAATTTTTGTCATTTTTTCTTTTTGAAGCGCCGATTTTATACTCTTATTCATTTCACTGTGGGAATTTATGCGAGAAGGAGGTGTTAAATTCCCCACTACTACTTAGCATTACCCCTAGTATTATACTCATTACCTACGAAACACATAGAAATAAAATCATCATGGGTCTCTTGTTTACGTTACTGAAAACGGAGTAGATTTTGCTGGATAGAGTAGATTTTTTTTCCTTCTAGAGATGAGCTCTATGCCTCAGTCAAAAATTAATAGAAAAAATAGACCGTTCGCACAAACGAAAAGCTCAAGTACGGCTTTGTTTCCGTTGGTACTCAACCATCCGCCAAGTCTAGAAGATTAGCAATTTCCGCCTCACTCAGTCTCATTCCACTCTGTTTAGACCGTAGTTGAGATTCGCTTACTGAACCGCCTTCTAAAATGAAGCATTCATCAAATTGCTCATTAGTAAGATTAACTTTTTTTCCTGTGGATTGGATGAACTCATTTTGGCTTTAAAATGACGGAGCTCTGGCAATAGCTCCCGCTTTTCCCCTCGAATTTTTTCGCTATCCAAAATACTTCGTTTCAGCTGAAGATTTGCGAACCAGATCGCATCTTTACATTAATTAATTTAATTTTCATAATAGAGTTCGACTCGACTTTTAATTAATTTTCGTTTAATGCATCCTTTAATCAGCCGTTTGATGTTAAGGAGCGACTTAACTAGGACCGTAGCGAAGGAATGGATTCTTATGTTCATCACTAATTACCGTCCTAATTCATTTGATATTCGATGAAATGCTACGGCGTTTTGTAGATTATCGTGTTTTTGTTGAGCAAGGCTTCTAATGAATCATTTTATCTCTTAGACTTAAATCAAAATGCATGAATAAGATCAAATCTGATCTGATGCTACACATAATTATATAGCAACTACATAAGTATCTGCATCAGTCTGAGTTGTTTATTATATAAATGGCTTGTTACGATAATATTTTAGGAAAATAAGTATGATTCACTGTGGAATCAATTTATGACTAAATGGGTGAGGGAAGTAATATAAGAAATAGAAAAATATTGATTAACTTTGAAACAAACTCTAACAATATTGATTCAATGATGTCAGATTGAGATGATATCCCTGTGATAAAATGTTTTTTTAAAAGTGATCTATTTTTTTTTTTCATCGAGAAATAATCTCAGCAATTTACGTGGGACTCTAAAAGTTTTCGATTTTTAGGTATGTCATTAAACATTAATCAGTACAGTAATGATATGATATGTTTGGTAAACAAGTTAATGATACAGGTTAAAATATGTGTTATTTCGAAAATAGATTCGCTATAACCTTCACATTTGTCTATTATCTAAACATAATCATAAATTGGCTACATTTAAAGGTACACAAGTGTCGAGATTTTAAGAGATAAGTGATAATGAAAAGGACAGTGTTTTGGATTATTTTAGGTATTATCATGTCAAGGCGTTACTTTTAACGATCGTATGACAAAATTGGTACGAGTATCGAGTTTCAAGGGAGAGGATGTGAACCATACTTTTCAAGAGGTGATGAAGTTATAATCCAACGTATAGAATAAAAATGTTTGCGAATGTTAAGAAATGAATTTTACAAGATTTATTTTTAAGGCTAAAATTATTTTAGGAATTGTTAGATTAAAAAAAGAATACAAACTCTCTACAACGAGTAAAGAGTAATAAAAATGTTTGTTTTTGTGTTTCATTCATTTTGTGTGCATTAACCTATTCATATTTAGATATAAGAAATAAAAGTGATGTTTGGATTGCATCAAAGTTAAGTAAACAGATGATGTTTCCCAAGTGTAGGGTAGTACTAGCAACGAAATCATACCCGCTAATTAAAAGCCTCACATGAGTAAACATTCTTTTCATTTCTTTGTTTGCTTGGAGAAAACTATGAGGAATTTCCACCACTTCACGCCGGAAACTCTTTCATTCACCGTAATTGGAATATTTATTTCCTTTTGTGAGGCTGGTTTTTCCGTTTGTAATTTGACTCATTAATGCTTTTGAAGTAGGTCATGGGTATATTTGAAAAGTTTAATTAAGAAGCCATGTACCTCGTGTTTTAAGTGAAGAAAATTATCGACAGTCAGGCAAAGTATTTCAAATTGAATTCGTAGAAATACGAGATGTTTTCATTATTCCTACTTACATCGGGAATTTTCTAGAGTGGTCGAAAATTTTCTTCATGACAATCTATTTAATTGACATCGAAATTTGGTAGCATTATCGCTAATGCCAAGATTTGAGATATTTGAGTTAATACTGTAAACATTGGAATTGTTTTCTTGTTTAGAGCAGAATTACAATGTGTAGGTATTAGGGAGTGGATCATTGAATGCTAAGAAATAACAATTCTTATTTCTATATCGGTGATATTGAAATGTATTACCAAAAAGCTGAAAAAGTATCCCTTACGTTGAGATTGAATAAGTTAAATAAATAGCGGAAAGATTGAAGGAGATTTCTTGTTTACTGTAGATTTCCTAGGGGCTGGATCTTAGCGTTACGTCATGTTTGTATGTCATATGCTTTCCCTTCAAGCGTCACACGAGCGAAATTGTCCTTCCTCAAAATGTCACCGCGTCGGAGTTGCATGCCATTAGGTTAAACAGCCAGGCGGACAAGAAGACGTAAACGGGACTCTTAACCCTTTTTGAAGAGGCAGCTGAAAGATTCAAGCAGCTATCTCGCTGATCCACTCGCGCTGTTAAGCATCGCGCCAAGTTGCGGGTTAACTATTCATCCTCGGACGGCGGATCAGTACCACGCTCTATTCTCATATTCAACACCTCTCAAAAGGATACGGGCACTCTCCTAACTTGTTTATAAATATTTGCGAGGGAATATCGAGTCTGAAGGAGGCAGTTGACGGCCCCCTCAGCTTAGACGCCCGAGGCCATCTCTGCCAAGCGAGAGAGAAGAGGATTAGCCGAGAAGGAAGGAATGGGTCGGGATAAAATCTTCGGCTCAGCTCGGAGAAAATAAAGGAAAGATGGGAGCGGTAGATTGAAAAGAAAAGAGGGTGAAAAAGCGATTCGGAAGAGGGGGAGATAAATAAGGAACTGGGGAAGAGAAGGAGGTTTGCGATGCAGCCGATGGAGTATTTGCGCTCACGTATGAAGGTTACAATTACAGAAGTGCGGGGCCATCAGAGTAATTGTCAGCATTCCTTGTGTGCATTAAACTCGGGCGGGTATTGTTAATTATTGTCGCAGAAAGGGGCAAATAAGGGAATGCAAACGGTGCAAATTATCAAAGGTGGAGTTCAAATAAAAAATTACGGGGTAAATACTGCGTTCTTCAATAAGAAGGCAATTATTTGTTTCTCAATATCTCATATTAGGACTTCAAAGGACTGTTCCTATTCCCCCTGAATTCTTTCGCGTTATATTTTGTTTTTGAAGGTGCTCACTTTGGATCATGAGGAAAATTATAATGTGAAAATTGTGGAGTGATTCATATTCTTATTTATTTTATAAATCTTGCTAGTCCATGGTTTTGAAATTGCGCACTTTATTATTTTTTCTTCTTATTTTATAAATGGGGAAAATTAGTTTCAAAAGTGCACAATATAATTCTTAATGTTATGTTTAGCGCACTTCAAAAAAATCCAACAAGACTTTAAAATTTAATTAAATATCCTTTAAAAACTCTTTACATTCTAAAGTCTAATCTGAAATTTTTTCCAGTGATTTGTTATTATAATCCGCAATATAGATATAGAAAATCATAATAACCCAAAATTTTTATCAACATTAATTGAATTTTTCTTTAATCACCAGTTTTTCTTGTTTTTAATGATGTATGATAATGATAATATAGAGAAGGAGAGTAATAAGAAACAAATAAGAATACAAGCAATCTTATTTATTTGAATATTCTTTCGCTGTAGGCCATGAAACATACTAGTAATTTTTAGTATGAATTTTGACGCTAGATGTTCTGTAGCTTTAATGTGCATACTGTAGAGCCTTCGTTTGGTGCGAACTAAGGGCATCGTAGTATATCGGCACGTTTATAATTTCTAAAGGGACCAGTTTAAATGAAGTGGGAGGAGGTTGGGATAATCGATACAGGGGAAAATGAAAATGATTAAGAGGAGAGTTGAAGGAGAAAAGAGCCATGAATAGCAGACGGCGACGACGGAGATTTTGTGAAACCCATCCAAAAAAGACGAGCGAAGGGAAAGTATATGGGGATTAATTGGCGTCGTTAGGGGTGCGATGAAAGGGAAAAGAGAAAGAAAAGAGTGACGCTGATGATTAGATATTAAACTTTCACTCGGTTTCAATCCCCGAAAAAGATACCGTAAATTTTGGAAGTTTCCATCGCGGGTTATGTCGGAATTCGAATGCAGGATGGAACGCGTCAAATTAGAAGGGATGGCGTGAGGTGGATGTTATGAAGACGGGGTAATGATAGAGAATATGGTGATGAAGTGAAGGAAACATAATAAAGTGTATTTAGGAGGGATTGTGCCTATATTAGAGGAGGAGGACGTAAATAAGATTGAAAAGATTCGAATGAGTTTCATTGAATGGATTTCTTCTATGGGTTACTTATTTTTCTATATATTATATTTTCTCCAAACCGTAGGTATATGCATTTATATGCTCTTTCCTAAGTTTAATTTTCCATATTCAATTCTTTTCTTTGGTAGACACTTTCTATCTAGTGTTTGACTAGCTCATTTCTCCTGTTGATGCTTAATTACTTCAATTAAAACCCTCTTCAGCCCGTCAGTGTTTGTTTTCCTATCAACTCTAGGTGATTATCAAGGTATTCTTAGCTTCATGTATCTCGGAGGTTCCCAATCTTTTGATTTACCCTTTTCTTAGTGCCCACGTTACTCACCCATATTGCAATAATGCAATACACTCAAAGGATTTCACTAATCTCCTCGTAATTCCTTAATCAAGCCCTTTCGTTAGTTCGTTAGTTTCCCGAAGAAAAATGGCGTGAAAGACAAGCCTAGGATTTCTTACGGGAACTCTGCCTTTCCCTAAGCAATTATGAGTACACCCGGTATTTCCTATACACAACACCCATTCCATGTGGCCGCACTTTTTAGAGTTAAATTCCGCACTTAAAAGTTTGTTCCTACTCCAAAAATATCTAAATACCAATAAAAATTGCTTGCATTCTGCAAACATATTGACGATGAAAATTTTAAGTCGATATCATATCGGGGAGGTATTCAAACGTAATTCTGTATTCCCCTTTTGAAATATGTAGTAGAATACAAATGGTTAGAGTTGCTTGAAAATGTTTTAATTTTTTCTGAAATTTGTCGATTTGAAAACCAAATTGTGTTGTTTTGTGTTTTTATTATGTTTTCTATATTTGATGTTACTAATTTTCACAAAGTCTCATGTAAGCAAAGGAATAATATTAGTCACACTTTAGCATAAATATTAAAAGCATTGGAAATATTATTAACTGTAAATTATATAAAATATTAAATTATTAAGTTAGTGTAATTTTATTTTAAACTGTGCTGTTTACACCTAAAGAAAATGCTTTCACTCGTTTAGATCTACAAAACATGATATTTTCATGAAAAATATATTGAAATGGTAGATTTAAAAAAAAATATTTCTTAACGGAGTTAGGCGTGATTTTGTGATCATCCATAAGGGAAAGAAAGTTTTGTGAATTTATTGCAAAAGAACCAAGCTGAATTCGCGTAAGCAAAGATGTCATGAGTGATCTAAATCTAAAACGATGAATGAAGCGAAAATCACCAAAATCCGTGCTGCTTATTAAAACTGCCGAAATTAGCGTTAGTTCGCTAAATCGGCCAAAATTCGCGTTATTTGAAGGTTTTTTCACTTATTGCGAAAAACAAACACCTCTACAAATGTTCCTCCAGTGTCGAACCAGGGATCATAAGGTAAACCGTAAGCTGCGTTTAGGTAACATGTTCATTACTTCAGTTCGCATGTATTATCATAGGTGTTTACTTTCTCGGTAAAAGTATGATAAATAAGTTGAAATTCCCGCCCTACGTTTCAAATGGTTCAGGTTCTCCTAGAGGAGAAGCCAGGACGTATTTGTAAGACGGGATTGCATATTTGGTGGGGCAACTCTGACCTTTTCTACAATTTCAAATCGATATATCGGGAAGGCCTTCAAACGAAATCCATAAAGATAGGAAACCATACTTGATTGCTCACAAAGTTCCCATAAAGGTATGAGATAATATTCTGGTCTGATAGCTTATATGGCTAAACAGCCTCCCGGTAGAGAAAGATACCGGATTCGATTTCTGGTCCCTTAAGACCTTCTTCAAGTCCGCTTTTCCTTGTACTACTATTAAGATTTCATAAAAAATTGATTTTTGATGTATGCCGAAAACCACATCAACTTAGAATTAAAGTTTTTGATTATTTAATTAAAATACAAATTTGATTAGATTAAAAATTTGATGGCAATCTCTGTGAACGATTTCTTTCTTCTGGGAATCCTAATTTTTAATACTCATTTCTTAATATTTTCAAAGCATGTATTTATTTTTTTGTAAGTGATGATAAATATTATTATTACCATTGTAATTAAAGGGCGGAGGAAGCGGATAAGTATAGAGATGGCTAGAGTTCGCACTATCTTCATCCGAAAGGGGTTCTCAAACTTGGCTATTTTTATTTCTTCTCTGTCTTTCCCTTTCTCGCCTCGCCTCTCTTTTAATCTCCCATCGTGAGACTCCATCGGGTAAACATCCCGAGGGAAGAGAGAGTTCTGCTCCATGTCAAATTTTTCCCTTCGTCATTGAAACTTCGACTTCTTTTCGGCTCAGCTAGAATTATATATATCTTTCGACGGCTATAATATTTCGAGACGCTTTGTATTCGTAATGTTCCCAGTTCATCCGACGAAGTTCATCGAAGTTTCCGTGCTTTTAATGATGTACTGGGTTTGGGAATATCGAAACGATCAGACTTTTTGTAAACTAGACGATTGATGCGGTCTTTCTCAGTTTTGTGTCGTGGAACTCTTGTGTGCTGTGAGATATCTTGGAGTTACGCCTACTATTTATAACCTTAAACACATAATATAAAATTAAGTGAATAAAATATAGTTAAGGCCAAAGTGATTACATTTATAAGCTTGTTTACATTTTGTCGATGATTTTACCGAGATGCGTAATCACTTAATGGAAGTTAGTTGCTAAATTCTTTATATTTTTCATTCTGTGTACAATGTTTTCTAAATCAATTTGAATTTGCCCTGAAATAAAAAATTATTAATGTATTTTTTGTAAAGTTTAGTGGTAAAATTCATATAGGAACATTAAAACCTGCGAATGATCAAAAGTATACATGTAATATTGCTCAAAAGAACCGTTGGGAAGTATTGCGTATATTAAACGAAAACTAAGAGCTTCAAATATCTGAGAATCAATTTGGAACTACGGGATTCAAAGGAAACTTCTTCCTTTAAAATATTCTCAGAATAGAGATGCATTTAGTAGTTAGAAGAGAAATTTTCTATGTTAGGGTTCTACCCTAAGTTTCCAAGTCGATTCTCAGAATACGGGCTATGTTTCTTTTACTCGTATACATTCGGAGTACGTTCACTAAGGTTCGATAAACGTGAATAACTTTTAGTTTTAAGTTACGTATTAAGTTTAACGATTGGTGAATATAGGAGTGATTTAGTTAACCATTTCCAAACGCAGGAAACCTAAGATTAGATGCATCAAATTTTCAATTCAATTTAGATCCGTGCGCTCAAAATAAAATCATATTTATCTATGCTTATTCTGAATGAGGAAGTGTATATTCTTTTATAGACGTTTTTTTAATAACGGAGAGGATCTTCCTGGTATTTTACTAATAAGTTGTGATGGCCTTAAGTATCAGATATTTGATACGCACGGGATGTTTGCTCTCCAGTATATATAGATTTAAACCTATTCCATCCGGTTTTTATGTTTAAAGCTGAATGGTATTTTTCCATTTCATTCAAAACGGATATATTACAACATTTTTCAATTACGTAACCCTCTATTTCAATTCGCATTAGTTTTCCTATTTTTGGATAGCTATATATCCAACTCGTATCGACCTATCAGTTGAATGGAGGCAGGTTTTAATAAAGACCGGGTTTTCAACTCAGACAATTTCGTGTAATCAAAATCTAATCTTTAATAGTGTTCAACTTTTTCATCCTTCATAAATTTGAGCTTTTTGAAAGAGCTGTTGGAATTACGTGTTAAACGCGCTTATTATTATTTCAATATGAAAATATTGGGAAGTACAATTTACTCATAAACTCGAATTTTGAATTACCTTAACTTAAATTTTCGAATAAAACAAGCCAGTACGAGGAATGAACTTATTTCTCTTTAAATAAGCTGTCTCCTGTTCCACTCACGAGATGCTACTAAATTCACTTATTGTTTTGTAAACATGGATAGTATATAATAAGTTTCTGTAATTTTCGATAAAATTTTCTCTCATGCGTACGCAAGTATTCACTTGAAGATAAGTTATCGGAATCCGTATTCTAACTTAGGAAATGTTTGTTTACGGTAGAATTAGTTGTGTTATTTTATTTAAAAAAAATGTTATAGCTAAAAATTGTAGATTCCATTTCATAATAGAAGCCATTATTACTACTCTTATTAAATTGAGTCTATATATCTTATATTCTATATTCGTTAGTTAGTATTTCATATGGTCTTTATTAAGGCAAGATTGAGACTAAAAAGTCCCCCTTCTTTCATCTGACCTAACCACGTAACATAAGTTATTTGAGTCTGTTTATAATTTTCATATGAATCTATATTCGTTAGTCGAGTTAATCATTAAGAAATTTCTGTTTTCCGAAATATTCGCATAAGTTTACTTGTGACAGTAATTACATAGTAAGATACTATGATAGTATTCGTGTAGTCAGGACTCAATTTGAAATATTTATGCAAAAATTGAATGGTTGAACTGAAAATATTTAATCATAAGTGAATTGAAAAGGGACATCATTAAAAAGAATACGATAAATATAATAATACAATAAAGAATATAATATATAATTAATAATAATAGAAAATAACTTAAACTGTTTTCCAAGTAACGGATGAAATGGACTAAAAAGTTTCCAATGGATGGAGAATGACGCCAAAACTGTATTGAGAAACGCTGGATATTTTTCTGTGATCTGGTGTTACTCCTTGACTTTCGTATATGCTGCATTACGTCAGCAATGGGGATAGCAGGTACAGGAATGGGCGTGGGAGGCGATAGGACGAGCCGAAAAATATTATTCCAGAGACCCCCGGAATCGGAAGGAGTAATTGCGGGGTTTGGGCGGGCGTGGAAACATTTTTTAGCGCATCAATCCCAGAATCTCGAGTTTAATGACAAAAAAGCTCCCCGCATCCAGTTTAATTAACGCGCCCTCTTTCACTTCCGACACCGACGTAATTTTGTGGAAAAAAAACACCGCGAGATTTATTTCTCCTCCAGACGGACGTACGAGTCAAGCTATTCAGCTTGATTTTTCTTCGAACGCAGTTATGGCCCCTGAAATAGTCGCGTGTTTGTGTTTAAAGATTCGGAAAAGTCATAATTCCCGGAAGCTGTTCATACGTTCCCCGCCTTCGGAGTTTTCTCTGAGGGGCGGATGCCGGCTTTTTCCGATTTTTTTATTGATGGTCATATTGGAGCAGCGATGTTTAAAGGTGAGCCATTAATCCACGGCTCGTTATTACATCCGACAAGCGTGAAAGTGACAAAAGCATCAATTCTTGATGCTTGGATTTATCCCCGTACGGACAGTAGCGCGATATTAAGGTATGGCCGGTGAATTATCTTGCGCAGTTAAAGTTAGATTTTCAGATTGCCGTGATTTAAAGATGCGTGATGGATTGAAGGAAATCCAGTCATGTTAATCTTTGAGAATCAAAAGGCATGACCACATGCTAACATTCCTCTAAATATTTTATTAAATTCCCTACCAGTGCAGAACTCCAGATGTTTCCAGCAAATGGGACTCTGTAACTATGATTATTTCAGAAACTGCATATTAATTGACTTTGAAAAGATAAATTTATGCTTAGACCAACATATCCTCATCTGTATTGAACCTAGGATACGTCAAAGAATAATTGTAATGATAATGACTAAGATAGTCATTGAGAGCTTATGTTAATAAGAGAATATACACGGATAAGTATGCACGGGGCATAAAAACAGGTATTTTAAAAAATATTTAAAGAAAAATAGAACATAATAGAAACGCACCGTGAATAATTCTGAAATTCTGCATTAACTAAATTTCATTTGTTTCTCAAGTATAAAGAAGCAAACATCACACATATATTAGTTTTGCTTTTCTATGTCATTTTCAAATGCGTTTTGGGGACAACCTGAACATACCTTCCATATTTATTATACTTGAAAAATTACAGTGTACATACATACTACTATGCTTATTAAATGGTTGCCTAATTTACAATTAGATGCAAATTTTGTACAAACTAAGGCATAGCGGTATCTCCATTTGAACCCATTTCTATTATTTTAGAATAAGGAGCATTCCATGAAAGTCTAAAAGGAATCTGTGTAACGGTGCGTTATTAATATATTGTATTCTTATATTATTGTGTTCTTCTTGTTATTATATATTTTTAAGCTTTGATTACATCAAATTTAACCAGAAATGTTAAAATATAATTAAAAAAAGACTGAAATAATTCAGTACTCAATTGAAAAGCTTTCTTAAATTCGGAACGACTCTCTATTAGTTTTCTTTCAATCATCTACCGAAATGTGAATAACATATTTTTCCATTTTGAGCTCGTGGTTAGGCTTTTAACTGATCCAATCAATGTATCGCGTTATTAGATCGTGAAAATGAAGGTATACTGTATATGTAGTTGAATTCACAGTAATTTAAAAGTAAACTCTTCTTTGCGATCGAGGGCTAACTTCTACCGCTCATAAAAAAACGTGTTTAATAATTGGCAAGAGAATATAGTCGTAGAAACTCTTTGTTTAGTGTACTATGAAACCTTTAAGTGAAGGCTTCTTTCCACATAGAAAAGAGTTGTACATACTTCGTCAGCTTTCAGATTTCGGCGAAATTCGGTTTAAAAGTTTTCTAAAAGATTTTAGCTTAACATTGACTTTTCTACTCGCGCAGAGGCTAAATATGACCTCGCTGCTTTCGGTCGATTTTTCAATAGGTTCTGCGAGTCTCATCAGCATCAGCAAGATATCAAATTTATTTTTTGTGGGTAATTGTGTATGCTTTATTAAATTGTAAAGTCTCTCAAAACCTACCAACGGTGAACCATTTCATCATGAAGTATTGCCTATTTATTACAATGGAAACTTTTCTTTATATCCAAACTTACTGGAGCAATGTAAAGATTATCAAAATGACCTAGTTTATTATTGATAGGTCGAGAGTATTTCTGTCAGCTAACCAAAATGCCACTGTCGTCCTACGCGTTTGATTTTGCCAAGATTAGAAAGTGGGTGGAAGCTGATGAGTTTTGCCCAGAATGTAAAGGTCCATTGCTGGGAATTACCGAAATGTGTTTGTATCGCTATGCCGATGTGCGCCTGTGGTTACGCCTTCGATTTTTGAAGCTCATAAATACCCTAGTTAAATTAAACTACCCCATAAAATTTTTTATTTTGTCGGGAATTCATTTCTGAGTCACTTTTGATTGCATATGACTTGCATAGAAAATATTATATTGAGATTCAACTTTCTGCTACCATGATTTCAATTTTGAACTTTCAATTCATAGAGAAAGTATTGTATTCGCAAAAAAATTCGACCTTCAGATTTCGACGGAAATAGATGTTTTCGGGCACATAGAGCTCGTTTTCGCTATTTTCTCGAAGATATCTGTCTATGTGTCTGTGTGTCTGTCTGTCTGTGGTAAAACATATTGTGGGCACTCTATCTTAAAAAGTAATAATTCGATAATTTCCTAAATTCATATATAGTATTTTCCTAACAATGCAAACAGTTGATTAGTTTTTGGTGAATATCGCTCAACCGGAAGTACCGGTTTATCCGGAACAAATGTTTGTTTCTTAAATATCTCTGTCAGAAAGCAATATAGGTATATACATTTACAAACAAAAGTTATAGATAATTTACTTTACTACAACTTTTGTATAAAATAATTTCTCGTAACACTGATTGTTTACGAGTTATTCTTGAATAATGGTTAACCGGAAGTTGTTTTTTATCCAGTAATGGAAAATTTTCATACCTATCTCTGTCAGAATGCAATGTAGGTATATACAATTATGGTCCAAAGTTATAGATAATGTACTTTACTACCACTTTTGTATGAAACATTTTTCGTAACACTGATTGTTTAGGAGTTATTTATATATTACCGGCATAGGCTTCTGTTTCCAATAAAAATGGAGAAAGTCATGTGTTGGCCACATCTGATTTTTTAAATTGTTGATTAGATCACATTTACCAATATAAATCTATTCAAACCAACCAACGAAGAAAACATGAATAATTAATAATTGTAAATGGCGATTTAAAATTGTATGAATGTAATGGATCTTTTAGGATTCAATAAAAAGCAAGAAAACTTGCGATATTCTATGGCCTAGCAAACTTAGTTCATGGACAATTTATTTTTACTCTCTCAGTTTTTCTTTATTGGAATAGTTAATTGATTGTGAAAATCTGAACAACGTAATTAAATATGACTGTGATATTACGAGTGTAATCGTGTTTGCATCATTTGGGATTGTGTAATTGTTATTTAATTTTGATTTAATCTTTACTGTTTCTTTCTGGAGCATGCTCCACATTACTGTCTATTCGTTATTGCTGTTGATAATAATAAATATTACGGTTATTTTGATTATTTTAGAGGCTCGTCGTTGATACAAAAAATATCTCTCATCGCCAGAAAGAATTTCAAACGGAAATTCGACCAGAATTATCGTGAAAATATTTGTTCCTATTCAATCCAAGGTTTGGTTCCCTTATTTCATCATTTATCATCACTTTGCTTTCAAATATGACTTATGCATATAAACGGTAGGAATGTTATTCTTTGAGAACTAGAATTAGAGTTTACGTTACAGTGATGGTAAACTCTGGAAAACAAACTTTTTATCGCATGCTTAATTATCTTTCACGTGTTATCAGAAACTTCATCCTTGTAACAACACCGCATTAAGGTAATTAATGCGTTCAACCTATTTCAGTCGGCACTTTCATAAAAAAATGAAATCAGGTGCAGATATGCACGTGGCAAAGCTTGAATGTCCATTCCGAGTGCGGTTTATATTTGAAAAAGGTAATCAGCCGGTATATTTGCAAATGAATGGGTGCGGCCCAGTTTCCCCTCGGTCCCACATCGAAGTCCTTTTGCAAACAAACGCTCTGATAAGCGCTGAGAGTATCTTTGCTGCATGACCTTCAATTTCCTCCAGGGCCTCATATCTGAATGGAAAACGCTACTAACGTGTACAATTATACATTCCGTAATCAATTTTCAATTTCAAGTTCATCTGATTCTAGGTTACCAAGTTAATTTATGCGCTTCGAAATTTATCTTCATGATTTCATATTACGATGTAGGAGAATATGCCTGAAGGTAAATAACTATATTGCATTTCGCTGTAAATTGCATATTTCATTAATCTCCAAACCGTGCCGAGAGATAGTACATGAGAGAAGATTAGAGAGAACGTGCAACATAATTAATAATTTTCTACACACAAACGAGTCATACAGTACATATATTTGTGGGATAACAAATAGATTTTTTAAATAATGGAATTTTATTATAAAAACGAATAATTGTCATAATATTCCGGAATATTATACATATAAATATGAAACAAAAGTGAAAACCAACTTTTATAATACCGCAAAATATTTTATTAGAATACGATCATTTCATCTCAAGTAATGATGACTCCATGAGTAGAAGAGTTGTTAAGTTGGTTCTCACTTTTGTTCCTGATGGATCCATACCACCTAGGCACGGCCCAAGCTGTTGATTCTAAGATATAAATATATCACTTATTATTATCTTTCGCGATTTTGTTTTATTCTATCTATTTTTTATTGTTAATATTTGCAATGATGGATTTGTTGATAATTATAGTTTTTTGGCACCAAATATCTCCTATGAAAGCACTCGACAAGAAAGATTAGCACGAACATTAGTATAATTTATTTTGGAGTTGATTAGTCTACAATGAGCGTAGTTGTGCTAGGTGTGAGACCATTTTCTGAAAATACTTCAAGGTTTTTCTGGTAGATTAAAAGTAAATAAGTTAAAATTTGTTCATCAAAATAAATATTACTCTCTAATCAGGTAGGACTTTTACAGTATCGCATCAAAGGACGGTGAATAAAAAGCTGATTAACTGTACATATTATATAGCAATCAATTATTCACAGGAAAGAGGTTTTGTAGATCCAAATGTGAAAGTTATTAACGAATATTTGTCTCCTTTTCCCTCACCTATCCTTTCCACAGTTGACAAAACCCTTCACCATTTCCCCTCATAACCCACCACTCCCCCTCCCATTCCCTCCTACTTATATATACGCTGTATTGATTTGTATTTAGTCACTTGAGGATGACTCCATGAGTTGAAACCATGGTCGTTTCCAAATAAAATATTCTGTGGTATAGTAAAAGTTTCTTTTCACTTTCGCTCCTGGCTCATGCCACCAAGTCACGGCCCAAGCAGTTGATTCTGTTTTGCATATTCTCTGAGCGTATTACGCATTCTGATTTGTCGCCTGAACTGAGTTATCAATTTCATTTGAATGAGAGGTGTAAAATTATACCTTTAATATTTGTATGTAGAATAAATGGTTGTCTTACGTTATCTCTTGCTCTCTTTATTTAATGGTTCTCATATACTTTAACATTCTAAAAAGGTCTCTTCTATAAACACCTTTCCTATTATTCTTGACTTTTTTTCGCACTTTCCGACCCTACACGTTTACTTATTTACTACCCTTTACGTTTTTTCTGCTGTCAATGTATAGTCCTGGCCAAAAATTAACGCACCACCGGTCGTTAGGATCGTTAGGGAGGTGGTGCGTTAATTTTGGCCAGAACTGTACGATAAACATTCTCTCTAACCAGTAGCCATTTTTGGGCAATTAATTACGAATCATACTTGCACTTCTCGCACAAATAATAGCTAAAATGGATTATTTCGTCTTTGATAACTGAGGTGGGGCTTATTCCGCTGACGTACTAACGTCACTGAATTTATCGGTATTAAAGATAAGCTGGCATATCTCTGAAGAAATAGAGCCAATGTTTGATTACCTCTTCATTCTTATCGCATTCGAGCTATTCATGCGAGACAGAAATTCTTCGGTTAAAACTAATTAAACATTGAGTGATCATCAGTGACCGGATTTAGCTAAACACCACGCCTCTGTTTCTAATGCACTGAGATTTATTTACCATTTTCTGTCAGTAAGGAAACGTCCAAAATTTCATTTACGAACTCGACATCCCTGAGGATGGCTGCGAAGTCTCCAGCCGAAACGTTGGAGGCAATTCATCAGACGACCCGGCTTTTATCCCGAGAAGACTTCCTTCGTCCAAAATTTGTTTTTCGCTCAAACAATTCAAATAATAGCGAATAAATTCTTTGGTCACACTCTAGGAAGTACTTGAGTAATTATCCAACCTTCATCACATCAACATTTAATAATTAAATGATAGTTAATTATTTTTTATTTAAAAAGAATGGGATTGTAATGGGGGAATACACTCTGCTACATCTATAATGAAAAAGAGTAAAAATATTTCTGGGTGGTCGCTTTCGTTGCTGGTGATATTTATTTCAGGCACTCAATAATTTAAATCTTGAATTTCAATCAAAAAAATTAGATGGACCTATAGGATCTAAAAATTTATATTTGTCATCTCTTGTTTCAATTATTTCACATGATTGAAAGCAAATCAATGATATTTTCTGAATGGTATTATAGGATTGTTCGTATTAAAATGTAATTGGCCTATAATTTTAAGTAATTTCAAAGGTATCATATTTTTATCTAACTTAAAAAGAGCTAGGCTGTTTTTATAAAAATGATCAATTCAAGAAGGACTCAGATGTAATCCATTTCTATTTTAAGTATAATCGAGAACGGAAAAATATTATCCTTTGTATGATTCTAAACGCTGCACGTTACTTTTAAGAATTCTACAGATTTAAGGCGTAATTGCATTTATAAATAACTCATTGGTAACTCGTTTACGACTTTAATAAGGATATATGGTAATTCATGTTTTACTCTTACTCTGAGAATTGTTTGTTCAACGTGGCAAAATTGCATATGCAATCCGTTGGCCCCATATTATGAAGATGAGGAGCAGTAAAGGTCAAAGGAGAGGCTTATCTACTGTCTCTCAGAATCTCTTTCGTGTTTCTAATCCCCGGGCTCCGTATCATGCAGTGTTTTCCTTTACCATATGTCGGGCAGGTGTTCCATATCCTATAGCGGTCGCCAGTCGGACATTAGTTTTACCGATTCTCGACATGTCAACGTTATTTGTTCTTTGCGACCGTGACGTGATATTAAGACAACAAATTGAAGGAGTGAATTATTTTTAATAGTATAAAACACTCTAGCAATCACAGAGGGAAATTTTTCCGAGTGGTATAAGTCTAATTTAATATTTTTAAATGTCAACAATTAGAACAAGTACAATTTACGTAAGCATTCATACATTTTATAATCTTGTGTTACGAGATGGATTGTATCTTAGCCCTCCTAATATTTTATTCTTTTTTAATGATTATTATCTTTTGTTTCTGTTGTTTTTGTTTCATTCACAATAATGGAGCACATTAGTTTATCTGAAGAAAAATACCAAGTCAATTGGTTTGTCGCTTAAATTTATATCCTGTGGAAGGTGGATACCTTAGGAAATGACAATATATTTTAAATGTAGGATGTATACATAATTATGTGTATGCATAATTATATGTATACAATAAATACTCATTTAAACAGCGTAAATGTCACTTGGGCGGACTTTCTGTGATAGGAGATATGTCTGCCTTTATGCTGAAGTATCTCCCTCTTAAGACAGGAAAAGTTACTACTTCAACTTGATTTCGTGGAGTATATTCAAGTACACAGAATAACGATGTAAGTAATTTCAACAACGCATCAAAAATGCATTGAAAAACTAATTAGAAAAGTATTCACCACATTTCCTTTTAGTATATAATAGGTGTTATACAAGTATGAACTTATCAAATTCATGAGGTCTAAAAGGTTATGAAAATGTATCGCCATAACATATCTCGTCGTGGCTCAACGCCACCCAGCGCATGGATAGGTACTTTCGGTTTGAAATAAATTCAACATTTACCGAATCATTTCACATTAGTTTTCTTCTAGATTAAATTCAGAGACCAGTATCATACACGTAACTGAAAGATAATTCCAAAATAGTTTGGTAATTGTGAGTAATATTTTAATTCCTAAAAATTCTTGGTGGCGAAATGGAGACAATGAATCGCCTCAATCACACACTTACACTACTACTGACGAATATTAATTAGATTACACTAAGTTTTCTCTTGAATTTTTATTTTGCAGGGAAGGGATTGAAAACTTCTTCAGGTCCAATCCAATATGGATCTGTTTATAGATGAAAACTTCCCGACATCTTTTCATTTAGTAAGACATGGAAATTTATAACGGTTATATTTTTTCTCTAAATACGTGGCATCTTTCAGTTTCAAAGCCAAGTCTTTCCTTGCAGTTTGATTAACTTGACGTAGTACTGCCAAAAGTCCTGTAATATATATTATTAGCTATTGATAATTTTGATGTTGGGCTTATTCCATTTTTATTCCATCATAAAACGTACACATTAACTTTTCTCTTTAACCAAAGACCGAATAGCGGGAGAGCAGCATCTATGCGCCGACACATATTCGCTCCTACGGATGCCTGAGTTCTGCAAATTCCACATTTCTTGCCTCAGTTTAGTTAACACTCTCATAACATGAAGTTCCTGCGAATGGCATTATGCTCCGAAGATTCTCTCCGAGTGTTCGGGCGGGGAAGTACGTACTAGAATGTTTCCAATGCAAATTTCGCGGCATGGCGGAGAACAATTTGTGGAAGTTTAGCATATCCTTAGTTATCCAAGGTTAGCGCATGTGAATGATGGTAGATTACCACCGAGAATTCGCGTGATAAACCGGTGATGTTTCGGAAAGGAGCAATTCACATTCATACCCGAATAAGCGAATTCCTTAAATTATGAAAAAAGCACTACTAAATATACAATTGATAAAGGAAAAATATGAATGAAAAATTACATGAAACATTTTCACCTATATGTATGGAAGTACATAGAGAGTGGTTTTTAATCCTATCCATAACTTTCTCTTGGTTTTCTACTTAGTGAGGCCTTCCACAATCAATTTCATTTTTATAGATTCTAATCTATACTGTCAAAACGTTCGTGGCATAAATGCTATTGATGTTTAATAATATTGAGGTTTGAAATTGATGGAGGTATACTTTGATAGTCGTTTCTAGGTTAGGTTTTTGTGTATTACTTCTGAGCAAATCTAAATCTGTATGTTACTAATTTAATTTATACTTCACGATGCGTTTAATTTTTAAGCCTGATTCAGGGATTTTTAGAATGAAAAAATTTGATTGATTCAGAAGATGTGGAATTATCTTCTTAAGTCAAAGTATTAACCGATTCTAGACTAATGCTGGGTGGTTTGGGACCCGCACGAAGTAGGTTTAATTTCAGATTTAAAGATGGTCCAGCGTAGAGCAGCCCGATGCGTTAACGGGGATTTCAGGTTCGACTACAGCGTTACGTCAATGATAGGGTCCTTCGGTTGGAATTCGCTCCAGGTGAGAAGATCTGAATATCGTCGAAAACTTTTCGAAAAGTTCATTCGTTCAGAGTTTGTCGAAGTAAATGAAATAATGATGCTAGTAAAGAACGAACGCGATCTCCGAGAGGCATCGAAAAAACTTTATAGAGAAGTAATCGCAAAAACGGGTAATTTCTTTTGGTCGTTTCTTCCCTAGGCTATTAGAGATGCTAGTAGGGTGGATTGAGTAATGGTGGTGTTATTACACCCCCTGTCATACGCCTCTGGCGGCTCGCAGGATATATATCTAAATATAAATCCATTCTTACTCCTAGCGAAATGCCATTTTGCTTAGTTTCCCAAATCGTAAAGTACGAATCTGAGTATGACTATAAATTTATGTAAACAGTAAGAAAGAATTATCAAGTTAATTTTTTTACATACTATTTTTAGCGTTTACTGATGCATGCTTACACAGACAGATATTTTTTCTAACTCAGGGAAAAAGGGACACGGCTGTGTTATTAACATTTAGGGTTGTAAGAGCTCCAAATAGCCGTCGCTTGCGTACAACCTTTCGTGTGGAAGTACCCTAACCATGGGGGGTAAGGTTAACCGTAAATGAGGCATTGTTAGAAGTATTATTATCGATACGTATTTCAAAAGCTATGCTTCCATCTCCGGGAGAAAAAGAGAGCTGAACTCTTAATGTTTTTCTAATTTAAGCAAAATCAAGCGAAAAATATCGTTACAGAAGTATTAGTCATCAGTATCAAAATATAGTCATCTCTTTGGCCGAGCAATCATTTTATATGGATGATGATGTTGACACTTTTCCAGCATAGGAGAAGAATAATTTCTGATAATATTTTGACTCGTGCACGCTTAATGGAAATTAGGTTCAACACTTAAGTAATGCCTGAAATATGCTGAAACGAAACATGTAAGGTAGGATTATTTTGAAAACTACTGTCAAAAGAACTTTAGTCTAGTTAGGAGAAGTGCATATGTTTGTATTGATAAGGTATCGTTTCGATCAGAAATTCGCCATTTACGTGTATATGTTGTAATAAAGATTCCTACAATTATAGGACAATAGGTCATGTGGTATTTCTAATATCATAATAATTTCTAATAGCCGTTCGGGGATTGGCCCAATATTTATTAAGTGCTGCTCACCTAACATGGGATTTGCTAAATAATTCATGGTTACTAATTATTCGTATATAATTAAAGTCTTACATAAAAGTTTTCATAAAGTCCCTTATTTGAAGGTTATGATTAATCATTGCGTACACCAAAGTGGGATACGTTTGATATTTCAATTTTCATAAGACTGAAAGCCATTAACGGGCGATTTACATTCCTATTCGATTACCATTGTCCAGTAGGGGAGTCTAATCTCATATTTCAATTAGAGTTCCGCCTAGAATTTGGAAGGATAGTCATGTCAGAGCTTTCATCCGTCTACTTTTCGAATAGAATGCTGCAATCTTTAACATGAGCAGCTACTTTTGCTCAGTTTCTCAACGGCAATTAGTCAAAATCCAATTAAACATAGAAGACAACCTGGAAATCACGAATTCCACTTTGATTGATTTCGGCTCATTGTGCAGATTTGCAGCTCAACTCTTACAGCAGCCAGCTCTCGTGATCTCGAGCAATAATGCGTGCCCTTTGCTGCGAAGGCTGTGGCGTTTTTGGGAGTTATGACGTATTTTAAAGGCATATAAGTCACTCAAAATTTGCGTTAATGTCCTAATTAGGCTGTCCTTGTTACGGGAGATGATTACTATGTTGAAGAGTGGCTACGTATACATCGTTTGGAAAACTCATTTTACCTCCTTCTTAGTGATTAAATACCTATCGTGTGTACCATTTGTATTGTTTGAGTGACATTTTATGGCAAGGTAAAATTATTTGTGCTAGCGGCATTTTTGTAAGTACACTTACTCATACAGAATTACAGAAAAAGATATTATTATTTATTATTATATGATATATCTACTAATGGATTATTATGGATTAAAATAAATAATAAAATAACAAAAGCGATAGGAATAGGAGGAAATGAAGATATTAAAATTAATAATGATTGTAAAGAACAAGTAAATAAATTCAATTATCTTTATGGTAAGATGACCGAAGATAGAAAATTGAGAGAGAAATCAGATCGAGAATAGCAATAGCAAAAGGAGCATTCATGAGGAAAATAAGAATATGTTACAAGGAAAGATGCATGTAGAACTAAGGAAGTGACTAGTGATGTGCTATATTTGGAGAGTTTTACTATATATTTTTGAAACTTGGACAGTGAGAAAAGCTGATGAAGGACGTTTAGAAGCATGTGAAATGTGAATGTGGAGGAAAATGGAGGGAATAAAATGGTCAGACGAAGTGAGAAATGTAAAGGTTTAATTAGATTTGAAATTGTTTAATTACTTTACATAATTAAATGACCTACCCATAGGCAGAGTACTTGTGACGTGAAGGACAGTTATCTGAGTGCCATTTTATTGGCTGTATGAGTAGTTTCCTCTTAAGTTGTCAGATCAGAGAGATCTCAGCTTTGGAATGCGAATGTGAATCCGACATCTTCAAATAGTTAAATGCGCATAAAATGGAACGCATTGATCCAGCATCTTCCTGCATGTGTAACAAATAGTTAGATACGCATCGTCGTTGTCCAATTCTTTTACTGGAGAGGAAGAATGACCTGCATCCGCCAGTGAAGAGTAAATAAATTAGTGAAACTTTACTAAGTTATTTCATTCTCATCTTTCTTATGTTTACACAAAGTTACAACTTCAACCATCGATTTTACTTAATTTTGATTATTATTTGTGTATCGTATGCTATTAGTAAGCCTACTACGTGTAAACTGAGTCAATTTAAAAGAGCAAAAACTTTATAAACGTAATATTCGGTGGAATGATTATGCATATGGCCAGGAAACACCCAACGATAAATAAAACTGATAATCAACGATTAGAGAGACATGAATATATATGGATTCTCGATTGATTTATATTCACATCTCTGGAATTTAGCTTTGGAATGTTTTATAGAATTCAATATCGAAAACGAAATGGAAATTCCTGTCCTTGATATATTGCCCTCTCGATCGACATTACAAAATATGTATGCAAATCTGCTCGGATCGATAAAATCCGTACGGAAGGATGGACCCGAAGTCGAGAAACTTGGATTAGGTTTTTTTGCCTTCGAGCTCGGAAGTTGGCTCATTAATCGAAGAGAAATTGTTTGTGACAGGAGACTCGAGTTAAGGATGCGTGTTCCGCATATCGGAAAAGTTTCCGAAGATAGATGGGTTTAGGAAATTTCTTCAATTCAAAATTTCAACGTCATTTGAAACGCATCCCCCGAAATATCCAAGCATTAAACGACGATGTATGAAACTGAAGGATCCGCGAAACTTTTTGTAAAATTTACTTGCATTTTAGAGAAATTTTAATTCTTATTGACTAAGAGAAACCGCGTAGCTGTGACTATCACGAGATGTTTCATATTCATTTTTCAATAATTGGGTAAGTAGTACTTCTTATCACTGAATAGCCATCCTATGCGCGCATTATATTTACTTCGAACTTCTTTGATTTGAAATTTCCTTAATTGAATGCTTTAAAATAGTTATTGACAGAATAATTATGCAAATTAATTTCCTTTTATTGACTTGAGATTTCTGTGGGTATTGGATTTCCGTCCAAGTTTACGATTGTAGATAATATGTTCGGGCAATATTTGGCTATGCATTACCATGAAACAAAAGAGCTATGTACTGCGTCTTGTCATAATTTACCCTGTTGAAGAGTCATTAGTTGTGAACATAAGGAATCAAGCCTTGACAACGGAACAGGATTGTCGTTACAGGTTTTCTCATCGATTAAAAAAAATTAAATTTTATAGATAGAACTATAAATGCATTCACATTATATTCTTTTAGGATAAACGTCCTTTTAGGATTTATAATAACTTAAATACTCTAATTAGATGTAATAATTTACTTCCAAATCAGTAAAATCATAAACAAATACAGGTTTACGAATTTCACATATTAAGTATTCCCCAAATACACATTATAATCTTAAGAATTGGATAGTAGTATAAGAATTATATAGAAAAGGTTGACACTAAGTAAAGCTCCAGTAATAAGTAGTGAGATGGCGATGTAAGATAAGAATTTGCTTGGTTATTTGAACCATATACCACGACAATGCCTCTGTACTAAACATTTATACTGTAAGAGCAATCAGGTATCCCTGTAAAGTGAATTTATTTTACACATTTGAGACACGAGATTAAGTTTAACTTGATGGTATTGATTGACGTAGAAAGATATTGTAACGAGCTTCTAGTGAACCATACGGAATATAACAATACACGACCGGTTTCGCTGCAAGACTAGAGACATTTTTTTCACCCGATGATACAGCCTTGCAGTGAAACCGGTCGTGTATTGTTGTATTTCGTGTCATTCCATAAAAACTCGCTACAATGTCCTTAATTTTACTCCTACGCATGAAAAACTTCGTAGAAAAACTAGAGCAGGAATAGCCTTGGCAAAGGAAGCCTTTATAAAGCGAAGGGAATTGATGATGAAAGGTTTTGATAAAGGAATCATAAAAAATAGGTGAAATCCTTGGTTTGGGGTGTTTTGCTTTACGGGTGTGAAACGTGGACCCATAGAAAGGAGGAGGTGAAAACGTCTGTAGGTCTTCGAGATATGAGTTACTTACTTTTTCTATTCTACGCCTAGTAGAATAATAAAAGTAAGAGGGGTTGAGAGGAAACAAATGCGGAGGTGCTGGAGATGGTTGGGGAGGAGAGGGCTTTAATTAAAGTGATTAAGCATCGAATGATTAAATGGGTGGGTCAAATATTGAGAGGGGAGGGACTAAGAAAGTCTGTGATTGAGGGGAAAGATGTGTGATTTAAAAAGAGGGATAAACTACAAGGAAGTTAAGGAGATGGCGTTAAATTAGGATTTTTGATTATACATGAACCTACCAAAAGGTAGAACACTCATGTATGTATTACGGGTACATAATTATATAATGGTTCGTATTCGTCTTTTAAATATTACACAGTTTGATGGAAAAATAAAGATGTCTTCTGATATTCTAACACGTTTCAAGCATGGAGTGAAATCTACCCCATGGAGTGAAATCTAAGTAAAACTCCTGTGACTAACGGAGGGTTACAAGTGAATTCATTTTACCTGTGGTATGGTATAAAGCCATACGTTCGGCATAGACAACTCACAGCCTTCTGAGAAATCAGCTCTCTTCTTTTTCCGAAGTTTGCGACATAGTCACCGAAGTACGTATCGAGGATAATAACGTGTACAATACCTCAGTCAGGTTTAACCTTAAATCCCACGGTTGGGTTTCTTCCGCAAAGGGTTTAAACCGTTATGGTTGTTCGCAAAGAACGACTACTTGGAGCTTTTTGTCTCTTAACGTTAATAACACAGCCGTGTTCCTTTTTACTTTCTCCATATACGTAGTATAGAGAAAGTATTGCTTTCATGAAAAAAATCGACTTCGAGATTTCAACGGAAATACACGTTTTGGGGTCCCTAGAACACGTTTTGACCATTTTCGGAATGATGTCTGTGTGTGTATGTTTGTGTGTGTGTGTGTGTGTGTGTGTGTGTGTGTGTGTTATTATTATTATTATTATTATTATTATTATTTTATTTGACGTTAAAAGAAATTGAGGTTTACATTTTACCCTTTACAGTTCACATTATCACGTTTTTTTTATAAGGTCGTTTCGTGATTATCTCC
The DNA here is from genome assembly GCA_947579665.1 of Sympetrum striolatum. Classification (NCBI taxonomy): domain Eukaryota; kingdom Metazoa; phylum Arthropoda; class Insecta; order Odonata; family Libellulidae; genus Sympetrum; species Sympetrum striolatum. The sequence goes on from OX388348.1 coordinate 70,420,084, forward strand.
TTTTTCACAATTCAGTCCATATCACAGTTTGTATCACAGATTGATATCACAGTTCACATTTCAGTCCATATCACAGTTTAATATCACAGTTAACAGTTTAGTCCAAATCACAGTTTAATTTCACAGTTTAAAATTCAGTCCACATCACAGCTTACATCACAGCTAGTATCACAGTTTAATATCGCAGTCCGTATCAAGGTTTATTATCACAGCGTGCATTATTGTATCTTTCATTTTCGAGGAAGCTATTGTCTAGTCGCCAGTAAGGGCTTTTCCAATGGTCCAGTTCCTCCACAATGTTGATTTTTAGTTTTACGAGGTAATGGTCGGAGAAAGTTGGCATTACGTCTATCTGCTGTAGGTTCTCAACGGCATTTTTGTTGACGTAGTATCGGTCTAGCCTTGACTTGGAGTAGTAAGGTCTGCAGGATGCGTAGGTGTAACCTGCTTCCTCCTTCCGAAATTCCTCCCACGCATCCACCATATCCAATCTTTTCATAATGCGTTTCAAAATTTTGGCTGTTTTAGGATGTCTTTCGATGCCTGTGGAGCGATCTTTCTTCGGGTTAAGGGTGCAATTAAAGTCGCCCCCGACGAAGATCTTTCTTGTACTGCTGTCTGCTGGGCTGTTTAAAGTAACGTACTCTTCTACTCTGTTTAACACAACTGTAGCGTGGGCTTCATTGTTGGGCGTGTAAACGTTCACTATGTTAATTGACTGTGCTCCCCGAGTGGTCAGTAATGCAGCTTGTGCGTAACCTACCTCTAACACCTCTTTCTTTTTAACTGTTATGTCTTGGTTTTTTTTGACTAATATGGCTGTTCCAGAACATACATTTGTTGGTGGATTGTATATGCAGTTGTATCCAACAAAATCCAAAGCGCCGTCATCTAAGTTTGTCTCTTGTAGCAGACAAACGTCGGGATTTAATCTCTCCAAGAGTATTTCAAATAGTTCTCTTTTATTCGCGGAACGTAAGGATCTCACATTGTGTGTTATGAAAATAAGGTCTCCTGGGTGTTTCTTCATAACAGTTTCCTCCGTTGTGAGATGGGATGGTTTATTCGTCACACCTTCTGAGGGCTTTCAGAAGCCTTTGGATTCTAATTCTAAAGGCTTGCTCTTTAATTATTCTCTTGTCTATGATGTCTTCCAAAACTTCGATTAAATCTTTAGTGTCAGAAAACATGTCAAACGCTTTTTCCAGCGGTTCGGTACTTCGTTTTACCTCTATTAAATATTTTCTTAAAGATGGGTATGGGATTGGAATGTGCCCTCCTTTTGAATAATATCTCGTTTCGATCCTTTGAAAGCTTTCTTCATCGTTTTGTTCAGGTTTTTCTTTTCTTATTTTGTTTCCTCTTTTTCTTTGTGGCGAGTTTATGGGGGATGTTTGGGTGTTATCATCTCCTTGCTTTCTTTTTCGCGTTTCGTCTTCTTTCGGTGTGTCTGGTATTAAATCTCGTACTTGACTTTCCGGGTTTTCCTTATTTGTTATGGGGTCTTCTGTTAGTATTTCGTTTGTGTACATATTTGTTGTTGTTGTTGTTATTTCCATCCTTTCCTTTTGTCGTTCTTCGTTTACGTCCATCTTATCAGATGTTAAAAGAGAGATAAGGTCAGAAGCAGCCGTGCGGGTTGTCTTCGCTGTATCGGGAGCCACGCTTTGTGTTTCCTTTATCGGTTCGGGGTCGTTAAGGACAATTAGATCGCCTTCTTGAGTTGATCTGAGTGAATGGGGCGCTGAGTCTTCAGTTGAAGGTGCATTCTTCTGCTCGTTTGTTACCGATGGCGTAATCCTCGTGCTGTCGATCTCGTCTGCCGTGCATGCTTTCGCGTAGTGACCCTCTTTGTGGCATTTAAAACATCTAGGTTCTTCAAAGTTGAAGTAAATTCGATGATGGAGGCCGCCGAAATTAATCAAAAGTGATTCCGGCACGTGTGCTCCATCACGTTTGATGATAAAACATTGTCTTCTCCACGCTTGTATGTGGGTTAAATCTGGTCTTTTCAGGCCGAGTGAAAGGAAGGTTACAGGACTGACGACTCGTCCTATTCGGCTTAGAATTCCTGACAAGTCGTCCGATGGAAATTCGGGTGGAATGTTGGAAATAACTAGCCGCTCCACTTTTTGAGACATGCGGTTTGCTACAACGTAATTATCTTTGATTGTGATTCCTCCGTGGTTGGACATGAAGTTGTTTATTGTTTCTTCGTCTTTGAGGTAAATGCATATTCTTCCATTGGAGAGTCTAGTAGCATGGGTTATATTCTTGCCTCCAATTATATCTGCTAGCGCAACCACGTACTCTCCGAGTGGAGTTGCTGGTAAAGCCTGCATCAGAATTCCAAGTTTTCTTGTAGGGCCTGTTGATAAGGGGGTGATTTGAATATTCGACTGAAATGTGCCTCTTTGAGTGGCTAACTCAGAGGTATTCGCACGGGATTGGTGTGAGGTACCTTCCGTGACTCTTGCGTAAGTTGTTTTCTGGATTGGGGGGGTTAGGGGAAGAGAGTCTGAAATGGTATTTTGAGGATTAGGAAAACTTTGCGAGGTTAAGTTATTAGAGGATGACAAAGTCACCTGAGGGGTGGAAGAGAATGAGGTCGAAGGCAAGGAGGAGGAGGTAGAAAGCACTGTAGTTGTGGTATGGGGTGGCTTCACAGACAGCGGGGCAACGAGCGTTGGCGTGGATCTGATGGGGCTTATGGAAGGAATAATGCTCCCTTCAGTCGTTGTGCTTGACTTACTATGATCTATAGATGGTATCACGGATGCTGAGGTAGAAGTGACATTAGTAGTCAGTACGTTTGCTCCTTTCTCCCTCCTCAAGATTGTTGAAGGCGAGTGAAGGATTTCCTCATCAGATGTTAGATTCAGACGTCTCGGGCTACGTATACGCTGCGAAGTATCTTCATCCGCTGGTCCAGACATGATTGGTGACGATGGTTTATTAACAGGTGAGAGTACGGTTGTAGATGACGATGTAGATGGTTTGGTAACGTCGGATTCGGTGCTCATTTCAGGTGAATCTTCGTAAAAGAAGTCTGCCGCATCCGATCGGGGCAGCGCCCGAGCGGCCAGACGATCGCTCGAACGAGGCACACTTAACCTATTTTAAGTTTCGAATGCTAAATAATAAGATTAGAACAAACTGACTGGAAAAAATATTCTCTCTATGAATATAATAGAGAGAGGTCACTTTGTAGAACACTTTAGTAAAGTCACTAAAACCACCACTACAAGAAAACACACGATAATCACGTTATTTCGGGAGCTCACGAAAGGAACGTCCGAACACCACGAGTGACTGTGTGTGTGTGTGTGTGTGTGTGTGTGTGTGTGTGTGTGTGTGTGTATGTATGTGCGTCTGTGCTTGTGGGCGCTCTAACGTGTAAACTATTAGTTGTATCAGTACCAAACCTCATATATAGCACTGCGGTGCGTGCTGTCAGAGTTGATTTGTTTTGTGCTGGCCACATCAGATTTTTTCCTTTTACTTACGTACTTATCTTTCATGATTTTTCGCGAATCGTTTCGGTACAAAACGGGAGCCTGCTGTTTTTTACGCAGCATACTGTGAGACGCGCCTTCTAGTCTACCGGTGTTTTCATCAAGGCCCTCGCAAATCGAAGCCCTTTCCAAAGCCGTTCCAATTCCCTCCTTATTGAGAGTGGCGGCCTTCCCTCGGCGATAAAGGTGATGAAGCAAGAGCTCTCCTCAAAGGGAGCCAAAGCGCGTCTTCACATGCCAGCGCGGGCAGACGCAACCGAAGAGGCTCTCAAAGGATAAATATTTTCCCTCCAGTATTGAGGTTCCGGTATCCCAAGGACTGGAACAAAACGACCTTCTTCCTCATTCTGTTCCTCGGATTCCTGCGGTGTGAAATTCGACGGTGGTAATTAAGGCTAGACTGGCTGATTTCCCATGCTTCACTCGCGCCGACGAGGGTAATTCATTTGCGAATGAGGATGGGAAACGGTGTGGAAATGGGCTGTTTACTTCGCTAAATCTAATCGGAATTCAAAGAGCTCGTTTAGGGGTATCGCTCTCCGTTAGATCGCCGTTTGCCATTGTTCTGGGCTTCATAATTGTTAGAGGGATCCCATTCCAATCGAATCATTGGAAAATACTATCGTTTATTTGGATTGGGACTGAATTGTTTCCGTTATGACAACATAAGCCTAAGTTTGGACTGCAATAAACATAAGAAGTATTCCATATTTAAAGACAAAAATTGGAGTTCGTCTGACCATGAATTAGAGTTTTTTTCTATTCTTGATATAAAAAGCTTGGATATTGAATTGCACATTAAGTGTTTTTTAAAAGATTGGTAGTCCGGTACTTTTATTTATTAGCATAATAGTAAGATGTTACTATAATAACTGTTCGCTACTAGGTTGGGATAGCGTTTCTGGGTTCAATTAGTTATTAGTTAAAATATTTTGAGGAGAACCTTTTGAGTCCTCTGTAGCTTTTAAAAGAGAAGAAAGTGAGAATTTCATCAAAGAAGAATAATTTCAGAATGCTTCTCGAACTATTACATGAAATGTTTACCTCGTCGTAAAGTAAAAAGTTTATCTTACGTTCCCGAAGTTTTTTACGCTTCAAATAAGTTACGCGCCAGTCTTAAGGCAACTAGCAGGAAATATGAAAACATCAGACTACAAACGCTCGTAAGTGCTTTCCTGTGTGTATTTAAGCCGACTTCTGCATCGGTTACGCTTTTAATAGTCCCTTTATCCGGAGTTAACTCCGGCGAAAGATTTCTCGGGATTCTTCAAACCTTTTTCCCTCGAGATCCCTCCTAACGACTTTCCTATTTAAAAAAGTCCCTTTCCGACTAATTCTCCTGCACTCTCAGGGGATGAAAGAGCTCTGGGAAACCCAAGGAATACAAATTGCAACCCTTTAAAACGCTCCAACGCCCGTTTCCGGCCACTGTTATGACTCTCTCGCCGCTAAAGCCAGAGCGAAGATAAATATTTCTCGTGAGGGCGTGGCAAAGGAAAGAGGAAATTGGTTTCAGTCTTTATATCACTGGGAGAAGGAAGGAATGCCATTCCGGGCGCGGATTTCTCAACGTGTTCCCCACCGATTCGGTTCTTTACAGGGCTTGCGTGTGTCAAAGCGTTCCGTCTTTCTAATCTTCCCGCCTTTGGAACGGTTCCTCGGATTTGTGAGGATATTTGGAAGACGTTCTGCGAATCGGGAACAGGTGCCACGTTTTTTGTTTGCGTAGGATTCTCGGTCGGCGTATTCAGGTGGAAAGAGGTACCCTTAAGGAGGATCAAGGTAATTGGGATTTTAGGCAAGTTGTTTATGGAATTCATTTTCGTAATTGCGTCCTGAATTGAGCGTTAAATAACGCTTCGGACGTTAATGACGCCGGTGCATGGTACGCCGGTTTACGGTAGTTTTGGGAATTGTGTTTCACCTTATTAACGGAATTACGTGGGGTGATAAGGTTTTAATTCGTTTCGGTTCCATGCTCACAAATGAAAATGGTGACGGATGTGATATTATAAAGAAAAGGGTGACCAATTATCGAAATTGAAGTATCCTATGAGTGGCCATGAAAACTTCATAACATATGCTTAAATATGTCTTGACAGGCTAATGATTTCTTTATAATATTTTTTCTCAGTAAATTGAACGGTTTCGGTTTTAATTGTAGATATCTATGTTAACTTCGAAATGACGAGAAATAGCTGCACATATTCGTCAAAGTACCTTATACCAAAGGGTTTTATCAATGAATAATTCTTAATCCTGTGTCTGTCTGTAGATTTGTATAGTTTTTATGTAATGGTTATATTGTTTGATAGTTTCAAGCTATGAAGTTCAGGCATTTTATGTCAGTTTGGATACATATATTACTATTAGTCGATGTATGTAGAGACACGCCTTGACAATATAAAGTGATAATATTTGAAATTGAACTTTAGCGTACTAATGTTCGTTTGATTCGCCTTAACTTCACTTTATCTAACATTCTTCAAGTCGCTTCGAGTATTAAATAAGAAACAGTGGAGGAAAGACTCATTCAAGTTCAAATATTTTAATATTATCTCAAAAATTATGTCAGTTACAATAGAGAGCTTAATTTCTCAAATTCTGTTTGTGGGAATATCTAATGAACATTAAAAAATAAATATTAATAAATTTAAGACGCTTCAAAATAATCTCCAATGTCGAAATATATGTATTTAATCATATATTAGCATTTTATCCAAACAAGGAAGATAACAATACACATCGTTGTGGTAGCCTTCTAACTTGATGTGAATTCCTTCCTTTGATTCCTTACCTGTGTAATTATCAAATACCATATTTTGGCCTGGTTCGAAAATAAGCTCGTGGATTCAGGTCCATTCTCTACATGTAAGGGGCGTTCCTTCAATTTCATTCTCATTTCATCCTTTGCTCGTATGTAAGTATAATTACCAATCCCATCCTGTACTAATTCCAACAGTGCCGCTTGAATTGAGTCCTGGTAAACACGCTTACAGCACGAGCCTGTCATTGTGTTAAGCCGGTAATCACTGCTCTTCAACTCGTGCTGGATCCTTTGCTTCTGCTCTTTCCTCACCGTCTTGAAAGGATTCCTTGTTTGGGCTCCGTGCTGTTATTGCTAATCGAGGGCTGCATTGTGTACGAGTTTGAGCTCTTGATGCCTCAATGCGTCATTTATGGTTCTAATTGGAAAGCTATTAATCTCCACGTAGCTCTCATCCGTCCTAGAAATCTCATTTTTGTACCAATTATTACTATTAAACTCCAGTAAAACTCCCGCTAAGTGTAACTAAATTTAACTTATCTTACATTTTATATACCTCTGTTCTTTTTAAGACAAAAGGCGCGAAGAACAAGTATTTAACAATTTAAGATATTTTTATTTAAAATGATAATAAATGTTATGAAATATTACACACTAAATGCTTTGGTTAGTACTGAATAAATTTCGAGTAAAATTTCAAATACGTATATTATATGAAGGGATATATTATCAATTGTACTTAAGGTAACTAAAATCATAAGACTTCTGTGTTTTCAACTTACTGCATTGAGATCATTAAAAGAATGACTATCAACCTCTCAATATAATTGTATTTTGGCATTATTTTTCCGCATATTCTTATTAAATAACATCGTTCTGCGTGTCTCTGTTCTGTTAACAGGATATGGAAGATCATTATTTGAGTTCAAGTCTAATTGTAGTTTTCACTTCTGTTTATTTTAGGTCAATACATCTTTCTCATTATTATCGTGTTAGTAACGGGTGTATTTAGTTAATATAAAAGTCCTTCGACAGCCTAGGTAATTTTTCATATTTGCTCTCACCCGGAATCGAACCCGGAACCTCTTTCGCTACCCGGAAGCCCTTCATTAACATCATTCGATCGGAATTAATTTCAGTCATCTTGGTGAATACATTAATCGAAAGAGTACAAAGATGTTGGAGAAAGAAAGAATTAGTTGGAAATAATTGACGTCAGTATTCGTTTATTAACATTTCCCATTGATATCAAAAAGGAAACTCGAAAAGCTATTAATTAATCTCCTCGCAACATTGAAACGTTATTCTTCCTCAGAAATTCATCACCACCACCGGAATGGGGAATAAAAAGTTCATGGAAATTAATCGCAAATTTTGTTCCCATTTGCTCTGATCCTCTCGAAATTGGATTTTCGATAATCCTCAACAATATTTTCCCCAATCCTCGCGAATTTGTCACCGACGGTATTACGGCCCAATCGTTTTCGCGATTTCCACACGGCGGACCAAACTTTTTCGACGTTGCGCAGCTAATTCAAGTCCGGGGGCGTCCTCTCCCCCGAATGGGTAACATATCGCCTCGTTTCGCGTCGCCGAATTACGTGATCCGCATGCTACGTTTTAACACGTCGTGGACGGAGCAGTTCAATATGAGATTAGAAGAGTCTCCGCTATTGAATAAACAAGAGAAAAAAGTCAACAGGATGCCACCGCGTCTGCTGGGTTGCGAGACGTGTGGCGACTCTCAAACGGGACGCAAATAAGATGACAAAAGAAGGGAAAGAATGTATTCTGTCCATCTTTCTTCGACGTGTTCATTCCAGGGATCGATTGGGTCCCTTGGAGGATCTCTGCCACTTGGGGTGTGACCTGATTTGATGTCAATGGTAATTATGCATTCGGGATCGGACGTTTTAGACAAAGCGAGATGGCCTTCTCAGAGCCCGGACATAAATGGAACGTTGATACATTAGTATAGGGAAGATTGACGAACGTTATGCTATTATAAATAGATATCGCGATATGATTTGCGATTATATATACGCCATCTCCTTAATTAGTAGCTTACCCCACCTTTTTAAAGGCCAATAAGATCTTTATTAAGGCGAGATCGACACTGAAAAGTCTCTTCTTCCATGTAACCTTTCTTCGATGGTATTAAAACATAAGTAATGTGTAGGTGAATAGAGATGGAGCAGAAAATGTTTGAAGAAAACAAAAAGAATAAGGTAATACCTAAAGTAATATCTTAGGAAAAGTATCCATTGCAGGAAAATCCCACGCCATTTATATCATCTAGCTATTTCTGTCTTTATCTACCCTTCTGTTTTTTCTCCTTAAATTCCACCTTCAATTACTTTCTTCAGCAGCTCCTTTCCTCTCAATATTCAACCCACCCACAAAAAATTTCCTTTGTCGATTCTTAATAACTTCAATTAAAGCCCTCACTTCCCCAACCATCTCCAGCACTTCTGTGTTTGTTTTCCTACCGAACTAACTTAGCTTTTCCATTCAACGCCACACCCACATCTCGAAGCCCTCTAAACGTTTGACTTCATCCTTTCTTACGGTCCACGTTTGCGAAATGGTAGGATAAGATTTTATTAAGGTTTTAATCATAAGATAAAATTTAGATAAAAATCTCGTTACAATAACCAACTACGTTTAAGAACGTCAAGCTAATATATCGAAAGTGGCGTAGTGATAGGATAATATTATGCGTTAGGAAATAGGCTGATATTCTGACCTCAAATATAAAGAATCAGGAAAAGTTATCAGGGTATCAGGGAGTATTAAATTCTATGGAAAAAAATTAAATAAAAGACTTAAGTGTAGTGATTAAGGAAGTAGTTAATATCACGTAACTGACGGTGATTAACATCGTATGAACGTGGGAAGTTTTTTTTTGGCAAAGTATTATTATGGATCCTATTTTCCCTTCATTAAAAATCATTCGATTGCATACACAGCACAGCTATCATTAATTTAAATTTCACAAAATTAGTCTCACATTTTACTGAATATAATTTCTATAGAGCTCAAAAGTACCGACGTGACGACGCGAGACGGTTTAACGTATTTATCCTTATATTCACAATCATAAAGAATCCATGTGTTTTATTAAGTTAGATACTTGTTCAAAATTTCGTAACAAGCACCATGTTTGAAATACAGAGAGAATTACGTGATTATTAAGTTAATCTTTAATACCAATTAAAAGGCAGTTGCGCAGTGAAAATTTCATATATATATATTGTTCCTTTTTTTCTTTCTTAGGATTATATTCAAAGATTTTTTTACACTATAAATTATACAATTTAAAATTATTTCTCTGTTCAGTTATTTGTTCAGTTCAATTTTAATTTTATTAGTCAGCAATTCTGGAACGTAGATCATGTTTTAATTCCAAGAATCAGCTATCCCATCATGATTTTTGTAAATAGGTGAATGCACATGGTGAAAATAAGAGCTAATTTAATCTTGATAATTCTCAATTATTCTCAATTTACTTGTCTTATTATTATTATTTCTTAAGAAATATAAGAATCCCGTTTATGTCAAGTTTTTCTTACTCATCTTATTCAAAAACATCAAGCATACCATGCAACGAACATCGAATAATTCGAGAAAGCATTTTTACGAACCATCATTCATCATACATTTAGCGAGGCTCTCCGTATCCGAAGTTCATTTGGTTGAAATAAGGTTATTCTATCGGATTTCGGAGTGAAATAATGGAAATATTGTCCTTATGTCTATCAGTGAGTAACAAGGAAAATATATATTAAAAGAAATAAAAATAAGATTTGAGAATTACTCTTAGATTTGGGCTAGCGGAGGTGTGTAATTTCGGGGTTGACTATACTTAGATTGTCAATTTTTAATAAATTTAGACCCATTTCCCATTTAGACGAATGCCGATAAAGTTTTTCATTATTCTACTTCCTGCATCATTACAAAAATTTTCATCAAGTTTACCGTACAAAAGTGGGAGTCTTCCCTTGTTAGCTCATTCTCCATCATTCGAAGATTTAAATTTATTCATTCATTCATCCATTTTATAAACCTACCTTTCGGTAGGTTCATGCACAATCAAAAATCCCTATTAATAGCCAACTTCTTCATTTACTTATAGTTAACCCCACCTCTTATGTCATCCAAAACCTTTTGTCTCTGTCTTCCCCTCTGTTTTTTCCCCTGAATCCTTCCCTAAATTACAACCTTTACCAATCCCTCTCCCCTCAATTTTTGGCCCACATTGATGCTAATGTTAAAGTGGAATGGTTAAGTTGTGAGGGAATGGAAAATGGAAATAGTAGATCTTTCAATGACAGGATGATGAGTACATGCTCTATTGTATGTATAACCGCAAAAACGGACTATAAGAGATGTATTACTGACGGAAGATCCTAATTTTGCCATATTTTGAACGTGTATCACCAATTGCATAAGAATAAGGGGGCAGAAGTAGTATTCGTTCATTTCTTTTGTTTGCACGTGGTAATTTTTGGCTATTTTTCGTTTTTGAATGAAATCATATTTCTAAGATGCTTAAGTCACTACTTCACCAGGGAAATCACGCCATTTATAGTTCGTGAAGGTTTCTATTTTCATAAAAACTTCCTAGTATATTCTGTTAAGATATCCAGAGCCATAATGGCAAAAGTTAGAGGAAAGAGTTTAACTCCCTCGTCGTCCCGAGTGCAGAATTAGGGACCGTAAACTGCACTTTTTCTACTTTCTTCCGTCCACATCCATTCCAAACTTCTCTACACACTCAAACGGCTCATTTGCTTTTTGTTCTGCACTCTTAACTAACTTTCTAATTAAAAACTTCCTCGGGAAAATTTCCCCTCGTGAATTAATATTCGCTCTGATATCGTGATGCTATTGCCTCGAGAGTTACGAAAATTTCTTCGTAAATTGAAAGTTATGGACGAATGCAATGGGGTTATAATGTGTTTCTTAAAATGAGTCATTCCTCATAAAAAGGTACTCGGATTTTTTTTTCACGTAAGTTTTGTCTGTGGAATTGGTTATTATTATTATTTGACCATGAGGTTTGGCCATAATGGGCAATTGTCAGCAGCTCACCGTAACTGCGCTCAGTTACGGTGAACTGCTGACAATAGTAAATCACTGCAATGGGAACAGTACTTCATTATTTGTAGATACCCAGCATTCTCTTAACGATTATGTATTTACTAAATTATTTTTGAGTTTGACAAATGAAGAAACTAATTAATCCTAACAACTCCAAAATTAAGGTCCATAATACTATGATAATTTATTGCCCCATCCGAAATTCTAGTTTCGTGTTCCGAATTTTGCTTGTTTATCTTATTACAATCAGCATAATAAAACTTCAAATCTTATAAATCATGTCCATGAATTCATGTTCTATGAAAATGACGTTTTTTACGGAAAATCATGAGAACTAATTATCGTTAACTATACCCCAACACCTTCAAATTATTTGATATTTCACCATCATGAACAAATATTTTAAAGTAAAAATATTTACTTAAAATTTACTATATTTCTCTGTTGATGAAATAATTATAGATATATTTTATTTTTTGCTATCAATATTTAAAGAAAAATCGAATTAATCAACTAATCGTTTCTAGACTGTGGTTCAAAGGGAATGTACATTACAGGCTGGTTGCAGATTTGAAAAACCTTGTTGATGGAACCTCTTCTCTGACATACTTGACTTCTCCATGAGATACATTTAACGATCCAAATATTTATCATATTAATGACGATACGTTAAGAAATCCGTTAAATTCTTTGAAAGTGCTTGTGTAGAAAGGGTGAATTAGGTGATAGCCTTCTTGTGTCTATTAGGAATCAAAAAATTATAGCTATTTTGCATTATTAAATTATTTATTTCTGATCCGGGAATTCGTAGAGAGGGATTCTAAGATGGATAAGAATTTTTTTTCAAAATCTGGATAGCAATGTTGAAGATTTTAAGTCTGTCAGAAGTTGTAACCGATACCACGTAGTTATTAGTACGCTTGTGGTATAGAGGTTAAACTAAGCATGGCAGAAATTGTGAATCATTTGCGTATGTGGGGTATGACTCACTATGACAACTTTTTACTCTATAAATTCTTCAGTTTACGCATGTATCCCTTCATATGCCGAAGTTTATTGTAATTTCATAAACGTTCCATCCGTTTCCGGTGCGCAAGATTTCTACCAACTCCGTCAATAATCAATTGCCATATGCCATTTGTCTGCTCCCTTAGTTTCTTTGAATAGTGCTTCTCCTTTACGTTAGTTTGTCCCTGCTAAATGAAGTATGGTGAATCACAGTGCCAATTTAAGCCGTATTGGTTATATTTCTCCTTTCCTTCTTACAGACTTTCTAATAACGTGAAATTTCCGAACTAATTTTTATTAACTCTGATTGCTGTTTTGTAACAAATATGAATAAAATATGAATCAATTAAGCAACTTTATTGGTACCAAAATGTCTTTCTATATTAATCTTTAATATATGAATCTACGGTATTTTACAAATTAAATAATGAGTTGTATAATTTAATTTCTAATTTTTTAACAATATAAAAAGTAATCTTTCACCGTATTTATCTTTTAAATTCTATGTTATGATTTACCGCAAATTGCAGTGTTGTTAATTGTAGTGATATAATTTCTTGGTTAAGTTGATAATGAAAAATCTTGCTTAACTAAAAGTAAATTAAAATGCAATATCGTTTTCGCCGGCCAATGATTCTCACCACGTAATCGTTTGAAAAATTCTGTAATAGTCCTAGTGATAGTACCATTTCATTTTTAATTCTGATAAAAAGTTGAATTATTTAATTTGCGAATTTTTCGAAAGTCTATGATATTATTCACAGCATAGGAAAGGTGATTTTCGTGGGTTTATTCTATAACTTTACCTAATCACCTTGAGGTTTGTGAGAAGATGTCAGCATTAATGAAAGTCAACCGTTTCAACCTTAATTCTTTTGCGTTTCTCATATGCTCAGTATTTAAGGAAATATAGATATTCTGCTCCTCCATCTTTCACCTATGAAACTTAATGTTATTTGAACTATATATAAGATCGTAAAAGCGACCGTAAAGCCACAAAAATTTTATTGAATTAATATGTGAGAAGGATTGACATATTTGTACCAAAACAAAATGCTCTCAGTTATTTTTCACTTGCATCTATAAATCTTATAATTGTGATTTATAATTTTAGATTATTTATTACTCAAATATTTAGACATTTTTGTAAGTCTACAACCAGGTATTAAATTTTAGTTCATATGATTTGCACGATGCTGTGAAATATAAATTTTTCTTTTCATATTTATTTAATAAAAATTAGCTGGAATAAATTAGCTTATAATCATATAATCACAGCACCAGTCAATCCGCCCATCCCTTTTTAACGAGATTATCATCCGCTCACTGAATCGTGTTACATCCAAAAAGCCATCTGTTAAATAAATATGAATTTGGCTGAAATCGAGTTAAATAGTTTAAATGATGTTTCATTTAACGTCACATTCGGTGGCTGTTTTGAGCGATAAACTTCTCCCTAAAAATGCCTCTTATAATCGATTATAGTTCAGCTTTTGGCATTTCCAATATTTAATTGGATTTTTACCAATTCCTTCCCATTCCATAAAATATCGGTAAATGTTTCAGCACTAAAATTATTTTACAGTTCTTTATAAACTTCAGATTCACGATCTGTTTATCTCATCAATGTCTAATTATCCTGCAGCTAATATGTAATATATTAATAATTAAAATTAGTTGGAAGGAAGTTAGTATAGGGGTTATAATATCTGCCCGAAATATGAATTTCAGTCCTATAGCGCGAGATCGAGGTTCTTTAAACAACACCTAAGTTTAAAGTAGTTTAGCAACTTTCATCAATAAGAAAGACTGACTAATTTTCCAAAGACATGCATCTTCTTCTGGCCTGGAGATGCAAGCATGATCGTAAAAGAGTAATAGAGAGTAATAAAGTAATAAAATAAGTAGTAATAAAGAGTAGTAATAATAGATTTAAAATTATTATATTATTATAAAGAAATTAGTCTTTCTTATTGATGATGGCTTTCAACTAAGTCTCGGCTTCGACTGTCGATTTCGTTACCTCTTTTCCCTAATCTTTAACTAGTTTTGAGGTAAGATACTCATTATTTGGTAACATCATTTAATTAGAGACGTGAAGTGACTTCCAAAGTTGATGCAGGAATGTGTAGAATTTTTAGGCCCATATTTAGACGTGATTTCCATACCGTGCTCAGTTCTTTATTAGAATCTCATCTCTTACCTATAGAAAGTCCAATAGAAATCTGAGTAGAGGAGATTTTTTCACGGTGGAAATGAATTGGCTAGGAATACCGTTATTCTCTGTCGTAATATTTCTGATCAAATCAAATTTCACCGCATTCGACTCCGAATTACCTTGGGAAACGTATCGTAGATTTACGAAGGTACCTCTCAATTCGAATATCCGTCTGCTACATCCCTTATTCGTTCCTTGATTTCAGCATGAATGGAACATAATTTTTTCTTTCCTCTTTGACGCGATCCCTCCTGAAATGACATTTTTCGTGACATTTCCCCCGTACTACCCCTCCTGCTCCTAATAAACATACTTCCGAAGCGGGCAATTTGTCTTCGATTCTTGAAGGATCTGGCGGCGGAACTCGTCCTATGCGAGCGCTCTTCGTTATCTCTCTTCCATGGAAATTTTGGATTCGGAGACGTGATACATCCATCCGATGACATATTGAAGATTTCGGAATTGACGCGGAGCCCGGCTGTTCTGTCTGGTAATCAGGAGATTGACTTATCCCTCACTCAGGATCCCTCCTTTCTTCGGTTCGTTTATCTCCGAGGAGAATAGGGATTGATGGGTAGGTTTTTCTTCCTCGATATTTCCCCATCCGGCATGACGATCCCAGGGAGCGACAGGGGTCGCGATTCGTATGATTCATGTTGTGAGGTCATAGGCAAATCTCTGCGGAGGTTGTTATGGGCACTGTGATATTCGCCAAATATAGGTAGATGTCTTCGTTCCCCCTTTGCAAATCGTCATGATAAGGGAAAGAAATTCACTTTTCGCATATTGGGGTTCCCCAAAGCTTTTCGCCGATAGTCTCTGTGAGGACGGTGGCGATGGCTGGTGCCGCTAAGTCGGAGTCACTCTAGCTTGCCCTACCAAGTTCCCGATAAATGGATTTATATCGATCTGCTAGGTGAATGAAATCAAAATATTCAGGCGTTACTTTGTGGAGAGCCATTGAAGTCATGAAGAAATAAAACTTTGTAAATATTCCACACTATTTAAGTGGATATAATAGGTATATAAGATATATAATAGTGTGGAAAATTTACGATCTGCGAGGTAGTTCAATTAGTGTTTGCATCTTTACTGGACAGTGAGAGACATTGGATTGAATTCTGATTTCGTTAGAATTTCTCAGTCTCCGTTTATCCTGCACGTTTTTATTGACTTTCCTATGTTTACGAGGCTAATTCACTCCAGTATCAAATTAATTATCGAAACCATCATTAGGTGATATATTTGTATTCCTTGCAAGATGGAATAAATTTACTTTACTTTACTTTAATGTATCGAATATGCTGTCAAACCGTAAAATACACGTAAATGCACCAACAATATCTTGTTCTTACACTAATCAAGTGAATCCCTCTTCACCGGTTGATCGTCTCTAAAATGTTTATTCACACGTGCAAACATCCTACTTCTTTAAAACATGACAGTCAATATAAAAAATTGGGAATATCACCATCGTCTGCTTGTTTTATTATCAAGTTAATTTGTTCACCGAAGTGTTTGGTTTTTCATTTAATACGATTACTAGGCAGATATTCTCCAGTTTCGTCCTAATTTCAGGATGAGTTTATTTTTTACGTTTTTATTTTTAGCATTAGGATACATAGATTTAAGGCAGCTTCGCAAGTTTAAAACGTATTACCAGTATCAATAAATGAACGTAAAAAGGAAACTACTGTACGCTGTAACGAATATTGTGTAGTATATCACACAGGATACAAATAAAATAAGACAAGTAATTTAAATTAACTAAAGTTGCAAATCTGCAATTTCGCCGTAAATTGGATTTTTTTGTGATAACATAATGTTTTGTGTGGCACAATGAAATTGAAAAGAGATTGAGAAACTATATGGGATTTTAGCAGTCTTAAACTTAAATAGATAAAAATTGAAATTGAAATAATTCATTAGTTTTCCATTCATTATTACAGTTCTGTAAACAAGTTTTAAAACTCAATAATCCAAATATTTACGCTATTTTATATCCATTTTTAGATAAAAAATCAGATATCTCTTTTGGCCCTCACTTGATAAAGTATCCCTGCATGCTTAAGTTGTCTTTCAATATAAAAATCTCATCAGTATCCTATTTGGCCTTTCTTTTGTGAGAAAAAGTTCCAAATTACACGTATTTAATTTTGATAAAATGATTTTCTAAGGTTTCACTTTCATTTCTGTCGTTGTTTAATACTTGGAGAAAGTTTTTGCTAATGAAAGAAGACGTAAAAATTTGATATTATCCTTACTACATTCGGTGGCTATATCCGTTTGCTTTTTCCTTCAAAGGAAACCTATAAAGTCATCCGCCATTAAGATAGAAGAGACTCTTCTTCTCGAATAAAAGCCGGGGAGAGGTAATTATCAGCAGAAAATCAAAATTTGTCGCGAATAACTCAATTTTCTCCAAAGGATCCGACGTCAGGTCACGTGGTAGAGTGACGACACAGGCCCGTCATCCCTATTGGCAAAGGAGTTAATTAGGAATCGGAAAGGCTTCTTCCTCATCCGAAAGAGAATCAATTTCCCTTACACTTTTAAGAAATTCAAACTCGAGAAAGTTATTTAAATTTATTACTTCCATTTCCCAGAAAAAGTACGATTCCTTCCCGGTGCGTTGCTTTTAAGTTGTCCCACAAATTGGAAACAACGGATGACGGCGATACGTTTTAGTTTTTCCATTTTTCGAGGAATTCTTAAGTAATAGCCTCCTCAAAGTCCCCTTTCATCCTTTAATTAAGGTTTTGATGGCGCGGGGTTTCCATTAAAAATTTAAGAAATCGGGTTGGTTTAGGTGGAAACAATTCAAAGGTTTCTTTTAAGAAAGCCTTGCGTCGAAAAATGTCGCCATCAAGGTTCTGTGGTGTGGTAAGAGGTGAATTTTTGACGTTACGTCAGAGTGCGAAACATTACATCTTCGCCTTTTCTGATAATTATTACGAAAATATTTGAAGATTCTCTTACCTTATTCAGGAGACTGAGGACTGCTTGCAGGCTTCGGTAATCCTATAAAAGAATGGTTATTATTTAAATGTTATATATTAATACATTTAAATGTTATTAATTCTTAAATATAGGAGTTTTAAATAGAATATCATTCATTCTCAATAAAAACAGTTAGATAATCACATCAGCTTTGACTCTATGGACTTCCGTCTTCAAAAACATAAGATTGATGAATAACATTGTCTCTTTCCTTCAAACAGAAATGAAACTACCAGTCTTGACTTGTTCACGTTATCTTAAAGTTTTTTTATCGATTCTATTTTTAAATGAATAAGTGAATTCTTCAATATCCATGGTGGAATGCATTTGACTTATGTAGGTACTTATTCCACATTGAGATTAACTTTTTAAAGTTTTATTAGATTTATTTTTGCATTACAGTAATATTAATCTAATTTGGTCTATTTAATGATGATTTTTAATATACTTGGTTTTTAGTTAAGAATATACAATATTACTAGTAAAATAATATACACAATATTTTGGTTAAGGTATTTGATCAGAATATTGTTTATCATTCTTTCTCGAACCTCAGCCGTATGAGACAATAATTAGTTTTAATCTACAAATTTCAAATGAATTTGGCAGTTATTTAATGACGGGTTTTGCAAATAAAAAATATATTTTTGAATACTTAAAATTTTAAATATTCCATTTCTTAGAAATTATTTCGTAATAGGTAGCAATGTCTTCAGTAAATGATGATTTTGAATAATGGTTTCCTGATTAAAGACAGTTTTAAGTTAAAAAATGGCAATTGCGGTTATTTTTGCATTTAAAAACGTATATTGATTAATGATATTTTTCTCCTATGGATTAATGTTTTACAGAGAGTAATTGTCTATTCAGTGCCAAATCTATATCTAGAGGTTCACCAAATATTTGATTTAACTTTTTCTCAAGGTTCACTTTCCACTCCTATGTAGCACATCGCTTCACATAAAATATTTTACAAATCTTTTCTTTACTTCTCGAGAAGTCAAGAAAATATTATTAAACTAATAAGTAATAGTAAGTAAACTAATCAGTTCACTTCACTTCATGAAGGCTAACTTCGCCAAATCGGCCCTTTTTCGGAAAGATGGTTAGTTTTATAGTTCCGATTTCTTTAGAAATTCTAAGCGGGTCATAAAAGTTTCCCCGGTGCTCAAATCCATCAGGTGAGGGTTTTTCCCAAATTAGAATTCCTAACGCAATTTGTAAGCGGAGGCAATCTCATTCACCTCAGAAATGTCTGGATACGAATCCATTAAAGGCGAAAATTACCTTGATCGAAACGAATCGACGTGATAGGATGATACCGATGGAGCATCCATCCTCTTCCCACCTCCGAAAACCACGTATCTCAGTGTAGTACGGTAGAATAAAGGCCGGAAGTTTGCCGAATTAGACACGTCTATTGAGTTTTCGTCATAAACCAATTTCGCGCGACCCTTCGGAGGTTGGCAGCCTCGGAAACATCAAGAAGGCGACGAAAGGAGAAGCAGAAGATAGAATAGCCTTTTTCTTGGCGGAGAGTATCGTACGAGGGTCTTTAATGGGGATATGGGGAAGAAGGAGGGGAGGAAATTTCGCTTTTAACCCCTCTAGATGGGGTTATTCGCAGTAGCCGTTTCGTGGATGCGAATTTGACTCTCGGGAATAAAAAGCACAAACTAAAGTTTCATTCTAGATATCGGACAACTATGAATGAAAATATTAACAATTATCTCAGTTTCACTCGCGACAAGATTTTTTAAAGTGTGATAAAAAAGTTTTAGGTGACACGCAAAGTGGGCTGCTTGTACGAATTTTTCTGAGGTTACACTCGACTTTAAGCCTTTTTAAATAAGTTTTTGTTAGTCTAAACTAAAAAGCTTGTAGTATATATTCGTGCTAAAGACGCAAAGAGCAACGTAGGGAAAAAATTTATGTTGCATTAGTAGAGAGTAAAAGCAGTTTAAGAAACGATTGCGAGTGAAAAATTCGGGATAAATGTTTTTAAACTTGAATTTGCTATGATATACTTAACAAAAAATACACAACTCGTATATATGAAAATGAAAACTCCACTCAAATGAGACTGTGTGTGTATTATATACCAGTATAAGAAAAAGAAGCTTCAATAAGATGAAATATTGAAGAATAACGCAGGATGTAATAGTATATCTGTCAGTTTTCAGAGGTTAAGAAATACATCCTATCGAGCTTTTTGCAGTCTAACGTACATACATATAACTAAAAGTTTCTTCCCAAAATATTACACTAAAAATACTGAAATTAGAAAAAAATCTAAAATATAAGGAATACAAAATAAAATTAAAATATGATCAAAATTATTAGAAATTATTGTAATTAAATTGAACATCTCAAAATTTAAAAATGTTTACAAAATATAATGAAATTCCACATTTATGATTGTTTCAATGATACAGTAGATAAAGATCATCATGATGATGATTTTTACAGTATATTTTTGTTCCCAACGTCGTATTTCTAGCTCTACTGTGTAGTTAGCAAACTCAAAACACATTTAATTTTTCAATACTCGCATTTCTAAAACAAATATTATTGTTCATATAGATTATGATTATCAAATTTTAATAATGTTTAAGGAGTAAAATACATTATTCCAGAATTCCGTTAATTCACATAAATAACTGGTATCATCACCAATAGTAGCGGTACTGTCTATATTACGGATTAAATGAGGCTTTGGTGAGTCATAAACATTATGCAACTGATTGATTAACTGATACATAATAGCCTGATACAAAACACGAAATAAAAAACCACTGATAAAAACAACTCTTCCTTATTGAGAATATATGTATATTGTATAATATTATATGAAAATAAGCTTCTTTAAGATGAAGAAGTGAAGAAGAAGCGTAGGACTAGGACTTCGAGGGTTAATGTGGGTATGAGGACTCACGAGGGAGGAAAGTTCGGTTTTAAGGAGGATGAAGGGGACGAGGGCCGAAAGAAAGATAGATGTGATAAGAATGTCAAGGGGAGGCTCGGATAAGTGAGCTGTATGGCCGGAGTTAGAGTGAAGGGGGAAGAGAGGGTGGGATCTGCGGTGGAGGTGGCATATGAAGGGGAGGGTGTGATGGAAATAGCAATGAGGTGCGTATGAGGCGCAGGACAGAGGCGTGAGGAAAATGATAAAGAGAGGATGAAAAGGAAGGTGAAAGAGAGGGAGAGAGGCTTCATAGACGTGATTAAGCCATATTATAAGTCATCAAATTTGTAATCGCATCGGGTGGTTAGAAAGGGTTTCGGATGTTAATATCTCAAGCCTCCGACGAATTTCAATGAGGGGTGATGAAAGTGAGTCTTGGATTTTGGAAGTTAAGTGTTTCGGGGAATATTGCCCCGTTCGGTGACTTTATGACTGGTTGGAAACACCTGGCTTCCGCGCGATTTTCTTTTGAATAATTCCGCGCCGCTTATGGCAACGAGGGCCTTTTTCCAATTTTTGGGAAAAATGCGGGTGTGTATTCATGGGATTGTTTTCTCCGTTAATATTGAAGATCTTCCGCTTGTTGCTCACCTTTAAGGGTTTTGTTCGTTCGAATCAATTAGTGGCTTTGAGGTTGTTTGCGATGTGAATCGGCATGCGTTATTTAATCATTTCTACTTCGAGACTTTCACTAAGTGAACATTTTTGAAATGGTTTTATAGAGATAAAACTGTGTAAGTTGTTTCAATTTTCCGGTAATGGTTGACTTTTGAAAATCAATATGCAGTTTCAATGCTAGCTCAATCGTGAAATAAACAATGTATGTGAAGTGAATATGTGAACAAAAATGCTTGTAATATTCATAGTAAGACTTATGAAGTAAATGCCGATTACTTCCCATTTCAATAATTTTCTCGTTCATAATACTAGGGAAGATTTAGTAGTTGGATTCAATAGCAAAATCATTTTATCTAAAAAAATTAGAATCCCAGATATTAACGGACGTTAACGGACGTAAAATTCTGACAGAACCGAGAATTGAAACCGTATCTTCGCCCAAATTATATATATATATATCTCGAGTTGATTTGATAAGATCAATATTTACTCATCAATAATATACAGATTCTATTTAACCAGCCGATCAAATACATTATAGAGATTTATGTATGCGTAGCTAGGTAACTATTTATCTTCTTTTATAAACTTATTCTATTCTGAGGTATCTTGAAGCAATACAAGTTAAATTTTAGTGAATAAAGCCGTAGTTATTCGGTAGTTACTTCGTACGTTTCTTTAAAAAAGATTTTACTCGATTTATTTCTTCGCGTTATCTCGGATAAAGAAACCCGTTGATGATCATGTATCAGTCATGAGCTTGAATGCTGGTTGGATCCTAATCCCCTGTGCCATTAACTACCGAAAGCATTAGAGAAGGAAGGAGGTTACTAGGCGTAGAGTGAAGTATTATTCTCTTTCTCTCCTAAAAGAGCAAGATTGATATGGTATACATGGGAAAATCCATCTTATGTATCACAATTTTCTAAGGAATTACACTTTTCCTTTTATTTGATGAAATGTAAACAGAATGAATGCTTTCAGCAACATTCATAACTCAGTAAATTTTATATTATTGTAGCCGTGAACATTGCTGACAAAAAAGTATATCATTGATACATTTTCCTCTATTGTATATGTACCTAGAGAAAACTGCAAAACATTTTATCCATCGAGACATGGCAACAGGAAGTTTTAATTATTTGAATTAATTAATCGGGATTTCTGAGTACTTTGCCGAATTTAGCTTAAGAATATCGCCATTATATTAGATATTATCTGGAATTAGGATCGGTTGTCGTATGTTATGCATTGTTTATTTTCGTATCAAAGGAGAAGAGGGTTTCCCTAGCGGACGCCTGTTGGACACATGACGTTGAAAGCGGCGAGATAGGGATGCGATAGTGTCACGTGTCACCGCGGTGAATGTAGGAGGGCTCTTGAGGTTGTCTCCACTCAACGCTTCATTCAAGTCTTTCGCCTCAGCACTCTTGCATAACCTATGTTACACAACCGGTGGTTTGCTAATGCAATGCAGTTGATCGAAGATTCCCTCACAAGAGACGTTTCATGAATAATTCTTTCAGTTTTCCTCTATGAGAAGCGGAAAATGTTGTCCTTTTGAAACCCAAATGGTCCTCCTCGTCTAACTATGCTGCCAGTTTTTTTAGGATTTATGGCTTTCCCATGTCCACTGAAATGTGTCAATCTATACTGTCTGATTACTTTATTCCTAGGATTTTATCTACTTTGCCTTTTATACGAACTACATAAAGCGATGCATAATTTTCTGCTATGTTTTAAATTAGATTATTTGTGATAGTTGGAATATGAGGCTAGATAACTTAATAAATTATATATCAATTATTCATTGTATTATTCTCAACTTGAAAGAGAAATCATAAAAATTTCACAATTTATCAAGTTGCAGATTAAGGTATTAGGTCTAAATTATGGAAAGTAAGGTTGGGGTTATCGGTAAATGCAATACGTTCATCATTCTAAACTTGATTTTGCTCTTTGTAAATCCTCTGTTTCAAGTAAAATAATTTGAATTTCTATTTAAGCGCAACTACTTTAGAAAGTGTTGTACTTATTCATCTTTTGAAAGCGTATCAGTTCTTAGTTACTATTATGATACAACTACTTCTCAGGATTATCGGTAAATTGTCATAATTTGCTGGCTTTTTAAATTTGATAGGAACAAATGAAGATAAAAGTTTCATATAATAATGATACTTATGATGTTGTAAAATTTCTCTTGCATATTGGATACAATTATACATCTTTCTTTATTTGAAAGATTAGGAAAATTGGAAATCCAATGCTTACATAAAGCATAACAATGCTTTATAAAATTCCCATATTTTCAGTTTTCTCCAACTAAGCAATGTGTGTTTGATCATGGCAATCGTTAGAAGCGGAAGACAGTAAAATTCATGATAGGGTGTTGATGGAACGATCTCAGTAATAACACCAACATTTGATAAATAGATAATTTTGCAAGGTTCTCCATCAAAATTTGAACGCTAAAAAGCATCGTGTTCTCTCTTTCAATTTAAGAAATCAAGGCTGAATCAGAGATATATCAGCGAGATTATCATATGATCCTTTACAAAATCAAGGGACCGCAAAAGTTTTGCATAAATGATTATTCAGTCTGCCGATCAGGAAAAAATATTAGCTAAGTGAAATTTAGCTTTCATTCACGGTGTTAACTCAGTTTCATATGGAAGAGTAAGTGGAATTTTATAAAAAAGGAAATCCCGCAAAATTTGTACCTTTTTTAATATTTCCACTTAACCTTCCATTTGGAGAGAGATGACTTGAGAGCGTGGCCATTACCAAGGAAGGAATGCGAAAGCTGACGTTTCGAAAGTGGGGAATCTACTCTTGCCTCGAAACACGAAACGAAAATTAAATCAATTATCTGCAGATATTCAGCGGTAGCCCGAAATGCATTAGCATTCGCGAGCACGTCTTTTCGGGCCGACGAAAGGCGTCGGAGACTAAAGGGGAATCGAGCCCGATTTATCATTTGGCACGTACGCCAGACATTGATAGTTGGGGGGAGTGCTTTTAACTCATCCGTCAGAGAAACTACGCTTCCGTAAATGACGATCTTAATGAGAGGAAATAAGTTGTGGAATAAGCAGAGAGGGATGGAAGAAGGGAAAGTTTGGGGGAGAGATTAAGGAAACGGTGCATTAGATACGGAGGGATGAGGGGAAATTGAGATATGGATGGGCTTAAGAGAACGGGAATAAATACGAGAAGTTTCCAGGGAAATCGAGGGTTAGAAGTATCTTCTTAGTGCCGACCCCCTTGGTGATATATATCCTAAATCGGTGGAGAATTATGAAGCGTGTTAGTTTTACAAGAGCTAAAGCGCGAGATGGTAGTTTCCATACGAAGAACTGCAATGAATTGGATTTATTCTATCCTTAGAATAAAAACATGTAAATAATACTTAGGTTCTTGAACTGAATTATCTTAATGCTGCGAAACTTATTAAGCAATTAGTGTTTAATAATCCTAGAGTAGAAATATACCTAGTCACGAAAGCTGGTATATCTTGTGTAGGTATGAAAAATGAAGGAAAAATTAAACTAATCGAGAATCAAGAAGGAGTGTCATGATGCCTCTCTGATGACACATATCTTAGATTTACCGATCTGAAATGTTTTCATTTTCTCCTTTCGATAAGGCTTTATATTTTATTTTAAATCATTAGCTCTCAAATGTTGGGCTATTCAGACTTAAGTTAGACTAAAATTTTCTCTCTTAAGTATGTAATACCTCTCATGTATAATTGAAATGTCGGCAACGGATTTCATTTGGATGTGTTTGTGAAGTTATGAGTGTTGTAGTAGAAGTGGGATTTAGATACGTCGACAGCTGAGGTCATTTGGCTCCTTATATGGATTGAAAATAAAACCTTTCTGATGGATATCAGTAGCATTATAGCAATACTGTTATCAAATTAGAAGTTATAAGAGTGCATAAAATAAAAACGTAGATACAATTCTAAAAACCCATGTATTTTAACATAGTTTAGAAGATGAGATATATTAAAGTTACGTTTTAAATTAATAAATGCATAATTATAAATGTTTAAAACGTATTGTATTTTCATTAGATTTTTCCTCAGTACTTAGGATACTGTTTCTCCACGTCTCTCCTACGATGCTCTTGGTAAAGGGAAAGATCAGGAAATTTCTCTTCTGTTGACTATCAATGGGGATACCTTGGGATAATGGTTAATGAAAGGATGGATTATAGTGTATGTTGATGGCGGAGGCTGGAAATTCAAGGGTAAACATACATAAATAACGGTAACGCTATTTTCTCACGGATTAAGCTGACGACATGCCTCTAAACCAGGAGATCTTAGCCTGCGGGTTGCGAGGAATGATCGTCGAGCCTTTAGGATATAGATTTTCCTACATACGTTAACTCGTGATAATCTGTCAAGAATGTAAAAAACAATTTAGTAATAATAACCATTTAAAGCAATGCTGAATGCTGGGTAATTTTCTCTTTTTAACTGTTTTCATCATTAAAATTGTGGAAGCCAAATTTTTCAACTCAGTTTTGAATGAAGCCGTAGATTGCTTTTTGGCATTATGATAGAGTGCAATATAGACTATGCTAGAAAGGTTTGGTATTGAGTCGTTACACGCGTAGAATTTCATGGAAGTCGAATGACAAACGGAAGAAATAAATTAATCGAACTCAATATAACTACGAATTAACTCCGGCTTTTCATTTGGTTTTGGCTACATTTCGAAAATCAATTATTCAAATATAAATAAGTTTGGGGATTTTGACTAAGCGAATCTGGCACAATATGAATTATTTCTAATTAGAAGTTCTTTATACTCCCCAAATCCCTGACTCATTGCAAAGATTACACTTCTTCAGAACTCAATTATTTGAAGACTCTTCAAAACAGATTTAGGTTAATATGATCTGATACTAAATGAATTATTTCTCAAGGGAAGTTCTTTTCGATGCCTAAATTTTTTGACTCATTGCGACGATTTAAATTTCTTATGAACTCAATTCTTTGAAGAAATATCTTCGATTAATCAAAAATATTTTAGAGGAAATAGTATCAAGTATAGCAAAATCCATACCATATATTATTTTATACAATTTTGATATTTTGTTGGAGCTATTATATTAAGACTTACATTTTTTTCCGCAGATCCGCAATAATCTATCATGGATTTAAAAAAGGTTCCAAATAGGAATAGAGAAAGACAGCAACTAATCATTGAATAAATTCATGATAATGTTAATTCATAATAATGATTGTAAATAATTCATTACATTTTTAATAACCAACGGAAATGAAAGTAATTTAGCACATTACGGAACAAACATGGAATTAACAGTGGTCAAATGAATTTGAAAAATATTAGCGAGGACCGATCCGAGACTCGAATCTGTATCTACTACTTACCGTATGGTAACTTGAATTTGCATGCTGGAGTTAACAAGTTTTTCCTATATCCAGGCGGATTAAACAACCTTCCCTTGGATCAATTCAAAAGATTAATATATAATTGATTAGACGATAAAGTTGAGGAATGAAAAAATGTTCGAAAAATACATTGCGCTCTTGAAATTCGTGAGGGTCCATGACATCCTTAAAACGAATTTTCTAGCCCACGGGGTAAAAAGTTATTGAACTACCCTAGACCATTACGCTTTTAAATAATTCCTTCTGGGCAAAAAATCAGAGTTACGCCAATTTAAACGACAAATTCCGACTGATATGAAATCGCGTTGAATTGCTGAGTTAGCTTCTGCTGCCCGTCCTTGCCTCCTTTCCAAAGGTCGTCTTATCCGTCAATCTAATCCTATTAATCCCATACACCCACTCTCTCATCTCTAACCTCGCTTTTTAAACATTCCACCACTTCCCTCATCGGAGCATTCCCAGGAAAAGGTCCCTTTTTATTCCTCCATGCACGCTTCTCACAACCCTAATCTTTCATTCTCCCTGTCCCTTCAATCCGCCCCCTCAAGCCTCATCCCCCACACCTCTGCAACTCCCACGCATCGTGGTACCTCATCCCACATCGCAACCACTCACTCCCCCCATATTCCCCGTTCATCCGCCCATCTTTTTGAGAAGACTGCCGCTTTAAGAACCGAGTACTCCCTCTAATATCCTTTATGCCTCATCTTTTTTCCAACCCTTTTAAATCCCCCATTTAGCGGCATCTTGACGGGACGCCCCCTCATACCTCGTATTATCTCGGAACTACTCTTC
Organism: Sympetrum striolatum; assembly: GCA_947579665.1. Classification (NCBI taxonomy): domain Eukaryota; kingdom Metazoa; phylum Arthropoda; class Insecta; order Odonata; family Libellulidae; genus Sympetrum; species Sympetrum striolatum. The sequence goes on from OX388348.1 coordinate 70,447,501, forward strand.
TTCGGAAGTTTTTCCTCTTTAACACCTCCGAATCTTTCTCTAATTCAAAATTCCTAGCCTTCCTGTGGTTTACCGACTACGAAGTGGGGAAGAGTTGACAGAGCTGTACCTTCGAAAAGAATTCTGCTAAGGAAATAGCGGGAGATCGAAGACGGTCAATCCGCTGAGTTATTCACTTCCTAATGGAAAACTTTGCTCAGTAATTGAAGGCGTTCGTGTTATCTTATGATTAAATTTAAGATGTATAGCTCCGTCTAACCGCTGAGTGATAAAAAAGATTTATCTCTAAGAAAATTTCAACTCCGTCATTGTAAATGTCAAAGTGCGACTTCGTGTAGAACATTATCACAGAATCAATTGCTAGTTCATAGTGTACCGAGTAATGTCCCCATACTGTCTTGTATCGTAATATCATTAAATAATAATGGAATTTCTTTCCCTAAAATCTCATAATCCTTCTCGTTCATGTAACTTACCTATCCATTAATTTCAATTCTAAAATAGCCACGCAACTGTTCATACGTTCGTTTTTCTTTCTTTGAGTTGAGTACTCCTCTACAGTATCTTACAATTTTCAATAAACTTTTGCTTTTCTTGAATTTTAAATGAATCACGTAATTACATGGCCGCGATGTAAAAAGTGCACCTATACTGACGTCATCAGCTAGAAAGAAATTCTATTTGAAAAAAAAACTTTTGATTAGAAATACAATATAAAGAAAGAGAATGAAACAGCCGAAAATTAATCAGAAGTTTAAAAATCTGAAATGGCCATTATTACGGCCGTTGCCATCAGTTTTTTGAAACAACAAAAAGGACCAGATAACAGATCTTCTAACGGCTATCGGATATTTTTAAAACTCTAATAGAAATATAATTTTGAACTTAAACTTCCCTACTAAATAGGAATACATAATACATAAATTTTAATCCATATATTATGGAACCAGCATTCACTGTAAATCCCTTTCCTTTCTGGCTAAAAATCATTCGATAACTATAAAAGAAACATGTTTTTCAGGTATCATTTTCATCTTTTAATAAGCTCTCTCATGAAGATGTTCATTTCAGTTTAGAACCTTCATTATCCAAGACTTCGACACAGAAGTAGATAAAGGGCGTCCTTTCTGTAAACCTTTTCACGTGTAAATTAAACGAAACGCTTCGACGATTTTAATAAGGAAAATACCTTCATCTTTAATTTATAGCCATGATCTCATTAACTCTCTTTGAATAGCGTAAGTGAAAGGATGCTTGCGTAAAGAACACAGACTTATATATCATAAACTTTTAAAAAACTATTCTTTGTGCTCATTTTACACCTATAATTTTTCCTCTCGCCAAGATTTCCTTCCCTGTTTATGAACCCAAAGCAAAGGTTTCCCCAGACCTTCTTCAAATATATACGTTTCTAATTCACCGGATCGCTCCAAACCAGGAAACTTAAAATCTCCCCCTTTTCCGTTTACATTCGTGCCCGCCGTATAATTGAAATTTCGATTCCTGGCTGACCTGAGAAAACTCGCGCGAAAAGAAATGTCTATTCCTTTCCTTTGATCTCGGAAATTTCCAATTACGAATGATCTCCTCTTTCCCGGATCTTTTGCTAAATCAAATTAATCTTCTCCCTGGAGCCCTCCCCGCTTTATCATTTTCTTCCTTTCGAGAGAGCTGTTACTCCTTGCGTATTCTCCCCAAACCGCATTCATTTTCGTACCTCCGTCCTCTTCCCATACACTTTGCATCACGGCCCCCTTTCCTCCACTTGTATCTTCCCACGCCCTACCTCCATTACCCCTTTTATTTTGATTTCCCCACCTCTTCCTTGTTCTCTTTTCCTAGTGGTTATATTTAAGGTGGGATTTTAAGGATCCGAGTGTTTCTGTAGGGCTTAATACCTTCTCTATTTCCTTCACTGTACGAATCCCACCTACGCAACATCCACACTGTTTCAAATCAGAGAAACGATACTAACGCCTAAATTTTATTTGCGATATCTCCGTAAGATTCCTTTTATATATTATTTTTTATTACCATATATAAAGCTGCAATCCTGACTCATTGATACAAACTGTTTGGCTATTTCTAATCGAGCTAGAAAGCTGAAATTTTCAGGAGAGATTTATAATTCACACTCAACCCGGGGAAAAATCGAAAATTCCCAGATTTTGACCTAAAATTGAGCCCAGAGACGATTATATTTTTCAATGTATTTAAACGGGAATAACGAAAAATGGCCACGCAGATCAAATTTCTTTCGTTAATTAAAATATGAAAAAGTAATCGTAAAGCAGTAGGACTTGGTCTGTATTACGTCTAAAAGATTAAAGTTTTCTTTTCTTGCAACTGATTTTATCATGCCTGCACGAAATTTGCAAAATTTTAGTTTGAACGCCAATTTAATGCGTTATTTTCTGCTAATTTCGAAAATTAAATCTATGGCAACGCCATTGTTTGAATCGAAAACAAGTTTGTTTATTATACTTATTTAATACGCCATGATGAAGGTTTGATGCTTTTTTAATTATTTTTAATGTTTCTTTCCATATATGTTATTACCGAAGGTTGAAAAATGTAACTTTCGTCAATATGAACAGCAAATATCTGCAGGGTTAATGAACTATTCGGGAATACATACTGTGGTAACATAAGTTTATGTAGAGGATACGAGACCATGTATCAACGAAGATAATCTGAAAAGTCATGTAAGTAGTGAGATTATTCGAAAACGAAGTACATAGATATTAATATAAATTAATAAATAGTGATATTAATGTAAAATAAAAGGTTTAACAACAATCTTTAGAAATAACATAACTGCACGCGATACGAATCATTAGTTTCATGAACACTATAGTTTCCTAATATTTTATTTATAGCTCACTTAACCAAATACATTTATCATGTACTGAATTCAGACTAAAACGTTTTATGTTTACTTCACATTCCCATCTTCTGCAAACGGGCTTTAGAATCATGTTCCTTTTCTACGTTCTTCAAAATTATTTAAATAGTAGCATTGCCTACTGTCTATTTGTTTATTATTATTCTTACTTTACTTTGTTTGGCATATTTCCTTAATTTATTTTACGCATGCGTATTCATTAAGGACTTCCGTACGAAATAAACGTTAAAGGCTTTCGAAATAATTATTCTATTATTATATTATTTGATGAATCTCGATCTCGAATTTCAAAATTATGCATACGATAGACAGTGGTATAATTAAAAAGAAACGTAAATGTAACATATATACCGGTAACTCAGGGTAGCATCCCTTAATGATTTGCTTTGCTTGCAGGTTGCGAGCACCCATTTACTAGTATATATATATATAGCTACATTTAGCAACATTCCTGCATTGTTTGCAGTTTTCTTGGTGCTTAATTATTTCCAGGTATTCTTGCTAAATTGCTTTTTCGTTCTGATATTTTCATATTTGACGATGATATTCAATATTAATATCTTCATTAGCGAAACTTGAGTTTTTTTAAATTCTTCTATCTCGTATACGGTTATTTCATCTAAGTGTGTTTAATATTGAGAAATTGTATTCAATGTATTTTGCTGTTATTTTAGTACCAATGGTATACTTTAAATTGTTAATTATCAAGCAATATTATTTATTGACTGCCATTGTTATGTTTTCGACTATCAGTTAGATATGAATTGCTTTCCCTGCACATCCCTGCTTCTGAGATTTCCATTGATAATTCTAAATCTCATCTTTTTCAATTCGTCCTTTAAATGATACAAGGCTAAAAAGTTTTCTTCTCAAAATACCAGAAACAATGCTCTTTATTAACTAATCTCAGGGACCCAATTCCTCAAAATTAAACGGCAATTAATATATTATAATATATAATTAGGATAAAAAATTACCTCATTAATTAATTTTTTTATAACGCTAGTTAGTTTTACCAACTAATAACAAGTAACTTAACTCCGGAATCATCTTTCATTTTTTAATTTCTGCTTTCTCGTTATCGAATGCTATATTTTTAAATAATTCCTACTAAAAATATAATATACAATTACAAATATTATTACATGAAGATTAAATTTAGTAAATTAGATAAATTTGTAAAAAAGGTATTTACATATATATATATATATATATATATATATATATATATATATATATATATATATATATATAGATCTTCTGAAAATCCATATTTAACGTGACAACTATAAAATTAATTAATGCATAAAACCGAATTCATACTCCATCATTATATAATATTTTCGTAGGTTTTATCAATAAAGTTACCCTCCTGTTACCGATGATTTTTGCATTAATAATTCAATGACGCCCCTATTATGCCACTTATTGTTAGATGTATTGTATACTTATATACTTAATCTTCATCCTATCGGAATACATTCTCTCGTTTTTTTTCCTGGCATTGAAGCTCAGTTATAAACTTTCATATTTTTACGAATCATTAACCCGTGGCAAAGGAACTACGATAGAGTGTTTCACCCATTCGTTACTCGGCGATTCCTCACTGCCACTCCTAATTTTTGTAACACATGTCCAACACGTAATCCATTTCAGCTGCATCCTTTTTTTGGCATCTCACATTAGTCCGGAACATTAGGCTCCCTTCTACAAATTATGGTGGGCGAAAACACATAACCATATATAGCTTCATTCCACAGTTTACTTCTCTCTTAATGTTAATTACACACCTCATATTTGCGGTGCACACATGAGGTACCCGATGGACATGTACATTCATGTCGTCCATACGTCGTTTCATATTTTCCTAGGAGGACGTTGCACCTATTTACAAAGTAATGACAACAACGATGTAATTAATACAAACAAGGAACCTCAATTATAACTGCTATTACCATTGCTATTTAGAAAAGTAATAAACAATAACAACACCGTAGCTCCAGAGCAATGAACTTGTCATCTATCAATTCGCTCTCCCAATCAAACACACCTGAACTTCTTCGACGTAAATTACTCCCACATCTCAATTTCCAACTATTTCACTCCTATTTTCTTGCCATTATAAACTAATTTCGTTACAGTTTTGAAAATGTTTTTTATATTTATTTATTTGAGATCACGTTGCAAGTTGGCCTTCTGGACAGGTGGCAACGTTTAAGGGGAACATAAAAATGATTTTAAGCCTGGAATTTGCCCAAAGGTGGGAGGGAAACCCCTCCAAAAATCTCCCTTAGGCTATACAATTAAATTACTCTATACATATTATATATAAGATCTATCATACATTAAATATATGTATGATCTATCATTTAACTAAAATAGTGCAGTATATGGTACAATATCCAAATAGCCACATACATATGAATGGATTCATTGAATAGAACAAATACAACTCGGAATATTAATACAGAGGACATAGCCGTAAATACACTATAATGACTTGCATACGGTTTAACTTGAGCATATTGAGATTAGCATTAGAATTTAACCAGGTATTCTCCATTTCAGTTAGTTAACCAGGTATTCTCCATATCCCATCCATTTCTCTTTATCTGTAGCGGTTGGCTTCATACTAAATTCCTTAACAGCTTATTTACAGAAATCTTCCAGAAAACATCCAAAATCCTTTAATTCCAGCCGCAGTACTTTCCTCTAAATCCCAACCATTTTGTTAAATCATATCAATTTTACAGAATTGCCTTACGCTGTAGAATCTCTAGATCATGTATTCTTCCGCAACATTCCTAAACTTGCTGAATGTTTTAGATTGATCCTTACTAAATAGAAGTAGCACCACGTAAATCGTATTCATTTACGTAATTAGCATCACTTAAAAGTAGTGGAGCAGAGTGGAAGAATCTAAGGTATAAATTAATCGTTCTTATAAGGTTTAGAGGGCGTATGGTAATAATAAACTTTATTATAATCTGGAATTTTTATATCCTATAAGAGCAGAAAAAATATTACGAACGATTATCTGCTCACATGAAGACTATACAAAAGTAAAAATATAGATCAAGAATAGACATAAGATAATAACACAAAAGATCGTATGCTCAAGTAATGATCATACAAAAATAAATAATCCGGTATTATTATTTTAGAATTATTCCGTGGTAACCAGAAGATAATCAAATAATAATTAATCTGTACTTTCAGGTTGTTCCAGAAATTAGATGCAGTAATTAAGAAAGATCTCAGGTAAGAGTAAATCCAAGGGATTGGACATCAAAGATAGCTATGGCCGGAGCGGTTAGTTTTACAAGAAAAAATATATGAAAATATCTCCTTTTTCTCTAATTGGAAACTCACCGTCTTTTAATAGGTAATTAATTTTGATATCGATAATATTGAATAAAATTTTCTCGTAAAGTTAGCAAAATCCTATTAAGCAGTGGTAGTCGCAAGAAAAACGTTAAAAGCGTTAGTAAGCGTTAAAAAAGAACATTAAACGGAAGTCCGAACGGACCAGAAATCGAAAATATGCTCCAAAAGTGTAAGCACTAACACATCAAAACGTTCATTTCCATGCTTTTAAGGTGTTAGCAAGTGGTGGCACCCGCTAAATAGCGTCCTATCCACGTAGAGACAAAACTCAACAGACCAAACCATTGAGCCGCACCCTCAAAGGACGTTTTATTGGCTGGTTGCCACTGAATGTAACTTGTCGGCTCCATTTAGTTACAATCACCCCACATGGGTATTTTCTGAACATATGTAATTGTGTTTGTACCTCCAGTGATAACTTTATTGTTTAATATCCGTAGATTAAGGAGAATTCAAGCATAGGCTATTTTTTTAATAAATAGTGCAAAATCGATATTTCTGGAAAATATTATACTGAAATCGAAGCTAAACTGAAGTTAAATTGAATTATTTCTGGCTTGTATTCGTCAAACAAAAGAGCTCATTCCAGAATATCTGCTTAGAGATGCTGACTTATATAATCCTGTATTTATGAATTTCAGTAAAGAAAAGGAACGGAAACAATGTGCCATATTGTCATGAGTGAAATATTACTTTAACAGTATGAAACGTCGTAAGATGGAACAAAAACCAATCAGGTTTTTGATTATATTGCAAGGAAAATATTATACTTATGTAATTTCGTGGGATAATATTTTATATAGGAAATCGCTAAGCATCTGAAAAAAGTTAATGGCTAAGAGGAAAAAACGAGGCCATAGTAGTAATTTTTAGCAATTAGTTAGTACTTTTTAACAAAAAAGTTAACTGAGATACTAGAAGCTGAAATGTCAAATATTAACAAAAATATTAAAGAATATGTATAATTTTGGCCTTTCTAATAGATATGCCATCGAAGATAAAATTGTCTTAAGCGTGGCAGAGTAAATGACAAGGCTGTTGTATTGGAAAACGTTCTCAGTTTGTGATTTACAAAGGAGAATACGACGTTGAATGTCTAGGGAAAAAACCACATTATATACCATGGATAGGGAGAGCCTTTTTATTGCACATAAAATAGATGTCGTTACCTACAGTAGCTTCCATTCTTTCCATTCCTTTGACGTTCGCAGAGCTTCCGTTTGGTCTTAGAATCAAAGAGGACTGTACGTGAACTTTGCCTTAGGATATAAAAATCGCATTTTCGCTCGGAGCTTGAACGTGCTTGAGAAAATACTGTCGTCTATTAAGTCTTAAAAAAGCGCAAAAAATAAGAAGTAATTCATTGAATATTTTTTAAAGGATTTTCCCAAAGTAAGTAGGAACATACACTTGAACTCAGCTTATCTTAGCTACTCCACCGTTAAAGTAAGTGGAGGCTGAGTGGTTAAAAAATGGCTTTTTTTACTGGCCAAAAGAATTCCTCAACTTGAGTTGACATCTCTATATAGCTAGACTAATTGTATTGTTCCCGGTATAGAGTAATTAAAAACTATGTTAAGTTCATAATTTAAAAAATTGTCCTCTTTTTATAGAGAGTGAATCATTACTCATGCTACTTATCTGCTGTATTTTTACGTATTTTTGCCAACTATAATTATGACTAAGTCACGTGTAAACAATGAAACGAGACAATGTGTAATTAGAATTTAAATTCATGTAAATAGAAAATAGCATTTTGATTCTATGAAAAATCACTCACTGTTTCATCTGCGTACAACAACAACAAAGTAAAAATATTTTGTTTTCTACATTCATATCCAAGTATTTAAAGTGCTTCAGGTGTGAAAAATTTGGCAGCCTGCTCGTCAGAGAATTATTTTTCTATGTGAATTTTTCTAGGTCCCCACGCTAAGGTAATCTTGAATAGTTTTCCCTTTGTTCGTTTATTCCCTTCATAAGTTACGTCAAAGTTAAATGGTAATACTCCTGGTGGAAGGTTTGCTTAGGAATGACTCAAGGTTTCGTCGAGCTCTTTACCCTTGGCTTTTCTGCCAGTGCAAGCGGTATGACCGCCCCGTCGATGGCAATTTTCCTGGGCTCTATTTGACCAATTTTGGCTTAGTACACATTTTTCCGCACATGTAGCTGGGTTAAGTTGTAGATAAAATGGACTGAGGTTAAAGGAATACCTCCGCGCCAGAAAACTCGTTATGAAGCTATTTTGGCTTTCGGTTTTAGTTGCCGTCACGTAACTGAGGAGTGTATATCGTAGCAGTTAGTCTACGTTGCTCATGTATTTACGGGCCAAATGGAAGTATGCGGCTGACCGTAGTTTGTGCAACAATTTCAAATAATTTACAAAGAATAGCTTCGTAACTTATCAGAACGTAAACGATTAGAGGAAGTGAAAATGTGTGTACGAGTTGGAATTTTAAACTAGATTCTTTACTGCATATTTCTTAATTGCTATAAGGGCTTTTGGATGGTATATTGACAGCGCTTGGGTATTTGGTGAAGACGGTCCCTGGTTTGATTTCCGGTGGGGGACAATGTGCGGAATGACCTAAGCTGTCGAGGCGCTTTTAGCAGTACTACTACTACGGTGCTAGAGCGAACAGTGATTTAAAGCTTGGTTTTTAGTTCGTCATGTAACTATGAAGTGTACTTTGGAGCAATTAGTAGAGCAGAAGGATTATCTTGTGGTGTGTTAAGTGTTCAGTAATGGTCCTAGGAGGAATTACATCAGATTCATATACAAGTGTGAGCGAGGTACTGATGAGAAACTTATATTTATCAGTGAAAGTCAGCGAGCCCAAATGCTTTGTCGCCATATCGCCTGCTTCTATTAGGATTTCTATAAAACATTTTCGTGGAAGGATTATCGGTTTAGCTTGTAATTGGAAAAGGAGGTCTCGGAAATTCATATCAAAGGCAGTCACGAAGGTAAGGAAAATTTATCACTATCGTCTCTGAAGTGAATTATTTTGCAGAGATGTTGTATTTCAGCTAGGTGGTGAATTATCCTATGCAAAGATTTGTTTCCCTCCCTGTACTATTATTATACATTTCCACTTAATTATTTCACCATTAATTTATGGCTTCTTTAATTTTTATTAATCAGTGGTGATCAGAACACGAGAACGGCAATTTATGGTTGCAAAGACTGCTTATTTGGTCAGAGAATGTTTCTATTTATTTGTGTCTCTCGCGTAGCTAAGTGAGAAGCGAGTTTGGCTTCGGTTAGAGCTATTCTGGGTTCTATTCCCGGTGGGAGTACCTGTGCTAAATGACCTTAGCTGTCGAAGCGCTTTTAACGATACAAATACTGCAGATTACCCTTCCAATTTTTATAGTTCAAAGGAGATTCATTTTAGTATTTCTTACTTGCTTAAATTACGACTTCTCTTAAATATTAAGGGGGGAGGGTCAAGTAAACAGTCGTTTTTTCTTGAATTTGTTTTAAGGAGATCATAGATTGAACTGCGCAACCAGTTACTATTTGAAATATAACAGAACAAATTTATTTATTGAAAATGTTGAAAATTTGTTGAGTACTGGCTTGTTGAATTTGCTTCCCTTGAAACACGCCGTGCAACACGCAGGTCGCTTTAATTGTCCGAAATCAAAAATTTTCCGTTCATAAATAATAATACGCACAGCATGAACCTAAATTTAGAAAAATATTGAAAATTAAAAATTAATTGTCATTTTGAAAAAAAATCATCAATTTTTTTATAAACAAATTTCAAAAAACACTGCTAATTGTTAATTTTTTGATTAAATTTTAGGTTCATGCCATGTAGAACATGTTAAAGAATATATGTTGAAAATAAATATCGCGTGGTGTGATTGAAGTGTCGGAAGGCAACATCAGATAAAATTAGAACAGGAAAATGTTTATTATTTTTAACCATTTTCTCACCATCGCTTATTATTGTATTCCAGTTTTGATGGAAAATTATTTCCAGAAGAATTTTTAGTCTTAAAAACCAAATTAAATTGCAGGCTTTAGTATTTAAGTAAGAATAACGTAACATGTAAATCCCATCACAAGGTCTAGGATTTATTTTATATATATACATATATCAGTTTTCCAATGGATCGTTTGTTTAATTATTACTTTCTCTCTATACGTAGTATAGAGAAAGTATTGTATTCGCAAAAAAATTCGACCTCAAGATTTCGACGGAAATAGATATTTTGGGGCCCATAGAGCTCATTTTCGCTAATTTTCCGAACATGTCTGCCTGTCTGTCTGTGGTAAAACAGTTTGTGGGCGCTCTATCTTAAAAAGTATTCATCCGATCATTTTCAAAATTCATATTTAGTATTTTCCTAACAATGCCAAGAGTTGATAAGTTTTTGGTGAATATCGCTTAACCGGAAGTTGCGGTTTATCCGGAACAAAATTTCGTTTCTTAAATATCTCTGTAAGATGTAATGTAGGTATATACAATTATCGACAAAAGTTGTAGATTATGTACCTTATTACAACTTTTGTATGAAACATTTTTTCGTAACACTGATTTTTTTAGGAGTTATTCTTCAATAATAGTTAACCGGAAGTTGTTTATCCAGAAATGGAAGTTTTTCATACACATCTCTGTGAAAATGCAATGTAGGTATATACAATTACGTACCAAAGTTATAGATTACGTATTTTACTACAAATTTTGTATGAAACATTTTCCTGTAACACTCATTGTTTTGGAGTTATTTATATATTACCGGCATAGGCTTCTGTTTTCAATAAATACGGAGAAAGTCATGTGTTGGCCACATCAGATTTTTTATAATCATTATAATCTTTGATTGGAAAATTAAATTCCCTGATGTACTCTAATAAAAATTTGGTATTATATTTTCTTACTGAATTGGATTCTTGAAAATTTGATCTTTGATTTCGATTCTTTGATACTTTTGAACAACCAATAAGATTTAATTTAATTGAAGGAATGAAAATTTATAAATCTGCTGCTGTCTGAATTCTGAATTAAAGCCTTTTCCCTTCTACTACGCATAGTCTTTTGATCTTACACATGTTTATATTAAACGTTTATTATGATAACTTATGGATTTTTCGAGCGTTGATTGTAGCAATATCACCAAAGTTTATAAATATAATAGAACTGTTTATTTAGTAGTATATTAAAATTCAATTTTATTAAGAGAGATAAATTTTAATATTTAATTTCACAGGTGTTGCTAACAATTCAATAATTAATGGTAATAACAATTCAAATTTAATTTTCTTATTGTAAACTTATGCGAATTAATGCTATGATAATAATAAGTTTTGATGTGGTCAGCTGGTGCGTGCGTCATGGAGGAAATAACTCTTAGAAGCACCGATAACATATATTCAGACGTTGAGTAGTCCCTCTATGTTGCTCGTGAATATAGAATGAGGAAAGGAAAAAGTGAGGGAAAAAGTTGCCATGAAAGTAAAGTAGTGGGAGTGTGGAAAGTGGGAAGTCGAGCAAGGGTAGAGAAGGCGTGGAGGGAGTAAGGGCGAACATTTTTTGGAGGACTTAGTCGCAAGGAGATTGAAGGGCGGTGTCAAACTATAGGGAGTAGGATGGGGCATTCGCAGAACAATTTTTCCACGGTTGACTAGGAGAAAAATGTAGCCCGCACTTCACCTCTCTCTCTCCCCGAAGAAGTGACGGAGGGATTGACGGGGAAAGAATTGGACTTAAGAGATATTTATGGAACTGGGCTTCGACGCTCTTTTTTACCTCCCTTGTTTTTTCGGGCCGCATCCTCCCTTTAATATTCTCATGGTAATTCGGAAGGATGCTCCTTGGACGATAAATAAACCGTGAAGAGAAACGGGCACAATCAGGGGAAAACGAAAGAATCGTCGCAGTACGTATGAGAAGGGATTTTGTGGTCTTAACTTAATTGATTGCGAGCCTTTTGTTCGCTCTTATTCAACGCAAAGTGGGTATAAACAATGGGCTCTTCTGCCCGCGGGGAAGGTTAAAAAGAGTAATTTGGAATAGTCTTGCTTGATAATTCGGTCGCAAAGTGAAAAAAGGCCCTAGTAGGAGTATGATGGCGTATATTTGTCGAGCGGAGGGTATATTTCGGGTGAGATATGGGTTGTTCTTAGGAATTAAACAAGAGTGATTTTAGTTCAGTTAGGCAGAGTTGCTCAATTAAGTTCCAGAAATTGCGCTTGTGCATTAAACATCGGACCCCTGTTTCATTCTCATTGTGTCGGTTTTTTTTGATTAAGGAAGGGTGTTGCCGTTAAAATTCTGCCTCTCTTTGTCCATAAGTCTCATGAGTATTTGTTTAATGTTCTTTAATCACCTAACTTATCAATTTATGGGCTACAAATGAAATTAAATAGGCAGATGAAATTAAAAAGGTAAAAATTCTAATTTATTTATTTTCAACGCGAAACCCAAGAGGTTACTTTTCTGTAATAATCAAAGTTATTTTTAAAAATTTATGAAATGCATGATCAATCTTTTGCCAACTTCGAATTTCCTTGGTTAGGAGTCTTTACTTTGAAAAAATATGTTAGCAACTCTTAATACTGTCAATTATTCATTGTTTCAATATATTTCTTTTTTGCTTGATACTTCACTACTTTTCTTCAAGTCATAGGTAGTTAGTTACATTGGACTTGTCCTAATGATAGTGTATTTTACCTAGAGAATCATTTAATTTATAACATTTTATTCTTCGATTTTAATCATTTAAAATACTTTATTAAGCGTTACTCTCATTACGGTTTCCAACTTCCCGAGATCACGAAAAAATAATAGAGTTGTTAAGATTTGATATTCCAATGAGGTAAAAACTTTAAGCATTCGAATGTATATTGATAGAATGGGCGTTGTAAATCAACCACGCAGTCAGAGAAAGTCATATAACGTTTGCATTAATATCATATTTATCACATTAATTGAAATTCAAGTACCTAATACAGGAAGAATGGGCTCAGATTTTACGGAATCAGTAAAAACTATAATCGCCTCAGGGGCTCCCGGATAGTCATGTGGACTGCGCGTTTGCCTTTGGTGAAAGCGGTCCGGGGTTCGAATCCCGGTGTGAGCCAATGTGCGAAATGACCTAAGCTGTCGAAGCACTTTTAACAATACTACTACTACTATAATCGCCTCAGCTATGTACGTCACAATCTTATTTCTGTTTAATGGAAATCTTTCTAGTCCATCTTTATTGCTTTCACTTATGGTCATCCATTAAAATGCTGCAAGCAGGTAAATTGCCCTCAAGTATTTCCAGGAACGAGGGGCCATTGTTATGTCTCCCAAAGGATATCCAAGCTAGAATAGCCGTGCAATAGATATCAGTCAACGTCAACCTGAAACGAAAATCGATGGTTTTAATTCTGTATTACGTGAATCTTCCCATTCTGCTCGAGCTCAAGTTGTAATTCAAAACTCCCTATCCATCTAACCGCGATTATATGTTGATGGAAACTAATTCATTTATGCTATTTTTTTAATCTTCTCTATTTAAAAGATTTCGTCCAAAAATTTTTCTTTATGAAATTCATTGGTTTTTTCTTAATTGTCTTCTTAATTTATAAATGCAGTATTTGTTATGTGAGATATTCGTAGTTATAAAGTGGTTATTTTATCAACCAGCGATTTACTATATCCTTATTTTACGTCCCAAGGTTTGAGGTTAAATTAACTTTAAAATTATTAGAAAGGATTAATCTTGTATCAGAAACTAAGACTAATAAATTCAGAAGATTATTTCTAAATAGTGTCTCCTTTCAGAGAGGGTATATTAGATAAAAGGACTACTTTTAGGCAAAATAATAAATAATTTTGAAAAATATATGGAAATTAAAGTCATATTTTGTTTTTCAGTTGCATTTGGAAAACTAGTGTTTGATTCAATCTGTTGATTAAAGCTGCGTACTCTCATTAATTATGTAACAGAAGGGTTTATGCCCTTTGATTTTGAAGCTTAAGCATTTCACAGCAAGTTTGATTAATAATCTTGATTCTAAGGTAGGTTGATACATTTTCCAAGTATTATACCATTTGAAAAATATGTAAATACAATAAATTAAGTATTGGCAAACAGGAAATTTCAGAAAAAGGTTGAGCTATTCACAAGTATAAGCATCAAATAGCATTATCGTCTGTTATGTTTCCCGAATTCCGTATGTCATTCTTAATTTTTTACACTCGTTCACTTTTTAATTAAAAAAGCGGATATATGCGGAAATGCTGGTTACTCGGAAGTATATGCGATACGGAAATGAAGCCATAGAGGAAATGGCGAACTTCAAGTTCCTCGTAAAATTTTCGTTATCTGCACTTTCTAGTAAATTGAAAACGGAATCGTCATCGCCGGGATATTTTTATTATCATGGAGGACCCTCGATATTGCTTAACCTATTCTCGTTCTGTAGAAAGGGAATTTTAGTTCATTTCTCCGAACGAAATGGAGAGCTCCGTATGGCACGTTTTGTGCATCACGCGTATAGGAATGCGGTTATGTGACTACAATTCATTCGTGGGCCGATAAGGATGGGAATGGCGTTTGATATTATAATTGGATTCGAGGAAGATTGGAAGAGGGCTTTTAGCAAATCTATGGGTACGTGGTCGATGGTGAGGACGAGCAGGAATTTATTGAATTAAAAAGAGGTCGTAATTCGATCGAGGTCCGCGTTTTATATTCGAAAGGTGTAAGGGTTACCATGAATCATACGTTATTAGTAGCTTTAAATTTATGATTATTCCGTTATCACCAAGATATGAATGGGTAAGATAATTCTTTTGGCCTTTAAAGATTCCTTATTCCTCCATTAACTCTCTCCACTAACATTTTTTTATTTTCCCCTACGTACATTTATTGCAAGGTTAATTTATTTTTTTCCTCACCTTTATTTCGAGAACTCTTTCTTTATTTTTGTAATATAGAACACTTATATCAGTCATGTTACTTATTTCAATTCTTAATACTGGCCTAATACACTGAAGAATAGGCAGAATTGGTACCTGTAAATAACATTTTAAAGTTTTATAATTATATTTGTATTTTGTTGATTTTATATGGGTGTAATTTAGGGCGAGGAAATTCATTTTAGGTATGAAAAACAGTCTCATTTAGTATAGCATTTACGTTGTCAAACATTAGTATTCACAAATGAGAGATCTTTAAAGATGAAATATGTTGATGGAGACTTCAAAAGAAATTGAAATCATAGGTCATAGATCCTCTAAAACTCAATTTAAATTAAATTAACATCGTACTTTCAGCAATCTTACGCAACATTTTCTAACACATATTTATTTTAAGTTTTATTTAATGCATTTAAATAATTGAAAGATACCATTCATTGGCTGTAAATTTCTTTCCCAATAGAATGTCAAATACGTTTCAAATGAATGCATGAAAAAACATGATGAAAAGTTAGCTGATTCTGAATTAGCAGATTTTGAATGCATGAAGCCAATGAGTGATTTATTTGTTATTCTGCATTCGTAGCTGTGATATTTCCACTCCCAGACTTCCTCGCTTTCCCACCCGAAAAGTTGGCAACACTGCATCCAAAGCCAGCCGTCATTACTGCACAAGGCTCCCGGAAATTAATTTGCATCTAAGTTTTCTCAAACAACGTCATCAATTTTCCCGGCTTTAGAGCGAATATCGCAGGCGGTAGTCGGAGAATCCAATAGCAAACACGGCGAGCAAGGGTAAGCTTTCGTAAAGGCAGCGAAGACATTCCTGATCAACACGAATGAGAATGAGGGAGGTGCGGTTAATGGCTCCTCGGATATTGATGTATCGGCTTTCATGGTGCGTTGCCACGCAACGCTTTGATGACTGTACCCGAGTTAACACCCAAGACGTTCCAATGAGAGTTTCTTCCTTTATCTAAATCTGCCCCTCCCCCCCAGGTGAATTGAAAAATTTCTCCACGGTAAGAGGTTTCAACCACACGCGCATAAATGCTGATTCAGTGTATTGGGAAACGCTTCCGGATATTATGCGTGTCTCTGCGTTCATCTGTCAGGAGAGTGTATTATGGGGACACACCTTGAATGGAAATAGAGTGAAAGAATCAACGCGTCAACTTTAGATGATCCGTAAAGTCATTCAGATAAAGTACTTTCGTTTATTTATACAGTGATGCGACGGTAAGCGACGATGGCTCGTTCTGGATTCTCAGTCGTTTACCGAAGCTTAGTTTCCAGAATGTATGCATATCTCAAAAGGTGCGTGTAAACTATGCCATAAAGCTTTTGTGTTTAGGAACAAATAAAAAGATTAACTTTTACTTCATGAGTCGAAACCATTGTCGTTACCAATGAAATTTTTTTGTGGTTAGTAATACTTAATCTTTTAATTTGCTCCTGATGTAGACTTACCACGAAGTCGCGGCCCAGGCAATGGACTCTTTCGTATTCATTTGAACGTGAACAGGATAATTTTTTATATTTTTACAAAGAAAATATACAAATTGTTGAAATATTCTGCCACAGATATTTCGTTTTTATTTTCACCCCTTCTTGTGTGGGCGTTTTCCCGCACCGTAGGTTTTTATCAGTAAAACTTCAGTTGAAATTTTTTCCCAGCAACCCTATTCTATATTTAACTCTTTCTAGATCTAGCTTGTAACTATATGTTTTTCATTTTCTTGTATAAATTATGTTTATCCAATGGTCTACTTTCTATATATGTCGTTTTACTGACTTTATCGCGTGGTCTTCCCGCAAGATGTACCAATTAGAGTCGAATTTACTTACTAGTGCAAACTCGCTGAATATATCGCTCAATGGGAAAAGTTGTCTTCTTAATGTCACTACGACTTTGTAACAGTTTCAGCTAATTTTTACTTCATGACAACAAGATGTAGCTGTTGCGTAGAATGGGAAAAGTAAGTTGTGTTAATAGAAAAGGAAACCTGTGAACGCGAAGATGGGAGAAGAGAGGATTTTGATTGAAGTAACGAAGCGACGGCAGAGGAAATGAGTGGGTCAGAAGTTAAGAAGAGAGGGATTTATAAAAACTTTGTGACTGAAATGTTTGAAGTAAGTATCAAATGGAAATGACAGAGCGAAAGATAATGATGTTCTATGAAGTTAATGGGGTGAAACGGTATCTCGAAACCAAAGTAAGAACGTTAAGTTAGGAATTTAAGGGAACGAATACACATGTACACACCTGTGTACCAGCGAAAAAATACTTTCAAATACTCGAATGCTGAATGAGCTAAATTTGGTCATGACTTTCTGGTCTTGTTTACGTTTTACCTTTATCCAGGAGTTGCGAATGGTGATTTTTGGTATGTGAGAGACATTCATTTATTTACTGATATTACAGAATTCTCTCTCTCGGGACTACAACATTGTCGCGGTGGATGGGCTTCCGTGTTCCTATGACCTAAAGAGCTAGAAGACAAAGGTAAAAGATGATGGATGACATAAGGGGCGGGGTTAACTATAAGGATATGAAGGACATGGCGCTTAATAGGGATTTTTTAGTGTGCATGAACCTACAGAAAGGTAGGTTCATGGCACACTCAAAAATTATATATTTATTATGTAGAAATATGTAGAAATTAAGTTAATTATATAGAATGAATTAAGTTTATTATGTATTTATTATGTATTTATTATGTAGAATTATGTAGAAATATGATATTATATAGAATGAATAAAACAGAATTCTGGCGACAGCATTATACAATTGATTCACAAAACAGTAATAATAATAATATCAAAAATATTTAAATATAAAATGAATTAGAATAAGTTGAGAAATAACGATTCGATAGTGTAAATCATAATTAAATATTCATGATATCATACGGAATTATATCACCGTAATTATACATTAGCATCATATATATGCTATTTGATGCATAGCAAAGCATGCAACATTTTCAGAACACAAATGGTGTTCAAATAGATGCTTTTAAATTATATCAAACGAAAAGATGTGATCCTAGTTCTACTATTGAATAAGGCAAATTAGTATAGTTCAATTCTTTATTTTATTTCGGAATAATATTCCCTAGCGCCATTATTTTATTCCCGTGAGTTCCAGTATAATCTGTTTCTACTGTAATTTTGTGTTCATGGAGTAAGAAGAGAGTGGGGGAAACATTTTTTTCGTTGTTAGTTGTGCTTTTTATGTGCTTTAAGGTTTCCTCCCCGTTCGAGGATCAACTCAAATGGAATGTTCAATTAAAGTCGGTCCATGATTTTCTATTTGGAAGGGAGAGGTTTCTCTGGCCAATGGAAACCTCAAATGGAGGCCGGCTTGACTGCTTCCTTTTTTAATCGCTCGGATTTCGCTTGGCCCTGTCGTGGAGGATTCGCAAAAGAGAATTTTAATTAAAGATTAACTGTCCCTTGCTATCGGTTAAATGTGCCCCGACTTAAATTATGGCTCGGAAATCTCCGGACGGTTTTTCTGAGAAGAGGGAAAACATTCCGATGTAAGCGTTTTTCGGTTCCGATTTTAACTTACTGACGATGCCTCTTTAATTAGATTGGCGATTTCTGTGAAGAGGAGCATTCAGTAATATCGAGTGACAATCTTGAGTTGCGGGAATATTCTAAGACAGACCGGTTGAATACGAAACGTACTATTTACTCGCTCTGATGATCACAGAGATATGCAGTAAAACTTCGAATGATAGGGGTAGTAGCTATGAAGCTTTCTAACTGAACATCTTTATGAAAGATTATTTTAAACTGGTGCACATAGTTTATCGTGCAAAACTGCATCGAAATCTGTTTCATCGAATTATTTAATAGTTTAAGCAACACAACCTCATGTTAGCTACTTGAGAGTTAAAACTTAAACATTCGTCTTTAATAAGTAAATAATCTTTTTAATTATCATCTCACTAACTATTATGTACAAAGTTTTGCGCACATACATTTGGCTTTCCATTTAAAATCAACTTAATTAAGTCTTTCGTGTGTGTGGATTTGCCAAAAATTAGATAAATCAATAATCACTCAACTTACAGTCTTTTTTTACTTCATTAATAATTATATCTAAATTCATCGGTTTCTCTTATAGAATCCGTGAAATTGGCTAACGAACCAAATTTTCACATATATTATAGTTTTACAGTTGAATTTTTACCGTGTTAATCGACTCATGTTCTTATTGACTAACCACCGGTCATTGAGATTTCAGTTGTAAGTCGAGAACCACCTATACTATGTGTATGAATAGATTTTTAAGACTATCATGCCCGAAGTAGTTTGTTATGCATACTAAAAGCCGGTCTCCTTATTTATCGATAAGTGGCTTCGAAGATGGAAGTGGTTCTAAGTAAAAAATATCGGAAGAAAAAACATTTTGCGCAGACTAATTCATCTGCAAACAGTAATCAGATATTAATGAAGAATCGTGATAAGATCGATATCTTCTTGAATTACTTAAATCCCTCTGATAACGTTTCTAGGCACGTTCGTGAGATTATTAGCAAAGCCTATTTTTGAAAGCTAAGAGCAGTTTATAGATGATATCCAAGCGAGCGTTCGTCAATAATCCTCTAGCTGTGTATGGTTAGCCGCGCTTGTTAGGATAATTAAGAATCATTATAATTCAACGTAAACAATGGATTTGTGATATCTGCGTTATATCTAAGCCTAGAATCCATGTAAAAATATTTCATTATTAATGGAATTATATCGAAATTATACTATCGCTTTAATTGTCATCTCTTTCGTATTCGTTTAATTATGAATTCCTATTTATCTAACAATGGTTTATTAATATTTATTTTTTTTTCAAAGTTCAACTATTTGTGACTACTATACTATTTTTTAATTACAAATTAATTAACTCAGGTACTCCTCTACTAATTTACAGAGTGGTTACTAGTATGGGCGATGTAATGTAAATGTATAGCTATGCAAGAGAGCTGACGTTAATTATCTCGAATGATATATTAAATAGTTTACCTAGGAAATTTCTATTCCAGTACTTGGAAACCTACGGTCTCTTATATAAAGTGTACTTCTTCGTGCGTTCATTTTTTGCATACTTCTTTCTTCTCCGATAGATCCATCCATGTCATCATACGTTGTCATTTTTTCCTGGTCTATTTTTTGTTGAAAAACACGAATAGCAAATGAGCTCGATTTTTATTTTAGTTTAATGATTTCTAAAAAAATAATTGGCCGATTTTAAATTTTTATAAATTAGGACGGATTTATATGTTCCTTTCTCGTTTTTATGATGCATGGTTTACGGTATTGTTTGTATCAAGGATATATGACTATATATTTAACATAGCTCATTGTTAACGAGCGTATATAGGAAAGATTGTTACGAAATAGTATTCATATTTTGGTAATTCCGCCAACGAAAAGCGGCCAGTAAAGTATTGAAGTAAATGTAGATATTCCACCATTTTGCCAATCAAACCCGGCATATATTCGACTCAATATATATAATTATAGAGTCGAAAATATGCTGGGTATGATTTTACTTTACGTTACTTTGATAAAATTACAAATAGTGCTACCAAAAATTAGAATGGAGTATTACACAGAAGCGAGTGGAATAATATTCCTCATAGTTTTAGTAGAGGACAAGGTGCTTAAAATTTCATCTCCCAACTTTTTTTGGCAAAGAAAAAGAATTTCGAGGGTCCCCTTTCATTCCCTAATTTTTATTTCCGCAGCACCAGTTTTCAACGCACGAAAAGTTTCACGGAACGTGAATTGTCTCGAAGGAGCTATTTTACAGTCGCGGAAATTTTTAATCGCGAGCACATCCCTCTTGTTTTTAACTCGCAAGGAGGCCTTGAAACATTTTCAACGTCGCCATGCATCGTTTGAGATAAAAATATACGCGAGTGGATTCGTATATGCACGATTACAGAGGCTTTTATTTTAAGACCCTAAGCTAATGCTCTCTTTCTGCAGTTGTTTTTTCCTCGTCTACTCTCAATTCCTAATGCTAATTTCGACCCATTCCTGAATGTTGCCCGTCTTGGCGTTTAGCGGTTTGGAAATCGTGATTTTGGATTTAGTTTTTTAAATTGCCTGTGTTTTTGACAATCCTGAACAAAATAGAATTTATTTAATGTGGCCTTTTTTGTCTGAAGGCGGCCTTTCTACAACTTGTATGCTTGTGCTGGACCAAGTAATGGCCATAGGGTACTCGCATCGCCTTAGGATGCTATCCTCATTCTATTCTGTTTAAAATGTTCCCGAAAAATTTATCTAGATATTAATCGGAGTAATTTAATATACATTTAGTATAATTTAAAATAAATAATACAAAATATAAATACTGGGATTTTATTTCGTGGATCCGTTATAACCCTAGATTCGACCTTTTTTGATTGAGGAAAAGAACATGATTATACGTATTTTAACTATTATTCTATAGGATTTTTGATAGGAGTAGGAAATGCAATAGTCTCATGGTAAAACGGAAAAGTCTAAATGGGCCGGTAATTGGACTCGGGTTCTTCCTCTGTAATTGGTGATGGTTATGCAGCCTCCCGGATGGAGGAAGTTTGATTCCCGGCCCCGTCAGATATTTTTTAAGCTCCTGGATGCATTCTCTAGTATGCAACGTTATCCAAACCATTTTCCTTATTGAAATACAATTTTCTTTCTAAGATTATTAACTAAACTTGAAAACATATTTTAGGACTAACAGATTACTATTCAATATTAAACTGTAAAAATGTACAAAAAATTTCTGAGATGAATAAAAATTTCTATACGTATATGGAACCATTGTAAGCACTAATTTAAGATTCAAGCTTAGATATTTGCTAAGGGTATATGAATTATATATTACCTACGATGAATTCTCAAGAAGTTTTTATCTGGCGTAACGCAGTGTAATATAATAATAATTTCTTAAAACTCACTTCAAACGAACACAATTAACTTTATTGTAAAACGTGTCCAAAAGCATTGATAACGGAATACCATTAACTTCAATGTGTTTAAAATTGTCGTAAACGAAAATTGCATAAATTTAAGGAAACTGTAATAACTTTATTCCCTTGCGACGAGAACATTTTTTCGCGCAACTAATTTATCTCGGAGAAGTTAATCTTCCGGTTCCAATTGGAAGATGGAAAGCGATAAAGGAGTCATTTATAGGGGTTGAGTTAGAGATGGAATGGAGGTAGCACATCATCTGAATGACGTCTCTTTCCTTATCGTCATCAAATTCTCCTGATCACCTCAGAAAAAGTGCTACCGTAAAAGTGGGATTCAAGAACTTTCCCGAGAATAGTAATCCTCGCAATAATTTTTTCCTCCTCCCCGTAATATTCCACTTTCTCTCGCGACCCTTCCCTCGCCCGGTCGTGCGTCACACTTCCCCAGTATCTTTATTCGTCCATGCGAAAAAACTATTATCTCTTTTATCGCTTTCACTTTATGCACGTCTGTCTCCATTTCGCTCACCGTATTCCTCTATTCCCACTCCAAGGTCTCTTTCACCTATAGCTGTTCTCTCTCCTTAGCAAACTTTATGTGTTCTCACGAAGTCCTATTCTGCCGTTCAGCGTTTTTCTTTGTGACCTCATTGTTAATATTTTCATTCCTCATTTTAGAATACCATAATCCTTTCGTTCATCCGCATGATAATTCGGTGGGATTCCATATTTAACAGAAAAAAAATAGTCTAAATATTTGTATGATAATTCATGTCATAATTGTAAGAAGTGCACATTTTTTTCTATTATTATAATTTTATAATATTTATTCCCCTTTGCTCTTTTATGCTGTTTCTTCTTTTTTAGTTCTCTATCATCTTATATTTTCATTTTTTTCGTCGGAAATTTGCCTCACTCTCCTTGGAGCATATAAGTGTTATGATAACTGTTATTTTATTTACTCCACTTCGGGCTGTTAAAGTAGTATTAGCTATGTTATTTTCATTTACTTTTGACGTGTATTTTATAATCTGCAAATACTGTAACACAACTTTGCGAGGATATCTTTTTAGTTGAATAATTTAATACATATAGTGAATTTATGCCATACGTTCATGACATGAAACTTTGTTTCACTCGATATCCCAAGGAAAAATGGACTTGAAAAAGTTTTCAAGTCCGTTTTTCCTTGGGATTTTTCCTGGGTGCACGCCCTTATGTGCAAAGTATCTTTAACCCTTTCATTCACTCGTTATTTTTAAAAATTTTAATTGATCTGATTTTTTGTCTATTTCAATACTCTCTTGTATAATTATCTACTTTATTTCATTTTTGTTTCCCATTTTCATTCTTCATGTGTTGTTTTCATGATTCTCTTTTATCTTAACTTTTCGTTTCTTTTACTTTATTGTTTCTTTAAGCATAACGCCTGTTACTTTTTCTCTCTCTAAATATTTTCCATTTTTCCTTTCTTCAAAGCATACTACAAATGATTTTAGTTCTTTTTTGGCTACCTTTTTAATGTCTACACGTACTTCTTCATCCTATTCTGTTTTTTACTCCTTCATATTTTAATTTTCTTATTAAACTTTTTAACTCCTCTCAGTTGCCTATATCATTATACCCATATCTCACATTTTAATTCTCTCATTTTAGTATTAATATTTATCTGAAATTAAATAAATTCCTTCCTTTTAATTTTAATACTTCTCACTTTCACTTTCATTCGGACTCCTCTTTCACTACTGTTACTCGCTTTCACTTTACTTTCGCTATTGCTACTCTTCATTCTTACTTTCGCAGGATACGTTCAACTTTTCATGCTCATTGCTTTGGACCTTTCAATATCGATATTCATATATTTCTCATTGACTCCGTCACTTTCACGTAATTATATCTCGGAATCCATTAAAATTTTTCAAATCATTGTTTCCCCTCTTCGGTATCCATAGATTTCTTATTTACTTCATTTTACTTTCTCATCGCTTTCACTTAACACCTTCACGGAATTAATTTAACTTTTCCTGCTCACTGCTTTCACCCCACCTTTCATCACCGTTATCCAAGCATTTCCCATTACTTTCATTTCAACCATCCTCCTCTTTACTCATCTATATGTTGCACGTAACGCCAGCTTTTCATACCTCACTCATTCACTTTCTTGCCAATATCGCATCCACTTTAACTCTCTTATGCCTCCCCCAAAACCCCAAAACCCCATGTCCTTTCTTCGCATCGCTCGGCCATTTCATATTTTATCCATCTTTCTCCTCCCTTTCCACTTTTCTCTCTCCTTCTATTCCTGTTTTTCTCTCTCCTCTTTCCATTCCGCGAATTCCTGCGCTTCACTCCTATCCTTAATCCCACCCACGCTGGACGTTATTAACACCCTTTTCGTAAGTCCTTATCCGCCCCCGCTTTTCTCCCTTTCGCACGCTTTCAAAACCCCGAGACCCTTTTTACCAGCACTCTATCTTATCCCTAACGCTAGGAGAAATCTCTTTAAAGCGGTGGGGCAAGGTAATGGAAGTATAACAGTGATTGAATAGATTTTTCACTATTGGAAAGCGTTTTAGACTGGGTGGGTTTTAAGACGATCGTGTTGAAGGGAAGGGGATGATGACGATTTGACGATGACGTAGTTTGGGTTGCTTGTATTGCATGAGTATATATTTTGTATTTGGAGGAAATCAAGTTAAAGATTACATGAATTAAATGGAAGAATTTTATTCGTCTTTACTCACAACAAATTTCGCGCTTGAATTATCATCAGGAATGTAGCAGAATTTTGCTGCTAAAATTTTTATATATTTTCAAACTTTTACTATTAACGTTATCACTAATTACATTTCATAAATCTTTCTCAGATTCCATGCCTTATTCCTTGAAAAGTCATATCTATATTATACATTTGATTATCATTTATTTTTAGTACACTCCTGGCCAAAATTAACGCAGCACCTCCCTAGCGATCCTTACGGCCGGTGCTGCGTTAATTTTGGCCAGGACTGTACATATCTTACATAACATTTCTTAGTTCTAATAGATTAGATATACTGCATTTCGTAATGTGAAAATTTAGTAACATTTTGCCCTGAAAGATGCTTTGAAAATAATATCGCCTCTTCTATTAAAATGAAAGTATAATTACCGCAGTGATTTCAAAGTAATTCCCAGTAATCACTTCAATATGTATTGAGTCAACGGAAATCTTAAGTAAATTGCAATTAGTAATTTAATAAATTCATTTAAGTCTCCCTTCGTAAAATATTTCCTAGTTACTGGGAATTTCGGAGATCAAATAATTGATATCAGATGTTTAATTGGCTATGATACCTTACTAGTCGTTCATGGGTTGACTAGAATGGGTACTACAGGGGTTTGTAACATTCATTCATGTTTCATATCACAAAGCTAGAGAATTAATTAAATTCTTGAGTGGCAGAAGAGAATAATTCTGCTGTGGCGTATAGAATTATATTATGAAGCAGCTTTCCTCTTCAAAGAATCGTTTCTACTCATTCAATTGAAAAAAATCAAGAAGATTTCCATGTAATAATAATAACAATCTCAGACAATGAGTGAGATGAAAGCTTAAGATTTTATCAACCTCCTATTTTATCGTATTTGCTCAAACGTTTTTTGAGGTAGGTTATTGTAATGATTTATTAGAATTTCAAGATCAGTCGTGGTCATGTTTAACTGATTTAGCGTTGAAGTTAAATCGTTTTCTAGGTCTGTTAAATTGCATTGTGAATATTGCATTAGAAGAAGAATAGGTAACGATTTAGCATGATAATGTTACCTGAAAATGAATTTATTCAATTTTTTGAATAACGCACTTCTTTGGGTATTGTTTCATTATGGAGATGTCATTGTAAGTCAATCCTTTAAGAAATAATACGACCCTTTTTTACTAATGAATGGAGCTTGATTAAAAGATTTTAAATGTAATTATGTTCGTTGACCGGAAATATTCTTGATAGAATAAGGAAGTTAAATAGAATTCACTTATCAAATTAACTAAATTGTTTAAATCTATAACCCAAAAAATATTTTTTAGGACTTAGAGCATTTTACTCTGAAAGTAGGCAGCAACAGAAAAGAATTTCCGAAATTAATGTAAAATATCTAATAGTATTTTAATTCTACGGAGACAGTCAATATTAACTTACGGTATAAGCGTACAATGCATGTATAATAGCTTCATGTCTGTGCTTGACGAACGTGAGCAGAGACAAAAGAATCCGCAGTTTTTCCTTTAATACGCATTCGGATATCTGTTCAGCGAGCGTTCATGTACCGATTTGACAAGTAACTCTCACCGGAAAAGGGCTGCGGGCAAATATGCATTGGAGAGAAAGGAGCACAGAAACTAAACACGGGACGGATGGGAATGCAAATGCAAAAATTGCCTTTTCGGCCATACCCTTTGAAACAAACAAATCGATAAATCAATCAGGCGGACCGATATCCTCTCTCTCGCTCTCTTTGATTCTTCCCGTACATCTTCCCTGGATCACTTCTACACTTTTTCCACCGATATTCGTTCTCTCTCTCCTATTCATATGTATGTCTTCAAGATTTTTTCACCACCACCTTCACAATCATAAACAGCATTTTTTCACCCACTTTTTCCGGTAGTATTCTTTTCCTTCGAACGAATGATAAACGTGTGACAAATGATGCTCGAAGCTTCCGGGTACAGTTTCATCAGTCTACTGTCTTACATTTTAGCATATTCCGTATGAAAGAATGACTTCTTGATATTTGGCATGCGGAAAAGTATGAATTTAAAGATAACCCATCATAAAATCTACTTAAGACGTGGTTTCTAGCTAATTTATCTTATTGCGATTTAAACTAAAATTAAATGGAATAGCTATGTATAACATATGCAAATTTGGTGAAATAAATATTGTTATTTTTATGCGATTTGTTGGTGTTTTCTAATGATTAAGTTAGTGTTTAATTATTTTATAATATATGAAACGTATCTTTACTTGGCGATTCTTAACTCTGCTTGGCGAACAATGAAATTTTTAATATTTTCGAAAGCTTTGGTGCATAATTTTTTTAATTACACCAAAAGGAAGATTGACTATAAATTAAAATATTAGTTCATTGATATGATATGATGTGTAATGATAACTTTTGCTTCACATTTTTGCCAAGAGAGATTTTTCAGATTGCTAAAGTTGATTATTTCTTACGTTCAACAGAGATTTAATTAGTTGCTACACGGCCTGATAGTTTGCAAGGTATCGAAAAGGGAGGAAATAAAAGTTACATGACTGGATCTGCAGATGGAGCTAAGGAAATATTACATTAATATTTTCTATTATACAGTCCCTACTGAAATGATTTTAATATAAAAGATAAGGAAACGGTTTCCTTTTTATTCTGCGAATCAGTAACGTAGAAGTTTTTAAATGCACCAGATTTACAATGCTTTTAATTTGAAAAGTTTGTTAAATACCGTTATTTTCAGTTGAGTCCGGGACAGAAAAGACTCATATCGCATTTTGTCCATCCTCTAAGGAAGAATTTTAGCTCGATGCATTTGTTTCATTTCCATTTAAGAAGGTAAATCAGTTGGATGACGTTGGATGTTAGGAACAATTAAAAGTTTTTTGATTCGAAAAATCTACAGAAGCTGAAAAATTAAACAAGGAAAAAAGTTTCGGAGAAGGAAAACATTTTTAATGAGAGATAGTATGAAAAAACTGATATTGGATTCGTAAAATAGAAAATATATGCTTGATATCATACGGTGGAAGTCTCTTCGGGATACTAGAATCACTATATGATCATTGTGCAATTTAGCTTCCGTTGAAGCATTCCTCCTTAATGTCAGATGGTGTTTTTCTCCATCTTACCAAATATCTCTTTCTAGCTCATTTCAGACACCAATAATCCGTCGCTTGCGTCACTAAGGTTATAAAGATAGCCATAAACTCCTGTTTCCCTCTTTCGCTCTATCGAATATATTTTTGAATTATTGAAAGTTCTATCCCAGCGAAAACAACCTTCGGTATCTTACAGGCCGTGTTTGTTTCAGCTGTCCTTGAGCGAAGTAGAGATCATTCAAACTGCCAATGCTTTCGCTTTCTCTATGGTTAATGTAGATGTTCTATATTTTTAGTATTTGGAAGATCGTGCTTTTAGAAAATCGGAGCTACAAATTGGAAAAAAATGGGCAAAGAATGTACGAAAGAAAAGTTGTTTGTTTATTTATTTACATACGTTATTTGAATATTCACATTCTGAATCAGGCCCAGGGCAGACATTTTTTTCATCGTACGCTGTTTCCTTTCATGAAATAAAATTGCCTAGACTACCACTTACTTTACAGATCATTCATTTTACAGTTAATTCATTTTTACTAATATTGCACTAAAAATACACCATTTGAATCAAGTTTATTCATCATTAGGTGGCAAAAAAAACTAACATTAATTTACTTGCGTTCAAGTAACATTTTTGATAGTCTTCTGGTATATAAATTCATCTTTTTTTTTAAATAAAGGTTTCATCACTTTAGTTTATTTTTCATAATCATGTTGCCATAATGCATTACGGGGAAAATGCATGTTTCAGTAATATGTGGGTAATCTAATAAAAAATGGCTTACCTGAAATTGGCGATGACTGCACTGAAGACTAACGGCGCGTGATTTTTGTAAATATAATGTCAGTGGAATATGTCACACGATTCTGTTCTAGTTTTCCAAGTGAGCCACATCTTGATTTTAATCAAATTAATGAAACGTTACGTACAATTGATTGTCGAGAGAATGCCCCATCGAAACGTTATATTAAAAATTATTCAAGAAGAATACTATAAACGCATAAATTAGATACACTGGCCCAAAAATGCTTTCTGTGACATTTAGAGGGGTGATGAACTTCAGGGGCAAATACCTTTGACTTTGACATCTGGACACTACGCCTACACTTTCAATTTTATTACGCACACAGTAATTAATGGGTGATGTTTTATCCTCCTACACCAACTACTTTCCTGTAAATGTTTCTTCGTCTTCACATTCTCTTCCCCTTGCTTCCTTTTATTTAAATCTCTTTTCTGTGTTGAAATTTCGTTTTATTCCACTTCTTGTACTCTTTCAGACACGTGTCCAATATATTGGACACCATTTTCACTGTTTATTATATGTTAATTATATTAATTTAATATTCATTTTTGCATTATTTTATGTTTTTACTTCTTTTATTTTACTATCATCCCAATCCTATATCAAAGGAGTCTCATAGTAAGATTTGATAGCTTATTGAATAACGGAATATCACTTTTTTTTAAAAGAAATTCGGAGGTTAATTTATTTTAACATTTTTACAGTTACTATGATTTAAAAAAATTTATATCATTGAACATGTTTTTAGTCTTCTATATCTGTTATTCAATATCAAACATAGTTTTAGTTCATAACTTTATCTTTAGTGACAGTTTAAATTAGGTGTCCAAGATATTGTACATCCCATAAATTGATGAAAAATTAAAAATTTCAAATTTTATTAGTGGAATAAGTATAAATATATTTAAAAAGACAAATAAATTCAAAAAACATTTTTGTCTTATTGAAAAAAAATCAGGTGTGAAAGGGTAAATATCCTTTTCTTCCCCAATGCGCTCGTATTCACGAGTTACGCACGAGCTATTCACGAGTTACAGCCGAATATCTTCCACACCTTTTCTCCCGTTTATCATCATCGTATTCTCCCCAATGTCTTCCCCGCCCGTCCCCTTGCGACACCAGGGCTCTTTAACTCCCCGACTCCGATGCCATCGCTATCTCAGCCCCTAGCTTCCGCTTTCTCTCCCCAGATGGCCTCATTTTTCGCCCCTCGTGGCTTCCTCTTATGCCCTCTTTCTCACCTTCATTCCTATCATTCATTCGGCGATATAAAAAGCGATAGGCGTCGAATTCCGCGAGGTAAAACGAAACGAGGAATTATCCGTTAAAAGCTCGTTTTCTCTCTTTTTATCCAACGATTCATTTTTAATCTTATAGAAACAGTTTCGTCTTTTCTACTTTTTCCATTGCCTTTGTTGCGGTGGCTCATATCAAAGCTTGAGCAGGTTTTTTTCTCTGTTTAGGTCAATGGAAAAATGCGGACTTATTTTAATACCGTCAGAGAGTGGCCGTTTTCTGGCTGAGGTTTTATTGACTAATGCTATCGGTTCCCATTCATCATTGATGGCGTGAGTTTTCAAGCTGGCGAGCGAAAATGGTGTTTTTGTTCTTTTTAAACTCGTTCCACGCATCAATACGAATGGTGAAATGATATCTCGAATGTGAAGAACGGAATTACTGATTTTATTGCCGTTTAAATATCATTATTTGTAAATTAAAGGCACAGAGTTCGCAAATTAGGTATCACACATCAGAGAAAGAGAAACTTGTGTGCATATATTAATGTTACATTTATTGTGGCATTACGAGATTAATTAATATAAGTTAATTTTCATTCTCTTCAAATACAAGGTGTGGAAAAAGCAGCAAAGTTTTAGCTTTACTTCTTTTATCAGGAACAAGACAATGAAATGACCACATTTAATTAAGATATATTGTGTTCAAATTTTTAATTGTTCTGAAACTATTACCTACTTAATTAGGTAAACCTGAAACTGTAGTGAAAAAGGGCAACTTGAAATAATCTCATGAATTCACAATACATTTTATGTTGAAGAGATTTTAGAATCTTGCTTTTCTTGAACTATTTGTACATTTTTTCGGCGGACTCTATACACTTATTGTCATTGAAATGCAATCACTGCATGACTTCGTGGAAAAAATACATCGTAATAACAAAAAGTCATTCTCTCTTCAGATGAAGATGAAGGCTCGATTGCGAACTCTCGAGCTTTTGAAAACCTATACAAAGATGTGGAGTTTTATTATTACCGCGTATCATTGCTACATTAGTTTAAAAGTAGATCTAATTGGAATATTGAATCGAAGGATGTAGATGCAGCTGTATATATAATTTGACTGTAAAATTTATTTAAAATTTTTATCGCCTGCGTTGGGCACAGAAAGCATCCTGTCATTTATTAAGGTAACGATCGGTTATCTGGACAAGGTATAAATCTGCAAACGCTCCTTTAGTAATTATTTTACTTCTCAATAACTTCATACGCCTCGCTAATAACCTTCCTCTGTAAATTATTATGAAACTTAGTTTTATGTATGCACATTTTTAGGCGGCCATTTCGTTTGTATACAGCACTCAGAAATTAAAAACAATTTTGTTGCTTTAGCATCCGTTTCTTTGACTGGATCGATTTATAATACTGAGACATGGATTTAGCAAGGTGCCTATTTGGCGTTAACGTCTGAAAATTTTTAAATGGTACTCATGTTTAAACATATACGTAATGCAATGCAATATGATGCGACTCAAACTTTTTTCAAGTTCGGCAATTGCTTTTTAGCAAAGCCAGCAGCAAACTGGAAATGATGCATTTTCAGCGATAAAAATGAGATGGAAGCTTCGAAAACGAAAGTGTCCTGGAGGGAATGGGCCATAAAATCAATCTAATCGTACGTTTCCATACGCATGCTTATAAGCTTAGCTTTAATTTTTTTAACTCACACTTCAACTGTCGACATCTGACTTGAAGGCAACGTAGATGATAGAATTCTTACCTGAAAAGAGAAAATGAATCCATTAATACAATTGTGAAGTTAATTCAACCACATTATGAATAAATACTGCAACATTATAAATACTGAATTACCGCACAGGTTATTTATTTAACGTTTTTTGGTTATTTTATGGGAACATTTCTTTAGTACCCAATAAATAGATCAATATAAAAATCATTAAACAGATAATTATAATAATAATAATAATAAATCGTCTTAATATGTCCTTCCCATAGGTTATTTCAGTTTGAATTAGTAGTTCTCTAAAAAATGGACATAATTCTATCAATTTTCATCAGTTTCCAATACTGCCGAGCTGGCAACAAGTACCATTGTTGTTGATATTGTTTGTTCAGTTAACATAATATCGCATAAAAGGCGTATAGTAAAAATTCCAACTACATAGAATAAAATTTTCAGAAGAAGATCGATTTTTAATTTTAGATACTTCTCAAAGGCAAATCAATTAAGATCGGAACTCGAAACTTCAGGAATATTTACCACAGTTTTTTAAAAGTTTACTTTTTCTGTGAGGTATGAAAATTATTTCGAAATTGTATAAACATGATTGAGTCAAGAATTTACCAGAATTTACGGTGTTTTGATTCGTTTAAAACCGACTCAGATGAAGTAGGAGAAAGATATTGACTCCCAGTGCACATCCTTTTAAAGGAAAAGAAGTTCTCGGTATTTAAATTGATGCATAACATGTTCAATTATAACCGTAGATCATCGTAAAGGAAAATGTCCAGATCTGTACTGTCTTATTCACTAGGTATAATAATGGGAAACTATCCCAGGAAATTGAAATAATTTACGTAGGAAAGGAAGAGAACACTTTGTCTTAGTTCCACAGTAAATTTATTGTGCGACCGGTTTCGACTAAGGTCTAGTCATCTTCTGGCAGAAAATACAAAAAGTGACACACGTATATATATACAAGAGACAACAATAAGCAAAAGGGTGGGGTAAGTCTAAGGGTTGGGAAAGGATGAGGGGAGAGGAGGAAGCAGGTTGACGAGCGACAGCAGGGGGGAGGAAGCATTGAAAAGGTACACATTGGTCAGGTTAAAGGCATTTCTTTTGTGGATTAAAATCTCCATTTGCTAAAAAATATCGAGCTTTGGGCCCTTTGATAATTGATGTAGAAGCTTAGCCTGAGAGCCCGAAGAATGATTTTCTTGCAGCAAGTTCATGGAAAAATGTGAAGCATCAGAACCATTTATGAAGGACTGTTTATGTTCCTTAATCCTAGTGCACATACTTCTACCAGTTTGACCCAAATAAATCGCTCCACAGTCATTACAAGTTAGCTTATAAACCCCAGATTTACGAGCAATGTCCAACTTATCTTTACAATTAGTAAGTATTTTACCAATATTGTTCAAACTTTAGAAAGCAGGTTTGTGGTCTGAGAGGAGGGAGTTCGCAATCTTATAGCTTATTGGACCAATAAAAGGGATTTTAACCCATTTAGTAATATCATCCTGTAGAGCAAGGGTGTGGTAAATACGAGACATATTTAATTTTCGTTGTTTCTTTTTCAAAATAGCATCGATGAGTGAGACGGAATAACCATTAGCAACTGCAATTTGTTTTATAATTTGCAACTCACAGGAAAAACTATTTTGATTAAGGGGTATATTAATTAATCTATGGATAAGACTATGAAAAGCAGCGTGTTTGTGCTGGATAGGAGCATTTAAAGTTGCGTGAATAGTATGATTCGTGTATGAAGGTTTGAAATAATTTATATAAATAGTGCTCAGAATCTGTGTCATTATGCTATTTTCCTTTTTATATATCCTTTAAAAATATTTTATCGAAGAAGTCTCCGCAGAGCGAAAATGTGAATTCTACCGATCAAAATCCCTCCGACTAGTAAAGGGCTCAAGGGAAGGTATTTTACTCGCGTGGGTGGAAAAAAACGTAGCTCGAAAAACCACGGTGATTTATGTTCTTTCTCACCATAGCTCGCAGCGTATTCCCGCGCTTCTTCAAGAGAAAGACATTTCTCTTCCTCCGCCACGGATCTTATTTTTCATATCAATTCCCTATCTTCGTCTTCAACTCTTATTTTAAAACATTCGAAGGTTATGCGAAGTAGAGGTTGCCGGACTAATTTCCATAGAAAACGCTTTTTTTTTGGGCCTGCCCATTTCACGGGCTTTATTTTTTAAGATGTAATCCCGCTCTGAAATGGAAAGGTGATAAATTCATAGAGACGTTAAACGAATCTTCGATAAAAAAGAGAGGATTTTTTGTGAATTTCGGGAAGGAGATTGGTACCCATATATTCACAGTCTGCGGTCGTCCTTCAACGTGACAAGGCTGATTATGATTACGTGGGATCTTCGGAGAAAATATGATCGAATCTGCTAAGATTGCTCGTAGAAATGATGATCGTGAGAAAACTTTAACCAGGAAAATGTCGGGAGGGTGATAATTATTATTATTCATTCTGTTCTACTATCAGCATATATCCTGATCGTAGTTACCTCTAAAGTTGTGCATCTTTGACGTTATTTAATTATTGTGATCACTCATATTTCGTATGATTACCAAGTGAGAATCGATAAAACAAATTACAGGTATTCCGATCCCGGATAGCCGAGTAGGTAATGCGTATGTCTTTGAAGAAAGCGATCCCGGGTTTGACCAGCGGTTGTTGGTTATGTGTGCAATTACAGCAGATTCCGAAGTACATTGTTTTATGAACTAGTTCATAACATAATGCATTCCATCAGATCAAAGTCTGTTTACATATCGTCAATAGAACAAATATTTTAAGCATAATACTTTATTAAAACGGTTTCAGCTAACAGCCCAGAGATCACCGTTTAAAAGTAAGGAATAAAAATAATGCTGAAGAGAGAAACAAAAAGAGGGACAAAACAATATAATATTGAGAAAAATTGAAATATGCAGACAGTTAAATCTTAACTACAGTGTAAAAGTAGAGCGTAAAATTAGTAAAAAACAAAATATTTTCAATATAAGAAATCAGACAAGTGAAAATAACAATTAAAATAAAAATAACCATTTTTCATGCTTAAAGTTAACATGGTTCAGTTAGTTTAACGTAGACAACCGTTATTCAATAGAGAAAGAAATCTAATTGAAAAAAAAACATTGTAGTACTAACAATACTATAAGTTAAATTGTGAAATGAGCCAAGTATTGTATGATGAAGACTATAGTTGAATTAAATATAAGCTACTTGACCGGACTTCATGGAAAGACATTCTGAAGGATTAAGTATTATAGCAGAAACTACAGCTGACGGTATAGTAGCAGAAATCTTATATTTTAGGCGCCGAATATTTAAAATGCGCATTTAAAATGAAACTGTTTAAGTTCATATTTCATTTTGGAGCTGGAGGGGATTAATTTAGTGGAAATTGATATAGAATGTACACATTCTCATCGCATGCTCATGAAGAAATAATAATTATCTTGATAAAAAAACTTTCATTGGTAGGATTTATCAGAGTTTTTGCAGGATGTATAACAGTTTGTAGAAAAATGTAGCTATAATGAAATGCGAGGGATAATACAAGTGGTGTCATGGTATTGAAATGGAATTCAATCATCAAATATTTTGTAATTTATATTTTATTTGCAAGATTTAGCTTATATCTCATAATTTATAATTTGCGGTTAGCATTTTAAGGTTAAAGTGATTTCAAATTTCGACTTTAATGTTTTATCTTTATTTCATAAATAGAATTTCGGTATTTTACCTATTTATGTCATATAACGCTGAGGATAGGTACAAAATAAGTTCCCACTGTCTTTTCTGTGGACATAAAATCAGAATGGAGAAGCATTGCTCATTATAATTAATTGGATTAAGGTCACTTGGACAGTTCTTGTCTGGTTTGAATGAATGTAGTATTAGTACAGAGAAAAGTATATTGTAGATAAAGAGCGAAGAAAAGTAACAGAGGGCCCATTATAGAAACATTTAGGCAAGGGTGATCTACAGAGATAACGTGGCAATTGATCTTTCCGATTCCGGAAGTATCGAGACAGTCTGCTGCCCTAAATCATGAGTTCTCCCCCACAACTTTGATATGTGCTTTTTCCATGTAAGTCGGTCAACAAATTTGTATTCAAAGCCTCTCAAACAAGGGAAGCCGTGAGTTATTGTGATCGCGTAAAGCATATATATATATTCAAACTTCTCCCTCCAGCCAATGAACTTTAATGCGGCCGAATTTCGATCTCACTCTCAACATCTGAAGACACAAGGCGACACGTGCTCGAGTAATATGAGAATAGTTACTATTTAATGCTGACAGTGGGAAGTAGAATGTGCTATCAACAATCAGTTTGACATTTTACGACTCTTGCATTTATTGTAAAAAGAAAAATGTTTCACTAATCATATTATACTCTCTAACAAAAACAATAATAAATCACCTGCCTAAGAGTGGGACCTGGGGTCTATTCCAGTCATATCGCTTTAATTCACATCTTGTTTGACCTTTTTTATCTCATTATACTCTATATTTAATTGATTTAAACAAAAGATAATAACAGAGGTCTGAAATGTAGTAAATCTAAATTTCAGACTACGCTTAGGCTCAATGAGAAAACATAAATTTGAATCATAGTTATGTTATTTTAAAGAATGAAACCTCCAAGATTTATTCAGAATTCAGATCTTACTGTCTCAGAGCTAATCAGTATAAAAATAATTCAGAAATTATTGCCACTGTGAAGTCTTATTTTTTATGAAAAAAATGAATTCCACCTAAAAAAAAGAATTCGTCAAACCAATATTTAGTTGGCACTTTCAACAAGAGTACATCGAAAATTGTTTCATTGAAATGAATTTTGCAGTGAATATCACTGTGAAACTTGAATATACCCTAGAGAGGATTGTTAATTAAATAAAGATTCACTGCTAGATGCTCCTTGTCGAATACCCATAGCTCACATCCCTACCCAAGAGACCCTAATTTTCCTTGGAATAATTTAAATTCCCCATGGAAAGCTATCGCAGAATTCCCAAACCGATTCTGTTTATGTTTCAAAAGATACATCGTTCCAACAAAATTCAGTTCACAATTTTTTGGTTCGTAATTCACTAAAGTTATTTAATTACACGCACCGTCAGTAGATTTTAAAGAGGAGCATTTGATTAGTTTAATCGCTAAACTGATTGGCTGGCTTATTAATTAAAATATTGGCTTCTAAAATCGGATACGCATTGATAAATTTGCGCACCATATTTGCTTTTTGTTATTTCAGAGATATTTATGGCATTAGGAGTCATTTTTAGAAATGGGTTACAAATTTGGTGTTTCAGGCCAATATTTATCTCTTTTGCTATTTGAGAAGAATTAAGCATTGTCAAATTTAATAAACGCTAACGGTAAAGATTAACCAATAGAACGATTTGCATTGGACGAGAAATATGTTGATATGTCATACTGAATGATAAAATGTTATGAATAAAAACGAGAAAGATAGTTTTTACATGTTTAACTTCTCGTAATTTAACTTTAACCGATACTTTGTCTTCCATCTCGCATGAAATATGTATTTTCAAATTTTTGAAACTGTATTGTATCAAAATATTATTTTAAATAAAATAAAAACTCGACAGGAATCGCTGTTTATTCACTTCCATCGGTTCGAATATTTACAGCGACCCTATCCGTTGCTTAGTTATGGTGGGTATATTCTGAGATAGATATTGTCAAAGGAACTTGCTCTCCGGTGCTCCATATTCAAACGTTATCTGTTTACTGCTGTTACTGTCCCAAGAGCCTTAGTACACTAGAGTATGAGATGACCTCCTGATATTAGCTTTCGCCTTTGTAGATGCGTTGAGTTATGTATCAGTACGATATATACTGAAGAAGAAAGAGAAACACGTTTAGGTGCATATGAGAAACGTTCAAAAGATGCTTTCTACTAACTTAAAATTTTTAGAATACCCATGATTAAATAAAACACCGTCAAAGATTTTTAATTATGCTCAATTGTAGGAGAGATTGCTAACGTAACCAGACAAATGGTTAATAATGTTTATATTCCATAAAATCATAAGATATCGAGGCTTCATAAAATTTAAATCGATGTGATGTTTAGGAAACCAAGATATACGATAACCAAGATATGAATTAAAAAGAACAACATAGGAAACGATTGCGAATTATTAACTTATTTATGAAGAAATTCAATCAAAGAAGTCTTGACTTCGTAGAACTCCGTTACAAGAAATATGGTCAAATTATTTAAGCTTTTTAAAGAATATGGCTGAGTTATTTTGCCATGCTTACTATTATAGGAAGTTTGTATATAATCAATATGTATTAAATTTTATCGTTGGTAATAATATTTGAGTCAGCAGAAATTGAAAATACGTCTCAAGAAAAAGTATTTATAACGAGATTTTATTAACCGGCATGTCTACTATTAAACCTTATCAAATCTAACCTATAAAATTCTGACAAACTAGGTCATGTGTTTTATTGTTTCACACTGTACTGGTCTTCTCATCTGCTCATCGACTCTATATGTTATTTTGCTCACGGATTTTGCTACTATATTTCTCATTGAAGAGGATACAACCATCTTAAGAAGTTATTAAGCTTTTCGTTATATTCCTGGCGGAGAAATTCTCCTTTAATGCCTGTAGTAAAAAGTGGAAAGGTCCCAGAAACCCTTTTGTTCCACGCAGTAGTTTTCATGGAATTTAGCCCTATCTTTCCAATATTACGGATCTTGTTTCAGGAGAAGGCAAAGATGGATGAGGGGATCACTAAACTTCTGTTACCATTTCTCCAGGGATCCATTGGCCTACTTTTCTCAACCAAAAGTGTTTGTTTTTTGGCTTGCTCTCGGCCAGGGTTTTATATCGATGCCGAAGAATCGGAAATTACGGTGTCTTCCATTAAAGATCGACCTCAGATATGTCATTACGTTCCTTATTTATGATATTCGGAATGGTCCATTCTAATAATTCATTTTTGTGTCCCTTTTTCCGTGTCAGCTTGGTTTCTCGCTAGCAGATGTTCATAAAATGAAAATTCAAAGATAATCTGCAGTTTGATATTTCCAGTTTATTTTCTGATAATCGCTAATTTCTTTAAATATTCTTCTCCAGAATTAGACTTTTGTGTAGTGTATTTAATGAGTTTTTGAAAATTAAGGCTTTTGGCTTGAGTTATCATTTATGGGATCCTTCTTACGTTTTATTTCGTCTATTTCCAATCAAAACAGGCGTAAAGGAAGACCGATAGTACCAGTACTCGAACCTGGATCTCTCAATTGCCGAGCTATTGCTCTAACTATTAGTTTACTTCCCAGAACATTCTGATTTGCCGTTTGAGAGATTCAGTAGGCACAGTAGACTTGTACAAAAACTATTACTACGATAGTTGTATATTTTTCATCCAAATTTCCCTTTAGCCCCTTTCTATTGTTGGTCTTGTTGAGGGTCTTTTGTTGAGATCTTCAGTTAGTCTTTTTTAATATACATACCAGAGGTTTAAAATCTCCAAAAGCCGTCTTAGACGGCTCCTCCTCTTACTTTCCAATAGTCGGAAAAAGCAAGAAAGGCATGCCGCACTTTTATTGTACCCAAAGTACTTTTCAAAGGCGATTTCTCCGTCCTCAGGGGTCGCAAAATATGTTTGGTCCAAAATTGTTATACTTAAGGTAACATAGGGTGATCACATGTTAATGTAAAACTCAAACAAAATTAAGTTTAACTTGTATCCTCAATATAAGTTACAATAGCGACAAGTATCTGCAAGCGATGGCCATTTTTATGCCGAGGAAAACTTAAATATGGTCTCCTTAAATTATTTTCTATTAATTCAAATCCATATTGTACTTATCTGTGGATAATTTCATTAAATCATAATTTAGTCGAATGTTATTTGTAACGCATTGCATCTCGATATATTGTCTAAATGTTTAATTGCATTTCATTCTCTCCTCCTTCCAGACTACCCTTCTCTTCCTAATATCAACCGTATCCAATGCATGCCTATGAAGTTCAAATGTTTCATTCTTTGGAAAGTATAATTTAAAATAGACGCGTTTAATTTGATATATCTCATATAGCTTTAAATTTAGAAAGTTTTTATGCTTTGGAAAACAGCTCTTTCTGACCGATTCCAAATAATTTAACCAATAAGATGTTTCAATCAATGAGAAGTTTACTTCACTTGCTAAACGTAAAAGCTATTGACTACAAATTCACATATTTAAGTTAATTATATGTGGAATAATGTCACGTCATCAAAACCATTGTAAAGCATGGGATCGATCGCTAAGGTAGAACTAGTAGACAATTGCTTTCGTGTGAAGGTCATGAGGTCGTCTGGTGTGCATCGCCTTTGTAAAGGATTTTCAAAGATACCAGCGCTAGATAAAGAAAAATAAATTGGAGCAAAGAGTTAGTAACCTAGATTGAGTAACCTTTTTTTTTACAGAATCTAGCTTTGATGACCCTAACCTTACTCGTTCATGAATCTAGTATTTTCCGCTCAGATTTTCCGCCCCGATAAGGCTCCAAGGCCACTTCCTTTCTCCACTTCGTTTTATTAAAGTTTTTAATCATTTTGCAGGTGTACCTCGTGGCTATAGGAATTAAAGATTAAATTCTCTTTCGGATAGACATTTTTATCTCCCTTTCGAAGATAATTACATGCTTCATATTTATCATAGGTCGGTAAAATTATTTATATGAAATCAAGAGCTGGGCCGCACAACATTGTGAACCGGAATTGTATTTAGCGGCTCTGAAAAAAACGCCTAAATATTAGAAACGCCTTTTATCATCAATCCGGCAATAGCTATTTATATGTGATTTATTTAACCCATTAGACACATATGCGTAGCAATACCCAAATGTGTCATTCAAAACTATTTGTTGGCGGATTAAAAATATATTTTTTACTTATTAAACACAGGTTCGTTCGGAATACATAGTTTGAATTGGATATCGTGGAAGATGCTTGATTTTTTTTACTTTTGTTCTATCTTCAGAAACGATTTCCCGAGAGAGATTTAGGAAACTATTAGAACAAT
This sequence comes from Sympetrum striolatum, assembly GCA_947579665.1. Lineage (NCBI taxonomy): Eukaryota > Metazoa > Arthropoda > Insecta > Odonata > Libellulidae > Sympetrum > Sympetrum striolatum. The sequence goes on from OX388348.1 coordinate 70,488,424, forward strand.
GGCGTGTTCTATGATTTAAGAACTTATAGGTCATGACTTGGGTCGCAGACTATATGTTGGATCAGCCTAATGATATTGAAGCATATGTAATAAATAATGTGGAAGTCCTTACTAAAAGATACGTGAACACTGATACTTTTTTTACAATTTTTCTCAAGATATTTTATATTTTTAAGCTATTGATTGCGTAATATACGGATATCCTCACCCGAATTGAAATATTTTGAAGCCCTCATGTTCTGCGGCATTCTCTAAATTTTTTCGTTTCTTTTTATAACAAAAGCCCGTATTTGATATTTATTTAGATTATTTAATTATTAATTCCCATGTATGTTTGTTTCTTCGTCTCACTTCTAATAACAAGTGTATTATAATATAAATTACGAAATATTTTTAAAGGCGAAATTTGAGATTGAAGAAGTTTCCCTACGAACACATTTAATGTTAAGCGATAGAATGAAAGTGCACCACTCAAGTGATGCTTGATAGTTTCTTTTACGTCCTGAGCGACCGAGTGGCAGCACATGTAGCCTTCTGATGAGAAAATGGTCCCCTCGCCTCATCTAAGCCTTAACTCACTTTGACCCTTGCATCGCATGATCCCTCCCATCGATCATCTAATTTCCTACAGAATAGAAGCTTTTCTTCCGTAATGAGTCTTCCGGACAAAACGACCGTGGAATGACCCATTTTCCTCGCTAGCAGAACGTATCATTGAGCATCTAGGGCAGCTTCGGACAAATTGCTTCTTGTATTCCCAAGGCGCTTACTCCCCACTCTGACCTTGGGAGCAAAGAGCTCGCTAGAGTGGTAAGGCCATCAGCTTTGAGGCGGTGGTGGCCACCTGTTCGATTTTCATTCGGTCTTATGTGGAGTAAAGGATTCCGCTCGATGTTTTGTTGAAAGGTTCGTGATATGTGATAGTTATACTGGACATCACGAATAGGGGTGCTCTGAAAGGAAGCCTTTTGGCATAGATTATGTAGACTTTCGTAAGTAAGCAATTATTACGTGTATTAAGTAATAACGAATTCGATAAGTAGAGAAATTTACGGTATGGAATTCCTCCATGAAAAATTATAATCTTTAATATTTAATTAAGAAATTTTTTATCCTATGGAGGCTATGAAGGCTGAAATATTTTATCCTATGGAGGCAGAAATATTTTATCAACGTGGTTTTCATGCAAGGAATTGATCTCCATGCAGATTTTATCTCTCAATGTTGAAATTTTTTTATTAGTTTCAGCTAACAAAACTGTACTATTCCCACTTATTCTCAACTTCGCATTTAAATGATGAATGATCCATAAAGATGCATCCAAGGCAAAACCATAAGGGACAAATTACGGTTTTAAGCCCGTAGTAACTCGTACATGGAGGCAGAAATATTTCATTAACGTGGTTTTTATGCAAGGAATGGGTCTCCATGCAGCTTTTCATCTCCATCAAAGACCTCTCTCATGAAGGTCAACGTTGATTGGTCACGCGCTCGGCTGTAATTGTGGCGTTGCTTCAGCCAATAAACTTCAACACCTCTGCCTCCCCATCCACTTTAAGCCTAGCTGCTTTGTTTGATTTTTTCTCCTTCGGCGACCTTTTCAAGCTTCTATCTAACCTTGTTTATTCTTTCTCCATTTTTATTATCCGTCGCGTCTTTCTTCCCTCCCATGCATTCTTCCCAATCATTCACGTGTTGTCCCAGACGATGAGACGAAGAAACTGGCACTTTGAGATCTATCTGTAATTCTCCTTTGCCAGCACGCATGCTGACATTCATTCCTTTCCTTGCGTCTCCAATTACCAACTCACATAACTTTATTTCTTTCCAATTATCGTATCTTTTTCCGGCGCTAACTCAATATGTCACCCAATAGCCTAGAGTTGGGTACGAGGGTCATTCCACGCCAAAACGAGCAAGAAAAAACATGACATTTTTAGATCTTCTTTAAGCTTCGTCATAATGTTGATAGCTACTATGAAATTTACAGACCAATTTTTTTGAATAGTTACAAAATGGCGGACCGACAAAGTTTGCAAAAAAGTGCGGAATTCGGCGCGCGCGCCATCAGTCAATCGCTCGTTTCTAAAAAACTTTCCAACATGGAGTGCATTTATTGTACTAATTTTAAAGGCTTGCATTAGATCTTACCATCTTTGTAAAATTTGGTACGATTTATAGGAGACATAGACTATTTTTAAGCAAAAATAAGTTTTGAATTGGCTGTAAACTAAAAAAATCTGATGTGGCCAACTTTCTCCATATTTATTGAAAACCTATGCCGGTAATATATAAATAACTCCAAAACAATGAGTTTTACAGAAAAATGTTTAAAACAAAAGTTGTAATAATATACATTATCTATAACTTTTGTATGTAATTGTATATACCTAAATTGCGTTCTGACAGAGATATGAATGAAAAACTTACATTTCTGGATAAACAATAACTTCCGGTTAACTATTATTCAAGAATAACTTCTAAACAATCAGTGTTACGAAAAAATATTTCAAACGAAAGTTGTAGTAATGTACATTATCTATAACGTTTTTGTGTCATTTTATATACCTAAATTACATTCTGACAGAAATATTTAAGAAACAAAATTTTGTTCCGGATGAACCGTAACTTCCGGTTAAGCGGTATTTATAAAGTACTAATCAACTCTTGGTATTATTAGGAAAATACAAAATATTAATTTTGGAAATAAAAAGATTTTTTAAGATTATCCGATCATATATTATTAATCTTAAAAAATCTTAAAAAGATTTTTTAAGATTATCCGATCAAGATTTTTTAAGCGAAAACGAACTCTATGGGCGACAAAACATTTATTTCCGTTAAAATCTGGAGGTCGAATTTTTTTGCAAATACAATACTTTCTCTATACTATGTATAGGGAGAAAGTAAAAATATACTTATCTGAGATTTAAAAAAATATCACCAAAATTGTCAATACATTATCTTTTAATGCTAAAAATATAAATGTGGGGATTTTGTAGTATATTTTAGAAAAGCATATGATTTACCACTGGGTCAAGGCGCCACGCTGCCCGCTTCCGAGAGTAGTCTCTCGTGAGATGAAACCAGGAGTTGATTTTTTTCTACAATTCTTGCAAGAAGTGGTAAGTGTATGCTGGGAATTGCCTCCAATGGCTCAACTTAAGCGTGAGGGAGCGTCCGGGAGATTTATTTTTTTCATCCGTCTGGTATCGATGTTTTCGGGCCGTCATTTTTCTTTCCTCTCTCTCTCCGTTGAGTGATAGTGTTTTATGGGTTACCCCGCTGAGCGGAACAGTGTTCCAATGGAAGGGCCTTGGTAGAGCAATTTGAGCGACCAATTGATTCGGCAGTCCGGATCAGGAACAAAGATCAAACGCCAGGACGAGGCTTTTCATTTAGGCAATCGGAAACTGGGAAGTGTCGGAAATAAAACGGAAGCGTTTAGGATGAACCGATAATTATATCAGCTAGAAGTTTGATTGCCTTAATGTACGATTATTTTGAGTTCAATTTATCGTGCATTTTATCCGGGCCGTACTAACTCTTCTGGATGATAATAAGAATCAAGCATCGATGTGGGAAGCTGAGATACTTCGTCGTAGTTATGATGTGAATGTTGCTGTGAAATATGTAAAGTCGAATATAGATCTGCAGGGGAAAAAGGAAAATTTTGACATGCGCTTGTAAAATTATCTGTATTCTAACATTTCCTTCAATTAATTTTCGATGAATTTTGTGAATGATTGAAACCTAACTACAACAATTTTCGATTTATTCACTCTTAATCTAATATTTTCTGAGTTAACAAAATGTTCTAAAGTTATCTGAGCCTACAGTCTCTTTATAATCGATAATTTTGTATGTTAAATTGGAACAGTCACTTCCGTGTTTTTGGAATACGTTGCATAAGATACAGAATTTGAATCAACATGGTAACATTTTACGAAATTCCAGCTCTATCCAGATGAAAAAGAAACAAAATTCCTCTCAAAACTAGATCGTCAATAAATAAAATAAGATTGAGATAATTTGAGGAGTACGAAACTAAAGATAGAAATTAAGAAGATATCTTTATTTCATCATATTCTAAGCAATTAGAGGGAATATTTCTTTTGTTTATTGATTGCGAGTGTACTATATCTTAATTTTCCGTGAGTAATTAAAATCATAGGTGTAGATTCGTGTGCACAGAGATTCGTGTTGTCAGTTGTATTGATAGGTTTCTATGTTGTTGCTGATAGAATCTTTGAAGATGTTACCCGGAAAATGTTACACGTATTTTTTTGATATTTTTACAGGCTGTAACAGCTTATTTATGAAATTTTATAGAGATTAAATAATCATGGATTTAAGATTTTTGTATTGATAATTTAATAGTCATATAAAAGTTCCTAATGTAGTAAATCAGTTAATAATGGTTTCGTATTGAATTTCAGTGAGTATTTTTCCTTTATTTTTTTTACTGATCATGAATAAATTGGAGATAACATATTAGTTTCTATTTAAGTAAATTAGGTAATGATGATATTTAAAATAGAATTTCAGTTAGGGTGTTTCTTTGCAGCACATTATTCAGTACTAAATGTATATTCTTGCGTTACGTCTACATTTACGGAAACTTGACACAAAATAGCCACGTCTAGCAGTTACATACTTAGAAATACAATAAAATTATAGTCTGGAAATGTATAAATCGGCAAGCTATATCCGTTGAATAATTTAGCTTCTTTACTCTTCGTGTAATCATCATGTAGGTGTGTGGACCTCCGGCATCGTGTTGAGAAAGGTTTATAGGGGCGTTGCAAGGCGCCTTTTCGGCATCAGTTTAAAGGGACAGTTCCGCCCACAATTCGTTGCGTGGGTGTTTACACGCCGTATGGCGTATATCCATTGCTGTGTCCATGGGATGCCATCCGCCGCCACGAAAATACTCCATGGAACGGGAGCGAAATTAAATACGGGAGCTTTTTAAAGGTGCAGAGGACAGGTGAGTGATTCAACAAAGGGAGGGCAGTGAGAGTGACAGGGAGAAGAGAGTCCCCTGAAAGGGAAAGAAAGGGGACGAGAGGCAAGCTGAATGAAAGTGAAAGAGGACGAAATTGAGATTATATTAAATATAGTTTGGGTAAAGGCTACTCACACGCTGGATGTATTCATCAGTGGCTCTTTGTGTTCCCGCGGAGTTCATAGCCGTATTTTTTCATTCATCAAAGTGTAAAGGGGCGTGAAGCGAGGATCTAAAGGTCGTTGCTGACGGTCAAGGCGTGCTCAACAGTTCCATTTGCCGCATTTTCGATAAAGCCGTAGATGGTGCAAATTTGCAAGCTTATGGATCCTTGGTATTAAGGGCGATTTCAAATGTGGCAGTTAAGGTGTTGGATCTTTAAGGTTTTTATTTGGGAGATATTGAAACTGAAAATTTCTTCTTTTATCGATGCCGCTCAGTCGGACGAAACTACACTTGCCCTTACGCATAAAGTCCCCAAAACGGCTTGTTAAAATTTTATGGTCGGGTAGCCTAAATGGTTAAGGCAGCCTCCCGGTTAGAGGAAGATGCCGGGTTCGATTCCTGGCCCTGTCATACTTTCTTCAAGTCCGTTTTTCCTTGGCAATATGGAAATAATTATCTGCTAATTATTTTCATTTTCATTTTATTTTGATTTAAAAATTAAAAAGTACAAATACAAATATTAAAAAATCTGATGTGGCCAGCACATGACTTTCTCCATATATAAGATGTAAATATTTATCTACGACAGTAATTTCGAACACTATATTCAATCTAAACTTGGAAGATGAATGATTAATTTATATCATATTATCTTCTACGTCACAAACATTATAAATAATGTTTTTCGGGACATGCTCGATGAAAAAAGATGAATTTGGCCCTTCGCCCATAGAGCCCAGAGCGCCCACAAAGTACATAATCAGCAACTTCCGGTTTATCAGTATTTCATGAATAACTCCTAAACAATCAGTGATACAAAAATATGTTTCAAACAAAAGTTATAGTATATTTCATTTTCTAAAACATTTATAAAAATACTATATACCTAAATATCATATTTATGGAGATATTTTGAAAACCGGAAATGAGCTTTGATGAATGACGCTCAACTTCCGGTTAACCGATTTACCCTAAAAACTAATCAACTCTAACGACTGTAATAGAAATACAATTTATGAAATTTGGTGTTGATCCGACAATTAGTTTTCATGTTAGAGCGCCCACAAAGTACATAATCAGCTACTTCCGGTTGATCAGTATTTCACGAATAACTCCTAATAAACCGCAGATACAAAAATATATTAAATCCAAAAGTTATAGTAAATTACATTATCTAAAACTTATATAAGTAATACAATATACGTATATATCATATTTATGGAGATATTTTGAAAACCGGAAATGAGCTTTAATGAATAAAGCTCGACTTCCGGTTGACCGATTTACTCCAAAAACTAATCAACTCTGACAGCACACACACCACTACTATATATGAAGTTTGGTATTGATACGACTAATAGTTTTCACGTTAGAGCGCCCACTATCACACACACACACCCACACACACACACACACACACACACACACACACACACACACACACACACACACACACATACACACAGACATCATTCCGAAAATGGTCAAAACGTGTTCTAGGGACCCCAAAACATGTATTTCCGTTGAAATCTCGAAGTCGAATTTTTTCATGAAAACAATACTTTCTCTATACTTCGTATATGGAGAAAGTAAAAATCTGATGTGGCCAGCACATGACTTTCTCCATATATAAGATGTAAATACTTATCTACGACAGTAATTTCGAACTCTAAACATTATAAATAATATTGTTCGGGACATGCTGAATGAAAAACGATGGAACTGGCCTTTCGCCCATAGAGCCAAGAGCGCTCACAAAGTACATAATCAGCAACTTCCGGTTTATCAGTATTTCAGGAATACCTCCTAAACAATCAGTGATACGAAAATATGTTTCATACAAAAGTTATAGTAAATTTTATTTTCTAAAACATTTATAAATAACAGTATATACCTAAATATCATATTTATGGAGATATTTTGAAAACCGGAAATGAGCTTTGAAGAATGAAGCTCCACTTCCGGTTAACCGATTTACTCCAAAAACTAATCAACGCTAAAGACTGTAATAGAAGTACTACATATGAAATTTGGTGTTGATCCGCCAAATAGTTTTCATGTTAGAGCGCCCACAAAGTACATAATCATCTTCTTCCGGTTTATCAGTGTTTCACGAATAACTCCTAATCAACCGGTGATACAAAAATATGTTAAATACAAAAGGTATAGTAAATTACATTATCTAAAACTTTTATATGTAATACAATATACGTATATATCATATTTATGGAGATATTTTGAAAACCGGAAATGAGCTTTAATGAATAAAGCTCGACTTCCGGTTGACCGATTTACTCCAAAAACTAATTAACTCTGACAGCACACACTACAGTACTATATATAAAGTTTGGTGTTGATACGACCAATAGTTTTCACGTTAGAGCGCCCACTGTCACACACACACACACACACACACACACACACACACACACACATACACACAGACATCATTCCGAAAATGGTCAAAACGTGTTCTAGGGACCCCAAAACATGTATTTCCGTTGAAATCTCGAAGTCGAATTTTTTCATGAAAACAATACTTTCTCTATACTTCGTATATGGAGAAAGTAAAAAAATCTGATGTGGCCAGCACATGACTTTCTCCATATATAAGATGTAAATATTTATCTACGACAGTATTTTCGAACTCAATATTCAATCTAAACTTGGAAGATGAATGATTAATTTATATCATATTATCTTCTACGTCACAAACATTATAAATAATGTTTTTCGGGACATGTTCGATAAAAACGATGAAATTGGCCTTTCGCCCATAGAGCCCAGAGCGCCCACAAAGTGCATAATGAGCAACTTCCGGTTTATCAGTATTTCATGAATAACTCCTAAACAATTAGTGATAAAAAAATATGTTTCATACAAAAGTTATAGTAAATTACATTTTCTAGAACATTTATAAATAATAGTATACACCTAAATATCATATTTATGGAGATATTATGAAAACCGGAAATGAGCTTTGAAGAATGAAGCTCGACTTCCGGTTGACCGATTTACTCCAAAAACTAATCAACTCTAACGACTGTAATAAAAGTACTATATATGAAATTTGGTGTTGATACGACATATAGTTTTCATGTTAGAGCGCCCACAAAGTACATAATCAGCAACTTCCGGTTTATCAGTATTTCACGAATAACTCCTAATCAACCGGTGATACAAAAATATGTTAAATACAAAAGTTATAGTAAATTATATTATCTAAAACTTTTATAAGTAATACAATATACGTATATATCATATTTATGGAGATATTTTGAAAACCGGAAATGAGCTTTAATGAATAAAGCTCGACTTCCGGTTGACCGATTTACTCCAAAAACTAATCAACTCTGACAGCACACACCACAGTACTATATATGAAGTTTGGTATTGATACGACTTATAGTTTTCACGTTAGAGCGCCCACTATCACACACACACACACACACACACACACACACACACACACACACACACATACACACAGACATCATTCCGAAAATGGTCAAAACGTGTTCTAGGGACCCCAAAACATGTATTTCCGTTGAAATCTCGAAGTCGAATTTTTTCATGAAAACAATACTTTCTCTATACTTCGTATATGGAGAAAGTAAAAAGATGCATTTTATTAAACCGTGATTATTTTTTATATTTGATCAGTTTAGTGCTATGATCGTAGAGGTAAAAATAAATACGGGCATTTTATAAGGTGAGGAAAAGCACCAGAAGGAAGAATATGAAAAGAAAGGAGAGAAAAAATAAAACGGATAGAATCGATGTCATTGTAATCTATTAGAGATGAGGTTGATACTCGAAAGTCAATAGAATCAGCCCCAGCTAACGTAGTTAGTGAAATTTTAATTCGGAGAATGGAAGACGAGGGAATGATTGAGAGAGCGAAGTGGATGTAGTTGGAAGTGACAGGCTTTGAGATGGAGAAAGGTACCGGATGTAAAGGGAAAATGCGAAAAAAGGAAGCCATCAAAAGAAAACAAAAAGAAAAATCTGATGTGGCCAGCACATGACTTTCTCCATATATAAGATGTAAATATTTATCTACGACAGTATTTTCGAACTTTGTATTCCATCTAAACTTTGAAGATGAGTGATTAATTTATATCATATTATATATTACGTCACAAACATTATAAATAATGATTTTCGGGACATGCTCGATGAAAAACGATGAAATGGCTATTCGCCCACAGCGCCCAGAGCGCTCATGAAGTACATAATCGGCAACTTCCGGTTTATCAGTATTTCATGAATATCTCCTAAAAAATCAGTTTTACAAAAATATATTTCAAACTAAAGCAAATTTTATTTTATAAAACTATTATAAATAACAGTATATACCTAAATATCATATTTATGGAGATATTTTGAAAACCGGAAATGAGCTTTGAAGAATGAAGCTCGACTTCCGGTTGACCGATTTGCTCCAAAAACTAATCAACTCTAACGACACCAACCAAAATACTATATATGAAATTTAGTGTAGATTCGACAATTAGTTTTCATGTTAGAGCGCCCACAAAGTACATAACAGCTACTTCCGGTTTATCAGTATTTCACGAATAACTCCTAATCAACCGGTGATACAAAAATATGTTAAATGCAAAAGTTATAGTAAACTTCATTATCTAAAACTTTTATATGGTACACAATATACCTATACATCATATTTATGGAGATATTTTGAAAACCGGAAATGAGCTTTGATGAAGAAAGCTCGACTTCCTGTCAACCGATTTACTCCAAAAACTAATCAACTCTGACAGCACACACTACAGTGCTATGTATGAAGTTTGGTATTGATACAACTAATAGTTTTTACGTTAGAGCGCCCACAATCACAGACACACATACATACACACACACACACACACACACACACACATACACACAGACATCAATCCGAAAATGGTCAAAACGTGTTCTAGAGACCCCAAAACGTGTATTTCCGTTGAAATCTCGAAGTCGATTTTTTCATGAAAACAATACTTTCTCTATACTTCGTATATGGAGAAAGTAAAAAGGAGAACAAATAAGGATGAATAAAGTATTGAGAAGAATGGGTTAGTTAATGGCAACAGGAGACAAGAAAGTAATAGAAAGAGAGAAAATATAAAAGGAGAGAGATGTTCAATGAAGTCAACGTACTTGAAACTTGCACTTAATTATACAATCAACGAAATGTATCCACAACTTTGCAAAAGAAAACTGGTATAAATATTCCAAAATAAATTATTTAGGCGTCTTGGGTTTTATAGAAGTTAACCTACTTAATTACTGAAGGTGATAAAAGTGTTATATCATCGGACACGAGAAATTTATTTACTCAATTAACTATTTATTATTATTTATTTTTATGTCGGTACACAAAGAATATCTCGAAGCTATTATCTAATCAACTCATTGCCTTCAGACGCACTATTGCGTACGGCGTAAGTCTTCATTTCTTCATCTTGTAGAAGCTTTATTTTCGTATAATGTTACATAATATACGTATATTATCATTAAAGAACAGTTGTTATTTACTTATAAGCGTGTTTCACATTTAAGGTCATTTACAAGGAATATTTCACCCGTAGGAATTGTTAAAACTGTTTATACTCTCTACCAATCCGATATAATATTGTTTTCTCCCCCAGGTTCCCATTGTACTATTAGCAAGAAAATATACGACATGCTATTTAGTTAACAGAGACCAAAAGTTTACTTAAACATTGCTTAAGTGGAGCGTTACCTCTGAGAAATTTGTTCGTGCAACCCAATTTATGTGCCGCCTAAAACATTTTCATTTCTTATGTGTCAAAATTTATGCGTAATTTTAATTAACAGTTGGTTTTGCTTCTTTATCCTGAATGGGACTTAAGTTATTGCTTTACCGAGAGTGGAATTTGCGGTGATAAAACGGTGGCTGCGAATACACCTCATCGGGGATTGAGGGGTTAAGTTTCAAGAAAGTCAATAGTAACGGTGAAGACTGTTTAAATTGGTTTGGTTGACTCTGTAGATTCTACTTTTATCTTTTATCTTACTTAGACCTGCAATGATCAAGGTATTGATGGTTGGCAGAAAGGTCTCGATTGTTTGCTTGATCATTATTGATAGATGTGAGGACGAAGGAGAACCAAAAGATAAAGGAACAATCAATCTTGGAGATTGAAAGTTGGTCTTTAAGAGCCCGAGCTGTGTCCTATTTTAGTGTCCGAGAGCGAGTGCTCAGAACTTTCCCACAGTTTGTAATTATCGATCGTTGTGTTTGCTTTCCTTCGATCGACTTTGTGGGGAGTACTTCTGGGAACGCTGTGGTAAACAGTGCACGAAAATAACGGTTAGATTTATTGCATTCTTGGGGTTTATATTTGGAAATGGTTCAATCCTCTCTTTGGAGAAATTGGAACTCATGTTGATATCATTCATTTTGATATTTCATTCATTATACATCATCCATTGCCATTTAAATGAAAATAACCTCGTCGATCATATTCTCTCGGTGAAATTGGAAGACGAATATTGAATGAGCAGCCAAAAGAAATTACCGTAAAGGGCATATCCATAACCTGTTGACCCGTAAATTTAGTACAGTCCCTTAAAGGTCAGCTTGAACTGAAACCTCTCAGTTGATTGTTTCAATCGTGGGCATCCTTTGGGCCAAAATGGAATCGTGTTGCTCTTTCGAGTACCCAAAAAGTGAAAATTTTCACCAACAAATGAAACGTAAACAGGGAAAAAAAGAATTAATAATTAAGGAAAGAAATAATCAATAATTAATTAATGTAAGGGAAACATTAACTGAATCTACTGGAGAGAAATGTGTAAGGAAGGGCTGTTCGTCATAATAAAAGACATAGGGTTACTGTACACACAGCCCAATAACCAGCTCCATTTCTTGTTTTAATTTTTTAAATATAAAATATTCTGTAATTTATATATAGCAAGTCGTAGTACCTTATGGTTTGAAAATTGATATCCAACGTTTTCATAAATATTCTCCAAAAACAATGGCAATGGGCGATTGTCTTAGAATAGACACTTAAACATCTTAAAATAAACCACATCAGAATGAACAGATGAAATCAGATTAATGCATAATATTAAACAAAGGTGTGGATATTACCAAGTTTCTCTTCATCCCTCAGAATGTCCTTTTACGAATTCTGGCCAAATAATTTAGGATTAATAATCAATGGTATTGCAATTACCCAGAGGCTATGAATATTCCAGCATTTGCGGCTGAGAAATGTAAAAGTCAATAGCAGTAATTGTATATCCTCATCAGAGAAGAATTGGAACGTATAAGTCTCTTCTTACAATTACCTTAAAGTCTTATTAGTTTTTAGCAACAATCAGTCGGATTGGCAATTTAATGTCCATTTCTCTGCTTGTAATTCTTGGGAATATATTCGAAAAGTATTGCATTCAGAGCAAGTAGATAGCGAGGGAGTGACAATGAGTTGGGAAATAAAGATGACGGAACCTAGGCGAATTAGGGTTTTTGACATAAACATCTTCCAACCCCTGCCATCTCAACCCTCTAGGGTCGTAATAGGAAGCAAGGAGGCGTTAAAAGACATTAAAACAATGCTTCACTTCGGATGTATGGGCGGAGATACGTCCCGCCCTGGGATAGGACCACACCCTCTTTCCCTACCATCTACTTTCCTCTACCGTAGGGTCCTCCCACGACCCTGTCAGACATCACCGTTTCCCTTGTGCGGAAAAGGCCGATCCGGGATAGCTCATCCGTGACAGGAAGAGAATTAGGACGACAAGGTCGTGTTCCCAGGTTTGATTTGCCTGCGAATAGATGGGAGGCAAGGGCACAAAGGGAAGAAAACTAGCGAGGTTGATGCCTGGTGACCTGTGCCTATTAACGCTCTCCGGGGACAAATGGTTAGGGGGTGGTGGGTGGGGAGTCCCTTAATGAAGTAGAAGTATCAAGGCCTTTAGGGAGGAAGAGAGACAAGGGTATTTTCACGAACGTTATTAATTCGCCCACCCTCTCGACCGTGTTCTTCATATCTTCCAAGATCCTTTCTTATAAGCGACTATCTGTTCTTCGGGTCGCAAATCCGGTCCCTAAAGTCATAAGGTTGGTGTAATGGAGGTGAATAATGAGGGAGTACGGGTGGTTAGCGGGAGACACGGTGGATAGGCTGACGATATTTTTGTGACGGGGAAGATTCTACGTTCGCAATGAGATTCCTGTTCATTAAGCTGGATTGATGCGAGGAAATTCGTCACGAGCGTCTTCATAATGGAGCGGAAATGGGGCGAGTAGTGTCTTCATATTTTGTCGGAGTAACTACCACAGATGAAATTTTTCGTGTGCTGTTAAGAGAGGGGAATTGTAAGAGAATTTGCAGGAATTGATGCAGGTTATTCATAATTAAATCTAAAAATTAGGGATGGATTGGGCTAAAAATTAGAGCTAAAAATTGCAGGTTACGATGTTTTTTTCAAAGTTAGAGCCAGTTTGGCTTTGTCGTGTAGTTTAAAAATAAAATGATTAAGCTGCATTCATGATTACTGAGTATGCAGCAATATTGCAAATCATTCCAGGAAATATTATTCAGTATTGCAGTTCACCTATTGTTTTAATGGAATCCTAGCCAGTCCAGTACAACAAATGCAAGTTCATGTTCAGGATGTTTCACTTAATAGTTTCATTCATCATCCGTTACTGAGTATACTTCCGCTATGAAACAATAAAGTTTATAATAATGAAAAGTACCTGCATAAAATTTGACTCACTTAACTATTTAAAATCAGTCTACCGTAGTAGTACTTTGCTTGTTATTTTGAAAAATGTTTTTAAGTAGATTGTGAGAATCGGAGTAATCCATAAGGTATTGCGAAAGAGATAAATTTTCAAGCAACAAATAAATGTGGAAAAAAAAGAATATGGAATGATTGGGCACATTTTTCTAGATTTTGTGAGATTCTTGGAAAAAGAAAGGCTGCTAGCAAAACCGACGATATAGTGTGTAATGTCGAAAATATCGATGATACTCCCTGCTCACTACCTGTGTGAGGAATAATAATAATAATAATAATAATAAAGAATACCGATAGTACATTAAATTTATTATGCTGTTTAAATAATCTCCTCGTGGTCTTTGTATCATTTCATAGCCTCCAGTAATCGAAATACATTCCAGCCATGATACATGTTCCTTTGATAGGAAATCCGTATTTTCGCTCGCCTGTTGCTTAAGATTCTTTCTGAAGCCCCGAACTTGGGAGTTGAAAGCTTTGGCAGTGCTTCAGCACGTACGGAGATTCTTTAAAAAGATTATTCTTCGCCTTGGCCATTCTGAGCGTTACCGGGTATAAATTAGCGCTTAACGATTATAATCACGGTGAGGAAGCAATTCAAGAACTTTACACTGGAACAAAAAAGATTTTCTGAAAGAGAATCTAATTATTTCTGCTAACTGAATTTTCTGTCAGTCAGATCTGCTATCCACTATTTTTTAAATAAAATTATTGAAAATTAATCCTCTGAAGGACCTTAAATCAAATCTCATTAAAGGTAACGTATTCGTATTCATTTTTCAACTAACTGTACGGCAATTGTCGCTGGGAACATATAGATTGACCTAGTGTCTAGGATATTCCTTCTTAGGTGAATATTAGAATGAAAATCGCAAAAGCTTTTATTGGGAATGTGCGTAATATATTTTCCTTACTGTCCTAATTCTAATGATTATACAAAATGGAATTTAATTATCTCAGAGTCCAAGTATATAATTTTCAAATTTCATGATTAATTTAATAGGAATTTTGAAGAATTTTCACCAAGTATCGATTGGTATGTTTCGTTTCACGTATAAATTAATCTTTTATTAATCTTGATTGAGGTAATTGCAATTCTTTTAAGTTAATGAGAAGGGAAGAACCATTAGTCTTAGAGTCAATAAAAGAATGAGAGAATTTTTATATATTCTCAATGATATCACAAACGTCAAAAATGGGTGAGATAAGCATATAGTTAATACTTGTCTAGGAGTTGAAATTTGTTGTCAAACTTCAAACTTGACGATTCCATTTGACATCGCCATTTCATCGTGTTTCATTGCGAAACAGGAAAATATATCTGTGGAAATTGCCCTAAATTTTTTGACACGCTGGTCGTATCGGACATTCGAATAACTTCGCCGACGGCTGAAACGCATTTCGGAGAAGAATCCAGGCGTTCGCTTTCATTTAGCTCGGATATCCGCAGTCCATGCGCACCTGTTTTTCTGCCGTCAGTTTAGGGTGAGGGCGATATACGACCCCATCCAGAGTCACTCATGCGTCAGGGAATTCGTTACCGTTGACCTGCCCGGATGGCGAAGAATGGAATCCCAAACTGCGTTAATTGCCAAAAATCCTCAAGGGGTCGGAAGGGAGGTCAGGTGAAATCCGCTGTCGCAAGATGAAACTATGATCCAGAAATCCGGAAAATTAAGGGGAAAAAAGTGTCCCTGGACTATATTGAGACCTCATTTGCTCACATAGCCATTCACTGGAAAAATTCCTGATAGCTTCTGAAAACCGTTGCGTGGAAAATTTTTCATCTCATGGGAATTTCAATTAGCCTAGTAGAGCTTTTTGACAGTAAGTCCCGGTATTGCTATGCATAGTTAAAATCAAATTAATCTGCAATATCAAATTAAATTGTAATAATAGGAATAATCATACATAATTAAATCTTCACTGTATATAGGTATATATAATTATTCTCATAAAATTATTTGGTGGTTGCTGACGAGCTTCATTTCGTTGACGAAAGATTTCGTAAATATCGCAAGTTCGTGAAGCAGAGGTGAATATTAGAGAGAAAATTACCCAAGCTTATATTTAGAATGTAAAATATGGTAGTTGTTGTATTCATTGCTATTATTACACATGAATAAAAATAGGAATGAGTCTATTTAGACTGTTTATATTTGTGTACATTTTTATTCTGGTGTCCTTTCCGCTAAAAAGAAGTTTTAATGTTAGAGATTTTACTGTATTTACCTTTTTAACATTCACAGCAGTGTGAGTATTAGATTTATAATAATAATAAATTCCAGTCATAGCATTCAATCTCAGAAGATAAGCTGGCTTCTTAAGCTTACCCCATAACGGTGTGAACATTTGATATTTTCACTAACGTTGTGGTATCATCTAAAATAGGTAGCACAACGATTATACCATCAATTTCCCGTATGTTTCTCTTGAAACTTATGTTTATATGGAAAGCCGACCTGCATAATTGTTTTACCATAAAAATTTGGCAAGTGACTGCCTTGGTGGGAATCGAAGCTGATCTAATTGCTAGCGAGTGCCTTAACCAATTTGCTGCCAAGGGTACAAAGTCGATGCCGATTACAAGAGTATTAAGTCTGAATAGTTCCATTTGTCTAACATTAAAAATGCCACCTAGTATACCCTTGGTAATTTACTTTAATAATTTTTAATGTCGAGCCTTCACCCAATGGCTAAATTAGAAATACTAACTAGTGTTCTACTAACTAACTACTACTCTAACTAGTGTTCACTAACGCGATTACTAACGCGAGTGTCACTAACAAGATTTCACATCCCTTAATCCGGTAAAAATAAAGCTCGTTTTTTCTCCCAGGAACGTTCGTTAGCGGTCTGGCCTTGCTCGGGAAATTAACTTATGGGCAAAAATGTCATTATAATCAAAAGGCTTTCTCGATAAAAAAATCGAATCCTGACTCCGTGCAGGCTGTCGGTTTTGCTCCTTCCCAGTCTTCGGCAGCTGCGTATTTCCGACGCATTATCACTTTTTTCGGGAGCAATGGAAGATCGAGGTCCTCGAAGTGTGATACCAGCTTCTCCTTTGATTGATTACCTTTACTTGGGAGTTGGTCTAAGAAGGATTTATCAAGAAGTTCCGATGGTAATTTCAGCTGGAGAGATGCTGATGATTGATGAGCTGACGTGTAAATTCCCAGAATTTTGCCAAAGGGAACTGTTGCATGTCCATGGCAGAGGAACACTTGTAATTAATGACACGTTGCGTTATCAGTATTTGGATGCTGTTATTTAATAGGATCAGGATTTGGATAAGTAGGTTTTTCTGGAGAAAAACGCGAAGAAGTTTCTTCTTACAATCAGGCGTAAAATCAGGAGATTGATTAACCCTTGCAACCTGTGTGCAATGTATTGGCCACCATTTTCAGTGCATATTATATATTATTCATATTAATTAGATATTTATCGTTATGGTTTTGCTTCTTTTATTTTAATACTATGTCAGTCCTGTGTCAAAGGAGTCTCTTAACCCTTAAAGAACCAAGGGAGGGCTAAAAAATGTCCACCACTTTTCTTTTTCAATATTTTAAGAACTTAATCGTGTTATACACTCTTATGACTTCGTTAAATTGTCAAATATAGGTTGCTAAAGATAACTATATGTTCATGCATTTTGTACGTTTTTTTAAGCAATGTAATGAGAGCGGAAATAGACACAAAATGACCCTCCCTTGGTCCAACCTGCGACATATTTTTGAACCACATGAAATCATATATTTTGAAAAATAGCTTTTAATTAATTTTTATAATTTAATTTAATTTTTTATTGTATCTCATTGTTGATTTATAAGCATAACTGACGGTGATTTACAAATTTATTTTCCCAATTAGAGCTTTAAAGTCGGTACCATTGAGAAGAAGCTTTATCATATCCTTGTCTTTGATGAGTTTTTTAAATAAAATTTTCATTATTTTTATCCCAGCAGTACAGTTTTTAGCAACAAAAATTATTTTAAGAAGTTTTTAAAAATCCAAGAAGCCAATAGCTGAAGAGATATTGTTTCATTATTATTTATCGAAAAAAACAAAAGTGGACAATTGTTTACCCTCCCTTGGTCCACGGAGTAACCAAAAAAAGGTTGGACCTTCAAGGGTTAATAAGATTTTATTGCTAATAATAACGGAAACATCAACTTAATTTAAATATTTTTTTCTGAATAGAAAAAAATTCAGGCCTGTAAGAGGTAATTAGAAGGCTGGGTTTCATACTAATTGCTACACTAAGAAACTGATTGGTTTATTTAGGTGTGAGTTTTGCGTGTCAGAGATTAAATTGTAGGATACTGCACAGTTTAGATTGTCTTAACCTTTTATTGGGCTTAACTACTTGGTATTCAGTTGAAAGAAAAGCAAATTTGACCACGTCCGCAAATCATATATTTGAAAATAATGTGACCGGTGTCGTGTAAGTTAACTCATCAGGATTAATTTCTTTGCATGATTATAATTTGATACTTGATCGATAGTTCGTTACTCAATTTATTATATACAAAAGTAATTAATGGAGGAGTGTTTCTGTAACAAGCTACATTGGAAAATTTTAGGCAACCTAGAACCTGTTGTAAAACATCATTGCTCCACTTCGATGAAATTATGAAATAAAAGCCAGACATGTGCATATGGAATGCTTCACTGGTCAGATGTATTTGTGTATCTTTTATTTCCCAAAAAAATATACTGGAACTACTTAAGGAACTCTTGTATATATAGTGTTTAATAATTTCATTAAGTTTTGTGAATTTTATCTCGTTATATTTTAACCATAAGTAGTACTTTGAACCAACAAGGGGGATTTTACAAATTGTGAGTTGTAAGATCCCTTCTGTGACTAGTGCAGAATATTTAGAAACATCGAGAAAACGTCAAACGAAAATCAGTCAACTTACGAATAGTTTTACGCATTCTTCCCGTCGTTTGAGTATATTGAACCCAATTCTATTTTTTTGATTATTTAAACTCCAGCACCTGCATCTTTAGTTCGGTTCCGCTCTCGTTTAAATTTTAACGGGAATTTTCGCCAGGAGATACTTCTTTAGAGGAAGGGGTAACTGAACGGGAACGTGGTCCGAAACATCCCTCTTGAATGTTTCTAGGACAACGGACCGGAACTCAAATTTGGTGGGATAATGGATACCCACTGACATTTATAACTTGCTTTACTCGAGTTGTTCACGACGCAGTGGCAGATAAGAAAAGGAGAGTTAAGTTCAGTGACATTTACTCCAGCTATGTGACCCAACATTTGGCATGTGAAATTTCGGCATACCTTTATCTAAGTCGCGGCTATATTCTCATAAATAACTACAGGTCTCCTCCGATAACTGGTGATACTCTTTTGTGTAAGGTAGGTAGATATTGAAGCAATTCATCGAGCATAGATATGATTGGAATAATTCGAATGTATCTTTTCTCATGATATTTTATTATCTATGACAAATGAGATGCACAGTGGTGAATATTCATTATTTTCGCGATAAACAACAACAATTCGTTTCTCTGATTCATTATTGAAAATAGGAATACTGTTTGAATGTATACACTTTTTCCGTGTATTTATAAAATATTTGAATATATTGCCACTCATCCCATAACTAGGGCTACTATATAATTGCCACTGATCGTTAATTTCAGTTTTAGAAAATCCATAGCTAACTTTTTCTCGCATTTATTTTGTAAGGCTTCCAACGAATAGCAAAAATATGATTTGTAAAAGGTAATTACAGAGCGTATTTTAGTAATCGATGATAGCATTCATTGTCCTTAAATAATCGATTTTTTTCTGACGAACATTAGCAGACGTAAGGAGCATATTTAAATCCAATACATTCTAGTTTATCCTTTTTTATGAATGAAGTCAACTATTTTCATAATGCAGAATAGATCGAAAAATTGGTCAATCAAGTTAATGAATGATTAATGTTAATTAATAAAGAGTCCAAGAACATTAAAAAATCACTCTGAATATAATATAAAATTTGAAATAATTTACTATCGAGCTTTTGCCTTTAAACTTACCATGATTTTAGGTTAAATCAGAACTAAGTTTATTAATAAAACTTTTCCAAACCACATACAATAGATCAATTCAAAGGTACGTTCATATAAAATAATATGACAATAAACAAGGAAAACTTTGTTTGGTTTAAGTGAAGTTGATTGTATTTAAGAGGAAATTAAAAATTTTATTACTGCAGCTTCTTGGTCAACCGGTTTTATGAGTAATTGGTCAAAATCGATCATATCAATTCATAATGATAGTTACAGATCAGAGATAAGGTAATTATGGAGATTTTACTTTAAAGTTTATACTTAGCAAACCTATCAACTTGAAAATGGATACGTGAGATTAAACGAGACGATTTTTCATTCAGTAAAACATAACCAAAGGGGGTTTGGTCGATGGTTTCGGTTTGATATGCTTCGCGGAGTATTAGAAATTTCGGATCGTATCAGGCGAAAGTACTGCCCCCTGCGGTGCTATATATACGAACGATTCCTGGAGTGGAAATTAGTGGCCCTCGGCGATGAAAGATTGGTTTCGAGATTAACACGCATCCCTCGCACGGGGAGCATTCATTCAGAAATGTGACGTATAAGGAGGATAGTGTTATCGAAGAAAGGGGAAGAATACCATCGTGCTAAAATCGTCAGCCACCTGCTTTTTCCTGCATTATAATATATATTAAACATTGTAATATATTGTATTCTTTGAGATATACAAGTCACCACTGAAGGATATATATATCTCCAGTGCCTTACTAATATAGGATGCACTATTAATGTTAGGATTTTGCGTGTAGATTAAGTATCCCTTTACGGAACAATTCATTTTTATTCGGTGGGTTCTGATTTTGAAGATTATTTAGCTTACTATTAAATAATAGGATTATTAAATTCAATTTCTTCGACCTTCACTTGATGGAAATTCATTTTTCTAAGTTCTAAGTTCTAAGTTCTCATAATTCTAAGTTTTTATTTTTTATGTTCATAATTGATATTAAGTAATTGTTGGCTTAAATCTATAATTATTATTATTTATGGTAAACATTTGCGAGATTTTTGAAGGCATATCTCGTTTTACGGGTCCGCGTTTGGAACTATAAACCATGTGAATGTCCTGACATTATTTTACCTTGCGGTAAAGCGGTGAATATGCAATCCATATGAAATACTTTCAAAATCGTGTGTTTGGGAGTCGTTGTGTCAGACTTGATCTCCATTCCCTCCCTTCTCGTCACCCGTCAGTCTTGCTGTAGCGCAATACTGTCTAACAGGCTCCATTGTTTCAGCCTCGACCATGTGGAAGTTGATTATCAAATGTGAAAAAGTAACTTTGTATCCTTCCATTGATATAATAATGTGCCAGCTTTTTCAAAAGCTCTGTATGAGCCCCTTCCGACGTGTCATATTCATGATTTTGTGGAGGTACAACGACAGGTGATACGATTTGTTAAAGTATTGCTACTATAAAACAGCGAGAGTTACTCAGATGATACAGGACGCGGGATGGGAATAATTAGAAGATAGAAGACTAATTCAAAGGATAAATTTATTAAATAAGCTCAGAGAAATTACATTCTCATATGATGTAACCGATATAATGCAACCCCCCTGTTATATGGGCCGTTCTAATACTGCGAGGAAGCTCCCGGAAATAGATGCTAGAATAAATCGTTTCAAGAGTTCATTTTTTCCGCGAACAATACGCGAATGCAATCGATTAGGAAAATAGAATCATGGTGCCTGCACCCCCTGCCACACGCCGAAAGTTGGCTTGCAGGTTTATTATATTGACATAAGAAATGTGATCTTATAACCTAGTGTGAATTCCAACCGAGGGACTCTAACATAGCCGCAAAGCTACTGTTGAACCTGAAATATCCTCTTAAGAAATAAAAAAAAACGTTTATGAATTCTACGAATTTTGATAATTGGTTATCGGCTGGTCGGATGAGTCATCAACCCGTAAAATGGATGTGTTCTTAACCGTTCAACCATTTTCTACCATCAACTTCGAAGAGGGGCTTAGGTGAAAAGCCATGGCAAGAAAACAGGTAGTTTTCCTTCGCTTGAAGATAATTATAGATACGAAAATATTTTATGAGCTAAAAAGTAAATTCTGTGGTATTAGGCCGGACTTCGTGGAAAGCCTTAATAAGAAATGAGTAAAGCACTTCGAAATTTCCACACAATATTATTTATTTAAATATCGACCGGTTTCGGATAACGCCGAACGGGTCCTGAGGATGGCGTTAGCCGAAACCGCTCGTTTTTTAAATAAATAATATTTTTTGGAAATTACGAAGTGCTTTACTAATATCTTAGCTAAAAAGTAGAGAAATGTTTCAGGCTAGATACTTACTCCTTAATATTGTGAAAGTTACTGTTATACAGTACATAAATTTAGCCTTTTTAACTACTCTTTAGTAGTGGTGGGAGTAGGCGTTGATATTCGACGACATTATTTCCTTTATAGGTCTTTCTTTTATAATTATTCTAGTTGAATTTCTTTTGGTCTATCTGTAGATTACATTAAAAAATGAAGAATTGCGTATTCATTCAACGCTAAAGCTTTTATCAATGATGGTCACATACGCGTAATTTATCGCGTTTCTAATTTCATAAACATTGTAAGAGTTATTTCATGAAATCGTAAAGATTTGTAATTCGTGTTATATTTCGCAGAGCTATTGCTTTTAGTTTGCATCGTCCTTCCATGTTATTTAAATTTCGAAAATTTTCTTGCATTTCCTGGTCGTTTGAGTTGACTAAATATTCCAGTTTTATGGCTATGAATTATTCAAATGTTATATTACCTCCGTATATTCTATTTAATTCCACTCGTTTTTTGAGTCGCTTTCTTTTGTACTATTTATGGCTTTCGAGTTCTGCTTTGGGCTGTTTTCGGGTGATAAAATGAATAAGCGGTAGATCTATATCCGCCTGCCTGGGGATTGTGAATGAATGCTTTACCGATGAATATCGCCAAAGATAACTTCTACGAACGACGCAAAATCGAGGAAGGAGCACAACTTCTGATTTATAACATTTCCGTGCTTGAAATACCTGCTCATTTTTCCTTTTCAGTTGATATACGAGATATAATTGAATGAATTTCGGACTTGGGATAAAAGAGCCCTACATTATGATAACTATAAACCGCTTTCAGATGACGTAAAATAGAATATATAACTAATTTTATTTCCATTATTGTTGTGTTGTTGCTATCAGAGTATTCCATTTCACCTGATAAATAGGTTTTATTTTCGGAAACATAGTCAAACGTTGCTTCCACGTGAACTAGAATTGCTTCATTGTCTCTACGCTTAACCTCGTTAACTTGTAAAAGGAAATTTTAGAATGAAACTTCCGTATTCCAAAATTCTTGTTGTTGAGCAATGATTTTGGAATTTTTGAATGAGAAAAATATAGAATAATGGCATTTTACCAAATTAAATTATGGTACGGTAAAAGAAAATAAAGGAGAAGGCATTACAGAGTTTTATAAATTTTCATGATCCATTTTGCTTCAATTTGCAAACCATAATTTTCTCCTGCAATTGGTGAACCTATTATTTAGACGAAGGAAACCTTTGACAATTGTAGAATACTCTGGTTAGATTTAAATTTTCTTCTTTAATGTGTTTCTTAAATTATTCCCAGGGCGCTTTACAATTTATCAGATTTACCTCCTTGGCGTTGTTTTAAATTCAGCGTTGACTTGTTAAATCATAAAGAGCGTGGGACGAACGTCAGATCGGTGCAAAATTCTCCCATTTAAAAAATGTTACGGTGATTTTAAATATCTTTAAACGCTTCCTGAGAAGATAGAAGTACGTAACCCGACATGTAAATTCTTGAACCAAAGTTTTCTGCATCCTCTTCTTTTTCACACAGCCAACTCAATTTATATGGCAGAATCAATATTTCTCGAAAGCATAGCCATTTCTTTTCTTGCTCGAAGCAAGATACTGACATATTAATCAATCTTATTAACTCGAGTGAGGGGTACCCAATTTTGTCAATATATATCATCAGTATTTGAGTGAAAAATATTGACCGTGTGAGGGATTTGATGTCCCGTAGGTGTTGCAAATTATTTCAGGATGATAATACGCGTTGTTGGTTCGGTCGGAATAGTAATTTCACGAAGGAGTTCTGTGATCATTGCAGTAAGGACCGAGAATATTTTTTCCCAACGAACGCAGCTGAAAATTTTCGCGCTCCGGAGCTCTGAATCGAAGAAGAAGAATCGTCCTGAGAACTATCCGAAGAAAAATAAAACCTCGGAGAAACATTTCTCATCAATTTCGGGTTTAAATTCGAGGGAGGAAAACAGTTTTTCCCCGCGCAGAGACTCAGCCATTAGCGCAGAGTTTCTAGAGACAATGCTCACCGTTCTTGGAAAATTTCCCCCATCCGCAATTCATCTTGAGAGTTCTTCTCCATCGCTTTCTCATTGAAATTCGGTTCGCTGCCTTCAGATTTTCCGGGGGTCGCCTTTCGTGTTTGTGAATGGAGGTCCAAAGATATCGAGCGGAGATTTACGAGGGATCCTCAGAGCCGCAAAAACCCGAATGGAAAAGCTATCTTCCTTTGTTTTTTCATTCCGCCATTTCGCGCGGTCCTCCGTAGTTTCGGGAAGATATACGATTCAATTTCCGATCTTCTCTCAACTTCCGTCGCTTAATATCCTTCCAATAAGCTCTCTTCGGTAGCAATTATTGTGGCCTGGTTATTTCGTTACGGGGTTGTTTCATATTGGGCGAGTTTGTTGAGGACGCGGTTCTCATCAGAAAAGCAAGTTACAAACGAGTGTCAATAAAGCTAGTGCAGAATTAAATTCACGGAGGAGACCGAAAGTGCTGTTTCCATTAAGTCCGAATTAAACTTCAAATTTCAAAAACTGCGACGTTATAAATTTGATCAAAATCTTTGAGGCCAATAAAAAAAGTCACATATAAAATATTTTTGGCGACTACCTTAAAAACGTACCCAACTCATTAGATTTTTCCTGCGAAAATTTTATAAAGGTACCTTTACGGCAACATACTTAAAATTAGATTTAAAACATACGTAGTTGAAGATTCTCAGTATTAGCTGACAATCCATCACCTCATTGTAACTCAAATTGGTGACATTAATGTGTTTAATTATCCAAATTGCATAACGTTTTTCTATTTGGCATTGCTAAGGCATTCTGCGGCGGTAAGAAAAAATACCACTTCCACCTCGTTACTAGGCGAAGTCAACAACAATATCCATCGCGAGTATTACAAAGTAGGGAACAATGTTGGCAGCCGCTGCGTAACTAAGCTCTCCCAACAATGCATCCCGCGATCATATGTGAAAAGTGAAAGTTACTTTGTTGTTCTTTTTTAAAACCTCGTTTTATTTAACAACGTTCAATTAGAATAGTTGGCAAATACTGACTACGTTAAAGAAAGAAAATTTGGAGCACGGCTGTTAAGGAATTAGAGGTTAAAAATCCCCAATAGCCGTCTCAGTCGGCGTTCCTATTCTCATACACCGGTGTACGGAGAAATGTGGAGTGAGACTTTAATACTGACTACTTCCCGATATTTTATGTTTAAGCAGTTTGGTTAATATCAGGTGGCAAGCACCTTCATGTTTAAGAACTCCTGAAGTACTTTTCCATTATGCCTGTAATGTGCGCAGACAAAGGCTGGTTGGTACTTCACCCTCTTACGAATGTTCCGTAAAAAGTCTAGAAATATCCATCGTTATTCTTTTAATTGCCGTGCGGTATGGCTCATGTCAAGAACGCATGATCACTCAGTCGGATATTTTATGCGTGGCAGGACAGGAGAATGGTCAATTGTTGATAGATCTCTAATAAATATTGGCTTCCAATATTTGTTAGCTAGGGGAATGAGGTTTATAGGCCTGAAGTATTTTACCCTTGCTTTTCTCATAAAACCAGAATGCCGTAAGCAGAATACGTTCATAGTGGCTCTATGAGTAACACCTTTTTTATCTTATCATAAGGAGAGAACTCAATATGTGCCATTATTCAGCATCACGCTACCTTAGTACCTTTCACATCATCGCAGCCATGAACAAGGCAGATAAAAGTAAAAGAAAGATACATTTTTATCTATATTTCTCTAAATGACATATGAGAAAGATTACATTTATCAGAATAAGGTAGCAGAAAACTTTTCCTTAAAGTACAATTTTATATGACAGCCAAATTTCAAGGTTCAGGTTATGAAAAATAATGCAAATTACATAAAGACAAACAAAAATAAAATCAGCGATCCGACTGGTACTCGAAACCACGTCTTTAGGGGCATATATTGTAATCACTTGACTGTTATGATAAAGTTTATGATATGTGTAATTACTTTTGTTTAGAATACGTACCCAGAAAGTTGGAGAGCTGGGTTTCCCCGGTTCCTCGTGCTAAGTAATCCATCACTAATAACATCACTTTATCGTACGGTAACTTAAGTTAAGGTAGGCCCATGACCTCTAAGATGTATACGTTACAAGTTTACTTTGCTTACTGTATAACTTATCCTTGCATTTATTTAATCCAAGCTATACATTCGATGCTTCTGCATTTGTTTTTCTATCGATCCGATGTTTTTTTCCAATCTACGCCACATCCCCGTCTTAAAGGACTCTAATCGTGATTCTCCTCCTGTCTTAGAGTCCATGTTTGTATTGATATATACAAAAGGCATGTAAAAACGTACAATCAAACTTACAAACTTACATTTCGATTCTAGCCCTCTGTGAGGCGTTATGTGTATTAGAAAAAATGCTAACTAAGAAGTAAAGAATGTTTGGGAGGTAATGATATGAAATTTAATTGGGAAAAGATAAGTTGTCGGTAAAAAAAATGCAGAAAATAATTTCCCAGATGGAATATCTCGAGATCTGTATGGTAATGCACGTGTATGGCGTGGTTGAATAACTTCTATCTCCAGCTGCTAAATTTTTATAAATAAAGGCCCATTGAGTTGAATGGTCGGACAAGTGTGCACTATCTTTAAGCTGAGAATGTTTCTTTAAAGTATCGTTCGAATTCATTTCCCACAAACCTGGTGTTCTCCTGTTAGTGTAGTAATGGAAATTACTTGGTTTGAGTTTCTTACCTTCCATAAAACAAAACGAATGGTTTGTTATAGTACTTTAGGATTTTACAACTTAAACTGCATTAAATAACTCCCCTAATTCATTTCAGACCAATCCCTTGTCGCTCATATAGAATCACGGAAATTAAGTAAGTTGTATGATTAGCATTTAAAAATATGTCTTGTGGTTTAATTGAAATAATGTCCGCTTTTGCATAGCAATTATTATAGAGCAAAATTAGTACCTCTCAGTAAAGCAATTAAATAAGTCATCTATGTATTATAGAATAAGAAATTATTTTCTTACTCGTATGATTTGTAAGCTTCGAATTGGTAAGATGTAATCAGCATCACGCATTTGGAAACGGTTTTCTTGTTAATAATCGCTGTTGAAGTAGAAAATTCGCGTAGCATTAGCATTATATTTGGAAACCTAATGGCAAATAGTTCAATGGAGTGTTTATTTAAAATATGTAGTATCGCATTAAAGATGCTTTGTTTTCGTCGACGTGATTGTAGATGGCTTGTTCAAATGAAGTTTAAATGGAGTTAAATGTTATTTGATCATTTGTGTTGTTTTACTGGGATGAAATATTCTAGAAAGATAGAAACCCCTTGAGAGTTTGCTTACTGGTGTTCTTGCAACAGTAGCTTCAATGCTTAATTCAATAGATTGCTCTACGAAAAACTTTTATGATAATTTTCGTCTCGCTACCCATTTGAGGAAGATCCTTTTTTCCTTTCTATCCGTACACAGTATCACAGTTTCTTCTTTCAAATGCCATTCTCTTAGAAACCTGAAAGTAGGTGGCAAGTTAAATTATTATAATAAGGGTTTCAAATATCTACATAAATTTTAATAGATGTTTGCCGAGAATCTCTTTAAGCTCTGAATCATAAATATTCTGTTACGGATTGATAATCTGAGTTCTCAATGTAATATAAAATAATTAGGAACAATTTCGCATTTGCTGTCGATTTTAGATATTTATTTCATAAATGCTATGCGTTGACAAGTAATGAATCATCGTCTTGAAATCCGGATAACCTCAGAGAGGTATCGAAGGTTTTAATTCAAGCAATCGATCAATCACTTTCGGTATTCATTAATTCGGCAGTGATAGAGGAATTGAAACTATATTACGTTGGATGAACGCCAAAATAAAAGGTCGATTATTATGAACTCTCTGACACGTGTTCATGATCATGTATTGATGGAATGAAATTAAAAGCGTATGTTTATTGTATTTATATGATCTACTTAAAACCAATCCAAATATTCAGGTAATTTGTAGCATTAATTCTGGTTTTAATGCATGGGAGAACCTAAATATTCATAAAATTCGACAGTCTTTTACGAACTCCGATTTCGACTTTGACAAAAGATTGTATTCTCTGATTGATTCCGCCGATTGATGCATTTTTGTTCTATTTCTCGTACACTTCAATTTTGAATTTATAATTCAGCCAACTCTTACCTCTGGAAATGCTTTCTTGATAGCGAAATGCGCATGAGGCTAATTCCCCCTTTTTTATTGTTTTGGTACTTTGTGACACTTATCCACTAATGTCACCACCAGTCTTATATTATGGAACGTATCATGAAAAATCTCTTAGAATACCATCTTGGTCTTCACAATTTCATTCGTTATAGGTTCGATGTCATGTCGTTTGGATGGACATTCATAAGAAATGAAACTTTTGTGAGACCCCGGATCGAGTCCCGGTGGTGGCAGACTTTTTTCCTTTCTTTTTCTCCTTAGGAGTATTACTCTCAGTCTAACATTTTTATTGATGCCATATGAAATGAATCTTTGTTGTCAATAGTTGTAAAAATATATTTACCCTTTTTGGAAAGGTTTTTGGAGGAGGCACTGATTTTTACATAAATAAGTATCTCTTTGTATATTCGACTCAAAAGAGCGTAATTCCAGAGAAGGCCAGAATGAAATAAGTTTTTCATTTAAAAATTTCCATAGAGATTTCTTTTTGAATTATTTTCGTTAACCAAGTGGCATCATACGGCACTTGAATTTCTTATATGGGAAGTA
This sequence comes from Sympetrum striolatum, assembly GCA_947579665.1. Lineage (NCBI taxonomy): Eukaryota > Metazoa > Arthropoda > Insecta > Odonata > Libellulidae > Sympetrum > Sympetrum striolatum. Next base: position 70,517,580 of record OX388348.1, read on the forward strand.
ATTGAATTAAATGTTTTAAGTATCTCATGTATACTTTAAGTGTAAAGTTGTAGTTGAGAAATATATGCACTGAATTATTCTTTTTTACGTGTTGTAATTAGGGTATAATTGCAATGAATGGATGTAATATGTGTTGCCACCAGACAATTAATCCAATTGTAACACATTTTTAATAATAATAAAAATATGAAGAGACCGCGCTATCCACTTCATCGGAAACTAATTTCAGGAGTTTTTAACAATTTAATCTACAGATTCATTCCATTTCAAATTTATTGAGAAAGAATTGAGTGAAACATGTGTTACAGTACCGTATGTTGAGACCAAGTTACCAACACTAGCAACAGAAACAAATCTCAGTAGATAGAACCGAGTTAATCCGCAGATTCACTTTTACTTCGTTCAACCCAGCTAATCACGCAACATATAATCAGGCCGCATCCTTGATGACATCCGCGGTCTTAATGCGACCACGGAAGACGAGACTCGGGACCCACGAAAAATCCGCCTCGTCCCGGGGCAAAAAACGCAACAACCACCCTTATTACGTACCCCTGACATCCGGCACTTTTTCATCCCCTAATAAAACAAAAGGGAAAGGTGCGAAACGACCCCCTCTTCCTTTAATCCATTAAAGAAACCATGCGCGATGTTAGCGGGACGTCCTGCGAATGCCCATCTACAGAGAGACTGCTTAACGCGGCGGCACTTCCCCTGAGGAACCCGGCAAAGAGATGGTGAAATGAGGCGGCCAGTGTTAATGACCTCCTCGACGCACTCTTGCAAATTAGGTCAGGGAAGTGAAAGGGAGAATGTCGTTCAGGAAGGGCTGGAGGAAGGAAGGGTTGTGAGAAATAGAGATGACCGAGGAAGCAGACTTAATTTGCCCGAAGCTGATAATTAATCATGGGAGTGGGTGTGACTTAAATGTAAGTTACGCACCGCACGCATCTTGATACGCGTCTATTTGTCTTTTTGTTAATTTAATACCCTTGGTAATCTGCTACACAAATCCCTGAGCTATTCGCTAGCTCCCGTGCGCCTGCTCTACAGAAGATTGGATCAACAGAAGTGTAAAATAGCGTGTGTATTAATAAAATTAATGTGGTCAATCCTGAATTGGTGGAGATATGTAGAGACCATATTGAAAAGGAAGTACTTCGTAACTTCCACAATATTAAGTAGTATTTCTGACGATGTTAACGCGTTGACAAAACCGATAGATATAAATATATATTGCGGAAGTAATGAAGTGTTTTTATTTTAAGATGAACATTTTTTTTGTCTAATTATTATATGCTTTATTAGTTGCCCAAGAGAGGAGTATTAAAATTACTATAGAACGATACGCTTTGACGGAATTGTTAAAATGACAAAGAATTCTATTTTTTGATCGAGTGAAGCAAAGTTTAGATTTTGGTACATATAATTTAATTTGATTTTGAGGTTTGAAAGGGCAAAAAAAAGATAAGGATCTCTAAGATTAGTAAACGTAGGTTTGCCTAAGTAAAAAATCTATGAGGGATATGCAATTGTGATACTGGAGAATAAAATGACTTTTAGATATGAAATAAAGGCAAAAATAATTAGATTACATTTTTCTAATACAAAACTTGTCCATAAATAAACCATTCGTGAACTTGTAGAAATTTTTTATTAAAGAATTTTAATGGACATAACGTTGCACCAGATCACCTTGGACAATACTCGAAATTAATTATTACATATATCTAATACTGAGAGGGAAGACGGTTGAAAATTATAGTAATTGTAAGATGGATACCATGGGATAACAATCGAAAAGCAAAGAGTTGATAAGAGAATCTTAGTGAGGATCAGCCCACTGTACCGCATTTCCGTATGTAGGGAAACATTTGTTATTACCTTGTTTGAAGTTACAGTTTTATAGTTCAATAATGAATTATTTTACACCGAAGAGAAAATAGATGACAAATGACACTGTTCAATTCATTTTGCGTATTAGGCTTGCAATTCATTTTGTAATGTTGACAATGCTGGCATTGATATACTATGGTACAAGGTTGAATACCAGCTATCTCAACAAAAATGAAACCATGAAGATAAATTAAATGTTCGTCAGGTGCTCTCTGAAACAATCTGAATTGAAACTTATTTGTAATTCACAACTATTGTACGTACAAGCCATCAAAACAACCAGAATTGTTCTTAATCTATGCCAGTCAAAAAGTTTTTCGGGTGGAAGTATATAGAGAAAAAGTAACACTCTTTCCCATAGCTCTCCACCCATCTTAACTGAACTTAAGAACATAATATTCCTTCCACTCCTTACTCATATTTTATGAATCTGCGTGCTATTTATTTTTTATTGATAAGCGCGATCTTTATGCTAGAGCTTTTATGAAAGCATCTTGATTTTTAAGCGAAATAATTTAAATTAGCGAATTCCAACCGTGGATAGAAGGATAATGACAGCTATACCTGCCGAAAAGACTTTCAATGCCGAGGATAATAATAATAATAATAATAAATCGTCTTTATTTGGGCGAGATTGAAACTTAAAAGTCTCTTCTCACATCTAACCCATCGTCATTAATTATAAAATAAGAAGTAGGAGGATGAGAGAAAGGATACGTTAGCGAAAATAAAAGAATGTCTGCCAAAAATGAAACGTTTTCCCCAGGCTCCTTTTCAAAATGGAGGTAATACTGGAAGGATAAAGGAAATGAAAAGAGGCGAGATAGCTTGCGATGAGACATCCTAGCATTTTAATCGGCCCTGGAGATTGGGGAGGCTACGCGGTCCCGTGAGAAATGCATGCACAATTCAGGACGAAGGGAATCCGTCCCTTTATGTGAAAGGATCGTTTGTGCTTGTCCACTAGCGCGTGGTTTTCAGAAGGAAGTCTGGAGATTTAGGACGGAAAGGCTTTATCGGAATTTTTCTCCGTGGTGTTCCGGCGGTAACCTGTTCTGAATACTTCAGAAATGTGGCATATTTCGGTTTCAAGGGCATGGAAGCTCATTCTATTAGACTGAAATTTCAAGAGGTTTTTCTTTGTTAAATTAGGAGGATTTTATTTAGCTATGCATTTCCTTAGGGTATTTTAACGATCTTTTTAACAGTTTTTAATGATGAATCTAAGTTTTAAGCTAGTTGGTGGCTCCATTATGTTTTAGTTAAAATAAACTCCATATAAAGCATTGTTTCCTTTCCCAATCTTTCGAATTTCTGATTATTATTGTTAACTTATAGTTTTGTAATACACGTTTCGTATCGTAAAAAGATGTATATAGTAAAACAGGTGTTGTGATAGTAAGTAAAGATGAGATTTTATCATAAAAACGTATTACATTGTAAAACTTTTTTCAGTTTTTTCGTAAAAACGGAAAATTCTGCTAATTATGTAAAATTTCTCAGAAAATTTAATTTTGTAAGCAGTGTTGATTTCGCTGATATATTTAATTAAAATAATTCAATGTTAATAAGCAGCCTTAATTTCATGAAATATTACAAATATTTGTTTATCGTTAACGAAAATGTATTTCGTGAGAAAAATCTCAAAATAATCCTTCGGAGACGGGGTTAAATACATTGATTTATGTATTGGAGAAATATTATCCTTTTTCAATGATATAATCAATTTGATATCCTAAACTAAACTAACGAAGCACTGATGAATCTTTCACTTGTTAATTAACTTATTGTAGGATTTAAATCAAATGCTGAAAAACTATACTTTAATAAAGGGCGTACAAATAATACTTTTCAAAGCTGATTCGACTTCGTTATTAGCTAAATCTTTTTTAAAAGTTAAATTTACGGCGTTTGTAAAAATATTCCCGCATGAAAAGAGAAGCTCGCATCATGCTATTAAGGCTTCAATCGGAGCTCCAGTTTCTCTCTCAAAACGAACTCAAATTACCCGTTGTTTATTGTATTTTTCTCAAATTTTCATCCGTGCAGGAAATGGAATTACCAGGAATATCCGCTTCCAAGCAAGCCGATACGTTTTCCGCAAAAGGCTCGCTTCGTTTGTTGATCTTTCATTTCATACGTCTGATTAAATGTTTTTTTCCATGGAACAAAAGTGGGGACTGTTGCCGAATTACCAATTCCAATCCCCGCTGGAATTCATCCTCGAGAATGCAAGGAGAACGAGAAAGGCCGTTTGATAGCGAAGGGAACAAACGGCAGAAAAAATATAGGATTGGGTACTCTATCATCCTCCCGTCAAGTGGTCGACATGCCAGTTCTTGAGAGCGGATATGATAGCATTTTCCATCAATTTTTGACAGACAGCTGCGAGCACGGGACATAATTGAGTTTGGTTCTGAATACGGGTTGATTCAATCATGCACAAAACTTATCCACCACGCTCGCGGTGGGGAAGGGTGATGAATCGGCCCCGGGCCGTGATGTATCGGCAGATCACACATGCCTCAGATCGATCTGCGCATGCCCACAATCTCTGGATCGGAATAAAAAGGCGTTAGCTTCGCACATGTTGCTCGCGTTTTAAAAGTCCGAGTCGTAAGCCGAGAGCTAATGCAGCTCGTGAGTTGGCTGACGAAGCGTTCGTCGCAGTCGTTTCATTGCGGACCGAATGAGGATTCAATGGGCTATAAAAATCGGCTGGGCTTTAAAGATGCTGACCGAACGATACGTGGAGATTTTAATTTAACGAACGACGAAATGAATACCACAATTTTTTTTTGGCGAACTCTTGTTCGATCGTATTGTTTAGAAGCGTTTATTTTTACCTTATCCTAGCTTGATAGATGAAATATTTTCTATTTATCTTTCGGTTTAGGTTGGGAAAATAAAAATCGAGTAGGGTTGATAGGAGAACAAACACGGAGGAGTTGGAGATGTTTGGGAAGGAGAGGGCTTAAATTGAAGTAATTAAGCAACGACAGAAGAAATGGGCGTGTCAAATATTGAGGGGAGAGGGATTGGTAAAGGTTGTAATTGAGGGTAGAATTCAAGGGAAAAAATGGAGGGGAAAACAATGACAAAAGGCGTTGGATGACCTGAAAGGTTGGGTTAGAATGCGCTTCATAGGGATTTTTAGTGCACACGAACCTACCAAAAGGTAGTACACTTATGTGATTGGAAAAATGTATCATGAAAGAATTATTCCTAGTCTTTCTCATGACAATGATGATGTGAATGCTACTTAGGTTTGAGTGGTGTTGAGTTATGGAATTCTTTGCTGTCTCGTTACTTATTTCTAAATTAGTTTTACTCATAGGGTCTTGTCCTTCCCTAAGCATTTTGGCTAGATGAGGAATGCAAATTAAAATACCTTACTCATCATATTGTCTTGTAAGCCACATTCTCCCAATGCAGCTTTTAGTAACTAATAATTATTGGTTAAAGTTTAAACAGAAGACACTTTACGGATCGACTGTATGGGCTCAAGTATTATACGCGACTCTTTGAGTGCAAAATTGTTTCATGAAATAAAATTGAGTAAAAATTAAAACTAATTAGTATTAAACCACTTTTTTAACCTGTTTCATTTAAATTTATTTGGGCCCAAACAACCGATACCTTATGGATTCGCGAAGTTATTTTACTCACAAGCCACAAAAACAGATATCCTCTAAGGAGATGTATTAGCCCTTAAATACCTAGTACATTATCTCATTTATTATTATGATATATAACTATTATATTTTCTCCTTTAAATCTTAGGTTCACTGATCTTATCTATATTTGCTGTTCTCCAATTGACCGCGGGCCCTTATTCAAGAATCACTGATCAAAGATGTGGTAAATATTTCACGACAAAATTATTTTCCTTTGAACAGGTGCTGGTTTATCTTTTACAACGGAGCACTTAAACTCTATGCACTCAAATAAATTTGAAAAACACTGTACCTAGTGATAGAATTGAACATTTTTCTCAGTTTTATTCGGAAAGATTATCCGTTTCACTTCCTTATAGCATTCCGTATTTCAATCCAACGCAAATAGCCCTCGTTAATAATTATAGGCTCATCTAAAAAAATTGTGAAATTTCATTCAATGTGTGATTTATTCTATGTTTTAGATATTTTTATAATACTAATATAATATATTATAATAATAATGATAAGACGGAACTCATTTTATTGATATGGAATTCCATAACTATACCAATGAGAGAACAAATGAAATGATTCCTTTACAGTCAATCAGAATCGGTATTTTTTTCTGCGCTCTTTTCAGAGTTAAGATGACGGAAGGTTGATTAGAATTTAGCTTTTTACATGAAGTTCGTCAGTAGAAAAAACAGTTATTTTATGAGGGAAAGATTTTCTGCTAAGGTTATTCATAGGATTTGCGTCTTATTGATAATGTTAGTATTTGATATCTCCAGCGCCACTATTCAGGGCTAAAGTATTATCATGTAAAATTTATATTTTTGCGATATTTATTGCTGACGATGTTTTGTGATAGCTAATATGGTTTAAAAACTACTATAAGTAATATAATAAATTGAGTATCAATGTAACTTTCGGGAATTCCATAAATAAATGGAGAAGAAATAACTTGGTCTCAATTCTTGCGAAGAAAATTTATTACAAACGACCTGTTTCGATTGAGATCTAGTCATCTTCAGGTGAAATAAATATTTACTATATATATATATATATATATATATATATATATATATATCAAAAAGTTTCTACTAGATTAGGAATGAATCGTCTTCGATGCAAAATTTTTCATTTCACGTCCAGTTTATAATTCTACGCAAGTATCCAGTTGAGAGCTACAGATACATTGGTTCACGACCTAACATTCAGCGAGTTTCAAACTTTTGATTGGAGTCTTATTGGACTGGGCAAATCTTTAATGTCGTTACCGAGGTCATCGAATGCTGGGTACATGTTCACTGTGTAGCTTTTTCCGTAAAGCCCACAACGACATATGAGCTCCTCTATTTCATACAATTGAAGGAAGGTTGTGACTGCTGATATAAAAATAAGGTATTACCTTGTCTGTCCTGAAACTTATTTTGCGAAGAGATTTTAACTTTTATTGATAAACTTTAACTATCTAACAGAAACAGAAATATCAGCAAAACTCCAATTTTGTAGTGCTTGATTTATTTTAAAAGACATGCTCGTTATGTTTTTCTTAATTAACTCCTACACGCGAGAAACCTATCTCTTTGTAGGGCGTTTAATCGTTAAATGCAATTTTTCATTAATTGTTTTTGAATTTAAACTCACGCTAGTGAAGGATCATTTGCTCGCAGTTTAGAATTTTTGAATGAAGAAATATCTTTTTATCCGAGAGTTAAAAAAATAAAGTTCGTGCTTTTAGATAAAATTATTTTGTATTTAGAAGGAGGCACTTTATGAAGTATGGAAATGAGTGAAATGTTTGACCTGTGGATGATTTACTAATTTTAATTAGCGACACCTACATCTGTCGTCCAAGTTTCTTACATCATACTGAATGCTAGAAATGTATTGGTTAATTAAACAGAGATACACTTGAGGGAAAACTTATTTAGTAGTACATTTTATAATATCGCATATCAGTTATAAGTTTTAAAAATATATTTTAGTCTTTATCTTTTTTTCATAAATTGCGAATCCGCGTTTAATATTGATAAAATAATTAATAATTATTGATGATTTTTCCTCATTGTAGATAATGATTTACAGTATATTGTATTTAGGCAATAATAACATTTAAATGTTCCAAATGGTACGGGGAAAATTTAAGCCTTTGCATTTTACTTAATAAATGCTAAATAAATTTTATTCACTATAATTATTTTCTTCGAAAAACGGCCGAGGAAAATAGCATGGGATATCAATTAGCATAATGTATGCTCCTTTCTGTAATTGAGAAGTACGTACGATGTGATGATTTTTATTATATTTAAACACGAAATTAGTTTTCAGAAGTGCGGAATTATTATTTTCACTTAAATTAGCAATTATCGAAGGATAAGCCATTAATGAGTCGACGGTTGTAGTTCATTGGACGTAAAGAAGCAATTTCTTTACATCATGCAGAGCGAACCTTGTTACTCCAACGCGAAATCTCATAAAGTCACGAAATTACAAGGAGAAATCCCACGGAGCTATTTTCTCATCTTCGAAAAAATCCGAAATAAATCGATGCCTTTCGGGTCACCGATTCAATTTCTGACGACTCGAGGAAAAAATATTGACGCAACGACGTGACTCGGAATCGACAATTTTTGTTCGTTAATCTCCTAAATAGGTCGGAAATTGCGAATCCTTGCGACTGCGCGCAATTAACCCTAAAAAAATTGGATCGGACGCAGAAAAAAGGCTAAAGGCGTTTAAAAGAAAATAGCGATGCAAAATTTCGCTCTGCACCGCAGTTCCGAGAGCTTTCCTTATAAAACGCTTGGGGCTTAGGGGGGCGTTCTCGGAGGCACTACCATTAGCAGTAAAGCAAGGATCGGGTGATAAGCCGTCGGGGGTTTGATTTTAGTGTTGGGAAAGCGCTCCCCGGCTTTATTTTCTGGGTGGGAATATTTCCTATCGCAGCAAGACGTGCCTTAAATGAAATCTAATTCCCCGGTCTTCTTTTGCTCGGTGTTGCAAGCTTACGTCGTCTAAAGGTCCGAGTTATAGGGGTCTTTCTAGTGTGTAACGAACTTGAAATGTGCCATCATCCAGACAATTTTTTTTAATAAAAAATATTTTGGATACTATATTGCCTTGATTCCATCATGCAAGCCGATGAATTCAGTTTAAAGGCACTATTTCGAGGATTCATTTACACTTTTGTATAAAATGAATAAATGGGCAGAAATAAGTAGATACACATTGGTTATGCTTTCCATAATACTGGAGAATGATTTTTATCAATGGATTCTGTGGCGAAAATTATCCTCATAATTTCGTCTGTCTTTAGCAATAAAATAGTGCGCGTCTAGGACAAAATAATTTATTGCTTGATATCCTATTTTTGGTCATCCTTTATGTAAAACTTATGTATGTTTTCGATGTTTTTATAGTTGTTATGATATTTTCTGGAAAAGCAAGCTACAAGCTTCGCTCATTCACCATGCTCTTCATTATTTTATCCTCTCATCGTCGTTTCTCTGGTCTCACTGAATTTCAAATTAATCAAATTTCCTTTTATATTTCCGACTGTTAATGTTTTTCTCTTCAGTGCAATCATGTTCAACTAACGTTTCCAGTTTTCGTCGCAGTCTTGGGGCAGTCACCATTTCATCATGTACCATCTCTCTAACTCCTTCTCTCAGTGGTACAAATCAACTCCTCAAATAAAGTCCTCTTTTATCGGTCACTTTAATTTATTCTACCTAAACGCCTTTGCTACTCTCTCCATTTTTCCACGTACACAATCTATTTCAAGTGTATTCCCCAATATGACTCAAATTTTATCTTATGGGTTTCTTTTACTAAGATTTAGTGCTTAGACATGCTGTGTTATATTTTATTTTATTTTGAAATGTATTAATTTGAAATTATTTTTCTATGTCATATTATCTGTAATAAAAATTATATTCTGACCAAAAGACACCAAAAAGCTTCTGAATCACCCAATGCACATTTCTCCTAGAATCACGGGCAGAATCTGAAAAGTGATAATGATCTATCTTCTGCTCCTGATGATGTCCTCATTCAGGGAGAAATGCTCATTGAATGACTCATAAGCTTTTTGATGTGAATGTTTATATTATTAAGTCAGCCCATGAATGGTTTCGCTATTCATGCATAATATTCGTACTCTCGCTGGTTTTCTTTAACCCCCCTTCTCGTGGGTACTTAAATTTTGTAATGACGAGGGGTTAGACGAAAGAACAAACTTATTATCTCAATTTCTTCAAAATGAAAGTAGCTTCGTTATTTTTTATATGATATACATTATATTAAATTTATATTCATATTTTTAATTTTTTTCTAGCCCTAGAAATTTATTAAAAAACAAAAATGAGTCACAGAAGGTTAAGAAACATAGTATGGTATCAAGGAAAAAATGTAAATATAATATACTTGTTTCTTCAACAAATATGGTAGTAACATATTAAATGTTGTGGTCCCTAGAATGTTTAAAAGTCTTCCTGATAACATGTATAGCCTAAATTCCTTGTCTGAGGTTAAATAAATATGAGCCAGATTAGGCTCAGGGGGGCTCGAAGGTTTATTTATTTTCTCACTTGAAAATTAATATTATTTACGACGAAATGTTAATTCGATTTCGAAGCCTTCAATACTTTCACACGAAAGTTGCCCTTTCGGGAAAATTGGAACGCGGCCATGATTGAAAAACGCTTTATTATTCGAGGTATGAATCTTCTGCTCCAGGGAAACAATACGGGATTCCCTCAGTCCACAATTCAACCACTCCACAAAATCCCTGCGGAATCGGCGCGGCGTCATATCCCCCGCGATTCGTCATATCGATCCGATTCTCGCCAATCCCTTCATCTCTTTAGTCGCCGCCTGTTTTCCACTTGCTTCGTATCAACGGCCCACTTATTATCAGCATCCCATCTGCTCTCGCCGTGGAGACCGCCGTCTGTTATCAACTTCTCGCCCGCGGAATGGCATAGCCTCCCCGGTGAAGATTGAGGTCAGCCGACTCTCCTTGGATTTCGGCGTAATGTTTGTCATAAATATAATTCACCCCCAACGCTTGCTTCTTTAATGGCTCTCGGATGGAGAGATAAGTGATTTTAAACGCGGAAGAGTGAGAATTACTTCTTTAAACCCCGAGGAAGTGGATGCTTACTGAGGATTCATGCAGTTTTCCTAAAGTGGAAGGAGTTTAATTCTCGCTAGCTCTTGAAATTAAGTATGCTATGTGCTAACCGCGGGGTGATACGGAGGTACTTGTTACCACTAGTAGGGTTTACCGCAATATTATTCCCGTAAGCAATAATCAAAATAGTACTCTTATTTTTTCAACTGCAAGTTATTTATCGGTATTTATTTTTTTAATATAAATAAGCAGCGCACTATTCTTTCAGCATTGGAGATTGCAGCAACAGATATATTGCCCTTTCAAACCTCTAAACAAAAGAAAAGTGATGAAATATCATAATAATTTCTTCCTATGATAAGAAACATAGGAACAAATAATACATGAAAATGTCGATAATACTTAATATTTAGAGTAGATATTTAATTGTCTTAATTTATGTGGATTTATATTAGCAGGAGTCGCCAAAAACGTTGGCTGCACTAGTAAAAACTTTAAAACAAGTAGTGTGGTAGAATAAAAATAGAGAAAATAATACATAAAATGTCAATAATACTCATACATATAAAGTGTAGAATTATTTATTTGTCTATCTTATCATCAGTTTCAGTTTAAAATTGAATTAGCACCATTTGTATTATTGTTAAATTTCGCAAATCATTAAAAGCATTCACAAGAAAGAACTTTCGCTCCTGTTTGGGTAGCTTAATGCCCCGGGTTTGACTCTATGCGGTCTTATTTTTTCCTTTAGAATGCACGTAATAAACAGTAGGTTCTTATTGTATATAAAATCATTATCTCTTAGGAATTAAAACTACCATTTTTTAACATATACCTGTAGATTGACACCTTAGGTAAAGGTATTCTATAAAAACATATCATTCTTATTACAAGATGTAGTTTTTGGCCCTGAACCTATAAAACTTAAAAATTTTTGACGAAATTCTGTATCTTTGAAAAAGTTTTACTTAAAATACCACAGAAATTGCTAAGTTTCTTTTCGTATGAGTACGAAAGAATATGGGCCCAATACAAAATATGGCGGTATGGTGTTATTCAGGATATTCAAGAGCAACTCAGAAATCGCTTAAGAATAATTTAACTTTAGCATCGAAATTTATTTCAAATTTCATGGAAAATATTAAAATGGAAAAGCATTTATTTTGTTTTTGTTTACGCCATAGTTTTTATGTCATTTGTATGTAGTATTCAATGGATACTTAGTTTCTATTGGCAGTTTACATCTGCTAGATGCAGTTCATTCTTTCATTAACTATCTCGAGCTTCTCTAAAACTTTTCCATCGTAGTTACTAGCGAGATTTATTTTCCTTTGATCCCTTCAAATATTAAGGTTTCTCTCTTGCTACCCATAGAAAACTTCCTGCATCTCTATTAATTCTTATATCTTCTTTCGCTATTGCTGCTTTCCTGTAGAAGTTCTTCCCTCCAAAACAAATAACTCCTTTGACGTAATTTTAAAACGGAATAACTTTGAATATATAGATTGTGAGCGTAAGATGACGCGAGTTTTTGTATGGGATCTAAGTTAGGTATGAAAAAGTGAGATAGCATTGGGTCATTAGGACTGGAAGCCCTCCTTTGACCTCAGATAAGCAAACTTCCGGCGCGTTACCAAATTGGAGTTCTCTATCTCGTTTCGTCGGTTTAGGCTCATTCTCTGTTTATTCTGCTCTTTTTTCCGGTTTTCTTGGCAATCACCTACGCGTCAGTGTTATATTTTAAACTGAAAGACTGCGAGAGATGGAAGTATCTTTTATGTTGTCCGTAGTTTCATATAGTCGTGCTACCGAGCATAATTCTATGAGAAATTGACTTACTTTACATCAGTAATCCGTAACTGTGAAACTATCATATCACCGGAAAGGTATATGCGTCCAAAACGGATGCAAATAATTAATGTTTATTGGTGGCTTAAGAATGACAATGATTTGTTCAAATATCATTAATAATTTTTTCCTGATAATTTTGAAGGTGTGTCGAACAGTTAATGCTTAAATTATATCCAATCTAGGTTTTCCAGTGATAGGTAATTGTATGTCATGTGAATAGAATTATCCCGCTTTCTTATCCCATCCAAACTATCTTGAAACCTCGTAGTTCGCCATATCACGTTTTTATTGGGGAATAAGTTATTCACTATAGCTCGTGTTATATGCTGAAGTAATTATTGAGCATCAGTAAATTCTACCGTATCTTTAGCTACTAACTTCCGTTCTCGTTTACTCAGTGTTTAATTAGTATGAGTAACATTAATATTTTACGAAACTACTAATGAGTCCAAAAATTCCATACCTTGAGATTATTTCATGTTTTAGCTGTTACTTTCAATTAGTAATTGCAAAATTTTCAGTGGTCTGATAGCTTCCCGGGTTGATATGTTAGTCCGTAGATTATATCACATTTTTTTTAAATGGCTCATAATACGCATCAAAGTATGAAAATTGATAAAGCTAATGTATAGAAATGGTGCTTTATCTATTTATATTGATCGATATTCATTATTTATTATTGTTATTTGTTATTTACCCAATAAATAGCAAGGTATGTTATCTTATGCATCAAATAGTTCGATGGAGTTTTAAATTAAATATTTAAGCCATTTGTTCAAAAGCCTGTTTTCTCTCTTGAGTAATGAAGTATGTACAGTAGATTCAACGTAAAGAATATCTAAATCTAGAAAATCAGCCAAAGTATCGTCTGTTATTGATGAATAAGAAAATTTTAAATCCAAACAGAAAGTTTCTTTACTGTATTTTGAAACTACTATGAGTGAGCTAGTGAGTTTATCGTAAATACTGCGGTATTTTAATTTTGTATTTCTATATTGTTTTTATTGATGCGATTTTAGTTAAGAAATTTCTTTAACGTGATTATAATAACTGCGTTATCCTAAGCGAAGAAAAATATTTATGTTATTCGCGATTTTGGTAGAACTGCATTGCGTTTTTATGACTGAAAGTCATGACAGGGAGCGGTCAAGTATCTCATGCGGAAATCGACGCATGACGAACAGGTTTGGAAGGAAACGAAAACTGCAGGGGAATAAAAAGTGTGAATATTTCAGCGTTCTTGAGATGTATAGAGTCTTTGGGAATACAACCGGATGTTAAAGTTCGCAGCATGGACCTTCAGGGCGACTGACCCTTCGGGAAGAACCCTGTCAAGCGGGATAAAGAATCAAACGTGAAGGGATGGCGAAATATTATTCTTTTCCTTCTCATTGTTGCGTGCACATCCTTGGCCTTTTCATACGGTGATCGATTGACCCTCCACTTGTACATTTTTCTTCCACCACCATCTCTTTCCTCTCGCCGTGCAGCCCTCATTCAATATATTCATAAACTCCCACATCATCCTCTCGCATTTTCCTATCAATTCATTTCCCTCAGCCTCTTCCCAGGAGAGGGTTCTCCGTCTTCCTCCTCAATTTTCAATCTATCACCTCGTTTTTCTTTCAGGAAGATGGCCGTCTCCTTCAACGCCCATTTCGTTGTGCATCATATTCACGCACTCGATTCATGTTTCGTCGTTTATATTCCTATTCAAATCTTCCGAACTTCTCCTCCCTGGGTCGCATCTTTCCTTTTTCCTCACAGCATCCAATTTCCAACCCTTCCGTCCTCTCCCTCATCATCCCTTCAATTTCCCTTCTTATTATCTTCCTACTCTGCCTCATCTCCTGCTATTACCACGTCTACAGAACCCTTCTCATGCACCCTTTTGTCCTAGGCCCCTCAACCCTTTCACCTCCCTATTGTTTATCTCCCTCAACTCTCTCCTCCTTATCCATTTCCATATGTATGTTTTCCTCCAGGTCCACTTTTTATTCTCCTATTTTCCTTCTCCGTGCCTCGTTTCCGTTATTTATCTCCAGCGCGCGTGTTTTCCTCCTTCCTCGTCTTCCGAGAGTTCTTTCATTTCCGATTCTTCGGCAGTTTCACTCATTTCATCTCCTTTTTGCGTAATGTAACATCTTGCTCATGCTCTCTCTCTCTCTTCTTGGTTTTAACTTTTCTCAGCTGAGTTCATACTGATTTATAAAGGCTTGTGCCTTAAGTCCGAAACAGTCTAATTTAGTTGCATATCCTATTTTTGCTCGCATCAATTTTCTGGTAAACAAAGCTAAACTATCTCTCAGATAAATATCCCCCAACTAGTTTAACCCGGCCACATTCGCTGAGGCTCAGTAAGATATGAAATGAAATAACGAAAGAAATGAATCAAATTGAACGTAACAATCAAAATCAAAGTAACTCACACGTTTATTTTCAAAAACAGATCATTAAATCACTTCCAAAAGAAGAATTGAACTGAATACAAAATTCAAATTAACTCACATTTTGTTTTTTGAAAATTGGTCATTTAAATCACTTTCAACGATTGATTATGCACGTCAATGTGTACGAAAACAACAACGTTTTTCTTCTTCTTAACTTTAAATAGGCCAAAATGCAGGAACTCGGATTCTACAATAGCATTTGTCGTCAGGGGGACCGGTAGTTTACACCCTCAAAATTTTACAAAACTTTCGTGTATTTCGTGTAAAATCTCGATAATTCAATTCGAAAACAATATTGCTCGACGAAAATAAGATTATTTATGTGTTTTTCCTGCTTTTGGTGTTTTTCTCAATTTTGTATGACTATTAATTTTAATATAATTTCGCAAAAGAAATAAAGCCTACAGCAGCAAAAATGAATTTTTCGTGCATTTCTTATGGAAATGTTCCTGAGGTCTCTGGGACTCTGACTCCTGTGGGATCAAACCGATGAGGAAATGTCAACATATTTTACAATAGAAACACTCTCGTATTTGAGTGCAATGTTGTGTTAAAATTTCATGTAAATCGACCGAGTGGTTATCGAGTTTTGCGGCCACAAACACACAGGCTGAATTTTTATTTTATATTTTTTTAGGAAAAAATTTCCCAAGGTATCTTATATGATACCTTATATTGATACCCAAAGAGAAAACTTTGTACCCCTCTTTAAGCATATTGTGCGCATGAAGAAGTGTGAGAATTGGCATAGTTATTGTTGAGAAGGAGTGGAGAAAGCTAAAATCTTAGTCTAAGGTGTCCTTGGTTCGAATCTGGACGACTCGAAACTCCTCTCCTGATAAATGCACGTAATGTTCATTTTGATCGATTGCAGGTATTTCTTCACTTGCATATTTAAATCAGAAATAATGGTCGTACGAAATCAAGATGAATACTAAAAGAAAGAGAATTGCACTTATTCAGTCGTAGGATATCGTATTTAAGTAAACATAAAAAATGCTTAGCTTTGAGGGTATTAACAATTCCCTAACGTGGTGATTGTTGAACTCAACTCTCACACAAATATGTGCGAAAAATAGGCTCATGAGAAATGTTTAGGAGTGAAAATAAAATCATCGTATTTTTTAATTGTTAAAAACAACTGACTAACTTAAGTTTTAAATATAATTGGTATCAAAGAAAATTAACTCAAACAACTCACCCTAGCGTATTTATACTCGCCCTGACGTATTTAAACGCTCTCGCAGCTGACGTAATAAAGCAAAATTCAAAAAGTTATATGCAATGATTATAGAGGTAAACTCTTTGAAAAAAACCTCAATAGCGCTCAAACTTAAGCATTTAAAGAATTAAAGTCGAATTTCGACCACTGGGCCATATCTAGTTTATTTTCTGGCCTTGAAATGTAGCTTCAAACAGTTTTTCTCCGATAAATGATATGATGAGTCCAAGCTGATATGCCCAAGCTCAACTTTGTGGAAGGAAGCCC
Organism: Sympetrum striolatum; assembly: GCA_947579665.1. NCBI lineage: Eukaryota > Metazoa > Arthropoda > Insecta > Odonata > Libellulidae > Sympetrum > Sympetrum striolatum. The sequence goes on from OX388348.1 coordinate 70,534,065, forward strand.
CTTTAAAGAAGTAATACACTTGGTTATTTCCTCAGAACATATTTTTTGTAAAGGAAATAAGTTTCGTCTATAAATTGGCATATTCAGGCTATAGTAGCACTTCAGGATTACTTTAACTTCAGACTTTACTAAACTTTCGATATATTCGTTTTCTGAAGATGTCAATTTGTAGGCAAAACTTTTACAAAAATGTATTTTACAAATGTTTTACTTCTTTAGTCTTTTTCCGAACAAATGCGCGGAGAAAGTTTGGTTTCACAGACAGGCCAAAGTTAATCTAAATCTATAGCCTATTTCCATCATACACCACATATATTAAGCAATATCGTTTCATAATTGTTTACGTATAAAGTGCGCGAGTTACATGAAAAATATTATAATTGACGTTTTACTCGGCGATCAAAAGTTTATTCGATGGAGAACAAAATGAGAGTCTACTATTTCTTTAGCAGCTAAGTTGTAGTGCTTGAAGTATAAAAAATTTACCCTTTAAACTTAAATTTTTGAATGACATAAAAAACATTATAACACCTGTATAACAATGGCTACACCATTTTGCGGCACTCACCGTTTCTTGAACGAAATGAACAGATATGTAAGTTGACTCACCTGAAAATAGAAGAAAATGTATTATTAATTAGCCAAATTTAATTTGGTTGTTATATCTCTAACTTAAATATTCAATTTCATATTCAGTCATTATTAGGTAATATGAATTAGATGGTATTGACTTAATTTAAACCTTGTTACACGTAATTGGTTTAGAAAATAATTCTAATTATTTAAATCAGTATTGTACTATGAAAATGGATTCATCCGCAAAAATTCTTCATTAGTAACTCCACTAATATTACGGTCTGTCAATTTCATTTCCATCATTTTTATATAGCATTATAATTGCTTTCAATTTTCTCGTCTCTGCCGAGACCATAATTCATGTTTTACAGGCTTATAAAAGATCATTCCTTGCACACTTTATATGAAGCCTTTCCCTATAATCATGCATTTCTTATTTGTTGTATACTTCTGGTAGAATGCCACCTTTATTGGCCTTTTTTTCTGTTGCTCAATACTCTCTTTGTCTAAAATTTGCAAATTTTACCCGTACTGACCCTGCGTTAGTAACCCTTCGCTTTAAACGATGAAATCTTCGGTAAAAATTTCTCTCATTAAGGGATTTGGATATCCAGACCACTATCGGAAGAGTTATTTTCCTTTCTGAATGTTATTCTTAAGTTTGTTTTCTACAAGCTCTCACCGAAGGATATCTTAATTAATCATGTTTACGAGTGAAACTGAAAGTAACAGGTGAAAGATTCGGTCCATCTTTGATACGTCAGTCAATCTATCAAATAGTCAATCAAGCTTTCAATCTATCAGTCGGAAAGTCAGACCAATATAATTCAGTCGATCAATCAGCTGGATAATGATTTATAGCTTACTAAAACCTCTTCTAATTCGTGTCATAAGTAGTGCCGTTACTATTAATGATGCTTGTTATATTTATGAATCTAACGAAATTCTGGAATAACTCCTTGTATATTAGTCAGGTTTCTCCATATTCAGGGTGCCATTAGATTTAGAAATTTTGTTATTGATGCATTAAATATGTTTAAATTTGGCCTAATACTCAGTAGAAGTAGGTATACGAAGTTTGGAATAAAGAAATGTTCAGAAAACATTATTTGGAATAAAAATAAGAAATGCGGCATTTAAAAATATTTAATTTTTGCAGGTTCTATACTGTCAATTTGATTATTATTAATTGTAATAGTTTCAACTATTATAAAATTACATGTTGTTATAATAGTTTGTATTATCTGTATTTTGGAATTTATTTTATTTTCAATATTTGTAGTTTATCATCTCGGGAAGAAACTCTGGCTGAAGTGAACAAAAGATAACAAAGAAGCTCAATAGGATAAATTATTCTTAAGGGTACCAAGAATTGCCATTTTCTACAAGACATATTTGCACGCATGCAAACTCAAACTCATCTAACACGTTTATACTAAAAATTTGATTATATGCTATAAATAGGAGTTATACGCTTACTATATACTAGTGATTTCAAAGTCGACTTTGGAGTACCCGTAGCATTAGCATAAAATCAACTGGCTTACGAGTTACATTGTGAAATTTCATGACGATATACAAATAAAAAGGATTTTATTTCCATTAGGAAACTAGAAAGTGTATTTTTCCTAGTGATCCTTTTTTCTATACCGAAATTGTCTTTCTGTGCTGCTCATCGTAAATACCCACGGGAAAATTTTTTAAGTCCTACAACATCAGTGAAACTTGAATACTATCAAACTGGTTTTCTTATCTCTGAACACAGAACCATACATTAAAGGAGATGTGTGGATCTGCACCATCCCAGTTCATTCTTCTTTCGTACATTCGGAATTATCCACTGGGGAGATAATGAGTAGGATGGCTCGTACCTAACTATTACGAAGGTTTGGATACAATTTTAGGCTTTAATTTCGGTCTAAGATTTGCCCGAAATCAGCCAGTCTCGTTCTCCTTCCCTCTCCCTGGAGCCTCCGAACACGACCTTTTCCCTTCCCCTTCACATCCCCGTTCCCCGCCCGTTGTCTCCCACGCCGACTCGGAGAACATCCACGATCTGAACGATAGGACACCTAGGGAGATAATCGAATTAAAAACCAACTCAATTAGTCACCTCCTCTTGTCTTCTCATTTCCAGACCTTTTCCCTCCCCCATCCACGCCATTACTCCATTTTCCCCGAGCTGAACACTTTTACGCCCCTACTTACTTGTGCGAGTATCTCTTCTTCTGTATTACCCTACTTCCAATAGTGCGGAGTAGACGTACGGGGAGGTAAATGCCTGGTTCCCCTTTAATGTCGTCGGAAGCGGATGATTGACTTTCGTCTCGATCGGGAGAGATGTGTGTACTCAAGATTAGTGCGAAAATTGTGTATCCCGAGCCATATCCGTCTGCGAGGCTCAATTGGCTTGTTTATAGCGCAAGAATTCACTGTGTAAATAGGCTGCGAAGTGAGGCGATACCTCCGATGATGAACTCTTTAGGAGTCATATTGTTGTTGATTCGTATGATACTGATAACTTATAGTCTGATGGAAAAATTATTGGAATGCTACTTTAGATCAACACATATCCATTCTATACACTAATATTACGCTGATAATAATACTAATTACAATAATGCAACTTTAGTGACTATTATAGAAAATATATAGTCAAACTACAGAAACACAAATATTGCAATACATTTTAGATTTTAAAATGTGTATTTAATATGCATATTTTGCAATTCTTTATTTGATTATTCCCGAGCTACAACATTTCGCTATTGCAATGTCGTCCTTTCCCTTAAAAATAATTATTTCAATGTTCATCTTAAAGTCAAGTTACTCTATTCAAATTTACGTATGTAAATATTACTTTACATACCTTATTCGTCTCACAAGTTTTTCGGGGTTCTAGGTTTTCGGGACTTATCATTTACACTTGCAGAAATGTTAGATAGTCGAAAGACTCTTTCTTATAAGTTGCAATATTATACAGCATGAGTGGTTGCCTCATATTCTCCATAAATACTAACGCTCTCTTTCATTAACAAGAAAAACTAACTTGGATACGTTTTATCATTCCTTCTATAAATACTTTAGCCGAGTCAGGAAATCAGCAAAACATTTCTTCGTAAGTCAAACGTTAGAGTTATAAGCGCAGTATTTAGTTATCCGTTTGAACATCATAGTTATGGTCTTTCGATGGCCGCGACTGCATGGAAGTACGGAAGAAAACATTCCATTCGTCATGAACCGCAAATAATATCCGGTAAAAGCAGTTTTATGTATCTCATTTTGCATGCATTACTCAGGTGTTAGGGAAATGTTATTCGTATATCTAATAATATAATAATTCTTTAGGAACTATCTGAATATATGTATCGTATAATTATCGTAATTATAATTTGTATCGTTTTTATAACTTGTATAACACATGTAGGTAAAAACTGCCACCAGGATTACGACCTACCAGCAGCTAATTGTTAATAATAATTATAATAATAATAATAATAATAATAATAATAATAATGTCTATATTATGACAAGATTGAGACTGAAAAGTCTCTTCTTCCATCGAAGGTGGTGACAGAAACCACCACAAGTTATATTGGTGTAATATAAAATTCAAATACGCTATAGATCACTTCTCATGTCCGGACGTGTGAGGATGGTTTCACGTTAGCTGATTTTCGCTTTAAATGCCGGAGTCGCCTTATCCAACGCTGGCAATATCTCTCTCTTCAACTCCAATTTCCCTCCTCACGTAGCAGCAATTCCTCCTCCCGCACCCCCTTTCCACGCCACGTGTGTTTTCAAAGTGGTCGAAAGATGGCGCACGGCCAGGATTTCTATTCTTCCAATCCGACTGTCTCCTCCTGATTTGCATTCTGACATGGCCGGATTCGATATTGCTATGCTTGCCAGCACTTCTTGCTCCGTGCACTCGCTGTTTTTCTCTTTCCGCGCTCTGCACCAATCTCCCGACGGACGTTTTTCGGTGATAGGTTTCCAGCTTGGTTCCGTAATCTCCCGTGCCGCGTTCATTTGGCGCTGTAGTCACCCAGGATAACGTTTTCACCAGGATGGGAATTACTTTGAATCGATTGACAGAAGTTCTGGTTGCGTATTTTCCTTCTGCTGTTAAATTCGGATAGGCGAAATTCTAGAAAGTAGGGTTACGTGATGAAATTTGCGTGGATTGAGTTAAAGGTCAAAGGCAGGAATGTAATTTAATCTTGTTAGTTCTTAAAATCTCGCCTTGAATTATGAGAAATGCCCTTTCTGGAGAGTTGCACGAATGAGTTCCTTGGCTGGGTACACTGAATCTCTCTCAGGATTAAAGGAGATGTGGCGGGGATAATTTAAGCCGATCTCTCTATATTCTCCTGATTTTAACATGGCTCCTGATAGAGTTAATGAGATAAAGGGTTCGTTGATGATATTTTGGTTCCATATTGACAATATATGAGATATTAAGTATTGAGATTAGTCACGAAAAGCTTTCCAGGGAAACTTTGCCAATGGGAGCCAGAATATTTTGGTTACCTATTGCGTCAAGTTACTAATTTAAACCAATAATAATAAATTTTCAGACTGTATGAATATGTGCAATGTTTTAAAAGGATATGAAAATAGAATGGGGTAGAATAGATCCTAATTGAAGCAACATTGAAGTAGAGAGATGTCTACCACCTGTCTGTATTAATTTGCCCTTAGAAGACTAAGCAGAACATTAAGAAACATTATTTTTCATTTAAAAATCTGTCATTTTGTTTAAAGTTACATAAAAATATGGAAAAAAATTAGCAAAAACAATAAAATTAGAATTTAGATACATAAAATTAATGAATTATTTTAAAATACCATTAATATATTATTTCCAAAGTGCAATACAATTTAAAAAGTACAGCCATACTGTACACAACATTTACATACATCTCTAGAAGGTCTTTAACAAAATGTTTCATTGATTTGCTATATGTAGTTTTTTTACTTTTTTCATTACAAAAGAATTATTTTTGTATTTTGTATTGTACGTCTTTACTGTAATTGTACATTTTCCAACTCTAAATGATTGATAGCAGTGACTATATAGGGTTTTACCATTTTTAATCTCAACAATTCCAAGGAGGTCTCCTGTCTTAAATTTTTCGGCACCATTCGAGATATTTGCACAAAGTTAGCTCTTCTTGTCATATGCACCGGTATTAGAGATTTCCTCAAGAATTTATTATTTAGCATCGATAAAAGCAGAGAAATAAAAACTCCTGATAAAATAGTTCCATCTAAAAGTTTGAATTATTATTAAGATCTAATCTTTCGCTCAGTATCTCTGTATATCCGTATTAGATAGAAGCCCTTGCAACTCTAGAAGTGTCAATAAGTCTGGTATGCGATTTTTTTATGCTTTAAATTATCAAACTTTTACAACAGAACCTCGATAATATCTTTTTTCAATCCATTACTTCTCAATTCCAACTAAAAAAATCGTGTCGTGTCGTCAAATTGTTCTCGCATTCAATTTATTTTAGGCTATAGTCACCGTCACAATTTCTCTTATATTTCATTCTTCTCTCATCTAATTTGGAATTTCCCTCTTTCTAGATCACTTCTGGTGCACGAGATACCGGCGTTTGATTGAAAATAGCGCAGTCCCTGTTTCCTGCGGTCTTACTCAGGGGAGGACGCCTTTTTTATCTGCTACCGAAAACAAACAAAAAGCTTCGAGTAATAATCTCAAAGAAGCCGAAAGGTTCTTCGAAACGACCTCAAAGTTTTGATATCTACATTTAATAATCAATCTTGCTCTTGGGAAGAAATCCCATCAACACAATGTTGGCTCACGTTTTTTGAATAGCATATATAGGAATGTACAAATCTAAGAGTATCTATTAAAATTAGATGCTACCAGTTATCGATTGCTTACATACATGCAATGTAAATACACCACACACGTGTGGTGATATTTTATTACCAGTGTTAGCTTGTATGAAATGGTTTAGAATCCAGTCATAAATTACGTCTTGGCAAAGGAATTAGAGTGTGGATGGATTTATAAACGTCGGATAATTTGTTATTTATGTATAAATAGGAATTTAATGTCCATTATTTTGTTTCGTTTACCAATAAGTATAAGAGGTCCCCTATGTGTAAGAATGTTATTAAAATAGTAAAATTTCTCATTGGAGCAGAGAGCTTTAAACCTTGATGAAAATTCAATTTTTGGTTTCAATAGATAATCATAATAATGAATATTTTCTTATTTATTTCGTATTTTGTAACAGAAGCATAAGTAAACACGTCTAATTTAGATTTAGAATTTTAACCTATAGTTTTAGTAAAGTTACTCATTGTATATATTATTACTTTGCGAGCCTTAAATAATTTTCAGTATTTTATGAAACTGCGAGGGTGTAAGCATTCATCAGAACATTAGAAAGAATTTAAAAGAATATCAGAAGATCACGTTGAATAAGAATAATGGTTTACCGTGCATTACATCTTTTAATATCCTTTACGTAAAAAAGGTTTAAATGACGTTTAGAATCAGAACTCCGAAAGTAAATTAAAATACGAATTTTCAAATTAAGAGGCAAAATAGACTTTACTGGGATATATTTACAGAAGTCGAAACGAACAAAATTCTGTTATAATAGCATCATGCAGTTGAAGCCGTAGAAACTTCAACATGTATGATAGGTAACAATTTGCGATTGTAATTGATAATAGTATGCGAGAAGTTCGTATGTAGATTGGCCTCCACGTGTTCACAATAGCGGAAAGAAAGAGCTCGGATGGCTAATTCGATTCAATTCTCACACTGCCGTAACCTACGATGCATGTTAAATAGTTCGGAGAAAATGCATTAATCTTTCCATTACCCTTTCATTGAGGGGTAGTTCCTCTCCAAGGGTTGATAAATGGAGCTATTTCCGTGCTCGCATTGATGTGTCTCCCGTCGCATCCCCTCCAACCCTTCCCATAGTGATGAGTTAATCATTCGTGAGATTATCCGCTGTGTACTTCCATTTGGAAAGGAAACGGATAGGCAGTGCGGCAGGTTATCCGGCGGTTTTTAAAGGATTTAGGACGCATCGGGAAATCTCCTCTCGTTTCAGCTCTTAATTATCCCACCGAATCGCTTCTGGAAAAGTGGGACGGAATCTCGCTCAGAATGGACAGAAATGGCGAATTGTGGGTTGCATACATTTCCAGAGAGTTGGTTGGGTCGCATAAGTTCCGGGAGCGGAGTTGGTTGGGTGGCGTACATTCCGGGAGACATGTAGATTGGGTTGCATACATTTTTATATAAGAATTGGCTGGGTAGCATAAATTTTGGAGGAAGATCAGGTTAGGTTGCGTACACTATGGGGCAAGAATTTGTTGTGTTGCATACATTGTTGTGAGGACTGGTCGGGCTGCATACTTTTTAGGAGAAAAGTAGGTTGGATTGCATACGTAATATGAGTAGCGTTGGTTGGATTGCATACATTATGGGATCTGAGTTGATTGAGTTGCATACTTTCTGGGAGAGGAGTTGGCCAGGTTGAATACATACTGCGAGTGGCATTAGTTGGGTTGATTTATGTATATAACATTTAGGCGGAAAGTGAAGTTGCGTTGATGAGAGTGAGAATATGGTGGAACTATCTTTTCATGCCGATCGCTCGATTATTACAATCGATTTTTACTTCCAATTTCAAGCGTCCCAATTAAGTTAGATTTCGAAATTCGAATAGCTTACCAATCGAGTCCAATTAAGAGGAGTAAATATTCGGGCTTCAATTTTAGCCGGAAACAACTTTTCATGGACTGCGAGCATATTTTTAATGGTTCTTGCGTGGCGAAGTAGTTTATCGGGTGATACATGGGTTCCATTGATGTAATTTATTCTCGTGTGACGAGAATTTACATGACTTAGAAGTGGCTGCGGCTACAAAATTGTGATAATCGTTTATGGTGAAAAGGTGTACGTTTTAGTTCGTTGATGGTGATAAGACGTAACTGTGTACAGGTTAAGTTAATCATTTTTCCTGGAATGAGAAGGTATATCTTGAAAAGAGGGAAATATAATTTTGAAACTGTCATAGCGATATATTCTCTTTCATTTATCCATGTAGAATATTGTTTGAATTTGAAGAAAAATCTCTACTTTTGTACATGGTAAATTCTATTCAGACAGTCCTGCGTTATTTTACTAGAGGACACTACAATGATTTAATAGTAAGTGTCATAGCAGCAACAACAAAAAAAATATTTAACTTCATATAATATGTTATGTGCAAATTAGGATTTTGATAAATAGATATATATTGTTCGGGATAAGTGGAAAGTTTAATATGGTCAAAATATCCTTTGAGGAAATTAAGAACTTTTCATCCCATCGCTTGAATAATGCTTTGTTTGTACGAGTTTAAACGCATACATGAACTAAAAGTTTCCCTGAATGAATTATATACATAACGGAAATAATTTATGGGTACAATAATGGCGTACTAAATTCCAAATTCACAGACCCTCGAATTCTAATGCTAGCCAATCAGAAATAATTACCAGAACCCCAGTTTTAAAGTATCACGAAGAATGTTTTTATATTACTTAATTTACGGGTTTGAAAATAAGATGCATGCATTTTTATATTTTATAAATAAGTAAAAAATTAAGCTAAGAAAATTGATTTGGGATTAAATATTAACAGGAGTTGTTATTTCATACCGCATCAACTACTTTGAAACTTTAATCCAATCGCTCGCTCAGGACAGTCGTTCTGAATACAAAATAAAAGCGAGAACGAAATAAAAAGCAGGTCCTTCTGCGAAATACTTTTCCAGACTTCAAATTCCTCGAATTTCCACTCGAGATAAATCTCCAGCTTCTCAAATAGAGTGAAACCCGTGGAAAAAACGACCCCCTCCGCCTCGATTTTTAGTATTTCCCGTTTCGTCTCGCTAGATAAATCCTCCCAGAGCGTCGCCGCGTCACGGGCCGTACCTTGTTTTATTTACGCCTTAAAGAAATCCAACTTAGCTTCTCCCATCTTCCTCCCCAGTTTCCTAAATCCGAACCTCCCCTGCAACACTCGTACGTCTCACATAAGCACCTTATCCATCCCATCAACAATTCGAGCCCTTCCGTCTCTCAACAAAATTCATCTTCCCCAACTGCTTTTTTCCTTAACTCTAATAAAAAAATATTTCCTCCCTCTCATTTCACCCTCCCCGTTTTCTCGCTCCCTCAATCTCCTCTATATTTCTGCTGTTTTAACAGTCGGAGTCTGAACTTCGGGTCTTTGAAGATGGTCATAGATAGAGTCATATTTAGAATGAAAAATCGAATACGAATGTATTCTTGAATTTAAACTATAGGCATACTTTGACCATATAGCACTGAGGGTCTTTTAGGACTCGGCTCAGCACTCTATTTCGTAAACTTTTATCTCTCTTATGACGGAGCAATTCTAAATACAGACAATATCCGCTCGTTTAGAATTCCATTTTAATACACTGTAGCAATTTTCAGTTTTCTCAATGCATCTCTGCTCACGCTCACATTGTTGCTTTCCTCCCAAATCTTTTTGAATTATAATTTTAGCTCGTTTGTGGCCCAAAGTATTCCATAATGCGAGACACTGTTTTTATATAAATTACTATCCTTCTTCGATATTCATTCATTTTTTTCTTGGGAAGTGATTATAGCCACTAGAAATCCATTGCGAAAGTCTGGGTCTACAGGGATCCAAGTCCCTACTCAGTGACGAAAGTGAGGTCTTAAATGGCGAACGTGGGATAAAGCTTGAAGAGAGATGCTTGTTGAAGTCACTTACACTAAAATAAAATATAGGGGAAAATTTTACAACTATACAGTTTGTGTTACAACCAAATTCACAAGTTTTGGCGTAACGCAAGTTCATCAGAACCATGCTTATTTTATAAGAACGTTTATAATCCTGAAATTGGAGCAAGGAAAGTCTTTCTACATATTCCTGTAATATTTTAACTGTGAGCTTAGTCTTTCGTCCAAACCGATTCTAAGGACAGTCATTGTCTTTCATACTTCAAACATTGATTTCTCTTCAGTTTACAATCACAAGAACGTACTTTTTCTTTTAGGGAAAACCCTCTTTTAAGCATAATTTCGTTAAAACCTTCTTCGAGAATAAAATACTAGTTATAATTTATATTTTTCACATTTCTAGCTGTAAATTCAGGATGATTTATATAGAGTTACATCACAGTCATGTTAACATGGGTGATGTTTATTTAATTACTATGTTAATATTTTCCTTTCTTTTAATATTTCCAAAAGTAATTAGCTTACGATATGAATGGAGTTCATGGTTGTGAGTGCATTTGGTGAAATGAATCCTTGTTTAATAGCACTGACTTTACAAATAAATTCTATTTCACGTCGTAATTTCATGAAATGTGCCAATTTCGGCAGTGTGACATCATCAACGTTCATGAGAACTGCTCCTTGCGTAAGAGCGTGTGATTTTTACAAATGTCGAGCAAGGAAACCTCTCCTGCAACTCTCGTACGTCTCACATAAGCACCTTATCCATCCCATCAACAATTCGAGCCCTTCCGTCTTTTAACAATATCCATCTTCCCCAACTGCTTTTTTCCTTAACTCTAATAAAAAAATATTTCCTCCCTCTCATTTCACCTTCTACGTTTCCCTATTGCCTCAATCTCCTCCGTATTTCCCTAAAGCTTCCATATTCCTCCACTTTCGACCCCGTATTTTCCCATCTACCGTGTCATTTCAGCGTACCTTTCCTCGTCGATCTGTCTTCCCTTCTATTTGTAGTAATCTCCTTTTCTTTTCTCATACGTCGTATCTCCTCTCACACCACCTTCCGGTGTCAATCCATCTGTCACATTCCCATCCTCACATTTCTTCTCTTTGCTCTCAGTGTATTGTTTTTGATTTCTCCAATGTTATACGTCGCATTCTGTTATCCGGTAAACAAGACGAAGATGTTGGCCAGATGGACACATAATCAAATTACCGCTCTGCGGTGAGTTTTAGCACTACTCTAAGAGGATAGCATATCGATATAAAAGGAGTTTACCTATTCCGTTTTTCGTCTTAGAAATCAGTGTCACATTCACAAGAAAGTGAAATCACGGAATGTGAACCTTTCCTGTTTATGAGATCACAGGTTTTCTTAGGTCTTAATGTGAAAGAGTAGGTTACGTAAGATTACCAAAAGGAATTCTTTGAAACCTTGAAAATGAAATTTAGATAAACAAGGTAAATTACTGGAATATATTACCAATAAATCCATCAAAACCTAGCCTAGCTTTTGGTGGAAATACATTATAAAGATACACTATCAATGGTCTTACTATTCAGAAATATAATTACAACTAAAAAATCAAAAAATATTCAAATTATCTGAGTTATTAATCAAGAAAAAAGTAATTTAGATTTTTTACATTCTTCTAACTCCTTGTAGTCAGTTTTAACTTTGCGAAAAGCCATATAAAAATTCTGATTATAACAGCATACATTTATTTTTCACCAGTTTTTTATACTCTTATTTTTAACTGTCTGTCTAACGTCTCATATATCATACTAATAAGGACATCAAATAAAACTTATAGCACTAATCCAACATTTTTCTCAGTAAATGCATATTATAATTTAACGGCGAAGTTAAACATTCTTCTTCAGTGAACCTTAGAGAAACGGGATTGTGTGAACTATGCTTGTGAAATTACTTGCTTTTGAATCTAAATACGATTAAAGCAAGTGATGACCATGTTCAACATATTTGGTTCTTTCTCGGGGTATTTTCTCAGTTCGATATAAAGTTTTCGGTAAAAAGCATTTTCTCAGATACTCAATTAGAATTTAAATATTTTGTCTTCTATTATATTACTTATCTATTCTTAGCTCTTTCTAATTACTTAGTTCTTCCTTCCTTCCACTAATTGACTAAAATGTGAGCACTTATCTTCTTAAATGCCATTTAATTACAATTAAACTGCTTTCTTAACGATTTTTAATATTTTGTAATCGTAACGTTTCTTCCACTTACGAGCTACTAATCAAAACCATTCTCACTTACTGTTATTAAAAGGCTCGCAAATTAAGAGATTTTATTTCTTTGGGATATGAAGATTTGAAGGTTCAATTGGTTTTCTTAAATCATTTTCCCTTATGTTGGATTTGATATTGCTTTCGCTAAGTGCTTCCGTAATTTTATCACACAGAATCTTGTCTTTTGTAATATATGAAATGTGGAATTTCTCAGAGCACGTTGTTGGTAATGAATCTTAGGCCTAAAATTCATCAAAGTAACTGATTGTTGTTTCTTCGAAGTTAAGGCCCTTAAACCTCTTAAATCAAGTTTTAATCCCTCCACGAAGTTGCCCTCACAACTGTCAAAGGAATTTTATTCAAATCTTCCTTTTCTGGTTGTATTGTTTTCCTTTTTCGTTTCGTATTCATTCGTATCTCGTTCCATTGAAATTCATCCCGTATATATTAGGTGACAATTCCGTTTCGATTAAGAAGCTTTTAATAATTAGCTTATTTTGCATTATTTGAAGATAAAAGTAATAATAGTATGGGAAAGGTGATAGGGGTAAAGTTGTAAGTTTAAGCAAACTTTATGAATGGAGAACATGATTTTGTATACATATTTGATTCTTGCTGTAAAATTTAAAAATAAGGCTCACTAGTCTTTTTACACATTTGCTCTACTACTTGATTTTTGTCGTTGTTTTTTTTGCGGAGATGTATTATCTATTTAAATTGACTCCTTCCATTAGATATGGCATTTATGTAAATTAAAAAAACAGTTGACCCATTGTATTTCTGGTAACTTGTAGTGGGAATAACAAAATTGGCTCTTAGGTGACGTTATTTCTTTTAGGTGATTTTGATAACAAACTATTTTGATCAAGTTAGATGTATGACTTACAATTAGCATTAATGCTGTGCGGAGTAAACAACTAATTGGTGGCTAAAATCTACAAAACTAAAAATGTGATAATGTAAATCTCGAATAATATATTTGATTATGAGATACTACTATGTTTACATCGTCTCTCACCCAGTTCTCTTCTTCATGTCTTGTTTTCTACTCTTTGCATCCCTCGGTTCTCCCCCCTCTCATCTGCCACATCCTTTCATTTCAATCCGCGCACCTTTTCCTCTTCCCCATGTCATTTCCTATCCATCGGCCTCTCTCCAACTTCCTTCCCACCCCTCACCCACCGCGGTAGCCCATATCTCATCATATCCCACACCGCTACATTTCCATCACGTGGCCCCATCATCCTCCGTAGACCGCATTTTCCGAACCTTCGCCTCACGTAAAAAAACGCCCCCTCTCATGATATAACTCCGCATTTCTTTTCTCACCTGTTTTTGAAACTCGTCGCATTGCGATTTGCAAAAGGGATGACAATTCGTGCCGCTTTGTTCACGTCTAGATTACGAAACCGTGCCGCAGAATGATTTACTTTTCCCGGGATGTATTCATGCGCCCACACGGTGCGTCCGCGAGGTTGCGTGTTCACGGCTGTTTTGTTTGCAGAGTTATGGTTTGCCCGCCACGAAAAAGCGCGCGTAGGATGCCTAGATGCGGATAAGAACGTCCTCTAGAAATGGCAGCGTAACTGGGATTCGTTTTCGGGAGCGGTTGGGGGCGGGGCGGGCACGCATCCCGTCCGCTCGCCCGTATGCGACGAGTGGAAAGCTATTGCATTGGAGACATTGAAGTTTTGTTCGTGGGCATTCCGTTACGTCGCGTTCAGAAGCGATTTTAAATGGGATGAGTTGGATAAAGCTCGGTAAGAGATGCTTGTTGAAGTCCCGTGCACATTAATATAAAGTGAAGTAAAATTTTACAAGTGCGTATTGTGTGAAGCAGTAGGGTTTTCCCGTGGCGAACTGTATGTCCATCAGATGCGTGCTCATTGGATAAGAACTTTTTAGATGCACAATAGTTGTGCATTGGAAATATATTTTCTATATTCTTGTGGTAATCGTCATTGCATTTTACTCAGTCTTTCATGTAAACTGATTTCAAGATATGCGTTGTTTTTCATTCTTTAAACATCAATTTCCATTCACGATCACGGGCACTTGATTTTTTTCTTTCACTCGCGATTTCTTTAGAAACTTTTTTAAGATTATAATGCAAGATTTAAAATATATTTATACAATTTTTGCTATATATTTAGAAAGTTTATGTAGAGTTACATATTATTCGTGTTAATACTGGTGGCTTTTTTAATTATTATGTTAATATTTTCTTTTCTTTTGAAGATCACTAAATCAATTAGCTTCCAAAATGATAGCTTTTAATGCTAGAAAACATTTTTAGTGATATGAATTCTTGTTTTATAGAGAAGAATTGAAATGAAATCCATAATATAGATGAACTTCATCAACATTTTCTGTAAATGAGATACCAGAGATTGAATTAATTTTCAGTAATAATTTATGAATCTGTAAAATAAATTTTCTATATACGTATATTAATGTGTAGATCAGGCATATAAAAAGAAAATGCCACGGTGGCAGGCGGCTGCCACCGCTGTCATTGCCGTGGCAAACTCAGTTGTGCGGTAGTGTGGAGGGGGAATCGGAGTCGTGGCGCGGCTGCGGAAGATGGTGTTGTGGTAGCGGTAGGAGCAGCGGACGGTTCGGAGACAGAAATGGTCAAACATAGCACAAAGAAATGGGGCTTTTCTATTATTATTGAAACCAATAACTCGGACAACTGCAAAATTTACATAATATTTGTTTTCGTGCGTATGCTTTTTAGTAGTAGTATGACAATATTTACAAAGCTCCCAGGAAGGGTTACTTCCACCTCCTTCCGAGGCCGAAACCCTTTTTGCCATGGTGATATTCGACTAGAAAAGACTGAATGACTGCAAAGGCCTAGTCTGGTGCGAAAGAGAAGGTTTTCCCTCTTACTCTTGCGTAAGCGTCGCATCGAACCAAGGTCGTGGTAGCGAGTGAGGGAATCAACTCATAGGGGTTGAGGTAGTTGTAGGGGAGGTAGGTTGCCACAGCCCGAGTCCCGTGGCATTCCATGGCGCCACAGCCACTGTGGCAGTGTTTGTGCATGCCTGGTGTAGGTTGTGGTATAATTCACAATCAGTAAAACCCTGCAAATCTATGGAATTTTTCCTAATCGAAGTTTTGCTTTAATACTTTTTAAACAACTTATTGAAATAAAACTACTCATAGAATATTAAAAATAAAAATCTTTGCGAAGTATTGGATCGAAACAGCCGTTGACGAAACTAAGTTTGGCATTTAAATTCGACGTTTCCAAAGTGCCTTATCGATTCGACCTGATAGGGTAATTAAGCACGTGGTTTTATCGGGCGTCATCGATATCACTCATTAGCATAAAACAGTAACCCTTCTACATGCTTAATACCTCTTACTCGGCTTTAGGGAAATGTCATTTTATAATTGGACGTTGGATCCATTGTCGCGATATCTTTTCCCGGATGTTACTCTTGTCATGGTTACCTTTTCGTCAGACTCAAAATTATCTGAGTTTTTCGAACAAAGCTGATGCTCTTTGTTGCTGAACTTAGTTATACCGTAAAATATTTTACGTGGTGGAATAAATAATGCTTTGAAAACTATGTTGAAATGAAGATTGCTTTATTTGTAGTGGTTATGTCATTTTAGGGACGTAAAATATTTTTATTTTTCTCGAACTGCCCGTATTCACGTCAAAGGAAACGAAACTGATATATCCTATGAATGTTTTAGTTCACGGGCCGTGACTTCATTATAGGAAAAAACAAAAGTCCGCCTAATAATATTTACCTTGGTTTCGCCAAATAGAATCTTCACGACTATTAGTTGAAGCCGTGGTGATTTTGAAATAAATATTGCGGTTAGTAAGAGTTTGTCTTTTCCTTCTTTCTTCTATTTCGGCGATATTTGCTATACCCACGCACACGTTTGTAGGTTTCACTAAGGAAATATTCTACATTGATATGTTATTTTCTTAGTTAGTTGGACTTCAAAAAGGATTAAAAGCTTCAATACTATAAAATCTTGTGAGAAAATTTAAGGGTGTAGTTGCAATAGACAAGTTGCGTCAGAGAATCTCTCTTTCCGTAAACTATATGTGACAGTATGTAGAAGAAAGGAATCTTATGGTGAATTTAACCCCTGATCTGCATCAGGAGGATTGAAGAGTATACAAATTAAAATTTGTATCATTTCATTCTCTGTGATGAATATAAATTATTGTTTGCAATCGAATCGATTATCTAGATTTTATCCGGCTAGTATAATAGTTACTTATTTCTATATTTGACAATTGTTACTGAAATTTCCAAAAAAAATTTGTCTTATTTTCATAGATAATTATGCACAGGTTTCCACAGGTGGTAGTTTATTTTGTGAGAATTAATTCCTATGATACTGTAAGATAGCCACTTTTCCCGGATGTCCCTTTATCAATATTGGAAGTTGTTCTTAAAGTTCTGCGTTGTAATATTATTTTCTAAGATCCTTTGTATGATTGTTTGAGATACGATCCGGTAAATATATTTAGAAAAAAGAGTAGAAACATTCAACTCAAAGAATTCAATATTTTACCTGCTTAGTAGATGTCTGAAGTCCATCTGCTTAGGTTATTGTAAACTAAGTGATTTTTCTCAGTACATGTCTCTTCTAGTGATTTTCAGATAACTTACAAAATTTAAGTAGTGAGTTTTGAACCATAAAGGTTTAAGTCCAAGCGCGAGATATATTTTTTCTAAGAAAAATACCGGAGCTTTTTATTGTATAATGGCTCAGTTGATGTGTGTTTGGTTGACGCTATCTTTTCCGAAAGGCGATAACGCTATAATTCGAACGACCTAATAAAAGAGCTTATTGAGGCTAGACGCCGTCTGGTGGTGGGTGTTGTAATCTAAAATGCCTGAATTGATTCTGACAAAGGAATCGGCGAATTTGATTTAAGAAGAAAAAGAAAACCCTTAATGACAATATAACGCAAATGCACTTGCCAGTCGTTTTTTAATGCTCTATTAATAAAATTTACCGGCGTAATTTTTCGATTGCTTAATTTATGAATATATTAATTCATTTATATTTCTAGATTATATTCATTACTTTTATTCAAAGAAGTATAGGTTAAACTCAAGGTTTTGTGGCCTATTATTGTGGAACGCCATCTAAAATAAATCATATGCGTACTTCATATTTTCCTCACTTTTCCGGCATAGATTGGAAGGGATATTTTTTACAGGAAGAAAACTGTTTTACTTTTTTAACTTCAAGTAATTTTTTAATTTATTTAAATTGATGCCGTAAGCTATAAAATGATATAATACCATATTTTAAGTTAAACTACGTAGAAAAGTTTGGTGAACTGCTGTTTTAATAGCCAAGTAAATTTTGTAAAACCATTTTTGTTAATTAAGGATTGTTAGTTCTTGTTTACCATGCCGTGAATCTTTGAAGAATATTAACGAACGTCATTCGTCATATTAGTCACATGGGAATTATTTTTGTGGGCGCCAATGTAACATCCATTAAGCTGAAGTTTTAAAAAATTAGCTTCCCTTAAAAGTACTGCTAATTTTCTTTGTCGATAAACAAGAGCGGGATGCAAACATTATTTTATCGTATCTAATGTGCCAAAGTCCCACGTCAACGCTTAATTACTGTACCTTCATATACTGTACGTTATTACATTTAATTCATAGCTTGGGTAATTTATCACGTAATTTTAGAGAAAATATTTGACTATCGTTTCATATATTCATACGCAATTTATAAAAAGTCCAAATTTATATATTTTTATACAAAGCTGATTTAAATATGGAAAATCGGGTCATTGTTAGAGATTAATGGGAGTTCGAACCTTGAAAAATCTTCTAGTGACATAAAAGGGCTGTTCGAGCCAACAAAGATAAGGCTATCGGGTGGTATTCCATACCGTATCGATGTATTTCTCTTAAAACAGGACACGTCAACCGATGCTCCAAAACAAATATATCTTGCTGTGCTTTGCGATTTCCAATATCTGTTCAAGACGAAGTATTGTCGACATTTTTCAAAACTTTGCCTTTCATCCTAAGATAAAAGAAAAACTTTGTAAAATAAGGGTATTTGAATTTTCACGAATCAATATGCTCGTAACTTGGTATGATAAATGGTAAAATATTATTGTTTTCTTTGTTATTAGCTCTCTGTATTTGGTTTCCTGTATATGCTTATAAAATTAATCAACCCAAATATTTGGAATTAAATAGGACAATGGTATTTATAGACGAAGTTGTGTCTTAAAGATAAACAGACATGTTAGCGATAAATAACATATTGACAGTACCAAAATAATCCGCTAGATCAAAATGGGCCTGTTTACTGCTTTTTGTTACCTTCATTCATACTAGTACCATGAGAGCCAACTTTCGTCGTTTTGTAGGAGATGTATGCACAGTAAAACAATTTCTCCAATCTGACTGCCGTATTTTGTCCACGAAAAACTGTATTTTGGAGGCTCTAAGGTTTATTTTACCAATTATTCTCATATTTTCGACTGGCCCATTTAGGAAGGTATAACACGTACCGTGTCTTCTGAGAACGTGGCCTTCTCTTCGTAAATTCGGAATCGAAGGAAAATTCTCAAATATATGGCAAAGCTTACCTCAATTAAAATATGTAGGAGTGCCTTGCATTTCATTAATTTGAGAAGCTAAGTGTTACAAAATACACGCTTCATGATCAATGAAAACCTTCGTCAATGAAAATGTGAGTTGTGTGATCAATGTATGGTCAGTGACATTTTTCATAGGTTTCTATTAACTGATCATCTCTTTTATAGCTGTTTTTGATGAGTGCATCACTTTAATATGCATTGGATAAC
Source organism: Sympetrum striolatum (assembly GCA_947579665.1). NCBI lineage: Eukaryota > Metazoa > Arthropoda > Insecta > Odonata > Libellulidae > Sympetrum > Sympetrum striolatum. The sequence continues at coordinate 70,553,506 of OX388348.1, forward strand.
GTGTGAATTGGAGGATCTCTTTTCAAAAAAATAATAAACTTCGGGATACGTCAAGAACTTTCGGAGTAGCTGGATTAATCCATTTGATGGATTGCCATCTCTAGAGTTTGAAAGCCTAGACGTGAAGATGGGGGAATTTTCGAGTGACGGTTTGATGATATTTTACTTGTCGAAGCCGTTTTTGGCACATCTCTCACCATAAAGTGGAAGCTCTTAAACCAGCTCTACTAAACGTTTTTCCTTGGTATTTGGGTGTGTGGCATAATAAATTGAGTCCACTAGAAATTCATACTCCGAAATAAATGTCTTTTATCAATTTCACGTTTCAGGTGTTTCTTAAAGTTTATTGATCGATCCGCCACGAAGAATTTTGTGCTAAGAAGTTGAATATCCTTTTAATATTGACAAAGATAAGAATAATTGAAGAATGTGGAGGATTTTTTATACTTTGAAGGCTTACTTTTAGAGGTAAAATATGTGAGGTATTTTGAAACGAGGGCAATTCAAGAATAAGCAACTTCCATGCTCAAACATCTCATATCGATAAGCTTTCGCAAAGCTTAACTAATTCTACGCGACTATTATTGTTAATGTAAAAATATAACTGTCCCTCTAAGGTCCATATTTCATATCATTGAAAGGGTATTAAATATGGACTTAACTAATTATTTGTATCAAAACACAAGTTTATTAGTGAAACAATTTTTTGTAAAAAAGAAAATTTAGCTCGGTGCATAGTTATATAAATTAATAAAAAGAATGATAGGTGTCGTATAAACATTATTTTCTGAAATGGAAAGTGATAAACTAAAAATTGACCATGCTGAATATGTTGCCAAGAAGTTGATTGCAGATAAAAAGGAAAATGGCAAATTGAATGACGAGGAGCTCAGGTTTAATTATAATGACAAACATTGGAGATGTTTTGTGGAAATGGCAATACTCCATTTCTGAGAGAAAACAGACGTAATTCTGTCCACAGTTTTAAAAAACTAAATCACCATCATCAGGTGATCAATCGCTTAAACCTGTTCGTTTATATCAGATACCTGTGGAAAAAAGTACAAAGTCTTTACTATTTCAAACATGGAGCTAATTTTATTACTAGGATGCTGCTAAATTCATCTTTCAAAGTAGGCTATTGAAAATTTACCAGGAAACGTTGCTTAAAATTCTAGTCAGAAATTATTTATATATAAGGAGGGTGTTTACAGATAAGATAACTTTGATGCGTTGAAGAAGTAGAAAATAAAGTTAGGTGGGTGGGGGAATAAATGAGAAAGTGTTGGGATAGGAAATAGTTTAGATTCGTGATAAATGGAGAGTTTGGTGCAAATTTTAAGAGAGGAGAAGTTGCTAAACGAGAGATTTTACAGAAGGACGCATGGGAAGAGACAAAGTAGAAGTCATGAGTTGTTGATGATATGAAAGGAAGGGGTAGTTATCAAGGAATGTAAGAAATGCTTTTAAAGAGGTAATTGAGTGAATATGAGCTAACCGAGAAGTAGGACAATCATACATGATTCTTCTCTCCGTTGTTAGTGGAGACAATTGAAATAGAAAGAGCTCTAGGAATGATGGTTATACCGGAAAATAAACTACTAATGGTTTTTTAATGCATTATTCGCTCCCAGGTACCTCCAAATTTCTTTCTCCCATTTTCAGCTTCGTCATAAAATGCTACTTCCATATCATCGTTACATCCATTTTTGTCTTCCGCGTTATTTCCCTCCACAATTTGAGAAAATGGCCGTTAGTTGACCGAAGTGTAGCGACAATGGCTCTGAAAATACACTCCCATGAATGCTAATGTATGAATTACCTCTAACTACTGAATGAGACACGAATACTCGTACCGCGTTTCCGAAACGGATCGAAAATTTCGGACCACAACGATATTCGAATAGATCTCATTGCGGGTTCACATACATTTGCATTTTCAATCCCGTCCTCGCTAGAAAATAACACTGAACGCTTCGAATGCACCGCACAATGGGCGCCGGTCATTTTGATAACGTTCCCTTATAAAATCATTTTTACGACCCTTTCTCGAAGGAAAAAAGCGGCCAAGTAACGAGGCGACCTTTTTCTTTTATGGTATCACGGCTTCTACACGGCTTATTGTTTCCGGAGAAGCGTGTTATGTGCGTTTTATAAGCCTCTGCTCCTCACACCTACGCTTTTTATCTCCTTAACAACCTAATACACACCGAGTTATCTGCCAGGCCATCTATTAACCCTCCCGCCCGAAAACCATTTTCCTCTGCGACTCCGCCGAAGTCTCTGATCCGCCGCCTCTCCCAATTTATCTATCTCCTTTTTCAAAAAGGCACTTCACAACCGCCAATTACCTCGAGTTCTTTCAATCAGGGGAATGTTCTAAGCCGGGGTTTCTCAACATTTGGCTCGCGGGTTAGAATAAGAATGGTGAAAACGTATTTATTTGGGCGAGTTTGGAATAAAATCTTCCATTTAAACGATCTTGATATCTTATTCAGTTCTTCCTTTCAAAGGGTTAGTGCGAGAAAAATGAAATGTGTAGATACAAAAATAACTTAGAAGCACCCTATGAAATAATTATACGTTGTGGAATTCGCCTGTTAGAAAATATGTAAAACCTGATTAAACTACAAATAGTAACAACTAATAGTTGAAAAAAGTAAAATAAATCTGACTACACAATCTGTGAGTACTTTTACGTAGTGAATCAACAATCATCGTCGACTATTCAGTTCAATGTTTATTCAGTTTATTATGGTTAATATCCATGAAAAAATATTTAGGGTGAAGTTCACATGATGATAAAAAAATTAATATAAATCTGAAAATAACAGAAAATGTTTATGACTATACAAGAAACCGAAGAATATCTAAGGAATAAGTTTTGCAGGTAAACAAAATCACTGATATTTGTGAGAAAATGTGATCAAATTAACTCATATATAGCCGGAAAATAAATTGTAGATAGACTATAATACTCATAACTGTATGCGTAAGAGGATACTAAAGTCATATAAATATTAATAATATTCAATATACTGTGAAGCTCTGAAGCTCTTACCCCTCCTTTGTACTATTTCTTACCCCTCATTTTCTTCTTCAGGTAGAATCCAGAAGATAATTTACATGAAAAATTTACATTTATCGTAATTTTTCTTGTTTATAATTCGTATGCCTATTTTCATTTTAATGGTTTAATATAATTTGTTTAATAATGATATGTATACGTAGCTTCCTTCTATGATTAGTTGTTTGAATGAAATAGATAGAATATTAATGTATGACTCATGTCAATTTTTTGGGGGAATTCATGAGTAGTTTTGTCTTTCTATGTAAGGACCCAACAAGCTTTTGGCATGTAGAAGAGGACGAATGCATCAATATTATAGTTCCCTAATGAAGATTGATATCGCGTATCTTTTGCGGAAAAAATAAATTCTTGATTCGATTTGACCTAGCTTATATTTCCCTGCTCTTCCTCGCAGTTTCAGAATGGCCTATATAAAAGAAGGTTTCATTACATCATTACATATTCTGAAAACGTACTTTCTTTGGACTTATTTAGTAAATTTATCCTTTGTATTGATGTTCTATCTTCTAACGATTCCCATACTGCGTCCTGAATCATCTGAGTAAAGCTCACTATGTATCGTAAATTTAATACCCAAGTTCACCCTACTCGACTTGAACTTGAACAATAATGTTCACTTTATATGAAGCCGAGTATTCAATCTCATACAGAAATTAAATAAATCCCAATGGTTGGTTATGGGTATGAGTAATAACCACAGACATGTTAAAAGAAGAGATCGAATGAATTTCATCTGACAATTCCTTCGCCTACATCGAGGATAAATTCGCCCCAGGGCACTCCTAGTCTAAATTCTGCTTTTGTAACTTCCCTGGAAATTTCTCCTCCATTCCATCCAAGTTCTCATGCCGCTCAGCACCCACTTATTCAATTATTCCTCCCCATTCTCCCTTTAACATTATTAGGGCGCGTGTCACTTAAGATTAACGGAGAGAGGCGCCTCATCGATTGTCACTCAGCTACGGCGGTACCCTTTACTCGCCTTTTATACAGGATCTTTGAATCTGCCTTATTATGCTATTCGGGGAGATATCAAAGTTTAGGGGAGCATTGCGAACTGACATCGCTTTGCAGTATCAGGTGTCTAACGTAGGAGGAAATCGTTCCAATCTCCGCCATCAATATTCTATCTCGCAAATGCTACGGCACTTTCACTTTCTGCGGTCATTTTAGCGATTAACTCAACCTTTAAGGATCTCTACCGTGCTCTTAATATTGTATTATCTCAAATATCGCTGATCTGAGATACCTATCCGCCAACGTGCTTTTTATTCTACGATTATATAGCTATTTTTATCCTTACTCGTTTACTTTTGGATACAATTTCATTCATGGTATCTACAATTTGTTGGCTAACCAATACAATTACTAACTAATGAAGCAATTGATCAATTTATCAAATCTACAAATATTTATATCAGACGGCATGGTATTTTTTTACCTGAGGCACATGGCGCACTCTTTCTTATTGAGGGCTTAATCTTAACACAACAGTTATAGTAGTAATAAATTTAATAATCTGAAATGGTCCACACCAAGGAGTTCAGCCATTTTACCTTTAAGCTTAGAATTTGACCTAAGACCCTACGAATTTGACGAAAGACAATATAATCAATTTTAATGAAGGTTTTTATTTCCTAGTAAAATCCAAATTAAATTAGTAGTAGGCTTCATAAAATTCTTAACCTTAAATTGACCTCAATTCGGTATCTTTGAATTAAATCCTATTGCCTAAAATTCCTTAATTATTATTTAACGTATTTTAGTTACAGTTTTAAGTGAGGAAAGTTAATAAGAAGAGTTTATGTTACTCCTTCGTAGGAGTTGCATTATGGGATTTTGATATCGCTCTGCTTTTCCTCGTAGGTAAATCAATCTGACGGTCGATGTAATCCTGAAAGTGCTTCCATTTGTCTTTTTCCTCTACTCAAGGGCTATTTGCGTCATTTATTATTAACTTATTCCTCATTTTATATCATCTAACAACAACTGATTTCGTCATCCTCTATGCCTTTCCCTACTCATTTCTTCCGTTGGGTTCAGGAATGCTTTCTAAACTTCATCGTATCCGTTTTTAGTCTTGCTTGTACACCTCCTTTCCTGAGAAAGAGATTCTACACGTATAGAATTCTTATACATATGTATAAGAACTGATTGATTGGTTCTGGTATTCGTCAAGACACTAAATCGATTTCTATAGAGATTGATTTTGAAAGAGTCGCTGATATAAATTTTCAATATATATCCTATCTAAGTTTTTTGACGTTAATTTTCTTTCTCAACTTCTTTTCTTGAAGAAAACTTTTTTGAACGAATTGCCTGGTCATTTAAAGTAACCCCTTTCTTAGCCACACTTTCTGTGATTCTTCTCTGCAAAGACGCCATCGAATTATCTATTCGAAGCCGTTTATTTCGTTGTTTACTATCCTCACTTTTTATTTAATCTTATTTATTTGCCTTCTCTTCTGTTTTACATTTCATATAGAATTGATTTCCAATCAGTAAATATCAGAGACTTCTACCCTTGGGCCTTAAAAAACAGCATAAACACAGTTAATTATTTCAAAGAAACCCAGCTCCATAAATATGGAATTTTATGAATAAGTTTACAAATTCAAGTTTATGCTTGTGTTAACATAGCTGTAGGGTAAGGGTAGTATTAATTAAATGGAATCAGAAAGCTGCACGCAAACGAACAATGTGAGCAAAGTGGCAAATTCTAGTTCACAATTACGAAAATGCTCGCTTCAATACTTCGTGGGGTAACGAGAGCTCCAAATTGTAATGCTGGTTACTCAGATGTGAGAATCTCGTTGCCGGGTAGTGATATTCCTTATCGCATGGATAACAATCTCTGGATCGGGGTCGTTGCATTGGATTCTAGGTAGGATGACGGTAATCCCGAGAGTGATATGGATTTCGTACGGATTAATATCCAGATGGGGACGCCGCGAAGGTTATTTGAGCTGCTTTGTCTCCATACCAAGTGTTTCATTATGCCCCTGCGATGGCGGAATCACGTTGCTAAGAAAGTAGGTTATGCGAGAGAGGTAGATGGATGGGTCTTACGACATGCTGCTGATTCTTTTCACCATCATTTCCTTACACGTGTTCCACGTAGTCGATGTTTTCCTCAATATAATTAAATTCGGTTCGCCGAGGGACATTTACATTCAGCTGGAGAGGAAGAAATCTGATCCGACGTATAATTGGCTTTACAAGGGTAGTTCCACGGAAATGAACTTTTCCGCCGTGAATTTATCGGAAGAGGTTGCGAAACCTTTCAAGATATGCATATCGAGTTAACGATGGTGGGAATAAAAATTGTTTGCCATGGTCTCGGCGTTGGAGATTTAAGAGAGGTGATCGCGGAATTGAGTTGCGGTTTAACGAACTTTTTGTTGGGTAATTGAAGGAATTAGACAGAATGGTGTTTTTAAGCTAACAAAGTAACGAGAACATTTGATGAATAAATTTGGGCAATGAGCGTGACATTTAGCAAATCATATTTAGTATCATAGTTTTTCACATTTAATGAATTCAAAGTTATGGAATTTAGGGAATTCAAGTAAGCATGTTTTCAATGAAAATTAAATTGAATGGTAAAATATACAAAATCCAAGCGAAGTTTACCAACGTATGAAGGAACTTCAGAAGTAGGAGGAAATATTCAGTATGGTAAGTCGTTGGCTAGGTCACCATAGATGATCCTGGTTCGATATACATTTGACCCTTTCCAAGCGAACCAATTTCTGAAATAATAATTACGAATTTAACTGGAGTTTTTTTCAAGTATTCGCGTAACTGTGCCTCATTTAATTTATAACCATGGAGGGGCTCTCGGATAGCCATGTGGGCAGCGGGTTTTGCTTCAGTTTCAGCTGCACCGGATTCGATTCCCGGTTGGATTTGCGAATTGACCTTAGCTGTCGAAGCACTTTAAACAATTCTACTACTATTACCATGGCTGAAATGGTGGAAGAGTAAAAATAAAGTTTTTTAATACACAAGCAAAGAGACCAATGAAAGATGAGTAGATTAAAAAGACATCTATAAGCTCGCAGACGCTCATGATCTGACTACAGGTCTTTAGAAATCATTCTTTTTCAAATCTGTGATGACACTTGTAATGAATTGCTATTCTCACATAATGTAATTGTTAGTGGTTGATTGTAGCATAAGAGTCAATTTGAAGGCTGTGAAAATTAAAATAAAACATAACTAATGCCGCGTATAAGAAAAGGAGCCATGATAGTACACGTTGCAATAAATATTGGAGATAAACAGTTTCCCAAGGAAGGAAGTTTATGAAAAAGTCTGACGGAACTGAATCATTTTGGTCAGATAAATTAATTGGAAGAGCTGCTTATCAGCGATCGGGAGATCTGGGCTCGAGTCCCAATCCAGTGACTTTTCCTGTTCGTTCTTCTTTGGGACCTTTACTAGGTGCACTGCTTTTCGTGCTGTCACATATACATATATCCTTGAGAGACTGATTTCTCATCGAACTATAAGGAGCCTCTTCTTGGTTACAATTCATTCGTTTAAATCTGCTCAAATTTTAAAGGTTTGAAATCTCCAAAAGCAGTCTTTGTTGGCGCACCGAGTCTTAGCGCCTTAAAATTAGTAATACTTACGACCCCTGAGGAGGAAGTGATTGTCTTCGAAACGTGCGTTGGGCATCATAAAAGTGCGATATTCTTTGCTTGCTTTCTTGGGCTACCGGAAAGTAAGAATCGGAGTGCCGACAAAGACGGCTTTTGGAGATTACTAACATCAAATTCATTAGCAGCCGTGTTCCAAATTTTCTTTCTATACTGCTCAAATTTGATTACCCTAAAAAACTCAATTTTTGTTTCTTCGCCTCCTCATTCATGATGATGAATTTGATTAATTAATTAATTTATTTGACCCTTTATTGGCGAGGTTAGGCCCAAGTGGACCTCTCTTCCACCTAACCTAGTATGTCGTTAGAATATGAATAATTATAAATTAAATTAAAACAAAAAGACAGAGTAGAGTGTGGGGAAAAATCTTTGCAACTGAAGGTTGCTAAAGAAAAACCCACGTTGCGGGAAAACACCCACAGAGAAGGGGGGTGAAAAAAACCGCGAAAACACAGTAAAAATAACAATTAAGTATAGACAATAATAGAATTACATACAGCATTTACATAAATCAATGAATTTACAGAAGAAAATAAAAATATTATTAATTGCAATAGAAAAATATAACATTTACTAAAGTGAGAAAGAAAATGAAAAAAAATCACAAATATAATGAAATTTCCTACTAATTAATATTCGTCAAAGAAAAAATAAATAATAAATAAATAAAGGTCAGCAAGCGGCGTCCGTCGACTTTTTCAAATTTATCTCAGCAGAAAGAGGGTGAGATGGGGTATAGTAGACACTTAGCTTGGAAGGAAAAAGTTAATTTCGTTTTAAATTTATCATTAATTATTTTTATTAATATCGATGGTGTTTTTTTATGTAAGACGGTTTTGTTTTTAGATTTTTCTTTGAAATAAATGTGCGTTTTCATCTGTGGAGCATGCTAAAACTGCTCATCGGCCATTTTATCTTTGTGTGCATCCCACTCTATTTCCTTCCAAGGATTCTTTCGCCAAGTGACATTATAAGATCCGAGTCATCGCGAGGAAAGTAAATCTTCGCAGAATCTCCGTTCCGAAAAGGAGGTCGTCTTTGTACTTTTCGCCGGCCTGTTATTGCTTCAGAAGTGGGTCCTTAATTCCTTTTTGTTCGAGACATGTCGTCCTCGAAGCCTTGGACGATCCAACGACTCGAAATTTGGACCCAAAAGCGCCAAGGAAAGCGGGAATTCATTTCTTATTCGCCGGAGTGCTCTCGAATTTCCGAGGGGGAATATTAACACAAAGGAATTCGAAATGCCTTTAAGGAGAGAGAGGCTCGTTTCTCAAAGGATAGCCTTCGTGTTCATAAAATCGTCACGCCCTGGTTTCTAGGGGAAAATAGCGTTGGTTAGACACCCGAGGGAATGCAATTGTGGAGGGCACCCTAGGGAGCGTTAATTATATGGTAATGTCTGGGGGAAATGGAAAAGTTCCTTAGCGAGGAGAATCAGAAGACGTTTTGATCGGAAAATGCTAATTCGCCGTCCCACGGAGCTTCTAGACGAATGAAAAATGGCTCGAAAAGCGTTTTAAATTAGGCTCCTTTTCACGTTCAAGGGTGCTAATTTCTTTCCGAGACGTTTGGGTTTTAAAAAGTAACTAATAGCTAGTGTTAGGTTAGTTGGGATTCATTGATTGAAAGAAATCATTCACTCATATAATATAGGTCTCTCACATATTTTAGATCGTACAAGCGATGCCATGTGTCGGTGATGCAACAGTTATTCAAAACACACTTCAAAAAAGCTATAATGAAGACTTTCATCTTAAAAGTAGGATCACGTAACTACTTCCATAGAAAATTTATTGCGACCAATTACGTCAATTATTTGGCATCTACAGGTTTTTATCTTCAACTCGTTGGCGAAACCGGTCGCAATAAGCCTACGATATATATCTATGTATTCTTTAACGAGTTAATGTTGTACATTTTAGTACGAGGGTTACCTGGAAAGTAGTGCACCACATTTTTTTCTCTCAGCTGACAGCAATTTTGCGAATGCGAAACGTTGCGTGTGCATTATTTGAAATTTTCGGAGTGCGTGTGCAAAATGTCAGTTCCAACAGGCAGCGTAACTGCAGGACTGTTTCAAATGGCGTCTGTAAGTGATGTGCGTAATTTACGAGTAATTTAATCATTTGCATATTTTTTAAGTCTTTTTAATTTTATTATTATTTGCAATTTCGTTTTCTGCAATTATTTGTAATATTTTTGACGCAATTACTCGACTCTTCGACAGTGAATCAATTTTCATACGTTGCAGATATTTTTTAACGACAAGGTATGATTACTGATATGCTATATGTGTATGTACGTATATGTATGTACGCATGTGACAAATAATTAATTCTGAAATGTTTCGCAGAGTATTAAGGGTTAAATGGAATATGGGACTTTTTAGTCCCAATTCCGCCCAATAAAGTCGTTATTATTATATATGCACCTCCAATAACATTTATGCAAGAAAAATCTGTTTATTTCCTTAGTTTATAAATCCAAATATTCTTTCAAAATTGTTTAATAATTACAAAGTGATCTACTTTGAGAGAAACCTCACATGATTATAAAATCTATAAGGTCTTTATTTGGGCGATGAAAATTCTCTATATATATATACATATATACTGTTTGGAAACAGCTGTTTTAGCGTTATAATCTCCTGATTGTATACATATTGGGTTCTTGATATCTACCTGACCTCAATCAATTCATATTATTCACATTATTTACATTGAGTCTGATCTTTATTGTACGAAGGTGTACGAGTTAAAGAAATACGTTGTTAATGTCAAATCGTTGGTAAAATCTGCTCCGAAAGTTATTTTGCTCTTTGTTTTAAAATGTATCTAAAATTCCACGAAGGGATGCTTGAATATATTCATTTATCAAGTTTTCCGCTTTATAGGTTTGAAATTTGGAGCTCAACAAAGAATGCACACGTTATTAGAAACAATTGACTCATTGTCTAAGTACTAGAGGAAGTAATTGGGGTTATTTGAGAATCGTATGGGTGTACATCTCCAACTGCCTTTGTCTTCACTTTAGTAGAATCCATTGAATGGAAAAATTACTGTTCATCGTAAAATAAATTCCATTAAGTATTGTGGTTTCCTCTGGATCTAGATTTTGTGTTATTTGAAGCTGTTGAAACCGTAATATTAGTGAAATTAGTTTATTTTACGACGAAAGAGAATGTATAGGAGATTACGGGATTAGAAAAGGTTTTAATTGAAGAAACGAAACGTTGGCGGAAGAAGTGGGTGGGTCTAATATTGATAGGAGATGCTAAGGAAAGCAATTTAAGGTACTCTGTTTGACGAAAGACAGAGGAAGACAAAGAAAGCAGGGTCATATAAAGGGTTAGCTTGTTATGAAGAAGTAAAGGGCTTTGTTTTAAGTGAACTTAAAGGATAATAAACGTGGGTGGGAAACTCTTTCAATAGCTGGTATCGTCTACGCCTTCGGCTCTCAAACCTGTAAGATAGTGCGGCTATTGAAAGCGACAAAGAATATATGGCGACCTACGTAAAAGCTTAGATAACTTCTACATGCATCGTTTCATCCAGTTTTTCACGCAGGAAAATTTTTGCTGGAATTTTCGGCGATGAAAATTTAAGTTTTCACCTTGAGATATCACCATCAAGAATTTTCAAGAATAGTATTTTTCACCTATGCGTTGATTCGGTAACCAAACTATATTACAATGTATAATTATTATAAAATTTAAAGTGGTATGCATTAAAAGTAATTAAAACTGCTTTAACATTTCTATCCACGCTGCTAGTTATTGCTTTTTGTAGTTCCCGTTTGTTCCATAATAGCACGCACGTCAGAGAACAGGCTCTAAAAAAATGGATTCTTGTTTATGCTTATTATAAACGGAACAATTTTCGGCATTATTATGAGAAAAATTCAGATTTACCATAGCTTCTTCCGATAATCTTCAAAGAAGTGACTCCATGTCGTTTTAAGAAGCTTTAAACGAGAACATATCGGCCTCTTATTGTAAATAATGGAAAAAAATTCCTCCAATAAATGTAGGTGTGGTAGTGACATCAGATTATACAGCATATTTTAAAAGAAAATTTGAGAGGTCTCAACTTTGAATAAACGATTCAAGAGTAATAGGAGATTTTTTGTCCGCTATAGCAAAACATTTCTATTTAATTTCGCTTTTTTCTATATTTTTCCGCTATCTCTTCAAATCCGTAAAACCTAAACGGGATTTCATAGTTTACTTGATGATGATATACTCATGTGATATAATCATGTGATAATGATAGTTTTTGATGAGTCATAAATATTTAAATTGGAAAATATTTTATTTCTGCCTATGTTATTCCTTTTGCCATCATCTTATCAGTAATTTCTACTATTTTCAATCAAGATAAATTTCAGCTATTAAAATTACCTTAAGAATTAAAATTGCGGACGTTATAATATAAGTAAGGCTTTCGACTGCTCTTCTAATTCATTAGAAGAATGCTTTTAATTTTAACAATTTGTACATCTTTCTTGGACAAATCTAAATGTTCAGCTTCGTACTCTAATTATTTATTCCTTTGCCCTAATTACAAGTTATTTTTTCTCCCTCTATTTTGTTCTTACACCTGTTTTCAGCTTCACATTTCATTTAATTTTCTTCTTCATTTTGTACTTCCTATCTTTTTTCATATTCACTCTCTGTTTAAAGTCCTGTTTTATTAATTTTTATATCTAATACAACGCATCTGTCTGGGAATTTATCGTGTATATGTTAAATTAATTATAATTATTAGTAAATATTATTTTCTACTGAAACTTTTTTGTATCCATAATCTTATACGGCTTTGATCTTGACATCTTTAGAGTAACTTTGACCTCCGGAATTTGGATGTAAGATTTGGAAACGCATACAATGAAGCCCGTTCCATTAATAATTTGATTCTGCAAGGAGTTGAGGCCAACGGATGATGTAAGCACACGGAAAAAATTCATACGCGAGAGGAAATGGCTTTCCCGATAAAATTTCCGAGACCTCCTGCCAGGATTTCATCCTTGGTCTCCGGATGTCCCTTGGCAGCTATTCGATTATGTCGGAGGTCATGCCCCCGTCCTCTCTACGGCGGACCATTCTTTCCTCCACGGCTTTTATTTATGTCTTATGTTTTTTCCTCCTCAATCGTTCTTCGACAATCTTCCCATGAAATTCTCAGCATGCGTTTGAACGCGTATGAGCTCGTCTCCTTGAGAAGGTCGGATTTCCTTTCTTCCGAGATTCTTCAATAAATTTCCAGTTCAGCCATGCAGTTATTGGGGCAATGAGAAGAAATATTCGCGGTGTTTCTTCTGAGAAAATTTCAGGTGCTCGTAAATCTACCTATAGTGGAATTTGAAACCAAATTTTATTCTAAAATTCTTTTATGCAGGGATTATCAAAAACCGTTACATTCTCAAGTGCGTGTCATCAGTTTAATGCATTACACTGATTCCTCTCCTACTAAGAAACATTTTCTAAAATGATCTAGGAGAATCAGCAGGAATCAAAGGGAAACGAAATCAAGGCCATACTATTAAAATTAATTTATTTCTTTTATTTGTTTTCTTTAAATCTTCTTCAAGGTTTATATGCTGAATTATTTGTTTCTTTCCAGATTATTTTGACAATTCTGTGTATTTTTCGTTAATCTAGAGGAATTTGTACTTCTATAGTGTATTATGCATTTAAAATTATTAGATATATATAATTATTAAAAACAAAATTATTCATTTCAAAATTGTGACAGAAAAAACTAATTCATTTAGTACAAGATATAGTTTCGGTATTGACTTACACAATGTTTTTTGATAAAATTAATTTTATCATGGAAATGAACTTCCACTCAGGATAGCCTGAAACCATTGAGTTTAAAAGTTTCTGAAATGTCCAAATATCTAAAATATCCTAATATACCTATTTATAGTTGTGTATGGAATTGCTGTGTTCCTGTTTCTTAAAAATCCAAATATCCTAAATATGCAAATATTCTCATTTAAAAATACGAATCATCTGATTTTAATTATTGATCCAATTGTGTAATAGGCTCGGAATGTTTAAATTTTACTTTCGTCTGTCTTCTTCACCTTAATTAATTAATTTATCGAGTTATATTCAACTTGGTGTTTTTCTGTATAATCTTTTATTTCCAATCACGAGAATTAACTAGTTTAATATTAAAGGTTTAATAAAAAAACTATTAAATCTAAGTAGACTTGAAAATATGGAATTCAGAGTCTCTTTAAGTTAATTATGTCTTGGCCCCAAATTAAATCTTTGTTTGAGACTTCCTTTACTTAACACATTTAATTAGATGGTAGAACAAGATATCTCTTATTAATTTGCTCTAAAATTGCTGTAAACATGGTTCTTAAATAATATGACCTGAGGTATTAAATTTGCGAGAATTCAGAAGTTACGGAAAGTATTTTTGTCCACTTCCTTCACTTATCGATTGCACGGCAGCTTTAGGTGTTTAGCTAGTTGAGAAGGAATGAGAATTTATGCTGAGAATTCAGAAATGTTTTTTTTTCTTTCTGCTGTGTGGGAGCGGCCAAGCGTACTGTAAAGGAAGAATTTGGAAACATTTCGCAGATGCCGTTCAGGAAGTCGCTTCAGGACTACGAGATTCTTCTCGATAATGAGATGTGTAAGGAATTCCAGCAAGGTGTATTTCCCTGAAAGATAAACTCAGGATGTGATTAAAGGAGAGATGTTTAAAGGCAAGCGAAAGGAATGAGTCTAAGAAGTCCGCTTAAGTAATACGTCGGAATCTAACAGGTGGAGCATTCTATATGTGATTAATAGATTGTAGTTACAATTTTAGTTATAAGATAGGATTTCAGGAAATATATCTATGATTTGATTCCATCCACTAAAATTAATTTTAGAGTACTTAAATATTTATTGTTCAAAAATTGGAGACGACGTGTTTCCGGTTATTTAGTTTATAAAGGCCATTTCATTTCCAGCTATTACCGTGAGCGACTTTACGTTTGAAAATCTAAGATATTATTTTACAATTTATTTGTTTCAGCAAATCGCATAATTTAATGTAATTTAAGCTAAAAAAACCATTTTATATCAGTATTAAAAACAAAAAAAATCAGGCGGATAGTTATATGTATCTTAATACCAATGCATTTCTTCGAATACTATTTATATTTTATGTTTTCCGTTTCTGGACGTGGTCTTTCGTGGTTTATTAATTTGAAGCTGATTAAAGTAGTTAGAAATTCCGCAAAATCTGAGAATAAGTAAAATACTGCGGCAAGACGTACTTAATTTATATCGCCGTGAGATCGCATGATATCGTAATCATTACAGATAACATTAAATTTCGAAGCTCTTCCTGTCGCAGCTATCCTACTAAGTCTCAGTAGCTACAATCTGCTGTTGTGATTTGAGTCGATAAAGCTTCTCAATCTCATAATCATATACGTATCTTCGATACTACATTATTACAGCTGAATTAAATGAATTTTGGCCTTACCGGTGTTGATCTCCCAATACATTGTGCCTTTAATACTGCGATATATGGATACGAAAGGTCGATATTCCGAATTCATTCACTCACCTGAAAAGAAGAAAAAAGGTTCAATCACTATGTTTTCATACTTTAAGATATTTGTATATAGTCTTATTGATTTATAAATTTAGATAGACGTTGAGTAGTCGCTTAATGTCGCAAAAACGCTGAAGTTTACAGAAAGGGGACATATTGACGTTATTTGTTACCAACAATTATTGTTCTTTTCGGAATTTCACCCAACAAATATATTTATAAGTGACTTTTTAATTTTAGGGCATTGAAATGAAACCAATATGCTCTTAGATATTGACAAATTATGCAAAGTTACCTCGTATGTTAGCATTAGCTCTGTTCAAACAAAATCAGTTATCCATTAAAATCGATTTCATATCCTTTTAACTACAATAAACGGTAATAGAATGAATTTTAGTTATTAAGTATTTTTATGAGCTCATATCACAATAATTATATCGTGTTTTGGTCATTTTTATTACTTATATATGTTACACATAAATTATTATCAAGAAATTATTTTTATAGATAAAATACGTTTGCCTAAAGAAAAAATTGATGTTTTACCATGATTCGTCACTTAATACCTTTTAATTAGCTATTATAGCGGATCTATTTATTTTTTATTGCAATAAAGTATAAGAGGTCACAGAAGGTTATAGTCTAGATCAAATTTATCGTCAGCACATATTTATTGGCCATATTCGTTAAGCAGAAAAACGTTTTCTCGGTCGACAAACAAATTATCTTACTGCAGTGCTTATAAACCTCGAAGATAAACATTAAATATACCATGGAAAACATATCAGAGAAGGAACTCATCTAAGTTTAATTGTTGCGTTATTAGGATTTTTGTGTAGGAGTTTTAGTTGTATTCTGCTTTCTTCATGATAGGAATTAAAAGATATGAGACAATACTTAACTTTCGTAAACAGTCGTTTCATCTCAAAAGCAGAGGAGATGCAGTAAATAATTTTTATGAGGAAAAATTAACCTTCACCTCTTAAAACAGAGCCGGAAATAAACCCAAATGAGTTTACAAAGTGACTTCCAATTCGATATCCTAAGAGTACCTGACCTTATGCAAATATATGCATGAAAAGTATGTTTATGTAAGCATAAAATTATTTTATTACGTTCATTTTTGGCAGATAAAGATAAGAATTAAATTTTTCAATTTAACTTTTTTCTTATGACTTCCTTATCACCACAGTTGTTCATGTTTGGCTGCTGTATAAGATCTTGTGCGTATATGAATCTTCATCGGTAATTTTAGATTATTCTTGTTTAAGTTATGGAAGGAACGAAGAAACCCTCAAGTTATCAAAGTTCACGAAAGGAGCGATTATTAATTTATTATATGTATTAAGCTCAGTTATGTCTAATAGAGAAATCATTGCAGTGAAGGATATTTATGAATGGAAAATTTAGTTCTATAGAAAAACTAGGATGTAAAACCTGTAGAAGCTACATCTTAGATGTAATGTATGGACGGGTACTCTTAGATTCTGCTATTAAATATTAAGCTTAGATGGTTAGAGTGGCCTCCCGGATAGAAGAAGATCCCGGGTTCGATTCACGACACTGTTAGATATTTTTCAAGTCCAATTTATCCTTGGAAATATTCCTGGGTACACGCCCTTATGTTCAAAGATACATTCACCCTTTTCCTTTAAATATATAGCTCATTTCCAGGGATAAGGGAAGTTTTGGAGGATTAGTCACTCGCGAAATTGACATGTTTTGTAGTATCGATTACTCGGTTGAGGGGTGTGGTTGTTCCAACTTCGATTGTGCGAGAAAGTTCGACTTTACGACGCATTGAGGGATGACGTCGTTAATAGCTTCTTCGTATCTCGTCTTAATGTGGTTAAGCTCGCAAATGGGCCCAAATTTTTCACGGGGTTGAAGATAAGGAGAGCCTCTAAGGGGTGGCAACTTCCATTATTTTCTTCTTGGTGTCCATTAGCAAAGCGGTCAATCTTTCACCCCGACAGACTTATCGACTAATGGAACTCGTATTTTTTTCCCTCCTGCACAACCAGCAGGCTGCGGCTGAAACTAATTGTCGCCTCTCCCCAGAAAGTAATCTAATATTAGAAGTGAGTTCCGTTGCTATTTGCTATCCTTTTATTTGCTTCACGTATTTTCAAAGAGAGTCATGCTGATGTTCATATGAGTTTTTCTAATTAATTTTTACCCTGCTGTTTTTTATCCAGAAATATTTTATGATATTCCAGGGATGAATTAACCAAATAAATCCGCAAAAAAATGATTGTATTACGTAAGGGCCATTGCCTTGATGTCTATAATTGTGGTAATTATGTTAGCAATAAGGAATGACTTAGCACACTTCAGCAAAAAATTTTGGTGCGGCTGTTTTTACTAGTGGGTCTGCGTATCGGGACTGTAACCAGCGAAAATCCTTATTATACAAAATATATAAGAGAAATGTCATAAGATAAGATACACCGCTGTATCTAAATTGTGTCCATGAAAAGGGAAAAATTGCCAGACCAAACAAATTGCATTGACGTAGCAGCCTACCAAAGAGCAATACACTTATATACGCATATGCATATCTTGTATGATTAGGATTCTAATTTGAAACCAATCTTCATTTTATGATCCCGATTCTCATTCGTATACAACCATGTATTGGTTCTTAATTGCTGTTACAATCGATATTTCTCTTGGTATACTTACCCACGTGTTACAAAAAATGCGAAAACATTGACGTTGTATGAGTGAAATCAAGAACCGGATTCCGGTCAGTAGTTTGTCTGTTAAATACTTAAGCCGGAAAAAGTCAAATCGTCATCTTTGAAAGTACAAGATCATTGCCATGACAAAAATTACGCATAGTTATAAATTTTCTCCCCATTTAGTTTCTTATTCTTATACAGTCATGCATTTGCTATTAATCACTGGTACAATATGCTTGTCCACATGTTTAAAAAAATGCGAGAAAATTGGCGTTGTCTGAATGGTCTAAAAAACCCTTATTGCGGTTTGCATGGTAAATATGAGAGCCCAAAAATAAATTTGAAGCGTTAACTTCGAAATTACCATTGCAATGGCAAAATGCTCCATGGAACTATAAACGCTATCTCTTATTTTTATCTTTAGTCCAGCCCAAAGTAGATTAAACCACCGTATATTTTAATTATGACCTTAATTTTCTTGCATTTTTTACAAGATCAAATTTACTATAAAAGATACTAACTACCAACAATAAATAGTGTAATTGTCTAAAGTTATTCTATGAAATTTCTTTAGCAGTAATCGAAGCTGCTTTGAAAGACCATGAACAGGCATTCTTCAATGTTAATGATGTGTCGCAACCCTTTATTTTCACTGACGGCGTCTTATTTTGAAGTTATTGTTTAAGATTTTAAATTTGCTTCAGTAAATTTAATTTTTAATGATAAAGAGCCTCTAATTTATGGATCGCATGCGTTGGAACGATATATTCTGAGGAGAACAAGAGACATTTTAAAGCACTGCCCATTTGAGTAAGAGGCATACATCTCTGTTGATCTAACTTCTGACGATTATACTTTTATCCATCATTATGAATCACTCTCAGTTGACGCAATGATTGCTCTTAAGGATTTTGAATAATGCATGGACAAAATCTCACGTCGATATCACTGCAAGATGTTTTATTATGAAATATGTGGGTACTTTTATGTTAATTTTATAATGCACCATTTTGTTCGGAACTTGAGTAAAAAGAAGAAAAATGGGTTTTGAAAGGGCCCCCTATTAATTTTTGATTGGCAGAAAGTTATGAGTTGCTTAAATTCATGACAACATCGTTCTAACATAGTTACAAATACCACCTCACTCTTTGCGAGATCACGATCATAATACACATCTATTACTGCACGGGGTAGATGATTGGATGCCAATACGTTTTCTGTAAGTTGTATTGCTTATTGAAGTTGTATTTTACTTCATTTGCCTTTCTACATTATAATTATATTAAATCATGAACATGCCGTGAGGCATGCGTGAAATATTTGTTTGCAGTTCGAATGAGAGCGAAATTTGCGATTTCTTTTAAAAGCAAAGTGAATCCTTTTTAATTCACACTGAATTACTGAAATTATATATTTTGTATTTTTTCCATAATATTATTGCGATCTATTTCGCTAGCGTACTTGCATCTTCTTCGAAGACCCTAATGAAGAATGCATCGCATTTGAAATACGTATTGAGTGCTCTCAAAAAGTGCGGTGCCCTGTCTTGTTTTCTCGGAATACAAGGGAATATGAAGAGGAACGCCGACAAAAACGGCCATTGGAGATTTTAAGCCTCTAATTCCTTAACAGCCGTGTCCCAACTTTCCTTTCTTTTTTTTAATACGAAGTGTATAATTTCAGTGATTTCCACGAAGTCGAGCCTTCGAATTTCGATTTCAAAGTTGAATTATGTTTAAATCTTAGATGAAACTGATGAAGGGTAATTTACGAGAATTGAATAAATATAGCAATTTTACCTTTTCGAGCATGAATATTTACTGCGTTATCGCTCTCTCAGATATATTGTGTAAGTTATCTTTAATTCATTCAAATTTTACTTAAATGCTTTGTGTCTGATGAAGTTTAACATTAATCATAGATATATGTATTTATTTAAACTCCACAACTTGAAAGATCCGTGATAATAATCCCATATTATTCAATTAATCAATTAATTTATTTATTTATTGTACGAAAACGCCTCAATTAGTCGCAAAGACTGGTGTCGACATTATAACTTATATAACAATTAATTAAAAAATATTTCTATGCATACATTCAATAAACCCAACTAGATATAACATAGGTATATATAAATAAAAATATTAAAAATAAATAAATACAAAAATATAAATATGAAATATATATATTTGTGAATTATAAAAAAACAACACAGTGAATTACCATTGTACTGACCTATCAACTCCATCAACGGCCATATATCTATTGAAAAGGTCTGTTTGAATCAGCTCAAGAAATATCATGATTGACTTAGCAGTTAATCCCGTTCTGCAGGAAGGCACATTTCAGTATGTTCCTGTCCCTCCCTTAAGTTTTTCCCTGAACGATATAATAAGCTGGCTTGTAAGTCCGGGGAACCATATCTACGAAAGGCCCACTTCCCTCTCGAAGAAAAATCCCTAAATAAAAAATTCAGACGCCAATCCAATCTCACGATTTTTTTGGCTTTGCCGTCTTTTCGAATAGATCTCGAGAAGTCCCAACAAGCAACAGGTACCTTAAGCGGTTTTTCTTGAGGAAAGGGATGGTCTAAGCATGCTGTTCAAGAATTTATGTCGTGCCTTGATATTCCATTGGTTAAGTAATGTTAGTAATAGAAATCGTTTCCTCAACAGTACGTAAAGATAATGGAACCCTGCGATAAAATTAACTTCCTCTGCACAGCTTGGTATAATTGACCATACGGAAGATATATATTGTTTCATGTACAGTAAACTCCCGCTTATCCGAAATGATCGGCGTCCGGTTCGGATAACGAAAATTTCGGATAAACCGAAGTCCCGCGTGAAACACCCCGAATTGCGTCAATACCGCGAAATATGATCGTAAAACGTGCATACGTAGAATGATATTGATATGGTTGTGAATATGCCTGCATGTTTTTGACCGAAAAAGTTGTGTTGACGTTTTAAAAAGGTGCCAAAGTATGATTGAAAAAATATGACTGAATAACAAAGCTCGTTTATTTTGCGTTCTTACAAAAACAATCCGCCTTATTTGGCAGCGGGAAAAAACAGGAGTTTTAATTTTATTACCTACTCTTTTGAATGAAAAAATAAACTACAAAACTAGGGGGGTGGGATAAGTGCATTCGGAAAAGTTTGTTCGGATAAAGCGGATTTCGGATAAACGCGATTTGGATAAACAGAAGTTTACTGTATGAAAAGATGCATGTATTTTGTTTATAATTTAGATTTATTATAGGGAAAATGTATCAAATAACCTATTAATAACTTTTGTCTCAACTCTGATCATGGCTGTGTTAGTATGAAAGCTACTGATTTTCGAGTAATATTATATTATGGTATTTTTTGTCTTACACTATTGCATTTTGTGTCAAGTTAAATGATAATTTAATTAATTGAGAAATTGCGCGGTATTTACGAGGAATTCTTGAGTTTATAAAATACCATTTCAGTGATGAAGAAATCACGCCGTCCCCTCTCTGAAGTGTTTTATATTTAATTGTTAAGAAAGAGTAATTCTAAGCTTCGTTCAGGCAGATGACTATACTGAAAAATATTCATACATATACATCGTGAGTTTTTAAATCTTTTCTCACTATAACATGTCTTGGTGTAGCTAGCAGAAATCTATTTTGTTTTAAAATTACCTTTTCGCGGAATCAGAGCATATATTAGCACTGAAGTTGGAGAACCGCATGAGTTTAATATAAATTCCACTGACAAATATTCGGGAACCGTATGTTTAATTTAGGCAATTAGAAGTTTTCCTGAGCAATCACATTTCTGAAATGTTTACCGGGAGTATGCAAAATATTCTAAATACTCTCATTTACGGTGCCTGAATATTGTTTTGGTTTTCTAAATTAAATAAAACCCATTTTAAGAAAATCTATTTCGAATATTAACGGATTTCTCGTTACCGTTGACCGTTGTTTGTATTTTATATGAATCTAGACATGTTGATATATGTATCATATCCGTTGGATGAGTTACTGCAAAAAAGATTGACTTAAAAATATTTTCAGATCGAGAAATCTAGTTTCAAACTTGTTGAACATTTGCCTTTTTGTGCTGAGAATAAATTTGATATTGCTAAGTAAATCTTTCCCTCTTCTACTTAATCAAATTTAGTTAATCAACCCTGAGTTTCTGTATATACGTAAATTCACAGGTTTCAATTTTGACAGATAAAATTGCTCATACCTGAAATTTGATTTTCGCCATAGAAATACATTTTCAAAAATATGTCATATGCTGTAATTGTGACTGCTTCTACATTTTTGTTTTATTTTGATGCTTGATTTAGTCACTGGTACTAGTCTTTCATCGTTTAAACATGATTTGTAGGTTACATGGGTGGTATGAAAAGTTTCCGACATTTCGTCATTTCTCGACATGTTTTTTGAAGATTTCTGAAAAATCTGGGGTCGGAAACTTTTCAGACCACCCTCGTATTTTTCTTATAATAAGCAATAAACTCATCGCGCATACTGGTTTGCATGCCAACTTGATTTTAACATCACATCAGGTATATAATGCTGTGCAATATAACATTTTCTTGAGTTAAAGGAGTACTTGGATTTTCTAGAAGGATATTTGTAGAACCAGATTGAATTTCCGATCGAAACACTCATTAATTAACTTAATAAAACACAAATAATTGTTTTATATACATATATTAAAACATATAAAATTTCCCCACCTTCCTTCTTGGTTTCACCAAAAAGAAAAGCAGAAAGCATGGTTTTGATATCTTTTTCATTATGAAATTAAAAGTGAGATATTTGTCTTACCTAAGCCATTAAAGCAAGCCTTAGCCTTACTGCCAAGGAACTTAAATCATAAGTGTTTCATCTTCGCATATTCTATGGTTGAATTTTCCTTCCTTTTGGTCTGGTAATTGTAAAATAAAGTTTATGCAATCGGAATTAAAAACAGTTTAGTTTAAAGGATTTAGTATTTGCGTACATGGAAGTGAAGAAAGGGAAGAAACTGCTGGAATATATTAATATTTTAATGTATTGGTTACTAAAAATCTCGGAAATTAACGATGCCTAGGAAATACCATTAACTATGATCTAGAAATTCGACGTTAACGTATCCCTTACTAATTTATTAGGTTTGATTTATTTGCAAGATTTTTATATATTTTGTAAACTTTTTTCCAAATTTTTTTCTAAGATTTCATTAAATTTACTGATACCGGCACTGAACATATTCTTATACATCATAATGCAGAATGGGCCTGCCACTGTTTAACTTCCTTTGTTCCGGTTCCTTTTTCTATTTTCAATCCCCTTTCTGAGCTATTTTGGGTCCGCGACTGCCCTGAATTTTCCACCCGGTGAAAATTCTGGGCGACTTTCAGGGATAAAGAAATGTCAGGATCTCCTCTCTTCAGCAGCATTCCTGGGGAGAGCCTTTGTGACGAGGCTGCTTTCAGTCGGTTATCCAAAATGCCTGAGATTATCGGAAATGCTTTTCTTCTTTTATGGCTATTCTTGATT
Source organism: Sympetrum striolatum (assembly GCA_947579665.1). NCBI lineage: Eukaryota > Metazoa > Arthropoda > Insecta > Odonata > Libellulidae > Sympetrum > Sympetrum striolatum. The sequence goes on from OX388348.1 coordinate 70,577,052, forward strand.
CAGCAGGAGGGACCGGGTCTTTTATCTGTCCCTTTTTTGAATTGGATTACGTATTGGATCTTTGGATGGAGTTGGGATTTCGGTGATCTCAATTATTTTGGAACGGTTAGAACAAGTCTCAGGAATAGAATTATATCCAATACGTGACTTTTTAAAGTGAGACCTTGCATCTTTAGTGGATCGCATTATGACGTTATTGGACCAATTGGAATTACAATTACGGTTGTAAATGTGGACCACAATTACCACTACGCATCATGTTAACAGTTATGTTAACATGTTAATGTTTTATCGATTGAATCATACAATGATGTGCAATTTAGTCGGATTGGTTGAGAGGTTAAGTAATAGGAGTACATTATAAAGTATAACCCTGATTTTGATCGTAATTACCCAGTGCTTTTGATAAGTCTCTTTGTTTCCCATAAGCTTCTTCGTGTTTTCTATTGATATTAGGTTTAGGTACATATATTTAAAGAATTATTTACGTAGGTATGAAGAAAGGCACAGGTTTCTTATTTATTGAGGATATACGAATGTATTTGTGTCATAATGTGATATGGTTTCAATACTGGCCGGCCGTGGTGGCCGAGTGTTTAGCGTGCTCGCACGGTCCAGGGTTCGAATCCCGGCAAGTCGGATTTTTCCGATTCGGGAATGTTCTTGTGTGATTGTTGTTGTTAATACCTCTACCACTCTAAGAGTCCAGAAAATGGATGTTTGTGGGGTATATGAAATAAATAAAAAAATTAATAAATAGAAAAATAGCCTTAAAGAAAACTATAAAATATGCTCAATCGTGAAATTAAGTGAGTTATCGAAAAGGAGGAAGTAAAGAGGACTGTTTAAAGCCATCCTTATTGGTCTCGATAACACGAAAAAATGCAATTTGAATTTATTTATATTTCTATAATTTTTTATCTAATCCTGATAAGTAGCTAATATTTTTGTGATATCGCTAATATCTAGCCATTATTAATTTATTGAATTAGGAAATCTTTCTGATATGACACTCTTTCATGAGTGCTAAGAAATTAGATACATTGCACCAATTTGTACTACCACAACATAATTATGGTTAGACATATGGGCTTCTTGAATGCACCACCTCAGTGAATTTTATTCTAAAACCTATATTTCTCTCTCATATAAACTAGCTTTTTCACAGATTATGTACGAATTTTGCCTGTATCCTGAAAGATTGGTTAACTTTATCTATTAGTAGTCACGGATTTCCGTTAATTTCGATGCAAATTTTAGTACGAAACCCTTTTCGTAATTCAGAGTATTAAATGAATATGTGCATGTACGAAGATGTGAAAGACTTAAGGCGTGAAATGGAAATTTGTTGGCAATGATGGTGGCATGGGTTGAACCTCAGGAGTAAACATTTCATGGTAAGGGACTTGCCGTTTCTTCATTTAAAAGATAATTCAGTTTCTTGACCTGAGAAATCGAAGATAAAATAAGTTTACCAGGTTACCAGTTTACGCACTTTCCGGACTGAAAATTGCCATTTAGCGGAGCGCTTATTTTTAAATCTTCTTATTTCATAACAACGTTCTTCCTCCACAAGATTTCCATAACAATGACTTCTCGGGAGAGAGTTTGGGAGAGGTTTAAACTCGATTAGAGGGTAAACCTCCGGTTGGATTTTTCCCTCCTGTGCCTTTGCCAAGGTGTAAACTGCTAATTTGTGTCGATTCTAATACGTTTATGGGGCGGATGAGAATTTTACAAAGGCTTGGAAAGAAGAAAGCCATTCACGAATCTATCCAGAATATTGACTCAAGGGCGAAGAAAATTGTCATTTTCGAAATCTGATGATTTGATTTCAATTAGCCAGGCTTCCGTAATTAAATGAAGGGGGTCCCTATTGCCACACCCTGGGAAATTTCCATTGGTTTAACTTCCTTTCCTTTGCAGAAATATGGAAACTAGATTACAAATGTATTAAAATCGGCATTAAAGCTTATAATCTTCTACCAAGCTGCATTTTAAGAGGGTATTGCATGCCATAGTATTCTTTCCCTGAGTATCTCACTAATAGATTTACTCATAGTACATCTCAAAAGTGTCAGAGAAATAAAATATAACGTCCATAGAGTAGTACAGTACAGTAGTCCATATAGTAGTACATATAGTCCATCTTTTTCTTTGATACGTGAACTGTTGGAAATGTAATAGATATTATTAATAAGTTTCTAATTAGTAAGATCTGCCAACACTGATGAGATTAATATGTTTTGATGTGAATAAGGCTCTATTTCTAAAATTTTAAATGTTATTTTTGGATGTGTGTCTTAGAGTTGAACTTGTAAGAGAGACAATGTTTCAATTTATAAATTTTAATTCAGATTGGGGAAAGGCGATGGATAGTGTGTAAGAAATTCATTATCTTGAGAACAAAGAGTTGATAACGTCTTGCGAACAGATGTATGTAAAAAATAAGTTTTTACTAAAGTAATATCTTTTTTTAAATATTCATTAACATAGTAAATGCCAGCCAAGCTAAAGTAAATCTGCTAAGGTTATTCTTAAGATATCCAGAATTTTCATTTTATTTTGTACTTACTTTTGTCTTCTAGAATTACTGCAATGTTAGTAATTAAATAAAGGGAAACTTTGGTATAATTATCGAAGCACAGGCTAGAAATTAAAAAAAAATTGCGGTCGATGTATTTAATTATTTAAGGGTAAAATATTCTGCGCAATTCGTAATTAGGACGAGTATTCATTGTGATTTAAAATATGTTACATTTGCATTAATTTTAACCGCAAATCTAACTGTTTACTTCCTCTTCTATTGCCTCGAATAGGGTATTTATTTTAAGACATTTTTAAATAATATTATTATACTGTAGAATATTTTAAGCTGTGGTCTAAAGGCTAATTACGTCGGTACGATGAATTTCTTCTATTCTCTCTTTAACTCTTTTATCGATTACTAGCTACGGTGCACGTTAATTTGGGTAATAGAAGGATAATAATGTAGTAGTACTAATTATACCAAGAAAATCTAACGTATCTCAAATCTTTTTTCTCTCTCATTGTTTTATCTGATTGAATTTCTCATAATCGGGAGACAATGCCAACAATCTGTGTTAATTGATCGAAGGTACATTTTAATTTTGCGAATTAAAGTGTGCAGCTTAACTCAAGATTATACAGTAGCTAAAAATAATGACTTAGCTGGGACTCAAACCAAGCTCTTCCAATTTGAAGGCAGGCATTCTAACCACTTTCTTGCGCATAAAGCATCCCCTTTAAAGAATGGAGAAGTACGAGGCTCGAACGTGGTTCGGTAGTTCAGTGATTAGAATACCTGACCGGAAAGTGGGAGACGTGGGTTCGAGTCCCAAGCAAGTCACTAGATTTCGTTTCTGTACAACGATCAAAGATAAGAATAATAATCTTTCTATTTTAATTCTTAAAAATGTTAACTCAAATCTGTATGTTTGTTTTTGATTTAACATTTGGACAGAAATAGAAACTGAAAACGTTTGAAATGAACTTTTAATGCATCAATTATGGAAGGTATTCAACTCACCAGGAGTAAAACCGGAGAATGTATGAATGCATTCATTTTTTTGCTCTAAATATTACATATAAAAGTAATACAATATAATTAAAAAAATTAACGTATACTAGAGATTTTGGTGTCAATCTGTCTAAGCTGTATTGTTGACACCGGTAATACAAAATACGCTTTGTGCTCTCAAAAATAGAAGTACATTAAAGCACTCATTTAAATTAGAATACTGACTTGAGTTATTACGATAATATTAAGATAGCATAATATAAATATACTAATAAATGTCCATTATTTGCAATGCGTTGGCAAATGCACTAGTTTGGGAGTGTTGTGGTAATAAATTATTTCAAATCCGAACCGTTCGTAGGCAAACCAATCGAGTTATCGGTTCTGATGTCTCTTGACGTATTAGGTCCTGTCACGTGTACCTTTCCGCTCGTCAAATCCAGGAACAGGAGGTTTCTCCTTATGAATAATCTATCAGGATATAATAAGCCAATTAATTCCCAAAGAGACCTCAGTTGCGCAAATAATGACGCAACACATGGCGTAACTAATTCTTTTCCCGTATTTCAGACCGTTATAGCTGTCTCTGAACCCAAAGATACATCGCTAAAATATTGAGATGAGAAAATATTTGAATGCAATGTCGTAGGCATTATCTTGACAAGAGTTGTGGTGAACACGGCATAATATTTTGTCAATACAAATGCTAAAAAATAGGATGTACATTTATTGATTTAAAACTGCTATTGATGGATTTATTAATTTTTCAATCCGAATATTTTTTCCATCTAAATTAATTAATTGCGATGAGGTAGTGTAATTAAGCGTTCGGAATTTTAATAGCGATTCCGCAACATAGTCACGTAGGCAATTTCGATTTTAATTAAAGTCACGCAAAATTATTTCATTTGGTTTCGCTTAAATTAATTAAAAAACCTAATGATTGGATTTCCTGATGAAGTATTCGTTCATTATGGTATATAATAATTTTTTCCGATGATGGAATATTTGCTGATAGCATTATTTTTTATTAATGCATTAAAGCTTCATAAACTGCAGTAATTATAAATTAGGTAATGAAAAGATTAGCTTTTATATAGGGGCATTTCTAACTTTATAGGGCCTAAATGGACCAACGAATAGGATTACGCGATTACATTATGAACACATTATTTTACAATCATCAAGCTTTCAGAACTTTAAAGGTAAAATATTTGACGATAAGCAATACAATTTGAAAGTCTGTGACTTAGTGACACTTTCTTCGGTCAATTCGGTAGATTAAAACCGATTTCCATTAATTAAATCAAAACCCCTGACTTATAAAACCATAATCCGACCAATGCTCACCTATGCATCATGTCATTGAACGTATGAATACCATCTTCAGATGCCATGCAGGCTTGAAAGTAAAGTCATCAAGGGGATTTTGAATGTTCCATACCACATTAGTTCTTCAGAGATATGCAAATACATAAAATAACACCCCTCTAAAGAAATGTATTGTTGCAGGATGAATACGCACCCGAGTCTTTTCCAGCTTCAAGCTCATATGACCTAAAATGTCCCGTTTCCCCTCCGTCAGTTGCGCTGTTGTATTCTGTACAACACAGACAGTTTTTCGGGTCCCGTTTCTATATGGGTGGTCCCTTGAACCTCATGCCCGGCTCTATTCCTCTATCGCACTTGCCATTAACTTGTAAAGTCGTCAAATGCTTCTTTTTAGTCTTAAACCGACTGCAGAAACGAGTAAATCTGTGAAGTGACGACTGTTGTAACACATACAATGCGCGACCGCTTGTGTATATCCTTCGTTGGTGATCTCTATTTTTGCTTATTATAACATTTACATGGAGTTTTTCACTTATTTCGTCTTAAATTTTATTAGACGCATTTCATTTTCGGAACTAATAGACCTCTGGCTTTTTAGGCACTCTCTGAACGCATGTAAATAAATAAACGTGAATAATAATATATTTTACTAAAAGTTGTTTAATTTTTAAATAATTCCTCTTAAATTATATTATTGTCTAAAGTTTATTACTTTTATAATATTTAGTTCAAATAATTTTACAATTTTGGCCGAAAAACGGTCTATTGTATGAAGTACAACGCGCGACTGTTCATGTTATGAAAGTAGGCGCGACTGATGGAAGGTTAACACCCATTTATTTACTTCTTGATTGCTCACTCTGCCCTTTATATCATAAACCCTATCAACGACTTTTTTGTCATTCTTCTTTTCCTTTACTCCTACAATTAATTTCTTAGCTATCCTTGCATGGGTCAAATGTTGATATTTGACCTCCTCCAGTAACTCTAAGTTCGTTTTATTATCCCAGTGGAGACTGTTTCCTCACCCATAATATTCAGAACTTCCTTGTTGGTTTTATGTCGGCACAGCTTTCTTACGCCGCGCCAACTTCTTTAAGACCTCCAATCTTTTAACCTTTTAACGGAATAGTAGGGTCATATTTGACCATACTTTATTTTTCTTTTATTTATTTTTTATTTTTCTTGCGTGAAAATTTCTTTAATACTATCACGTTTGATTAAGAGGATTAGAGGTTTATAATCTCCAAAAGCCGTCTTTATCGGCGTTCCTCCTCTTATTTCCCGGTAGTCGGAGAAAGCAAGAAAGAAAAGCACTATATTGCTTTATCCGACTACAGGGAAGTAAGAAAAGGAACGCCGACAAAAACGGCTTTTGGAGATTATAAGCCTCTGACTCATTAACAGCCGTGTTCCAATATTTCTTTCTTTATATTACGTTTGATGCATTTGTATTCTCTATAGAAATTTATGCTGGGAATCTTTGTTCTGAAAATTCATTTTAGTATCCAAAAACCTTTTATCACCACACACTTAATATGATTCTACTAGCAACCAATGATCCAATGTTATATTATTGAATAAACTATGCGTAATATCTTATATCATTATGATTCACGATGTATCCATAAAATTTAGGATTGGATTTTAGCATGCGAAAATTTTAAGAAATTCTTTTTCTAGGTTTTCTGTAATATGGTCCGTAATTTTGAATATACGTGGAAAATAACTCTAGACTCAAAAGTTAAGCTACGAATTTCTTGTTATCTTTTGAGACAACTATGCCATAAGAGGGTTAATTATGAATTATTTAAACCCACGGTAATGAGTTATGACACTACGAAAAGGTTTTAAGAAAGGAGTGAAAGAAACGAATCGAGGGAGGAAGCGTGACTAGATGTATTAATTTGATGCATTTCGATCATTAGAGTGATTGAAAGGTAGTTTAGGATAGTTTGATATTGAATAACGAAGGTTATAACAGGTATATAAGCTTGGAGAGAATGAGAATATACATATGGTTTTTAAGTTGAGGAATCATCGATTAAGTAGCGATGATAGTTCAGAGGATAGCCCCTTTCGCACCCTTAGCACCCTTTCGAACTACTTGGATAGAATTATTAACTGGTGCGATGATTGGCAATTAGAGCTTAATGTAGAAAAGTGTTCGGTAGTTAACTTCTTCGAAAGAAAGTTTATAATAAATGATTATTCATACAGCCTCCGTGGGATAAACCTAATGACAGTAGAATCGGTGAAGTATCTTGGAGTAACTATCACGAATAATCTATCATGGAGTGCCCACGTATGAAATACATGTGGAAAAGCACTTAAGAAACTCGGCTTCGTTAAAAGAATAGTCGGTAGGAGCGAAGAAAAGGTTCGCGAGCGATGTTACTTAGCGTTAGTTAGGCCTCACCTTGAGTATGCATGTAGTGTATGGGACCCCGCCGAGAAATGTTATATTCGGGATTTAGAAAAAGTTCAACGAAAGGCGATACGATTTGTAAAGAATTGCTACGATAAAACAGCAAGTGTTACTCAGATGTTACAGGACGCGGGATGGGAATCATTAGAAGATAGAGGAAACATTCAAATGATAAATTTATTAAATAAGTTCAGAGAAATTACGTTCTCAGATGGTGTAACCGATATAATGCGACCCCCCTGTTATATGGGCCGTTCTGATAGTGCCAAAAAGATTAGGGAAATAGATGCTAGAACGAATCGTTTCAAAAATTCATTTTTCCAGCGAACTATACGCGAAAGCAACCGTTTAGGAAAATAGAGTCAAGGTGATTGCACCCCCTGCCACACGCCGAAAGGCGGCTTGCAGGGTTCTTACATAGACACAGACAATGAAGGGCTAATCTTTGCGCATAAGTATCGACCCGCCAAAAAGATAATTCCAATTATGTGCTTGATTCCATGATGAATTAGTAAAAGTATTTTGTTGATTTTTTCTGCTAAAATATACGTCTTTTGGAAATATTGAAAAACCACAGGTGGATGTTAGAACTTTGCTTTACGTCCTTTACACATCGGCGTAATTTTCATGGACAATCAAAAAGCAAATTATCATCAAGAACATCGCACTATTCGGTCGAATGTGCTGTTAAAACTGATTGGACGGAACGGGTTCTGTCATAGTGTTAGTAATCGATGCAAATGAAGTTATTATGCGATGCTCTGAGAACGTTCTCAGTAATCTATGGGGATCTAAAAGTTTATCGACCGTCAAGAGGTACTCTCGTTACTCTTAAGGGTCTAATCTTACGAGGCGGAATTTAATTTTTAAGCATTAGCGATGTAACACACTTCCGCAACTCAAACGTAACGTACGCTTGAGTGAGAAATGGCAAGCAGACAATTGGGAGGCATGTTTCAGAAAAGGAATTCGCGAGAAGTAAATCCTTTTAATATCCTTTTTCTGTATGAAATTAAATTTCCTTATATTAGTATGAAACGACTGATGCAAAATGTATCTCTTACGTTTAAAACAGTTTGAAAATTCCATCAGTTAAAAATATATTATAATCGTATGGAACTAATTAATAGATGAAAAATATAAAAACGTCTTGATTTATGGAAATATATCTTAGCCTTTAAGAGGGATGTTTTAACCAAATGGAAGATAAGTTGCCATTGAATCAATGCAATACGGTTGTATAACTAAAGAGAATCTGATACCCTAAGGTAGTCTAAAAGCTTGACAGAAAGATGCGAGAAAAAGAAAATATTTTAAACAACTTCCCAAAAGGTGGAATATTTTTAATTCCCTGTATCGCATATTTAAAGATCCATTAAAATACATTATATGTATATAATATTTACCGCTGCCACCAGGCCTGATGGCCTAATCGCAGCGTAATTTGAATAATTTGAATAAATATGGCGTCTGAGAAATCTTGTAATATCGTACGTGATTCACTCTAAGATGAAAATTGGACCCATCTAGGGACTTATCTACTTTTCTTGCGCATTGTTAAAAACCAAAAGATTTGTCATAATTAAAGATTACATATCGGGATGTAATTTTGCGGACTGTCTAGCAGGAGAGTATGTGTAGAAAGAACTCAGAACAATGATTTCTCTGGATGGATTTTATCTCACAAGGACAACATTCCTGGTAACAAACACCCTTTATCAGTATAGGAGTTCTCTCTGCTTTCTGGTCTCGTCTTGACTCTTGGTCCTACGATTCTCGGGCGATAAGAAAGCGTCTTCATTACTAAACTGCGTCCCAAGTATCTCGCAGGTGAGAGTTCCCCGCTTTGCCTCCACGCTCGGTTTCCACTTTGGATTCCCCCGTCGCGGTGCAGTCTGCCGTGTAAGCGACGCTTTCATCGTTCACGTCTCGAAAACGTGCAGTTGACGTACCGATGGGCGCGTCATACGAATGCACTCACGGTTTTGCCGCGTGAAAATCTCTTAATGCTCGAGAGTGGCTTCATATCGCAGAATTTATCAAGGTTGAGTCTGATTCGCAGCGAGGCTCTGTCAGCGGCATTGACACATTAAATCGGTTTTGATTTAGGGATAAGAGGGCTCCGATTGTATCTCCGGAAGAACGATTACAACTGTTCCCGTGGCCTCAACTGTATGTATGCCTGCTAACGAATGTTTGGCTGACAAAAATATGTATCGCTGTCTTCTTAAAACGGTTGTCAACAGTTACCTTCATAGGATTACCCCTAATGAATTATTTGATTGTCAAAGAAGAAGGTATACACGCATAGAAGATTCAATAATATCCAAGGAAACTTAGATGTGATTCAGCCTACTTCAGACATTAAATAGCTAGATAGATCTTTAGTGCTGCTCAGGATAAAATCAGTATTTTCGTACCAATAAAAGAAATCCTGTTTAGCTACCGAAAATTTCACTTCATGGTCGAAGAACGCAGTATTTTTCGACCCCTAAGGATAATATCATTGTTATTGAAATGTACACTTCTTTGGTACACCATGAATATGGAATTGTGACTCAATGACTTAAGCAAATTATAACTACACTTTATTTAGAGTCTGACTTGTTATTATCAGATACGGAAGTAAAAAACGACAATGTCGTAACAAAAGGAGAAGACTTTTAACATATTTTGGCTTCTCGGTTCTCCGGAATGCTTTGTACACAAAATGTTTCGCCTTCATCAGGTCATTCAAAGGTTAATAGTCTTAATAAAATGTGGAGCTTACCTAATATCTTGCGGACCTCAGCCACGCAGACGTTTTCATTAGATCTGAAAAATATAAATTACCGTTAAAATGTTAATATTTTTGTGACAAGAAAGCATATTTTAAGTATTATTTATTATTTTATAATATTCAACTAGATTGAGATATGATCTTGCTATGCAGTTGCTGACTTGCAACTGCAGTTTATCACCTATATTTGGAATTAATTAAGTCGGTGCTTATGTTAATTACGTTCTAGCTAAGAACCACGCATGTATGCAGAAATCTTCTCCAGGATGTATGGAAATGTATGCAGTAGAGCTATTGTATTCTAAACTGCAGATAAAATTACCATGAAAGCTTGGCTTTTGAAATGTATGCATGTATACATTGGGCCATATTTAGAAGGTATCCGGGACTTTCTATTACTTCTACAACAGGCAACGTAATTATTGAACTCTAACAAAGATTCTTTCGGGAGAATATAATCCTCTAAGAGATTAAAGGTTAAAAAACTTTCCAAAAGTCGTCTTCGTTAAAGTTCTGCAACTCGTTGAGTTAATTCCGCAAACATACGAGAAAGGCCAGGTCAGAAGGTCAGTAATCTTGGTATTTCTGTTATTCCCGGAATAGCTGAGAAAAAGTCTGGTTTTGGATAATCTTTAAACCTCATATTCATTAAACAACTATATTCCAACTTTCTTTCCTTATAACTCTAAGAGATTGTCATTTGCATCATCCTGGTTTTCGTACTAGAAAACATGTTCTGCTACTAATGTATTGTATATGGCCAATCATTATGTTCAATATTTCATTCCTTAAAGAGCCCAAAATTAGTTTTCCACATCGGGCTAAAAAAGAAATATTTTCGTTGAGAGTTGGGAGTTCGCGTATTGGGATATTAAGGGGATACAGCGGCAGAAAACCGCTGAATTAGTCGACGACGAAATGAGTTCTAAGAAGTGAAAGTGAAATGAATTATGAAATAGCCGCGCAATTAATCGATACTATTTCGCAGATTAGTTTCCCCGATTCTCCGCAGCAATTTCACCCGCCATCTGGCGGAACTTTCCCCAACTCGACGAAAAACAAGTGGATCGGTAATTGAATGTTCATCCGTTTCGAATCCATCAGGCGTCATTTGTTTTATTTATCGCCTCTCGAGACTGATGGGCTTTATCTTTGCATTAGGACGATAACCCTTTAAGAATCCAAACCTCAGTTCCAAATTGCCTCGCTCGCTTATCTCGGCCATCGGGCTCGTACATATTTTATACGCTTTCTCTCTCTGCTTCGTATTGGAGCGATCTCTATTCCTGGCGGCAAGTTATCTAACGGACAAACAATCTCTCTGTCTACGCTTATGAGGAAAAGGATCATCGGAAAATGTTTATCTCCACCCGTCTAATGGCTTTGTTTATGAAGAGCGAATTTTGGGAATGGGCGCTTCCTCGTTCTACGATTTTCCTCTCATCACATTCCTTTTGATCTTAGAGCCTTTTAGGATAATTTCGATGACAGGAAGAATGCAGTAGACCGGGCTAATTTCCCTCGAGTGTTACTCGTATCTCATAAACCATTTGTGCCTTCTTTCTCCATCAGTGACTAGTCTTGTCAATTCATGATTAGGAAGTGTAGTTTTATACGCAAAACGTCATCTGAACATTAGTATTGATCGATGGAATATTGCGTATAATTTGTGATGGATATGATTGAATGATTAATAAGAGCATTAATGGTGTATTTAAGGATGAAATTTCGTCTTGCACCTCTAATTGACAGCAAAATGCGCAATGTGTGATTCCAAAGCCTTTCAACGTTTTTTGGCGTGAATCTATTTTCCTAGATACAATAATTATAAGAATAAATAAAAATACTAAGAAGATAAAATACAATACAAACATAATCAACTAATTGAATAATATGAATAAAAATAATTGACACAAAATGAAAGGCGGAATTTGGGCGGTTTTGCGGCTTGTCCTAATACTTTTTTATCTTCGACTATTAATGAAATTACGCTTCGTAAAGTTCTTTGCTTGTGAATATTACTAGAATAGATATTAAGTCCCAATTAATCCTAAATAAAGAGGTTACATATTCCTCTATGCTGATTTAATTGTAGTGTAGTGTTCCATTTATAATCTAAGTGATTATATGAAGCAATGTTGTAAACTGTTGGCTAAACTTCCATATCCTTATATATACGTAGATATCTAATCATTAATTCATATTAGATAGTCTATATTACAAAATAAATACGAAATTTACTTTACATAAAAATTTAAGATGAAAACATACATACAAAAATTCATCAACCTTCTCACCCAACTGTAAAACAATAAATGATTCTATTTATACGAAGTACTGCCTTATTGGCAATTATCTCGAAATACAAATTGTATAAGCTGGGCTTGTATAATACGCCTGAATATCGCATTCAAGAGTATATACGTATGTATGTATGTATTTAGTATTCAACCCACGAACTATCATGAAAGATTTCTTCGCAAGAGAAATTTTCTGTAGCGATTTATTTTTGTAGTTATAATAAGTTAACGTCTCGAAGCAGTTTCGTTTTTCACAGTTGAAAAGGCTTGGGACACATCTACGTAGCGAAGCGATGCCTTATCCGATATACGAAGGAAATCTGGTGAATATTACCTTTAACTCCCGGCCTATTTCTCTCCCCGGGATCCATTTCTCTCTTTCCATCGCACTCTCCTCCATTATTCATCGCCATTTCTCACCGCCTTTTTCCATTCCGTTTCATTTCATTCCGTTTGTCTTTTCAGATGCCTTTCCCTCGCCACTCTGCCCTTTCAATTTCCACTTCCCTATCTCTGCTCTCTCTCGCGAAGATTTTCTTACTATCCCATCCATTTCGGGAACACCTTAATTGAAACCTGTCACAAGGAACCCTGCGCAGATTTTGAGTCCTTTGATGTATACTTGAGGCTCAAATGAAGGCCTCGAAACGTCAACCGGTCAAAAAACGGCCGAACCTCATTTTCCGCCGAAAAAATTGTTTTATATATAATATGACGTTTGCAAATGTTGTAGCAATCAGCACTTTTGAGATCTGTTTATCAAGATAGGGAAATTTGTAAACCAAGTGTCCAATCTGCTACATGATAGGCTGGGATGATAGAACGGTATGATACAAGTTGTATGGAAATACCAAAATTAGAGTGTAAAGAAAGAAAATTTGAAACACGGCTGTTGATGAATTAGTGGTTTTAAATCTTCAATAGCCGTCTTTGTCGGCGTTCCACGTCTCATTTACTGGTATTCGGAAAACTACAATTAGAGGTTTAAAATCTCCAAAAGCCGTCTTTTTCGTTCTTCTCCACCTCCTTCGCCGATATTAGTAGATCACGGTGTGTTTGAGAAGGGTGCCCTTAAAAAGATTGGCTTCCTGTTTTCTCCGAATACCGGTGAAGGAGGTGAGGAGCGCCGAAAAAGACGGCTATTGGAGATTTTAAACCTCTAATTCAGTCGTGTTTAAAATTTTCTTTCTTTACAAAGATTACAATGGAAATACAATAAGTTTTGCTACTTATTTATGATCCTTAGATTTGTAAATAAAAGATAATCTGTTACGAATGAAATCAAGATGTTCAGGCGTTACTTTGTGGAAAGCCATTTAAGATAATGAATAAACACACTGTAATTTTCCACACTATTTTATAGTACCGAGTAGAGTACTCTAAAATAAAATAGTGTGGAAAATTACAGTGTGTTTATTCATTATCATAATCTGTTACACTGAGTATAAAATTAACTTGCTTTCATTATTTTGCATATTGCATTGCAATATTGCATTACATCATTATTATGCTAAGCCACATAATAAATTACATTCATTATTGTAATTAAACGACGTAATGGTTCTAGGAAATTAGAATCTACAAGGTTATAGGATTAGTAACTACACGAGAAAGAGAATTTTGGATTTGAAATATAAGGAAAACCCCAAAGCTACCCTGTGTAATCATATGGTACCTGATAAATTATTTCTGTTTTTAAACTTATATACAGTGTTTTCTTATTCTGAGGTTATTATAACGCATTAGTGACAAATACATGACAGGCAAAAATATACACTAATACCCCTAAGTCACTCAGTTTTCTCATCTTTTTTGAGGATGAAAGTTTGCCATAGCAAAAATATAAAACTCATTTTCAATATCCTTTCTCTCTTTTCTTACCTAATTAACCGATTTCCTAATAAATCATGTTGAGATATTGGACATCATATTAGCGACCAAAACTTAGAACTTTTTTACTTTGAAAGCAGAACCAGATACTAGGGTATGGCTATCCTTTGATAAAGCTTTTCCTATGAATGATTATGTGACAAAATATTATTGAAATAGAAAAACGTTTACTCTACACACATATATCAAAGCTAATTTTGTTATCTTTCATTTTTAAAACCCCTTATAGTAAAATTTGTTGAGTAGGATGTTTATTAAATAATATTCTCAGCTTATTGTTGCTTAATTGTTTATTTCGTATCCTCGGAATCGATATTATCCGTTGGAGTTAAATCTGGGTTCAATTCTACTCATTTTTATAACATAAATCAAATAAGAATATAGGACTGTTACATATTGACTGTTATATATCGACTATTATCGAAAATGTATCATCAGATAAGTGACCTAGTTCAAGCGATATTACTTCTGTAAGATGTTTTACTCAACGGGCATATGTACTAAGGCTCATACTCTTTCCGTTTCTTTATCTTGAGACTGGGAATAAACGTTGAGAGAGCTTTGTTTGCCTTAAAGGAGAAATACCGCTGCAGTTTTTACCTCTTAATATCGCCATGTAATTAGCTAAAGCTCTTGTGAAAATAACTCAAACATTTCATGGTGATGAAAACATTTTATCTTAAAGTCAAGTCACCTTATTCGTTCCACCAGTTGCTTTCTCTCGAATAAAGTAAGCATTTCATAATAATCCGGTTTCTACTGATAATATTGATTTTTCAGCGTCAGAGTAATATTAAGCGGCCCACGAGGGATTAATTATATAGATTAATATGAGATATTCATGTTATCGAATCCATTTGAATCCAAGGAATTTGATGGTTACATATGTTATCATTATCATAATTAAAATTTTAACTATAGTTTAAAAATTAATTATGACATAATAGCAAGATTTATATAAATACACAGTGCTTAGATATTGTTCCACTTCCTCCACTCAAACTATTTTTTCAAATGTACTATGAAAAATAGCTATCAAGGAAAAGACAGAATTAAAGGGAGAATTATTTTCGAAGGGATACCTTCAGAAATTTAATCTAAAAGAAAAAATGAACGAAAACGATGATTAATTGTTTGAAAGTAAAACAATGTTCTTTTTGTATTAAAAATCTATTCACTTTGTGTTTGCTCTGGAAATAATGTGAATGCGTCTTGTCAATAAATGACTATCACTATATATTACCAAGTACAAAGAACTTCATTACAGTTAATTGTTTTTTTGATTCAAACTGTTCATACAACATTTGGTATTCAGTCTCTTGGAAACTTTTACGAAATAGCCTCTTATGATAACAATATCCAACATCAAATTTAAATTTTAACCAATCACCCTAATATTAGAGATTGTTTAATTTCAGTAATGTACGTTCGCCGAGACAATATATTTTCATCAGAAAACTGATGCATTTCTCTTCTTGTTTCCCAGCGCCATTACCGTAATGACGAAGTTCCTCGCCTCGCTGTTTACGCCTCTGTTTGGTCTCCAATTTTCCATTCAGGGAGGCACCTGTGGCTTTATTTCATTATCACTTCCTCCGAGGAACCGCAGTCTTTCCGACGTAAGTTTTCATCAAATTACTCCTCTGTTTTAAGGACTCTTCAGCGCCCTCGATCTTTCGGGGACGAAAACAAGTCCTCATGAATTATTAATCCCCAACTCGGAGAGCGATTTCCATCAAATCGCAATCGGATACATGCTCAGAGTGGTTTGCTTGGCGGGGAGTTGCAAACCTCCTCTGGGGAGCGCTGCGTTTGTCTGCATGAGGGGGCTTTCACCTCATCGAAGTCCGCCAGAGGTAAGGGTTTGTGCGACTATAGCGAGGCGGTCCGCAATCAATGCTAATTGCGACCCACCGCTTCCGTCCTTCCCTTCCTCCATTCTTGCACCTTCACCGCAGCCACATAAGGGATTTGGGCATTACGCCGATGCTACTTAACCACGAGGTACTTCTCGACGACGCCGTTTTGCCAACACTTATATTTTAGAAATTAAAATACAACTCGTACTTGTAGAAAACTTTTGATACTCGGCTTCGTTCAATGAATAGTCGGTAGGAGTGAAGAAAAAGTTTGCGAGCGATGTTATTTAGGGTTTGTTAGGCCTCCACCTTGAGTATTCGTCTAGTGTATGGGACCCTGCCGACAAATGTCTCATTCAGGATTTAGAAAAAATACAACGAAAGACGATACGATTTGTAAAGAATTGCTACTGTAAAAGGGGCGAGTGTTACTCAGATGATACATGGGAATGGGAATCATTAGAAGATTGGAGGCTTATTCAAAGGATAAATTTATTAAATAAATTCAGATAAATGACGCTCTCTGATGACGTAACCGACCTCCCTGTTATATGGGCCGTTCTGAAACTGTGAAGAAGATTAGGGAAATAGAAGCTAAAACGAATTTTTTCAAGAGTTCATTTTTTCCGTGAACAATACGAGAATATTTTCAATTTATAAAAGCTGTTTTAGCCGTTTTTATGGTTTTCTTGGGAATTAAGGTTCATTTTTGAATCCGAAACTATCCGTAAAGACTCGATTGATAGTTAAAGGTTATGTTGGGAGTTGGAAATAAATATTTTAAATTCCAGTTTATTGCAAACTATAAATACGTAGGCCAAACATGTCGTGTATGCAAATATGTTGTGATGTTTAAGAGTTGGCATTAAGGGGCGAAGATGGCTGCATGGAAATTGTCGTAATACTGCAAGATAATATATTTTTTCATGCTTAGCTACTGTTGCCCTTCACCATTGAAGTCCTCCTAAGCTCTCATGAACTTATCAGGAAGTGCTTCACCAAGGCAACAATAACAACGAGCACACACAACCATTCCCTGATCGGAAACATCCGATCAGCCGGGATTCGAACCAGGGACCATTGGGATAGGAGCGATAGCGTAGATGGCATGCTATCGACTCGAACACCAAGTCCAGTTTGATAAAAAATAAGGCTGTGAAGATTTCACTCATTATTAGGAGTTTTGAAGAGATGAAGAAACTTGCACAAAACGACGCTGAAAAGTTATGAACGGATTGGAGGAAGTAAATAAGAGAAATCAAAGTATAATATGGAAAGGGAGACTACCCAGACGTAAGGTAGACTGGAGCTTAAATGGAATGCTATCCACCCGGCCACCGAGGCCGGTAATCTAATAAAAAATGTAGATTAATCGAAAGAAGGAAATTATTAATGCATAAGGTAATAATTATTATAATAATAGATTATAGTAATAATAATAAATCCGGGAACACAGTTGTTGCGAAATGTATCTGTAAGCGAAAAAGCTTCGGCGAATCATCCAAAACCCACCGCAGAAAGGCCCGGGAGGAAATGTAATTCCACCACCTTCAAGAACCTCATAGCCCAGTCTCGGATTTTGGAAGGGTGGCATCTCAGCAGGGGGCAGTGATCTTTAGATTCCCCAACACCCCCAAAAAACCCATCCTCGAGCTTTCTCTGCCACTCAGGGCTAACTTCCCCGCCTTTCAGAAGGATTCACTACCAGCGCCTGCGCAAAGACCCTGGATCTTCCCCTTCTTCTTGCCGAAAAGATCCCATTCCTCCATCGAGATATCCCCAAGACCCACTCCCGGTTTAATCTCCTCTTTCGATGCCCCCGCAAACCGGTCCGCGCCCCCCGAGTCGTTTTTTATGTGCCCGTTAGACGTCCAAGTGGTCGGAGTCTTCGAATTTATGAAGTTGCAATAAGTGAAGAATTTTGCGGATGGATTCGGTGTCGGTGAGAGAGAGGGGTGTTGTTTGTTAAAGGAGTATCTATGGAGAACGTAGCGCTTGAGGAGTATTGATCCGAGGGATTTATGGGTTCTGTTTGGGTTTGGATGGAGTGTATTTTCCGGATCGGGGTCGTGATGGAATTGTTGCGTTCGGGGCGAGATGCAAATCTTGATTGAATAAAGATATCGGAAAGAGCTGCAATGAGGAGAGGAAGAGGAGAAAAATCTTCAAGTCTGGTGTGAAAATGTGATGAAATTAATCAAAATTGTTTAATAGGCGTTCAACTCTAATTTTAAATCTACACTTTTACAATATAATAATATTACCTTGAAAAATCAATATGGCTAGGCCGTATATCGTGAAAAGCTATTATAATAAAGTTAGGATTAAATTCAACAATCCTTCGTAACTTCCACTAATCTAATCTTGTAGTATTGTGATGATATATCTGCATGTTTTCAAGTATGAAAATAATATGTTGTGTTTATTTAGTACAAGAATTTCCTATGGTGAGTACTTCCATACTTCAGCAGGTGGCCAAAATGAAGTTTGACTATTTATGGAGCATTTTAAATTTTATGGATACTTAATCTATTTAAAATTTAAATATAAACCGATACCAAATCTAGCATTAATATCACGATGTTTTTGTATATCCAGTTACCTCCCAAGTCTCAAAAAAATTCTTGTAATAATAAGGTATATAAATTACTTTATCATAACTATTTCAACCTTTTCTTAGAGCCTTTGAAAACCATACTTATGTGTTTATGACTATTATCTTCTTTGAGCAATTTAACATTAAATTTGCCTCTACATAACTTCTTTCTACCTGAACAATATCCTATCACTCATTGCTCACTTAGCATACTCTTTTCTTATATCCAATACCTAGCATAAGATTGATCAATGTCGTTTATTAAATTTATAATTAAACTTAATTACTGGTGTTTTGTTTCATCAATGTTTCGTCGCTTCAAAATTTTTCAAAATAAGGAATCCTTTTTTAATTAAAACTCTAAGGTATATAAATAGCACTCTTCTCATTGCACATTACTTTATTACAAGATATTGAAATGCATTCACACTATTTTACAATCACTAATATTGATCCATGATACTTACTAAGGTGAATAGCATGCGTATTTCCATCGCATTATTATATTTTCCCCTAAACGATTTCTCAAATTTGATTAAGTCTAACAATAAGATTCGAGAATAAATGGTAGTTTAAATGAAATTTTAGGAATAGCTTTAGATGGGTTCTTAATATATTCTCTACGCGCATTACGAAGCATCGCACTCTTAGCTAAAACGCTTTATTTGTGTAAAAGTGTATTCTTTTACTTTTATATTTTCTCCCATAAAGTCAGGTGTATATCAAGTCCCCTTCTCACGGTGCGCGTTTCTTTTTTATTTCCAATTCTGTCGCAAATCGCCCCATTCTCACCTCCCCCGTGCAATCCCTCCCTCAGGTCTTTATTCCCTCTTCTGTCACACCCCAGTCTGATAACCGTGTCTGAGGCAAGGTGGGAATAAGTTCCAGGGAATCTTCTTCTCCCCTCCCGTGGCTTTAACTTTCCCCAAACTCGTATTCATCCACCGCGCGGGAGTGTTTATGTGCCTGAACACGTCGATTTTACTACCCCAAATTCTACGCTTCGAATCTTTACTTAGTTATTTCATAAAAAAACTATAGCAAAAGAAGAATAGATAATGCTTTCGTGAGGTTGAAGAGTAGGTAATGAGGAGTCTCTGGAAGTATTTTTGGCAGGAAGTGGTCTCAGCGTTGAGGGTATTGTAGCATGAATTGGAGCAGAATGGAAAAAAAAATGTTCATTTACTTTTTCCTCGATCTTGTTTTCAGGTGTGATATTATGAAATCTGTTGAAATATTCTATTCATTTTGGTCACCCATCCTCTTCTCCTCCCTAGGTTTATGCTCTAAGCCTGTTTCGGTTTCATTTTGCCATATCATCTTGGGTCTTCAGACACTTCTTTTGCCCAATGGCGTATACTCAACTTTTTTTGTAGTCAACTTCGGAGATCCTTCCTAAGGTACTATTCCTACTAGCCATTTCCACCCATTTAAGTAAATGGGTGGAAAGTTTCACTACTATTAGTAGTATTTCACCATTAGTCACTCAAAAATAGGCTGTGGATTCATACTTCCCTTCTTATAAATATATTACAAAATTGGTTTATCCATGTACAGAGAGAAGGTATTCATTAAATGCTGTATAAGTATTACCCTTAGGGCTAATGTGCTGCTCTTTACTTAACTTTTTACTTTCTCCATATACGTAGTATAGAGAAAGTATTGTTTTCATGAAAAAAATCGACTTCAAGAATTCAAAGGAAATACATGTTTTGGGGTCCCTAGAACACGTTTTGACCATTTTCGGAATGATATCTGTGTATGTGCGTGTGTGTATATGTGTGTGTGTGTATGTGTGTGTGGTTGTGGGCGCTCTAACGTTAAAAGCATTAGTCGTATCAATACCAAACTTCATATATAGCAATGTGATAGGTGATGTCAGAGTTGATTAGTTTTTGAAGTAAATCGGTTAACCAAAAGTCGAGCATTATTCTTTGAAGCAAATTTCCGTTTTTACAAAATATCTCCATAAATGTGATATTAAGGTACATACTATTATTTATAAAATTTTTAGAAAATGTAATTTTCTATAACTTTTGTATGAAACATATTTATGTATCACTGATTGTTTTGGAGTTATTTGTGAATTACTGATAAACCGGAAGTTGCTTATTATGTACATTGTGGGCGCTCTAACATAAAACTATTAGTCGTATCAACACCAAATTTCATATATAGCACTTTGGTTGGTGTCATTAGAGTTGATTAGTTTTTGGAGTAAATCGGTAAACCGGAAGTCGAGATTTATTTTTCGAAGCTCGTTTCCGTTTTTGCAAAATTCCTCCATTTATCTGATATTTAGGTATATACAGTTATCTACAAAAATTACAAAAAACGTATTTGTATATATCTTACAAGTTTAGATTGAATCTAGAGTTCGAAAATACTGTCGTAGATAAATATTTACATCTTATATATGGAGAAAGTCATGTGCTGGCCACATCAGATTTTTTATTCACGAATCTCTGACCCAGTTAGGGCAATCTACTTCATGTCTTGTCTTGTAAAAGAAGCCTTATTCCCCCTCTAAAGATATTGCTACCTAATTGTGAAGAGGTATAGATTTAGAATGACCATAAATATCTAAGAGAATTTAACGATGTTTTCTGGAGATTTAAGACCTCCATCTTCAAAATTCATACCCCAAAACAATGCTTGGTAAGCTTCAACTCCGTAATTTAACAGTCTTCAAGAAATGGTATTAAATAAGGTATTTAAGAAAAGTAAACCTTTTGAATACTAAAGAGCACATCGATAGTGGTATTTGTTACTTTATTATTATTTATATGATGTATTTGTTTTGTTTTTATGTAATTATTTTTCATATGATTTTCATAATTTTACTCTCCACTACTCTACAAATCGTGTTTCATTGTAATATATTATAATTTGTTAATTTTACAGCTTTTACTCATTTTATTTCACAAATTTTTTGTTGAGGAATTACTTAAAATACTTTATAAATTCCACAACGCACATTTCACTTATTTAACCAAAACGTTCTATATTTTACGGAAGCAATAAGGTATTTTTATTATATTTTTAAGTCTCGTGGATTACATATTGCGGTTTTATGCAATTTTCTTTTGTCCTATTTTTTGTATCGATCAAATGGAATTGGAGAATCATCAGCCTTAATTTTACCAAATAAAGTCCCAAGTCTGTCTGTCTCGATGCCATCTTCGCATTACGCTCCAAAAGTTCCAAATGGCAACTTGAAATTTCACGGAGAAAGGTTTCCAGAATTTAAGCTCATCTGTTTAAGTGCTTCTTCAAAAGAAAGGGCTCCACGTGGAGGATATACGTCCAAGTTGGAAGTAAGAAAATAGTATTAATTAAACGCATTGTCGGTTGGAGCACCGGGTGATTCAGTTTCCACTTCTCGTTAGTCAGTGCGCATCTGCTGAACGCATCGGCTAGATAGGTTCTGAACGATAACTTAGGCTTTAAGGAAGTGGGAAGCCCCTAACCTGAGGAAATCAATTACGAAGAGACGGTGAGGTTACTTACCCGCTCTGCGAATGTCAGCGAGTCTTTAGAAAAGAAACAGGCCGGATTGAAACAGCCGCGAATGCTTTTACTTGTTTTTTTTTCCTTCTGGCGAGCGACCTTGGCCTCCCTTGCCGCGAGCGGAAAATTAGGAAGATGAATGCGGGATTGAAAAGATGTGGGATATACTAGAAGTCCGTGATGGAAGAATAAAGAAGACTTCAATTGCCGGAGATTTTTTGAAGAAGTGTAGTTTACTTTGAAAGACCGCTTTCATGTTTTAAGTAGGTTCAGGTTGTTTCCTTTAATTGCAGGTCTCCTTAAAAATAATGAAACAGAATGATTTTAAATGTCATCATTTTGCTTAGCCAAGTAGCCTCCGTATCGTGACTAAGGAATATATATCTCCAAAGATGATACAAATAAAGTTAAACTAGTTACGAGGAGTCGTTCGTCTTAAATCTTGGTTCGAGTCCCACACATGTAACTATTTTCACGCCATGATTACATTTCTCCTTTTTAAACTACTGTTGGTTAAGAAAACTTCAACTTGGCCATACGTTTACCCTGCCATATATGATTGTAATTGATTGACGTTAAAAGGAATGCCTTCCATTACAAAAGAAAATCATCTTATTTATATTCATTCTGCATGAGTCTAAACCATCCTGTACTCTTACGGAAAAAATGCATGAGCTTGGATTAAACAATCGCCTTGGTCGTCAGGGGAACGGGTTATATTCAACCGCAAAATTTTGAAATATTTTCATTAATTTCATAATAATTCTCGCAATTTCGAACAGAAAATCTTAATACTCGACTAAAATATAAATCTTCATTCAATTTATCTTCCTTTTGTATGTAATTGTCTCTGTTTTGTTGGGATATTATTTATAATTTAGTTTTGCAAAAGTTGTGGGACATATCGTATTAGTAGTAAAAAAGATAATGAGAGGCATTTATTATGGTTTAGAATTATGTATAGTCGAACCAACGGTATTTTTAGCAATAGTTACGATATTTATATATTTTATTATATATATTTAGTTTATTGATCTTTAAAGTAGTCCCTTAAGTTCAATCTCGTAGGGAAGTAAGTGAAAATAATTTTCAAAAATTTTATCAATGTGTATGTTATGGAGAGTTTATGGTATATGATGGATAAATAATTAAATTTAATTCAAAAATACACTCGACGATGATTATTATAATATATTATAGAGTATTAGAGCCCTTTAGGAGTCCCCCGGTATGACCTTCATGAAGTGTTAGCAGCTGGGATCGTTTTGCAGGTTTTCATTTTAATGCAATCGTAAAGTATTTGTGTGTAATCCCAGTTCAGTGTAGATCCCAATTTCGCAAATTGTCTGTGAAAGCGAGAGGAGTCATATTTATTCGGGTTTGCCTTTAGGTTTGATTCAAGAAGGTACTCAGCGTTCAAAATACAACCAGAGAATAAAACGATCTGCTCCGCCTTTCCTTTTGCCTCATCTTTATTTCACCAGAATAAATTTTCCTCCTTTCTTTACATCCTTTTTCTCTTACCTTCCGATATCCATCTAATTCTTTCTCTGTTTGGAAACCTAAAGTTAGCTTCTTCCTCTTGAATTCCCTTCCTTTTCTTCAGGATTCCCTCTCTCATCCTCGAGAGTGGTACATTATAATCTCTGGCTTTACATTTGTGAAGCTAAGGAATATATTGACCTTACCACCGTCATTTTAAGTAGAAAGATTGCGAACTTTTTTATTGATAGAACTGAAATATCAACGAACATTTTTGGGAAAAAACTAGGTATGGTTCATCCATTAAGTCGCTTTCATTTAATTACTGACCTCAGTAGACTAAAAAAATGTGCCAGGTTGTAAAAATACAATGAGGAAATTAAGAGTAAAACTTTCCGTTCATTTGCTTTGAGTAAAAGAATATGGATAGAAACGGTTACCTCTCTTGTGCATTTAAAATTATAAGAGTATCATATAATATTATTGATAATATCTTTATATTGCTAATACAGCTAAAGTGTAATGGATTATAGGATGCAAGTCTCGTGGTATGAATGTAAGTCAAATATTTATCAGAAATTATAACTTCAGAAGATAGTAATTGTTAATTTAAAGAAACATAGGATCCTAGAATATCAAGTAGCCTTAACTATCGTGGTCGATCATGGCATTAATTAATGTAACATTATTAAATTACTGCGTACTTATATTCATTGTATTATATACTTCTTTGAGTTGTAAAATATTATTTTAGGGATAACTCTAAAGTAGGGCTTCAGGAGTAATTTTCCTATAAATAAAACACCTTGATTTCTCATTAAGCTGCCTGAAGTATGTAACTGTAAAAATAGAACATCAAAATGTCTTTTCACTAAGTATGGCCTAACGATTTAGAATTCATCAAATAAGGTGATTGTATATTTTTTTAAGTTCTGGGGTTAAAAACGTTAACGCTTATTTATCTCTAGTCTAATGAAGATTTTTTTAGACCGACCTTAATTCAAATGAGTGAAAATACTGAAATATGAAATTCTTATGGTGCTATGTCACATGGTGGTGTCTTTTTCCTTTGAACACGAAAATTACCTCCGGCTAATTGTGGAAACACTTTTCTTAATGGATGACACATTTCCCCATGAAAATCTCCCTTTTAATCCTCTGGAACTCCAAGCGCTTTCCCTAATCTTAGCATTTTTTGTTTTTATAATATTATATCCTCGTTTGGATTTCTTCCATTTTCCAACATTTCCTTTTGTAATTAATATATATTTACGTTTATTGTTTGAAAGAGCTATCAACTGCATCTTATCTGTTTAATTCTTCCAATTTTATTAGACAGATAGAAATGTATTTGTTATATGCAGGCTTAAAAGTTTTTTTTTTTACTTCGC
The DNA here is from genome assembly GCA_947579665.1 of Sympetrum striolatum. Lineage (NCBI taxonomy): Eukaryota > Metazoa > Arthropoda > Insecta > Odonata > Libellulidae > Sympetrum > Sympetrum striolatum. Next base: position 70,602,160 of record OX388348.1, read on the forward strand.
CCACTTCTGTAGAGTGAGGAAAGCAATGACAAACTACCTCAGTCCTCATCCGGCCTAGTGAACCTCATTCCTCTCTGTAAGCTCTTAGTAGCTTATGCCAGAGGGTATGAGGTACCAAACGGTCTTTGGGCTGAATACCTTAATGACAGATTTCCTTAGTTCTATCGCAAAAATTGCAATGCATTATTCATGGTGAGGAAATAAATTTTCACCTATTTGCTGAATTAATAAAAACCCATTCGTGTAGGTAATTTCGCATCTCACAGATAATTTACGGCGTGAGTTTAATGAAAATCCCTTTAAAGCCAATTTAATTCGGCAGTGGTCATATTCCTTTAATTTTTAGCATCAACTTCCATGTTATGTATGTATTTATACACTGTTATTTCTTTTCTAGGCCAGGCTAGGCTTTTCTACGTATTCTCGTTACCTGAATTTAATCACTTTGCTTATTTCGCTTACGTAGCATCGAATAGGGTTGCATAAATATTGACTTATTGCATTCGCTATGCTTCAGGCAATGCCTGAACTCAATGCTGCATAGCCCCAGGGCTCAATTCCGCAACTAAGCGTTGTATATGGAATTCAGTTATGAGCGGAATTGTCGTGTAAACTGTCGTTTCATTGGACCAAAGAGCCAAGATTCAAGAGACAATTCCGCTAATCACTAAATTCCGTACGTAACGCTAAGTTACAAAATTAAACCCCCGAAGGCTGTATTGCAAGATTGCTTATGCAGCGTATTTAGGAGAATGAGCTTTAACAGATTATCCTATCGTCAGTGACGTTGAGAGTTGACATGTTTAATCATATTTTGTTTTACGCGATGATGATAGAGTGAGTTTTTTCTAAATCCTTCGGTATCTGAGGTAATTTATCAGCATTTAAAGGCCCAATATGAATTTTCATTTTCTATTATGAGCTCACGAAGGCAATTAACTACTTTTGTCATATATTTTAACTTTTGAGAGATATTTAAGTTCTTTTTCGCCAAATTACGTGTATTAAGCCGAATAATCCGAAAACATTCATTGAGCCTTTGTTTTTCGGGTAAGCTAATATTCTGATAAATAATTTCCTGATTTTTTACTATTCTTGATTTTTGTAAATTTAAAGGGTAGAACGTGATTAAATTTCAGTGTTTTTTTATGATTCATAGAATTAAGACTTCCTTTCGTTTACTAATTTATAGAGATATAGAATTTTGGGTTTATTCGGTGTAACTTATGCACTTAATACACATCGTAGATGATTCTGAGATTTTAACTTCGTCCGTGAATGACTTGGTGATTAGGTATGCAGGCATATGAAAATGTAATTATAGTACGCCAGATTTCTCATTTTTTTCTAAAATGGTACAGTATATAACAAGAAAATACCACGGCATGACACTGAGTTTGCAGTTTTAAAATCGCGCTGAAATAATCCTTTTCGTGTTAAGTTATACTGTCAGTTTTCTTTTTATGCTTAGTTCCTTTTTTTCTTAGTTTATCTCTTGAATTTTTCGCTCTGTGAATCTGCCTGTCATTAAGTGTCGGACGGTTCCGTTTTAGTCAGTGTTTAATGTCTCGGGAATATATTTCCCGTCCACAATCCTCTTCCGACGTCCAGCAACAGATGCGCTTGGTGAGTAGTGTGACTTTGAAAGCTTGAAGGTTACGCTGACAAGTTATCAGATCTTGAGTTTGGCCAAGATGAGAGCAGGAAATTAGGTATCCACTCCCCGATGGGTATTTTTATAAAATGAACAATATTCTCTATGGGCTAACTATCTCCTACCATCCGCTAGGATATCACTTCCGCGGAGAATAACGTACTTTACCTTAGCTTCCCTTGCTATTTTGCTGCATAAAAAATGCTTGAAAATCCTGGAATTTACCCCTTCCATTTTCCTGCCGCTTATAAAGTACTGAGATTTTCCTTTTGTTTTAAAATAGTGAAATATTTTTTACCCTACTACATTTGTTAATATAGCTACCATTTGGATTTTGATTTCTTATGTATCTTATTAAATTAATTCATATATCGTACGGTTGTATTCAAATTTTAATCGTTTCCGTCTTACTTTAAATCGTTGATTGGTCATAAATAAAAATAATATTGTAATAATAAACTAACTTTCCATGGTTTTCAATATAGCCTGAATAGACTTTTGTTTAAATAAACATTCTTGGTAAAGAGCAAATATTGGTAATTTCGTGAAATTAGTAAGTTACTGCTTAATTATCAAACATTCGTTACGAAATTCACAGTGGGTATGTTGGCTCAAATTGCGGCATAGAGAAAGCTCTTGCATTCAATTTTCTACATAGTGAATGCCATTTTTTATTTCGCTGTTAGTTGCATAATGGGTATCTATAAATATAGTATATCGAATTTACCAATGTCACGAAATTACCACTGTATACCCTCCTTTTCAGTTCCTCAGAACTCCACAATATCTCACAATTTTTTTCCTTTCGCTCGTAATTGACGCAAGTTTTATTAGTATTTACCTAACAAAATGGAAATTTTCGTCACTAAGACACGCATATAAGATTTTTATAATTATATTCGATCTAAAACTCATAAAAATGGCAATGATTTGGTTCTCGAATTTCCGGGTAAACGGGATGCTTGTCGTATCTAGCTGTGTATGATGAATCGCTCAATGCACGCTTGTCTCTGGTCTTGTGTTTCCTGTTCTGTAAGCCTCAGATCCTATCAATCTCTTCATCCCTTGCATCTTTCGTTTCCCGCACTGCCTTCATCCCCTTCTCATGCATTTCCATCTCTTCCCACCTCTATTCGTATTCTGATGGAATGGGTGGCAGATAGGTTTGGGAAGTGGCGGGTGGTTGATTTGATTTTCCTTACTCCATATACCGTTCAGAGCAAGAAATAGGATTCTCCCTTTCTTTAGATCGAGGGTTGTTTGCTATGTGAGGATAGAGATTCCGAAGGCAAAAGCGTATAAAATCCTGGATATTTGGGGATATAGAGTGAAAGAGATTGTGATTATAGACAAATGAACGGAAACGCTGGGATGTAATTTATTTTTCACGATCTTTCTCTACTATTTTCTGTGTTACTCCTTCATCCTACCATTTCAAATCATGACTAATCTTTTTATAAGTTTCATTGACTAATATTTTCGTTATGTATTTTTTATTTACTTTATATTTGATTATTTATTCGAAACAGTGATCATGGTCTTAAAAAGACAACTAACTCTTTGGTATGGCACATAATCTCAATGACTTTAACTTGTTAAAAGTGCATTTTTAATGATTATATTTACACATGTTTTATGCTAAGCTGCCAATTATCCCATTTTATCAACATATGCCCTCAAATTTCTGTTTCACATTCCACTCACCGCTCACTATTGTTCCTAGGTATTTAAACCCTATAATTTTTACTTTCTCCCTATACGTAGTATAGGGAAAAAATTACTCTTAAATTATAGGGAGAAAATTATTCTTAAAAAGTAATTATCCGATCATTTTCAAAATTCATATTTAGTATTTTCCTAACAATACCAAAAGTTTATTAGTATTTGGTGAATTTCGCTTAACCGGAAGTAGCGGTTTATCCGGAACAAAATTTCGTTTTTTTAATATCTCTGTAAGAATGCATTATAGGTATATACAATTACCAACAAAAGTTGTAGATAATGTACTTTACTACAACTTTTGTATGAAACAGTTTTTCGTAACACTGATTGTTTAGGAGTTATTCTTGAATAATGGTTGACCGGAAGTTGTTGTTTATCCAGAAATGGAAGTTTTTCATACATATCTCTGTCAAAATGCAATGTAGGTATATATATTTACACACAAAATTTATAGATAATGTATTTTACTACAACTTTTGTATGAAGCCTTTTTTCGTAACACTGATTGTTTAGGGGTTATTCTTCAATAATGGTTAACCGGAAGTTGTTGCTTACTCAGAAATGGAAGTTTTTCATAAATATCTCTGTCAGAATGCAATGTAGGTATATACAATTGTGTACCAAAGTTATAGACAATGTTTTTTATTAAAAAAGTTGTATGAAACATTTTTCTGTAACACTCATTGTTTTGGAGTTATTTATATATTACCGGCATAGGCTTCGGTGTTCAATAAATACGGAGAAAGTCATGTGTTGGCCACATCAGATTTTTTATCATAGCGATGTATGCTGCTGTCACTTCCCGATTTACTCTCTGGAGGGCTGTCTGTGGTGAGCCGAAAATAGGATACAAAGTGAATTGACACAAAATGCGTTAAATTAGGGTTATTCCTAAGGAAAAATGAAAATCAATAGTCTTTAGAGACGGGAATTCGAACCCGATTCCTCTCTGTTCCCTTTTTCCTCTCACCGTCATTTAAGACCTGTTTAGAGAATTTTCTGAAAGATAGCTCAATAGTAAGACAGCCACACCAAGTGAAACATTCGAGTCCAAGTATAGACAGTCTTTTTATGCTCATTTTCATTAGGGTTCCTTCCAAGATTCTTTCGGTTAAAGACGTGTAGCCTGTTGTAGCCTTAGTTTCTTACTCTAAGTAAAGTAACTAAACTAGTTAAATAATTGTTCTAAATTATCAAAAAATTGAGCTTCCTTGAGAAAATGCAGTTCTTTTGATTTTGTCGTGATCGGATTTTCTGAACAGGGAATGATTGTGTGTTCGCCTATTGTTGCTGTTGCCTTGGTGAAACACTTCCTTACAAGTTCCGTAGAGCTTAGGAGGACTTCATCAGATAGTGGCAGCAGCAGCACACAGGATAAGAAATTACCTAAGTGGTGGTATTTTTAGCAGGTTAGACTACCGTAGTAACGGTCTCGTGTTGGAGCCCTGATGTTTTTCTTTCTAGGGCCTTTTTGTATGCGTTCGTAAATTATCATTGGGAAATATATATTAAAGAAAAGTAAGTATATATTATAATTAAAGGGGTTTCGATCGTAAAGAAAGAGAAAGTGAATACGATTATTTGAAGAATCCACGGATGTTTTCCTTTATCAGGTTGGATTCGGTGTGGGATTTTCGGGATAAAAGGGATGGATTTTTTGTATATTTCTCTGTGGCAACGCAGCCTCTCTCTCTTTTGTTTGAGTTTCCCTTTGAAGCCGCGTATGGGGTTAATTAGGTAAACGTTTAAAACCGCCGCAGGGGAGGAATGCACCTGCGTAGAGCCTCCCGATGACATGCTGAATGGGCGCGGGTCCAATCGATTTCTTTTGTGGAGATAGTGCTGGAATTCCAGATAGCTGTCAAGGACACCCGTGGTAGATGGGCTGGTAGGATGGACGTAGGGGCCAATTTAACCAATTCAAATGCCACCCAGAGTACTAACTGTCGGATTCTCGGCTCTACCATCTCAGAGTATTTGCTTCTCGGTGATTGAGCTCGGTACGACTTTGACCTTGAATTCAGTTCGATAGAAATGCCTTCAGTTGATTTCATTATATTATACATGCTATTTTTAGTGCTATATATTCTTAGCAGTCGTGGCTATGGGAAAATTTAATTAATGGTTCTAAATTGATGAAATTAAGTGTGAGGTAAGCTTCCAATAAGAAAATGACTTCGAATAGGGACTTTTAATGGAAATTATCCTACCGAAAGGTGTGACAGTGTTACTCACTTTAATATTCCGTAATAATAATAAAAATATTCGCTTTAATTGAACTAAAATTACTGTCTTTTTTTCGTGAATTTGGAAGCTGCTAAACTTCGAGGCAAAAATTCTCACAGAAGATATTAATTAATGTGGAAAATATATTTCTAATTTCCGTGTGGGTGGCACACATTGCAGGGTATTGAATTTCGATCAGGAAAAAGTGGCAAAGCGACCCGCTCTACTGTCACACTTATGCATACTATATTTAATTCTTTAAGATTAATTCGCCTGGTGATTGTTATTTTTTGAAGAATAATAGGCTTAAACCTTTTCATTAAGAAATGAACTTGGAAATCAACCAAAGTGAAGAAGTTGTTATTTTTTCTCTAGTTAAAACTCATGAGGTAAATAATGTTTTCCTTAACAAGTCAAGACAGGAATAGTATAAGCATTTAGTGTGGAATGTACTGTAAAGTGTATTTAACAGATAAATTATTATCGAATCAAGTTATCTTCATCAAGAGACAACGAATGTAATTCAATATTTGTTAGAATTAGTCGATTAGTTTAGAGATAAATTTAAAATTAAATTCCCTCAGTATCGCGTTACGTTCTAATTCCGAGTATCAATCGTTAATGCATCGCTTCTATATATCACGGTGATTATCCATTTTGCGGTTATCATATTAGGGTCCAATCAGTTCATCCTACCGCGCCCTATTATCTTTCGCTAATCGCCGTGACCCGTCGAGGTGAAAGGGGAAGGATCGACGCCACAAATTTTTGAATGGGATTAATTGGCGATACTTTCGTGTGTCGAGTTATCCCTCGATAACGCTGACGCGATGCAAACTACGATAAAGCAAAGTACCAACGTTCACTTTAGAGTCTCCGTCATTAAGGAATCAAATTGCACCCTGAAATTAGCAGTTTATATCCTTCAAAGATTACGTCCTTATCAAGCCACTATTGAGACTTAAATGTCCTCTCTTACGTTGTATAGTATATTTTGTAACGTTATAACTATAACTACTGCTATTGTATTGCAAATGAAAGCCAATATGTTTACTTAATGGCCTCACGAAGGCTTTAAATGTATTGAGCTTGGCGTGAATGACAATTCAAGTATCAAAATAAAAATTATATCAATGAAAGTAAGATAAACTCGAATAAATGTACCTATTTAGAAAAGCTGCAGTTAAGTTAATTAAATTAGAGTCGAATACGATAGCACAGAAATAGAATTAATGAACAGAGAAAGATTAGAATATGATCATTAGTTTATCAGCATTTAAGCTGCAGAATATGAGCACCTACATTCATTCCGATTAAAGAATACAGCACCAATACATAAACCAATTCTATTTTTGCTAGCACAGCTAGGATCAACTAATATAATACAATGGGAAAGGAAAGGATTTATCAAAGGAAGTCTTAAGATCGAGAGGTTTCAAACGATTCTGCCTTTCAAACGATTGGTAGACCTGGCGCAATTTTTTATTATTAGTGGAAAGCCATCGAAATGAAGGAATCAAAATGTATTTGAATCCTGTGTTGATTTTATGGCGAAGTTCCCTTAAGCGAAACAGACAACCCATTTATCTCTGCATTTATTATAAAGATTCTAATTTTATAGGTGCAATTTATCGTCAAAGCTCATACGAAAGAAATAAAGAATAGAGCTCTCATACACGTGTGTGCTTGAAATAGTAAAAGAGATTCGATGAAATAATGGAACAGAAATAATGTTTTGATCAAATTACACGCGGAATATGGCCTTCTAAAGTGGAAATTTTAGAGATTGTAACCGCATATTAAATTAAGGTTAATGGTATTTGTTGTTCATGTATTCCTCTTTGTGGCTTCAGTTACGAGTGAATCAGATTTCCATCCTTTTCAGTTGAAATACGTCGGTATATTCAAATGCAGATTTTGAATAATGAGATATTATGAAAGTTGTTTTTAGTAGAACTCAAATCCAGCTGCATTATTTTGCGTAATTATCAGGAAACTTCTCAATTAATATTAAAAATCAATGCAATATTTCTTTAAGTTAGATTCTTCCTTAACTATATTTTTCCGCGAAACATATTATCAGAGAGTACAGACTAATCACCATACCGTCTAATCTTGTGTTAGCGTTATCGATAGAAGAAAATCTTCCACAGTTTATAATTCTTCATACATATATTATTACAGCTTCAAGCCAGTCCATATATATTATCATTCATTTATTTAGATTCTTCAAACTACAAATGCATTTGTATTCAGTTTCTCCTTTACCACAATCAATAAGTCTTTTGGAGAGTACACGCACTTTTGTTGCCATTCATTCTCTCCTAATACTCCATTTTAGCTGTCCATCATCCGTTCAAGCTTTCTTTTTTTATTTCAGTGATTTAAAATTTTAGCTCGAAAAGGATTTAAATTGAAAATGTAATACTTTCCTTTTCATCCAATATTTGTAATGCACTTCATAAATATACGCATTAGTCTATTTACGTGATGATCATTTATATAGTAGATATTTAATATTCCTCTCATTACAACTACATTATTATGTATTATGTATTCTATTACGTATTTTAGATTTTCTGACTACATATTATAATTTTGAAGAGAATTATGAACTAGAAATGCTCAAAACATAGGATAGGACACATGCATCTAACTAAAGATAAAGCTCGTGAGTTTTTGCCCGATATTGTACAGTATAACTTTCGCAGGTGTAACTTCACGCTTTCATCACACAAATCTGAAAGATTTTTTTCAAATTTTGCAACGGTTCTTTCTGAAGTAGGCAGTTCCGAGCCGCTAAACTTAGAACGAAGCTATCCTTTTATCTTTTAATGGACTGTTGATTTTCAAACGAAAGACCATGAAGATTGAGGGCCTCTACCGACAGAGAAATTACGACTTCATTCCACTTCATTTCTTCACTTGGACTGAAAGAATTGAGGTTATATTTTAGACTACAATTCCAGAACAACGTATTCCAGAACAGCGGATGATTTTTCATCGAAAATGTTTTGATTTTTGCGGGATATACTCTTTTTAAAAATGTTTTCATAAATGTGTGCGTTAATTCGGAAAATCGATTCCAAAAATATTTATTTTGATGGCTTCCTTCATATTTTGGCTATGTAATAGGATCTATCATTGAAGATATTAATTTATATAAGTCAGATGCAGGAAGGAAACATTAATAAATTTCAGAATAACTTCATGTTTCGAGTATTCGAGTATTTCGAGTACTCGAGTTTCGAGTATGTTTGAGTATTGATAGAAATATTTATAACAAATAATTGACAAAAATACCTGCTAAACTTTCAAAGTATTTCTTTTCTTAATGTAAATAATAAAATTATACAAACTTTCACCTGTGTATGATGTATTCTCTTCTGCATTAATGGTTTCTTCATCGTGAAATGTTTGAAATTTATTGTTGCAATGGTAAAAATTTTTAATGTTACAATATATACGTTATGGATGCTTACAACAAAGAAGTTGATAGCTCCCTTTACTCATACCGGTAGTCATAGAAAATAACACCCAATTTAGCTTGTTATAAAATTCTGTAACACATATCATAGTAAAAAAATGGAACTGGAGCAGTCAAAAATTGAAGATGAATATTATTTCGGAATTTATACAATACTTGACGATTGATTAACGAAGTACATATTTAACCAACATTGAGAAAAGGCGACAACAACAAGTTGGGTAAAGACGTACAGAAGGAGCTACGAAACCTAAAAACAAGGCCTTTATATGATGATAAAGTTGGAGGAATTGCTAGTTGCGTAAGAGATATAGGTAGCCAGAAGAAATAAAGTTGAAATGAAATGATGAAAAAATATTGGAGGAGAAGAGGACAACGAAGGATAAAGAATCGACACTTCCTATATTGCTCTAAGAAAGGAAAGTTGAAGAAGGAAGTTATAACACACTGAATGCTCTCACATGTATACGGAAATCATTCTCGGTTAAAGTTTTTACATCTGGTACATTTTATTGAGCCTACCTTATATTCCAGCTGCTACACGTGGCAGGAAATAATTTTGAGAGCCTTACTACCCACGCATCTTAAGGCGGCTGGAAGACTATCCATCAATCGGATGACCAGGGTGGCTTTAAGGAAGATGAAGGCACCCTGAGACCGGCTATGTAATTTGGAGTTGGGATATTGGAAGCATAAAACCGCTCTGGATTAACTCCGACACGCGCCATTTCTGCTCCAGGGCCTTATACTCCCTTCCCATAATCCTTTGCTACCCTACCCTTTCTCCCGAGCTGACGACTTTACATCGCTAGCACATGAGACCTTCTCCTCATTCCCTTGTTTGATGAGGCAATATTCCCCCTGTAAAAGAACTCGAAACTTTCAATCTTCGTGTTGAGGTGGCAGTAAACGGGTCTGTTTTGTTTTAATACTGCTTTCTTGGACGGAGAAAGGTGTTTGAAATGATGGAGTTATCGTTGCCAACAACAGACACGAGTTAGCCCATCAAACTGATACTGGGCAACACAAGTTCGGTAAAATCAAACCATATCTTACAATCTTGACTCGTTTTATGTTTGATTCTAAGAAATGAACTCCTATTGTTTTTTCTGTGAGATATTTAAACACATTTTACACATGAATTATAGGAAGATACTTTTCGAAGTTAAATGAAACATAATCCTTAAATTTTGACACTAAATCATATTTATCTGATATGTTCAAGCTCAACTTTGTGGGAGAACCATAATAAATTTTAAAATGCGCACTGAATGTTTTCTTCAGAGATAGATAGATATTATTCTTCTAATATATTAAATGTGCATTGTTTCATTAATCTACAATTATATTTACATTATTTTAGTCATAAACGAAAATATTCTAAACGTATTACCTGTAGATTGATCGTAGATGCTAATTGTGCTACATGTGCTTACCGATTTTTTATTTATTTATTTGCGATTGTCTCCTATCATATCTCTTATCTTTCACTATCGGTAGGTTTGCGTAGGTTCTTCACAACCCTCTTCTTAGTGAGCGTATTCTTGAAGCAAATAATTTTCTCCATGGGTTTTTTCCACATATTTTTATTTTCCCATACTATAATTATATGCTTAATTACTATTTAAAATATTATGACACCTATCTAAAATAGGAGACTTTTAGTCTCACCTTTGCCAAAATAATAAAGATATGTTATTATCGTAATGCTGATTTCATAGGAATGGAAGATCTCGATAAGAATTCATTTTACTCTCATATTTTTGGGTAATTTGAGATGAGACCTTTATATCAATATATCTGAGACCAATATTAATTCATTATTAGGGTAGAGATGCTTGCTGATCATCATGCCCACTTAACTCTACGTTTTCTCCCATGACTCCTTTATACCTTTTGCTGTAGTTTTACATGTTGTAGTACCTTTTGATTTGTCCGAACAGTTTTCTAACATGATTGAAAGTACACCTCTCTCCCAAAATACGAGAATCAAATCTCTTGTCATTTTTGTGAAAGCTTCATCCTCCGAAAATAGTTATAACGGAAAAATATTTTTAGTTCAATGGTTTGTTTGAAGAATTATATGATTGTTCTTGTGGAAAACTGACACCTTCTTCTAAAGTTTCCTTTGAAGTATAACATGACTCTTCTTGTGGAAAGCTGCGCATATCTACATGAAAAACAAAGAAAAAGCTGCCCTAAAAATAATTTTCATGCCTTTCTTAACTTTGTCTCTATATAACTTGTTGCAAAGAAGTGAGAATTTTGAACCTTTGGTATTGTAGCACGCCGTAGTAAAGTTATGCGACAAGAAATGATTTATTTCTGTAAAAAATATTTTAAAGAGAAACTCTTCATTACATATGAGAGGTTTCATCGCTTGATGCATTTATTTTCGCCTAATACGTACAAAGATAAGTACTACTTTTATCAAATCTGTCTATAGCTAATAAAATACATATTATTGAGCTTTGAAAACGTTATATCAATTTGAATTTTTTATTTCCTCCCGATTATAACTTTACTCCATCTACTCGCAGTGTATTTATATATTATTGAACTCCTAGATTTATAAATATTCATTATGATACATTTATTAGTCTATATGCCTATTTTATTCATAATATAGCTTCACTAATTTTAATCCATTAACGTTCATGTTCCAATTTCTTTCCTTACAGAGTAGAGCACTATTGATGTTATCCGAATATAGATTGAGACCTAAAAATTTTCTCTTGGGATTGTTGGATCATTGGTTAACATATCCTCCTGCAACTTCGAATGTATCCCCAAGTATAAAACACGGCCCTCCTTTTAGTACCTCGGTTTCTTTTATTGCATTCCTCCATCACAAGTATCCGAACTCGTAAGCAATCGAAAGTTGGAAAACTTCCGAGCAATTCCAGCCTCGTTTCACATCAACTCCAGCCTTATCCTCGACGAAAGGCTTCTTGGAAAAGGACTTGAGAAAATAATTAGGGATTCTTCGGAAAGCTTCAAAGAGTATTCGCAGGTTAAGTGAATTCATTAGAAGCAGATCGGTTGTATTAATAAAGAGCGGCGGAAGATCGAGATGGAATTATTAGCTGGAAATAGTGTGTCAGAAAATTGGGTGCGTTGTGTCATAATAAGAGAATGATTAGCAAGGGGTTGGATTTTCAAAGGAAATCCTCCGTCGTACCTTTAATTGAAGAAGTTCTTGCAGTTTAGGTTTGATAAGTGTTGCCACAGCGATTTCGCATAATGAAGGGTTCTTATATAGGCTAAAGAAAGGGGAATTAATATCGGAAGACAATGGAAAGCTGAGGTAACTTACTGGGAGCTTCATAACCAATGTGTCTTGGATGGAAAGTCTCAAATCGTTTCTTAGAAGACTGAACATTACCGCGTCACGTATTTAGGCCGTAGGAGTTTGTCATAAAGGTGATTGATTCTACACTACCTGAGTAACTAGGTTAGATGGAGGGGAGTAAGAGATAATTCGTAATTTTTATATGTAAATTCACCAATTACTAATCAATAGTGTGGAAAACATCTTTGAAAATCTGAAATTTGTTTGAATCAAGAGAATTTTTTTAGCAGAGCCTTGAAGAATAGAAACCTTGTCTATGATTCCTTGTTGATTTTAATCTTTTAAACTTCTTAATAATTTAAGTTCTTTTCTCTTTTTACTATATGGCTTTTTTGTTCAGGCCTATTACTGTATCCCATATTGATTTCTTTCGCTGTTTTATGATATATAATTCTTGGTTTATCTTATCCATACGGTAACATATTTTCAACTTGCATAGCTAGCTAGGCTAGCATTTATTGTGATGAGATTCAATCGCAAGGTAATTTGCATTTACAGTTATTTACTCGTGCATATTTTTGACAAAGATTAAGATTTAGGGACCTTGAATATCGTAATCTCAGTAAGCGTTATTGTGTACCCTAATCAAATAAGAGAGCGAATCTTTTTTTAACTAAATCTATCAATCTATATGAAGCTTCTTCTTAACGTCCGTTGGAAGATAAATTTATTGTTCTTTGCCGATTTCCATACTTTCCTACGTTATAACATGGACTCACTCAGCCAATGATTTTGAACTGTTCCTCTCCTAATTCTATCAAACTCTTACATGTATAGCTGTCTATATCCTTGAGATCTATAGACTCAGTTTCTTTCATAATTCCACAACGATTCAACGGGAAGATATTCATTCCCTCTGGCAATACTCGTAAACCATGATAAAGGGATTTTACGTCAGTTTATTTGCATAGCCAATATCTTTGACGAGATGGGATGATTTTCAACTTTGAATATACTTCCAATCTCCGAATCCAATATTCCTGACCCATATCGTCTTCGTATACCTGCTTTTACCTTTCTCTTTGAATATATACAACCTTCGTTTCATTTTATTCGCATCCTAGGTATTTCTTATCTTCTCTTTCGTATCTTGATATGGAAACGCTCTTTTGTAATGCAATGAAGGAGTTGAAATGTTTGCACTGAATAAGATCAGCTACTGTAATATACATCGAAATTTGACTTGCTATGCATATATGCTTTCTTTTATACATAATATTCTATCTTTATGTGCACTACCTTTTTTTACCTGTCAGTTTTTGCTCACATTTTTGCCTTGAAGAGTGAAAGGGAATTATAGAGGTAGAATAGCGAAGAAATTTTTTTTCTTTCAACGTCCCAGAAAATTGCATTTTTCCCTATCATGTTGAAGTCGCCTGTTTATATCTTGCTATGTCATTTTTTAAATATATTAATTTCTTTCAAAATAACTTTATATTTTTATTCTTCCATTGTTTGTCTAGAGTTTGTTCTATCAGAGTCATACTAGATATCCTCACGCATGATTTAATTTCAGGCATAATTAAGTATTATTACTACGGTTTTTACTCTAATCTTTGGAAAAGATTAAAAATGTGGTAGAGTATGATGATTTAGAAAGATAAAAATGACATTATATAAATATGATGTAGTTGAAAAATGAAAGGGAAGAATTTGGTAAGCTAAAAAATTAATGTTTCTCTCAAAAATATTTTATCCGATGCAGAAAAGTGTCAGAAAAACCTGCAAAATAGATGGTGGAGCTCACAAAAGTAGAGTTTTACGTAAAATATCGAATAAGTATGGCCTAGTTTTTCTTGGACGAATCAAATTACGATTAGCGATATTTAAAAAAATCATATATTAACACTCTCGAACACTATTCAGTGGTGCAGAAAGACTTACTTAATATGATAAAATATAATCTAGATAAAATATTGTTATCAACGTAATTATATGAAATTACATACATTAAAAAAAATGAATAAGCCAAATGAAATGATTGCCAAACCATTAGAAAAAAAAAACAATTTTGAACGGAAAAATAAAAAAATGACTTTTATAGTACATTCCTTATTCACCAAACTATAATTTATACATATACCGTATTCAATGATGCAATGTTATTCTCAAAGCGTGCTCTGTAAATACATTTTCCTGTTATGGTCCCAAATGAAGTGTCTCGTAAAGGTTTAGCCCGTATGAAAACCACGTCATAATATTTCGCATATTTTAGGTTGGTTCATTTGTATCAGTCAGTTTTTCTCTCGTACCACTATGTATACTTCAAACGTTGCTATGAAATAGTGTGGCCATACTCGGAAACAACTTCTTCAATTGGAGTAGATACAAATGCTCTGAATTTGTGAGAGCAACTCGGTGAATTCATCCGTTGTTCGGGAATCGGGAAGCAACTGGTTGGAACTGAAGTTAAGTTTGCTGGACCAGCAGTTTTCGGCACAATGTTTCCCGAAGTAGCCGAACAGAAAACCCACGTAAATTACTGTTAATTCTCCAGCTGTTAATTTTCGGACTGCGTCGTATCTCCTCATCAACGCTGTATCCTAAAGACATCTTGCAAAGTAAGTCATGACATGAAATTCTAATGCTAGTATTCCCCAATGTATATTCAAAACCAGTGTTAAAAAATACAATTTTGTGACCTTACATCCTGGCTAATGTACATACTTAAGTCATGGATATCTTAATGCAGACATCCCTAGGAAAAACGGACTTGAAAAACGTTTGGCGGGGCCGGAAATCGAATCCGGAATCTTCCTCTATCTGGGAGGTTGCTTTAAGTATCTACACTGCCAGACCAGAACATTCTAACAAGCTGTTTTGTAGATGGTTAGAGCACCCTCTCGTCAGATGGTTAAAGCAGAACCCGGGTTCGATTCTCGGCCCCGACAGACTTATTTCAAGTCCGTTTTTCCTTAGGAATTTACCTGTGTGCACGCCCTTGTGAGCAAAGTTACCTTAACCCTATTCCTTGTAGACATACCTTTATGCTCCGTTACTTTGGAATCTATCAGAGACTAAGAATTAAGTGTATTTGATATGTTTCGTCAATTATAGTTCGAAGAATTATTTCATGTTATATTAAATTTCGTTAGAGTCTTTCAAGTATGACATATTACATTTTATGAACAAGATGGAACATTTTAGTAAAAGTAATAAATGAGATTGATAATGCTTTGGTAATATGCTTAGAAATTCTTCTGAAGATAGGCAGTGTTCAAGAATAATTCCTAGGTTTTCAACCAAATAAAATTAGACTTCATATTTTATGTCGACTATTTGGCAAAAAATTCCGTAGATGGAGCCCCTGCATCGGCGAAAACATTTGTTCCTGAAACGTCCAAAAAGTATACGACGCCTGAATTGACGTGGTTAGAAACCCCCTCAAGTTATAAACTAAGAAAGTTATTTGTTGAAATAGGAAATTGCTTTCAATTGATGTTCCGACAAAAATTGTACGCATAGAGGACCTGAGGATGGGGACGAAGTTTTTCAACGAAGAAATAGAACAAATTGCCGCCGACGCGAGGACGCTTTATGCTGCCAATAATTATTTATAACTAATACAAATTTTCGATATTTGTAATTTTTCTTTCGGCTACTTTTGGAGTAGGATAATTCAAATTTTGCTAATAGGAACTTAGAAACACCAATAAGTTCTGTGTGGAATCATATACATTGAAACTATGATAATACACTCTACGAAATGTGGATAGTGAATTGTCCTTAACATTTTCGCCGAAAACTTTGCATCGCAAATGACGCCTGGCTTGACTGGTCATAACGCGAACGTCATTCTTCAACAATGCCGAAGTAATTAAACATAGCTCTATGAAAATCAGTATTAAATTCTACCAAAATATCCCGTAATCTTTAGCATTCCTTCCGATTCGATTTCGTTGGGAAGACGTCTCTGATGATGTCAAAGGCTATTCATTCCCGAAGAAATTCCACCTTTACGAATCCTTCGTTACGTTAGAATTCGTTACCGAGTCAGAAACAGCATGGAGATAACGCCTTCGACCTCGTTATGGCAAGAATCGGAGTTGGTATCAAATAAAACCTCTCGCCGTACGGAACTTCCTGAAACGTTGGTTCGTTAAGCGAAGTACGGCTGATTGAATTATGACTTCCTATTCAGTTAACAAACGCAGCCTTTATCTGAAATCAGAACATTTCGTTACCATTTGGTCTGCGAATGGAGAACAAACATTCCTCCTAGCGTTGTAAATCAGAATATTTGTCGTGATCAGATGATCACTGGGTGGATGCCTACGGGAGGCTGAAGTTCACGAAAGTAAGTGAACGAAACTAGGTTTTCAAGGCGAATGCATAAGGTCATATTTACTAGCTACCACAGGACTTCCCTTTAAGAAGAGAGGGGATAGAAAGATTGGAGACCTTCGAGATCTGGGCGTGGCATGGAATAGTTAAACTCAGCTGGGTTGATTGGAAAACAAACACGGAGGTGCTGGTTGAGGAGTAGATGGTTTTATAATTGAAGTAATTAAGCATCATTAAGGAAATGAGTGTGGCAATTATTGAGAGGAAATGGAATGCTTTAAGAAATTAATTGAAGCTAGAAGGTAAAGGAAACGACTTGAAGGTAAGACAATGGCAAGAGATGTTAGATGACATAAAGGGTGGGGTAAGTTATCAAGAAACAAAATGGATGTAGTTGAATATTAAGGCATAAGAACCTACTGAAAAGTAGAACACTCCTGTATTATAAGTGCCTCTCAACCTTTTATCTTCAATGCTTACTTATCAAATAAAAATCCGTGGTATTTAATTTTACATCTATTTTAGTGTATCAAACTTAAAATCAAGAAAGAAATAAATGCACAGAATAAATTATAGGATTTTCTTGCCGCTAAACTTAATACTTTAGTACAGACTTAAGTTTACGATATGTAATTTTCTGAGAATGAAGTGTCAATTTAAAATAATTTTGTCTAGCAGCACCTAATTTTCAGTTGCTGGCAAATACATCTCTTTATTATTGGAACTCGAGCTAAGTTTTATGCGTAAAATTATCTTTCTATTCCAATAACTCAGTTTGAATAGATGTCAGAGGTAGAATTTCAAAACAAAATTTAATTTCTCAAAGTTAATTTATTCTTGTGATTATCAGTGTGTCCTAAAATTCGGTTTCCTGATAATAAAACAGGCTGATATCGATATTGCATAAATTTTATTGGAGGCAATAAAGGGGCGGTGGACTCTTGGATGTCACCTCTCTCATCTTTGAATATCGATGAGGACGGGTCGTTCACTTTCCCTTTACATGCATTATAATTTCATCTCAGTCGTAAAGAACCCAATATATCCAAGAGATCAAAAATTATTCTGCAGGAAAGTTTTTAGGAGGCGTAAAATATGAAACTTTTGCCTCTTTAAACTTTAAATTTCCACGCATTATGGTACGCAAGATTTTTTACCTTATTTTATTATTATATATTTTTCTATTAAACAATATCGTATGTGTAGAAACATCCATTTACCCATCTTAGTTGACGATTATTTAAATATCTGAAGTAATAATAATAATAAGTAAATAAGTAAAATAATAAATTAGTTGCAAATATCACTCACCAAGAAATAGGGTAACATACGTTATTACTAGGTAACCAATTTCCACCGTACTACTTCAATTATAACCCTGATTCTGTTTTGGAAAATAAAAAACCTAAATTATACCTTAACCACATAATAATGACAGATGACACAATACAGCAAAACATACCTGATATTACTCTAACAAACAAAGAAAACAAAATCGTTTTTCTGATAGATATAGCAGTCACTGTAGCGGATAACATACAAAAAACAATTCATGAAAAAAGTAACAAATAGGTAGAACAAGGAAATTAAATATTAAGGATCTATGGTTTTGAACAATCTATAATAGTGCCCATAGTGTATAATCCCAAAAGATCTCTTCCGTTGCCTGGAAAATTTAAGTTTAAAAAAGAATATTTATATAAAAATTCAAAAGGCTGTTATTAATTCAACATGCCTAATTGTAAGGAAATTTTAAAATTTTGGATTGTAATTAATTATCATGAATCAGAAATATTGTTCTCTGGGAGCACTGATATTTATACCCGTAATCCTAGTGTAATCCATCAGTGCTGAGAAAAAATGGAATAAAATAGACAAAAATAATAATAATACGAGGTCCAATGGATCATATCACACCACAATATTGAGTTAGAGTTCACTCTGGAATGATGATTATCATCCAATCACCTTTAATGCAATTTTCAAATTAAAAATCTGTTTTCAGTGATCATAATCTACGCTTTTCTCCTCACTTGCATATTGGTAGTGTTTGCGTAAGGTTTTCATCACTCAAATTTTACTAACTGAATAACGTAGAGATGCACATTTAGCCATGCCCGAATCTAACCCTTCCCATATTGGAACCAACTGTTTGTTTGCTTTATCGATAAAGTAACATTTTCATGGTGATGCTTGTGATCGGGAGTTCAATGTACACAAGGAAGTGAGAATGGGTAAACTGATAGTTCATACAGGATAAAAAAGGCTTAAAACCACCTGCAAAGTGATCGGTGTGATCATAGAGTAGGGGTGAAATTATCTATCGGATCTCACTATAGCAAAATGTTTGCTTTTCTCTAAAGCAGATCAATCCATTCATCTGGCAGAAGCAAAGCAATTTACAATAACCACCCCAATGTATGATTTGCATCAATGCAGATGGATCATGAGCTTAATGGATACTCTTATACCTTATTATCATTCACGTCGGGAGTCAAGTTTGAGTATAGTGTTTTGTGAAACGTTTCGCACTCTGTAATAAACATTCACCTGCGAATATTTGATCATATTTTAGAGAAAGCTAAAACTTTATGGAAATTTCAATTTTGAATCGAAACAATATCTAAAAGGAATATCAAAATTTCAGGAGTTATCTTCGCTAATTTATGACAACGTATTTGGAAATCTGCATTCTTTTCATGTAGCGCAATTTGCGAATTTACCAAATAATATTGTAACAGTTAGGTAACTGTCGTTGCTAAAATAATATTTATTTAATTACTTACTATGCTTATTAATATAGCTCCACAAAATTTTGCGGCGCCACAGAAAAAGTTCTATAACGAATATAATTATGATGTAATTCATCTAGATTTTATCTAACTATACTTTTTCTCTGTTTCGAATTGAAGCTGAGAATTATTCTGTATGCAATATCTCATTGTGCCAAGCTATAAAAAATCATTTTGTAGCATCTTCTAATTTGTTTAAATGGGATAGTGTCTTTAGCGATTTCGAAAACAGTTAGTTTTTCATGTTTTACTTTATGTTATTTTTATTACCTTCTCAAATTAAATGATTGAAATTTTCTAAATTAATTATTAAACATTATGTAATTTCGTTATTGTACTTCTTAGTGATTCTCACACTACACACAACGTTCTTTCACATTCTTTAGCTCCCTTAATCAGTAGGTTTTTGCAAGTTTTTCACACACCACTTCTCTGCGGGTGTTTTCCTACAGTGGAACTTCTATTCTAAGATATTACCTTTGGTTTCACATCCAATTATTCCTCTATATGTATTCACCGACACGTTATTTATGTTATTAATTTCATTATTGAAAGGTTGGATGGAAGAAGATACTTTTCAGTCTAAATCTCTCCTTAATAAAGACTGTATAGACCTTATAAACGGAAATTCGTTAACTTTCTGATATGAAATGCTTTCTTCATATATGTCATCGTTCTTGAAATTTTTCTCGGATATGAATGGTATTACAATATTTCTCCTTGAAAGAATTTCCATCGTAGGACGATAGTAAATAGTAATGAAGCCTCCAAATGGAAACGAAAGCGAAGTGAAGCTTCTTACCATTAATTAATTACGTCATTTAATTAAAGAAGGCAGTATTTCATTTCCATAAATAGAACCATTAGCGAGAGACAATGTCGCCCCGAAAATATCTCGCTTCACGTAGGAGTAAGTTATCGAAGGGGATTCTTTCAGAGCACATTGTACGCGTCATTCATTATTTCGGCTCTTCAAATCATGAAAGCTAATTTATCCACGAGACAGAAGCTTAGATTATAAATGGTCGGAATTATTAATGCCTTTAATCTTGGCAGCGCAGCCAGCGATTCGCATTACGCACTCCCCGGCCTATAAATTATAAATTCAGATTTAGAACCGAGCGTATCCGTAATAAAGATGAAATACGCGTGCTATGTTTTTATCCGTTCACCTTTACGGCGGATAAATACACCTTTCCGTCGCTAGGAGGCACTGCCGTCGACATTACGCGGCATTTCACCACGTTGGTCAAAACGCCGTATCGCGATAATTTTCGCTGAAATGAGGCATTTTTTTCATCTCGCCATTAACCTCTGTAATGGCGGATAACCACGTAAGAGCCAAAGGAACCTGTTATCATTTTCTCCTAGTGTTTTATTACATTTTTTCTGTTTTTGATTTTATTTCATATTTTTTATTTTCTAATAGTTTACTATCGATTTTTTCCTGTTTATGTTTTTATTTTATTATTCTTTTTGTAATTTTCTTAAATTACTGCTTTTTTAATTTCCATGTTATACACAGCTTTCTTTTACATCTTTTAGCTTGTATTATCAGTAGGTTTGAGCAGGTTTTTAATACCCCATTTCTTGTGGGTCTTATCCTGCAGTGGATTTATCTCCGTAATATGTTTTAATTTTTTATTTTTTATATCCTCAGTGTGTAGTATTACAGTTTTCTTGTTTAGATTTTATTATATTTTTCTCATTGTTTGCTATAGCAATTTTTTCTTTTTTTGTTTTGATTTATTGTTCTTTTTTGCGATTTCGTTATAGTACTACTATTTTAATTTCTATGTTATGCACAGCTTAGTTTTATATCGTTTAGCTTGTATTATCAGAAGATTTGAGCACGTTTTTCACTCCCCTCTTCTTTGTGGGCGTTTTCCTGCAGTGAATCTTTCTTCTCAAGATATCACCTTAGGTTTTTTTATATCCACGTGTTTGAAAGTTTTCCTCTCTATCTGTATTCGCCTACACACAACTTATAATATCATTGGCAAAAGATTAGATGGAAGAAGAAATTATTCAGTCTCAATCTCGCCTAAATAAAAAATTATAGACCTTATTGTCATTTAGTAAGGGTTAGAGAATAATCTTTCATTTACTTTTGTCAAGTCTTGATCGTGCCTTTGATGAAATAAAAGCTATTGAGGTATGAGCGGATGATTGCACTGATCAAGGTTTCTCCTTATGGACTGACAAGAAAAGTGTTAATCATAGAGTCATTATGCTTCACTTGCGGGGACATGATCCGTTTACAGCATTCTGGCTTAGTGAGGAAAGCAAGGGAAATCTACCTCACTCCTCATCCTGCCTTGTGAGCTTCATTCCACTCTGCAAGCTCTAAATAGCTCATGAGAGAGGGGATGAGGCATTGACAGGTCTTCGGGCTAAGTAATTTGTTGATATACCTTATTATTGTTCTGAGAGAACCTTAATATCCGCTGAGAACGTTAAATATTTCAAGGCGCGACAGTAGAGCTGGGGCAAAGTCTTTTTTGCGCTAATGTGAACGATTCCCCGCGAACTTCCTCATTTCCATATTTTCCCCTCAATCAATCTCTCACGACCCATTTCAGCGCACTGTTTCCTGGAAGCGGGACTTTTTTTAGGGAAAGAGGAAGCGGAACGGTACGGGGGCTTCCAATCGAGGGTTCCAACTACAAACAAGGGGCGAAATGCGTTTATTTCCCATTGAGGAGTACAGAAGTACCGAAACTTTCAACATCGGGTTGCGGAAGTACTCCCAAACGCCGCCGCGGCGCTGTCTCAGCAGGAAAAAGGCTGATCGCAAATTTTTGCTGTTTGTTCTCTACCGCGAATTTAATGAACGACTTCCATAGGTAAACCGGTGAGAGAGGAAAAGTTTGTTTAGGTGAAAGTGGAGTTGCAGCGAAATTTTGATTATTTTACGACAGCGTCCTTCCATATAAAGCGTGTTCATGGATTTTGTTGACCGTCTTTTAATGTTCATATGAAATTTTTTATCTTTCATTACCCATGTATTTCTATTTTCACATGCTGAAGCTCTACCTCTCGTTTATTCCTACGGTGAATAAAGGTGACAGTAAATAAATCTGTCCTGTTTGAACAGAAGAGAATCTTGTAATTCTCATCGTAGCTTGGGACATGTTATCTAAAATGAAAATATATGGCGAAAATCCCAGTGCATTAAATAATATCAATATCAAATCACATTTAATTTGATGCCGAAATTAGCAGTCAAAGTTCTAAGTATAAATCCTTATAGAATTTTTCTTATGAAAGATGTCTCAGGCAAATTCAATGATTCTTATTTAATTTATTTTCCAATAATAATAGAGATTGAAAACGATTAAATTTACTAGCACTCATTATTGTGGAAAAATGCTAATCGTTAGGCATCGAATCAGAAACCGATAGTTACTTTAATAGAAGTTATTTACGCATAATAAATTATTATATTCAAATTATTCTCAAGCTATCCATTTTTGTATTGATCTATTTTTACAAAAATTTGTAGTAAAAACGATATGTCTTTAGGAAGAGGAGCCTTATTACACCCATTTAGCCAAAGTAAAGACGATAATATGTTATTATGTTTTCGCTCGTATCAATTTTACGTACTGTAAAAACAGGCAAATATCTGTAAATGCAGCTACCTAACTCACTGCTATCTAGGCAAATTAGTAGGACAATAGCTTAGAGTTCCAGGTTCTCTTTTTCATTCGAGTAATAGTAGTGATATCTAGACGAGGCAAAATCATTTTACGCGATTTTTCACAAGCCACTGTTCTACTGGAGCCTTCTTTCTGGTTCAGATGAGAATTAAAGGAAGCGTGATGCAAAATACGCGATACCTAGCTCTTTTTGCTTCATAGAGTGCCTTCTCACTCGTAACTAGAGATAGAGCGGAGGCCGTTTTGAATGGATATCCCACGAAAAAGTAATAAAAAAGCATCAAACTTAGCATTTATTACGATTTATATCGTATTACGCGCGGAGTTTTGCACCATTTACTGCTTGATATCCTAGAAATATGTTCAGGAATATTTAATCTACTCATTATAATGGTATTTGCCCAACAGATATTTGTCTGAGGTGATATTCTATTGTATTTAAATCGATTAGTGTGTTTAAATATCAACGTTTTAATAGAAGTAGATATTGCCCTTCCATTGAACTGTTTTTATATTAATTAATTATAATTAACGTGTTTTTAAATTATTAATTTTTAATATTTTATGTAAATTAAATTATTTCACAAGATTTATTAATAGTCACTGATTTGACTATAAATAAATCATTGTTATTTATGTTAAGCACAAGATACTAGAGGTTAAGTTTAATTTATCTAGCATACATTTTTATGAAATACTGGGTATCTGTCAGGGGTAGTTTCTAGAGGGTTGTGTATGACGATATTTCTATCCTTACATAAATTTTCGCATCAATAATAACTAAAAAACTTTTGAATTATTCCTTTTTATTCTTCACCCTCTTCAATGTCTTACTTTTCATTTGTTTCAGTTTGTTTTCGGTCTTCGTTGACCTCTAATACAGCTCAGAATTTAATAATACATTGTTTTCGTCGTTCCACTTCCATTCATCTTTTCCTCGCCTCTTTATAATCGATATTCCAAACTCTAAGGGAATATTTCAACGGCGCCAAAACCCCCTAACTTCGTGCAAAGTTCCTTATGCTAACGATTGCTTTCAGCAGATAAGATAGCGGGAAAGTGATGAATCGTTCCTCCCGATCAAAGTATGCAAGTTATGAATTTCGCCCGAACTAAACCGAAAGAAAAGCGAGGAAATTCATCTCGCGAGAGGCATGACGTGTTTTGTGTGAATTATGCGTCCTACAACGGGGACACGGCTTCTTAACTACACGAGAAAAGAGTTTCGTCGGAGGAAATATCTTCCCGGAGAGAAATTTGGACGTCCAACCTTGTCAGGTGTCAGTTACACGGGTCATTAACAAACCCCCGCGGAAATAAAGGGAAAAATGCGCGGCGTCTTTCGAGTGAAAGAAAGCCGCGTTTGATATCATGCGAAAATCTACCATCACCGCCAAATCCAGAGGAGACGGAAAAAACAAGGGTGACGATAATAACTGCGTTAAGAGAGAATGAGAAAAGATTCCTTCTACGCAGGACGTAACAGTTTTTTTTCTTCTGTCATCATTTAGTTCACGGGCGCTGTATTTTCCGAGGAAATGTAATTCTGGTTGACAAGATGACAGAGAAAAACGCCGAGAATAATTATCTTCAGAGGTGATACCGGGATTTATCGCGCGTGAATATACGGATCCCTTTAAATGAGCTGAATGACAAGCGTTTACGTATATAAATACATATATATGAATAGATGCCTACATAGGTTGGAAGAAGTATCTGTAGCGAGCTGTTCAGGAGCAGGAAAACTTCTGATTAAATTTAAAAAATATAGGCATTTAGAAGTATAAGAAGGGGTTTTCTGACCATAAAGTCGTATACAACCATGATTTTGATGGATTCTGTAGAAAAATAATTAACTGTACGACACGGCTCTATTGTTTCCATAAGGCATGCAGACAATTGAAAGATTCTCCATAGGTATATTACGTATTTTGTGTTAATTAACTTGCCATGTGATTACATTTTAAAAAATATAGGCATTCAGAACTACAAGAAGTGGTATTCCAACCATAAAGTCGTATATAACCATAAATTTGATGGATTCTGTAGAAATATAATTAACTGTACGTCACGGCTCTATTGTATCCATTAGGCAGGCAGACAAATGAAAGATTTTCCAAAGTAAATTACGTATTTTGTGTTAATTAACTTCCTATTCATAAGGTTTTCAGTTAATCACTATGAGAATAATCACATTTCTTGTGATTGTATATGAGTAAAGACATTATAGATATAAATATCGTTGTTTTACCACCGAGAGAAGCCTACCTCTGGGAGCATTTCTTTTCAGAATTAATTGTATGGATTGTTTAGCTGTCATGGAGAGAAAGAACAGAATTTCCCTTATACTCTTTATATTAAATTCTCTAATATTCCTAATTCCAAAGAATCTAACAATCTACTTAGCAATTAAGAGAAACCCCAATTGTGTATACAACAAGCTAATTGAAGAGATCATATCAGTTTTAAGTATGGACGAATTTATGGGATAGAAATTTATTTAGATTACTATGAGATGATTTTTGGTCAGTGGCGGTTTCAGAAAGCAGATTTGCGGATTACCTTACTTTAAAAAGATAATATAAAACTGGGGGCTATTGACTGAAAGAAGATTCTGTTAGCAGCGGCAATAGATTTCAATCCATATGCAGAGCCTGTTCTATCAATCTTTACAAATAATGCTATTGAAAAATGGAACGATACGATATGAGCCCTATGTTGTAATTGCCTACTGAAAAATGATACGCATATACGATTGGGTATTGATCTTCATTGCCATCATCATGAATAAAGGTAACACACGTACGTGTATCTCTGGAGGAAATATAAAACTTTTACCACCTTTTGGTTAATATACTTGAGGAACTAAGTCTTCAGAGAATTCAATATGATCATGAGAAATATCCAAAAAAACATATGCTAACAGTGCTTGAATTTACGACTCATGCAATTTCGGTTCGCACAACCGTACCTTGGTTTTCGTACCGTTTCGCCTCTGAGTTTATTACTGTAATCGGTTTTTATTCTCAGAATCAAAATTCTAAGGTAAGGAAAAAAATCAGCAATTCCTGGAGCAGTTTTGTTCATTTTAGTACTCACTTTGTAGTGCATTTTATTGGAAACTTATATTTTACGGGCGCACTATGGAAGTTATGGATCATTTGAGCCGTAAGAACCCATAGTAAGGAGAATGAAAATAAGCTAAAGCCTCACCTCAGACGAAGAGCGTGTATGGGAGAGGATTGGGGAGCCGAACTGATTGAAGTATAGCACATCGCAACTTCTCCATTGTCGGAAAGATAAATGAATAAAGGGGAGAAAGAGGCAGACGGGGTCTGGTACTCATCAAGGAGGCTGCGGAGGGCAGTAACCTTATGAGAATGCCATCAAAAGTGTCGCGTAAAAAACGTCACGGCAAAGAGGCACTTCCGCTCCTTTCCACTGCTAGAAATGATGTATTTACTTGTGCGTCTAAATTTGACGCTGGAGGTACAATAGGCCGTCGGCGGCGTTTAGCAGGATGAAAGCTTGTGCCCCCACGGGATCCGCAAGGCAAGAAAGAGAAATATGAGGAATAATGGGCTACAAATATTGCCTTTTCCGCCAAGCATCCATGATACTCCCGATCTCAATTTATTTTTCAAAATATCAGATTTCAGTTTTTTCCAGAATAGGCGTGGCTTTCAAGTTTGTCTATTTTACTTCCTAAAACTTAGGTTCCTTCGTTTACAGCAATTATTATAGGTCTATAGGTATAGTCTATTTCGTTTTTCTTTCGTGATTCTTTCGTCTGCTTAATTTAGTAAGCAATTAAAACTGATATTTTTTAGTAATTAAAACTTGAAAACGCTTCAGAAATTGTGATACCGTAATAGGTTTACTAATAAAAAATGTCTGTAATTTCTACGAGTTTAATTACAAGGAAAAACGTTCGACGTAAATTGCATCTTGAAAGTGATACTTTATAACTCTGCAAAACTTTACCAGGAAATTTTTTCATACCTGCCTTGTACAAAATTATGAAATGTTGTCAGTCAATCAGATTTGAGACTAAAACACAAATTAACGAGATATAATACTCCATAAACTCCATATTCTACAACAGAATCCCTCTAACAAATTATGCATTCCTTCCCATCTACGCATAAAATCATATCCCAAAAACTTCTCACTTCTTTGGATTCCGTGATAACTTTTCTTCGCCCCAGGAGGAGAGTCTGGTGTGAATTAACTTGAAAAGCTAGTATAATTGTTTCCGTATTAAAACTCGCAAAGACAGGCGTGTGTTTGTGATTGTAGGGAACCCACTACGATTCCTGTTAACTCTTATAACTATATACACATTATGTATTTATTGCAAATAGATATAGATTACGTGATCGCTCGTCACAAATTGTTGTTTTATTTTTTATTTTCATGAAAATTGCCGTCTGGAATGTAAATGTTTAAATTTAAAGGCGTCAAATTAAAAGACTTACTTTAAAAGTTACACTTCAAACTTCCATAGATATGTCAGTATTTAGGAATAGTTATCGGGACTCCAACCGGGTATCATCCCTCCATATCTCCGACATTTCGGCCGAAAAGTCAAGTACAATCCTGAAGATGGTCGCCGAGTATGCGGCCGAAACGTCGATGCTATGGAGAGGCCCTTCCCTGTTGTAGTCCCGAGAAGTCCCTTTCGGTATTTACTTAGGTGACACTTCCAAGTATTTGTTTATTAATCAATTTAGGAAATACATAGGGCCCTAAACAGGCGTAAGAGGTATTGCCCTTAATAATAATCATCGAGAAAATTTGATATATATCTGAGGGTTCGTAAAAGTATTAAATCAATAGCACTCGCTGTGTTTTTATTAAAAAACTCCTTTGCAAACATATGCGTCAAACGTGTTATATTCCAAATGAAGGAAACATTCCAAACTTAACCATTATCTAATCTGGTATTGGTTTTGTATCTGTGCATCTGTGGACACCCACATTATTCATATTTATATCTCCGGAATCACGTACCTGTGGTGAGTCACGAATCATCCCATTCCTGAATAGCTGTGAACATGAATAGATGGATGGCATTCCTGCCCCTCGCCACCCTTATTAAATTAAGCTGTCGTTCATATTTGACGGGTTGGAGAAGTGATCATTTATCCTGCTGACGTGATCATTTGTGGAAGCTGATAGATTAATAGCTTTAATAAGAGCGAAAAAGTCTCGCTCGATCGTATTTTTCAGGGAAAAGCTTGGTAAAGTATATGGCCGCTTGTCGTAGAAAATTAACGGTTGCGATTATTTAGGCCTTTTATGAGGAATTTACAGGAAACAGCGCATTTTTCCTCAGATAATAAAGGGATTTATGTTGACATGAATCATGCGCTATTTTAATATAATGGTGATATCGTGCACTCTTTGGTAGTAAGGTTTATTATTGTGCCAAAGTTATCAACAAGGAGCATAACGTTTTATTTATTTGGGATTTATATTGGTATTCCCAAACTTATACGTTAACTGTACCACAAAAATCTATTGTTTTCGTTTATCACATTTAAAAGGAATAAAGTGCGCACTAACAATGGTATATTTACCTATACACCTATATCTTAAATTATAATGTACAGTGTTATAACAGAAGATTGTTATATTAAACTGAGGAAGCTGAGTCGAAAGCTTAATCAATATTTCGCTATCGCTTAAGTTTCCTTATTTACGCATTTCATATTATGATAATTTATGATTAAAACACTATAGTTTAGTGAAAAAATTATATTCTCACACTGAAGTGTGAAAATATAATATGCCATCCTCTATTAAATGAAAAAAAATAATTTTATGAGCTCAAGACAAGATTTATAGGAAAAATTCTAAAAACATTCATATTCATTCTGTACCATATAAATTTCGGCAACAAATTACACTAAGGCTTTGATAAGATATTAGGATTTTCACAGAAAATATGCTTCGTGTACTACTTGTTTCCTTTAACTAAGCAATTATCAGAGATGCTACATTCTATTGTAAGCAAAGATTATAAATATAGGTACTTTACTACTAATTTCTTCAATACCTCAGCTAATTTTGATATAAAAGGATACTAGAAATACCATTTCGGATATAATCCAATAAAATGACGCAGGTGCCTCTAAATAGAACTTTACGAATGTAATAAGAGAAAATAACGTAACCTCAAACCCTTAATAAGAAAAATATTTAATACGTGCCCGGCTTCAACTACTCAAGTGTTTTGATTGGGCTATCGTGCCATCATAGATGTTTACTACGAGTAGCTGAACCCAGTCGCATATATATTATAATACGAGTAAAATGTAGCTTGCAATCTGCAAGCAGATCGGCAATACTAATTTCATATCGGCATCATTTTGGGACCGTCCTCAAAAGAAAAAAAGGGATTGAAAATATTCTTAAAATTCGCCGCAATTTAATCGTCTGGCATCGAACCCGGGTCTTCCTGGTGAACTTACTATGCAGCACAACACAATATAACCATCTATAACTATGTGTGAAAATTCAATCAGAAGTATTGGCTGCAACTGCCTCAAATGACGTCCTACTTTTCCCTTATATTCCTTATGTGAGAAATTTTAATGTGCTCTGGCATCGAACCCAGGAACAGTACGGTCTTATCAAATTTTTTTCTAAAATCAATTCTTATTTTACATCTTCTAGCCAAGTATTAACTTCCTATCTATTCGACAAGTGTACCAAAGAAATAATGAAAAACTAACTTAATGTATTTTAAATGACAGGTTTTTTCATCGTCCTAGCATCGAACCCAGGATATTTTCCGCAAGGGTCAATTGTGTTTTTGATAGATCATCACCATATATATATGCTCCTTGAGTTTTGATTCTCTACCTATCCGGGAAATATTTTTTTAAAAATCCCGAAAATCAAAGCAATGCATTTAAACGGGAAATGTCGGGAATTTGGGGGCCTCTGGAATCGATTCCATGACATTGAGGTTCAAAATATTAATTTTTCTGGCGGTTACACGTTATGGCCAATACGTCGTAAAAATTTCAAGTCAATGACGCTTGTAGTTTAGCCTGTGAATTTGTACCCTATCTGGGTATCTGGTTATCTGGGTATCTATATATATGAATGAATCCGGAGAAGGAATTATATTTAATAGATATATCATCTGAAGATAAGGCTTAGTTATTTTTCCTCATTACCCAGATTCCTTTTTTAGTCGGCGAAGCGATGACTTCCCCGAAAAACTTGTCACCCATGGAGCAGGAAGCGGGGACCCATTACGTTCCAGATTACAATTATTTTCGGAAACCTCGTGTTTCCCCAAAGGTCAGGCGTGTATATGCGTGTACGCTTAACCGTGGATGCCTTTCCCTTAATCCTCGGAGATTGGATTTGTAGACACGGAAAGCCGATCGGCGGCAGAGCTCATTTTCCTTCAGAATTATCGCCATGACTCCCCTATTTCTGCGTCCAATCTCCGCATTGCTCCAGATCCGACCTTTCCCCCTTCCTCGGCAACCTTCCCGTCGGGATCAGCGACCTCCTGGTATTTGCCCGATTTGCTGCTACGAAGACGCATGGCGGACCCCTTATCACTGTTGTCTCCTCTTGGCCCTAAAGGGACTGCCCGCGACTGCCGGACCGGGATTTCCTTCCGCGCTGCGCTGATTTTACATAGGTTTTTCCCTGTGATCCAGAGCGTTAATCATGGCCGTGTTTGTTTCTCCGCTTTAAATACAGGATGGACCCTTGTAGACGCGTGATTTATGGTTATCATTGGCGAGGTTTGATTGTTAGGGTAGGCATGTTCATTATCGCCAACATCTTGACTTAGATGAAGGGATGGTTAGACTGCTAGCCTTCCAAGAAATTTTATATAATATTCCTAAGGGTCCGAGTTTGGGTCCCGGCTAATATTTCTTTTCCTGTTTAGAAAATGGATTTTCTTATTTATCACATTAATTTTATATCTGTCCAAAATTCATTTAAAGGAATATTATAGGTGAAAAACTATTTCTGTCTTAAAAATTATACTTGTATACATTGATATTGATGTATAATTATTCAATATTATATCTTAGAGTTATTATAGTCTTATTTTCCTAAAAGGTTTAAGTTTTATAAGAAAAATAACAATTGGATTAGAATTCAGGACTCATTTGACAATATACGTAACAGCTAATTCAGTATGTTTTAGAATATAATGTCTACCCAGTAATGGAAATACTTTTGACTACCGATTTTCTTCCTTCTTGCTCTTCTGCTCTAAACATCTCATTGTATTATACTCTACCTTCTGAGTTTTCATAGAATTTTCACTGTCAAGGACTCTACTCCGAAGAAATTGCTACTGTTCTTTTAAAATTCATTGATAGTTATATTAATCTGCAGTGCAAATGCAAGGGAAGAATTTGCTGTGCAAATGAAGGGAAGAAATTATTCATTTGCAGTATTTATATAAGCAGAATATAATTTTCCTTGAATTCAGTCCAAATCATAGAGAATTTTGTGGTGCCATAAACACCTATACTGCTGAATAATTTGTAGAACCAAGTTGAACATAAAAATAAAAACACCAATAGAAATTCACAGATTTTTTGGAGACAGCGGATGGGTGAGAGCGTTTTTATTTTAATTTAAATACATGGTATAATTAATTATATATAATTATATATTACATGTATCCTCTCTCTTTTTCGTGGCATTTCTGGCAGAGTTGATATAATGAGACATGTACCGCTTTCGAGGACCTTAAAAACGGTCCATGAAATTTTAAAACATTGTGATTGTGACATTTTTAGTGACTCCTTTATGTCTCTTAGGAGGAAATTTTGCAACTATTTTAATCGTTTTTAGTATTTCATGACTTTCTGTATTTTTTGCCTTTTATGTATTTTACGTTGATTTTTTTCTTGCATTGTTTTATTATAACGCTTGTAATTGGGCTACTTGTTAGAGTTAAATAAATTAATAAAAAATAATAATAACCTGGTGGAATCTCTGCAGGTATTATTGGATCATTTTATTTTCCCAAGCTAGCATCTATATTTATAGAATACTTCCTCCAAGCCTTCCGATTAGTGTGTGTTAAGTCTGCACTGTTGTCGTAGTGAAAAGGTTACGAACAATTCCGATTAAGATTATTTCATGAACCTGATACAGTGGAGTTTTTCTCAATACAAAAATAAATTGCCCGCTACGGTGATACCTCTGTTAACGAAGATGTTTCGTTTTGGCTTGACATCGTTTTGCCGTGATGTTCTTTGCTGAAACGAGATTCTCCATACTTTCAAAAATTCTAAAATTAACACAAAAGCCTTTGTGTCAATGAGCACATCGGTTTTTTTTTAACAGGTTTCGATATTTTTATGAACGCGTACATGCAAGAGTATCCTAAAAAGTTACTAAATAGCCTAGGTAATATTGTATTAGGCCACAGTGATATTCGACCAATGTTATTCAGAAACCGTAATCACTATTTAGCTCGGAGAGTAACTCGGTGAGTTTATCTTAAAGAGATTTATTTTCTCCATCTTATCCTTCCATTCAGACGACCACCTGTCTGCTCTCCCCACCCATTCTTCTCGTTATCGATTGCTCCCTCTACCGTGTTCAATCCACCTCTCAAGACCGCCAATTCTCATCTGCCCCTTTTCTTTAAATATCATCATCCATGTCCTGTTGCCTATCAGTATTTAATTTCCTAAATGGAAAATTTTGCAGCATTTAAATTTTCGTTTAATTCATCGGGATTTTTCAGAATGAATAAATTCGAAAAAATATATTTTTGAGCGTCTTTTTTGTTTGTATATGTAGGATGATTTACATGTTAATGTTTTAGCGGAGGTTTCAATGAGAAAAACATTAGATTACCTCTATCCAAATTCGACATCATTATTTATTTTTCCTGACTCTAAAAAGAATTGTTTTGGAATCAAGGTTCCGTGCATTGTTTGGGACGTATATAATATTTGAATTTTTGTTTTGAAAGTATATAAGAGAGTCCGATTCGAATAAAGCGCAAAAAATGGGAAAAGAAATTAATGGGAAAATAGAAGATTAAAGATAAAAAATGGAACGTAGGAATATCAACGAATAACTAAAAAAGGATTTTGGAAGGGAAAATAACCGTTTAAACAATAATTTTTGTGTAATACTGTACTTAATGTTGTTATAATATTTTGGCTAGAATTATCTCAGCGTGGTTGAAACATTTCTTTTCATTTAGATTTCCACTTACCGAGAATCAGTCTGTATAGTTTCTCCGACTATGTTATTGAGTGTGGTAAATATATAAAATTATCATAGGCAATATATATCCTAGAACTATTCTGTCATGAAGACATATATATTCGATATTTTCGAGCTGTTATTTCGGCAATTCTTCGCTATTTAGAGTTGTGACAGAGTGTTTCAATACTTTAAAATTAAGTACAAATTGTGTACAACCTATAAACATGTGTAATATATTGCACGTACACGAAAGCTAAGTATTATATTTTTTAGAATTGTGAGAGCCACCGCCACCTCAATACCTGAAGTACGTACGGTACTCGTATTAATTATACTATATACTCGTATAATAGCAATACTTGTATATTGCAATAATAAAGGAGAATATAACTTAATTTCTGGATACGCTTCTGTGATATTAAGCAAGGTTTTGAAAGAAGGCGATCAATTTCCATTGACTCCTTTCTGGGCGTTTTCCTCATGACATTCCTCCGCTATGGCACTCGTTACACAGGGAATGTTTTTCAAACTTCACCGAGTTTAAGGAAATATATTGAACATTCCTCTAAGTTCTTGCTAATTCCAATCGAAAATTAAATTCGGTCATAAATATACGCTGATTTAATATCAATATTTGCGACCTTTCCTTAGAATTTATTTCGCCATTATTTCTAACTTATATTTACGAGAAAATTAAGCCTGCAATTGATAAAAATGAATTTTATCTCCATTTCCTATTGAAGATGATATAAATGTCCAAGGACCAAAACTCTGGCTTTGAATTGCCTTTTCTATTTGAAATAGCAACATATTCATGTGCTAACCATTTGTATATTTTGTTTCTAATAAAATGTCGAGCGTTCTATAAAAACATACACCCTTTCTCAAATTCGTATTCATGTTCTTATCCTTACAAAGTAAATTTTTTATGCTATTCATTTCCCGGAATATGTTTCTCGAGCATTCAGAGAAATGCCGTAGAAATGGTATCCCTTCCTTTTCCTGATTTCTCGATTCTATTTCCTTTCTACTTCTTCTTGTTGTGTCTTCCTCGCAGCCCAGATGTTTCTGTTCTTCCCCGAAGGGCTGTACAGTATTTATCCTTCCCCAGGGACCTCTTCATTCTAGTCGATTGCTCGCCCTCCTCTTCTCACAAAGGATGGTCCAGTAGGGGTGGGAATGAGGCGGGGTAATGGGCAGGGGGTGAGGTATCGAGAAAAGAAAGACGAGATGGAAAAATAATTTTCCACACAGGAAACGCAACCTTCCTCTCCTGGGGAGTAATTTTCCGTCGACTCCCCGAATTCCGGTCTATTTTGCTTGGATATAGAAATTCTTACTAACGCTAGGAAATGTGGGTTGGTAGAAATTGATTTCTGCTCTACTTTGTGGAATTTTAACGATATTCCGGACTTATTTATAACTACGTTTTTCAAATACGTTAGATTGAAAAATCATGTAAAATTCATATATATTAGTCCATAAATAAAATTAATGATGTCATTAATATAGTATGAAATATCATTAATTATTACATTTATCTTTCTTCGAGGAAACCATTTGAGATGATAAAAATATTGGAATTGTATTCATTTCCTTACTTTTTTCCCGGAAGAAATTTTGCAAAAATAATGTATTAACTGCTGATTCAAATGGATTGGAACAGTAGAATCCTCAAAATGTCCACAAATTATTCTTTCAAACCTTTAGGTATTTTTAAATTAGAATTTAAACTTGTCAGAAGCACTAAAATACTTCCGTATTTAGAACTCACTTTATATTGTTTAGTATTTGATTATTATGGCGGGTGTTGATCAGCTTGTTAAGATTGAGGTTACATTCTGATTCACTTTGTTATATTTATTCTTCTTATTTTCTATCCCAAAATGAGTAAAATAAATATTATTGGAAATACAACAGATATTTTTTTAATACGATGAGAAACATACAATCAAATCTTAGGACATTAGGAAGCTATAGGTACTTTTAACTTCAGTGAAATACAATACAAAGATAATTCTTAAGTCTGTATCCTTTCTGATCCCCGCTTAGTTCCTGCGAATTTTCCCGAGTTTAAAAAATGAGCTATACTTTGATAACCCAAAATCCTCTCATCTCATTATTGCCGTAAACATTTTACATTATTCTAAGAACTTTTTTGTCATAATTTTCAAATACTACTTCATTACTTGAATTTCATAGTTTATAGGCCTCAGAAAGACAATTTCTGTAGAAAGGTATAAGATTTATCGATAGATGGCATACCAATATAATTATTATAGGTTTTATATTTGTAGACAGATAAAACGTTAAGGTCAAATGTGTAAGAAAAAAATGTGGAACAGATACGCTGTGTGTGGCGAAGAATCATGAAAAGCAAAGGCGTCATAAAGAGATGTTGTTCTTTTATTTTTACTCAAGGTAAGGTCAGTCGGGATAAAAGATCGATTCTTGATTTCCTTTGGAAACTGTGGGTCATCGAAAGGCAAAGGCTTGCGGTCCGTCCCTCGTATTTCATTACGAAATCTTAATTCTTTCCGGAAATGAGTTACTCTCAACAACGGAACAAATACACGGGTAATAACTTCAGCTCAAGTTCAAGGGGAAGGGGTTTCTTTCTCCGGATATTAGAAATGAAATTAACAGGATGTGTGACGGCCGATTCGGAAAGTTATTACAGTGTAGAAAAAGAAAATAAGAAAGATCATATTCTTTGAGACAATATTTAAGGTTCGACCTCTGTGAGAAACGTTGGTGGAGTTATCGTAAGTATCATATGGTGAAATAACGCAGTTATTGTTACTCCTTTCCTATTTCACCGAAGCACAAAAACAACAACTATCTTTCCCATTTATCGTTTTGGGATTTTTTTGCACAAGGAATCAATGGTATCGAGAAACTTTGAGCTGACATTGAAAAGGTAAAATATAGAGAGTAAAGAAGAAAAGAATGATTTTTGTAGGTCAAATAACAGTGATGTTACAAGATCAAGAATGACTAACTCAATGCACGATAAATAATTGCCATGTTATATACAGCTTTCCCGTACGTCTTTTGAAATTTGCGTATGTTCCCTTGTATTAGATTTTTTCCCCTAAGATATAGGTTCTTCTTTCGGTTTTATTTTACATCAATTCCTTGCAACGGTATCCCCTCTATCTCAATACATCTACGCATTATTTATGCCACTAATATCATGTACGTTTGGTTAGATAGTAGAAGAGAATTTTCAGTATCAATCTCACCTTAATAAAGAACTTATAGATCAAAGAAAGATATTTCCTCCAATTGAAAAACACACATTAAGGGAGGAGAGATTTGAAAAATTAATCGAAAAACTAGAAAATAAAAATCTGATATGGCCAGCACATGACTTTCTCCGTACATAAGATGTAAATATTTATCTACGACAGTATTTTCGAACTCTATATTCAATCTAAACTTGGAAGATAAGTAATTAATATATATCATATTATCTTTTGCGTCACAAAAATTATAAATAATGTTTTTTGGGACATGTTCAAAGAAAAACGATGGAATTGGCCTTCCGCCCACAGCGGCTAGAGCGCCCACAAAGTAAACAATCAGCAACTTCCGGTTTATCAGTATTTCATGAAGATCACCTAAAAAATCAGTTATACAAAAATATGTTTCCTGCAGAAGTTCTGGAAATTACATTTTCTAAAACTTTTATGAATAACAGAATATACATAAATCTCATATTTATGGAGATATTTTGCAAAAACGGGGATTGGCTTCGAAGAATAAAGCTTGACTTCCGTAAACCGATTTACTCCAAAAAGTAATCAACTCTGACAGCACCTACTACAGTGCAATATATGAAGTTTGGTATTGATACAGCTAATAGTTTTTACGTTAGAGTTCCCACAAGCACACACACATACAAAGAAATCATTCCGAAAATGCTCAAAACGTGTTCTAGGGACCCCAAAACATGTATTTCCGTTGAAATCTCAAAGTCGATTTTTTCATGAAAACAATACCTTCTTTATACTACGTATATGGAGAAAGTAAAAATATAAAAGCTATTAACGTATAAAATACCTATTCAACTTCATTTTGTGGTCGGCGAAGGCGTTGATTCTAGCATGAAAATAAAAAAAAAACGCTTGAAGCATTCGTATTAAAGTAAGAAGATAAATAGCTCTGAAAATCACATCGTTGAAATGAGGACAGGATGATAAAAGAAACTAATTATATTAATGAAAGGAAGGAAATACTGACTATGCATGAATGAAGGAGGGACAGTTTTTGAAAATATATTACAGTGGATTTGGAGAAAACAGTTGATGAATTGGAATAAATAGCGAATGTTTTAAATAATTAAGAAGGATTTGAGACGATAAAGAGAATACCAGAAGATACGAGAACGTGCGATGTAGCTGGATGATTAATAACAGATGGCCTTCTTGGCTATGCTGAAACCATTAGTTGATTTTTTTAGTATCATGTGGGATACTCATTTCTCTGTGTTTGCATGTATGCCTTCTAAATAAGCCAATGCATATTCATAACATTTTAAAATACCATTACCTCCACGTCTCTTAGTTCTTTTATAAATGGTAATGACATTGGGGGAATTTTCAAAGCTTAGTTTTGCCAAAAGGAGCATCGCTCTGTGTTTTAATCAGAAATTTCCATAGAAATCCCAATATTTTACAAGTTTTCGTCTTTAGGTAGGCTTTTTCTCTTTTTTCGTACTTATTAACTTGTTGCTAAGAGTACG
Source organism: Sympetrum striolatum (assembly GCA_947579665.1). Classification (NCBI taxonomy): domain Eukaryota; kingdom Metazoa; phylum Arthropoda; class Insecta; order Odonata; family Libellulidae; genus Sympetrum; species Sympetrum striolatum. The sequence goes on from OX388348.1 coordinate 70,640,310, forward strand.
ATGAAGCCATTTAAGATGAATAGAAATGTAATAAGTAGCCTACAGACCTCGCTTTTACCATGTTATAAGTAATTAAGATACTCTTATTCGAAACTTCGCGAAATAGGCAGTCTATCAAAAGGGAGTTGTTTATGCTGCAATTTTCGATGCTTCGAAATGGACGGGAGGCCTCGCTCCTTGAATATTCATTTACTTGCTAATTCCTGCTTATTTATCCCTAATGCCCTACTTCAGTTTGAAGTCTAATTTCTTAATTACATCCGTTTGCTGTCCTTGTTCGAGAAAGTCGTAACAGGTGCATGAATTATAAGATGGAAACTTAATGCAAATTTGTAGAGCGTTTTTTTAGCCATATCCGATATAACTAATCAGAATATGGATGTTTTTCTAGGTAAACCTCCGAGGCAGGATACAACTGAAATATTGTTTTCAGCTTTTCTAATAAAACTAACCAAAAAACAAAGTTAAAAGTGATAATTGAAATCTGGTGGAATTTCCTTTTTTCAAATAAAAGAAGAAATAACAGATTTACATTCCACAGAATGTATTTATACGACCATGGCTTCAGTGCAAATTCACAACATCATCAGGCACCGAGGCTTCTTCAATTTTTAACCAACAAACCTCAGAAGTCATTCGAAATAATGTCATTCCGAAATAAATTTTTTCTCTCTTTAAATTACAAATACCTACATCTGTAAATATGGGTGGCTGGTAAATTTGACAACTAATGAGAGACATCAATGAAGAGAGCTTAATTTTGAATTTCATTGAATAGCTAATTATCAATATTAAATGCCCATTCTGAGCAAATTCATGTGTTTTCTAGATGACAATGATTTCATCAATAAGAGCTGCAATGACTATCGTTTGGTTTGATATTATGAAGCACAGCTTGTCTATCACCTCATGAGAGTTTAACATTTTAAATATAATACTCCAGAAAATGGGGCTATTAACTAAAGGGGATATAGTTGCGAGTAAGGTTTCTTTAAAATTCTTATGCATTCCTCTTCTTGATTGTACGAGACTCAAATCCTATATGATATAGAGGAAAGCGAAATCCAATGGAACTTTTATTAACTTGTGTGAAATTACAGTAAGCTTCAATTCTACAGTTGATTAATTTCATCCACATAGAGTAATTTGAGAAGGAATTAGAGGTGTTCATGATGAGAAAACTACAGAATATCTAAAAGAAAGGAAATAGACTCTTAACTATTACAGTTTCATTACAGTTACGCAAATTTAATTATGCAATGCGCACGGAAAGGAAATTGCTATCGAGGGAGGGCTTGATTACAAACCAGGAAGTAAAGATAGAATCCAACGCACCTAGCAACTGCAAAAAATGCAAGGAAATTGCCAGTAACAGGATAAACTTCCATATTATGATTTGTCAACCTAGAAACGTATGAACCTGATAATAACGTAGTGTTTTCGTATGGAAAAATTCAAGTTTGGGAGATTAGTTAAATTTAATGCGTTAAAATATAGCGTTAAACCTAATGTATTTATTTTAATAGTGAAAAGTATATCACGAAGCTATACATGATGGTTATTAGCTCTATGATAAAAATTTTATCCCTTTGGTACATCTCAGATCCTCTTAAATTGTAAGATTACTCATCATCTAAGTTATGGAAATAATTTTAGCATTTTCTTACATCTCTAACTATTGCATTGTGCCAGTCGGTAAACAGACACAAGAATTTGGTAAATGGATTGATATTTTAATTAAATTATATTGAATATGATTAAAAAGTCTATTTGAATGTATGTATACATTTTGATTAATTGATAGTTCTATAAAAGTGTGTATTCATTCATTTTCGTAAACACACAGAATTGAATACTTTTGACTATATCAACGATAAACAGTTGAGAGCTTATTTTGTACAAATTTTTTAAAGGCTTTCAATTAATGGATTTTAAAATTTTTTGCTGTAATGTAATGTAGGGTAACTAGATCATAGTCACCTGGAGATGATTATACCATAGTCGAAACCGGTCGTTTCTTAAAAATATTTCTTCCTGTGGAACTGAGACTGTCATTTCTTCTTCTTCCGTTATGTAGTTCCACAAAGTGACAGCTTCCTCAATTAATTACACTTTTATTTTGGTTCGAATTTTTACAAGGAGCAGAAATTCATAATGAAATGTCTTTAAAATGTTTGTTTCTAGACTTAGAGAACATTATTATTATATTATTACACATAGAGAGTATGATTATGCTTCTATTTTCATGTATTTATTTAAGATATTTTGTTCCGTTTCTCGTGGATATTATTTTGTGCCATAATGTCAGTCGCGAATATCATCCTTTTATTGTAATCGTATAAACTGCTTCGACTCTTCAAACTCGTAGAAAAGAGAAGAGAATTAACAAATATTATTGCAGAGATGAAGGGCTGCCGGCATTATTTTCCCTTCCACTTTCAGTTTTTCTTTCCAGAAGAAACGGCCCTTTGCGTGTTCGAGAGTGAGCAGCAGTCGGAGATTAATTTTTTATTCAGAAACACTCAAACCTGTTTTAATATGTCCCGCTACGGATGTATTTCCTTTCTCTTTCACCCATTCCGGCATTTTTTCACGGTGACATTACGGAATCAAAGGATTTATTTTTCGTCTCCAGCGCTTTGTGCTATGAGGCGATCTTTCGGTTTTGGCACAGCTTTCATGTGGCGTAAATGAGGATTAGGATGGCTTCATAGCTTTAATCTGCGTATCCGTTCACTCGATTCGAGGGGAAAAACTCACTTTAATAGTGATACGGTTTATGGACAGTGTGAACGGGTAACAATCGTCCTCTGAAAGTGAAATGCAGGTGTGATTGGATTGGAGGACGTTCGCATTTGATTTTCATTGGAATGGAATGATTTTCCAGTCCAAGTTTTGGTTACAGGAAGTATTGATGGAAACACAAGATATATTTCCTTTCTCCGTTACTCTTTGGCGCAGAAAAATGTAGGGTTTTTCTTAGTTACTGAAATCAAATCATGCATTTGAATGAAGCATCATCAACCTTGATTTATTGGCTGGTTGTGTTTGTTAAAAATTCTTCGACATCTGAGGCCATTTTGCTCATGGGCTCCCACCGGGAAACGAACCCGAGACCGCTTTATCCAAAGCGGGACGTCTGTCGCCCACTAATCTATCCGGGAGCCCCGCTTGTTTTTTTATTTATTACATAAATCTGTCCCAGTTGGTCACAAGAAGAGGTGGTAACGTTAACTTATACCACAATCAATTCACAATCAATTCAAACAATATATAAAAATCATTAATAATATTCGTAAATGCTTCAAATGACAAGAAAAGGTCATGCTGGTGGAGAACCAGCAACCTAACCAGTTTGAGTCAATTACGTTATCACTAGGTAAAGATAGGCTGTTGATTTATGCCCAAAGCTTAAATTAAAATTTGACTATGATATCTGTATATCCTGTTTTCTCTCAATCCGCTATGTGGAAGAAACGTATGGCTTTTATTACTATCTCACTGTCTAATTTCAGGTGAGAAAGGTTCTGTCGTAATTCTTGACATCAATCTGACGACTTCTCCTTATCAGTATCAAATGGGTTTTTTCACGAATCGACGGTAATCTTTTTTTAATTGCAATTAGAGATTCAAATATTACAATATTTCACAAAAAAGGTGCTAATTTTCTCCTTACTTCATCACATTTCACAATTACTGCTGAGTATTGACTATTTCCAAGGCATAAAAATATTCCTAGACTAAGGGTGATTTGAGAATTTAAATTAAAATTAAAAATAATGCAACCAAAGCCTGGAAAAAGTACCTCAAGAGTTTCTTAGCCAATTTTACAGCTTGGAAATGGAAACTCTAGAACGCCGACAGTTGGGCGATGAAAATGTTCCGCATTCAAAAGCAAAGAGAACTCAAAGATGAATAATTTAACGGTTAAAAATCTTGGAAAGTTTTGGGGCGAATTGGACGCCATAAGGCGAGATGTAATTGTTTCCAAGTTGCTGCAGAATACAACCTGGAAAGGCATTAGCCGTGTGTTTGTTCCCCTAAGAACTGTAAAGATATGAAAATTCACAGAAGAAAATTCTTAGTTTTGAAGGAAGGAGACAATATTCTTTTTACTTTCATTTTGAAGTCAAATTTTCTCTATTTCCCACCATCAAAAATGTTGAAATATTAGAATAAGAAAAATTTCTCCTTAAGAATTTAGTGATTATTATTGTTGTTAATTTAACATATTTAAATAACACTTTCTTTGTGTTTCTTCACTTACTTGCGCTAATGGTAAAATTCATCACCTTGAAAATGATTTCATTGATTTTTGTCATTTGTCAAACCACCAAAATATGGTTTTCTTGTTATGCCATTTTGTTCCATATTTTTAATTATATTATTCTTGTCTAAGTTAAATCATTTTATTATCGAACAGTAAAAGAAAACTCTCTTTCTCAACCGAAGCTAAGAATTCGTAAATCGATCTTGGAAATATTGGGTTAGTTTAGAAAGAAAGAAATTTAGTCAGTAAATAATGCATTACTGAGGAAGGAGAACACTTGAAATGAGACTAATTCGTATGATGTAAAATTTAAGTTATTGTAGCTGATCTGATTACTGATTAACTGATATGAAGATGATATCATCTTCCACGGAATGAGACATCTACGTATGTGGGAGATCACTAATTAAGTCGTATTGTTTGGTGATTTTAGACCCCTATTAAAGTTTCAGATAAAATATTTTCCATTTTATTCAATGTCTACATCAGTTTTATCGTTGAAAGAATCTACATTTTGCTGCTATGTTCAAATATTGGGTCCCCAATGATTGATTCTGTGACCTAGACGGTAGCCTCACGTACTTAATGCCTGAAGCCAAAATTTCCTGCGGAATTTTGTATTGTTTATTTCATAAACAAAGGTTGACGAAACAAGATAGTCTTCAAGTCAGCTTGATGATATTTTTTTAATTCTCTCTATCTTCCTTCTAGTTCTTGTCCTAGTTTATTGCTTCTAGCTCTATCAGCAAAGTTTGCAATACCTTGGGAAATAAACTTGGTATTTATCCTTTCGTAAGCTTAGGCCATACTTTATCTACTTTTAAACTTTTGCTTTCATGTCTGAAATTTCCATGCACGAAGGGTACTCGTGTTTGACCCACTTCATGGTTCTCATCATGAAATATACTAGTTATAAGCTCGGAAATGTCACGAATTTTAATCCTCAGTAACGGTTGCAGTTAAATGAAACACAGGATTACTCAAAGTTTTGTGAGAATAAAAGCACCTTCATTATTTTCGTAATGTAAATATCCATATGAGTTTTACTATGTTCTGTTAGAGTTGAACTGGCCTCAGCAAAGTGTAGAACTACTGAATAAAAGTTCTTTTGAGTTCTACTCTTTGCTGTGAATGGATCGTGGTCTGGAATTGTTTCTATTTGAAATATGCATAATCACAGTTTATCATAAATATACAAGCAAAAAGCTCAGCTAGTTACGCTCTCTGTCACAGTGACGTAAAGAGAAAAGCATTTAAAAATAGATGCCGTTAATGTTTCGCTATTAATTGTACCTCTATCCCTTTTAAAAGTTTGGGAAAGTGACTTTTGATTTATTACAGCAGCTTATCATTTTTTATTTGATAACTATCAGGAAATTTTTTATCGAACACAACTAGATAGAATATATTAAATGCGGAACTACACTTTTAAAAACTTTTATATATGAGGCCATTGATTTGAGATATTGACGAAGGTAGAATGTTTTTGAAACTGTATTATCATTTCCATAAAAAAGGTTTTGAAGCCTTAATTTACGAATTAATTGTAATAAAAACAAAACAAGTGGTTTTATTTTTGTATTTGTTGTGTATTTTTAGACGTTCAATTACTATTTATGAAACGTAAAAAGATGCTAAGTTCTAAGTTGAACTGTGTCAACTTTTGAGAAAATATCCGCAAATATGTGTAGTAAATAGTTATGTTTGATAGGAGGAGACGGTAACATCGTAAATTAGCGTCTACGCATATTACGATATGCTGGTTAAATATAGAAGTTGAATGTAAATATATTTTAATGTTTAAATGTTGATGTCAAGGGGTTAAGCTGTCCACTGAAACTTGTCCTTATACTGCAAGATTTATAAACAAATATATACTATCCTTTACTTTGTATTTAGAAGGATTCGAAGCAGTTTATCCTTCCATAGACATATAATCAGGTGAATAAATTTTGAAGCTGCTTAGCTGCCCTTTAGTAAAGAATTCCTCTTCATTGAAGAAATAGGCTACCTAAATCAAGTCAAGTTCATATGCTATTTCTCTGTGGCGCACTTCTGTTATTAACTCTGGCAGTGGCTATAATTAACATGGAGACGAGATTAAACCTATCCCAAGAAAATTAAATCTTCAGGGAATTGCGCCGAATTCACCATCCTTTTATCACGGGCAGTGCACGTGGGATGCATAATTGAATCCGCCCGTCCAAAAATGGGAACACTTCCGTTACAGAAATTCTAACGACCGCATGTTTTTAAGCAGGTAATAGTGTGTGGGCTCGCGTTAGTTTCGCAAGCATTCCGGGGATATCCACCACAGGAGATGGCGGAGGCTTTATCAAACACAGATTCAGCGTTTATCTGCAAGCGGATATCAGAGGAATGATTGCAGCAGTTCACTGTCAAGTGTTGCAACGCTAACGGCGGCGAATTATCTGAAGGCTGCTAGATTGCCCAATCGCTTTATGGGTGGTGAATTATATATGGCTCATTCGATAATTATGATCACTTGCCAGGAGTTTCTTTCTCCGTGGATACAAATTCGGTAACAAAAAATTACTCGATATTTATGTCATAAAACTAAATTAGTATGCGTTTAAATAGAGACGTATCCAGTGGTGTTTTTTCCTGTAAAGAGAGTTATATGGAGTGTTAGAGGTCAATAGGATAATACAGGATTTACTTCTCAGTATAGGGATTATCTTTGCACAGCGTTTGAGCGTATTTCGTCTGTTAGTAATACATAGGTTCCTGTGGAATTCGTATTTCTACTGCATTTTTTATCGCTAGCGTTTACTAACTTATTCCTGGATCATATGCTATACTTATTATTATTATCAATAAACAGCAGGTGGCATTGGTCAACGTGAAAAATTGTTGCTGAGAATTTTTATTCCATTTATTTAAGCCTTTCTCACGCTCTTGACAATTTTCTACAATTAACAACATTCAAATTTTAGTCACACCCTCATCAAGTTCTTCGCAGCTAACATAGGTTCCAAGGAATATAATTCGAGAGCCTTTACAGAATCACTTCCATTTCGCGTCATTTAATAAAATCGATTGAAATTTCAATTTATTCCACTTGAAATTGGTGATTAAGCAAACCGAACACAGCTCAGACTCTGTTTCAGGCCATTTTCTTCATCAACTTTCAACAGGAATTCGACTCTTCTAGCATTTTGGGACTCCTATTACGAGTTCATTAGTTGTCAGCGGAAGGACTTAGTCAGCACTCCTTTATTCTTTTCCTTCTCCCTCCGTCTTGCATTCACCGCGGGGAATGGGAACGCATTCATTCTTTCTCTACATCGCCTGTTAGGGGAAGAGAAGGGACGTTCTAGGGGAAGAGGCGAACAAATTATTTATTTTTTTTTCAACGACACGTTTACTGTCACTACATCCTCCCATTCACTCAGCTTTTGTTACTTCTCCTTTAGTAAAGCAGTTCTGCTAGCTAACTGAGTATTTCCTTAATTCTATACATTGATATAATAACCATTCGTCTTTATTTGGTCAAGATTGACACTAAAAGTCCATTCTTCCATCTAACCTACCGTCATTGATTATACAATAATTAACTTAAAGAGATAGTATGAGGAAATATGAGAAGAATTGTGGATGTAAAAATCCTAAGAAATTCTAAAGAAAAAATTTCCAATAACAAAAAGATATAAATGGAAAATGTACATACATGTATATAAATGTACCTAATATACCCCAACATTCTTTATTCCATGATAGAATTGTTCGATAGGAATGATTAAGAAATCAGTCCTATAGTATAGTCGGTGTGAGAACCTCTTGGTATGCGTGTCAAAGATGGCCGATGAATTGTTTCTGACACGCGAAAAAAAGTCATACCTAACATATTTTCAATTTATAGGTGACACATTTTGTAACTTTTCGAAATAACATGTCGTATTTTTTTCATAGTTATGTTTACGTGATTTACATGTCAGCACACAAATCAAGATCATGTGATATATTCCTGAAAATTTTGGTTGGCACGTGGAAAAATGTGTCAGAGATTTGGTCGATTTGGGCACGCACTCTCTAAAAGGTTGCCCTCCCGTGCTGTATAATATATATTCCGAAAGCAATTCTTTTGTTCTTTTTGTATTTTGTATAGCAATAATTTTGAGGTAACCATGTCTTTAGAGGCTTAGGAGAATAACTCATTAGCTCCTGTAAAGGCAAAGTGATATTGAAACTCTGCGACTCTAGAATTTGAAAATAAAAACATAGAATGGGATTTCAGTTGGGTTTACTGATTCAATTCTCTCCCTCAAATTTCCCATTATTTGGTGCCTTATTACTACCCCTTCCTTCTTTTGGGTTATATTGGAAGAGAATTATTCTGTTGGGGTAAGTCAGTTATCTTTATGGTAGTTAAATGTCACGAAATCGGACGTGCCAACTAGAGCACGCAACAAAACATTACTGTTTAGGCTAGCAATTAGATTTATTCGCGCATATATATTTTTTTTCTGTGATTTTAGTTGTGCTCTTAGTTCAACTCTAGGTATGTTTCCACTTGATACGCTATCCTAATTTCGCTTATCGGTTTATTTCTTCCTTGTTAAAATGAAGATATATTTATAATGAAATGTATATATAAATAAATTTATATATTAATAAATTTATATATTACTGATAAATTTATATAAATATCGTTTTATAGAAGATTGCGTGGTAGGACTTTGAATTTGTCTTTATTAGAGTGTACTTATACAATGACGTAAAAGTGCTCATTAAACACAATAATCTTTTAATTAATGTACACTTTAACACTCTACAAGTATGGTAGTAATGATCCTTAGATGTATTATCATGTTTTTGAGGATTATCATCTCACCTGATGATGGCGACTATTCGTTGAAATTGGTCGTGTGCAAATAAACCTGTGGACAAAGTACACTTTGTCTTCCTTGCGTTTTATTGTGATGGAGCTCCACAAAACGACGAATTATTCTTCAAAATATACCTCAGTATATGATTTTAACGGACCATTATTTTAATTTGGTTTTACTGTTTCGAAGTTTTAGTATATTTTTAATTATTTCTATTATCACAATCTTACTATCGTAATATAAATAGTTTTTATGTATAGATTTCATATTGTACATAGCTCACATTACTTTCCAGCACCAGTAGTACCAGAATTCCTCGTTTATGAATATATTATGCTTATGAGTACCTAGAGGGATTATTTTAATTCAAACGTTTGCGAACCTTTTAAGGTCTCCAATAAATATTCGTTATAGTCGAGTTTTCTACTATCGGAATCCTTTTCCCGAAGAAGAACTTGGCCGCCGCTCCCCCCATGCGTCTTAAGCTATGTGATTGGGTTTTTCAGGGGCCCGAAGGAGGGGGAATTTCGTTGCAATTTCCTCCCCAACTTTGGATAGAGAGGAAAAGAAATATGGAGAGGGATGGAGGAAGGAATTCTTTTTTGTGAGTAGAGATAAAAAAGAGAGGTCGGGGGAGTGGAGAGGAGAAGAGGTAGATAGGATGCGGCGGTGTGAGTTGCCATATCCGCTTTTTATCCCTTCCATTGTGTGGAGCAGTAGAATATCGATCGGGTAGGAGTGAAAGGGGTTTTATCAAGCATCATCGGACGCCCCGCGAAGAATACTTTCGCGCATCTACGTGTGGTTTTGTGTGGAATTAAAAAAAGGCGCGCTGCGAACTTGGAAAGGTTACATGAAACTTTTATGAGATGCGGGGTTGATTACCTTTTTTAGGTTCGATACAGTCATTGGTGGTGCCTGGGGAAGAGTTCATGAGCGATTAGTCGTAGGAAAGACGTTCAGAGGCTGGCGGGGTAAGCCGATACGTCTTTATCCCCGGTACAAATACGGGTCTTAATGGATGGAAGTACTTATATCAGTCTTTCAGAAGCTAGGACCTTGGAAACAGTTGCATTAGACCTTTGACCTTGTGATTAAATAGATGTGGATTACTCAGTTAAAGCATTCATCTAGAATCATTTTCATATAATGTATTTGTTTTATTTTTTTATCCATCGACACCAGGTATTTCACCTATTTGCTGTTTTTGCCATGCACCAGCTATATTAGCTTATTGGTTAAAATACTGCATGGGAAGTAAGAGACCTGGGTTTGAGTCCAGTCACTATATTACTCTTTCACTAATTTTCACTTCTAATTCACCTTAAATAATTATAAGTAGTAGACCTTTGCAGTACTATTAAATTGTAAGCTAAAATATTTTTCGTTGTTTTTAAACAGTTTTAATGAAAAATTAAATTTTCAAGGTTTTTTAATTCCTCGAATAAATATTATGGTGGAATGAATATTATCAGTATGGGAGAAGATTTTCACCTCCGAAGGACAGTTGAAATAATTCTATTAAAATTACCTAAATAGTACCCTATTATCGGGTGGAACATACATACAATTTGTCTGTGGTAAGTTGGAACACAATATATATCTAGCAAGACCACATTTTAACTGAAATATTTCTTTTGTTTAGCCAGTTGGATGATACTAGCATGTAAGATTAAGAGTCTGTTGGTAAGAAAGTACTTAAATTGATTAATCCATTGTGGAAATTATCCCAGTGATGCTTAAAAACGAAAAAGCTTTCTTAGACATCTAGACAGGTGATTTAAATCTGGGACAAGTCCCGTAAACCGTTAAGCCTGAACACCATGCTCACAGAGTAATCGAGGAATATGTGTTGGTTGGGTTTTTAGCTTTATATACGTGTTTCATTGCGCATGTTACATCCCCGTATTAACAGGAGGTTGCTGTTTCCGTTCCGTGTGATTCCGGATGGATAGATGTTGGCAACAGGACAATCGTTCGATAGTAATTGGCCGCTGGTCGGTTGCGAGCGAATGGGGTTGCGTGGGATCGATTTATGATGCTTTGGGGTTGTTTTGAGACGCCATTCGTGTAAAACGTTTTCGCCCGTATTTATTCTACTATCTACTTCAAAAGCATGCTCTCTTTTATCCTTATGCCTTTATAATTTTTATAATCTTGTTGAAGCAATGTTCCTAACGTTCATTTATGTAGCGTTATGGTCTCTAAACACCTATGTTTGCATTGTTTCCTTCGTTTCAACTTCGTTCGGTTACCCAACTCCATTTGAAATGGGGGTATCCTACCAAGAAGATGTGTTCCTATCTTTAGATTGTATGTAAAGAAGTATTCTATATCACTATCTGCTGGATTTTTCGGAAGCTACTCATGAGCATCCTGAATATGTTTTTACCACATTAAACAAAAAAGATATAATAAAGCAAACATTTATCTGTTTTAATTTATTTTGAAAGTACCTTCATTGAGAACGATTATGATAAAGTGATATGCTCCTTTGGTCAGTATGATTGAGTTGGCATTAAATTTATCGAATCTGATAACAGACTTGGCACATCCAATGTAAACGATTGAATTTAATTTTTAGCAATAAATAATATGTATGCAAGCAGATCTTATCTTCTCCAGGTATATTTCATTAATGTGACATACCGAAATTTAAATCAGATTTCCGGATTTTGCTACCACTTTGTATTTTTTAGGTGTATTAATTAATTTTTTTTAAATATTTTCCCCTTTGATTTTTGCACCCTTTTGTCCTCGTATTCCTTGTCTCTTTGTCTTCCTTTCCAACTGTTCACAAAAGGACCTCATTTGAATAAAAAAGTTTCAGTAATTTATTTTCCTTATTTCAATATGAGCAAATGATAATAAAATGTTGGGCTACGTTTCCTCGCAGTGTAGGTGCTGCTGATTGTTTAGATGATTTTTTTAATAGTGCTCGATGTTTACTGTTTGGTTATGTTTATAAAATGCAAATACTATTATAACTGAAACTAAATTACTTGGAAATAATGGTTTCAAACTATTTATGGTAATTCATATCTTTATAAAGAATATTTAATTTTGTAAATCCATCTTTAACAACTCACTCAAAATTGGATCCCTGAAAGATTTCTTAATTTTCCATATATTTTTCGGAAGATCTAAGTGTGACTTGTCAGACAATAGAAAATAATTTATATTTTCCTGTTATTTATATTTAATTAGAAGTTTTCATTATCTACTTCCTTGTTTCATGAATCATAAAATTGTATGTCTCTTATGATATCCATTCTTACTTTAGCGTGTCGATTCTTTTCCTTCCTCTGAAATTTTCACATAAAGCCAGCTCCACCAATATTTCTCTGTCCATTGTGGCAAGATCTTTTTTTTAATTAATCTCAATTTTAATAATTGTCTAATATAATTCAGATTTAATATATTTATCTTGCAATTTACCTTTTTGTTCAAGTTTCAAGTTTTTCCATGGCATTAATGAAAATATCATATATGTCGATTTGTCTCTCATTTTTTACGTCATCATGATTACCAAGAAGTAATAAAACAAATGTAGTTAGTGGTGTGCTTTACCTTGGCTATGTTGCCGATAAATTTTGCTCGCTTAAGCATGACTGAAAATGGATAGACGAACTCAGATCTAAAGGATCGTAATTATCAACTGCGCAAGTTGTCTTATAACAAGCGGCAACCTACGAAGATGGATATTTTAAAAGGCAATCGTTACTTTAATTAATGCGATTCAGAAATTAATTCGATTCAGAAAATAAGCCAAGGGTTCTAACGTCGAAAAAAGTCTGCAAAATATCCAGATACCTTTCTTTTCCATTTCCGGCATATGGAATGAATTTAACGAGTTCCCTTATGGAGAGAACGAGGACCAATTAATTTAATTATTATTAACTCAACTGCTGGAGCAGAATGGCTTCTTCCGTTGCTCCCAACCCCTATGAAAGAACTTCCTGCTCACATATACGGTTGCGCAAATTTAATTGTTAAAATTCGAATAATGCTGTGAAGGGATAACGTGGGAATAATGGAAGGCCATCGCAATACTGTAGTACCCTCTGCAGTTCCGGTAACTCTTTGGTTAAACTTCCCCATTTGCTAGAACACAATAGCACTTCCGATATTATAGCCATGGCCTGTCCGCTCGCGCTAATAATAATTTTAAGCGAATGGGAATTATTTGCCTTGTTAAATAAATTTTCCGTATTGTATTGTGTTGGCTATACTATGTATACGAACCAGATAACTTGACACGGAGATATTGAGAAAGTTAATAAGATTTACTGATTAAGCGGAAAGAAAGAAACCATATAGCGGACGAGTAACATCAAGAGAAAAATAAATAATCAAACAACGCACGGTGGAACAAAATCGTATAATCCTGGCAAAGGTAATAACTCTAATAATTTTCAGTCCACACGTAACACCAAGTGCATTTCTAACGTATTTTGGACTAATAAACGTGATTTTATCATTATTTTTTTCAGAATATCCTACGGTTTGAGCGCTATTAATTGCATAAAAATTAATTATGCAATAACAAAGCTTAATTTCGATGGTTGACTAGTCAAGTTGAAATTCAAAATTTCTTACAATAATGATCAAAATATTGTTATCAATAATGATAAGAGCAATATAATCCGTAAAACCTTGTCCAGGCAGAATTTTAACATCTAATACATTTGAACAAATCAAGACCTGCAACGGAATTCGAGGAATTGAAAATATGTTTCTCAATTAAAATGAACTTGCATCAAGTTAAAACAAGACCGCAAGCAATGGGCGTAGAAATAACAATATAAATTATTTTAATAAATACATTTAAATAAAGTAATAGAGCAGGAATGACGACAATTTACGATACAGTTAGGCGAAACTAGTAACTTTTCGTAATAACTTAGGAGTAAAACTTCCACATCTGAGGCAGAAATGATTTAGTCTTTATCTCCTGTAAAGAAAGAAATTTGTAAATCAGCTGTTGATAAATTAGAGGTTTGATAAATTTCCAAAGCCGTCTTTGTAAGTGATCTCTTCTGCGTCACTGCCGATCAAGGAAACGATGGAAAGGTCCGAATCGTTAACATTCTAAGAAACACTGAATGTACATTTCAATAGTAATGCATAATTTACAGGTATAGGCATTTCATCTAACAATCACATTATGATTTTTGCACAGGTCAAGAAAATACATAGCACGAAATATTTCGGTTTAAGATTTGTCGAAGTTATTTATTCGTCACATCACATCTTCACACTCCTGCTACGTGTAATTTACGATTGAGCTTTGAATTGAAGGATCTTTTATTACTAATCTCTATATGTATTTTACATAGTTGAAAATGATTGGCATCATTCACGGGGAGAATGGTTAAACATTCATTTCTCTGGATTTTTCTTTCGGTCTGTTGAAGCCTGGTTTTTCTGATCAATTTCTTTCTCGATATCAATGAATTAATGTAGTAAAATGAGATTAGCAAAAATATTCGTTCTCTAGGTCCTCCATTGTAATTTCTCTTTGGGTGGATCGGTCATAGAGATATTTGTGGATTTTTCATTTCGAGTTTATTGCTACCTTTTAATGGACAGTCTCTCGCAGCTGATGAATTATGAGCAATTAAAATGGAAAAATCGCAGGAAATTCATTTTTATGGTGATTGACCTACGTAAAGTGCCCTAAAAATTCCTCATAATTCACATGCTAACTATGATAGAAATGTGGCTATAAATAGTATACTTAGGCGATTCCAAGAAATCACCCAGAAAGACCTAGACAGCCTTTAGTGCTGCTAGTCACTATAAAGAAAGGTCATAAACTGCTCAAGTATAACATCTTTTGCTTTTTTATGGTATGTGCTGGTTGGGCATAGTTTTCCTTGACGCATTGGATTAATTCAATTTTATATTTATCACTCAATATGTTCGGATTCGCTGCCTTGAGAGTAGCTGTACCTATAGGAAACAGGCTGAGAATTTTCGAATGCACTAAATTAATAAATTTGCTGGATGATTAAACAAAAATAAGGACATCAATTAAGAGTTGAGTACTGGAGTGAAGGTAAGATATTAAATCTTCGCTCTTAAGAGCTGAGTTATCCTAAATCGCTTTAAGACATTGGAAAACTAAGACACATTATTTAATAAATGTACCGTGGCTCCGGTGATCCGATCTCTACAGTGAAATTTACCGCTAATTATGCATTAATGCCGAATGCACTTGAGCAGACTTTTGTTGGGCTCTATAAATATACTGATTGATTTATACATTACGTTTTAAAATATGGAATAATGGAAATGAGATCATGCGTTCAAAAGCTTTACAAATTATATTATTTGTATGATTAATGTTACTACTCTCAAAAGTGTATATTACGCCAATATTGAGTTAGAATCAAAATTCAATTCGATGATAAAAACTTGAGAAAATTCATTTTTATTCCATTAATAAATTAAATTTTATGTACATAAAGCTGCAGTTCATTAAAGTAAAAGCTTTGTTATTGTTTTTGCAAATGTAAACTTCCACCTTTGTCTTATTTTATTTGAGTCCTCACATTTTGAACTGATTTAATTAGAACAAATATTAGATGAATGTTATTCATCATTGCAGTTCTTCGCCTTGAATATAATTATTATAACTCTGATAACAATAATTATGATTGTAAAAATATGAGAAAAACTGTAAGCAAATAAAATATTAAGCTATTATCTTAAATGATTTTTGTTTGAAGAATACGATGGCATAATAACAGTGGTTTTTGAAAGAGAAGTTTGGCCATGAAAATCAGGCGTGTATAACTCTTCGAAGGATTAAAAAATGTCCACATATATTCGTATTTAAGTTAAAAACGTTTTTAGCAGAGTACGAGAAAAACTAAGAAAGTGTTCTAAGGGTATTTTTGTCACTAGGTTTGGAGGTTTAAATTATTTTCGGATTATCATGATTTATTTTCGGAGAGTGCGAGCGCTTCAAAGTAATCACCTTTTGTTGTGTTCTTGTAGCCAAATATACCTCGCTATCTTTATCGATTTTCGCGAATGACGTTTGAGATTAATGTATTTTTTAAGTAAGGCTTGAAGTGGAGCTAAAAATGAAGGATGTTTGAGCGGATAAGGGGATATTGAAGTTCTTTTTGGAAGTGACAAGGCCTTTGATATCTTCAAAGAACGTCAAAATTTGACGTTCCTTATTTATAATAAACTAGGATGAGAAATATATTTCCAGATCTTAGTAATATTTTCATAATATTTATGAATATACTAATCCAACATTTTCGTCTCCAGAGTAAAAGCGATACCGGGTAGATTCTTTTATATTATAAGGAGAGGAGAGATGCTACTCTTCCTTGTATAATTCATCCACTACTAAGTAATCAAAATCTACACTGGATATTCGCATGCGATCTTACGGGAATAAGTTTAAAAACTATCAACTTATATCACCCAAAAAAATATAGTCAAAGGATTTGGATGTTCCATTAAAGCATATTATTTCTATGATTAAAAGGATTTTATTTCTGGACAAACAGTTTTATGAAGGTTGATTTTAGGAAAACTTAATTAAACTATTTCCATAACTTTAAGACAGGGTCAGGTAACCTATGTTACCAAAGAGTTTTTTAATCAATTATCAATTTTCCGATATCAACCACTCTTGACATATAAAAGAGAAATTAATCTCTAAAATCTTATCATTTAAGTTCCTGAGAAAGATGGTACTTATTATTTTGAGTAAAGAGTTAATTTCTTCCATTTGATTTTTAAGTTGCCATGAGCAAAATATTTCAGTAAACATCTTACAGAGTTTTACTAAATATTTTTCTTGTACCAACTTTTGCGTTGAATCTCTATAAATAATGAATGCTAAATTCTTACATAAACCCTAAAATATAATTATAAATTAAACCATCACCCTTACCACTAAACCTTGTGACCAGCAAGTTAGATGAATCTATTTTAAAAATTACAGCCGTGAAAACATTTCTAAGTTATTACATGATATATGGAACACTTTGTGTTTGCTTATGTATAACATAATTATTTCAAAAAATGTGATTATTCAGTTGTAAATATTTAGGAGAAATATATTTGAAAATGGCGTTCCATGATATTTTACCACAAATGTTATTCTGTTTTCTCTTTTCTCATAGTTTGTGCGTCCAGAAAACTTGTATTGTCGTTTTTATTTTACCTGTAGTTTATTTCACAATCTCGACGTATTCTTTTCTGCAATACTGTGTGTTTTTTCATTCTAATATCGTCTTCCGGTAAAATTAAATTTCAAGCCGGAATGTAAGATACTTTGTAAAACGATATCACGCAACGCATCGGCAAACTAGGCCGAAATTTTCGGGTCGTGTAGAAATAAAGAGATATCCGATGTAGGAAGACTAGAGGTTCTTGTAGGGCGAAAGGTTTCCGAGTGAACTAATATAGTATATTCTATCCCCCGGCCTGACCCCGAAACCCTTGGCCGGGCCCTATCGCTGGCAGGTGTCCAAATGCAAAAGTGATTGAGGGCGGACCCACCCACCCTCTTCTGATAACCTCCCTCTTTTCTCATTCATTCCTAGGCCGTTCATTGCGAGGCGTCCTCTAATTAGTGGCTTCTGAACCTGACTCAATTCTCCGCTGTAGAAAGGGATGGACTCTGGGTCTCACCACACTCCATTTCATATGAAGGGACCGCCGATTATTCAAGGAAAGGAGGCGGGGGGAGGAGGTGCTGCGGCGAAGAGAAAGAGTCCCGCGTAGGTGTGAAGTAATTTGATATGGAGGTCGGTGCTACCGAGGTCGAGATGATGGAACACAAATAAGGTGATTAATGGACATACCTAGGGTATTAATCGAATCAATGAGGTCGCTCGTGGGAAGTTTTAAGTAAAGATTGGAGGAATGAATTTAGTCTACGTTTGGTTGGTATTGAGAATAGAAGATTTCTCAAATAATAAACGACAAATTGAAGATTGATTTAAAAGTTTTTCGGCACTAAGAAATCGCTCTTTTGGAATAAAGTATATGTTAAAGCACCAATAATGATAGTTAAACAGTACAATAAGAAATGTTTTCGATATTATGGTAATATAAAAATAAATATAAAAGCTGACAATAAATGTGTTATATAATTTTTACTTTCTCCATATACGAAGTATAGAGAAAGTATTGTTTTCATGAAAAAATTCGACTTCGAGATTTCAACGGAAATACATGTTTTGGGGTCCCTAGAACACGTTTTGACTATTTTCGGAATGATGTCTGTGTGTATGTGTGTGTGTGTGTGTGTGTGTGTGTGTGTGTGTCTGTATGTGTGTGTGTGTTTGTGGGCGCTCTAACGTGAAAACTATTATTCGTATCAATACCAAAATTCATGAATAGTACTGTGGTGTGTGCTGTCAGAGTTGATTAGGTTTTCAAGTAAATCGGTAAACCGGAAGTCGAGCTTCATTCATCAAAGCTCATTTCCGGTTTTCAAAATATCTCCATAAATATGATATATACGTGCATTGTATTACTTATAAAAGTTTTAGAAAATGAAATTTACTATAACTTTTGTATTTAACATAGTTTTGTATCACCGGTTGATTAGGAGTTATTCGTGAAATACCGATAAACCGGAAGTAGCCGTTATGTACTTTGTGGGCGCTCTAACTTAAAAACGATGCATTATATCAACACCAAATTTCATATATAGTACTTTATTTAGTTTTTTAAGAGTTGATTAGTTTTTGGAGGAAATCGGTTTACCGGAAGTCGAGCTGTATTCTTCAAAGCTCATTTCCGGTTTTCAAAATATCTCCGTAAATATGTTATTTAGGTATATACTATTATTTATAAAAGTTTTAGAAAATAAAATTTACTATAACTTTTGGTTGAAACATATTTTTGTATCACTGATTGTGTAGGAGTTATTCATGAAATACTGATAAACCGGAAGTTGCTGATTATTTACTTTGTCGGCGCTCTGGGCTCTATGGGCGAAATGCCAATTTCATCGTTTTTCATCGATCATGTCCCGTAAAACATTATTATTCATGTTTTTGGCGTCAAAGATAATGATATATATATATATTAATCACTCATATTCCAAGTTTAGATGGAATATAGAGTTCGAAATTACTGCGGTAGATAAATATTTACTTCTTATATATATGGAGAATGTCATGTGCTGGCCACATCAGATTTTATTTGAATTATATTTAACCACAAACGGTAAAATACGAGAATATTAATTTTAGAAAAAATCCTTCCTCATCGCCATAATTTGAGATTCATTTTAAAGTATATTTACTGAAAGAAAAGTTTCTTATAGATTATAATATACGCTAGGCAACGGATAGCTGAATGATCCGGATATGATCACGGTAATGCATGATATCATTACGAAAATAATCAATAAAATACGTATATAAATATATTTTGAATACTGTGCGTGATTCTCAAGGAAGAGATACTAATTATAAGTCTGAGAGAATAAGGATTCGAAGCCAAATCTCCCAATTGCCGGTCGGTAGCTCCACCCATTAATCTATCCTGCCAGAACTTAATGAATTGATCTGCAATTTGGGGATCCAGGTTCAAGTCCCAGTCCTGTCAGACCTTTTTAGATACCATTTCTTCCGTGGGATTTTCCTAGATTTACGCCTTTATGTGCTGAATCACCTTAAATCATTTGAGTCACATTATGCGTGATAACGAAAAGGAAGATACTTACTAATGAAAATTGGTAAAGATAAAAACTCTAAGTCAATAAAATATATGAGAAAAATGCCTACGAATCACTTTTTGATGCAAGTTTCACTTAATCCTAATGGTTGGTTTAGGCATAGGTCTAACATGTCTATTATTTTCAGCAAGTAACATACATTAACAGTCACGAGAGGATCCTGCTTAAGCACGCTTGGTGATTCCCTTTGGATAATGTTTAGCTGTTTCGCAAATAAAATTTTAACAAACAGAGCAACGGTCTATAACTTTGAGAAACTAGAGTGAAACACGGCAGTAGATCAGCATGAAACATGATAACGTCGACTGTCTTGCATTGTAGTTCTAATCTCCTTTTGTCCTAAGTAGAATTTCGTAAGCATTGTTTCACTAGACGCTTAGGTTTCGACCCAAGGCAATCCAAAAGCTCTTTGTTCTCAAAAGCTGTAAGCTCATGTGTTAGCACCACAGGATCTAGTTTCAAGGAGTAGAAATGAGCACATTACTGGGAGCATTAATTAAAACTTTTTGTCGTTTTATCATGTATATTTATGACTAAAAGAAGATCAGAAAGAAATATAAATGAAATTTTATGTATCCGCAATTATTTTATGAGCATTATTGACCTGAAATTAATATTTAGCTCTGCATATCAGTTAAAATGATTGAGGAGTCAAAATTGTAATTTCCTAAAATCATGGATAATTTTCTCTTATTTTAATTTTTTTCCAATTATCAATACCTGATGAATCTCATGATTGATAGTTTATATCCTCAAGCACATATAATAATGTACTAAAAATAATGGTGATTAATTTAACTGATTGATAGATAAAGACAAAGAAAGGATACCAATCTCTATTTTAGGATGTAGAGAATACGAAAGACATCGACGAAAAAAATTAAATACGGTTTATCAAATTTTCTAAGGTAAGGAAGTGTTGATAAACTGTTTGTATTGCTACATTTTCTGTTTTCTTTACCTGATGATGGCCCATGAGCCGAAACAAGTCGGAAAATAAAATCCCTTAGTGTGGAAATCTACGAAGCTCATTTACCTTCCGTTCAGAATTTCGTTCCTCGAAGTACGGCCGATTCTGATAGAATTTAGAGCCGTTGACGTTTGGAATCAGGGTTAAAAGTTACGGCCAGCTGCCTTTTTCAACAGGGGGAATGAAATCGGTACAGGTGAAAATAAATGACACGTACGAGATGGAAATTCCAAGTTCGGAAAGCGCTTCGCAGGGGGAGAAAAGGGGAAGCTATTAGCGCGGAGGGAAGCAATTAAAACTTCGGGGTGCGCCCGTCGGTCTGCCGACGAAAGGACCATCCGAACTTCAGTCGGTTCAAATTTTGGCGTGAGAATGGGATGTTCGGACGTGAGGGTATTCGGCGGTGGGTCCAGAAAGAGATTATCACGCCTGACCCCGAAGGGATGCGTCGAGGATTTTCAAAGGCTGTTTGTGAAGCGGTCGTGTTGTTGCCGGGAAACAATTGAACGAAGGCGGGCGAAAAACACGCGTTCCCCGCCATAATGGGCCATTTTTCCCTCTCTTGCGGGTTTTGCGCACGGAAAGACGGTTGTTTTGCGTACGGACGGCCGGTTTTTGCGTGGGCTTTTGGAGTTGGGTCCTCCCGTTGGGTCCGACCGTTCGCGTGTTGCGCTTTCCGACCGCAGGCTTTACTGGGTTCATTTCGCTGGATGTGCTGTTGATTATTTCGCTGGTGGTTCACTCCGGAAGATTATCGCTACTCCTTCGGCTAAAGCTACTGACACGTTGGTGGTCGGAGAGTGGTGCGTTGTTTGCCTCTGTGGGAGTAGAGGATGGTTCTTTGATGCTTATAGAGCAGTGAGAAAACTTAAAATTCCATATAGGAACTTTCTTCTATAAATTTTAAATCTAGCGTCTCTGAAACCCGAATAGTTTTCTGATTTTCTGCAATTTTGATATTAAAATTCAATTTTATTTTAGCAGCTACGGGTATTTTTATACTTTATATCAAGGGTGCGATACATACTTTTAAAAATATTACTATTGTCATGTTACTATACATGCTATTTCATTCAGTATGGAACACGTACTAACTAATATAATAGAAACATTTGGCAGCCCTTCTAAGATCCTTTTATGAATAACTACTCAACTTTAATTTTAAATTCCTTCTAAGAGACTACTTTTATTTGATACAACCTTTGTTTACGAAGTTTCTCTTTGAGGACTTTTAGACAGACAGTATTTATGAAAGGCTGGAACGTTTTCAGGTAAGTGAAAACGTTCAATTGTAAGCTAATTTAAATGTCATCTAAGCATATCTCGGATACATCATTAATTAAAAAATGAATGCTGCTTTTAAAATAAGGAAGAAATATAGTAAATATTACTAATATCACCTATTAGTAAGAACGTGTCGTTTTCTTTTGTTATGCTAATTTCATGGCTTCGATCCATGAGTTTCTTACCTCTTATCTGATTATTTTAATACCACTAGTGCCTGTTGAAACTATCGTGGAGAGTTATTTTAAGATGGAATTTTGATGACTTTTCCATATTTTTGACATCATTTTCTTTTACTTCTTTTCGTTCATTTCAATCAACTTTCCTTAAATATTCATCCTTTTCCACAAATTTTAACAAGTACTGCCGTAAATAATAGCTCATAATAATATCAAAAAAACTAAAATAAAACAAAATCTCACATGAGATGTATCATGAGATGGATGTATGTACTTAGAATGAACGTAAATCCAACCGCTGCTGTAGTTCACAAACTTTTGGTGTTTGTGACAAATATTAGTATGAGCAATATCGTATCTCGATTGAATAGCAAGACAGACAGTCAAAAGTTTTGTAGGTGGAATTGCTATGTTCGTGAGGGAGAAAGAGGCTAAATTGCTAATGTCGAAAGAGTTCGGACCCCCAAAACACGAGCAAAACAGCCATATTATTCTTCGTCGATATATTAAACGTGCAATGTTTGCGAAGGAAAGTCTTCTGTTTATTTGTTCGGAATAGGAGGCTTTCGATCAAATTTTTTTCTCGAAAATTTGGCACCAGCGATGGCCATACATCAGGAGCTTATCTCTTGTCACCTTTTCGTATTTCCAGGGGATCACCTATTTCGGCCTACGGGAGTCGTTCAATTGGTTCAAAAACGAAACATCAACAGAATATATTAATCTGCTTTCTGTTTAAACATAAGTGGGTCTAGTTTTACTAGTTAAGTCGTATAATCGTTTATTGTGGTTAATTTGACCGTTCACATAACGTAATGTTTTAATAGGATTATTCATTGTAATTATTTTTTGCTTCAATAATTTTGCAAAAATCCAGCAAACCAGCAAGTAATGTTTACTTGTTGTTTTTTGTAAGTATGAATAAGGCGATGCATTTTTTTTTCAACATACTTTCAAATTCTATTTTCGATATACTTTCTATCGCTTCCCAAACTATTTCAATTCTCATTTGTTGCTCAATACTTCTCTTAAACTGTTTTCCCCTGTTAATTCTTCTATTAATTAATGTCTGATCTTTAGCTTATTTATTCTTTTGGTTTGTTTGATATATTTGTTTGCATCGCCATTTTTTATTTTTGTTTAGATTCATGGTAATTGATTTAATTGGCAGTTTTGGAATCACATTTCAATAAATAAATTCCTTGAAAGTGCTTCTTGGCTATATAGAAGTTAGCGTATCTCCGTGTCACTAATTCAAGGGTATTTAAGAGTTATTTAACGAATTCATAAAATAATAAACTAATTATATTATTAATGGGAATTAATTATTATCGGGAAGATCTATAAGAACATAGAACTGATAAAAAAGCAATTAGAGGAGGGAGATTGATTTTTTGTAGGTGCATTTGCGGGATGAATGAAAGTAGATTAACGAGGAAGATTTGCAAGCCTTCAGAAAAATCCAAGAGGATTTGGAGTGAAATAGCATAAAATAAGAACAACTGAGAGGAAGAGATTTTTTTTAGAAAGGGGTTAAATATGGGAAGATTTCAAGACAGAAGGGAAAAGAAAACAGGTTCAAAGTGGTCCGTGGAGAGAAGAAAAAATACGGTTAAGAGATGAAGGAATGTTTGAAAGAAAGAGAGTCAAAATAACAAAAGATGAGGAATTTAAGTTGAAACTTGGTCCTTGGTAGGCTTGAACGGAAAGAAGAAGAAAGTAGCCTTCCACACTTTCCAATTCATTTAGAACCTGAGAGTACTTACAATAAATAATAGATTTCAGTAATAAACTTTTTAACTTCGGGGTTTAATGTAGGTAATTAAATTTTCTGCTCTTACGAAATTAGTGTTCGTTGCACTGGTTCATTTATCTTAAATAATACTTCATCATTAAAAACCTTGCTTATTTTCGTAGTGATACTAATAAAATCAATTCATCTTGTTCTCCTTATTTTTTTTCTTTTCGTAATATGAAGCATGTGTACGTACGCATACGTGTACGTTCTACTATTATTGTTTTCTTCATCATTTTCTCCATGTAATAAATTATGCATGAATTCACCAATATAAGTATTAGCTTAAAAATGCATTATAGTTTAAATTCGCCAATGAAGTAAATGTAAATTATTATATGACCCTTGAATCAGCTAGAGTAAGCCCATATAGACCTCTCTTACACCTAACCTCTGAAGATAATAAGCACTAAGTTAGTAATTCACGTAAATATTAAAATTACAAAGATATTTAAATGAAGAAAAATAAAATACACAACGCAATGAGTATGGCCTATAGAAATAAAATCATGTTGATTAATTACTTAAAATATAATTTGTACTTGTAAAATTATAAAATAATTGAGTACTTTCTACCTATGGTTAGTGCCGGTGATACAAATTATTACCATTTCATGTGATATAAGCGTTTCTATCGAAAATAGAAGCGTTATGTTTCGTAAGACGTATTTATCTTCAACCATTAGATGATCATTAACTAAAAGTATTAAAAGAGCCGTGAGAACGTACGTAACATTTATTACGATGATTTTTTTTAGAGTCGATTACATAAAATGATACAGTCATACTGACAGTCTTTCTTAGCATGTGTTCCTTACGATAGAGCAGTAATAAAAACTAAGAGCGAGGTATGAAAGAAAAATTGCCAGATATTTGTCAGTGAAGGAGGTTGGATTCGCCCTTAATACCGCCAATTGGAGAGACAAACACTCCATTCCGAGAAGGCTCCCCGTTGGGCTGCTCTGAGTGGCAGGATGTGTTGGAGGAAAGATGAAACGAAAATATTTTAGCCGAAGATGAAGGCGTTTGAAATCGCAAGGGATTCAAAAGGAAGGACACGGCAAGTGAGGTGGATAGAAACGCAGGATGGGAGTCTTCCAGACGTGGATAGCGAACATAACAAGGAGCCCAGCGGAGATAAATGATAGCAAGGCAGTTGAAAGATAAAACAATTTCTCATATTATAGAATGTCTTGTTATACCGAATGTCATTTCCTGGTTGTACGTTTGAAATATTAAACTTTGGAAGTGTCTTCTGGTAACATGTTGAGAAACCCCACATGTAGCAAAATTATTCACCTATTTTAATTTTAATATAACTCTTTAAATGTGATGGACTTGAAAGAAGTAAAAAATGTAGTTTTAATTTACAATTTTCACATTCTACATGAGTCCAACACCTACTCATCATCGTCTTTGACTTCAAATCTAAATGATTGGCACGCTTAATAACTTTTATCATATTTGTCTATTTATTTGTAAAATTCCACCACAACTAGACACGCTCTTATACACATCTCAATTCACTAACCAACAATAGAACCAACATTATCTAGAATAATATTATAAAATATAATTTTCAATATATAAATACATCATAATTAAAAAACTTATAATTGCACGCCATCCAAGATTTTTATGTAAGCTTTTTGCTCCACTTTTGGTATTGCTTCCGTCTCGCTTGTGGGAGAGAATGGATATAGTCCCTTCCTGACTCCATTCAAGGTTTTATAGAAAAATTAAAAACCGTCTGAATCGACTTATTACTGTACTTTAGTCTCTTAGTTGTACGTGTACATTCAAAAGGATTACATGTAGCCAGGCCTCATCTGAGTAGTAGAGAGTAAAAGGAATAAGTTACAAAAACTATTATTGCATTTATCATAAATGTCTCATACATTTCTACCAGAAATCTATCAGTTCCGTAGTCCAATAGAGGAAGCCGATAAAACGCACTTCTTTCTTAAATAAGATCTGGGAGAAATAGGAGTCAACTTTGTTCTAAAGAAAATCCTATATTTTTTGACGAGTGAGAAGGCTCTCATAGCCAGTCAAATGCATGCCAATTCCCCTGTTTACGAATAATTTCGTTAATTCTGCCATCGAGCTGTTGGTGAGAATGAATGCTGATGCTCTCCACCTTTCAAGTACGGCGATTAAATTCAAGTAATATATTAGGATTCTGTTCAAAAGTGTAGTTTAATTAACCTCATTCCATTTTCAATACCCTGAAAAGCGATAATTGTCCCAGGAATTCTAGGCTCATATTTAAAGATATTCAAACAGGATCCCATTACTGGGGATCAATTTAGATTTTCATCACCTCTAAGGCACTGAGCTATCGATGGCTAGTTTACGTGAGATCCCTCTCTCTCTGAAGCTGCCGTAAATATTTTCTTGCCTTGGTCTTTAAGCGTAAAATGAATTGCACTCACGCGTGCATACATTGGCATCTAATCTTCGGACCAGACGTATTTTTATGCATTCAACATAAAAACTATGTTACGCATAGAGCATAACCATTCCCTGTGTAAACTTATTTATATTTTTATCGGTCACTAGATGCCAATAAGAATTAGTTTTACCCCTGTTTTCATAACAACCGGGCATACACGGGTGCTGAATTTCTACTTTCCGCAGTGCACAACGTCATTGCTTTTGCTTATAACGTAGGCGTTTACTTTCCTAAGGCGTCCATGCATTTTGAATTCAAATTAATCCTTCGACGCCGACGTCTTGGAAATTATTTTCGGGAGGCTCAAAAGTATTTTATAGTCTAACTCCCTGCAAATACTAATAGGTCAACTCAGTTTAAGTCACTACAATTTTACCACTCTCAAGGCCATATTTTCATTTTTTGCATGTTACGTATTCAAGTTTTTCTCAATATAAATTTTAAAAGTCATACAGCACATTAAAAATCTATTTTATATTAGCATTAATGGAAATAGGAATCATTTGAGCGTATTAGAATGTGCTATGGTCCAGAGCTACAACGAAGACTATATCGTCCTGAAAAAGTTTCGCTTTATTGCTCGTTATGTCCATAACCTCTGCGAGCTTTCGCTCTCAGAGAACCATACATCTCAGGTCTTCATCAATGGATACTTGGTTTACTCGTATTTTTTATTATCTAACTTCTATATTTTCAAAAATAGATCGAGGCAGGCTAAGCTTAATGCAAATAAGACAAATGTTTGTCATTAGATTTCCACTTTTGATAAATACTCAAATCTTAATTTTAATTAGAATGCATATCGAGATAACTATATAGTGCTAACAAGACGAACATTTAATGTAAGAGCTTTAATTCCATACATATCAAATAATCGTGTGGAAATATTTTCGTTTCAATTTTATGATTAGATCATATTAATGTATAAAAATAATTGATCATTTTTAAGTACCTATGAATATATCGCTACCGCTCCTAATGGGGGATAGAGCATATATGTTGATTAAGTCATATCATATGTTTCTCTCGATCTTAAGCCCATAATTATTGTTAACATTATTAGTAATAACGTTGTTTGTGACACACAGAGTTGAGTCATTAATGAAATGGTATCCTACCTTCACTTCAGTTGCGCCAACTTCGGTGTTCCTGCGATTCCACTTCCGGGTCACCGAGTCCTTAAGGAAAAGAAAAAGAATGTAAGTCACTTATAAGAAGATTTAGCTCAAATTATTTATGCTATCCGACTTCGTATTTAAAATAAATAAATAAATGTATTTATAGTTAATAATAAAGTTTAGCTATAAAAGTAAATCATAAGAAATATTACGAGGATTTTATGTACTAAGATTTAAACTTAACACCCGTCAGATTGGGGCTGTGAATTGATATATTTAGCGCCATTGCAACGAGCAAATTTGTTTGTATAAAAAAATGACAAATGCATGAAAATCATTTCTATAATTAACGCCTTTACGTTGAAAAATATATTCAGTTATTTGGAAACCATGAATACGATCCAATTTAATTCTCCCTCGGAAGAAAATGTGAAAGTAGAAGAGTGTACTAATAATAATTTTTCTAACGGTCACTACTAAGGCTTTGATACTACATTACATGGTATTATTTTACGTTCTACGTTACATGGTATATTATTACGTAAGAGACAATTTTCTTAATTTCATGCATAAGTTAGAAAAATCGCATTATAAAGAATGTCTCTTAGACTTAACATACGATGCAGATTTTTATCAGTTTTATTACTTAAATCACAGATTATAATTTAGTGTTACTACAACTTCAAAATATATCCTGAAGAAGACTTTCTGCTTTAATGATTGATTGAAAACGGCCGAATGCTCTTGCTTATTATTTTGTTAGCTAGTCATATATTCAGGGCGGTTGTAACCCTTCTATTATATATATTTGATTTCGTTATTTTTTAATTCCCTAGTCCTAAAAGTTTTGCAAAGTTCATTGAAAAATAAATGGTATTTTTCTGATGTTGGGACGTTAATTTAAATACATCGTGGATCCATTTATATCAATTATCATATATCTCATGTTTTTTCTATTTTCCGATGCTTAAATTTTTTTCTGAGTTCATTAAGTAAAAAATACCAGTTTTTGAAATGTTGGAACTTTCATTTAAATACATCGTGGATCGATTAGCAGCATATGCTTCCGCAAGTCTGAAATTTCGCAAGTAGCTGCTACTCTTGGAGATTTTTCCTCAGCATCGCATGCACACATTGAGCGTAAATCCCCTCAAATGAAAGCCCAAGTCCGAAATGAATAGGGGGTTAGTTAGCAAGGCAGAAAGGGTTGCGGGAGGCGCGAGGGCATGATGCATAAAGCAAAGGATGAAGGTTACAGCGGCGGGAGTCAAAGGAAGCGGAAGATGCAAGAGATGTATAATAGGAAGTGAGGGAGAGTTTGACAGGGAGGGGAGACGATGGGGTGGCTTGGGTTTTCTTAGGCGATCGATGCCGTCCGGGCACCGCGACCTCCGCCGTTGTCCCCATGGGTGACCCTGCGGGGTGCGGGTAAACAAACAAACGCTTATCCGCCCACCCACTCTCCCCAGAATCGGAAGGGAAAAAACGTTTACACTGGATCGGCTAATTAGTTGCCGCGTCTTATCTCCTGGGCCAACCTCAACGCACGACGTGGATGAATGAAGGGAAGGTTATAGAGTGAGGAGAGTTGAAAAAGGTGCACATTCGGCAGGGGGGGGGGGACAAATGCTAAAGTTCGTGGGGTTTCTCTCTGCGAGGATATGCTAATGAAAAACGGCTCGTTATTTCTGGAATGTTCACCCTAATTCGGTAACACTGTTTACAGCGAATACTTTTTATTATAATGCATATTATAAGACAGGTCTTTAATTTTTGCTCTAATGTTATTTTTCTCTAATATTAATATAATTATGAAGGGGGAATAACAAAAACTTGTACACGATACCACAGGATTTAATGCACAAGACCTAGGTGGTTGCATTAAATCTTGTGGTATCGTGTATAAGTTTTTATTCTTCCTTCATCATGTCGAGCTACCACAAAGTAGTGGCTGAAACAGCGGTTTTTATTAGTGTAATTATTATTATGATTTTAATACTTTCCATTCGACGAAAGTATGTCCAAATGTGCCTCCTTAGAACAAGAAACTCTAGGTCATTAATACGTAATTCTCACAATGAAAATACAGCCTATCCAATTAATATATATTGGTTACAGAATAGACGAGGCAATCATTTTGAAATATTATTCAATTATATGGAACCCGCTTAGCATCAGAATATTTTTTTCTAGTTATGATGTAGTTTTTATTACATATGCGTAAATGAATACATCTTTGATTTTTTGGAATACTTTAACCCTGAAACATACGAAATGCATATTGAAGCGTATTTCTAATGAAGATATTTGAGCAGCCAGCATAGAACCGAAGCATAAAAATAGGGGACAGCCGCCCATAATCTGAGAGAGGTGTTCCATATTTTACAGTCTTACAAACTTAATAACGTATTGGCAATCGTTTAACACGAAAATTTAAACATAATATTTAAGATATAACAAAATAGCAATGAGTATGACTATCACCATCAACAAAAAATATAGGTGGATAGTACCTATACTTAAACACACCAATAGATGATCCACTAAAACATTTCTTGGTTTAATTTCTAATTCTATATCTTAAAGAACAAAATTCGTTTACCTTTTTCCAGTCACGTATAAATGGACCTATCCAAATAGGTATCTAGGCCAAACAATATTTCTTTTCTGTTATAGTTCTCGACGGTAAGATAATGTCGTATTTTCAGTTACAAATATAGTAATAAATCATATCCAACTGATATATAGCCAATAATACCAAGGCTCTTATTCATAAATTTCTTAAAAATAGTGTGAATTTTTCTTGAAAATTCTCAATACGCTGTTTATGTCTGCACGATTGATGACTTGAGAAGTAGGGCGCGCTGCCTCTTTCTGGAGCAACTGTTCTTGTGTTGCCCTAATCGACTCTTTCCCAGACTCAGTACAATCAAACATCCTTTGACTTAAGTATATTTGAAGGCTCTCTAGGGCAAAGTAGTTTTCCAAGTCCTCATTCCTTTTGTTGGAAACTTAGTCTCTGTTCAGAATTAGTAAACGGAGTGTTTTATAACCTTGGGTATATGTGTAGCTTTATTTAGTTTTCATACAAAATATGTTTATGATTTTTCACTGTTAATTCGGTTATTTTAATAAAAAAGGAAGTGTAATCTATATTCACACATATGCTCGTATTTGTTCGTTGTAGTGGTTTAAATGAAATGTTGGATTAAATTTGAAATATAACTGACTAAGAAGATTTCCGAAAATGTGTAGTCTGGTAAACAGCCTGGAATTTACTGCAAGTATTGCGGATGGCCGTGAAGGCCTTATTTTGTTTGAAGATATTTCATTATGGTATCTTTTGTTACTTAAAAATCCAAGGAGAACTAGGGGTAAGAGGTAACTCTATAGAATATTTAATTCTGTTATCGCCAGTTCCGATAGTTCTGTGGGTCACTGTATATTAACATGAAAGTTTGATTAAATCACCCGTACGTAAACAGGGTGAGGCTTATAGACCTTCGGTATTTCAAAATTGGCTGACTCTGACATTTTTCAGCCGATTCTGACGAATTTGCACGATTCTAAAACGTCATTTGGTACCATTTTAGTAATGACTCAATACACAGTGAAAGATCGCGCTGAAATTTTAGCGTTTTACATTGAAAACAATCGTTCATTTGTGAAAACTTCAAATCCCCGATTGTCAAAAACAAAATTCAGTTTTGCGTGCTAATCGTAAAAAAATATGGGAGAAATTCGGCGATTTCAGACAACAAAATTCCTAGTTTTGTGAAGAACTTCTTTGAGTACGGGTCAGTAGCAACGTTGTGTTGAAAAATGAAAATTAGGAGTGGCCTCCTCGTTCTACGAATTTAACGGTACTTATTTTCTGTGGGGTTATTTAAAAAGTAGAGTTAATGTCAGCAAGCCGAAGACTATTGACGAGCTCAATGCTAACTTACGAGCCGAGATAGTTCTTTTGCCATGTTATTGACATTATTAACTAAAACTGATTTAAAATAAATGGCAGAGAATATCCTAAATAAATCTTGCTCATTTATCAAACTCGGCTCAAAATGTAAGGGTTATCAAATGTTGAAATACCGAAGGTCCAGATGGCGCACCTGTACCCTGGCACCCTGTACAAAAACGTACACGGTTTCTAATATAACAAAAGTACCTGAATATGAATTAATTTAATTTTATGCTATTTTGCAGTAGTAAGTAAAAAAAATACACAACTAATTCCGAATCTAAAACATATATTTATCTTAACAGCTGTCATCAGCCAACTTCGCGGGTAATTAATTGAGCTGGCTATTAAAATACATTTATCTTTGATTAAATCCATGAATAAAAGTAAGAAACTCATTCAGAATTGAGATTTTATATAATTTTCTTTTATGCTATTTTGCAGCAGTAAGTAAAAAAATGTACACAACTAATTCCGAATCTAAAACATATATTTATCTTATCACCTATCATCAGCCAATTTCGCGAGTAATTAATTGAGCTGGCTATTAAAATACATTTATCTTTGATGAAATCCATGAGTAAAAGTAAGAAACTCATTCAGAACTGAGTAATATATTAATTAGTATATTGTTGATACCTATAGTAATACGTATAGATTTGAGTAACCACAGATACACAGATGAAGTTTACGAACGTTTTGGTGGATGAGCGCGCATGCAGTAATTTACGGTGCCGAGGGACATAAAAAATTGCCCAAACTTATGGCTCACTGCCCAATCTTGGTTACTCTTAAGAGTTTGAGTTTTTGAGTTTTAGATGGTTCGGGAAATCGTATCACGGCCTGCGAATTCCGTAAGCAAAAATTTTAGCAGGCCAAAGCATAATTGCTTTTAAATTTGAAACAACTGTGTTTAAATTTAATACTACCGTACATAGATATTCAGTTAGAGTGAATTTTAATGTCTTGAACTGTATGGGAAATCATATTACGTCTCACAAATTCCGTATACAATTATTTTTGCTAGCCGAGGTGTCTCTGCATAGCAATTAATATTGCTGAATATAAATTTAACATCATTGCATATCAATATGGAATCAGTAGAAGATATGCTATACATCTATATTGATTAATAATTTTAGTAAACGAAATACTTATTAACTTGCTTATAATTAGCAAATTAGTGTTGACTTAGCGATTACATTACTTAATATAACACTGTTTATAGATATTTAGTTGTAAGGAAAGAATTATTGGAACACGGCTGTTAATGAATTAGTGGTTAAAAATCTCCAAAAACCGTCTTTGTCGGAATTCCTCTTCTTACTTCCCGGTAGTCGGATAAAGCAAGAAAGGAATGCACGGCTTTTGGAGATTTTAAACCTCTAACTAAGATATTTAGTTGGTGAGCGATTTACTGTTTGAAAGTGTATGTAAAATTGTATTTCGTCTTACAAATGTTGTAACCAGTACTCTTAGTCAGCCTGGTTATCACTAAAGAGAAATTTTATATCACTTTATATAAATTAGAGATACTTTAAGTAAGTTCAGCACCAATGGATTTAACACTGTCTACATATGGATAATGATAAACAATTTTAGTAAACAATATAATCATTCGCCCTTAGCCTAGGTATTACTAGAGATAAATTTAATCCATTAGATATAAATATAACTAAATATAATTTTTAATGTAAATAACTAAATATAAATTTAACATCAATGGATGTAACACTGTGCATAGATATTGATAAATAATTTTAGTAAACAGTTTTGGAAGATATATCCCATCCCTTGCTTAGTATTGATTCGGCTAGCACACTGATAAAACTAACGACACCTGATCGTTAAGTGAGGAACGCTTGTTTATCGGATCCGGCTAACCTTCGAACCAAGTTCTCTCCTGCCGGGCTTAAAGATAGAACTATCTTTCCAAAGGGTACGCGATGAATCTTTGCGAGGATTTAAGCCCCTTCTTTCCAAGGGCCCCATCCGTCTTTGCAGGGCCTATTTGCGGCGGGAAGGGAGTCGGGTGCGTGCTTTGTGGGTTGCGGAAATCGAGGGTGTGGTGCCTCGTGTATTCCCTTCCCACGAGAACGCCTTTTTTGTCTGCGAATCGACTTTTTTTGGATCCATTGGGGATCAAAGTGAGAAAGGAAAGGGATTAAGTTCAAGGGATGGTCCCTCCCTTGGAATTTTGAGGTGTAACATGTGGCGCCTTAAGTGTTTCTGCCGTTGTTTGCCAGATTAGGAAAAAACCCAATTTCTTGGTGCGATCCTTTCGGGGGCGTTTAATGTTTGAACCTAGAGATTCGTATGAGAGTAAGGGATTAAAATACTCAGTGGAGTGAATAACGGTTTATCGTGGTATGGATGAAGTGAAAGATGTTGGAATAAAATTATTTTGAATTTTTTGCTGAAAAGTACCGGTATTGTACTTGATACGTTTTACTTAATTACTTGGTACGTTTTTGGTGTCAAATTAAGGAATACATGAAACTTAAATCATAACGTGCCATGACAATGTTATTATAACCTCAATTATATATTACGCTAGTTTCCTGCGTAATTAATATTCTTATTAATGAATAGCAGAAATCCCCGTTGATTCTCAACGAGGACGTTAAATTTCATAAGTACCAGTGTAACAACCTTAATCGTAACACATACTTCATAATTGTTGATAGATAGCAAATACCAGACTTTCCAATCCAATATTCCAAGAAATTTAAGTTACAATAAAGTCTGTAAAGCCGAATTTTATAAAGCAATTCAATATTCAACCTCATATACTTTGAATGGAAAATTTTATAGACAATAACGAATTTATGGGCAAATTTTACACTTAAAAGACCACTTCTACAAACCTTGAACGTTACAACACGATCAAACATGCCCTAACCAGGATTAGAACCCGAGACCTCGGTGTATACAAATATCATAAAATGATACATACATACATGTATAAATCAAGCCATTCAGAATGGAATAATCAATCTTCAGGTACATATACCTGAACTTATCTTCCATGGATAATTTGTTTGAGTAGATGTTTACTATCAATCAAGGACATATAAAAAAAGAAGAAAATAATATCTAAAGTTTTAAATCTCGAGATGTATAGGGTAATGCACGTGTACAGTGCGGTTGCCTAACTCCAATTTTCAGTTGCTAATTTTTCATGAATAAACATGAATAAAGGCCCATTGAATTGAATGGTCTGACACGTGCCCATTATTTTTGCGCAAAACCTGTGTTCTGAAAGTTTCGTTCGAATCCGTTTGCCACAATCTTGTTTATTAATTAATTATATGTCCCAACCATATGAGAACACTCCATATTCAGATTATTATCAACCGTCTTTTACTATTCTAGAGTGTAGGGTGTGTTCTAGTCATTAGTTACTGTTTCTGGAATCTTTGCTCGTTATTTTTGTAATTGAATGATTTGTGTGCTTAATTAATTGGGGTCAAACAAAGAGCGTGTACTTCCGAAAGAAAAAATAACCCGTCTCCCGAACTGTTTGTTTTTCTTTGGCCGCGGAGCAATTACAGCCACGCTGAGGTAACCTCGTTCCGTATATTTAAATGGGTATTCAAACTTTTGCTGGTCGAACACGGGAGTCATGAGGCCATTACAGGGTTAAATGGGTACCGCAAGGTTCTTTCCGGGTGCATTCACGGAACCGACACGCAATCAGTCGCTTGTTCTATCCAAAGTACTTCACGGGCTCACGCAAGAGCGGTCTTTCCAAAGGCTTGTGGTTCCCTGACGCACGCTTAACTTTCCATTCCGGAAGATAGACAAATGCTCGAGTTTATAGAGGCAAAATGGGAAGCTAGTTGAGAGTATCGGAAAAGAAAGCCTACATCCTTAAGTGCAACTTTCCGAGTCATGCGTACTCAAGCATTCACATTCTTGGTGGTGAAGTTTTCGAGGTAATAGATCCGTATTAAGTGGCTACTACGTTTCTACCTTCCATATTTTACAGAATACAGTAAAATCTTGATCTAAAGTTTTCAAAGGACCAAGGAAAATCGATTCTAGATGTGGTAAAACGTGAGATGTGGAAAACAAAGGCAGTAATTGCTGTAGTTGGGACCTCAAAACTTTAACAAGACACTGGAAAACGGTAGAAACGAGAACATAAAATAGGGTTTTCAGTCTAACTAGTTGTTCTTTCAGATGTTATCATTCTTGATATTAATAATAGTGCTTCGGTGGATAGATTATAGTTGACGGCTATCCATAGCAAAAATCTAAAATATGTATTCAAAATAAATCTGTTGGGTTTCCTGGATTCTCACCGCAATTTGGAATTCAGGTATCTCCTGGATACGATATTGATGGAATGACTAAACGGAACACAGAAGAAACTGTCGTCAACATAAAGATCGTACCATATCGCTGGAAAAAACCATTTATATAACGTGTATCGTCTGCCAAATTCTATATAATACCATGTAAATTAAATTTTTATTGAAACGATTGCTTACTTTTAATTTTGTGAATTTTGATTGGAAAATAGTTAAATATTTATAACCTTTTATCAGTCGAAAAGAGAAGTAAAATTAGTAAATAGTAAACTGTCGAAGTCGAAAATATGTTGTTATTGAAAGAAGTGATTTAATCTTCCAAGTTTTGCTTATGTCGCCTTTTCTGATATTATCTATCTATGAAATATTAAATGTAATAACATTTAAACTTCCGGTAGTCCAAATAGCCATTAATTATATTGCAGTTGGACTTACTGTCTAACTTACAATTCAATTTGATGGAGTGGTGGAGTATGTGAAAGTATATCGCATAAAGTTAAGAGGATTTGTTTACGTGGGAGATACTTCATAGACAAAGAGCATTTAATTGATATCGATGAAGAAGAATCAAAGAAATAAAACTCCAATCGCTAAACCTATTAGGGGAAGCATTGCGTTAGGTTATTGTCCTCTCTTGACCTCTTAATTAGAGCCACGTAGTTTTCGTTTGCCGAAGCTTACGTTTGAGTCTCAGTCGTTTCAGAGTTGAGAGTTCGGATGATCCCATTTGATATTTTCGGAGTTCCACGAGTTTGGCAATTCCTGGTATTTCGCTTCGTTCGGAATGATCATATAGTTTCAATCAGTAGAGGTCGTGCTTTTCGATCCGATGTAATTGAAAAAATCCTGGCAGCTGTGATAAAAAATGAATCAGCACCTTCAGATCAAGAAAATTTCTCTCTGTCATTTGATATTCGGTCATAAATGTTTGAGAAATTATGGAAAACCAAAATTAAAAATTTCGGAGATAGAAATAAGAACTGTTTTTGAACAACAAAGCAACTAGACATTTATAATAAAAGTGATGACGGTATCTATGTTAAATTGAAAAAAATTAACCTTATCGGTCCATTAATTTGCAATGGATTAATCACATTGCAAATTAATTTCTAGCTATATAAACGTTTCCTTTTACGTGTTCTGAAATTCAACACCTTATTTTTGGAAAAATTTCGGATAAATATCATCAGGTTTAATAGAACAATTAAGATAATGAAGCCAACAATGATCCAGTATTTCGGTACTAATGAAGATATAAGAACGATGTTTCTCGGCAGTTTATCTAGAAGTTCATGTTATACCATGCTAATGCAGGTAATTTGTTTCAAAATCATTAAGCAATCGTAAAGGTTTATAGGAAGGCCAAAATATGTTACTTATTGGTTCCCAGTACTCCCAAATTCATAGCGAAATCTTTTTTTCCCTTGAAATTCAGAAAAACAATATCTTTCGTTTTGATCATCTTTAAAATTTCAATGCACTTTTACATGCTCAGGTATCCATGAAAAAATTGTCAGCGGAAGCCTAGTAACAAGAAAAAATCAATGTCAACAAAGAACTCGTTAATAGATATATAGATAGCGAAGGTAAAACTGTATTTAAAATAACGCAGGTTAATCTTCAAGAGTTAATTATGAATTAGAGGTGAATAAATTATCACTTCAAAGTAGCGGTAGGTTAAATTTTGAGTTCCTCTCCATTAGAGTATAGCAACTGATTTTGAAATATTCATTACTCACACCTGTACACTAGAATCGGAAATGGATGGACACGTATTTTCAACTGTTTTTCCCTTTCACGTAATATTGGTAACAAAAATTAGCAGTACATTATATTACATTCGCTCTTTCTAAAGAATTTCTAGAGAGTTATTACGCTAGGAGCTACTTTTGAAGTTATGTGACCATTGTGTCGTACGACAAACCTCAAGCAATCAACCTATCATCAATGGGTCGGATAACAGCTCAAGTCGAATTTGGCAGTCCTCCTTGAAAGAAATCTTTAAGAGCGCATGCGCCGAGGAATGTTAATATTTGAAGAAGTTGAAGGTGCCAACTATGGATTTAAGCCCTGCCGAGGACGTTTTTTCTGCGAGGAACGCTTCTCAAGACATTTCCGCTCGTGGGAATCTAGCGCGAATCTAACAATGAATGGATCTCGCAGATTTGCCAGCATTTAAAGAAGGGCGGAGCAGAAGTTTCTCCTCAGAAGAAGAGTCTGAAGGAGTCCTCCAAATGTAGTGAGGGGGAAAAAGAAAGGATTAGAGCCTGGTCGATTACATTTCATTAGCCGCAAGCAGCAGATGGTCTGCCGAATTGAGTTTCCGGCGACGGCGTGACCTTTAGGTTTCCCTCGTGCTCATCTCGTTCTACCCTTCTTCTCTATCACACTCTTTCTATCCGAAGAGTTTCTCATTTAAGAAGTTTGTCTTCCAAGCTAAAGAGTTGGACGTAATAGGCCTTAATAGCATAATTATTCTGATTTACATGCGTCACCGAGGATATTCCGCTGTCTGTCTAAAAATTTTGTCCAGAGGTTGTTTAACGTTTGGGAGGAAAAATTCCAAATTGTATACTCAGAGATATTTTAGAAACATCGCACAGAACCATCTCTGATTTGTATACGGTTTTGTTTCTCATGACGTAATTATTCTGATTTCCATGCGTCAGCAAAAACATTCTGTCTGGATATTTTGTACAAATCAGCGGTAATCTTTTAAGAGGAAAAATCTTAGACCTTACCCTCGGATAGAAAAAATATCAGATTTAACATATATTAGGTAATTATATTGTTCTGTTTCTGTCTCATTAATGCTGTTAAAGAAATATAAAATG
Source organism: Sympetrum striolatum (assembly GCA_947579665.1). Taxonomy (NCBI): domain Eukaryota; kingdom Metazoa; phylum Arthropoda; class Insecta; order Odonata; family Libellulidae; genus Sympetrum; species Sympetrum striolatum. The sequence goes on from OX388348.1 coordinate 70,679,065, forward strand.
GAAAATGTTTTCGTAAGTACACTTAGTAAAATAATCCGTTTTCTTGCCTATTGATTCGACCAAGTTTTTTTGAATGTTTATAATATGCAAATTTAGTACCATCTCATGATTTCAGTTTGTTATGTTTATCTTATGATTTATTTTATTTTCTTTTGTTATATATTTCATTTTTTATCTCGCTCTATTTTATATACACTGATATACCCTTAATTTAAAACCACACCCTTCAAGGAAATCATACGATTTTCCTTTTGAAAGTTTTCCAAATGGCTTCATTACCGATATAATTCAAATTTTCCTGTCTGATAAGTTAACGGATGATTTACTTACAATACGATATACATTAATTTTATCATTTAATTATTATTACATAAAGTTTCTATATAATTTATAATGCAGAAATTATATTTCATATCATTTAGTTTTAAGTACTTAATCTGCTAATTAAATTAGGTTTAAACTAATAAATAACGGTTACAATGATCTAAATTTATCGGTTTCACCAGTTTCCGAAAAAGTGGAGGGTAATCAATCGAAGAATTAATAAGGCTAATAGAACACCCACTGGTCAACTAATTGAGAATGCCACATTATGATATCACGTTGCAATTGTAAATTTAATAATTATTTGTCATTATCGAGTGTAATAGTATGCATACGCTGTGTAGGTAGTTTGGACAAGCGTTTCATTAGCGATTAATGATAATTAAAGTGTAATACGATGCCTTACCTTAATTATTACTCAAATTAATCCATAACCATATCGAAAATTCATTTTTCCGCGATCGATAGATGTCGATTACCAACGAGAATATGTAGTTATTAAGTTCAGGTTATATAATTAATTAGATCAAATTGAGCTTTGTGGTTGTGAGAGACACAAAAATCTATAATTACCCTTACTGGACCACTAAGTAATTCGTTAACGGTCTACTAATAAAACCAACTACTTAAATGATTAAGTGGTCTAGTAGTGTCATTACGTAGTTTTGTTTGGAGAATATACATTGCTATGGGTTTATTCACTCATCCTAGAACGGCAAAATGGGAAAAGCCGTGTTGAATTAATTTTCATCGGTATATACATTAAGCAGGAGATTGAGCCGAAATCGAAGCAAAACGGAGGATGTATATTAATGGATATTATATTTTTGATTTCCGTATTTTATTTATATATTTATTTATGCATTTTAATTGAGGATTGAACAAAGTATTTAATAGTATATGCGAATAGTGACTTTTGGTGTACTAAAATGACAGCTTAACATATATATTTAGTTGATCTATTATTATAATCGTAATTTATCTAGAATCGCAATTTTTGATACAAAACATAATTAAATCTAACTGAAACAGTTAACAGGATGGATAACCGAAAATGTAATCTAAATTACAATAAAAACGCCTTTGCTGGTTGAAATTGGGAACCCATCTTTCGTTAATCCTTGTTTCATACAATTAAAAGGACGAAGGCATAGAGAAGGAAAATATATCAGTTTATATACAGATTTTTATCAAGTAATGTGGAAATAGAGAAGAACTATGGGAATAAAATTTGCTTTCGTGGAGCAAATAAAAAACTGTGTCAATTATAATCGGAGAAAAGAAAATCTACTGCTTTAAAATACCCTCAAATAGAAGGGGTGTGAGAAAAACTGCGAAATGTGTAGTAAATGATGAAAGGATGAGAGAGATAGTTCAGAACATTAGATGACATTTTCAAAATGACACTTTCGAAAGGTACTGATAAAGTGAATGGCAGAAAATTATCTATCTATATTCTTTGTGATAGAATGTTGGACATTTATCTTTTTAGTTTTCATTGAATAACTTTTTAATTTTAATTAAATAAATTCTGGAGGGATTATTATTATTTTCGGCAACAAAACCGGTTCGACCCAGATCGACGATTATGCGAGTGGAACTACACCGAAATTCGGGATAGTCTTCGAACCGGAGAGAAAATCGTAACGAAAGACTTTAAAGTACGACGCCCCTGTATCTAAGACATGGAGGTTATATTTTAGCCGTAGTTACGTCGGAACTCCCCCCCCCTCCCACGCGATTTTATCTAATTGAGGAACAGTTCCACCGCCCAAGTCTGGGTGTCTCCAACCAATTGTCATTCGTGCCGCGTCGATTCGGTTCCCTTCTTTAGCAGCTCCAAGACTCCGATAAATTCTTATCTCATCCCTCGGATATCCCTTTCCTTTAATTTCGCCCTTATCTCCTTCCCCTTCGCCCTTACTACTCTCGATGGCTGCTTATTTTCGGGGCGTGCTCCGTCCTGGTTAAATCGGAGGGCACGTTCGACCGTATCATCAGAGCGCAGGCGTGCCCCATCACCTCTTTCTGTTTACTCCTCTTCCTATTTCCCCGTCGCTTTAACTCGCACCCCCCTCTCCCTCTAACACTTTAATCTCATTGGATTTCGTTTCATCTTTCGGCTTGTCCAATTAATCCCTCTTTACCCATTTGATGCTTTCAATTCCGCTGTTTTGCCCTTGACCCTTTTCTTTCAACGCCCCCGCCTCTCCGATAATAGTAGGAGGATTTTAAGTTTTTTTTTGTGCAGATCACGTGGATGGTCTAATATTTGCCGGAGTTTAAATAAGGGTTGTAATGTCTCTGCCTGGAAAGTGTTCATTCTGGAGCAATGAGCTGCGTTAAAGAGGTGAAAGGAAGCAAATCAGTATACTAGGGTGTTTTTATGAAGAGAGAGGTAAGGTGTACTGAAAAAAACAGAACTTGTGAAAGGACAGAAAAAAAACAGTTAGGGAATGGTGTTGAAAAGAGAACTAAGAAAATATTGTTTTATCTTAAGTTTTGAGGGTTTCTCGGAAAGGGTGCGAAACATGAGCTCTGAGTAGATGTGAAACGTGGACCCCAAAATAATAATAATAATAATAATAATAAATCGTCTTTATTTGGGCAAGATTGAGACTTAAAAGTCTCTTCTTCCATCTAACCCATCGTCATTAACTATAAAATAAGAAGTAGAAAAAATTAGAAGGATTGTGGATGTAAAAAACCTAAGAGATTCTTAGGGAAAAAAATCCACTGCAGGAAAACACTCACAAGGAAGGGGGTTGTGAAAAACCTGCGAAAACCTACCGATAGTAATAGCTAAAAGATAAGAGAAGAGAAAAACATTCAAAAATAAATAAATACACTACCAATAAGTACTTACATGCGATACATAAATAAGAATCAGTTAACATTTAAAAAGAGATAGCAATATACAAAGTAACATAAAAAAAAACAAAATAGAAAAACAAGGAAAACGTATATTATCAGGAAAAATGAAAGAATATTATAAAAAAACAGTATCAAAATAATACATACAGTATGTACTAGTCAAAATTTTATATAAAATTGACATTTAGGTAAATCTAAGTAAGGAAAAAATAGATATTATTAGATACGAGCGAGAAATAGAACATGGAATTTTGGTTTGGTTTGAGCAAACTGAATTGTGCTGGAGATGGCAACCGAGAAAAGAAGGAAGTCGTGCTATAAAATTCAGAAGAGAAGGCTTGTTAAAGAAAATAAAAGTATGTAGGATATAGGGAAACATACCGAAAGAAATACAAATTCAGGTTGAGGTTGACCTAAAGGGCGGAATAATTCATTAAGGTTAGAGTAGTTGAGAGGCTAACGGCATGGGGTGTAACAATGCTTTGAACCATAACTCTTCTATTTTAATGAGCTGAATTCCCATACTGGGCCTTCTTTGTATTGAGGGTCTATGAAAATAATATGAAAAAGAAAGAGTTTATACATCTAGAAAGAAAAAGCTGGTAAAATACATTGAATGAGATGGTGAAATAAGGGCTTTTATGCAGCTTATAGTTTCAGAGGGTATTGTACGAAATGATGTATGGACATGACTGAAACAAAAGTTGGGATAAAAAGGATAAGGGAGCGTTTTGCTGTAACCCCATTAAATGAGGCCATTAGTGTGCTTCGAGATGGAACACTGTGAAATATATTTCGGTATCTTTGCGCATTATTTGTGAATAACAATAAGATACTTACACAAAGAGATGCAAAAGTATTCCGTATTCGGCGTATTCCAAAAGTTTTTAGTTCACCATTAGATGAAGAGATCAGTACATACAATAATGCATGGATTTCAGAAGATTAAATAAATTTAGAGTACTGTTGCCAGAATTAGGTACGAATAAAGAAATTTTACTCATAAGTGTCGTTGATGCTTGAGAGAATCCAGCGTAATATTAGCAGCTATATATCGAGTTAATATGATTTTCCTCCTAGATTACTAAACTTTTGCTTCATCTTACTTTTAAAAACTCATAATGGAATCAAGATGAACCTTTATCATTGATATGACGAAATTAACCATCTAGTTTTGTAGTAAGTTCCACGTCTCTCTCTCTATTTCTTAATATTTGGATTGACTTACCTCCCAGATCGATGTAAACTAGGTTAGATGTATGTCCTTAACTAAGGTTAGAGATAGAAAATAGTTTTTTTAACAACGTTGCAAAAAGTGTGCATTACCATTTTTATGATTAATTGAAATTCGTATATTTTTTGGATATTTCGAGTATTTTCATCTCATTTTGATTAGAACAAACAAAAAAAATCTGATGTGGCCAACACATGACTTTCTCCATATTTATTTAAAACAGAAGCCTATGCCGGTAATATATAAATAATTCCAAAACAATGAGTGTTACAGGAAAATGTTTCATACAAGCTTTGTAGTAAAAAACATTATCTACAACTTTGGTACATGATTGTATATACCTACATTGCATTCTGATCGAGATATGTATGAAAAACTTCCATTTCTGGGTAAACAACAACTTCCGGTTAACCATTATTGAAGAATAACTCGTAAACAATCAGTGTTACGAAAAACTGTTTCATACAAAAGTTGTAGTAAAAAACATTATCTACAACTTTGGTACATGATTGTATATACCTACATTGCATTCTGATCGAGATATGTATGAAAAACTTCCATTTCTGGGTAAACAACAACTTCCGGTTAACCATTATTGGGGAATAACTCCTAAACAATCAGTGTTACGAAAAAATGTTTCACACAAAAGTTGTAGTAAAATACATAATCTACAACTTTTGTGTGTAAATGTATATACCTATATTGCATTTTGACAGAGATATGTATGAAAAACTTCCTTTTCTGGGTAAACAACAGCTTCCGGTTAACCATTATTGAAGAATAACTCCTAAAAAATCAGTGTTACAAAAAAATGTTTCATACAAAAGTTGTAGTCAAGTACATTATCTATAACTTTTGTATGTAATTGTATACACCTATATTGCATTCTTACAGAGATATTTAAGAAACAAAATTTTGTTCCGGATAAACCGTAACTTTCGGTTAAGCGATATTCTCCAAAAACTAATCAACTCTTGGTATTGTTAGGAAAATTCTAAATATGAATTTTGAAAATGATCGGATAATTACTTTTTAAGATAGAGCGCACACAAACTTTTTAACCACAGACAGACAGACAGACAGACAGTCACACAGACAGACATGTTCGGGAAAATAGCTAAAACATGCTCTATGGGCCCCAAAACATCTATTTCCGTCGAAATCTGGAGGTCGAATTTTTTTGCGAATACAATACTTTCTCTATACTACGTATAGGGAGAAAGTAAAAATTGGTGGCAAAGGTGTTGTTAATTAAACGGTGTTTAGATTTTAAGTGATGGCTAAAATAGTTATTGCTTTCAATCAATACTTCGTAAGATTAAATCAAGATACATGGAATATAGTCACTTTCAAAATGACTGTGTCAAAAGATTAGTCTAACTAAAATATCGGGAACAATAGACTAGCTATTTATATCAGCGAGTTTCATATCTCTCTTGCATCGTTTTTCGGAAGAATTGTGAATTTCAGAATTTTTAGAGTAAAACCCCGTTTCAGAATCATTGAGGGGAAGGGATTTCTGATTGATGAAAAATCGAAATTAATGTTTACATTTGGGATTAAAGTGGAATCGGAGGACGGTAAATATAGTTCTCCGAATTCTATTCTGTGGATATTCTGAGCGCATTTCACAATCTAAATGTCCACTCGATTGAGCATAACTCTGGACATTCATTTCTAACATACCGTTTTCATATGCCCTTTTACTTACGTACCCTTTTACTCGGGCAAACAAAATAGAACCGTCCAATCGACATATGTTTTGGTTTCTAAGGAGCAGTGGAGGCTAGTCACCAAGTATCATTGGTAGAGCTATCTTTTTGATTTTAATCTGAACTTCATGATAAAAATTTATCTAACTTAGTGTCTTTAGATAATTTTATATCTCCCTTAATTTAAAAACGCATCTCACACGCTATTTTCTTGACTGACAAGGGGAATCTCACTTTTGCCTGGGATTTTGTTTGATATTATTTCAAGCAAACCATTTTAAATAAGGTTAGTCACATTTCTTTAGAAGCTAATATTGCTTATAATTTTCGTTGTAAAAGATATTATGTGACTCGTTCCAAATTCATCTCAAGGCGAAGTTAAATATCCTGTAGGGCATTTTAAATTCACGATAAAATTGGATTTCATGCATGTATCATGAACTATATATTATATTTAATTATACATCGATTTATAATTATGAATTTTAAATCAAGTATTCTTATTTATTAGATTTGTCGTCTTTGTAAAATGATATTATTTTAATAATGCCAAGTCTATTATTTTTTTATTACAAAAATACTTTTCTGATCATGATTTACGCTAATAAAGGATCTCTAATTTTAGGAAAAAGTGGTGAAATGAAATTTTTATGAATTATTATTTTTTGAGAAATTATTGAGAGCCATGTATGCCGCCTCCGGTAACCCGGAAGTTCGGTAGTCAGATATTATTTATTCGTGTGCAAGATTTATTTATGCCAAGCCCTGTGTGATGTATGTACACTCGACCTTCACATTATTTAAAACTTATTTTCAATTTATCCTTGTGCTCAAATCAGCGAGAGTTATGCTTTCAGGTCGAGAGGCTAACGTTCTCCTAGGGCGAGGCAGTTACAAAAACGCCTAACGTTTTCCATGCTAGGTTTAAGCTGAAACACTGTGACAGGAGAGCATCTAAAACCGATCATTTCCAAAGCACATGCTGTAATATCTAAAATGTGAACACTACATTCTTTAGTTAGATTTTAAAAATCTCTAATAGCCGTCTTTGTTGACATTACTCGTTTCATTCACCGGTACCTGGAATAAATAAGAAAGGATTAAAAAACTCCATTTCGACAAATCATTTACTAAACCATGTGTTTCCGTATTTAGTAAATGATTTGTTGAAATGGAATGTTTTTACCACAAATTTACACCTAATTCTGTATCGTTTAAGGAAAGATTACTGCAGTTTAAGTACATCCAATGCAAATTTCGATAGCGATACTTCCATCTTTAGGGGTAATTCAATACATTGAGTAACTAATAAGATATTTTAAACCTCTAATTCAGTAACATACGTGTTCAAATTTTCTTCGATTAAAACTACATTCTTGAGTCCATCAACTAGCTTTATTAAGTACATTTGAATTAGATTTTCGCAAAATTGCTTTCTTTTGACTACTCAATCAAGAAATACATAGATATAGGATAAAGAGAATCAGAGATATCTTAAAAAATAAAGTGTATTTTATGCTACGATATGCTATACTACTATATTTTAAGCTATAATACCTGCATACATGGTATGTCTATATGTCGTATATGAAGCATTAGAAACATTTCTATTAGTTATACCCTCACAGTTTCTAATACTTACCTTCACAAGAAGTAATAAAACAGCGTAATGGAAGTAGAGCAATTGTAGTAGGTAATAACTCTGACATGAGTACAATCTGCCAGAGAAAATTTAGTTCGGCAAATTTAATCCACACAAGGTGGTGTTGCTGCAATTTTTATACATCATTTACTGTAATGGTTACATATTTCTTACTAGGAGCCTTTCGCCTTTATTACCTCCAAAGCTGATACTCATTATAGTGAGTCATTACTTTTAATTACCCTTTCGCTTACATGCACGTTATTATTCTTTCTCCTCACTAAGTGGAGAAATGCTGGCTTTTTTATAATACGCAGTCATTTATCATGGAAATTGGGTTGCTGTAGATACTAAGTCGCTCCGCGAAATAGAAAATCTTGTTGAATTAAAAGTATTACATTTATCCGTTAGTGTAGGTGTCAAAAATGCGGCTATAATTTGATGCAGAGAATGTATTTTGGTAATTTATCATGATTATTCATACATTATTTAAGTCAAAGAAGAGAAGTATTAATTTTCCGAAAATAATGATGGGGTTAAGCGTAACGTTTTGTTCTATTCTGCTTTTAATCTCCTTTAACTATATATTTAACGCATTCATGTCACATTAAATGACAATTATAGTGTAGATATATGGAAATTGTATTCTTAATAGGGTAAATGTATCCAACATTCTTACTATTATCATCTTAGAATTTTCTACATCTGAATGTGTATTTATGCTTTTTTTAACTAAAATCCAGGATACATTAATGCATTGGTTTCTTATTTCTCTATATTATTTATTAGGTACTTCTCAGAATTGATATAAAGTTGAAATTCTAACGAGTATAGGACCTGAAACTCATTTGCTAGTAGTAATTTATGTTCTTCGATTGGCAATACTGAGACTAAAAGTCGCTTCCTATGTCCATACGATTGTCGATAATATTACATTTTCACATGCTAAATGTGTATTTAATTAGTGATATAAAATTAAAACAGCAAAAGTATGTTGCAAAGATTAAAAAACAATGAAAACCAAAAGAAATAATTCTTAGATCAGAATCTTATATTTATGATATATCACAATCACATCTCATATATCGGACTTTTATATTATGGGTGTCGGCGTTTGAAAAATTTACAAAATCTTACTGGTTTATTTGTTACTACACTGTATAGGAAAATTTCACATCATTCCCGAATGAATGTATTTATATTTTTATAGCTTAATTTATTTTCTCAATATATCCGGTAAGTTGGACAATAGCATACTTCAAAGGGGTCGTAGTGCGTAATTACTTAAGCTACGGTGAATTACATCTTTTATGTCGCCCTATATCACAGCTGTGCTCGAGACATGAAAGAAACTTATGACGTACGCTGAAAGAAGGTTGTTTTCGTTTTGTTAATTTCGCCATTTTGCTGACTTTTATCTCCCTTTAGCTCCATATCACCAAGTTCTCCTATCTCGGGCATATTTTCTTCCAAAGCGCTGTTTTTTTTCTTTTCTTCTGGCGAGATCTCTGCGGAACACAAATGCTATCATATTTCTCGTTTTTGTTGATCTCACCTTTATGTTCTTTATCTTTATGGGTTTTCCTTTTATTTTTCTATTTCTCTTGCCTATCTGTCTTTCTTCCTGCCTTTATTCCATTTATAGATATATCTACATCCATGCCGCTCTACTTTTCTTGTGCCTTTTCCATTAATGCTTCCTCGACCCAAGTTCTGTATATCATATAACTTTATGGACATGACTCGTAGCTTTTTTCATTTAATAATCACCATACCGATCTTTAAATAAGGATTTGCCGTGGAAAAGCGATGGAATCTTTTGTTTCTTTACAATTGTGTTATCTCTAACAAAGGTTTATCCTCTTCTGTGATATTATGAACTCTATTCTTCGATGCAGTTTGATTTATCTATTGCCACACATCTGATTTTAAATCATAATTAAAAGACCTATTCAAAAATCTTTTTCTGCACTCATCGTTTCCTGAATCTGGGCTAAACCGGTGTATTTCCCCACCTGCTTGGATTCGTTATTCGTAAATTTACATTTTTAATCAATAACGCTAGTTGTTCAATATACATTCAGCTTACATATATTGTCAACATTTGCAGTCGAAAATTTCTGAAGTTTAAATTTCTAAAGTTTTAAATTCTAAACTTCCTTCTGAATATTAAAACATTCGAAAATAAAATTAGAAATTAACCCCTTCTAGCAATTTATACCACGTAGTTTTAAAAGCATTATCCAATTTTGAGGGATGAATAGTTTGCTTAAGATAAAAAAATCCATGATTATTATGGATGAAGTTAAAATGACAGTATTTTAGAAGTTTGCTAGAAGTAAATATAGAATGTATGTGGATATTTTTAATTGGAATTTTATCATGGAAATGAACTTCCACTCTGAGAAGCCTGAACTTATTTAGTTTATATGGAATTTATATATTCTTTGCAAACCTTTTGCTGCGAATACAGGAAATTTCATGCTCGTATGCCTGATTTTCAGGTTTCGTATCGAAAATCCATTCCCATCTGTGTTTTCTAATTTATGATTTAATTCTATAGAATTACCTTCGGATACCTTTAGGAAATAAGGACCCACTAAATCATGAAATTCGATGAAGAATTATAACATGATAGTTGAATCGAGCATCTCTACACAAGTTGAATATATATAAGATGATTGCAGTTATTTCTGAACCTGGGAATTGATAACAGATAAAATTAACCCACCAAAATGGCGGGGATTACTACTGTTTTTAAAAAATGTACAACCTTATACATGTCATATGTCAATTTTAAGTAAAGTAATAGCTCATTGTTATCATTTTTATGGTATTCGTACTTTAAAATAAAAGAAATTGTTTTTGGAGAAAACATAAAGTTCTAAGGAAGCACTTTATATTACAGTGCCTTCATTATCTCGTGCCATATAGTGGTAATATTCAAGTTTTCTCATTCGGTATTCGTCACTTGCAGAGTTGTCCGTTGAGAGCACGTTACAAAAGACACGAACTACAGGACCGCAGGCGACAGTTGGTCGTGAGGGAAAGTGCAGAATGCGGTAATTTCCCATTTTTTTCCAGTTTGAAGGGGTGTGATGTTGTAGATGTGACTTTGACAGACTGGCTTTCAAATAATGATATCTTTTCGTCACGCTTTATCTTCTCTGAAGGCCTTCCGTTCTGTATCTTGCATATCATAGCATAGCACGAAAAATCGATCTTCATATGTTTCACCGATCACATCTTCCCAGAGTTGACAACGATGCAAGTTTTGAAATCCATCGTGGAAACGGTTCATGTATTACACCTAAAAATTGTGTTTAATATGATTTCCGGAACAAAATAGAAATTCACATATGTTCCGTTTATTTTTTTTTGTTCGCGGCAATGATTATATTGAAGCTACTGAAATACAAGCGTTGTCAAGTTCATCTATTAATTTAGGTATCTTATTGAATTTAACGAAAATTGTTGATCAAGATCATGCGCTGATTTTATGAAGTCCTTTTCCCTTTATTATATTTCTGAATAAGTTAGATATGTAAGGGATCTATCTATCTACCTTATGTTGCCTATTATCCTCATTCTACGTTCCTTAAAAATTTAGCAATTTAATTTATTGTTACCGTGCAGAGCCTTAGTATGCCTCAAAAATGAGATTTTTCTTTTTGTTGGTAGTTTAAGCTTTTCATTGATTGCTTACCCCATGAATATAGCTTAATGGTTTAGTTGTAACGAAAACATGGGGGCAAATCGAAGGTTTACAAAAGGCACATGCGGCTTGTTTATTCGCTTTATAAATTTTCCTGCGCTTGTATGTATCGTCTCCTAAGTTTTAACTAGCAATTATTAATGACTGTATATATATTTGCGTGTTTTTAGATGAAATTTGTTCGTAACTACACAAGAAAAGCTAACAGAAGTAAAATATTTACCCAAACGCAGTAAAAATGGCAGTAGAAGAGGTTAGGGAAGGGAAACCCTTAAAAAAGGTTGCTGTAGAAATTTAATTTTAAGTCTCTAGTTAATTACTATAAGAATTCGAATCAAACTTTAACGTTTTAATTTTTAAGGGAGTGTAAAAATTCTCCTGTACCCGGAACCAGGGCAAGTTTACACCATGTGACATCACCAAAGAAACGATGAAATAACTGAATAAATATGATAATTTAAGGCAAATGAAAGGCACTAAAATGAAGCCTTGAGTTCAGTAAATGAATAAGTATGAAAAATGGGCCAGTTGGTGTAACAAATAAAAATAGAAAATAATATTTGAAAAACTGCGTAAGCCTGCTCCTGTCTACCTTACGCCTGAGTAGTCTCCCTTTCTATATTATTCTTTGATTTATCTTCTTTACTTCCTTCAATCCGTTCATAACTTTTCAACGTCGTTTTGTACAAGTTCCCTCACCTCTTCAAAACACCTAATACTGAATGAAATCTCCACAGTCTTATTTTTTGTCAAACTGAGCTTGGTGTCCGAGTAGCATTCCATCTGCGCTATCGCTCCTAAGCCAAGGTCCCGGGTTCGAAGCCCGGCTGATCGGATTTTTCCGATCAGGGAATGGTTGTGTTTGTTCGGTGTTACTGTTTCCTTGGAGAAGCATCTCCTGACAAGTTCAATAGAGAGCTTAGGAGGACTTCCCCGATAAGGTCAACAGGAGCTCAGCTAAAAAATGCTAAGTTTCCGATATTTGGTTGAAATCAGTGGAAAGGTTTAAATAATTTCCAACAAACTCCAAGTCTCAATTTCCAAACAATTTTTAAAAAATCCGTAGTAATAGCTTATAAATCCTTTGCATATATTCAGCAATGGGTTGACCTATATTCTGTTTACTGCTTACATATATTATCTCTTGTTTAGTTATAATTGTTTGTAATATTATAGGCAGTATTGTAACTTAAAGTTTAATAAGTTTTTAATAGCATTATTGTATATAGTAATTACTAGTACGAGTAAAATGTTGCTTGCATACTGCAAGCAGATCGACAACACTAATTTCATATCGGCATTATATCGGGACGGTCCTCAAAAGAAAAAAAAAAGATTTAATTTTTTCTGAAAATTCGCTGAAATTTATCGTCTGGCATCAAACCCGGGTCTTACTGGTAAACCTACTATGAAACAAAATAGAAGATCACCATCTCTAACTATGTGTGAAAATTCAAGCTGAAATATTGGTTACAACTGCCTCAAAAGACGTTCTAATTTTTACGAATGTGAATGGCTCTCGGGACTCGAACCAAGGACGATCTTGGAAATCTAAAAAATTTTTTTGAAAGATATTTATGATCTCTATCTATATGCCGAATTTCAAGTTTCTATAATATAGAGAAAGGTTTCAAAATAATTCCTAAAAATCGGATCAACTTCTGATTGCAGAGACACCTGGTGTCGAACCCAGGACACATTGATAGCTGTGAATGCACTGTTTGATATGTATGGACTTGATCTTTCTATATGCAAAGTTTGAAATCGATATCGTGCCGGAAAGTACCTAAAATTTGTTTCCGTTATCTCCGTAAGAAATGCATTGAGGAATTCAAATGTCCCTCTGGGATCGAACCAAGGACCATCAGTGTATATGTAAAATTCGATTAAGATATGTTTTTATGGTGTCTAACCTCATACCGAATTTCAAGTTTCTATGCCATCGGAAAAGGATCCAAAAAAAATCTTAAAAATCGCCACAGTGCATTTTAAACGGCAGATTTTTGCCCCGATCTAGCATCGAACCAAGGATAATATTCGTAGATGTCTTTATGGTTTCCTTTAGATATGCGCGGCATCTAGCGATCCCTCGAGTTTCAACTCTCTCCTTTTCCGGGAAGTGCCTCAAAACATTTTTCGAAAATCCCCGCCATGTATCCTTATGGAGAAAATCCCGACTTTGGGGCCTTCTGGAATCGAACCCATGACACCGAGGTTCAAAGTCGGCTTTTTCCTGGAGGTTGCACGTTATGGCCAATATGTCGTAAAAATTTCAAGGCATTGGCACTTGTGGAACATGGTTAGAATTTTGATCCCCTATATATATATATATAGGTATATCCGGAGAAACGTCTATATATAATACGAGTAAAATGTAGCTTGCATACTGCAAGCAGATCGGCAATACTAATTTCATATTGGCATCATATCGGGACGGTCCTCAAAAGAAAAAAAAAAGGATTGAAATTTTTCTTAAAATTCGCTGAAATTTCATCGTCTGGCATCGAACCCGGGCCTTACTGGTGAACTTACTATTCAGCACAATAGAAGATCACCATCTCTAGCCATGTGTGAAAATTCAAGCAGAAATATTGGCTCCAACTGCCTCAAAAGACGTTCTAATTTTCACGAATGTAAATGGCTCTCTGGATTCGAACCAAGGACGATCTTGGAAATCTAAAACATGATTTTCAAAGTTATCTATCATTTCTATCTACATGCCGAATTTCAAGTTTCTATACTGTTGGGAAAGGGTTCAAAATAATTATTGAAAATCGGATCAGTTACTGATTGTAGAGACGCCTGGTGTCGAACCCAGGACACATTGACAGCTGTGAATGCACATTTTGATTTGTAAAGACTTGCTCTTGTATCATGCTAAGTTTGATGTCGATAGCATGCCGGGAAGTACCTAAAAATGTATTCCGTTATCTCCGTAAGAAATGCATTGAGGAATTTAAATGGACTTCTGGGATCGAACCAAGGACCATCAGCGAATATGTAAAATTTGATTCTGAAATTTATTATTGATCTCCAACTCAATGCCGAATTTCAAGTTTCCATGCCATCGGGAAATGGTCCAAAAAAATCTTAAAAATCGCCACAATGCAATTTAAACGGCCGATTTTTGCCCCAACCTAGCATCTAACCCAGGATATTTTTCGTAAAACTCATTTATGTTTTCGATAGTCCAAGACCATAAGTATAGGCACCTTGAGTTTTATTCCTCTACCTATGCGGAAAGTATTTTTTTTTAATTCCCGAAAATCACGGCAATGCATTTAAACGGGAAAAATCGGGACTTTGGGGCCCTCTGGAATCGAACCTATGACACTGAGGATCAAAGTCGCTTTTTTCCTGGGGGTTTCACGTTATGGCCAATACGTCATAAAAATTTCAACGCAATGACGCTTGTAGTTTAGCCTGTGAATTTGTATCCTATCTATATAGCTATATAGCTATATAGCTATCTATTATATATAGATGCTTCTCCGGATTCATTCATATATATACCCAGATAGGATACAAATTCACAGGCTAAACCAAAAGCGTCATTGACTTGAAATTCTTACGACGTTATGGCCATGACGTGTAACCTCCAGGAAAAAGCCGACTTTGAACCTCGGTGTCATGGGTTCGATTCCAGAAGGCCCCAAAGTCGCGAATTTCCCCATAAGATTACATGGCAGGGATTTTCGAAAATTTTTTTGAGGCACTTCCCGGAAAAGGAGAGAGTTGAAATTCGAGGGATCGCTATAAGCCGTGCATATCCAACGAAAATAAAAAAGACATCGCCGAATATGGTCCAAGGTTCGATGCTAGGTCGGGGCAAAAATCGGCCGTTTAAAATGCATTGCGGCGATTTTGAAGATTTTTTTTGGATCCTTTCCCGATAACATGGATACTTGAAACTCGGCTTGTGGATGTATATCATGAATATATTTCATAATCGAATTTTACATGTTCGCTGATGGTCCTTGGTTCGATCCCAGGGGGCCATTAGCACTTCTCAATGCATTTCTTACGGAGATAACGGAAACAAAATTAAGGTACTTTTCGGCATGCTATCGACTTCAAACATTGCGTCATAGAAGAACAGGTCTTTACAAATCAAACTGT
Organism: Sympetrum striolatum; assembly: GCA_947579665.1. Taxonomy (NCBI): domain Eukaryota; kingdom Metazoa; phylum Arthropoda; class Insecta; order Odonata; family Libellulidae; genus Sympetrum; species Sympetrum striolatum. Next base: position 70,694,685 of record OX388348.1, read on the forward strand.
GCAATCACAGCTTACAATATTTCCTGGGTTTGACACCAGGTGTCTCTGCAAGTAGATGTTGATCCGATTTTTAGGAATTATTTTGAAACCTTTCCCAATAATATAGATATTTGAAATTCCGCATGTAGATAGAAATCATAAATAACTTTCAGAAACATTTTTTAGTTTTCCAAATTTGTCCTTGGTTCGAATCCAGAGAGCCATTTACTTTCGTGAAAATTAGAACGTCTTTTCAGGCAATTGTAGCCAATATTTCTGCTTGAATTTTCACACGTAGTTACAGATGGTGGTCTTCTACTCTTCTGCATAGTTAGTTCACCAGTAAGACCCGGGTTCGATGCCAGACGATGAAATTTCAGCGAATTTTAAGAAAAATTTAAATCCTTTTTTTTTCTTTTTAGGACCGTCCGATATGATGCCGATATGAAATTAGTACTGACGATCTGCTTGCAGTATGCAAGCTACATTTTACTCGTATGGCTATATAGCTATATGGCTATATATATGAATGAATCCGGAGAAGCATCTATATATAATAGATAGATGCTTTAATATTATGAATTTAATTGTAAATTATATGATGTACTGCCTTTGGGAGGTTTTTGGGGGTTTTCCTCTCAACTAGGGTGAATACCAGGCAGGGTAATGTATTTTCTTCCCCTAAGAAAGACTAACACCTGGCCTAGAGCCTACTTCTAGTCTTTATAATTAAAAAAGTAATTATTGATCAACGTAGATTTGCTGACAGACAGACAAAGAAACTACGAAAACTATATCTATTATATATAGACGTTTCTCTGGATATGCCTATATATACACTGGGGATAAAAATTCTAACCATGTTCGAAAACTGTCACTGACTTGAAATTTTTCAAACGTACTGGCCATGATGTGTAACCGCCAGAAAAAAAATGACTTTGAACCTCAGTGTCATGGGTTCGATTCCAGAAGGCCCCAAAGTGACAATTTTCTCCATAAAGATACTTTGCGTGGATTTTCGAACAATTTTTGAGGCACTTCCTGTCCAAATAAGAGAGTTGAAACTCTAGGGTTCGCTAGAATCCCGTAAATATCCAACGAAAACCATAAAGACATCTTCGAAGATTATCCTTGGTTCGACGCTAGGTAAGGGCAATAATCTCATACTTAAAAAGCATTGGGGGGATTTTAAAGATTTTTTTTAACCCTTTCCTGAAAAGATGGAAACTTGAAACTCACAATGTAGATGGAGCTCATGAATTTATATTATTTACGCTGTTTAGCATATCGCTGATGGCCCTTGGTTCGATCCCAGTGAGTTAAGTTCGTTCCTCAATGCATTTCTTATCGAGATAAGGGAAATCAATTTTAGGTACTTCCCGCCATGATATGGAGTTTAAACTTTGCATTAAATAATACCAAGTACTAACAAGCCATGATGTGAATTCACAGCTGCCAAGAGACACTGGGTTCGACACCAGGCGTCTCAAAAATTAGTAGCTGATACCATTTTTTAGGGTTTTTATTGAACCACTTCCCGATAACATAGAAACTTAAAACCTGGCAGGTGAATGAAGATCATAGATATATTTCATATGCGGTGTTTTAGATTTCCTTGATTGTCCTTGGTTTGACCCCAGAGACCCATTTACATTTCCCTATGCATTTCAGATGGGGATAACGGAGTTTTTATTTTGGAACTTTCCGGTATGATATCTACTTCAAAATTTCAATAAAAATTTTTTATATATTATACGTATTCACACCTTCCAAAAGATCCTGAGTTTGAGAGGCGTCCTACTATTTGAAACGTATGATAGGAATTTCCATTTAAGTATAATTCATTTACCGAGAAGGTGGAAATTCTACGGCCAGGCATGTGAAGAGAAGTAATGCATGGTTATTCTTTTAGGATTTTTATTAAGTCTTTGCAAAGTATAGTACTTTAAACATATGCTTGCAGTATTAAAGGAACTTTTACTCGTATATATAACAACTTCTCCTCTTTATTTCCCCTCTTCCGTCCATAAATGTTCGTGTCGATTCGTATCACCAGTTCCTTCACCTCTCCAGAACACCTAATACTTTCTTTTGAACTGTATTCCATTGCTACATCGTTCTCTACTGTTCTGCCGGCTTCGGAGCGTTCCCCATCGTCTTATCGCTTTGACTACACATCCTTTCACGCACATCCGGAACCGCAAGCATTTCAATTTCCCCCAACGAATCGAGCTCCCAGAGACGCTAAGAAGCGGCGCCGAATGGTGGGATGATTAAGCGGAGGCAGTTTTGAGCATCCGACATTGTTTTACGCCTCAGAGGTTCATCCCGACTCCATCTTTAAAAGGGGTTGTTTACAGGTGGAAGGTCAAAAGTTTGGGGCGCGTTCCAATACGGCGAAGTTCGTTTGAATGCCTCCTTCCCTTCACGCTCCGTTTATTTTAGTAATTTATACCGCCTAGTTTATTGCGGTTGGCTGGCGGAAGGAGGCGGGGTGTTTTCCGGTGGCGAGCCATTTAGGGGACGTGCAACTATTGTCATCTCGGAGGAGGAAGTCCGACATAATACTCTATTGTTAGAGTACTACTTTGTAGTATTCAGGCCTTTTTGGGGTTCTCAATCCTTTTACCAGCAGCAACAGGCTTGGAGAAGGAAATAGGTGTACTATGCAAGATGGAGGGTGGAAGTAATTTGCCCTTGCTTTCCTCATTCTTACAATAATTTGTGAATGGAAAGTATTTCTTAGCTGACCCTTAGAATCTTTTCAATAGTGTTTACGAAGGATATACGTACATGAATGTCTTTACTCAGCATCATTCATATCTCACAGTCTAATTACACCTTAAGCAAGGCTGACACAGAAGTAAATAGAGATGCAGTTTTCTTATCTTGCGCCAAAGACCGATTTTCAAGGGAGTGCAAAATTGGAACATACTTCGAGAAAAGAAATTTTTGGGGTGTCTCATGGATTCTTGTATCAAGGATAAGCAGCAGTTTTGGTGAGGATATTATTCTTGTAAAGGCGAAGCAATAATTCTATGAGTATAATAGTTTTTATAGCCTTCGTTAAGATAGGATCAGTTAAAAATAGCATCATTCAGCATGATTTATGCCTTGGTAACGTTTATATTATAACAACCGTGTGCAAAACAATATGAAACAAAAGCAAATTAAATATTCTGTATAATCTTGAATCTAAGATGAAATCGAGTTTAGATAGGTTTGATAGGGGGAAAATAACATCCTGTCATGCTTACGATGAAACTATAGTTATTCATTTATGTTATTTAACTAGTTGGTAGTATGCATAATAAGAGAGTTGATCAAAGAAGGCTTCGTGAAAGGGAACTGATGATTAGAGGCCTCGAGAAAGGAATCAGGAAATATATCTATTATATATAGACGCTTCTCCGGATATACCTATATATAAGTTATATATATATACGAGTAAAATGTAGCTTGCATACTGCAAGCAGATCGGCAATACTAATTTCATATCGGCATCATATCGGGACGGTCCTCAAAATAAAAAAAAAAGGATTGAAATTTTTCTTAAAAATCGCTGACATTTCATCGTCTGGCATCGAACCCGGGTCTTTACTGTGAACTTACTATGCAGGAGAATAGAAGATCACCATCTCTAACTATGTGTGAAGTTTTAGGCAGAATTATTTGCTACAACTGCCTCAAAAGACGTTCTAATTTTCACGAATGTAAATGGCTCTCTGGATTCGAACCAAGGACGATCTTGGAAATCTAAAATATGTTTCTGAAAGTTATTTATTATCTCTATCTATATGCCGAATTTGAAGTTTCTATATTATTGGCAAAGGTTTTAAAAGAATTCCTAAAAATCGGATCAACTTCTGATTGCAGAGACACCTGGTGTCGAACCCAGGACACATTGATAGCCGTGAATGCACTGTTTGATTTGTATGGACTTGATCTTTCTACATGCAAAGTTTGAAGTCGATATCGTGCCGGGAAGTACCTAAAATATGTTTCCGTTTTCTCCGTAAGAAATGCATTGAGGAATTTAAATGTCCCTCTGGGATCGAACCAAGGACCATCAGCGAATATGTGAAATTTGATTATGATATATTTTTATGGTATCTAACCTCATACCGAATTTCAAGTTTCCATGCCATCGGAAAAGGGTCCAAAAAAAATCTTAAAAATCGCCACAATGCATTTTAAACGGCCGATATTTGCCCCGTCCTAGCATCAAACCAAGGATAATATTCGTAGATGTCTTTATGGTTTCTTTAAGATATGCACGGCATCTAGCGATCCCTTGAATTTCAAATCTCTCCTTTTCCGGGAAGTGCCTCAAAAAAGTTTTCGAAAATCCCCGCCATGTATTCTTATGGACAAAATAGCGAATTTGGGGCCTTCTGGAATCGAACCCATGACACCGAGGTTCAATGTCGGATTTTTTCTGGAGGTTACACGTTATGGCCATAACGTGGTAAAAATTTCAAGTCGGTGGCACTTGTGGAACATGGTTAGACTTTTGATCCCCTATATATCTATTATATACGAGTAAAATGTAGCTTGCATACTGCAAGCAGATCGGCAATACTAATTTCATATCGGCATCATATCGGGACGGTCCTCAAAAGAAAAAAAAAGGATTTTATTTTTTCTGAAAATTCGCTGAAATTTAATCGTCTGGCATCGAACCTGGGTCTTAATGGTGAACTTACTATGCAGCACAACAGAAAATCACCATCTCTTACTATGAGTGAAAATTCAAGCAGATATATTGAAAACAACTGCCTCAAAAGACGTTCTAATTTTCACGAATGTTAATGCCTCTCGAGACTCGAACCAAGGACGATCGTGGAAATCTAAAACATGTTTCTGAAAGTTAATTATGATTTCTATCTATATGCCGAATTTCAAGTTTCTATTTTATTGGGAAAAGTTTCAAAATAATTCCTAAAAATCGGATCAACTTCTGATTTCAGAGACACCTGGTGTCGAACCCAGGAAGTATTGTAAGCTGTGAATGCACAGTTTGATTTGTAAAAATTTGCTCTTGTATCATGCAAAGTTTGAAGTCGATAGCATGCCGGAAAGTACCTAAATTTTGTTTCCCTTATCTCCGTAAGAAATGCATTGAGAAGTGCAAATGGCCCTCTGGCATCGAACCAAGGACAATCAGCAAACATGTTAAATTTTATTATGAAATATATTCATGATATCTATCCACGTGCCGAGTTTCAAATACCCATGTTATCGGGAAAGGATCCAAAAAAAATCTTCAAAATCGCCGCAATGCATTTTAAACGGCCGATATTTGCCCCGACCTAGCATCGAACCATGGACTAAATTCTAAAATGTCTTTCTGATTTTCGTTGGATACGCACGGCTTCTAGCGATCCCTGGAGTTTCAACTCTTTCTCTCTCCGGGAAGTGCCTCAAAAAAATTTTCGAAAATCCCCGCCATGTACTCTTATGGAAAAAATAGCGACTTTGGGGCCCTCTGGAATCGAACCCATAACCATGAGGATCAAAATCGCAATTTTTCTGGCGGTTACACGTTATGGCCAATACGTCGTAAAAATTTCAAATCAAGGACGCTTGTGGTTTAGGCTGTGAATTAGTATCCTATCTATCTATCTATCTATCTATCTATCTATCTATATAGGTATATCCATGAATGAATCCGGAGAAGCATCTATATCTATTACGAGTAAAATGTTGCTTGCATACTGCAAGCAGATCGACAACACTAATTTTATATCGGCATCATATCGGGACGGGCCTAAAAAGAGAAAAAAAAAGGAATTCTTAAAATTTGCTGCAATTTCATCGTCTGGCATCGAACCCGTGTCTTACTGGTGAACTTACTATGCAGCACAATAGAATATCACCATCTCTAACTATGTGTGAAAATTCAACCAAAAATATTTGCTACAACTGCCTCAAACTACGTTCTACTTTTTAATAATGTAAATGGCTCTCGGGACTCGAACCAAGGACGATCGTGGAAATCTAAAACATGTTTCTGAAAGTTAATTATGATTTCTATCTATATGCCGAATTTTAAGTTTCTATTTTATTGGGAATAGTTTCAAAATAATTCCTAAAAATCGGATCAACTTCTGATTTCAGAGACACCTGGTGTCGAACCCAGGACGTATTGTAAGCTGTGAATGCACAGTTTGATTTGTAAAAATTTGCTCTTGTATCATGCAAAGTTTGAAGTCGATAGCATGCCGGAAAGTACCTAAATTTTGTTTCCGTTATCTCCGTAAGAAATGCATTGAGAAGTGCAAATGGCCCTCTGGCATCGAACCAAGGACCATCAGCGAACATGTAAAATTTTATTATGAAATATATTCATGATATCTATCCACGTGCCGAGTTTCAAATATCCATGTTATCGGGAAAGGATCCAAAAAAAATCTTCAAAATCGCCGCAATGCATTTTAAACGGCCGATTTTTGCCCCGACCTAGCATCGAACCATGGACTAAATTCTAAAATGTCTTTCTGATTTTCGTTGGATACGCCCGGCTTCTAGCGATCCCTGGAGTTTCAACTTTTTCTCTCTCCGGGAAGTGTCTCAAAAAAATTTTCGAAAATCCCCGCCATGTATTCTTATGGAAAAAATAGCGACTTTGGGTCCCTCTGGAATCGAACCCATAACCATGAGGATCAAAATCGCAATTTTTCTGGCGGTTACACGTTATGGCCAATACGTCGTAAAAATTTCAAGTCAAGGACGCTTGTGGTTTAGGCTGTGAATTAGTATCCTATCTATCTATCTATCTATCTATCTATCTATCTATCTATCTATCTATCTATCTATCTATATAGGTATATCCATGAATGAATCCGGAGAAGCATCTATATATAATAGATATATATATACGAGTAAAATGTAGCTTGCATACTGCAAGCAGATCGACAACACCAATTTAATGTCGGCAACCTTTCGGGACGGTCTTAAAAAGAAAAAAAAATTGAAAATATTCTTAAAATTCGCTGCAATTTTAATCGTCAGGCATCGAACCCGGGTCTTCCTGGCTAACCTATTAAGCAGCACAAGAGAAGATCACCATCACTAACTATGTGTGAAAATTCAAGCAGAAATATTGGCTGAAACTGCCTCAAACGACGTTCTACTTTTCATGAATGAAAATGGCTCTCTGGATTCGAACCAAGGACTATCTAGGAAATCTAAAATATGTTCATCTAAAGTATGTATGATATCTATCTATATGCCGAATTTCAAATTTCTATATTATTGGGAAAGGTTTCAAAATAATTCCTAAAAATCGGATCAACTTCTGATTGCAGAGACGCCTGGTGTCGAACCCAGGACACATTGATAGCTGTGAATGCACTGTTTGATTTGTATGGACTTGATCTTTCCATATGCAAAGTTTGAAGTTGATAGCAGGCCGGGAAGTACCTAAATTCTGTTTCCGTTATCTCCGTAAGAAATGCATGGAGAAGTGGAAATGCCCCCCTGGGATCGAACCAAGAACCATCAGCGAACATGTAAAATTCGATTATGAAATATATTTATGATATCTAATAACGTGCCGAGTTTCACGTATCTATGTTATCGGGAAATGATCAAAAAAAAATCTTCAAAATTGCCGCCATGCATTTTAAACGGCCGATTTTTGCCTCGACCTAGCATCGAACCCGGGATATTTTCCGTAGAACTCATTTACGTATTCGATAGATCATGACCATATATATAGGCTCCTAGAGTTTTGATTCTCTACCTATCCGGAAAGTATTTTTTTTTAATTCCTGAAAATCAAAGCAATGCATTTAAACGGGAAATATCGGGACTTTGGAGCCCCCTGGCATCGAACCCATGACACTGAGGATCCTAATCGCAATTTTTCTGGTGGTTACACGTTATGGCCAATACTCCGTAAAAATTTCAGCTCAATCACTCTTGTGGTTTAGGCTGTGAGTTTGTATCCTCTCTATATATATATATATATGGATACATGAATGAATCCGGAGAAGCATCTATATATAATAGATATATATATATATAGATGCTTCTCCGGATTCATTCATGTATTTATATATATATATATATATATATATATATATATTTTTCTGAAATTAGGAAATGAAAGGGTTGATTATGGGGAGACAAACACTGATTCATTCATATCGCTACCTTCTATCAATAAAAACTTGCCCCTTAATCCCACTGAGTATGGAATCGTTGAATTATGTTGATGTCTAAGTTTGCGTATCAATACGTAATTTTTATTTATATTACAGAAATTGCCCATTGAAAAAGAACTAAAACGTGTCACAGTGAATGAACTATGAAGCAAATAAGAGCCTGAAACATATGAACATGCATCAAGCATTTATCTATCTATTATATATAGATGCTTCTCCGGATTCATTCATGGATATACCTATATAGATAGATAGATAGGATACTAATTCACAGCCTAAACCACGAGCGTCATTGACTTGAAATTTTTACGACGTATTGGCCATAACGTGTAACCGCCAGAAAAATTGCGATTTTGATCCTCAGGGTCATGGGTTCGATTCCAGAGGGCCCCAAAGTCGCGATTTTCTCCATAAGAATACATGGCGGGGATTTTCGAAAATTTTTTTGAGGTACTTCCCGGGGAGAGAAAGAGTTGAAACTCGAGGGATCGCTAGAAGCCGTGCGTATCCAACGAAAATCAGAAAAACATCTTAGAATGTAGTCCATGGTTCGATGCTTGGTCGGGGCAAAAATCGGCCGTTTAAAATGCATTACGGCGATTTTGAAGATTTTTTTTGGATCCTTTCCCGATAACATGGATATTCGAAACTCGGCACGTATATAGATATCATGAATATACTTCATAATCAAATTTTACATGTTCGCTGATGGTCCTTGGTTCGATCCCAGAGGGCCATTTGCACTTCTCAATGCATTTCTTACGGAGACAACGGAAACAAAATTTAGGTACTTTCCGACATGCTATCAACTTCAAACTTTGCTTGATACAAGAGTAAGTCTTTACGAATCACTCTCTGCATTCACAGCTTGCAATACGTCCTGGGTTCGACACCAGGTGTCTCTGAAATCAGAATTTGATCCGATTTTTAGGAATTATTTTGAAACCTTTCCCACTAAAATAGAAACTTGAAATTCGGCATATAGATAGAGATCATAAATATCTATCAGAAACATATTTTAGAATTCCACGATCGTCCTTGGTTCGAGTCCCGAGAGGCATTAACATTCGTGAAAATTAGAACGTTTTTTGAGGCAGTTATAACCAATATTTCTGCTTGAATTTTCACACATAGTTAGAGATGGTGATCTTCTATTGTGTTTCATACTAGGTTTACCAGTAAGACCCGGGTTCGATGCCAGACGATGAAATTTCAGCGAATTTTAAGAAAAAATTAAATCCTTTTTTTTTCTTTTAAAGACCGTCCCGATATGATGCCGATAGGAAATTAGTATTGCCGATCTGCTTGCAGTATGCAAGCTACATTTTACTCGTATAATAGATAGATAACTTATAGGTATATCCGGAGAAGCGTCTATATATAATAGATATATATAGGGGATCAAAAGTTTTACCATGTTCCGGAAGTGCCACCGACTTGAAATTTTTACGACATCATGGCCATGACGTGTAACCTCCAGGAAAAAGCCGACATTGAACCTCGGTGCCATGGGTTCGATTCCAGAAGGCCCCAAAGTCCCGATTTTCTCCATAAGGATACATGGTGGCGATTTTCAAAATTTTTTAAATAGTACTTCCCGGACAGGTAGGGAATCGAAATTCAAGGAGCATACAGATATGGTCAAGAACTATTAAAAACATTAATGACTACTAATGGGAACGTCCTGGGTTCGATGCTAGGACGATGCAAAAATCCCGCATTTAAAATGCATGGGGATGGTTTTTCATTAATTTTTTTGATGCACTTACCGGAAGGTAAGGAACTTTTCGCTCAGCTAGAAGATATATATTAAGAATTGGTTTAAGAAAAAAAATTCATAACCCCCTACTATTCCTGGGTTCGATTCCAGAGCACATTAACATTTCTCTCATAAGGAATATAAGGGAAAAGTAAGTCGTTGTTTGAGGCAGTTGAAGCCAATATTTCTGCTTGAATTTTCACACAAAGTTAGAGATAGTGATCTTCTATTATGTTGCATAGGAAGTATTACCAGAAAGATCCGGGTTCGATGCCGGGCGGCAAATTTGTCTCCCGTTTAAAATACATTGGGTTAGTATTTCTTTATTTTTTTGATGCACTTATCGAAATGATAGGAAGTTCGTACTTGGCTGGAAGATGTATGAAAAGAATTGGTTTTAGAAAAAAAATTCTATTAGCCCGTAATATTCCTGGGTTCGATGCTAAAGCACATTAGCATTTCTCTCATAAGGAATATAATGGAAAAGTAGGACATCGTTTGAGGCAGTTGCAGTTAATATTTCTACTTGAATTTTCACACATAGTTACAGATGGTGATCTTCTATGGTGCTGCATAGTAAGTATGACCTGGAAGACCTGGGTTCGATGCCAGACGAATAATTTGCAGCGGAAATTAAGAATTTTTTCCATCCATTTTTTTTTCTTTTGAGGACTCACTCTATGTGATGCCGACAAAAAAATTGTGTTATCGATGTGCTTGCAGTATGCAAGCAACATTTTACTCGTATATATATATAATCGTAGATAAGAAGTCTTTTGCTCTAGGGTATGAAACTTGGACCTTAAAGAAGGAGGAACTCAAACTGTTAGAAGCATTCCAGATGTTGGTGAGGGGTAGAGTCTAAGGTGAGTTTAATTTAAAGCGTGGATGAAATGAGGATGGTTGATGGGAAAACAAACACGAAGGTGCAAGTGACGGTTGGGGAGGAGAGGGCTTTAATTGAAGTAGTTAAGCGTCGACAAAGGAAATGGGTGGCTCATATGTAGAGAAGAGAGAGACTGCTAAAGAAAGTAATTGAGGGCAGAATACGAGGAAAGAAACAGGGGAAAATATATGCAGAAGATGTTAGATGACATAAAAGGTGGGGTAAGTTTCAAAGAAGCTAAGGAAATGGCATCGAATATTGAATAAATTAAAGCACACGAACTTACCGAATAGTACAGTCGTCCCTTGTTTATCGTGTTTAATCACCCACAGACTCGAACCGCGATAGCCGAATTTCTGCGAAGCAGCACTCCTTTATAAATCTAATGTTTTCTTAGAGCATAGAAAACCTGTTTACGACCTAAATACTTATATTATTATATATAAAACATGTATTTAAAGAACCACGATTGAGTGAAGCCGTGAAAGTCGAAGTGCCAAGTGGCTAGGGACGACATTACTCATGTTATCTATTCGTATGCATGACTTTTGGTAATCCTTTGGTTAAGCAAGGTGTCATTAAAAGCGCGTCCATTCATCATTATTTTCCAGCATACTTATAAAGTAAAATACGAGCGATAACAATTTTTTACGAGAATAATGGTACCAAAATACTGATTCACAACTCTTGAAAGTGTTGCGTTATAGTTAAACATACTTTTTATGCAATACCTGCTTTACGATCATGCATTTAGGACGTAAATCTATTTTATTAAGCACCCGATTATCGGAAGCTCATTAAAAAGAAACAAAAATGAGGTGAGTATTAGATTATTAGACCACTTTATTAATAAAGTGGTCTAATAATAAATGTTGTAAATGTTTAAAATTATCAATAATATTTAATATATAAAAATAAATGACTAATAAAAAATAAAAATATGTATAATAAATTATTGATAATATTTAATATCTTAATAATAATAATTAAATTCTAAGAAATTTATTGATAAAGTGTTCTAGTATGTATATTTAGTATGTTATGTTTAGTTGCCATGGATATGTTTTTAGAAGCTAAAACAATCTATTCTAAAAGACATCGCAGCAGGAGTAAGAAATACTACTATTGTCGTCATTTATTCCATATGGTTCTTGGTTAAATTATTAATCGTATCAGAGTATAAAACCCGCCATTACTTTAAAAGGAAAGTTTCGGAACGTTTGGACGGAACAAGAGCACAAAAGAATCGCACGAGTGCAGCTTTCGAGTTGTGGTAAGTGTTGTAACTTTTTCGCAGCACCTCTCTTAGGTCTTATTTCTCGTTAATATCTCGATCTGGAAACTTCAAGTCTGAGCTTTGAAGAAATAACGAGACGTTTCACACTGCACGTAAAACTTGTTTCGCCACCAGGAAACCGCGAACGCCATTGAGCGTTTCCGGCAGATCTCTTAAGTCTTTGAAGGACGTGGAATGAAAGGGAAGTTTCTCGAGCTTCCGCGAAGAAAATTTCTCTTAAAGTATCGCAGACGCCTATGCTATCGCGAGACTTCGAATTCTTCAGCTGAGATGGTGAAAAAGTCCGAAATCCAAAATTTTTTAGCGACATTCCCTCGTGAAATCTTGAGGTGCTCCCCTCGTTATGAAGTGGTGCCTTACTGCATCCATTAATGGATAAAGAAATGTACTTTCAGGGAGAGATGATTCAATGGTGAGCGTAGACACCCGTAGATGGAGCTTCCTGCTAGTTCGGAAACATTCTTAAGTGAATCGAGTTTTCTCCACGAAAGGGTATCGTAATGCTTTAAATGCTGTATTTCTAAACGGAGTAAATTTATGTCCATATAAATTCAGTCACAACTCAGAATATGTATTATCATTATATTCGTTTTTGCATACATTATTATATTTTAACCAAAGTTTCTTCCGTCATTAAACTTTATTTGATCCATTTAAGCAGAATAGGTGATCATTCATAAAGAATTGTTTGATAATTTGCTACCTTTATTTGTGTATTTCATTTTATTTTATTAAGATATCCAATGGTAATGTATTGTTTATTGTAATAGATTCGTTTCTTCAGTTAAAATTTTGTGAGATTGTCATCGTGATTTTAGTAGTTTAGGCACTTTTGTTTGAAATGTAAATAGAAAATTTAATCTATCATTTTTGGCTAGACTTCGTGGATCGACACAAAGTACTGAAGATGGTTCATATGATATTTCAGCCAACACAGCCTTCAGTCTAATGTTATATATTAAATAGTGCAGACTTTGCAAACTGATTTTTTTTATCTTTGCAAATAAAAAACTTTTCACTAGAAGTTAGAGATGTAAGCTTTAAACTCATGGCACTGACTCGTAGGAATGACATCAAGTAGTAGTGTGGTGATCCTTTATTTAAGTTTCATGACCCCTGATGAGGAGGGCTTAACTCTCAAAAAGCGCTTTGGGTTCCTTAAAAGTGCGGCATTCAATTCTTGTTTTCTCCGAATACCGGGGAATAAGACGAGGAATGCCGACAAAGACGGCTACTGGAGATTTAAAACCTATATTTCATTAACTGTCGTATTCCAAAATTTTTTTCTTTTCTCTTTATTTAAGGTCTGTTTTCATGCTGATATACTAATTTAGTGATCGAGGTTTTTGCCGCCATTCCCTGATGGTAGAATAATTTCATTTCCATTTTATGGAAGAGAGAAAAGTTTACCTTATATTTACTTTTGTGTCAGTATTCATAATGGTAGTGATGCAATGAAAAGTACTGAGTTATGAATGATACTGAATGATGAATTAAAACAGTTATTTCCTTATTGAAAGTACTGAAGTGTAATTCATTGGGTTATTTTGGTTCAGTTACGATGATATGTCCCTTTCAAGGCATTCCGACATAAAACAGTAAGGACAAACAGCCACAATTTTCACTTTTCATTGTAAGCCACAGTGCCTCAAAGCTTTGGTAAGTAACAACGTCGGTTATGAATTTTAAATCTAACTCCGGGCTAAAATAATAGAGATTGTGACTCATTGTCAGAGCAATATAACATATGCTGAAGGTGTTAACCCTCTAGCAATGTATGTAGCTACATACATATCCGGTTTCGAAAAAGAATATTTAAATTTTCGTGTTTGCAATACGTTTCCCGTGATTAACGATTTACCGCTTCCAATTCTGTGGTAAATCCTTCGGTCTTCGATGGCTCCCCAGCAAAAATAAATCTCCCGAAAATGTATCGTTTTGCAGAGAACGGTGAAGGATTTTTACGGGAAGCGAGGGTTGTATTACACCATTATGAAAACATCCTTTTCTATAAAAATACCAAGGAAAATATTGGAATGGAAATTATCGAAAGCTGAAAGAAACGTTCTTATATTTTTCTTCGAAATTTTTAGTTTTTCACCGTATCAGTTTCAGCTTCATTACTCGAAGGAGGTTTGGAGAATTCCTAGTAACCTCGATCTACTGCTGTTTCTTTCAAGGTTAGCCACATAATGATCGCTGACTTTCGGCTTTATATAGCATAAAATCTTGCACAAAGAGAATTAAAAGGATTCTCTAAAGGACGTATGTAAAAAGAGCCTGCCTTTGTGTTTCTACAAAAGTTATTCATTCGCAAAAATGTTTATCAACAAAAGAGTATTTAAAGCCCGCTTTTCTAGTGGCGATAAAGCTCTTTTCCTGAAGTTTCTAATTAATATTGAAAGGAAGAACGAGAGAAAAACAGAAATACATGTATGACAATACATTGTCAGTACTCTGTTATGGTATTGAAGTAATTAGTTATTAAGATATAGATGTGGAAATATAATAGTTTTCCAATTCTAAATTATTCAAAATAACGCCCAATTGTAAAAAAATATTTTCTCTAAAAAAATTGGTGAATACGTAGAAACTATTTGGAATCATAAATATCTCTTGAATATAAAGTTAAATAATTTGCTTCTTTTTCATTCCCATCTATATTGAACCTTACCCTGGGAAAGTTTTAGTTGAATCAATTCCAAGCGATTGATTATTTATATTTCTTATATATTTATTTTGCTTACTCGAATGAATGAGTTTGTAATTTTTCTTCAAATTTATCTCTCCAATTCATAGTTCTCAGTCAGAATCTCTCAAGTTTTTTCTGCAACGTAAACACTAACATTTCTAGGTATTTAAATAAATAATATTTTTCTATAAATATATTGATAATATACTAATTATATTAGGTTTAATTAGAGATGCTAATTAGATTATTTTGATAAAAATAATCACGAGCTACTGTCCTGAAACCATTCAGTTTAATTAAATGTACAGTCCTGGCCAAAATTAACGCAGCACCGGCCGTAAGGACCGCTAGGGAGGTGCTGCATTAATTTTGGCCAGGAGAGCACATCTCATAAATAATTATACAGATTCTAAAAGGTAGAATAAAATTCGGTCGTAATATGTTCTGATAATTTACTTACTGAATGTGATGACATTTGGAAATGTTTATCATAATCGTTATAATTGTGCTTATACCTTATTTTCCTTGCCTAATTACGACCTTGCTTTAAAAGGATAGCTAACGATATGCTCCAGAATGCTCTCAAGGGCGTTTTAAAGGTAAGGGTTATATTTTTCCTCAGATCCTTTTTATCAAAGCGTTCCCTCGCGATAAAGTGGAATAATAGTTTCCCATCCTTGGTTCCACAAGGTCAGTTCTTGCGTCACTAGCTTGAATTATGTCACACCCTGGGTGATGAATAGAAGGCGTAGCTTTTGGTCTTCATCTATTCTTAATGGGGGCATACTGCGTTTTTTTAACTCACAGCAGCATCCTTTGCACGAACATACGGTGATCCTTATCTCAAGAAAGCCTTGAAACAATTCTTTCTATCTGCGTTATTTTACACCCATTGTCTTACTTTTCGAAATATCATCAATTAAACTTGCAACAATATTCCCCATATATTTCGAGATATAAATATACGTTAAATTTGCAGAATTATCCAGTTAGAAGAAAAATTGTTATTAAAAACCAAGTAAGTTTCCTCAGAAATGAAATTTTTTCGAGCAGTTAAGGGGTGTATAAGGATAGATAAAATAAGGAGTACATCTATAAGAGAGGAACTAGGAGTTAGGCGATGTCAGAGCGATTAATGCAAAAACAGATGGAAAGGTCATGTATTGCGAATGCCTAGAGAGAGATTTCCAAAGCAAGCTTTGGAATATAAGCCATTATGTAAAAGGAGTGTAGGAAGACCACGTTTAAGATAGTAAATTGATGCCGGAACAGGGATAAAGCCTAATCCTGGATGGAAGAAGAAGAAGATTTGCAGAAATATTTGGAGATGATACGTCTTTGAAGTTGTGGTAGATATTATGCGTCCGCTTTATTACTAAAGTACATCAGATTCTGTAGGTAAAACGTAATTGCAAAGTCTAGTGGGTTCAAAAATTCATTACTTCCGGGAGCTATACGAAACAGTATCCAGCTAGAAGTACTAGAGCATGAAATGTTGATGTACAAGTATAAGAAACGTGTTCCATAGTTATCCACTCAAGAAATGTAAAATTGATTGACAGCAGATATTTTTTTAGGATTACTTAAGGGTGGTTTTAACTAACAGGAAGTTAAGGAGATGGCGCCGAATAGGGTTTAAAAAATTTTAATTTTAATGCACATGAACCTACCGAAATCTAGAGCACTAATGTGTGTATATTTTTTAGGATTAAATTTAGAGATCCTCCATTATTTTCAATTTTATTTATTGCTATTTGGGATAAAAATGGCTTCGGTAGCTGATGAATTGAAAGTGGAATAAGAATGTTTATACTAAACCGCACTTAAACGCACTTAATAAACGACCATGGTAGTAGACGACCATAATTTAAACCCGCACCTGGTAATGATGATTAAACCAAATCCTGCAAATTGCAACTTGTTTAGATTTGCACGTGATGATGACAATTTGAATCGAAAACGTGGTCTTTCATTCTTTGCATTTAAGTGGGGTACAGTTTAAGTAAATTTGTTATTCCATTTAATGTTGTAATGAAATTCCTCCAGGTCAAGACCACCACCGATATTAAGGAGTTATACCGTTGAGAGGTTATACGTTCTTTTCTTCATAAGCACTTTTGCTACTCTTGGAATCAATTTTTTGGTATATCTGTTTTACTATAGTTCGAATTACTTTACTTAGGGTCCTTACAACGAATTGAGACATTTCAGTCAGTGTAGAACGGGAATCGAGTTTCAAGTTCTGAACTTCTTACGAGTTACGAACCGCGGTCGGGAACTAATCTAGTTTAGCAAGTCATAGCACTACTTCATTTAATATTTTATCCATTTTTTTCAGAATTTCTTGTCACCTGAATGTGCCACATCTCCCTTAAAATTATAGTTGAAGGAGGAACAATTATATTATTTTATGCGGGTTTTATGTTCAATATATTTCATATTTTGAGCAATTAAATTAACAAATTTTATATATTTTTACATCAAAGAACACCATACAATTAAATTATTCATAAATTAAAGAATATATTAAATAAATTGCGTAATTTGAGAATATTCCTACGAAAGATTGTCTTTGAACTTAAATTGGATTTAATGGAGAGATTTTACCTTTTAGTAATAGAGGAATATCACAGTTCAATTTCTCTAAGAATCATCTATATGTAATGCAAATAGTACAGAGAGAAAAACATTTCAATCGTCAAAGTTATCCATTTAAAAGCCACAAATACATGGTATAAAAACATTAAAAATTAAAAGATTACCAGATAACAATCCTGTAAAACACAACTTTGGCTTAATGATTAATAATAGAAATTTCCGTTGTTTATTTAATAAAAATACGGATGTTAGTTAGTAGAATTTTTTCCTACGAATTTATAAATAATGAAGTTAATTATTGAAGCTTTGATTATTATTGCTATGTTAGGAATAAGACATTCACGACCGCAGTTGAAACTGACTCTTAAAAATAAAAAAAAGAATGAAATATAGGACGTGCCATTGTGAAAGCTAGAGCTACAGAATTATTATTATTATTAATTTATTTGTTCCTCATATAAACTCATACGCATAAGTAAATATTACAAAAATTTAAATCGAGGGACATAGGTTCCAGTAGGATAAAATCCTGTTTGGGGTTTCCAACTCTTCTTGTCTAACAAAAGTACAAAAAACAATAGAAAAACAGTTGCTTTTCCACTATTAAAAGTCACTTTAGAAAAATTAAAAGTGTATACAAAAAAAATCAATAAAAAATGAAAATGGGAAAAACATTGAAAATTCCGGAACAAATTCAGGCAATAATGACATGTATAATACAAAATTAAGTAACACAAGTATAATTTATTTATACAAATAAAATGAATTTACTCATTTCTTTAAAAAAAATATTCCACCTCCTTTTTCTAATAACCATTCTTTAACAAGTTTAAAAAAATGTCTTCTTTATCTACAACAGATATATTCAAAGGCAGAGAAACAAACAATTTAAGGCCAAGATAAAGAAATGATCGACTATAAATTTCATTGTTTGAATTAGGTATAATAATATCATATTTTGCTCTTAGGGTACAGACTCTGGGTTTTAAATGTTCTCCTCCATGGTTGTAGAGCGGATCTTTTTCCTAACGTTGCAAGAATATGAAGAATGTAACTATGGTATTGCTGTGTAGAGTTCTTTTCGAATCTTTGAAACTATATCACCATTGACCAGAGAAAGCTGCGTCTTCAAAATTAAAAAGAAATAATAAAATATTTAGAATGCACTATAGTCAAAGCTATACAAATGTACATCGGACGTTATTCTTTACGTTGCATGAAAATGAACATCGTTACTATGGTTTTGCCGGTTAGAGTTCTTATCAAATTGTTGAAACTATACCGCCGTAGACAAGACTAAAGTATTTCCTCGTGGGCTTCCAAACCGAGGTGGGAATAATCTAGGAGAGAGAAATTCCGGGAAGGGTAAGGTGAGATCAACCTTAAGTCACGCAGTCTCAAATCCTCCGTCTTGAAGGATTCCTCTCCTCAGAAGCCGTTTGGAAAGCTCTCTCCTCCTGGAGAGTGGGAAGATGGTTTAAAAGCTTTGTTTCAAACACTTCCTCGGGAAAAAAGTACGGCGTTGCGGAATTTAATCCCCAAGCGATGTTTTCCTCCGAGGCTCTTAACGCATCGGTCTCTCTCTCCCACTGAAGGTATTATATACGAAGTGCCTCCCTGGCGATCCGGCCGAAGTGGTCTGCTAGTTGCATTTGCATATAAATGGGAGCCGTGTGCAGATCTTTGGATGTGCGAAACTGCGGGGGAGGGGATGGAATTTGAGATACGCGGAGCTAAGGAGATTCCGATGGCCAGGAACGCTGTCGGCGCTGTAGTTTAGGCAGATGAGAGTAAAGGATGAGCCGCGTCGAAACCCGGACGGTTAGAGACAAGGGGAATTATTGGGGTTTTGGTTGCGGTAACTACTGCATAATGGTGTCCTGCTAACTGCTGTTTAACGGGTAGAGTGCCTCTCTACCTGTAGATTTCTGACCATCCACGAGCTGGTTATTATGCTAAGGAAATGCCGCTGCAAAATAAATTAAAGTTTAGCGAAAAATTAATTTTTTTCTTGTAGGAATATATTCTTTGAGGATATCCGTGACACATTATAAAGAATAAAGGAATTTAAATGATGCTCTGGCACAGAACCAAGAATCATTAGGAAAACCGTAAATATTTTTTATGATATGGATTTATGATCTCTATTTTCATGCCGGATTTTACGTTTGCATATTATTGGGAAAGGAATTCTAAAATATTGTTGAATTTGGCTAATATCGACGGCAGACAGGGGCAATACATAAAATGCACGGATTCCATGAGTTCACTTAAATCCATTGTTCAGTTTTCCTCATTCAAATAAAGACGACTTATTATTATTATTATTATTATTATTCCACCCACTTGTCTAGAGCATACAATTGCTTCTGAAAGGCACTGTTTTGGCGTACTAAAGTAAAACTGGATTTAAAAAATAATTTTATTTTCAAAAGCGAGTACTTAAATTTAAACTATTTTCCCTTATAGTTTTCACCTTTGTCGAGGCATATGTCATAACGAGCAACACGCTTTTGAAACCCCACTTAAAGCACTTATAACTTTACCGCACTGTTTGATTCTTTATAATGGAGGACTGTCACAAAGTCGAGGCCAGATTATTGGATTTGAATTTCTCTTTACAAAGTTAATAACATATCAATATTCTCACCAGAACTACAATATTATTCAGTAATTACAAAAATTAATCAAGAAATATTTATTTAGATGACGCGTTATATTTTCCTGTTGTCTATTCTTCTTATTTTATCGAGGTACTCATTTTAAGTCGCAGGAAAGGATTTCATAACTTCTAAGGTAAATGTTTATATTCCATAACGGTCTTATTCGAAAAGTAATACAGACTAACGTCCGCTCTCCGTTTAAGATAGCATATTTCAGATTACTAATTATATTATATGATGACTGAGGTGTATAAATCAATATTATACACCTCAGTATATAGTCTTTACATACGTCTTTACTCCTTCGACTCCGCATAAACCAATGAATGTAAATAGAAAAAAAATAAGTGTATTCACAAAACACTGTGAACGATTTTTTCAATATTTTCCTCTACAACGATCGTAAATTTAAACGAAATAATAAAGGCACCTCTTTCCTCATTTATTACTTCACGGAATACACTTTAAATCACTGGTCACAATGATTTGACCAAAGGGCTTAGGAATCCCTTGAATTTTTTTTATTTGGAAATTGAGGGAACAGAAATTCCTGGTTACGGATTTTTTTTCAGGTGTCAATGAACTCCAGTAGGAGGTATTTAATTCTATGATTTATTTAATCCTTCCATCCACTTTAACCCACGACAGTCTCACCCGTGGAGTCATCAAAAGAATTCATATTTCCCGTCGCCTCCACGCTCATTACGGTGTTGGTAAATGCGTGGAGGAAGTTTCGAAACGGCGTTGCATTAAAATTCGAGTGTTCTCGTTATTCGTGTACTCGTTAAATTTAGAACTCAAACCTTCAGTTATATCCCTGAAATTTGATAGAAATTCTCCCTTGTAAATATTTGAATTAATCCCATGAACTTGTTCATCCTACGTCATTCAGGTGTATATAATTTGTCTTGAAGAATGAAGAGAGGGGCTCTACTTTCATAACAAAAAAATATTTTTTCTTCAATGAGGATACACAATCAGGTTTCGATGAGTAATCGTCGTCAAATAAGTGTAATCATCATCTGCCGTCATAACCGTCAATCTGCGTGATGGATCTCAATAAAATTCTGCCTAGTGCTGTGAATTGTATTAGAATACGAGTAAAATGTTGCTTGCATACTGGAAGCATATTGATAACATTAATTTCAAGTCGGCATCATATCGAGAGGGTCCTCAAAAGTAAAAAAATGGATTGAAAATAATCTAAAAATTCGCTGCATTTTATCAGTCCGACATCGAACCCGGATCTTCCTAGTGATACTTACTACGCAGCACAACAGCAGTTCACCATCTCTAACTATGTGTGAAAACTCAAGCAGAAATATTTCCTGCAACTGCCACAAACGACGTCCTACTTTTCCCTTTTATCCCTTATGTGAGAAATTTTAATGTAGTCTGGCATCGAACCCAGGAACAACATGGTATTATCTAATTTTTTTCTTAAACGGAGTCTTAATGTACATCTTCTTGCAAAGCAAGAACTTCCTATCAATTTGATAAGTGCATTAAAAAGTAATGAAAAACTACCTCAATGCATTTTAAATGGGAGATTTTTGCATTATCCTAGCATCGAACCCAGGATATTTTAGCTGGAAGTAATTAATGTTTTTGATAGATAATGACCATATCTATAGGATTCTTCCATTTCGATTCTTTACCTATCCGGGAAGTATTAAAAAATATTCACGAAAATCAAAGCAATGCTTTTAAATGGAAAAAGTGGGACTTTGGGGCCCTCTAGAATCAAACATATGACTCTGATTTCCAAATCGCCTTTTTCCTGGGAGTTTCACATCAGGTCCTATACGCTGTAAAAATTTCAAATAAATGACACTTGTGGTTTAGCCTGTGAATTAATATCCTATCTGGGTGTCTATATATATGAATGAATCCGGAGAAGGAATTATATATAATAGATATATTATTAGTCTTTTGGTTCAGGATGGTGAAAAGATTATGCTACATATTTATGTCTTAAAACTTACTCATAGCTCTAGTAATTATGCTTGCGAATGGGTTTCAGTTTCATATAGCTTAGTTGAATGATATGAAAAGTATAATTCATTCCGTCACTGTGCTGCGCTTACGTGTGCATTAATCACTTGCAGCATACTAGGTTATTGGGGAAAGAGGGGGAAAACTAATTCACTCCTCTTACACTCTTCATTATTCTCTCTCCAGGGCTTTCCGTTGCTAGCAGTGGACCAGCTGAAGATCAAACCAACCTTGTACTGAATGTTTAACATACATCACGAAATTAGTTAAATCTATTTTATATTCCATTAAATTTTTCTGAATTTTCAAGAAAAGAATTTCTTGATTGTGTTAATAAATTACAGAAATATTTGCTGCCATTCAATAAGTTTATAATAAAATAATTACTTCTAAAAGAAATTATTTTTATGATGATTACAGCAATTTAACCGTATTTATAGTTATTGGTACATGCGTTAAGATTGTAATATCAGATAAAATCAAAATATTGCCTAAACGATTGCTTGAATATATGTCCAAATTACATTCTGAAAGAAAATTCATGGAAAAGTTTTAAACATTAGACATATGAAATCATATATAGGTATTCGTTCTGATATTCAGTGACATGTTTAAATTAATTCGAACTAATTCTCAAAGGAATACAATTTTAAGTAGAGAGAACTCTAAAGACTAACTACAAGTCCTTAGTTTAGTCGAGGCAGACATTATCACAATTCTTAGTTACGGTAAAATTACGAATTACTCAAATTCGGACTCGTATGTTGTAAATTTTAATAAGATTGTGAGGCGTTTCACATAAATGGTCATATTTGTAAGTGATGTTGCCCTCTGGGGATTCTTAGAATTACCTTTTCCAGCGTGTTTTGTCTGCTACATTGAATTATATTTGATATGGCGTCATTAATTCAGCAGAGGCTCAATACAATTAAAAAGAATATCTTTACCATGACAACGACCAAAAATCAGGGTTTAATTTTGAATTAATTTTATAAATCTTTATATGAAATTTATCCCGTTTATTCGCTCGAATTTCAGTTTAAATTAAAGCAGGCTAAGGAAAATTTTTAATTAGTTCGTTGATGTTATTTTTCCCTTAGGAAATATCATTCATAAACATTAGTCCGAGGGGCTCCCGGATAGTCATGTGGACAACGCCTTTGACTTAGGTGAAGGCGGTCCCGGGTTCGATTCCCGGTGGGAGCCAATGTGCGAAATTACCAAAGATGTCGAAGCACTATTAATAATACTATATACTATAACATTAGTTCGAAAAAAGGGCCTTCGTTCTGGACGAACGACTGCTTAAATCTTGTTTCTGTGGAAAATTTTTACGCTAAGTATACATGCTTACCATATTTTTTTACTTTTGAAGTAGTAAGACTTTATTTTATTTGTGAAATTCGTGGGAAGGATTTTTGTTTTGTTGTTATTTATCTTTATTAATTATGATCAAATTGTGTATACCTTTAACGAATATGTTAAGCAGAACGTTAGTTTTCATGGAAATAGAAATATTTCTGAAATTAAATAAAAAAAGCTATGTAAATGTGTTAATCGCATAGAAATAATTCGGTTATGTTGGTACTGTGTAATTAGCATGTAAGGGATATCTTTTACGAAATTTTTGGGGCTATCTTTTCAATGTCATTAATTCGACTGTCGCTTTTAAAAACAATAGGCCTGTGTATCCACATTCTTTCACCAATACAACTTTTGATAAATAAATTATTATTTATTTATAAGTCATTCGATGAAGTCGGCTTAATACATATAGAATATAGTTAATAGAATTTATCTGTCGAAATATTACTGTTTCCTTAAATTTAATCTTTTTATATTTATGAAAACAGTACCTACTAAAACGTTGCCAAATTTTAATGAAGCATTGAATCTTAATTGCTACGGCTATACTCGTAATGATACAGAAATTGTTTTGGTTAAAAACCGGGTGTTTCTTATCATGGTTTCGCTTTCTGGAAGTCAAAGGAATATCTGACATGTTTTTACAGTTAGTTACTTCATGTTTTTCGATGTAAATTTAACCTGTAAAATGAAAAAAGAACTTGCTAAATAAAAAAATGTATGAGTTGGAAATGGAGGATAAACTTTGGAGAAGGAGGAATTTTGCTCGTAAATAAAAGTATACCACCTCGGAAATCTCCATCAAATCATTTTTGAAGTTCTCGCAATATCGTCTGAGTGGAATCAGAGCGCTAATTTAGGATTTCAATTTCACAAGGCTTCCGTGCCGCGCGACAAGAATCGGCAAGCTCTCGTCTAATTCGCCTTGATTGAAATTAAGTTGTCCGAAGGCGGAGTGACACCCTACCGGGCCATCGACGCCACAACGCGGAACACGACGGATACGCCGAGCGACAACTCTTAGGCGAGAAATATTCTAGTTAAAATAAACGTGGAATAATCAGAGCCATAATTCATAACACTATCTCCCCCTCGAGAAATAAAAGCAAAGGAGGAAAAGATTCCGGGAGCGCCATAATTTAGAGGCGGCGAAGGAGAAGGTTTTTATTTCCCAGAGAAGGGCTTTTTAAGAGCAAAGGGTCGTACTTAAACGAAAAAGGTCGAGGCTAAGTCGCGGCATAAAAAATCGCCGCTTATTCCCCGTCTCCTGACCCAATCTTCGCGTATCTTTCACGGAAGAAAATGCTCGCGGAAAACAGTGATAAACTATATATCTACCATCGCTCGGAAAACCACTCTCTCCCACTCTAGCTTCTCTCTCAAAGGCCAATGTCTGACTTACCTCTCTCTCCCTCAAGCGTTATTTAAGTCCCCAGAGCTGAGATACGCGCGTTGGGGTAAATGGGTGCCCGACACGTATAGCGTGAGTGTATGCCTTGGTTATTTTTCCCTTCGATCGTATGCAACAGCTTTTAGTTGGAGGAAATGGGGAAAGGGTGAATATCCGTGGGTCAGTTAAGTGTGTCCCGTCGGCAAGGTAGTACATAATGTTTGTATCTTGGCTTCGTTTCGATAGAAGTTTACAGCTCAAAGAGCGTCGAATATACGCGATAGATTCCAACTAGAATTACCTCTATTTCCAGGCTTAGAAGCTAGTTGGTCTTCCTTCGTATTTTATGTTAAACAGTACAACAGATCATCTTTTTTTTGGCGGGTTTAATACCGTAGACTCTCCATTTATCTACCCAACTGTCAACAAGACGAAAATGAGAGTTATGATATTATTTAGAAATGAATGGATTATAATAACTTAAAAAGAGTTGTTGATACAGGTAAGTAAAGTGAAGCTTAAATATAAGTACCTGTAGAAAAAAACTAGGCAATCTTAAAAATATCACGATAAAAAATTTACAACATTACAATTTAGCAGATTACTGATAAAACAAAGTCACAGTTACAAAATTAAATAGTAATTTTATCGAAATGAAAAACTAAAGATTCTTATAATTTGATGCTTACTATATAATAATATATAATAATAAATTGGTGGTGTTAAATAAGAAGAAAAAGAACTATTAAGAATCCAATTACTAAAATATTTCACCGTATTATTCTACGTATTACAGATAACTTCGGATGTATTTTTATTCATTCCAACAGAGGATAGCATTAATTTTAGAGTTGATAAATAAGAATATGATCGTAATCAAAATTAATACAACAATAATATCTACATATTTACTATGATTTATTTATGGTAATGCAAAAGCGATGTAATTTTCATCCTTATTGCACGGTAATCAATGTGAATTTAGGCCTAATCTTCAAAATAGGGTAACTTCTTTTTTACCTAATTTATTATCCTACCTGACATCTCTGTAAGGTCCTTAACTGCATATTAAAGGAGAAAACTTCCCATTAAACCGTTGTGTCCCCTGTTAAAATTCCTATAAATCTAATTGCACTTTCAAAGCTCATCTACTAGTTGAAATCTTTTTCCCAATTACCTCTTTCATATCTCTGAATTTTCTTTAATCACTACTTCAACCACGCATTCTCCTTTCAGTTGATGACCAATTTAGTTAGCTCTTCTCCTTGGTATTGTTGCTAACTTTCCTGATACCTCAATTTTTATAGTACTTGCTCATTTATGATTCTTATTATTATTAATATTTATTTTTATTATAAATACAGGTGTTACAAATGGACAACTAGTCCGGTGGTAACGATTTGCAAGTTTGTCTACAATTTTCCAATTAACATATATAACAAATTCACAAATTAAAGTCTTACACAATACAATGTTACATACTAGTCTGAATCATAATCGCACAACAAATTTCCATCCTTTTAAAATAAAAAAAACACAATTTTTACATAAACTATTCCCGTTCAATACATGGCTGTCAAAAGATACAAATATATCTTATGCATATACGAATAATAATTTTGCAACTATAAATTTTAAAGTCTATTTTTAAATTCTTTTATACTTTTCGGTAAGGGTTTAAGCACTCCTTCAGGTAACCTATTCCACTCATTTATCCCTCTGTTTATGAATGAAAATTTCGCTGCATCCGTTCTTTGCTTCCTCAGTTTTAATTTATACTCGTGATCCCCTTTTCCTATGTAGTTTGGCGTTTCCACTCTGGTCTTCCCAAGCATCACCTCCTGTTCTAGTCTGAAATACACCTATCAATCTGTTAACTTTTCTCCGTTTCTCAACACTCAACACTTATCTTCAACACTCAATGATATTTCTTACGGCAATCTTGATATATCGTTTTAGGTTTTTTTGCTAGTACGAAAGGAACGCCATTAGTATTTTCCACATATATTTTTTTTTAATTCCACATATATAGTTTTGCTGTTAGTTATCTGTTTCTTGAAAATTGGACTTCAGAAAGATTTTCCCTCGTTAAGTCATACAAGGTACTAAGAAATTCCCTAAGGAAAGGATAATGTGTTCAAAATAAAACCTGTAAGAGATTTAAGCAGTTTTTCTGAAGTTATTTGTTGTCCTACAAATGGACGTTGATAGGGAATTTAGTAGATAAATAAATGTATTGTTGGTGCCTGTGATCTATGAAGGAAAACATCCAATAAAGATAATTCATTATTTCCATCGAAGGATTTGAGTTTTAAAATACGAAATTTGGCGTTTCTTTGATGCACTAAGAGTAAAAACGTTGAAACGTAAAAATACATTTTGTTTATACGTAAAAGTACATTTTCCTTCGTTGCTTAACCGTACGTAATGTTTGGTGGTTGGAAGAGAAAATTAATCAAGTTTTCTTAAAATTTCTTACTGAACAAGTTACTCAAACGTTATGTTCCCAACTCCAAAAGTTGTCAAAATATGCTTTCATGTCGCAGATTCATTCTCTGGGAACAATCTCCACGTTGTTGGAGGCTTTCTCGGAAAATTTTAATTGAAAATCCATCTTCCTTTTCCGAGCGCATGATAACGGGAGATGGATTTCCAGCGAATAGGGAAGCTGCGATAAGTTATGAATACTTCATGAAATGCAGATTGAGGAAGAGATTAAATGTCGGATGTGTACACTTTGCAAAGGGGTCACAACTGTTGTGGGCGGTCGCGATAAAAAGGCGGTCATGCCGTCAGTCCGGTAATTATGAATAATGAGACAATTATCAGCGACTTTCACGGGGGCCTTTTTCCGCTGAAATGTACTTCCGATTTTAAATGTCGAATTAAGCAAAAATTTCAGCTCAAATGGGAGCGGTCATTTCGTCTTTATCGGTTACGAGTATAATGGGATAGATAGGAGGGAAATGGAGCAGAAAACAAACAAAATTAGCTACCATAAACGTTTCGCAAGTAATGTTTTTTCTTCACTTTTGAATGATGTTGTGTTAATTAAATATTCATTTAATCATTTTATATTTATTTTTAAGGATTATTATAAAATAATCTTTATAGAAACTATGTTAAAGTATTCTATCTCCATTTCAGCAACTAGCGCGGTTAACCAGGGCCGGATAACCAATAGGCAGAATAGGGGAATAGTTGCCCCGAAAAATTTTGAAAATTTTCTTACAAATCTGAAATTCCAAAGAATTAAATGTAAATATAATCACAACTGAATTTTTTTATGAAAGCTATAAGTTTTTAATTTTAATCGAAAAAAGAAGGGAACGGACGAGAAAAAAAGGGCCCCGAAATTGATGGTTGACTAGGGCCCCGTTGATGGTTATCCGGCCCTGCGGTTAACTAGCAAGCATCATATAGTTTAGATAGAATATATTTATTTAAGAGCGCTATCCTATATGGATGTATCAAGACTAGTTTACATTAGGAGTGAAGAAATAAGGCAAGTAACAGTTGTGATAGTAAGAATTACTGAAATTATAAATTTTTTTATATATTTAATCTTATCGCTGCAATTTGGTATGAATAACGGATGGCAACGGTTGAGGGGATGTAGCAAAATAATCTGTCCGGCATTCGCCCAAGGACGGGAGGGAAACCCCCTTCTAAAACCTCCCGTGGACAGTGATTTAAGATTTAAGATAGCTGGACGTCAGAAGGAATAGAAAAGTAAAACAAACAACTTTAAGAGCATGAAATGTTAACAAATAATATATCCCGTTATCTTTCTATCAAAAGACTTATATTGTAATCTTGAATTTATAATGATAGTACTTCGATGCATCGATAGTTTAGGTCATTACACACATTTCAAGAAATATATAGATCGGTAGTGATACTGTTTAACTTGTTTGGAAGGGATATCCAATAATCCACTCCAAGCTAATAGTTAGGATAATAATTGCTACTACTCAGAAAGTAATTGCTCCATTTACCTGTTGAGCTCAAAACAAATTAAATCAAAGTGATCAATTTAGCTTCTGAAAGGGCATAAATTGACTCTGATGTTTTTTTATCTAGAGGAATCTTTTTGGTATGTTAGTGTTAGGTTATGATTGTGAATTCTTCTACGCCATTAGTATTTGCAATGAACCATAATTTTATCAGCTTTCCTTTGTGCGAATGTAATGAAGCGTCATCGCTTTTGGTTTCCACAGCTTTTGAAAATCTCACAGCTTTGTTATTCTTTCCTGGTTGTAATTTCTTGAATTCGCATATCGGTTTCTTTTTTTACATTTTCACAGTAACGACCTTTCAAGTTGGTCAATGTTTGACATCAAATGTTATCATAAATTGAAGTCCTGAATACTAATTTGAAGTTTCCTCATTTCGAATTTACTTAGGCCATGAAATATTCAGTTGCACGCGGTGTAGAAATTTACATGCAGTAATCGTTCAGCCATTTATATTCAGCGGAGTCTTTATCATAGGTGCTACGATTAGCCATTACGATGAGTTCGTTCAACCATGTTCCTAGGAAGAAATAAAATCGTATCGCATTCCAAAACGGAGTAGACACTAATAGAAACTTGCTAATCGCTTGTTCCAGTTAATTCTGACTATTTTATGTCCCGAGAGTTCATGTTACAGTACTTGAATGGCTCTTGAATATTTGAGAGAATTCCACTTCTATTTTCGGAATGATGTCTGTGTGTATGTGTGTGTGTTTGTGTGTGTGTGTGTACGTGTGTCTGTGCTTGTGGGTGCTCTAACGTAAAAAATATTAGTCGTATCAATACCAAACTTCATATATAGCATTGTGGTGGGTGCTGTCGGAGTTGATCTCTTTTTGAGTAAATCGGTTAACCGGAAGTCGAGCTCTTTGCTTCGACACAAATTTCCGTTTTTGCAAACTATCTCCATGTATATGATATTTAGGTATATTCTATTACTTATAAAAGTTTTAGAAAATGTGATTTACTCTAACTTTTGCATTAAAAATATTTTTATATCACCGGTTGATTAGGAGTTATTTTTTGAAATACTGATAAACCGGAAGTAGCTGATTATGTACTTAGAGGGCGCTCTGAGCGCAGGGGTGAAAGGCCAACTTCATCGTACATGCCCCGAAAAACATTATTTATAATGCTTGTGACGTAAAAGATAATATGATATAAATTAATCACTTATCTTCCAAGTTTAGATTGAATATAGAGTTCGAAAATACCGTCATAGATAAATCTTTACATCTTATATATGGAGAAAGTCATGTACTGGCCACATCAGATTTTTTCTTTTTCGATTATCCATCTTTTCTTTCTGTTAAAAAAACGATTTCCGAATTGGAAGTACCCATGAATTTTTAGAATGATAAATATACCTTAATAGCTTTTGAAGCCACTAAATCGTTGGCTTTGCATATTTATCAGATCATTATTACTTTTCTCGTTAGGATTTTAAGTGTAAATAAATATTAGATTATTAGTATTATTACCTCAATTAGCATCCGTGTATATTTGTGTATAAAGTGATGGATATCTGCATAAGACTCTGAAAGTTTTAAATTATCACCAATGTATACGAAGAAATAACTTTTTACCTAAAGTGGAGAACTTTTTAACATTTTTCGGTTCCTGGCTACTAAAATTTTTGTTTGACCATGTGTATCCCACACTACTTGTTGATTGGTTGCATTATCCATCATGTATATATTATTTGCGTTGTTGTGATTGGATTGGATATATTGTTAACTAATTATATATCTACCAATCTTTTTACATTCCACTTTTTATCATGCTTAGTTACTATTTAACGCTTATATATTATATCATTTCCTGATTTAAAGATTAATTAAAACTTCATATTCGTTAAACTTGGAATTAATCCCGCGGAAACGTTTTTTGAAAAGTTAGAAAACTTTATTCCTTCACATTTAAATTAGTGATATTTTAGTGGATCCACATGCCATATATTCCAGTGGATGAATGTTAATTGCACCTCAACCACCAAACTCATGTTACTCGATACCTCTCGTCGTTTAGAAATCGTATCCGCAACGAAAAAAGTCCCAACTTAAAGTTTTCATTTCGCCGGCCAACGGCGCCATAAACCTCGATTCCGCTCCGGAAGTGAGGTTGAAAAACGAGAACTCTTCGAAGCCGGTATCTATCTATTGCGTCCCCTCTGAAGACATCTCAGCATCAAAAATAGTATCGAGAGATTTTCGAGACGATAAATAATTTACTTTTCAGAAATAGCACCGTTGTGGAAAGAATAACAAATATTAAAAGACGCAAAAATCTCGGGAAAATCACTCGAAAATTTTGACCGAGATTTGGGAGTTAAAGTTTATTCAACGGAGTCGAAATCCATAGGTCTCAAAGGTTATGTAATCAAAGATTCGGGGTATTTGAGACGGATTACGTACTATTTGGGTAAAGTGAACGTTCTGGAGCAATTTTTCGTGGAATTTAATGCATAATGAACCATTTTAATCAAATATTAAAACAGATTTTCTATTCTACAGAATAAATAACCATGAAATTCAATGCTAGCCCAGTTTTGGCGAAGGCAACCAATGATTCTAATTATTTTCATAGCGTTTTTCACTGGAACCGGTCAATTATTTTCATAGAATCAACATCATGGGCCGTTGGATCGCTTATTGCTATGGTATTGTAAAGTTAGTGTTCACTTTTGTTTCTAATTTGTTTAATTTTATGCTCATTTTCTGTTGTAATTTCTGTTAAATGCAGACACTGGTATTACTATTATTAAAAAAGGGGTTTGAGATATGAAAATGAGTCCTAATTATGGTCAATGACTCAACAATAATTCCATATCTATATATATATATACTTTCTTAACAAAACTTTTAGTGTTTTGGTGGCATAAAAAGTAAAGAAGAAAAGAAGGCAAAGAAAACCGGTTGATGTATCGATCGATATCATGAAAATAGACGTACGAAGTCTCAAGATCAAAAGAGTATAAATCAAAGATCTAAAGCCAAAGATTAATGCAAAGATACGGTGGTACTGAAGGGTTTTGAATAAAGGAGACCATTATCGTGCTTAACTTCAAAGGAAACTTCGAGAATCGCATGCGTTTTTAATGGATTATATTAAAATCTGTTCTCATTACGTAGGTTGGTTTTGGCGAAAAAGGTACAATGGTGTTTACAAGATTAATTTTATTCTTCTCTTCACTAACCTAATGATTTATATGCCTTCATAATATCAGTTTCCAAGAAGATCTTGATCATGGGTGGAGCAAGGCTGCAGAGACGTTGAGACCCAAGAGACAGGGACGGATCCAGGGGGGTGGTCCTGGGGGTTCGGACCCCCCCCCGAAATATCACTTGTGCCTATTTTTCGAAAATGAAACTCAAATAACGCAAATAAAAACACAATATTTTAAGCAATCACTAGCGAAAATATTCGAATTTGCCTAACACCATTCTAACGTCACGTTTTGTGAAAGCCGAAATGTCTTTTATTTTAAAATTTTTGATCGGACCCCCCCCAAAATTTTTCTCTAGATCCGTTCCTGCCAAGAGAAGATAAATCAAAGCGTCTTAGAGATAAAAAGCCTTGCTTTCCTTTTCCCGGAAAGCGTATTCGTTCTTCAATCAAATTCATGACTTTCTTATCTGAGAACGTCTCCCGGAGACAGGGTTCGCGGATAAAATGCTCATGGATCTCCAGTCCGCGATTTTTATCCACCAGAATCTTCAGGGTATTCAAGCGGATATTCCATCCCATACTCCGATCCTTTTGTTGCCTCGGTGATTCGTCTCCCTTAATTAAACTGCGGGACTAACTTTAAAATACCTTTTCGAGAGGGAAAAAAGGGATTCGTCCCAAAGGATTTCCGAATGCCTAAGGGATTACAATGCCTGGAAGGATTAGTTTTCGCTCGGGACATTTTGGCGGGAGACAGAAATCCCTCAGTTTACCTGAGATGGGACTTGAGGGAGGATTTGCAGAATCGTTTTCATAAGGAAGTTATATTTTCAGGGCGGTTAAGCCCCAATGCCTTTCTCCCGAGATTTTCTGCGGAATTGTCTTCGTTGGAATCTCATGAGTCCTCGGAATTATGTTCGTAGGATAAGTGCGTATTCACGCATCTCGAGGGACGCTTGATTGTTCCTAAAACTGAGTTTTGTTCGCGGATGTGCACGGAGTGAGTGGCGTTGGGTCTTATCTGCGAAATGAGCGAAGTTACGAAAATAAATGCTTGAAATTAACTTATGAGAGTCAAGACGGAGTACTTCGTGTACATAGCTTGAAACAATACAGTAAACTCCCGTTTATCCGAATCGTGTTTATCCGAAATCCACTTTATCCGAAGTTTACCGAATGAACCCACCCCACCCCCACCCACCGAATACCGTCGCGACCCATTACTTGTTTGATCTTGACACCTCTTCATATATGCAGATTAGGGTGGTCCTTATTTCAATGGAAAAACTTTTTTGAGAAATTCTTTCGAGACACCCCGTGAAGTTGTTCCATATGGTTGGAAAATAAATTGTGTAAAATATTATTTAAATCGGAAAACGGAAAGACGTGCCGCATCGCCCTTAAAATTCATTTTTTTTTTCAAATTTTTGGCCCTTTTTCGATCATCACAGGTGATTAGGGAGTCTTTCCATTATTGAACTCCTTTAATTTTTGTATCAATACATTATTAAACATTAACTGTGACATTCGTAAAATATCAATTAGATCAGATCATTAGTTCTCGAGATTCAGCCCAAATAGGGAGGCGGCGTCATACAAGTAGCGCCTTGCACTTGGCACTCGAATCTACGGATTCGGCCGCTTTGTATTCTGTCTTGTATTTACAGCTCTTAATTATGTTAGCATAGTTTTTTCTGCATAGCATAGGTTAAATACCTAATTATACGTTACGCACTTTAAAATTTTTAATTTAACTGTGAAAAAAGGAAGGAAAGTGGCGCCGTGCCCTCGGCGCCTCTACTTCTATGACTTTCGCTGGAGTATATCTCGTCTTTTATAACACTACTAGCAAAAACATTTAATAAATATTTTTTTTGGGAGTATTACTGTAATTTCATCTAGCTAAAGAAATGTTAAATAATTCAAGTCTCAAATAAATGCATGTTAATCATGGGAACTTCGGTTTATCCGAAATTTTCGTTATCCGAACCTGCCGCTTTCCCGATCATTTCGGATAAACGGGAGTTTCCTGTACCAAGAATTAGTGCCTATAAGTGCAAGTTTTATAGGCATGGTGGCCTCAAAAATCTCACATTTGATATTGCCTCACAAAAAGTTTTATTTAACAATAATTGTTGCTTAAAGGCTTACTCAATAATCCCTCCCTTTCCAAAAAATGGAGTCAGTTTTAAAATAAATTGGACGAAATAATGTAAGAAAGTGTAACATAAGCAGGTAATTGCAGCAGCAATTTCCTCAACAAATTTCGCGAAAAGCGATGATTCTGAATTTCATGAGTTATGGTAACGACGATGGTGTTATAGTGGCCGCGTGTTTCATAGAAAATGTAATAAATTTGTCTCACGTACTCGAAATTTCATTTATTCCTGTCTTTTTATCCTCAGCCAGCGAAAGGCTCCATTTGAACTCAATTTCCAATCGTATGATGAACTCTTCGGCGGATAACCAATCTTCTCAAAGTAAACGTTTAACTTACATAGTCTAAATTCCTTTAGCTTAAATTTTATTTCAATACAATCATTGTTCGTGGCTATTTAGGACAGAGTATTTATGAATTGTTGTGAAGTAAAATGCATTGTAGATTGCTTTCTTAAATTACGATATCTTCATATTATGTTGATTTGGAGCCTTATCCAATGAAAATTTTCGGTTGTGGATTTAACATATATTTAGGATAGTTATTTATATCCTTAATAAACCGCAAGGAATTTAAATTGGAATTGATATTAGTTTAAATGAAAACACCGAGCCATCGGAGGCAGCACAAGAACTTCAAAGTAGTAGGCGTCCAGATGGTTGCACTTAGCAAGTCGATGGTCTGAAGAATGAAATGGGCAGACTTTCATAGAATGGCCTCACTGTTCTCAGAATTGGGCAGTGATAGAGAAAATAATCAATAAACTCGATAATCCCAGCGATCTTCCCAACATCACAGGTTCCTCAAAAGTTCGAATAAACCCAGTCACCGAAACCTTAACAATCTCTTCGTCAATCAAAGGTGCTCCTCGAGAGTGGCGAAAAAAGCACAGGAAACAACAAACGGCTAAGAACCTCGTTAGCTTGTGAGACTCGGGGGTTTATCTTCACAAGTTTAGGCTAGGAAAAAGTAATAATCAGATGTAGCATTCGTGGAGGGTTAGATAATCAGCTGCGGACATAGAAAGACCGTTTTCCCCTTCAAAGTTATTGACTGCCTTCATATTTGCCGCGTATTGATGAGTATTTTTTGTGGAGAGTTAATTTTGCCTTCTTCGATTCTTCCAGTTTGGCCTTATCGATCCATATTCATATTTTTTCACTGTGGTGGATTCCTTATAATAATTTCTAATACGGTATATTTCCACAGATAAGACGACAGTTTAATCATTAAAAAGACTCCTAAAATCCGAGGTCCTCTTATTGGATGGATTCAAAAATAATCAATACGAATATTTGCAGCAACAGCAAGGCAGTGCTGCCAGTGGAAAGAAAATAAAATTCTTTTTTCCATAAATTACGTATAGGACATTATTTCATATACGTTCTACAGTATAATCCAGCTAATAATTTCTGATATAAACTAAATTCATAATCCGTCAATAGTTTAGGGGTTCTCTTGTAGGAATATGCGGAAAGTTACAGTGATTGGTTTGCTGTTAGCAGAGATATTTGCATGAATCGAACATTCGTTAATTTTAACTATAAAATTTTCAGTTACCAAGTAGAAATGTAAACATGATGTTTATTTTGGTCGTTAATATATAAGTACCTTAGGATTCCCGCAGGATTTTTCAGTGAAATCGATTTGAGATTTGTGGGAGTTGGGAATATTTTGTTTACTGAATCACGTACAAACTTTTATGTTCTCAAATATCATCACCTTGAGATTACCGATATCCAAAAGGGAAGAAGAGCTTGCTTTTCCAATTGATACATTTTCAGATGCATAGTTTTTTTAGGTAACTGTGAAACTATTAAAGGACATTTACAAAGAATCTAATTATTCCATGAATATAACCATGAAGATGGTAACACGGTATCCTCTATTTTCTCTAACGATAACTCCTCTTTTCCCACCTTATAACCTTGCACGCCCTTCTATTAGTAGGCACTCCGCCGATCACGAGCACGCTGCTCAGTAGGAAGAAACAGAGAATTTCCTCCCGAAGAAATAGTTTATAACATAGTAACATTCGTATGTGAATTACGCGAAGTCTAGTTATCTACTTGATATTGCTTCCATAGTCACTCGATGCCAGTATTAATCTAGAAAAAGGATTCGTTGGAACTTTAAATCGATGAAAGGTTTGACTAGTATAATAGCATTAAAGGTCTCTGCAGAGTAGTTATATCGAAGGAAAAATTACCTCTAGTTCAGTTGGATTATATTATGTTGGAATTTGTACCAATTTTTCCTATTAAAAGAATATTTAGTGTATGTATAAAAGAATATGATTTCATTGTAATCAGGAAGTAACATCACACTAAGCTCTCAGATTAAATTTGAAGAATCTCTTTGATAATTTCCCATAAATGAAAAACCAGTTTATTTTTCATATATGCTGAGCTTTTATTCAAAAGAAAACGTAACATGTACTAAAAATAAAAGTAATGAATTGCTTCCAAAATAGCTAATTTGTGAAAGGCATACTCATTCCAATACGTACATGGTAGAATTAATCTACATGTATCACGTATCATTACTAATTAATTATTTTAACTGTAAATAGGCAATTTCGCTTTGGAATTGACGTTGATTGGTATTATTTGTGCATGATTGCAAGTTTTGAAATAGATCGATGGCTTCAAATATGTAAACTTCGTATATATCGTAGTTTAAAGCAATAATTTTTCAACCCTAATCTAAAACTCTTTGAAATAGGAATTCAAAATGAAAGATCGCTTTTCCTTCAGGAAATATGACAATCGCAAATTGAATACCCAATTTTGCTCTAGGTTATCAAAATATTCGAAAACGTGTTCAAATAGGACGGCTCTATATTCGTAAATTATGAATTCATTCTTTGTTTGCAATAGACCGCAAAATTGTGACCAGTATTAGGCGAGAATGCGTCGGCGGAATTTCAGAATGAAGTTTCGAATTCATTCAGACTGTAATAAATCTCATCTTTTCCTGGATCCTTCTCAGGGTAAATCAATAACACCGCAGCTGGAACTTTTATTCCTATTATTTCATTCGAAAAACATTTTGCAAGTGGTATTTTTGAAAACTGCTTCAGTGTGTACATCTCATTTCCAAAATTTTCCCCTTTAAGCTGCTTTAGCCCTTGGATTTTATGAAGTTTTCCAGCCAGCCTTTTACGACACAATGATTTTGCCATTATGTCTCTCATATTAATGGAACTAGGATTAAGGGTTTCGTACGATGTGCATTAGTACTTTTGTTCTTCCTATTCACTAAGGGTTCACCATGCACGGCTTCGCGTCACTCTAAAAGACTTCGCGGCAGTAAAACTGAAAGCAGCTAAAAAGTGTAGTGACGTACGTCTTCGAGAAGGATTTATTTCGCAGACAGAGTTGGTTATTTTGCATGAGGAACAGTACGGAACGAGAGAGGGATAAATTTAGCATTATATTGAAATAGAAATTCCAGCCTTTTCCCTGTTTACTAGTGATAATTCTAGTTCTATTGAAGTTACCCTCATAGAGGAGATACGCCCAAAAATAGCTGATATCTTCTTGGTTGAAAATCACGTTGTAGTTATCTATGCATATTACTCTTTGTTTCACTTTCTTGCTATAAATGTAGGGTAGTTATTAGTAAGCTGGTGATAAATTTTCAAAATTCCGTTACCCAATTTACAGTGAAATAAAATAAATGGTGTTTTCTATGGCGAAAAGTTGGCCGAAGATGTCAAAATTCGAGCCAATATAACCACTGAAAATTGCTTAACGGATGTTTGAATATTTATAAAAGAATTACCAATGTTTATCCTATACTTACTCTATTACTTTAAAGCTATTTGTAAAACTAATTTTGGAACGTTGCCGATCTTTTATCTCTCTGTTACTAGACCAATATTTTGACCAAAAAATATTTCCAACCAGTGTCGTATAAAAATAACCAGTGTGTCGTATTTTTTCCATTTTTTTTTTTTAAACCATCAAAACAGTTAAGAAATAATATCCAATAATTTTTAATCACATGTTAGCTTCTCTTCGCCCAGTTTATTTTCTAGGTTAAGAGGCTTTCCTTAATGGGCCATCTTCCTCCATAGGATTATATTGTCTTTTTTATTTTCTGCAATTAATTCCGCACAATATTACTTTTGTAGTGGATTTGGGCTTTGATGAAAAACTTATTTTACTCTGGAAGTATTTATAACAGCTTTTCCTGCACTCCGATATGAAATGAAATATCATTTTACAGATAAATGTTTTAATTGATTACTTTTGTCGATATTTGGTGGAACTTATTACATCGTCTACGGATTTTTTCTTTGGAAGCAGTCAGAATAATTTCAGTTGAATTTAATTAAATGCATTAATATCATCTAGAAAAGTTTCAATTCAGATAGTTACTTATGGTCGTTTATCCCGCGAAGTATTAGAGAAGTTAATAGCTCTCCAGGTTAGATAGGGATGTCGGTGCTTTATACCCCCTGCCATGCGCCACTGGCGGGTTGCAGGGTTTAAATGTTGATGTAGGTCCCGAGATAGACAAGTGGGTAGCACTTTCGCCTACGGGTTCAATTCCTAGTGAAGGCTAACATTTATTGGTGTTCACTCAGCTCCGTGATACATGTGGGCAGAAGTCAGACTTAAGAGGTAGCAGGGTCCGGTCTTGAAAGGCCAATACTGAGTCGTGGGAGTCAATGTAGTGATCGTATGTCACCTACTGAAAATGCCGTCTGGGTTGACCATATCCCTCAAAGGGATCCTGTGCTAGGACTTTACTGTATATTATTTTACTAATACCTAAGTATAATGAACTTACAATGAATTTATACGACGGTATATTTTCTTAATTTCTAAGACAGCTTTGAATGTAGGATAGAACGGTAAGCTGTATCGCAGCTGATAAATTCATGAAAATCAACATTTTAAAATATTCACCCAGCTGCGTTGTTGGAGAAAGTATCAGTTGCTGGAAGTTCTCTTCAAATTCACCAAGCATTAATCTTTTCTCCTTGAATATCATTTGATTTACTTGATAATTTGGCTCCATTTTAGATGTTTTTTATCTTTGCATAACATGCCAAAAATCTGTTTGGTTATTATAAGCCTGTTTTACAACTATATTAGCAATTTGTTTTGTAAATTATGAACAAATATTCAACTGAGCAAGTTAAGCAATAGCATCAGAGGGCCAAGCCAAAACCATTCCATTAA
The DNA here is from genome assembly GCA_947579665.1 of Sympetrum striolatum. Classification (NCBI taxonomy): domain Eukaryota; kingdom Metazoa; phylum Arthropoda; class Insecta; order Odonata; family Libellulidae; genus Sympetrum; species Sympetrum striolatum. The sequence goes on from OX388348.1 coordinate 70,734,017, forward strand.
ATCGCTTTTGGTGAATAATTTGGAAAACCTGTTTGCAATCCCTTATTAATTATTATACTAGAAAATTAATGAAATAATGGAATTAACAATTGGGTTTCTGTCAGAAAATCCGTGCATTGTGTCAACATAAAAAGAATCAGTTGAAATTTTATCCCTCTTTCGTAAAATTAGTTGCCATGACTCATGTAAAATTTTGTAATACATCATTTGAAATATATTAGTCAGTATTGTATTTCATCAACTTTTGTAATCCTTCATTGTAAATATTGCATCGCATTAGCATATGTCTTATAATGAAATAATCTGTATTAAAAATTCTGGTCTTCTATATTTGTGTAATTTTTATTCAGTTAGTTTACTATGAAAGATATTGAAAGACTTAAAAAGTGGGGTTAACTACCAGGAAGTGAAGTAGAAGGCGTTAAATAGAGATTTTTGAATGAATCTACCGAAAGGTAGAACTTTCATACATGTAGGCCACTATGAATTATAATTATAATAAAATTACAACCTTAATATAATTAAATTACTAAACTAAAAACAACCTGTGGACCTCGTAGATCAGGAGGACCTTTAGTTTTTCCCCGAGGGGGATGACCTTTGTCAAGAGAAGCATGCCGCAGAGGGTATTCGAGTACGAATAGGAAGCTGTAAAAATCCTTTAATGTTCGTGGAGACTCCGATTGCAGGAAGACCCCGCATCGGGGCAATCAACGTATCTCAGTGTAATTGCTTTACTGCTCCCGAGTGACCCCATCTTAAAAGGATTGCCGTTGTAAAGAAATTCTACCAAGATTGAATAGTTGCTAGTAGATCTAGGATGAGGTCTGCAGCGCAGGAGATAGCAGTTAGAAATAAATTTACTTTACGCCGCGGTCGATCCCGTTTTACGAATCATTGCACTCGCATTGCAACCATGAAAATGCTTCAGAGATTCTTACGAGGAAACATACGGTGGCGATCAGATCCAAATGAAAGAGGAACTGCGAAATCCTTGTATTTCAATGTAGGGATCAAGCATTCGTTTTTCATGAGCTATCTACTAATTGAATTGTTGTGAAGTTAGTCGTCAATGGTGTAGTAGTTTCCATGCTTTCATAAATTTGATTTTGTGGCCCATCAATCTGTATGAACCCTTCAGAACTTAAAATTTCCCATTCCCTCAGAAGCTGTGAATAAAGATGGTTTCTTAACGACAAAGTTTTCTCAGAGGCCTATCAGTGAGGTAGACATCCTCAGGTCTTGTCAAAACCAGTGATCTCCTAAAGAAAAAATGTAGAAAGGTAGCCATCTTGGTCCACCAATTACATTCACGATCATTTCTTCAATATAAGATCAGGCAATAAGAACTTCATATTTCATTCTTTGAAAGTATTATTTATTTATATAAATTGTTCAAGAATATTAAGCTGAATTTCCACAATTTTCAACCAAGTTAACAGAAAATAGAATTTCATTGGTAAAGTTTTATTGTTTATACATATACAAAGCCATAAACTACAAGAGGTTGACTAACGGTACTTTTTCTATTAAATTTTCCTTAGATTCATCTTCATTCATAAAGATGTAACGAAATTCGATAATTTGTATACCTTTTCCCCATTTACAGTTCGTCATGAATTTATTATCGCATTTCAATGGCAGATTATATTTAGGATATCAATCTTCAAAATTATTTAGAAAACCCTCGTGTATAAGTAAATCTGTGGATAAAGAATTACATCCCATCCATTACTTTACTTTCCTGTAAGTGTGCAGTGTATGTAGAGGTAAATTGGTTCGAGGTAAAGTTGTGGAGTGGTTAAGAGCTAAATCTCGTTTCCTGTTTTTCAAGTTAATCATTGTATATAGATCTCATTCATTACTCCGGTACTGTTAAGGTGAACTAGATGGAAGAGTAGGCTTTTCGTCTCAATATCTCCTGAATATAGAAAATTTGTCAATAGGATAGAAATGTAGACTCTCGATAATTCAGGAGAAGACTAGAATCTATCTAGTGATCGTACGAAGACGAGAGGAAAACCACTAAAAAACTTATCTGGACAATACTCATCTTATCACACAAGTGTATAGTAATACACAGGTTTATAAAACAGAATTCAAAAAGAAAATATTAATACATTAAATAAGTGTTCATTATACATAATATATTTGGTATTACATATGAAGAAATGCAACCTTATAACCGTGTAGAAGTAAATAATAGCATAAGATAAGAAATAATAATAACAAATTGCCTTTATTCGGGCGAGATTTAGGCTAAAAGTCTCTTTTATCATATAAGCCATCGTCACAAATTATACACTCATTAAATTAAAGAGATAATATGAGAAAAATGAGAAAAAGTGTAGATTTAAAAAAGAGTTTGTTAGGAAAGAAAGTGTGTCCACTTCTGAAATACAACCTCGAAGAAATGGGGTATTGAAAACCTGTGCAAACCTACCGATAGTAATAACTAAATGATGACAAGAAACGTGACAAAATATATAAATACATTTAAGCGATAGATCAAAAAGTATAGTCAGTTTACTTAAACACGTAGGTATGATTTGAGGAAAAATTTCGTAAGTTCTACTTTAAAAAACTGGGAAGGCTGTCGTATTTGGGATAGGCTGATAAAACTGCAACTGCGCGTCGACTCAGAAGCAAATCATTTATTATTAGAACGAACGACGTGAAATTTGAACATCGTGCGCAACTGAAACACTTAAGCGTGGGCGTTCGAGAAAGACGTCTTCGATTTGCTCCTCGGAGAGTGCAGCCCTTTTCTTCTCGTCGGAGAAAATAAAAAAAAGATGGAAGTTCCGTTCCAGTTCGTGTATATATTTCTTGAATGCCACGCAAAACAAGGAGAGGAACAGATGGCATCCCCAACGCCCTCTGATTATGGCTTTCTTTCTTTTCAAAATACGCACCCAGCCTCCGCACGTCCCCGGGACGTTAAAGATCCTCTGGGGTAAATAGAAGCGGCGGGAAAGATGCCACTGGTATTCTTCGCAGAAATGGGTCTCTGAATCCAGTTCTCGCACTCGTTTACCGGCTTTTTCGTCTCGATTTCAAGTGGCCGTATACAGTATAACGTGGTTAATATGAATGACTTCGTTTGGAAATTTGAAGCTGTTCCGTGAATTGTGACTTATGCTGCTAAGGCTTAAGTCTCATTACGATTGATACCAGATTTCGTTATAGCAACTTTTTGTGATTAAAAAGTGCAAGAAGTTTTCACTATGTTTAATGAAACTGAGGATTGGAAGAGGCCGTTTTGTGAAAGTGAGCTTTGACGGATAAAGTTTAACGGATTTATTTTAAGAGGAATATTTTCAAAGATAATCTATAGGGGTTAATCTAGTTTCAGTTTTATGTATTATTCGGAAAGAGATACAAAAGTTGAATTTTATTTACCGTCACTTTTTTTAAATTATCTAATATGATCGATTGAAAGTTTGAAAGGTTAACATATGGCTAGAATTTTCCATTTCTTAGTGTTATTTTAGAATGATGTTCCATCAGATTTCTCTGGTGACTATTAACTAGAGTTTAAATTATTATGTTATTTTATAGTCTAAATTCAACCTTATTTGTCGAATAAATTATTTCCTGACATAAATAATACACGAATTTGTGATATTAATCTTTGATAAATCCTACTTTTGAAAGACACCGAATTTTATACTAGTAATCACTGATAATTATTCCATTTTTACCTATTGAATCTAAAGTTTATATCGCAAAACATATCAGTACTTTCATGCTCCAGCAAAGAAATCACATCTACGTACGAATTTGAACCACTAAATGAAAGGTATTAGGAATTTTAAGAGTTCAACGAGGAAACGTTGGAGCTAACTAGAAATAACCTAGTATTTCCATGACTGTTAACTCTTGTTTACTTTCGGCTTCTCTTTGTAAGCCTCAGTACCTGCTTCTGGTATATATCTCATGGTCTTTAACTCTTGCAAGCTCTAATGTGACTTCCACCACGTCCTTTTGCTCATACATCTTTGTCATTACTTTGAAAGTTTCCGTAAAGCATTCCTTAGGCGTATTCCTTTACTGTGAATTCCTTTTAACCATTGCTAATTCTGTAGACGTTTTGGTTGGTTGCCTTTCAAACGAAGTTGAACAGTTCGAACAGAAAAACCTTACCGCCAAAATTGTTCTTTTAGCTTATTATATCGCTTCATTTATTGACAAGAATTACTCTGTACATGTATACATTTAAAATATATGTTGCTTATACTCTTTTAAAAATGAATTTATCATGATTTATCGACAAAGAATCTTTATTAAACCGTATGCTTAGAATTTTTGAATGAGTAGTTACGTCGCTATATGAGGGACTTCATCCACAATGAGCTATTTATTTTTTGGGATTAATTTTTTTGTCTATATATTCAAACATTTTAAAAATTTAGTATCTCTTTATTTTTAATAGAAGTCTATTTTCACCTCGGCTGAACGTATCACCCTAAGGGTAAGATAATAAGAGAATAAGTCAACCTAAGCATTAATATATAGACGCATAAACTTGATAATTTGGCTTTTAATATTGTTTTCAAACATTCATAATCTTTGTATAAGAGGTGAAAAATAGTTACTTGGCTGAGGCAGGGAATAGTTTCAATTCTTGTACAACCTTGGGACAAGTCGCACGCTTTCCTGTGCTAAGTTTCACTTCATTTCCATCATTTGTAATTATAATCATATTATTTGATGTTTTATAAGTTTAATTTACAATTCTTTCCTTCGGTAGGTGAAACTTCGCCAGATAACCAAGAAATCGCGGGCAGAGGCACTGGAGCTCTGGGGGAAAATGTGAGTACATAAAACAATCATAAAATGTTGAGCTTTCCGTTATATATCGGACTATTTTCAGTTTCCTATGAGTGGTTACTCATAAGAAATATTGCATGGAAAACCATGATTTCTTACCTTGATGTATTTTCGAGGTTTGAGTTGAGAACATATTTCAAATATTTTTTTTCGAATTTTTCAGCTTATAAAATTTATCGTGCCTCAATATCCTTCCCTTCTGCATATTAATCCACCAATTTGTATAAGATAACCTCATTATTCTACTTAAATGCAGAGTCGATTTGATGTTCCTGAGCTCAAATTGTATAAATTAATATTATAATATATTAAATAATCTTTGAGTGTTAAAATTATATATGTAGGCTAATAAATTAACTAAACGATTTCATGTGCTACAACAGCTCAAGAAATTGCTCAGTTAATAGCGCTTTGGGCATCCGGATATTCGAGTGAGTAGCGCATTCAATGTCGGTGTAGAAGTCGATGCAATGACAACGTATCACTTACTTTTCAGCGAATGCCGCCTAAATAGGCAATGCTCTTCAAAAAGATGCCGCGACATAGAGTATACAGCAGTTTTGTTGCTATTGTGTATGTATTTCATCTACAAGTTAGCGCTCTAAAATTCGTAATACTCTTTGGTGGAAAATAAAATCTTACTTGAGTTTTTCATCTACCGTTTAGTGAAATAAATCAGATAAATCATTTTCTCTTATGATTTCACTAAGGTTAGGATGTGCCGTTAGAAAATTAGTCCTTTATGGTCAAGAAATTATATGAATAAATTTATTATATTAGTTAAATTATTATTCAAATTATATGAATAAATTTGAAGAAGGCCCTATTTATAAAAATATTGTTGGCCTAGAAATATCTAAGTGATCTATTATATCTCTACTGATGAGAAGCTGCATTTCAAGCATTTCTGTGTAGGTATCAAAGAAAATAGACAAATTTCAGCGAAAACTGTAAATTGTCTCCAATGAGCTTACTGAGCTCAATCTATATGAGGAAGCTTTAGGAAGATGATTTTAATGAACTGGATCAACGATTGCCAAACTTTCCTGTCCCAAGTCTCTATAACGTAAGAATGTAATGGCACGCTCAACTATGTGTTTCTTAGAATAAAGAAATCGGCTGCTGATGGTTATGTTATATATAAACAACAACTCCAAAACCATAAAAAACTTGCAAAGCGGCTATACGTATTTCGACTTCCATGAAGTCATCGTCAGGCAGAGGTCGGCAAAGAAATGCCACTTCATGGAAGTCGAAATACGTATAGCTGCTTTGCAAGTTTTTGATGGTTTTGGAGTTGTTGTTTATATATAAGTTTCTTAGTTAAATTTCTATTTTAGCATACAAAAATTGATGGGAATTGGTAAAAACTGAGTATTTTTACGTTAATTTCTGATATTCATCTATTTGTAATCCCAAACCAAGTACCACTATCAACTAAGTCAAAAGGCGTATTTATCATGAATCTGCGAATGTTTTCTTCACCGTGACTCTACACCATTAGCAGTCGTAAACTCAAACCTTTGAGCTCTCTTCTAAATCTAGAATCTAGGTCGCTAGGTTCTGATAAGATGTGCATTAAGAACGTTTATAAGATAAGTACGTATTTTTAGCAACGTGCTATTCGGTCTTTCCTCTTTCGAAGCATTTCTTGGAAGCTTCATTTCTAGGAAGGGATAATCGTCAACCAATCCTCTCACTTCCCCTCTGCACCAATCACAGACCTAAAGTAAGTTATATCGCTTTTTCCTTTTAATAAATGTCTCCACTACTCTGTTTTCTGGAAGAGTAACAGCAACAACTCATCGTTTCCGAAAATCCCTTATGACATATCTTTCTGTGGACCGTACGGGATTCATCATTCTTCACTTGATATCAGCAAAGCCTTTGACACCGTTGATGGGAACAATTTCTTTATCAAACTCCGACTCGTTCATTTCTCACCTTCCTGGACAAATTGGTTCTTCTCTTAAAGAAGTGATCTTGAGAGAATCTTACGTGTCACGGTTTAAGTAGCTCTGCTGGGGCTCAACTTCCTTCCTTTTAATTGTATCGATGGAAGAAACTGGAGAAGTAACTGTTATTTCTTTATTAAATTTACACTTCTTTCATTATTTAGAGATTTGTATCGATTCTGTTACTTTTTTACTGTTAACGGCATAAAATCAATAAAGACTATACTTACGTATAAATGGAAATGAAATCAGTTCGTTCTCAATTTTTCAGCATAAATTTCAGCATCATTTGAGAGTAAAGGAATTCCATTCCTTACTTAAAAAATCTTCAAAATTTCGCTCATTTTTAATATTTTACGAGTGTTTCATTAAAAGATTTCTCCTCTTACACTTTTACCTTCTCGATATAAGGATCAAAAGAGGTTTTAAGTAATTCCTGGGTTATTGATTATATATTGATGCAAGCATTCGCATAAAATATCAGTGATCATTGCTACGGAAACTCTATTAGATAATAATGCTTAATGCTTGCCGATATTTGTTTTGACATTCACTGGCAACAATTGTTGCTAAATGCAAGCCATTTTCTTAATTCAGTGTCAATTACTTGATCTTGCTCCAAAATCGTCTAATGTACCAAATCATTATTAGAAAGATTACTCCAAATTCCTTGTTTTAGAGCGGATTCTTCAATATTTTGTCAATTATAATCCTGTTTGGTAAGCATATGCATTAACAGAACGCATCTTTAATAATGTACTCTATACTTGCTCTCTATTTTAAAGTTGTTCTCACTTGAGTATATCAATTTTTCCATATTTATAAAAAGTTTAAGACCATTTTTTTTCAAATTTCTCAACCTATCTTTCAACTTTCGACCTTATTACCTGATTAAATGTTATCATCACGCATATTATTATGATGTTACGATATTTAAATTTCGATCTGATTTCCAGCTTATTTTACTTCAATAAATGGCTATTCTGCTTTTAAGGGTGCTTAAAGTACCTACTGTAATTTATTTAAGGAAAATATGTACATATATTATATTTACCTCAAGCGACAATTATGTCACTATGCCATGTAACTTTCCTCCAGAATTAAATAATAACACAATTATTCATTACTATATTATATTACAGCTCTTCATTCATGCAATACATCGTCATTTGTACGCTCTGAATTCGAGATATAAGGAATTAGAAATTATAATTTAAGTTGATGAAATGGCAGAGATGACTCAAGAAATAATGAAAAGAAGGAAAATATACAATGCTCATTCTAAGACCTAGGTCAAATACTTGGAGAAAAAGCTTCACTGTGAACTAAAAAACACTAGAATGAAGTTATCAAATGACTCCATAACCTACCGTTGGTAATTGAAATTCGGCGTAGAATTTTGTTCTTAAAATTGCAATAAAAAGGATTTGAGTCCAAGCACGGATTCTTGTTCCGACTTCCCGTCGTAGTTTCCTGGAAATAATTCCATTGCTGACCCACTTGACGCGACGCTATCACTGGAGGTCGAATATAAGCAGCGGCATGCATATTCGATGCTTGAGCTATATCCGAGAAACCATTTTACTTTGAAGTGCACTATTTGGATCTACGCTGAGATCGCTTGAGACCAGTGGACGCTCCACTGTGACCGCGCATTCGATGTAATTGGATTCAACAATTGCTGTGGAAATTTGCCTTCTGTTACTCGGACGGTATGCATTCATATGACCACTACGTTATGGGGAACTATTCGACTATTGTGAAGTGGTTGATTCCATGTGGAGTGAAGTTGCGTCTATTGGTGATGGGAATGCATTTTCGACGATTGAGCAATTATAGCGTACTTCTAAACCAATATGTCGCAAGTAAGCTCTCCGAGCACACTGCCGGAAGCGTAGAGGAACTATACGATTAGAATTCAACGCAATGTATACACATTACTTATCTACAGATTTTATCGTTTAGTGGAATTATTTTTCTAAATAATAGAATTGTAAATTGTACATACATAAATTCTAATTAATTCGAATTTAATAGATTAGATTTTAACGGTTTTCAAACGGGGAAACATCATGATACCATGATTGTTGGAAACTGCAGGTTAGAAAGTCTAGTCCTGCCTGAACTTGCACTCGAAGCGTACATATGGAGTGCATACAAAGGTTTTCTTGATGTTTTTCGAGATAAAATCGTATTCAAGATCATATTATTCTTTTTGTATTTTCTATTGTGTTCATCGTTAAAATTTTACTCTTGCTCTTGGTTAAAGTTAGCAGTAAGCCGTATTTTGTTTTAGGGTGAAATAGTACTAATAATAATTTTTAAAATCTCAATGCATCTAAATTTAGAAATATCTTCATGTTTTAACATATAAATGTCAATATATGACCACAAATACACACTTCAACATCAATATATATGCAGAAAGAGTAACAGTAATAATTTTTAAAATCTCAATGCCCCTTAATTTAAAAATATCTTCAGGTAACAATGCGTCGATAAATAGACAAAAATATGTGTGTATAAATACATAAACGATCCCATCATCATCTACCTAAGTGGTAAGTTTATTTGTCTTAAATTCCTACTAGTCCTCCGTTTTTTAATGACGTTATTTACATCAATGACTCTTCAACTGTTCCATCACAAAAATGCTTAATTCCATCCTTACTATTGAACTTTCTCTTCCACTTTGTTCCCACATGAACTCGAGCTGAGGATGGGAAAGGCAGAAGAAGAAATTCAGATCATGTTCGAAAAACAGCATTCATTCCCAAAGGACGCTTGATCCCAAAATGTTGAAAGTCATGTAAGATGCTTTTAGGACGCTTTTATTTTTCACCGGAGCACGGTCGCTTTTTTTCTCTCTCATTTTCAGTCTTTTTACCGAAGGGGCGTATCGCGAAAAATTCACCAATACAGCATCCGAATTCTTCAACAGTTTACTCGAGGTAATAGTTGAAAGGTTAAGCTGAACACGTTTAACATTCTCTGTAGTGTACAACCTGTCTTCAGTACAACGGAAGTTTGACCTACGTTGGCATGGAGATGGACGAGAATTAATTGGTTTCAAAAGGGAAATCTTTGAGTCCTAAAGTCTCTTTATGTCTGGAATTTGATGCTGGAATGTTAATCAAATGCGGGTGACTTTGATTGTCTAATTAACTAATTATAGTTTATTTCTGTTTATGCTGTTTTATGTATCATTATATCTATAATTATGTAGAGGTATCAATATAATGAAAGTCCTTTGGATCCTTTCTACTTTGATTATTTACATCAAAGAATAGAACGCAAACAGGAAGTTGTGATGTGCTAAGGATTCACTCCAATACATTAATTCCAAAGAGCATATCCTTACTCATTCATTCATGAGTGTTCTACCTTTTGCTAGGCTCATGTACTATCAAAAATCCCCATTAAGCGCCATCTCTTCATTTCCTTTTAGTTAACCCCACCCTTTATGTCATCCAATATCATCTGTCTTTGATATTCTGACTACAGATGCGAAAATAGTGCCACACAACTGCGTTCAAAATCCACAATTAATGGGAATATATAATCTAAAAAGAGAGATATTCTAATAAACAATAATAAACAAAATAACCCCAGTCAGTGTGTATAATTTCCGCGGTGAACTTTGATTATCGTGGTAAATTCCACATTCCCTTACCTTCTCCTTTTATAGTAGCTCATTCTTATCATTGCAGTATTGATGAGACATATAGTTTAGTCTATGTATGATAGGAAATAATTCCGTTTTATTTTGTCGATTATGAACTATTTTTTACCTTCTTTCCATGTCTCCTTTTTGATAACATCATACATAAAATTTATACATGATTTGACAAAATCTTAATTTTATAAAATAAATCCGAATAAGTATAATGAAATTATTTGGGAAACCGTAGCTATTTATTACATCTCATAACGTCTTTTTATTGTTCTTCGCTCAAGTGATTGAGTTAGAAATATCCATATACATCTTTATTAGGTAGTTTAAAAATAAAGATAAGCTAAGAAATCTCAAAATAATTTCGAACATCAGTCAAACTTCGTATAATTCAAATGTTGATCAAAATATAACTATGTAACTGGTAATAAGACAGATTTCAATATGAGGAAGGTAACTCACCGGAAACACAGCATATATTCAGAGGGTCTAACCAAGCCTATCTATTTGGGTGCCATATTTTCTGATTAAATTAGGTGGAATAATTTTCTATATGTTCCGTTAGAATTCGATTCCAAAAATCTACAGCGATCATGGTTTCTCTTTATCTGAAGAATGAATCAATAAAACGATACACAACGACAGCCAAGAAGATGTATGTCGTAACACGTAAGATTTCGTATTCCAAATGCATTACAGTCTATTTGATCGTCCTTGATGAAGATTAACGCATCGTAAATCCGAGTTCCTTGCCTCGGATTGATTCAATGAATGAGCCGGTGATTGAGCTGTGCGAGTCCGATACTTGCTCAGAAATGACGATTTCAGTGGCTCCTCTTCATTGGATTATTTCTTAATACTAAAAATACCCTGAGGCTCTAAATTGCAAAAAGGATACGAATGTCGTATTCGCCGATGGAATTATACGTCCAAGAGACATTATAACTGTCGGCCGTCTGGTAGATCGCAATGTTTTGCAATGAAATCTTTCATTTTTTTTCAGATCGTAGCATTATATTTTAAGATATTTTTCGGGTATTTAGTTAATCTGCGGGAAACTGTTCGATCTTCATGATCCAGATATCATTCGACTAACGAAGATAAATTGGTTAGATATCATCTGAGTTTTTCAACATCGCTGACCGAAGTGTATTTTTTGTCAAAAATTGTAAAATACCCGTAAGAACTGCTGAAATAAAAATTAAACTATTTTAGTAGCTATCAGATATGGTAAAAATCTAATTTCTTTGGTCACTGTTAATTTTTTTTCTCCCGACTGTCGCAAAAATATCCTTTTGACAAACCCATTTTAATCGTGAAAACAGCTGTAGAATTCTATGTTCACTAAATATTACTTATCGATTATAATCGATGAGTGTTGATGAACGAATAATTATTCGTTCATCAACACAGGACCTAAGGGAATTTCGATGAAAGTAACTAATATAAGTATGAAACCTATAATATACGCCAAAATTTAAAAACGAATTAATTGGAAATATTAAATAAAATTCAGAATATTTTTATCAAACAAAGAGGCATTTTATTACAAGCTGCATTAATTCGAATTAACTAGATTTCATTTTATGCATAGGTATAGTTAAAAATTAGGTGACTAGACACTAAGTGGTACTTTAGCGGTTTATATCTCTTTGAAATTTATAAGACGAAGACTTGCATGTAAGAAGAGACCTATCAGTTTCAATCTCGACCTAATCAAAGACGTTTATTAGTATTATTATTATTTGACTACAATTATTCGAGACTGCCACTAGTGGACAGTTCTCCATTCTCGTCATTTAAGGTTTCCCCTGAATAAGCGGTAAAAACCGTGCAATATTTTTGCATCGAGCGATGATTCGCTCGGATGCTGTTTTGCAACGGAATCGGATCAAATAACTAATTCGGCAACTATGTCGTTTCCACTCCTCCTCGCAACATTGACATCTTTTGCGAATTAATCAACCGATTCGAATTATCAAAATGGAGGGCCGTTCTGGTGAATTAATACCACGCTTTATTCTTTACCGCCCCCGCGTCCGGGGGCCAATTGTCCGTGATGTGATTCGTAAATGGCCGCTGAAAAGCCTATTCTTCGCTATTCGCTTCGTTTTATTTCCCCGCTCGGATCGCATCTCATTTCATTTGTGTTGTTCCGATTAGCGTATCGCCGACTATTATTGCGTTTAAATCGGTCGGACGGCCCGCTTGAAAAACCGCCCTTTAATGCAGGTGAAAATTTCGCGTCCCAATTTATGGGAGTAGCTGGGATGCTAAAGTACATACACTCGCGATTGCGGGAAGGTAAAGGAGGCTGGGAGTGAGATTCTGTAATTTGTGTACTGTTGTGGGCTTCTCTAACGCACCGATGAAATGTCTTATTTATTGTAGTAGTTCTGTTAAATTTAAAATATTTTTTCTTCTAAGCTGCTGTTGCCGCTATCTGGTGAAGTTCTCCTAAGCTCTCCTGAACTTGCATGAAGTGCTTCACCGAGGCAACAGCGACAGTAGACGAACACATACAACCATTGCCTGATCTGAAAATCTGATAAGACGGGATTCGAACCCGGGAAATTGGAGTCGCAGTCGATAGCGTAGCTAGAACGCTAGCCACTCTGCCACCAAGGCTGGTCAAAACATTTAGTAAAAGTTAAATTCTGTTTAGATTGGCTGCCTTTCTTCGATTCGTTATGATGTACTTTCTTCCATGGGGTTATGGATCGTGAGGATTTATTTTATTTCATGGAGTGGGATAATATATGTAAAGTTTGGATTATGTAAATGTCTTGACTTGTCAGAGGAAGGTTTTAAGAGGGGTTTCTCTCCATCCTTGGGAAAATGCCTTGTGGTTTCCCCTCAACTTACACGATCTAATCTGAATAGGAATATTTATCTCTTACTTGACTATTCACGACTGTTTGCGTGTAAATAATATGTAATATATATATATATATATATATATATATATATATATATATATATATATATATATATATATATATATATAACTAATTCTACCAGATTTTAAACCTACCTGCAATGTTCCTATAATAATTATTATTATTTTCTATTCATAAATCGATATTTCTCTCCCTTCTTACATTCATTGCTACCGTATGCTCGTACATGAATCAGATTCTCCGCTATATCAAAAGCATCAAGCACTTACGTTTGATGAGTCTTCAACACAGAAATCTTCATGTAATCGTCTAATTAAATACGTGTACAGCAACTATCCTCGATTCCACTTACCTGTAAAAGAAGAACAGTTATGGTTAGAATATAGGAAAAAGTAATTCATAACAATTTTACAATATTTAGTTATTAAGTGTTGAATTCCATTAGCGAATTGAAGATTTATTTTTGTATGCATGGAAGGCATTTTTCTTTTTTTTACTTCATATATATATATATATATATATATATATATATATATATATATATATATATATATATATATATATATATATATATATATATATTAGGTTACATTGCAAGATTTAGAACAGTGTTTATTCTAAAACAATTAACTGCCCAAATGTTGTCATGTTACTCTCAGAATCTATAGGAAGCCTTCTCCATTTCAAGGGTTCATAAACGTAATTTGAAGTAAAGTCGTAGGAAATAAATCAGTCACCAGAAAAAATAGTATCCCCCTATTTTCTAGGTACACAAATATGAAAAAAACCTTGTTTCAGGTATACAAAAAAGTTCTCCGGTTCATTTAAATTTTGAGTATACTATAAATAAGTACATTTATGTGATGCATCAATAAGCATAGTCATGTGAACATTAAATAAAGTTTATTAAAATAAATACAGAACTATTATGAGACAAAAAAGACAAAAAGTAAAAGAATACACATAAATTCGCTAGTACTATACAGTACAATAAGGCACAGATGCATACATAAAAACATGATCGATATAATACATTAAGTAATTATTCCAACTCTCATAATCATAATTATGCCCTTATTAGCTCTTTCTCAACAAGGAACAGCTTTCGCGCCCTTTCGCAAACCGAAACGATTTCTTCATCGCCGATCTCTGACGCAGCACGCGAGAAATCTCACAAAATACGTGGGTCGCCTTACCCTTTCATCCCATTAAAAACATTTTTTCCCTCTCGGAGACGCGAGATGATAATAACATCTTTCGGGGGAGAAAAGAGAGAAAAAGGAAAAAATGTTGCTCGCGTGTAGATCTCGAGAGTTACAGGGCGGATGTTTGCACGAAACAGCTCCGAGAGAGATTCGTTCCCCTCTCTCCCCGCGAGAGGCGCTGCCATCGCTTGACGAATTTCAGTCATCGAAAAAAAGGCGGGATAAATCACTCACGGGGCCGTGAATGAGAAAGGGCGGAAACCGGTCGAAATTTTTCCGTCACTAGGAAAAAAAGAGGGTCGGATAGGTGGTGCCGAAAATGAATGAGGGAGGATGGGAAAAAAGATGTTTTTTGCCTCGTAACGGAGAGGAGTTTTTTGGCGGGCGACTTTTAGCGATGCGTTGGCATTTTTGCGATGATAGAGGGAAGAAAGCGGAGGCACAGGTGCCGCGAGAGTCGGAGGGGGAGGCCGTAACAGCTTTTAACGGAGAACAAGGAACCCTCGAGGGGAAAATCTTTCTTTTATCTCTTCCTCCGCAGTACTAACATGTCAAAAGTTCCGCGAAGAAGCGGAAAAAATAAAGGTGGAAAGCGAGCGGGGAGAATGTGAGATGGGCGAGTGATCTCTTTTCGAGTGGAGCTAGGA
The DNA here is from genome assembly GCA_947579665.1 of Sympetrum striolatum. Taxonomy (NCBI): domain Eukaryota; kingdom Metazoa; phylum Arthropoda; class Insecta; order Odonata; family Libellulidae; genus Sympetrum; species Sympetrum striolatum. The sequence goes on from OX388348.1 coordinate 70,749,230, forward strand.
GTTGGAATTTTTCCCGTTAATGCTGGCTGGTGTTTATTTTCTTTCATTGTGGTACCACAGTCAATAATTCTAGATTATATTAAAAGGTAAAGCTTACAGAAAGTGAAACAAAATGAAATATTTTAAAAGAAGTTCCATAGCTTTCAAACTTCGTACTTTATCGAATGGTGCTATGTTGCAGAGGATGAGTTGCCTTCATCAAAACGTCTTCCTGCTAAGCGATACCTTTCTTATGACAAGCAGCAAGAACTTCGTAACAAAATTTTTGCGAGTCTATTGATTTTTTATGCGAATAATGACAGACATAAAATCGCACTAGAGTGGTACTAACTTATCTACAAGTACACCTCTTTCTTTATAATACTACAGCCAACAAATCTAGATTATATTAAAAGGTGAATCTTAAAGAGCGTGAAACATATGAAATGTTTTAACAGAAGTTTCGTTTACGAACTTCGCACGTTATCGAAATGTGCTACCTCCCTTATGATAAGCTGCTTTCAGAAAAATGTGTCCTTCTTCTAAGCGAGACATTTTTCCTGCCAAGTAGCAAACATTTTGTTGCATGAGTTCAACTTGTCAACTGACTTTTTTTACACACTAAGGGCAGTCTATAAAATCGCACTTAAGCGGTAAAGATTACTTACATGTACACGTGAATACAATTTAGCATCTTTTTTGAAAATAGCTATTCGACAATTCAAGAACTACACTACGAACTACGTAAAATAAATCTTTGAAGGAGGGTTTACGGAAGAATCGGCTCAATAGTCACTCCGTCGTATAAACCGAGGCATCACTCATGAGAATTGTATTAAAATCTTACTTTTATTTGGTTATATATCGTACTAAAATATTGCATTTATTTCTTTTGATTTCACTTAAGTTTTAACGAAAAATGTACAAAGGCTGACGATAACTTTCGTAATTAATGTGAAGTTAAAAAAATAACTAACTCAAAATTATCATGAAATAGCTTACTGTGAATTTGTACTCTGTAAGTTATTTACTAGAGAACAACAGGTGGTACGGATCCCAATACATCAACCAATTTTTTTTTAATAACATCTTTATCTAAATAAAGTAATTTTGAAAAAGGTTGTTGATATATTAGTGTTTTCTTGAAATAAAATACCGTGAAAATGATAGCATGGCTATGGAAATGTGTTTCTGGTACTTCTCGGAAGGTTCGGGCCTTTATGTAGCTTCGAGAAGAGGCAGTAGTGTGGTATGGAGCACCGACAAAGACGGCTTTTGGCCGTTTATCTTTATATCTTTGATATCTTTCAATTTAAAAAACTTATCTGCCCTAGAGCCCATATCTCTAATTTTGGGCCTTATGCCTCTACTGCAAACTTATTCTCTCTAAATATATTCAGAAACTAAGTTCAGTATTCTCAATTCCAAGAATTCCCAACCTACCTCATAGAGCATTGCGGTCATCGTCATGGTTTATCAGCAGATTTAACGGAACCCAACCACCTACGTTGCTCTCTGTAGAGTTCGCAGAAACAGAATTCATACGCAGGATTACATATAATCAGAGCTTATTTTAGATGAAGCTTTCCCAAAGCAATATGGAAACTCTCTCTTAACATCGCACGTGCATACTGTAAGTTTCATAAACCAGTTTCTTTATTACTCTGATGTAAATTTCCCGGATGTCAGTTCTGCAGTTTAATTTATTGCAAATTGGTCTCCGGTGTAATCTAATTATTTTTTTAAATTTCCGCGATAACTTCACTTCGGTTGAACTAATATTGCCAACGATGATATTCAGATCCGGTGCTGTAGTCGATGGCTGAAAACATCCTACTTATTCCCTAATTCTAGAGTAAATAGGTATATAGGAATTCCAAAATGCAACTATACTCAATTATAGAAAAATAAATGGGCAGTCCTACTCATTTGTGAATTCATCAATTAATTATCGTCCAACGGTCATTCAAGGGCGTAAAGAAACCGGTTGTGAAAAACTAGGACATTTATTATATTAAGGACGAAAAATTCGGGGCAATCGAGACAACCAGGAATCAACTAGGACGAATCTGGAACAATCTTCTAGTTCAGTCATTGTCGTAGTAAGGGGTGTTATAATACCTTTAACTTACTGATTGCTTTCGTTTTTCTTTAAATTTTAACAAAATGGGATTTAATTGTATTAATTGTCATATTACTGTCGTGTTATTATTTTTAACGAAAAACAATGAAACGGATAATATTTTCTATTCATACATGCAATGAGGTTGGAAGCATTTTCACAAAAGAAACGGTAGACTAATAAATATAAAGATAAATAAATAATAAAGATACGATATAGAAGTGGAATTGAAGAGATATTATGCATTAGGTAGAATGAAATCCTAGAGGTTTTTAATGAAATAACCACAAAAAAGACAGTTTTTTTGTTTATTTATGGATTACTATTATTAAATTATGGATTAGTGGTACTCTTATTATTTTTATCGATGAAAATACAGCCTGGAAATAGAAAACTGACTCAGCTGATCAATATAAACTGATTAAAAAGAAAATTTTCAAAATAACCGGGACATATGCTTCGGGACACTGGGTACCATGGTCATAACCCGTGGCAAATACCGGAAAACTGGAAAGTCTGGACACCCTACCTATATAGAATAGCATTTAGTACAGTTTAAAGCTCCCCAATCCTTATTTGCGTATAAACTATAGATGACCCAAGTGCGCTGAGTTGCCCTGATATTCGCATGTGTATTTCATGTGACTATAACTCTACCACTTGGAAATTACATAGGTAAAATAGCATTAAAGAGATACTAATAAATAAAGCAAAGAAAACAAATACGGGATACAAAGAAAGGGAGCAACTGTCAAAGGATTATATTCCGAATATGGGGAGCGAATAATTTCAGGCTTTATGCGAGAGGAATATAAGAGAGAGGTGAAGGGAGGCGACGAGAAAGAGGAACGAAACAAAAGATTACGTTTCCGGGAGAGAGGGAAAAAGAAGAGATGTAAGCAAACATACAAACAAGCACGTTTCCGGGAATATGAGAGGAGTAAGAAGAAATGGAAATATCGAGAAAACGAAGATTCAGAGAAATGAATATCACTCGAGATGTGGGATGGTATTATCCGAGGGCTGGAGTAAAAAATAAGAAAGTTCATATTTGATATATGTGGAGGATAAAAAAGGAGTTTAGATTTGCTTATATTTGTTTGAAGAACGAGCAAGTTTTCTTGAACGACAATCTTATTCTTTTCCCTTCTCGAAATTCAGTACCTGATATAGAATAGATTATGTGTTGATAAAACTAAAATTAAGCGTTATTGTTATTATATTCTCACATATCTTATTCATGTGGATTTATACTCCGTTAGACCTGCCGCAATCGATTTGTTTAATATAGAAGTTAAAAACTCTATTTATGTTTCTAGATGTTCTATTATTACTTTGTGGAACGCTATCTAAGCCTAATCAAAACATTTCCTCGAATATCCTATAAAAATGTATTTAGTACGCCCAGTTTCGTCCTTTCATTGATGACTGATTTGGTCGAAATAAGTCTTTTTGAATAAATAATTAGTGGTAATTACGAAGAAGTGTTTTTATTTGTTCTTGATTTGCTTCTTATGGCCTAATTTCGGCGGACCACGCTTACATCGAGACAAGTTCATAGAAAATAGAAAGGGGATGATATACTGGCCATCGTAGAATAACCCAGGATGTATTTAAAAAACAAAGCTATAATCTTCAGTGGTATAAAATAATAAGAAAAAATAATAAGGGAAAGAGGGAAGGAATTTTTATGTGGTGACATTGAGTGAAAGTTTAGAGGTGAAGTTTTTTACCTGGTATTCAGAATTACATTAAGGAGAGAGTACTAAAGGGAAAAAGTTATGGTATCATAATCGTACTGGCTTACACTTCTTGTGGAAAACTCCTTACGTGTGGTTATTAAGTTATATTTACGTACCAGAGATGCTGCTAATATGTTTTCTAAGGTTAAAGGGATGAGAAAATGGAAGACCTTGTGGAAAACCATAGTTTTTGTTCTAGTGACATTGATATTTTTTCCTCCATTTATCTTAGAGATTTTAATGTGCATCATGTGCCTTTATTATCTCTCCATCATCCATGTATATTTCGTATTCTACCCTTGAAATAAAGGATACAGGTACAGTGGCGGAAAAAATTATCGCAACACTTTGCGAGCGCACCGGTGGCTTTCACAGAAACTATTTGGAATTCTACTTTCTGTGACTGGCTGGCAACACTAAGAAAAGCCTCGAAAAGCGGTAATATTTGAGTCGGAGACTAGAACTTACACAAATTTCCTCTCTTTCGAACTCTTCTTAGAGCCTTCGCGCGATCTCTCCCAGAGTTCGTCATATTTATTTCGGCATTTCTCTTTCATAGAACGAGAGGATGGAAATATATTAATTCCTATTTCAATCTTAAATGCACTTAAATACATGGACAATAATTGAACTTCATTTCTAAATAATGTGAAGATTGGCAATTTGGTTTGAATAATGCTTAGCAATAAGGATTAAGTGAGATTAGAGTGAGAATACGCGATGTGGTGATTCTCATCTTTAGAGAACGAGATTTTTGCAGTCTAGAGGAAAAGAATGTTTTGCAAGATTATAATGAGAACAAATGACCTATATTGTTCTCTTTTTCTGGGTAATTAGTGCGCTAATAAGGCAGTTATTAATTTAGTAGTTCGGTTTCTCACACGAACATACGTCTTACGGCTGCCTGCTGGATATTAATGTAAATTTAATTCTTCAAACGTCCAGTTCAAACATAGGATATTCATTATTTGTGATAAACATTCCGAGGAGGATTTTTGATTACAAGTCTTATGTTTTTCATTCCGCAATTAGAATTCGAAAAGTCATTAGAGCGATTACTGAGTTACTATGACACGATGTAAAATTTGTGTTTTGTCTACGGAATATAATTTTTCGCCAACTTAATCATGCAGACGAAGGAAATTCGTAATATAAATTTATATACACCATTTGTCACCTAGAATACATGAAATCATTGTCCGTCTGGAGTTAAAAGGAAAAATAGCAATTTCAAAGTTAAAACAAACATGATTTCATAAAAACCGAACAATTTCTGCGCATGTATCGGACTTGTTTTACATTTTGTAAAAGGGAGCTCGGTGACCTTGGTCATTAGTCAATTGTGTTGCCTTCGCTCGGAGAAATTCACGTAGAAATGCATTGAGGTTTTGATAATTCGCGAGGAAAGTCTTTAACCCTTCAAAGTATTGCGGGCGCCAATACAAAACAAACGTTGACATATTAAAACATTACCTTGCGTGGAATAGCTTTAACCATATGTCGAGCACTTTCAAAGCAAGTATTGCAGGTGCCAGGTATATTTTTCCTTTTCGTGCCTATATCAGCTAGACTCAGGACCCTCATTTTACAGTCGCCCAGTAGAAACAATCCTCTGGCTAATTCAAAGCTCCTTCCTCACCATGGTTCTAAGGAAATTAGATGTTATTGCACTCGTAAAAATATTCCCAAATAATATTATTATATTGGCGCATTTTACTAAAGAAGGACTTCCTAATAAACAACCCAAGTTTTTAGTACTGATACGTATTTTATGAACGTCTGACTTTATAAAGTTAATTAACCAGGATTATGCTGCCATAATAAAATTATTAATAAACTGCTAAACTGGACTTCTCAGTTTGTTGGGAAGTGTCATAAATATAACTAGTTGCCAATTAAGAGGTGATTTTGCAGCTGTCTGACACATGTTATTGGCATATGAAGGGAACCAGCTCGAATTCCGCGTAAGTGAAATGAGTTTTTTATCTTAAACTTCTCTTGTTCGGGAAATGAACGAATGTAAGATATGGTTTCCACATATATTTATACGCCCCTGTGATGAATATATATATTTACCAGAGAGATGCAATTCATTATGGAAAAATAACCATTGGACTTGAAAGAATCGGAACCGATTCATCACCAATTGTCGGTCAAGAACATGTTTCGTGTGTCAGTGGAAATTCCTCTTCTACCAAGGATTCGAGGTCGTTCGCTGAAATGTCCTTTGACTCATTTTCTACACTTAGAGGTATTTGACAGGGTCTCCTGATTTCTGGAAGCACGATGAACCTTTCGCTTTCAGTTCAGCGGATTTTCGAAAGCCTATGCGTCACTCGCAACAACAAACCGGTCGTAAGGCAAGGAGCTCAGGCTTACTTACTCAGGATCATTGGCTACTATTTCTTCCTTTAGGTCTTCACGTTGATAGACGGACAACCAGCGGACTGCGCAAGCGAATTTTTTTCATTTTTAGGCTGTAAAAAAAAGCCTTGAGAACTATTGACATTCTTATGCATATTATTATTTATCGTTCGTCTACAACCAGGACAATTCGCGGGTTCACACTTTCCAATTTTCTCGGCGGTAGTTCCAAACCAATTATACTCATTTAGATTTAGATATATACCCTGCGAGCTGCCAGATGGGTATAGTAGGGGTTGTAAAAACACTATCATCACGTAATCTACTCTATCAGCCTCTCTAACTGCCCGGGGAAAAAAGCGACCAAAAGTAATAATGTTTTGTGATTACCTCCCTGTAACGTTTTATCGATGCTTCTTGGAGATCGCAAATAGGTCTTTAGTTGCACTAAAATTTCATTTACTTCGTCTTTAGGTTCTGAACCGTTTTACAAATAAGATTCGAACTGTTTGAATATTATGGAACCTGATTTCGATTGCATTCAAGCTCATTGATGAAATATATTACAACTCTGGATAAATTAGATTGAAATTATCTGTTGGAGAGTAATACACTTACTGAAGAGGAGATTCGTATGAGTTGTGTGATGAATGAATGAAACATCTATAGAGATGTGACACCGTTGCAATTTATTATATTTTTTTCAGTCAGTATGGCTCAAGTGCATTGATGTCTCATGAGAAACACGATTTGTTATAACACAAATATTACTACCTATTACATATAGTCTGATAGAGCTGAAAATTGTTGATTACCGATTCCACTATTTAAAAGCTAATAATAGTGATGACAATTCCTGTCAAAACAAAAATTGATAAAAAGCTCTTAGAAAAGTTGAACTCCTTCAACACACGGATTAGATAGGATTTCTCGAAAGAATATTTTTAATACCTTATGCAGTCGAAAACTACACTGCTCGAGAGAAAATAGAAAAGTAAGAATAGGACACATCTTAGTGGTTTCTGAATTCGAATTTTTAAGTGTTGAATCCATCACAATTCTAGTATTTAGACCTTTAATTCGCGAAATAATACCTCAAAATGTTCATTTTATCGTCTGATATTCCGCTATCAAACAATCTTGTTTGTAACTATCTCCCAGTGTATTATATTAACATTCTACACAACTATTTTTATGACGACCAACTTTGAATAATAAATGACAAAAAATGAAGACAATGAGGCAAAGGCACTACTTGGAAATCTCGCGAAGGCGAGTCTTAAATGTTTGAATATATATACGATACTAAAAGTCTATTTCCCATTCGTAAGGACTTTGAAAATTGCCGGTTTTACTGCCTCTATACAGAGTTGCCGAATTGTCGGAGTTTGAGTGATTTCTGTTAGTTTCCACGTAATCCGCGCTCTAACGCCAACTGGTGTTGCGATAATTGTTTCCGCCACTGTACATACACTTAAAGGCACGAACCAAGTCAAAGCGACGATTCGAGATTTCTGTTATCATAGCATTAAAATCATTGAAATAAAGGAACTCCGAAGCGTCTTCGATTACCTAATGGTTAAAATAGGAATGATTTTAAAAACTAGAAAGAAAATTAGGTAAGAGATAGCCAGCAATTGGTATCAGTATTTTACGTATTCCGATATATGTGGGACTACGAGATGATATAGCGCATAGATTATAGTATTTAATTTGCGTTTTTAATCCGAAAATGCATTATGGTTGGGCAAACGAATGAATTCTTAAAATTTTCGGATATACCAAGTTACACCTATACATTATGTTACGATATCTCTCCTCATTTATTACTGGAACATTTGGTTAAATAGAGAAGATAAATACGCAAAGCTAGAGATATTCAAGTGAAGCATATCAATACACTAATTTGCAGTGTTATTTATATCACGTGGGAAATGGATGACATAGAAATAAAAATTTGAGGATTTCCGTTAGAGTAGCAAATAATTTGTTGGTTCAGAAATGTAGCACAGAATTATTTTGCGTTAGATCTTAGGAAAATATAAAATGTGACGGAATATAAGCACAATTTCACACGATTGCATTTCAAATACTTTCATTTGAACTGAAGGAATTTGTATACATTGAGAAAGCGGTATATTCAAAGGAAGGATTTCATAAAATACTGGCAACTTTTAATTTTCTATCAGAAAGTCATTTGCGTTTAATTTCATCTCTATCGATGGAGAAAAAAAATTGAAATGGAATTTTTTTATCTGATAACTTTCTATCAAAAATAAGTCTTTGATCGTTACCTCAATAAGCCGCCTTTGTTTTTGGAGGGGAAAGAAAATTAAGTGGAAAGTTTTGATCAAAGGAGTTATAAATACTTTCAAACCTATTTACATTCAGAAAAGAAGCATTTTTTAATTGGGCTCAATGGAAGAGGATTCTCTTTGAAGACTGGATACCTTTTCTTATATACCGACGTTTGTATTTACTTTTCGAAACTGTAAAAAATTGAACTTGCTCACTGATTCCTAAGAGATATTTGATACCTCTTGTTCCTTCTACGAATGACAGTTTTAGATACAGAAATTACGTGATATGTTGTAAGTAACCCCGTCACTCCATACCACAGTTTATCAAGAGCTGTATTTATTCTCTTATTATTATTATATAAAAACGTATGCGTATAACTATGAGAAAATTTGAGAAAAATTTTATTGCAAATTTGGGAGTCAATTTTGTTCGCCTGAAAACCTAAAAAATCGAATTTTTCTGATTTAAGTGAAAATATGAAAATAAATTTGAATGGACTTCCATATGCATGGGTTTGATTCTCTGGATGACAATTTTGAATTAAAATGAAAAATCCGCTTTGAATTACATAAAGGCGAAAATGTAAATTTGTTCTGTGAAGAAATTATTGAAGCTAAGGATTTATCGGTATATTATTCAGATAGTGTGGAAGATAAAGGTCATATATAACAACTGTTATTTTCATATGCACGATTATAAATTATAATAGCTATTTAACTGTTATTATGAACTGTAGCAGCATAATACGTACATTTTAATTAAACGTTATATTCAGGGGAAGAATAAAAAGGAAAACATCCCTTAGAACGGCTTACCGTTGAAAAATGAAATTTCTGATCGTAAAAATCATTTTTACTCGGTCGTTTGATATCGTGTTTGTGGATTCCGCTCAACTAACCGAGTTTTGAATGTAGTCACAATGGCTTCCTTCCTTCTTTATTCAAGCAGTAACCATGCAGAAAAGTATTTAATCATAGAGAACAAAGGTTCGCGAGAGGGCAACTTTGGGTGGAATAAACCAGGAGTTACCCGCTTCTTCCGGTAAGAGGAAGCGTTAAGGATGGAGATATTTGCTCAGTTTTGCAGGCCGCTTGAACGATGAAAATCATACGCAGAACGGATTTTAATCTGTACCCAGAGCGAGTGAATTAACTCATTTTGAATTGTAGCGAATGGAATTTGAAATGGGGTACAAATAAAATTAAATAAGCAGCATTTGCATAAGTTATGGTTAAATATTTCTTTTTATATCGTTCATAACCCACGAATATTGATTTAAATCTCACTTAAGGTTTGTGTTAAAAATACTTTTGTGCTGACGTTTATCTATAAGGAAGGTGGATTAAAAATATTGATGCTTTAATAATAAAATATACGTTAGGAACTAATAATGATATTATAGATACCTACTGGTTTTGATAAATTTGAGTTTGTATCACACTTCGAAGTATATTTTTTAACTTTAAGTTATTATCTCATTAACTGTTGTTGTAATTGAAATCTTTCAAAATTAATTGTCTATTATTTGAAGTTATTAGTCTAATATATAATACATTGACTGGTATAATATTAGTCGAATGTAAATGATTAGAAGTAGAAATTATATGATGATAATTTATAAATTACCGTAAAAAATCCTCTATACTTCGAATTAAATCTAGTGTCTCCGTTGTTATCCTGACAGGTATTGCAATAAAATTTTATACCAACCGGAAAATGAAATAATTTCCTAATTCAAACATCTGTTAATGGAAAATTCTGTATTTTTGTAGGAAATTTGAACTTATGTTGTATGTTATTCTGCTTGTTTTAATTTAATGGCTCTTGATAATATTACTGTGTCCTATATAGTATGATAATAATGGGATTTATAATTTAGAAAATTAGCAGGGATTTTTTCTGTAATTGTTGTATTATTTTAAAATATTTTAATTGTTCACTTCCTGTATCGTATCTGCCATCGTTATTTCAACTGCCAAAAATGTTCATGACAGTTTTCCGACAAATTTTCAAGTGGTAATTAACCTATCTGCAGCGTAACAGAGGTAATTTTGTCACGCCCCAAATATTTTAGCGTTTCGCCCTCATTCCAATTTCTTTATGTACGTAACCCAAATCCCAACGAAAAAATGTGTATTAATACATGTTTACAAATCTCCATATATCCGCTCATGTGCGATCAGATATGCCTTTCATACGAATTCAGATCGCGGGCGGAGGGAGCTTCAAAGAGTAGGAGTGAACATTGAATGAGCTCCATTTACGTAGATCGGATACACGCTCACAGTAAAATTAGTTCTGACACGCATTTATCGCCAGCGAATCATTCGTTTCGGCCATAATTTTTTTCGTTAATCATCGAGCATCAGCCCTCGTAAATCGCTCAGCTGTCTCTGAAATCTCTCCCTATCTCTCGGACACTCGCGTGATTGAATTTCGTTTTCCGAGCTTTCATTACATAATGTTGCCTAATGTTCCCGAATTCATGGATGCGTTCACATTAATAGTACTTATCGGCTCACGATATTTGCACTGAGGCTACTGCGTTTGATTCTGCTTAATGGAAGTTATGTGATGGTTGTTTGATGCGTCAGATATTTTTCGTAGGGATTGCTTTTTATCATAACACAGGATAGCCCAGGACTTGATTTTCTAACGAAGAATTAGTTTTATGTTGTTTTAAACAGATTTCGTTAAAGGCGTTTTTTTAATTTGTGTTGTTATATAAGCAATATATTCAAGTGAGTTTGCATGTATTTTGTCTACATATGCATATTTTCTGGTATAATCGTTTGCATTCGGTGTTTTCACAAGTATCGCTATTATTTTTTATTTTGAGAATTTTTATACGAACACGATATTTGTCCTTTTCGCCTTCTATTTTCTTTGTTCGTCAAGTCCATTCTTTATACAAATATTTTAGTGCATCGGTAAATTAATAAAATTAATTCTTTCAATTATTTTGGCTGAAAAGTCCGTAATTACGGCAACCTTTGTTTTTCATTTGCACATATGTTATAACAGGAAGGTCTAGTAATGTTCTAATATTTGGCCTAATCATTTGTAAATTACTTAATTATTTTATTTCCTTTCGTGTTATATCGCTTTTTATATCAATTAAACATAGATTATATCAACCATTTCTACTGCGGGGTTAGGAGAGAGATAGCTTTCACCTAACTTCTTGTGTAACCTAAATATATTTTGACAAAACATATGCTGTGGAAAAATACATTCAGAAAGCAGGGGTTAAGAAAAACACAGAACACAGTGAAATAAAATATTAAAACACCACAAGTGGAACATAGAAGGAGCTATAATGGACAAAAATCAAATTCAAGGATACAAACGAGTGAAAACTGGAAGATGATATCGTATAAAGAAAACCTTTTACAATTTACGTATACAACTTTTTACTTTGCGTATTCACCCAGAAAGCTCCGAGGTTACGCATAGAATGTTATTGCACGGGAAATTATTCGTTTAAATCATTCTTGGGCCCAGAACATGAATCCTTAGCGTCGCCTTTCTCTTGTTTCTGGAAGACAGATAGAATTTTGCTCCAAATTGTATTCTAAAATCGTGTAATCCTTTCCTTCGTGGCTTTCAATCCTCCTTCGTCCTGTTGAGTCGGATAAGGAGCGGATTTAATTCAAGGTTCCTTCACCAGCTCTCTCTGTTTGTATGCGATTAAATATTCAACGGACTATCGCAGAAGGCCCCCGCCGCCGGAGATCTTCCCAGTTGAATATGTACAGAAAAGTACTGAGGACTCGGAGAACAAAGGGGAGCTCAAATAATCCCACGATTTGCAAATCCTGCGTTGAGGAAGCGTACTGTATACAAACCTCTTTAATTTTTGTTTATTCCCCCGTTTTTTGAGAAGATGGGAACTAGAATTAAGAATAGCCTTAGAGATCAAGTCGTCCGACTGGATACTGGTTTAAAATGTGGCCTATATCTGGGTGAAGGTCAAGGTTGGGCAGATAAGATAGTTCCCTCCGCGTGGATTCAATTAACTTTTCCACCCGCTATGCAACAATGCGGCCGTCCATCTTCGGGAAAATTGAAGGTTTGGATTTTTCCATCAGTCGCTATAATCACCAGCGTTAATGCTCGGTTAACTCGATTTTATCCCAGTTAGAAGCAGCGTATGAATCCGAGGGGATTTTCCACCATTTTGTAGCGAATTTTCGCAAAAATTTTTAGTATAGTTTACTTCAGAAGAGGTGAGAATCCTGCGAGCTCTTTATCTCATTTTCTAGCAGAAATGGCTGATTAAAGCATCCTTATTTCTAATTGAATTTCCCATGCATTATTTCAAGATTTTTTCTGGTTTCTATAATTTTCATGCTGATCTTGGAAATTTTAAATAAACTCGGACTCGTGGTAACGCATTTAGTTTTCTTACGAAGAATAATTCTCCATCCTAGATTGAAATACAAATATTTAGACGTATGATTATTTAATTACGTCATAGTAAGAAAATTTAGAAGCAGTATATGTGTAAGATTGAAAATAAATATTAATATTAAATTGTCCTTCATTAGCAAGAAATTGAAGCTATTAATCTCATATATAACACTTAATTAACTGAACCGTGATATTATAATCGTTTCTTCTAACGATAACGGTATATCAGAAACCCTAAAAATTCTCTGATTGTATAAAAATTAATTTCTATCACTAATTAATAAAAATTTACTCTAGTAATACATTTTTCTTGGGAGTATTATTCTTATTAGGTGCCATTTGCCTTATAAACTGTAGAACATTTTAAGAATAGTTTTAATTTATTTTCATCAACTGTAAACTGTAATTACAGGTCCGCCCGGTAACTACAGGTCTATTTTACTTGAGTTTACATTGGATAAGTGCATTCAGTGTTGCTTTGAACTATTACTGAATGTGATTATCTATGTTTTTAGAAATAGGTTCTTTTTAGTACTCTTCAGAAACTATTATATTTTGTAAAATGTTTCAGATTGTCTTTTTAATAGTCTTTCTCAGCTATTTCGTTGCAGTAATTTGATTTTATCATGCACTATTATCGCATGTTATTGCCGACCTCGGTGAAGGAAATATTAGCGTGTTAGTTTAGCAACTCTGGGATCCAAGCTTTAAATCCTGGCTTTATTGTTCGTATTTGTAATCGAAAAGTATTAGTGAAAGCGGTCCTTCCTTTCGAGAAATCCTTATCCTTTGGTGAAAGCGGTTCCATTCCTAATGAGAGACCATGTATGCAAAATGAATTAAGCAGTTGAAGCATTTTAAAAGTTCTAATGCTATAATCAGTATGTTATCGCTATTTTTAACCCATATGGGTATGGTTTTTTTTAAATTGATCTTTACACCAGACAAACTCTTAGGTTTTTCTTTATTATCTACACCTTATTTTAATGTTTCCTTCCCAGGTTTTCATTGCCATTGTTACAATTTAAAACCATCGTCGAGAGATTACATGAAAGAAAAGACTCCTGTCTCAACCTCACTTCTAGAAAGACCATCATTTGGGAGTCATGAAAGTAAACAAACAGAGACGTTACTTTCTTTTTCCGAGACTCGTCTTCAACTCCAAAGTTGATTCTTCATGAAGTCTAAGGGAGTGGAGGAGTGACTTGACGTGGAAAGCAACTCGGAGGACAGCCTGAAAGGTCTTTTAGTTTCCTGGCGGTGAATCTCTTACTCCATTGTTTCGAAGAAAGGGATGAAATCATAACAAAACAACCGCGAAAGCCTACGTCGCGTTAGGGATCGCCGAGTTACGAGTGCATTTCAAATCACAATTGCCGTTGTGCGGACGGAGTGGAATGCACAGGACATCGACCTCGTATGCATGAGAAATTGCATCGAATGACAGGTGCACGGCAGATATACTTTCGTGATTCTGGGCGCGTTCTCAGCCTCGTGTCATTTTATGTCACGGAGAGGATGCTCGTCATGCACGAAACTTCCATCTGATTGTTTCCTATTTGTATGCTTCGCGGAGATGCTCATAAGCGTTGAATGTGTGCGAGCTCTTCGGTTGGTGTGATCGTTCAGCATGTTTGGAACTTGGATTCGTCGGATTTTCACGTGAAGGGCCATACAATTTTAGCATCTCATAGTGGATGAATACATTAGGTAATTGGTATTGCATCTATCATATTATATCATCATTTAAACTCAACAAATAAGCACCAGACGTGGTGGTTGGTATAGAAATACAATATATAAATGATTTACAATAAACCGCACTTTCTCCATCTCATGAAAATATAAAGTTATATATGTATAGCATTATGAAACTTCAGAAGAAAAAAATATATTCAATTTTAAGTAACATTTAATAAAATTTACTAGATTTAGTGAGATGTGAAAGGTGAAGATGAGTATTTTTCCATTTAAAGGGATACACAGCAAGCAAGAATACCGCCTCAGCAAGGTTTTAGTAGTAAAATAAGTTCTCTTCATAAGGTTATATTACCGTCATTACAGACTCTTTAATTCTTGTCAAATCGCCCAAACGCCTCTCCCGCGATTTTGGTAGCTAATGATATAGGATTCGAGATTTAAATTGGCCTTAGGACTTTTTTTATTATTTATTTATTGTTCCTCAAAAAAAATAAATACATAAACAACAGTAAATATTACAAAATTTAAGTTGAGGGACATAGGTTCCCCTAGAATGCAATCCTGTTTGGGGGTAACCGACTCTTCCTGTCAAAAATTATAAGAAAACAACAAAGGACTCACTTCAAGAAATTAAAATAGATACATGAAAAATCAATAAGAAAAATAAATATTGAAAAAATATAGAAAATTCCAGAAAAAAGGCAATCACAGCACGCACAATACAAATAAATTAACATAAGTATAATTAATTGATCAAAATAAAGAAATTCACTCCATCCTTTTTAATAAATGCTCCACTTCTTTGTTTTGGAATAACCATTCCTTAAGCAATTAAAAAAAAGTTAATTCTTTATCAACATCGGATACACTAAGAGGTAAGGAGACAAACAATTTAGGGCCAAGATAGAGAAATGATCTGCGGAAAATTTCATCATTTGGTTTTGGTAAAATATAATTAAATTTTGTTCTAAGGTTATATACTCTGGGTTTAATGAGTTCACCACCACAATTGTAGAAATTTTGTAAAACCATATATATATACAAATCCAATACACCATCCTATAGTTATCTGTAGATTTGTGCATTCTTGAAAAATACTAATTATTAGAGGGATTTATCTGGTTGTGGATATTCTTTCTAAGCCGCCGTTCTCCTCCCCTATTGCATCCTGTTTAAACTTCTAAATTCAATGCAATCTGGAGTAACTTTGTAGTAATCCATGACAGGAGCAATAATGGTGGAATCAATATATTTAAGGAAACTAGATCCGTTTAATCGTAACTTTGCAAATAAATCTCAATACAAATAAACTACGACTAGTTTTGGCGCTCAAGCTTCAGCTCAATATGCTTCAACGTTGAATAGTTGAAGATAGTCTTTTTTATCGTGTTGTTATAATATGCTACGGTTAGAAAACATTTAGTTTCCATGAGAAAAATTGAAGACTTCTTCATTTTTAACATTCAAATTTATTTACCTTTGAAACTAATTAATATTGCGGATGCCTTAAATGGAAGACGAGAATTCTGTCTCTATCTCTCCTAAATCAAATGATTTTTTCATCCCATATATTTTCGTTGCATTATGGTATAAAAATAATTTAAGATTATGTTCGATACGCTGGCTAAACGTTACGCACAATATGGCCGGTGATGCCGTATTTTAGGAGAAATGAAGCATGAGCTGAATCTTTCCGGTTGTTGAACGCGAGAGAGGGGAGAAAGGTCGCGGATAAGTTATTGATCTTGAAGCGACTTTTTATGCTTTGAATGCGACAGCATATCTAAGCTTTGACCGTTAACATATGCGTTAGTTCATACTTTTAGGGGAGTTACATGGATTCTTTATGAGTTGTCTACGGTAGTAAAATGACTACAGCTCCTAAATTTAACGTTACTAATTCATTATTGCATGGTGCTCACCTAACGTAATAAAAACCGTGAGAAAAATCATTTGTCGAAAATCAAAAGCTTATCTATCAAACCGGGTCGTTTGTAATTTTACTTCTTTTAATTTGTAAGCTTCTTGGATGATTTAAGATTGTTTTCAATTTTGATCTTCAGGTTCGATAATAAATTCTCTAATTGAAACAGGTAGTCATTCACGAGTACTCCGTAGAATATCGACCAAAAGTTAGTCTACATTATTTAAGTGCTTTGTTTAAATGCATAGTTTTTTATGAGAATGTTCTTTTAAGTAGTCAAATCCAGGAATTTAGGAATTATATAGTTTTGTAAGCATTAAACCACAATTGACAGCTTCCTCAAAATTGCGTTGAGATTGCTTATATTAATGTAATAAAACCGTACGTATTGTTCTTTAAACATTCCATGAATCACACATATAATAGAGTAAAATTTATGGCATTTAACTGTATTTTTTACTATTTTACAATACCTAAAATATAAAATTCATCTGTCTAGGCTTACAATTTTATATATCAAATTAAAAAGTTCTATTTTTTTATGCATTGCTTTCCATCAACCTTTGCAAAAGTCCATCTCTCTTGAAAAGACCAAACGATGTCAATCCTTTTAATATGAATGTTCGTAAAATATTCTATATATAAGATACTTATTCATAACAAATCAGCGTGACTCACTACAGAGTAAATTAATGCTATCAAGGGAGCATATTTTCCAGGAAAACACAATTTGATTATCCTCATTTATCTTGCGTGTCGTGATTCAAGACAATTGTTTCAAAGTTTGTCTACCACCCTCTCTTCAATCAACTCCCTTATCTGTCGTGCTCGGCTCATCTCATCTGACCGTAAGCCAGGTCTATATTGCGTCTCATATCTCTATCTCATTTCATCAACTATCTCAGGAGTCAGCAATATGCACGTCCATCGGTATACAGAAAGGCTTACCTCAGTACTTGATTAATTCCGAGTGAAGGGGGCAGTAATTGGGTACGCGATAGGTCGCTCCTCGTGCCGGATCCAGACTCTTATTTCAATAAACGTGGCGCAGAAATCTTTAATTAGTCTCAAGTGATTGGTAGAGCTACCCGATGAATTTCGAGAGGGTCAAATGGGGTCTCAGAAATCCATTCCGCTGCTTAAGTTTAGAGTGCTGTCAGCGATGGCAAATCTCATGGTCGTGAATACGTGGTGAAATTGGCATCTATTGTCGTGGAAGCGCATGAATTCAGTCCATGAACTTTCCTATTTCAGGGATTAATCGACTGGCTTTGATGTTAATTAAGAAAGATAAGGTTCTACAAAGTTTTTCGGCAGGGCCCTTCATCGCGTACAACTGACAGAGAACTTAAGGCAAGGAACCTATATATAGAGTTCAATTGAAGACATAATTATTTATAATACCTTAGCTCACGGAAAATTCGTGTTTTTAATTCGTGATGTTAATTGTGAAAGATAAGATCCTCCAAAAATGTGTGGTACTGCTCTTCTATTCAACCTTACATAAAATCAACAGAGACGTTAATTCTACTCTATATCAAATATTTGCTTTAGACAATTCAGCTTAATATATAGATATTTGATTATAGAAAATTATGAATTATTTGGGAATACTAGAAAGATTCATTCATTAAAGTAACTTTACGTTATGTGGTAATTTATTCAAATTTACTTACCAAATGTGTGGCAGATTTTTTCAATCCCAATCCTCAATTGCATTCAATCTTTAAGGGATTAGTGAGAGAGATCTGGATTGGTAGGATTATGCAATCAAAGTAAATACTTGTATCTTCTCGCCATGACAACCGCACAATTTGGGCAACCCGATATTTCTACTTAATACGAAAAGCTTTACGGAATCAAACGTTATTAAAGATAAAACTCAGAGTGAATGATTTACGATACATTGTTTAGTTTTATCGCTCTCAATTTTCAAGAGGGAAATATCGTAAGATATTGATATTATTCAAGTGCTTGATAACAAAATTTTATGCGATGTTTCTTAGTGATGTCTAGGCAGCAAAAGCTTTAGTGCAGTTTGAATGATATTAAAGAGTAACATGAATTTTATAAAATATAATAATCTATATATAACTTATTATTGTCTAATTATCGAGCATTAAATACGCACCAACATATGGGTTGATGGGTTTAGATGATTCTAGATGGAATTATTTTATTATATCTCTCAAAATGTAACTATGAAATGTTTGCAACAGTCCGTACCTTCGAAATTGCATACAGAGGTTCTCATAAACGTTCAATTGCCTTATGATAATATCCTTTATATGAAACAAGAGGACAAATGATGATAACAAGTTTGAATATTTAAAGAGAAATGTTTTTCTTTGGATCCGAATTTTTCGTTATCATTCTCTTAAGTAACCAATTTATGGGAGAATTAATTCTACTAAAGTACAATCTCTAGGCATACATCAAGACAGTGCACTTTACCAAAGGCCTTAATTAAAGGAGACAAGCAAGTAAAGAACTGCAGAGGAGTATCTAGGATGTATTACTCAAGTGAAGCAAGAGCTTAGTACGAGAAGCTAAGTTGGTGTACAGCGCTAAGGAGAGCATCCATGTAGCTCGGCAAACCACCTCAAACTTAGTCTCTGATCCGCGGTACTACTAACTAGCCAACAGCTTCGCATTCTGTGGTAGCTCCATGATCGTGATTGAATTTGTGGACGTTTCTCGTTTAGGCCGAGCTGCATTATACATGACTTCTTAATTTTCTGGGATAAAAATTTACTTACGGATAATGATACAAATATTCAGAAATATAATGCAAAATTTGTCAATATTTTACATTATTATCTGTTTTGAAAAATGAAATGCCTTCGTATTTTTTTTCCAAATTTAATTAATGCAACAATTTTCAATATTATAGTAAATTTAGTAAAACGTCTATGTCACTAATTCATGGGTGGCCATCTTCTGATATCCTTTATCACCCGATTACTATTTAAAACATTCTTGAATCTCAATATCTCCGATATTGAAAAGATTTCAAACAAAATTTATTAAAAGCTTTCATTAAATTCTACATGTTTTCCATACAAGTTGTCTTCGGCGTGTGATAATGGGTGAATGCACCATTACTTTTTTAATTGATTACTTTCGCGGAAAAAATGAATTTTTGAAATGACTCTTTCTGGCATCCATTCCTTTGATCTATCTTACATAGACTTGATGCTTGGACTGTCTGTTGTATACATAACGTATAATATAGGCTAAATTCTTTGAGATTGTTCTTTTCCTAAAATTATAAGTATATCGAGTCTCTGTTTAAAATTTTCATCTTCTAAATATTTCCCCCCTTCGTCCTGAAATCCTAAACGTAATTAAATATAGTTATATCATAATGTACTCAATTAATAGAATTAACAGGTATACCTTTTTCGAGACAATTGATATAGTTCTGTTCAGTGGAATATTCCTTTGAATGTTCTGATACGAAAAATATTTTTCTAAGAGTTTTGTCGCTTAGTTTGTTACTCCAAAAGCTTTATTGTTCTATCGAACTTACAGATTCAGAATACTTTAAACGTAAGAAAACTGAAACACATCTTCGTTACGAGACAATACTAGATTATACTTTACTTGGTTTTCAATTCACTACTTGCCGGTGCAAAAACATACTGATAAAATGCGGGTAAAATTGTGCCTTATCGCTCAAATTGAATTTCCCATGCCAATCTATTTTTCGTAAAACACGATTAACTTGCCAGATCAGTAGAATTCTGGCTTTGAGGGTTCTGGTGACCACAGTCGAAACTGCGATGGGATAAACCAATACACGTGATCGTTCGCGCAGCTTTTACGTAAGTAATTTGTCGGCTTGCGTCATAATTGCTGTTTAGTAATTGAAATTTCAAAATCGCACTGAACGCCAGGTTATGAAAAATAAATGCGGATATCTATTTTTTAGAAAACTATGGAATTGGCCGAGGAATTGCTTTGTCATACGCAAAAACTAGATCGGAAAATTGAATGCGCGGCTGTAAAGCGCTCGTTGCTGAAGTAATACTATTCAAAAATGTCAAATGCGGGTAAATAAGTAAACATATTTACATGTTTACCATAGTAGCTAATTTAATTCAGTCAGTTCTTTTTGGTGATCAAGATTTAACACTGTAGGAGCCCAATTATTACGGCAATTAGGAAATAAAATCTCCCTGACAAAGTTATTCCCGTTAATTAGCTAAATAAAATAGTTCTAAAAATGAAAGTAAATTCATTGAAAATAATAATATATAGTAAATAATTAAATAATGGCAAATGGTGATGTATGAGCTAGAATGAATTGTTCGGTTGATGCTCATTTTTTTAATGTTCGTTTCCAAATATGGTTAACTAACCAAAATGCGTTGAACTCAATTTCAGTGGTTCCAATATATAATTTACTATTTATTGCTTTGCTTATTATGTGAGCCACTGTTAATATGTTAATATGAATGATAAACTGGGCAGTCGAGGATACTGCACAATGAGATAAGCTGAAGAATTTGATGGAGTATCACAATTTATCATTGGTTGAGAAAATATTTTGACACTCTTGGCACTTAATGTTCTGGTTTGAGATATAAGGTAAAGTCAAGCAAAAAAACATGATATACTATCAAATCTCTTGATTGCTAAACTGTACCTTGATTCATTATCATGAGGAATTAATGAGGAAGAGCAATTTTTAATTGATATAAATACTACTAACATTGCACGAAAATATCTGTTATGTGACAAAAAAAGCATTGAGGATTTGATATATTGGTTAGCTGCATATTAAAGCACCAAAACGAAGTTGAGAGGAAGGTAGCATATATTTGACGGTGCAATACTCAATTCAAGCGTATTTATGAAAATAAATTCGCACTAGGAAGTCCTATATTCCACTTCATAGGAGCTGCAAGAGGAAATTTTGTTTGCTAAATGAGAACAAAGAAGAGGTATGGAATCGGTTAAATTCTGAGTTTGAAGGATAGTCGAAAAAATTACAGTAAGAAAAGTGTTAAAGATTAAACCACCTAATATATATACATATAGATGATGAAGTAAGACCTTTAAGGAACAGAAAATTATAGGACTTATGGGCCTACCGAGAACTTCGACAATGAAGAACTTTATAATCTCACCATTAGTGATTAGATTCGTTCACAGTATAGTTCGTAGATTTACTCTCGATCAAGATTTACTGCTATCGCATCACCTATTTTATTGCCGATTTAGAATCCAATGAAATCCTATAATTTCCTAGACTGTATTCTTAATAGTCTTAACCTAGCTTCTTCTTTACGAGAGTCCAGAGTCGTCTTAGTAACTCGTGTAGATTTCTCGGCTGTTTTTGGCGATACTTATCGCTATAAGGTTATACCTTTTCGAATTTCTTGATGTAGTGTCTACTTAGATTCCCGCTTACTTGAACCATTAACTAGATTAGAAAATACTAAATAAAATTATGATCGCTCACTTCCTCGTAACACTTACTAAACTATGTAATCTTGATAGTCGTTGAGTTCCTAAATCGTTTACTTACATTTGTTTGCTTAATTTTATGGTGCTAGGAGATTCACTTAAATGCATGTTATACTGCAATATTATTAGTCTATTGGCATACAAAAATAACATAAACAAAAGTTTGTTATGCATTTAACTATCGATTATGGAATTTATTTTTTAAGCGTCAACATTTAATTCAGAGTCGATGATTTTAATTCGTTGTTATTCTCTTACACAAATGTATGAGTGCATTTTTTTTAAAAAGCTTAAGATACTACGTTTTAGCAATGTTCCTTCGTAAATATTACTTAAAACATACATAAAAAATCACAAATCACCGATGATTTTTTGGGTTGTTATATGGGACTGGTTTGTCAACAGTAAATACAATATAACAGCAATTATATTAGGCAAAATAACAGTAAAAAAATCATGGTTATGTATTTAACTATCATCGATTGCGAGAAATATATTCTTAGCGTCGAATTTCAATTTTTCCTGTAAGCTTAAGATATTACGTTTTAGTAATGATCGTCTAAAACACCTACTAATGGTCTCCTAAAACAGTATATTTGATTGCTTTATCAAAGAACCATGAGAGGGCATGCTCAAGTTTAAGCCGTCATAATAAGTAATAAGTCAAAATTGAGGTAGTAATTCGAAACACACTCTTTCCATAAAAGTTTGTAATGTAGGCTCATAAGTTTATTTTACTCCACATTCATAGGTTTTTGCAATTTCCTCTGGAAATCAACAAGTCGGGCGGAAGGGTTGCGAGTTGCCGAGCTCAACTATCTCACTGAAAACGCCGAAGTCCTTGTAAGTTGCGACACAAAGTTCTCCTCTTTTCGTTTCTTTCACGGCGTAATGCTTCAGACCCAATTAGCGCTTATACCTGGATCTCAAGTTAACGAGTTCGATTAATATTTCAGACGGCGCTTGCGTCGGCGGAAAAGGCTTCAACTGGGGAAAATCGAATTTTTATTCTTACCCGTCTGATTGCGGGGAAGAATTTTCTTCTTTTCCCTGCGAAAAGTTTTTGGGAAAATTATGGTGGAAAGTTTTCGGACACACCATCATAGGGGAAATGGAAAGTATACATTGGAATACAAGGGGAGTTTTTTCTTTCCTTTCCTGGAAACCCTTATTTTCTCCCTTTCTCTTAAGTTTTATTACGGCAGCTCAGAGAGGGAAATTGTAATCTCTGGAAGACAGAGCGTAGAGACTTTAAATGTAACGATTCATATGTATCCAAGAATAAAAATTGAGAAAATATTTATGCATGACAATCAAAATGCAACAAATTTTACTAAACTTTTACAAACAAAAGCTTTACTAATATACGAAATTAAATATAATTTGTAACTGCTATAAAAGTTTTATTCGTAACGATGAGGGCCTTGGAAAATTTACAAAAATATACGTTCTAAACATTGTTCTACCTAAAATACAACTATGACTCGTTTTATCTAATATGGCGGTTTATGGTAAAAGCCGTTCATTAATATGACCACGTGTACCACATTTATAATGGTGAATATTAAATTACTCAGAAATTAAACCTTCGAATCGAAACAGTACAGAGAAATTAGTTTATTCTGTTACCTCTTTTAATTTAAACTGTCACAAGAGAGGCAAGATATTTTCCATTTCCTAAAGGTAAACAGAAGCAATAAGCAGCAACATGAATGAGTTTCGAACCCAGATCTCCCACATCCCAGGCAGGTAAATACAGCCAATAACAATACCATACCGCGTCCAATACCATCGTTAGAGCACCTGACAGGGAAGCGGGAGATCTAGGTTTGAGTCCCAGTCATGTCACTATATTTCTCCTCTGTTTATCTTTGGGTTTCAAAAAGAAAGCTTTTCTAATATAAAATCATATATCTTATTCTAACCCTTGTTTACCTATTTCACAATTGAGGACTTTAAACCAATAGTAGGATTGAAGCTTTCAGACAACGCAATTAATATTACTTTTCTCCTGCATTTGGTATTTTACGCTCTCTAAGGTTCTCTTAAATCACATTAAAATAATACTGGTGCTTGAGACTTGATGATGCCCAAACCTTAAACATTTTAAAACTATTTCTTGTATTCGGATTGGAATACCCATTCCTATACATCAAACTCAAGCCAATACCAATAGCATTTATTGGAATTCTGAATCCGACCAAAATAGCGCTAAACTCCACCGTAGAAGTATCACAGTCATGTTTCAGAACCATTGTAGTTAACTGTCAGAGTTATTTCTAGCCGGTCTTATCCAAACCTTTAACATCAACAAAAACAACGCCAACTTAACGCAAGCAAACCAGCGTAGACTATTCCAGATTTAAATTGACTGTTAATGCACAACGATGCAGCGATAGGAATCGCATATCAAAGAGGAAAACCCCGTATATTTCCGGAATATAACTTTCCCAGCGCTCTTCCTCCGTGTTGTTCTTCTCTCATGTAGCGCCGGCCTTTCCCGGAAGCGCTCTTCGAAACCCAGGAACTCATCTCCTAAATTTGTTTTTGGTGGGCGAAAAAAGACTAATCTGGAAAAAATACAATGGCGGAGCGGGAGTCGAGGGAAAGTGATGAAAAAGTGAAGACTCTTTTCACTCAGCGGTTTGGATTTGAGTCATAATGTAAATACGCTCTCCTCAGAAAGCATTTAGGGCTCAATGGATATTTTTTTAAGATTAGTCCTCGCCGGAGATACGTATGCAGAGCTGGCGAGAATGCTTTTCTCTCTGGAATGTATCTTTGATTTGTTTTTCCATCCTCGCTCATACATATTTTCTGTTCAACCTTTTAAGTTTTTATCTGCCTATGTGTTAAATTGTACTATTTTCAAGGTTGCCAGTTTTGAATGCAGTACGTAATGTTGGCATTACTAGTGAAGGAATTTTTATAGTACAACTAGAGGCTCCCGGAGAGGCATGTGGGTAATACACTCGGTTTTGGTGAATGTGGTCCCTGGATCGATTTCCGGAGGGATCCCATGTGTGACACGACCTGAGATGCCGACACTCTTTTAACCAATACAACAAGAACGGAAACAATATGCCACTGTATTTATACTGTTGTTAGATGTTGAATTTCCAAATCGTCTGCTTATATGGCATTGCTTCATTAAAATTGCACGCGGATTCACTCGAAATGAGTTTTATTCTGCAATACAATTAGTTTATTGGCATGAAAAAAGAGCAATAATAAAATTTGGGTTAAAAATTTAATTATTATTGAATGTGAAGGTTATTTTCTAAGAGTCGAATTTCGATCCAGAATAAATTATTTTAATTAATTTTTATTCTCTTACTCAAATGTATGAGTGCATTTTCACGCGTAAGTTTTTAAGGTACTACGTTTTAGTAATGTGCCCTCGTAAATATGGTCTGAAACACAGCATTAGGCAAACAAGTATATTCAATACGATTTATCAAAGTTGCTCTTGGCTTTGATTGCTCTATAGGACTGTTTTTTAGGAACTGTATAAACTTGTTTTAGAGATGGTTAAAAGTTTTCGCATCGTCTGAAAATTTTTTTTGTTCTGTTCTGTTCATCCGCAAATTTACACCTCGATATGAATCAATCTTTGTATCGTCATCAATGGTTGAATGAAAATAAGGTTTAAATATCTCCAATAGTCGTCTCAGTCGACGCTCCAAACTCCGTTTCCACCAGCATACGGAAACAACAAAAATTCAAACCGAATTGCCGACTTACTGAGAAACTTTCTAGAAGGTTTGTAATCCGGGAGAGTTCAAGAAGAGATATACTAGAATAAAAACAACAATAACTAAATTGTAAAGCTTACGGAGCAATATTTTTATGATGTTTCGTTTCAGCCCAGAATTCGCTGCTTATTTCTATTGTCATTGCTTTAGTACAAGATTATTTGCATGAGAGTTTATTACTCTCCATCCCTTCGTAATATCCAAGCTTGAGTTACTTGCTGTCAACAATTGTTTTAGTGGAATACCCCTTTTTCCTCGGGCCATTTTTCATTTAAGGACTTAAATGGCCCGAAAGCGCAATATATATATATAACATGACGGGAGACATTGGACCCACATACTTCGGCGGCTTCACCCACTTCCACACGGAATAAAAACGCGGATGAAAGACGTGTAAACGCCGGCGGAACCGTGAGTTTATTTGACAGCGATATAGCTTAAGTTGTGGGCGGGGAGGGATGCTGTAGGTCGGTTTCTTATTTTCCTCTTATTTACGGATGACGGGGGGATGTTCTTCCTCTCACCAAAAACCCTATCCAACGAAATCCGTTTTTCCTCGAAAGGGGTGGCGGGAGGTTGGGGTGGAGACCCCTCTCCCCCCGACGTGGATCTCTTTGTAGCTCCCAGACTAGATTTATTAAATCAGCATCCCCCAGTCTGCCGAGAGGTTGTAAACCCCTATCCATCGCCGATGTAACCTTTAAAAAAAGCCGCGGTCGCCTCCCACCGGGGCTTGATTCCTCCGCTATAAGATGAAGGACATCTAGAAACGCCTATATTGTTTCGGGGAGACAGGCGGAAGGTTTTCTGGGGAATGGGGCTGTGTGCTTAACTTCGTGACGGAAATGATATATTAAGGGGCATTTGCGTGGGTGTTTTAGTCTCCGGATTTGTTTATGAGCTGAATTTTGGTGTGGTGTATGTATGTTTGTCTTGTCGACTTTATGTGCTTCTTTAATTTGCTTTATTCCGTGGATTTTACGTGTGCATGTAAGATATCTAACTGGAGAAGGTGGGTGGCTAAGCCAATGTTGGATTGTAAATGCTACTGCCAAAGCCTAAAGTCTGAACAGTTCGCATGTTAGCCGGTCATTTCGCGAAATAGCATGAAGTGATTGACCAAAGTCGGGGGAAAAGTAATGAACAAATTTTGGTAGGTTTCTATTATTTACAAATTTCTATTTATTATTATTTATTTATAATTAAATTTAAATATAATTATAAATTGTTAGTTTTAATGTTGATAGTTTCATAGGAAATCGGTTTGCCTTCCTTTTTCTTTTGGAATGACCTTACAAGGGATTAGTTGAGTCCGTTGGATGGAGGCTGAGAATCGTAAATTAAATAGCTTATGAATACGGGGGTGTCAAGTCAATGTTTACGAGAGTTTATTTTGATACGCTCAACTTAATTCGGTCAAAACATCGAATTTTAGCCAGACGTATTACGCCATCCATAAATCAGGCTGTAGAATATGAATCAAACATTATCTGCTGTTAGATATCTCAAATTCATTTAAACTTGATACTCTTCATACATTATAGATTTTTCATGAATAAGCTACGTATAAATTTCAGTGATATTGATAGCAAATCTTTTTCTATTAATCTCAATCAACCTCCCAAGTGTTCTTTTCTGGTTTCGCTAGGGTTAACAGTAGTCATCAACATCATCATTTTTGGAATTACAGCCAATACGACCCTGGTCACAACTGTCTTCCATACTTCCGTTTCCTCCGATGTCCCTTCCTTTGGACCACCAACTTCTTTAAATGCTTCTCTATGACATCAATCCATCCTTTTCTGGACCACCCTCTACTTCTTCGTCGTGTCGCAAATGGTCAGAATATTTTTTATAAACCCTTTTCTAGTTGTTCTAACTAAATGTTTTTGTAATGTGAAATCTTAAAATATGACTTTTATATACATATATATTTATTTATTCATGTGGTAAACCCATTTTTATAAAACTGATTTCTGAAAATAACAACCAAAGTTTTTTAGCAGTGCGTGTGTGGATGTATTTAACATAGAGGAAGATCCCGGGTTCGATTCCCGGCCCCCTCAGACTTTTTTCAAGTTCGTTTTTCCTTGGAAATTTTCCTCGGTGCACGCCCTGAAGTGCAAAGTTACCTCAACCATTTTCTTGTGTGTAGTATTTCCCTAAGGGGGGTTTCTCCTCACACCTCTTTGTGTTGCCGGTGCCTCGATGAGGCCATTGCCGAAGACGATGCCGCTCAGTCGGACGAAACTACACTTGCCCTTGCACACTAAGTCCCTAAAACGGTTTGTTAAATGCTCTGGCCGGGTAGCTTAGATGGTTAAAGATGCCTCCCGGATAGAAGAAGATGCCGGGTTCGATTCCCGGCCCCCTCAGACTTTAAGTCCGTTTTTCCTTGAGAAGATCTACCAATGGTTGGCCATCCGTAGTTTACAGTATGCATTTCTAAAATTTGCTACCATTTAAATTGTGTCACTGCTAACTTTAAAAGAAGTTCCGTCTGTTAACCCTTTACAAATTCCTCCGAAAAGAAATATCATTACTGATGCGTAATATAATGTATAATGGTGTTCCCCAAAAAGAAAAAAATTGAGATTCAAGTTGTGCCATGTCTCTCAAGGCTTCACATTTACTGCAAGATTTTTAATAACTGTCTTTGGGTGAACCCCATTCCTATTCCCGGAATTCTTTGAGATTCGGAGACTATGAGTGTAAATCATCTGCTTGAAATATTTGTATAACCTCCTGCTACGAACGGAAACAATATTTACTGTTTGCAATAGTATCTCTAGCAATATACGATGGACGTAAATCATACATTCTATCTTCTTCTTTCCAAACTCGAGACATATTTCATTCTTTGTTGCCTGAAAGGGATTAATCAATTGCCTAACCGTAGTTAAGTAATGTTTATACGCATTTTATTGCCTGGAGTCTACGGCCTAGGATTGTTATTTAACTTCCCGTATCCGAAATATTGCAGGAAGTCTTCTCATAAATAAAGGAGCCGATATGGACCAGAAAGGGAATGACTCGGAGAAAATCAGCCACATATTATCGAGAAGCGATGGGAAGATCCAAGCATTTAGTTTATTTCCATATATATATCTCCTCTTCGTTTTATCTTGTTTGTTTGCTATCCTTGATCAGACATAGCAAGGCCTAGTAAAATATACTTTTAATAGATGCGCGCTTCCATTATAGAGATAATTAGTATGAAATTGCTGTTTACTTTTTATTTTCATTTTTACGAGATATTATTTGCGTTTTTCTATCGCTCTCGGTCTGAGTGAAATGTATCTGTTTAAAATTAGAATTATCTGGTAGAAAAATCTACTGATATACTTTTTTGAAATATTAATAGATTTCATAATTTAACCTAAAATTACGAGCTATTATATTTGGTTTGGACCCTGGAGAAATTTGGGAGATTTTTTTTCAAATTGTAGATAATAAAGTTATCACAAAGCAAATCTGATCCATAACACAATTTAATCTGAAACTTCTTCCTTGTCGTTTTTTTTCCTCCCAAGTTACTATAATAATTTTACGAAATAGGAAATAGAAATATTTTGAGATAGTTTGGCTTCGTCTTTGATTGAGATGTTTCATACTTTTAATTTATATTCAGCTACTGATGATGTTACTGTAGTTGTCATAAACTATAAATAATGTTTTTTTCTCTTCTATACATATTAATTATTATCATCCTCTTCATTTATTTTTAATATTCAAATATTCTCTTCATGTTTTCGTACAGTAGGGCTTAAAAAATCTCACATATCATTTATATTCTACATTTGTTTAGGTCCAACACTAATATTATGCTATCTTTAAAAGAAGGGAAGATTGATAGATCTTAATGTCACTCAAATATAGAATTTATTTACAAGTTAAATAATATAATACGATAGGGAATGATTGCTTAGCTTCTGTTTGCATATGTACACTCCTGGCCAAAATTAACGCAGCACCGGCCGTAAGGATCGCTAGGGAGGTGCTGCCTTAATTTTGGCCAGGAGTGTACTTATCTTTCTGATTCGTATGATTTACTCAGTAGTAAGTTGTACATAGACTTTTGTCTTATATTTGAGGCACGTATGTTTCAACCATCATGGTCATTTAACTGTGTATTCAACATTATATATTATTGAATGCAAGTTCCATATGGAGCTTATCGAAACAAGGTGAAATGTGAATCGGACATTCCTCAATGGATGTTATCCTCTAGAGATTTATCGAAAATGTATGTCAAAGATTACGTTTCGCGAAATTCCTCGATACGTCGATTTTAGTAGATTTTTCAATTTGGGTCCCATCGACTGTGGTGACATGTTTCGTGCTACCGTTTCATCTCGATACAGAATGTAGCCTTCCCATTCAAAAGAGAGGAAGTTCTGGTTGCACGGAAGGGATTTTTCGGATGTCAATAAGAAATATTGATAGGACATTTCCGCGCTCCTGACATCTCAAGAGCTCTGCACACTGACCGGTTTCTATTCCTGCCCCAATTTGAAATCACTCGAGATTACCGCGGATGACAGAACAGGGTCCAGAAGGGAATGTTGTGGCCAGAAACAGAGTAGGGTTTCATATATCTACGGAGAATAAGGAATATGCGGAAAATGTACGAGTTCTGTGCATTTTGTGAATACTTTAAAAGGTACTCATATAATTTGCAGCCATTTGGACGCGCACTTGTTGCTGTTTGACAATCAAGTAAAAATAAATTTGTAGAAAAAATGTCGTGGTATATATGTTGGGTTGGAAACTTTTCAAACGACCCGTATGTTAGCAGTAAACTGTTATACAAGAAAATTCAAGAGATAATTACTTAAATGAGATATAATTCGTGTTAAGCTATATTTCAACCTTGCATCAGTCGAACCTAGAATCTTAACGCTAAAACTAGTGCGTTTTATTATACAGAAAAGGTCTTTCTTTCGGTGGAATGTAAAAATAAATTGAAAAAATGTATAATTCACAGTCTCAGGTAAGGTCTTTTGGAAATTCATCACGTAGAAACTACAAATAGAAGTAAAAACTATTTTTAGAATTACAATTTTCACTGATTTCTACGGACTTATTATAATTTATGAGAGCTAAACCATGCTTTTAATATACGTAATGAGGTATCATTTAAAAATTAATCATGTTTCTGAGTTTCCTCATCTTATTTTCGAATCAAACTTAAGAAGAAAACATTGGATGTCATCTGGTTTGATCATTCTTGGTAACAGTTTTTAAGTGCACGAACTTAGAGAATAATTCTACGCATAGGTTATGTAAAAAAAAACTGGAACTAGTTCGCGAAAAACTTTCCTAAGCGGTCGCGCATTTTACGCAATACAACTGTCATCATTTCACTAAATCACTCTTTTTTTAAGATGCTATGGTAGTAACAATTGCTTTAAATTCCGGGTAAAATGTTTCCCCGATAATTGCATCCAGTTATCGTGCTCTGAACTGAAAGGATGGAATTCTGAACTGAAGGAAATGGATGGCTCATTAAGAATTTACTTAAAAGTAAGGAGTTTCAATTTTCGCAAAACAAATTAAAGAATTTTTAATATATGGTGATGCTATCGGAGAATCATCTTAATGGTGGTGGAAGAATAATCTATTTGTTACGTATTCAAATGGAATATGATTACATGTGATGGTTAAAGTTAAACAACTGTAAACAACTAACTTTTCTGATACCTTCTCGTTCAATAATCGACGTCTATGAAGAATAAAAGGTAACTTTATATATCTTAAAATTTCAACTCTTTTTCTTCCAACGAAACCTTTGATCTTTTTCATCTCGCTCTTAAAATATCCTTAATGTGGTTGAAATAGATTTAGTATGAGTTGTGTATAGCTGTAAACATGCTGTAAATAATTCACCATGCACCATCAATCGCTTAATTGGGGCCATTAAGTCATGTTGGCAGATCGTTAGGTTTCGGTGAAAGGGGTCCGGATTCAATTCCTAGTGGGAGCTCATGTTCGAAATGACCTTAGTTTGTTTTATGAATAAAATTATTGTAAAAATTAAATTTAGTTATGACTTCAATATATTTAGAGAAGCAGCTCATACCAGGGTTTGAGCTTCTTAATTTTTTGATTTTTTGGGGGACTGTAAAATTTAACTTTAATACCTCAACACCTACGATGTCTGCAGTTACTTATGGAGGTATACGCGGTAAAATTGATTCTGATGACAATCATCATTCCGGGTGGAAAAACAAGCACTAAATGTTATTTTCTTACTTAACGAGGAGTATCTACCTCTGGAAAAATTACGTTTGACCTTAAGGAAACAATGACTGTATCCTATTTGATTATCACCTGACCTCCTTGGGAACGTAGGAGTACTTGAGAAGAGATTAAGAAATCCCTCTCTCATTCCTCAGATATTTCCATTCGTCCTCGAGTTGCTTTCCTTCATATCTGGGATGGTCCGAATTCCAACTCAGTTATTTCTCGTTTATTGCCCATAGTCCCGTCGTGAAACCTTACATTGAGATCTCATATCCAAAGGGACATTTGGAGACTTGCGACGACTTCCTATTTTGCGAGGATACGCTATGAAGGAGGTTTACTGTAGCATCTTAAAAGGGGTATTAAAGGAAAACTTAGGTATGCTGCAGTCGAATCCAGAAACCCAAGAGATTTAATTCGCTATTTTCTGGTAGATCAGGATTCAAGAGTTCATAATCCTCCACGATAATACTCAAAGGAACTGCATCCAAGAATAGAAATTTATTCTGGAAGTAAGTAAGGGGTAAAGGAAACCTTATGGGGACGAATTGACATCTACGGTGAATAATACCTTGAATCAAATCGCATAAGAACGATCAAGAGGCCATCTAATAGCTTATTCCTTTGAATACTCTACGTCCATCAATAATTAAACGGTCACTTTTCTGGGATTTATTCAATTTTCCGCTATTTGTCTTCCAATAAAAACTCTGATGTCTCCCTCTTAAATCTATACGGAATATCGTTGCAAGGGTTTGCTCCCTGTAATATCGTCTGATCAATCAACGTAATATTTTCTTAATTTTTGTTTTATTTCGCTTTATATTTTATTTCATTGTTGAATTTGTTGATCATATTTGTCATCATAATTTACGGTCAGCTGTCAGCTTTGTATTATATGTTGATTATATTTTAATAAATAAAAATAAAATATATAAAATAAATAAAATAAAACCTTTTTAATTGTTCGGCGATTTTAGGAAATGTTAACAATAATGTAATCCTGTAATAAATGTATGACTTGCTCCATTTGGAAACGACTTATTTTTGTCGCATCCTTTCACTCTGTTTGTGATATTGTCTTGTTCTATGAGTAATATATATAAATATGATATATATCAAAGTTCTCTTTAGAAATAATATTCAATGAGGAAATAAAATATTTAAAGCAATCAATAAATTATGCTTCAGTTATGAGTTATTAATCACTTTATTTTATTTCTTGTTCCAGTGGTAAAGTTTTCTTTTCTTTTTTAGAAAACTGCTTCAATAGATTTTTTGAAATTTTATTTTGCTTTACATCTCACAGTAATTAAACATTTTCTCTCAAATCGAAGAATAATTTTCTGATATTTAATTATTATTTTCTCGGAAATGTAGGTTTCATTTCAATCACAAATTTATCTCTACTACCAATCAAAACCTTCCATTCTAGAGTACTAAATGAAAGTAACTAAGATCATGTAATTTGCATTATTGGGCTATGATCGATCTTTCAACCAAGTTCTAGACGTAGATAATGAGCTACTGATCTCTCTTCTCATTCTATATGATGGAAATCGAATTTATCTCGACTGTGAAAGCTGCATCGGAGGAAGAAGGATAAAGAGCTAGAGAGAAAAGATTGGCAACAGATTAAAGTTAGAGTGGGTTCAAAAGAAGAAAAGGGGAGAAAAAAGACTGGGGTGGCTAGAAGAGCATCTTACGCGCGAGTTTAGGGCTGAATAGCGCCTCGGTAATACACCTCTGAGTAGCAGAAGGAAAATACAAAGAGATACTATGCGGGGAGAAAAGAGATAGTGGGAATTCAAAGACGCAGGGCGGAGCTTTGCAAGATTGAAAAGAATGAGAGATAATCTTATCCGAGAAAGGAGTAGAATCGAATAAGATATACGGGGATTCAACTAGTAATCAAGAGTATATGGTTAAGAGCCTTAGAGCGCAGGAATGGTGGCTAGTTGAATAGAGGGAGCGTTGCGGTGATGGAAATTAATCTATGACCGAGAGAATCAAAGAGCAGCGAGTAGCTTACATTTAAGGGATTGTTACTATCAGGAAAGGAGTGGATTTTCCTGGGCGTGGCAAGTCAGTTATTAAACCATATGCCTAGAAAGTAGATTCTTAGTTCGTCGATGTCCTTTACTTACCTTTATCATTTTGAATAATCCTATCATCGTGGTCTTTTCCTCGAAATTGATCTGATTTGCAGTCAAGGAAGGGTTACATTTTTCGGTTTCATTTTCAAGGGTGTTCCAGGGATTATGAATTAGCATAAAATATTTGTATTATACAATTTAATTTTAGATTATTTATTGAAACGTAATTTTTACGGCCAACGAAAGGATATTCGTAAATCTTTCTAAGTGTCCCTTCTTCTAGAGTGTGACTCAAATTCCACCAAATGGCGCTTGGTCATATTCAATTTATTTTAAAAGTTACATGGGGTATACAAACGAGACAGTACTGGAAATGGTTAACTAAAGACAGGGCTGCTTTTATCTTTTAATGTTTATTTTATAAATATAACAAGATGTACTGTATGTATCAAGCACATACTTAAATCAACAACCTGTGTATATCAACCGTAAAACACATTTTTTACTTTTTCGCTTACAACATGTTTTTAATCATATCATTAGGCCTAAATTTCAAACATAAAGGGAATTCATTTGCACTTTCAATGATTTTTATTTGAACCATTTTATTAATTTTTGCCAAAGAATGTACCCTAAATTTTACGATGTTTTGAAAGAAGCAAGTTTATGATATAAATCTATTAAATGAGTTCACTGTTTAGAGTAGTAGAATTAGATTAAGGCGCCTCAACCTTCACTGTTTAGATACGGAACTTTTAGTAAAGGTTCAAGTCAAAAGAGTTGAGTGATTACTTATGCATTTCGACCTAAAGTTAAAGTAAATCTAAATTCAATAAAATAATTTTATAATACCTAAATTAAATTATATTCAACTCTCTGGACCTAATTTTTCTAACCCAGGAATAATCAATAACGTTTATTATAATATTGTACTCTCCTATTTATCAATATTTTTCCTAAGCTACAACAATGATATTTTCTTAAATTTACAATAACATTATACCTTTTTCGTTTTTATGTAAATTAGTATTTTACATGGGTTAATTTAATTTTTAATTATTTATGCAAGCAAAATATCCATATGTTTTTGGTTCTGAAAATAGTAGTTTGTTTAGTTTTTAAAATGTATTAGTAATTTTCATATGAGAAACTCTCCTCGATGCGTCATTAACAAAAATCTTCAATTTATCTCAAATATGGAATATCTTTTACCTATTCGCATAAATTATAAGAAAATGTTCAATATTTAGGCGTAAAGGTGAACAATCTTCAGAATTATCAAAAGGCTTGCACTCGTTGCCACTTCACTGTATGAGATTAAACGTAATTTTTTTGAAACAATTTTTAAAACCAAAATATTTTAATGTTTTTAAATCCGAAGCGTTGCATTTGAAGAGTTTTCAGGCACCTCATACGAAAAAGAGTTCGTATTTGAGATATTAATCAGAAAAACCTTCTTTTGTCAACTCCGCTCCAATTTTTCGTTCTGTTTCTGGCGCAATTTATTTATCGAGGGAAATCCAAAACTCCACGAGAAGAAGATGCAATTGAAAGAGGTAATATGATTCCATTTTTCCGCTATTGTGACCTATATTCCTCCCAAGAGAAATAAAACCACTCCTATGGAGACGAAAAGGAGCAAATTAATCGCCATCACACACAACGCTGAGAAAGAAATTAAAATCCCTTCCACGAAGCGAATCGGATGCGAATCGAATATGGGAGGAAATAATAGCGAACTGAAAACGGGCAAATAAAGCAATGGTAATTATTTTTTCAAGTGTTTTAGACAGGATATCTCTTTCCTCACAGCTGTGCGCGTTGGGTTACGGAGAAGTATGCGGCAGCTAATACTTTCCTACTTTTTTCGATTCCATTAAAAAATGCTATTAGAAGATATCTCTTTCGTTACACGGGTGGGGTTAGTGCCTTATTACAAACTATTGTCATTATATCTTGTAAAGAGATAACTGTCTAATTAGTTTACGTTTTTCTCAATTTTATATCGGGGAGAAAAGTAAATAAGCAGAGCTTCATTTGGATAAGATAAGAATAAAAAAAAGGTAGGAGTAAATTTTTTAGTTCTTGTCTGTATTAGAGCAGTATTTAGTCCAGCTCAAATTGTATATCCAACCCATAGACATTAAAAGATGATGACGATGTATCGTTGAAACCGGTCGTTTCAAATAAACTGTGGAAAAAAGTACTTACTTCTGTTATTTTATTGTGATGGATTTCCACAAAACTACGCCTTCCTCCGTGGATTTTATTAAAACATTTGTTAGAAATGATATATTCTGTAAATAAAAGGGAAGAAACTAATGAATGGAATAAAAAATTACCGAAGGCAGTGCTAAGTGAAAATATTTCACTGCTGTCAACATTTTTGATGGAGAAAGATAAGAAAAGAAAATGAATTTTAAAAAGGGAATAATTAAATTTGAGTTAAGGAAGGATATTTTCTAAGATTTGGGAATAATTATATTTAAAATTGTTTGAAATAAATATAATTCCTAATATCCACAATTTTCTTTAGAACTAAATTTTGTTATTTTAACACAGATTTAAAATAATTTTATTTTACAACATTTTATAACAGAGTCGTAAATAATTAATTATTTGTAGGTTTAGCTGTTTGTTATCGAAAATGCTTGTGTAAATTATTAATTAATTTGATTTAAAACTTAACCATGATATTTCATGGTCGAAACGAATCGTGAGCCTTTATGACTAAAACCACGGTAACAAAGTATAATAGGATATGATAATTTGTGCATATATTAAGAATTCCAAGAATTACATTTAAATGTGCAAGAATTACATTTTAAAATGCTAAGGATATATAGGCACATATATTTAAAAAGATGCATTTATAGGAAGAGCATTGCATAAAAATGCATTTATATGTGAAGAGCGTATCGCTCTATTCACATAGAATAGCTATTACTAAAAATATTACCCCCATCATAAGAGGGGATTGCTCGTGAAACAATGTTATGAACGTGTGCACTTATTATGGAAATTTATAAGGAAAGTTAAGGGCGAGGGTGCTCTAAACTGATTAAATTAATTTTATGGAACTTCAGGAGTTACAGGAAGAATACGTTTTATCTGAAACGAAATATCGATTTCCGATGAGCGAAAGTTTTTGTGGATTGTCGCCGTATGCTTCTACACTCAGCGATCTCAGATTATCTAAGGAAGGAAATGAAAGTTTATAATTGTTTAAGTTATCCATAATGGAATGGCCAAGGACCATTACGTTGTAAGAACAATCTAACTTTCAACTTACATTTCTAATTGAAAATTAACCTTTACATTAAAGAGCCTCAGATCTGTTTTCATTCTCAGTTGTTTTCATTAGGTTTAATTACAACTTTGTTGTCCGCGCATTGCAGGTTGCACGTTTTACTGAATATAAGTTCGAATATTGAACGAAAGGTTTTAGTTGATAAGTTTGACATTGGCTGCTTTATCGTATAAACAAAAATGACATTATTCATTAAAATTTTATAATGCGTAGGATTTGATCAAAGTGGCTTTCAAAGCCAAATTATTTTCTCCTACTCTAACAAATTAAGGTATTGATTTTAAATTATGTGGAGTACACTTGTCCACCTCAGACATTCAGTGAAACTCGACTCTTTCCAACTCACTCAAATTTGTGTATAGTTTCAGTTTTTTAAAACGTGTTTTCGAGTATTTGTAATTAAAAAGATGCATCAGTCGCACCTTGTCAGTTTCATTTGTGCAGACTCATTAATTTGTCGCTTTCAGAGGGAATTTAATTATTTTTCAAATTTCGACAAGAGATCTTTTTGAGAAAAAGCGTTTATTAAAAAAAAGGTTATTTTTCGTAAACGTAATTACTGTCACACGTGCATGGAACTAGATATTGGCAGGGCAGTTCGAATGTTACGAAATCTTCGATAGCAATTTATCAATTGGAACAAGAACCTTTTCTATTGCTGGGCTTGGGCTTCACGAATGTATGCATGCATGTTTTTTATATAAGAATAAAGTAATATGTTTATCCTAAAAACAGGCAACCCAAATAACAATAAACGTAGCCTAGTTTACAGGGGTCATTTGCCTTTCATTCTACATACATTCATTTGTCATCACATGCCATTGTCACCGAAAAGGCGGAACGGGAAAAACGCTGTAAAGACACTCAGATCAAGCCCTGCGCTTCCTCTTCTGCCTATGCGTATTTCTATGCATATTCCATCCCACTGCTTACAGGCAATATTAATTTTTAAAAATTATAATTTTGTTTTTTTTTTTAACTTTAAGTCTATGTAACTGAAGTCAACTACCCAAGGGAGGAATTACAAAAACCGTGGATAATATGTACTTTGTATCCTAAATATTTCTTTCTCGCGATTAAGAAAGCATCTTATTAGGTTTCTGGACAGCTAAATTCACTGTCATGTTTCGCGCCATACCAATACAACATACGGGTATATCATAAAAATTGAATATGTTTTCATTCTGCCTTTTTCATACTGTTATTTCTGGCCTATAATGACTCAATATCTTAGAACTTCATTCTTAATCAAACACCATATTTGGTTAAAATACTATCGTACTATAATTTTAGTAGTTTTCACTGAAATTCAACTTTTTCATGCAGCAGATAAATTAAAAGAGTATAGACAGAGAATATATAAGATGTAAACAAAAGATTAAAGAAAATGCTAATTATATATACAAAATAAAGCGACCTGCATTAAAAAGTAGCTAACGTGATAAATTACCGCGTGGTTGTGATTTTAAATAGACATAAGTGGTCTCTGTGTGAAATATTGAGGTAATGATTTAACCATAAACTGTGAGCTCATACCTTTTTTAAAGGAGATTACTTACGATAGGATTTATTGCATGAGCTATTCAAGCTGTAAGGAAACTAACTATTTAAGTGTTGGCTTATCTAAACTGCATGCAGAGTGAATGCACTGATACGAAAGGTCTTTGCTCTTTCAACGTCAAAGCGATTTCTCGGCCTTAGAGTTGAACTATATCTCGATATTCATGAAGGGTTCCACTCAATACTTTCGCCGATAGAAATATAGAATGAAAAGAGATTTTCCTCCACTTTCTCTTGCCTTCAAGGGATGGTTATTCTCACGATGTGTTTCTATTCATACGATAGATGTAAATGCTATTGAATCATACGGATTAAATTTAATTAGTGAAGTAAATAAAAATTAATCTCATATGTTGGATATACGTACGTATGATGTTTCGAAATATCGTGGAATTGTAAGACCCGGCAAAGACTTAGATCCTGTGTACTCCATATTTGGGTAAGTCCAAAATAAGTTTACAATAAAATACGAAGAACTAATTTGATTTGGCGACTCAAAAACAAATATCACAGGTTTTTTATTGGTGGATTTCCATGTTTCGGTTTTAAAATACGTATCTCTACTCTATTCATTTAAGCTATCAGAAATTGTGTTTTAGTCTTTTACAATGACTTGTAGGATTTTAAGTAGTTTAAAGTGTTTAATATTGTTTGTTTTGAGTGCTTGTATAAAAATGTAACGTGAAATTCATCTATCCAGTAACTTGATTATAAAATTATTTTTTATAATTTGTTTTCTGGTTTTTTGATGTTCTATGAAGGATACGTGAATTATAACTTGCGTAATATATTTTTAGAATATATTTAATGAATATATACCTACTTATCCGTTTCCGTCGTATGTTGAGGGAACTACTACACCATCTACTTCTTATAACTTGTTTCTGTTCTTTGAAACACTTAGCTATAAACAATAATTTTATAAATCGCTGCCAATTTGGTTAACATGTCCTGTATTATTAATTACTAGTGAATTCCCCCGTCAAAAATTACGGAGTTGAAGTTAAATTTAGTTACCAGTAATATAAATAATCCTGATACAATATTGAATTGATATACTCTTTGTAGTATTTATTTATTTGGTTGCTAAAACAATATCGCGTTTGTATATATTGTTTCCTTTCGATTGATTTTGACGAAAAAATGTTCCATTAGCTTTATTTAGAGAAAATCGTGAAATTAAAAATGAAACTTTCTTAGGAAATAGCTTGATTTTTTAAAGAGAAAAGTGGTAGTGATATATTCGAGGAGAATAGCTTAAATTGTTGTGTCACCTAATGGAATAGAGATAAGAAAATGCGGCCGGTACCTTAGTAAAATGGTGTAATAATTGACAGTTTTACTGTTCCGTTTACTTCTAAGCTTAACAGTTACTTCGATGTGGGATTTTTTTAGCTCTTTGGATTTCTAAAATGACGAGGTTTTACTGTTTAGTTTCGCTGCCGTTAAGGGTTTTCTCAAGTGTCCCTTTGCTGAAAGAAGCTCCGTCCGAGATGATGGACTCTTTAATTGCTTAGGATTTCGATCCGTAGTCCGTGCGCTAAGACCTCGGCCCGGATGTAGGCCTCCCATTTCCCGGGAGTTCACGCCTATAGAACACATCGGGGGAATGCTTCATGTTTCTTGTCGTCTGCAATTCTCAAGTCGTGAATTCCGGTTTATTCAGATGGGAAACTTCCTCCCTCGACCACGAAGTATACTAAACTCACTTCTATATTGTGAGCATGCATTTACGACTTTATCATACTTTAATCTACGCTAAATACAAGAGATGTATATTTAATCTACAGTACTTAAAAACCCATTTAAAAGAAAAGT
The DNA here is from genome assembly GCA_947579665.1 of Sympetrum striolatum. Taxonomy (NCBI): domain Eukaryota; kingdom Metazoa; phylum Arthropoda; class Insecta; order Odonata; family Libellulidae; genus Sympetrum; species Sympetrum striolatum. The sequence goes on from OX388348.1 coordinate 70,790,036, forward strand.
TTTTATGTAAAAAATTCTCTATATTTAACAGGGGTCCGTAAAGTATGGAGTACTCAGATTTCTTTCATCCAGAGGGAAGAATGCAATTTAAAGGGATTTAATTCTTGAGAAGTGATGATAGTAAATTTTTATGAACTTCAAGACTTAATCGAACGGTTACATAGAAAAATATATTTTAGAAGGACTCAAGTTTCTTAGAACTTATTCATTGCTAATAAGTATGTTTAAATTAACTAGTATGTTTATCAATTCCATCAAAGTTTATTTTCAGTTCACCGTAGCATTTTCACAATACAGTCAAATGCGAAGTTCCTCTAGAAATTTACTTTAAAATTGGATGATATTACTCTATCTCCAACTTCTCATTTTCTTGGTTGATTTAACAACTTTCACATCGTTTTGAATAAACGGAAATGATTATCAAGCAAAATTTATTGTCATACGTAAGCCTTACTTAATTCCAAATTATCTTCTTCATATTTAAGAGTGTTTTTTTCTGAAGCATTACCAGATACAATTTTTTTCATTCTGAGAGACTAATCAGGGTTTTTATTTTAACGTCTAAGCTAGTTAATATCATTTGACAGAAATGGATACTACATAATCTCACTAGATTCAAGGTTCTTACATCTCCAACTTAGAGTAATATCTCAGTAATGTTGATACTTAAATTTATCGATTAATTCAAATTCTTTAAAATCTTCATCCTAATTTTAAATTGTATGTAATAATTAGGGGTAAAATGAAGAGTTTGAAATTATTATTGAGAGGTGTTCATGTAACTTAATTGAGTGTTCAATATTTAAAAAAAATCTATATTTAAAATCGTTAAATATAAGGGAGAATAATGAAGAGGAAACTGTATCACACTCAAATGAATTATGCAGCAATATTTTATGAAAAATTGAAATAGTAGAATCCTTTGTAAAAGAAATTTCATCAAGACTTATTCTCTGAAAAATATTGGGATCTAATATTACTTTTTAATTTCCCATTATGAAGAGCGTTGGCAAGAATTTCATCAAAGTTCCCAATAATTTTATCACAAATCAATGCGTGCTACAAATCCATTGGGCAATCAAATTTCAAGGTAGAAGTCCATAAATAGAGACTAGAATGATAAGATTCTTTTATTGCTGTGTCTTTTTCATGCAGCGTCCTCTTCTGCCGGTCCTGCGGTTTCCCTAACGACCTCCTCGACGAGGCCGTGCATAAAAGACCAGTGATTGCTACGACTACCTCTTCTTTCTCTAGAAAATAACATTTTGCAGAAGAAAGAGGTAAAAGTGCCTTCTACTCCCAAAGATACCAAAGCCCATCCTTTTTCTCTAAAGATTTCGTAGATTCAAAGGAGAATCGGGCGAAAGAAGATCGTTACGAGTGTATAGGCGAAGAAGCGTGATCTTGGTCATTCTTTCAAATTCTATGTTACGTTACGATATTTTCGTAAATTAATTTGTCATTAATACATTACGTCTACAGATTTGCAGCTATATTGAAATATTCAATCAGAGAATCATCAGATGATCTTTCGTTCGGAATTGTCCTGTTAACCTTCCTATTGGAGGGAATCATTTACTTAAACATTGAGCTTACATTGCATAAAAACGTATACGCTCTACCTTTGGTAGGTCCATTTGCAATAAAAATCCCTGTTCATTGTCATACTTGTCACTTCTTGGTAGCTTACCTCACCCTTTATGTCCTCCCCTAAGTTTTTATTCCTTGCATTCCACCCTCGATTACTTTCTTTAGCCTATCCTCTCTTTACTTGGCCCACCCATTTCTTCTGTCGATGTCTAATCGCTTCAATTAAAGCCATCTCAAGTGTCTCCATGTTTGTTTTCCTATCAACCGAACTTACTTTTTCCTTTCTACGCCTAGCAAAAATCATGAAGTCCTAAAAAAATTAAAAGGGCTAAATGCAATTTTTTTAAATTATTTTAATGAAATATTTATACTTATTAACCGATTAAGATGCGATTATTCTTATATACTAGAGCGCAATTTTGTACAGATGTCACATGAGCTTGCATAAAATTATTTCTGAAAATAAAAAAACGCAACTTTAAATCTAATTACATAAAAATTGCAATAAAAGTACTTTTCTCACCCAGGGCATCTAAAATATCTATTATTTAAACCAAATCTATGAGGAAGCAAGGGTATCTTAAAGTTGTACTACTTTTTTATCCTTGACCTTGTATTGTTTTGTGTATAATGGACCTCTAAACACCTAGAACAAAGCTCAGTGCGTTTAAAATTGAACTCATTTACGGTAATACCTTTTTCATAACTATCTGATATTCCATATTTTTAACGAAAATTTTAGAGGTAACGTGTTTCATTGGGGTTAAAGGATCACTGAAGCCTTGTGCATAATTTTGTTCACTCACCCAGAATTCTTTTCGAATACGATGCATACCTGTAATGATTTCAATACATCATCCCTTCAAACCTCGATGCGATACGTATCGACGACAAATAATCGCATTCAAATATCGCAACGGGATGGATTCAATTAAGATGGATCGCAATTTTGTCCGTCTATTGTGGTAATTGACTAATTGCATTGTAAATCAAGCGGAGGTAGGAAATTCGGAAGTGTAAATGGAAACAACATCCGTAAGGTGTACAATAGATTTAGCGGAATTAAGTGGGAGGTTTCTGATTAATCCAATTTTATTTACACTATGAAGAAAACTCAGGATAGGTAATTCATAAACCTAAGCCGGATGAGTAATCGTTTACCAACTAACTATAGAACGCGTTTTTCTATTATGACGAATAATTTGATCTGATCTACTCTGGTGTCAACGATTAAAGTATAAAACCACTCTGATATTTGTTATAAGTATATATTCATAATATTTTATTTCGTCTTTGAAATAAGCTTGAAAAATTGTACTTTTTCACGAATTTATTTGTTTAACAAAAATACGAGACCGGTTTCAACAAATGATCATAATCCTCTAGTAATAATACATCGAAACCGGTCGTGTGTTTAAAGCAAAAACCTTTTTTGGGAAAGCTATGTACAGTCCTGGCCAAAATTAACGCAGCACCAGCCGTAAGGATCGCTAAGGAGGTACTGCGTTAATTTTGGCCAGGAGTGTACAATTTATCGAGTTACTTTTCTGTATGGATTTCCACAATACTTCACCTTATACTGTAAATTTTATCTCATATTCTCTTGGCTATTTATTATTATTTCGTGATAACATTTTTTTATATAGGTGTTGAAATTATGTCGTATCTGTTGTTGTGTTTATTCGGTGGTCATTTGTACTCGAGTATTTATTCTAAAGATTACATAATATTAAGAAAATTGAAGAATTCATAAGATAAAAACGGATTCATTCAAATTTCTGTAGAAAATTTTGCTGCTTTAAAAGAATTATTGGAACGAATGTTAACTTTATGAAAAATAATCAGTATAGTAGTAGAGACGCCAGCTGCTTTACTAAGTTCGACAAATATTTTTATAGAAACACCTTATTTCAATTTGAAAAGGATGAACCATGTCTCTTCAAAAATGGTCAGCTAGGGTTAAGGATCGGAAATTACCAATTTTGCTGTAAACTAGTTTCTTTTTTCTTTATGATAATAGCATTCTCTACTTTAATTTGCATATTCACTGCAATATTTAAATACTATGATGTTATTATTATAACGAATGAGACCTTCCCGATTTTCTTTTAAGTATTGAGATAATGTAAAGTTCAACACCAGACAAAGCTTGACATTAGCAGGATTGGTAACCAGATTCTAACTTTTATGTGAACCGAATGACAAATATGAAAGTAATGCGATTACACTTTTGATTTTCTCGAAGCATTCTTCCGGCGGAAATTTCACGCAATAATTTTCATCGTAATGAAATAAATGGCCAAACAACTTTACCACAAGGAAACATATTAAGAAGATTATATGAACGAATATAAATGCGGCTGGTTTCGAGTTACAGTAATGAGATTTGCTTTGATTTCACGTCCATTTGATGTTTTCCGATGAAACATTACACTCGATTAAGTTATCTGAGAATTTAATTACCTTATCGGATCGGATGCTGTACGCCCGAAATAAAACTGTATTTTGGTTTGCGATTATTTCGGAAGCAGCGGTATATTTGTAAACTTAATTAAGATCATCGTAATCTATATATGAAGAGGGCCTATTTACTCCTAAGGTATTTTAATGCATATAATAAGTATAATATTTCCAAAATTAAATATTGATATTAAGCTACTTAATAGCATTAAAATTAGATATTGCTAACTTCTGGGAGGTTTTAATAGTTATACAAGTGATACATTATCGAATTATAGCTTTTATATTGAATTTCTTATTAGAGAAAGGTTTATTACTTTAAATTTTTCTCTACACTTTTCCGCGGATTAATTTTGCACGCATTTTTTAGGAGGTATACACTCTTAATGCTGGTATCTTCTTCATAATAACCTTAAGTTGTGTTTCTCATCCTTTGGTCCATTTTATGTATATTGTAAATCGGTAAAATATAAATATTATCACGATAATAATAAATAATAAATTTATATAATTTAAGTCGACTAATATTAGCAACAGTTAATGTACTGTAAGTGTAGAATGAGAGGATGATAACCTTAAGTTGTGTTTCTCATCCTTTGGTCCATTTTGTGTATATTGTAAATCGGTAAAATATAAATATTATCACGATAATAATAAATAATAAATTTATATAATTTAAGTCGACTAATATTAGCAACAGTTAATGTACTGTTAGTGTAGAATGAGAGGATGAATATAATTAGAAGTGTCTTTTAATTCATTATTTCAATTTAATTTAATATATTGTTTCGGAAATTTTTCAAAAAACATTAACATCTCTTTCCGGGTTCCATCAAGAACAGCTCGCCTTTCTGATGTCTTCTTCATGGATACTCCACGTCTGTCTATAATGAAACGGTACTCTTCTCCCGAATACCGTAAATTGTCAACTCTTTTTCTATCGATGAAAACTTTGATTCATTTTAGTTACCCCTTAAATCAATCCTGATTATGGTTGCAAGAGATTAATTAGGACCTCTGTAATCATGATTCTTGTAACCTCGTTCATGATTTATTATTTATATTATTGATTTATTGATTAATCATTATGATCATTAATCGTCAATTTAAATTGGCCTTATGATTTTCATTGATGTATTATTAATAAATAAAGAAACAATGGAGAATGTGAAAAATGGGATGATAATCATAATAATTATCACAATGAGAGGAAAGTGAGAATTAGTAAGAGTCAATCCATTCATTTTCGATTATTAATTTAAATGGCTCTCTCTCCCGTATTTCTTTGCTTTTAAGAAAATTTTCTGTTTTTAAGGCTGGTTTACGATTTGCATCGTTTCGTCGACTGTGAGACTCTTTACACTTTCTCTGACTCTTTCGAAGCATGTCTCAACCCCACTCTGTTCTCAAGGAGATATAATTAAAATATCCTTTTGATACGAGGGCAAGGCCGTATCTTAGATGTAATTAGCTTTTCTCACGAATTAATATCCGCAAAGGGGTTTACGAATACCGCGTCCCTTTATTCGGCGAATATAAATAACTCCAACGCAAGGAAAAGTGATATTCCGAACAAAGGAATGGGAATATTTTTTCGCCCAAAATTTTATTTCATTTCCCGCATAAAAGAAGGGACACCAAAAAATACGATGGTCCTCAGGCTATCATTTTTAAAATTCAAAATCATTCAGCATTTAAAGGATGAAGCTATTGGTATATTACGAGGCATAATTTTATATCCTTCGTTATTAAAACATAAAACAACACGTGTAATTTAAGAAAAATAATTTAACCTTTCATGAAATTCATATCTTAAGTTAGTGAGAATTATATAAATTTAAGTATACTTCATATGAAGGCTTTCTGGTTTGCACATCAACACATTGCTTTCTATAATTACTTAAATAATATTAAGTTCTAAGGCAGCCTAATTAATGAATTTAAATCATTACAACTGTAAACTAAGTTCAAATATCATATGAATGAAGGAAAAGGAACATGATTAACGCTTAGTGGTTCTGGAATAGCAAATATATCCATATATCATTCATATTCAAACTATGCAAATGAAATGTATTTCATTCTTAGTTGGTGGAATGGAAGGTTTCCAATCCGTAGCAAGGCCATGCTCACTTGAATGTTTACTCAGTTTTCTATGTTTTCTTAAACATATATGCTAAGTCCTTGAAATTGTTTCGGAGCTCATTAGACTACCTCTGAATGACGTTCAATCAAAAAATTTGATTCATGAATAAGTCATGCTGAAAAACATAAGTACTCAACTTGCAATTAAAGTCTTAAATGCCGAAGAACCTACATAAATAGAAAGAATATATAATTGTTATTATTTTCAGTGATATTTCCATTCGTTCAGAAAACTTCAAATCGTCGTCCTTTCCATTCTCCAGTATCACGGGTCTTTTCTATCGAAATATTGCATTAAAATACATGAAATTACGTAAGAATACCGTACTTTCCAAGAAGTGTTTTAAGATGAATTCAAAGACCTAATTTTTCTCTTAAGTTTTGTTCAGATTAAATTTAAGATTAAATGGAAAAATGGACTTGAAAAAAGTCTGACAGGGCCGGGAATCGAACCCGGGATCTTCCTCTATCCGGGAGGCTGCCTCAACCATCTAGGCTACCCAGCCAGAAAAGACTGCCTCAACCTTGTTCTGGCTGGGTCACCTAGATTGTTAAAGCAGCCTCCCGGATAGAGGAAGATCCCGGGTTCGATTCCCGGCCCTGTCAGACTTTTTTCAAATCCGTTTTTCTTTGGGATTTTTTCTGGGTGCACGCCCTTATGTGCAAAGTATCTTTATCCCTTTCCGTTAAGATTCAATTTAAAATTAAAATAAATAAAATATATTTTCTCCAAATTTACTTTGTGTATCCTCTATGAGATTACGTAGGGGGTACACAAGAATTTCAGAACTATGTTATTGAACTGATGGTTGTTCACATCAAACAGCCTGTCGCCTACCGCTTATCATATTTACCCGATAACCTTCTAGTTTGCGTCCCTCCTTCAGATCCATTAGGGTAATTTGAGTAACTTTATATCATCGATTTATCTTTATTTGGATTTGGATTAAAGCAGATATACCCGTTTCATTTTCATTTGCCTTGCCAATATATTTTGTTTCTATTGTTTTGTGAAATGCATTTAACATTATTTTTAACTATACATTGAAAAATAATTGCGCATTTAATGGATATTACTCGTTAGTAAATCAATAAAGCAAATAACCAATGGAAATAACTAAACAATATATAACAAACATATATCGAATAAAAATATTTAATAAAAAAATACGTGAAATACACTGTAACCCTTCCATTACAAGCAATTCACTTCTCTAACGATCTCAACGTTGCCAAGCTCTCTGTAATCGAATTAAGTTGCAATATTTTTATTCAATGCTGAAAAAGAGTTTCGTACTATTACTGAAAATCATCTGCATTAATAAGTAGGAATAATTTATGAGAATTATCCTTATATTTTCGACTACGGTAAATTTTAAAACTTCACCTATATTAAGCTTAGTATTTGCATAATTCTATGATTATTCGTGGTGTTTTTGCGGAATCGCGCATCAAGTTTGCGGAAGAAATGAATTGCGCCCCTATTCAGCTGAGTGGAGTGTAGTGTATCCAATACTTCCTCATGAAACTGATTATACGTTTACTTCACTCAAGCGAAGCTATTTGCATATCAATTGCGTAGGAAGGAGAACCTCCGGAGGGTATTAATCATGCACGCCCTTCTTCAATGCAGAGCGCCGGGCCCGCAAGACCAGTAATGAGACCAGATGTACCGGTTGTTGTTACATTCCGTAGAGTTCACTGCAGAATTGAGCTCCGAGTATCGGTCAACCAGTGACCCTCAGTTTAAATTTTCAGCTTATGTCAGTCTTCTTTTTGGTTGTAGAATTGACTATATACCTACATAAGATGCAGTCAATAATTTGGTAGATTTATGTACCAAAATATTCTCTCTTCTGTACCACTCCTTTTGTCTTTTGCCAACTTATCCCTTATTAACCAATTGACCAACCATTAGCCAATATCTGCAAGTTAGAATGTATTTGTTTATACACATTCATAAAAGTGTGGACAGGTTCTTTAAACAGGAGGACCAGCATATTCATTTTATCCGAGGCAAAGACTAGCAGTTACCTACTGCCTGCTCCGCAGGCAGGTTAGTTCCCTTACGTTTGATAGGGCAGCATCGAAAGGTATTCGAGGCCTTCGTCAAAGATTCCGAAAAAGTAGATAATGTAAGAGACCGCAAAGTCGGGACCTCGCCCTCAGCAGTGAGATCAACTGATAAAGACTTAACTATGTTAAGTGACGCGCAAGCGATAGGTAAGCGGCGTTCGTCATCCCAAAAGAAAACGTCTCCCACTGCCCTCATTTTCCCGATTTTTTTCAGTTTTTCGCCCGTTTTGCACCTCTAAACTCAACCAAAAAATTTAAATTTTTGCACGCCTGTGCGTGCAGGCCGTCCGCCTCCAGCGCACTAAAAATCGTTGCGGGAGATAGAATTTAGACTCAGATTTTGCTAAAAGTGTTACATCCCTTTTTTGAGGACAGACGGACGGACACGATTCTGTCTTAATATATACGAGTAAAATGTTGCTTGCATACTGCAAGCAGATCGACAACACTAATTCCATATCGGCATTATATCGGGACGGTCCTCAAAATAAAAAAAAAAAGATTTAATTTTTTCTGAAAATTCGCTGAAATTTATCGTCTGGCATCAAACCCGGGTCTTACTGGTAAACCTACTATGAAACAAAATAGAAGATCACCATCTCTAACTATGTGTGAAAATTCAAGCTGAAATATTGGTTACAACTGCCTCAAAAGACGTTCTAATTTTTACGAATGTGAATGGCTCTCGGGACTCGAACCAAGGATGATCTTGGAAATCTAAAAAATGTTTTTGAAAGATATTTATGATCTCTATCTATATGCCGAATTTCAAGTTTCTATAATATAGAGAAAGGTTTCAAAATAATTCCTAAAAATAGGATCAACTTCTGATTGCAGAGACACCTGGTGTCGAACCCAGGACACATTGATAGCTGTAAATGCACTGTTTGATATGTATGGACTTGATCTTTCTATATGCAAAGTTTGAAATCGATATCGTGCCGGAAAGTACCTAAAATTTGTTTCCGTTATCTCCGTAAGAAATGCATTGAGGAATTCAAATGTCCCTCTGGGATCGAACCAAGGACCATCAGCGAATATGTAAAATTTGATTAAGATATGTTTTTATGGTGTCTAACCTCATACCGAATTTCAAGTTTCTATGCCATCGGAAAAGGATCCAAAAAAAATCTTAAAAATCGCCACAGTGCATTTTAAACGGCAGATTTTTGCCCCGACCTAGCATCGAACCAAGGATAATATTCGTAGATGTCTTTATGGTTTCCTTTAGATATGCGCGGCATCTAGCGATCCCTCGAGTTTCAACTCTCTCCTTTTCCGGGAAGTGCCTCAAAAAAATTTTCGAAAATCCCCGCCATGTAATCTTATGGGGAAAATCGCGACTTTGGGGCCTTCTGGAATCGAACCCATGACACTGAGGTTCAAAGTCGGCTTTTTCCTGGAGGTTGCACGTTATGGCCAATATGTCGTAAAAATTTCAAGGCATTGGCACTTGTGGAACATGGTTAGAATTTTGATCCCCTATATATATATAGGTATATCCGGAGAAACGTCTATATATAATAGATAGATAACTTGAGGATTCCATCACATAGATTAAGTGTAACTGGAAGACGTTTTGAAGTGATGGCTTTTAAAGTTTATAATTAATTGCCTAACTCTATGAAAGACAATAAAAACGTACATTACGGTAAATAATTAAAAAAAAATTTCTCCGAACAAAAACTTACTATAGTGTAAATGAATTTGTAAATGAGGGCAACCTATGAAATGTGTTTTTAAGAATAAAATCTATGTTGCATTACAATTCTGATGTATGTTGTCTTGTGTTTCTAATAAAAATGTGAATTTGCTGTGTCGGTGTGGTTATTGATGACTTGTCCTATACACGCATATGTATGTCTTCGAATGAATAAAAATTAACATTAATATATTCCACAATGGTGAAAATGGTGAATATTACGTATTAGTGACTGCGATTAGTTCCTATTTCATAATATTATTTCATTAACCTACCAGAAAAAAAAGCTTTGTCGCGATGCGTTTGAAAATAACGCATCGGTAATTTAGCTTATGGATACTGAGCTAAATTTCCCATTCCCTATATATATTTCCATACATACTTCCAAAATCGAGTGAAATCTTAATAAATATAAGCAGAATTAACTACATTAAAAACTAGTTAGGAGGCTATTCAAGTCTTGAAAGTTACAGTTTAACCCTTAATTGTTCGCAGTAAATCCGTATGTTATGTTGGAATTCTTATGTTTGGTTTCAGCTTAGAAACCGACTACATACATAAATAACTGTTTTATCATTTGATAGGTTTCTGTGGCTAAATATCCTCTCTTCTATGACACTTCTTTCATTTATTGGTAACTTATTCCACCATTAACTCTTTCCGGTCCAGTGAGTATAAGTGTAATGTAGTCGCTTTTTTGATTCTAGCATCTATTCATATGGCCCGCTTACTCCGTTTGGGCTCATCGACTGCAGTATGTAATTCCAGCAGCAGGTTTCATGACTCCGCCGTCCGATAAAATTATAATCTTCAGCTGTAGATGAAGATTACTGTACTCATGCTCGCGAGTTATCGTCAGAGCGTATCGGTGGTGGTGTTTATGCTACTGAAAAACTTTAAGTGGATTATTTTAACGTATAAAACTTTAAAACTCTTTCAATAACGTTCAAAATTGTAAGTTTAGGTTGTAAGCAGTCGCCCCGAAATAATGAAAAAATGTTTCTACTAAATATAACTTGATTCCATCTATAATCATGTCAGAAATTTTGGATCCAATTACGTTTGAACGAATTAAAACTTTTGCGCATATACAACGCCTTCGAAGTCGTTTCAAAGCAAGAAATATGTATTTATTTGCTACCTTTTCAAAATTCCGACCGGAAAGAGTTTTATAGCCATCTAACATCTTTTGTCCCATGCCTTCACTTATGTCTTTTCCCTTATGTGTAACCGTTTATTTCTTTCTTCAGCCGTCTCTCTTCTCTCAATAATTGAGCCACTCTTACACTTGATTACTTCAATTAAATCTCCTCTACTCTCCTCTCCAACCTTTTCTAGCACCTCCGTGTTTGTATTACACTCCACCAAACTAATGAATTTTCCGGGTTGTACTCCTTCTCGTAAAGATTTAGAAAAAATTGTTGACACACCTTCAATGTAACTTGCAGAGAGAAGGTAGGGTATTTTAAAAATTGAAAACTTAGGAAAAATAGGTTTTTGATGAATAAATATTCCAAATGATGAATAATTAATATATAATACGTTATAAATAGAATAAATGCGTTAGGGAATATATAAGAACTAGTTTATACACTAAAAAGTAATGGATGGAAGCAGAATGACTAAATTGTAAAATGATTGCTAGTGATTCTTGTAATTAGAGATATGCTTCATTTAAATGCAACATGTTTAAAAGAGGTTGTATAAAACGAAACGATAATGCAAAAATAAAATTAAAGGGACATCGTGAGCAACCGAGGACATTTACCGTGAAGGGTTAACGTAGTAGCCCAGCAATCCCTAGTTTAAATCCTAATTAGGGCTCGGTTGTTTGTGTTATAGAATAAAAGGTTAACTGTAAGAGTGAGACATGCCTCATTACTTGAAGGTACCGCATGATATATTAACGTGATTAGTGAGTAACAGTGTGGTCACTTTGAGCGTTTTATTTCCGATTTAATAATGCAATGTCTGATCATTCAAGGAGCCGGTTCACTGCCTTTTTATAATAACTTACCCTGGACATGGTTTTAATAAAGTACAAATACATTAAATTGCGGAAATGTTCCTTCAACTTCATGGTAATTTTGATAGCAAAACAGTTGGCCTTACTTTAATTTCGCCCCTATCTTGAGAATGTGTCCTTTAGTTACGCTTTGATGAGGAGGGTTCTATTTATAAGACCGCATTTAATTTTCAGCTTCATTTCGGAATTTTTGTTCTCCGCAAGAACTCTTCTGTCTTCCTTTCCCCGGCTGATAAAGACTTCTTTCTTTCGTTTGTTTACGCTGTGGTTTCATTATCTTTAAATGGACTATGACCGTGTCTTGCCTTTCTTTCTTGCTGTCGGCAGTGATGGATTTTGGATATCTTGAGAAAGTCGGTGAACTCGCTGAGAAAATTCAGACAGCGGAAGACTTTCTCTTGCAATGGACACTATTTTAAGGAAGTTGCCTTGGCAGCAATGTTATTTATGTTATATTTTTAAGCTACATTTATAATTTTAGTGACGTTTTTCGATTCAACGAATATTTTAAATAAAGTCGCAATTACCTAACGGCGATTAAATTAGATAATACATTACCAATACATTCAAGGGAGAAGGTGATTTTACACGTTTTGAATAATGTTTTTTGGTGAACCGTATGAATTTTATTGTGTGATGTTAAGGGTATTCTTTTAAATACTTCAATGGAGTTGAGGTGTACGTATCAGAAGTCCTTTCAAGTAAAGTAAGGTACCACTTGGTTTGACCATCAGTCTGTAAAATCTACCGATAATTATACATTATTGTAAAGCACTTTATTTACAGTAATAATACTATATCACACTCAGATACGAGTTCATAGTAATTACTTTATTACTGAGATGAAAATATAGGAATGAATATTACAATTAACTCAATACTATAGAGGTGTAACGTATAACAATTACTCCTACCCTTTTATGCCATGGAATTCCATACGTTAAAGCTAAAGTTAAGGATACATTATTCTCTCGAATAGATCATTTCTCAAAATTTACAAAAGTAAGAATTTGACCGGTAGATTCCAAATTAAATGCGTTCATTGTACATTAAGCGGTTTAAGGTTAAAATAGCGTTCGTAGTAATGACGTTAGCGGTTTCTCACTCGTGATGTTTTTTAATGCAAAATGTGGTTAAATGTAGCTACTAAGGTGGTAGACATGTTTAGAATAATACAAAACCGCAGAAAATCTTAATCCATATAATAGAGACTGCTTTGGATAATAAGCAGTCAGACTTAATACGACTATTCAACAGCCGTCAAAAGTTTTAGAAGTCAACGTCCTATCACGCTTTCGGAAATTGGCACCTTCTTCCCACCGCCTAATCAAACAATATCTCCTCCCTTATCTTCAACCGACAACGAACCTGGGAATCGATTCGGCAATCCTCCGCCCAGAGAAAGAGAGACATAATTCGCGACACACTCGGAACTTCTAATTTCTGTCACCACCACAGCCAAGGCCAAAAGCAGTCGACGCCCCCTCTTCAGGGAAACCCCCTCGTCAAGAAGAAAAAGGAGCACTCCCTTCTTCACCCATTCCTTTTAGACAAGAGACACCTGTTCACAAATCATAACACTCGGGCGAGGGAAATTTTTCGCAGGGACGAGACCCTCGGTGCATAGAAGGGGACGAGAATAAAAAGTGGGGAGAATTCTGGAGGAGGTAGGCGTTTTCAAACCATTTAAGACGAATGTAAAAGGGGAAGGATCACTTCTGTCCCGGAGCGCGCAAGAAAGGGAATAAAAAGGAGTGGGCCTCGGTAAAGGGACCGGGGTAAGGGGGGTAACCCTTAGGGTGGTTATTTTACCCTTCAGAAGAGATGATTTGAATCCTCTCACGAAAAGTGTGCGAGACATTCCTTCTCCAATCGTATCGCAAGCAATCCGGACCTTTTTTCCCTCTTTTTTTACTCCCAACTTCTTCTCCGTCTCGTATCTTTTTCTAAAGATTACCCTCATTCCACGGCACTCTTGGACTTCTCCCTCTTTCCTGAAGCCCTTAGTCCTTCTCCCTTTTTTCCTTCGACTCTCCAAAATGCTTATCCACACCGGCGCAGTACACTCCCTTTCTCCGGGACTAAGTCTTTGCTCACAGGGGAGAATTTTTCTCGGGGGATCGAATTTGGGTTTATGCTTCTCTCTGTTATGTTAACATAAATTCCGTTAATGTTAAAAGTCGGTCAAATAAGAATCGCTGGTAATTTAGAGGATGGATTTAGGTGAGGATGGAACTGGGTCTTCTAACTTATTTACTGAAGGCCAAATTGGAAATTGCATCCTCTATGCGAGGTTGTATCACGTTTAACGTATATTTCGTTATGGTTTAAAGTTGATGGAATAAGAATCGCTGGTAATTTAGAGGATCGATTTAGGTGAGGATGAAACTGGGTTTTCCAACTTATTAACTGAAGGCCGCATTGGAAATTGCATCCTCTATGCGAGGTTGTATCATGATTACCTAAATTTCACCAACTTTTAAAGTTGGTCAGATAAGAATCGCTGGTAATTTAGAGGATTAATTTAGGTGAGGATAAAACTTGGTCTACAACTTATTGACTGTAGGTCACATTGGAAATTTTATCAACTAGGAAGACTAGCAAGTACTTCTTAATAACTAGGTTTATAAATATGTGTAGAAGATTCTATTTTCGTTAATTTATTGATTCTGGTGATACTTGGTGGAACATATCCATGATTTGTTTAACAAAAACACAATTCGACTCTGTTCACAAAAATAAATTATTTTTCAGATTGCCTTTTATTTGAAAGAAATATTTTATTATATTTTTTCGGTAAGAAGTTACAAAAGTTCTTATTTAAACAATTTTAATAATTTTTGACGGAAAATATTGTTTTACCGTAAAATTACAATTCTACAATATATTATGCATATAATATAAATAAAAACAAATATTTTGTGAAATCATGTACATATATTATTGAAACACATAGTGATTACTCGGTTCTATAACGTTACCGCCGAAGATGAATATTTCAGTTTCACTTAAATTAGGGAAGTATTATTTCGCCTGTCTATTCCTCTCAGTATCTTTCATTTTCCTTTTCTCAGTATTTGGACGAGACGATTATAGGTGAACATATTTATGTAGGTTTTATCTATATGTAGATGATAAGGAATTATTACCATACAAATGGTCATCAAAATAGCTCCAATTCGTAAATAATGCTAACTTTTCGTTTAAACTGCCACGATTTTAAAGTAAGATTCTTTAAGCTGTTCGATGCATTGAAACTTTTTTAACACAAAGGTACGAGTCGTCTAATTCAATTGACAATTTCATATCAGATATTCTTTACCAAACTTAAATAAATTTGCGGGCTGGTATAAAACCTGAGGATTGCACTCCTACACTAGGATGGTGTATTTGATAGTCTGAGATATAAATTACAAGCCCATATTGTGCCTTTCCTTCCTGAAATATGTATTACTTACAAAAAGAGAATACAATAGGGAAACAGTATTGCAGTGTCTTTCACAAATTGTCTTCCGTTCTATAAATGTCTATTATAACTGTTACGTTTCAGAATCATTGATCTTATAAAAACTCAATTTCCTCGAATAGATACGCATAGAATCACCTATCACAATTTAACTTATATTTTAAACAAAAAATACTTGGTACTGCATCAACGATTACTGGGTGAAATTGCTGAAGTGGATCGATTATCTATTGGTGTTTATCACAGAATCACAGTTTCATTTAAATTTCTTCACCTCACTCCCAAAGGAATAATATATGAACAAGTTACTCCTAATATTTATGTAAGAACACATTCAAATACGTACGTGTGTAAAAAGTTTACGTGTGTAAAAATGAGACTTACATGGTCTAATAATACATAACATTTCCGCCAAAGTATTTCGTAATACCTGGTGAAATCAGATCAGCAAAAAATAGCAAACTTTTCTCTTTGTCAAATGCATTCTGATAAACGCAGCGACCATATGGATGGAGGGCGGATCTCTCGCGCACCTAACTCGACTGCATATCTCCGCTGCCTTATCTCTTTAAACGAAACGTGTTGGTCTTAAGCATCAGAGGCGGAACTTATCTGAGTCTTTTGCGTAATTTTAATTCACTCCGTATGCATAGGTTAAAGAGGGAAAAAACCCTAGATTAAAGAGGATGGCACTTGACGTTTACCCAAGCATTAAATACGAACGAGGAAAGTCTTGGAAATAAGGCATGTGAATCACTTGAGATTTTTCTTTATTGCCTTTCTTATGCAATTCGCGGAACGGCTGAACGGTTAGGATGTTTTACTCTCTCTTTGCTAACGTATCACGTGAATTTATCATTATTATTATGGAGCGATCTTAAACTCTTGTCTACCTTTAATTCATTGAATCCCTTTGTTGGGCACGCGATTTTATTTGTATGCAATTGTGAGAAGTTTTAAAAAAACTGACGTGGATGAACTGATTTCAACTCGATTTTTATAATTTATTTTCAATTTTTACGTTTTGAATTTATACTAACAGGGTGATTACAATTTAATTGCGGTTGAGCTTTTCCACAAATATATTTAAAAACATGACCAGTTTCGGCTCAGATACTCCATAATCAATTTCTGTGACGAGATATCCTGAAACCGGTCTTACTTTAAATACATTTGCTTTGCATCTTATTTTAAATACATTTGCGGGGAACTGTAATCGTAATTTTTTTCATAATCCTTTTCATACGTTTTTCACTTCGTTGAACCCGCCACAATCGATCTTACTCATGCGAACGTTTTTCCTTTATTCTAAGGATCTATAAAATTCATCTAACACCAATTTAAATCTACAGAATCATCCGAGATGTTGCAGAAATAGAACTTCATTCTAAACGAAGACAGGCGTATAATTTTCCACGAGGTTTATTCGTTTATATTACACCAATATAATCATTTTGCTTCCACCTATCCCTTCTCAATATCTAATTCTTTCTACGCACATTTTTGATCATTATTATCACATATTGAAACGTATTAATTAATTAAACGGATTAATTTTTCGGCAACCGGAACCTTACTTCTTCGAGAGGCTATTTCCCATTAGTTTATAAATCCTAAAATACAAGTCGCCTACCTTCCCTTTCAGTTATTTACTGTTCCAGATGTAGTGGAAAAGTTATTTGAAGAACGATTTCCTCCGGAATAAACCTATAAATCTGAATGTTGGACCTTGAGTGGAGTAATGGCCCATCCTCTGAATGGTATGCACACGGAGGAGCAAGGAGTGATCTATTGTAGATGGAAAAGGAGAGAACAAAAAGAACAGGAGACGGAGACAAAACTTAGGTATGAAAATAATGGTGGAATTAAACTAAGATGAAATTTCACAAAAAGTTTGTTAAATGTGACTGGTTTCAACTGGTTATAGATGTCGTCAAGCCAAACTGCAGGTCAAGTCAACAACAAGTTGTGGGCTAACGATATCTATGACTAGTTGAAACCGGTCACATTAAACAAATATTTTGTGAAATTTCATCTTTATTATTTCCACCATCTCCTCTATAATGCAGTTTCACCACGTGGTGGCTTCTTCAAACAATTCTAAAAGTTAGGTAGTTGATTGTATTAACGAAGTATTTTTGTCGAGATAAAGCATGGTCAACTCTTAGAAGAGAGTACGATTGCAGGATTTGTGGAAAGTGATGTGGCGGATACCTGATGTCACGAATGGACCGAGAAAGAATTCAAAGGATGAGATAGATGACTATGTCATCAAATTCTCTTGCAAGAATGTGAGAAGATAGAAGGGTAGTAGAATACTTGGTAAATGTTAAATCTGAGGATGAAAATGTAGGAGTGAATATACAAGTATTAATTGGTTTGCATATACAGGGAGCTCGGAAATTTGCATCGCTGGTACGGCTGTGATTTTAAAGACAGAATTATAATATTTGCAGGGTAATTAGATTGCATTTTTTGTGAATTTCCGAACTCCTTGCTTATCTAAACCCATTTACATATTCACTTCTACTTCATCATCACCAGATGAAGGCCTTCCCAAGTGTTCCACTATCCTTGCTCTATCTTCTCCACATTCTTGCACGGGAATTTGATAACATCTTCATCCTACCAATAATTGGAATTCTTTTATAGTCTCTTCGTGACCACAGGTACCCGCAACATCCCTCATGAAGTCTTGTAATCGTACTCTCTTCTTAGGGTTAATTTAAATGAGAACTCGAAAATTAGTTTCTGAGGAGGAGCGGACGTAGAAGAAGTCGGACGGGATCGGAACTCCTACCCGGATCTCCGAATTGCCGGTCAGTATTAGATTTGTATTCCCTTTTTTGGGGTGGGGTTGACCGCATTTACACTTACACTCCCATTATCTGTATACACGCACACTAAATCTCCGGTGTCGGGAGAAAGTGCGATATGGCAGATTCGCGCGTGCCGGCGTACGTGCGAGAGAGGGAAAAAAAGGATCGATTGGGCGAAACCGGTTGCGGGCTTGTAAGACAATCCAAGGGGGCCGAAAAAAAACAGCAGACTTTCCCTTTCACCTTCATCTCCCGCACGACTCATTGACACGCGGCCCCACGTCGGCGAGATGAGAAAATTTGCACCTTTCGGGGAAGGGGGATGCCATTAGGCGCGGGTGTCGGCTAACAGCGTCACGTAATACATGAGAGCGTAGCACCACCTGACGCCTCGGATTTTTCGGATGAGGGGAGATGCGTTACTCACCGGCGGGAAGACGGCGGCGGCCCTCCTATTCCGAAAAGGGGTGTCCCTCAAGGTCCCGCACTGGGTCCGGTTCTCTTCTGGTCCTCTCCGACTTAGCGTTTCGACAACTATTTTTTTCCGCGACGCGATCCCGGGTGCGGACTGTTTAACCCATCCGCGGTGGCCAACCGGTCGCCACTGAGAGGTCCAAGTCGGCTCCACGTCTCCTCCCGCCTTCCGCCCCCCCTCCGCCCCCCCGACGTGACCCCCATGGCGCAGTCGCGTACATCTCAGCCTTCCATCACTCCCACTTCTCTCCGTCCCGCCCGCCCGGGGCGCATGCGCGCGGCTCCGGGGAAGCTGGGTGCTCGCGGTCCCTCATTTTCCCTCGCGTGGGAAAAATCGAAACTAAGCTACATTGCCGGTTACGGATACATCAAAGGGAGTTTTGCAGAACGTTCCTGGGTTAGCTCATTCACGCCTACGGATTCTACCGTCTTACTCCTTCCCGGCTCTATCCTTTAGTTCCTTTTTCCTCTTCCGTTGCCCATATCCTGCGATGTCCTTCAGCCCGCGCTGTGACCCGATGTTTCCCATTTTTCGTTCAATGAGACTCTTTTTATGGATGAGAAATTTGTCGTTTTATCAGAGGAACAGGGGAGCAGTTGAGTCTCTCAGGTATTAATGCAAGGAATTCTACCTTTGTATGAGTCATGTGTTGCTGAATTACCGCAAGGTTTTTTTTCTTGCTATACTATACTTATACTGCTACTAAGTTTGTATGCTCCACTGAGTTATTAAATATATTGTCCACAGAATAACATCTACATTATTGATTCGCTGTTTGGTTTCACCATCACCATGATCGTGTAAATAAGTGTATTATTCTACAGAATATGTAGTTTAATTTTTTAGTGGATTTTAAATTAAGTTCCACCAGATTTCACTTAAGACTATGAATTGTAACCAAATATGCGTATAATGTACATTAAACAATCACGTAGTTCAAATATATACCGAAGAGAAATGTTCTCCTCGTCCGATTAACTCATAAAATAGAAATTTTTACATATACTCGAGGTTCTAACAAACATTCAACCTAAGAAGAATAGAAAAATTAAAGGGGTTACTCGCTATCCAAATTTCATCACTAATTGAGTGATTTCACCATCATTTCAAGTTTCTCTTTATTTATGATTATCTAATCAACATAAATAAATAACTTGTTCGTCTCGCAAATACCAAAGAAAAAACATCTCCTATTTTGATTTTTGTGGAATATTATCCCGAAAAGCAAGCTGCACGTGTTGAATGTATGCTGGAGTCGAAGTTTAATTTAAATTGTCAAAATGAAAGACTAAAAAAGAAGAGATGGAACTCTGGGGGTATATACCGCTGATGATACAAAGTAAGGTAGGAGACCTTACAAATATATTCAGAAACTTACTTTGTGAGGTTTGTCAAAGGAGTGGTAGCAAATTAAATCTCTTCTGGTTTGATTTGGCGACATATGTACCCTCAAAAGAATTACTGAAAACCAATTGTTGCCTCGATTTAATATAGTTATAAATAGTTTCGAGGAATAGTTTTTCATTGTACAAAGGAGTATCTAGAACAAGCACCTTCTATGAAAGGAAAGAAGAAAAGGAGCAAAGAATGATTCTCTATCCTACGAATTTTATGATTTTATTTTCCATCAGCTGTTTTTGAAATTTTCACCTTTTGATTTCTCTTTACTTTTATCGTTTATATTATTCTTTTTACAATGTACGTCACATAACTCCTGAATGTTACTCTTACTCTGCCTATGACCAACTCGTTTTCATTGCTCTCCTTACCTAAATGTTCGGCCTTTCCCACAAAACGAAAGTCGGACTGTAGTCACACCTCGTACTATATACTAAAGAGGTGTTCCTAATAAAGCCCCAAATGGAAATTCGCGAATCCTCGATTCACTCTATTCCTTTTTTACAAATGTTATTTCAATAAATTAGCCTAATCATGTCGTAATTAAGATCTCTAGTATCTGTAATAAGACCTCTAAAATCGAAATGTAAGAAAAAATTAGAAATTTGTAAAGTGAACCGGGAATAGAGATAGATAAAAAAAAAGATTATGCGACATGAAAGACTGGAGTTATAAATGTTGTACGTTAATTTCAAAGATGATATTATCAATAACACGTATCATATTCTTAAATTCCTTGTAAAAATGAAGTTTTGTTTACTTTTCTCTACAACTCTCTTTGATCGCTTCATCTACTTCATTGTTAGGCTCTGTTACCCACACAAATTCACATAAAAGTGAAATAATGTCCATGGCGCGGCATTCCTTTGATGGACGTGGGACAGGCAGGTGGCATTCACCGTGGGTGGTACTTTGTCATCGCCTCGACTCCCACGCTCCCACATTTGACTTTTCTAAATACTTCGGACCCACTCCCTATTATTCAGATAGCTTCCTCATTTTTTCGCGATGCCGGGATAACATCATCGCTACCAGGTGAAATCGAAATGGAGACCGCTTTCCTCGAAAAATTAAAATCGCTTCTCAGTTGGCTATGCATGGGTAGATATTAATTCATAGAGGTGCCAAGAATATTATTCATATTACTCTTTCTTTTGTCTATATTTTGCAGTCATTATTACTTACTTTTTAACAAACTAGTTTAGAATTTTGAGGCTACAACTCATAGAATCTGCTAATGCGGACTCGAATTTGTGGTGGTTCTCCGTAATACATTCGAAAAAAATCTGATGTGGCCAGCACATGACTTTCTCCATATATAAGATGTAAATATTTATCTACGACAGTAATTACAAACTCTATATTCGATCTAAACTTGGAAGATAAGTGATTAATTTATATCATATTATCTTTAACGTCACAAACATTATAAATAATGTTTTTCGGGACATATTCGATGAAAAACGATGAAATGGCCTTTCGCCCCAGCGCCCAGAGCGCCCACAACGTACATAATCAGCAACTTCCGGTTTATCAGTATTTCACAAATAACTCCTACACAACCAGTGATACAAAAATATGTTTCATACAAAAGTTAAAGTAAATTACATTTTATAAAACGTTTATAAATAATAGTATATACCTAAATATCATATTTATGGAGATATTTTGAAAACCGGAAATGAGCTTTGATGAATGAAGCTCGACTTCCGGTGAACCGATTTACTCCAAAAACTAATCAACTCTGACAGCACACACCACAGTACAACATATGAAGTTTGGTATTGATACGACTAATAGTTTTTACGTTAGAGCGCCCACTGTCACACACACACATACACACACACACACATACACACAGACATCATTCCGAAAATGGTCAAAACGTGTTCTAGGGACCCCAAAACATGTATTTCCGTTGAAATCTCGAAGTCGATTTTTTTCATGAAAGCAATGCTTTCTCTATACTTCGTATATGGAGAAAGTAAAAAGAAGAAAAAAACCTCTAAGGATATTCTTATGGATCGAAACCATGGTCGTGTGTGAATAAAACTACCGCGATAATGGTATAAGTGTTCTTCTTCTTTTCTCAAGTTTTATTTTGCTACAGCTATCATTGACTTTTGGATTGTTGGTTTATACTTAAAGTAACTTCTAGAAGCAATGATGCTCTAATTCTTTCCATCACCTTGTGTATAATTAGAAACTTTTACAATAATGATTTCTCAAGTTAAACATGTCCTATATCTTCATATCTTCAGATTTTGCGGCACATCGCGAATATCTTTATCACCAGTTATTTAATTGCTCGTAACTCGTGGATATTAACATAATGATTTATTTAGCAAATACTCTAAACACAATCAAATGCATTTTACTGAAAGTAGAAGAGACTCAAAGAGCAATTAAAATAAAAAGGATATTTGTAGAAAATCTTACAGCAAATTTAATGAGTGAACTTTAGTTAATCTAAAGTTTCGTTGCTACAAAAACAAATAAATATGGATAAAGTACTACCTAAATCAATTACGATTTTAATAAATATTATCATTTATTTTGAGATTTAATTCAAACTTAGACTTATTCAGAAGGAGATTGGCCTGGGGTTATCACTTATTCGGAGAGGGTTGACTGCAAAATAGTGTTGGAAGGATAGCAGGGAAAAGACAAGGGATGAATAAAGTTAATGAAGGGCCGTATTATCAGCATATAGGGAACGTGGAGCCTTTAGAAAATGGAATGCTAATGATGATGGAGACTAAACCGATTTCTTATCTTGTGAAACCCTAATCCTCAAGCTGGTAGTCCCTTCTAAACTTTCCTTACCTCTCCTTTCGTAACTGGGTATTCAAACTTCTGGGTCAGAAAAGCTCTTACCCTCAAAATTATTTTAAAATCATTCGGGAAGCCCAAATATTAAAATAAAAACATCGAAGTTGCATAATAACCAGCTGCGTCATTCAATGCAATCGGTAAAGGAAATAAATTGATAAATAAATTAATTTAAATATTGAAAGAATATTCTAGCGTTTTGACAATGTGAACTTAGGGTAGATATTGTCATGCCCGTTTGCTTGGGAAATCTAGTTACATACATACATACATTTTTAGTGGATTCGTGTGCTCTTTTCCCTATTTATTAGCTATCAATGAAAACAAATGCTTGTATAGACACTAGCCGATCATGATCTCAAAATAGCAGTGGAATTTCGTTTGTGGTAAATTTTGAACGTTCCATAACTCCATAAGAGCCTTCTTGCCTTTTTTTAGGCTTTGAACTCAAGAGTCAGTGGTGTTTCCATGAGATTTCACGCTATTTCTCATTTTCCAACCTTATTGCTTTATTTATAATTATATACAAACAGTAACGACCCTCATTCGCTTGGAGTATTTGCCGACTAAAACTATAATGTCTTATTCCTGCGATATTTTCACATTTTCTGTCAAGAATATCACTAAATTTTCATTTATAATAAAAATTACAACTCTTTCCATAACGTGCAAAATTGTATGAATAAGGTATCAAACAGTCGCCCCGAAAATTCATTTATTTTTTTATTTTTCGCTAAATATATGCCTATTTTTGTATTATAAGTATTAAATCACTATGTAACATGATTAAATTTT
Organism: Sympetrum striolatum; assembly: GCA_947579665.1. Taxonomy (NCBI): domain Eukaryota; kingdom Metazoa; phylum Arthropoda; class Insecta; order Odonata; family Libellulidae; genus Sympetrum; species Sympetrum striolatum. Next base: position 70,813,820 of record OX388348.1, read on the forward strand.
AGAATCATGTCAAAAATTATGGTTATAATTATGTTTGAACGAATTTAAGATTTTCTGCGCATATATAGCAACTATAAAGTCCTTTCAGTAGAAAAAAAATTCTCTCCTCCTTTTTCAAAATTTGGACCGGAAAGGGTTGAAAATAAATAAATTCGCATACTATTTCTTCAGAAGTATACGCATTTATACTCTACCTTTCTTCATAGAAACGCGCATATGCAATACGAGCCGTGTGAGAACAAGAACCTGCAGTTCTCACGCCCATGTTCTATCTCCACAAGGACCATTTTCCTTTCATCTATTCTCCTCCATATTCATGCTTTCCTTCAACCCTTCTCCTCTGTCATTCCTCCTTCCCCCGTCCATCAACACCATGAATTTGTTGAATTCATTAAGTAAATTACATCAGACACGCCTCTCCTCCTTCCCCCGAAGTGCTGATTAAATTAAGGCTATTTGGTTTGAATTCGCGTAGGTTATTGTTATTGGGGAGCGGTGTTTTTTCTCTCCAAAGTTTCCGTGGATTCTATATGTTGAGGCGGTGGTTTTGGAACTGTCTCTGGATGTATTCAGGGTGTGCTAAGTTTTGTGTGAAGTGGACGCCGTGTGTTTAGACTCCGTTCCTGCGTTTCAATATTTGTGTTAGTAGGGATTTTGGCGGACGGAGAGCCCTTGTGCAGCCTTTTTCGTGACCTTTACGGAACGGCGCAGAAAAATCTCGGTTATGTCTGTTTAACATAAGAGGCTGTCTCATTTAACATATGATACTTTGAGCTGAGTTAATGTAAATTCAGCAAAGCTTCCAGCGTCACCTGGATCCAAGTATATCATATTGGTGGTGAATTTCATCATTGTCATATTATTCCATCATATTAATTAAAGGTATAAAATCTCCAATAGCCGTCTTTGTCGGTATTCCTCTTCTCATTATCCGGTATTCCAAGAATACGAGAAAGGACACCGCACTTTTTTAAAGCACTTAGTATCTATTCTCTCCTGACGATGAATTCATCGCATTAGAAATACGTATTGAGTGCTCTCAAAAAAAGCGGTGTCATTTCTTGTTTTCTCGGAATACCGGGGAATGAGAAGAGGAGCGCAGAAAAAAATGGCTATTGGAGATTCTAAACCTCTAATCCCTCAACAACCTTGTTCTTAATTGCCTTTCTTTACATTCCGTCATATGTTTTATAAAATTGGACAGTTTTAATTATGATTGTTGGGCTTCCATCACATGAAACGATTTATTGTAGCAATTATACTTTAACTATAATTTCCAGAAACTGATTCCATTCTAATTTTTCAAGTTAAAACGGAATCTTATAAGTTTCTCAATATTATTTTACCAGTGTTACAGTTACAAAAAATTGTTTTTAATTATATTTTATTTTCTCAGTATCTATTGATAGCTAGCTTCGTGAGTGTTTTTTCGTGTGCTTACCGCCAAGGAGCGAATGAACTATTCTGGGGTGTAAATGGTCATAATCGTCGAAATTATTCTGAAGAACGGACCTAATAATCCGGTAGCAACGACAAAACATTTTAAAGCACCATATATAAGAATTTATTATTTGGTGAAATCGGTCAAAGGTTCAATTCCCAGTGGGGCCAATATTTATAGGTGTCCAAACAGCATCATAATATGGTTAGCTATCTGAATTGTGCTAGCCACAAATATTGGTATCTATTCTTCATGTAAATATTTGTGAAGTACTCGAATTTAAACGATATTTGGAAAAATTGTTTTGCCTATGTAGTTTATCTCTAAACGGAGGTCAGCGAATGATTGCTTTGTCCATCAATTTGAGACCGTTTTGCCCTTAAACGGTCAAATAGAATTTCGTTCCGGGATGCTCCGCTTCCGGAAGGAAATTCCTGCGATTAACAAACTGTATCGATTGATGTGTCAAAGAGAACCGCTCTTAACTATTAGACCGACAACTTCCGCCACAAGTGTGCCACAGTCCATTCCTCTCCGGTCGTCCACCGAAAGGGTCTCATAGAATACAGTGTCTCATGCTTCGGTCCCATCGTTAATTGCGTCCTAGATTCTACTTCCCAGTTATTGGGGTCATCCAGGGATGGATTTAGGCTATCGGAAGCGCAAAGATCAGATCGGGGTCCTCATGAGATGCAATTAGAGTAAAAATGGTCATTATTTTGTTAAATAGATAAAAATGAATGCCATGGAACATTAGAGAGCTTCTCTGGGCGTTTGGTAAATATGTTATTATGGCACTGGATTGCTAAATAAGTAATGCAATTGCCTTTGGTGAAAGCTTTCTCGGGTTATATTCCTGGGAGGGGCAGACTTGTACATATTGGTCTCAGCTGGAAAAAGGACATTTATTAAAAGCACTACTTGGATCATGTTTTGTCATTCTAAAACTTGCTTATGCTTTAACTCTTATACTCGCATATTTTGGTTTCAGTCGTCGTATTAATGAAAATAACTTTCTAACAAAAACGCTTGTAACAATCAAATTCACAAGCTTCTACAATTCCACAATATTTATGTACTTAAAATATTCCACATTATATTGTTGAATTGTAGTAGTTTCTGAATATTACTGTCACTAGTGTTTTTGTTACGATAAATTGCATTTTATGTTGGAATTCCACGAATTATTGAAGCAGCTCAATTTTATCGTATTCATCCTTGAATTAAGTGTTAAATCGCTACATTAATATATCGTTGATGAAGAACAAGTTAGTTATGCATTGTTATGAGATTGTTATGAGATTTTAATGGTCTAGTGCATGTGATTATAAATCCTCCCTATAGAGCGCCCCTATCAGAACAAACAGAGAACCTCGTGCCCAAAATCCTCGGCGATATGATCGAAAATGACGTTTCGAGACTTTTGTCATTCCCCGAGGAGAGAGAGACGTTAATTACGGGCTTTTCGCAAAGTCGGGGCAGTAAACCAGAAGACCTTTTGTCGGAGAAACTTCTTTCTTTCTTCGGGTCCATTCTTTTGGACGATTCCACGGCAGATTAGTGGAGGAAGACTTCTGCGTCTTCTTGCTTTTGTTACGGCTCGGGGTTTATAGAAAGCTTTACGAGGTCTTTCGCTTCGATCACTTGGAGTCGAAGTTTCGCGGTGTAAGGGGCTCCGCGATCTTGTTTGAAAAACCACGGCATCTCTTCTTATTTACTCGTGCTCTCGGTTGGAAGGATGCGAGCGCGCGATAAATTTGAATGGGATTCTTCTCTAACGAGGTTTGATGCAATGGTACGCCGATAGTACTTCTAGAGGTATTGTATAAAGTAAAATAGTGTAATGAAAACCCAAAAAAACAGGAAGAAATTTTCCACGGGAAATTAATTTCTGTTTTAAATTTGTAGTTTGCGAAGTTATTAATATAGGAATCATTTACCTGGAGAAAAGTTCTTCCTGCTTTCGCTGTTTCATCGTCTTCAAATACCACAAAGTTAATCTCAAATTCGTTGATTTCTACGTTGGCTATGACATGAAATAAAGAAACATACTTGGAAATATCCACAAAATTATATTTAGAATACCGGTTTCAGCGCAAGGGAATCTTCAGGTCACTTTCCTTATTTCACTATTTCGTTCCACTAAGTACGGTCATAAATGATTGATTGAAATGGCTATTACGCATTAATTATTATTATATTAAATCTGCAAAGAGGTTTAAACCAAGTGACAGACTATCATGCAATGAATCATCACATAAGCTATATGTATCTAATCAGTAAACATAGAAAAAGACAAGTAGTAAAATCCAATACATCCCCAAAACTAAAACATCATCAATAGTGAACTGGTTTCTGCTAATTCAGTGTACATATCTTTTATCTTAATATTAGGACCGTTACTGAAGCCTTCATTCTTTATATTTTCCCCTTTTATATTCCTTTTAAATTTTTGCTGCAAACATACTATCTGTATGTTTCCTAGGTTTTTCACACCTCGCACGCGTTTTATTGCAGGGTTTTTTTACTTATGTGTTTTTTAGATGCACACAGATTTTTCGGAAGCCCACAACGCATTTAACTTTTTACCATTTCTTTTTCACCGTATTCCTAAAAATGCTTTCTTTAGATATTTGATGAGATAAGGCTAGATGTAAGATAAGACTTATCTCAATCTAATCAGTACATAAAGCCGTTATTTATTGATATTTAAGGTGGAAGAGGGGCCACTCTGGCCAAACCAGACCTAATAAAGAGTCGAACAATAATATGTTTAGGATTTACCGAAGTGGAATAAGTAAGATGAAATCAGAAGAAAATGTTAAGGAAAATAGTTGAAGAACGTGAAAATCTCATATTTGATTTCAGAAAATAAATTTTGATTTGAGCTGCTATGTATTGAGAGGGATTGTGAATACACGAGGAGAATAACGTAATATCTCTTAAGAGAATAAATAGTTTCAGCTGGCGATTAGTGGTTAACCGATATTTTCCGAAAACCTCAATGGGCAACTTAGCGGTACTCTTGTCTTACTTTCTTGCACGTATATTTGCTGTGTTTTAGGTCGCCGATAAAAGCCCGCCGGTCCGTGATTCTACGGAGTATGCCGCACTGAAACTTTTAAACGGCATGCGTGATAAACTGTACGACAGAAAATTGTTCACGGTTGTTACTAAAATAGAGATTGCAAGTACTCCTAAAGTCGTTTGGAGGCTGCCTCAGAGCTCAAGTAGTAACCTAATCAAGCGAACCGTCAAACTCTGGCACAACTATCGTTCTGCGAAGAACCAAAAATAGTAGGAGGAGTTTGAAAGTTTGATCAAGACAGGTTTGAACATCGGATGAAGTCTGGGGCAGCCTCAGAATGGCTTAAGGAATAATTTAAATCTCTATGTCAGCGTTAGTGATCTGCAATCAAATGTGAATTGTGAACACTATACCTTTGTTATTTTCTCAACATTCATAACAATAATATTTCGAGTCGCGATAAAATTATTTTTTGTTGGAGATGATAGGTTTTATAACTTTTTTGACCAAGTTGAATTTGATTTCCTTCTATAGCCGATGAGATATGATGAAAGAAACCAGTGCTCTTCGAAATATCAGTGATATGGTTGTACTCATACGCGTATCTTCCGTCTATTCCATCCAATGCTCCAACTTAATTTGTGTTGATATATTTTGCAACGTACAAATGACCCACGAAATGCTGTTAATTAATTCGTCCACATCTCAGTAGGTACAAGTGCCTTACTTTTTCCTGTATAACACACCTTTCTCTACCAGTCAGTCACAAACCCCTCAGTCTACAGAATAAAACTCGATGTCTTCGTATCCTTTTTGCATCTTATCTTCAGCTATTTTCATTTGATGAAGACATCTGTGATCTGTAAAGCATGTGTATACTTAAATAATTCTAACCACTTACATTAAACTCGAATTCTAACACGACATGGAAAGTATTTTGGTAGCATTTCCTAAATTTCCTTCCTTTTTGAACTTTTTCTGTGGTTATATCTCCAGCACTCGCTATACTGTTAATAATATAGAAAATTATCCGTTAATTTTTTACTATCAAAACTTTTCATATTCCACTTTAGTTCAAATAAATAATTTTAATTTGTCTTTAGTTGATTGAATATCATATGCGATATATTCATTGTTTATTTATATCAATGAAGATTTAAGACAAATACATACATTTCTTACTTATTCACAAAAATAAACGTTTGTGAAGTGTTGTAATACTTTTCCAGTAAAATTCTTAGACTGGTAAATGCTACACTGCCTTTAATGTGTGTTTAATATTCCAATATTATGATAGAAACATATTAATTTATATAAAATATTTAATTTATATAAAAAACCGACTAAGTTTATTTTATAAATTCAGTGCTCTATAATTAACACGTGTAAATTGACTGAGTTGAACGAGTTAGGAAAATAGATGCGGAAACTCAACATCCCTGAACCCACAGTTTATCAGAATGAGAAAAAATAAAACTTTCACAGTAATTAGTATCCTTCGTACCGAAGCAAAACACGTATCCGCCTTCACGTTAAGAGATTAAACCTGAAGAAAGCAGTTAATGTAATGGAAAGAACAACGGAGGAAGGTTACTTTAATGGAAGCCTTCGTACATTGTTGATCATACTGTCAGATTAAAATTCAATGCCCTCTTACTTCTAACGTCAGTGATTACAAAAATTAATCCACACACCGATTTTGCAAAGTTGATGAATAATGTCGCTCTATTTCCTTAATTACGTGTGTTATGCCATTATCCTTCTCCTTCCACAAAATTGGTGAAAAAAGTAACGTTAAACTCATAAGGTAAAAAGTATATTTTATCTTACGTTTTTAAGATGAAGTTCTATCAAGTGAAGGTGATTGAAAAGTAATGTTGTCCATTTGTGCTTTTATACAGACTACAATATTTTATTTTTTTTTACTTTGGTGGTTGTCTTTTGCCTAATGACCATGGTAGTAAGCCAGCAACTGAGGTATGAATTATGCTGATTAATAGACGTTGTCTTGGTATTTCGCCATTGAATGCATTAGGATGTTGTTTATACAGTTTTTAAGAATAATGCGAAGTATTTATCCACTGAATGTATCACGAGCCATTTTGAAAAGCAGAGTTAATACCTTATCACTCATCTAGCTTCATTTCCTACCCAGAAAATACCATTGCAAATGGTTGAGGGGTAAAAGTTGAGAGTTAATCTTAAGGATGAATTCTTCTGAAACACCGTACTACGAGTACTCGTAATTACCCGTACTCGTAATTACCATAGAATTAAGTCTTTATTTGTTATATTAAAGTAAATGTTATCTAACTTCAGCTCTGTTTAAAATTGAATAGTAAGTAATATAGCTAACGGTGTTTAAGAATAATAAAGCATCTTTTAGAGCAAAGTTAGCACTATTTAATCTTTTCAGATATATTTTGTAGAACTATTGTATGAAAAATTTCAGCAGTGAAGTACAGCAAAAGTTTGCCTTGCTTGGTTTTCAAAATATGATTCATTAATATCCGCAGTGTTTTGAGCTAACTTTATTGCTATCATCAAAAGGTAAATGAATTCCAGATAATTAGGAAGGGTAAATATGAACTCTATATTTCATGGGAGACTCAAATAAATAACTCAGCTAGGAGGTCCGAGTGATGATAATCAGAATTATAGAATTAGGGAAAATAGGAGTAGGTCATAATAGGAAAATAAAAAAGATTTGATTACTGAAATGATTCTATCTAATTAAATGAATCACGACCGTCGTGATTCTATAAAGGAGATTATGTGAAATTACGGTCATCAGCGTGTATAATCGAAATATTAAATAAGCTTAACTGTCAAACGTGAATATATTAAGTGCATATTTGAAAATATTACAGTAAAAATTAATTAAATTTGCTGGTGACGAAAAGCTTTGGTGAAGTACAATCATACGGATTTTGATCTCTCTAAATTTGGTATATGGGATTCGTAGGAAAACATTTCAGAGCACTTCTACCGTGAAATTAATGATGAATAACTGATAAACGTGTAATGTATCTAAATATTTTGAGTTATCTATCTATACGGATATCATTTTACTTAACTAAAATCAGTTTATTTGAAGTTTCCTTTGATTTCATGCCGGAACATCAAACTTGAGCATTAATAATTTAGCATTCATCTCTCAAATGCTTGGAAGCTGTAAATATCACATTTATGTATTTAATGATTGGATTACATGGAAAGAGCAAGATTAAAAGTATATATATCAAAGGCAGCCTTGAATTTAAATTGACCATGGATTAGGTCATTTCAAAAGCTATAAAATGGATGTTTTTTCTTAGAATCTCTTTAGTTTTCTTTCCATTGATTTCCACATTTATGCTCAGTTTTTCTTATATAATGACTTTAATTAATTATTGTTGAAATTATTGTGTTGGTTCAGAAGGTAGAGGAAATTTAGTAGTCTCTAGTCACTTTTAGTCTCAATCTCTCCCGAATAAAGACGTTTATCAATAAAGTGATTAATACCAAAATAGGGTAAATTATTATAAGTAAAGTCACACTAAAAAACATTCAAAGCCTTTTTTATGGAGTGAATCTACTTATGATAATGAACGCCCTCAACGTACTTATTCATTACCATTTGGTCATACACATTTTGTTCATTCCTGCTTGACTTTTTCAAGTTCCAATGTGACTTAATTCTGGTATTTGCTATATCTCTGTGTGGTATTTTCAATTTAAATATGGCTTTATAAGTCTTACTGCGTTTCTTGTGTAAATTTTGGTGTTACTTCCTGAGACTCCTTAATTGGGTAATTAATTTTATCACTACGGACTTCGATCGACTTTGGGTTTTGGAAATTTTAAGTCTTCATTCAGTTGGGTTTTCTTATTCGCAATCACACTGTTACGTCAGTGTTTGTAATTAATTTTTATCATTTTGGTTTATGCTAATTGTTGTTTTTTTTGCTGATTTTATCGCCATAAACTGCATGGGGTCTCTACATTTAATATCTCGGAGTGTTGTAAATATGTTTCACAGTTTACATACGGGAGTTACTAATGTTGGCGCACCAAAAGCTATTCTACAAAGAGAAACGATAGCTCACTTATCATCCAACTAGTTTATACGTAATATTTCCAAAATTCTGAAAAAATATATTTAATGAATATTCATTGAGTATTCATTCAATGAATATTTGATAATAAAAAACCTCTATCGTAGGCCAGAGATAATAGACCTCTGCTGTGGCAGGATGGCTCCTTTCATGGAATAGACTTTTTACTTCGCTATATTAGGAGAAACTGGAATTCTCATCGGAGAAAAATCCCAAGCGGATTTGAAGTTCAGATAGGAAAGTCTGCGCAAAATGAAAACTTGGGTATATTAAAGTTGTTGCATATTCGGGGATTTTGTGAATGGCGGAGGAGAATTTTGCCTCCGAAGGCTCATAAGAGATGCGCCCATAAGGAGAACATAGAAATGAAGAAGAGGATTCGAGAGGGAAATACCATAGGAAGTAAAATTCAAAACTAAGTATTATTATATGCTCAGACCTAGCGAAACCTGCATGATTTTACGGTGGTTAATTATGATGATGCAAAACAATTAGGCACTGTAGCTGTTTCTGATTGTAATTTCATTTCCTTCATAGAGATATATCTCCTATTGTCAATGTTTATTTTTAATTCATCTATAATAAGTGTCATTTGTGAAGATATTTTATTTGTAATAAATAACTTCTGGCCGTACTTTGTTGAAATCCATCTAGAGAAATAAGGAAAACTTCGTATTTTTCTACAAAATTATTTCTCTACGTTTTATTTGATTTGATCGCTTGAAGTGAATATATATTTTTCCCCAGTCTTTTTTGTATAATTTTTATCTATTCTCTGCTTGTCTTTTATAACCCTTTTTATTCTCCGTCATAACAAAATATATTTTCTATCTGTAGGTTTTGCAGGTTTTTCACACTCCCCCTCTTGAGAGTGTTTCCCTGCAGTGGAAATATTTTCCTGAGCCCTCAGCTTAGGTTTTTTAAATTCCACACATTAGTTTTCTTCGTGTATTTTTGCAGACTATCTCTTTCTTTCCACTTCTCGTATGACGATGGGTTAGATGTAAGATGAGACTTCCTATTCTGAATCTCGCCCACGAACTTAGAAAGTATAGGACTAGAAACAGCTGAATTTTTTTGGCTCCCTTAATGTCCGCATCCGCGAGATGCCAGCCGCGCGATGGCAGCACTGAAGTCCACCCTTAGAAACCATAATCTTATATGGAGTAAACGGCGAAAAAGCGCGATTATGATACATTTGTAATAAAGAGTAATATTTAACAAAGATGGAATTAAGAGTAATTGTTTTATCCATCAATAGGTAGTTTTGAATTGCATACAAAACATTTGAATGAGACGGACAAATTAGCAAATCCGAAGAATAGGTGCTTGCCTTATGTGCAAAACACAGGTAACTTTGTTGCCATAAAATCATTATTCGTAAATCACTGAAATGCGACGAACCGTACCGTAGAATGGGGTGACTTTGGCCGTTTTTTTAGAATTTTTTTGATATTTCTGTATTCAATTACATTCTCTATGCTCAGAAATTTTAAATTATATGAAGGTAATTCTTATTCATTCAAATAGTATCTAAACATTTTTCTTGAGCAACGGAATTTGTTTAAAAAATAAAGAATAGCGGCCTTAGGCACCCCAACCGATGGGGTGACTTCGGCCACTAAATATGTTTCCTAAATATCACCTATAAAATTAACTGTATGACTAATATTACGACCATTAATATATTTTAAAATCTTTAAATTATTATTTTATTTAATCTTTGTTTAATAGGTACTGCGATAAGAAGTTATTGACTCATAAGAACGTCTTTCCACTATATTTATAAATTTTCAAAAGAAAAATAAATTTTTTACATTTTTAAATTTTTTTCCTCCAAAAACAAAAAGAATAAAAAATTCTTGTAGAAAATTTCTACTAACTGTCACTCGAACCCTTTCAAATTTTTTTCAAGCTTTAGAGTCAGTGTTTTGTTTCTACTAATGAATCTCCGAACCCAAACAATTTCTGGAATTTTTGTCAAAGCACTGAACATTTACTTTTTACTGTTCAAATACGTTTGTACTAAAATTTGGATATCATAATTTGGACTCATAAAAAATTTGGATATTTTATTAATTTGGACTCATAAAAATTTAACAGCACTTCCACTAATTTAATCTCTTTTTCACGAAGAAGCACTGTTTGGCCTCCAATTGTCTTCAAATGTTTCCCATCTTGCTGAGTGTTACTGACAGAAGTTAACAGACTGAGGTTTCGTAGACTTGTCTCGAGATTTTCAATTTAGTTTCCAATGACAAATGTACTGTGAATGTTGCAAGGAGCAAGACGGATTTGCTGGCGATATGTCAAGACAATCTAAATTCTAAAGGGCAGGAAAAAATAGCTACTTTGTGAAATTTTAGATATTGTACTACAAATGTACAATTTGTGGAGCAGTGCACTCGTGGCCGAAGTCACCCCTTTCCACGGTAACGTTGATGTAAGTTGGAAAGTGCGACCAGGTTGTGTGAGTTGGAGATCTTCATTGTCGTTATTGCACTTAAAGACTTTTGATATATTTTAAGATATCCTTAAGGTATCCTTAATTTTAAAAATGCCTGGTCATCGTTGTATTGTACCAGATAAAGAAACACGGCAAGTGTGCTGTTTGCCAGGCAGCATTAATTCATCCGGGGGCATTCTCTTGCCATCCAGTAGCAAAGTTAACAAATATGAAAAGTATGGGGGGTTTGGTTCATCCTAATGTAAACCTTCATACTTTCATCCTCAAAGTGGAGGAACAATTGGGAAGCACTGTGAGTCAAATGTTGTGCTTGAGTGCATAATTACAGAGTTACTTGAAGGTGATGAAGAGATAGCTTTCCCATGCTTTGAGCACGTATGTAAAATCATTGCATATATAATAAAATTTTATGTAACTATGAGGATTAGACAGCATGCAAACTTTATAAATTTGGAGGCTGTTAAAGAAAGTGCATCGAAAAGGAAAATTGCGAAACTTTCTAAAACTTAATGTTTGCTCAATAAATTTTTATACCACTCTATCCTTTATTATTGTATATTGTATAACCTAACTTCACATTTCAGCCTCTCAAGATAAAATGCAGTCCACGCCAGTCATTAAAATGTGATACTTTTGGATTTATGTATGTTTCAACAATTATTTACCGTTTACAAATTTCCTGGAGAATATTTCTGGGAACTTTGATTTTTTTTCAGAAAATGTAAATACGACGGTGGTCTGAAAAGTTTTCGTCCTCAGATTTTCCAGACATCTTCAGAAAATTATCAGAAATTTTCAGAAAACAAGTCAAGAAATGTTGAAATGTCGGAAACTTTTCAGACCACCCATGTACATCCTGCGATTCTAGTTTTAAAAGGCCTAGTTGAAAGTAGATCTAACGTTGGTAATTTATTTAGGATCAATTATTTTCTGTGTATCCAAGCAGAATAAATTTCGCTGATCTACGAATAATGTTTTCACAAGTTACTTGTGGTGTGCCCTGAAGGCAACCTGCACTTATTCTTCGGATTTACTAATTTGCCCATTTTATTCAATTGTTTTAAGTACTTATAAATAGATAAATCACTAACTCTGAACTCCATCTTTGGTATATACTACTCCCGCAAAGAAAAAGAGGGAAAAAGTATCATAATCGTGCTGTTTTTTTCCATTTACTCCATATGAGATTATGGTTAAAAGGGAGTGCTTCAGTGCTGCCATCTCGCGGCTGCGGACATTAAGGGCGTCAGCCGATTGTACAGTCAGCAAAGAGGAACTTCAGAGGCGTGATCTCGCTCGAATAAAGAGTATTTATTATTATCATTATCAAAAAAACAAAGTGCCAATTAGCTTTCTAGAGGGAAACGTTTCTAAGGTAGATGCGATAAAGATTCAACTCTGTTCTTAAGTTTTTAGAAATCCTCTCTAGTAGATAATTAATAAATTTATTTAATCCAATAGAACAAAATCTGAAGTTAACAGAAAAGAGATCATAATGCCCGTGTAAGGTTCCTGCAAGCTACTTCTAGGCGTTTGGCAGGGGGTGCATCGTGACTCTATTACCCTAAGAGATTGATTTCGTATATACTTTGCAGAAAAATTCATTCTTCCCGCTTCCCTTCCTGTATCATCTGAGTTACACTCTCTGTTTTAAATAAGCAATCTTTGCCAATCATTTTGCGTTTAGTTGTATCTTTTCTAATTCTCAGATTTTAATTCCCACTTGCTGGCAGGGTTCTATATAATACATGAAAAGGGGGATAATGATATGATAAATTAAAAAATTATAGCCAATTACTATTAAATTTAGAAGAACGACAATAAACATCCTCATTAGAACAATCTTGAGAAAAGAAATTTACCATATCAACTCATAAGGATTTTATAAGATACAAGCTCCTTCTAACTACATTTATTGTCGACTGAGAACATAATCAAATATCGTATCGTGTCCATAAAAATCGAATCACCTACTATACGAATATAATAATACTAAACGAAAATTTATGAAAGTCGAAGTCGAAGAATAATGATACATTTGCGTTGAATTTTTCAGTTAAAAACTAAAAATTTTTCGAAATAAAAATTACTGATGTTGGAATTACTAGTGAGTATAAAAAAGCTTTCAACAATTACTTACGGATTTTCATTTAGGATGAAATCTATTTAAAATGCTTTCGTTTCTTTGTAATTTTGGGGGTTTTAGTGTCGGTCAGTGGAGTTTGACCATTATGAATATAATACGTACCTTTCAAGGCGCGAAAAAATTGCTAAAGACGGCATATTCTCAGAGAAACCAAGCCCCCTGCTCCACCAAGGGAGAAAGTAACGTATAATGTATCCCCCATAAAAATTGCTCACGAAAAATTACGGTCAGCGTATCCATTTTGAAGGAATGTCCCGAGCCAATACGGCGTAAAAGCATCATCAAAGCACATAGGTGACGTCATCGTCGCAGATGTTTTGCGAAAATGGATGCCGCTCTATATGCAGAGTGTACCGTCGTAAGAAGCATTACCGTTTGATGGCAGTGTCGCACCCTTCCGAGGTGAAAATGCAACGTGCATATGAATGAAGAATCCTCAATTCCTGATTGGTTATCGATTGGAAAAGAAAAAATTGCAGGAAATAAGGATGATAGGAAAAAAAATTAAGTTTTTCCATGGATAATTTTATTGGATTTTCAAATCGTAGATTTTATTATATGAGGCCTATAAGGTCTTTATTAAGGCGAGATTGAGACTGAAAAGTCTCTTCTTCCATCAAACTTTTCGTAAATGATACCAAATGCATAAAATTTTTGAGTAGGTGAATTGAAATAGAGAGGAGAACTTTAGAAGGGGTGGATGTAAAAAAACCTAAAGTTATATCTTAGGGAAAAAATCCACAGCAGGAAAGCACCCACAAAGTGGGGGGGGTGTGAAAAACCAGCGCAAACCTACAGATAGTAAAAGCTAAAAGATGTAAAAGAAAGCTATGTATAAAATGGAAATTGCAAAAGCATTAATTCTATAACTAAATTACAAAAACATTAATAAAATGACTTCAGAAATAGGAAAAATTGCAATAGTAAACAGTGAGGAAATAATAAATATGATAAATACATAAGATAATAAATACAAACGAAATTACAAAAAAATAATAAAATCAAATCAAAAAAGAGGAAGTTGCAGGAATACACTGTGAGAAAATAATAAATATCACGCAAAAAGTTAAATAAAATAAGAAATTCAAATAATAAAAATTGTTTTGAAAATGAAACTTAAGTGAATTATTAAAAATTTAATAATTAATTAAAACTGGTACATAAAATATTTATATAATTAATTTAAGTTACCCTTCATAGAAATATAGCATTTTTCTAAAGAATTCTTAAAAGTATGTAAGTCGAAACTCTTTAGTTGTACCGTCATTTATCATGAAAAGTTACACATTCATGGCTTTAAGGTTTAAGTTTTGAAATTTTATTACAGTTTGACGGTATGAGTATTATTTAGAGGTATGAATCTTCTTTTAAGGTTGTTTTTATTCAATATTGTATCACTATTTGTTCTACATTTCTGTATACACAATATTGGTTAGGCTCTTATTACTACATCTGTAAAAAATATGATTCTTGCTATAACGAAATCTCTGTTGAATGAAGTCGTTTGACCCAAACACCACAGAATTCTGATGATCACAATCGAATCTCAAAAATTGATTTGTTACATTGCAGAATCTTTCGTCTTTCCTCGAGCATCTTCTGGGAAAATTTGTATATTAAAAATCCTACATTGGATCCGATCTGTTAACGGAGGCATAATTGGTTCTGAGAAATAGCCGAGATCCCAGTCGACATATTTTCTTCATCCTCGTACATTCCTGGAATGTTTTTTCCTGTTAAATTCATCGTCATTATCTTCACAAAGCTTACTTCCGATGGAAGTAATGAAATATATCGATATGAGGTGTAAATCGTATCTCATGAGTGACGAACAAGGAAAAAGTAAGCAAGTTTCATGATCTGGAAGTGTAAGCAAACTCCTACTCATAATAGAACCACATCCTCCTCATATCTTTTCCCCCGTTACCTAGTTTATATTCTATACTCGATTTAATTCTCTAAGATTCTAGTGAATTTGCATTTATGATTTTCAGCGGATTTAAGACATTAGGTTTTGGACATGTATTCAAGTTTCTCAAGGTGGAATTACACAACCTTTTTCCTTGTTATTCCCTAAGGAAAATTTTGTTCGTTTTATATGCACTATTCATTAAAAGAGGATTGCATCTAAGATATTGTATCATCTCTTACTGATGATATAGATCAGAGGTTCCCATCATGCAGTATTTAGAGTAAATGCCTACTAAAGCTATCCCCTACGACCCAGTAACCAAATTTCCTGTTACTTTCGTAAAATTTTGAATTAACAAATAACATAGGAGTATCTGGAAGATGTACATTTTTGTTTTAAGTAGCCCAAAATAAGAAATATGTATTTTTTCCTGATTCGACTTGAGTATTGCTGTGCGATTTGGGATCCTCACATAGTAGGATTAATTTCCGATCTTGAGATGGTTCAACGTAGAGCAGAAAGGTTTGTCAAGGGAGATTTCAAATTCGACAGCAGTGTTTTGGCTATGATAGAGTCACTCGGATGGAACTCTCTTGTTAGTGATAGAAGACGTGAATATCGACGGAAGCTTTTTGAGAAATTTATGATTACTGATTTCGGGGAGGAGATAACTAATATTGTTATCCTAGTTATAAACTTCCACGATCTTCGGTAGAAAACAAGAAAGCGATACAGGGAAGTAATTTCCACGACATATAGTTCCTTTTGGTCGTTTTTCCCGCGAAGTATTAGAGAAGCTAATAGCTCTTTGGGTTAGTTAGGGACACGAACTTAGAAAGTATAGGACTGGAAACTGCTGAAATTTTTTGGCTCCCTTAATGTCCGCATCCGCGAGATGGCAGCCGCGAGATGGCAGCACTGACGCTCGCCCTTTGAAACCATAATCTCATATGGAGTAAATGGAAAAAACAGCACGATTATGACACTTTTTCCCTCTTTTTCTTTGCGGGAGTAGTATATACCAAAGATGGAATTCAGAGTTAGTGATTTATCCATTTATAAGTACTTAAAACAATTGAATAAAATGGGCAAATTAGTAAATCCGAAGAATAAGTGCAGCTTGCCTTCAGGGCACACCACAAGTAACTTCGTCGCTGTGAAAACATTATTCGTAGATCAGCGAAGTGTTCTGCGTGGAAACACAGAAAATAATTGATCCTTAATAAATTACCAACGTTACATCTACTTTCAACTAGGCCTTTTAAAACTAGAATCGCAGGATGTACATGGGTGGTCTGAAAAGTTCCGACATTTCAACATTTCTTGACGTGGTTTCTGAAAATATTCTGAAGATGTCTGAAGAATCTGGGGTTGGAAACTTTTCAGACCACCCTCGTATATACATTTCCTGAAAATAATCGAAGTTCCCAGGAATTTGTCTCCAGGAAATGAGGAAACAGTCAAATATTGTTGAAACATGCATAAATCCAAGAGTATCAACTTTTAATGACTGGCGTGGACTGCATTTTATCTGTGGGTGCCTGAAATGAGAGGTTAGGTTATGCAATATACAAACATAAAGGATAGAGTAGTATATAACATTTATTGACCAAATATTAAGTTTTAGACAGTTTCAGCAAAACAGTTTCAGCAGACAGCAAATTTCCTTTTCGCAAATTTCCTGGAGACTATTTCTGGGAACTTCGATTTTTTTTTTCAGGAAATGTGTATACGAGGGTGGTCTGAAATATTTCCAACCCCAGATTCTTCTGACATCTTAAGAACATTTTCAGAAACCATGTCAAGAAATGTTGAAATGTCGAAAACTTTTCAGGCAACCCATGTGCATCCTGCGATTCTAGTTTTAAAAGGCCTAGTTGAAAGTAGCTGTAACGTTGGTAATTTATTAAGGATCAATTATTTTCTGTGTATCCTAGCAGAACACTTCGCTGATCTACGAATAATGTTTTCACAGCGACGAAGTTACTTGTGGTGTGCCCTGAAGGCAACCTGCACTTATTCTTCGGATTTACTAATATTCCCATTTTATTCAATTGTTTTAAGTACTTATTAATGGATAAATCACTAACTCTGAATTCCATCTTCGGTATATACTACTCCCGCAAAGAAAAAGAGGGAAAAAGTATCATAATCGTGCTGTTTTTTCCATTTACTCCATATGAGAGTATGGTTTCAAAGGGCGAGCTTCAGTGCTGCCGTCTGGTGGCTGCGGGCATTAAGGGCGTCAGCCGATTGTACAGCCAGCATATGGGGCTTCAGGGGCGTGGTTAGGGATGTCGGTGTTTTACACCCCCTGCCAATTGCCATTGGAGGATTACAGGGTGTAAATTTAAATTTAAATGTAAATACTGTTCAATCACTACTGTTTTCACTTGGTAGAACTTCATTTTAACACATAAGATAAAATATATATTTTATTATACATAAATAAAGGTTATTTCGTGTAAAAGTAAAAGAATTAAATCAGGTCTATTAATGTTATAAAGTAAATTTAATTTTATCTTATGTTTAAAAAAAACTATGCTTACTTAAAATTAATGTTATTAAACTATTGACCTAATCGCCTTCTATAAGATATTTGAAAATTGAGCCAAGCCTTTGATTAGGAGACCCGCGGAGTCTATTCTGCTAATGCGTTCTATCGGAGGTTGGAGATTGGACCTCTGTGGTAAAAATTTTACAGCTCTTATTATATCTTCTTGTACAGGTACTTAGGTACAGGCTCTTTGAAGGGTTCCATATCATATCATTTCAACATAAAGGTTCACTCGCGTATAAAATTAACCATTTTAAAATGTGTTTCTATGCTTCAAAGTGTTTCTTGTCATTCCAGATGATAGAATTCTACCAGGAGGTAAAAACAAAATGAATTGACTGCTCTCTTCGTTCCAGAAAATGTGAGATTAAGAAAAATAATTAAATTGGTTTTAGCTCTTTGGATTTGTTAGCCACAGTAGAGCATTGCTTCCGGCATTTCGTAGAAACGTCTTGTATACCGTCGTCAATGACTTCCTCAAATACGAATATAAATTCCTTTTCTGATTTAATAGACTCAATAGCGAAGATATCGATATTAATATCTTCATGGAGTGAGAGCGTTTTCGAGAAAAAACAGAATGCGTTGTGCTTTTATTACTTACAATTTCTTTATAGTCAGGCTTATAGTATGTTCTCATATAAATTAACAATCTCACGGAGAAAAATATTAGATCTATCTCTATTTAGCGGCTGAAAAGGGAATATCCATAATTTAGTCATTGCCAGGAATGCATTTAACGTCGTTCACCGAAATTTTTTAAAGAATGGGAAAATATAAAAAAAGATTGTTTTGAGCTGCGATAGTATTTCTTAAGTTTAGATGGTATATGATAAATTACGCGATTCAATCTCCGAGTGATGAAATGAAGGTTATTCGCAACTTAATTTTTGTCTTCCAACTCGCATACGGATGATATAAGGATCCCAACCTTAATCTTTTATACGTACGTTCAAATATATCAAGAATTTCCTGTCCGAGATGGTAGTGACCTCGTTTATGAACGCTTTCCTATTCCTGCGTAAATTTTTCTCTTACGACACGATTTCTTACTTATTATACTCTTTTAACCTCCAATTTCTCTTTCATTCATGCTCTTTTGCAACCACTGTTTACGTGGTTTAATTCTTCGTTTGATACCAACCTCATGATATATCACCGCACAAACTAACCAACAGTCGTTCATTGTGTTAAGAATTTTGTAGGAAGACGACCGAGATGGGCTTACTCCCATCACTGCCGGGCAAGGCACTCTTTCTAGAGGGGTGAGCCCCTGTTACATCTTTACTAATAATATTACTTTGGCACATCATATTCTTGTAATATGTATATGTAGTCGATGTGGTCTCCTCAACAGTGTTTTTAACGTGGCACCATCATTCATAATGCCTGGCTCACTGAGTTACAGGTGCTGCGTGGACATTTCGTCTGACCTTTTGACCTTTCTGGCGTAGGTGATACTACCAGGGATTATGTTCCATCGAGTTAACTGTTTGGGTCATTACAACTCGCAAGTGTATATATTCTAAGTAAATAGCAGTAAATAAAGAACTTTGTTACGCTACTGAAGTATTTCATATAAGTTAGATAATTTGTTTTTAAATAAATGTTTTTGTTAAAATATGTTTTTTAATAGAAGAGTATTTTATGTTACTTGTACCATGTAAATGAGTGAAACTCACCAAAAGAACGGAATTATAATAAATTAACGACCACTTGATTCAATAAACATTTTTATGGTTGACACATCTGCCACATCCCTTGTGATCACATCATCTTGCTTGAGTGTTAATGGTTCGAACACTGCGGTTTTTGGTAATGCTTCCCCCGCAGATGGCAAGGGATCATTGCATTTCACGTGTAGAATACATCCAAGATTCACGTGCATTCAAATCACGCATACGCCACACCCGCTTTCTCCGTATTTGAATATTGCGCTAAAAAAATAGTGAAAGCAACCACGATGGGGAGACCCGCACCGGCGCTGTAAATTTTACCAACTCTCATTTTGTTCTGTTTTCTTTTTCTAGAGGAAAGAGAGCTTCATCCGTAGGAGATCATCCGTCACGTACCCTCCCTCGATGGATGCGCACATTGAACGCGTCGGCAACTTCTTTTGCGAGGATTCGCACGTCTCCGGATTTTTCGCTCGGTAAGCGTTCTTCCCTTATCGCGGAGGCACTTCAATCGGCGATTCGGGGAGTGAGTCCGGATCGTTGCGTAGAAATGCGACATTCCCAAACGTGTTTTTCCTTTCTCCGGATAACTCGCCGGGACTTCTCGCCGCATTGTGGTCGCTCTTGCGTTAAATCGGCGGGAAATGATGAGCGGAGGGGAATAATCGACCAAGTGCGAGAAGATGTAAAGGGAAGGATTTGAGGCGGCTTAGCATCATAAGGGGTAGAAAACGCAAAGAATACGTGGACTTTAAAACTTACAGACAGACCTTCTGAAAAGATTTCTTGGATAGTTTTATTCCAGACTCCAGAGCTTAATTTTGTGTTATCGGACGTATTGCCGACTTCACTTTCAGGCTCCTCAGAAAACCATCGCGACTGTTTTCGTGGTTTGTCTCATCCAATATCCGCTGGACCACTGAAGTCATCTGAATGTCGGATGAATTAATTTGGATTTGTAAGAACACCGATATTTTCAATTGCGAATCAATTCGTCGTCATTCGTCGGATAAACCTAGCCTAGTTTAAGCTGTAAATACAGACAATATTGGAACACTGCTATTAAAGAATTATATGCTAGAAATATCCAATATCTCCAAATATTTATGAATATATATATCTCCAAATCTATCGGCGACCCTTGTCTCATCCACCGGTGTTCGGAGAAGGTGTCCTTTCTTGTTTTCTCCGAGCACCGGTGGATGAGAAGAGGGTCGCCAACTAAGACAACTATTGGAGATTTATAACCTCTAACTGGTTTAATTCAAATAATTGAGACGTAGGAATTGTAATTTTAATTTGCCAATAAATTAAAATTTTACGTTATCTTCAACATCTACGCTACTCGTGCAAGATTTAAATTTTTGTCTGAATAATATTTATAATAGTACCAAATAGTAGAGAGCCTGCGCAGAGATTTTCGCGCATCCTTTCCTCGGAGGGGTATACCCCCATTCATGCGAACTCCTTACCCACGATAAGACCTTCAGCTTCTCGTGCTTGCCAGCTATCGCTAATCGCTCCCTTGTTTTGCTTCAGAACATGCCATGTGTACGCCTAAGGAATTAGCGAATTCAGAGAATTTGTCAGCACTGCTGTAAATAGAAGAGACTGTACTGTATGAGAATGGGGGGAAGGGATACCAAAGGTAGAATTATTCGGAGGCGGGGTAGGTTGTCGATACTCCGCCAATTGGTACCAAAAAAGGCTTTTTACTTTTCGGTACATATAATAGCAAATACGCATATAGCGTGGTTGCATAACCAAATTCCCTCCTGTTCCCTCCAGACACTAATGTCTTGAAGTCAAGGCACGACTAAAACTTTGTATAAAATTTTTAATTTAAATAAATCAAAAATAGTTTTTAAATGTTAAAGTAACTGAAAATTATAAATAAACATAAAAGTGATTCCGCCTCCTGCATCGATTTGCTGAATAAACAGCATTGAGTGTGTAAGGCTAATCGACTTCTTTGTTTTTTCCCCCATGAGTGTGTTTGTTTATTCCATAAATCTCGATTTTGAGGATCGTCTTTTATTATCTTGTCTATGTATTTTTTAATTCTAGCATTTTTCAATTTTCTAATTCCCCTTGTCCTGGGATTCTAAGGTCCTTGTATATTGACCATTCATGTCGAGTGCAGTGTTTTTGGTATGCTTTGCTCAATTTCTTTCTTTGACCAACTTAATTATGTATCTCTTTGAGGGTCCTGGTACAAGATTTGGGGATTAATGAAAACTAAAAAACATCCTCGAAGTTTATCCTTGGTTCGACGCTAGGTCAGGGCAAATAATCTATCTAGAAAATGCACATGAAGTTATTTTTTACGGTTTGCTGGTTTTGCTTCATTTGTAAAACAGAACCATCCCTCTATCTACCCCCGAACACCTCCATCCCTCCCTCCACTCCACCCACTCACATCCCACCTTCTACCCCACTCACTTCCATCCCTCCCTCTACCCCACCCACTCCCATCCCTCCCTCTACCCCACCAACCCCCGTCCCTCCCTCTACCCCATTTACTCCTTTTCCACCCTCTACCCAACCCACCGTCTATATAACCCATCCTATCCCTCTCACTACCACTCCCGCCAACAGCTCCACCTAGACACTTACCACCCATTCCGAAACCTATTGCCCGATCACTCCGTACCCTCTGTTCTACCCTATACCTTCCCTTCCTCTTTAATGACCAACATTCACTCTATTTCACCCCTCTCCCAATCAATCGCTTCCTTCTCTTTTTCTCCCATAACCATCTCCCATCTATTACCTTCACTCTTTCTTCCCAATTAGACATTTGGAAAATAAAGGCAGTCGAACAAAAACGTACAGAAATATAAATTATACATAGCCCTGCCTTACATATAATAAATCTATACATTTTGTAATAGTTAGTTAGGATATGGGCGCAAAGTCTTTTATATTCATATTATATAAATTCCAAGTCATGGTACACTATATAAATTCCGACCTAACAAATTTTTATACTATACATAATTGAAAGTATATTATATTATTATCAACTATCTTCACTCTTTCATACCAATTACACATTAGAAAAAATACAGGCAATCCATTGAAAAGGTACAAAATATATAAATTACACATAGCCCTGCCTTACACATCATAATAAATCTAAACATTCTGCAATAGTTTTTTGGCTAAGGGCGCATAGTTTTTATGTCCACATCATACACATTTAAAGTATAAATTATACAAGCTCCGGCCTCACAAATTTTTATTCTATACATAATTGAACATATATTTTGGCTCGGAAGAAAAGTAATGAATTTAACTTCTTATTCATCTTCCGGGATAGAATGATCCATTATGGGTTCGCCCTCGAGTTCTTCATCCGCTTCGCAGCCTGGGGTCGACTGGTAGTGCAGTACCCCGGTGATGTGCTCAATGTAGAAGTCTTAATCATCAGACAGGTTTAAGTGGAGACGGTTGTGGGGTATGGGGGACCTGCCGACAGGCAGAACACCAGAAGATGATGATGAATGCTTTGGTTCCTATGGTGCAAACTGGTCCAGCTAAATATTGACGATATCCTGTATCATCTACTTTATTCATCATTAACGCAATAATTTCTTCTGCACTATGTATTCTAACGGTCTTAACCTCAATTTTGATTCAAAAATCAACTTGGTTTTTTAGGGAATATTTTGTTTACATTGTCAAATTTTACCGGAATTTTTCGTTTATTTCTTCACTTTTCTTGCAAATCCAAATCAAAAGCAATATTTCACGACTAAAATACAACTCTTCATTCAATTTCCTTTCTTTTGGTGCTCTTTTCGACTTCGCATAACTTGTTTTATTAATTAAATTTTGCAAAAGAAACAAACCTTGTATGCGATAAAAATGAGATTCACGTGTTAACCCTCTGGAAATCCATCTTAGTCATCCTGGTTCGAATAAAGCAGAATTGGCTATTAAATTGTATTTTTATGGGCCACTACATACGTACAATGGCGGAAAAAATTATCGCAACACTTTGCGCGCGCACCAGTGGCTTTCGCAGAAACTATTTGGAATTCTGCTTTCTGTGACTGACTGGCAACACCGAAGAAAGCCTCGAAAAGCGGTAATATTTGAGTCGGAGCCTAGAATTTACTCAAATTTCCTCTCTTTGGAACTCTTCTTAGAGCCTTCGCGCGATCTCTCCCCGAGTTCGTCATGTTTATTTCGGCGTTTCTCTTTCACCGATAGTTATCGTATTTATAGAACGATAGGATAAATATATATTTATTCCAATTTCAATCTTAAATGCAATAAAATACATGGACAATAATTGAAATTTAATTCTTAATAATGTGAAGAATGCTATTCGGTTTTAATAATGCGTAGCAATAAGAAATAAGCGGGATTGGAGTAAGAATACGCGATGTGGTGATTCTCACCTTTAGAGAACGAGAATTTTGGAGTCTAGAGGAAAATGATGTTTTGCGAGATTATAGCGAGAACGGATGGCCTATAATGGTCTCTTTTTCTGGATAATTTGTGCGCTAGTAAGGCGTTATTTCGGTAGTTTGGTTTCTCACTCGAACATACGTATTTCGGCTGCCTGCTGGATATTAATGTAAATGTAATTCTTCAAACGTCCAGTTCAAACATAGGATATTCATTATTTGTGATAAACATTCCGAGGAGGATTTTTGATTACAAGTCTTATGTTTTCAATTCAGCAATTAGAATTCGAGAAGTCGTTAGAACGATTACTGAGTTACTAACTATGAAACAATGTAAAATTTGTATTTTGTCTACGGAACATAATTTTTCCCCAACTTAATCATGCAGACGAAGGAAATTCGTAATATAAAGTTATATACACCATTTGTCACCTAGAATACATGAAATCATTGTCCGTCAGGAGTTAAAAGGAAAAATACCAATTCCAAAGTTAAAACAAACATGATTTCATAAAAACCGAACAATTTCTGCGCATATATCGGACTTGTGTTACATTTTGTAACAGGGAGCTCGGTGACCTTGGTCATTAGTCAATCGTGTTGCCTTCGCGCGGAGAAATTCACGTAGAAATGCATTAAGGCTTTTATAATTCGCGAGGAAAGTCTTTAACTACAAGTTGATCCCTTCAAAGTATTGCAGGCGCTTATGCAAAACAAACGTTGAAATGCATTACCTCGCGTGGAAACGCTTTACCATATGTCGAGCACTTTCAAAGCAAGTATTGCAGGTGCCAGGTATATTTTTCCTTTTCGTGCCTATATCAGCTAGACTCAGGACCCTCATTTTACAATCGCCCAGTAGAAACTATCCTCTGGCTAATTCAAAGCTCCTTCCTCACCATGGTGCTAAGGAAATTAGATGTTATTGCACTCGTAAAAATATTCCCAAATAATATTATTATATTAGCGTATTTTAGTTAACAAAGACTTCCTAATCAACAACCCAAGTTTTTAGTACTGATACGTATTTTATGAACGTCTGACTTTATAAAGTTAATTAACCAGGATTAAGCTGCCATAATAAAATTATTGATAAGCTGCTAAAATGGACATCTCAGCTTGTTGGGAAGTGTCACAAATATTATTAGTTGCTAATTAAGAGGTGATTTTGCAGCTGACTGACACATGTTATTGGCATAGGAAGGGCACGAGCTCGAATTCCGCTTAAGTTAAATGAGTTTTTTTAGCTTAAACTTCTCTTGTTCGGGAAATGAACGAATGTAAGATATGATTTTCACATGATTTATACGCCCTTGTGATGAATATACATATTTACCAGGGAGATGCAATTCATTATGGAAAAATAACCATTGGACATGAAAGATACGGAACCGATTCATCACCAATTGTCGGTCAAGAAAATGTTCGTGTGTCAGTGAAAATTTCTCTTCTGCCAAGGATTCGAGGTCGTTCGCTGAAAGACAATGTCCTTTGACTCATTTTCCAAAATTAGAGGTATTTGACAAGGCCTCCTGATTTCTGGAAGCACGATGAACCTTTCGCTTTCAGTGCAGCGGATTTTCGAAAGCCTATGCGTCACTCGCAACAACAAACCGGTCGTAAGGCAAGGAGCTCAGCCTTACTTACTCAGGCTTATTGGTGACTATTTCTTCATTTAGGTATTCACGTCGATAGACGGACAACCAGCGGACCGCGTAAGCGAATCTTTTTCATTTTTAGGCTGTAAACAAAAGCCTTGAGAACTATTGACATTCTTATGCATATTATTATTTATTGTTCGTCTACAACCAGGACAATTCGCGGGTTCACACTTTCCAGTTTTCTCGGCGGTAGTTCTAAACCAATTATATATATATATTTAGATTTAGATATATACCCCGCGAGCTGCCAGATGGGTATGGTAGGGGTTGTAATAACACCATCATCACGTAATCTACCCTATCAACCTCTCTAATTGCCCGGGGAAATAAACGACCAAAAGTAATAATGTTTTGTGATTACCTCCTTGTAACTTCTTGTCGATGCTTCTTGGAGATCGCGATTAGGTCTTTAGTTGCATCTTAATTTCATTTACTTCATCTTTAGGTTCTGAACCGATAAAGCTTTCGAAGAGCTTCCGTCAGTTATTAGATATTCTCACCTGGAGCGAATTCCAATAAAGAAGTGGTTAACTCTATGTCTATGAAGCTGAATCATATAGAGGAGAAAGAAGGAGAATGGATATATTATTAATCATCCTATATTTTTCTTGATTCCAATGAAATTCTCGATTATTAATCATAGTGCATATGTGCACACTGTTACCGAGTCTGAGAGAAATACGAATACATATAAATATTTTCCACTTGCTCTAAATTATGTTAAATAGTCTCCTTCTCTTAAAAACATGAAAATTGAGTAACATTATGGGGATGGAGCTCTATGGTGGAGCTGACATTTCTTCATAATCATCTATGTGTGAGAATCTAGGGATTCTATCGAATGTGGACATGAACATACAGATGATAATTAATTATTGCTTTGTCGCAAGGGGCGCAGCCAGGATTTGTCTATGGGGGAGAGGGTCATAGACAGTAGAAAGAGCGAAAAAAATTCTACATTTCAGGGCCGGTATATTCATGCACGCTACATGATAGAAGATATGATAAATTCTTAAAAAAACTAAAATGCATAGAAAACTAGGATATGTTCACGGTTATGTGGCAAAATTAAAACCTTTTTGAGATTTTAGTTTGTAAAATGAATAATTGAATAATAATGATGAATAATAATCCTCAATGATATTTGGATTTCCAGTTTTGATAGGGCCAATTTCTCTTACATTGTCATTATTTCTCAAGGTGTAAAGTTTTTATCATTGTAAATATTAATTTCGAGTGCCTTTGAGAGTTTTTTGAAATCAAAGGAAGGTTAATTAAACTTTCCTTTAACTGTTATTGAATGTGAGAAGAAATAAATTGGTAGTAGTGATTTAGGAGATGATATTGAAACGTAAGTATTTTGGAGGTAGCACTACAATTTGGACAACCCAGTTACTTTGAAGGAAACCGAAGACCAATCGTAGCGGAGACGGATGAATTTTTCCCCTTAATTATATGTTGTTTTATAAATACGATATATTCTGATTATTGAGTTAAAATGTCGACAGCACAAAAACACCATAAAAATACGTCTATGTAAGAACCCTTCAATCCGCCTTTCGGCGTGTGGCAGGGGGTACAGGCACCTTACCTCTATTTTCCTTATCAATTTCTTTCGCGTATCATGCGCGGAAAAAATGAATTCTTGATACGATTCCTTCTAGCATTTATTTCTCTAATCTTCCTCGCAGTATCAGAGCGGCCCACATCAACATGGAGATCGCATTATATCGATTGCATCATTTGAGAACCTAATTTCTCTGAACTTACTTAGTAAATTTATCCTTTGAATTAGTCTTCTATCTCTTAATGATGACCATCCCGCGTACTGCATCATCTGAGTAACACTCACCGTTTTATTATGGTAATTCTGTACAAATCGTATCGTATACAATCAATCAAACAAATGCCGTACACGAACTGTAATATAAAAGTTATAATCAGTGTAATCGCGAAACAGTATTTTCTCGTTTGGCTAGGTTGAATAAGAGGAATATGAGTTTTTTTTCTTTGAAACACGATGAGCATCCCCTCAACGATCTACTAGATAATCTTTGCATTCTATTCACTTTTCCTATCGCATCTCTAATATGTTCTTTCAAAGTTAAACTACAGCTAAACGTGACAATTAGATATTTTGTGTGGCGCACTAACACTAAGGGTTGTCGCGAAATTTGTTGCTGCGTGGAAATAACGTTTTTGGATGATATCTATCATCCTTACGGTTTATATATGTTACACCCCAAACGTGTAATTGCCTATTTCATGAAATGGACAGGCGCGTTGCTCAATTCATGAAATGGTCAAAAGTTGCTCATTTCATGAATTGGGCAATTACACGTTTGGGGTGACAGGAACCCTACCTACCCTACTCAACCCATCGACTCCGCGCATATTTCACGATTTATAGCGGAGATTAATTAATTAATTAACTATGCGCAGCGCGGATGGGTTGAGTAGGGTAGGTAGGGTTCCTGTCACCCCAAACGTGTAATTGCCCAATTCATGAAATGAGCAACTTTTGCCCATTTCATGAATTGGGCAAATTAGTTGCCCATTTCATGAAATGGGCAATTACACGTTTGGGGTGTAACATATACATCATTCACAAAAACCTCTAGGTGCGTCTTACAAGATTTATCTTTATGGAATCCGTCTTGGATCCGAATGATTCCTATGTTTATGGTAAGAAACTGAATAATAGAGCTTGCTATAATATGCTCCATTATTTTGCAGAAATTCGAAGTTAACGAAAATTACCCATAATAATCTGATCATTCTTAGGCCCCGGAGTGACGTTTAATTTCTTCCACGACATTGGGACAGTACCCTCATTAATTGATTTCTGATAGAATTTCCTATCAATCTGTTGCAGTGAATTTCCACTAGCATCAACTTATATCTCTATGGAAATCATATCCGAATCAATGCGCGAAGTAAAATCGTTAACTCGACCATCATCTTATGAGAAACATTTCTGGAAGTACGGGTTAAGTAAGTTAGCTATTTCTGACAATTTATTTAAGGCAATTCCCTCTTCGCTGATAAAGCTAGGCATAGAAAACCGACCACCACGAGTCCCTCACACTTATGACCAAAATTCTTTCTAATCGCCAACTAGTGATATTAACAGGGTTCGAGATCTATATTCCTGGTATTCTTTTCGTGATCCTTCCTCAAATAGCTTTTGCACTTCCTATAGTTTTGATCACCATGCTCATGGATCTCACCGCACGGTTTAAGTTTTCTCAATCGCGAGTGAATGACTCCTATGCAACGATTCAAACTTCTTCCTCGTCTCACCTACTGTTTAGACGGAACATATTTAACTAAATCTACTTTGATTATACGTAGAAACTCTACCCAACTATCATTTACTGTATTTTCACCCGAAAAGCCTAAAAAATTATCTAAGCCTTCGTTCAAATAAAACCTTAAACTCAGAAATAATTGCTTTGCGAATTACATACACTTGCCTCACCGGCTTAAGAGATCTAACCGCTACTACTTTCATCCCTTCCATTATGACATCATGGTCTGACTGTACCGTCAACTACAGCAAGGCTAGTTATTATTTGTGGGTGGGAAGTGGCTATTAAATCTAAATTGATACCTTGCCTCGCACAATTCGTTCAAGTTTTAGTCGTATTTACCTGATCTAAATCATGCAACGAAAAAGTAAGATGTATTTCGTGAATTTTTTTTCCCACTGCTAGTGCTGGAGAATTTTAGATTATCCCAATTAATATGCGGTAGGTAAAAATCTCTTCCTACGGCGATGATTGGATCTTTTATTTTCTCGCCATTTTTCTGTAAGGCCTCGGATAAATCAACAATACAACCTATTTTTTCATCGGGAGGACGACACAAAGAACAAACATTAATATTACTTCCGTTTTGTGTTAGAATCGAGCACCAAATGATTTCGCTCTTGCTATTTTCTACGAATTCATCGCGCTTACTAATTAAATGAGTCCATACTGCTATAAAACCTCTACCGCTAGATCTACATAATCATATTTTCGGTATATCATATAATCGGGGGAAATATCTCGCTTTGAGTAATATCCTCGCTTAACCAAATCTTTCTAGTATGATATCCGCTCAAGTTCTCATCGTAATGCTAAAGAATTCCACCTGTTTATTACGTAAGCTCTTGCAATTTACTATTATTATTTTTAGATCTCTCAGTTCGCACATTAAAACATGGTTTCCTTTTTCGAATAACCTTTATCTTTTTTTTAAGTGAATTTTTCTTTTTCACCATTGAAATTTTTCTATGTTTTGGGGCTAAGCTCATGCCCACCCTTTTGCTTATTTAAGTGGGCGTTAGTAACTATTTCTACTGCTAAATTAAAGAATAACTTTGGCTGCGTATATTCGCTCTATTCTCTAATCTATTCGCATCTAAACCGCAAAACTACGTAGTAAACGACATTTAAACTACGGTCTTCATGGAGGGAGAGGGGTTGGGAGTGTTTCGGAAGAGTCCGAAAATGTGCACACAAAGTTTAGTAAAATCAGCGAACAATAGCTGAGTATGGCGTATAATATATGGATCTAAGTAGCCTTGAAAAGTATTTTAACATACGGAAATCAAGATGATCAAATTGGAAGCGGAAAATTGTATTCATCGCTACGGAGAAAGTAGAGAAGTGAATACCGGCCTCTTGGAAACTTATTACAAGTTTAGATTATGCAGCAACAAATATTTCCTTAAGTGTGGCCCGTTCTACAGTGTAAAATCTGTGGGGCACCTGTAATTCGTCGAAAGTGTGTGATTATTTTTACATTAGGAGGCGAGTACGGATTATCTAATGATTGATTATCGGACATTCGAATCATCATTTTATATTTGCATTTAAGATTCCAATTGTTGGTATAATTTCGATTGCATTCTAGCTCATTAATCAAATAAATTGTAGCTCTGGATAAATTAAATTGAAATTAACTGTTGTAGAGTAATACACTCACTGAAGAGGAAAATCGTATTAGTGGTGTGATGAATGACTGTAACATCAATAGAGATGTGGTACCGTTACAATTTATTATATTTTTCTCAGTCAGTACGGTAAAAGTGCATTGATGTCTCATGAGAAACACCATTTGTTATTACTCAAATATTACTCCCTATTACATGTAGCCTGATAGAGCTGAAAATTGTTGATTACCGATTCCACTATTTAAAAGCTAATAATAGTGATGGCAATTCCTGTCAAAACGTTAATCGCTAAAAAGCTCTTGGAAAAGTTAAACTCCTTCAACACACGGATTAGATTGGATTCATCGAAGGTATATTTAAATATCTTATGCAGTGGAAAACTACACTGTTCGAGAGAAAATAGAAAGGTAAGAATAGGAGGCATCTTAGTGGTTTCTGAATTCGAATTTTTAAGTGTTGAATTCTCTTTGAAAGAATTCAATTCCATCACAATTCTAGTATTTAGACCTTTAATTCGCGAAATAATACCTAAAATGTTCATTTTAACGTCTGATATTCCGCTATCAAACAATCTTGTTTGTAACTATCTCCCAGTGTATTATATTGACATTCTACACAACTACTTTTATCACGACTAACTTTGAATAATAAATGGCAAAAAATGAAGACAATGAGGCAAAGGCACTACTTGTAAATCTCGCGAAGGTGAGTCTTAAATGTCTGCATATAAAAACGAAACTAAAAGTCTATTTTCCATTCGAAAGGAATTTGAATATTGCCGGTTTTACTGCATCTATACAGAGTTGCCGAATTGTCGGAGTTAGAGTGATTTCAGTTAGTTTCCACGTAATCCGCGCTCTGACGCCAACTGGTGTTGCGATAATTGTTTCCCCCACTGTACATATGTACTGACGGACGCACAAACGATTTAATATTAATATTATAGATAGAAGAATACTACGAAGAGTAGCGAAACATCAATTCCAGAAGTAATATTGGTACTGGTAACACATTAAATGGCAAAAAGAAGCTAGATAGATAAGAACACATATATTACTGTAGGTGAAACTAAGTAAAGTGTTAGGAATAAGATTTTTTCGGAACCTATTGGTGATAATATCTTTTGGATATCGCCTGTAACAATTTTGCCTTCAAGTGAATTTTATCAATCTGTTATATAAAATAGAGTGTGGGTGTGTATGTATGTTCGCTAAAAACTCGAGAACCAAGTGTGGCAAAACTTTACAATTTTCTACATTATTAAAAGTCGTTCCCGCGCAGAGTATAGGCTACTTTTTATTTCCCTATGGTCCACGGTTCGAACCCAGAAGGTTCAAAACGTTTCCGTAAGAAATACACGTAAAGTTCATTTTTTCGTCGTGAGGTTTATTTCTCTTGCAAAAGTAAATTAGAAAAAACAGTTGTAGGTAGTCGAAACTAGCATCAAAAGAAGAAAAATAGAATAAAGATTCTTATTCTGGTCGAGAAATATCATTTGCGATTCGAAATTACGAGTATTTTGATAAAATATACGAAACTTTTAGGTAGATTTCCATGTAGTAACAACTAAGGTGATTTATATATATTTAAATTCTCATATCAAGCTGGCTGATAATTAGCTGATGCGGTAGCATCACAAGCATGAGTAGGCTGCCAGTTCGAAACCCTGCATGACCAAAATTTTTTTCTTTTTTATTTTCACAAATTTTGTTTTATATTCTTTTTATTTTGTAATTAATTTAATATTATACTGATAATCGTGCAAATATCATCATACATCGTAAGAATGTGCATGATCGGAAATATTGTGTATGGGAGAATAATGAAGTCACGAAGAATAGAAATTATATTTGTACTTATATTAATTCATAATCCGATTTTTTAATTATTCGCAAGCACCCAAATGATAATTATCATAAAAGCATTCGAAGCAAAAGATATTTCGGTAATTTGAGCAACAAATAAATGATGGCTGCTGACATATACAAGGAGTTTTGAGCAGTTCTATTGAAAAGCAAACTTTGTTAACATTCCTAAAAATTATTTTGTTGTCTGTTAATTTTGAGGTGAACCAGGCATATTGTAGCATATCAGTAAAAATGGGAGATGATATTGACTGTGAACTATGGATTGAATTTCGATGCAATCTTCTCGGGAAGTAATTTCAAGTAAATGACACCTGTGGTTTAGCCTGTGAATTGGTATCCTATTTATCTATATGAATGAATTCGGAGAAGGAATTATGTATAATAGATACATGAATGAATCCGGAGAAGCGTCTAAATATAATAGATATGAATGAATCCGGAGAAGGAATTATATATGATGGATCCCCCTTTTCTTTTGTTTCGCATGCATCACTGTTGCATTTTTAATCCAAGGCGGGGTTACTCTAAGGAAGTCTTGGTTATTTTCATACATATATACACACATTCACACGGTCTAATTCACTTATAGACTGACACTTTGAAGCATCTGTTTATTAGGGTTTTTTTTTGGTCAGGTGGTCTCACTTGGTACTTTGCACCACAGAGTGAACCCACTTCTTTTGCTACGTATGCTTCGCTGCCGGAATTTTAAACTGAGGCATGGTTATCATATGAAAATAATGGTCATTTACATGCATACATACACACATTCACACGATTTCATATACTTATAGTGGACAGTTTGAAGTAGTTGGTAATTAGTATTTGGTTTATCGTTTGGAGCTTTTGTATTAGTATTTGTATTTAACAGTACTTCCTTCTCCTGTTGAGACTCAACTGGTATCTATTATATATAGATGCTTCTCCGGATTCATTCATATATCATATATTCATATATATATATATATACGAGTAAAATGTAGCTTGCATACTGCAAGCAGATCGGCAACACTAATATCATGTCGGCATCATATCGGGAAGGCCGTCAAAAGAAAAAAAAATGGATTGAAAATATTCTGATTATTCGCTGCAATTTATTCGTCCGGCATCGAACCCGGGTCTTCCTGGTGATACTTAATATGCAGCACAATAGAAGATCACCATCTCTAACTATCTGTGAAAATTCGAGCAGAAATATTATCTGCAACTGCCTCAAACGACGTCCTACTTTTGCCTTATATTTCTTATGAGAGAAATGTTAATGTGCTCTGGCATCGAACCCAGGAATAGTTCGGTCTTCTGAAAACTGTTTTCTTAAACCAGTTATAACCATACATCTTCCAGCCAAGCACGAACTTCCTATCATTTCGATAAATGCATCAAAAAAATAATGAAATACTAACCCTATGTATTTTAAACGGGAGACATATTTACCGCCCGGCATCGAACCCGGGTCTTTCTGGTGAAACTTCCTATGCAACATAATAGAAGATATTAATCTTTAACTATGTGCGAAAATTCAAGCAGATATATAGGCTGCAACTGCCTCAATCGAAGCCTTACTTTTCCCTTATATTCCTTATGAGAGAAATGTTAATGTGCTCTGGCATCGAACCCAGGAATAGTACGGTCTTATGAAAATTTTTTTCTTAAACCAAATCTTACCTTACACTTTCCGGCTAAGCACGAACTTCCTATGTTTTCGAGAAGTGTAACAAAGAAAATAATGAAAATCAGCTCCCATGTATTTTAAAGGGCAGATCTTTGCATCGTCCTAGCATCGAACCCAGGATATTTTTTGTAAAGGTCATTGATGTTTTCGAAAGTCCAAGACCATAAGTATAAGCAACTTGAGTTTTATTTCTCTACCTATCCGGAAAGTATTTTTTTTTAATTCCCGAAAATCACGGCAATGCATTCAAACGGGAAAAATCGGGACTTTGGGGCCCTCTGGAATCGAACCTATGACACTGAGGATCAAAGTCTCTTTTTTGCTGGGGGTTTCACGTTATGGCCAATATGTCATAAAAATTTCAGATCAATGACGCTTGTAGTTTAGGCTGTGAATTTGTATCCTATCTATCTATATAGGTATATATATGAATGAATCCGGAGAAGCATCTATATATAATAGATATAGAGAGGATACAAAGTCACAGGCTAAACCACTAGCGTCAATGGCTTGAAATTTTTACTACATATTGGCCATAACGTATAACCTCCAGAAAAATTGCGATTTTGAACCTCAGTGTCATGGGTTCGATTCCAGAGGGCCCCAAAGTCGCGATTTTCCCCATAAGATTACATGGCGGGGATTTTCGAAAATTTTTTTGAGGCACTTCCCGGAAAAGCA
The DNA here is from genome assembly GCA_947579665.1 of Sympetrum striolatum. Classification (NCBI taxonomy): domain Eukaryota; kingdom Metazoa; phylum Arthropoda; class Insecta; order Odonata; family Libellulidae; genus Sympetrum; species Sympetrum striolatum. Next base: position 70,848,386 of record OX388348.1, read on the forward strand.
GAGAGTTGAAACTCGAGGGACCGCTAAATGCCGTGCATAGCCAACGAAAATCGGAAAGACATCTTCGAATATTGTCCTTGGTTCGATGCTAGGCCGGGGCAAAAATCGGCCGTTTAAAATGCATTGCGGCGATTTTTAAGATTTTTTTTGGAATCTTTCCCGATAACATGGATACTTGAAACTCGGCACGTCGATAGATATCATGAATTTATTTCATAATCGAATTTTACATATTAGCTTATGGTCCTTGGTTTGATCCCAGAGGACCATTTGCACTTCCCAATGCTTTTCTTACGGAGATAACGGAAACAAATTTTAGGTACTTCCCGGCACGATATCGACTTCAAACTTTGCATGTAGAAAGATCAAGTCCATACAAATCAAACAGTGTATTCACAGCTATCAAAGAGTCCTGGGTTCGACACCAGGTGTCTCTGCAATCAGAAGTTAATCCGATTTTTAGGAATTATTTTGAAACCTTTGCCAATAATATAATAACTTCAAATTCGGCATATAGATAGAGATCATAAATAACTTTCAGAAACATTTTTTATATTTCCAAGATCGTCCTTGGTTCGAATCCAGAGAGCCATTTAAATTCGTGAAAATTAGAACGTCTATTGAGGCAGTTGTGGCCCATATTTCTGCTTGAATTTTCACACATCGTTAGAGATGGTGATGTTCTATTGTGCTGCATAGTAAGTTCACAGTAAAGACCCGGGTTCGATGCCGGACGATGGAATTTAGGCAAATTTTAAGAAATATTTTAATCTTTTTTTTTCTTTTGATGGCCGTCCGGATATGATGCCGACATGAAAATAGTGTTGTCGATCTGCTTGCAGTATGCAAGCAACATTTTACTCGTATAATATATAATTTATTTCTTTCTATTTCGAGTGATATTTAATTTATTTCTGCAATTTATGTTAAATTTCTGATTCGTTTGTCCCCTTGTACCTGCATGAAAACGTCACTTCAAACGTGGTACTGCTTATCCTACTTTGAGTATACTTATATATTCTCAGTTGAGAAAATTTTTCATTCAAAGTATTTGAGATTGAATATAGAGTTGGAGCGGCTTTGTAGACTTAATTGTAACTTACATTTCTTGATAATTTTTTTTTGGAAAGTCTGGTATTAGCTATCTAGGAAAACTAGAGGCGGGAAAACTAGAGGCGGGAAAACGAGAGGCGGGAAAACTAGAAGGCGGGAAAACTAGAAGGCGGGAAAACTAGAAGGCGGGAAAACTAGAGGCGGGAAAACTAGAGGCGGGAAAACTAGAGTGCGGGAAAACTAGAGGCGGGAAAACTAGAGGCGGGAAAACTAGAAGGCGGGAAAACTAGAGGCGGGAAAACTAGAGGCGGGAAAACTAGAGGCGGGAAAACGAGAGGTGGGAAAACTAAAAGGCGGGAAAACTAGAAGGCGGGAAAACTAGAGGCGGGAAAACTAGAGGCGGGAAAACTAGAGGCGGGAAAACTAGAGGCGGGAAAACTAGAAGGCGGGAAAACTAGAGGCGGGAAAACTAGAGGCGGGAAAACGAGAGGCGGGAAAACTAGAAGGCGGGAAAACTAGAAGCGGGAAAACTAGAGGCGGGAAAACTAGAAGGCGGGAAAACTAGAGCGCGGGAAAACTAGAAGGCGGGAAAACTAGAGGCGGGAAAACTAGAAGGCGGGAAAACTAGAGCGCGGGAAAAATAGTGTGGGAAAAGAGAGCGCGGGAAAATTAGAGTTCCGTTCTACTGGATGTCCTTATGCATTTCTTATGAAGATAACAGAAACAAATATTAATTACTTCCCGGCATGATATCGACTTCAAACTTTGCATCAAATAAAATCAAGTCTTAATAAGTCTTTCGGTCTATTCACAACTAAAAATAAGTCCTGGGTTCAGGGGTCTCTAAAATTAATAATTGTTACGATGTTTAAGAATTTTTTGAACCTCTTCCCGATAATATAAAAACTGAAAACTTGTCATATAAATAAATATCATAGATACATTTCAAATACGTATTTTAAGATTCCTTGATCGTCCTTGGTTCGATTCCAGAAAGCCATTTACATTGCCCTATGCATTTCAGACGGGGATAATGGAGTCTTATTTCAGGACCTTCCCGGTATGATATGGACTTCGAACTTAGCATTTACGAAGATCGGGTCCTATCAAGTTATAATAGCCCATTTGCATCCGCTAATAAGTCCTGGGTTCGACACCAGGCGTCTACAAAATTAGAAATTGCTAAGATTTAAAAAAATATTTTAATCTCTTCCCAATGACATTGAAACTCAAAACGTGCAATGTGAATGAAGATTATAAATACATTTCATATTCTTGCAATATGCAAGCAACTTTCACTCGTATATAGATACCCAGATAGGATACGAATTCACAGGCTAAACCACAAACGTCAATGATATGAAATTTTTACAGCGTATTATATGTGAAAATTCAAGCAGACATATTGGCTGCAACTGCCTAAAACGACGTTCTGCTTTTCACATATATTCCTTATGTGAGAAATATTAATGTGCTCTGGCATCAAGACCAGGAAGTCTATGGTTTTATTAAAATTGTTTTCTTAAACCGTGACTTAATATACATCTTCCAGGTAAGAGAGAACTTCCTATCGTTTCAATAAATGCACCAAAAAATATTAAAAATTACCCCATGTATTTTTAATTGGAGATGTTTGCATCGTCCTCGCATCGAACCCAGGACATTTTCTATAAAAGCAATTTATGGTTTCGATAGATAGTGTTCATATCTGTGAGCTCCTTGAATTTTGATTCTCTACCTATCCGGGAGGTATTTTTTAGAAATTTCCGAACATCATTTAAATGGAAAAAATCGGGATATTGTAACCTTCTGGCATCGAACCCATGACACTGACGTTCAAAGTCACCTTTTTTTCTGGGGGTTTCACGTTAGGGCCTATTAGAATATATTTCTGTTATTTGAGTTTAATTATCGTTTCCGAGAACCATTTTTCCCTTTCAGAAAATGTCTACGAGAAGGTGGTGCTGCTTATCCTAATGTGATCATCGAATATATTTTATAATCTTTAAATCATTTTTGTCAACATCGAAGAAAGTGTTCATTTAAAGAATATGAGATTTAATCTTTAGGTGACATTGTAGACATAATTATAATTTTATTTGCTTTGTTAATTGGTTTGGAAAATATTATAGCCTGGAATCAGCCATCCACCTAAAATTATGAGGCAGGTGTTACGATCAAGACTGTACCAAGAGTAATTATTAATTGGGATTTCCCCGTTGAGAATCAACGGGCACTTCTGCTAGTAGTTTATATGACAACTCTCATGCCATCATGTATTAGTAAACAAATTTTTAGTTGAAGGGGCAAAAATCTTACTCTTATGGATTCTAACAGTCGCGTTAAATGTGAACAAGCAACAACAGTTATTTATTTAAATTTGATGTATTAGATGGTTGAATAGTTTTGGATGTAAGAAATCACATTGATTTTCTATCCTCTTGATTGAATTGAAACACAGCAGAGCCATAATTATGCAATTTTTAATCATTTTGTAAGAAGTTGAAAATCCTAGTTTATGTTAGCCTTTACCCAAGAGTTGATTATGACGGATTTCACAGAGATTTTATAATTTTCCCTTTTATCAGAAAGGGGCGATATATTTAATTGTCAAGGACATTACGGGTGTGCATTTGAGGAAGTTGTGAGACCTTATAGATAAATACATGCCATATAAGAATTTTAAATAATATAATGAGTGTAAGTAAGTCATGAGTTCTAAAATAACAGTTCTTTCGATTGATATTTAAAGCTGGATGGAATCTATTACATAATTTAGACTCAGATCAAGTTAACAGGAAATACAATCGCGCGGAATTTGAAACAAATTAAGTTCTCGGTACTGAAGGTCTCCCTTCGGATGTTGAAGGAAGTAGCGGAAAGCGTAGTTTCCTTTATTTAAGTAACATTTGAAAGGAAAGTCAAGGTCACCAAAGATTGAAAAGTTGAAATTGACATTCCTTTATTTAAAATAGTTTATATGCATCCTGTTGTTAAACTACAAATTTAACATGTTTGGGTAGTAAAATAAAAACAGTATATTTGCAAGTTCTTAAATATATTTTCTCAAATTCTTCCGAATGTAAAATATATGTAGTATAAATCATTCTAAAGCTTTCATAGTAACTATTATAGTATGGTATCTGTCATTTATTTGATACCCAAAAATAATATTGAATCATTCCTATCAACTTAGGAAAATATCTTATTAATCGAAGAGGAAGTGGTTTTAGGTCCGAATGGGAGGGAAAGGTAATGGAACATACCGTCGCAAGCTCAATCATGGGATTTTTAGATAGAAATCGATTCTTCGACGCGAACCAGCATGGTTTTCGAAAGTCCCGATCATGGGAAACCCAACTTTCATTATTTGTACAGGATATAAAATTCTGCCGAGAGTAAAAAGCAAGGGGACGCTATTTTCCTCGGTACCTAAAAAGCATTCGATAGAGTCCCCCACTACGAACTAATTTACAAACAGAAATTAGCGGGAATTAGTAAGGTAGAATACTTCCTGACTATAGTCAACTGGGTTAAGGATTTTATCTACGAGAGGGAACAATAAGAAGTAGTGGATGGCGTTAGTTCCACCCCTTTCGGCTTCCTCAGGACTTCATTGTGACTGTCTTCTTTGAATTTAGTGAATTTCTTTTATCCAATATCCGCTAGATCACTTGAGTCATCCGAAGTTTTGTCGACACTGCTGTCGGCACAATGCCGGATACATTAATTTTAATATGTAAGACCACCAATATTTTCAATTGAGAATCCATTCGTCGAATAAAGGTATCCTGGTTGGAGTTTTTGAGCTTTGAGGCAGCGAAATCGTACGTAATTTAACAGTAGGCAATAACAATGAATGAAACTTTTACGTTGCCTTTAAAATTTACGCTACTCGTCTAAGATTTTCATTTCCTGTAGAATAATTGGTGATCGTCACATTTAATTGAGTAGTAGGTATTTACGAGAGAAATTGAAGGTTAAATAGCTGATAAAAATAAAAAATAATTGTCTAAATTAAGAAATGTGTGGGTAGGGTGCCAAAAGACTCAGGAGTTACGGTAGTTTAAAGAAAAAATCCAGAGCAGCAATAATATAATTACTTGTCATTCATTTTTGCATACATTCGTTTATTTTAATGCAGAAAACTAAAAAACTCATAAATGAGTAATTATAGTACAATTAAAGGATTTTTTATAGATGGATCTTTCTCATGTTTCCAGCCAAGTTACTTCTATCTGTAAGTTTGACTCTGTAGCCGCGTACTCTGCGGCTATCCTTAGAACTATGATAGCGTATAACGTAACTCAACCGGAGGAACGAGAAAGAGTTCTGTATTCAATTCACTGAAAAACAATATTACAGATTTTATTCACTCCTTCAAAGAAGTTGGTATTTCTTATTTTCAGCGGAATCATAATTATCGTGGATTCAGAGGACTGATTTATGAGTTATTGTTACTGTAAAGTTATAAAATATTTTGCATTTTCTTAATTCATCAAAAAACGAAATTTCCTGTAAAAATCCTTGGTATATTTCAGAATTCAACTGCAGTTTTAAATATTTAATTATGTGATTCTACCTCCTCTAACGTGCAAATGTATTCCACTGTAGAGATTTAGAATAGCGGGTCTTTCTGTTATTGCCAGTTAGAATTCGAAAGGATTATATTTTTTTGAACAAATAAATAAAAACTTACGTATGGTACAGTTACATAAATATATGGGTTTCCCAAATTATTGAATGACGATATATTTCAAAACAGTGACTAACTTAAGAATTTTTAAGCAGCAAGATATTAATTTCTAAGACTACCTTCATCTCAAGTATCTTTATATAATCTCGCATCCATCCATTTATTCTACTCTTGTTTACTAATGTGGACCTCTTAAGGTCTGAAATTCGAGGAATCTTCATCATTCGATATCATCGAGACCTCGAGACATGACTTTCTTTAAGAAGATACTATTTGATTTGTTTCTCTTCGCTGTCTCCTTCGACAATTACCTAAGGCGCCTCTACTAGTCACCCCTGACCTAGACAACTGTCGCTATTTCCTGCTTCTTAGTGTCACCTCCTAACCTAAACTCCCTCAATGCTCCACCTAGGAACTCTTCTCCTCGTGTCTTTTGCCCCCTGAGGGATTGCCAGTTTGCCAAGTTAGTTACCGCCGCTCAAGCTTAAGATTTAGTTAGCCTATCTGTGTTACCAAGGACTACCACGAGTTTGACCTAAGTAATCCCCTCTTTAGAACCGCGTTTGGGTAAAATTGGTTGCATCTTTCCTAGTCCACTATTTTAGCTGTATTAATTTATAACTCGAATCAAAACATTTCATAATTATACCGATGTATACCTACATAAAAACCAAACTACAAATCGTAGTCCTCTTAATATATGGGATAATAATGGAACTTTATCTACGATTCTCAATATATTTACGTTGACTTATTTACTATAAGGATAGATAGATTGCGATCAAAGCTCAATCTTAATGCACCAATTGTATGGACTAAATCGTAGAAACTGACAAGAGCAATTATTCCTACGTAAAAAAAATAAGTGGTTTGCCGACTTATATTTACTAGTCCTCAGAACTACCTCGTAAGACGGGATCGAACTCTAGTCTAGTTTTAAACATATTAACATTATTTCGTTATAACCTAATTATATGCAAATTATACAAGCAAAGAAACTGAAAAGTTTGATAGCCTAAAATTGGCAAGGTGAAATTTTACGGATGTAAAAATATTAGATCACTATAAATATACCGAAGTTAAGAAGATAATCTTTGAAGAAACGTTACATTTCAAATACCAACACAAACTGATCGCCAAACCCATTAAATTTTTATTTGAAACTAATTTGAGAATTATTAGATCGATTTTCAGGTCTAAATAGAAATAACTATCAGCTGTCACTAGTTGATGTAAATAAGCAAGAAAAAGCTACTTATGGTCAGGATATAAGCATTCATGCTGCATTTGTGTTATTATCTCATCAGCTTATTTCAAGCAAATAACTTTACCACCATTAATTGACATTTCTACGTTATTTCCTTCCTTACTTATTACCATACCTATTACTTTTTAGGCCTTATCGTTTAAGTTGCAAAAACCTCATATCGTCGGAAGTTTTCTGTGGCTAAAGATGCAATACGTGGAACAGTCACGACGTTTCAGGCAATAACAAGTGCCTAATCATATGCAAGTATATGAATATGTGGGGCGGAAGGTTTTAAGCTCTGTAATATTCTAGATATAACCATACGTTAACAATTTTCCAAAGAAATAAAGATTTTCTATAGTTGAGTTAATTTTTGTACATATGAATTCTTTTTATCTTAATGAATTTGCTTCGGAATTGAATTTGTTTAGAATTGGAGTTTGTTTAGTGGTTATTAAGACAGAATACAAGAATGCTGGACATGTAAGTATATGAAACTCTATTTATACGTTTCTTGTAGTTGGAGTCATCATATTTCTGGGATACTAATTATTCCTGACAAGTGAAAGGAATCGTCCATTCTTGATGGGCTTTTATTTAACATACAGAACGTTTCTCAGAGATAATTCCAGTCTAAATATGTTTATAAGTGAAATGCTTTTCTTCAAGTATCTTTCTCTCAGTTATTCCATCATTTTATAACAAATCTTCAACAATTAATATATTTCATAAACCCATAGTTTCCGTAGCCAAATGCTACTGAATTTTATAATCGAAAGAAATTTTTAATTTTGAAAGAAAAGTTATCAGGATAAAGAATAAACTGATAGATACTAGAATGATGAGAATTATTATTATTAATCCCTCTATGCGATCATCTGGAAAAAAAAATTGAGACCTTGACTCATGACCATAAACTGAATGAAAATACTTCGAAAAATAGTAATAATGGGAAAATTTATCGGAAGAATGTGACCAAATTATTGTTTACTCTAATTAAAACGTAACAAAAGCATTTGGCTTAGGGCCCAAAAAGTACTATTACCATTTTGCTCTTAGAATTCTAAGCTCCTTCGTTCTAATTACGCATCATTCTTACGTAAGTGTGCATTGGGATAGCGGTAAACCTCGTGGCCTACTTTAAAAAAATATTTCATATCCTCTCGAGCTATGAGTTAACCTAAATAGAAACTCTTCACGTGTCTCATATAAGGAAGCTCGGGGAAGAGTAGCTGCTCATTCGAATAATGCTCTCTCTGGAGGTATCATAGATTCAATAGTCTAGTTTTATAGAATTTAAGCTTAATTTGATCTATAATTCAAGGATTTAACATTCAAAATCATCTTAACATAATTTAGAATGGAATACTTAATTGGTAATAATTTTTCTGTCACAGATTGTTTTAAATAACGATTTTATCAAATAAAGCGCATCTGAGAGTTCTTTGAACCGTTTTGAATGATTTGAAGCACACCTATAAAATTGCTTGCATTTGAAAAGTATCAAAGAAGCTTTCATTAATGTTTATCTATTTCAAATGTGAATGGTAGAATATTATTTCGTTAAAGAATCCAATATTACAATTCATATTTAATAACATAAACAATTGGACAAAATAAAATAGGTCCAATAGATAGTTAATATGTAGAAACAGTTGTAAAAGATAGTGAGTAACATAAAAAATTAAAGTTAATTATATGAAATTATAATTAAGTATGCACAGAGTCATACATTTTACTGCTAACCACACAAATTGCTGATGTTTTTAATTTCACTCAAACAGCAATGAAATATGTGGTTAGATGTGTATTTTCTAATCAACATAGCCTATTCATGGTTGTATTTTAAGTATGATTGTGATTGCAAGTTGGTATTGCGAATTAATGTTGGCCTTTAATGATGTGGGATGGTACACGTAGCTTATTAATTTTTAAATTTGCGGGGCATTCTAATTTTTCGTTCAGTAACTTGTACAAGAATATTAAATGGATGAGAAACGATGATGATGAAGGGAGAGAAGCTGAAGCTCTTGTTCTATTTCTTAATATGAAATATTTTTTATTTATGAGAAATGTCAGAGTATCTTTAATGCTATGTGTTTTTAAAAAGAATACCAACTCACGTTTATCTGCAACTATCGTCGGTTGCAGAAATGAACTTTCACAATGTTATTATCTTATAAATGTCGTCAACTATTGCTCGCGGACACAGCAGTGATCAAAATCTCCTTTTCCAACTGAAGCTCCATATAAGTTGGGCTTTCAAATAAAAGTCGGAATTAGCGGTGATAAGAAAGGTCTCGACCTTTAGCTCGGGACAGGTTCTGCCTCCCTCGTTGGCTGAGCCTTCTGCGTGGAATTAAAAGTGACCTTTGCTATTATTTATTCCATCGACGATTCTTCATTTTCCCTTAGTCTCTAAATTGCCAATTGGTTACAGCAAGAATGATTTCATTTGGTGGATGCAGGGAAGATAAGGTATTCGAGCCAGTCGATGCAAAAATGTGAACCATACAAGCATTTCAAGGACATAAATCGTTTGGAGGCTACATCTTTATTTCCCCCTTTTAATTTGACCAAAACATTTCTCCAATTTTCTTTATCGATGTGAAGTAAATATAAATAAAATGAAAGTGATGGTCTTTAATAACATTCTGCTGAGAAAAATTTAGAGCTAGAAGTAGACAAATTCAGCTAAGTAGATAACACAATCATCAACCTTGAAAAAAAATGTAGAGTAGCACAAGAAAGTTTGGTATTTGACCCAAAAAATTCTCGAAAGCAAAATCTCACCGACTGAAAACTTATAATGAAGTTCTTCGAAGAGCAAATTAGGAGAGAAGTCACTGCAAGTATTTCATCAAAAAGATTATTAAATTTCTATTGGCACAGATTAAAGTTTGGCAGACTACTGAAAGCAGTATTGGAATGGTTAGTAAAAGTAAAGAGTTATTGGAAAATATTGAAGTAGCGTAAATGTATGTAATATTACATACTCAATTTTGTATGGAGTAGCTGATGAAAAAATTAATTTTTATTCTAGGGGAGGGAAGTATAACACCTGTTAAAAAAACTCATAGAATACGACTAGAGATACAATACTATCTTGTAATAAATCTTGTAACGCCAACATTATTTTCCTTTTTAATCCTACGCCCTGTTTTTCTTTCAACCCCTCATTCGCATATAAATGAAAGGTTCTGGTAATAAAAACTGATCATCCTGTATATATTTTTGCATTAGAATATGAGAAAATTTACGAAGGTTTTGAAAGTAAAGACAAAATTTCCAATATACCATTTTAAGTTTTTTACTCAGGTAAATTTAATGCATAGTTAATATTTTTTAAGGATCTTTTCAGTTTTCTGAGACAAAACTAACAATAAGTGAGGAAAGACCATACAGTTTTGGCATTCTAACCGAAAACGTTTGCTATGGCTTGAAAATGCATTTCATTCCATTCAAGGAGAGAGAGACGGAACGAATTTATTGGAGCATCTTCTTCTCTCGTGGAGTTGCAATATAATTCAAAAGAGCCATTAGTATCAAAGCAATGGCTGCATTATCAGAAAAGTTACTACTAACGTATAGACAATCTGACTTTAGCTACCAGTAGGTAAGCTAAAAGAGGTTTCAGCTGCAATGGTCATGCCAACATAAAGGTTCTTATAAAGAGCTTAAGAAGAAAATTCACAAAGTAAATTTATTTAATAGCCTGGTTAGGAAGTAATCACAAGATTTGCTGAATAGCTGAAATCGTCAACGATGACTTGTTCTTTAACCTCTCATCTGAGTATAAGATTATTTTCACATTGCAGAATCACTTCTCATTCTCTAATTATACTAGCATTAAATTTATTACCGAAGCTTTTTTTCGTGATTATCTTTGGGCCTTACATTGGCGATAACAGTAATCTAACGAAGGCAATTAAGTTTCTTGAAAGATATGGGTATTAAGAAGGAAAACTTACAGTTTCTTTATCTTCGTTCATCATCTCAGAGTTTATAGCTATCTTTCATATGCACTCGTAGGTCTAAAGAGATTTTAATGAAATTGCCAATTTCGTAACCGTATCACTGCAGTAAACTGAAATTTACTTCGAAAGTAAATGTTAGTTTAGTGCGCTTAACATCGTATTTCTCTGAACAATCTTCCTCATGATTACTTCACTTCGAGTGTAAATTTCATTTTACTGCGATGAACTACTTATTTCATTAACTTACTTCTTTTTATGATTACTAATTATAGAGGCGGGAAGCTTTACTTCCTCAATCACGTAATTCCTCAGATATGATGCACTAATATAACACTATCGATTATTTCCACGAATTTTACCACATTAATCTGAGTTACTGCTTACTAAAATCCATTCTAATTAAAGGGCACATTTTTCCATTAAATTTATGAATGGAAGAAATGTATCCTAAAATTAAATTAAAAATCGTTTTTAATTGAAACAATCAATGCGTAACAAAAAGGAAATTATAAAGCAGGGATAATAAATGTAGCACATAACTAGCTCCTAATTAAGACAACTGGAATAATACAATTAGGAAATAATTTGAAGAATATGCAAAAGCTGTGGTGAAAAGGTTTTTTTTCTATATTTGGCAATAAATTATCTCAATTAACCAAAGAAATAGTGCATACAAGTTCAACATTTTCAACCAAATCAACTTTCTTAGCTGAAATCATTTATGAGGTATAACACAACCATGCCGCCAGTAAATAATTTCATAATTTTTCGCTAGATTATAGAGATTCACAAACTAATTTGTGAACGAAAATTGTTTAGAACACTTAGCACTTTTACTACAACTTCTTCTTCACAGTTCTCAGTTCTAATGTATAGACTGCAACTGCTCATAAAAGGTGAACAAAATGAGAACTAGATGAGAGAGTCCCGAAGCCATTCGTGAACTGTGATTTTTAGCAATGACTCAAGTGACTTTACATCAGCGTTTTCTAAAACAGCCTACGACCTCCGTATGTTTTCCCCGCGATGAGTTGTGTGTAATCAGCGAACAGGTTTATCTGCCGGTACCTCAGATTTAACTCCAAAGAAATATGGCCCAATTGAAGGAAGCGTAGCGTAGAATTTGGAATGATTCGAGGCACCCAATTTCATACTGTCGACTCACTCTGAGAAAATGGAACTTCGTTTACTTTGAGTATGTGTACGTAACGGTTCCTCCATTTTCCTCATTACCGAAACGTTTATGAGTAGTGAATTTAGGAAGCAATAGCCCCCTAGTATGAGGGAGTATGATCGCCCAAAAGAAAATGATGTTCCCGGAAATTGCTACCTTCGAAGTCTAAAATGTTTGAGAAAGATATAAAATGCTTGCCAAGCCTAGCTTGAAAGACAAAGGTAAATTTCTTTAGGACTATTGCATAGATCAAGTCATTCTTTCCGATCGATTCTTCAATGACTGTAAGTCATAATAAGAGATCAGTGGGAACTATTGAAAAGTAAACCTCAGTTCTTTTTTATGTATCATTCTGCTGAGGATGCTTCTCGGCATAAATTGTTTATTTAATATTCGATCCTAATGAAACATCGATATATTATCTCAGACGGGTTTTTAATCATTACTGATCCAACAACTATTGTACTGTATTTAAAAAATAATGTTGATGATAAAAACTATCATTCAACTAGTAATTTACTAAATTATAAGAATAACATCCGTAAAAATGGTAATAGTGATATTATAAATAAGAAAAAATTGAAATTTAGAAATCAAATTATGGAAAAAGAAAAAAAATGTAGGATTTTTCTTTTTGTCCAGTTTATAGAGGTTGGTTTTAATTTACGACGTAATCCATTGTTTGCTTTGGTTATACCTTTAATTGATTTAGATATGACGATATTCATGGTAGGAAAATAACTTTGGCAGAGAAAAATTATTTTTTATCGACTATACTTCATTCTGTCCGCCCATAATCTTTCCACCATTCATCCAGACAATGCTTATAAATTACATAGAAATTTTTCGGAAAATCCAAAAGAAAATATAAAATTTAAGGCGACTATTTGGCATTTAGAAAAGCTAAAGAGCATGTCCACATACTTTTTCAAGTAACTAGACATCGTCAAAAATGATAAGATAGCACATGATAACTCACACTTAATTCGCGGTATGGTTTATTGGTTCTAATTTGATGTTACTTTAATATTCTTAACTTATACAAAATTTTAGGAAATATTTAAATAAAATATAATGTGGCTATGCTTATACAAACAGAAATATCCGGGATGAAACATAATCATAACAGCTAAGTATATAGTCAATAATTATAAAGACGCTAAGATAAATTACTATAATGGCCATGAGGGTAACAATTCTTCATTGCATCTAGTTGGAGTAACCAAACCAAATTATTAAATGTCCAGCAACCGGGATACTTTCATAAGATCATACATTTACGACCATTCGCCACCGCGAAGAACATTTGTACCGAAAAAATATCTTCCTCTTCCTTTCACCGTACAACTTTTCCTCTCCAGCACACGTCGTGGGCATTAATCGAAGAAACGATCTCTCCTCGGCCCCTTTCATTACATCTGCAAATATGTTAACCCAAACATATCCCGGGAGTTAGCGGGCAAGTTTGCGCGGGGGCATCGTCCTTGACTCGGGTCAACGAGGGAACGCCCTGCGAAGCATCTCGTTCCAAGCAACTTTCCTTCCGTCAAACTTTTCCCCGATAATTCCATAACTTGGACAGATCTAAACGTAGTGTAACGAGCGGGTGTATCCAGGGATCGCCGCCGAGAGCGAGAAAGGGAGTACCAGCTGCGCGATCGGCCGGAAAGTTTTCCTTTGATTTCTTCTTGATGCGGATATACCAAATGCTCCAAGCTCGCCTGCAGAATTTATGTACATCAATGCAGCTCTTATCCGTTTTCTCGACCCGAGTTTCAAAGTTGTTTCAAGGCGAGGGCTGTGATTTGATTTCAAATAGCAGGATTTATTTCTCAATTTCTTGATTTCGTTTTCAACCCGTTCCTGCTTCTCCTATATTTTCTTGCTTCTTTTCGGCTTAAGATATTTCCTTCATTGGCCTCCTAGCGTACCAGCGTAACAAGACCGAGGTTCCGGATTCAAATCCTGGTTAGAACATGGTTACTTGCGGCATAATTTTCAAGTATTTATTATAAGAGTGGTATTTTAGGGCTAAAATTTGCCTAAAGAGTTAAAATTATTATTATTCTGTGGCGTTTGCTATTGAACGTACATATTTTTATAGTAATAGGTGTCTTGTAATTATATATTGAAGAATGAAACATTTTTATCCTATTATGAAACAGTTTTCAATTATATATCTCTTGTGAATGCTAGAGTAGAAGATGAAATAATTAGAATTAGAATTAGGAAAATAAATTAATACTAGCCAGAGTAACTATAGCATGAAATGACATCTCAATTTCCTATAAAAGTGGATCACCGTGTGAATATATGGCCATTGCAAAGGTTTGTTGCCAAATTTTTATTACTGTAAAATTATAGTCCTTACAAGCGAAAACCTAACGATGCAGGACATTTTTGAACGCTAAAATGTTTCCTTTGTCTATTTTTATTGACTTAATACTTAATTGAATACATCTCTAACAAGAAATTCAAATTAGAATTAACGTGGGCAGTCTTAATGATCATAAATATTAAATTCCATCACATCGGCTTTTTCTTGGTGAAACTTAAATATTAACTCACAGGAGATAATATCAACATGCCACGGTTAATTCTGTGGAATAAAAGCATAGTTAGATTTTGTTTTATGCGTTTTAAACTTCACTGAATCAGAAAAAGATTTGTACTTTTACCACAAATTTATTTTTACAAATAACAGTTACACGACCGGTTTTGACGATTAATCGCCATCTTCTGGTGAAGAAACTTTAAATTTAAACCTTTTAATACTAGCAAGCTAGAGGGGGGAGGGGATAAAAAAGGTGAAAAACGGGGGAGAAATAGGAGTGTTGGGAGTTAGAGACTAACAAGGAATAGAGGAAGGGGCGCCGTTATTGTAGGAAAGGACAGAGTTTATCAGCGGGGAGTGAGAAGGGAAAAGATGCTCATCCACAAAAGAATATTTAGAAGAAATGATATGTCTGCGAATTTCCAGTTGCTCCAAGAAATTGAGTCGGCGGCCTTTGGTTGCCATATGGAGGATTTCTGGGACAAAATATGAGGAGTGATTTTTCTCAAAGAGGTGTTTTGAGAAGTGGGAAACAGAAGAGTTATTTCGAAAGCATCTGAAATGTTCCTTGGTCCTCGTGGAAAAGCTGCGAGAGGAATGTGTGTTATGGGAGGTTATGTGTTTTAGCTTTCTTAGTATTCTTCATCCGTATGATACCAAATCTATAGATCGTTTACGAAATTCCCATAGTGAAAAAAACTTCGCGAGTTGAATTCCTACTTTAAATGGAATTTTTTTATCAACATTAAATCACAGAAAAGAACGCCATAAACAAACACACCAATTCCCGTGGCACCTAAAGGATTTTCAGCGAAGGAAATTCTTTTCAGCGGCAAAAATGATTTTCAGTTATCTAAAGTAGTTCTGCGCAACGTACGGCCCGCGATTCTCAGGGGGCACATTAGTGTTTGTAAGGGATTTTGGAACTTAGTTTTGTTCATAATAAATTGGCTATTATTATAAACTTTAAGAAAAATCAGTTATCAAAATCAGTTTCGAGTTGAAAAATTTATAAAATGTCCACCTCTCCCTGAATTGCGAAAAATAAAAAGCATAATATTCACTTTGATTCGCATTTTACGTCTGCTAAATATCCATGGCAAATGATGATATTTATGTCGAGTAAAGTAAATATTAATCTAAGTAATTTTCCGAAACTCTTCATTTACACTTCGCGTTTGTTTTCTCCTATGTATGCCTCCCCTCCTTATAAGTCGGTTGTGCAGGTCATAGTAAATGATAAATCATAGTTTCAGTATACTTTTAGTAATATTTAGAAGGAATTGAATCATCTCAAAAATGGTTAATGATTTAATTTGCTGAAATCAGCATAAAGAAATGTTGGTCGGTTTTTCTAGTTTTGTGGTTTTAATCTGTATTTAAAGGTTGCTTGGTGACTTCCGTTATCTTGTTTGATTCATCTCATATTTTCTCATACTGACAATTTAAATTATTTATTCGTATGATAGAGAAAACATATTATCTCAATCTAGCTCAAGGAAGGACCGTGTATATTATTATCATCATTAATGTTTCATAGAGTCATATTCGAAGATCGATAGAGAAAGAGAGATAGCGTAATTATTCAGTGAAATTTAATTGATAATCGTATTGCTTATAAGATAATGTAAAACCTTCTATGATAAACGCCATGCTAAAACATTTCATGGCTATATTTTCCAATTAATGAATTAGATTTAAATGGAAGGAAGTAATTCAGTTGCAGACAATACCAATATAACATAAGTTTCTTTATCATCAGACTAAACCTTTAATATTGTATTATTCATGATAAAATGCTAAATAATATTATCCTTTTTCATATTTATGATTAATTTCGTATAACATCATTTCGAAAGGTCATAGTATTAAATCCGATTTCAATATAAAGGCGGGTGTGAGTTTTGTAAGAAAAATTCCTCCGCAAAAGAGCCTTCATTAATATTATAATGAATTTATCTCCTCCCTTATCTAATATAAGCATTTGAGTGATTCTCGGTACATTTCATTAGAGTTGCTTCAATCCACTCGACAAAAGCCATCAGGTCTGCTCTTGTGGTCGTATCTCTCTAGCCTCATATTAGGTTTAACAACTTTACTCCTTGCTAAGCCTCTAAGTACTTCTTGAGGAGCAACTCGTGGTTATTAACGTGCTAGATTTCATTACTTAAGTCCCGCGTATCTCGATTGGGGAAATTATTGTTAAAGAGATAACGGTTGAATTAACTGCCCTTATGTACCCTACAGCGCAAATGATAATGTGTGCATTTCAAACTTTGATGAATCCAAGCAATTAAAGGACCCATAAATATAATTCTAGATGATCTTATTTTCATTGCATTCTGTTTTGATGTTAATTGTTGTAATTTATAGGGGATGATCACTGGTTTGTCAATATTTTCATATTGTGAATAATTTTAAAGATGTTGATTCTTATTTTTAGATCGTACTTCGGAGAATAAATCTGTAAAAAGAAGTTGTAATCAGGATTGAGTCCGCTGAACTACTTCTAAAGTTAAGTTAAAATAGTGTTGTCTACCCCTTTATATTTCAAATTAATCTTCTGAAATATTCGGGATTATGTGCTTTCAATGCAGGGATACGTACGTACGTACGTCTATGGTCGTGTATTTAAAAGGTTGAGTTGAAGTCACCAAATTTATAATTTCACTTCCCAGGATGTTTTTAATTGTTCTTAGTCTTCAAGAGAATAGTTTGTAATAATTGAAAAAAGAGAAAAATAATAATAATGATCTAATATTCTATCATAAAATTTGGATTTTTGTTACATTTCACCGACTACCTTTCTTTTTCTGTAACATTATTTTTATGCTTGTTTTACTACTTGATTACCATTCATTCTTTCGAATTATCTTAACCAACTAATTCTCTTTGTCTATGCCATACGGGCTGTGCATAACCTTACACCATAATTGAATCTCTGTAAATTACCGAAAGACCAGTCCATTCTCATTATGATTCCAAATTCTTCTTTCTTAAATGTTTCGTATAATTTTTCTATCAGTTATTGTTTGATTATGTTTATCGGTAGTGGTGTTAGTATGATCTATTTTTGCCTACAACATGCTATTTACCGTATTGTATATTGAATTATTTTAATATCTTTTGCTCTCCGAATTTTTTTAAGGAAAGTCGATAGGACAGATGGTTGCGATTGCTTGATAAATACAGAGAAAGAGATGAGACCCCTTTTATACATAGGCAAATCCGATAATGAGTGTAAGTTAAGATAAATAAATTGTAAGATAAATAATTTTTATACTCGTTACATTTTTCCACTAATTACAAACATACAATAACAAACCAAAAATTAGTTGAAACGCCAGGTTTTTACACCCCCTACCACTTGTCAAAAGCTTGTACGGTATAATTGTACATGTCGATGTTTGTCGTTTGGGATATCGTCTTTGTCCATTCATTGGTGAATGGAATTGGAAGGATTGAACAAAAAAGAACACGCATCCGAAGCAGAAAATTGCCATAGCTATCAACTACTGAAGGGAGGTCGAAAGTTCTTAAATACCTTTGTCTGGATTTTTGTCTAGCCATCACCAACTTTTCCGGTTCCCAATAAAATGCGCTGTACCTTCCAAAGGTCCTCTTCAGCAGGGGTCAAGTTTCGCATCGTCTTTGGTCCCAAATTCCTTTGTCCCACCCTTACACGGGTCGATACATATATCCTTTTCCGGCACTCACCCGATATCTCGGACGGAGACCAGCGTTAACTTAAACCTCTTTCACTCCGCAGCCGAAGCGATAAATAAAATTCTGATTCCCAAAGGAACGCCCACACTCCGAATTCAAAGAATGAGTCAGAAATTTCATAGAATGTTCGAGGATTTTGCATGGGGAGCGCCATTAGCAAGCTTGGACGGGTTCTTTTGATTGTTATTTAATCCATGAGAAGGCTGAAA
Source organism: Sympetrum striolatum (assembly GCA_947579665.1). Taxonomy (NCBI): domain Eukaryota; kingdom Metazoa; phylum Arthropoda; class Insecta; order Odonata; family Libellulidae; genus Sympetrum; species Sympetrum striolatum. Next base: position 70,867,024 of record OX388348.1, read on the forward strand.
GAGATTTCCACTCCCTTGATTGACTTTTTCGGGTGATGCGATTCTATTTGAGCATTAACTAAAGGGAAAGTAAGAATCGTTGAGAGGCTTCCGCAGTTGTGTGGGTGGGAAGGGAAAGACATATTAGGAAATTAGAACGACTTTGGGTGAAAGAGGAGGCTATTTAGGTATTTGGCTTATTATTGAAGCGATAAAGGAAATATACGGAGAAAATAGATGCCGTAGAATTTCTATTTTATTGGCGATGAAAATTCACTCCAATAGATAAAATAGATCTAAATATGTATAATAAATATTAATCTATACCTTAAAGTCGAACGTTTACTTAGAAGTATATGATTTAGCAATACATTTTCATTTGTTTCCTGTCACTACAGAATTGAAGCAATATATCATTTATTGTATAAAAATAGATGTATATGCATATATAAATCAGCTATTAAATTTAAGGTGTACAATTAATGTCCATTTTAGCACGTCTTGAGAACTTATAGCCAATATTTCGCTGGCAAAACGAAGAAACATTAAGACGCAGTTTTTAGTTTATTTTATTTTGAACGTCAGGTTGACTGTTAAATTAATGCAAATAGTCCCTAGAATTTCTGCAGCAACTTTGATACCGAGCAATTGTTTTCTATTAATAAGTTATTCAATATTGATTTTATGTGAAATTATAGGATTTATTTCCACAGAAGTCAATCATGAGGAAATGGCCCTTGCGTAAAATACAGATTTAAATTATTTTGTTTCATTTTTATTGTTCTTCAACTCAATTTTAGTGCTAAAACATATGCTGATATTTAACATATATTAAAGAATATAATGCTTTATTATAACATGTAGAATAGATTTCAGAATACTTTTGGAAATGAAGAGGGATTATCTTGAAGAATCAGATTTAATAAAGCTTATTTATTTTTTGCAAATTTATTCAGTAATTTGTAAAATGATCGAATGATCCTGCAGAAGATGTTTTATTTTTTAAATTGCAAAATTAAAGAATGAGAGCTTATTTATAATTTAGTATTTGAATCAAATCAATTCTTTATTTTACACATGAACCATGGTCGGCTCAAAATTGATTTTCATTTTCAATAATCAATCATTCATGTATGCATATTAGGTTTAATTTCACCTCCAGAAGTGGCCAGAAATTACAGTATTTGTATACTTAAGATGGGAAAAATTTCACATAGACACGGTGACAATAGTATTTCCAATTCATTCCTGAAATTAGGCTTTAGAGCTTTTTTTCTTTTATAAGTACTAGAAAAAAAATTAACGACCATATATTTTTCGTTCAATGTTGTAGCTTTCACTAGTTGCGTAGTTCGGAAGCTCAGATCCGGGTAACTCATTTCCCTTTAAGTAAAAGCCTTTCTCGGAAAATATTTCGCAAATGGAACGTGTTAGGGCTTCCAGATTTTTATCATCCTTACCCGTGCATTCGGAACGTCACCCCGTGCTCCCCCGCTCCGTCCCACGGACATCCCCGGAATGTCGTACGTGAAATATCCACGATCCGTCCGAATTTAGCGCACTAATTCACAAAAATCCGTCACGTGTCCATTTCCACGCAGAGTGATATCCAGCTTCCAAATGGAAATTCTCAGGGAATTCATGTCTAAAGAATCGTTCTCCAAGAAACAGGAAAATAAATATCCCACATCGAGGGTATTTGTGTGTTCCATTTTCGCTCGAAGGATTTTCAAACACCTGCTACCCCAAGAATAACCTTTGCATAAAAGACAAACCGGCCTTTGACGGTGAAATAAAATCTCCCACGCAGGCGGTCTTTTGAGTTGACAGTGAACCAATAGCTTCCCTTAAGTCTATTTCGGGACGCGTGTATCGTCGGATTTGTCGTTCAGACAATCCTTTTTTCACTTTCTAAAGGGACGCTGTCTCGATTTTATTGAGTTCGTCTGTGAAACCAGGTTAAATCTTTCGGGGATATTTCGCATTCGTGCTGGAAGTGGATATGTTGGAGAATATAGTTCGCCCACTGTCAGACGTCAGAAGACCCATTTGCGGTGAATGGGAAGTGGATGCGGGTATCTGTCAAATAATCTTGCTATAAATGATAATGGTTGCTCTGAAAAATGGCTCTTCTCTGACCGAAAGGGATTCTTCTCTTCCTCCAATACCCTCCCTAACGTCTTATTTTTACTTTTGGAATACCTTGATTTATATTATACATATATTTAAATTATATATGCATATATTTGAATTCGACCAATTATTCAGGTGCATTTTTACATACGTTTATATCATTGTTTGCGTATTAATTGCAAATCAATGCACCGAGATTAACATAATTGAAAAATAATGACATGACTGAGATCTTTGCGTTACATTGCGGATCTTTTGTACTTCAAATGCTTAACCACGAGGGCGTATCCAATAAAAAGGAGACATTTAAAAACATTTTTCATTTTAAATTGAAAAGTTCAAGCGCTGCTTATTTTTCCACGTATTTCTGTGCTCTGGAAACGCATATTTTTCAGCGAATTGATAAGTTTGATATATCGTCCTCGAGGAATGAAGTCGGTTACGTCTGCAGCCGATTTCGCAAACTTTGCGTCAATTTCACTTCTGTTAAATATCTTGTTCCAAGGAGCACACTTCCACGTGCAAAGTTTAACATCTTTCTCTCCATATTAAATAAAAATGCGATGAAAATACAGGAAAATTTTCCAATTATTTCCATCTTCAATTGATATCAGCATTGCAAAGCATCTGTGTACTGAGTTCCTCAAATTAATGACTTGAATCACCAATTTCATAGATCGTTTGAAGGAAAGATTGCCTAGAATATTTTTCGAATTTTACACTATCTAACGATAGGCTTATAATAATCTTATAGAGACGTAGGTGTATAGCTGTGTAGAAAGTACAGTATCTCATATAAACGTAGCTATAACATCTATTATAAAACTCTGATAACCTCTTAATTGAGTCATTTGATTGTTAGTTTCTAATCAGTAAAGACTCACCACTGACAGCAATTGTTATATTTAAGAGTCAAAAACACCTTAAACTGTCAAATATTAATACAGGTCGACGCACGTTTCGCTGCACATGCAGCATCTTCAAGGGACCAGCTGTGACTGTCACAGAGTTGCAGCGAAACGTGCGTAGACCTGTATTAATATTTGACAGTTTAAGGTGTTTGTGACTCTTTACTATATTTCGTTTCTAAGTTAATATAATTAAGTGTGAGTATAAAATATGAAAACATATAATTTGGTTTAATTTTATGTCTTAATACAACGATATGTGTTGATAATAATGAACACTTCACAATAATAGTTCAATGAAAATAGGAATAAATAAAAAAACCTTGTAATAATTCTATGGAATAGGTATATTTGAACAGGACGACCGGCTACAACTAATGCTTAGTCATTGTCAGGTATATTCAGTAACTGAAACCGGTCGGGTTCTTCAAATATAATCCGGGGATTTATTACTAACTGTTTTTATTTCATTCTTTATGGAATTCCACACAGTGAAAGCTAGCACCACTTAACCAATGCAATTAGATTGAACTAGTTTAATTTTTAGGGAATAATTTTCAGGAGTAGATTGAACTAGTTTCATTTTTAGGGAATAATTTTCAGGAGTAGATTGGCGAATCTGAATATTGTTTCAAAGATTACTAGATTCTCAGTTTATCCTAGACTTAGCAGACCTGGTTGTTAATCACAATATTCTCTACAAATGTCTCTACTAATCTTTGGAAATGACCGTTTGAACGCATTCACACAGTAATACTTCATTAATAGTTCGGAATTCTATGAGAAAATAACTTTCCAGTTTTCTGTGAGGACTATCAATCACATATAAATAATACCTTCCGGAGGAGGGGCAGGAAACCGAAACCGCAAGAGACGAGAGTGAAATCAGGTATCCAGGAAGAGAAGGCACACACGAAGATTTGATTGAAAGGAAATTGGGCCGCAAAGGTGTAAGAGGAGAGAGAATGCTGCGAGGGATTGGAAAGCGAACCGATCTTCCATAAAATGAGGAAATCACGAGGCTCGGCTATATTTCCTACGCATATCGAGTCAGCGACCCAATTACCATTAATAACGGGGTGTTTAACCCTTGAGGTAGTGATATAGCTGGGTGTATATCTAGGGCCTCTTGAGATAATATGGAGCAATCTACGCGAACTAGTGGAGTAAGAAACCTAAATACTAGTTAATTGACAAGGAACAACTGGTTCATATATGCCTGCGTATAATCACAATGTTTTAGAGGTTTCTCTTGTGACAGCATATGCTGTCTCATACGCATTTAGATAATTTGCGAATGAATACCATGCAGAGTGGGTTAAAGAGGAAAGAAATTTTACTTTCTATTGTCAGGCTATGGTGAATGATCAATCAAAGTTAACTGCCCTTCGTAAGAGATTTTATTTAATGATGGAGTTGGATTTCCTAGTAGCCAATCATTATGAATTTGCTCATGGAATAATGATAGGGTATATTTTTGTGCGGATATCCGTTTCGTTTAATATCTATTGAAAATGAAAATATTTACATGAATGGGATTTTATCTTTTCCTGATCGATCATACCGATGTTTTTCTCGAATCTGACTTTAGAAGGGTAAACTATTTGACGTTAATCAAAATTTAATTTTCCTCGAAAAGAAAATTTGGATATATTTAGCCAAAGAGATGGAATCAAATCCTACTACAGAGCGTATCACCGTGTTAAAGCTTGAAAATGAAACAGTGGATTGAATGTTTCGGGATGATTGACGAGTGAGCAATGGAATGAGAGAACGAGCACCAAATATTGCGCTTTTTTGCAAACTATACTTGTTAGCCATTTCTAAATCACATTTGCTACATGTATCACAGTTCCTATAATTTTTGAGGATCAATTTTAACGTATTAGACAAAAAAGAAATTTTTTGCCCGTTAGTTTGTACAATCATCCAAATTGATTTTCACTGAATAAAAGAAAAGTTACTTTTACGTCTTCGACAGAGGGTTAAGGACCCTTCCTTTATTTCATTTTCTTCCGTTCTAGTTAGTGAGTCTGATCGTTATCATAGTCACTATGCAGGTATCTTTTTTACTTTGTGCCGATTCTCGTTTCGTAGAATTCATTATTTTTCCTCGGAATCGTTTCCCTTCACTCCATTTTCAATTACTATTTGAAAATCCATCCTGCCTTAATATCTGGTCTTTACACTTTTGCCTCATTTCTTCCTTCGAAACCACTTCCTCACTTACCTATCTCAGCACTTTCTTGTTCGTTACTCAATTGATACTAACTTACTTTTTCTGATCGTCATTATACATCAGAAATGTGCCAATACACTATAGTACACCAACACTGGACTAATAAAGTTTTCTCTATTATCTTCTTGCTTTTTATGTTATATAAAATTCCCCGATAACTTATAGGTATTCTTTTTATCTCATTTCCTCTTTCATCCTGTAGCTGGATATTGCAAAATTAGAAAAATCTGCCTCTTTTCTCTTGTTTTAGTCATGATGATTAAGTTTGCTTTCTAGGTACATCAATTACAGTGGTCTTCCAACTTGTAGTCCGTGGAATCATGGATAAGGTATGCTAATAAGTTGGAAAACAGGCAAAGATACATTTTGAGGTTATAAATTTCATATAAATACATGATTATTGTACATGCATTTTATATAAATAAATTCCTTTCTCCTCAAGCGTTTACAAACAATTTAACTTAGTCTTTTCTGTGAAAGGCGCGCATATATTAAAGAGAAGAAGTTTTTTTAAACATATTAATTTTATCTCAATAGCTTTATAAATTTCTGCTTTCACGAATTTATTTACTTTAATTTTTCTTATTCGTTTGGAAAGAATTGACGATAAAAGTAAGATTAGGTTAATAGTGCCCGGCGACGCAATTTATCTAGGGACCCAAATGAAAGCGCCACGTAAAAAGAAACTTCAGATTTAAATTGATGATGTAAGGTGTAGTAAAAATAAATAAGGTGAAAGAGTTGAGAGTAACTAACCCTTTATTCTTTGTGTTTTAGTTTAATGAGATACATAACTTCAGTTAGCTCATCCCGTTCATGGATTGCAAATTAGCAAAATAAAAGTTCGTTGTATACTTGCCTTGCGTGTCCTCGTAGCTTTCTACGCACTTAATTATAAGTTCTATAAGCTAACAGAAAACGAAAACAACGCAGTTGCTGAAACGACTTCAGCTGAAAAAACTCTGATGGCAAAACCCGCTGGCGAGCCGTTCCGTTTGTGTTCATGGACACGTGTAAGTCCCCGCGTATTTATTTTCAGTGTTTTTTGTACCGAAACGCGGAAAAACCGTAGCGGTCAGTTTCTGCTCGCGAGCAATTGTTCGCCGTTTCGGAGAGCTCTCGTCAGAGGGACGGGTTTTGGCGCGATGAATGGGCCTTCAGCAAGAATGGACGCTCGACGAGAGAGACGCCTGGCGGCGGGGGAGCGAAGCGTCGATATCCTAACATGCCTAAGCGTACGAGAGTGGTGCTCGTGGAATATGTACCTTCTAAGGCACTCGGAGCGGGAGGTGTGCTCGAAGAGAGGGGGTCCTAGGCGGATGGAATAAGAGGCTGCGCCTGAAATGCTTGACAGGAGTGGCCGGGAAGGCATTCGAAACAAGTGGCTGTGGAATATGGAGAGATGTGCGTGGGCTGGTGGAGAAAGACGTGACGTCACGGTGGCACAGGTGTGGATGTGTTGAATCAAGCGAGCTAGAGGAAAGTGGAGCGCGGGAAATTGGCATGACAGAAAGGGGGCGTCAGTGAAAGGATATGAAAATAATGCGGGGAACGGAATAAAGAGTCGGGATGGCATAGGCGATTCTCGGAGGAGATTCGAGGACGTTGAATGTGGTCTGGAGACGAGATCGAGGCCGTTTGTGATCTAGGATGAGTTTCTTTCGCCTAAACAGTAGAGGTGGTATTTTTGTAGTTCTGTGTAGTTCCCAATTTTTTATTCATAGGAGCTACTCTTTTGCTAGAGCCATCTCGTCATCTATCAGCGAAACGATATATAATTAGATTCTGGAATCGATTTTCAAATACTTCGTGGATTACTGAAATTTTATGCATACTATTTTTCTTGAATGATTTTTATTGCGACCGGTTTCCTGATTGGATTGAAATTAGAAAAATACTAAGTATATATTTAAGGGAAGGAGAAATACTAAGTTTATAATTTAAATTATATTTCGATTACTACATCAATAAGCATGTTTAATAAGACGATATTACTTTGGATTATAATTTAAATTTATACATACCTAAATATAAAAATACTTGGACACTTAAAGATCCTTGTGGAGAAATGCTAAGAGCATAGTTCCAGTTAGATTCTGATTTGAAAGTCATTGAGCATGCATACAAGAATATGCATAGGAGAATATATTAGTATAGATTATTATTTAAATTTATGCACAAATGTAAATCTAAAAATAAATAAAATAAAAATGTGAATCAAAGTAAAATATAATTACATTTTTAGTTGCATTTCTCGGAAAATGTGATAAATAAATTATGCAAATGTTATGAAGTCCAAACTTACTGCATATTATATCTAGAAAAAATATGTTAATGAAGTATCTAAATATTTTTACTTGATTTTGATGCGGTAAATATATCGGTCAGGTTTGAATTTATAATTCGACTAAAATATTTTTTAATGTGCCTCACTGAGCTCATCTAAAGCTATTCCTCCTAACGAAAGTTGAAATATAAATAATTATCTACCCAAAACACTGCGCTATACAATGGTTAAGATACCTGCTGTACAGTTTAATTTTCGTATAGTTTTCATGCTAACTCACAAAGTTCTAAGTGACTCAAAAATCGTACCTAAAAGATTTCAGGAATAGAGTGGAGGAGTTCTTACTCGGGGATGTGTTACTATCTGGTTGATAATCTTGGACCCTTATAAAGGAGGACAAAAGGTTGGAAGTATTTCAGGCATGCGTGCACGCCTTACAATGGAAAACATGTGTTTTGGTAATACGATAACGAAAGGAAAAGTGCTGGAGATAGCGGGATAAGAAAGGGTTTAAGCAGAAAAAGAAATTAACTGGAAGCAGAGGAAAATGGTTATTCTAATATTGATTGGATGCATGTTACTTCTGGAGGCTCATGCATGGATCTCTCTATTCACCTTAATACATTTGCAAATTTCAGCTAGGCTTTATGTTGTTATTACAAAATTATGATTATATAGCCGATAAATATCTGTTATGGATATCTTTACTTTAATCTGAAAGGGGAGCCTTTCGCAAGGGAAAAGTTTCATCCATTATAATGATATGAATGCCGATAGTCGTTTGGTAGGGACCTTGTATTTTTTTATCTTTTAAATGCTTAAAGTAATGGTTTCTGATAATAATTGGTGGAACTTTATCAAAGCAAATTTCAAAGTGTCTTACTTTGCTCACAGTCTACTCTATGTTCTAATCATTGCTAATTTATCATCGGTTTTCCTATGTTACAGAGATTAATAACAAAACAGAGTGCAAAATAAGAGTGTAATATAAGAAAAATTATTCATACACAGAAATAGAATATGAATAGGAAAAACAAGTAAGTACGACCAAGCTCCGTAAAAAGGCCCAAAATCGAAAATGATAACGTAACATATAACTCTAATATAGAGATTAAAATTGGGAATATTTGTATCAACCCACTTGAACTAACCTACGTTCTTGTTTATTGTAGTTATATTTTAATTATTGTTATTTTATTACCCTTATTTATGCTTTAAATAACGAAGTCACCTTATTTATACGTTCTTCATATCCATTTATGTGTTAACATCGGTCAAAATTAAGTTGTGGGTTAAGATAATTTTTTTAAATAATGTTTACTGGGAAGAAATAAGGCTGTAGGACCCTGGTGATTTTAAAGAATTCGCCTTTTCCATTCAACGCATTCTAATATCTATGGTGAATAACTAAATGTAAGTACCTCCAAGTTTCGTCGTATGTAGGTAAAACGCTTGATAATTAATAGCTCTTTAGATTCACATCGTGGATTCTTTTGTGATAGTCTCCGCTATCATCTTTAAAGTCAGAGTAAAAAGTATATGGATGTTAAAAAACGGAATTTGTAAGAATGAGCAGTGAAGGGGAAAATTATGGAAGTTTTTGGGGGAGAAAAGGTTATGAAACGACTCGCATTAACTTTCCGGTCATCCAAGGATAGAATGGCAGTCAAGGGACGCATTTCGCGAAAAACGAGTTTGAGGCACTTTTTATGGTTGGAAACCTATAACAGTAAGGAAGCACTTTTCAGAGAATTGGACGAAACACAGTGAAGGTGACTGTAAATAGTAGATATCAATCCGAATATTTCACCATAACTATTGTCATAGGATGATGGTAAAAAGGAATAGCTTTCGGATTGTAAATATTACGCGAAATTGCCCATAGGAAAGGTAGGCATTCTTAGAATACCCCTTTTTATGGGAAATGAAAGATTATTTTTCAATATTTGGAGCAATTTTTCTTGAAATTCGTTTGTAGAAAATCAAAGATAACATTTTGATGCTAAGGTGATTATTTGGGAAACTCTTGGAAAGAGCTTTCTGTAGAGGAGGATTACACGCGTATTTATTTATATTTCAATTACAAATTCCCGATATTTTCTACTACATATAATTACAAACATGGGTGTTCTACCATTCGGTAGGCTCATTTACCTTAATATTACCTATTCAAAGCCATTTATTTTATTTATTGTCTACTTATTTCATTATTTATGGATCTAACATATTTTTCCATTGACGATTCTCCAAAAATGCTATTTCAGTTACGCATGGGAGCTATTGTTTTTGCTTAGGTATTCATATCCTCTCAACCCACAGAATAATTTGATCTAGTTTCAATCCAATCTTTATTCACTCCATTATAAGTGGTGAATATACCTATTAATTGAAATTTCTCAATATAAGTAAACAATTAATAATAACTGTTTCTACAACTTCATTGATGCTATGCTAGTTGCCTGTTATCATGTGACAAAAAATTTTAAAATTAGTATATACGATCGACTTATTTTTTTAGGCTCCTTTCTGTTTTGTAATGTTCGTGGAAAGGATAAAATAACTGTTAACCTGCTTCCCCTTCCTCCTCCCCATAGCTAATCTGATTGGTGGCTGGTTTTTTACCTGTGTATATATATATATGTGTACTCCTGTATTACTCATCGCTTGATAATGGACTAACGTCCGAAACCGGTCGCGGTATTAAAAAATTTTAAAGTGGAATTTTGCACAGTTATTTCCACCCATTTATTAGGATGGAGTTTCACAAAGTTAAAGCTTCCTTGATTGATTTCATAAATTATATTAAATACCTATCACCAACGTATCAAAACTGTATCTTTGAAGAGAGCATTAAAAATTTTCTCATCGTTTTTTTTATTTTATCAACCTTCGAATCTGATCTTACGTAACAATGACCTGTAACTTTTCACCTTCGGCGAAAATTGTTTCTCTCATTCGAGGGAAGATTCTTCCTAAATGAATTGGTGATTTAATTATTATGTGGATGGATAGCATTAGAATATATTCGAAATATTTAACGAAGGATAGTATTTTATTATATTTGGTGTATTTCACGGCTCAACGGATGTAACCCCATAATGGGTGAAAAAATATTCCGTGAATCCGCGGTCGAAAGGGCATAACTTTTAAGTGAAAGCTTTTTTCCGCCACAAACACGACGAGGTCATCACTCTGTAGACCATCCGCATGAAAGCCATTTAAAAATCCTCCATCGCCTCTATCTTTTCGAAATAAAACCGCCTGAAATTGCGTCATTAAGCGTGAATTTTGTTTTCCGGAAGAATAGATGCGGACTATACATCTTTGGATACCATAAGCCAAGCAAAGCTGAAAATCGAAATTTAACGCGCCTCTCCTTTTGACGCATCAAAGGGCGCAATATATTGCAGTTGAATTCCTTTTCCTCGAGCATATTTTATTTACAAATGCCAGACGAAAGCTCGTGAAAATTTTGCTCCCTTCACTGCAGTCAGTTTTGATGATTTAGTGCTGCTGAAGTTGAAATATCAATGGAACCTTTGCTCCACGACGTTATATTTGAGTAGAATAACGTATATTTTATTTACATGTTCCAAATACATTTATGCATACATTTTGCTATGGTATTAGTTTTTTAAAGTTTTTCGACAGCTTATCGAAACCTGAAACACTTGAATAAAATCCGAACGCGCTGCCCCCTTGGCTAATCTAGACTCTATTTTGCTTTGGATCGAGAACATCTAAGTCTATATAGTTTTCGGAATCGTCACAATTAAAATTGCCTAACAAAGATTCGTAATTTATTAAGAAAGCGTGTTTATTCTGAAACATTCTAACTTTCGCTTACGTGCAAACACCGAGATTTCCGCAGGTGCAATTCGGTGTGGTATTTTTTAGTCTTCGCAATCCCTAAGTTTTCATTTAATTAAAAATAGTAAAGGTAATGGAAAAACAAGTAAAATAAGAGTAAATGCATTAAAAAATAAAAACAATAAATAACATTTCTACCAAGCAAAGGTATAAGAGTTATTAAAAGCGATTTTTATGAAGCCGAGGTTGGAACTGATCTTGTTACATCTAAACATTTATCTTTTCAATATTTTAAAGTAATTAATCGCGTATAAAAGTAAATAGAAGAAATTTATAGAGATTTGTATCTTGTGGTTTTAAAAGCATAAGGTTTAATTTAGGAAGAAAAATGCACTACATCAGGAAAAAAACAACCGATAGTTAAATAACTTTTTAGGGAGAGTTAGGTTAAAGACAAATCTAAGAGGCAAATAAAATAACTCGGATGGATATTTATACTGATAAATGGTTAATCGTATAATCCTAGGTTCTCTTACAATAAAAATATATTTTCGTTTATTTGATTCAACTTTACCTACAGTCGGTATATCATAGAGAGATTAAAGCCTCCTACGCATTCATGGATTCGATACTTGGATCAGAGACGTTTCTTTTCATCCAAAGACCTCCCCTTGTATCTTACTTCGTTTTCCTTTCCGAGGGCAAGAGATTATTCGATTTCTTTCCCCTCTATAAAACCCAAGGATCGAGCCATTGAATGGAGAAAAAAACTCTCGCCTCCTTTTTAAATGGATATGAAAAATCTGCGGAATAGTATCAATCTCTATAGAGCAGAAATATCCTTTTGCGCCGATGGGTTTATCGTCCCCCACAAATATACATATCATTTCCCGCGCCCCCGGCTGTTTGGAGTATCGCCGTGGGATACATTTGTCTCTATTCTTCGTGAGGGTAAAATTAGGGTTCAGGTGGAGGAAACGGATTCTGAGTTGATGAGATGGAAGACTTCTTGAAGAAACCTTCCGACTTTTTGGCAGGGAAATGCGTCTGGCTGGATGAATGGGAGGCGGGAATTTCTATTTATAACTATTTGCTATTCTTCCAAACAATGAGTCTGCGTGCTGACATTGAAAACATACACTTTTATAATACGTTATCTGCAATTTTCAAATATTTTAATGTGATTTATAGGTTTAAATAATAATAAATTACTTTTATAGACTCAGAGACATTACGGTTTATAAATAATTGCTATGATATAGCGGTGAGCGTTACTCAGATGATTAGGGATGCGGGATCGGATTCTTTAGAAGATAGAAATTAATTAAAAATGTAAATTTACTTAACAAGTTAAGAGAAAGTACGTACGTGACATGATGAAACTTCTCTTGTATATTGGTCTTTTTAATACCACGAAGAAGATCAGAGAAATAGATGCTAGAACAAATCGATTCAAGAAATCATATTTGAAAACAATCGATTAAAAAATAGTGTCATGGTGCCTGCACCCACTGCCATACGCCGAAAGGATTTTTGCAGGATCCTCCCTTGTACACATTACTCTACAAAAATAACACCCCATACATTCATGCATCCGAGAATTCCAAACATAAAACCCTATTTGTTATTTTTTCATTCCTAGATCAGGGTTGGCGAACCTTTTGTGCCAAGAGTACCATATTTGATGAATGTAAAGGGCTTGCGTGGCAATATGGTGCCGAACCATACATTGAGATTGTGATATTATTCTTTTAGTAATGTCAACCTTGCGATTAAGATCTTGTATAAGGCTTTAATGGTTGTTGGTTATCACTGCTGATAAACAGAATCCACATTCATTTACTGTGGAGCTTCATTTCTTAAGTGAATAATAATAAAAAGGTAATGTCGTAGGAGTTTCGCGTGACGAAAAAATTCTCTCGCGTGCCACTTTTGAAACGCGTGCCATAGGTTCGCCACGCCCACTCTTTAGGTATAAAAAATCACATACATACACACGTTTTTATAGGAAAAAATTTGGACCAGGAGGTCCCATCTTACCTTTAAACCTTTTTGAATACAAACAACAATTACATGAGAGGTAAGTAAACAAGAGATGAGTAAACAAGTAAGAGATGAGTAAACAAACATAGAGATTTTTTACAAGTTGTGTAGAAATAAATAGGAAATATGGAGAAGATTTTTTTATAATAGGTTAATTTTGATCATAGAAAACTTTTCCGCTTCAGAAAAACACCCTCGAAAAGAAGGGATTGGGAAAACCTCCGAAACGTGCAGGAAAGATTGAAAGGAAGATAGAGTTAGATCGTAACATCAAGGACAAAGAAGATTACGTAAGCTATTTAGGTAGGTTTCTTTGAATCTTTCAGCGACCTTTTTCTTTCGGTTCTTCTTGTACCCTACCTTCAATTACTCTCCTTTGCGATCCTAAATTCGACACAGCTACTTCCTGTGTTCTTGCTTTATTTCTCCCATTGTAGCCCTATCTTCTCCCATTATCTCCTGCCTTTGTTTTCCTATCATTCTGACTTCCTTCTTCCTTTCCAAACCACATTCCCAACTCGGAGGCCTCCAATGATTTGGTGTTTTTCTTTCCTTGTGCCCGTTTCGCAAAGTAAATATAGCGAAGTACTCCAAGCTAAGATTTATAACAATCTTTTTCTGATTCTCTTAACTAGGCCTCGTTTTTTCTCCGTTGGTAATAATTGATGAACTTGCTTCTATAATGCACTATCTGGTAACACATTTTATCATTTCTTATAAAATGTCATTCTTGCTTATCGGTGAATAATTTGCACAACATAAAAGAACCAGCAAGAGAGTATAATACTAAATTCATCTCCGTCTTAAAGATGTTTTCATCGCATTCTTTCTCTTCATGAAAGCCTCCATGGCTAGTGTTACCATTCGTCTAAACTTTAAAGTTTCAAAACTGTCTTCGAAAAAATGTTAGACAAATTATATAAATTTCCTAGCTTTAATTAGTCTACCTTCTTATTATTAGGTTTTACCCATATTAGGAGAGTTAATATAACTTTCTCTTCTATAAGGATTACAATAGATACATAGACGACGTAGAAATGCCCATCTTGCGTAAGTAATGTGTGTTCGTCTCGGCCTCTATAGCGAAAATGTTTTGAAAAATATGGAATATTGGCTAACAATATAAAACCTAGGTGTAAAAATTGCCTTTCATGACATATATTTCTTAACGTTTATGGAGCTATTTCATAGGACATCATCAAATAACTATTGGCGTCGGTGTAATATATATCCTGTTATCGAATTATAAGGAAGATAATGGAAGTTATTCGGTATTAAAGCTCGAGGAATTTTTTGCTCCTATTTTGATTAAAATTTATATTATGAAATGTTCCTCTCAAAGGAGCATATCTAACCATATTACACATGGGTAGTTTGAAAAGTTTTGGTTTTTGAAAGCGTGTTGCGTATCTTTAGAAAGGTACTCACGAAAATTGAAACTATTTTGAACGCGTACTATTTAGTTATATACGCAATTAACTGATTTACTATCCTTTCGTAACTGCCTATATCTCTGTGACGCTTTATTGCTAAATGAGCTATCGATTAGGTACATTTACTTCCACTGATTGTCAATTTTATGTGGAACGAGTGTTTATAAACATTTTTTATATTTTTTAAATGTATTTATATTCTTTAATAACAGTAACCACTTGTTGAAGCCATCATTAGCTGAGGAATGTTCCAAATAGGCATATCAGATAGCAAATATAATTTCTAGTATTTGTGAATCATATTTACTTTCCCTGCTATTGAGTGTCACGTAGTATTGGCGTTATTGATCAATGATAATTTTACCGAAAGTTTTTTAGGAAGAATATAAGGATGCACAAACTATGCTAAGTCAAATGTAGTAGTGCGTTCTTCTTTCTATTTTTGCATAAAATGGGTAAAACTATACTACTACATTCAAATACTCAGTGAAATGGTAAAAATATTCTAAAAGGCAAACTAGATATCACTGTGAACTTAATTGTTAAACATAAATTGTTATAGAAGCTGTAACCTTGATCTCACTTGAAAAAACGTTAAGGAGAATCCGAATGATTTGAAGCTTGTAAGGAAAAGATCTGAAGTGATAAACTTTTGGTTTACAAGCATCAGCTGGGTATCATAGTTGAGAGCTCTCATTTAATGGTGCTTTGCCAATACTAATTAATTTTTTACTTAATTGTTGAACCTTTAATTTAGTTCAGAAAGGAAATTAAATAACAAAGAAATTAGTTTTATTTTGAATATTTTACAAGCGAAATACACTACGGAGAAATCAATATATTTATGGAGAGGAAATAAAATTAACTGCTGTACTAGTTCTTCGTGGAATTTCATCGGAAGAATTGAGTTCTAGAAAAGGTGCAAATTGTATAACTTTCGTGGATGATTTAAAAAGGCAATGTGAGGAAAAAATTGTGTATTAACTTAGGAGACATAATTAAAACTTTCCCATAACAAGCTTTCAATAATTTCGAGAATTCATATTCTCATATTTTTATTTTAAAGAACGGTACATGGAAATAAAAATACACTTATTCGCAGAAAGGAGGTATTAAACCAATATGTCGGAATTTACTAATTTTCTGGTTAGTTGGAATTTTTAATCAAATATTTGTGAATTCAATATCCTGCGAAATCATTTCTATTGGAGTGATTTCATGAATTAAACTGCTCTACAGTATTATGATAGATTTCAAGAAAAGTAATTATAAAATTTTGGTTCTTTAATTTTGGAATATGGAAAAGCTATCTTCCTAAAACATGCCCCTCAAATATGGTCAACTGTAATCAGCACATCCTGTAATAATGCAACATGCGACACGTGTGTGTAATTTAACTGCCTGGGTGACAGGCGAGCATCGCAATCTAGGAAAAAATTTCCAAATAAAGTGTTGGAGAAAATCTATGTGAAGTGTTTTGAGTGTTTTAGCTAGTATTTCTTAAACACTCGGTATTGGTAGTTTTTTATAAATTTTTATTCACTCTGGTTTTGCAACATAATGGTCAACATTCCATTGAGAATCAACGGGCACTCCGCTAATGTTCAATAAATATCTTATGTAGTTACCCAAGTGAGAATGTAACTGTTGTTTCACATGGCCATTACGATTAAAATATCCGAGACATAACTCCTACAAGCATTTGTTAGGACAATGATTTGGTACAATGATATTGTATAATGGAATTGAAATAAAAATACCATCACTAAAAAAGACTAAAACCCAATACAAATTAGAACTGTGAATATAATGAAATGTAAATTATTTTGGTTTATTTATTTAAGGATTTAAATACAGTATTGGCAACAGTTTATAGCGAGTATAAACAACAAACAAAGAATATTAAAAATTTAAAATGAATAATAAATACACATGATTGTACGAAATAAAATAGAAGCAAGTAAACAAAAATAAAATCAATGAGTGTACACCAAAAACGATCAAGGCAGGAATTTTAACCACAAATGTTAATATAATTACCTTTTCTTTCAATATGACTAAAATAATAATTCTAAGCGTTCAAATATATGGGAAAATATAAAACGGCTACCTACAACCACCTAGATCTCGTATTATGTTGCCTTTTTTCCGCACTTTATGGTTATCATTACCTATTGGCAATCTATTCATAGGATCACTACGAAAAGATTAAAAATGTAACTACTACCTGCAGCTGAATTATAATGGAGGCAGTTAATTAACTCTGAACTTGAACTAGAAGCCGTTTTTAAGGTCACAACGCTGTTTTTAGACCGAAAATCTTCCTCCCACTCAACTAATGAAATATATATACCAGCCTTTACTCGTTTGAATTCGGCTTTAAGGGAAATGCTCCTTTGAAAAAGCTAGATTGCATCTCGGTCAAGAACAAACCTCCCACATTCCACAAGTGTGCCGATACATTAAATAGACACCTGCGATATGGCCTTCCTCTCGTTTTGAAACCATTACCGGCGTAACAGAGTTCACTCTAGATGATCGGGATTCCTAATCCATTTCGTAGAAGCAGGAAAATACGTGGAGAGCTACAGGGGAGGCAATCAAGTTTGCGTAATTGAGGGTTGATTAAGTTGTCGGGTGCGTAATCCTGGCCGGCGTTTCTCACTTGAATCCGCAGGAAATTGGAGACAGGGCGTTCAGTTCGCAGGATAAGTTTCCATTTGTTGCAGCGTGGTTTGGGATTAGACTCGTTTTGTACCTCTGGGACACTGTGCATCGCACGTAATCACTCGTTGGCTTTTTAATGCCTTCATCGCGGACCGATCAGTGCGGTGCATATAAAGGGTTTTGCGTGCTATTATTTTATCACTAGCCGCTCACTGTCACCTTAATGTAATGGAAGTAGGATTGGAAGATAATAATTAGAATCGGTGCTAGAAACTCCAAAATACCAACCTTTACTAATTCCTGTCAACGCAATTACTTCATTTTGGGAAACCCTTTATTATTCTTTAAAATACTTTGGAACCACTATTTTAAAATATAATGACACCGCTATACATTGTATCTAAAATATACATTGCATAAATTGTAACGTATACAACGACCCCTCGTCTCAGAAGAGGCCATTTGTCTTTATTTTGGACAACGAAATAATGTTCCACTGATTTCCGATCGCGGATAACGAATGTGAACTATAAACTCTCTCTTTCTAAGTTGCGAGGTCTTCAATTTAATACGCAGTCTTATTGCAAATACCTCAATGATATCTATGTTCCCTTTATTTAGAAAATTATTGCTTATAAATGAATATATATTCATTAAAATATCGCGGAAATGGTAGGTTATAATGAAATTAATGACCATAATGCAACCTTTGTATTGCCTATGTCGCATTTATATCATTAATTCAACGTCTGCATTGCCTATGTCGCATTTACATTAGTAACTCTATGTGTTTAATGGATATTGTCACAAGGATAGAGCAGTGCGAGGAAATCGGCTATTTGACGTGAAGCACGATTTTGAGAAGGGTGAGACAGCCTCCGCTGTGAATGCTATGAGCCCAGTTTCAATATCTACACTCAGGATTATTAACCGTACCCTAAGAAGCCATTTCAATCCGTTTCCGCAATCGGGAACTCATTAAGAAATTAGATGAAATCCTCTCCAGATCAGATCCTCGGCTACTTCGAATCAAGCAACCCTCTTTGTTTGCTGCCTGCTTCCGATGCGGATGTATAGCCAATGCTTATTGGATTCCGGTGAGGACGGTACAGACAGTGATACCGTTAAGCTAATCATCTCCCCAGTAGAGATTAGCTTAACGGAAAAGAAAATTATCGCACCAATCATATATTTTTTTAAATAAATCAGTAAGATTCGTATCAATAATAGCCAAAACTTATATCCTAGACAACATGTTCTCAGAATAATAAATATGAAAATAAATTTAATTACTATAGGAATTTCAATTTTATAAAGAAAGGAAATTTGGGAAGCGGCTGTTAAAGAATTAGAGGTTAAAAATCTCCAATAGTCTCCAATGAGCATTTTGATAGCAATGTTTTCTTCTTCAGGAATGATAGGTACTGGTGTAATAGGTAGGTACTGGTAGTGTGATAGTTATATATTCACTCCTGAAAAAGAAAGCTTTGCTTTCGTAATGCTCATTGAGTATTCTTAGAGTGCGGTGTCCTCTCTCGTTTTCTCCGTACATCGGTGAATGAGACGAGGAATGCCGACAAAGACGGCTATTGGAGATTTTTAACCTGTAATAAAATTTCTATTTTGATAGATGAATATCAAAAATGATTTAATTTTATATTTATGGTTATGAGTTAACTTTCTCAAAATCGGTCGCATTATTTTCAAATGTATATTATGTGAATGCAGTCGGATTGTGTTTTTTCAACTGATCATAGATAAGTTCCACCATATATCGCCAGAATTCATTAATCAGGAAACTAATAGTAGATCTTGGCATAAATTCTGCTTTGCTTATTTTTTCTTATTGTGATAAATTCCATGGTAACAATAGTGGAGACAGATGCCCCGAACAAAAATTGGAGGGATTAACGATTTTGTTCGTAATAATTCATCGGAAAAGTATTCACCAATTATTTGTCTCTACACTTGCGTAGGTAGCCTTTAACCTTAAGCTTTTGGAAAATTCTGAGTTTTATTTCTGCAAGAATTTAAATCCTTAAAGTTTATTTAAAACATCCATAAACGACTTTATTATACAGGGATAGCAACCCAGCCTTGTGAAGATTTTACAGGCTGAAACACATAAACGTTATCAATCAATGTTCAATTCAAGCAAACTGTTATTATATTTTTTATGCCATTATTTAGTTATGACTATCGGTAGGTTTGCGCAGGTTTTTCATACCCCCCTTCTTAGTGGGTGTTTTCCTGCAGTGGATACAATTTTTTTCCTAAGAATTTCTTAGGTTTTTTACATCCACAATTTCTTCTCATATCTTTTTCATACTATCTCTTTAAATTAATTATTTATGTATTGTATGACGATGGGTTTGATGGAAGAGGAGACTTTTAGTCTCAATCTCGCCCGAATGAAGCCGTTTTATTATTATTATTATTATCCTCTATCAATTTCATGTATGCGTTATTAAGGTATTGCGTGAAATATCTCGATAAGTGAAACATGAGTCCATTGGAGTTACTCGACAAAATGAATTACCAGAGGGTATTCTATACCTAAGGTACAGATTACTCCCTTCGAGGCAAGGGAGTCGTCTCTGACTCCTACAATATTAACGATGTAAATTATTAACCAACTGATAACAAAGTCTATGATTGACTCATTAAATTAATATCAATCAGCCATTGTTTAATTAATACTATGTATCAAATCGTTCAATTATTACCAAGGTATCAAATAATTATTAAATTATAGTTATTTCTATGTTTTTATTTACTTGGTAACGTTAAATATCAGTAAAGATAAGAAGCACTAAGTCAACATTTGGTGGCACTTCCTAATTAAATAGCCAAGACCGAAAATTTAGCACTTTAACAAACATAACAATCACGATAACACTAAAATGAAGCTGTGTCATAAAATTTACACTGAAGTTTCTTCTTCAATTTACATTTGGAAATAAATTGAAGTGAAATAAATGCTAAGTCAATTTGTTACTATGAGGAAGGTAGTATAAAACTATCTCTTCTATTTTACTAGAGAAGGATTAGCAGTAATTCACTAAGACAAACATATTACAACATTTTCAATATCCATCCATCATACTTTTAATATCTAAAAACTTAAATGAATGAGCAAAAATGACGGTACAAATTTTCACAGAATTATATTGCCATATCTTCTTTAAAAAAGATGTCCAATTTGGATTTTCTGTTTTCATCTCTGAACATCAGAAATGTTGCAATCCGCTTCGAATTATCTTGTTCTAAAAGCTTAAAATTAATCCACGAATAACTTTAGCAACAGGAACGTCGTGAAAAGGATTTACCATCCTCTGAATGCCAAAGATCGTAAATAATGACTTTTTTTAAGTAAATACCTCTTTACACTAAATTAATAATTTTCTGAATAAGGAATCGGTGTGTAGATGAATTTAACTGATATCTTGAGATTTTGTAATACATCGACGGATCCTTAAACGTCTCATCCATATATGTCAAAGAGAAAAATTGGACGTCGTTGCAACTCTCAGCTCCCGGTAACATAAAATCTGTTGAACTTTCAATCAAGAAAAATTTATAATGATGTGCTAAAGATCAAATTTAATTCTTTATATCACTTCGTATAGCTTTTATTTCTGTTCTTTTTCGATGTAACGGTAAAACAATCTCAATATAGTTTCTATCTAAACAAGTACATGGCAACCATATCAAAATCAACAATCACCATCAACGAACTAACTTATTTACATATTTAAGATACTTGTGATTTTACAAAGTACACGCATGACTGAGCTAAGGAAATTACGTCAATAATAGTGGAAAATATTCCCGTATCCATACCCACAAAGAAAAATTGTGTGAACAAAGGGAACATTTTTTAATAGCCCTTCATATGCACAAATGTTAATTTCAGCTCCAATGAATGCTACAGTCGGAGAATTGATTACCGATGCGGGTAATGGATTATGTAGGGATTAAGAAAGGCGAGATTAAGGCTGTTACATCAGGCAATCAACGAAGAGGTACCAAATTAGAGGCCCCATCCGTTCGGCGTCTTTTCATTTGGTAACTCATCTGAAATTTTTTGCTCTTCACGAAGAAAATGAGTGTGGCTGTCGTAGATAAATTTATCTCTCGGTGGAGAAAAAACTGTTTACCAAATGAGAGATCGTCTACGGAGCAGAAGAGGATGATTGAGCGCGATTAAGGTCCTCGGCGGTCGCTAGAGTCGAGTGGTGCCATTGCCATTACTTGTATCCGCAAAAACTCCTTTCAACAAAAATGGAGACGCTATCACTTGGCCCACAAATCGCTCGGAGAAGATGCGTTCCCCCAACAAAAAAGCGTATCCAGGTAAGCAAACGCCTCAAGCAGAACTCGGATGCCTTTTCCTCGGAGAATCTCCACCTCACCTGCGATTTTGCTCGGAGTTCGAGATTCCCATGTTTGCCCGAACCCTGTTGTCGGATTTTTTTGGGTGGTTGATTCTCTTTCTTCCCCAGAACCCCCGGAGAAATCATCATTAGTAACCTCTGCCCAGTGGAAACTTAGGCCTTTTTGGCAAATTTACCGTGAAAATTATATTTAATCGTCAAATGCTCTGATGCGACACTGAGAACAGTACCTATTTTTTCTACGAAATCATATAACTGGGGGTTCCTATTCTTTAAGAATTAATTCAATGGATTGAACATTCGTTAACTGTTGTTGTCATATTTTCAGAGTATAATTTTATACGTAAATACCTTTAGCTAGTTAAATGTACACTTAGTTTAAATTTACCGTTGTCTCACCTTTTATTCTATTTCTTATTTGCTGCTGACGAATACACGGCAGTTGTTTGGTTCTACATTTAAATAAAAATATTATTCTAAACTGTGATATAATTTTATAAAAAAATATATTCTAACAAGGGGAAACCTCTCTAAGTAGCAGAGTGGGAAGACCCTGCCCAAACTTATAGATAGTAACAATATTACAGGTTACTTTATTTTTTTTTGTTCCAGAACTCCCTATGCTTTGAATGTAGGAAATGCTGGTGTTTTTCATTCCGTTTCTTTTTCTATCTTAACTGAGCAACTTAACTTAACTTAACTTAAAATAGCAATTATTTCATGTATTCATTAATTTTGAATAGGAGATGAATACAAGAAGATCTTATTGATTTCAACACGACTGAAATTGATGCTATTTATTTAATATTCGTTTCAAATTAGGTTTACAAATTTTCTTTGGCCTACGTCCCTAACAAAGTTTTATATTTATATTCCAAGAAAGGTTTTCAAATATATATGTTATTCAATGGAAGAAAATTAACTTATTTTTACAAAGCTTGATCTTTTTTTTGGTGTCCTGAATTTTCACCAAAAAGAATAGCAATAAACAGCACTTTCAATTATTAACTTATCCATCTCAAACGAGGAAAAAGATTTAAACAAAGGTGGGCAGTTAATTTTGGTAGGTAAAAGCATTGAAGGGAAAATATAAAATAATTCACTATTTGCCGACTTTCGGTGGATTTTTCGTAACCTTTCAATCTTCGACAACGTCTGTTCTAGATGGATGTTCATCTCCCGATAGGGAAAGTTTAACTCACCCTCCAATTTTGAATGAATTTATTTAGAATGATTGATTTCTATCTTTGAGTTTTTTATGCCAAGTTTTCTATACGGATTCCGCTGCGGTCTATTTATTGATATATTTAAAAAACTTACATATTTTCCGCATCCGGACCTATATACCGATAACGTTTCGTTCAATTTCCCATGTTTCGTTTTGTATTTTCGCTGATTTTATCAAAATTGTCTAATCATTCGTCAAAACTACTCTTCCAGTGGTGTGAGGCTGAATTTTATTTTTACGAATCGTCAAAGCAAGACAACAGGAGCAATTTCTCAAAAATATGAATTGAAAAGGTTTTATACAGAATTTCCTGGTATTCATCAACGGCCTTCAAGCTATTTACAGAAAGAAAGCTGAATATCCCTTATGAACATTCTGCTGAAATATAATTTGTATTGAATCTCGTTCAGCAATAAAAAAACTTAATTGTATATTGATTAGTTGTTTCTATATTAAGCCCAAATTAAGTGACTTTTTACAGCTTTACAATGAAAATTGTTGACCTGACTAAACCATGATAATAAGGCGTTTTTATATGTTGAAAGAAAATATAACTTACTGGAATTATGAAGATAAATAGTAACACACTTCCACGCTATACCACACAATGTTAAAAAGAAAATCTTTGGGTAGCATAGCGTACAAGTGTGTTTCTATCTATCTTTATGATGGAAGACTATCACAAAGTCGAGGCCCAGTTATTGGATTTTATTGGAATTGTTCCTTTTCATTTATAGCCAATTGCATTTTATCTATATCTATCTAGTATTATATACAGTAATCTGTCAACCAACAATTACATGTATACATTTTTTGCTCCTGTAGTTAATAATTCTTATGCTTCTGTGAATTTAAACATTTATGTATATGTAATTTCCTAAATTTTTTGATTGTAAACACGTTATTTTTAATGTGCGTACGCGGTTTTTTTCACCCCCATTCTCTGTGGATGTTTTCCCTCAATGTGGTTATTTTCTTTGTCAACCTTCAGCTGCAAAGATTTTCCCCCACACTCTACTGTATCTTTTGTTTTAATTTATATCTGTAAGTATTTTAACGACATACGAGGTTAGGTGGAAGAGAGGCCTTCCTGGGCCTAATCTTGCCAATAAAGGATCGAACTAACTAACTAACATGCTGCAGGTAGCCTTACAGCGTATGGCTGGTAATGATTGTACATAAGTTTATTTTCCTACTGCTAGTTCCGGTCAAGTATCTCTCATGGATAATCCTAAGTCTTGAAACGACTATTTCTAGCTTTGTTCTAGTTCTTTTTCCATTTCATTGATTTTTCTTGCAATTGGCTTATGAATCAGCTAGGGCACTTAACATGCACAGCAATATCAAAAAACATTCTAGAACCTATCTTTTTTGAATTGATTGGGCAAGTTAAGCTTTTGTGTAGTTATTATTTCTAAATATATAAAAAAAAATATTTTATCTTCTCAATTGCTTTCCCCCTATTTCAAATTACTCGACATTATCATAATATTCACCCAATATTTTTCCTTTTATTTTATTTTTTTTTTCTGTTGATGAAATTTTGTAAAATAAATTTTGGCTTTAAATCACTAATCACAGATGGTTGTAGTTTGTGATTGCATTCGGTTTAAGGTTTCAAAGAAAATCGGGCTGCGAAATTACTTTAAATGCAAATGGTTTTCTAAAATACCGGAAGTTCCTCTATGCACGACGAAATATTCCATAAATTTGTTTCTTTATTGGATGCTAAGGGCACCCTTCGTAATTGTGATTCATCTCGGATCGCCATCATGATTGTAATTTACGCATGATGGAGCAAGGTTCGTTCCGCGATCTTCATCCTAACGAAATTACATCCATAGCTCGAAATGACGTTGTTTGTTCAATCCCCTTGAAAGGCGCATGTGGTCATCTGAAAAAAGGTCAAGGAGCAGCCAGGCGGATGCGACACAGTCCAGGAATTCCTTTATCCTCCAAAAGTGTTTACGTCATATCTGAAGATGATGGAGAGGAAACATCTGATGCACTCCACTCTTTCTTCATTTAGCAGTGTTTTCGTCTTTCCCTCGCGCATGGAGGATTTCGGAGACCGTCAAATGATGAGTTTATCCCAGTTTTTTCCACTAGTCGTTTTCCCCCTGTACTCCGTAGGAAATGCTAACAATCCCTCGGTGGTAACTGTAATTTCCTGTGGCTGTGAAAATTGATCAGCAACGGATGCTTTTCCATGCATTGCCTCTAATGAAACAGAGAGAAATTGGTCCTGTTTATTTTGTTGTACTGGTCAAGTTTGTGATTACATTTACGCACAAATTGCTTTCTTGGTGATATCAGAGTATCACATTCATCGCGGAAGAGGTTTAAATTTTACGGTTGCCGGAAATGTTGCTCTTTTGAAAATCGGTTCCAAAGACACAATGTTATTGCATGGGCAAGAACCATAAAACAAGATATAATCTTGAATTGAGAAGAAGGCTAGGGAAGATGGTAAATATGTAACCAAGTATGTGCGAATTGCAGTTCCTAGTATATAGATTAAGCAAGCAGGAATTTTAGGAGTAGATGAGAAAAGCAAAATTTTTAGTGAGTTTTTTTTCAACGCAAGGATGATAGTGATTAAATGAGTTTTTATACTGCATAGTATCTGTAAGTTTTGCTAATTGTATGCTAAGATAGTTGAGTGGCTCCCGGATAGTCATGTGGACAGCGCGTTTGCCTTTGGTGAAAGCGGTCCCCGGTTCGATTCCCGGTGGGAGCCAATCTGCGAAATGACCTAAGCTGCCGAAGCACTTTTAACAATACTACTTCCGATAGTTGTGTATTTATGAGATATCTCATCTTGATGCCATTTCGTTTCCACTTCTTTTTGGAGGGTTACGCAAATATTGACAGTTCCAGATTAATATATAATATTTTCGCCATCAAAGCATGAATGCAAACATGATGAAGTTTACACTCGATCAGTTGAATTTTCTTACAGGCTATTTACATTAGTTGATCTCTCTATTTTATATCGGTTAACCATACGAAATACTTTATTTTTGTTGAATATAATGTTTGACTTAATTTCTGGTTCAATGGTGCAAATCTAATCAATATTTTCACTTATAATTTATGAATAGGTTTATTTTATATTTGATTTTATAAATCTGGTATTGCAAATTATTTTTTGGTGATTTGATAACATTATTCGACACAGAAATTTTCTCGTTGCAACGAAAGAATGTCTTCATAAAAATATTTTACATATTCTTGGGGGAAATAGATAAAAGCAATATCAAAATAATGGTCTTTAAATAAATGTATTTTGCATAAAAATTTAACAAATTCGAGTAGAGTTCCACCGGATATATAATTAATATTTAAAGACACAGGTACTCTCTTTTTAACAATCCAAATCAGATGCTTGGACACTGGGGTAGCAATGTCTATGCAATGTATGAAACCTAATATATGTTAAATTTAGTTAAATACTCGCTAAATAAAGCAATACATAACCGATTACATAGTTGAAATGGTTTAAAGAAAGATATGATATTAATATATCAGTGAAGTTTTAATTAACTTAAAATCCTATCATTTTTAAGCAACTTAAATATTTTTCACTGTTACGGTGGAATAGTTTTATTATAACTTATTGGTTGAATAAGTTATAGATAGAAATTTTTTGTGACTCACGCCTTAAGCGTAAGCTACAGCGTGCCAATTTACCGGAAGCAGATTAGTAGTTGTTGGAAAAGAAGATATGCCGAGTAAAAGTGCTTGTTTTTCATTCAGTCATAAACCTCTCAGTAATGAATGAGTAGATGAGTGTGGTAGCGTCCGTGCAATATATTAGTATGCCTTTAAAATGCAGAGCGTCACGCGGTTGATGTCTTGATGGATCTCCTCTGTAACTGAGTAGCCGTGGAACACCTGCCATATTCACCCTATATGAGTATGTGTGTTTATGCACTTATGGTGAAATGGAAGACATTTTATTTCTCAGGAATACAAACAAGAGCAGCCTTCCTCTGTGCTAGTTGTTAGCCTTTGCTGACGATAGATAGATATGCTGGTATTTAAAGACGGTTTTTGCAATTATTAATAAAGGTGATAGATATTGGTCGATAACAATAAAGGAATGCAACTATTACTTCTATTAAAGGTGAAACCATCTAATAACTATGGTACTTAATTATTCTTTATATATTTAAACATTAATTTTTTATAATTGTTGGAAAAAGATAACACATCAAAATAACTTTATTTGTTTGACTAAAAGATTGTCTATGATAAATTGAAGTACCGTGAATTTCCGTAGATAAGAGGAGTTTTTGATAAGACGAGGTATACACTTTCGTAAAATATTGTAATTTTAGCGTATTGGCAATTTTAAATTCTTGCATCGGGCAGCACTACCTTGGATCGCAGCAAACATTCGCGCTGATTCGGGTTTAAGGGGTAATTATATATAATAGTATTAAGGGGTGATTATCAGTAGCTCGATTAACAAAAATTTTAATATTTATTTTGTTTTTTTAATTTTTAATATTTTTAGATAAACAAATTGTTTTAAATACGTTTTTGAGTGATTCGTTTTATTTCCTAATGGATTTAGTTTATATAAATTTCAATCAACTTTTATTGATCATTCACTGATGACTGTCCTTTCACGCAGCACCAATTTATATTTTTCTGTAGTTGTCCTGAAATATTCTCAGGTACTTTTAATCGTAAATACTCATAATTCACTTGTATTTATTAATTCGTAATTTTTAATTTTCTGTTCAATATTCGTGTAAGATATATATTTATTATGTTTTATTTCTAAACGATTGAAGTTTTTTGAATGATTATATATATTACATGTATTATGTTTATTTATGATTTTTATTATTTTCTCGATATAAAGTTGGAAATGTTTCTTCTTATTGATATTATGTTATGTATTTTGTTTATGGCACTGCTTTTGAAATTTCCTTGTTATGCACAGCTTTCCTCTGCATCATTAAACTTGTTCTATCAGAAAAATTGCCCAGGTTTTTCACACTAGCTCTCCTTCTTGAATGCTTTACTGCAATAAATCATTTTTCCTAAAATATCGCCTTAAATATTTTTATATACACACTCTTCTTCTCAAGTTTTCCTCTTTGTCTCTATTCACTCTAGACATTATTTATGTCATTAATATCATTGGTGAAAGGTAAGATGAATAAAGAGACTTTTCAGTAACAATATCGCTTTAATAAAGACCTCAAGGACCTTATTTTTACTGGTGAAAAGATATCGGAATCCCCATCTGAAGCTATTCAAAACTTCCTTTAGCTCTGATATTAATTGACAGGCATACATCATGACTAAATCTCCTGTCGAAGAATAAATGCATTTCTCCGAAAAATACCTCCAATTTTTCTACCCCTCTTCGGTTATCTGAAGCAGTTGGAATCCTTACCCTCTCAACACCCCCATTTCTTCATCGATCAATCACACGGCGAAGAACTGTATCTGCCTCTTGTCGCTAAAAGAATGCAACCTTTGATATCTGTCCCCGAATTTCCATTTGTTTCATAAATCCCGATGAATCCAATATCAATCCATCGTCGTAACCGCTGTCTTTGCTGATTTATGTGCTGGAATCATTCCGAGGATATCTCCTTCACGAAGGCAGATTTATTCGGATGGAGCATATCTTTAAGCTCCTGCTGTGGAAACTGATGGATGGAATGGCATCATTTCATGTCGTTATTTACAGCCAAACGAAGTATACAAGTGTACGATAAAATGTGAAAATTACATATTAAATGTTCAACCGGTTCTGAAATATCTCCAGTGAAACTAACTCTACCTCTTACATCTTATACGGTTGTACTAAGCTTAATAGGAGAAACCGGGGCAGGTTCACAGAGTTTTTCAAATATTATTTTTATCTTTTTTATTACTGCACTTCTTTACCCGTTTTTCATACACATTCATTAACTGAACTTCAAGCTATACTGTAGCATCTTTTGTAAGCCTTATATCATAATAGAAGCAAATTTTATTGCTTGTTTTTTCAGTGATGTTACCTGTGCAGTGGCCACGAACTTAGAAAATATAGGACTGGAAACTGCTGGAATTTTTTGGCTCCCTTAATGTCCGCATCCGCGAGATGGCAGCACTGAAGTTCGCCCATTGAAACCATAATCTTATATGGAGTAAACGGTGAAAAAGCACGATGATGAAACATATGTAATAAAGAGTAATATTTACCAAAGATAGAATTAAGAGTAATTGTTTTATCCATCAATAGGTACTTTTGAATTGAATACAAAACATTTTAATAAGACGGACAAATTAGCAAATCCTAAAAATAGGTGCTTGCATTATGTGCAAAACACAGGTAACTTTGTCGCCGTAAAAACATTCTTCGTAAATCACTGAAATGCGATGAACCGAATGCGATGAAAGAATGAGATGACTTTGGCCGTTTTTTAGATAAAAAAAAATATTTCGGTATTCAATTACATTCTCTATGCTCAGAAAATTTAAATTACATGAAGGTAAATCTTATTCATGCAAATCTAAATATTTTTCTTAAGCAACGGAATTTGTTTAAAAAATAAATAATAGCGGCCTTAGGCACTCCAACCGATGGGGTGACTTCGGCCACTAAATATGTTTCTGTGGCGATACTCCGCGTATCGCCACCGCGCCCGCCGCGTTATCTCTGTATTGTTGGTTGTTATTTTGGTTACGAATAACAAGCATTGTTGACTTGGAACTCGGAGAATAAAAACGATCTAAAAACTCGGACTTTGATTGAATTTACATTCTCGCTATCCATATCACTGCTTTAAATAATAGCATGTTTTGAACGATGAGTGGTCAGGAGTGAATTTGTAACATCGCAAAGCTAGCTAAGAAAACAAGTCGTCGAAACATTAATCGTCGGCTACATTTCCTAAATATCACCTATAAAATTAACTATATGACTAATATTACGGCCATTAATATATTTTAAATTCTTTAAATTATTATTTTATTTAATAATTGTTTAATAGGTACTGAGATAAAAATTTATTGACTCATAATAACATTTTTCCACTTTATTTATAAATTTTCAAAAGAAAAATAATTTTTTTTCCTCCAAAAACAAAAAGAATGAAAAATTATTGTAGAAAACTTCTACTCACTGTCACTGAAACCCTCTTAAGTTTTTTCTCAAGCCTTAGATTCAGTGTTTTGTTTCTACAAATGAATCTCGGAACCAAACAATTTATGTAATTTTTTTCAAAGCACTGAAAATTTACTTTTTACTGTTCAAATACGTTTGTACTAAAATTTGGATATCACGAATACTCATAAAAAATTTTACAGCACTTCCACTATTTTAATCTCTTTTTCACGAGGAAGCACTGTTTGGCCTCCAATTGTCTTCAAATGTTTCCCATCTCGCTGAGTGTTACTGAGAGAAGTTAACAGACTGAGGTTTTGTAGACTTGTCTCGAAAATGCGCGATTTTCAATTTAGTTCCCAATGACAATTGCACTGTCAATGTTGCAAGAGCAACACGGATTTGCTGGCGATATGTCAAGACAATCTAAATTCTAAGGGCAGGAAAAAATAGCTACTTTGTGAAATTTTAGATATGGGCGTGGTCGAAGTCTCCCTTTTCTACGGTAACGTTGATGTAAGTTGGAAAATGCGATCACGTTGTGTGAGTTGGAGATCTTCATTGTCGTTACTGCGCTTGAAGACTTTTGATATATTTTAAGATATCCTTAAGGTATCCTTAATCTTAAAAATGCCTGGTCATCGTTGTACTGCACCAGATAAAGAAACACAGCAAGTGTGCTGTTTGCCAGGCAGCATTAATTCATCCGGGGGCATTCTCTTGCCATCCAGTAGCAAAGCTAACAAATATGAAAAGTATGGGGGGTTTGGCTCATCCTAATGTAAACCTTCATAATTTCACTCTCAAATGGAGGAACAATTTGTAAAGCACTGTGAGTCAAATGTTGTGCTTGAGTGCATAATTACAGAGTTACTTGAAGGTGATGAAGAGATAACTTTCCCATGCTTTGAGCACGGAAGTGAAATCATAGCATATATAATAAAATATTATGTAACTATGAGGATTAGACAGCATGCAAACTTTATAAATTTGGAGGCTGTTAAAGAAAGTGCAAAGAAAAGGAAATTTGCGAAACTGTCTAAAACTTAATGTTTGGTCAATACATTTTTATACCACTCTATCCTTTATGATTGTATATTGTATAACCTAACTTCACATTTCAGCCTCCCCAAGATGAAATGCAGTCCACGCCAGTCATTAAAATTTGATACTTTTGGATTTACGTATGTTTCAACAATATTTGACCGTTTACTCATTTCCTGGAGACTATTTCTGGGAACTTCGATTTTTTTTCAGGAAATGTAAATACAAGGGTGGTCTGAAAAGTTTCCGACCCCAGATTTTTCAGACATCTTCAGAAAATTTTCAGAAATTTTCAGAAAACATGTCAAGAAATGTTGAAATGTCGGAAACTTTTCAGACCACCCATGTACATACATACATCCCGCGATTCTAGTTTTAAAGGCCTAGTTGAAAGTAGATGTAAAGTTTGTAATTTATTAAGGATCAATTATTTTCTGTGTATCCAAGCAGAACACTTCGCTGATCTACGAATAATGTTCTCACAGCGACGAAGTTACTTGTGGTGTGCCCTGAAGGCAAGCTGCACTTATTCTTCGGATTTACTAATTTGCCCATTTTATTCAATTGTTTTAACTACTTATAAATGGATAAATCACTAACTCTGAATTCCATCTTTGGTATATACTACTCCCGCAAAGAAAAAGAGGGAAAAAGTATCATAATCGTGCTGTTTTTTTCCATTTACTCCATATGAGATTATGGTTTCAAAGGGCGAGCTTCAGTGCTGCCATCTCGCGGCTGCGGACATTAAGGGCGTCAGCCGATTGTACAGTCAGCATAGGGGAGCTTCAGGGACGTGGCATTGGCGCAGCCAGTATTTGCCAACGTGGGGGGGCAAAGGCTGCCGATAAAACGAAAAATGCATACCTCACAGGGGCTAGTATATTCAGGCCCGCAAATCACTACTTTATATGTCAATTTTCTCAAAAACTAAATGTATTGAAAACTAGAAGAGTTTAACCATTATGTGGCCAACTTATTACAATTTCCATGATAGTAGTTTACATAAGCGAACAACTGGAAACTTACCATGAGTGTTGTTTGGATATCAGGTATGGATACGTCCAATTTCTGTTAAAAAATCATTTTTATCTATGCTGAAGTTTGTTAGTGTTGTAGATATAAGCTTCCCGAGTCTTTGAGAGTTCTTTCTTCCAAGAGGTTGCGAAGCGAAGGAAGGAAAAAGTAAGTTAAGGTTATTTGGCAAGCAATGTAAAACGTAACATCCACTCATTAGATCCCCCACATTGGCGCGCCCATGCTTATTTGAATATCTTTTGTTATTTGACTACATCATTAGCAGACTTTGGAATTCAATTGAATTGTAACCTGCCAAAAAAACACCGTCAATGTATAAACATAATTACATGAAGTATATGTATACAGCTTATTGCACAAGGTTTATATAAGAAACAAAAAAAATCATTTATATCAGATGAAATTTTCTGATAGGCTTGCAAGTAAGCCTGACTTCGTTATTTATATATTAGCTAAGTATTCAACTGAATGCGTCACATTAAAAATTCGGCTGCATTAAAAAATACAATAGACCCTTGATTATAGTTGATATTATAATCGAACATGCAGATTTAAAGTCACATACCATGGTGAAAAAAATGAAGGCGTCATTTTATAATTATTTAGACTAAGTAATAGATGGTTTAACCAGTAGAGAGCTGATGAAAAACCCAGTCTTACGCACTGAGTGTTCAAAGAAAACAAAAGTTTTCCATGAATTGAAATTTTGAATGGGCATTGTATGACCATGTGGTTGACAGGACAAGAAAAAATTGGCTGCATCGAAAAGGAAGCTGAAGAATTTAAGTCACAGTTTTAATAGTTTATCAAATTTATTTCAAGTCATAAAGTCACAGTTCCAATAAATATGTGCGTAACTTACTCGCACAATACCTTTCAGCTGACTGATTTGCTTCCAAAATGGTATATTATTAATGATATCATCGCAAATTAATTTTTACTGGTATCTTTTATTGCTCAATTGCTTTTTAAAATTTCTACGGAAATTCAGTTATCGAATAATTTTCGTAAATATACATAAAACTAAGAGGCACTCATAAAATAAAGATCAGTATATTTTCCATCATCCCGAGTAATTATGTGTGTACTATGCCGACTTTTAATCATCCAGAATGCTTAATAAATGAACAAGTATCTTTGCAATCGTTGCTAAACTCGTCTTGAGATGTGTACTCCGATAACAGCCCTAAAATAAGACAATCCTAATTTATGCATCTAATAATGGTCATTTTACAAATAAACCACACAGGCATTAACTTAAGTTTTTCCGATAGAGGCCTCGACCTGTTAGCGGACTGTGAAAAGAATTTTCGGATGTCCATCTGCACCTGATGAAATCCAAACTAAACTCTCCTTCGAACTGTTCATTGTGAATTTCTCAATAGCACTACCCAATCGAGTCTAGCTTTGCATTCACACCTTTAAAACCACAGGGGTAGCATAACCTATCTACCTCTAGCGACCAAAAGTGAAGCCAAAAAAAAGGGCAAATTGCGCATTTCGCCATGCTGGTATTAACTTTTCGTATCTCCCTATACTAATACATTGTTTTTTCGTGATTTTGCGGCTTTGATACAGAGTTATCAAGGTTTGATCGAGTAATTCGAACGTTTTGGAGCACAAAATGTAGTTTGAGCAATGTGTAACATGAAGCAATTTTGTTATTTTCGCGTTTGTAAAGGTTTTATAGGTAAATAAGCAGGGGCTTGTTTCTGCCTCCAATATGACCAATTGCAGTGCATTTGACTGTAAGAAGAGATTCGTCATTTTGACAACTTTTACTACATGGTGCCCCAATTATCAATTAGAACAAACATTTGCTCAAGCGGAAAATCTCTAAATACCCTGATAAGCTATTATAATGTATGATAGAGTAGGTTTATCTCATTGCAGTAAACGATTATTAAGGAATTTTATGCCATACTTGGTATTGATCAATTAAAAACTAAGACAGATTAATGCATTATAATATACTTAAAATTAACATGATAATAATCAACTAGGTTTTAATACAGTCTGCGGAAGGTTGGCAGATGATTCGTTCTTTATACCGCTCTAGCAGACGACACCGGTATCCGAGAAGTTTACATTGCAGGCATGTTTTATTTTCCATGATGAAAATAATCAAGAGGACTTAGAGAAAAAAAAATAATAATAATAATAAAAACTCTTTATTTGGCGAGGTTAGGCCCATTAGGGCCTCTCTTACACCTAACCATTAAGGAATACTAATATTACTTACAGAAAAGGAGGAAAAACAATACAATACATACAAACATACAACAATACAATACAAATCGAACATGATCGTTAAAAAAAGATTCATTTAAACTATCTGAGTCCATTTCATAGGATAGACAAGCTTCTGAGTCCCGTATGAGAGGAAAATATAACCCCAAAAATGCATGCAGTTAAAAGGGAGCCGGAGAAAAGTGCATCCCAGTGCTCTGCGGGTTGCGTTTTCCCCTTCCCTTTTCTGACGTTAGACTCCCCCTGTGTTTGAAACAGTTACATGCAAAAGACGTAAATTGTATACCCTATAACCGGGGCAAGTTTACACAAGGCAAAGGGAAATGTCTACATTTCCTGAAAAATTATGAAATTTACGCTTACCTTAATAAGGTTATTTCAAATTCTTCTATTAATCATCAAGATTCTAAAAAATTAAAACCAAAAGCAGCAGAAAACTGTCTTAAATATTGTTTCCTAACTTCTTCTTCTTCCATCTTCGGTAGCATACAAATCCTCTGAACTCTGATTCGAATCATTAATTCTTTGAAAATAGACTATTTGAATGTATGTTAAGTTTTCCAAAAATTATATTTACATTTGCATATATTCACTTAATTACTTTTACAATACTGAAAATTCAGTGCATGCTTTGATACTTAATTAAGAAAAAAATCTCTCTATGAACGATATGCGATAGCGACAACAAAAGATGTAATTCGACTCCTCGGTGTTTTGAATCCCTTCTACACGTTGAAGACTTTCAGGGTACTAATGAATATTTATATGTAGATTAGCTATTTTCAAATACGCAATATGGTAAATCATTTTGTCTATATTTCAAAAATTAGAAATCTCTACCGGTGACGACGAGTACATGTTATCTAAAGGAGTGAGTAATCTAGAAAACGAGAGAAATTTGTGAGGGATGGAAAAGGAACGGGGAAACAAGAAGCGGGATGGGGTTTCCTAGAATCGAGGCGAGTCTTGCTCAAAGTCTTTTCTTTACAGTTTTCGTATTTGTGTTGATAATCGAGTCACTTGTTTTTCCCTTTGGTATGGAATACATTGGTGGAAATTTGGGTTTTCTCCATAAGCGAGGAAGTATTTCATGAATAGGATAGGATGAAGTTCCCCTTAGTTAAAACCGATGTAATTGATAAGTTATATTTTAATACTGTGATATAATGTTACTATCCTTGACTTATACATTTTTAACTCATCGTTGAGCAGTATGCTTCAACACTGCCATATTATTATTATTATTATTTTTATTAGGGGTCTTTATTCATATGGCCTAGGACTTATTGGAATTCAATTTATGATGATGTCCCAGTTCACAAATATTTAGATTCACCTTGACGATGATTTTCTTAACTTTTATGCTTATTTCTTGAAAATTTTTCCCAGCAATTATGGAAGAGCCTTTTACCTCCAATTCGTCATCAAATGAAAATTTTGTTTTCGGTGACGTGCTAATCCTTGATAAAATTATTTAATTGTTTATTAATAAAATAGAGCGTATTAATTGTTCCAAACAATTCAGTTATCAATCATTTAAGAAATGAAATAGATATTAGAAGCTGTGATGTCGTGGTAAGACGTATCCGGATAAAAAGAAACTTTGTAATTTTCATAAGTCTTCTTAGCAATATTCATGTCCCATTTTCAAAAGCCCATGTGGAAAATTACTAATCTTCTTATAATTTGGACTTAAGGAATGTATTAATGAATAGTAAATAATTGAATATTTACTCATTGCCTAATTTCTAAAATGTGAAAAGGCTCGCGGTAATACCTGCAGATTGGAAGAAAGTTGTCCGTATGAGTGAAGTTTCTAGGATTCCTCGACAGCCGATGACGATATAGAAACTTGGATTGATCAGCTGCCTTGACTTACGCATTTCCAGAGCCGAAAATCTCATCAGTAAACATCCCGAACTTTTTTTCCCCCATTCTCTCTGACAAATCGGGACATCGTGAAGGCTTCCTTAGCCCCATATGCCGTAAAGTATGGCAATTCTAACATATTAGAAGCGGGAAACTTTCAGTCAATCCAGATACCGATATTTGTCCGTTCATCGTGGATCCTCGGAATTATTGTCGTTGGGAGACGAAAGAGAAAAATGCGAGGGGCCGTTTCTTCAAAGGATATTTTGAGGACAAACCTTTTTTATCTAAAGCATCGACCTCCCCCAGAGGGTCTACAGAAGGGCAAAGCGACGGATTCTTGCGGGATTTGCCCGCCGAATTTGTCTCTCCGGGAGAAACCACAGTCCAATCCGTCCCCCCACTGTGCCAGGCGGACCGATAAGCCATTTCTCTCTTTAAGTGCCGTTGGGACGTAAGAAATGAATTATAAGAACGGATCGCATGTTCCGGACTTGCCTGGAGATAGTTGACCTTCCCTTCCGAAGTTTCCTTCCTTTATCTCGTCCACCTTTCTCCCCGTCTCTTCTCTTACGGATGCTCCTTTTATGTGTTATTTTGCGGACGTTCGCGTTCCCACGCCATCAACCGTACATATACGGTCCCCCTTTGTGTACTTCCGAAGGTATTTATCCCTGATTCTTCGGTACCGATCGCGTCCATTTACCACTCTATCTACATGAGTTATTTCCCAATCAAATTTCATATTCATTCTTAAAAGTGATTCTTCATATGTAAACATTTCAATGGCATTAGGGTAGGGGTAGGTTTTTATTTTGGAGGTTCTTACTAATTACAATATGAATTTGAAATAATTTTATTAAAGTTATCTTAGATTTCATAATTGTTTTACGGGAATGTAAACATTCATTTGCACCCCATGTAAACTTACCCCGGTTACGGGGTTAGTTTACACAGATGACATCACTGGAAAAAAACAATGAATCAAACTAAAAACTACGATAAACTAAGGCTTTTAAATGTCACCAAAATAAAGCTTTAAAGTTCAGCATATGGATAAGTATGAAAATCGATTAATGCAACAGTGCAGCAAAAAAGTGCAACAATTAAAAAGAGAAAAATAATGTTCAAAAAACTGTGTTAACCTTCCCAGGTCTAACATACCCCTCTCCAATACTTTTTGCGTCCATTGTCAGTCCAAATCTGTTCCTGTCTTTTTAATTTGTTATCAATTATGCGGCTTGAATTGTCAGTGGTAACCCCTATGTAAACCTACCCCGTTACCGGGGCGAGTTTACATAGGGCACTGGGAAATGTATGCATTCCCTTAAAAAAATCTGAAATCTAAGTTTACCTGAGTATAGTAATCAAAAAATCATCTTAAAGGTGTAATCAGCCAGAGTCTTAAAATTAAAACCTAAAGCTGTAGAAATATTCTTAAAAATTTTCCATTTTTAACCTCCTCTACTGCCATCTTCGGCAGCATTAAAAATTTTCGAAAACGAATTTTTCGAACGATTGAACCTTGAAATGGAAGTAGACTTTGATATTGAATCTGAAGCTATCCAAGCTCTTTATTAAAGGAACTGATTCTGAGTTGAATTCTATCCAGTTAAACTACGAACCTCCTTCTAAGTTGCGTCGGGTGTGTTAAAATTTCAAATAATATTTGATAAACAGGGTAAACCTTCCCGTGTCTTCCTCACCCCCTCCAATCCTTTTTTCTTTCATTCTCAGTCCAAATCCATTCCTGTCTTTTCTCTTGCGCTCGTTTAATCCTTTCTATTTTTCTGCCCAACTCTCCGCCCGCCAAAGACAACTCTAATTCGTTCCGTTCTCCACTGGGTACTGTTCTATTTTTTGTATCGGATATGTACTCTGTGCACTCGACGATGGCTAAGCAACGGATCCGTGCTTTTTACTCCAACATCTCCGCTAAATCACGCCTTTTGAAAGGGAGCCTCTCTTTTTCTTTGGTCGCCTGTGGTTTGTTTGGATGTCACGCGGAGAAAAACAGAGGATATAAAACAGATACCAGTGATTAGAGTGTGCTTCCAGAACGTTCTCGAGATGTGTCTAAGCGCTACAGTTGCTTGCCTCTCTGAAGTAAGGTTTCATCCTTGTATTTCCACTTTTAATCGATGTGGAATATTTTCTGGCTCATGGAATTGGAGTGGTATGACAGTTAAGCGAAATATCAAGAAGTTTTAATATTTCTGTTCGTCCTCTAACGCCGTTCATTCCATTGGCTAGGATAAAATGAGTTTCATTACTAATTGCCATTAATGTTGAATGTCTATTATAAATTAATAATGCCAAACTTAATTTTTTACGAATAAAAATACAATAAAAATAATTTAATATACAAGTACTTTATAATTTATGAACTGAACTGTAACTTCATTAATTTTCATTTTTATCGAACCTTAAAATATTCAATGCTTTCTATTTGGTAGTTGCACATAAATATCTAAATTGACGAGAAAAAATTTAAAAATGTTAAATTCACCGTAATTTCGTGTAATAAAAATGTAATAAAAACGTACGTGTAATACAAATTACCTGTAATTAAATACGTTCAAAAGTATTATTTCCGAGACAAATTTATTCATTCGTTAACTTATCATCTGTTATTTTTAAACCAATACTTGAATATCATAAATTTTTAAAGGAATTTCCATTGATGTTGTATGCAACTCTTCTGGTTTGTTTTCCTATCCTAGTTAAAATCTTACCTTAAAATTAAGCCAAATAAGTCGCCAGGGCCAGAAGGCATTCCAGCAAGAGTGCTTAAAGAACTGGCAGAAAGCGTCGCCCCTTAACTTAAAATCATATTTTGTAAATCGATAAATGAAGGTAGGGTCCCATCCGATTGGAAATTAGCTAATATTACTCCTGTTTACAAAAGCGGATTAAAGGAGGACCCAGGAAATTATAGACCCATATCATTAACTTCGCTGTCCGGAAAGGCAATGGAACATATCGTCGTAAGCTCACTCATGGGATTCTTAGATAGAAATGAATTCCTCGACGCGAACCAGCATGGTTTTCGAATGTCCCGATCATGTGAAACCCAACTTGCTCTATTTGTACACGATATCTTAAAGTCGGCCAAAAGTAAAAAGCAAGTGGACGCTATTTTCCTAGATTTCAAAAAAGCATTCGATAGAGTCCCCCACTACAAACTAATTTACAAACTAAAACTAGCGGGCATTAACAAGGAAGTAGTCGACTGGGTTAAGGATTTTCTCTACAAGAGGGAACAACAAGTTGTACTGGATGGCGTTAGCTCAAATAGAGTCAAAGTTACCTCTGACGTACCTCAAGGCGGTGTAATTGGACATCTTCTTTTTCTGATCTATATCAATGACTTGAGTGACGAGATAGTTAGCAATGTGAGGATATTTGCGGATGACTCGGTTATATATTGGGAAATAACAAACGAGGAAGACCGGACATCTCTCTCAAACGATTTAGTCCTCATCCAAAGGTGGTGCGAAAAATGGGAATTAGATATTAACGAAGGTAAATGCTCCGTAGTTAATTTCTTCGAAAAGAAAAAATTGCGTCCAAATCACCCGTACAAAATTAATGGAATCAGTATCAAAGTAGTAGATACAGTTGAATATCTCGGGATCAACATTACTAATAACTTAAATTGGAGCACGCATATTCGAAAAATCTGCGGCAAAGAAAGTAAAAGGCTTGGCTTTGTAAAGCGTATTGTCAGTAAATGCGATGAAAAGGTGAGAGAGCGATGTTATTTTACCTTGGTCAGACCCCTTCTGGAATATGCGGCAAGTATATGGGATCCGGCGGATGTAACGTGTACTCGCGAACTCGAGAAAGTGCAGCGTAAAGCGGTTCGTTTTGTTAAGAAATGCTACGATAAAAAAGCAAGCGTTACAAAAATGCTCTCTGATGTAGGTTGGGAATCCTTGAAAGAAAGGAGATTGGAAGCTAGGCTGCGATTGCTTAATAAATTCAGGGAAACTACATTTTCGGAAGATACACTCGGTATCATGCAACCCCCCTGTTACCTTGGTTGATCCGATAATGACCGTAAGTTAAGAGAAATAGATGCTAGGACGAATCGTTTTAGAGATTCATTCTTTCCGCGAACAATACGTGACAATAACCGAATAAGGAAGTAGTTTAGATTCAACTGGTGTTTACACCCCCTGCCACACGCCGAAAGGCGGCTTGTGGGGTATTAATGTTGATGTAGATGTAGAAATGTATTTCTGCTGGGCCTGTAAATATTCTCTCTTATCTCAAATATGAAAGGCCTTGTTTTTAAGAGTTTATCTCCGTTGAAATTTAATAGAAAAATACTTGCCTCAAAACACTGTAAGAGAAAGGGTTTCTGGTACCCGTAAGGGATTTTAAGCCGCAATGCACCGTAAATTGTTAAGCATGAAACCTGAGAATGGATCAGATTATAGTTGTTTAGCATATTTTACCTAAATACAATAATTCTAGCCCACTTTATGTGGGTACGGCATTTAGCATAAGCCTGAGTTATAAGATTAAGGGCGAAAGATATTATTTCTATTTTTTTTGGTTTTTCTTTATTGCGTGTCCTGTTATCTTTTTCTTGCATTATTACCTTTCTGAAAACGCTATTATATTTATGTGTAACACATTTTTGTACTTGGAAACTTTAAAGTAAGGTGACTTGGGAATTTTATTTTCACATGTGAATACTCTCAATAGGATCAGAATAAATAATTGGTATAAATTAATGCGTGAGGTTTAACAGACAGAAAAATCAAGTAATCTGCATTATACTCTTGTCCAAGGATTTCTGCTAACCTCGCTTTTACGATTACGAATTTGTGAACTTGAATAGGTGGGCTACCGAATCAAATTATTAAAATAAATTCATGTTTCTTCGTATCCTTCAAATGCTTTTCTCGTGTTCAGTGTTATATTCAGATATTTACACATTTTTTTACATTTTGTTCCTAAAAAAAAGCATTCATTTATTTCATGTTTGACATTTAGTTTGAACCTCCTAGATCTGCCGTGGCGAATGAAAAAAAGTTGAATATCAATATTAAAGGGCAAAGACTAACAGAGTTTTTCCCAAGAATAGCCTTTCATGGAGATTTCCACTATTTATAATACAATACTTATTTCCAATTTTCTCAGGCTGTTTAAATTTGTATTCTACTATTCTTTTGAAATAATCAGTACAAAAGTATTGATGTATTTCATTAGCCCACTTTTCCTTAAAGTACTTGTTTGTACTTGTTGCAATATCGGTATATAATTGTTAAAGGATTCACATTTAAAAATCCTCATTAACGGTGTATTCTGGGAAAGAGATCGAAAGCGTTGTTTTTAGAATGAGAAGCAAAGTTACTCACGAAACACTTTTGCCTGGATGGCTCATATTCCACTGCGAGATGGAAATCTCTAAGTTAATTAACTACCTTCATTTTCCTTCCTCTTGAGGAAACTTTTCTCCATCTCTACTTTCTCTGAAAGGTGTTCTTGACTCTCTCTTTTTTTTTATTATTCGCCAGAAATCGAGTTTCATTTTTCTAAAATGCTTTCCTTATATTCCTCTCAGCCTGTTGACCATCACGTCTCCAGGAAAGTTCGCCAGAATTTTTCGGTCTTCCAGAGTTCACCAATTTTCCTCGTTCGGATTTCTTTTATTCTCGCGTTATATCCGCTTACAGGTCGCTCATTCGTCTTTACCAACCGATTCCTATTTTCAGTTTAATCTACATTTAGACATTTACTCTGCAATCCGCCTCTCTGTTTGTAGCCAGAGTTTACGTGCCGTGACTCTACTTACCTAATCTGTTACTTTTGCGTATTATTTGCGGAAAAGGATATTTTTAAAGCGATTAGTTCGAAGATATTTCCTATTTAGGAAAGAATTGATTGATTCCCTGGTGACGTACCCTACCAATGATTGCTTTTGAATTAAAATTAATTAATTAGTATTTCAAAGCGCCGTTCATATTATCAAAAGTTCTCTTTTGAGTACTTCTTTCGAGCGAAATCTTTCTTTAAAAGTTATATGACGGAGGGTTTCATGTAAGAATAATCTACATAACG
Organism: Sympetrum striolatum; assembly: GCA_947579665.1. Taxonomy (NCBI): domain Eukaryota; kingdom Metazoa; phylum Arthropoda; class Insecta; order Odonata; family Libellulidae; genus Sympetrum; species Sympetrum striolatum. Next base: position 70,909,541 of record OX388348.1, read on the forward strand.
TCAATCTCGGCCTAATAAACTGCGCTTAATTCTTATTATATTATATTATTAATTATCATTGTTCTATTTGCTTAATCATCAGCTACGAAGATATTAAAATGCGGGATCTCTTGTTGAATACACAGCATATCGTTTTCAATTCATGTGTTTCTCATAATTACAATAGAGGTTTAAGATACAAAGTATAAGTTTGCTTGCAATATGAAATGAGAGATTTTAATCGCAAAACAAACTGGATTTTTCAATTTTGGCTGTCCCTATATCGCATGGGAGAAACTATAATGTGCCTTTACACTTTTTAATGGTTATTTACGGGATAATTCCGTTATAATAGTCTCTAGCTAGGTTATTTATGTTCGGAGGGTTCATGTTACGATTTAAAGTGCTGGAAAAGTGTCACGAAGCTTACTTTTAGCCATATAATAGCCTAATAAGCAGTTTTTCATTTATTTGGAAGGAAATATTTTTTTAAAATGCAGTGCAAAGAATTCATATTTTGTAACTACAGCAGCAGTACCTACTTCAAAAGCTATAAAATATTTGCGTTTTGCCGTTGATATTTCAACTTCCACCAATGGGATAGGAAAGACCAGAAATTTACTGCATTATAAATTATCTTTTTTTGATTTGTTCAAATTCAAGCTTATATTTCGCGTTTAATATTTTGAAAATTATCTTTCCAAATATTTATTCCAAAAAATTCTGAAAAACTTTATTATTAAATAGTTGTTTCATAATTAGTTATATAATAATTAAAATGATTTTACTGGATTTCGAGGGTTTTAGAGGCACCTTAAGTGAGAGTGAACACATAGAAAACTCCTTTTATCTATAACTCATGCACGGAAACAATTAGAATAAGGCAATTTTTCTAAAACACCGTGCATTCTATATATTCTGTGATGCTTCAACGATTTTACGAGCTGAAATACCCAATTCGTTACACCGAAATCAACTAATATAATTACCTAAACAAAGAATAAAAGCTTTGGTTTATCTTAGGCTCTTTCGTACGCATATTGAAATTGCAGTATTATGAAATTCCTATTCACTTGAAAAATAACCTGTAGGCCAAGACCATTAGTTGAAATAATTTTAAAGATTTCGTGATATCAGACAAAATTGAGGATTAACTGTAGAGGGCCATATTGATTAAATCTTTTTCATAGCTAATTAAACCAGGAACGAAAATACTATAACAGGAAAAATTCGTTTAATTTATGTTTTTCAATCATAACGATATAACTAGTATTTATCAACACTTAATGGCTTTCTCTCCTTTGGGCAATTTTTCATTATTTTCTACTTGCTTTATATTTTTTCTATACTCACCCAACGTCACATCTCCTGTGATAATGCCCAGGTCGTTTCAATTAGAGGATGATGTTAATTTAACTTTTCTCATCTTCAGATAAATTCATTAACGCCTCTTTTATATATCCATTCTCCGATCCAATTTAGGCAATTTTTCCTTAAGATTAGGTTACCTAGTGCTGCCTTCATTTTCCTTTCTGCAGCTCTATGGCTCGTACTCCAAATTGAGACATTTGCTCCAACCACTCATGAGGACGCTTATAAGGATTATCCAAGTTTTTTTTATTCTTTTTCCACTTTCAGATGGTATGATTTATTCGAAAATCATACAGAGGTGCCTATTAACGGATTTATAAATTGATGATCTCGATAATGGAATCAGGAAAACATTGTTAAAATCCTTGGTATGGAGTGTTTTGCTATATGGGTGTGAAACGTGGATAGTAAGAAAGGAGGAAGTTTGACATTTAGTGGCCTACTAAATGAGGGTACGGCGTAGAATATGAAATGTAAGTTGCGTGAATAGGAAAACAAACACGGAGGTGCTGGAGATGGCTTGGAAGAGGGCTTTGATGGAAGTGATTGAATATCGACAGAAGAAATGGGTGGGTCAAATATTAAGGGGAGAGGGATTGGTGAAGAGGGTGGTAGAGTTCAGAGATAAAACAGAGGGGTAAAAAAAGACGAAAGAAATTGAATGACATAAGAGGTGGGGCTAACTATGAGAAAAAGAAGGAAATGGCGCGTAATAGGGAGTTTTGAATTTTGTTGAACATAAACCTGCCAAATAATATAACTCTCTTGTTTGTATGCAGTATATTAGTAATACTACTGAACATGAGTAGCTATGATGCTCTCATATTTATGAAGTTGTGGTAGCGAATGCTGAAAAAATTATGGTTGATTAATTTAATTAAAGCTTGCTCTTCGATTTTCTACACAATGCCAAATTTTCAATGAATGTACTTCTTTAATGAATCACTATATCGATTTTTCAATAATAACCTCGTTATTATTTCTCTGCAACAGAAGTGTATCAAACCATCCTATTGTATCTGCTTCAGTCTTCTTTAACCAACGCAATTAGATGTTCGATCGATTCCAATATCTTGGAATCTCCTTGAATTGATATTTCCTTCAATGCATTGCTAGAGAACCGAAGGTATTTCTGCCCCACCATTTATTCACCGCCAAGCCATGGCGTTTATTGAATAGGAAATGCACAACAGGAGTTTCCATTTCGCGTGGGATTGTCTCTTTATGAATATAGCGTCGGATGATTCGGATGTCAGAGGCAGGAGAGCTGAATGGGGACATTCTCAGTCATGACTGAAGTCTGTGTGTGATGAATATCATTTCTCTCATTCGCACAGCGCGTGCTACTTTGTCCTAAAGTTAGACAACGGCTTAAGAGATTTGAATTTAATCCCTTGATATACACCGACTTGCAATCATTCCATTCCGAGGCTTGAGCATTCATATAGCAGTTTAATCAATATCATTATATTTGACTATTCCATTGTCCACGGCAACACAAACGGAGCAGTGATGGATGCGCTGTACAGCTTCTATGCATATTCAACGGAATACTAGGAAAAATGCTATAGTTAATTATTAATGATTTGCTGTGAGAAAGAAACTTTCGAAACGGTTGTTGATGGATTAGAAGTTTTTAAATCTCCAAAAGCCGTCTTTGTCGACGTTCCTCGCCTCATTACCTGGTATTCAGGGTAAACATTTCCTTTTTATTTTATTAGCACTGACGATGGGAGCTTGGCTCTCGAAAAGCTTTTTGGGTAGCTAATAAGTGCAGCATTCCTTTCTTGTTTTCTCCCAACACCAAGCAATGAGACGAGGAATGCCAACAAAGAAGTCTATTGGAAGTTTACAACTTCTAATGCTACAGTTAAACAAAGAAAGTAAGTGCAGAAATTAAGTGCTAATAAAGCAACTTTTGCGATAGTATACTTCTTTTCTTTTATAATTTTTTACCGATAAAGTTAAATACGCATATTTACTTGATTCAATCAAGCTGAGGTAAAACACTGTAGAGTATTGATGATTCCAAAGATGAAAGTTTAACTGTTTTCGGTTATAACGCTACTGATTAGAGGTTTAAATTCGCCAAAAGTCGTTTTTGTCGGCGTTCCTCTTCTCATTCTCCGGTATTCCGAGAAAAAAAGAAAGGACACCGTACTTTTTGAGAGCACTAAATACGTGAGAAGAATGCATCGCATTCGAAATACGTATTAAGTGCTCTCAAAAAGTGCGGTGTCCTGTCTTGTTTTTTCGGAATACCAGGGAATAAGAAGAGAAACGTCGAAAAAAATGGCTATTGGAGATGTTAAACCTCTAACTCTTATAATAAACTCTAATAAACTTAGATATAAGAAGAGAATTATAAGACTCAGCCTTGCTCAGAAATGAATACTTTTATCGTTATAATAAATATCAGAAATTATGAAATTTTTTTATAAATCATTAGTGCGATATTTTAACTAAAATCCTATATTTTTTCTAACCAGTGTTCATTATTAAAATTCCTTAACAGCCATGTCCCAACTTTCCTTTCTTTACAACGCTGCTGGTGTGACTGAAACATTTTTTTTTTCAGTATCTCTTGCATGGTTTGTCGTAAATCCGTATTGTAACTGCACACAGCAGCAGGAAAAAGAAATCTGTTAGAAAAATCTTGGAGACTGACCGGTTTATCGCGATTGACTGGATGAATATCCACGCTATATATTTAAAAGTGCTTCGTATACTATCATTACCCATGGCGTAACACACATTTTAATTCAAAACTACGCTCATATATGCTAATAGAAATCCCAAAAGATGGGATCATAATCACATGATCCCAATTGGAGTTATGATCAATAAACGGGTTAAATTCTGCTACGGCGATCAGTGAAGATTTTAATTGATTCATACCAATTTACGTAACAGCCGTATTTTAATTGAAAACACGTGTTTCTTATCTGTGGAGGAAAAAATAGCTCAAAATAAAAGAAAGATTTCCCACTAATATCTTCGAAGAGCTTTCAAATTTTTCAACATAGCTCAGGTAAGTTATTTTAATCGAATACAAAAAGGAGATTAAAACTTTCTGCGGGAGATTGAATTCAGTTGCTCAAGTTTAAATCTGAATAGCAATGAAGCCTCCAAAACAGGTTTCACAGAATACAATAGCAAGGGGTTAGATCGATTAAATGGATCCCTGCTCCGTAGATTGGTACGCGACCTTCATGAATAATATTAAAACTTACAGAAAGGTTGTTAGCACTTAATGGAGTTAAATCAAAGGCGCTTTGTTTTGTGATTGAAATTATTTTTAATCTACATTTATATTAATCTTAATACCTTCTTATATTTTTATCTTTTGAAAGATATTTTATATTTGAATATAAAACACGAAGATATTCATAATAATATATCGGATATAACACACAAATAATTACCAATGAATTTATTTATTACTTTGATGTCGCCAGTTGACCAGAAAGAAGAAATTGAAAAAAAGCGAATCAACATATAATCAATATGTGGCAGACATCGGATACAGTCAAATACGGAAATATTTCTATTACATGGAAACTTTTTCTTATTTGTAACCTTGATGCTAAATCTTCAGGTGAAAAATTTTGTTTTCACTGTTATATAATCGTTAATGTATATCTCGAAGGATGCTCGTTAATGTAAGCAAGTTTAAATACTTAGAAACTACCATGTTTAACTAGACATTTCAAATTCATGTCTAAACATATGCTAGCTAATTTTGCAGTCCTCAAGTTTATTATAGAAATCGTAACTAACAGGAAATAGCAATTCGGCTGAATTTATAAAGGCATAAGATTTATGTCCGTTATTTGTCTTAGGCATCAGTGTAATACACGTTCTGTTGTTTGACCCATTGTTTCATATTTGTCAGGAAATAAAAGAGTAGAGATGACAACCCAGACATGATGTGTTGAACGAATGAATAGATAGGACTACCAAAATTAATAGTCTTCGCGAAATTCAAGCAAAAACAATCCCTTTATGATATAAGATTAATGACTTTATCGATCCAAAAATGTGAATAAACACACGTAGGGAATATGGACACTCGTGTTTATTTGTATAACAACACGATAAGCATTAATGCAAAGTTAAGATATTAAAAGAATACTATTAATTATGTCACGTATAAAGTGAAACTTTGAATGCATTCCATTAATTTTCAATCAAATGCAAAGAGTGTATTTTTCAGACTACATTATGATGTGAGGATTCCACCAAATAATTTTTTATTGTATTGTTTATCCGAATAATTATTTTTATTGATCCAAATAACCGTAAACATAATTACGAAAATATTATTTTCTTTAAGTACTAGCTGCTCAAAACCATATTTCATTGCTTGTCGTATTATCATGGTATTATTACCCTCATCTGAGGGTAATGATATCATTCTGAGATGAACAGCATCGTTCACTTTCTAGACAGTGCTCCTTTTTTGTAATCCATGAATTTGGTGGACCATGCCTGTAAAAATTCCTCAAAACTGTCTTCTGGAATAATTGATCTATGCTAAAAAATTTGAAGGCAAACATTCATACCATAATGAATGAAGTTCCCATAACCATAAGTGTTTATGGTAATAGATTCCATACAAAAAAATAATAATTTACATTTTGAGGAATCTTATTGCTTATCAACTTTCACCAAATAATTCTCAACGCAGATATTTCCGCGCCATTAACGTGATGGAAAATTTAGGAAGGAAAATGCGCTATTATTTTCATTTGGAGCCACATGTCACACAAATACCATCTATTTCCCCGTTTTCTCTTGCCATTCAGCATATTTCCAAGAACGAATTGGAATACTTTTCGAAAGGCACAAAATTCAATTTATAGGAAATTCGCAAATGCTGGGAATTTCAAGATAAATTCAAAAACGATCTATCTTTTAGTAGGTTCATGGACCTGAATATTCCCTATTCAAAACCATTTTTTCGTTTCCTGTTAATCATCAACCTTTATGACATTAAAATATATTGCCTTTCTCTTCTCTTCTATTCACTTGTAATCTACCTTCAATTAATTAACTATTTTCTTTAGCAGTCCTTCAACTTTCAGTATTTAACCGACCTATTTCCTTTCTCAATGCATAATTACTTAAATTAACATTTTGTCTTCAACCATCTTCAGCACCTACGTGTTTGTAGACTCCACTCACTCTTTCCTTTCTATGTTACAATAAAATAATTTCCTCTTTCCTAATAATCCGCCTTTCACGCCCCCATAGTAAATATTCCGCATCAAGGATTTACCACTATTTTCCTGGTTTATTTATCAAGGTTTCTAGTCTTTAGTTCCCTACACTTCATGAAGGCTTCCTTGACCAATATGATTCCTTTCCGAACCTCATTTCTGCATTTTCCATACCAGGAATTTGTACTTCCCAAGTAAGGAAATTTATCCACCTTGTTTAGGTTTTCTCCATCTACCCTTTTCGTCCACGTAACTATCTACATTTTAATTCCATTCACTCCATTTCACCTATTTCGATTAACTCCATTACTTTAGTAATATTTAAGTTTTTTATCCAAAATTCACCTGTTTTATCGTTTAGTGCATTTAATAGAATGTGTAAAATCTCTGTTCACTAAACCTAAATAATGGATAACTCCATCTGGTGACTGTGTTCGACTAACGTTTGGTCATAACTAGATCTAGGTTGGAGATAGTTTCAGAGTAAAAATAAATTTATTGTGGAATTGAGAGTTAGCCATTTCAATCATCATTCAAACCTATTCTTTTACAAACCTCGATTTCCAAATACGAAAAACTAAATTGATTGAAAACAAAAAATGTTCCATGAACGTTTTAATTATTTATTATTATAAACTTTAATGCGCGCATAGTCTTAATGAGTCTTCAATACCAAGGTCGTTGATTAAAGACTCGCCTTAATTAGCTACGAGATAGGCAATGAAATTTTTAATTTGCCTCGTCCGGCTCCCAAACCGGGGCGATAAAATAGAGTAAAAAAGATTAACGATTATTTTTTAATCAATTCTGCCGTAAAATATCAGGGTGCCGAGAGCGGAAGTAGCCATAGTCCTGGAGGGGGCGTGGTGATGTTTTTTTAATGAGACTCCAGGATGTGCCCTACGCAGCAATTTTCGCCTTAATCCTTTTATTTTGCATTCCAAGCTGACTCGCTTTTTATCTTTTATGGGAGCTGTGGGGGTTTACGCTGATGTCACGGTGCACGCTTCGATAATTGCAATAAAGACCGATAAAAATACCGCGGGTTTGTTCCGAATTAGTTTACTGTCCGCTTGTCGCTGATCAAGGCTACTATAGAAGTAATTTATCTTTAGTACTTTCTTATATTTTTGCTGAAATGATGAATGAAGCTTCAAAAGATATAGATAAGGGAGAAAATTTGGTCGAGAAGTAGTGAAGTCTTTAAGATATGCTGACGATAAATTTATTGTGTGTGATTCCGTAAAGGGTTTGCAAATTTTAGTGAATGTACTTAACGATAAGGCAAGGAAATGTGGCATGAAAATTAAATAAAGTAAAACTAAAGTAATATAGGATGAGAATGTTAATGCATGGCACTGTATTTGGATTGAACTCGACAAATTTTAATTTTGATGAATAATAAAGTCCAGGTTTCTCCTAAATAAATAGGTAAATACCAAGGAAAAACGGACTGAAAAAAGTCTTACGGGGCTGGGAAAGGGATTCTTCCTAGGTGCACGCTCTTATGTGCAAAGTACCTAAACCCTTTCCTTGCAGATATGTTAAAGTTAAATTTTCTTGCATTAAAAGTTCTCGCTGTCATTATAGCTAATATTTCATCAAATTATTTTAGCTATATGAGTTTACTCGCAATAAAAATGTCATTATCTTGTCAAAACTAAAGCAAGTATTCGTGATATCTATCTACATCTACCGGGTAGTGAACAAATACCTTATTATTAGTTTTTATTTTGAATGAGTAGAAGGCTTAAAACAAATTCTGACTACAAAATATATTGCTAAGTATGCAAGGTAGAATTATCTGAAATATTCCTAATTAAAGTCCTATGAAATAAATTCTATTAAAATTTACAAGAAGCAGGCAGTCAGAAAGGCTCCCTCCCCCTTTAGCCGTGAAAAGCCCTGGAGATAGAAATTGGCACACTAGACTAGATAAGATCAGGAGTGATTTAGTTTTCTTTCCTCACTTATTTATCATTATTTGTGCTATTAGTGGAACAAGACCACGCATAGGCAGCACATTGATCCAATAAACAACATTGTAAGATCATTCAGTAAAGTAGGACTAAAATATCCTAAAAAGTGTATATTCATATATACATATACATCTATATTAATGCCCTACAAGCCGCCTTTCGGCATGTGGCAGGGGGTGTAAACACCAGTTGAATCTAAACTACTTCCTTATTCGGTTATTGTCGCGTATCGTTCGCGGATAGAGTGAATTTTTAAACGATTCGTCCTAGCATCTATTTCTCTTAACTTACGGTCATTATCGGATCGACCGAGGTAGCAGGGGGGTTGCATGATACCGATTGTATCTTCCGAAAATGTAGTTTCCCTGAATTTATTAAGCAATCGCAGCCTAGCTTCCAATTTTCTTTCTTTCAAGGATTCCCAACCTACGTCTGAGAGCATTTTTGTAACGCTTGCTTTTTTATCTTAGCATTTCTTAACAAAACGAACCGCTTTACGCTGCACTTTCTCGAGTTCGCGATTACACGTTACATCCGCCGGATCCCATATACATGCCGCATATTCCAGAAGGGGTCTGACCAAGGTAAAATAACATCGCTCTCTCACCTTTTCCTCGCATTTACCGACAATAGCCTTTTACTTGGTTTGCGGCAGATTTTTCGAATATGCGTGCTCCAATTTAAATTATTAGTAATGTTGATCCCGAGATATTCAACTAAATCAACTACTTTAATATCAATTCCATTAATTTTTTACGGGATTTGTACGCAATTTTTTCTTTTCGAAGAAATTAACTACGGAGCATTTACCTACGTTAATATCTAATTCCCATTTTTCGCACCACCTTCGGATGAGGACTAAATCGTTCGAGAGAGATGTTCGGTCTTCCTCGTTTGTTATTTCCCTATATATATAACCGAGTCATCCGCAAACATCCTCACAAATAGTTCTTTTCTTATTTTGTAAGGATGGGCACTAACATTTTGTTCTACCTTTAGATTAGTGAGGAAAGAAAAGAATAGGAATCTTAATTTAAGTTCTTCCCGGTATGATATCGACTTCAAAATTTGTATTTAATATATTTAATTTCTACTTGGTCGTTATAAGTTTTCACATCTTCCCAAGGGTCCTCGGTTTGACACTAGGCATTTCTACTATTTGGAATGTATGGTGGGAATTTCAAATTCTTAATGATTGATTTATCGAGAAGGTGGGAATTCTATGGCTAGGCATGTGAACAGAATTATTGAATATTTCATAAACACAGTTTATTGCTTACCTTATGATCATTGGTTCGACGACAGGGCACCTTTTGCATTCTACCGTTCCATTAAACGGGAAATGGGAATTTCGGGTGAAGACATTCCCAATATAGCAAATTGGAATTATAGAAACGGTCAGAGTTACCCAAAGCAAATGGTTTAATACTCATCTCATCTTACAAAAGTGTCCTGGGTTCGACACCAGGCCACTTGAATACAGATTCGATTTATACAAAGAAAAATTTGGGTTCCTATATCCTAAATTTTCAAACCACATGGACTTTAAACACGTGCTCGCAGAATGCAAGTAATTTTTATTCGATTAAACAATAACAATAAACTGTTTCAGCAAGGAATCTAATTCACTTGACGGCGAACATAAAAACTCGATCAACCACCGTAATTATGGCTTTTATTAGCTCTAAAAGCGTAGGCCTCTATTTCATCATGTTTTATATTAATTTAAAGACTCCTACGCTAACACGAAATCGTTAGTTAAAATACGAATTTTTATAGCAACATGGAATTTCATATCTTTTAGTAATCTAAAAAAATAAAGGTTTGCCTGGCGGCTAGTTTCGGCTAGTAATAGCCATCATCAAGCCTTAGTAATGCATATTAAATTCCTTGCTGTTATCAAAAATTGTACTTTACTTCAAAATCCCTCGTTATTCGAAATTCTACAGAGCCTCTTCCGCTAATATTACCTCTACGGTGATGTAGCATTGGCGTAGGTGGGTACTACTGAATTGGTCTTGCGAAAATTCAAATGAACACCTTCCAATAATTTTGATTGCTGATTTCAACTCGTTAACCAAGTAATACGTTCCCGTTTTATCTGGGTAATTCATTTTTTCCTTATCGGAAGGTTAGACTAAAAGTGAATAATTTTCAGTTTAATAATTTTTCCAACTTTTCAAAGGATGGATTCGTATTGCTTTGGTTTCGTAATGTGATAGTTATCAAAGAAAACTACAATTGTACAAGCAAAAATTTAGCTGAAAAAATGATATCCTTCAATTAAAATAACCGTATAATTATAACTGTTCAAGCATATTTCGTTGAAATTTATCAAATTTGTGAATCGAGAAAAAGACAGAGAGCTAATTATAATGAAACCTTTCCCAGATAAAAATTAGAGCTCATGTCGAATTTTTATTCGAAGAACCTTTTCAAATGCTCGGTAGTTCTCGAAGTCAAGAATAACAGTTTATTAACTTTATATTTTTCTCTCTTTGTTGCTCATGAAAATCATCCTTTTCTCCTATATATACGTAGCAGACAATATTTTGCTCCAACTTGTTTCATCGAGATTGGTTTTTTATTCGTCTTCTGAGAAAGTATATAATTTAAATGAAAAATAAAATACTTTTATTCCATTCTCTGAATTAGCATCCTGAAACAACATGTTGATTCAGTATGTGACAGTTATAAAAATATTTTGATTCAAATTCAGTAATGTAGATGGAGAGTGGAATGAGAATTTTTTAAACTCAGAGTTAATTTAATTTTATATAAAAAAGGTAATGGAAGTCCAAATATCATTTGATAACTTGCAGACATTTTGGATGACTAGAAATGTCCAAACGCTGGAAATCACCGAACATCAGAAATGTCCAAACACCAGAAATATCCGAGTGTTTACATAATATTGCACATTTTATCTACTTCTGCTTTACATTTTTAGCATATTTCATACTATGTACTTTCTATAGATGAGTGTGTAATCGTTTTTAGATATTTACACGTCTTAATGTGTCCACTGGTTCCCTCTAACTTCCATGTATAGAATACTGGCATACATCTTTCTTTAATTGCAAAAAAATATACTGAATGAATTATACTATCAAAACTGTTTTTGATTAAATTTTGTAATTCAGTTGTAAATGTTTATCTAAATTTAAGTTGGACATCGCAGCATATGTTGATTTTGTTGGCGATTCATCTAACCACTACTCAGGATAATTTCCTCTCTCCAATTATACAAGAACTCGCCCAATTAGAAAAGCGTTGAGTAATTTCCCAGGTGGATTTGAGACATCAAGGTTCCTCGCTTCTTAGTTTTTGCTGATTTACAGTAGCTATTTCCTTTAAGCGTAAATCTAGGCGAAGTTTCACCTTATTTCAAAATTCGTCATGAATTTATATGGGATCAGCAATTGGTATTTTCCCTTTACCTCTACTTATCTATGTTGATAAGGTTTTCGTTTGGTTAACCTGAAAATACGTAGTATTATGTTTATACTCTCCTGCGAGATTTTTTTTTAGTTTGCATTTAGTATTTGAATAAATTTTACAATACTGTATACATTATGATTAGCCTTCTAACAAGACACCTTTCGCTTTATAATCAACAAGTTGTGTAACAAACAGGTTGCATAAAGAATTTTAAAAATTACGCAATCGTTAAATAAAATTAAAAGGAAATAAACATTTTAAGTCCTGCTAAGCCTAAAAAGGGTTGTTACCAGGTGCTTTTAAACAAAGAAGTAATAATTAACAAAAATATTAAAATAATTCATGCCAACAAAATTGAATATTAATTTTAAAGACTATTTTACATGCTGTTGCATCTTTTACAAAACATTTTAAATTTATAAATACCAAGGAAGTAAATTGGCAATTGGAAAATATTTTATTTTATAAATACACATGATATGATCAAAATACATTTATATATGACATTTATATCATTTTTAATTATATTTTAAATGTTTGTAGCTGTTGTACAACCTAAGTAAATAGTTTATTCAGTAAGTAGTTTTTATATTTTGCTTTACTTCGGATTTGGTTTTAGTTTATTTAATTCTCTAGGCAGTTTATTGAATAGACTATATAATTTCCGTGGTTGACGTAATAACTATGTTGGAACCACAGCATAAATATTTCATCCCATTTACTTACTGATTTTGTTTAAATTTAATCTCATTTACATTCTAATTTCCGTTGAAATGCAGTCATAATCGTTAAATTCTTCTCTCTTAATAAGGATTTAAAAATAAAACTTATTTCGCGTCTTAAAATGTATATTTTTTCCTGGCCTTATGTGCGCGTCATCAAAGAGAATTACCAGGCTTTACTTCCTCTTACGAATTCTCTACCAATTTCGGTGAGCATTTTCCTTGCAAAACCTATATGAGATGTAATCAACTAATGACCCTTTAATCTTATATTATATATCTATAAAACTGGATGTATGTGTGTATGTGTGTAGGATAGGGTCAAAAAGTAGTAGGACTGAATAAATGTAAACTATTTTATTGAACTATTCGGTACAAATCCTTAGTAGTCCTCGAAGTAGCACCCTCGTGCTCCGACACATGGCGTATAAAGCGATTCCCACTGCGCTTACGCCTTCTGGAACTCGCTCTCCGGTATCCCCTTCAGAGACGCCGTCACGGCCCCTTGGAAGTCTTCTACGAAGCTGTATAGGTTTCTCTTGAGGTCCCGCTTGAGCCAAGAGAAGAGGAAGAAGTCCGGCAGTGCCAGATCTGGACTGTAGGAGGGGTGGGGCAAAGTTCAGAATTTCCTGGGGAATTTGCACACGATTCACTTTTTGTTCATCACTCAGGACTCTTGGCCCAAACTTGGCGCACACCTTTCGCATGGCCAAATCTTCAGTAATAAGTTTTTGGACGCTACTGTACGAAATCCCTAACTCTTCAACAATCAGACGAATGTTTGTGCGTCTGTCAGAGTCCAGGAGCTCCTTCGTTTTGGCCACATTTTCATCAATCCTTGAAGTTGATGGGGGCCGGCGCGCAGGACCTGTCTGAAAGTTTCTCTTGAATCGTGGTACCTATTATCATAATGTGATCTTAGAATATAATTTTGTATTGCCTCAGTTGGAGATATTTTTCATTCGGAGTATATGAGATTGAATATTGAGTTGTGCGGCTTTGTAGACTTCATCATAACTTAAATTTTTTGGTATATTACGAAACATGTGTTAGGATCAAGGTTGTTGCATTGATGTTTATGAAATTTATCATCCCCGTTGCGAATCAAGGGGCACTTCAGCTAGAGATAAATTAAATATTTTCTTTGGGATCTTCAGTGCTAAAAATATCAACAACCAAATGTTAATGTGAACAGATTCCTGTTTACCTCTATGTGAGTTTGGTGATTAAATTCAAGTTCGAGTGAGAGTAGGTCAGTTTGCAAGTTTTTCACGATCCTTTCTCGAGGGTGTTAAAGTATAGAAAGAAAATTTGGAACATGGCAGTTAAGTATTAGCGGTTTAAAACTTCCAATAACCGTCTTTGTTGGCGTTCCTCACCTACTTCACTGGCATTTGAAGAAAAGAAGGCGGCTCGGAACGCCGCTCTTTTAAGAACATTCAATGTGCATTTCGATAGCGATCGTCAGAGGCAATAAAGTAGTTCCGAATACCGGTGATGGAGGTAAGGAACGCTGACTAAGACGACTATTGGAGAATTTAAACCTCCAATAAGAGTGTTTGGAGTTATGCTGTCTTTGTTAAGCCCACAAAATATTTTACTTCATTTTTGCGCCATGAAGAGCTATTTGATTAAATATTTAGTAACATTAACTTAGATGTAAGGAGATAATTATAAGGCAAAAATGAATAATTTTTATCATTATTTTCAATCTCAGGAATCATTAAATATTATTATATATTGTTAGTGCGATCTTTTCACTATAATCCTTTAGTTTTTTGGAATCAGTGCTCATTATGATACTAAGAGATATAAAAATGCTGTTGCAGCTTTCTAAAATCGTTCACCTCGTAAATCCTCTCCGTTTGCTGGTGCTTTACTGCAATGTGATTGTAAATTGTACATTCGTGTCCAACAAAAGGTTAATGTTCGGGTGGTTGCCGAATCACTCAGGATACAGTTTTGACGGGCTCGCGACCAATATGGAAACCGTGTTGAACTTCGTCTCACTCCATAGTTTCTTCTCCTTATCTTTCCCTTTAGTTGTAGCCAGGGAAGGCGGGTTTCTCGCTGCTAAAGCTAATGTCGTAAAAAGGAACGAAAGCTTAGAGCGAAGATTCTTGCATACTTGGTTTGATTCGCGAATCCTAGAATGAAAAAACCTTTTCAGTGATGTGGGGATGTAATACTTTTTAGTTATGAATCATTGAACTCGTTGTTAATTGATACTTTCATTTGATTTACGTAAGTATGAAGATTCATGTGTACCTTAAGTGATATAAATTATCAGATGATATAAATAAGGCTCAACTACAACTCGTGAATGTATATAGCACGTATGGAAGAAAGGCCGCAATAATTGTAATATCCGATCAACTCCTTCAAAACTCATCTCTGTTTCCTTAATACATGTTTTTAATAATTTTGATAGATTTATCTCAAAACGTTCCCTTTGCTGTGCTATGCCTTACTTCCGGTATGTCTAGCTCAATTCAACATACAAAAATTAAAAAACTGTGAGTTATTTTGATACAGGACATAATTTAATGTTTAAGAATCAAGGAGACAAAGCTCAAAATGCGTGACCCTGGGATTTATCGATTGTCACATCACGCTAAAGAAGAGCGGGCTATTTCGTTTGAATCGAATTTAAAAAAGGAAGAACGGAGCGGTTTGACAAATAAGAACGGAATTCAATACATTGGGATCCCGTTTCAATTTTCCATAATTTTCACCGATGTGTATCGATGCAGTTTTTCTTCTCCCAACCCAATTCCCTTAATTCGAGCGGGCAATTATGCTGTCATTTCCTGATTAGGTTCATTGCTTTGACGGATTAAATTTGAAGTGACATTTATCGCGGTGAAATAGTGTAATACGGTAATATATTAGATGCGAAATTAACAATGTGATTATTGCGACATTAATGTTGAATGACACGTTAACTAAGTTCTAAGTACTTTTTCCTGTGGGTTTTCCATGTTTCCACTAATATGCGTTTTATTGTGCTATAGATTACATACTAGGATATACAATTGTGCCCTATCTAAAATTATCAAATGAGGTAGTTCAAATTGAATGAAGGATTTTTCTGGTATTTCATTGTATAATTATAGAATAATGTAATAATCCCAACGTAGTTTTAGTGTTTATTGTTCGCAACGTAGTTTGAGCCCATTAAATTCTTTAGTAAATCATTGTCATTCTTTGTGTAGCCCTATAGCTATTTCACAAAAAAGTATCAGTAAAAGGATTTATTTTGAAATTCTTTTTTATATTAAATATTGTCACATTGTATATATCGATGGTTATGAACATTAAATCTCTGATTATAATCAGAGATCTCAAAATTGAGAATTTTATAAAATACTTATTCTGTATTATACATGTTAGTGATATTTTATTATGAATCAATTACCTTTGTTAGGTTATGTTTAATTAGATTAGGATGCATTAAAGCAGCCTATTAAAATTGGTATTATTTTGCTAAATTCGTTTTTTAAATGAGAATAAAATGTAATTTTTTTTATGTTGAATTAAAAACTAACGTCTTAAGCAATTTAAATTTTCACTGCTTTATTTCCTTGCCATATGGAAATTTTTTTGTGCACAGCGCAGTAATTTTAAACTTGTCAGAGCAATATATCTGAGAAGAGGTTGAGCTCGGCGTTTTAACAGGGAGAAAACAAGGTACCAATATTTGAACTTGCCATTTCTAATACGATGAAACAATAAGTCAATTTTTTACCGTTAGCTCAGGCAATTCGTCCTCCATAGAAATTATTTACAAATCTATGCATGAAAATTAATTATCAGCTAAAACTTTCATTTCGCCATACATAATTACTTTCTCTGTCTTTGAATTTTGTCATTCTCATCCGTTTCTTTTTCCTACTCAGCGTTACCTTTACATATATACGAGTAAAATGTTGGTTTAATACTGCAAGCAGATCGATAACACTAACTTCATGTCAGCATCATATCGAGAGGGTCCTCAAAAGATAAAAAAAATGGATTAAAAATAATCTAAAAATTCGCTGCAATTCAGTCGTCCGGCATCGAACTCGGGTCTTCCTAGTCATACTTACTATGCAGCACAACAGAGGATCACCATTTCTAACTATGTGAGAAAATTCAAGCAGAAATATTGGGTGAAACCGCCTCAAAGGACGTCCTACTTTTCCCTTTTATTCCTTCTGTGGGAAATTTTAATATGCTCTGGCATCAAACCCAGGAAAAGCATGGTCTTATCCAAATTTGTTTCTTAAACGGAGTCTTAATATACATCTTCTAGCAGAGCGAGAACTTCCTATCATTTCGATGAGTGCATAAAAAAATGAAAAACTACCCCAATATGTTTTATATGGGAGATATATTTACCACCCGGCATCGAACTCGGGTCTTTCAGGTAATACTTCTTACGCAGCACTATAGAAAATCACCGTCTCTAACTATTCGTGAAAATTCAAGCAGAAATATTGGCTGCAACTGCCTCAAACGACGTCTTAGTTTTCACATATGTTCCATATGTGAGAAATTTTAATGTGCTCTGGCATCGAACCCAGGAATACTATGGTGGGATCTAAATTTTTTTCTTAAACCAAGTTAAAAAAGCAAGATCTTCCTATAATTTCGATAAATGCATCAAAAAAATTAATGAAAAATATTTCACTGTATTTTAAATGAAAGATTTTTGCATCGTTCTAGCATCGAAATCAGTATATTTTCTATTAAAGTCATTACTTTTTTTGACAGATCATGACCATATCTATAGAATCCTTGAGTTTTGATTTTCTATCTATCCGGGAAGTATTTTTTTTTTTTATTTCCGAAAATCAAAGCAATGCTTTTCAAAGGGAAAAATAGGGAATTTGGGGCCCTCTGGAATCGAACCCATGACACTGAGGTTCAAAATCGCAATTTTTCTGGTGGTTACACGTTATGTCCATTACGTCGTAAAGATTTCAAGTCAATGACGCTTGTGGTTTAGCCTGTTAATTAGTATCCTATCTATCTATCTATATATATGAATGAATCCGGAGAAGCATCTATATATAATAGATATGTATTTGTTTTATGCAATAATATCTTTATTCCCTATGCTTGTAGCAATCATAATTATATATTTTTTATAATATGTATATAACTGTCTATTATCGTACCGTATAGATGCAAATCTCTTCACTTATTTCCTTTTTATTGTTATTTTGTTTTTTACATGCTATTATGTATGTTAATATCGTTTATATAAATTTTAACGTGCTTATATTTATAGATGTAACGCATAAATGTACATAATGATAGTGTATTTAAATATTTTATCATTTTTCCTCTTAACTTTTAGTTTTTAATGTCAGTAGGTTTGAGCAGATGTTTAATATCCCCTATGAGGGTGTTTTCCTGCAGTGGATAAATTTTATTTTCCTATGATCCTCTTACGTTTTTTAAATCTACAATTCTTCACATTTTTCTCAAACTATCTCTTTAATTTAATAATTGTTTTATTTCTGACTATGGGTTTCATGGAAGAAGAGATTTTTAGTTTCAATGTCACCCGATTAAATACGATTTTCTATTATTATAATTAGTTAATCGCCATGTTTCGTTTATAAACTACTGCGATTCCACGATTCAATTTACATATGTCAATTTTATGTTTGCTGGCCCTACATAGCGCTTTCGTACGCAAATATTTATGTTGATTAAAGGTTGCTACTTCGACAAAAAAATCAAAGCTATATTTTTAAACAAGATGGAAAACTTCCCTCATCTCGATAAGCTATCTCAGTTATTGAGGTCGACTCAAATGATACCGAGTAATAGTTCGGAGGATGAATTATAGTGTATTTTTCACCTGGTGGGTATCTTCGTTTCATTCATACTTGTCAGCCTTTGAAAGCACTTGAGCATTATAAATGCTCCATAAAAAGGCAGGTCATCAATAGCTGAGCTGCAGGACATTTTGAGGTTCGGTCAACTAGAGACCATGAATCATAGACGCAGGCACTTAACCTTCCCCTTCCGCGATAAATTGAGTTGATAACAGCGAGTTTGGAAAACTGCGCAGACCACGTCAGTTCTATCTCTCCTCAAAAATACACTGGTTTTGTGTTACCTATCAGCTCTATCTGCCTCTGTCAGCAGATATTTAGGTCCATATATTACGTAAGTAATCGTACAGGATTCACAATCTGTGTGCTACCTCTTGTACATGGCAGTAAGGTATTATATAGAATGAATTCCTCCAAATCGAAGTAATAACTTACATATGGGGATAGGGTTTGTGTTTGGGTGAATTTTTTAAGTCTTTAACTTTCCTAAGTCATAAATGACGTAACTATAGGGTTACGTAATGATTGGGGAAAGTTGGAGGGAAAGTTTTCTTGAAGAGAAAGAGCCATATCCATGTACAATTTGTTAGTTAGTTAGCTATTTATTGGCGAGGTTAAAAAGATGAGAAACTTTCTTCCACCTAATCTCATATGTCGATATAATATGTACAAATATAAATTCAAACAGAAAGATAAAGTACAGGTGGAAAAAAATCTTTAAAGCTGAAGTTTGACAAAGAAAAAAAACCCACGCTGCGGGAGAACACCCACAGAAAAGGGGGTGAAAAAATTCTGAAAGGACAGTAAAAATACAACGATATAGTGAATTACAAATACATTAATTTACAGAATAACAAAGGAAAATAATTAATTACCAGAAAAAATATTTACTATAAATTCTAAAAAATAGTAACAATAATCACATTGCCATCAAAATGATATACCCTATCTACCAATAAATTATCATCATGGTAGTAAAAGTCAGCCAGTGGTGTTAATCGAATATTTGGTTGATATCGAATGCGTGTAGAATTTGCGGTAATTTTACTTTACACTATTTCCCTGCTGGCCTTAAAGAAAAAATTGGAACACGGCTGTTATTGGATTATAGTTTTTAAACCTCAAGCAATGCAAGTCAGCAAATGAAGTATAGCTAAGGAACAGGTTTGATTATTTGCTCATACGCGATTCCATGGCAATGATCTATCATGACTCCTCAATTGTGATTAGAATATTTACTTGTGATTATGTACAAGTAAATCTGTACTCGTATAATGCTTAAGGTTTCATGATTTTGTATTTGTCATTTGAAAGAAGAAAGACCCTCTAATATCCAAACCAAGGCTATTCTTGGAATGTTATTTCAGGAGATTCAAATGCATTATACTTTAACAATATCCCTTTCGGATTGAGAATGAAAACAGGAAAGAAAATACACTAGTGCCAATTTTAGAATTTAGTTCAAACATGTTTTTTTCCGATATTCGTACACTTTTCAAGCATGGGATAGAAATCTACCCCGCACGAAATTTGGTATAAGTTATACTTGCGCGACTAGTTAAATAACTGGGTTAACCCAGTTATTAAACATCTCCTAGAGAACTTTGTCTCCGTATCAACCTTGAGAAAAGCTTGTTTGTCTACCAGACTGTCTCACCCAATTCCTTCATCTCTTACTCATCCATTCGCCACAGCTTCCTCCCCAATTCATCTCCCTCATCTTTCAAAAACCATTATCCTTTTCCCTTTAAACTCCGCCTTTCCCCTTTTCCCCCAGAAACGAGGGCGTGGAGCGCCTAACGGATACACAGAGGGTTGGCTTTAATTTCTGCCGCAGACCGAGGACCAATCCAGGAAAGTAAATTTTCTTGTTGGTCGGTTTATGTTGCCTGTTTGTTCTTATTCCATCAACTTTCTCGTCTCCACCTACCGAAATTTGATTGAATCCAAGGTCCCGTGAGCGAGTTATGCGCACCACTATAATTAAATCAGGATTTCATTTCCCGGACTCCACCCCGCCGTTTGATCAAAAAGGATGGAGGACGAAGTCCCCTCTTAGTCCTGGGCAAACCGAGCAGTGGGAAAGAACTTATTAATTTATCCGTTTTGGTTTCGAGGCTCCAAATTTTGAATTTTCGGGTGTTTACTCTATGTGTCGAATTTTCATATCGTCGGAGATTTCCGGGGATTCCGCGAGTAAACGCTGGCGCGTATAAAATTGGGTAAATATTTTTAAAACCGTTTCGAATTTGGTGAAATTTATCTCGCGCGTGAATTTTCGCCGCGTACTTCATGTCCAGGACGATTTTACTGGAGAGGAAAGGATGGCGAGATGTTCAATTTACGTTTTTCGAGATGTAGGGGGAATATTCAAGGTTACTCTGAGCGTTGTAAAATCATTGCTTTTGTTAGAAGATAGCTGTCTAAATGATTAACTATTCCAGAAAGTGTCTTTGTATAAATAAGATTTCGAATTCCATTGATTTGATTTATTGATTTTCACAAAAGTATTTCAAATTAAATTATCTATGGATACTTGATTATTACATTAAAAAATCATATAATCGTTGCAATAAAATCTAACCAAAATCTTGAGAACCATAGCTATCAAACCAGAATCTACAATCTACAACTAAATATTTGTGATCTAGTTGTATAATTCCTCAAATGAATATTCATAGAAAAATTATCATTCATCAAAATTAAATTCGAAAACGATAATTGAATATGGAAATGCTACTTTTAATACATTATTTGACGTAGAGGCTCCAAAATTCTAACTTATATTCCAGATTATGCTAAATCGTTAAATCTTATAAACATTTTGTTCCTATCGTAAATATTATAATTCATATTCCAGGTTATGCTAAATAGCTGCATTTCCTAAGCATGTCAGTTGTAAATATTACGATATTATCACTATATTTCCAGGTTTGTGTTAATCTCAAGATTATCGTTGTCCTTTCCTCTTTCTACACTGAAGTTGTATAGACTTAGTATAGAAAATCTGTATCCTGCTAGCGTATGCCTTTTTGTAAACACATGGAACACATGGTATAATTATTCTATTGTATGCTAATTCCAAAAATCCTTTGTATACTAATTATCAGCGTCAATGAAGGAGATAGAGGTGGAAAATGAAAACAATCAACATGAGACGAAAACAAAGCTGGGTAAAATATGATGATAGCATATTTGCAGCAGGCAGAACATTTTTGCAATATAGAGCTATTTAACATAACCTGGAATTTAAGTTATTGCATTTTCAAAAGGCAGAAAATGTTAACTATTTAGCATAATCTGGAATTTCAGATTTAATAGTTGAAACAGGCACAAGATTTATATGATGAACTATTTCGTATAACCTGAAATTTAAGATATAACAATGAAAATAACAACTTCTCTAATGGAAACAGGAACATCCCAATTACATCCATTTCAATAATTATTACTATTTGCAAAGGCACACAACCATTCCTTAGACAGAAAAATCCAACTAGCCGGGATTCGAACCCGGGTCCGTGGAGTTAACGGTGTGGTTAAATGGTTAACGTGCGAGCACGCAAACTACTCAACCACCACGGCCGGTATGGTAACAGGCAGAAACTGTTTATAATGAACTATTTTACATAACCTGGAATATAAGTTATAACATTTGATACAGACAGAGAATGTTTATAAGGAAGAACTAGTTAGCATAATCTGGAATTTAAATTGGAATATTGGAGCGTTAAATTCAAATGATTTACTTAGAGCAGCAATTCCATATTAAGTTCCCGTTTTCGAATTTAATCCCGATTACGAAAAGAAGACTCAAGAAAATCCGTGTGGGAGCTATAAATAAATACAGTACTCCGAAACAAGTCGTGTTTAGGGGATCCCTCTCTCCTAAGCCTCTGATGATACTTTACGGCAGGAATTCATGTAGGGGTAGCCCATCCTCTCCGCCGCAGAAATGCTTCATATTTACTCTAAAACAATGTCAGCGGGAGAATTCGAGGAGATTATCGCACAGCGCCACTTCATTTTCCCGGGAGTGGATGAAAGCTTCAAATGCATCGAGTTATCTGGGACGAGAGGATGAAGGACGGTCTGCGCCGACGCCTCCTCATCGACGGAGTAATGGTGATGAATGAAAACCTCGGGAGAGAATGCATTTGTTTTCATTTGGCTCGCTTGAATGAAAGGTGGCGAGGAATCCGCTCTCTGGACGTTTTCTTTGGGGAAAACGCAATCTCGCCTCGCTCAGAAAAATGCATCCATAAATTTCCCGCGAAAGTTATAAGGCTGCAGAACTGCCTGACCATAACGAGGGATAGGAAATGATGTAGTGCAAAGTTTAACGTGCATATTAGCACTGCATGATGTACATTCCAGCCATGGATTTTGATTGCCCAAGAAATTATGGACTGCACAAAGCGGTTGTGTAAAGATGTGTTGGCATACGTAGAATTAGATTGTTGGAAAAATTTTCTGAACTGCCTTACAGTAATGAAAGATAGAGAATGGTGTGGTGTAACATAGTGCAGCATGTTTATTAGCACCGCATGATATACATTCCCACTATGGATGTTGATTCCCCAAGATATTGAGTACTAAGTGGATGGGAAATGATACGTCAATGTACGGAGAGTTAAATGGCTGTACGACGGAACCGGCTAACGTTCCTACCCAAGGATTAATGATAAACAATAATGGTATCGTTTGTTGATTTATTACATAACATATTAATGGCTTATATTATATATTTAATATAAGCCATTAATATTTTTCACCACCCCATAACTTCAGTTGGAAGGAGCTCAAAAAAATCAATGACTTAAATTGCTACAGTGCCATAGTCATCAAAATGAATCTGCCCTGGACAGGGACAGGTAGCAGCTAAAGTATACCTCAGTATTTAAACAAGTGATGGAGCTCAATGAAATACCTTTTCTTAAAGAGGGAAGGATCAAGGAAACAAATAACTGTGATTTTTCCTTTCATAAAGTATAAGCTTTCATCTCCGTTGCTTATCCGCCACCTATTACATTTCCTATTTCGTTCCTCGTACCCTCAGAAGGGTGTCCTGGACTTAAGAAGAATCAATACAAATATTACCTCTGGTTCGTCATCAGAATAAATCTGCCCTAGACTGGGACAGGTTACAGCTGAACGTTTCCAACATTTTCTGCACTGCTCCTTCAATTGCTTTAGCTCCGGTTTCCCGTAAAATCTTACAGGTTGTGAATCCTTTTTCTAATCCTTGTACGCTTTCCTATTATTTTTCCTGCAATTCCCAGGTCCCATTCTGGATGGGATTTTATTAACACGCCTTCCATTTAAAATTTGAATATTTTAAGTAGTGGTCTTATTGTTATAGTGTATCTTCGAGAGCTTAGGACATTTCGCTCGTAGGATCCCTCCGGGAATCGAGCCCGAGGCCGCTTTCCCCAAAGCCAGAACGCGCTGTCCTCATAAGAGATGTGATAGGCAAACAAGAAAATACAGTTACATATTCACATAGATAAATCAATGTAAATGTTTGCATAGCAGGGAAGAACGTACTGGAAAGCAAGTAATGAGGTTACAAGAAAAACTATAATTAACTTCGAAACAAATAGAAAAATAGAATAGTGGATATTGAAGAGTTCACTAGTACGTATAAATAAGTAAGAGCTCACTCTCTTACTCAGAAATATTTCCAGTAATTATTTAATGAGAAAAAGGAAGATCCTTGGCGTGACATGAGATATTCTATCTTTATAATAGAGTGAGAAGAAACCACTGAGTAATCGAAGAACAGAAACAGATATAAGTCGGAGTGCAGGAATACTTGATTGGATTGGTTGCTTTTGAGGATTGGGTTGTATTTTGCGGTGAGCCAATTTGAGATGATGAAAGTGGTCTCGGAGGAAAATGACTACTGAGGAAAACATATTTCGGAGTGGGAGCGAATGCACGCTGCGAAAACATCTGATAAACTTTCGTTTTCATTTCCCCTAAGGGAGCCTCATTCATCAATGTAGCATTTTGGAAGAGTTTGAACTCATTGCTAATAAAAACAAATTTTTATCTTTGAATGTGTATTGAGTATAATAAGGTTGATTCAACGAATAAGATAAAAATGTAATATATTTGATTTTACGAAAAAACACTGAAAATTTAATGAATATAACCAATAGTAAATATGAATCCAATACGAATGTAGCTCTGTTTATGGACATGTGTTTTCGCTTTGACTGTGTGTAATAGAGGTTCTAAAGCTTTAAACGTGGTATGTTATTGAATATCAAAGTCCTGCGTATTGTAAAATACCTTTTATTTAAAGAAGTAATTAAATATAAAATCCACCCCAGATCGTCCAAAGAGGATTCCATAAGAACTGCACTTCATATCCATTGTAAGTGATTTCGGAGTGTATCCTTTAGCAGAAATTAATTAAAATAATGGCCATGTCGAGAGGTTGCAAGGTTTTCGACATTCAAAGATATCACCGATATCGACTTTCTTTTTGTTTCTTGTTGTTTTAGTTATAATTCATTAATTGAATATCTGAATAGGTCTAGGGAAAATCAGCAGCGAAATCGGATGACTAATGGCACTAAATTTGGACTCCATTGGGTCACCTTTAGCACCATGCACTTCCATTGGAAACGTAAGGCATCTCTAAAATGTCTTAATTTAATTTGCTTTAAAATAAAATAATTTGTTCCATTATAATTCCTTGTTGACCATTTACCGAGATCACTTGTCGTTTATTTTTCATAGCATGATTCTGAAAAGCATTTATATTTATGGTACCAGAATCGTCGATAATTTTATGAAATGCATGCCAGAAACGATAATTCATATATACGAGCGTATTTTTTAAATGAGGAATATATATGGATTACCAAAGAAACAGTTGGTCGATTCCAAATTTGTCCCCAGACCTAGCAAATCGTAGACTATGTTTCTAGCGTCAGGGACAACGCCTCTAATAACAGATAAACGGTTCGGAGCGGGCGAACCCCGAATTAACATTTTTTGCCCATCCTCAACTTATCCAATTTACCTCCCACCTTCCCCGGGAGAATCCTCAGGTAATGCAGAGACGTATTTCACGACCTCGGATTGATTAAAACTGCGCCCGGCAAACTTTGAACGGATAAAAGTTTTTCCCTTTTACGAATCGATGCGACCGCGGAGCAAGTTCGCATTCGGGAGGCGAGCGGGTTAATGGAGTCGGGCAAACATTTCGGGAAGCCGCTATCGTAAAACGGGGGAATTATGTGCCTTCTGATCTCAGGGGCGGCATAATTTGGTCGCGGATGTTGAATGGTTGAATGCAGGTAACCGATGGAGAGCGTGGAACAATTAAGGGGAAGTGGGGAAAGATCCCGTGTACCCTTTGTTGGTGGAGACTCACTCCATCCCCTTTGAAATGGCCAACCTTGAATTTCTGGTCCACTGGGTCGCGGGCTGCAAGAGATTCGCTCAAGTTTTTTGTTGCGGAGATTTCATCAAAGTGCACCCACACTAGGCTAGGCCGAAAGAAGCAACGATTATTCGAGTATCGAATTCTAATAGCACGCAAAAGTTGCGTATTTGCATGCTGATTAACAGAAAAATAAGGAAAAATTCTTAAATCAGGTCTTTAGTTCGCGCAAACGGCCTATAATTTGACAAAAATCACAAAAACTGCCAAAATTCACCTGTACGCTAAAATTATAAGGACTTCAATTTTTTAATTTATAATTGCCTCCCATTGCTTCATTAGTGATGTATTTTAATAGGAAAAATAATTTGATATCCCATACACTTCATTTTGAGTAAGTAAATTACAGCTCACGTTTTCGAATTTTCGTGAAAAACGAGCTATTTGCCATTTTGTAAGTAGTGTAATTTTGCGCGAACTAAGGATCTAATTTAAGAATTTTTTCCTTATGTTTCTTTTAATTAGCATGCAAATACGCAACTTTTGAGTGCTATTAGAATTCGATACTCAAGAAATCGTTTTTTTTTTTGGCCCAGCCTAACCCACACGCATCCGGGTTGCACCTGCCCAAAATGAGTGGGTTATGAATGAGGAAATCTCTCTCGAGTAATCGTGTGGATTTGCTGGTGCGTTCGTCTTATTTGAAGGATTAAATTTAGGGATTCAGATGCGAATGTATCTCATAGGTGATTATTATTCTTCCTAAAGCTGTAGAAATGCAACATGTGCCGGGTTGCAAACACCCAAAACGAGTGGGTTATGAAAATATATCGCTCGAGTACTTGTGTGAGTTTGTTGGAGCATTTGTCTTATTTGAAGGATTAAAACTAGGATACGTGCGATGTTATCTCCTGAGTAGTAGTTACTAGTTACGTGCTCCTTAATAAGTTAATAAAGATTTAATGAGTCAACTGAAGAAGGAAAGCTTGCACTTGAATCTCTGCAAACAATAATCCTTATGATACGACAATCAGGTGAGTCTAATTCAATGTTAAAGTTAAATATATTAGAATTCTTAAAATCCAAATTAAAATTTCAAATTGGAATTTTTAGCGATAAAGCGATTTAAACGCTAAAAATAAATTATTTTATATCTTTCCGGCGATTTGCAAGCCATCGAATTCCATGTCGCTTTACTCCTTGTTATTATCTTACCATTACAGAGCCTTATTTCTTATGACACTACCCCAAATATTTTCACTCATCTTAAATCCCTTTCATTGTAAAAAATATGTAATATGTGTTCTATCTCATCAGGATGTCGTGCCATAACTAAACAACCATTAGCCTACTTTTCCCCATATTAACCCAGAAATCATACGCGGCATTTGCCTTTCTAATTTCATATTTCCTTTTCATGAGTTCAAACCCATGCAACCAGTGGAGAGAAGAACGAATAGAACTACAGACTGTAACAGGAGAACTGAGGGTCGAAACTATCGATATTATGATCGAGTCGGAGGACAAATGGAAAGCGGTAGCGGAATATACAGAGCTAGTGTTGGGAGGGAAGAAGGATAAGGGATGTCTGTCGAATTAAAAAAGAGAAGTTAAAAGGAAAAGTTGATCATCTAAGAAATAAGGACCACGCCGAAGTAATGCGAGAGCGGTTCCTGCGTGAGTTCCAGAAGAAGGGGTGTGGTTTAGTGGGTATTCTCATTTTAAGCGAGTCCCACACATGGGGTGGCTACGAAAGCCACTCGGCATGGTGCGTAAAGCAATCCCTACCTTCCAAAAAAAGTATGTTCTTAGACTCCCAAATGTCATGAGCCCAAAAAAAACGTAAAAACTTAGAACTCATCAATGTAACTCATCCTCTTTAAAATACTTTCCTTCAGTATACATTCACTTATTCAACACTAATTTAATTGAGAGAGATAAGTAATGGTAAGTTATAAATTCAGGTATCATGATAGAATGAAGCGAATGTCAGCGAAATAGGACTTGAAGATGTATCTACCATACCAGCCCTCAGTCTGACAACCCTTGATTATGACTAAGATACACACATAGTTCGTATGTTATTTGTATGTCTTTGATGTATATTTGTAATAATTGTGATTCATTTTACTGTTATGGCACTTTATTGCCTGAAATAATTAATAAGATGTCATTCTAAACTCATATTCAAATTTTCTATACATGAAAAGCGCACGGTATGTTTAAATATTGATGACACATGGCGTCTCTTTGTAAGGACAATGAGAGACCTTATGGGAGAATTTGTACCATCGAAGCTTTCATAACAAACTAATGAACCTAGATGGTGCAATAAGGAGAGTAGGAAAGCTCTAAAGAAACAAAGGCTCATTCTTAATTAAAAGCCGCTGGGAAGCATCCGAGCAATATTAACACGAATCAAGTAGAGAGCGAATACATGGAAGTGAAGTCGATAACTAAAGGAAATAAGCAAGCTACTCTCTGCAAATTTAAAAATAAAATTTTAAGGAAAGAATTAATTAAAAAATGCTTAAGGGAATGAAAATGTCCTCCTTAGGATAATAATAATATAAGGACTTTATTAGGGCGAGATTCAGACTATGATAGGAAGTCTCTTCTTACATCAAACCCTTCGTCGTATGAGAAAGGAATGGAAATAGATACATTACAAAAGTACAACGAAGAATACTACTATGCGGATTAAATACTTATGCTAAGAGCTTAAGAAAAATTTCCACTACTGGAAAACACTTACTATTGTGGATCATTTACTACGAAGTAAGTTCATGATTTGTTTTCTTAATGTAATTTCATGCTACAAATTAAGAAGGGATTTCGCAGAGGTATGTGGGTACATATAAAAGTAGGAATATCATTTTAAAGAAGAAATAAGGTACATACATATTACCAACAAATCACAGTCAGTTAGGGATTTATATTCTGTGATTCATATGTTGATTTTGATATAATGATTTAATCTTATTCATTTTCTTTAAATTTAAACATATGTGTTACCTCTGGTATTTTAAAATAAGTTGTGGAAAATTTACGTACGTTATGCGTAGAATATTTGGCAGATGTTTGCCTTTCAATATTTTTGTTTTTGATTTTTTGTTTTATTCTATTGTTTTACTCCACTATTCATTTCTGATCATTTAATGCGTATATACATGTATGTTTATTCTTTCATCTAAGGTCCGTCTCTGAAGCGACAATTTTTCTCAATTTCTTCTTTCTTTATCTGTTTAAAATTTTAATTTCAAATATCAGTAAGATTTGCAAGTTTTTCACGTCTACCTCACCTGCATGGTTTTTACTTTTCCCCTAAATGATAACTTGTTTTCTTTTGTAATCCCACAAAAAATTCTTTCTTTTTGCCTTATTCTATTCTTGGAATTTCATTTGTGGAACATTTAATTATATATTGTCAGATGTAAGAAGAGACTTTTCTCAATCCTGCCCTTCAAATAAGTCGTTGTTGTTATTTTATGTGAATAACCATGAACGTTCCATACCGTAACACCATACCTGAGATGTGTCTTCAAATAAACTTCTATCACTAACATTTTCTTACTATCTGCTCTAGCTGAATAATTGGTAGTTTACCTTCTTTCAGGTTCCAACTGATATGCGAATGAATCAATCATGATCGCTGCTAAATGAATGGTGAGTAGCTTTTAGATATTTTCATCACTATCATCAAATATTTCTCCCCGGTTTCTTTACAACCGATACGAAATTGATTTTCTCATATACCTGAAATTGAGGTGTTGGAAAATATTGGGGTTAAAATATCTTATCGATGTGAGGGAAAGTAAAATATATCCGTAATCATTAAAAATCCATCTTTGGATTAACAGGAAGCTTATGAAGAGATACTGACTCGCAACATAAACTTAGAAGTTACGACTCCAAACTCTTTTCGTTCATCCTGAAATCTCTTGTCAACCGCAGGTTTTTCACCTGCAATTCGCAATCAATGCAAATAATAATTAATATCTAATAATAACATTAATAAAAGCTATATAATAAATATCCGTGCAAATACAGAATATCCTATTATAAATAACATCGCTAGCCAACTACATAAAATATAAATATACATAGTTACAAAAATATTAATAAACACTACATATATGCATAAATATTATTATTATAACAAAAATATGACAAGTGGACTTTTCGTCCGGTGGCAACACATTCTACATATATTATGTACGCAAACATATATCCTATCTGTACATTTTTTTAAAAACACAAGAATTGGCATAAACAAACATTTATCAAATACTTCCTTTCCTTCATAATACAAGTTTTTTCAGGGTTCCCAGAAGGCCTTCTCGGCTACCGTAGCGGTCCCGGGGAAAAGTCCCCACCCTAAATCACCCTACCAGGCAATCTTCTCCACCTATGCTCGTCAACGTCAAGATCACTCGCATTTAATATTTTTACCAAATCTTTTTACAAACTCCCTATGATGTTTTGGGAAGGGCTCCAAGACTCCTGCAGGCAAATTATTACAATCTCCAATAGCACGATTTAGAAAGGAGAAATTTTCAGATTATGTATTACAATTCTCATCCGATTTCAAGCATACGTGCAAATCATTCCAGCGTATATAAGGGAATGCTCATTAATGCCTATACTCAAGTACTCTATGATAAAGCTGTTAAGTCGTAACTACCTCTCATTTCTTAGTCTTAGATGTAAAACCCTGGATTTACTACTCTTGGAGTATGGTAAACCTTCGCACCGTGAGATGAAGAATACTATAAATGAAGACATTAGCGTAACTACGTTATCCTGAAACATTATCTTCTCGTTTTAACGATGATCTCTGTTTAAGCACCATACTAGGTTCATTCAAGATGGAAAATCGATTAACCAGGCGTTTTTAATAATGACTACCTCTGAAAGTTCAGAAATTCACTCTAATTTTGCGCAAGGTAGGTGAGAAGACTTAGAAGTAACCGCTCAGTTATATTATCCCCCAAGCGTTGAAGCAATGAAGTATGAAGTACCACACGGGGATTATAGAAAATTGTTTCCACTACTTGGAAAATGAATCCATAAGTACGAAGTAGGTCATAGCTTGGTGATTAGTTTCCCTTTATAGCTTGAAAATCTACATAAAAGGGGTAATCGTGTAAATAACGGGTTAATCTCGATTAATGAGAGCTTTAATGGATTTTTGGGAGAACGCTTACAAATGTAACCGACCGGTTTGCTACCTTCTGACCTCTTTTGGTAGGTTGGAGCTGAAATTATTTGCTTTTGTGCTAAGTATTCGCGAGTTGTCCTCGTCAAAAATTATACAGTCTCGATGCAATGCAAATTCTCACTAAGAGAGAAAATTAGACTAATGATACAAGCTTTTACCATGGGCCGAAAGGCTGATCCCAATTCCAAAATTTTCTTCCACTTTTATATTTTTCGAATGAGTTGCGAGTTGTGGAGCTAGATACGTCATTGATAAGAACACATCACTAATTTTTGCGTATGACACAAGATACATTTGTGATTATTTTACATGGCTAAGTTATATAAACAACCTAGGCGAGTTTTGGTGAAAATATATTCAACCACCTATATTTTTACCATTTAAAGTATTAGAGATTTAAAATTTCCAATAACCGTCTATGTCGGCGTTCCTCACTATCTGTTGTCTCCGAATACCGGTGAAGGAGTTGAGGAACGCCGACAAAGACGGTTATTGGGGAATTTAAAACCTCTAATTCATTCGGTAACAGACTTATTCGAAAGTTTCCTTCCTTTCATTGAACGTATATGTAACATCTAGAGCAGGGGACGAAGAAAGTCTATGAGCGTTATAAGGTTAAGCTATACTTGATTGCCTGGTAAAGAAAAAAGTTATTAGTATTAACGAATCAGGAAACATCATAAAATATAGTAATTTTAGAATTTTCCCGATCCAGCTGATTTTATAATAGCTGCTTTATTTTATTGAATCATCGTGACATTAGTTATCAGGGACGTATTTCAGAAAGTAAGGATTGATACAACTTTGAGGAAGTGTGTAGGCCATCGCGTACGGCTAGCTTTTGACGTGGTTTTGACCTTCTCAGCAGTTAAAAAAAACAAGCATGATCGATAATCTACAATTTTGTTTTTGCCGTTGTAAAAAACTCAATTGACTTGCCTATTACTTCTGTAGTTAAATATTTTGCTTTTTCCTCACTTTTTGGGACACTTCCATTAAAGGTCCCGGCATAACGCAACATTATTATTCGGTTCGAAAGCTAAATAAAACCTCCAAAAACCTCCCAATTAGTATTTCTGCCTCCCTGTTTCTCAATTTATCCCCACTAGACTTAATTTATCCAATTTTTCTTCTTCACACACTTCTTTCCGCCCATTCCGCTCAAATGGCTTCAATTCGCAGCATTTTTATCCTCCCCATTGTTACCGTTTCGAGCTCTTTCGAAACCTCTCTCGATTTCTGCCTTCATTTAACAAACTCCCCTGACATCGTCCACTTTTTTCAACCTGAAACACGTTTTTTCACTTTTGCCCCGTCTAATAACCTTTGAACTCTTTTCTCCCGACCTTTTTTGTCCCGCTTCCTAACGTTCCCCGCTATCAGAAGCGCGCTCGATGAAAAATGTCATTAACGCTATCCCGTGCAACAAGCAAAATGGATAATTAGTTTTTGGGTGCCATGAGGTAATGAAGCGACCAAATTGATTGGCTTAAAAATTTCTCGTGAATGGAAAACGAGAGGAGGAAGTTTGGGTGTGGAAACTCCGGCTTGATATCACACACAGCTAGGTTACGCTAGGCATCTATGAATTGATACATATATACATTATAATAAATATATTTATATAGACATTTCACTGTATTATTATTTAGATATTACCGCTAAACCTGTGATGTCCGGTCTTAGAGACCGCTGCGTTTATTAATTTGTGAGTAATAAAGACATTTATTCAACAAATTTGTAATATATGTTACCTTCTTAGGTACTAGTATTAAGGATTTCTTCGCCTTCATATAAAAATCAGGCGAATGTTGTCAAAATCATTGCTTTGGAGTGATTTGCTAAAGGGATGTTAAACATTAATGTCAAAAAATATGAAACCAAACATTTGGCGGCCTTCGAGATGTGGGTGTAATGTAGAATGAAAAACGTAAGCTGAGTCGATAGGAGAAATACGAAGGTAGTTGAGATGGTTAAAAAGAAAAAGGTTTTAATTAAAGCAACAAGACGTCGATAGAGGGAATGGGTGGGTCAACTTTTGAGAGGTGAGGAACTACAGAAAGTATATGGGTAGCATTAAAAGAAATGAGGGGAAGGCAAGGGCAAATGATACTAGACCACACATATAGATAGCTTTCTTTTTGGCTTCTACTAATCACTTCTGTGTTTCTATTAATTTAAAATTAAATTTTATTAGCAGTCTGTGAGCCCTTACGGCACGTATTTGAGAAACGACATGTCGTGATATTTCTTTACATGATTCCTTAGGCAAGGAAAATTAAACTTTATTCGTCATGTAGGTTTAATATCCCGTCTTTGTTCATAGTGTTCGGAAATCACATTCTAAGGGAAACGTGTGGTTGAATATAAAGGTATGTTTTCGTCTAAAATGGATAATCAGGCTAACAGTGATTTTGTGGCCGCTCTAAAGAAATGGAATGTTTCGGTTAGTTTATATTGTTGACTATAGTAATGTAAAGAAATACAATTTTGGAGCATGGCTGTTAAAGTATCAGAGGATTAAAATTTCCAAAAGCCATATTTGCTGGCGTTCCTCGTCTCATTCACCGGTATTCGGAGAAAACAAGAAAGTATTAAAGTGAGGTGTCCTTTTTTTATTTTTTTCTGAATACCGGTGAATGAGACTAGCAACGCCGACAAAGATTGCTATAAGAGTTTTCAAATCTAACTGTAGGAATGAAAAACTGTTAGAAATATTAATCTTATTTTCATACAATAATTTAAAATTGAAAATTTGACGTTATATACTAAATTAAAATCGAAGTAGTGGATATCCACTGAGATCTTTAAAGTCTTATAATGGCACAAAGGCTCTCAGTTGATATATATTGATAATTTTTCAGTGCCCCAGTCGGCATGTCTCTGGATAATCGCTAAAAACCGAAGTCGGAGCAAGGTTGTTTTTCAGAGTGAAAAAGGAAGTGAAATGGGAAGGAAGTTTTATAGTGGGTCTAAGAAAACTAACATTAATTTTTGGAAATATTACATCCGGTAGTTATTCACTTTTGAAAAGGCTTTTCATCGATTCATTCTCCGGCAAGATTGATTTTCGGATCCAAGGATACAGGGCGCAACTTAATAAGTGTAAGGATGGTGAAGTGACAGAAGCTGATTGAATTCCGATTGAAATTAGTAGAGTGTTAAGCAGACAAACTTTAATGCCAAATCAAATACCGGAAAGCGTCTGAGTAAGTTGATGGAAAGTAAAAGCCGTAGGGAGAGATAATTAAGTGTATTGGCGAGCGTGAAGGCTTTTCCGAGTATTCAAATGGCTTTTCATGTTAACAGCGGTGAGAAAAAAGAAATTTGTGAAAAAAATTGCAGGGAATCTACGATTTTTAAATTTACGAAAAGATTTTAGTCTAAATCCATTAACCCGCAATGATCACTTTCACCAAATCCCATAAAAATTAAATGAAAAATAAAAGATTTTATGATAATGCTGCAACATGAAAGCAGCATTGCGAATTATATTAAAAGATTAAACAGGGATTAACGGTCAAAAAAAGACGCAAAAATATTAAGAAAGAATGCAAAGAATACGATCAAAGACAATAGGATAAGGTTGGATAGTAACTAAAATGGGAATACTGAGTTTAACAAAGAAAACAACTATATCTGTGGGTGTTATTTACACTTGTTCTTAAAAAAAATCATACCTGTAAAGTTAACAAAAAAATGCTAGCTTCATATATATGTAACAATAATAAAGAATAATGTTAGTAATAGGGGGTAAATTTCTCATTTACCGTTCTCCAACTCTCCATGCCACTTTCTCTTTTATCTTTTAGTATCCCAGCTCACCTCAACGTAGCCAAACGCAAAACAGACATGAATGCACAACTGCAGAATTAATATGTATAGATTTGAGTCAAAGAGATTCGTATAAAAATTTCCAAACTAAATATTTCTGAAAGTCTTGTCATAGACCAAAACAAAGAGAGGCCCCATGAATGGGGTACATGGACCTCATTCCTCATAGATCTCCTTCATTCTCTATCGTTAATGTCACATCAAAAATCAGCTAAAACCCTCAGCACTCGTCCTTTCTTCCTTACGACAATATAATTGTAATGTAATAACAGAGATTATGAAGAAATATCTCTACAAATATTATAGATTTCTATGTATATTATTTTAAATTGAAACGTGCGCTAATTAAATATTTACACATCGGATTCTTATCAGAACAGCGAGAATTCCTGATATCTTTACTGGGTTCTCTGAATTGAACCAGCAAGGGCTCTTTTGATCCTGCCTATTAGCTTTAAGAGTAATTGAAATTTCTACTTTAAATCTGAAGGTGTTTTGGATGGCCTATAAAAATCGGGTGCCTACAATATTTATGATTAAAGGAAATTAACCACTATTAATTTTCTGGGCTTTTTGATTGGATGAGAATTTTGCATCATAAGAACAAGTATGAGTTATTTCTTAGCGTGAGTTGCTTTATCACGTTCATTCTTCAACAATTCGTTACGAGTTTCCCACGGTCTAGGGAACTGGGATCAAATATTTTTCTCACAATCTTATTTCGTACTTAACATTATTGAATTAAAGTTCCTACAGTGTACTTTCTGAGATGTAGCGGACTCAAATTTTATTTAAAGGAAGCACACGGTCTCAGCTTTTGTAAATCGCGAGGACGTCTTGTCTAGCAATCAATCAATCCGAAAAATTGTTTCAAATTTACACAAATGTTTCACTATCAGTTAAAAAATTTTCCAAGTTAAATGAATCGAAAATAAAATTATGATAATTGACCGCAATTTAATATCCGCGTCATTTAGAATGTGCGCAAAACATAACGTCACTTTATTCTC
Organism: Sympetrum striolatum; assembly: GCA_947579665.1. Taxonomy (NCBI): domain Eukaryota; kingdom Metazoa; phylum Arthropoda; class Insecta; order Odonata; family Libellulidae; genus Sympetrum; species Sympetrum striolatum. The sequence goes on from OX388348.1 coordinate 70,945,550, forward strand.
CGCGACCTTTATAAAGTTAATAGCAGGTCAGTTTCTCTTCTGTACGCCATATCAGTTCATTTTGATTAGAAAATTCCATTTCTCGAGAGCAACCTCATTCATACAAATTAATCCAAGGTTTCTCTAGCATTCCACCACACCCTCGATTTGGTTTCTTACTCTCTAAATTATTTCCGCACCTCGCCATTCCTCATGTTTCCCTCCCCAAACCCATTTTTTTTCACACTCGCCTCATTTTCAGCACCGAAAGTGTCCACTTTTTTCGTCCCCAACTCGTCATTCAGGGGTTTTCCCAATTTTGAAAGCCGCCGCTAATTCCCGGAGTCGCAACATCAGCGCCAGATCCCGAACACGAATAAGCTATCATCACAAAGGTTAATGGGGAAAAAAACCGATTTGAAAGGAAATGCCTCCCTGAGATCGCAGCGTGTGGACGAGAAAATGAAACGAGGAAAAAAGGGCGTAAATCCCGCTTTTTTCGGACGGCCTCTGCCTAGGGAATCAGAGGGTTACTCACATCGCTCACCGATAGCCAAAGTCGAATGTTTTCGGCGTATGAAGTGGAACGGGTTTGATGTTTTGGGTCTCAAAAAGGAGAGTATGCATTGCCGGGTCTTTTTGGATGCCGAAGGTTAAAATTAAACCCGCCTTTGTGAGAATGTCTTCTGCGAAATATGCCCGATAATTCCATCAAGGTTGTTATTCCTCTAAAGAGTAGGGTTCATGCATTCAGATATTATTGATCGATAATACCAATCAAAGATGAATAATTAGGAAGGAAAACTTAACAGCCATTATCAGAACCTTAAATCAGCATAAAGGTCCCGTATTTATCCACTGAAACCTACTTTATAATAGAAATCTCAAGGAGAAACGGACCTTTAAAAAGTCTTGAGGGGGCCGGGAATCGAACCCGGGATCTTTCTCTACCCGGAAGGCTGCTTATATGCACACAAAGTCTCCAAAACAGCTTAGCTATAAAACATCCCTCAGAAGAATGCTAACACCATAGAAGTGTGACGTGACCCGCAGTCAACAGCTGTTGATTAACATAACATATGATTTTATAGATAACTGTTGAATTTTTGACAAAATTGAACGCGCCTTTGTGAGAGTGTATTCTGCCAAATATACCCGTTAATGCCATAATGTTGTTATTCTGGTAAAGAGTATAATAATAATAATAATAATAGCACGTCTTTATTCGGACGAGATTGAGACTAAAAGTCTCCTCTTTCATCCAACCCATCGGTGTGCAATATATAAATAATCAATTTAAAGAGATAGTATGAAAATATATGAGAAGAATTGTGGATGTAAAATACCTAAGAAATTCTTAGAAAAAAATGTATCCACTGCAGGAAAACACCCACTAAGAGGGGGGTGTGAAAAACCTGCGCAAACCTACCGATAGTCATTACTAAAAATATGGTAAGAAACATGATTATATTTTATAAATACACTATCCTTAGGTACATATATGGGATACATCAATAAGCATAGTCACGTTGACATTTAAGTAAACGTTAACCATTAACCGATAACCATTTACATAAGAGCATAAAATAATAAGGGTATACATATTTTAAAACATAAATACAATACATCAAGTATCTAGTCAATATTATATAAAACGTAGGCATTTTCACAAAAAAGGATGTGTCATGAATTCTGTGGAAAAGATATTATTGATCGATTAAGCTAATCAAGGGAAAATAATTAGGAAAAAACATTTAACAGCAATTCATCAGACTCAAATCTAGAAGGTAGTAGGCTGTAAGTAATCTAATAAAAATAATTCATCAATCAAACATTCAAAAAATTCCATCATTTTAATGGTTGGTTGTAATTTTTAATATGCATGCTTAGATGTTTTGGTGCCAAATACAAGTACTCGTAATTGAGAGTGGCATTCAAGGAAAAAACAGAGGGGAAGACAATATTTTGTAGCTAAGCCCATCATAAGGTATGGGGTAAGCTACTTGGAAGTCAAGGAGATAGCGTTTTATAGATTAACCTACCGAAAGGTAGAACGCTCATGTAGATGCTTCGGCTATGAAACTACCTACCAATGAATTTGGATCCGTAATTCTTTAGACGAATGTGACATAACGTGAAGTCAAGAATTGTCGACAAAGAAAACAACTATTTAATTTAGCACCAATTCAAAAAATGATTTTGTAATTAACCAAGCGAAATATACATTCTCGGGAATGTGCGAGTTTATAAGTAATTTACAATTGAAAAGAAAAGTGGATAATCTTTATTCTTACTCACTGGTAAGAGAAATTTTAAGCTTTTTGAGTGCCGATGTGAATTTTTTGGGATCTAATATGTCCACTAACCATAGCTTATACTCAAGAATATGGTTCCCAGGTAGCCAATTGGGTAAAAGCCAAACAACACTTCCAACTTTGGTGAAAGCAGTCTCGGATTCGACCCCCGGTGTCCCAGTTGTATGGAATGACCCCAGCAATCGTAATGCTCCTAGGCATACTGATACTAATTGTGCTTAGTTGCTGAGGTAGCAGAGTACAGGACTCGATTTTTCATTCGTGGTATTTATGCATTTGCGGGAAAATTGAAGCAATAGCAAACATCTGCTCAAGTCAAGCCTCGTATTAATTCCCACAAGTCACGTGCTCACCATTTCCCTATCAAATGTCGCAAAGCAGTCGATTACTCGAATATTCCACATCTTCGCCAGAAGGTCGAAAACATGCCGAGAGATGGATTAGTAAATATATACAAATATTTCTCTTGGGTGACAATTAAGTAATTTCTTATTAAATTGCTAATTATTTACTCTTTATAAACGTTATTATTAAATACTCAATTTAAAAGTAGAAAATATGTAATATCTTCCTTTGATAAACTACAGAACAGTTGCATATACTAATATTTTAAAAGCTCAAACTTTATTAAATTTAACTAAATACATAAGAAAGACAATTTTTAACTTTACGAGTGATTTCGTTATCTTCATTTTTCTTTTTTAATATTCGGAGATAAATTATTGGATTCATTCATCTACCTTCGGAATATGACATTTTATACTTTGCTTGCACTCTTAGAATTAGAGAATCGATGAAGATTTTTCTTTATGTCTTTCTGAAGAAAAAATAAAGTCTTTTTTATTCACAATCTGTGATGTTGTGTTATTAGTTCGCCAAACGAATGAAGCTGCAAATTCATATCTACCTTTTAGAAGATTAGTTTTGCTGGTGCTAGAGCCATTTATTATTCCATCTTCTATTGTAATGGAACTATTTAATCGAGATGTAACATATAATTACAAGAGGAATGCAAATCTGATAATGCAACGTTTCAAAAATAGCAATGATGCTTTATCGAGAAGCGATTCTCTTTGTTTTTCTTCGGATTACTCACTTTCAAAAAAAGGGAATAACTTTGAAGGCTGGAATATCAAAAGCTTTTAAATCCTTCACACTCCACTGCCCGTGGCTATATTTAAAAATCCTTCGTTTCCATAATGTTAATTGGCCTTGTTATTGGATATTAAAGAGGATTTCTTTTGTGGATATTCCTTGAGAGATCGTCCAAAAACCTATTTTATTTTGCGTGAATTTTTTCCATACGCTTTGCTTTCGTCTAATTTTGTTTCCCTTATTTTGTTTTTTTAATTCCTTGAAATTACCCACTATCATTCTTTTTTTACGAACGAAGTTATTCATATCTCACGACATTGTACATTTTGAATCAGACTTCATTAGGTTTCTTCATTGAATCAGCTTCTCATAAAATTTTCCTTTCTTTTAGTTGCTAATATGTTTTTATTCAACCCCAGACATATGTATTTATGATAAATCACGAAAGCACGTACGTAAAACTCTATTGCAGAGGAAACAGAAAAAAACTTGAATGTTTCGCTGAATGCTTAAATAAAAACATTGCTTAAAATCACACCATCAATGTGATAATAGTGTACCGGTTATATAGGAAGCTAACCTTTTTTCCTGGGTTGGAAAGGTAAAAATAATCGGAAAAAGTCCAACCGCGGCCTCACACTACCATGAGATTTTACCACGCAAGTGTTTATATTGCAATTTACATTTTTCCAGTTCTTTACAACGCATTTCTCCTTTGTCCATTTCTATTTTTTGTATCAATTCTTTACTTCTTATCATCCTTTCTCTTTTTTAATTGCTGTTTGGCATTTAAGTCGAATCTAATTCGTTTTAATCTCTATATCTTATATACTTGAACATATTTGTAACATCCTTTTTCTGAAAGGTTTAATCAAGGATGATATGCTTCAGTGAAAGAAAATAGTTTCTGATTTGACTTAGAAGAATCTCTTCGTTGCAAACAATTTAAAATACATGGCACTGATTCTCTCAAATTGTACGTGTTGTGGCGGGTAAAATGCTGACGAAATACCTCATAAATGCTAAGAACTTGTCACTTTTTTCCGTTTGGTCCATAGAAAATATCCTCCGCTTGATTTACTGAGATGTAGTCAATCTTAATAAATCAAATGGAACATCTTGCCTCATTCTCAAATGTAGATTGACCACTATGAACGTAAGCTATTGTACGCACACCTCTACGAATTAAAATTCTTCCTTCATTACGCTACACATACCTGTCTTTTAACTGCATTAGCGTCTGTCTGTCTCATTCTCTGGAAAGTTACTTTTTGATCAAATTAACTCATGTTTGAAGGAGCACCTAAAGATAAATTAGAACAAACTTTTTCAACGAGATTCTGTCTTGCACAAAGTTTAAGCTGGTCAGTGGAATGAGGACAAGTCTATTAAAATTTCTGTATGTATTATTATTATATAGAATATACATCTGCAGAATCTTCAATGCCCTCTTTATATATATACGCAAGCATTGTACAGTCCTGGCCAAAATTAACGTACCACCTCCCTAGCGATCCTAACGACCGGTGGTGCGTTAATTTTGGCCAGAAGTGTACAATAAGGCTCATTCTCATATTTTAATCAGAGCAGAGGCGTCCGAAGCGAACATTTTTCACCACATTCGAGGGACTACATCGTTGAAACGAAAGAAGTCATCTCCTTTAAAACGGACTGCACAGGAATATCCCTTATGCTATTCAACGTAACGCAAATATTCAAGTTTCTGGATTCTTTGAGAAAAGATCCATATGAAGGCTTTTGAAGTAGTTACTCAGCCGATTCGTTATTGGCGTAGTAAACCGGAAACTCAGAGGGAGGAGTATATTTTATGATAGAATGGTATGCACAAATAAGATATATAAGATCATTCACATTAAGATTTACTTTCACTTAATTGAGTAATACGTTTAATAGTAGTGGTTATAATCATTTTATATTGCGGACTGGTTGTATGAAAATATTATTAAAAAACTGAGCTAACATCTGTTTTGCTCATGCAAATTTCCTTTTGTACTCCTATGGTATTGTTTAGTATTAATTTAATAAGATATGCAATCAGATATCATGGAATATTCATCCATGATTTCATTTACTCAATACAACAAGTTTAATAGCATTAAAACCAATACATCAGAACAGAGATACGGATTGCCACATAATAATATTACAAAATGATGATGAAAGCATCGATTTAGAAATGTACGTTGAGTGTCATTTAAAGTGCGGTGTCCTCTCTTGTTTTCTCCGAACACCAGCGTATGAGAAAAGGGTCACCGACAAGAAGGGATATTGAAGATTTTAACCTCTAATTCTTTAACAGCCTTGTTCCAGATTTTCTTTCTTTACCACGCACATTAATGTTATACCAAATATTAGGTCGAGTGACTGCGTTGGATAGCAGTTGGAGCAAGCGGATTGTAAAGCTTAAAAGTATACAGTAACCTGCTTATACGATTATTTAAGAAGAAGATAATAAGCCACAGGGCAATAACTTATCGTTATGTTATCAGCCTACGACTTCGTTATATGAATTTTAATAACAAATCGTGATTTTTTATTCTATTTGTATTGTATTTATTCATTTTGGAACATCAACCATTTACATTTACAATATTTATAAATTTGATACCTAAGGCATTTAATATTCATGTGATAGCCAAAAGATTTTATGATCTTTTCCGGCTATCAATTTGAATTAAGTTCAAGAATCACGTAAAATTACAAACAATGCGAATGTCAAATATTACAGATACATTGATTGAAAATAAAGACACAAATAGAAAAAAAAAAAAACAAAAATATATGTATACAGGCTATTCTAAATAACTATGTGACATAAGAAATTTTTCATATTACAAGCATATACACAAATTTATGTAATTAGGTGAAAGGAATAAACGAAATTATATTAAAGATTTGGAGTAAGGGACAGGCATTACACCAAGTTACAATTTTTTTTATAATTTTTAGCATACGATTTGCATATCAAATGGGAGAAAGTATTGAGATATATCAATTATCTTGAAACAAGGTATTTAGGTTGTCAAAACTATATTCTTTTACCCAGTTTTCAATGTAAATCTTATCTTTCCTTGTCAGATTACTTATTTTTTCTAATAATACCCTTATTTCTCTAGAAAAAAATTATGAATTTTAATTACTAGATAGGAAAATTGTAACTTGTTATTGTATTGTATATGACAAATTTAGTTCGGCTGCGTTGGATAGTGATAATATGGTTTAAGATAGTTAAACGTTGAAAAGGGATGAGAGTAGATGTACATAGAAAAGAGGTTAGGATGCTAAGGGTACTAGAGTGCAAGATGCTCGACGAGGATGAATAGCGCGCTGCGGAGGGTCGTGGACGTTCTTCAAACTCTGAGATATCGAAGGCCTAAAAATCGTTCCCCGTGTATGATAAATAAAAATGAAATCCGGAGATATTTTTGCGAGGGGCGCTTTACGAAGACGATTTCCTGTATGGAGCGCAGTCTATCGAGAGGTTTCGTCGATAAATGCGAATTTATGGGCTTTATACAACTGTCATTGGGAAAATTAATGACGGTCCTCCCCAATGATATCGGCTCAAACAGTTGTTTCTTCTCACGTTCCCATCGATTGATGCCAAAGGCCGTGGCTGTTAGCGGTATTCGGGTCGTTTTTTTATAATTGATGCCGTAAAAATAGTCGACCACTTGGGCCATCCTTTCCTACGAAGTAAAATTTTATGGAGTAGACCCACTTCGGCGATGCTTGAGGGCGCGGTTCATCTATGAGAGCACTCCTTTTCATGCCTTTACTAAAGGATGCGGTTTGTCATATAGCTCCATTTTTCGCACAAAATTAAATATTATTAATTAAATATTTTCGACTTTTAATAAAAAAATACAAACAAATCAAAGTTTAGCTGCGCATAATACATCTTTATTTATAATTTTTGTTATATTCTTCCATCTCTCTGTCCAGTCGTTAATTTGTTTTATACAGCTCTTTCAGAGACAATCTTTATTCGTTTCAGGAACTTATTGCCAGTTTTTTTTTAATAAATAAGGCAGGTATGTAAGAAGACGCAAATACCGATTACATTTGAATTGAGTAACTTCGATCTTACATCAAAATAAACCATTTGAGAAAAATAACCATATTGAAATTATATACTTTTCTGTTTTGGAGACAGCTGTATATCAATTGTTTTTATTTATTTTTATTAGTTTTTTAAGGATGTAGTTAGGAGATGATCGTGTTATGATAGTGCATTATAGCAGTTTGGAGGTGAATGCCTAGTTATATTTTATTTATGTCACTACGTGGTACCATCTATGACTTAGATACAAGGTGATGTACGTTATATTCTCTAATAGTCAATCACGTTAGATTATTTTTATTATTTTTGTGAATATTGTATTGTATCAGTGTTTAGTACGGAAATGAGAATGTAAAATATTGTTTCCATAACGTTGCCACGGGGCTATTAGTTCATCTGTATAAGATAAGTTAATAATAATAATTAATTCCCTCCATTTTTTATTAGAATCCTGATCTGCTAAATCTTCTTTATGAAAAGTTAGGTCTGTAGATAAAAAGATACAAAGTTCGAGAACTTTCATCCAATAAATCAACTTTTATCCATTTTCGGTATTTAATTGCTTCCTTTCTCTTGTGTGTATTGCTTAATCTCAATGTCAATAATCATGTATCGATAGTTAATGACATTTTTCAATTTTAAATACAGGAAGAACCATCTTCCGGTTTCTTTTTAAATTACGTTGTTAAAGAAAATAACTAAATTAATAATAAATATGATATTGTTTATATTATAAATTTATTTATAAATTAATAAATTGTTATTAAATATTGCTAATAAAATATTAAAAAGAAATTTTCAAGTGGCCCGCCCTATACTAATCGTTATGTGAGCCTGAGTGAATTTCCCTAGGGGAAAAACTCTGAATGTGAATTTATTCATGACATTTGTTGTTAGAGTAATTAATTTTAATAGTTGATTCGTATATTTACACACACACATGGAGCTTGCCAAACACGTTTTCCTCGCAAACGATTACTTTAAGCTTTCGAGATGAGATTGGGTGTTTGAAATTTGTAATGGATTCGATATATTTTCATATTTGGATAAACTATTTTCCTCAAAATTCTCCCTCTCACCTCCTCACCGTCAAATTTGAGAGTTGTTTCATTTATTCTTCAAGTAATCTTTCAAATGTTCTTCTTAACTGTCAACTTACCGTCATCAATCACCTTTCTCGATTCCTCGCCATTGAAGTAATTGCTCAAATGATTCGTGAAATGCTGCAATAGGATCACTCCCATAATTGCTGGTACAATAGGTATATTTTGTTTTAGATTAACAGGCCTCTTTACTATGTACAACAGCTTTGTAGTAGAAAGACTCAACGCAATATGGTTTCAGTTTACTGATATTATTTTCCAAGTATTGTTTAGCCTTTCTATTGCTAAGGAAATCTAAGTGAACGCTCCACTAAAATCTTTTCAATAAAACATTTTTCAAACATGACTCGAAAGTTACTTGGGGAAATGTTACTTTATTTATCTTATTCCTATGCATGCAACGTATGATAATGCTTGTTAGAAGGAAGATTCCTCTCTTTTTTCGCAATGTTTAGAAAATATTTGTCCATGTGGAAATATACATGTACATACGTAAGGTTTGCAGACACATCGAATAAACCGACTAGATTTTCAGCCTCGAAGTAACCAGAAAATAAAGGAAAGGATTATATTATTTGTTATATTTATATTCTTTATATCCTTTGTATCATATGAAGATGGATAATCCTTTAGTTTGATTTAATGAATAATTTAAAAAAAATTGAAGTAACATTTTTAGCTTTTTCTATTTCAAATCACTCTTTGGCATTCATGTTCCGTCCATTTTCTATTCAAACAAGCGTAAAATGAACGATTACAGATTTTATACAGCACATCACCGATAATTATTTGCTGGTGTGATGCTTGTGTATCATTTACGCATGATTATGTTGTTCTCATTTCCATCCAATTCAGTTTTAATCTGCGACTGCATTTTTTAATCATCGGCCTTCGTTTATTAGGATGGACAAAAAACTATTTACCTAATAGCCCATAAAGTTTCCAGCTTAGGCGGATTAAGTTTTCCAAATATATTTTCCTCATATTTCTCGTTTGGTCCCTCGGGTCACGGATTAAAAAAAAGAAACTCAGCTTCCGAGATTCTTATCAGACTTATTTTAGATGATCGATAGATTTCAGATGTAGGTCAGGAAGTTCCTTCCTGGTGGATTCCTGGTGTAGGGGTTTATTTGTCTTAATATACTATATTACAGCGAAAAGCGAGGCAGCAAATTGCCAATACTTATGTTAGAAGTATGTGGAGAATTTACTTTTATATTCTATATTATAATCAATGGTTTTGAATAGAACTGAAGTTGTGTCTAAGAGAGTCGGTTCATGTTTTGAAGATGTTTTCATAATTTCGCTATCTTTATTAAATGTCCTAGTTGGTAAAAATTATGTTTGGTCTTTGAAAGACAAGTTTAGAATATATATCCTGGCCCATTAAAATGATTTTATGCGGGCTCATATTAATATACTTAATAAAATTTAAAATTATTTTATTTTTTGAATGAGTATCCTGATGCCAATAATCTCGTTTTATTTCATTTACTTTATGTTATTTATAATCTAATATGCAGTAAATAGCAGAGTTTTTCTTTAATTTTCATTAATTATGAAAACCAAATAGTTCTTCGGTTTTTTTCTTTTTTAATATGCATAACGAAAGGCTTAGCTTCGTCAATAATTGCTACGGAAAAGCAGAGAAGGATACTTAAATGCTTAAGTTTTCTTTATGCAGGGTCATAAAACCCATGATAGGAATTATTAGAGGATGGAAGATATAAGAAAGACTTTATTTACTTAAGTTATTCAGAGAAAGTATGTTTCCGAGGATTTAGCAGAAATAGTGCATTCCTCCTGGTATAAATGCCGTTTAGACATTGTGAGAAAGATTGGTAAAATTTTTGCTTCAAAAAATCCTTTTATTTCATGGACTATACGCGAAGTAATCGATTAAGAAAGAACATTTAAGCTCTAATAAAATGAATTAATTAAAAAAATAATAATAAAAGTAAAAATGAATATCCGGATAAAACTTCAAAATTATAGTTATTGTGTAATCGTGCCATGAAAGTAACTTTTCAGGACATTAATTTTTTCGCGTATGAATTCGCTTTTATGAAAAATTATGAAAATATATCTGTATATTCAAATGCACAAATTATTACAAATTATATGTGTAAATATCAACTTAGGAATGGTTCGAATTGTGTGTTTGGTGAGACCAGTGTTGAAGGACAATTTCACGAACCTGGAAAAGAGGTTGGAAAAGAGGGTGGTCAAGTTGTTAAGGTATATAAAAGGAACTGAAAGGAGCTCATTGAATGCAAAAGGGAGAAACCTTTGCCGAAAAGTTTGGAGATAGTTTGTAGCGAGGCTTAAATGAAGAGGATTACTGTTGAGAAGGATGGAGTGTGAAAGCTGAGATGAGTTAGGAAAACATCGCCTTTGACAAGGTCCTGTTTCTGAAAAGTATTGTGGTCGAGTATTACACGCTCTTTGGAGTTTGAAGTTCTATTTCCTGGAGAAAAGTCGGGGAAAAGTTTTCGTGGGAATCGTCTCTTGTACACTTAATTATTCACGAGATTCTAGATGTAAATATTCGTTTGTTACACTTCTTGAATTTTGATTCAACTCTTATTCATATCGACGGCTTAGAATGAAAACCAGGGGTTCAAATTAGTAATGGAGAGATTGCAAATTAACTGTGGAAAGCACCATATATTTTTCTCAATCACATGAGTACTGTAGAATAAGTTGAGCTACTAATTCAACATGTATTGCTGTTTATCTAAAGAAACTGTCACTATCATTTATCACGAGTCCTCGAGATTATTATATACCTCTACACATATATTTCAAACATTCACATTCCTTGCGGAAAAGGGAATATTGCCGAATTTATTTACACCACTCTTGTGGTTCTTTCTGAATATGTTACGAAGAAACGAAAGACGAAAGATATAGTACTGAATTGGATACATTGAGGTATATGAACCCACCAAAAGGTAGAACACTTATGTCCTTTGCGGGTTTTTTGAATTGGATCTCTTCAGTATCTCATAAATTGCATTCAGCCAGCTTTTTCTTAATCTTCCCCTCCATTTAGTGTCCATACAGTTAATTAGCGTATTTTTTAACTTTCTCGTAAATTTTAAGCAATATTTAATTATTTATTTATTATTATATGTAAATATGCTGCAAGTAGAATTTCTTCTGATAGCAGCCCCAACCATTGTCTATGAACAACGTAAATCAAGCAAATATTCTAATAATAACACACATACACATAGACAGTATTCAAACAGACATCTCCCCGGTATCCCCACCAAAATATATCCGCTAAACACAAAAACTACATTTCACAGTTTAAAATGTTACTTTCTAGACCAAAATATCACTTCGAAGCAATGTGTTCCGTAGTACATTCCTGATAATATTGATTTCCTCGATGGTCGATATCGATTCAGCCTAATATTATTTAATTTTTTTACGTGAATAAAATCAAGGAGAATTCTCCATGCTCTTTTCGTACATGAATCTGTTTGAAATAAGAGTTAATATTAATTGTTTGATTATATAGGAGTGATTCAATATAACGCACCGATTGGATTTCCTGTATCAACTTCTTTACTGGGAAAATATTCGTAAAATGCGATGTAACACTCATGAAAACCCCTTCGGAACTTAAATATTCAAGGCATATGAGCCTACCATTTTTGTTTGAAGGCCCGTTTCCTCATTCATGTATGTACATTTCTTCATATAGAAATAACTATGAACGTTATCTCATATCCCCCTTATCTCCCACGCTTTAAAGCTTCCGTTTTTCCTCCAAATTCTCTCTTCCATTTTATGACGGTTTTTTCTCCTGGATCTTGTCAGGGAAATAAAAGTTTTCTCCTCCGGCGAAGCACTAAGTTCTAATATCGCCTCAGGAGAGCGAGGCTAACGCATGTTCTTCTCTTCCGAGAAAATAATACGAAAATGTAATTGATTTGCGGACATGGTTCACGTCAAACTTCCATCGGAATCAATACAGATAATAATGATGGATGAAGCCCAGAAGCTGTTATTCAATGGTCGCAGTTATCTCTACGCCCTGTATAATTACTCCAACCTCATCCAATTCGTTATATCTATCGAAGAGTTAATTTTATTTTATCGCTTATAAGGCTGAATAATTCAACGTGTATTTTTCGTTGAGGAAATGGTAGTATCAGCCGTAATGAGTAGATTTTTTCCCTTGGTATCTATCTATTATGTATAAAGAGAAAGAAATGTCTGTATTTGAGCTAGGGAAAGATTAATGTATACAGTAAGTTCAATCTGAGAAGCCTTAACTTGGGGAACTCCGTAATCGGGATCATATCGAATAAAAAATGCAAAATTCCAATTCCAATTGTTTTGTGGAATTGTGCATCTTATATTCAATACGATCCCAATAAATTTACACATTTACACTAGGACGGTGGTGGTAATTTGACCAATTTTGAGCGATTTACTTCAAAATTTTTGAAGTTGAATATTTTTCAGGTTCTTGAAACTCTTTTACTTTGGGTGAAAGCTTCCAAAATTTGAAATGAACGAATTCATTTTTACTTACACTAATGTGGTAATATTTTCATCACGTTATTCCTCGAAGGACGGCTGATGGTAATATAGCCACCATCCCTTTTGAAGCCAAATATTTACCTTTTTCTCCGATTTTTTAATATATTTTTGCTGATATTTATATTTTAATAATACAATACACCGATAACCATATAAATGATGTTTTAAAGAAACTTGAGTAAAGCTTGAAAATTATTTAAAGCCGTATACAGTGAAATAATGATCTCTTCGCTGTAAATTTGTTTATAAACTATTGATAAATGGAAAAACAGTAATTCAGTGTTGCTAAAAGTATATAGATATGCCTAACATAAATGATTAAACTCCTCCAATAAGCAAATATGCAACAAAATAGGTACTCAGAAGCGAAGTAGTCAAATGACCACTTCCCGTCCTTCTAGAGTGAAACTCTTGTCCTTCTAGTGTTAAGGACCCAGGAAAATTCTCTGGGAAAAACGGATATGAAAAAGGTCCGTTAGGATAAGGACTCGAAATCGGATCTCTATCTTGCCGTGAGTTATCCTTAAGGTGGATTCTCGCCACATTTTTATGACTGTAGTGTCAATAACATCGTTGGCATTGGGAGATGTAGAATAGTAAACAAACCACTTGCTCTTGCCTGCAGAGTCTCCCAAAACGGCATGTCTGTCTGGGTAGATTAATTGGCTAAGGCATCCGCCAGGAAACGGTTGGATCCGGATTTGAGTCTCGGTTCTGAGTCTTTTTACGTCCGGTTTTTCATGAAGGGGCCTAGGGCGAATAAATCATTGGAGAAAAACCTAGGAAGAGAAAGTTTCCAACTGAAAGTCTCATCAAGTGCGTCTGAGGAAATCAATTGCGGAGATTTTCACCGTCATGTTTCGCTATCTCACGTGGAATGAGATATTAACTTTCCATTTGATAAAATAAGAACAATAGATAGGAATTCATTGGAATATTGTTAAAGCTTCGTTGTTTATGGGTAACAGGTAAAAACTCCTCCATAACAACTAAATTGGCACACAGCAAATGCACGATGCGTAAAATTCACGGCTGTTATAATGAATACAATGAGATCCCATGGAATAAGGGTTCAGATATTTTAATATGATTAGATTAATATGTTATATTCAAATGAGATACGAAGTTATAAAAAAACAAAATTATTACCATTATTTATCGCTTGTGATGCCGGACAATTTTATTGCTATCTTACAATATCCCTATCGACCGTTGTTATGTGGTACTCATACTAAATTGAAGCGATTAAATTAAATAATGAAATAAATAATAGATTTATAACTCCAAGCGACCAAAATGCACAGGTTTTAACTTCATCGCAATTCTGAAAATTCAACGGACTGTCAATCCACTGCTCAAACTATTATTTGGTGATGGTACTCAACGAAGGAAAATATAAGAAGTGACTTTTATGTATGCATTTATTGTTAATTGAATTCTGCTTACATTTATACATAATAATAATTTATCCTGTGGTTAGATAGAAACTGTATCTGATTCTTAGCTTCAATGAATAATAATAATGACTTTATTAGAATTATTATTATTTTTTAAATTTTAGTCTTCAGAGACCACTCTTATAATTAAATTTTCCCAAGAACACAAATAACCATACCTTAACCGGGATTCAACGTGGGACCCGGATGTTGCAATGCTAGGAAGCTAATAACTACGTCAATGAGATATACACAGTACTTGGATGTTCAACACTCAATGCTGCGAAACTACGCAGCATGATAATTTAACCCTTGGATATTATAAACTTTATCTCGGTCATGCCTTTCCGACTTTATCCTTCACCCTTTCCTCCAAGTTTCCCGGTTAATCCCCTCTCCTCGGCTAATAAAACAGGATCCATATCGTCCCCGTCTTTCCCTTGGAAAGGCCCGTCAAAAACGTCCACTTTTCGTGTGCGTTTCCTCAGTCTCATTTCTCCAACGTCATCCCTTTTCAATCTTCTTCTCGTGACTTTCCCCACATCCCATTCCCTCCATATATATATGTATATTGGAATTCCCAGAACGGCTTTTTTTAGCACCTGTCACCTAGCCGGAAGAAAAAATTCGAGGCCCTTCCCTTTCGGAGGGATAAAAATGTTACGATATTATGTAACGTTGTGAAAAAATATCGTAATACGCCGGGCATTCCGCCTTACCAGCGTCTCTGTATCATATCTCTATTTCCGAGGCATTTTTTTACGATCGAAGAATTTGCATGTTCTTTTATCTATCTCCTCGAGGCTTGCCCATTCTCCTCAGGGCTTTGCTATAATGACTGGGAACTCTCGAGCGCAAGAAGTTTGCACTTTTTTGTACCCAAGAATTGCTTCTTTGGAAAGTATAGGTGAAGTTGGTGGGATGCGGTTTCATATCTCACGGGGTCATCGTAAAGATTAAGGTTTTTCCTACGTAATTCTTTTTCGCATGCATATTATCGCTGGGATATCATATGGAGAAGTTAAAGCTTTAGAGTTGTAATAAAGTTTTTACTGTTGCGCGCAATCGCCTCTCAGGGATTTGATCGCCCTTGATATCTTAAAAAAGATGAAATCTCGGTTTTTTAACCAAAAAAGAGGGAATTCATTTTTCTCGAGATGCTTAGCATTTTGTGGGATGGTCCTATGCAATCTCGTTCAGATACACAATATTTAAACTTTACGTTAATAATAGAGAAAGAGTACTAAGAAAGATCGATTAAAAAAGAACGACAACAAACAAAACAGTTGTAGATAATCAAAATAAATTCAACCTATGAGGCCTGGATGTTGTAGAAGCAATCTTAACAGCAAACGAAACTTTTTTTCTTTCTACAGAAATTGTTTTTATTACCAAGAACGGTTTTGATGAATGACTGCCACCTTCTAGTGGAAGTGGAAGCAAAAGCAATTCTATTCAAACATTTAACAGAAAATAAAGGTAAAGGGTTAGCTGTATAAGAGAGGTTACACATGATCCCATCTCGATGTACAATTTTTAACTTTTAGTTTCATTAAGATCCAAAATGGTCGTAAAAACAAGGCATGTTGGCGCAACGGATACTACAGATCAGAATATTCCAGGCAACGTAGGTATTTTTTCATATTGTAAAACAAAATTAATATATTGTCCTTGTAGTATGATCTGTTATTAATGTTAAAGTAATGTTAAGGTAAGGTTATGTATTGTATAATGTAATGTATTTCCTGCGTGAGGTTTTCGGCGGGGTTTTCCTCCCGTCTTTGGGTGAAATGCTATTGAACAAAGCAGTTTCTGAGTACTAACACCGTGTATTATTGCAGATAAGACAACCTTCAGAATGGACGAGTTCATCTACATCTACATTAATACCCTGCAAGCCGCCTTTCGGCATGTGGCAGGGGGTGTAAACACCAGTTGAATCTATACTATTTCCTTATTCGGTTATTGTCACGCATTGTTCGCAGAAAGAATGAATCTCTAAAACGGCCTGTGAATTTAGTTTTAATCAGTGATCATCATCCTCAAAGTAATACCGTGTAGCGTAAATTTAATTATACCCTGTTACTTATTTTTCGACTAAATAAATTTAATTTTCTTTTATCTGGCAGCAATGCCTTGCGATTGCTACAAACACTGATTATCTTTGTATCTTTCCTGTAAGACGACCCCGGAGTTTGGGGGATATTATGATTCAGCTATATTCTTATCTATGAAAATGTACGGTAATTAAATGTCAAGAAACGATTTATAAGAAGATTCGAATAGAGTTTAAGTAAAATTTACGTGCGTGTGAGCAGGAAAAACATATTTTGTATGAAAAATAGACTGTTCTCAGCGGAAAGGAGAACATAAGTACCAATTGAGATGTGGAGCTAAAGTAGAGGGATGAAAATAAAAGGGAAAGACAGGGTAACCAATGGAGAAGTCCTTCAGGAGCAAATTAAGAGAGAAATCTCTGGATAATATTGGTAAAAAGAAAAGGAAACTCAATCGGACACACTGGGATATGATAGTCTCTCGAGTAAAGGATTGGAGGGAATTTTAGCTGAAAGGAATTGTAGAGGAAGACCTAGCATAGATCATAAGAGGTAGGTAATGGTCAGTTTTAGGGTTTGGAATTATGAGGAGATGAAGTGATTCGCTGGGGAGTTTAACGCATGATAACGGTGATGACATTATAAATGTGCAGGGTATTGATTAAGTTAGACAGAAAACTCATACAGCAGCCAACTTAAAGTTTTATTTGTGTAAATAGATATTTGTACCAAAATTGAGGAGCGGATTAGTCAGCAAAAGTTTTTCCCAATCATTTATATTCCGTGGCACACTTTTGTGCTCGTACTTTGCGGCACATAAAACAAGAACCTCACCGATTAAAGAATCAGTTTAAGAACCAAAATGAATCAAATGATTTTAAAAAATACACTAATTCTACATCGTTTACTCATAGTTACTATAAATTGTGGTCAAATGAAATTTAATAAATGAATTAAAATAATAAAAGTCTTGCTATTAGTGAAAGAATAATGAAATGGTCACGGTAGTTCAGTAAGCTTTGTAATGTCGCCTTGAAAATGTATTCAGAATCTAAGATAAGGACTAATTTACCATTTTTATCGCAGAATGTTTTAATAACATGACAAGTAAGAAACACAAATACATTTTTCCCAAGATAAAAACTCTGAATAGATTGGCTATTAAACTTAACCCTTAAGGGGCTGTGCAGGATCTAGAAGACTGGTCGACTCTAAGATTTACGATTCAAAATTATATATCACCATACTTTTTCTATAATTTACCGCTCCTTATCAGTTAAGTGTTTAGTATAAAATGAGCAGGAATGAGGATAAGAGAAGCAAAAGAATCTAGGACGTTTTTTCTTCTCTCTTCACGCAAAAAGTACGTAAATAATCACGTAAGGTCTTGGAGACCGGGATCACATAATGCCCTTATATTATGCTGCAATTGATATCTAATAAGATGTAAAAGGTATGCCCACAATGTATAACAAAAATTATGTATTTCTGAATTTATCAAGTAAAGTAAATGAAAAAGGACATTTTAAAAATAAATTAGATCGTTTACCACATTTTAATAAATACGGTTGTTTAGAGTGTGCGTGACTCCTTACTTCACTATGTTCCGAATTACCTCTTAAAGTGTTAGTCGTTAATTGAGAGGAATATAAATAGCAATCAGAAATTATTCAGATATGTCAAAGTCTCTAAGGAAAGAATTTCGTTCCAATTTGATGTCGTATTTCTTTTGAATGGAATTTTGTAGATCGTGGAAAAGCTGGGAGAAAGAAATTGTATCAATTATTAGTAAGACCTTAGTTAGGCCCTCAGCGTGAATTAAGCTATAAACCTTTCCAACCACAGTTAACTCAAAACGTAATATATTCTGTATTCATAATTATTATTGGTATAATAATTGAATTTAATATGTACATGTTTCCATTTTTTAATTTAATAGTATAAATTGAGATAGATATGTTCGTATATTTTTAAAATAAAGTTAGAGTTAATGGAATAAATTGTCTTAATGCGAAAATTAGGGAATGAATATTATTCATGGTGATTATTTCACTCTGTTAAATTTCTGAAATAGCTCTTAATAACACTACCTCTGGTGATATCACTTATAAGATGAGGAGTATATAATTGAGAATTGGGAATTTTAATCGCTAGAATTTTTTGTCTTCCCTACCTTGTGTTGTACATATATTTACTCCAATGGATTTTGTAAATATTTACTTCTACGTAATTTGGCTATAGATATTCTTAAGTATCGTTAGAATAGATTCGTTATATATCAAGAAGAGAAGAATGTTTAGATTGATATCTGTATGAATTCAATGGAATTTCGTGGTGATTTTGAGGACATGTTACTTGAGTTGGAAAGGAGTTCAATTAAATCTCTTGGTTCTCTTCAAAGGTAACAGAGGCCATCCTTGGCCGTAAAAGCTTCCAAATTATACCTTCACTCTTGCAGTGGTATTAAATGTAACATTTGCGTTCCCCTTCCGGGTTCTTAAGCCTAACGAGACGCTGCAGATTTCTAGAGACTACTTACCCATCCTGAGCTCCTAGTGTGCATAGAATAAACTTTAATTGGTCAAAAAATACGCTTATTTCTTTGTTGTATTAATCTTTAAATTGACCAATCGTTTTACGTAAGGAATACTCGTTTTACTCATTACTGATAGTATCATATATCGTTTGTGTTCCTCCATTTAACTTCTAATTAGAATTTAATGGATGGTCAATTGTAATTTCTATCTTTTATCAATTTTCCTCCTGCGGGAACAATGATTTTGCACTGATTTTTGGAATTTTCATAATATATTGTCATAAATTTAGTCTCTGGTTAAATAAGATGCAGAAAGAGATTACATGACTGACGGAAGCAGCTTTTTGGAAAATTAATTAGTTCAAGATTCATTGACGAGGTTGATTTCCTTATAAATCCTCTAGCCAACAATTTCTCGCCTAAAATAATAACAATAAGATGGTTTTATTCGTGCAATATTGAGAATATCTCTCCCGTACAACCCAACGTCATAATTTGTACAGGGTTATTTTATTTTTTATTAATATTGAAGAGATAATAGATGAAAAATGTGGATATAAAATAGCCTAAGAGATTATTAGTGAAAAGTGATCCCCAAGTAGTAGCAAAAAGATGAAACATAACATTAATTTTGTCTGAAAAGTTTTTTCCTTTTTCTTTTTTCGACGTCATTGAATACCGCAAAGTTACTCACCAGTTAGATGACATTTTCATGATAGAAATCAACACATTTTTTTTATTTGCTCCTAAAAATATTCTTTATTTCTATTTTTTCTCTCATTACTTAAAAAAATCATAAAAATACATATCTTTGGTCATATTCTTTGTTGATGCAATCTTTCAAAGACTTTCGATTCATTCTTTTTACTTTCTCCATATACGAAGTATAGAGAAAGTATTGTTTTCATGAAAAAATTCGACTTCGAGATTTCAACGGAAATACACGTTTTGGGGTCCCTAGAACACGTTTTGACCATTTTCTGAATGATGTCTGTGTGTATGTGTGTGTGTGTGTGTGTGTGTGTGTGTGTGTGTGTGTGAGTGTGTGTGTGTGTATGTGTGTGTGTGATAATGGGCGTTCTAACTCGAAAACTAAAAGTCGTATCAATACCAAACTTCATATATAGTACTGTTGTGTGTGCTGTCAGAGTTGATTAGTTTTTGGAGTAAATCCGTTAACCGGAAGTCGAGCTTTATTCATTAAAGCTCATTTCCGGTTTTCAAAATATCTCCATAAATATGATATATACGTCTATTGTATTACTTATAAAAGTTTTAGATAATATAATTTACTATAACTTTTGTATTTAACATATTTTTGTATCACCGGTTCATTAGGAGTTATTCGTGAAATACTGATAAACCGGAAGAAGATGATTATGTACTTTGTGGGCGCTCTAACATGAAAACTATTTGTCGGATCAACACCAAATTTCATACATAGTATTTTTATTACAGTCTTTAGAGTTGATTAGTTTTTGGAGTAAATCGGCTGACCGGAAGTCGAGCTTCATACTTCAAAGCTCATTTCCGGTTTTCAAAATATCTCCATTAATATGATATTTAGGTATATACTATTATTTATAAATGTTGTAGAATATTAATTTTACTATAACTTTTGTATGAAGCATATTTTTGCATCACTGATTGTTTAGGAGTTATCCATGAAATACTGATAAACCGGAAGTTGCTGATTATGTACGTTGTGTAAAGCTCATTTCTGGTTTTTCAAAATATATCCATAAATATGATATATTGGTATATTGTATTCCTTATAAATGTTTTAGATAATATAATTTACTATAACTTTTGTATTTAACATATTTTTGTATAACCGGTTGATTAGGAGTTATTCGTGAAATACTGATAAACCGGAAGAAGATGATTATGTACTTTGTGGGCGCTCTAACATGAAAACTATTTGTCGGATCAACACCAAATTTCATATATAGTATTTTGGTTTGTGTCGTTAGAGTTGATTAGTTTTTGGAGTGAATCGGTTAATTCTTCAAAGCTCATTTCCGGTTTTCAAAATATCTCCATAAATATGGTATTTAGGTATATACTATTATTTGTAAAAGTTTTAGAAAATGTAATGTACTATAACTTTTGGTTGAAACATATTTTTGTATCACTGATTGTGTAGGAGTTATTCATGAAATACTGATAAACCGGAAGTTGCTGATTATGTACTTTGTGGGCGCTCTGGGCTCTATGGGCGAAAGGCCAATTTCATTGTTTTTCATCGATCATGTCCCGTAAAAATTATTAATCATGTTTTTGGCATCAAAGATAATATATAATATTAATAACTCAAATTCCAAGTTTAGATGGAATATAGAGTTCGAAATTATTGCGGTAGATAAATATTCACATCTTATATATATGGAGAAAGTCATGTGCTGGCCACATCAGATTTTTTTGTTTTTGCTTTGCGCCGTATGGCGGCGTTTTCGTTTGTTTTTTGCATGCTCTATGCAGGGGCTGATTGTACGTTTCGAGCTACCGAAGAATTACATTCGCAAATTTCTTCTCTTTTTTTTGCTCCATGTTTCCTATCCAAGTGGAAACATCTTGTTTATATGCGTTTTTAAATAAGACAAGCGTTAAATGAAAGATGGTCCTTCCTTTTCCAAATTTTGCTCAAAACAGACGTGTTTATGAGTGTACATCGTATTATACATGTGTAACCAGATTCACTGTCGCAATCATTGCTTAAATCATCTTTGTGTAAGAGAATTTTCGTAAGACGCTAGAAACTTTAATTTCCCGCGCGATAAACATCAATTATACTCTGATTCATTGGTATTTTATGGGTATTTTACAAGTAGTGTATATACACTATGTAATTCTTACTATTTATTACAATCGCGAATTAAAGTATCAACACCGCATAAAAATTCAAGAGCGTTGACCCATTGTGGTAATCATTGCAAAAATCATCTTTGTATATAAGGCCTTCATAAGACACTAAAAAGCTTTAATTTCCCGCACGATAAACCAAAATTGTACTCTGATTCCCTTATAGGCACCCCTTAATTATTCCCCAATCCTCTTTCGTGCTAAAACATCAATTATTCCTCGCACACTCTCTTGTTTACAATCCAATCTTTCACTTCCTCATTTTCCGCTACAACGGCCGCCTTTAATTCCCTTTTTGCTTCCTCCTCACGCCACTTACCTCTCTTTCTACTATTCCTCTCTCTATCCGCATTCCTGCTTCCCCCGTTAATTTCCAATTTAAACTCTGCCCTATCTCGCCTCCTTTCTCTTTGCTCTTCACCTCATTATTCCCTACCTTTTACTCCCCTTTGAAGCCTTCTTTGAATACCTCTACTTTCCTCTCCTCGTCCGCTTTGTAAAACTGTTTTAAATTCCGGAAAATTTGCTGATACTTCATGTGTTCGATCTACACTCATGTGTGGCTTCCCCTACATCTTATTTATATCTTCAGCTGCCAAGTTATTTTACACCTTACCTCTTAATAGGAATTAGTTCGCTTTAGATAGATAGATATATGGACCCTTTATTAGCGAGGTTAGGCCCAAGTGGACCTCTCTTCCGCCTAACCTCGTATATCGATAATATTTAAAGCCAACTAATTTACACAAACAAAAACAAAAAGAAAGAGTAGTGTGTAGGAAAAAATCTTTGCAACTGAAGGTTGACGAAGAATAAACTCACGTTGCAGGAAAACATCCACAGAAAAGGGGGGTGAAAAAAAACCGCGAAAACACACTAATTAAAAAATCAAATAAAAAAGCAATACAACATAGATATGTAAACAATGAGTGGTACGGTGCAGTACATATACAATAGAATTATTTATACAAATAAGTTTAAAGAATGTAAAATGAGCTAGTGATAGAGGTACTACATAAGAACATTAAGCTTAGTTATTATAATTATGATAAAGTCTTAAAGCTAAGAAAATGAAATTATTTACAATAATTTCTTCAGCCGGAGGCTTACGTTGAGTAATCCATTTTCTTGGACCGTCGGAATCCTTGTCGTTTATAACACAGGAAGATGGAGTTGCCTGAAGAAAGAGAAGGGAAAAAAATATTCGGTAGATGAGAAATATTCAAAGACTCCAATATAGAAAAGTCGATGCTCTGATGTAAGAACCAACTGAAAAAGGAATGACGTCAAGTGTTAAAAGGAGAGTTGTCGCTCAGAGCTGATTAGTCTATCGGCGATATCACGTTTAAATGAGGGGAAAGAGACATTAGGAGAACTTAGAGAAAGAATGGTCTCGCATACGAATATATTTCTAGTTTTTCTATCTTCCCTTCTTTTACCTAGTGCATTTCGTATCCCTGCAAGGTTTTTTATTAAACTTACGCCCAAAATGTGTGATCGATGAAAAATACGCAAATGATGGAATTATTAGATCTTGAAGAACATATACATGGACGCATTAAATTATTTAAAATCGTTTAAACTAAATAATACAGAAGAACTATCGGTTTTACTTACCATTGCTTGGTCTTGCTTCTGCACTGTTCATTATTTAATTTTATTCATAATATTACCCACCTTATGTGTTTGAGACTGGATTCCGATATTTATAAATGTGTGCTGATTTTGTCTTAAATAAAGTTATATTTTTGTAAAATGTACTCGGCCCGGAAGTAATATTGAATTTGAAAGATATATATTTGTATTTATCTTCTATCTTTCTATGATTAGTGTTCGAATGTGTTTTATGTCAAAGGTAAATTTTCTTAATCACATTTAGATGGGTCGGATGCACGCCCCTGAAGCTCCCGTATGCTGACTATACAATCGGCTGACGTCCTTAATGTCCGCAGCCACGAGATGGCAGCACTGAAGCTAGCCCTTTGAAACCATAATCTCATATGGAGTAAATGGAAAAACAGCACGATTAAGCTACTTTTTCCCTCTTTTTCTTTGCGGGAGTAGTATATACCAAAGATGGAATTCAGAGTTAGTGATTTTTCCATTTATAAGTACTTAAAACAATTGAATAAAATGGGCAAATTAGTAAATCCGAAGAATAAGTGCAGATTGCCTTCAGGGCACACCACAAGTAACTTCGTCGCTGTGAAAACATTATTCGTAGATCAGCAAAGTGCAATGTATTCTGCTTGGATACACAGAACATAATTGATCCTTAATAAATTACCAACGTTACATCTACTTTCAACAAGGTCTTTTAAAACTGGAATCGCAGGATGCAAATGGGTGGTCTGAAAAGTTTCCGACATTTCAACATTTCTTGAAATTTTTTCTGAAAATTTCTGAAAATTTTCTGAAGATGTCTGAAAAATCTGGGGTCGGAAACTTTTCAGACCACCCTCGTATATACATTTCCTGAAAAAAATCGAAGTTACCAGAGATAGTCTCCAGGAAATGAGTAAACGGTCAAATATTGTTGAAACATACATAAATCCAAAAGTATCAAATTTTAATGACTGGCAAGGACTGCATTTCATCTTGGGGAGGCCGTTGCTTAAGAAAAATATTTAGATTTGCATGAATAAGAATAACCCTCATGTAATTTAAATTTTCTGAGCATAGAGAATGTAATTGAATACAGAAATATTCAAAAAAAATCTAAAAAACGTCACCACCCCATTCTTAGGTACGGTTCATCGCATTTCAGTGATTTACGAAGAATGTTTTTACGGCTCGGATTTGCTAATTTGTTCGTCTTATTCAAATGTTTTGTATTCAATTCAAAAGTACCTATTGATGGATAAAACAATTACTCTTAATTCCATCTTTGGTAAATATTACTCTTTATTACATATGTATCATAATCGTGCTTTTTCACCGTTTACTCCATATAAGATTATGGTTTCAAAGGGCGAACTTCAGTGCTGCCATCTCGCGGATTCGGACATTAAGGGAGCCAAAAAATTTCAGCAGTTTCCAGTCCTATACTTTCTAAGTTCGTGGTCGGAAGCCAAAAAAGACCTAACCAGCTCAGAGATACGGTCATTTTGAAATGTTTTTTTTTTCGAAATTTTTAGGTGTCCCTTTAATTTTAGTGCGTAGTGTATTATGAACAGGTCTATATTTAGAATACGTTCTCAATATCACCATGAATTTAGGCATTCCTGATATTTCAGTACTATTCTCGTTCTATCGAGATATTCTCTTTATCTTGTTTGTATATTTTTAAGGACTGTTGTTCTTAAAATGAGATTTTATTAAAAATTTATTTATTTTCATCTTCGCTGTCAAAAGGAATCAGTCCTTGTAGCATCTGAATCCATTGCGTAAAGTAATCCCTCTTCATCACTTCAGCTCTCTGGATAACATGTTTTTGAGGCTCCCGGATAGTCATGTGGACAGCGCGTATAATCCCGGTGGGAGCCATTGTGCGAAATGACCTAAGTTGTCGAAGCACTTTTAACAATACTACTACTACTACTACTACTATAACATGTTTTGGAGATTTTTTAGAAAAAATTTTGGTGTAATGTAATAATGTAAAGCCACTGATGGTTGAAATATAGAATGAACGAAGCACCAAAAACCACCAAATACGTTAATGATATGGCGATATGCATATTTCGCTCCCTGGAAGCATCTTCAAAGCCCGGAGGTGGGAAATAAACTGTCACATATAAACAAATATGGAACAAAAAAAAACAAAACATATCGACTTTCACTGAAAACAAGTTTTAAAAATTAATCACATTATGAATCACACAGAAAAGTACTTCCCGTGAAAGGTATCTCCAACAATGCGTTATTAAGGATACATCCACCACGTGCATAAATGTGGAGAGCGTGCAAGTACCAATCCTCAGTCATGGCGCTTCTCGTAAAGGGCATTAAACTAAACGGTATGAAGCCGACAATTCCGAAACTCGGTGAAGGAATCACTTCTCTCGACTTGCACTCGTCCTGGAGACCTTGACCTTTGAATGGGGAGAGCATAACTTCAAGGTCGAAATGTGTTTCCCATGAATAGCCGTGGACACAATTTCCCTGCAGAATATTCTCTCCGCAAGCGCTTTCCACTGCACCTTCACGCATGGAAAAATCCATACATTACGCCTTTATGCACACGAAAGCGAATACAAATGTCTGCGCCTGCGAGTGTTTCTCAGAACTGCTCTCCTAGAAATGTGACGGGGAGCAGAGAAAAAACAGCTATTTCAACGGAGGTATTCCGTATTCTTTTATAAATAGACTCCATTGATGTAGATGGCATTCCATTAAACGGCACGTGGGGTCTCTGAGGTTGCTCAGCACTCGCTGCATTTAAACATGAGCTTTAGGTTATGTGGTACGTAAATCTTATTTCTTCTTCACAGATCCATGAATTGCGGAAAAGAATGTTATTAGAAATAGTTATAAAATTATTGGTACCATACTGCACGATTTCCTTTGACAGTGATTAAAAATTACGAGTATACCATAATAACACGAATAATTTGCCTAATAGTACTATTAACTAACCTGATTAAGGTGACCTCGGGTGTCCCGCAAGGTAGAGTAGTCAGACCGTTACCATTTTTAGAATACATCAACGACCTTAACAATCTCTTTGATAGTAAATTTAGAACATTCGAAGACGACATGATAATCTACATGGAAATAGAGAGCATAGGTGTTATGTAAAGGCAGAGATATAATATCATATAATACCATAAAGCCATTAAAATACGGTTATAACTATAAAGTTTGAATGTTTCCATTTTAACTACTAAATATGCAAGCGGTGTCAATATAATCCCAGTTGATATATTATTTGAATAAAACTAAAATCATAATAGATATATCACCAATTTTTTAGTATTCCAGTTTTTTGAGCTTATAATAAAAAACTTGAGAATCCTAAAACTATACACGATCCAAAGGACAAGACACTTTCAACCAAAATCATTATTTTCCATCATCAAACTTGAGATATTTTGGTAAGATTAAAGTTTGTTTTAAAATGTTTAACATATTCACTTATAACAAAAGTAAATATTTACAAAAGGATTTTTTCAATATGTATGATCGTCATTGTATGGAACAACTTGCGGGAACTAAGCATTTTCTTTACACGAAGAGACGTCACGTAATGGTTTGTCCAAACTTCTAACTTGCTTTGAATAGTTTATAACAGGTGTAACCTCGTATCTTATACTACGTACTTATAGGATCGTATGAATTTAAAGAAATTTGGGATTATATTGACCAAACATACTTTTGGCCATTGAACTTATTTGACGTGACTAAGCCTACATGATAAATGCCGAAATTATGGCGAGGTGTCCAAGAACTACATTTCAGGCTGAAAATGGAAACACTAAAGAATGAAATGAACATATTCTAATCGAAGCATGTGGCCCGCAAGCTACAGTTTTCCTCCCCATATTATTAGCGTTATAAGAAATCCTTGTAGATCTGCCACACACCTTGTGGCAAGGTCACACAAGTTAAATACATACATAGAAATTACCCATAAAAAGTGATATACATGCATAGGGAATCAAGTGAAATACATGCATAGGAAACGCCAAACATAAAATATAAGACAACAATTTTTAAATAAATTCAATTGAAGTAGCCTTACTTAATGAAACTCCGTAATCGGGATCATATTAAATAAAATATGAAAATTCCAAAAAAACATTGCTTTTGTGAAATTTGCATCTTATATTTAATATGATCCCGAATTTTAAATACTTGACTACAGATCTTATCCTTCGTCGAAACATTATATAAATACTTGGGAAGGGGTTAATGATATCTTCAGGTAATTCACTGCATTCTTTTACAGCTCTATTTACATGAGAATATTTACCAAAGTCCTTCATAGGTGGTTCTGTGCATATTTTACCAGAATTCTATCCCAAAAGAAACATCTTGGCCTGCTTTCAAACACTGCCCAATCGATTGCCTCTCTGTATGCATAACAACCACTAAGCAACTTTTACAATCGCTCGTAGGTCGTCGGAAAGGTGAGCTCCACGGATATTCTTCAATCTCAGGTGTCCCCACCGCATCCGAACCATTATCTGCCCTGTTTACACCCGTTGCCCGAATCTGCTTGTCTAGCAGCTGCAACGTGGTGCTGGTAGAATGACGTCGTTCGGGAGATCGCTCTGCATATAGCCTTGCAGCTGCTCCCGCATTTGTGAAACAGTTCGCAAAATGCATATCGCCGATGTAGCGAGGAAATGTTCCATCGCTCTGTCTGGAAGTAAAAAATGCAGGATTTGTCTCGCGCTGACATTACAAAATGGCTTTTCTCGGTACGCTGTGTGCCATTTGCTAAATTGCTGGCGCTTGAGATCGTTGCAATAAACATGGATGGGCAGTTAAATATTCCGCGATTGGAAAATTGCATGTCTTTAACGCGTGGAGGAATCCGTGAAAAGTTTATGCAATGATGGTATCGGGATATGCAGTGTTGAGTGGTTTTATCTTCAATTTGCCGGAAAAGACGTGTGAATAAGGAGATGGAATAAACTACAACGATTACGTTAGTTCTATATAATAGTTACACTTGTACTCATACAAATATGAAGTGTAGTAAAATTTTAAATTATTTTATTTAGTAGTTAAGTGAAGTTGTCAGTGAATAGTTTTGTAAAATAAAATTTATTCTCTTCCATGCAATTAGAAAAGTAGCAAAGGAAAACCTTGAGCTTGTAGTTCACTTACTTGGTAGTAGCATGGGGTAACTTGACACCATTCAAAATATTATATTTATTATACGTTGAAGATTCCGCTGTAACATATATAAAACTTTGATCAATATTTTCTAAGCTATTGAAACTTGCAAGACTCGGAAAATATACAACTCGGGAAATACGGTTGAGATTTCATATGATGAGAGCTAATTCAAAGCAATTTTGAAATTGAATTACTAATATATATTTCGCGTGAAAACACGGAAATGTCCAGTAATTACTTTTCAGATTAATGACTCAAAAAACTTATTTATTTAATGTTGAATTCGTGGATTCTATGGCGTAACTGTAATTTATTTCTGAAATAAATTCTATGTTATGATCACCATGTGGGCTTCTCCGAATGGCAAGCTGCATGCATCGTTGTGCTTTCAATCTTAATCTGTCAATTGCAGGTTACAGATGCTTATGCGTAATATAGGTCATTTTATATGTCTATTAGCAAATGCGTATGAACATGAAAAATTCAGAGCCCCGGGAGATGCGTAGCTTATGAATAGTTTTACCGAGTTTCACTCAGTCCCAATTAAGTATTTTTCAAAAAAATATGTGTCCTATTGAAGGCAACGTTGGGAAATCTTTCCATAGAATAACTGATTATTACAGAATGCAAGTCGCAGTGGAGCCATTAAATGATATCACGTCCTGATAACCTACTCTCCCAGTAACTCAAATGTAACTCCTATAGGCAAGGTCTGTCTTATTAAAGGTATGCTTTACAATATTATGAATAATTATCAAGAAATAAAAATTCTATGAATAATTCCGAAATATTCTGAGTTAGGCTCGTACGTTCCTTTTACATACGTGAAGGTAATTCAATTTTCAAGTGCATTTGCAACAATTTTTATTTTTCAATTAAGTCTCTGGATATTCTTTCTTATACATGTATCACGTACATATTCATCGTGAATATGTATTTTATGTATGTATACGGAATTTGTTATCTTCGGAGTGTACTGAAGGAATTAATAGCGCTACCAATTGTTTTGATTACTACTATGAAATATATTTCTGCTGGAACGGTACATTTTGTAATCATTATGTCCCATATTTTAGCATTTGGATTCTATTGTATTTAGATTCATATACTTTATATATTTATTTATATGTATTATATGTATTTTTAATTTTTAATGCGTTAATTTAGCAATATTTTTCCATATTTATTGATTATATTCTCTCTTTTTATTTTAGCCCGCTTTTTGTTGCTATTTTCCCACACTGAGGAGTTTTTGTCTTCCTTAACCTTCAATTAAAATGATTTTCCGCACAAACCCCAATCCTTTGCCTGGTTCTATATCTATCTTTAATGTTAGTATTAACTCAAATATGTATTTAAAATTAAAATTGGGTTGAAGAGAGATCAACTTGGGCCTAATTTAGCCTTATTAAAAGGCATATCTTAGCTCATTCTATATTATATCCCCAGTATATCATGAACTATTTATGCCGTATTTCTAGTCACCGTTAAAACTTTGACTTATTCCAAATCTACATTATTCGCATATCCAAGCCATCGTTGCTCGTTGAAAAGACAAGAGTGGAAAATCGATGTAGTAGCTCAGTCATGAAGACGTAGACGGAAAAAAATACACAGCCGATCTCTTCATTAAGAAATGCAAACTCGTAATCGCTGCGATTTGAGGAAGTGGAAATAAAAATATTTTTCCCTTTGAATTCTTCCACCTTTCACGTAGGCGCTCTTTCGTTCTTTGCATTTCGTATCAAACACTCAATAACGAGCCCTTTCTTGCCTCTTCCACTTCACTCGCTCCCTCCGACGCCCCTCTCGCCTTGTTTGCCTGCATCGCCTCTTCCGATTCTCATTTCCAATCCTTTTCCTTATGACGAAAGAATAAAAAACGTTCCTCCTGATCAGTTATCGATCTCTCCCCTCTGCAAGATTAATCTCTAAGGCCCCGCAGTGGAATTCCAATGCTGTCCTTTTTCCGACGGTCTTTGTCTCACGTTCTTCCCTTTAATGAGAACTCGATTTACATTTACTCTTCTTTCCTCTCTCCATTTGTCTGCTTTAGATCCACGATCTCTATTCGCCCCTTCTCTTAGCTGGTGATTTGTCTGGATTATGCTTCATCTCGGTGGATTACTTTGCATTCTAAGTTTCATCTCCCAACACTTTCATTTACTACGTACCCTGCTGTTATCGAACGCTGAGAAATTTCATCTTTTAATCCGCGTTTTAATCAGCGTTTTACTTTAAAAAATTTTAAGTTATATATTTCCACTTTTTTTAATTCTTTAACTTTGTGTGATACCATCCCAAATTTAATATGAACGAATTAAAATTTGGCCAACATTAATGTGGTAACTTTTACATCATGTACTGGTGGACTATCTTTTTATAATGGATTTTCTTTCTCTTGTTACTCCTGTGTTATCGCGGTTTTTTTTGGCTCGCCTTCTTGTGTGGGTGTTTTCTCGCATCGTAGGTTTTTCTCTGTAGAACTTTAGTTGAGGAGTTTCTTCCCACAACCCAAATCCTTTATATATAATTTGTATGTACTTATTGCATGCATGCAATGCATTGCATTGCATGTATGCATGCTTATTGTTTGCATTTAATTTAGTTTACTAGTCGTAAGTTAATTTTAGATTATAATTTTGAACTAATTTTATACATATTGCATAATATCTGTAAAAGTTGGGTGGAAAAGAGGCCTTACCTACCTCCGCCTAAAGTGTTAAATAATAGCTCTAGAAAAATTGTAATTTTATATTGCTATAAGTATATAGATATGCCTAAAATAAACGATTAAACGCCTCCAAGATACAAAGAAAAATTAAAATATATATTGAGGTGCAAGTGGTCAAATGACCACTTCCAGTCCTAGGTTGAGCGAATTTTCTTTCTTCTGTTGTTGAATTAGTGTTCTACCCTTCAGTAGGGTCACATGCCTCAAAATTCTCTATGTAGTGCTTTCTGCTTCATTTTTGGTAACCTATCCCGCCCTTTATGTCATCTAAAGCGATTTATTTATTTTTTACTACGTGCTTCTGAGTGAGTGTATTCAAGTCTTGAATCATACTCCTGTCTGTTAGTTAATCTGTTTGTTCTTTACACTATTGTTCGGTTTTGATCCGCTGCCTCACGTAATGTATGTAAATATGTACATAATTAACGATAAGGTAATTTAGGTTATTTTAAATCTTATTTTTTTAATTTTTAAAATTTTTTTGCTTATTGTCTTTGTCCAATGTCATATAAACTCTATGTTTCTGATTTTTTATTCATTCTCAACCTTAATGTATTTAATCGTTTTGTTACTCGTTGAAATTTTCGTATGCCCTTACTTTTGAAATATTCGTATGTGTTTATCTTTTTTTAATGCAACAATTCTTGTATTTAGATTTAGTGTCATTTGTGAAGATATTTTGTTCGATTTGATTGCTTATAGTGAATGTGTATTGTCTCTTTTGCATAATTTTTATCTATTCTCTGCTTGTCTTTCATAACTCTTATATTCTCCTTCTTCACAAAATACAGTTTTCTACCTGCAGGTTTCGCAGGTTTTTCACACTCCCCTTCTAGTGAGTGTTTTTCTGCAGTGGAAATTTTTCCTGAGCCCTCAGCTTAGGTTTTTTAAAAATCCACATACTAGTTTTCTTCGTGTACTTTTGCAAACTATCTCTTTCTTTCTGTTTCGCATATGACGATGGGTTAGGTGTAAAAAGAGACTTTCTAGTCTCAATCTCGCCCGAACAAAGGCCATTTATTATTATTATTATTATTATTATTGTCATTAGGTGGCAGCATTGTCTATCCGCATTTACACCACGAACATGCTTCACAGTCCCTTACGCCAAATCTACTACAGAGTAACATTCATAAATAACATCACTCTACTTTAATACAATATTGGACTACTCACAAATATAACAAGTCTTGATTTATACATCTGTCTTTTACAAATGCTTATACATTTTCACCACAGATATCCCGTATTCACAGCTATTACATAAGGTCAGCTTACGTCTCGTTTCTTTGTAAATCGACAGACAATTTTATCAGATTGACTGTAATTACAGTTACCAACTTACAAAAATAACAGCAACTTTAATTGTATTTCATAATTTTATAATATACTAAAAGATCTTCATCTAAACTTCTTTGTGTTATCCGGAAAGGGTTTGAAGACCTTCGTACAAAATTCAATTCTCTACTCTATTATTTATAAACGAATGCTTTGATATATTACTAATTTGTTTCCTCAGTTTTAATTTATACCTTAAGCTAAACCAAACCATCAAGGTTGTGTGAATGGTTTTTTGAAACATAATCATTTAGAATGTTACACTGTTAGTTTTTGTCTGAAATAAAGTATTTCTAATTGCTCAAACGAATCCCTGCATTCTCCGGATTCAAGTGGTTATTTTTCGAAGCCAAATGACATTAATGCACCAAAAAAAATCCAACATGACTACTCTTAACTTAAAGACCAAACTTTTGTCGTATATTTAACCCAATAAAATTAATCAACCATTTAGCTCTATTCATAGATGCATCATCATTACGGCTAAGTACACCATTAGTCCGGAGGTCGGTTTAGTTTGGGTCTCATCCACACCACCGTTAGCTAGCAAAAGCTTTAGAAAAGGATGGAAAATTATTAGGAAAGGTGAGGAATGAGGTTTTTTGACTTTGACCTCCTCACAAAACCAGAAAATTATCCGCGGAACCTGTAGGCGTAATTGAAGCAGAATTATTCTATGGTAAACCCTTTTCTAAGTGTTCGATAAGGAGAAAGCTTAGTGCCATTATTCAGCATCGTTGACAGCATAGTAATACCCATATCTTTAAAATTATGAGAAAAACAAAGAAAAAAGTAAATTTAACATCTATTTTTCACTATTCTATACCAAAAAGTAAATAAATATTCTATCTACCATCAAAATACGACAGGACAAATGTATGGTTATGAGCTCTTTTAAATACATGTCTTAATGAAATGGTTACGGCTGTCAAACATCATCTATCATAGGAAAAAATTTAACGCCCCAATTTGATTATTTGGTCATATCATAACGATTGAATGATATGATGGTATCAACAGAGAGAAATAAAATTGAAAATGAAATGGGTTTGGGAAGGTTGGTAAAACACCCGTACCTGTGCGTTGTTCTTTATTTTGGTTGAAGAAAAAAAGAAAGGTTAGGGGAAGAATTTCAGGGGAAATGGAGCCTTTATGAAACGAGGGAACCTGATGACGAGATAACTTGATTAGGGCACTACGAAAAGACGTGAAATCTGTAGTGAACTATTTTTTGGCTCTACAGGTGTGAAACATGGACCCTAAAATCGGAGGACATCAAAAGAGCGCGTGCTTTTAAATGTGGGTGGGTTTTAGGTTGAAAAGAGGAATCTGAGTTGATGAAAAAGGAGGAGTTGCTGAAGATGGTGTAGGGAAATGGGTTTTGTTCCAAGAAATAGGCGTAGGTTAAGGAAATGAGATGATCAGATATTGAGAGGGAATGGATTGACAAAGAAAGCAATTGGAGGTGAAAGGTGAGAGACAGAGGGGAGAGACAGAGGGGAGAGACAGGGGGGATGACAAAGACAAACATTATTAGATTATATAATGGTAGGAGTTGGTTATCAATATGTAAAGGAAAGGGCACCAAAGAATTCATTATGGGGCACATGGACTCAGGGAGAGAAGACTATGCCCTCTGGTTCGAAAGTTATGATTAAAAAACCTTTTTTAAGGAGATATTAGTTTCGAGTTAATTTTCTAATAATTAGTAATATTTTCTAATATATTGATATAATAATGCCCTTTATCTGTCTTGAAATAAATGCACTTGGTAGCTTCCACAATAAGTACATAATCTTGTGACCGGTATCCTTAAAGTATTAACATCATCAAACTGGTCACCAGATTATATATTTATTGTGGAAATTACCAAGTTTATTTCATTGAAGATGGTTATATCACATTTCCACGAAACAAAGATTGAATATATTAATTTTACCCTTTATATGTATTCATTAATTTTTTATTCCTTCTAAATTAGCCGTAAGAGAAACATTAGCTCAGAACTTGCATGGCAAACTAGTGACCCTGAACGTTATTTGTCGCGGCCAGAAATATATTTTTTAATGAAATCAATACTATATCAATTGTACATTATGGAACTGAATTAACTCAACTAAAAATGTGCTTTTATTACTTAACCTATACTCCTACATTCTCACTTAAAAATAAAATTTGAAGAAAATTTGTAAATGTGGTGTGTCCTGTGCGAATCTCGCAGTAAATGGACCGTTGTTTGAATGCTTTTTACATGTCTGACTTTGAGCATTTTCTAGGATTTTGTTTCAAATCTTTTATTTATAATTTTTAATCTTTCATTAAATGTCTTTTCCTGCACTGACCCTTAGTATTGCATATTTTGCATTATTGCGGTATGAACTTATTGCGAGCCATATACAAAATCGATACGCTATGAAAGATCTGGGTTAGATTTCCAATCAGGATCGACTTCCTTACATCTATTTATGCTCGGTATTTCTCTTCCCATTTCCTTCACTCCACCTTCACACCTTCCTCCTTCTTGGTGCCATTTTCTCTCTCTCCTTTTTCCGTGTTATTTTCCTATTCATTCCCTTTTCCAATTCTTCTCCATCTCCTGCTTCCCCACCTCCCTCGCTTCCGCCCTCTCTCAATGCAAAGGAGCGCGGACGGAAATTTGATATAAAGGAGGAATTGAGAGAAATGAAGGGGTCGATAGAGTGAGGATGACACGGCGAAAGAGGGGAAAAGAAAATTGTGGGATGAAGAGAGACAAATTGAGCAAGCGGTGGGGCGCAATTCGTTTGTGCTCGCATTCAGCGTTCTTCCGATGTGGTTTTAACTTTTAAAGATGGTCACCGTTCCGTATAATTGTTAAGAAAATATTTGAGTTTGTCCTGCTTTCATCAATAAGAGGCTTGATTTAGATAAAGTTAATGTGATTGCGACACAAATGCGTCACAAATATAAGTTATGGATGTCCCAAATTTGCTCATCATTTCCTGTTGTCAATTATATAGTTAACTAGTAGAAGTACCCGTTGATTCTCAACGGGGATATTTAATTTCATAAATACCAGTGTAATAACCTTGATCGTAACAAATGCTTCATAACTGTTGGTAAATAGCGAATACCAGACTTTCCAAACCATTATATCAAGAAATGTAAGTTATAATTAAGTCTACAAAGCCGCTCCAACTCAATATTCAATCTCATAAACTTTGAATGAAAAATTTCTTCAACTGAGAACATATAAGTATACTCTAAGATCACATTAGGATAAGCAGTACCACGTTTAATGTAACGTTTTCATACAGGTACAAGAGGACAACTGAATCAAACATTTAACATACATTGCAGAAATAAATTATATATCACTCGAAATAGAGAGAGATAAATTATATATTATATACCCGTTGAATCTCAACAGGAGAAGGAAGTACTGTTAAATACAAATACTAATACAAAAGCTCCAAACGAGAAACCAAATACTAATTACCAACTACTTCAAACTGTCCACTATAAGTAAATGAAATCGTGTGAATGTGTGTATGTATGCATGTATATGACCATTATTTTCATATAATAACCATGCCTCAGTTTAAAATTCCGGCAGCGAAGCATACGTAGCAAAAGAAGTTGGTTCACTCTGTGGTGCAAAGTACCAAGTGAGACCACCCGACCAAAAAAAACCCTAATAAACAAATGCTTCAAAGTGTCAGTCTATAAGTGAATGAGACCGTGTGAATGTGTGTATATATGTATGAAAATAACCAAGACTTTCTTAGAGTAACCCCGCCTTGGATTAAAAATGCATCAGTGATGAAACGAAACGAAAGAAAAGGGGGATCCATCATATATAATTCCTTTTCGGATTCATTCATATCTATTATATTTAGACGCTTCTCCGGATTCATTCATGTATCTATTATATATAATTCCTTCTCCGAATTCATTTATATTGATAGATAGGCTACCAATTCACAGGCTATAGCACAGGCGTCATTTACTTGAAATTACTTCCCGAGAAGATTGCATTGAAATTCAATCCATAGTTCACAGCCAATATCATCTCCCATTTTTACTGATATGCTTCAATATGCCTGGTTCACCTCAAAATTAACAGACAACAAAAAATTTTTTAGGAATGTTAACAAAGTTTGCTTTTCAATAGAACTGCTCAAAACTCCTTGTATATGTCAGCAGCCATCATTTATTTGTTGCTCAAATTACCGAAATATCTTTTGCATCGAATGCTTTTATAATAATTATCATTTGGGTGCTTGCGAATGATTAAAATATCGGATTATGAATAAATATAAGCACAAATATAATTTCTATTCTTCGTGACTTCATTATTCTCCCATACACAATATTTCCGATCATGCACATTCTTACGATGTATGATGATATTTGCACGATTATCAGTATAATATTAAATTAATTACAAAATAAAAAGAATATAAAACAAAATTTGTGAAAATAAAAAGGAAAAAAAAATTGGACTACCAGGGATATACAGGCAACATTCTCACTATGAATCCCTGATGCTACCGCATCAGCTAGTGGGCACCTCGCTAATACGGTGAATTTAAATTAATATAAATCACCTTAGTTGTTTACTACATGGAAATCTACCTAAAAGTTTCGTATATTTTATCAATATTCTCGCAATTTCGAATCGCAAATGATATTTCTCGACCAGAATAAGAATCTTTATTCTATTTTCCTTCTTTTGATGCTAGTTTCGACTTCCTACAACTCTTTTTTCTAATTTAGTTTTGAAAAAGAAATAAACCTCACGACGAAAAAATGAACTTTATGTGTATTTCTTATGGAAACGTTTTGAATCTTCTGGGTTCGAACCGTGGACCTTAGAGAAATAAAAAGTAGCCTATACTCTGCGGGGGGTTGACTTTTAATAATGTACAAAATTTCAAAGTTTTGCGACTCTCGGTTCTCGAGTTTTTAGCGAACATACATACATACACACACACACCCACACTCTGTTTTATATTATAGATAATATTAGTATAGTAATAAATGGATGTTGAGATATTTTTCCAGCAACTTGTTGTGGATAGTTTCTCAATTTTTGTCGAAAAACTAAATATTAATTTGTTAATTTGTCAATTCCGATAACTTATTCTAAAGGTACCGTACTTATGTTGAAGTAATCATAATATCTATATACACGACTAAATATGCTATTTTAACCTTAGAGATAATAATGTAGTTTTATATTATTTAAGAATCGTATTGAATTTCGTATTCATTTCATAATAAATAACAAGCTTTAATATTGCCAAATTTTTCGCCCAAAAAATATACCTAATTAAATTGATGAACCAAATTGATTTGGTGCTGTATATAATTAGCATTATTTCAAGCTTTGATTTTTAATATTTCATTTAATTGGTTTACTCCTGTCATTCCATTCACTGTTAAGTTTTCTAAAGAATTTTCATTTCGATGAGTATTTTCCCAAATAAGGAAGTGTCTCATATTCACCTGTTTCGATACAAATTTAATTTTAATGTAACAACAACGTGTTATTTTAAACTAACGATTTTCTTCTTAATTTATTCATACTAACCGTAATTTTGTTTTTTAAATGTTCCACTACTTATTTTATAGATTTTTTCATTCAATCTTTTCAAGTGCAAGCGAAATACGTCAACTTGATAATCTGACTTGTTTATAAGGTAATTCAAAGAAAAATTTTTAAGTTAAGTGTTGTTTTAGTTTTTACATGTATCGCTTGAGTTTTCCATTTTTAAAACTTATTTATTAAACACCCGATTGAGCTCAGTCTTCTATTCAACAACTTCAAACTGTTTCACATAACTGTTAATTAATACAAGTTTTTGCTCTGTCCCGTACTCCATATTTCTTTTGTAATATCGGAATAAGTATTTTCAGCGTTTAAGTTCCTCGCATCATAACGCAGGCTGTTTCTGCTGCTCTTTTTTCCTCTCTCAACAACTTTCACTTTTGCCCTTGAATTACATCGTTAGTATTCCCCTAAATCCTTCTCGTTACTAACGTAATCATAAAGTTTTATTCGCTTCCCCTTTCACCTGCAGAGAGAATATTCCCATTTACAACGCACATCCTGCTACCAAAACTTTATTTTCAGTAGCATCATTTGCATATTTTAAACATTAAATTGAAAAATTTAATTAGAGAAAATGCTTTTTATATTTTGCTACTCTCGAACAGTTTAATTCATGCTAATTGAAGCATGTAGCTTAGAGGTTTCTTCTAATTACTGCTATCACATTTGCCTAGAAGTCTAGGTATTACTATTTTTGATATTGTTATTCTCAAGATTGGTATAATATATAACCCCTAACCGTCCTCAGACGTCCTATTATATCCGGGGTTGATTACTTTTTACTTCTTTGTCTAATAGAATCTTTAATTTTGTTTAATGTTATGTGATACGCATATACGTGGTGCATTCAAGTTATAACACCTCCGATTTTTTTTCTCATAAACTAATCACAGAGAAACTGTGAAACTACTGTCACTTCTTGACGTAATCTCACTGTAGCGGTAAACATTTTTTGTATTGAAAATTCCATGATTCCATGACCGCTGCGAACGCTTCTTTAGGGGTCTGGTTTGACACTGGAAAATCGCTGATGCAATTGCAGCACGGCTAGTGAATGCACTACCACGAAGAGTGTCTTTCATTTTTGGAAACATGTCTCACTCAGCTGGCGATGCGTTTAAACGGTGGCACAGCACGCAAATTGAGAAAAAGAATGATTACACACTGTTCCAGTATGAGAACGGCGCATTTTAAGTATCAACAACAGTCGTAACTGTCTCTGCTGCCGCAGGAATTCTATGTGTCGTACAGTGCTGAAATCTCTATCACGCATTTATAATGATTGTGCGCGTATTTTAAAGTAAACCGCATGTTTCTATCAGTAACCAGTCTTGAGAAAAATAATCGGAGGTGTTATAACTTGAATGCACCACATGGTATCATTAAAGAAGAGTTTTTCCTCGCATAGATGTGTGTTCTGTATTTTTTATCTACATTATATCAACTTAGTTCCTGCTACCATATTCTGAGGAATGGAATATATTCATTTATCATTTGGTACAGGATAAAGTAAATGTATCTTATATTTACTTTTGTCACAGTCTGGCTGTGATAAAAGGGATTGGAGTGATCAATTTCCCTTCTTATGGACTCACTAGAAAAGTGTTACTTGTTGAGTCATTGTGCTTCACTTGCGTGGATATGTTCCGCTTATAGCATTCTAGCTCAGCGAGGAAAGCAAGGGGAAAACTACCTCACTCCTCATCTTGCCAAGTGAACCTCATTCCTCCCTGCAGGCTCTTTGTAGCTGATGTCATAGAGGGTGAGGCAACAGCCTGCTTTCGGGCTGAATACTTTACAAACAGATTTCAACGTAATGGTTTCGGACACTTATCGCGATTTTTTCACTGTGGTCATTTTTAAAACTGCTAATTCAATCAATCAATCCAATATAAAATTCTGGTTTTTTTCCTTCAATTCCTCTTTGTATCATTGTCACGAATACAAATCTCAGGCTATTTAATTTAAAGAAACTAAAACGTAGCATAATTTTGTTATTTTTTAAGTTGAACGTAGTTTCAAAGAAATTTGTTCGTGCAGCCTAATTTATGTGTCGCCTAAAACTTGTTCATTACTTACGTGACGAAGAGCTAGTACTAAGTTAATTGTGGTAATTGAAATGGATCTTCAGTTATTGATTTTTATTTTTTAGAGTGGAATCCGCTGCAACGAAATGGCGAATATGAATAATCCTCATTGGGGCTCGAGGGGTTAAGAATTTTCCTGTTTAAATTTTGATTTCTTTACGATTAACGTTGCTCTACTTATTTCTCTTTTACCGTTTAATTCTTGCTCATTAGAACGTGGGCCTTAGAGTTTACTTCTAACTACTACTATCATATTTGCCAATAAGTCTTTCCATTACTTAGTTTTGATGTTCCCA
Organism: Sympetrum striolatum; assembly: GCA_947579665.1. Lineage (NCBI taxonomy): Eukaryota > Metazoa > Arthropoda > Insecta > Odonata > Libellulidae > Sympetrum > Sympetrum striolatum. Next base: position 70,986,417 of record OX388348.1, read on the forward strand.
TTCTTAGGAGTGGTGTAATCTTTCAAGGCTTATCGTGTAGGTAACTAGCTTCAGGGCTTCCAAAGTATTCTATGTAATCCCTCAATTACGTATTATCTCAACAGGAAATTCATACTAACATACATCCATACACTTATCTGCTATAGGAGATTTGTTAAACGAAGCAGTAACATAGATAAACAGATATGTTAAATGTCTTAATCCTGCAATCGTAGCCAACCTTAGTGTAGTGACTAAATTGGAGGTCTTAAAAAGCAAACCTCTTATGGAGATAGAGACGCTAGAGGAAGCTATTTCAACGGAGCGTTGGGTACACACATTTGGCTGAAGGAATTCTCCAGTCTCGCGGAATATAGAGATAATTTCATCTTGTTTGGGTGAGATGGTTCTCCCTCGACTAATTTTCATAAATGATATCCCTTAAACTAACTATCCTGAAAACGTCGAGTCTCGTCTATGAAAGCTGCGCTTTCATATCTCCTTTAAAAGAGAGTAATCCTGTGATTATGAAGTAAGCAAAATACGATGGAAAATAACTACTGAGCTATTAAAAGTAAGGAGTTAATTATACAGATATTTTCTTATGAAGATGCAGGAATCTAATTTACGAATATGAAGCCAACTAATCCAGAAGTATCATACATAAAAAATGACAAAAAATGTTGATAAAACGAAAATATTAAGCTATTTTATATTAGGCTAATATCTCTAATATAATTAGGTATGAAATAAAAGTTTTAATTTGGTTGAAAATACCTGAGAGGAGAACTGTTTGTTTTTAATATAAAAAATTCATATCTCTATTATTAATAGAGCATTGCTGCTTTTTGGCATTGCATCAGACGATTCAATAAATTTACCATAAATTATATAATTATAATGGAGTACACAATAATTCAAAACATAATTACATAAAATTAACATTAGTTAATACATCAAATTATGGAATCGTGATATTACAAACATTTGTGAAAATATACATGAATGTCTCATATTCATGAATAGTTATATCTACGTGTAAAAGTTACACTCGAATAGATATCAATTAATTAATGATGAATGCACATAAAATTTTCACAGAATTACATTTAAATGTTAAGCCATAACTAGTAATTATACTTATAAATTATTTCATTATTTATAGTATAGAATTAATATACGTAGATGTTTCGTGTGTATTCATAGTGAATTCATTCAATATGAAATCGAGTGTAACTTTCATAGACTTCATAATTAATGAATTTTATCATAAATCTTCAGCAGAAATATAAATTTTCCGTAACCATAACTTATATTATTATTTATAGTATAACACAACTATAAATAATTATAAAATGACATATTATCATACACAGGATTTCTGGTCGTCCCCTCGGCTACCCAAACTTTTAAGATGGACATGTCACCCAAAACTACCATCGTTTTGTTCATTCAGCAGTATCCAAGGTTTTATTCTGATTATTAACGTGGCAAAGAATCTGAGACCCTAATTATATGGGGATCCTAAACTGACCCCCTCAAACAGTATGTGGGTTACGGGGCGTGCTTCCGCATCCGATCCACGAAGAATAGCATAGAATGTGTTTCAAGGCTGGGAAAAAGAAATCCACAATAGGTTCGAGATTTCCTACCACCGCATGCATACATCTCAGAACTTCTTATGTACTCTCTTCTCGACCTAGACACAGGTCTTTCCGGAAGGAATGCACCATCCTCTTCTTCCGCTACTTTTTCCCCAAGAATTCCTCTGGATCGCTGCACGAGATGACCGTCCCTTAAAAAGTGCTCCAAGAAGCTGACAAGGGTATTTTTTTATTGCGTCCTCGGAATGCCTTTGTTTATTGTCGCTCTCTTCCTTCCTGGAGAACTTGGAAACCTCCACGTACTGCCCTCCCACGTGCCTTTACTTCCCTCCTCTTTAACTTCCTTTCGTGTCTCTTTCATTCACCTTTCTCCCATTCGTTAGCAGTGCCTTTCCTCTCGGTTTTACCTTTTAGAGACCATTCTTTACATGGACAGCTTTATTTGCTTTACCTTAGAAAATATCAATGTTGCACGTTTTCCTACGTCTGAAGTGTTTCCCTTCAAGTAGGGTTACCATGATCGTAATAGTAATGAAATGGTATCCATGTAAATCTCAAACTAAAATTAATAGGAAAGCATTACTGTAATTGATTTACGATATTTATTATTAGATATTTCATGCGAATAGTATATTGTGACCAGAATTGGATTGGATAACTCAATAATTAATCGTATTAATTAGAGTTATTACAATTATTATTAGAGTAATTTCGATTCCCCAAATACCTCCATTCATTTATGAAGATAATTAGGGAACTAACATTTATATTATTTTAGGATAGGCGTAAGAGGTATTTTATCGTATTATATATCTCCGCAATAAATTTACGATTATTAGATATTTCATGCGAGTAGTATATTGTGAACAGAATTCGATAACTGGATAGTTGTTAATTATTCGTATTAATAAGAGTTGTCCCAACTATTATTAGTTATTTCGATACCGCAAACATCCTCATTCATCCATGAAGATAATTGGAGAACTAACATTGATATTATTTTAGGATTAGTGTAAGAGGTATTACCTTGAATACCATCTGGAAGTAAAAGGAATACTTACAGTAAAGATACTTTGTGAATTTCAGGAATCCACCCTAACTACAGCTCACGGGTTCAAAAATGTACTGAGGGTTCCAAGCAACTTTCAGTGCCTGAACTGACCTGAATCTCATAAAAAAATATTGCAGCAGTGGAAAAATATTTAGAGATATAAAATAATTTGAGAGATATTTTTTGATGGATTAGTAATTAATTTATTTGTGTTTTCTGCATAGGGCTCACAGATTGCAGCATTAAATTTTATGAAAATATTTTAAGACTTTTATTCTGTAAGCAACTCTTTTATGCTTTAAGCAATTCTTTTATGCTGTAGGTAAGCAATTTTAAAAAACATATTTTGACCAAACTTTCATATTCAAAATAAGATCTCACACAGGCCAAACAGCATTAACCTTTTACCTTATCACAACTAATGACAACAAATAAAAAATAGCGGCAACTAATGACACTAAATAATGCAAATTATGACTCTTTACCGTAGTTTCTTCTGGCGCGATTACGGTTGCTTACATTGTTTGTGTGACCTCTAAATATAGAATCGAATCAGAAAGTTCCGCGTTTACTCTCTTGATTCTGTACAAGTATTTCAGGTGATTGTTTCACTTGCGTTTGAATATTTACCTCGCACGCCGCAAGTGATGTATGGAAGGTATATTATCTCTTAAATCCGTGACTAGCTGGAAGTTGTGTCTCCTTCCTAATTCCGACCGGAAAGTCTTGAAATTCAAAAAAACGCCGCAATTAATTTTCTCTATCAGAAATTGATTACTCGTCGCATTTTTTTTTTCGATTTCTCACGAAATTTGCGATATTTTACGACTGAAGTAACAAAATCATCTACTTCGTTGATGGCGTTTTTCTGAAGAAGTTTTAGTAATAGTATTCGCCAACCCTCCAGCCTAATATTCAGGAGCTAATATCACCGGAGCTATTTTATCTTAACTGAAATAACACTGCTGATCCTGCAACTTCGAAAACTAACAGAGGCAAACGTATGACTCTTACAGAATTCTAGGTCAACGCGTCAAAATCCATGCATTGGAACAGTCACATGTATCGAAATATCTTGCTCAGTCCCCTTCGTTATTTTTCCATACACATTACTGTTTGAAATATAGGTTTTTACCGTAATAAAATCCTTCCTTCTAAGCTTGTCTAGTCTTTTATGTTACTCAGGTTTTATCTTCATTTGCCTTACGTTAGTTCCTAAATCTTATTTATTATATGCTTTGGTTCGTTTAAGCTAAATACACCTAATTTATTTGGAGAAACATATTGTGCATGGAAACGTACTTTACTTGCTCACCGAGAAGGGAAACAGCCTAATTGTTACGTTTCATTGACGGCCGTCATCTCCCATAGCACTTCAAAGCAAACAGATAAAACGCAAAGACGCCGGAGGCTGCCGTTCCCGAATAAATCTTCCCACAACATTCGGATTATAGTTGGAGATAATCTCTTAAGAAATTTACCACCAGCTCGACCTCGAGATAACTCTCACCCGGACCTTAACCTCCATTTCATTTTCATCGTTTGCGACTTTTAAGCGGTTGATGTTGCGAGCAAATATTTAACTCCCCGTTGTAGAACGAAGGCAGCTTCAAGAGCGATGCGAGAGACATAAAAAGTCTCAAGCGATTCACTCCCTTCACAAGAGGGAAGTTACTCGGCGCAACTCTATTTATTCTCCAAGTCACGAAAAAGTGCGAAATCGTCCGAATCCCCGGGCTTCGACACGTGTTCTTCCCGAGCAAAATTCGAGGAATCGCCGGGAACTTAAAAGAATTCGTCCCATTCCGCTTCAATTCCCTCTCCAATATTCCCGTTGTAACGCAACAACCAACATAAAGGGTTTTACGCCCCGGTGGAAGTTTACATTCTTTATATATATATACAAGTTGGAAGTTTTTAACGCCGTCGTAAAAAAAGGAGTACGGGCTGGGGAAGTTGGAAACTCGCTACTCTATCACTTCAGATGTTCCAAATGGCTCTTCTTTTTCCGAAAGCGAAACAGTTTCCTTCGCCTTAATAAAGGACGGACTCGGAGGGCTTTCGCCAAAGGTACCGCAGCTGAGTTTTCAGACGGAGACAAAAGAAAGATGGGGTCCGTTCGGGGTATTATTATTTGAGCCGCGTTTAACTGCGAATGGAACGGGATGTGAACACACCGGAAGGATTGACTGTATCCGAAAAGAAGAGTGTTTTGAGAGGACATGCGAGGGGTGGAGGGAAGGAGAAGGAACAGGTGACTCGACGCAGGGGAGGGTTGGGATACGACTGTGACAGGCGATACGGGAAACATCGAAGATTATCCTTGAGGGATTTCAGGAGATCGTAAAGAATGGTATTATTTCCTAAGGAATTCTAATTTACATTTACATTAGTACCCCCCGAGCCGCACTAAGGCGTATGGCAGGGGGTTTGAAACACGAAACTACCTAAATAATTTTCAAATTAGCGCACCATATTCTATCCGGAAAAAGAGAACAAAGGTTTCTCGCTATAATCTCGCGAAATCTTTTTGTCGTTTGGCTGCGAAAGTCGCGTTCGTTGAGAGTTGGGTTCACGACGTCGCGTATTTCATCGTGTAAGTCACTGTTTAAAAATGTCTTAATGAGGAAGTTTGAAGAAAATGAAGAGGTTTACAGAAAGATTGGAAGCCATATAGCCTATGGAATGAAGTGAAAAGAAGAAAGTGGAACTACGCGGGACATGTACTGAAGGGATCGTCAGGGGAGTGAATCGTGACAGCGCTGGAAGGATGGACAGTAAGGAGGAGAAAAAAAGGGAGACCAAGGATGGAATGGTTGAACAATTTAAAGAACTGGAGTGAAATTAACAAATATGAGGAAATGAAAAGGAAAGCAAGTAGAAGAGAAGAGTGGAGATCCATGAGAGCTAACCTCCTGCTAGGAGAAGCTACCAATTGATGATGAATGAGGAAGTGTAGGTAACTTACTTAAAAAAAGCATGATGAAATATCTAAAACAGCTCACATTAATAATTTCCTTTTTATGAACACTTAGTGTTTGCTCAAACTTCTTACTACACTAGAAATGTGTTTCTTATTAATTAAATATAAGACGCTATCTGAATCCGTCCACAGAAAATGTATTTAACAAAACAACACTGGTTTCGGTATTTTGCTAAATCATTTACCTTGCATGAATCTTACTCATTAGAAATACCAACGAATCTTTTACATTGCTCATTTTACAAGGATAGAGAAAATAAAGTATCTCAACCCTTTCAATCGTGCATCTTAAAAACAAAGGAGGATCAGAAGTGAAAAAGGGGACATGACTGGGACACGAAGCCAAGTCTCCCACTTTCCGGGCAAGTTTTCTAACCGCTAAAATACCATGCCGCGTCGATTCAACTCTGATAATGGGATGCTTTGAAATTTATTCTAAATGCAATATTTTTCACATCTGTTTATCCTTTACATGCTATAATTGAACTTAATATTTTTCTATCTATATCCCCTTATTTGATCAGCTTAATGGGTTAGATGAAATAAGAGACTTTTAGTCTCAATCTCGACCTAATGAAGACGTTTTATTGTTATTAATCCATACAGAAGTCAAACAGGTATCAGGAAGGGTACTCATCAAATAAAACACGAAAAACATGTTTGTCATCATAGGTATCGGTGACTCAAACGAAAGAGGAATATCTTTAAATTTTATAGTATGTTAAAGCTATGATTTACATTCAAATTTTCCTTTAGACTTTAAATGAGACATTTTAGAATACTAAGTTGTTAAATGTTAAATGGTAATGATAGTTTTTAATGAAAAGTATTTAACTACGGATTAAAAAAATCATCGTGTAAATAATGATATGTATTTGTTAGTATTCCATTGCAAGCAAAATTCAAAATTGGACTGAATTTATTCATACATATCACAGCAAATATGCCAAACTGCCCTCTTGAATTATTATCATTCATTCTTCACCATACTTCTTCATTTATCTTGATTATGAGGCTAAGATTGGAAAATAATTTAGCTTCAGTAAAGTTATTGCAATTACTATGAATAAATTTCGTCTGGTCACAAAATTCTAGATATTTCTTTGCGTCGATTTTCTGCCTCACCCTGATTTGGAGTGCAAGAGTGAAATGTTAAACAACTGGATCACGACCTAAATTCGCCTTTGATATCAAATGTCATGAAAACGGATATTTTCACCCGAATGATTTGGATTTGTCAAGCTATTCACGAATACAGAGACCTCAATGGAAATCCTCTTGGTTTCAAATGAATGAAATTTAGTTGTCGCTGTTAGGTAACTTGTTGCTAGAGTACATTCAGTACGCAGAAGTACTTGTCAAACAGTTTCTATTGTAAAAAGATAAAAGCCTCATGAGTGATATGACTGCTCCGGAATCCGTGGCAACAGGAGAGTTGATAATTGAAGTAGTCCAACCATTTTATTCGGCGCAATGCTACTATATTCAGACAAGGTGTAGCTTACGCTTGGGTTTATTAAATATAATTACGTTTTGGAGGACTCAAAGGTGAACTAAATTCTAATTAGGGATACTTTTTAGAATAATTACACCCAAACATCATAGGGAAACAATTTCTCTCCATTGCATATACTTAGTCTCACAGACTATTGTAATTTACGTTACAGAAGACGAAGCATAATTTTCCGGACAGCAATTACAAATTTAAATTACACATTCTTCAATCTCATAGAGATAATTTAATGATAATTCAATTTTGTAAGACTTCTTTTAATATATAAAATCTTGACGTGAAATCAAATTGTCCTAAAATTTGAAGATATGCATTCTGATTCCTATAGAACAGGGTTGTATAGACCATGACGTATCTACCAAAGGTGGAGTATTTCATAATTATAAGTTGCGCATTGAATTCAGGCACATTTTAAATATGAATTTCATACGCAATATACGTACTTATATACTCACAAATACAATTGATTTACCATCAAATTATATATCAATACTATCTAAAGAACGCATTTATTGTAGGTTATTGGTATTATTTGTGTTGCATTACTATGTTATGGCGTGTAATATTAATTTGTATGGCTCTTCTCAAATGAAAATAATACTAACGCATTACGTATACAAAGCTGCTTAATACTTGTATTCCAATCATTGAAATTTGCCATACACAAACGTACTTGACCCATTTTAGCCTAAATAATCATTAATTGAATACAGTATACGAGTGACTATTATATTGGCATTGATTCTTTTCTATCTATCTTAAATAAGGTAAAAAAAAGAAGGGAATCTACAAAAATCTTCGATCTCAACCTATGCGTGTGATTGAAATGTAATGAAATTATACTAAATATAATGTTATGAAATGAAACGTATACATATACTTATAAGTATGTAACATTTACCTGACTAAATAAATACGTGACTGTAACTTCTAAATACGTCATTTCTTATATTCTATAAAGTTCAGGTGTTTTGATCTAAATTTTTGGAACGCCATTAAACGACTAAAAATAAAACTGATTTTCCACAGATTTTATTCAACGAGAGGTTTCGATCATTACGATGATGATGATGACCGTAATGATTACCTGATGATGATTGCAATGATCAAAACTAATCGTTGAATAAAATTGGTGGAAAATCTAACTGTTTTAGTTGTTTTTATATTTTTATTGATAGAATCCATAAGTTTAGCCTAAACCTTACGGTAGTTTGCCATTATATAGGCAAATAAAATTGAAGCTTTCACTTTTTTATACAGAATATTTATGATGATACCTGATGATGACCTAACGGGTCAAAACAATGGTCGTGAAATAAAAATATTCTGTGGTAAGTTGTTAAATGTTCAGTTCCATTTGTCTACACATTCTATTTTATTAATTTATTCACTCTTATTATTGTATTTCATCATTACCTGTTCAATTCTTTCTTCCCAGCATGAAGTGTTTTTTATAGGTATAATTTTCATGCAAGGGTTTTTATTTAAATCATAATCTCCTTGAAATGAATGACCTTTCGTGAAATATCCCCCTCTTTACGAATATGTTCAATTTAACCGGTTGAATATTGCTCCAGCTTTCATTTCACTTCACCCTACAACGAGAGCAATATCCAGAGAACGGCTCCCCTTTCGTGATTATCTCTTTGGTTTGAATCACCCTCTCATTCCTATATTTATTTCCACCCTCGCAATTAATTAATTTGACGCCGCGAAATATAAGAGCTGCTGATGAATGAGAGAGAATGAAAAGTTATTATCCTCCCCCACTTTTGTCGATAATGGAATTTAGAGGGCGTTAGTGCATTTGATGGCAGGGTAATTTCTTTTATGTTAAAGGACGTTCGAATGATGATAAGGTCGTTATTTTTCCATCGTTGACGTTTACAAACAGCGGTCAATCACGAGCATAAAAAATTAAACAGCGATAGCTGTTTCAGAATCGTTGCTGAATGAAACCGTTCTCAATTTCTAACCTAGTTGAGTTGATTTATTAATTATGATTTATAGAGTATTTTCTTAAAAAGTAGTGGTATATGAAGCTATTTTCCGTCTCGTTAACTTATAGATTGCACTTACTTACGAATGATAGGATATCTTTGACATTCATGGGTGCACCTAATGCGACAAAAATACAGTAAGATACATAGTATGAGAGTGTTTGGAACTAAAAGAATTTTATATAGATCATCATTAAGAAAGGATATTTGCGTGAATATTATGGGCATACCTGAGTTTAAATTCCTAATTGAAGGCAGAAGATGAAGAAGACCTTACCGCTCGGGAATATAGCTACAAAAATGAAGGGTGAAAATTACTGTAAAACATATTTTCTAAGTTAAAAACGGACATCAAATTCACGGAATTAAAATTACAATATAAATTAATGTAGTTAAACTGGCAATCTAAATAAAATGTATGTAAAATAGGAAAGGTTAAAATTACTACCAATTGTGCAAAAATAATTTTTGAGATGCATTAACACTAATATCTTAACCTAATCAACCCTATTAGCTGCTCTAATAATCTGCGGAAATACTAACCAACAGTAGTTATCTATTGTGACGCTTAATCGAGGCTACTCAGAGATTGCATTAGTTGTTTATTCGAACTAAAATCTCGTTTACTTCATTTAATAGCTCTGAAACTGTAGATAGATATAATTTATATACATTTTATATCAGCATTTAAATCAATGATGCTATTAGCTGGCATATACATATAAAACTTAAACAATAAAATTTACACAGATCAAAATAAAAGTGAATATTTGAATGAGAACTTATCAGAAAATAGAAATACTTCGCATGTGTAATCAAGATGTACGTACTCTATATATCCGTAGCATTTTATTATGCACACAGTCAATACATACATGGAAGAATATATCTATTGGCTGTGTACATGTGCATGTATATGTAAGATCGTACTAGATATTTCCAACTATTTTTCAGGAATAAAAGAACAAAAAATCTTTCATAATTAAATATATTGCTATGAGCGTATCAGAGATATAATTCAGAAGAAATGTAATATTGATAATGTTAATGGAATGGACTACTCGTATCACCTACTTCCCTCACACGGTTGTATTTCATCGACTTAATTGTAGTTTGAACAGATAATATCCACTGCATCTTCTAAGAACGTATCATCTCTGTATTTACCAAGAAATTTCCAAAAAAAGCTTAGAGCTCCATTCTTTTAATGAAACCATCCTGAATTCAATGGGCATCTTGGGAACGCTGACCAATTAAGCGGAGCAATTCTTAACGAAACGCACGCCCATTAGGTCGATCTTTCCAACTCAGAAATCCAGATCTCGACCTTAACGATCCAATACACCAAACTCATTATCCAGATGGGGCCTAAATAACGTCAGGTAGCATCGTTGAACTTTTTTATATTGCGCCTGTCCACGATTCACTTGAAAAGCCAAATATCCTTAGTGCCCACACAATTACACTTGTAATGTGGTATTACTAGTGGATATAACGTCTATTGTGCTGTTTTTTAATTTCTTCCTCGAAATCTGTTCGTGTGATAGTAATTACACCCTCTTGAGAACAGGCTTTTATTGGCGATCATTTAGGCTCTTATCGATGGATCTACAAGGACTTTACTAACTCTACTGTTTCCGCTGTACCTTCTTCAACATGTAGAAATTTTGAGTTAACCGTACACACTCTCGTATAAGCTGAGTTTTTCAACACGTTTTATACATTAAAAGTCCCTCTCGGCTTATACTCGGGTGAGGGTTTCACTTACCTATTCTTCGGTGGAAACCTGACTTAGTCGGAAATCGGCTAGTTAATTATTCCTCAATCGCTCAGTTAACAATTCTTAATCAATTTTCTCCTTTTAACCTACTAATGCCTCAATTACTGTAATATTTTCCTCTTAGTTACTGTAATTTTATAGACATTTATTTTTATTTTGAAATTTACCAGTAGCTGTTGCATTTCTCACCCTAGACCTATACTCGAGTCAATTTTCCCAATTTTTTGCGACAAAATGAATTACCCCGGCTTATTTTCGGGCCGTTTTATACTCGATTTAATACGTTATATATATATATATATATATATATATATATATATATATATATATATATATATTAGATTGGATAATATAAACATCTTAAGTTTCAATAAGAAATACTTTCTTAACGCTTATCTCCCTTTTCAGATAGTAGCCTCAAAATTAGGCGACAGGATCTGCTTTCCTGTATGATGTTTAAAGCTACATGTTCCTTGGAGTGGATTCTGCACTCAAAGAAGGAAATTAATTCTGTTGGTGTCAAAATTACCTAATGGACCGCAAGTTTGGAATTTCCATTGAAGGTAAGGAGTTTATCTTTCTTTTTTCAACTAATCCGGTTCAACAGATACTAATTATGAAGGATTTCTTACGTTTACACATCAAAGTGTGTTTTATTCCTCTTTGACTATCCTCTGAACTCACAGAGAATTAAAATGCCATTTGTGTTTAGGAATAGGATATGACAAGGGAAGAATACATTAGATGTTTACTGGCTTTTGAACAGGTCAACTTAAAGGTTCGAATAGCGCCCATCCTCAAATCATGGAAGATTTCCGTGAATTGCCTCTTACGTGAAAGTAAATTCCTTATTAGAAAATACTTTGAATATGTAGAGAATAGAATATCATCAGCTGAAAAGCACGAAACACATACAAATATATTGAGAGAATGTTTTCCAGAGAATTACGAAGTGGTATATTGGCTATAGTGGCTATTGGTATAGTGGCTATTTGCGTTCAGTAAGTTATCGGATAAGACAGTTTTGGTAAATTTATATTTTTGCCATAAAATTAACCCAAGATTGCTCTATGAAATATAACATTAACTACTTTAAATCAATAATATCTTTAATGAAAATAAATATAATGCACTGACCTTTCGATCCAGATATACTCTCTTGTTAAACTAAATATTGAGCTTCAAAAATTAGATCGAAACGCTTTCGTGTTCGAAATATTTCTCGCATATCTGACATCTGCTTGCGGTGAAATCTTCTTTTTACTTTCAGACAGAATTTTTTTGACACTATAACATACTTGCGGCTATTATTAGTAGTCAGCGGGTACTAATATAAATTAAATCATCAATGCCTACTATTATTTCCCATGTTAACCCCGCTTATTTTTAACGAACTAAGTTTCAATTTTGACCAAAACCTATATTCGTGTTTTCTCCTGGATCAGATGTGAAAATCTTTTTCTTTCGTCGCTGAATTCCATCACCGTAACTTCTTTTTGAAGGGCGTTCTAAAAGACGAAAAAGTAACATCACTTCGACTCCAAAGGCAGTGAATGCGGCCAAACTAGTCCATTGAATCATTTGGCATCTCATGGGTAATTTTCTTCGCAGAACAACTCTTTACTAAGTCTTTAATTAGGAAAAGGACGTTTTGCCGCTAGTGACTTGTATGACGACGCGTGAAATTATTTCATAAACCCGGTATTTCTTTTAATTTCGAAGTGTTCCTATAGATTTTAGTACATTATATGTTAACTTAGACAAATGTATTGTATCGCGCTGTTCCAAGCTTACATCTCTTCAAACTTACCCCCTGGTGAGAATTATTTCGAGGATAGGTATAAAGAATGGCAATAGTTATATATACTTGATAATTAATTGATAGTAAGGATAGTATTTTTTAGCGTTTACGAGCAAAATTTAAGCGTTAACTAAAAATGGCATACAGAAAAAATATTATATAAGTATTCATTGTGTTTCTTTCGGGAAAGACAGCTATAAATATCTTTCAAGTGGTGAAAAAATGAATATTGAAGTATTCATATCCTCAATACTAGATGTTTCAGTCAGTAAAATTACAAAATTTATGATGCGAGCATCTCTTAATTTTTCGAATATTTTTGTTAAATCAAATAAAGTAACTTGCGATCCTCCACGTAAATATTAAATATTTAAAGGACTTGGCAGTTGAATTGGTAAACTTGATTAAAAAACTCCGAGGAACTCTTGTGCTCCCTCTATTACTTCAATTTTTACTTTTTCCCTAGACGTACTATAGAGAAAGTATTGTATTCGCAAAAAAATTCGAACTCCAGATTTCGACGGAAATAGATATTTTGGGGCCCCATTTTCGCTATATTCCCGAACGTGTCTGTCTGTGGTAAAAAGTTTGTGTGCGCTCTATCTTATAAAATAATTATCCGATCATTTCCAAACTTCATATTTAGTATTTTCATAACAATACCAAAAGTTAATTAGTTTTTTATGAATATCGCTTAACCGGAAGTTCCGGTTTAACCGGAACAACATTTTGTTTCTTTAATATCTCTGTCAGAATGCAAAGTAGGTATATACAAATACATTAAAAAGTTATAGATAATGTGCATTACTACAACTTCTGTATGAAACGTTTTTTCGTACCACTTATTGTTTAGGAGTTATTCTTGAATAATGGTTAACGGGAAGTTGTTTATCCAGAAATGGAAGTTTTTCATACATATCTCTGTCAGAATTGTACATAGGTATATATAATTATGTACCAAAGTTATAGATAATGTATTTTACTACAACTTTTGTGTGAAACATTGTCCTGTAACACTCATTGTTTTTGAATTATTTATATATTACCGGCATAGGCTTCAGTTTTCAATAAATATGGAGAAAGTCATATGTTGGCCACATCAGATTTTTATATAATTAGGTTAAAATATAGAAATCATTACAAACAACTAAAAATAATAGATATCCTTCAAAAAGCAACTATACCACACAAAGAATGGATAAGAGAATACGGAATTATAAATCACGCTGCGTTGCGGTGAGATTTGTTCTCCCATTCACCCATCATAGGGAAATGTGGGAGTCCAGCGATCCGAGGAAAACTTTGCAATTCCTCGCATCTTAACGCGGTATTTTTCATCGGGAAAGCTTTTCATAACTCAAATCTTCGTCCCTCGGTTGCATTCCGTTCTTCTCCGGGGAACCCCTTCGGATATCGCCGGCCAGAAGTGACGAGCGTCGAAAGTATAGGACTTACGGAATAGAATGGAAAAGTTTAGTAGAATATCCCGCTCCTCCGAAGTGGGGATCGTTACACTTTTTTCATACCTTTTCCATCTGTTCTTTGGAAATGGGGTTGTTGGTACAGCTGCGGATACTCGGTGTTATAGATGGGGCGGCCATACTGCCTCAAAAGTTTCCAATATAGATTTCGCACGCTTTTGAGGGGGGAGATATGATGGAGTGGTTGGATATTTTTCGCGAAGATGGAATGTTAGATATGAAAATGGCAGTCATCAGTCATAGGGGCTCGGCCCAAATCGATTAAAATTAGGGTTGTTTTTATGAATATGGTTGTATTACTTCTTCCAAGCCTGTATAAAAACAAAAAAATTGATTAAAAATATATAAAAGCAACTTAATCGCAATCTTAACAAACAGGAGCGATGGAACATACATATCATTCAATGTTTATGAGAGAGACCCTTTTCTAAGTCATTATTCTTAAATCCGCTTTGGATTGCATTTTGCTTTGAATAACTTTTACCTCGTAAACGATACCCTTGAAAAAGTAACATTACCTAATATATAAACATAATCATAGATACTGTTAGATCGCATAAAACATGCATAATTTGTAACGTGGCGATTGGTAAGGCATTTACAAAATTATAGGGTACGTTTCAGAACTACAGAGTGCTAAAGTTTGCAATAAATATTGTAAAATGGGAGTTTTTGATAAAAAAAGTAAATCCAAAGGAATTGACTGGAAGCTCTTAGTTATACTTGCTGAGATGGCCATCAATTGAACAGTTCTTGTCTGAATTCAATTATGGTATAAAATATAGAATGTTTGAAACTTATGCGTTTTTTTAAAGATACATATATTTGGCGGTCCGTCAATGATGTGAGATCATAAGCTAGTGTGTATTGTTTTTATTATGAATAGCGTAACAATAAAAATTCTTAAAACGAGATTTAGACTAAAAGTTTTCTCTTCTGTCAAACTCATCGTCATAGGATAAACAATAACGAACTTTAAGACAGAGTATGGGAAAATGAGAAGAATTAAGGATGTGAAAACCTAAGAGATTCTTAGAAAAAAAATTCGGGAAGATACCCACGGAGTAACTTTGTTTGAAAAATCCACGCCAAGAAAACGGGGCATACAACGTAGATTTTTCTTTAATAAATTATCTTCAGCTGAAACTCTTGATGTCAGTGTTAGCTGTAATAAGCCAAACTAATGAATAGTTTTGATGAAATGCTATTGTTTTATCATAAATTATATGGGCGCTTTCAGTTTTCAGTATATTTATGCGTCGCGATAATTGTGTTTTTCAGTGAAGCGATAGTTTGACTGGAACGGAATATTATTCTCGGCATTAATTTCCGAGCGAGTCAATGAATCATTCACGTATACGCAGATATGGATGGGATGGCTTATTATTTTCTCATTAAGTTACCTCTTTATTACTGTTCTCGTCTTCCGACCCAGTTGATTTATTACCTTTGTGCATCCGTTCGCTGAAACTGCATGCGACACCTGCTCCATCCTTCGTCTACCGAAGAGCAGAGACGATGCAATTTCGCTCAATATTCCATCTCAAAAGGAGCGCACGAGGAAGAGTTGCAACTCCTCCGCATGTACAGCTTTAGATCGTCTTATTTCCTCGAGTAATATTCTCTTCTAAAGAGAGTCTGATAAGCTCCTTGTTCTCTTTACGAGATTATTGAGGATGTGGGAGACATTGTGCTTTTTATGTACGGGTATACTTAAATAGTACTGGAGGTAATGGAGTGAGCAAGATAGAATTTCATTCGAAAATTATAGGAAATTTAAGGTTTCATTTATGCGTCGATATCGATGAAGACGCTTATCTCATGCATTTTGAACATGATGTATCAAATTAATTTCAATGTCAAAGCTACTATAATGGCTTAGTGACACCTGTTGTTTATTACGAAACGATTATATTCGTAAATTTATAAACCTTAATGATTATAGTAAACAAGGATTTCAAATAAGTATTAAATTCTAAATGAATTTAGACAGAAATTAATATTAAATGAGACAAGGTTATTTTTAAGTATGTATGAAAATTGTAATGAACGTTTTCATATTTTGTACCACCTATAACTATGAGAATCGTTTCAGGAATAAATTCCTCCATTTATACATCAAACATTTTACCCATTTTGGTAAATGTTGAAATAATCAAAATCTTCGTGTTCCTAAAAGAGTTAGACTAAATTTAATATTTATTTATGAATGCTTTTTATTTATGTGTTTCATTGATGGAAAGTTATTATGATGATGAATCTTGGTATATCATGAGGAATGAGGTCCATATTTTGAATAAAAATAACGTCTTCGTAAACAAAATTTATTTAAAAAATTCTGTTGATCAAATAGAGGATCTTTAATTACACGCAAAGAAAATTATTATTCCAAATCAAAGATAATACTATTGATATTATATATTTGATGCAAACTGCATTATTCATTACATTTATATTAATAAAAATTGTGGCAACTGTAATATTTATAATTGCTGGTTATATTGCTAGATATGTAAAAGCAAACTTTACTTTTTACTAACATTTATATCTATATCTGTTTATTTATTATAATATTATCCATAAAAGAAGACATTATATTACAAAAATACGTATTAAAAGTGTGTAAAAATCAGAAAAACGTTCTTAATCCGATAAAAAATGAATCGCTCTACGACCGGTTAATACCAATTACTACAATCATCAGATTACTGAAAGTTTTAGAATATCATGGAACGCCACAAGGAGGCTTATAGAGTATTAATGAAGATTTCGATTTCCTGGGACAATAAACTATATTCTTTACAATGGTCTGTTAGATTAATATACGCATATACACCCCAAAAAAAGTAATTTTATTTCTAAGAAATAAATTATTGTTGTGAAAATGATTCAGGGGAGAGGGGGGCAAAGTCGTACAGCAGGGTATGACCGTACACCATGTTTTCCGGTTCCAGAGTGGGGGTAGGGGAGTCCGATCGGTTTTCCACCCTAGTAAAAGACCCCGCAAGCTCGCCGGAAAGTGGTTGTGGTTGCTGTGTGATCAACGGTGTGGTTTATGTGAAAAAAATAGTGTTTTCGCGCAATTTTTTACTATTTCTAAGCTTCAAGTAATTAGAGAGGTAGGTGGAAAGCCTTTACATATTAGCTAGTAACCACCAAGCCATAAGAATGTACGGTTCTTCAGCTATATTTTGGAAACACTTAGTGATTCGTGTATGCTAAGTTTTTAAGGTTATGTTAATAATTTGTCACGAGGTCAAAGTCGGGGCAAAGTCGGGGCAAATCCGTACATTTCGAAAGAAAGGAGATTGGAAGCTAGGCTTCGATTGCTTAATAAATTCAGGGAAACTACATTTTCGGAAGATACAACCGGTATCATGCAACCCCCTTGCTACATCGGTGGATCCGATAATGAACGTAAGTTAAGAGAAATAGATGCTAGGACGAATCGTTTAAAAATTCACTCTGTCCGCGAACGATACGCGACAATAACCGAATAAGGAAGTAGTTTAGATTCAACTGGTGTTTGCACCCCCTGTCACACGCCGAAAGGTGGCTTGTAGGGTATTAATGCAGATGTAGATGAAATAATTTCTGCCTAGGAAGTGGTTCCCGAAGATAAGCATGTGGATCCAAGGATTTGTGCCTTATGTGTGGGGAATCCGGAAAAGACATAGAATTCTGGTTCCGCTGCTGTTTTTGTTCAGGTTGGGTGCACTCTGCTTGTAGTGCAGCAGAATATTTTATTGGCTACTTTTGTATCAATAAGTAATTGCATTGTATGCCTAATTAACTACGAAAACTTAAATTCCTACTGGCCAAAATAGACTTAAACGGTTGTGCGCAATGCTTGTTTCTTTATTTAATTCCCTAATCATGCGCCTTTGTTTATGTACGGCATTGCCCCGCCCCCCGTATGGGATTACCCCAACCGCTGGGGCAATTCCGTACAGTGTAACTTTTTTCCTTTAATTTTTTTACAAAAAATGAAGATATATAATCCATCCGTTTGGTGACGATTTGGTAGCCAATAAACAAAGTAACATTCGATCTTGTGTATACTGAATATTATATGAGCTGTAATAAATCTAGCTTAAGTGCACGCCATTTTCCCGCTCTCCCCTACATGAATTGACTTTTATAAAAATCTTACTGAATGAACTTTGATAAATCAACTACGTATGCTTCTCCTCAATGACTCCCTAATCATTTCCTTTGAATTCCTCTCTATGGCATTTTTAGTTTTCTTTAATAAGTGAATTACCTGAAAATGGCTTTTCTTAGAATTCGTTGATGTATAGATAAATCTGTTGAAGGAGTTCTGCATTTTTTTCATGCTCTATATTTCTAAGAATACTCCTTAAATTACATCCTGAATTCAATAGAGAAACGATATCACTCGAAGGTTGGAGCCCAACCCACGCTGCTCTCTATAAAATTCATCTCCGTTAGAAATAGTCTCCCTAGAACTCAAGCGGTGGAAATGTTGAGAAATCCAAGTACCTGAAAAGAACCAGATTCGAAAAAATCAAATTCAAGAATTCAATTTAAGTCAAGTTCTTTGAATGTTCGAATATCGTTCTCGACACCTTGACCTTCGGTATGCAAACTGTTTCCTCAAATATTTCAAGGAGTTTTAGATCTCCACCGTTGGGCTACTTGGTCGGCGTAGTGAAATATCCTGTAAACTGAAATCAGCTTCACGCGTATGGGCACCCTGATGCAACTCAACTCGCTGTAAGAGTGATAAACACATTTTACTTCACAAATAAAATTATTTGTGGAAGTTACGAGGTACAGTGTGTTTCTTACTATTACTGTCATGGAGTTATATTTGAACTACATAGGCAAAAATACTGCCATGTGTCACTTGCTTGTTGTATCAATTGCAGTACGTAATATAAAATATATATCCAATAATAAATAAAGATACTTAGTAATTTTCCACAGATTTTATTCGGCGACCGGTTTCGTAAAGTGTTCTTACATCTTCAGGCAAAAAAGAAAAACAATTCTGCAGAATATATATTATAAGAAGGCTAAGGGGAAGGGAGGGGAGGGGGGGAAGAGAATCAGGGAAAAATCTGGCTTGGTAAAGAGAGAGGTTACTTTCTCTGAATTTATTAAGTAAATTAAGCCTTTGTTTAAATATTCTATTTCCTAAAGAAAAGTAATTTTACAATATTTTTTCCTTGTATAGTATGATATGATCTATTTCCAGTTTTTACATACAATTACTTTCTGATAGTCCTAAGACTCCACTTTGAAGGCAACCTCCTGAGGCGGTTTCCTTACTTGCTAACCGTCTCCATGTGGATATTAAGTTATCTCAGTTACTCTCAAATAGTTATGTAGAAAATGGATAAAGGTATTTCCGGAAAAACATAAGTACCGTCTTAACGCTCTTTCAATCTTAGTGCAAAGAATAAATTCCAAGCCTTCGCAATCTTTCTTCTAAAAACTCTAGCGTAGGATTGAGTCCGGGCTATTTCCTGCCTTCTGTTTATACGCGGTCGGGTTTATTGAGGCCCAAAATGGTGGAGTGGTCGGTTCCATTACCATCCACCCCAGGAATAACACCCATGATATCCTTAATACCTACCTGTGGGACGAAAAATCGATTCTTTTTCTTAGAAATTTTAGAAATGTTAAAAGGAAATTACATCTCATTCGATGCACAGGATATGAGTCACCGAAGTCAATCTTCGCGAGAAAAGTCGTTAAATTTGCTACGGTGAAATTTGAGAGACTGAAGTCATAAACGTGACAGATACATCGGTGTTGCAGCGGAAGTGATCTAGAAAGGAAGCTGGATTTCATAGAACTTCTCAATTGATATGTGTGTTGG
The DNA here is from genome assembly GCA_947579665.1 of Sympetrum striolatum. Lineage (NCBI taxonomy): Eukaryota > Metazoa > Arthropoda > Insecta > Odonata > Libellulidae > Sympetrum > Sympetrum striolatum. The sequence goes on from OX388348.1 coordinate 71,006,457, forward strand.
TGGTTTTGCAGGAAATTAATAGTTGCTTCAACGTGCAGGAAAGAACCTTCAACGCCCACTTCCGTCATCCGGATCATAATGCTTTAAGTTAATAGCAAACACTTATAATTTATGGAGTAAGTGGTTCAATGCACTTCTTATGGGAATTACCGGCATCGAATTCTTAGTTATGCACGGGACAGCGATTACTATAATAGATGCCAGATCCACATGGGTCATTGTTTGTTTATAATTTAACGTAAGATACTATTTAAGTAGGAATACCTTGTTTTGGCTTAGAGTTCTTAAACAAATCTAATCTTGAATTTGCATAGTATTTAATATTCAAAGATAATTTTATTTAGAATTTGTTTGAATAGATCAATAAGAGAGACCCGCTTTAATCCAAGTATTTTGATGAAATTTGCATAAAAGTGCACCAAAATTTATTTAAATAGGCCTTCGTTTCGATAAAATATAGGTAATTAATTCATAATTAAAATAATTAATGTCTTTAATGGTAATTAGTTGAAATTTATCATTCGCAGCATAGACAACTCCGCTATACACAAATGTCCCAGGCGGATTTGTACGGAATAAACAGCCGTTTGCTAGTGATTCTTTCTTCTTGTTGTCATTTTCTTTCGTTTAATTTATCCCTTGTTATTTACTGATGGACTTAAGAGAAACATTTTCATTTTCCTACCCGATATCTGAGCGAATAACCTATTTTGAATAGTTAATATGGAAGTAGCTTAAAATTGTCCGTAGAAAAAACTTACAAAACAAGACTTAGTGTAAATAAGAAAATTTGGAACTAGAGATTAAAAATCTCCAGTGGCCGTCTTTTTCGTCTCACCTCCTTCACCGGTATTCGGATATATACCGGTATAACGTCACCATATAAATGTATATTAGGTTGTTTTTAAAATAGCGGTGATCCGAGCCTTCTTGTTTTCTCCAAATATCGGTGAAGAAGGTGAGGAACGCCGAAAAAGACCGTTATTGAAGATTTTTAACCTTTAAGGGCGGTTATTGCAGTAAGAGTTAAAATCTCCTATAGCCGTCTTTGCAGGCGTTCTTCGCTTCTTTTACCGGTATTCGGAGAAAACAGTAAGGCTAGGATCACCGTTCTTTTAAGACCACCCAATATATATTTCAATAGCGACTTTATCGTCCTCGGGAGCGATGGAGTACTAGTAAGTGAGAGGATGATAGCCACCATTCAAATATACATTAGGTGTCTTTAAAAAAGCGGTGATCCGAGCCTTCCTAGTTTCTCCAAATATCGTTTAAAAAGGTTCGGAACGCCGACAAAGACGACTATTCGAGATTTTAACCCTGACCCTATATATAACTTGATTTTATTTTAAGCGATTAAAAACTAACTAAACCAGGAATTTAACGTTTGTGAAGTAGCGTAATTGCTACTTCTCATCTCGCTTCACTTATGTTAAATTGATCCTAACCGTAATAGTCACCGCTACGGTTCTGCTTTAGTCGCAGCATCAATAACACTCCGTTTGAAAATAAACACATTTCCTTTCCACTTCATTTCCTTTTCTCATCTCTTTTGTCATCTTTTTCCAATCTTTTCCTCCCCTATTCCCTTCCAAAACTATAGTAAATTCATTTACTTTCCTCGTTCTCACATTCTCATTTTTCTGCCACATTAAACGCTAAGTGTCTTCACCGCTCATTTTTTCCACACCGTCACCTGTTTCCTTAAATTTCACTTCCAATCATCATCACTTCTCCTCATCTGTTATAGTTATCGAACGCATTACTTTCAGTTTACCCATAACTGCTACATCTCATATGCTTTTCTCCTCTTACCCTATCCTCCTCTCTTTTATTTTTATTCATCTCCGGAGTTCCTGCCATATGATCGTATTCCTTATACAGGGCGAGTGTCCCAAATATCGCCACTGTACCCAGTATCGCCTAGTGGTGTTTTCCAGCTACTATTTGCACCACTACGAGTTTATGTAGTGGCCCTGACCTTCTAAGGCAGTTACTTCTTCGTGTAGTTGCCCTGACCTCAGAACGTAGAACTCCGAAAGTTTATTTAACTATCTATTAATGACCGTATGAGAAATACTTCATGTTAAATCTATTTGTAGAGGTATGAAAGGCAGTTCTGTAGTTTTGAATTTTTATCTAGCTATAAATTCATTTGTTTGGATAAAAATTGACGGAGTCTTCTATTAATGGGCAATATACTCCAAATGAAATAATTAAAAATTGAAAGTAATAATTTTGGAATTTAATATACATGTATGTACTTATATTTTAGACTAAAAGGTATTTAGTATATTGACCTGTTCAATTTTCATGGCATTATCTGAAATAAATGGCAATTATCGTTTTATGTATGCGGAAATAATAATTTGGAGTTAGATAAATAGTATAAAGTAAAATAAAAGATGAGTAAAAACAACATATATCAGTGAACAAACGAACCATTAAAAAGAAGAATCATAAGGTAGCGTACGATCATAATAGTGCGACCCAAAACCATAATTTTTGAGGACTGCTACGATTGCATTCGCAGAGTTTGGTATTCCTTCGAAACTACAAATATGATTTAGGTAGCGTTATTCGCAAATATTTGACCCTTCAAGCACATTTCAGTCAGAGGATAATTTTGATAAGGTAAAAAAATTCCTGAAACCATATTCTGATCAATGGAATAATTTAATTTGTCATTTGGTACAGAATAGAAAAAATGTATGTTTCATTGTTTTATAGCCTCTCTGGCTGAAAGGGGAAAGCAATGGCAAACTACCTCACTCCTCATCCTGTCTAGTAAACGTCATTTTCTCTCCACAAGCTCTTAGTAGTTTACGTCAGAGGGGGTGAAGTTCCGACCGACCTTCGGGCTGAATACTTTACATACACGCAGTGGTGACATTAACGAGAAGTTGCCTCATGATCCCCCATGTGGTTAGGTCAATTAAAAGCAACAGTTTTAACAGCTTAAATGCACGGGTCTCCGTGTTAAGATGGCGACAAAGAAAGGCCTTCCACAATATCCCGCGTAAATTAGAAATCTCCCGGAATGAGCTACCCGTCAGGCGGGAACCCTTCTTGTGCACCCATATTTTCAACTCATTCCTATAGTACTAAAGACAAAGGATGTTAGATGATATAAGGGGTGGGGTTAACTATAAGGAAATGAAGCAGATGGCACTTAATAAGAATTTTGAGTGTACATGAGCCTGATACCGAAAAGTAGAAAACTCATTTACGCATCTATAGTCCAGGCAAATTATAAATCCGACCTTGCTAAGGTCATGTATGACTTCGAGAGATCTGTGAGGGATGAGCAATGCCCAAAAAACAATTAAAATCTGTGTGCTCTTTTAGTTTTTGTTCGATATCTTCTAAGCTTTGCCTTTTAGAGAAAATATTGTTTAAAAAAAATTATTCAGAAGACAAAGTTTTCTGCAATTTCAGAAATATTTAGCAACAGCTCTTCGAAAATTGGAAATATTTTTCCAAAAAGTGAAGAATTTTTGTTTTGGTCATGAATTTTGGCAAATATCGAGAAAAATACTCCTACCAAGTGGAAAATTACATTTTCTAAATAAGCAATACATTAAAAACAAAACGGATTGAAGTGTTACTCGGTCTAATTCCTTCATAATCAAGAAAGTAAAACTCAGTTAGTAGAGTCCAAAAAAAATAAATTTTAATAAAAACTACCTAGGTTTCGTTTCCGTATGGCATTATCAGGTGAAATACATCGAAAAATTGTTTATATATATTTTACCTGATGATGTTACATGATTGAAAAGTATTATAATATAACAATATTATTAATGTACCCCTAAAATTAATATATTTAAACTAACTAAACCTAATTAAACATAATTACAAAGGATATGATTTTAGGAGATTATTGCTAATTAAATTACAATTACAATTAAAGCTAAATATGTACAGGTTATATACGTATATGTATATTATAAAAAAAGAGGTGAAAGAAAATTGCTGCTGGTTTATTTTTTACATTTTTCATACGTATTTTATCTATTTTTTGTATGGGTTTTGTTCTTTATATATTTTTCTTACTTTTTCTTACTATTTTTATGCAGGCAATTGCAATAGTAATTCACAAACCTTAGTGAATTAAGCAACTGAAAGGCATTGGCAATTTAAAGTTTCTATGAAAGGAATGAAAGAGTTAAGTATATAAAACAGAAAAATATATAAATTACATTAAGAAATATATCTATTTAGCTTTAGGGCCCTCTTTTGTGTCTAATTTGACTTTACTACTATGCAGGGCTGCGATAATCTACTCCGTTTACTCTTTTAATTTCGCTCTTTCTCTCGTCCATCTCCGAGGCACATCACGGAAGTGAAGGTCCAAAACCACTGCTTTTCTCCTTCACCGATGTCCACCCTTTTTCCGCTATTTCCCTTTTATCCCACAGAAGCGTCATCTCTTTCCGTTTACGACGCTCTTCCCCGGATATCATCCCACGGGATTTTTACTCCAGTCTCTTCCCATCCCTACTCTCGTATTCCGTGCGCCTGGCCCCGATTTAAAAAGGAGAGAGGGCTGGAGCATCATTCTCCATCAATCCCATATCGATTTTGTCCTTTCTTTGTTTTTTTCCGCCTCCTGCGGTCTTCTTCGGCGTAATATATTCCTCGCGTTTTTTCGCCGCTGCGCATACGTAGAGTCGATGTGAATCACCCATTTGCATCCCGATTTATAAATATTTCATGGTGTGGAGGAAGTTGTGATACATGGGCGAATTATTTCCGATACGGTGGTGTGAACTCGCCCAACTATGGAGGAACTTAAGTGAGTGCAGTTTTCCGTTCTTTGACGGAGATCCTCCATCGATTTCCGGTGTCTGCCGCATTTCCCAGGCGTTTTCCGATGGCACATCTGTAGCGATATTGAGTGTCTGTGAATGCCATGTTTTAAGGAAGTCTTTCTTCCCACGATCAGGCTAAGTTTTAGGGTTTCTCATTTGTATTCCTGTGAAGAAATAATTAGAGGTGCAAAGCCGCTTTAAACAATGTGGTCGGTTGAAGTTGCAGAACAGAACTCACAAATGGAACACCAGGTTTGTGGGAACTAGATTCAAACGAAACTTTCAGGGCACATTTTCTGCTTAAAAGTAATGGACACGTGTCCGACCGTTCAACTCAATGGGTGTTTGATTATGAAAAATTAGCAACTGAAAATTGGAGCTAGACAACCCCTCCATACACATGCATATCGAGATTTTCCACTTAGGGAATGTTCTTCCATTTTTTTGCTGATAACTTACCTTTTTGCGATCATATTTTATCTTCTTTACCTTCCTAGCAGTCTTTACTTTTTATTTTTCATATATTCTAATACAAACAACGATTTTTAGTTGCGATAAAACACCCTCAGAGTAGGGGGTGAAAAAAGCCCGCGAAAACACACTAAAAAATAATAATAAAGTATTGACAGTTATAAAATGTTGAAAATAAATTTAATTTCTTATTCAGTTAAACCAATGAAGATTTTCGCTGGCTATATATTATGTTATATTATATAGAATACGAAGTTTATCTAAACATGCATTTTGACCCGGTATGAATGTTTACTACATAAATTATGTAAGGTCATAAAATTTGTCATTTTTTCTCAAGGAGGTTTTCTGGCATATGTAATTAAAATCGTTGTTATTGATTTATCCTGATATCCAATTTTTATCATCAGTCACAGTTCTTCACAGTTGTTTTAATGACGATACTCGTAAAAAACACATCAAAGCACTATTGGAGCAACTGAGAATGATAAGGCATTACGATGAATCGTAGCATGGTATTGTAATTCACTTTATTCTTGCGAATGTATCGCGGAAAATACTAATTTTAAATAGCTTGCTGTAAAATAGATTTTTTCTGAAAAAATCTACTTTTTTATGTTTCATAAACAGTTCCGGTTGATCAATGCATTTTCATTAAGATAATAACGTCTAAAAATATATTTTAAATTTCGGATCAATATGTCCAAAGCAACTGGTAACGTAACCATACGTATGTTACGTTACTACTTAAGGGTTATGTTTCAGTAAATGAGGTACAATATGTAGCAATAATGTTTTATTATTTTCGTATCCGAGAAGAGAAATATACGCAAGTTGCATTTATTAAAGTATATCTGGTATTGGCAGATAAATGGTATTGTTAGGTCAAACTTCTTTGTATATCACAGTTATAGATAAAAAATTAAATTACCGTATTTAATCGTCATCTGAACTTTCTTCTGCTTCGGATAAAGATAAGTTTCCCACGGCATCAAATATATGGCCATTTTTATATTAATTTCGAGTATAAGACACACCGCAATTTTTGAAGAAAAAAGTGCGTCCTACAGTCCGTAAAATACGGTAGGTGGTAAAGAACAGATATCACAAAATCAAAATCTTTTAATGTTGGTATTTTGGAATGGTGTAAGTAATCTTGTTCAGTTGTATGTCTATGCCTATGAATAACGTTTCCGGAAATAAATTTACTGTTACTAATGTAATGTAAAGATAGATATTGGGGATTTTACTTTAGTAATCCTAGAGTAAAGGAGGGATTGCTTGAGGGAGTAAGTCACGGTGAGGATATTCTAGGAGACCGATTTGGTATTCGTGAAGACTAGTCTTGTGTCCTGAATAATCTATAGTCAATAGGACATGTCAGGAATATATTATCCATACATGTGTATGTATGTATTTCACAGGCTGTCTCCAGGTAGAGAGTCTATCTAAAGTTTTTTTATTATATTAAGAATATACTATGTTATATCTTAATTGAAATTATATATAAGGACAAAAAAGCAACTTTTAAATTCCCACTGAAAATGCCCCATTCGCATAAATAAGGTTGAATTAGAGATTGATAGGATAACGAATAGTAACTGATTGATAGTCGTAACAAATAGACTAATATAAAGTTACGAAAGGATATGTTAAGGCAAAATCACTGAATTACAAGTCAAAGGAGAATATGATCTATAAGGCTGCAAATTAAATTTACCTCGAGGGTGGTAAATTATACTAATGTTAGGATGGGAGCTGATTTTCAACTAATTTACTGAATAACCACCTTGTATATATTCAAACCGTGAAGATTTTCTCATGTGTAGAATAATCTAGAAGATAAATCACCTTTACAATTAAAATACTTATCTTTTTCCTTTTTTTCTTTTTTGTTTTTTTTAATATTGTTATTTATATTGCTAGCATTTATTTAAATGTGGAATGATTCTGTATCGCATACAAGTACTTCTCGGTATGTATTCCTGGTAGCGTATTTTCTATATTTTATCATGTTCATTTTTCTTATAATTTAATTATAACTATCGGTAGATTTGCGCAGGTTTTTCACGTTTTTCCTTCTTCGTTTTCCTGTAGTGGATTTTTTTCCAAAGATTCTCCTTGATTTTTTACGTGCACAATACTTCAAATTTTTCCTCATACTATTCTCATTAATTTAATTATTCTATGGTTAATTACGATGGGTTGGATTGAAGAAGATACTATTGGTCTCAATCTCGCCTAAATAAAGTTTATTATTATTATTACAATTATTACAGTATAAGACGAGGTATTATGGTTAGTAATAATAGAAATAATGGATTCTGCATTATCTTGCATCGACCATATAAAAGTATTTGACTTTTCATATTCGATGAATGCTAGGTTAATCGTGAATAATTTCAATAAACCCTTAACGGGAAAATTTATCTTATAAAAGAAAAACGGAATGGTTCATTTTCTCATTTTCTTAATTAAATATATTGCCGAAGCCTCTAGAGTTTTTTATATGGCACTAAAAGTCATAGAATCTGTAAAAACAAGTGCCAAAGTAAAAGGATTTCCATCCGGAAGGAAAGCAAATCTTCAGTGAATGCTTCATGGAGTAACGCTTTTCGTAGGTTGAATACGTTACTTCTTTTATATGTAGTCACCCGTTTTCGATATAAAATTTCAGTTGGTGTATTGGTAGAGAACGCGTGCCGCCCAGTGCAGTTTATATCTTTAAATATTCGCTCTTTTATTATGAAAACTGAATATCTATACATCCCTAGGTTACTAAGCCGTTATCTTTTAACGGTCATTATAAGTAGTCTTTTGTATAGGTGAATTTTTAGAAGCTACACTTTCGTCACAAAGTCATCAAGCGCACGATTTTATTACATATCATAACTTTGCTCTTTATCTAAGGTAAATGGAATGGAGTTTAGGTAATAGAGAATGAAGTTAGGAGGGAAATTTTCAGTATACTCCTTCTATTCATTTAGGAGAAAAGTTTTCGAATAGACTCTATGTATTTGAATTTGATTCTAGATCCAATTTCATGTTCGGAAACTAAAATATTAATTTATTTAGTGTTCAGTTATCAGTTAATTATACAAGTAAAGAAAGGAAGCAGTGATAAATTTGCAGGCAAATGAAGAAAATCCTCGAAAATAATGTTACTCTGGTATAGAAATCCATGAATAGCTCTGTGTCCATCTCTCCATCATTTTTACTAGGGTATCTTAAATTTACAATGAGAGATTCCAGCTTTTTTATCGGTATGCTAGGCTATGATGAAATCATACTACATGCAATTTCCGGGATGCTGTGAGTTGCCTCATAGAGATGACATTATAACAAGGGTCCAGTTGCAAGGGAAGTTCGAATTAACGTTTAAACTTTGATATGCCTTGTATTCCATAACCGTATCTGAAATAGGACTTCAGCTTTTGATACGAGAGAGTAATATGTTGAGAGAGCGGATGCTGCGGAAAGACCGCATACTACGCATTGCCGTGGGAAAAGGGAAAAAGATAGTCAATATTGCTAGCCGTTTTGTAAGCCATGATTTGGAGAAACTTTAGAAAATTATAAATACATTTTCAAGAAAAAATCAAGTAGGTCATCATTACCACGTAAAGTTTTCTGCTTTGAATATCGTTTTACCTACTGTAGCGTAAGTTACGTACGAAAGACAGTCGATACTAAAAAATGGCTTTCCAGCCACTGAGTGAAGATGGAAACTTGATTTCCTGAATAACTATCTACTATATATTACATCTATATCCCTGATTTGATATTTTCCATTTAGTTTTATTCTTTCGTTGACAACTTTTACGTTGCATGCTCTTTCGAATTACACAGTTTTATACGTTGTCGAAAATAAACACTTCTTTCAGCATTGTTCTTAAACATTGTTCCTATAAAAGATAAAGGAAGTATAAAAAACTTAAATACAAGTTTTTATAGATAGTCCTTCCTTCATGATGAAGGAATAATATATTCTTCTTTCATTTTAAAGAGCTAGCATAAATTAGAGGTGAAACAGTGGTTGTTCATGTACATTTTCCTTGGTTTTTGTTGTAGGCTTCTCTATAACTCCGTTGTTCCTGTTGCTGTGTGTCTCAGTTATTTTACTTCCCTGACTTTTCCTCTGCGCTGTTTTTCGGTCTAAGTTGTCGTTCCCTCTCACTCTGTAATATTATATGGTGTAGGATTCTCTCCACCATTCCCTTGTCTATTTATACCCTTAGATATTTGAACCACTCATTTGCAAAAACACCGAAGATCATTAGTTCTGTTTTATTTTAAATTTAATGAATTGAAATCATTAGTTTATTCTGCTGTTTATCTTTAAATATCTCATGAAATTTTCATTCTCGTTCGTGTTGTGATCACTTTCTTTCTCTCACTTTCTTTCAATCTTTCCTAGATAATTTGCAGGTTTCTCACATCCAACTTTTTTATGCGCGTTATTCTGTGGTGGAATTTTTTCTGTTATATAAATAAACACAGCTTCTGCCATCCTCCATAAATATTTCTTTCTTTCTATATTTCATCTCTATTACCAGAGTACTTGTAAAAATATCTGTATGTACTATTGGTTACATTCGTGTTTTTACATGTGTTTGTATTAGAAAAGTGTTAAATGGAAGGTGGTACTTCTTATGTTAGTTCCAGTTTCGCCCGATAAAAATGTGAGTATGTTTGGGTCCTCATGGTTAGGGAGATTTTAATATCACTATACTGTGTGAGACTATTGGCTTCCTATAATATGAGAAAAACATGAAAGAGAATGGAATATACAATATTTTGTTCTGGGGAATACAGATAAAAGTTAGTTGAGTTGATAAAAATAAATAGGAATTGAGAAGGTGGGTGAAGAATGAATTTTGATGAAATAAATCAAATGAGGGAAAATAAAATACGTAGATTTTATATTGAGTAGGGGATGGAATGCTTGAAATTGGAATCCAAAAAAGAATGCAAGGAAAGAGGCAAAGAAAAAATATAAAGTCAAAATCTGTTACATAAAAAAGGAAAATAGGTAATGGTTATTTTGCACGAGTTGGGGTGCACCAAGGTGAAATCTCAAGAAAGAATAGACTTGTAAAAAGTCCAACAGAACAGAGAATCGAACCCGGGTCTCCCGATAGCCGGTCAGGTGCTCTGTCCGTTGAGCTATCCCACCAGAGCTTTCTCACAAGCTATTTGAGAGACCAGACTTTTTTCAAGGCTATTCTTCCTTGGGAAAATCTGTTAGATTAAGTAATGAGCGGGGTAGTCAGCAAGAAGTAAGAAATGGGCGTTAAGTGAGGATTTTATTGCACATGACCATCCTTGAAGTATAACATTTGCATACGTATTACATAGGCAATTTGGAAGGATGTATCATTATGGTTTCCTTCACAGATGAGTTGCATCGGTCGCGGATTTCTTTACCTGGACCATAAACGTTTGAAACGTAGTAGACGATGCTTCCACTACATTGGAAGATAAGGAGAATGTTTTCTAAGGGAAGGGTTCGGCCGAATGTTTAATGGAACGAGAGAAGTTAGGATTTGCTGGCATGGACAGATAAGCTGCCTCATAGGAGAGAAAGAGTATCTGCAAATATGCGAGAATGGCTTCGATGGAGCGAAAATAAAGGAAAGCGGAGTAGATGATATTCTGACAAAAGAGTTTAAGGGAAAGGAGAAAATCCGTCTAAAAGTGGGAGGTAATGCATCGTGACCACAGTTTATATTCTTAAATTCTAAAATCCGTGCTGAATGTCTCAAACCAGCAAAATATAATTGAAGCTGTTAAGTAGATTTAAATGGATTGTTTCAATTTTGGATTACTTCAAGCACGTGAAAAAAATGATGAGATAATTCCTTTTACCCCTAACGCTAAAATGCTATGAAATACTTAAATATATTTCACTGGTATGGTAAAATTTTTATCTATTTATTTCTTCACGCTACGGAATGATGTTTTCACAAAACAATTACTGTAACTAGAGGTTTAAAATCTCCAATAGCAGTTTTTGTCGGCGTTACTCTTATTATTAAAGTGTGGCGTACTTTCTTGTTTACTCGGAGGACCGGGGAATGAAAAGAAGAACGCCGACAAAAACGGCTATTGCAGATTTTAAACCTCTATTCTAAAACTATGACTGCGTTTGATTGAGGTCCCTGTTGACAATTTGACAATTTTTGACAATTGACAATTTTCAGTAATTCCGAATATATTTTATATCGCTTTCTTTTGATTTTTATAAGTTTATATTGCTAACAGCGCGCTTATTTCTATAGAAACAAACATGTAGTATTTGAATTAAAACAACTGCTTCTGATTCCATATCCTTTAATATCAGAAATTGACGAGGTGTAAGAGTTGATAGTTCGGTATCATATTCTCATCTGTTTTCTTTACTTTATCTAGAAAAGTGGCCTAAATAAAAATTTTATAAATAAATTATCGGAAGATGATGAATGGAGACATAAAATTAAATTATATTCTAATAATCGTGCAAATTTTCAAGAATCGTATTAAAACAATAAATTTTCGGCCAGCTTTTTCGATTCCGGCCAGCAAGGCCGGTATCCGGTAAAATAAGTAAGTCTGCTAATAAATATCGTTAAATACATGTAGGTTAATATTAATTAATAATAATTCTATTAGAATCATCTGTGGGGTCGCCCAACCGAGTTTCTGATAGCCTTATATTCGTCTAAAAAAATGGAATCCATCGATACAACACTTATTGTTATAAAACTGTGTATCATATAGACACTTATGTCTTTGCCTGTATAAAACTGAAATTTGTAATTTATCTTTTACGTTGACAAGCATGTTTTAGCGCTCAATTTCCAATTCCCGAGCGTTAATTTTCTTTTTACCATAACAATTCATTATTAAAGAGAACTTTCTTTACTACAAACTACTTAACATAATGAATGTAGACATATATTTTTTGAGTTTTTATAATCTGCCGTATTTTCCAAATATCTTAGACGAATAAGGAAAGTGTTGCGGTGACTTTTCACTTAAGGGTGTGCACCCAGTCCCCAAAACGACATTGTTAAAATGCTCTGGCCGGGTAACTTAGATGTTTAAGGCAGCCTCCCGGATAGAAGAAGATTCCGGGTTCGATTCCCGGCCCTGTCAGACGTTTTTCAAGTCCGTTTTTCCTAGGGAATCTTAGACGAACTTAAATTTATGAAAATTAAATTATGAATTATTTATGTGTAAGCTATCGTGATTAATAAATACAGTACTCCCTTGCATGGCACAGTTTCCTCGTTCCTTAAACATTCCGCTCTATACAGAACTATGCCAAATGAGGTATTTCTGTGGTATTTTTCACTGAAATTCCTAACAGAAAAGCATAATATCATAACAAGGAACTGGATTTAATATTTAATAAAGAGGGAATCGTAATGCAAATACTAGACGAAAATTTTGCTAAGAATATTTACTCTGCCTGCTCAATAAATCTATCTTGTATAGACTCTGTAAACGACTTTTTAGAATTTATTTATCTCTTCAAGAGTTTTTGGCTGTAATTAATTACTTAATAAGCCTTTGAATTCCAATGAAACATTGCAAATTCTTATTTATTGTTTATTTATTAAAATAACTATTAAAATGACTATTAAAAGAATATAATTCATCAGACAAAATCTATCAGTTTCTAAATATGATCGCCATCAGTAAAAACTTTTCCATTATGAGTTCCTTCGATACATAGCATTGCAAAGTTACATATTTTAGTATTACAAGTCAAAATCATATTACATTCTCTTTTATAAACGCTTACAATTTTTATTAATAATTTAATTTTAGCTAGAGTCTTACTCTTGAATTCAAAGATGGAGTTTAAAAGTAATTGTAATGAAACATTATTGTAGGAGAGAAAATGTTTAGTTCACATACAGTAAATAAACAACTCGTTACCCTAAATCTGCATTTATCATCCCTTTCTTTAATTTCACATTCCTACTCTTACGTAATAGATTGAGACAAATCGTTGAATGAATGTTTAGATTGAAAATTTTTGCCCTAAGAGCTCAAGGAATGTATCAAGGTCGACCTCCCAGGGAGCCAGCAAGAAAGAAGAAATGATTAAATCCTTCGATAATCTCATCGATTCGATCACATCCTGTTACGTTGGCGTAACTGATTATTTTAATTAGAGGGCATGTCATAGCCGTCGTTTTCAACTATAAGATTTCCTGGTTTGAACAGTATTAATTGGGTTTCGAGAGCGATTTAAGTTTTTTTCGATTTCCGGGTCAGCGGATCCGAGTAATGAAGTTAACCTTTAGAAGGTAAGGCTCGTAATTCAGAGAATGCAGCGGAACATGGTTTCAACGGAATCTGCGATCATCGATGTCTGTTATTAGTTAGGCCCCACTGCTCTGTTTTAAAGCGATGATGCATGTTACCGGGATCAGGGATAATTTTATGCAGATAGTTAATTCTGACGGAATATATTAGGTCAAAATAAATCATTTTCGATGCCTACATTTCGAAGGCATCATTTTCGATGCTTAATTACGAAGTGATGCGTAAGAGGTCGCAAAATATAATATGCCGTGATATTAGATAAATAAATCGGGTTAAAATTTCTATCATTCCATCCATTACCTTATGAAACCATGCCACAAAGTCGTGCCTGAAGCAGTCGGCAGTATGATCATTTTATTTTATGATATTTCTTATCAGAAGATTTATTATTTAATATGATTTAATTATTATGAATTAAGCGATTATTTAATAAATCCATTAATTCTTAGATATCCTGTTACTGGCCCCAAGCTTATGTACCAGTCAAATTTTTTTTTATTCAAGAAAAATAATATTTTAATTGCTTTATATACCCCTAAAGAGAGAGTCGAACTTCAATGTCAGTTTTCAATAATCTTCTTTCAATATCTACGCACGATATTAATCATAAAAAGAGAGTAAAAGGCGTATCGAAAAATAAAACGTTTCCAAAAGTTGCGACTTTAAGGCTTTATTGCAATTACATCAGAAGTTAATCGATTAAAATTATAAATTAAATTTTCTTGAATTTAATCTCGTTAACATCACTAAATCCTTGCCGAATCCTTGTAAGGATGAGTTGTTTGTGTAGAAAATATAATTTCCAAGTTTTGCAGGAAAGGTTATGATGGTTTTGTTGTTTGCTGGTATTAGTTATGTTCTCTTTCCAACGGACAATTTCAGGTCAAATATAAACTCTAGTAATCGTCTAAAATGTTAAAGATTATTTACCAATTATTTTATAATTTTTGCTGAATATAAATGTAACACTCTAAGTTAAGCAAAGGTTTGTTCAATATATATATATATATGGAATTAATGGTAAAATGTAATAAGGTAAATGTTAATTATATCCTTATTAGAATATATTCCGAGTCCATTTAAATATATATATATATATATATATATATACATATATATACATATATATACATATATATGAATCATATCTCCTGCAAGGAAATGGTAATTTAATATTTGCTCACCATAACCAGACTCTCAGAATTATTCACTCTTAATTATGGTGTATAAATAGGTTACACTTATCCATGTACATCCTAAATGCATACTCTATCATTAAATTTGAAGCAAAGTCAAAAAGAAGTAAGAAGAAGAAAAGAAACAATCGAAAAAATCCGAAAAAAGATATGATAAAAATCCAGTACTAATATAATGCGTACTTAAATTAGTTTTCTACCCCGGTTGGTCCACGTGCATTGATATTCCCAATTCAGTGCCATTTCTCGGTAACTTACTTTTTGTGTCATCTAACATCTTTTGCCTTTGTCTTCCCATCAATTTTGCGTAGGTAGGTACACAAAAAATGTAGCAAATTAATCACAGAAGTACTTGAAAATTTTCAATGGCTTGAGCAGTCAATGAAACTGACGTAAAAACCTGGATGGAAAATTTCACGTGCAAACTCAAGCGCAATAGAACATAATCGAAAACCTTTTTATCCGCATTAGGGGAAGTTTAATTAGTTTCACGCCAAAGTTGTGTCGGCAACCGAGCCATTGTTAAGCAAACAAGTAAAGACTTTCCGAAGTTTCGAGGAAATTAAAAGAGAATATAAACGAAAATTTACTCGAAGAATGGCCGACAAATCAAATTAATCCTAATGAAAGGGACCGCTTCGCAGAGCTCAGTCCACCGTTAATGTACCTCTGTTGAGATAATTGCAGTAGCTTATCTTCTATGACAATCTTTCCAGAAGTTTTAATTTTCCTTTTCAACTCAAGTTTGGGGAAGCCTTTTTCTATAGTTCATTATGAGACAGATTCTCAGGAATATAAAGAAATTCCTTTCTCAGAAATGGTGCACGTGTTGGTGCTCGTTTACTGCGTAGTTATTTCGCGAGATAACCCTTGCTATGTCATTGAGTAGACCTTGAGCTAATTCTGCGGTGTTTAACTCTAAACTTCACAATAAAAGTATGAAGCCCAATGAAATAACACACGCTCTGTATATATTTGCGTAAGATTTCTGCAAAATTATTAACTCAGGTGTCGAAATACACATTATTCCTAGTATATGGATATAATTTTTAGAGAATGCTTTCTTTCGCTACACAATATTAGTAAAAGTATGAATTTGATTTAAGGTTGCATTTTGATTGTTCCGTAATACAAGGAGTTTATTATGAAAATTGACGTAAATGAAACTAAAGTAATATGAGGGTTGGCTGATAAGTTTCCGACACAATAAAGATACAGCGCACTTTTTCATTGGTGCAAACTTTGCATCTGAATCCAACAGCCCGAGTAAGGGGAATGTGCAGCTTAAAGGGAATCGGATTGGGCTGAGTTGGGAAGGGAGGTAAAACAAGAGGGTGGTTCGAAAATATCTTGTTTTAATTTCAGATCGCAATAGTGTGGAAAAGTTGCGATTGGTATAGATATGAAAAAAACACTAATTATTATTTTTTTTAAAATTTGTCTTCCGGTCGCGCAATTCCATCAAAGTTAGCAAAAAATTGTGAAAAATCTTAATTTTTCATATTTTTTTAAACACACCATATGGTTTTCATTGCGTTCCTATACCATGAATTAACTACTAAAAGTATATAAAATCAATATCTATGCACTTATTATACACATGCTTCACATCTTCCAACAGAGTACAAAATAAGTCAAATTAATAGTTTTCGCAAATTTCAAAGTTTGACTGTTTAGTACATTTTAATCATACGACTTTTAGAGATTCTATAGTTTAATTCTATTACAATAATATATTTAAAATCCAAGCATATAAGATAAACTTTGATATTCAAGTGGAATTCGGTCGCGCAGATCAAAAACAGCCGAGTAGCTTACTCAAAAACAGCAGAGTAACCTACCTGGACAGAGAGGCGAGGCGGTTTCCTTTCATATAATTTGGAAATTTTCTATTAGTGAATATTTGTTATTTTTTGTTTCAATATTCAATTTTTGGTGCAGATCTTAGCTCATTTTGTTTATAAAACGACCCAGAACTCACCACGGGGAGGTGGCTGCACTTCGAGTTCCACCCACACCCTACCCAACCAACCATCCAATGTAGGGTATGTTATTTACGATATGAACAAATTTATTTCACTTTCTCTTTCGTTATGTTTCCTTTCTAGTCTTTATCTATCAATAAACATCGAAATTCGGATTTGTGTGAAAACGTTGGCATCGCTGAGGGTGACAGTAATGTGGTTCTAATATAGCCGTCTCTGGAACTGTGTCCACACACTTTAGTTGAAGCTTCGGTCATTAGCTTAACGCATCTTTCAACTGTCTGTGTTTGGCATGGGAAAATATCTATACTCATAACAGGCTTGAAGTAATTGCTCACACACTGTTTTATCTCTTCATTAGCCAATGTTCTTAACAGTGGAGGAGGAGTCAGTGTACTGGTGTTCCATTTGATAATTCCGGTATATTCTTTAGCTTCAAAGTTTAGGTTCGGCGGTTTATAGATTCTGATAGAGTCACTTTCAGATATTGCTTGCTTTGCCTTCATGATATGTCGGAAGCCCAGCTCTCGGATATGGTTTCTTTCATCAGCCATTCATCAACATAGCCAAAAGTAAATTTTCGGGATAGGCAAAGTAAGCATTCCGTTGTAAAACGGGATCAACGACTTGAAGCAGCTCTTCTGGTAAGATTGGTAGATGTAATTATATTTAATAGTTTGCCATAAAAATAAACCACAAATTCACAGATGGGCCTAGACATGTTTACAAAACTATTGAATCTACAAGGCATATTGTGTGTGATTCCGTGGAGGGTTTGCGAATATAAGTAAATGCTCTTAACGATAAAGCAAGGGAATTTCTAATTAAGATTTACGGAGGTAAAACTAAAGTGATGATGTTTACTAAGGGAATGAAAGCTAAGTGAACAACTAGGATTTATGGGGAAATACGTGTACTAGAGGTGGTGGACAAATTTTCATACTTGGGAATTACCCTTTCTTGGGATGGAGGATGCAAATATGAGGTGCGTAAAAGAATAGTGTAAGCTAAGGAAGCCTTCAAGATGAAATTGATGACCTAAGGTCTTGACAAAGGAATTAGGAAATTACCGGTAAAATCCTTGGTGTTTTGTTTATTGCTATATTGGTGTGAAACGTGGACCTTAAGAAAGGTGGACGTCAATTTTTCAGAGGTCTTCGATACGTGGAAGTGGCACAGAATGGCAAAAGTAAGTTTGGTAGATAGCAAAACAAATTCGCAGATGCTGGAGATAGTTGGGGAGAAGAGGGCTTTAATTGAAATAATGAAAATGAAATAGAGGAATGGAGTGGGTCAAATATTGAGAGGAGAGGGGCTGCTAATATTCTTGTAATGGTTCGATATATTGAAATAAAAGGTTTTCATGTACAACTTTTTATTTCAATATGGCAGGTGTTGAAATGCTTCAAATTATTCGTAACTTTGTTAATATGAAATCGAGAAAAATGGCGATACTGTAATATCTTTTTATATTTATTCAATTCATATTTTTTTCATATTATTTTTTCAACCTTTTCTTTATTTATTAGCATATAGTACACAAATCGAACATCTTCGGCCATTATCAATATTTTCAGCGCTCTTTACTGTATTAACTTTATTATTCTGTATATTAAACATGAGAAAACAAAATTTGAAACGAAAGAATCTGGAAGAATAAAAAAGGTCAGTCAACGATCTAATCACGGCCTACAAATCTTGCGTATATATATTAAATTCTCGCTACAATATGAAATGCTTCGAGTTCCTTTTAGAGCGTTTAATTTTTATCTATAATTCTAAATTTTCACTCAGTTAAAACAGGAATGAAAATGGACGTAGTCGCAACCACTGCTGATGTTAGACTGAGAGTTGCGAGCGTTGAATTGTTATGCAGCTGAGGAGCACCCTTCATGCCACTGCCGAGCACTCGGTCGTGAGTCGAGTCATCGTGCGCCGAATAGGCCATGAGTCGAGCACTGGCTATTGGAAAGTACATATTACGATAGAGAAATACTATTCTCGGAATCCGTATAGTATATGAATTGGATCCTACCTGGCGACGTGTGGACGAAAATGAAAGTGACTTAGATGGAGGAAAAGTTTCACTAGATAGGCACGAGAAGTGATTGCTTCAGAAAGCATTTCCCTATCGGATTCCCACAGAATTGAAAAATTCTCTATTTCGCACAAATGCGTTGTCTCTTGGGATAGACCATCTCTTTGGTGTGCAAGACTTTCCAGATAGATGCCTATGGCCATCTTCATTATTTTTGGTTGACCAGGAACTTTTTGCAAGTCCCTCTAATTCTAAATGACATTTTAGTGAACCATCGAATCTCGAATAAATCACTTTAATGTATTTCCATGTCTCAAACGGGTAAGACATGGAAATACGGCGAAATTCATGCAAACGGGCAGAATGAGTAAGCAATACGAAGAATTAGAGGGACAAGGAGCATACGTGCGAGGAAAGAAGGCTAACTCGAGAGTGTTTTCATCTATATACATGAACGAAGATGTGAAAGAGAATTGGAGTTCAGGATATAAATTTTTTGGATGATAAGGAAAGAAATTGCCTAGTATGTGGGAGTTGGAGGAATAAACAGAGATATTACAATCTGGAGACTGAAGGTGATAACTTTAAAATTGTAGTTGCTCATGCTGTTGTGAAATTTACTTTATTCTCTCCTAAACTTAATTGTAAATGATTTTGAGAAAACACGAAAGGAATTAAAGATTATTTAATTATTCATTAATTGAATGGTAAATAAAATTACCTCCCATAATTACTCACTTGCATTCACTTTTCTGCTGAATAGATAATCTTTTGAAAATAAATTAAACGATTGGTGATTAGTAGCTTCTGTATTCGTTTCTCCGAAAAACGCACACATTTTGAACTTTTATTATTCGATATTTTTATTGAGTTATTTATTTAATTTCACGATCACTGAGACTGATTTGAATTATGGCTGTTCTCAACCGTTAGACAATTGAGTCTAGAAAAAATCTCTGATTTGTTGCAGTTGTATATTTATTTTTTAAATATTTTCCGCGTTTGCTATACATTGAGAAGACGTTTTCTCTACCAAATGATAGAACAGACAATAGCATGTATAAGTTTTAGGATAGATAAGATATGACACTTACTACGATAGATGGGAGCAACTCAAGGATGAGGGAATACCAAAAGAATCGATGGGACCGGGACTCGAACCCTGATCTTTCGGGAGAGAAGAGATTGAGTCCATTGAGATCTGGTTTCGAGTTCCATCGGCTTTTTTATCATTCGTTTATCCATAAACATTCAAGGTGCACATCGTATTCGCGTTCAATATCCAGCAGGGTGTTCCTCTTCAGCAAGATAGATACAAGTGTTAATAATAAATAAAACTTTTCGAATTTAATAGTTTCTTTAGTTGTTTCTCAATTAAACTAAACACACACTATGATCTCCAATGGTGAGCTTTTTAATTAGATTTTTTCAAAATTTTACGACCTATGCTATGTGGTGGTTATGTTCTTAAACTACTATGAAGCAATGGCGTACGAAGAAACTTGAAATCTTTCCAAAAGTCTTCAAAACCTTAAGGAAATGCGGAATAACTCATTTTAGATTTTGTCGCTGTTATTTCTGTGTTTAGTGTGTAAAATTATTAAGGTTTATCATAAATTCCTTGCAAATTTAATATGAAATGAAAACGACAGAAATAGAAATATTGTAAATTAACGCCCCTATTCATATGAGTCCAATTTGCTATCGCCGCATTTCAGAATGAGCGGCTATCACCAGTAAGTAATAAAAATTTTCAAATTCGGATGCAAATTTTCCTCGTTTTTCTTCCTTTTCCGATGTTTACTCGCAATCTGCCCACGCTCTGTACCCGACGTTTCGAAGTCCGCACTTACCTTTCGAAATTTATCGGTTATTATTCACTCTTTCCGATCATAGCCTACGTACGTATGTATACGTATACATTGGACGTAAATAATTGGCATAGTGAGTATATATAGATGTCATTCACTGTTTTTTAACCGAAATATAATTGATAGCATATTCTGATTTCTTAGAGTAAACTAATGGGATGGTATATACCAATCATTTCTTAATTTGTCATTTGATAAAAATAAATAATTTAGTTGATTAACATTTCATTAGTACCAGATTCATATAAATTACAACGGAATTGTTTGGTTTTTGATTAGCATTTTGCTGTTAAATGTAAAAAAAGCTGGTTACTAAAAAATAATACGGATAAATTACTTCACCACAAAAGTCAAATATTGATTTAATTTCAGTGAAATTATTTTATTTCACTATAAAGCCATGTAATAACAGAGCAATTTAGCTATTATTATATTAAATCATTAATATAATATATTAATAGCTGTGAATATACTAATATGTATATATACTTATATGAATAATAATAATAGTATTTATTTTAAAATTGGTTATACTTTTGCTATTTAACTATAAAACCATGGCATTGCAAAGCTATTAAGTTAAGCTGTAAACATACTAAATTATGATATAACTAATAATGATTTCTATTGAAGCGATTCATATGGTTGTATAAATACACATGACTTAAATTTACCTGAAATTTGGAAATAGCACCCAAATATATTTTAAAATTATTCAAGTATCTCTTAGCTGCTGATTTTTAAATGAGTATTTTGAGTTTGACGAGTTGCATCTCGTTTTATTTTCCTCTCTTGTTGTCTGTATTTAATTTCTGAATCCTCTGTTTACCTATGTTGTGTATTTATTTATTCTTTAATTTTTAAATGCATAATTTTGTTCTTTTGATTCTCTATATAGTTTTTTTATTTCTGTCGTGATTATTTTGAATTTTTTTTTACTCTGAGCATTTTGGTATTTTGTGTTACTCTATAGGAATCTACCCAGAGCAAAATAAATTATTATTATTATTATCAACGTTTCATAAGAAAAACTCGGAAAATTTTGCACCAATTTTCTACAATCAAAAGGAGGAGAAAGCCAAAATGAACAATACATACTTTCATGACGTTCTCTCTCATACTCGTGCAAAACATCTCCTTTAGTGTCCCTAAGCGCGAAGGGCCGAAAAAGCTTTACCTCAGAGTGATTGAAGAAAGCTATAGTATGAGTTAGGATAGGCCAAAGAAGATAGCAGTTCCCGAGAGAACAATTTCGAAGCCGTTATATTAGGAACCGTAGCTGAGTGCACTCGGAGAGGTAGAAACGGGGAAAAAATCCCGGCAGATCAAAGAGATCACTCCGCCTGATTATGTTTGTGAAACCACCCGAGATTAAAAGAGGCTGCGGATTTGAAGGAATGTAGCGAAAGAAAATCCCGATGGTTTTTTTAAAGGGAGACTTCATTCGAGAGATGCGGACCGCCGTAAAGACGGAGTTTCAAATGGCAACCGAGAAACAGAAAGGCGTTGCCCGAGAAAAGACCGCGAAAGGGTGACGTTATATTTCCTCGGGTTTTTGGAGGCGCAGGAGGCGATTGTCCCGCTTTTAAATGCAAGAGTCTCGAAATTTTCGCACTTTTTTTAGGTGAGGTAAAAATAGCCACTTTCAAACGTACGGGTTGATATTAAGTGAAGGATTCAATGAAGGTTTTTATTTTCTAGTTAAAGATAGCCTACCTATCCTCCATGCTTTTATGGTTTTTGATGGATATTCTAATTCAAAGGGAAATTATAAATAAATATCTTAAAGAATTGACGCTTACAATGGAAAAAGAATTTACGAGAGTAAAAATAGCCACTTTCAAAAATATACATTTAAATTTAATAAAGATTCTTCGAAGAATTTTATTTTCTAGTTTAAGGATAGCCAACCTATCTTCCATCCTTATATGGTTTCTGAAGGCGCATTAAATTCAAAATAAAACTAAAAATGAATTTCCCAAAGTATTGACTTAGCGTGAGTGAAATAAGTGGCTTTTAGAAGAACGGGTTTATATTTAGTGAAAGATTCTTTGAAGAATTTTATTTTCAAGTTTAGGGATAGCCAACCTATACCACCCAAGTGCCTCCCTATAAGAGTTGTACAGTGGATTCAAAGGAAAATTAGCGATACTTTCTTCAAGCATATATACACGTATATATGCTTGAAGCACGTATATAGTTCAAATAAATTAGCTAGGGATAAAATAGAAACTTTCAATAGTATGAATTTCTATGTGGTATCAGATTCATTAAAGAGTTTTATTATCTGCTGTAGTTAATGCTAAACAAATTTACCCTGGTCTGCTTCATGGATTTAATTTATAACATTTCGTATATTACAGAACGATCCGGGCGTTATATCAGGAGTGTGTAAAGACTTGACTTACGCATAAAAAAGTATTTGCAAAACATATATGTATTTTTGGTCGTTCCTTTCTCAGGCTATTGGAGAAGATAATATGGTAGTTAGGTAGGAATGATACTGTTTCTACATCCCCTGCCATCCCTCTCTAGCGGCTCAGGGAGTCTTTATTTCTATCTAAATCAAAATCTGCTTCAAAAAATAATGAATACTTTAAAAGTAGTCTAGAATGTTTTTAAATTATGTATAGAAAGGGAAATGCTTTGAAAAACCACTGAGGACTCCTTTGAACCTTAAGCGAATGTAAGATTTCTCGAGGATTGAGAGATTCTAAAAGGAAAGTTGGTGGGAAATGATAAAGTGTGGATCTCTACCACTTTCGGTGGAGCATTCCAACGAAGAGGTCCCATTCATGACTCCCTGGGCGGTCTCTCCGTCGCCTCCGCGAAGGCAGCAACGGAACCCGATTTTTTTAAGAAAAGGAGATATCTCTCCGAGCTTATGGGTTAGCGTTTGACGAGAATTGACAGCCCCATCGTCTCCTGGGATACCTTCACGGTTGCGAGGACGGCAAATTTTACCTTTGCGAGGAGAAGTGGGATCGGCATTCCGGAGAGGGCGAACTCGAAACGATCTACGACGAGTGGAATGGAAATCAGATGGATGGAGACAAGGAATCCGATGCGATGTCTGAGGAAATGAGAAAACTTCGTGTTTGCTTACGCATTTACCTCGGTCACGTAGCTGTGCTGCCGGGCCCAGTATTTCATTCGGGGTTACAACGCAGAGGGTAATTCGGAAGCTAAGATTAGTATCATTGTATTAGGAATGAATTTTCGTGTGTGGATATGCCTCTGTTTACGAAATCATCGGTTAAAATATCCAAATCTTTTCTCCATTTAAGACTGTTCGTCTATAATGAATTACATTCCGCGATATTTGGTGGAAAATCATTTTCATTGGGAGTCACAAGTAATAAATAGAGAATCATCAATTATGATGATGGTGTGATTTGGGCCAAAACCGGTTGACTTGTATTTGTATTGCGGAATTTCTATAAGTTCGTAAAGACTTTTAACTGTTCTTTTTTCCCTAAAAGAGCGCTATCAATAATCAGTTTATTAGAAAAAGAAACAGCCTATAGATTAGTTAATATGTACTTGTAACCTTCATAAAAGTGGCAAAGTTAAGGGAGGGAAATTATCATTGCAAGGAAAAGAGTCATCTTGTATTGGCATAAATATTTGATAAACTTGCTGCAAAACCATAGTCATCGCTTGTATAAAACGTTTCGAATACTGGTGGTTAAGGAGCTGTGACCGCAAATTAACATATACGAATAAGTTATATGAACTACCTTTAGTATGTACATACAAATTAGTTAGTACTTCAGCTGCTAAAAAATTGGTTCAGCTCATTTACCATTATATTTCCATAAAATAAACTTACAAATAGTTAAAACATAGAGAGTATATGAAGGATCAAGTAAACTCAGCGAATACAACTAAATCAAAGTATTAAACGTCTAACTTAGGCATATAGTAACTAAATTTAAGTGTTGTATGGATGGTCATCATGCTATGCATTTATAAAGTCGGCGTATTGAAGAAGGTTTAGTCAATGAATAAGAAATTTTATTTGGAAGTCTTTCGGGTCCTAATTTTAGGTTTAGCAAGTAACACTTAAGAAATCCCCAAATAAAATAACACACAAATGCCTAAATTTTAAATATGGAAATAATTTCTGGTGATAAATTTTCGTGGGTTAAGAGACTTTTCAAATCCTGTTTTTTGGGGCAATAAAATATACGCGCATATGGGCCTGAGTCAAGGATGAATGGAATGACGAAACGGAGTTATGCGGCAGATTTCGAAACTTAATTAGTGAGAAGCGGCAACGAGCCCAAAATAAAATTGGAGAAACGAGAAAAATGTGTTGCAAAATTTCTTATTTCTATAAAGCAGCCGTAATAGGTCGCTTGAGGGTGTCTGCCTATTCATTTGAAGAAAAAATTCACCAGAAAATAGAAATTTTGTAAAATTATTTCCTTAAATTTAATTATAAAATTAAATTTTCCACAATGGCGATATTTAGATTTCAATATGTGTTCTATGTAGGGAGATATTCTGAATATTGGCAACCTAAAATAAAATGCAGGTTTTTGGGTACTGGAAGATAATTTCAATTTGAGATATGGACTGAGAGTTCTAGTATGAATGGGAATGGAATTTATTTAGATATTTATTGATATAGGCATCATCCAGCTTTGCTCACGGAATAAAAGAACTTGTTAATTCTCGCAGGTATCCACAGGAATATCCCTGTGAAAACTACATTTTTACTTTCTCCATATACGAAGTATAGAGAAAGTATTGTTTTCATGAAAAAATCCGACTTCGAGATTTCAACGGAAATACATGTTTTGGGGTCCCTAGAACACGTTTTGACCATTTTCGGAATGATGTCTGTGTGTATGTGTGTGTGTGTGTGTGTGTGTGTGTGTGTGTGTGTGTGTGTGTGTGTGTGAGTGTGTGTGTGTGTATGTGTGTGTGTGATAATGGGCGTTCTAACTCGAAAACTAAAAGTCGTATCAATACCAAACTTCATATATAGTACTGTTGTGTGTGCTGTCAGAGTTGATTAGTTTTTGGAGTAAATCCGTTAACCGGAAGTCGAGCTTTATTCATTAAAGCTCATTTCCGGTTTTCAAAATATCTCCATAAATATGATATATATGTCTATTGTATTACTTATAAAAGTTTTAGATAGTATAATTTACTATAACTTTTGTATTTAACATATTTTTGTATCACCGGTTCATTAGGAGTTATTCGTGAAATACTGATAAACCGGAAGAAGATGATTATGTACTTTGTGGGCGCTCTAACATGAAAACTATTTGTCGGATCAACACCAAATTTCATACTTAGTATTTTTATTACAGTTGTTAGAGTTGATTAGTTTTTGGAGTAAATCGGCTGACCGGAAGTCGAGCTTCATTCTTCAAAGCTCATTTCCGGTTTTCAAAATATCTCCATTAATATGATATTTAGGTATATACTATTATTTATAAATGTTGTAGAAAATTTATTTTACTATAACTTTTGTATGAAACATATTTTTGCATCACTGATTGTTTAGGAGTTATCCATGAAATACTGATAAACCGGAAGTTGCTGATTATGTACGTTGTGTAAAGCTCATTTCTGGTTTTCAAAATATATCCATAAATATGATATATTGGTATATTGTATTCCTTATAAAAGTTTTAGATAGTATAATTTACTATAACTTTTGTATTTAACATATTTTTGTATAACCGGTTGATTAGGAGTTATTCGTGAAATACTGATAAACCGGAAGAAGATGATTATGTACTTTGTGGGCGCTCTAACATGAAAACTATTTGTCGGATCAACACCAAATTTCATATATAGTATTTTGGTTTGTGTCGTTAGAGTTGATTAGTTTTTTGGGTGAATCGGTTAACCGGAAGTTGAGCTTAATTCTTCAAAGCTCATTTCCGGTTTTCAAAATATCTCCATAAATATGGTATTTAGGTATATACTATTATTTGTAAAAGTTTTAGAAAATGTAATTTACTATAACTTTTGGTTGAAACATATTTTTGTATCACTGATTGTGTAGGAGTTATTCATGAAATACTGATAAACCGGAAGTTGCTGATTATGTACTTTGTGGGCGCTCTGGGCTCTATGGGCGAAAGGCCAATTTCATCGTTTTTCATCGATCATGTCCCGTAAAAATTATTTATCATGTTTTTGGCATCAAAGATAATATATAATATTAATAACTCAAATTCCAAGTTTAGATGGAATATAGAGTTCGAAATTATTGCGGTAGATAAATATTTACATCATATATATATGGAGAAAGTCATGTGCTGGCCACATCAGATTTTTGTATCTCCGGTTGATTAGGAGTTATTCGTGAAATACTGATAAACCGGAAGAAGATGATTATGTACTTTGTGGGCGCTCTAACATGAAAACTAATTGTCGGATCAACACCAAATTTCATAAATTGTACTTTTATTACAGTCGTTAGAGTTGATTAGGTTTTGGAGTAGATCGGTCACCCGGAAGTTGAGCTTCATTCTTCAAAGCTTATTTCCGGTTTTCAAAATATCTCCATAAACATGATATTTAGGTATGTACTATTATTAATAAATGTTTTAGAAAATGTAATTTACTATAACTTTTGTTTGAAACATATTTTTTTATCACTGATTGTTTAGGAGTTATTCATGAAATACTGATAAACCGGAAGTTGCTGATTATGTACTTTGTGGGCGCTCTGGGCTCTATGGGCGAAAGGCCAAATTCATCTTTTTTCATCGAGCATGTCCCGAAAAACATTATTTATAATTTTTGTGACGTAAAAGATAATAATATATAAATTAATCACTCATCTTCCAAGCTTATATTGAATATAGAAATCGAAATTACTGTCGTAGATAAATATTTACATCTTATATATGGAGAAAGTCATGTGCTGGCCACATCAGATTTTTTTCTATAGATATAGGTAGCTCTAGCTCTATTCCACAAAGTCAAGTTAAAATTCTTGATATATTGTCCACTTTCTTCCATTTCATAAACATTTCTTGTATAAGTAGTAGGGAAATTGGTCTTGTTCTCTGAAATTTATTTTGTATTTTTCTTTGGCTTCCAGCTAATACTTATAAGGTGGAACAGAATTAACTCCTTTATTTCTAGTGACAATATAAAAGAAATGGATCAAAGCTTTATATTTTGCTAATCGTCTATCACATTAGTTATTTATTATTTTGTAAATGTCTTTCAAATTTTGATCATTGCTGACGATGAACTGCTAAAGCCGTTCTTTTAGAGTTTTCCATCTTTTTTTGGTCATCCCTGGAGGAATGACTACGCCTTCCTCATTAGTTGTGTGTTTGATGGCGATGGTAATAAACCCTTTCTTTGAGATATCCCCATAAGAAAACAATCGCAGGGTGGCAAATCTGAAGTTAGCGGACAGGCGACCAAATATCGTCTCTTCAAGGTTCAAATCAATATGGTAACGTCTCTCTTAAAATCTCAAGTTAATTGCTGGTTACATGACCCGATCTACAGAAACCAAATATACGTCAAACTATATTATAAGTATATAATATGTCAAATTCCAGCATCTTGGGCCTGAATAAGTCTTTCAGCATTTTGCAGTCGCGAATAGATTCACTGTTGCAGTATATTTCTCTAAAAAAATAAGGTCACAGTACAATTAAACGGGAGAAAGTACACCAGAAAGTGACTCGAGATCTGCACACATGTTTTTGGTGAAAAAAGACCAATAATAAAGATGAATTTAAATTAGGTAGACGGAAATTTTCAAATATATAAAGCATTTTTATGTGCTTTGTTTTCTCGGTTACTCTTTGATGTACGAGACCCATTTTGCCTATACCATAATTGTATATTTAAAATGGTAATAATTAAATATGTGTCCAGAATATATCTTCAATTAAAATTTTAATTAATATTCTTTTTAATTCAAACCTAGGTTATTATTCTATAATTCACGCATTTTTAATGCATGAGCATATCAAATTACTAGTTATCAATAAGGGAGCGAAACGAAATTATTATGTAGACGATTCGAATCTTCCAAGATGCATTGAAAGAATCCCGTTCTTTTAATAGAATTTTCTATAACCCTCATCCCTCGATGTTCTTCTTTCGCAACAGCCTATTATAATCATCTTCCAAGGAGGATTTCCTTATTAGCAAAACAAGAGAATTCATTTCAACTTTAGTTAGAATGTCTTATTAACCCTATAAAAGTAAATAAGTGTATCCGAGAGTAGGGCGTGCATTTTTTCTAATTAGTGCGCGCTGCCGTTCTTTTATTTTCCGCTCGGCTCCTGCACTCGTTATTAGGAGAAGGACGCTGCCCGTATAATATTGAAATGCAACGGAAATGGTTGCCTGAGGACTCGAAAGTAGCATCTATGGAATATTAAAAGGGGGCTCTGAATATCGTACAAGGCTGACCTTAATCAGATCGCGTCTAAACGACTTTGGTACTAAAATATTAATTAGGAGAAAACCAAGGGATTATATTGCCAAGCATTTGTTTATAAATATAAGAGATAAAAAATCTGATGTGGCCAACACATGACTTTCTCCATATTTATGGGAAACAGAAGCCTATTCCGGTAATATATAAATAACTCCAAAACAATAAGTGTTACAGGACAATGTTTCATACAAAAGTTGTAGTAAAATACATTATCTATAACTTAGGAATATAAATGTATATACTCTCATTGCATTCTGACAGAGATATGTATGAAAAACTTTCATTTCTGGAGAAACAACAACTTCCGGTTAACCATTATTCAAGAATAACTCCTAAACAATCAGTCTAACAAAAAATGTTTCAAACAAAATTTGTAGTCAAGTACATTATCTATAACTTTTGTCTATACCAAAATTACATTCTGACAGAGATGTGTATGAAAAACTTCCATTTCTGGATAAACAACAACTTCCGGTTGGCCATTATTCAAGAATAACTCCTAAAACATCAGTGTTACGAAAAAATGTTCCATACAAACGTTGTAGTAAAGTACATTATCTATGACTTTTGTATGTAATAGTATATACTTACATTGCATTTTGACAGAGGTATTAAAGAAACAAAGTTTTGTTCCGGTTAAACCGGAACTTCCGTTTAAGCGATATTCATAAAAAACAAATCAACTCTAGGCATTGTTAGGAAAATACTAAATATGAATTTTGGAAATGATCGGATAATTAATTTTTAAGATAGAGCGCCCACAAACGTTTTTACCACAGACAGACACAAACACACACACAGACACACAGAGAGACATGTTCGGGAAAATAGCGAAAATTATCTCTATGGGCCCCAAAACATCTATTTCCGTCAAAGTCTGGAGGTCGAATTTTTTTGCGAATACAATACTTTCTCCATACTACGTATAGGGAGAAAGCAAAAAGGAGTTTAGATTTACACGTAATAGTTTATTGCGAAAGAGTGATATGAATGTGAAACTTTTGAATTTTTTATGAATTACAGGTGTTATAAAAGACAATGCGATAAAATGGAATGTGGCTTAGTAAAGAAATTACGAAAACTGACTTTTTAAAAGTAACTGTATTTGGGTACATCCATATTAGAATGGATGCCATGGGATTGTTGTATATTTTAAGGCTTGCTATATTAGCTGCGTGTGTTCTATTATTGTTTGATAGCACAGTGATGTAATTCCAAATTGTTAATCAGTAAGAGGTTTTACAGTGTAAGTAATTGTGGTGGGTATTTGTGTTGTAAATGTTGTTAGTAAATATATTTAGTTGTAGCTGCTACCTGATAACAGTCAAAATACAGTATATGCAAAAATAATAAATAATTTAAATAAATATATTAAAAAAGAGCTATCCTTCAGGGTATCGCATATTGACAAAGTATTTTCTGTTTTCTACCTATATGAAAAAACACCCCATAGACTTATTATGTGAAAATCATATGGGAGTTAATATGGGGCAGAGTTGAACGCTAGTTAATAACGATATAATGGAAGTAAACAGTCGAGGAATGGTCTTCCAACGTAATCAGGTTGAAAACACGTATTTTGCCCTTCAGAATGCTACCATAAATGAGAAGGCTTTGAAATTATGTTGATATCAAAGAGGTATTTCTTCGACATAATTATAATGATAATATGTACTTCGAAATAAAGAAAACGACAAAAAGTTGTCACTTGATGAACTGAAAACTGGAGCAACTCGTGCAAAACGTGGTGGGAATGACTTATTTAGAGTAACTTTATAAAATAACATATTTTATTTTTTAAATTCCCTCTGCACCTTTTAAAGTTATATATTTAAGGTAAGAGATATTTACTTTCAACGACTCTTGTTTAAGGGATTTACGTTCGTATTTTGAACATTTCCTATGTAGGTTTTTCAGAATGAGCACGTTCTAAACTGATTCAGATTTACATGTATTTTTCTGCCTGAAGCCTTCACATCAAACACTTCTTATAGCCCAAAGCTAAAAGAAATGCTTGTTAGTCTCTGAGTACAAAGTACACATTTTATTGCGAAAGATTAAAGAAAGGAAAGCTGAGAGGAAAATAAAATAAAATATTAGATGTACGAAGTTGAAATTGAATTTTAATATCCCCACTTCTGCTGCGTACGAATCAGATTCGCTGAAATTAACTGGTGCGTAAAGTTAATCTTCGTAATTTTAAGCAAGCTTTTTTCCGTTGCCATTACATGTTAAAGCTCAAAGCAAGGATGCAAGAGTAAATCTTGAGGAGGTGCTTAATATTAACAAACGAGATATAGTGAATTGTGGCCTGGGTAACTTACATATTAAGATTCTTGGAATACTCTCCGTATTAATGCCTGGGTTGCCATGGTAATTAGCGTTGGCCGTAATAGAGAACGAGAGCTCATTAGCTCAAAGCAAATTGTGGCGTAATCTTCGAATGTTCCAGTAATTTTTATAGTACGCATTTAAATAAGTATCCCTAAAAGTATTGATCTAGATAATACTACTCTTCAAGTAGACTGATGAAATGGTTATTTATTTCCTGTCATTCAATTTCACACCCTGAAATGAATCTCTCTGAAATGAAGTCTTACCATTTCTCCTCAGTTGAATTTCATTAAACAAAATGAATTATCATCAGGTCATCAACATCAACAGGTGCAAAATGTTTGCTACCATTGGGTGCAAAAATTTAGTATCTGAAGATGGCGCAGTTCGCCGAAACCAGTTGTATGTTCGTTAAATATTGTGGAATCGTACAGGTTTCAGGATATATTATTGTACAAGCGTTTTGTTACAATAAATTGTGTGGTATCACGGAATTCCACCGAGCATCATTGAAGCAATTTAATTTCATTACGCTTTCTCTGCCAAACGCAGTGTTTTCGGGCAGGTAAAGAAATACTTTTTTGCGACTATTATTTTCCGAGATAGAGTCTCGGTTAGGGATGGAGATTTTTCAATGTGTCATTTCATAACTTATTTATTTTAATTATGAAACTTTGTGACTGAATTCCTTTCGGTAAGTTATAAATATATTTAGGAAACTCAGCCTCGTTAAGCGAGCCGTAAATTGGAGTGAATGAAAATACGTTAAACGTTCTTTCTCTGCGCTAATTAAACCCATCTTGCGTATGCATTCAGTACGTGTGACCTTGCCGACAAATGTTGCATTCAAGAATTATAAAAAGCTCAGTGGAAAGCAATAATTTTTGGTGACAAATGTTAGGGTAATTTAGTGTGCGTAAAGACTGGAATCGTTAGATGAATTATTTGGGGCTGAATAGGGCCAAAGAAAAAGTGGGAGACCTTGGTTCGAGTCCCAGTCAAGTCACTATTTTTCTCTTCTTGTACAACCTTGGGTTAAGTTGCACGCTTTCCTGTGCTAAGTCATTCTTCATTTACATCATTTTTAACATTCTATATACTTATAGTATGTCATCTCTGATATATGGGTTAATCTGATACTGCAAGAATAACATAGGAAATAGATTTTCATATCAGTCGTAATATTTAGGTGAAATTTCAATACAAATAACGGTAGAAATATTGACAAAATCTGAATTTCAATTCAGAATTCCATGTCTAGCATTTTATTTAAGTTGTCATAACAAGCCAACCGTTACCAAAACTCAAGATAATATGTAAGCGATGAGAAGCGCATGATTCACATCCTAGAATGAAGAAATGAAGGATAAAAAGTAGCCAGGACTGGTCACCGCAGACTTTATCTTCTTCTATTCTTCTATTCTTCTAAAAATAATATTTTCACAAAAACATACAAATTCACGTATCTTCAATAGAATGAGCAAACCATTAATAACTTTTCGTTCAATTTCTGCTGAAATAACACTAAAATGGTCTAAAATAGTATGCTTAAGTTAGCGTGAGATCCGTAATAATTTAATTATTCTGTTTTTTTTAGATTGACCGGTATACTGCAAAAATATCGCCAGGTATAATAGAATATTCCTAAGTCTCATATTTGTTAGCACTCGATGTCAAGGGAGAAATATGCTTCTTAAACAAAGAATGACTTTTAAACTGAACCAAATTGTTTTACTTTGACGAGTCACGTTTTGATGCTTAGCATTTCCATCTGGTAATTCAGCATAGCATCACCTAATGTTGATGCTCATTGTCAGACTCGAAACCTTTGTCATCAACACAACACAATGTGGTGCATGGCACAAGCTTTTATTTCTCACCAAAGAGTGCTAAAACTTTTGACCAAGTAAGTACCTGCATACCTGGACAGTATAAAATACTAATACCCAATATATACATTCCATAATGATACCCAATATATACATTTCATATTGTCTCAAGTTAGACGTATTTGCCAACTAATTATAAAACTGTCTATAATAATGACTGAGAAATTGGGGATGCTTTTACCCGAATTCACTTAAAGCTCACAAAATCTAGATCGCCCACCAGAATTATTTTACTTTTTCCTCACTTAAGTGTGCTAAAACTTCTAACCAAGGAAGTGCCTGCATACCTTGACAGTAAAAATACATATAATAATACCCAACACCTCAATATATATGTATATTGAGGTGTGTCTGTGTATGTATTTCATATTGACACAAATTAGACATATTGGCCTACTGCTTATAAAACGATTTCTATTAGTGACAGAGAATTCAGGGATGCTTTTCGGTAAATTTACTTAGAAGCTCACAAAATCTACATCGCCGACCTAAATTAGTTTACTCACAACGATGATAAATCGAGAACAAATGAAAAGTGGCCTTTGAATCCGGACTTTAAATATCTTCATTCAAGACAGAGCCGCTCTTTTGCGCAAGTGATAACGACTTCCATTAATTCAGACTAAAAATCTGTTACAAAATGATTCCGAGGAAGAAGATTGGAACCGTCCGTCTCACCTAACAGCGTAACAATCTCGCTAATAGATCTCCGCCAAGTTTTTTGTCTTGGCCCGCGCTTAAGAGATTCGTGCTGAATGCGTCACGTAGCATACGGACCGGCCTTTTTCTCCATCTAACTCTTTAAGCCGGGCACTCAACGCCGCTGCATATAATTGGCTACAAAATTGGAACATCTTCCTACGGCATAAATTCCGCCGCGTTATTCCTTTTATAAGCTCAGAAGAGAATGGAGGGTCCTCCTCTTTCCAATTGGGAGCTCTCGGCGTCGGGTACGCGTCCCCCGAATGCACCAGACACCTTCCTTTTGTTCTTGCACTCGGCAGATGGAAAATTGCCTTCCGGAAATTAAGTTGCAGTCTTCTGGCGAGGGCAATTCGTTAGGGAAATCGGTCTCGCTGCTTTTCTTCATTGTGAATCAACTCGCAACTTGGAATGCATTGGCGAGTTTAAAACAGTCTCCTTAAGGAGTCTTCGTTTCCGGACACACAATTAGTCTCAAACTTTTGTTAGGACCACGAAAAATTTTTGGCATATAAAAAATGTCCGAATTTTTTCCGATTCTATTTCAATCTTACGTCAAGTATACTGTCGCATTGTCAATGAACCTATAATACTGCGGTTTCTTGGTGTAAACAACTTTTATCCTACATTTATTTTCAATATATTAAATGAGAATAAATCATTAATTTAGGTAAGAAGAATATTTATGAATGTCTCCTAATTTATTTAATTTAATAAATTCCGATGCTTCGGCATTTCGTTATTCAAATTTCGAATTATCGTTAGGAGCTGTAGAAGTAGACAGTGGATCTCTTTAGAATATTACTGTTCAGGAAATGAAATTTAAATGATCTTGTTTTTATGAATTATCTTCCCTTTTATATAAGGAAATGTTATGAACATATTGCAATTTAATATATGATGATATTGCAATTCTTATTTCAGTGCTATTCCGCCTTCATGGAAATATTTACTTCGAGTGTAGAGCTCGTTTTTTTTAGGATTGTGATAAATATTTCCCTTCCATATCCTACTGAATCAAAATAGAAAAGATCTCACAGAAGTCAACTGTTATCTCCTTATGTACCAAAACTATTTAGTTAACACCTTTAGAATATTTTTGTATACAAATGAATGTTTTTCTGTTAAAATAAAGGGATATTTACATAATTATGTCAAGAGTTTAAGATTTCATAAATGGAGACAGTAATGGTCGATAAGATACTTCTTGAATCAGCCTTTTGTAACCGATCGGTATTTGTTTAGTAACATCTAAGTTTTCAAATAATGTTATTGCTGCAAACTCCTTGAATCAAGGCAATACAATTCTATCTTGTCATTTTTTCTAATTAATATACATGAATTAATCCTTCTTACGGATTAGCTCTGATACCGTTCTCGCAAACTTATCTGTTATTAGTAAAAGCATATAACTCTGAGTCGATTATTCCAATTAATTCATAGCATAACTGCCTTTTAAATATAATTTATCAATGCGATGTAATCAATTTTATTTATTCATGACCTTTGTATTATTTCAGCATTTCACTGTCGATTCTAGAATAATTTAGCCTTCCCTTTTTGATAATCAAAATAAAAGACCCCATACTTATTATAATATCCGGTGTCGTAAATATTTAGTTTAAATATAATCTCAATTATTTTTCATCTTCATTTTTACTTTTTGATCTTTGATTAAAATTCCAAGGCTTATTCTTTCCATCTCTGAGTCTCTGACTGTTTATCGGCGTATTTAAATATTAATTTTAAATATATGCTTACATAGATTCTACTATTAATATGTAAAATATAGTTCTTAAAATAATATGATAAAGACTGTTAATACTTCACAATCTCCATCCTCTATTTAATTCAGTTTTCCTTACGTTCTTTACCTATTAGCTTTGATGCTTTACTTCGCGTGTCACAAACATCCATTCTCGCTTTCCCACCCTGCTCTAGATCTACGTAAGCAAAAGTGAGAGGTGTTTACATAATACGGTGGTCTATTTTTAAAGCTCTATTTCTATACCTCTCCTTTTCTTCCTGAAATTTATCTCCAAATATGCGAGGAGTATTTTGTAAATATTTCTGTTAGTCTCGGTATAGGGTTCCAGTGGCCTTCAATTGTTTCCTTTTTTCAAGGTTAAAGGTGGTCTTTCACCGACTTTAATATAGCTAAGGTGTTTAAGGTGATATTTCGTTGCCTCGTGTAGCCGATAACATTATAGTTTAGGTGATATCGTTTAGTATATTATTTTGCTCAATTACTATGTTATTTATTATTATTATTATTATTATTTGAGTTTTTGCACTTTCTCTGCGTTTCCGCTGGAAAATATTCACCTGTCCATAGATGGTTAGGACTAGGCTCAGTCGACACGGAGAGAGAATTCACTCTAACCCATGTGATCTTATTATTAATTACTGAGGAACTTGCGCACAATGTGACATGTTTGCAGTAATACTGCTTTCTGTGCTGCACCGATGGTATATTCCTCTAAACCAATTTTCTCCATATTTTTGCCAAAATTGTTGGTCATCAATCCTTCAACAGATATTACAAATGGGACAACCTGGACCTCTACTAATTTCCAGATATCCTTTAATTGCCACGCAAGCTCTTCGTATTTGTCCCTCTTTTCCATCTCCGTTCTTCGTATGTTATGAGACAGTGGCACAGCTATATCAATGATTATTGCGGTTTTGTTCGCATTATTAATTAGCAAAATATCTGGTCTGTTGTAATTAATCGTTTTATCTGTTAAAACTGGTCTATCCCAATAAAAGATGATCTTGTTCCTCTCTAAAACAGGAGCAGGCTGATATTTATAATATGGAACGATATCCTCATCAAGGAGTTCATATTTCATACCCAGTTGTTGATGTATGAGCTTCGCGACCTGGTTGTGCCTTCCTAGGTATGCTGTGTCTGCTAGATTTGGACAACCAGCCATTATGTGTTCGATGGACTCCCCTGTTTTTCCACATTTTCGGCATCTATCTTCCACATTCAGCTTCAGGATATGTTTTTGGTAATTTAACGTTTTCATTACTCTGTCTTGGATTGCAAAAAGGAATCCCTCGGTTTCAGGATACAAGTATCCTTTGTGTATCCATTGTAATGAGGCTTTTTTGTCGATATAAGGTTGGTCTAGTAATCTTGGGAACTTTCCATGTATATCCATACTTTCCCATACTTTTTTATCCTCTTGAGTGTGGCTGTGATCGCGCTTTTCTTAGTCAGGGTTTTTAGTGTCCCTTCGAGCAGGGTCCACAGTTTCCTCGAATCCTTGCATTCCAGCGCGATGTGTCTGGCGGTTCTGGTCTGCTCTTTGCACAATATACAGCCCGTATTGCTAGTGATTCAACAAGAACCCAAATGTATGCCAATGTTTCGTTTTCCTCCCTTTAATTATATATTACCGGATGAAGAGTCAACTTATAAACTCATGTGTACATTTCTAATCATAATCTCATAAAATATAATATTGATACCTAAGCCAAGTGATAATCGCTTGTCCGGTGAGGTGTGTGTAAAAGGCATTCTGCTGAAATCATGTACAATACATTAATCGTTTCAAGTGAAATATGGCGGAACTTTATTCTAAAATTTACTGCAAACTTAAAGTATATGTTTCAGTGTCATAGTGAATTTTATCATTTATGGTAATAGACCTTCTCAAAACTCTCAAAAGCAAATAGCTGAAAAGTTGAAAGTTTTCTGCCATGATGTCAGGGCCACGCCCCTTAAACTCCCCTATACTGACTGTACAATCGGCTGACGCCCTTAATGTCCGCAGCCGCGAGATGGCAGCACTGAAGCTCGCCCTTTGAAACCATAATCTCATATGGAGAAAATGGAAAAAACAGCACGATTATGATACTTTTTCCCTCATTTTCTTTGCGGGAGTAGTATATACCAAAGATGGAATTCAGAGTTAATGATTTATCCATTTATAAGTACTTAAAACAATTGAATAAAATGGACAAATTAGTAAATCCGAAGAATAAGTGCAGGTTGCCTTCAGGGCACACCACAAGTAACTTCGTCGCTGTGAAAACATTATTCGTAGATCAGCGAAGTGCAACGTATTCTGCTTGGATTAACAGAAAATAATTGATCCTTAATAAATTACCTACGTTACATCTACTTTCAACTAGGCCTATTAAAATTAGACTCGCAGGATGTACATGGGTGGTCTGAAAAGTTTCCGATATTTCAACATTTCTAGACATGTTTTCTGAAAATGTTCTGAAGATGTCTGAAGAATCTAGGGTGGGAAATTTTTCAAACCACCCTCGTATATACATTTCTTGAAAAAAAATCGAAGTTCCCAGAAATAGTCTCCAGGAAATTAGTAAAAGGTGAAATATTGATGAAACATACATAAATCCAAAAGTATCAAATTTTAATGACTGGCGTGGACTGCATTTCATCTTGGGGAGGCCTTTTCGATGCACCTTCTTTAACAGCCTCCAAATTTATAAGCTTTGCATGCTGTCTAATCCTCCTAGTTACATTATAATTTATTATATATGCCATGATTTCACATCCGTGCATGGGAGAGTTATCTCTTCATCACCTTCAAGTAACTATGTAATTATGCACTCACAAGCACATCACTTGACTCACGGTGCTTTACAAATTGTTCCTCCTCTTTGAGAATGAAAGTATGAAGGTTTACATTAGGATGAACTAAACCCCCCATACTTTTCATATTTGTTAGCGTTGCTACTGGATGGCAAGAGAATGCCCCCGGATGAATTAATGCTGCCTGGCAAACAGCACACTTGCTGTGTTTCTTTATCTGGTGCAGTACAACGATGACCAGGCATTTTTAAGATTAAGGATACCTTAAGGATATCTTAAAATATATTAAAAGTCTTCAAGCGCAGTAACGACAATGAAGATCTCCAACTCACGCAACGTGGTCGCACTTTCCAACTTACATCAACGTTACCGTAGAAACGGGTGACTTCGGCCACGAGTGCACTGCTCCACAAATTTTAAATTTATAGTACAATATCTAAAATTTCACAAACTAGCTATTTTTTCCAGCCCTTTAGAATCCGAAACAGCAAATCCGTCTTGCTCCTTGCAGCATTGACAGTACATTTGTCATTGGAAACTAAATTGAAAATCTCGAGACAAGTCTACAAAACCTCAGTCTGTTAACTTCTCTCAGTAACACTCAGCAAGATGGGAAACATTTGAAGACAATTGGAGGCCAAACAGTGTTTCTTGGTGAAAAAGAGATTAAATTAGTGGAAGTGCTGTTAAACTTGTTATGAGTATTTGTGATA
The DNA here is from genome assembly GCA_947579665.1 of Sympetrum striolatum. Lineage (NCBI taxonomy): Eukaryota > Metazoa > Arthropoda > Insecta > Odonata > Libellulidae > Sympetrum > Sympetrum striolatum. Next base: position 71,045,808 of record OX388348.1, read on the forward strand.
TCCAAATTTTAGTACAAACGTATTTTAACAGTAAAAAGTAAATTTTCAGTGCTTTGAAAAAAATTACATAAATTGTTTGGGTACGGAGATTCATTAGTAGAAACAAAACACTGACTTTAAGGCTTGAAAAAAAATTTAAAAGGGTTCGAGTGACAGTGAGTGGAAGTTTTCTACAAGAATTTTTTATTCTTTTAAGTTTTGGATGAAAAAAATTAAAAAATGTAAAAATTTTTTTTTCTTTTGAAATTTTATAAATAAAGTGGAAAAGTATTATTATGAGTCAATAACTTCTTATCTCAGTACCTATTAAACAAAGATTAAATTAAATAATAATTTAAAGATTTTAAAATATATTAATGGTCGTAATATTAGTCATATAGTTAATTTTATAGGTGATATTTAGGAAACATATTTAGTGGCCGAAGTCACCCCATCGGTTGGGTCGCCTGCGGTCCCTATTCTTTATTTTTTAAACAAATTCCGTTGCAATTAATTATTAAATTAAGAAATATATTTAGATTTGCATGAATAAGAATTACCTTCATGTAATTTAAATTTTCTGAGCATAGAGAAGGTAATTGAATACAAAAATTAAAAAAAAAAAATCTAAAAAACGGCCAAAGTCACCCCATTCAACGGTACGGTTCGTCACATTTCAGTGATTTACGAAGAATGTTTTTACGGCGACAAAGTTACCTGTGTTTCGCACATAAGGCAAGCACCTATTCTTCGGATTTGCTAATTAGTCCGACTTATTCAAATGTTTTGTATTCAATTCAAAAGTACCTATTGATGGATAAAACAATTACTCTTAATTCCATCTTTGGTAGATATTACTCTTTATTACATATTTGTCATAATCGTGCTTTTTCACCGTTTACTCCATATAAGATTATGGTTTCAAAGGGCGAACTTCAGTGCTGCCATCTCGCGGATGCGGACATTAAGGGAGCCAAAATATTTCAGCAGTTTCCAGTCCTATACTTTCTAAGTTCGTGGTCAGGGCATAGTCGTTACATATTATTAAAATAACATAAAACTATAGGCATGAACATTTAAAGTTAGCAGTTGTTTAAGGGAAATGTTCAATATTAGATTTTATGTTTCTTTTATTACAAATTATTGCAGGATCAAAAACTCCTCATTTAGATGTCACTTGATGAGTACTCTTTTCTTATTTTATCCACACATTAATTATGCTTTCTTTGTTTAATATGCATATCTAGGCAATCTCTCCATCTGTAATATTCGTTTCTTGAGTTTGTTTCTTTCAAGAAATTTACTGTGAAAATAAGACAAAGTGTTATTTTCCTTACCTACGTTTTCAAGAAATATTTACTGGGCAAGTAGTATTTTTTACCCCTTATTTTATTCTTATTTACTCTTTCCATAATGTCATGTTATTATCTATTAATCATGAATGTCATAACATTTTTCTTTGCCATGCCAATGCCATCCAATATGTCAATTTGAAATTGACTATATTGGAAAGAGTGCTTGGTAGCTGTAGTTTAGAATTAAGCGCTGGTGAAAGTTCACTCTTCTCAGCAGTTTGGTTTATTTGTCTACGAGATCGATTTCCATAAATTTTAAGCGCTGTAACGACACATTTTTCACGAATAAATTTTTCATTTAAAACAAATTTTATACCAATATAATTACCATTTTTTATATCACATTGAAATAAATTCTTAAATTGGGGAATAATTTGGGCAAAAAAGAAATTGTTGTTCGATTCCTCTGAAGAAGAGTAAATTGAGCGTGCGATTTGGGTCGAATTGGGGAGATTCAAACCTCCATCCCATTAAACTGCTTAATAATGTCAGAAAAACGTTTTTTCAATGAATTGTCACTATTATTAAAAAAAATACCGACGTATTAATAGCCTTGAAAACGTCTCCGGCGTAAATTGAAAGACGAAACATGCGCTAAAAGCAGAGGTGCTCGTATGCTCTCTCTGTTCGAGGTACAATATTTTTTTATCTAGTTCTTTATTGTTTAATAAGTAACCAGTGGTAAGTATATTCATACTTCTTATTGTATAATTATATATAATTTAGTTCTTAAGTATGCTAAGAGTTTAATTATGCTATTCTACTCGATATACATGGGTAGACTCAATCCAATCCAACAAAGATACAAGATAGTTTTTCTTCAAATTTATTTTTATTTGATTTCTAAAACAACAACTGAGGGTCTAACATTACAATTATATTTATATTAAGAAAATGATCTCTATCAGTATCTTAAATAATAATAGAGAGATAACTAGGTGTCTTGGAATAATATCGTAAAAGAATATGATCCTGAAAATAGTTTGGTCATTTCATATGTTAATTGAAATAAATATAATTAACTGCTTTCATGAAAATTTAATTACTGTATTCCTTGATTTTTGTTCTCTATATTTATAATTTATTCTGTGTAGATAAAAAAAATTAAGTAAGATATTCTTTTACCTTAAGTAGAATATCACTTTTGCATGATTCACTAAGGAAAACCCAGACCGCGTAGGCATGGAAACGTATACATAAAGAGGAAAATCTCTAACTCTAATTGGGAAGAAAGTTTACTCATATATCGCTCCCTAACTCAATGAATACGGAGGACTTTAAATAACTAAGAGGCTTTCCTCCAATGGGGAAACTAATTACACGTTTCTCCCGTAGAAAGAAGCACTTAGTAAAACAGTAAGCTAGGACGCTAATGAAGGATTTTTCATTACGTTAAATGCTGCTTCAATCTAGACCCGGCTTCTCATTGATACCGCTGCTTTACTTCAGCTACTCCTTCCTGCGTTAAACGTGAACGTGCTAAACACCCGTCAGATGGCGTCGTTTCCCGGATCAATTATTGTTCCATTCCTCTATCTATAAACAGGGGAACGCTCCATTCAAAGTCTAGGATACATCCGCGCTAAAAGTCTTTTAATTCCGGTCGGCATTCTACGGCAGATACAGCCTCGTGAAACGCTTGCGCGTGGGAGGTTTAGTGTTCCACTAACGTTTTATGTAGAGCATCAATTATGAGGAAACATGATAGCGGTGATAGCTCCATTGGGGATTGTCTGAATTAGGTTGGGTAAAGAGTGGAAATCGGGTGAATGGAAAGAGAATAACACGAGGAACTTTGGAAATTTAGGTTTTGGAAAGTTGGAAAATTGCGTTTTAAGGATATAAATCCGTAAACTATTCATTCATTTGATTTTATGACATGGAGTTATGCTCAACAACAGGTTCAATCGTGTCTCCCTTACCTGCTCACATATTTGTTGCAAATAAACGCGTTTAAATGTTATGATGTATATATTTTATATTGTGAATAAATTTTTTAACTAACGATTTGTACACCTTGAATTAGATTACAGCTTGATATAAGTTACTCTTCCGACGAAAAGATTTATTTTGCTTTTTTCCACTACGTATTTCGAATTCTATATATAAATATATATATTACTACTGATAGTCTTTGCACTTAATAAACTTATTTAATACTCATTGCAATACTTGTTTACATTAATATATATCCATAGATTAATACAATAGTGCATGCAATACTTATTATAATAACGCAAAATTATTTAATATTACAGAACATATATAATTTAGCTGTAACAATACAAGTATGATATATTTATCTCCTAAGTACAACGCAATAATAAGAATACAATGCAATACAATTTTTTCACCATTCTGATTGAAACAATAGTGTGACTTAAATAGTCTCAATAATTAACTTCCTGGGAGATAAATACTGAGTACGGCTATGAATTCATAAAGTGAATCTAGGTCCTGCTAAGTCCTAAATTTTACTTGTCAGTAGGTGCCAGAATTTAAAGTAAATTGAATATGATCCCTCAAATAGGTTAATACCAATTAAATTTTACATAAGTTTTACATTATACATTTATGTAATAACAACTTATATTGTATTGAGTATTCATTCAGCTGATTTATTTTTAAGAGTACTAACACATAATTCAATAATAATTTTAATAGTATTTACAAATAATTGATTTTAATAATATACTGTAATACTACACCCTAGAATCAGGAAGTAAATTATCGACCATTCTTCTGTCATCGCTTTAGAATTATGCCACTTCACTCTTTTGGGGAAACAATAAATTCAAATGCATGATTTTATAGCAAGGATTTTAGTCTCCTAATAAATTTTAACGTTTCTCTTGTTAGAGATTATCTTTGCGTGTTTGACAAAAATAGACCTAATATTCATGTAGAAAACATTTTTGTACCACATGTAATATTCATTATACAAATCCGTTCTTTATTCCATGTCAATAATATTGTTATATATATATATATATATATATATATATATATATATATATATATATATATATATATATATATATATATATATATATATATATATACATATATATATCTCTTTTTTACTTAAAGCTGCGATGTAAATGTTTTTACCTACGTAATGTTTGTTGCTAGTTAAATGTAAGGCATCTATAAATTCTCAATTTCCTCAAAAATGAATTCGTTTTTATGCGTGTAAGGTACCTTAAAAATTGAAAATAGCTTAAAATTTAACAGTGGAGCTTTTAATAAGTCCTTTAAATAATTTGCCTATTTGAAACACACAACTGGAATATTTATAAGATACATAATTTTATAAGATCTTAAAAGCATTTTCCTATTTAAAATATATAACTGGAATGTTTATTTAATAATGCGAGCCGTATTGGTCTTTTGAGATTCATTTAAACTACAAAACTCTCGTTTATTTTCCCAGACGTGCGTAAATTTCGTACCTATTAATTAAAAGCTATTACGTTAGACGGGAATGAGAATTGAGTGACTTGATTCCTTTAATCTTCTAATTCCTTTTTCGGGGAATGTGTGGAGCAGCTGGCAATCTTTTCATTCCATTTTGATTCGTTGATGTTACCGTTCTTTCTTTCAAGTCGTGATTTAATTTACTAAAACTCTGGCTTGCTGAAGTAATTAGTTAATGTTACGGAATCGGCTTCCCCTCGCCATGTCTTTATTCCATATTCTGTGAGGCTTAGTTAGAATTCATTTAAATCCAATGAAAATTGAACAGCCCAGTCTTTAAAGGCTCATGTCTTCCACAGCTTCAATCATCCAAAGGATGTAATTAAGATACTATAGTTTGCTGATTCTTGTGTGTAACATGTTAAGTCATCCTGAAATAGATTTACTGGTTAACTGTGGTTAAACTTTAATTTCATCCTTAAAACACTATTGAGTGAATTTTATTTTGAGGAGTAGAAACTTATTTAACCGTTTAAGATTGAATATTTCTATGGAGAAATAGACCATAAAATGGCGATTGCTCGTCGCAGAGGCCCTAAACTAACATTTTCCCGAATTAATTTTTCAATTTTCTCGTTTTTATAGTCTCAAGTTAGCATATGATCTTCTATTCCGTATCTACGTAGCAATTGATCTTTTACGTTATCCCACTTAAAAATTTACTTTTCTGAATTTTTATATTTTATACGTACCTGCCTAAGAACTACAATTCAGTGAATCTTAATCCAGTGAAAAATTTAAATTTAAAATCAGTTTTATTCCAAACGCGCGGTTAGGAACAAGAAGCAACAAAGTAGATTTAGTAATCACTCGGCTGCAAAAACAAACGCTTTATAAAAAAAAGATGAATGTCAAATAAGGAATATATATGTATTTATTAAAATAGTGTGCATTAGTCTTTTTAATAAATACACACACTTCGTTAAAAGTATTTTATAATTGTAATATATATACGTCAAGTTAGCTTTGAATGATCAGTAGGTTTGTACTGCTTCACCCCCATTCTTAGTTCGTTTCTTTATGTAGTAGATCTTTTTTACGTTAGATATTACCGTAGATTTTTTTATATCCATTCCTAAAGCTTTCTTCTGTATCTCTATCCACCCACACATTACTTTGGTTCTTAATAAAATTGATGAAATATTAGATAGCGTCTTAATAAAGATCCTATAGACTTTATATCATACAAGAGTACCGTTATAATTACAGTAAATTTCAGCTCACTCGATATGTTATTAAGAACATTGATAAAATCTTAAATGGAAGAAAAGAATACCAGTCACAATCTTGCCTTAATAAAGACCTTATAAATCTAATGCCAAACAAAAGCACATTGAAAATTACAGTGTATTTCTGTTCACACTAAAGAATTGATGCAAATATGTCACTAATAACATTGACGAAATGTTAGATGGAAATAGAGAATTTTAATTATCAATCTCGCCTCCATTAAGACCTAATACCATACAAAAGTAGCGTTATAATCACAGTATATTTAAGCTCACGCTAAAGTATTGAAGCAAATTTCGACATGCTATGAATAATATTGATGAAATGTTACATGGAAGAAGCAAATTTCTAGTCACAATCTCGCCTTGATGAAGACCTTATTCCATACAAAACTACCATTGCAATTACAGTGTACTTCATTTAACGGCAAAGTATTGAAGCAGAGCTCGTTGCGGAAGGAAAACCATCTGCGATTTCAGAGGCTGAACGAAAGAAACTGAATCGCTCCAAATTTATTTAATTACAAAACTGGTGACGTGCGAACTCCGGCGTTTCATCCTCACGTTGATTATTTCGGGGAGAGGACTCCGGGCAGTGCCTCCGGGGGCCATAAACGCGACTTGGTTGACCACAATCCCTTCTTTTCCACCGTAAAACTTTCTGGAAGCCATTGAATCCGCGCATAGAAGCCATTTATCAGGAGGCGGCGTAGGAGTTATGATGCTAAAACTTTTCCCTGAGGCAAAAGGTGGCACCAGAATCGGAAGAAACGTAATGAATTACAGTGCGCTCGTTCATTCGTCACCTTCCTGAGGAATAAAGGAAGCATTCCGCTAAAGAGCCACCTTTCCGCGCTATTTTGGTCACTATTTTTCAGGGAACTTCGCTTGCCGCGAAGGCGAGCTTCTCCAAGGCGGAGTTTTGCGAATGAGAGCGTTAAAGATAAATTATTGAGGGGGACTAAATTTGGTGGTACTCTATACTGCTCTGGACATTGGAAAAATACTACTTTCACTGCCGATGGATGATGATGATGGTAAAAGTATTATAAATGAGGTTCGCCTTTGGGAAAAGTTTTGTCGAAGAGTTGATTAATGTTCCCATGTTCTGGAAGGATACCCTTATTCTTTATGTGGATTTATTCTGATTTAGAACTGCCACATTTAAGTTTTGACAATAATGACTGTGAAGAAAAAAGGAAATTCAATGAAAAGATATTAAGAAACATCCACAAATTCTGCTGATAATACACGGTAATTTTGACATTAAATATTAAGTTTTTATGTAGTTTAATGGTTAGAATGCCTGCCCGGAAAGTGAGAGGCCTGAGTTCGATACCCAGCCAACCCACTATTTTTCACTTCCCGTAGAACCTTTTATATAGTACTTACCTTTTTTACTTCCTCCATATACGTAGTACAGAGAAAGAATTGTTTTCATGAAAAAAATCGACTTCAAGATTTCAACGGAAATACATGTTTTGGGGTTCCCTAGAACACGTTTTGCCCAATTTTGGAATGTTGTTTTTGTGTGTGTGTAAGTGCTTGTGGGCGCTCTAACGTAAAAACTACTAGCCGTATCAATACCAAACTACATATGTAGCACTATGGTAGGTGCTGTCAGAGTTGATTAATTTTTGGAGAAAACCGTTTAACCGGAAGTCGAGCTTTATTCTTCGATGCAAATATCCGTTTTTGCAAAATATCTCCATAAATATGATATTCAAGTATATACTATTATTTATAAAAGTTTCAGAAAATAAAATTTACAATAACTTTTGTATGGAACATATTTTTTTATCACTGATTGTTTAGGAGTTATTCGTGAAATACCGATAAACCGGAAGTACCGAAACTAATTGTTGTATCAACACCAATTTCATACATATCACTTTTGTTGGTGTTGTTAGAGTTCCTAAGTTTTTGGAGTAAATCGGTTAACCGGAATTGGAGCTTTATTTTTCGAAGCTCGTTACCGTTTTTGCAAAATTCCTCCATTAATCTGATAAATAGGTATATACAGTTATTTACAAAAGTTGCAAAAAATGTATTTTTGTATAAGTTTTGTTTGAAAAATTATCGATATCAACCACCGTTTAGGAATCATATCATAATTTATTTACGTTAAAATGTCGATTTCGTTTATAAAATTTCATAATAATGTTGTATTCAATATGGTTACTATATTTCTTCAAAGTTTTGATTGGAAGTTGATATGAATTTTAAACGCGTATTTATTACAAAATAATTATTCAGTCATAATGGTTTCTTGCCGTTATTAATTACTTTTCACAATAACAATAAATTTCGTTACTATGGGTTTGTTTACTTTTCAAAGAATGTAATGCAATGCGTCTATCGCTCAGTCTCTTGCTATAGATTTAGCTCTGGCTGATTAATAATAATTAAAATGTTTTCTTCTTTGGTTTTTACTCCATTTGTCTTCTTTATTAGCTTTCTTATATGTATACATATTAATAATTTTCGTCATTCACTGTTACTTTTTAAGTTTCCACTGTTTAAATGTGTAGTCTTCATTTCTGTTAATAGTTTGTGTCGGTCGTGGGTTATTTTGTTCTTCGTTTGTATTTAGATTTCGTTTCCATCGCCCATTATATTGAGTTGTATAGTATATAATCAGTTTCGTGAATCATCTTATATTGGTACTTGTAGTAGACTCAAAAGGCCAATTTCACCATTTTTCATCGAACATGTCCCGAAAAACATTGCTTATAATGTTTGTAATGTAAAAGTTAATATGATATGAATTAATCACTTATATATCTTCCAAGTTTTGATTGAATATAGAGTTCGAAAATACTGTCGCAGATAAATATCTACATTTTATAAATAGAGAAAGTCATGTGCTGGCCACATCATATTTTTATTTTCGTATTAGTTGTTTATATGCATTCAGGTCCAGATTATAGTAGTAAAGTTGTTTTTATAAATTATTTATCACTAACATACTGGAACGATTTTATTATTATCTGTAAACGTATATCATCTTCCTGCATTATTGCATCTTATATATATTTAAAATATAATGGTTATCCAATTTTCCGCAGATGATTTGTATTAGTTATAGATATTATATACAGTTATTTTGGAGTATGTATCTTAATATTGATTTATTATGCAATATACCACAATTCATTTTGATTTAGAAATCTGAAATTCATTCTTAAATGTTCCAGTCATGGTTTGCGTTTAAGTATCGTTAATTTTAAATTGTTTTTTCGAAAAACTTTTAATTTAGTCGATATTTGCGTAATTTTCTTTCTATGAAAAAGTTTTACATATGTTTTAATTGAACATCTAGTTAGAAATTAATCTCATTTCTTCTGCCACAAGGTTTATGAAGCGTTTGTACGTGTTGAATAAATAGACTACTTAATTTCCTCTCAAAAATATGAGTTGAGCAGTCTAAAGAAATAAATTTTTAAACTTCCTGCGAAAAAACAGTAGCTTAATTTGAATTAGGATTAAATTTCTTCATTAATTACGTTTTAAAGTAGATTTGAAATTTGAGTCGCTCAACTCTTGTGTAAATCTCTTGTCGCAGCTTGTGGGAACGAGAATATCGGTACGGAATCAATTTTTAGAATAAGATTTTCCTCTATTCCCCCTTAGAGATCAGCCGCTCGTTTCATAAGAAATTTAGTTTCTTTTTCATTACAAGCATTCTCGCTACAATAGCGTTAGCAGATTAAATCGTTTCGAATTACTGCTTATATATTATTGTCAGCCAGACAGAAATACATTAGAGATTCACGTAATAGGAGTCACGATTATATGTAACTTTATATAAGTCATGATATATACATAATTCTTTATTACAATGGCTTAAAAACTTTTTCGCTACTGTAACTTTTGTTCAGTGATATTTCCTACAAACCACCAGTACCCAAATATATTAGTTCTGCATTTATGCGAGTAATAATACAAAAAATATGTGTAAGGATAGTAGTAATGTAAGTGAGAGAGAAGTATAAATTGAATATTTTAGATGTCATTCTGAATGGAAAACCTTGTTACGTCTAAATTATAAGGGAAAAGTTCTGAATGGATTAAGGTACCTAGAGAGCAGCATTTTTCAGCTATGAGATCATGAAACAAAATTCATTGCGGGTAGGAGAGGCATTCAAGACCTTAAAACGGAGACTTTTTGGTACCATTGAATATAAATCGCTTATATATTTTATCTAATTTCTAACTTTTTAATCTAACTCTATTTTATGATATTATCTACTTACTTAATATAACTCTATGTCTTCGATGTAAATTCTTAGTCGATGCAAATTTCCTAAACCGAATTTTACTCCAGAAACACGGTAACAAAGTTGGTTACATGCTTTGTTTTCCTCAATAGAGTCGGCTGCACGGGGTCCCTATTGAATCCACCTCATTCCGAATCTCCTTTTATGATAATACTAACCCGATTCTCTCTCCATAGACCTTACGAGATTATTATTTGCTTTAGGAAAAGTTTCCCTTTCCTTTGAGAGGGAAAATTGGCTCAATAATTCATCTGCCGCCCTTTCCAAAGGGTACTCATATATTTGCCCTGTATCTCGTACCCCCTTTCTTGTCTCATTCTGTCCCTCCCGATGGGGGAATAAGGAAGGAGGAATCAAGAAAATAAAAACAAACAAAGTTAGCGCAACTTCTTCCCGGATTCCCGCTGCTCGTCGAAAGAGCTGAAATTTGCAAAAAGACTTGGATGAAACTTTTCCCTTGCCCTCCTTTCCTCCTCCTTGACTTTTTTTTTTATTTCGTCGAGCCATCGTGAACTATTTGGCGAGATCTAATCGAAGCGAAGGCCAAGTTACGAAAAGCACAAGATGGGCATTGTAAAAGCTTCGACACTAACCAGCCGTGTACTTTGGTTTTTTTCCGCGTTTTAACCAAATGATTTGACGTCTTGAACGTGATTCTAACACGATATTGATTAAAACAATTAAAGGCGTCTAAGGAATAGGTACTTAGTGCCGGAAGTTTTCATAGAACTGCATATAAATAAAGTTCTAAACTGAAAATATAATAAAAATTATATATAGTTACGTATTTATTATAGTTTTATGGTAGGAAGCCGCTTAAAGGAAAAACTCAAAGTAACCGAAACATAGACAACTCTATAACACAATATAGAACTATATAATTTACATGCAACCAAATTACAACGTACGAAGGTGCTCTTATAATTTTCCATTAAATTGTGTCAAACTCTGCACGTTCTTTATACTATTTGGCAATAAAGTCCATAAATTAATGGGAGGAACAGAGAAAGATCTCTGGATCTCAGTGACTCTTCAATGAAAAGGATAAATAAGTTAGCTATTAAGGGTAAGTTGTTTGGGTGGTATGTATGGGAGCCATTAGTATGCTAGTATTAACATGTACTAACAATTTCGACCTACATATCTATCATCAGATCCTCTAAGAAATCTTAGGGAAAATTCATTATGAATGGAATAAGAAGTAAAAGTATCAGAAGTGATCGCGATATAAAGGAAATCATTATGTAAATGTTTGAGTGAAGCGCAAATAGTTTGGTTGATAGACAGTTGGGTAAAGTAAAGATTGTTATGAGTATCCCTCCTTGTGTTAGAGAAAGTGTGTTGGCAGACCATAAGAAAGTTGGCTGGACAATAGAATTATTTAAAGATATACTACAAAAAATAAGAGAAGAGGAAGGGAAAATCATGAATTCTATCACTTTTGAATGCCTAATATGATCTCGTTATGAAGTCGATTAAAGATGTTAGTAAACATATTAGCTTCGTGTTTATTACCCATGTTAGGTTCTTATAAGAGTTGTTTTTCTAAAGAAGATTTCAGCTGATATTTCGTTGTAATATACATCAGAATTGGATTAGCCCGATTTAATCTTCATAAACAGAAATCTTCGTGTATACATCAACGCATGCATACTAACAGTTACATTTAAGGAAGTGTCACCGAGGAAATTAATTCCCTACGTAAGTTTAAATCCCTTACCTGTAGTGAGTTATCTAAATATGGCAACATAAGTGAATGGAACAAGATCAATTTTGAATATCCCGTCTTTGAAGGAGGAGAAATTTGTGTAGGAAGAAGAATATATATTCGCACAGACTCTCAAGACGGAGGAATTTCAGGGAAAATTCCTCAAGCCGATTCCTCTTTGGTTGGCTGAGGAACGTTTATTCTTTGCGTGGGACGATCCTTCGAGTGGCTTTAAACGCACTGATAATTAGCAGCTCAGACGAGTCCCTGGAATTTTCCGTCTTTGGCTTGATCTCAAGGCATATTCTCTGTTCTCAGAAAGCAGACGAGATGCAATGAACCCGAAGGGGATCAAGCACGTGTGTTTTCAATGCAAGGAAGGTAACGTTTACTATCGATAGGGTCGACTGTCAATTAAGTTTACACCGTTAATTTGTTCCAATTTGGGGAGATTAGATAATATTATTAAATGTGTTATGTATTAAACTGTGTTGTAGAAGTAATTTCAATCATCTGTATCTGTGTTTGCTGGAGGTTTTTGTATATTTGACTTATTGTACTACTAACTGGGATTATTGCTAAATTTTGTATAGTCTACGGGAGGTATTTTGAGGGGTTACCCTCCCGTCCATAGAATTTTTACTTTATTGTATCCCCATTGACCGTTACCAACTGCGACTCATACCAAACTGCAGCAATTCAACTAAACAAATATATGCTTTCCTGATCAATTGCTACCGAGAACAAAAATCCAGTTATCGCTTTTGCAAACTATTTTAGTGTTGTCATACGCAATTAATTTGTTTTTAACGATTCCAGTGAAATTCATTATGACAACAATAATAAGTAAAACTTTTTGCAGAGATATATAAAACATAATAGTAGCTGGAATTGATAATATTAAATGTAAATATCGAAGAAATTACTATCCCAACAAAGTTTTTGAACAGCAGGATTTGATAACTTACACGATTCCTTACGATATAAATTTTAAATTTGGCGACGTTTTTCGGCTAGTAATTAGTATCTGAAAAATCTCTCTGACTTTATAATATTTCTCGTGTGGAGTATAGTAAGTTTTTAAATCCTTTTGTTTTAAAATCTCTGTGTTATACTCACAACTTCTTCGACATTTCATCGGAATAGCACCAAGTAACGGCCTACATGGATTTTATCAAATATAAAATTGAATGGAACACCTTTCCTTGCACAAATAATGACAAAAAAATACATGCTGGAGCTTCCCAGTCTTGTGCGTATAATAAAAGTATCTGGAAGTAAAAAGTTTTAAGCTGAATATATTTCCGAAATATTGATTTTTGCTCAGAATGAAGGGAAACTCATCAAACTCCAAATGTTGCTTATTGCGTATGATTTCGGTTCCCGGGTACATATCCAGTATTTGAAGATGTTAGAATCCCTTCAATCTATACAAATTTTTCTTTCAAAATAAAATATTTAGATCTACTGGATTTGATAACTTACACTATTTCGCAGATAAATATTTTAAATTTTGTAACTTGTTCCAGCTAGTAATTTCTATCCGAAAAATGTCAACAACTTTTAGTAGAAGAATTTTTACTATCACCACTTGAACAAAATTCACAACAAATGGATTTAGTACATATATTGATAGTTGAGAATCTCCTATGATCAAATACCTCCAATTATCACTCAGATATTCAACTTTATAAATTTTGTTGTGTGGAATAGGGTAAGTTATTAAATCTTGTTCTAAATCCATGGTGTTTTACGCTCAACTTCTTCGATATGTCATCGAAATATAGCAAAGTAACGGCCTCCGTAAATTTTGTCAAATATAAAATTGCAGGGGATTTCTTCGCTTGCATATTTTATGACAAAAACATATGCTGGAATAACTCAGACTTTTGCGCATTATAGAAGTCTCTAAGAAAGAAAATTTAATCAGTGGCAATTCTCGACTGACATATCTGACTGTCTGACTCCGAAATATGGCATCATTGCTTAGAATAAAGGGAAACTTTTCATCCTCCATCTATTGCTCATTGCACAGGATTCCTGCTCCCAGCTGCATTTCGGTATTTGTAGATGTGAGGATCCGCTCAATCCATACAAATTTCTAATCAGTGAAGTCCTCACATTTTACTGAGGCCACTGAAATGCATCATCCTGCGAAAGCAATATCGAGCATGCATCATGAATGAACCTACTCTTTGTAAAAATTTCATCGGGAGCGATTCACGCTTGCTGAATTTACGTTGAGACGCGAGCAATCCGGAATCTTGTTTTATTCATAAAATGAACCACCTACCAATATCAACATGAATTTCGCCATGGATTGAGAGCAAGATTGGAGAAGGGAGAGGAAGAGTAAAGCAAACACTTGGAGAGGAGAGGTTTTTTGGGAGAAGAAACGTGAAATCTCTTCTTACCGGTTCACGAAACTCAAGTACAGAGCGGAATGAATATATATAAGTAGTTTTAATTTGGAGATAATTCTTAATAAGTAGTTCTTATTAGAATATTGCACACTTCTACTATTTGGTGATATTTATAATTTTTGGTGGAATGTTTCCTCATCAATTAACCTGTCAACGCTCTCAGGCGTACTATTGTACGTCTTGCGTCATTCTTCACTTAATCATAATATATAAGTTATATTTTCGTATAATATTTATATATACACATGCATATTCTCATTAACAAATAGTCTTTCCCAGCACACTTGCGTATTTTTTATTTCTCCTTAGGTATATTATATAACCATAAAGGTTAAGAAATTCAACCTCGATTCTTCAACTCGTGTGAATAATTTTTAAAACTGCGAATACTCTTTACAAATCCAATAAAATATTCTTTTTTTTTCGTTCGATGCTCTTTATATCAATCACATGTACGCAAACCACATTGTAATTTGTTAAAAGAAATTAAAACTTAGAAAAAATAATGTTAAAGAGGAGCGAAACCCCGTGTAAATGTGTTTGTGCAGCCCAATGTATGCGGCGGTATCATAAATTTCAATCAAAAAAATTTGGATAAAATATGTTTTTTATTGAAATATGGTAATAAAATATTTTAACGCTGAAAAATGATTATGACTGGAACTTTCAACAATGTAAAATTTCAAAATTTGTGAAATACCAAATTATTGATTTTCTGCAAATAGGAAGGAGCAATGGAATACGTGAGGTCACCTTAAATCTCTGAAAATTTAATTATTTTTAAGAAAAATGAGTTCCATTTAAAACGAAGGAATAATTGTGCGTGTGTCTTCATCTTAATGATATTATCTCTGTTACAGTTAAGATTCTAAAATTGCAGTGTTTCGAGACTTAAAATTTTGAGAATTCAATATAAATAGTAAGTTTTAAAGGGGACGTACAATTATAATCACTAAATACTACAACTCCCAATAAATAGTAGAGGGCAAAAAATACAAAAACTACAAAGAAAAAAATCCAAGTCTCGTATGAGTACAAGATGAAGCAACCATTGATTACAAGATTTGATTATGGGTAAAATGCTATTTATTAAATTCTATTTAACCTGAAGACACGATTTAAGTATTTGAAAGTAGAAACAGCAGGTGATGCTTGCCTTCATCATTGCATCCTTGTTGGTATACCCATGTTGTACCATCGACTCATTATATGTGCAAAATTGTCCTTTTGGTACTACAGCCGAGCACGAAAAGATAGAAGTGACTCATAACACTGGTATTCACAAATTGAAATGAATGAAGATAAGAGAAGTGAACTTAACCTAGAAGTCCGAGGGCTATTCCTCCAGTGACCATAGGATACCTTTCCAGGAATTCCCACCCACACTCTGAGAAGACGTGGGAGAGTTATTCGCCCGAATTCCGTCTCCGTTCACCGGTAAACACTTCCCTCTTCAACAACTGACTTCTCTGGCTCATTTTAAATGGATCGCACGTTCCTCTCGTCTTTGGAAACAGAGGTGAGGAAAAATCTAAGGAGTTTCGGGAAGGAAGAAGACCGTCTTGCTTTGTATCCTGTTTTTCAGTGTAAATATCATATCTCGAACGGTATTCTTAAGATTCGAGAACTTTGAAACCGTATTTCCTTCCGAGAACACATGCAAGTCAACCCGTTTTGTGTTCTGGTATTTACGCGCATGTAACGAGAAGCCACACATAGAAAATCGTAGAGATTCCATGAAGCGAATGGAGCAGAGATATTCGATCGATCAGGGACAGTTTTAGGAACTTCGGATAACTGCTAAGGGGAATAATGGTAATTTTACCTCTCATAAATGCTTTTCCAGGTAGTTTATTATATTAATAGTTCGGATTAAATGCTCGACATATATTACTGTTCTTCTTATTGCAGTCATTTCGGCTATAAAGCTAAAATGGTCAATTTGTTGACAGACGAAATATTTCCGGTTTCAAATATTAATAATAGCTAGTGAACTCCCCCATCATGCATGATGGGTCTTAATTTCAAATTTTTAATAAATATTCAATATTTAAATACAGACGACTTAATATAAAGCTTATCGATACCCTAAATTTTTAAATTACTAATCAGTATAGAATTTTAAGCTAAGAATATTAGTGAAATTACGATAAATTACGAATTCGATTACATGATATACATATAAATCGATACAAATAGATATGCTTTATAATTTAAGTCTGTTAACAACATTAAAAATGGTCCTCAACTTACCAGGGAGTATACAAATAATATCTAGATTTCAAAACGGTAATTTAGTTGACAATATAAAACACAAATCCGCATAACTATCTGTAAATAGTTATGTTGCTATAAACCATCATTACGTCAACGCAGGCCTAAATTCTCGATATTTTCTAATGAAAAAATTCAACATCCGCATTCGTCGTTACTGGGAACGGGCTTGTAGTAGTAGTAGGATTGTTAAAAGTGCTTCAACAGTTTAGGTCATTTCGCACATTGGCTCCCACCGGGTTTTGAACCCGGGACCGCTTTCACCAAAGGCAAACGCGCTGTCCACATTGCTATCCGGGAGCCTACGGACTTGTTTATAACCTCAAAAATGTCTTCTATTGTATTAAAATACTGGCAATTTGTAATCGAAATCGACATTCCATGATCAAAATAAAAAATACTTTATTTAATTTCCTTTCTTTTGGTGGTATTCTCGACTTTCGACAACGATTCTTTCTAATTTAATTTTGCAAAAGAAATAAGCCCTGTAACCAATTAAAGTGAAGTTTACATGCAATCCTTATAGAACAGTATTATGGACTCCCGGGTTCGAACCCGAGCCTTCTCAGTAATGGGAATAATTTTCCTAGGGGTTTCCAACTAGGCAGGACGGACGGACGGACTCTTCGCAAATTATTTATAAGGACGAGCGAAGGACCCACTACTTTTGAGGTTTTGAGTATTTCCTGCCGTTGTTGTGCCATAATCTTCTTCGTATTTTTCTTACTACAGTCATATTTTGCACGAAGCTTGCTCTATTCTCTGGCGATACCCATTCGTGCATTGAATTTCTCCCCAATGTATTTCCAAACGTTTTCATGCGAATTAGACAACGAATATCTACGTATAACTACACATTAATATTATAATATGCTAATTTTTTATTTGAAAGCATACCTTCTGCTTCCAGGTGACTGCATCACTCTTCTTATTCTCTAAAATTGCCTTCTTCTCTTCCACCAACTAAAGCAAGAGCATTTCTTTGTACCTCCACAGCACGTCCCTGAAGCTCCCCTATGCTGACTGTACAATCGGCTGACTCCCTGTCCGCAGCCACGAGATGGCAGCACTGAAACTCGCCCTTTGAAACCATAATCTCATATGGAGTAAATGAAAAAAACAGCACGATTATGATACTTTTTCCCTCTTTTTCTTTGCAGGAGTAGTATATACCAAAGACGGAATTCAGAGTTAGTGATTTGTCCATTTAAAAGTACTTAAAACAATTGAATAAATGGGCAAAATAGTTAACCCGAAGAATAAGTTCAGGTTGCCTTCAGGGCACACCGCAAGTAACTTGTGAAAACATTATTCGTAGATCAGCGAAGTGTTCTGCTTTGATACACAGAAAATAATTGATCCTTAATCAATTACCAACGTTACATCTACTTTCAACTAGGCCTATTAAAATTAGACTCGCAGGATGTACATGGGTGGTCTGAAAAGTTTCCGATATTTCAACATTTCTAGACATGTTTTCTGAAAAATTTCTGAAGATGTCTGAAAAATCTGGGGTCGGAAACTTTTCAGACCACCCTCGTATATACATTTCCTGAAAAAAATCGAAGTTCCCAGAAATAGTCTCCAGGAAATTAGAAACGGCAAACGGTAATTGTTGAAACATAAATAAATCCAAAGGTATAAAATCTTAATGACTGGCATGGACTGCATTTTATCTTGGGGAGGCTGAAATGTGGAGTTAAGTTATACAATATACATACATAAAGGATAGAGTGGTATAAGAAATTTATTGACCAAACATCAAGTTTTAGGCAGACAAACAGCACACTTGCTGTGTTTCTTTATTTGGTGCAATACAACTATGACCAGGCATTTTTAAGATTAAAGATACCTTAAGGATATCTTAAAATATATCAAAAGTCTTCAAGCGCAGTAACGACGATGAAGATCTCCAACTCACGCAACGTGGTCGCACTTTCCAACTTACATCAACGTTACCGTAGAGAGGGGTGACTTTGGCCACGCGTGCACTGCTCCACAAATTTTAAATTTGTAGTACAATATCTAAAATTTCGCAAAGTAGCTATTATTTCCTGCCCTTTAGAATTTAGATTGTCTTGACATATCGCCAGCAAATCCGTCTTGCTCCTTGCAACATTGACAGTACAATTGTCATTGGGAACTAAATTGAAAATTTGTCGTTTCTCATTCTCGAGACAAGTCTACGAAACCTCAGACTGTTAACTTCTCTCAGTAACACTCAGAAAGATGGGAAACATTTGAAAAGAACTGGAGGCCAAACAGTGCTTCTTCGTAAAAAAAGAGATTAAATTGGTGGAAGTGCTGTTAATTTTTTTACGAGTATTCGTGATATCCAAATTTTAGTACAAACGTATTTGAACAGTAAAAAGTAAATGTTCAGTGCTTTGACAAAATTTCCAGAAATTGTTTGGTTCCGAGATTCATTAGTAGAAACAAAACACTGACTCTAAGGATTGAAAAAAATTTAAAGGGTTCGAGTGACAGTGAGTAGAAGTTTTCTACAAGAATTTTTCATTCTTTTTGGTTTTGGAGGAAAAAAATTAAAAAATGTAAAAAATTTACTTTTCTTTTCAAAATTTATAAATAAAGTGGAAAAACGTTATAATGAGTCAATAACTTCTTATCTCAGTACCTTTTAAACAAAGATTAAATAAAATAATAATTTAAAGTTTTTCAAATATATTAATGGTCGTGATATTAGTCATATAGTTAATTTTATAGGCGATATTTAAGAAACATATTTAGTGGCCGAAGTCACCCCATCGGTTGGGGTTCCTAAGGCCGCTATTATTTATTTTTTAAACAAATTCCGTTGCTTAAGAAAAATTTTTAGATACTATTTGCATGAATAAGAATTGCCTTCATTTAATTTAAATTTTCTGAGCATAGAGAATGTAATTGAATACAGAAATATTAAAATATATCTAAAAAAACAGCCAAAGTCTAGTCATTCTACGGTACGGTTCATCGCATTTCAGTGATTTACGAAGAATGTTTTTACGGCGACAAAGTTACCTGTGTTTTGCACATAAGGCAAGCACCTATTCTTCGGATTTGCTAATTAGTGCGTCTAATTCAAATGTTTTGTATTCAATTTAAAAGTACCTATTGATGGATAAAACAATTACTCTTAATTCCATCTTTGGTAAATATTACTCTTTATTACATATGTATCATAATCGTGCTTTTTCACCGTTTACTCCAAATAAGATTATGATTTCAAAGGGCGAACTTCAGTGCTGCCATCTCGCGGATGCGGACATTAAGGGAGCCAAAATATTTCAGCAGTTTCCAGTCCTACTCTTTCTAAGTTCGTGCTCCACAGTGATCGTCTTTATTTGGGCGAGATTAAGACTAGAAGTCTCTACTCCCATCGAATCAATCATCATTAATTATAGATTAATTAAATTAAAATGAATAGTATTTGAAAGAAGAATTGTAGATGTGAAAAACCGGAGTGATTATTGCAATACTTTCGCAAATCTTCCAATATTATTTAAAAAATGAGAAAAAACATGAAAAAATATGCAAATTCACTACCAATAGATACATGTTTGGTGAGCGAGAAATTTAGAACGTTTTGGTGAATGTTTACCTACACACGCTTGCATAAACTATTCACATATTTGCTAAATAATCAAAAGGGATAAGCATTCCTTAAATTTGAATAAGTGCCTCATTTTGTTGGTATTGCCGAACGATTGAAATAATTTTTATTCCAGAAGAAAAACAAAAGTGAAAAATAACCACATGGCTGGGACTGGAACCCAGGTCTTCCCTTTCCGGGCAGGTATACTAATTGTACATACTCATTGATTTACAAGCATAGATATTTTTTTTCCTTGCTCCTCGCTTATTACTTTCGTATATTCTACTACGCAGTTATGCGTAATTTTGTAGAATACGACGCACTAAATCATGAATATGTTGGCTTAATTCTGAATTTTGTGTAAAAAGTATTTCAGTGGGTAAAACCCCCTCATTGTATCCGTACTCTAATGATTTGCGATATAAAATCGTTCGTGCTTAAGCGTTAGGATATAATAATAGCTGAAGATTATTTTACCATCGGGTATTATGCAACAAAGAACTTTTTCTCGTCACATCAGTGTGTCGCAGCCTTCTGGTTGAAGAGCACTAGTCGAAAGACACGTTTCATAAATTTTCATAAATTTAAAATCGAGGTTAAAGTAGAGAAGTGTCGGAAATTTATCGTCCGTAGGAAAGAGAGCATTAGTCGTCATCTTACGAGATCGTACGTTGATTTCGCATCCGAATCACGGGAACATATTGATGACGGGAGATGCCGCAGTAAGAAAAATTACTCGCAGAGCTGAACGACGAATAATGATTTAGCCATACTCCGAGTTCCATTGAACGGAAAATTTGCGAGCATTCCGCAAAAAATGGAGGCCGTAAAAGTGTAACGCGTAAATGAAGACAAATGGCTAGAGAAAAAGCGGAGCTATGTCTTCTACATACAGAAAGGAGTGATTTGGGAGAGAGGTTTAAAAAAAAAGTACTTCATTTGCAGCGGAGAGATCAGTATCTAAAGGAATTAGCGATGGATCGAAGATTTCTGCGGAATTAATCCTTTCGTCTCAGTTCTAACACTTGACTAGATTCGATTTTTTTTCCCATTCTTGAGAAAGTTTTTAACCGTTTTATGAATAGAAGCCTTGGGATTCTTAAAGTTAACAATCTACTGTTTACTTACTTTATGAAACAGTTATTCTTTTATAGATTATTTATCAATTTTATTAATATCACTGACGAAAGGTTAGGTTGGAAGATTAGGAATTCTCACTATTGAATAAATTTTCGCTCGAATCCATTGCTTTTCAAATCCCTATTTTACAACGGATTCGAATGGTACTCGAAACGAGAGCAATTGGATCATTCCTACATTATTTCAAATAAGAGTGGTAAAAAAGACAAATTGGTTTGTAATGATATGCTTTGGGTGCAGAATTCGTTCTTAAGTGAACCACATTGTTAGGATGTGTTAGTGTAATTTTAGGATATTTGTCTAGCATAGCTATCCTTTATCATTGCTTTCTGATATGCAGAGGAAATGGTGAAATAAGCTAGGGAGGGATTTATATCATCATTTCTATATCATTTCAATATGTGTATATAGAAATGACAGGTTAGTATGGAAGTCGATAAAATGTGCAGCCAATATTTTTATATCTAGTAATTTTTAAAGGACAAAAAGTCATAAATGTTCATTAAAAATTAAATTTATCTATAATTAAAGGAATTATGGTATTCTAAAAAATGAAGCTAAGGAAGGAAACTAAGTAAAGAATCAGGAGTGATGGGAAAATAATGACAAGAGGATCGATTTCACTGCCTTTGTAATTAATATGCACTTGCTTTCTCATTCATTTTTTTAAGTTTAAAACATCAATTCTCATGGTATCTTTAATGAAGAGATATTTAGTGAAGTGCTATGACAATTAATACACTCATTATTTTCATCTTGAATGGTCTTTGTGATTTATTTTTACATCGAATGTGCTAAAAAATGTGCCTAATATACGTAGGCATTTATACTTGCATCTGCATAAGTTTTTTAACATTTCAACTTTTAGCTGTCTATTTGTGGCGAGCGGAGTTAAATTTAATTTAAATGTGAATGCCAGAGCGGTACGAACGTCAACTCGTCAAAATCGCAGCAGTCACAGTAATTTGCAGATTTTAACAAATAATTGGGTATGAAATTCATTCCCACGGATGCACTATATGGTTTCTTTACTGTGTGTTTTACTTCTAGCATCCTGAAAGAGGCTTTCGTAAGTATTATATGGAAATAATCAAATATCTGTTTTAATCTTATTGAAAGAGTTGATTTTTTACATGCTCTTCCACCCTTGGGGACAGAAAATGTGTACATTTAAAAGTGTGGTTAATGTAGCTTTAAGTTTCAATGGTTTTTCAGGCAGTTTTCCAGCCTAAAGACTTGACGTGCCTATTTAAAATGCCGCAGCACGCCTCGTCCCAGGTCTCCATTAATAATGTGTGACGTAAAATTAATATCAATGGCTTTTATGTATTTTAGCTCTTATTCAGCTGTGTTTTCAACTCCCACCCCAAGGATATGCCAAGGTTGTCTCAGTTTATGAATTTTTGTGAAAGGATGCATAGGAAAGCTGGAATTCATTTCAGTAGGGAATATTTATCTAGCCTCTACGCATGGTCATATATTATAAATGGAGCCAGAAGTGAAAATTGTACACCCAGAATATGTATAGGTTATTGTGAAAGCCAAGTTAATATTTTTTTGTTCTTATCTTCTGAATTTCAATTTTCTGGCATGAAGCATAGATGACTTAAGGTCGTTACGTTTAAAATTGGATTCCGACCAACAGTGATTAAACTGACCAGATAATACTTCCTTAAAATAACTAATCTTGAATTACGAGGACATTTAGGAGGGTCAAAAGTAATTTTTATTTAAACTTTTCGTCTGCCTGAATTGCATCATTAGGTCTGATTTTTCTCTTACATCGTCTCTTGTCTCTTTAATTTGTTTTGGCATTATTGAAAAGATAAAAACAATCGCAAACTTATTGCCTTAAATTTCCAAATGGCTTATGGTTTATCACTTGTTTTGGGTGGTAAACAGTATGATCAAGTGCACTTGTGACGTTTCACATCCCCGATTGTGCTGAGTTTGACTCCGGATAGTGAGTAAGTAAGGTTACTAAATCGTAGAAGGAGACGATGGAATGGATGGATTTCAATTAACTTCCAATAAATGCAATTAATGTGCGAGGATCGGGGATTTTAGAATCTCTTCTCAGTAAGACTTTGAAACGAATCCTTTATAAAATATTTTGCTCTCCACTGTAAATCAATGTGTTCTTTATTTACCTCTGTTGATTTCATATGATATTTAGAGACGTTGATTAATCAATTATATACTTACGTATATATAGTCACCACCTCAGACGCTTCCTTCGTAAACGATGACTAATCATAAATGAATTCGGAGCTTTCTTTAGCATATTTATTTATGTATTTACATATAGTTACCTATATGATTGTTTTCCTACGTCAGACTGATTTTGTGGAAGATATGTGACCATTGGGTGATATTTTTACAGCATATCTCACTAATCATCACGTATTGATACTCAACGGTGGAAAAATACAGACAAAACCTAACTCTAAGTTACATAGCAGTAGAAACCATACTACAGTAATGACATTAACTGCTTTGATTTTTTTCGGTCAGGTATTATAGCCTATTGATAGTCTTTGGAGCAAAATCCGTGCGAAGCAGCAAATAATAATACTGATACTCAAAGTAGTAGAACTCAACAAGTTCAAGATTTGGAACTACAAAGCAAAAGAGCTGAAAGTATATAAAAGTAAAGTAAAGGCTCTATACTCCGATAATCTTTAAAGTAACTTTTCCATCTACTTCTTTCTTTACTTGTAATTTAAAAAGTCCATCTATGAATACCGTCAGCGTCAATTTCCGGCAAACTCCAGCCAGCAGCACCCAATAATTAGCATCTCTCGAGGATCTAACCGTCCAAATTCTGCCCAAATTGGAGCAGTTCGTACCGGTACGAAATACGAATAGGTCAAGAGATAACGACGAGGAATTTATATATAAAGACCGCGGGGACGGAATCATATCCTGCTCGCAGAGAAGGGTTCCATCACCGCCCTGGAATCCCGCTCCGAATTTTTGAATTCTAATTAGGAAGCTTCGATTCTTCGCAAGGGAAAAAAGGGCGTGGACAGCTATAAAAGCAGAGGCTGTGTTGGAGACCGTGTGTCTCACTCATCCTCAGGAAGAAAGAGTGGGTCGCCGTGTGTCTCGCCCATGCGGCAACAGCGGCGCATCCTCGCGAAGAAAGAGCGAGCCCCTCTCCGGGATAAAAGACCGGGGTCCGCGTTAATCAAAAAATAAATAGATACAAATGCAGTCGTCGAGCGGAGGGATTAAGAAGCAGGTCACGCTCTCGCTCTTTAAATGAGGGAACAAAAATACCGGTTTATTATTCAGGGACGTGGTTAATTTTCATTCCCTCGCACCATTTGCATAAAAGCAAAGGAGGTGTTATAAGGTACACACGCTCCATTATTCTAAATTGACGATGGTGCTGCTTCGGTCGGATCGCTTTTAAAGGGGAGGGATTTAACCCCGTCGCGCAGTGGGCTAGAATCGAAAAAAGCTGGCCAAAAATACGAAAGTGGTTTTTTTGAGTGAATACCTACTTTGAAACTTCGCATGGTCATTTTTAAATAAATTTTGCATATAACTGCAAAATCATTTTTGTTGGCTCCAGCGCATTACAATTCTACAGGGGGGCAAAGTTGACCAAATTTTGCGAAAAATGCTGGTCACAGATTTTTCGTGGAATTCTTCCCTTTTCAAACCGATGCTGAACCCAAACTAGGAAAATCAATGGAAAAAATATAATGCCATATTATGAATATGTTTACTATCCTTTATAATACTTGGTTTCATTGAGCTCTGTTGAATATTTATATACTTTACATTGCAAAATGACGGACCCTTATTTTGGAACACATTTATACCTAAAGCGAGGAAAATAGTTCATTGAGACACCGTGTGACACGGGATTACTTACACCACAACAAGCTGTGAACCTTCCTTAATGGGAATCTGAAATAAAATCTTGCCCCAATTTGCGCCAATAATTTATAAATCGACTTTTTGACAACGCTACAAGGGCCGAATCCGCGCGGCGGAGAAGCGTCCTCCGTTACGCTCTCGTGTTTTGAGAGGAACAACGAACCAATACGATTCTGATTCGTTTCTTTGTGGATTTTAAGCATTATTATACTTTGTACGTATCTTAGATATCAATATTTATTAGAAAGTCACCATTTCTTATATTAGTTTACTTTTGTGCGATAATGCAAAATTTTTACAATATCATGCAGTCAAAGTTTTAAGTGAGTTTCTAATGACTTATACGGTGTTTTTATACATTAACTTCTCTATTAAATGCATTCCTCGTCTGAAGAATCTTCATCCCGTAAGCCAATTTCGAATCACCAACCAATTTTGTACCTGATGAATCGTTAAGTAAACGCAGAGGCACCATGGAACCATAGATTTTTCTCCTATGCCCCAGACCTGTTTGTGATGAGAATGGCCAGAACTACCATCAAAACCATATTTGTAGATAAGCTTGGCATTTCTTTTTTGATGACGGAACGGTCGATACCGATGCCACAATGCTTGATGCCGTGTACAACAAAAGTGCTTGCAAATCAACTTCACATCTTCCGTGACTCGAATATCATTCGGATATGTAACATATTTGTCAGTTCTAACCGTATCATAGCTAGGATACAGTCTATGACCGTGATTTATAGCCGTTTTTCTTAACATTTTTTATTGGTTTTTAGTCAACTCCGAAGATATTATGAGCGATAAAGCCTCTTCTCCTGACAACCCAGACTGAACATGGTCAGTTTTCCTCCACCTAGAAAGTACTCTACTTGCCCTTCTTGTAGCAAAAGATAAATTTGCTGTAGGTTATTAAGATCTAATGCTTTCTGTTATCCTTCGCTTTGATCTTTCACTGGAATGATGGACAACTATTTCCGGCCACCCTCTTGTGTCTACCGAAGCAATTCATGCAAGTTCAGATCATTAATTTCCAGGATTATATATTGTTACATTAAAAATAATAAAAATTTCAAATTACTCTGATATGAGTACCTGAGGTCTGAGGTCCTGAGGAAGTGTTAGGTAAGTTCTGGAGTATAATACCAGGAAAGATAATTGCTTCATTAAGCTAATCGGAATTTTGTTTAATGAATCTGTCATTGTAACAGCGACATAGTTCCCATTTCCGTGAAAAACGCTCAAAAAAATTCAGGCGCAGATATACATCAAGAGCACAATGCCCCGCTTCGAATCATTCTAATCGTATTTTCTGAATCAAATAATTTGTTACCCACTGCTTTTTTAGAGAAAATGACTCGTCTTTTACCTCCATAATTTTATTATGAAGCATTAACCGATTAATGACCATATCAGCCATGTTTTTGCAGAAATACTAATTAAGTTCCGTAATAATACACTGAAAACCTTGGAATTTTTTGCAATATATGAAAATACAACATGGATTGACATGGATGGAGATCCATTGGTATATCCGACCAGAAAATTCTAGATAGTTTACATTTAAAATTATTCATTGGCCTTTCGGAGCATTTAAAGTGTCATTTTTTAAGTTATATCCTCTATTTCGAATTTCTAGTACTCTCAATAATTCCATATCTTGAGCTTTGATTCTGCTTTCTTGTCTCCGTGTTGCTATCCATTTTCACTTCCATGAGTGAGCATAGTTTTGCAGAATTTTAATACTTTTATATTTTCAACTGGGAATTATATCTCTGTTTCCAAAGTTTCTGGAAATTCCAAGAAACCTTGCAAATCTACCTCATTTCAGCTCTGAGTTCGTTTAGCTCTAATCTAAATCACAATTTACGCAGAAATAATAGTTTGGTCCTATATTGAGGAGTGTAGAGGTCTAGATGGATTAGAGAATGTAGCAGAAGCGAGGTGACGAGGGAGAGAATGGAGGAAGCCTAGGAAATGTATTGAAGGATATTGGATCAATATCCAATCAAGAAGGTGCTGTTAGCTATTAAATGGTAAAGGGAAAGGATTAAGGTTGAAATTAGGTTCACAGTAAGTTAACGGTAAGTGAAATAAGTGTTATGTAGCAGAAAAAGTTAAGGTTTAGTGTTTTACCCTTAAATGGGAGATTTTTTATACAACACTTAAAAAGCTTTAAGAACATACATGTGATTATGGGACTAATTGTGCATAAATATTCTGCCAAGAGTCATTATTCTGCTTTAGTATAAAATAAACGATCTTAGACTTTATTAAAAGACAATTATTGGCAAATATTTGGCCTCATTTTACTTAATAAAACATTGTTTAGAAATTACTGTCAGGTGTGATTCTACTTCTAACTAAGAAGCAATAAAAAAAGTGACTAAGGTGGTGTGATTATAAAAGGTTTATACTTGCAAAACCCGAGAGCATTCTCATAATACAATGTAGATACGAAGGCTCTAAGTTCTCACACATTGAACACTTTCAGAAGAATTCACTTTTATTTTTAAATTCATGAAATAATAGGTATAAAACCAATTATTCTATCAAATAGCTTTAACCGTTTTCAGAAAAACGTATGAATAACCGCAGCTAATATGACTGCTTGATATGACGTTCAGTCGAACATATCAAGTCAGTTCTGCTCGGTTCCAAAGTTTCCTGCGAAGTCTATGATAAGGCAATTAGCTTTTGATTTCGGAATATGTTTGAAGAAGTTTTAACGTGGGATGGCCTCCAGTGAAAATGGGAGGGTAGCGAATGTAACTTCAGCTGTTTAGTGGAAGTTACCAAGGGCACTCTCCCTTTCCTGAAGGTTGCCTCTGTTCTAGTTTAGAAAAATCCTAGTGCTCTGAAGAGCAGATAGGTTCAGCAGTAGAGCGTTTGAGAATTCAACATATGTGCTAAAGCCGTTTTTTAAATTCATTCTTTAACTGTACCTACTCGCCAAATGTATTTTTTGTTAATATATGTACAGTTGCAGCCAGTGTAATAGACTTGATTGCAAAACTCGGAAAAAATGTCACCAATTCTCCTGTTCTCATTTTAATATTGTTCAATGGTATGGGGATTTCTACGTTAAGTTCCTCGGTAGTATAGAGGTCAGTATCCCCACCTGTCACGCGGTATACCGGATTCGATTCCCTGCCGGTGAGAATTTTTACGTAGCCAGAAGGCCAACTTGCAAATTAAAATTTAACTATTAAATATTTATTTTTATCTAATGTACGAGTTTTATATCGCCAATTGTCAATAATATCTCGAGAAATATTTTTCTGGGCTTTATTGTAAGGCTACTTGACCATGTTTCTCAGTGATTTCTTCTATGAGAAGTATGTCACACTTAATAAATGTCCATCTCAAGAGTGAGGCATTTTTTTGAAATCGGAGACACTGTATTAAAAATTAATTTACGATGTAACATTCTCATAAACATTAGCATTTTTTGCTTTTTGGAATCATATAAAACATCCTTCAAAGTCCAGATAATATTGTAAGCTTTTTAAACATCCCAATTAATTAATAATCAATTGTATTGGTCGTGAATAGGACGAATTAGTTTTTATTATTCATTTTTATACCATTTTTTTAAGGCTTAGTCCATCATAATGGAAGTCTTTTCCTATATAAAATCATTAAATAATTTTTCCATTCCCTCACAAGATAGTTTTCGTGTGATGAGCTTATAACTCCTTACTATTTAAAAACAATTACCGTCTCTTAATCTTTAATTGCGTCAGGTTGCATCCATACTTTTTTTATTAGGACGACCTCCAAATGTGTATTGGGAAAGAGAAATTTAGTTTGAATAAATATAAAGGGACACTGTTCTTGAAAACGCCTTCAAAATATAATTTAAAGAACCGAACATGTTTAACGGTGCATATTATAAAATACTGCGGCAGGTAAATTAGGAGTAAGTGATATAGGATGCACGCTATATTTCTATAAACTTCATTATATCTTTCAATTTGGTGTCATCATAGCAGAGAGATGTGCAAATCAGAATTTTGGTGCAGATTTAGAGAATTCAATGCGGGATACCATTTCTTGACTTGAAAGAAGAGGGTTTTTAATTGAAATAATTAGGCTTCTGCAGAGGAAACTGGCGGGACAGGTGTTGAGAAGAAAGGGACTGCCAAAGAACGTCATTGAGAGTAGGTTGCAAGAAAAATGACCGAAAAGTCAAAAGATGACATCAAATGTGAAGCGAATTCCCAAGAAACTAAAGAAATATCTTGGAAAGAAGAAATCGAGTAGGGAATAAACAGAAACAATGCCAATTTCATTCTGTAAATAGGTTTTAATTTGTTATATTGCTTTTAAGTTGTTTTTATTATATCGATTTAGTCGTTACATTACAAAAGGAGAATTAATACTTACGTAAGTACTCATAATTTGGTCTGGTTAGTTTCGAGGTAAAATTTTCAAATGTTTAAGCGTGATCTATTCCGTTTTTTATTGAAAATGTATTAAATAATAAATTAATTCCGTCGATTTAAGAAGCTTAAAATATGTATTATATGATTGCTGGAAATTATAACTTTACGGAAATTACCTGATATGAAAAAAAATATTTAAAAAATAATCACTGCTCGTGTTTACCATGAGGTACTCGAGGGTTAAGGCACATGGACCTACAGAAAGCTAGAATACTTATGTATCAACTCATATACTTTTTTATCGTAAATAATTGCAGAAATGAAGAAATATTTTCCACAAGTACATCGACCTCGGAAACGGACATTTCTCGAAAATCTAAGTATGTGTACTTGAATTTTGGGAAAACGTAACTTGCGGAAATTCTCTGAGATAAATTCCTTTTGGACGTAGGAGTGGATAGGACGTTTGAAAGGAAAACCTTTCCGACGATATTTCACAGTATCTACAAACGCAAGCTATATTCTATGTGAAGGACCTCCGTAGAATGAAGGGTCATCGTGGATTTCGAGTGAATCGTACCGGAGTGTAGCAAAGGCAAAGAAAACATTTAACGGTCCACGAAACTCTATTTCCGGGTCTTCTTTCAGAAGCGCGGCTTGCATTCAACTCCTCCTGCATACGAATGTCTGACCACTTCTGAATATTTCCCTAACACTTGCTACGACTTGGATTCATGTTAAACTCTGCATGGGAAACAGTGCACCCGAATAAAAGAAACTTAATAGAAGGGAATTAGAAGTAATTCTTGAACTGAACTCGCTTTACCCCCAAAGAATTCAATGAAACAGATGGAGAGTCCTCTGTGTGATAGATCAATTTGTTTAAAGCATCCACTCGGAAAGTGAAAGACCTAGGCTCGAGTACCTGTCACGTTTGTCTTATTTCTTTATTCCTTAGATTGATCTAAATTCTAAATTATATACCTTATATCAGGGTTTCCCAATTTTTTTTCAGTAAGGGAACACTTCGCAAACCTTGGAAGTTTAACGAAACCTCAGCTTATTTTTAGGTTAGGTAATTCTGTTTGTCAAATTTTAAAAATCATTTAATTAAACTTAATTATTTATTTAATAATTGTTTTTAAATATAAGACTATAATATTGTTACATAAACATAAAAATATTAATAAATAAAGCATTTAATGACTTTTATTCTCCAATTCTCCATTAAGACTAAAAATTGCCACGGAACTCCTATTCAGGTTCAGCGGAACGTAGTTTGGGAAACCCTGCCCTATATCACTCTTCCCTAACTTTATAGTGGCAAGTTAATTCCCAGTAAACATGTGAATTAATTTCACCAATATTAATGATAACTATACCCCCATCCTGCTTAATGACGTATTCATTTTTTTACTGCAAGAAAAAAATGCTTACCTACTGTATATAACACCTATGTAAGGAGGATATTATTTTCGACCTCATATAAATTCATTTATATTTATAATTTATGGCATATTTATATAATGGTATTTAATAGATTTTACTACATTTTGATGTAATTTCTATATAACATTTATATTAGTTAGGCCTCACTTAAAGTATAGATATAGTTTATGGAACAATGCTGAAAAGAGTTGAATCCGTAAGTTGAAAAAAACTACAAAGAAAGGCAGTTTCATAAGGATTTGAAACTAAAAATCAGTGATCATTACTCAGATGCTTCAGGATGCAGGATGGAGATCTTTATAAGATAAAATATTTTAAAAAATACGTAGTTAATTTTATAAATTCAGGGAAAGTATGGACTCGCGAGGATGTAACCAATATTATACGTCCTTCCTTTTACATAGGTCGTTCAGACATAGCTATAAATATCAGGAAAATAGAGGCAAGAAATCACTTTAAACATTTCTTTTTTTTCCACGAACAATGCGCGAATGTAATCGATTAGATAATTAGAGCCATTTTTTAATCTAAATGTATAATTAAAAGAATTCATATCAGGTATTTTAAGCTTTCATTGGAAGTCAAATATTTTAAATGTTGTAATTACAGTATTTTACGTATGTTTTCGAGAAACCACCTAATTTGTTTGAGACAGGAGATGAATGCTTGATCTCAAAATTTACTATGGAGATAATTTTCAGACTAATTGACCGAGAATGTTAACTCCTTAAACCTCGAGATGTAATTGATGTGATGACATAGGAAAGGAAGAATAAATTGGAAGAACCCAATTTCCTTCTTCCTAGTTTAGCTTTGTTTTCGTCCTGACAAGTTATCCCTAAGGGAATAAGCCGAGAAGTATCTTTCACGTCTAGCAATACACCAATGGCTTAAAATCAAATTCCGAAAATATCGTAATAACTTCCTGAGGATTCAGAACCTCCCCCCCGTGTCACCAACAAGTCTAGGAGGCGTAGGAGTAGGAGACAAGTGGGAGGCGAAGTCTTAAAATTCACTCCATCTTTCGAATTCATTTTCCAAAGCATCCCGCCTCAAAGAGCGAGGATTTTAGTTCCCAACTCGCACCAACTATGCCTCGGAGATTTCCAAATCGGCCAACGAAAAGTTTAATAGAGTTTTCGTTCCCCGCATCCACATTAGCTCTGCGGGAGAAATACCAAAATTGTCACGATCCTTTGTCAAAGGCCCTGCCGTTAAAGCACTAGAGTCGAGGTTCTCATCCGTCAAACTCCGTTTCCCGTAATTGGCCTCTCTCCTCATCTCCTTGATCATTCCTTCCTTTGTCTTCCCGTAAGCGACCCACGGGGACATAGCTCCGAATAATCGCTCCCCATTTCCGTCTCTGCATTGCCAGTGAGCCGTTCAACCCACACGAGTCTTTCCCAATCCAATTCCTTTCTATCTTTTTCCACTGCTTTTTCTATCTCCATCAAATGAAGATATGACATAATCAGGGGCCTAGGCGTGGGCGATGAGGGGGGCGACCGCTCAGGAAGTCTCTTCGTTGAAAGCGGCGGAGCAAAAAGATTGGCTTAAGGAGAGAAAAATCGGTGACTTAGCACGATAGGGTAATATCACCAGATTCATTTTGAAAAGTAGCTAACAATTTCCTTCTGCGTTCTTAAGATAGCCGTTAATTAAGTACCTTAAGTTAATGAATAGGGTTTTGAAGACTATTCTATAGGACAATAATCACGTTTAATGAATATCGAAGCAAATGAAACCGAGTAAAATTAATTAAACTGTCCTTCATCGTATTTTAGTTATCATTTCCGTCGTAGAGGGTTCTTTGGCTGAAAGAAGGCTATTCTATCTGATTTGGGTACGATAATGGAAACTTTGCTATCAAGTCTTTAAGTCTATCAGTGAATGACAAAGAAAAGATACAATTATAAAAAAATAAAAATAGGATAGGTGCATTGTTAGCAAACAAGAGGTTATTAATAATCTAAGTAGGTACTTATCTAGCATTGGTGTGATTGGAGGTTGCTTTTACTACAATTATCAATTTTCAGTTAAGTATTTCAGTTCAATTAGTACCCAGGAAACTAATACACTTTAAACGAACTCCAGTACCTCTTTATTGTTTCACTTCTTAAAATATATAGCATGGATATTATTTAACAACTGAAGTAAATAATATTTCAATTAAAAAGTAAATTGTCTACGATGTTTTGCGAGAAGTTAGAGGGTCAACGTAACCGAATATTCTCTATAGAGTGCAATATGTCTAAAAAGAAAAAATACCATTAAGAGAATGAAAGTCACTAAATTTAGCAATTAAATAATAAATGCATCCAGAAAAAAACGAAGGGTGAACGGATTTTATAAAGTCTGACGAGAACGAGACTGCGTCCTAGATCTCCCTCTTACGGAGTAGCTTCTATAAGTACGTCATACTTTACTTTGAAATTATAGAGTTTAAGCAAAGGTTTAACTTGTTTAATTAATTTAGAGAAAGTACATTCTGAGATGACGCAGCCGATGTTATCCGTCCTCTCTGTTGCATGGTCAGTTCCTGAATCCATGTTCACTTAAGTGTCGCTACATAAATATTCATAATAATATTGAATTGATTATTTTTATTCCAACCCCTTCCATTTAAGGAGTTTTCGTTTTAAAACGTATACAAAAAAAATATTTGTCAAATAATTCCATCAACCCAATCTTGCATGGAGAAAATTAGATTACAAAAATACCAGCCTAGTTCACATCTAATACGTAACACGCTCCTCCTCTAAATGAAATTCAAGATCACGTGTGTGGTTGTGATATGACATACAAAATTACGCCTAAGGTGAAATTTAAAGATACGACAGATGGCAGCTGCTGCAAGGTCGTGGATCCAAAAAAGCGGGACCTTTCTGGACCAGTGAAGAAAGTGGGACCGACAGTTTAAAAGCAGGTCAGTTCCGCCTTAGTCGGGACATCTTGTTTCTCTATCCTACTTTAGGTGGTTAAATTTGTGTTGCATTAGGCACTGTTTTTTCTATATTGGAAGAAATTTTCATTACGGGATTGGCGGAGTCATTGACTTGAAATTGAAGGACTTCTTAGACAGTGTTAAATGATTTATGTTATTTTAAATTCTTTAAATTGTTGTATAAGTATTCTTTTGCGCATTTTTGTGTAGTGTGTATTAGTGCCTTCTTTGTCAATCACAGATTTCACAAAGTGGTGATATTATGGTAAATTTTTCAGCTAAACGGAATATATAATAAGATGATATTAGGTAACCGATAACCATTTTTAAAGTTACAACATAAGGACTGAAAATAGACTGATTGATAAAATTGAATATAGCTAAGATATCAGTTCTAAGTAAATACAGTCGGCCATTTTTTATTTACAATCAATAACGCAACAATGTAGTATATTTTTAATGAAATCTTCAATTTGATACTCAGAATTTTCGTCTTTATAAATTTTGGCTTTAACAGTACCAAGATGTGAAATAACCATCAGAACTACAGTTTAAATATGGTCCGGACAAAATCATGTGAGAAATAAAATTTTTCTACGTTAAACTACTTCAGTACATAATAGAATTGAAACATAAAGTTTCTTTCGCTATTTGCGTAGAAAATTTTCTACCGTGTATCACTTGAAACCATCAAGTTGATCTAAAAATCATTGAACCACTAAAAAACATTTTCACAAAATATCTGGCCTTAAAAATTCTTAACATCGCTACATCATCCAGGAACGTATTATTAAAATTTTATTAAGAAGATGCGATCTGAATCTTTGCTCCTTCACATGGACCCCATTCTATGAGAAGAAGCATCCTGATGAAACTTAACGCTCAATCGTAGCAGTTATTCATGTATTCATTGCTTATGCTGAATCGTTTCTGATTCAAGAACTCGTCGCTTTTCTTCAAGGCCCCATGTGCACCTCGCATTCTCCAGATGAGACCTAACTATCGCTAAGTAGCGCTATTTTTCTTTCGTCACTTATTAGTTCAACGACACGAGGAAAGTTTCCCGTGAATTACACGCCGATTAAAATACGTATTTTACAACTTGCCATAAATGAGGAGTGAGATATCTTGCCCGTCTTCTGAGCCAGAATTCTATAACCGTCATTATTAAGCATCACTCATAGCCCACTAGCTATCATAGTACAGCATCAGTGAAATACTTTCATATAATCCCCTTACATTCTTCCATCGAATTTTAGTTTTAACTGTCAGTAGGTTTCGTAGGGCTTTCACGCCTTCTCAAGGGTGTGGTGGGTGTTTTTCTGCATGGTTTTTACTTTTCTTCTTAGTATAGACTTACTTCTAGTTAGTCTTTTTCCTATGTTCGCTTTTTCTATTGTCTAATTCTTAAAACATTTTTCTTTGAATCTAGTTGCGTCGGGTTGGATAGGAAGAGACATACAATGGTGGATAAGTGTCGATCTGATCCTGAAATAAAGCGGCTATTACGAACTATTCATATATTTTATTTTTATTATTTATATATTTTTTAAATTTCATTGTTACTTAATTTTGAATTCATTATTTAATTTTTAATTATTTTTATGAACAAGGCTTAGATTAAAGTAAATGGAAGATGTATTTTCCTCTATCCTATATGAAAAGGTTAATAAACAATTTACTAAAGTTTAAAAAAAATTAACATTGTAAACTTCCACGCTATTAAAGAAAAATAGTGTGGAAGTTTACAATGATAATTTTTTCTATAACTTCAGAATTTCCTTCCACGAAGTTTTGCCGAATATGACAGAATGTATTCGTAATGGAAGAATTTACTATTTATGTTGATGAAATTAAGGTAAGATAGTAGATGGATTTTCCTCTAGCCCATAATAAAAGGCATTTGAAAAATATTTATTCGTGTTAATGAAATGGTAGGAAGACAAATATATCTTTACAAAACTATAACTATCACCAAAAAATTTGGAAACTAAACATTTCAGAAAATAAGACTGCAATCATTTCCTCTGCATGACCTCGCATCTGAAGCCTGTTATAGCGAACAGGTATTACACATAAGTGAATAGAAGTCAGCCGCTCCGAAAACCAAGGAAAGAAGGAGTTGGTCTAAGAATCTCGTTACATCCTTCATGACTATTCAAAAAGCATTACGGAGGTAGTTCCATCTCCCGAGGGAGACAGCGAATCGATATTTCGATTCTAAGCTACGGCTCTCCGAGGGACCTTTACCCTGCACGAGGAGATTCTCGGCCGCGACCTCAAGGTCAGAAAACAGACAATTTTCTCCTTAAGCCCCTCAGGCAACACGAAATAAGGGAGTGCACATTTGAGAGATAAAAGAGAATGAGAAGAAGGAAATGGGAAAAAAAGAACGGGTCCAATAGCCTTTGAGAGCGCGGAATAACGTGATCTGGAAAGGAAGGAGGCTGAGCAGCAACCTAGAAAGGAAGCATCTACTTGCTGTGGCACGATTTTGCAACGCATAGCAGAATAATTCTGATTTATATGGGAGGACCTATATTCTAAGCATTTTCGAGGTCTTTCTTTGCCAAAGAATGCAACTTAAAAGCTTTGATCCACCAGTACATGTAAAAGGAGTCACAGTTGAAAAACATTTGGTGAAAACAGCAGCCAATTACTAACTTATGAAATTCTTGCAGATAGACCACAACCATTTTTAATGTCATTACAGGTTTAATACATATATAGGATTTTTTTATATACACACAGCATTCACAAAAATAGTTTCATATCTCATTCAAACAATCGAAATCAAATTAATCCATGATTACATTAATTTCAATACAACTTCAAACGCTAATTCCTACTTCAGTACAGCACACAAAGGAATGTAATTCATATGCTAGACCTAACATTTTTAATAAGTAGCTAGTTTAAGAAACATTATTTATGCGGTAGAAATAAGTAGCTGAAATTATATTGAAACCCTGGTAAAATGAAATTAAAATGTGTAAGATATTTTTCCATGAGAAACGAACTAACCGATCAAATCGAATGCTATGAAATAAGAAACAAATTGCATTGCTTGAAGGTAAATCTTTTCATTTATGTAGTACAGTGCGGAACTCAGTAACAGTTGAGAAATCTAAAACAAAAGAATTTTCATAAAAGAAATATTTAATCCAAATTATTAAGAGGGTCTTATAACTATCTGGTATATAGAATATGTAGTGGGGTTTCCTTCAAGTAATATGTCATGCATTGGTTTCATCGGCATACATTTTCACACTTCTCTGGCCAACCTATAGATTAAATAAATTAAGTGCGGTTGAAATTTATTCCGGGTCCACTATTTAAATATATATTGCTAATTTTTTAGTAGCATTGTTTCTAAAATTCTGAAAATTCGATTTTAAAGAGGAGACTTTACATTGAAAATTTCGTTTAAATTCAACGGGTACATTGAATTACTTTAAATTTTGTATCATAAAGTGATCGATTTGAAAAGTCTTACTGTTAGCTTTTACCACCGGGAGTTCTGAAAATTTTCCGTGGTTAGAAAATATTTTGAAAAAAGCTTAAATAAGTGCTTAATGGGTCCGACGTGAAACTGACACAAACTGCATTACACGATTATCGTATTGCATCCGCCTTTCATGGATCGCTTTAGCGTCACTCCGTCACTTATGTGCAGGCCGTAAGTAGATTTGGTATGCAATTACTAAATGGCCGCGGGTAAATGACATTGATTAGTAATATTCGATTGCGAAATGGTGATTTTCATGAATTACCACGATGGTTGTCATTGTTTAATTTTATTGTACATCCTTCTGCAAATTAAAGTGCTGGGTGTTATGGAGAGGATGACTGGATTTTCAGTAAGGCTTTGTATTATCATGCAGTTTCTATATAGCTGAAATATTTATGAAATTTCATGAAAGGGTAGCTGATTTCATCACGTCTATAACCAAGGCAACGATTTCGATGTTGATGTAAATATAGGAAAGGAGAACAAAAGGAAGGTGCCTAGATTAGGTGGCATTCATAAGGCGTTTACAGGTAATGGGGAGAAATAAGGTGTAGGCTGAATGATCCCATATATAGAGGCCGTAGGGATAACACATTAAAATCGAACCTTCACAGAAACGAACGAACTGGGGAAATTATTCCTTTTTAAATAGAACTGTTAATGATTGGAATGGTTTACCCTCAGAAATTTTTGAGCCTTTTCCTGACAAGTCTCGATAGTTTAAAACCGAGGTTAAATCCAGTTTTTGTAAATGTTATAATTAAATCCTGTTACTAATTAATCCTGTTTTTAATTGATGAGTTGGGAATGCAATTTTGACTTTGTAAATGTTAACAACGATATGTATTAGCTGGCTAACGTTTTGTCTTTCTATGACCTTGTCACCTTGTAGCCTATTTGCAAGGATTTTTAAAAATAATCATAATAATAATAAGGAAAATGAGATTTGCCATTATGGCATTCGACAGAGGAGGGGATAGTAGAGATGGTTTCCTCACTAGAGACACATGTAAGCAGTTGATTTCATATCTGAGCACTAGTATGGCCCTATGAATAACATCCACATCTCTCCACAACCTTAAAAAAATTAACCAAAATTATCATTTAAAACTAAAGCATATCCAAAAACATACAACAAAATTCAAAAACTGCCGTCCTAAATCTGCGCTGAATGAATAAATCCATAACCAAACTATCCTCCTTTAAACTGAGCCAGATGTTTCCCTGTAACTTGCGATCTTCTATAAAAAGTGATGGCTTAACAAAAAAAGAAATCCCGAGTCAGGAGCCACAAACATAAGTTTTCCATTAAGAGGTGAAATATATTCGTTCGTACAATTTTCCTCTATCCGGTTAGTAGAAGTGCATACAAAGAATTCCACAAATCATGAGTTGTAGCAAATGCAATATTAGATCTAATTCCATCTAAAAAATGGCATCAAATGATAATATTAACTTTTTTCTATCCATTTATTCAATAAAATTTTTTCTCTCTACGTTTTTAAGGTAACTCTATGGATTTTACCAGAAATACTAAGTATGAGAATTAATAAATGGTTTAACTAATTTAAAGTTTATTAATTATATTAAATTATTAAGTTATACCTTATTAAGTAAATAATTGCTACCACAAAACGAGTAAAATACTATTTAATTTAGAAACAGCTGTCATAGAACTTCATATTACCAACATCTACTTCTTTTAATGGTAGATTAATAAAATAATTATGTATAAGGAAAGTTTTCTCGTTCTCATCATATGACTTTAAATAAATAATTTTAAGAACATAGAAAGATTGATTGTCTCGATTTTTAAATCTATATTTGCCAGTGCTAGGATATACGAGTAAAGAGAAACCTATTTGAACATTCGGTAGCAAAGCTAATGCTTTGCCTCTTTCCCTGAATTCTGTTATCAAAGAAAGAACCTCATTTTTTTTAAGCGGTCTTATCTGAATTTTTCATTTATGAAAATCCTTATTTTTAAGCTTGAGAGTATTTTTCTTAACCTTACCGAAATCTACAGAGTAAATTCATCTTAATGTTCTGCATGAATTTAAGACCACTTAGATTGAAACTTTTTCTAATTGGATAGCTTAACATTGAGCTTTTGTATACTAGGAACTAGACTTCTCAATTGCTAAAGCAACACGTGCTCCTTAAGTCCTGGTAATTAATGCAGTTTGAAGAGGTTTCTACATAGTAGTTAATCTAAGCCAAAGCCCCACCCTATCCTAGTAGTTTTTAATTTATTTTGAAGTGGTTCTGCCCTTAATATTCAAATAGCTCTCCATATTATGTTCGAGGAAATATCGTTGACTTCCTGGTAGAGATTCTTTCAGAGGCCAATAACTAAGCTAAATATGTAAATATATTGGGAAGAAAATTCGGCTATTGAATTCCAAGAATGTCTACCAACGTTTCTGGAAATAAACTCATAAGTAGGCGTTTTAATACAGGTGAAATATCAAAAGTAAACACTCTTTCAAAAAAAAACCGTATCACTTAAGAAATTTTCGTTATGAGAAACCTAAAAGGGAGCGGGAAAGGTGTCAGGGAAAGAGCATACAAATCTCTCGTCAGGCCGATTATAGAATACGCAACGAGTGTATGGGATCCCCACGAAACAGGCCTTATTAAGACTATCGAAGGGGTACAAAGAAAGGCGGCTAGGTATGTAGTCGGTAAGCACAAAAAAGTGGAGAGTGTAACAAAAATGCTAGCCCACTTGAAGTGGGAATCATTAGAATCGAGAAGGAAAATCCTTAGATTAGCCGCTATGTTCAAATCATGGAATTCCGCGGAGGGCGAACTCAATGCTAGGTTTAAACTTCCTATTTATATCGGACGTGGCGACCATAGCTTAAAGATCAAAGAAAGCGAACAAAAAAACAGACATTTCGAAGTATTCATTCGTCAATAGAGGAATTAGAGAATGGAACGTATTACCTGGAGAAGTCCTCTTTCCAATGCCAAAAGATGTAAAAACTTTTAAAAATAAACTTAAATCTGTTTGTACTTTTTAAATTTTTGTAATGTTAATAATTGTAATATTAATGTTATTTTATTTATTTTTATATGGTTGTAATATTAATGTGTATATTCATCTATTGGGTATTTACTGTAATATTAATGTTATATTGTGCATGTATATATATAAATGTAATTCGTTGCCTGTGGGAGGTTTTTGGAGGGGTTTCCCTCCCGTCTTTGGGCGAATGCCAGGCAATCGTTTGTGATTTTGTATTTCCCCCTTCACCGCTGCCACCAGGCCTGATGGCCTAATCGCAGCGTAATTCGGATACATAAATAAATAAATAAAACTCAAAGCTCCGCTACTTTGTATACCCCACGGTGACGCAATGACGTTAATTAGAAACTCTACACGAATAAATATGCAGTAAATCAATAAATATTCTAACGACAATGCATTTAGAAAATAATTTTATTAATTTTCACTTCTTGTTCAGCATTTGGAAAATAGCTCTCTCATATAATAAAATTTAATGAATATCTTCTTAGTTAATTAAATTTTAAAGTATGAAAAATTCTTTCAATTAGGTTACTTTTTTCGACAGAACTGAATTCTCAAGAAATACTCGAGGAGAAAGATTTGAAAGAAAATATTTTTCTTGGAACCTTTTGAGCTAAAAAATTTCACAAAGATTCCACAGCACGCTTCAAAAATTCTTAACCAATATTCACCAGTCGGGCATCAATACATCGCTGAGGAAATACGAGCCAAATATCTTATATGTCCAGAAAGATAAAAATGCGTACTTAGTATCACGGAATTATAATATGAATACCTCCCGCATACTACTGAGCTCAGACAGATATCCGTTAACCATAAGCTCTCCCTACCCTATTTACGTCACAGCGTTTTCGAGAGAGATATTACGTCAATTTCTCAAATTCCCACTCATTCCAAGAAAGTATCAATTTAAATCCTAATCTTATTAAGGAATTCGATTCCTTTCTATATGCTTGTTATAAATGCTAGGTAGATACTACATCATTTAATGAATGTCAACTATTACGGTACATTTTCATTGAATTTCATTCAAAGCGTTTAATCCGCAAAGTTATCTTTTATGAGCTCTTATGCTTTAATGTTTAATTAATTCATTCATTCACTATTTTTTTCCTCATGTAGAGAGCAATATTCTCTATAACCCAGAAAGGGAATACTTATGTTATGATTTGTTTTTAATATTTTGATAGGTTTGTATTATTTTACTTCCAATATATTAATTTGTATCTCTATTCTTTTTTCTCTCAGACACCTTTCTTTTTCGAGACTTTATACAGCCCTTTATCTTTTAGGGTGTTGTCCTGCAACGATTTACTTATTTATTTCAAACGAAATAGTACTGCATGTCATTAAAATTCGCTACTTGGGCAACCATTGTTCTGCATCTCTTCTACTCCAAAATTTATTTCGTGACACTCAAAAACACATGTAACTTGACTTTACAATACGCTAAACCATACTCAGGCCAGGACTAGTAACAGTTTGAGTCTGTAATGAAACAACTGGGATGAAAAACCATGGATTTTAGTTTTTCGTTATAGTATCACGAGAAATTTTAACACATTTCTCATTATAATAAATCATCCCGAGGGATCCTGGATAGTCATGTGTGCAACGCGTTCTGTTCTGCAAAAGTGGCCCCGGGTTCAATTCCAGAATGTAGTATATGTGCGAAATGACATAAGCTGCCGAAGCACTTTACACCATACTACTCAAATAATTTCGAAAATTTAATTCAAATTTATTTCAATTCTGATGCCAAATAATCAAAATATAATACTTAAGAAAAAAATGGAATCGCAGGATCTACAGATGGTTTCCTCACAGCTGAGAATCCCAACCCAGGCGAAAGTTGCCTAAGTGGAATTTCAACTTAAGAAATTCATTAAAAATTTCAAATCCGCTCGATGAATTACCAAAATCTCTCTCTTACTTCTCGCGATATTGGTCATTCACCAGCCCTTTCCTCTTTAAGCCTTTCTTCGACCCTCTCATTCACCTTCTAATTTCTCCAATCTACACACTTCCCTCTCCCCTTGTTCGCCATCTCTTCGCAATTAGAAGTCCCTTCTCTTTATAACGTGCCCCATTAAACCTTTTTATCGCGGGGTATTCTTTCCCCTTTTTTCCTCTTCTATCTGCCTCTTCCTGTCACTCGACTCTTAATTACTCTCATTGTCCCTTCTCCATCCTATTCTTTAGACTTAACCGTCCCCATTTTTTTATTTTCTTCCCTCCAGACGTCTACCATCCCTTCCACTTACCTATCAGTTTTGCTAATAACGGCTTTTAGTGCAACTCTTTATATTGCGCTTCTCTCTGAGGGGATTCGCCTTAAGTGAATTATGTTCGAGAAAGTATTGCTTCCATTTCTGGTCCGCTATCCCTGGAATTGGAGGGTGGTACAATAGGTTTCGAGGCGTCAGGACCAAAGCGATTCGCCCAAGGTTCAATTCATTACCTGTAAGACTTATATCCCTTTTTGCTTATTTTCTCTGTACTTAGATCTTTCTCTGCATCTTTGCACGACGAAAAATAAGGCTGTGAAGTTTCCGTTCAGTAATAGTCCCTGCTTCGACTCCAAAACGTTCCAAAAGGGTTTCATAAGAAATGCACGTGAAGCTCAATTGCATGCTTTGCAGACTTATCTTTTTTTAATGTTTAGACACTGTTGTCCTTTAACGGTGAAGTCCCTATGTTCTCATGAACTTGTCCGAGGGTGTTTCACCGAGGCAACAGCAACAACGAACACAGACAACCATTCCCTGATCGGAAAAATCCGATCAGTCGGGATTCGAATCCGGGACCTTGGGGTTTGGAGTGATAGCTAGGATGGAAGGCTATCTACTCGGTCAACAAGGCCGGTTCTTTGGCAAAATTAAATTAGTAACATTTAAATATTTTAGTTTATAGGAGCCACATAGATATAATGATGCATATTTATTTAAAAAGTGAAATGAAGAGCTTGACTACACTTGTTACAAGTAAAGAAATACTACCTGTGGAGAAGCAATGAAGGAGAAAAAGCCTGCCGCAGCCAAGACTCGAACCTGGATCTTCCACTTGCCGGGCGGATGCTTCACCCAATTAAGCTACCGATACAGCCCTCTTGTGGCAATTTTTACGATAATCCCGTGCCGATGTGACGCTCGTGGCGTGAGTGGCAGGAGTGGCTTATCTTGTGTGTCTTGAGTGGCGAAGGGTGGTGCCTTCGACTCTTGATCGCTTTTTGTACCAAATGGTGGAAGAATACAAAATCCCTGTGAACAGTTTGAGTTTTGACGTGATCATACTCCGCGGTCACCTTTGAAAGGCGCGCAAGCCAGCTCTCAACGTCTGTGTTCCGCTCAACTGTGTGACCGTGAGCTCAAGGGCGAGTCTAGAGGAAGAGATTCGAAAAACTGTGGGTTAGCCCTTAGCATTCTACGAGAGCACATGGAAAGTGACGGTTGTTTTGAGAGAGAGTTTTGCGACGTCTTGTAAATTCGGAGTCTTCCCGAATTGACGTTCATATTGAGTGATTATTTGTACTAATTTTCAATGAGCACTCCAATTTAAGTGATATTTTGTTGTATGATATTGTTTGTGACCTTAATACTATTACTTATTATATTTAGTGTTGAAACTTATTTTCTGATTATTTTTTCGCTGTCGACATCCCGAGCTGGTTACTGTTCAGAGTAGTTATTGAGTCACCGAATGTTTTTCAGTTTCTTTCCAAGTTCTGAACTACAAAGTTGCACACTCTTCTTCATTTCTGATGGGACACGGTGTGCTCCGGAGGATCCATCAAAGATGGCACCATTCGTGCGTTGTCGCGGTATCTCAATTGGATAAAGCATCCGCCCGTGAGAGATCCGGGTTCGAATCCTGGCTGCGGAAGACTTTTTCTCCTTCATTTCTTATCAAAATTTTAAGCATGCGTCTTATGCGTATTCCCATCGCATATTTTAATACTACTTGCGATGAACCTTAAACTGATCGAACACCTCAAAATACGGGCAAATATCCCCCGGTGTTACGAGAATCAAGTACGCCGATCAAATCGGTAAATATGCTTCTCCGATAACAATCATTTTCCATTCAAAAATGTCA
This sequence comes from Sympetrum striolatum, assembly GCA_947579665.1. Classification (NCBI taxonomy): domain Eukaryota; kingdom Metazoa; phylum Arthropoda; class Insecta; order Odonata; family Libellulidae; genus Sympetrum; species Sympetrum striolatum. The sequence continues at coordinate 71,090,580 of OX388348.1, forward strand.
CTCCCATATTCTCTCGACCCTCATAATTCTCAGCGATGCAGTATAATTCATGATTCCTCTTTTCCTTATCAATTTATTTACTTCGATCTTGTCCCGCAGGATAGATATTTCTGTGAAATCGGACAGAGGAAACCTGGAGGAACCTTGAAAAATTCCCGCTTTATCTACCAATAAAGAAAACGAGAAAAAATATATACTTTCCCCAGGAGAAGTCATAAAAAAGGCTCGGGATATCAGTTGACGTCCACCATAAAGCGGATTTATTACATAGCCCACGCACCCTTACAAAGGAGGGACTGGTTTTTTCAGCCCCTGTGATATTTTGAATACGTTGTAACACTGCGTATAAATCGAATGGGTTTGAATGCAGGCTAATTCATTTCTGGATGTGTTATCACCAGTATACAATTATAATATGATTGGGTATCACTTGGAAGTTCATCGTTATATGATGATTCTTATTATCCAATTTAAATACATTTTATATAAGCGTTGAATTTAGTTAGACTGGAATGGTTCGCTGTAGGATGAAATTCGTTCCAAAAGATGTCGTAAATGTGGATATTGCAAATTTATGTCCCCATATAATATGCATTTTATGATTACATGAACCTATGCTCCAATGCTGTAATATCTTTATGAGAATTCTTATGTAAAAGAATGATAAACCAAAGCTTAAACAGTCTTTCGTTCATAACACCAAGTCTTATAATAAGTAAACTTACAAAAGTAAAAGATACAAACTTGTACGAATTCCACTGATTTTATAATAATGCTGTTGACCGGTTTCGGTGTTAAAGCACCATCCTCAGAACAGAAGTTATAGATATTTTAGTTATTTATTTTAGAAGGAAATTACTTCTGTTCTGAGGATGGTGCTTTAACACCGAAACCGGTCAACAGCTTTATTATAAAATCTGTGGAATTCGTACAAGTGTGTGTTTTTTACTTTTGTAAGTTTCAAATGAAGTTCCACCAAATAACACTGGAGTTTATTTCCTTACAATAAGTTTTTGGAGAGATATTCATTCGTCTTTTGGTTCAGTATAGAGTAAAACATATCAAGTATTTACTTAGAATCAGTCAGGTTCGTGTATGTATTAAATTCGAAGTTACTGAGTAATGAAATTAGCAGAGCAATGGCACTTTAGATAATATTTATTGGGCGCTGAGTAAATAGTATTCTTAGGGCCACAGGCACCTAAAGGGACTATTTCCTCTCGTGGTATTACGACTTTAAACAAAGAAAACTTGGAACACGGCTGTTAATTGTCGCACTTTTAAAATACGACATTCCTTTCTTGTTTTCTCCAAATATAGGGGGAATGAGGAGTGAAACGCCGACAAAGACGGCTATTGGAGATTTAAAACCTCTAATAAGTATTATGAATTAATGAGGAAGGCAATGAAAAACTAGGTAACTCCTTATCTTGCCTAATTAGCCTCATTGATCCTTCGTTGCTTTTGGTAGGCCTTAAAGAAGGAGTTGAGTATCGCACTAGCCTTTGGGCTGGTGTCTTTAAAAAAAGATTTCCTCTTAAATACCTCAGCCTTTATCATCTGTAGTAGCCTCATTTCCTCGGCAGAGCTTTTTTAGCTAATGATGGAGTTTTTAAGATTCAATCCGGTCTCCGGACGTAATACTGAGCATAGAAATACCGTCATTTCCTTTCTTAAAGCAAAAAGGCTAATCAAAAATAAAATATATATACAAAAGAAGCACCACTCCTCTTACGTAAAAAAATTGATTAAATATGAAACATATAAAAGCGCAGAAGATTAGAAGTAACTCATTATCTGAAGGGTTTCGAGATTTATAAATTAAAATGCTCAAAGTTTAGGGGGTTTCCCCAAATTGCATTGTATATCAACTGAATCATATATACGTGACGGTAATTGGTACATGAGTAGATCAAACTAAACTAAAGAAGCTGGTCTCAAATTTCGAGGACATACTCATATCGGCTATATGAATGCGCTCAAAGATGAATATGAAAAAGTTAATTTTGGTGTAACTCTATACAAAGAATTCTCGGGATCGTGGATGAATTAGACAATCTCATTCAAGTTTCAATAATTCCGCATCACATGAAATACATCATGCAAGCACATTCAACACGGGAAAGAATTTCTCGAAGTGTTTTTGTTGCTCGCGATCCAGCGCTGTTTTTCCCCACAATAGCGAATTTAGGTTGAAATCCTCACATTTTAACCGCTCGTGAAAACGGTTGATTCATATGTTTTTATCATCGGAAACCTCCGTTTTTCCTGGAACACGCTTGTCAGAATGCAGGCCTCAGTTTCTACTCTGCAGTAGTCGCGGATGTGAAGAATGCCATATATTTTTTATCGCATCCGATTCCGAGAAATTATGCGAACAATTTCAGACATCAAATCCCGCATTTTTGACCCATCCTACATATTCTGAGAAAATTTCTCCATCATCCAACATGTAAGAATTCTTCGCATACCAGCGCATATCCTAGCATCAACGCGGTGGTTTCTACGAAACTATCATAAGGCTATTTCAGATTCGTATCAAATTTAAGATCTGAACTATCCTGAACCCATTCCTGCGGCTTGCTTCATTAAAAATTTGACCAAAAGACCAGAAAGTGTTTCTCCGAGATATTTTACACATCGCGGTCTGTCATCCAATTGATTAGGTTTGAATTTCTGCTAATGGAATTGTTTTCTCGATTTCACCAATTATTTACAGTCTTCTGGTTTGAAAAGTTTTGATTTTATTAAAGATAATTGCATCAAGATGTATTTAATACATCTGCGAAATCATAATATCTTATCCGGATCGAATTACTAATGAAGTGATTCTGAAAATAAATGGAGAGGAAGAAAACGAAAATTAATTGAGGGCGCATTAAAGCGCGACAGTCTCCAGAAGGATTGGATTGGATTGTGGTGGGGAAATTTTAGATGATAAACCTATGTTGAATTAAAAAAAGGTATGCAATGGTGTGTGCAAAAATGTATTAGTCTATTTAGAGATGTCTTTAAGTTATATTTTATTCAATCAAAAATGCGTTTACAATAATTATTTTTAACTTATTCTATTCTATAAAATAATGCAACATCATCTGATTGGATATTACGCCGAAATTTTTGGTCGTGTTTTATTTTTATATTCAAATTCTACATTTTTAATTTGAATTTCTAAATTTGGAAATTCTACAAATTTTTAATTTCATTGTGCTCGCATTTTCGGGCAATAATTTATTTCGTATGATAAAATTCCACCAAATATAATTGGCTTAATTCAATTTTATAAATGTCTGTTTAAAAAAATTGAGACTGAAAAATCATTTTAATTAGGCTATTGTGATATTATATCTACGAAAACTGTTAATAAAATACCTAAAGGAAACTCAGGAATACCTACACTTTTTCAATCAGGACAAAATGCATCATCAAAGATTTCAGTCCAACGTTAAGGTTAGCACTGTTGAAGCTGTATGATGCTATCAGATACGTTCTATCTCATAATCCAGGAGCGTTTTAGTGATAGCACCGATTACGTAAATACGACTACTTATAAATGCAATTTTGATCCAATTATTTCTACTATTCTCATGGTCGCCCAAATTGGCAACATACGAAGCATGAATTGAACGCGAAGCAAGCCTCGTAAAGCTGGCTTTCACCACCGAATAGACCAAAAAGCGATGCCAAGTTTCACGGCGCTGTGCCCGGTTTTTACTTTCTACTTATAAATTGATAAAGATAGCTTGTTCCCGCAGCAATTTTAAGTTGACTGTAATGCTTCCATAGGGTATTATTTAGAAAATAATGATATTGTGTGTATTTATTATGAAATTTAGATTTAACGCCTACTCTTCAGAGGAAAAATGCTAATGAACAAAGCGAAAATAGTCGTAGTGGTAGAAATTCAGGAGAGAAGTTTGATAATGTATCCGTGATATTAAATTCGCTACAAAACGGAATTGATTCGACTTGTTCTTATAACGATGCTCTCATCCAAGGCCAGACTTATGCTGATGAAGCTAATGCTTACATTCATGCCGAAATATTGTGAACTAGTATTAAAAAGAGAACTTTAATGGTGGAGATACTAAAACTATAAACATATTTCATTTATAACTCATTTTTCTAATTTAATAAGTAAATAATCGTATAAATTTTTTCATCAAAATTAATTATTACGAAAAGGTATATTAAAAACGCCTTTTTAGATAAGGAAAATTGTACAAAGTCGTGATTTCATAAAAAGTTCACATACCAACAACCAAATCCTGTAACATAAATGAGTTAAAATTTCTTAAACTCTATCATAAAAATACCAATGTCCTACAAAAAAATTTAATGTAAAAAAAAATTGTACAATAATATTGAAAAACTTCCGCAACTACACACAATTTAATTTAGCGTGTTTGTTAAATATTGTGAAATTATACAAATGTTTTTCCTAATATTATTGTACGAGCGTTACGTTAAAGTAAATTTATTGTAGGATTGAATTCCGCCAAGTATTATAAAGCAGTTAAATGTTAATATCACAATTCTTTGGTATATTCTTTTTGATATTTTATTCCCCTGATATATAAGGCTGTTGAACAAATTTTTCAAAATTTTGCACCAGTTAAAAGATTAATGGAGAGAACCTTAAATTTTCAGCCGAAACTAAGTCCATCCAATGCGGTTCCCGTCCGCGAGATATAGCGTATCGAGTGTATTCTAAAAAGTCGCATTAGGTCCGAGAGAATGGCCCCAAATTTACATACTCGTCCGCCGAAGCCCGAAACGAGGGAATAATTCAAGAGAGGAAACCGGCGTTTGGGTCGCGTTTTAAAGATTTCGGGTCCGAAATCGTTTTTGCAAATGTGCACCACGCTCCGAGGGGAGATTCGATAGATAGTGAGGAAGCAATTGCCATGGAAACTGAGTGGAGGGATATGGATCAATGGGCAGCGGATATGTCACAGTGAATCGGTCGCCTCAGGCTGCACTGAGGGAATTAGAAGGGCAGGAGGGCCGAAAAAGGGTTGCTGAATCGGATGGTATTTGTAAGCAAACGACCGCAGGAACAGATTTATAGAGAACTTTTTAATGCCTTTTGGCATCTATCCTTAAAGGGATCCATCCCATAAAGCGAAACGAGCTCCGATTGTTTCCGCGCTGTTATTTTATCACTCTCAGAGATAAAATCGGTTTCCTATCTTCCAGGTTACGTAAGAGTGGCGGATAAATATCATGCAAGACGTGAATACTCTATTCCATAATATTTTGATACGTGTATGGATGTAAGAAGAGACAAAGGTCCCGATATTTCCCTGAAATAATGTATTTTATAATTTTTATTGAATCTCACGCTTTTCACCACAGAAGGTATTTACCATACATCCACCAATCCCTGGTGCAAAACGCCAAAGCTATTAGGCTCATCTATAATTTTCATTCACATTCTTAGTATTCATTCAATAAAGGTCTTATTATAGAGCTGTAATTGCATATAAATATTATTATTATAATGATAAGTAAAAGGAAGAAAAAAGAGGAACAGCTTTTCACTAATGAAACTTATTCTGTCTTTAATGGAAACAAAGCTAATTACGCATAACTATTGAGCACACGACATGTTTCGATGAAGATGATGCTTAAGCATCGAAACATGTTGTGTGCTCAATAGTTGTGTGTAATTTTCTTGCTTACCATTAAAGGCGTAATTAGTTTCCTAATGAAAAGTTGTTCCTCTTTTTTCTTCCTGGGATGGATTACCACAAAGTTACTCGCAGTCGGTGGATTTTATGATACATAAACTCTCGAAACCGAAGGGATGAATATTTCCATATCACTGACTATTTTTCAGATAACTTGTAGTAATCTACTAAAGATAAAATAAAAGAACAAGAATTAAAACAGGTTGTTATGCGAAATTAATGAGATGAGGTCAAGGGAAAAAGTTGTTAGATGAATTAAAGATAAGTAACTGGGAAACGAATTATATTGCATAACATTTGAGGTTGATAACAATTGAGACCTATGAACCTATCAAAGTATAAAACGCTTAGGTACTCCATGGACATGTTTTGCTGTATATGTAAAACATAGACTGCCAAGGATATCGATTAGATAATAATTGTAGAGTAAGAAATATATGTCTTAGAAATTATAGGCTGTGTTGATGAAAATAATAGGAATTAAGATGTAAGAGAAAAGATAATAATAACAATAATAACTTTATTGTGCTCTGGCTTCTGCATAAGAGCAGAAAAAAGTAATACAAATATTATCTGCTCACATAAGATAATAATACAAATTATAGACATAAGGTAATAGCACAAAATATAGACTACTCGCATAAAGATGATACCAAAAAGAAAAATAAATCAGCCAGTATTATGGTTTTAGAATCATTCCGTAGTAAAAATAAGGTAATCAAACAATTTTTATTTAAAAGATTGTGCAGAAGTGGAATTTTTAATATGTACGGGCAGGTTTTTCCAGAAATTAGATGCAGTAATTATAAAGGATTTTAAGTATTAGTCCGAGGGATTGGACATAAAAGATAGAATGGTAGATAAAGACAGTCTATTAGATGATCTATAACTAGTGGTAATGTATTTAGAAATAAAGGAGATGAATTGCGAATTTTAGGGAGCATGGATCGTCTGAGAGGTTTCACACCACTCATAAACTGACAAATCACTTGGTTCATATACTTTATTTATATAATGAACACTAATCTTTCACAAATCTAATTTCTTACAAAATATTATCTCCGTTAATTGTTATAAAATGCAGTGCTAACCTTATGGTATAACTTAAGTGAGTCTTAAAGTACACAGATGACTACTTCCTGTGCGTCTCCTGCAGCATAAATTAAAGAACACAGTAACATTTTACAACGTAAAAAGAGATAATGTACAATTATAATAATAATGATGTTTTAATTCACAATTAGGGCAGAGATTCGAGTTCAGTTTTCTTTAACATTATTTTAACACATTTTCCTCATTAATTCATGTATGTAGTTAAAACGTAAAGTTTATTTAATTAATCTTTAATTCGCAACCTGGAGAAATATTGGTACAATCAGAGAAGGGCTTTTTTATTGTTTATCAGTCGACAAGAGTATGTAAAGCAGTAAATCATCACTTTACAAAATTAGGGTTTTGTGGTGAAGATTTTTTACGATTCCCGGTATGTTAGCTCTAAATCATTTCCTTTCCTCGTTCATTCCTTGCCTTACACACAAACTTTGCCCATACTGTTGAAAATACATAAATGGTAAGCAATGTTTACCATAAATGGTAATCAATGAAACACGATAAATATATTATTTTTCATATTTTTGGCTCGTAGTCAATGAAGGCATACGAAGTATTTTGATGTGAATTTAGCCTGGAACTTAGGTATATTGTATATTGTATTATCATTGCATATCTTACTGTTAGAATTTGATGAGTTACGTCGGAATATGATTCATATCTAGCTCTAAATTTTAAAATATATCTCTGTAACCATTTTTGTAATAATTTACGCTGATATCAATTAAAATACGTTTTCTCGGAATTGAATCTCGGTAACATGTTTCTCTAATGCCATTCCCTTTTAAAAAAGACCTTTGGATAACCGAGTGGGTAGAGCTTTCTTCTACGATAAAATCTTTTTTCCGCGTGAGAACCCAGGAAATTCCCAATTTTTGGGTTGTTGTCGGGAAGAGGCTTCGGATGTGAGACGATCTCTGCCAAAATCAAATGGAACAGCGGCCCATAAAGATAAAGGAAAAGGTGATGCGAAGACATTCTTGGAAGGGAATAAATCTTACCTATATGCGTGGGCACAGCAAAATATAGAGAGGCAATAAATTAGCTTTTTAGACCTATGCTCATTGGAGTGTAATCGAAGAAAGCTGGCCAAAAGACAAAACGATTTCTTGGAAGAAGAACAACTTTCCACGATCATTGCGGAACTTACAAAGTTGTTATTTACGCATATATGTTTACAGAAATAATTGTGGAACTTACAAAACTGTTCATTTTCCAATATTTCTTTCTTCCACGAAGTACCTAAAGCTCAAGCATATTAATTTTGCAAAACGATTTTTAGGACGGTCTTGAAAATTTGAGTTATCATTCTTAAACAATTGATGAATATGCAATTGTGCTAATTTTATAGTTAACATTGAACACGTTAAGTATACGATATGAGAAATTTGATCAAATATCAAAGGAATGCCGGTCTTTAATATTTCTTAGCTAGACATCATCATTCTTGAGATATCTTTTAGGATTGTTTAATACATAACCTTAATTTTTCCAATTATCTACTGTACCATTAACATTCTAGATTAATGAAGTTCTTTTTACTGAAAATATTTCAGTTTTAAATTTCCAACTCCCTTTCCAACTATTTTGACCTAATACTACATATTTATTCACATAAAAATTGAATCGTATACTATTCCCCTTCTAGCTCTAGGTACTTTTTATACATAATATATTTATTTATTTAAGTTTGCGTAGCATGTTGGCCTTCAGGAGAGGTGGCAACGTTTGCGGGGAACATAAAAATGATCCGAAGCCCGGCCAAAGACGGGAGGGAAACCCCTCCAAAAACCTCCCGTTAATAAAAACTGTATTTAAAAATAATGCCACTACGTTAGTTTTGACAAGTTTGCAACTTTTTAGGCAGCATTTATCATTTGATTAATCAGTACACAGAAAGTAAATAATATAAGTGTCCTTTTCATACCTTGTGCTTCATACTAATATTTTAATTTTAATTTTCTCGGGTATTTATTTTCGGGTATTATTTTAGGCGAAATATAATTACCGATGTAATGATATAGAGTTATTTATCGAATCGTATTGACGTTGCCTATTGTAACGTAATATGTATGTAATAATTACTAACAAGAATAAATGTTTAGCAATGGTGATGCAATTAATAGCCGTATTTTGGTGAATGGCAGAAGTTGCATGCAAACTGCAATATATTAAGTACCAAAATACATATATTTGTAAATTCATGATATTCAGTGCAATCAACCATTCTCTGAAAAATTAAGAAAGTTATTTCAAGGAAAAATTCCCGAATCATTGCAATCTTGAAGATGAAATATCTTTTATCGGCCGTTTCTCTTTAAAACCTTGAACCTCAAGAACGCCGTGAACTGTCACGGAAACCCTACCACTCTTTTACTTTTGAATATATGTATCAAGTTCAAAATCAATCAGCGAATCAGATGCAGTCACTTCGCTGATATCACATACATCGCCAATGTGTCAACCATAGGATGTCATCGTGAATATGAAGGTATTCATTGTGAGGCAAACTGCAATCTTTGAAAGAGATCCTCGCGTCTTGGATAGGGAAAGAAGAGTAGGAGTAAGTCCTAAGCTAAAATATATAAAAGAAAGCAGTTTATAACCTGTAAATTACAAAAGCAGTATTATAACGAAATAACAAAAATATCAAAAAAATAAAAAGGGAAAATTTCAATAGTACTCTATGAGAATATGATAAATATTACGACAAATATAAGATAAAACATTCATACGAAATTACAAAAAAATAATAAAAAAAAAATTCAATAAAAAATATCACAAAAAATACATACAGTATAGAGAAAATGTTTTGAGAGATCTGCATGCCCAAAACATTCTCTCGCGTGTCACTTTAAACACCCGCGCCATAGTCTCGCCACCACTGATGTTGGTTTTCAAGAGAAACTTTCTCGAAAAACTTGTGTCGTTGTCCGAAAATTAGAAGGAGAAACTTAAAAACAAAACCTTTATATTTTGAAGACTAAAAAATGGCGAACTTTCCTCCTAAAGGGTGAATATTGCGAGAAGCTTCTTTGGTCGTAGCGATTCCCTTCTTATTTTTTAGCTAAGAACAGAGAAGGAGTTGCATGAGAAGAGGGCTTGAGGATTAAATATACATGAAACTTCTGAAAGGAACTGGAGCTTTCTCCGAAAGGGAATATCCCAAAGATGGGGAAGACAAGGGGGAACAAGGGCAGTGTACACGGGCTCTTAATTGGAAGTTCTTTATCGAATAAATGGGAGATAGTCACTTCCTATGTCCTCCTCCAAATTTGTATAATCGCCGTTTCCACTCAGCTGGATTAAGAGTTTGTTTTCGTTTAAATATCGGGGGGCTATTTGGTTTAGGCAATGCTGTTTTCGAAGGTGAATCGCCGGTCATTTTAAGCAAATAGAATTTGAACGTGCCATCTCTTAAGAGATTTTACGCGCTCCAGGAGAGCCGTAATTGGAAATTGTGTAAAGGAAAGACGTGAGTTTCATTTTAAAGAAAGTCTAACGAATATTTAATACAGTGTTTTATTATTAACTATAGCATATAATTTAAAATGACAATTAGAATGAAGAAAGGCTGACGAAGATTTTACATAGTGATTTTTTACTGAAGCTGATTACATATAAGATATACTGAGGAGTAGAATAGAAAGAAGTCACGAAATAGAATATAATGAACATGAAATTTCTTTAATAATTTAAATATTAAGTTTGGAACTAATTCTTCATTATATTATTCTTATATTTTAAAGAAATTTCAATTCGTAGTAGGTATATACAGACGCTCATGTTGGATTTAATACAAAGGTTATTTTAACTCGTAATGTTAGAGTGGCAGTGCCGTTATTGTAGATCACAACGACAACAACAACTTGCGAACAATTACATGAGACCTTCTATTGATATCAAATAGGAACCCGACAACTCTTGGGCCTTCATCGATTGCAGGGGTCTATCAGTACATTCCTAGGGGTCTTCAGAATAACTCCCGCAAGATTTGGACTCAAATTTCCTAACTTGGGATCCACTGACAAATAAATGGTTCACAATGATATCCTTGCGTCAGATCTCACTTTTAAAATTTCGTATAGCGAAGAAACCAACGTGTCAGTTACTCGTCATCAAAATCATCAGCCATTTACAATCCCACGTCGGATGTAGGTCTCACCGAATATTTTCATATTGCCTTTTTCTTGAGCTTCTCACTGCCATGTTGCGCCGAGGTACTTGATAATGTCTCCGTTATGTCAAAAATTCTGTCATTTTGTCAGCAAGAACATTAAATTAAACGATGAAGAGTTAATAAAAAAGGCCATTATTAAATTTTCCAATTTTCCTTTTTCACATGTATCTTTGCACAAAATTATTTCTTATTCCTTTCATTGTAATCGTGATTCTAAAATTATCTTCTCTCTGTTCGAAAGCTTTTATTTTGAGTTTTATACTCATTATTTACCCGTTTCTGGTAATAAAATTTTAATTCAGCAGTTGTGATTGAAGCTATCGGAAATAAAATTGATATAATTTTTACACGATTAATTAATTGTAAAAGCGTTTGCCTCCTTAGTTGATGAATTTGATTTACGACGTCATGATAAGAGAAGCTACAATTGATAATTGTATGTCATTTATTTTTTATTATTTTATCATTTATCATCACCTTTAAATGCACGTGTTTGAATGCCTCCAGTGATAGCAAAGACCTCCCTCAGTGTTTTACAATTAGATTAAGCTCCTAAGGTAGTTGATCTAGGGTCATTCTCCTATTCCACTAATGACTATTCCATTACTGAGTTCCACGGACACCTTTCTTTGCATTATCCGACTCCTTTTTGCGGAATAACTCAATTATTCAGAATCCCACGGTCTCACTAAACTCTTTATCCCTTAGTTTTATCAAAACAATTATTTCATGTTGCCTATTTTCTTTTCCAGAATGACTGCAGCTGGTTAATTTAAACATGTTTCTTAAAATAAAGTTTAAGTTGGTATTATTTGTATTATTGAATATATTATGAAATTCAATATTATCCGAGGTTTTACCGGGAATGTAAAGTTAGAAACAAGTGTTAATATACAAATTATAAAAAAATTACTTTTTTATTTTTTTCTGCTTTCAGAATTGTATTATTTTCATTTTGTATTGTTTTTCCCCGCATTAATTAACTTTTATTCTCCAACATTAATTTGTAAAATATTTTTTCCCTCAGAACCCCTCGTTTTAAGTTAAAGTTGCATATAGATAAAATATAGTGATACATCGAATAAAGAGGATTCCCTATAACGACTTTTTGGCAGAAGAAGAGTTCTTTGTTATTTTTCACCAATAAAGAACGAATAGCAATTCAGACAGCAAAAATTTCATCGGATGCTCAAACACATCCACGAACAAAAGATTCAAAAATGCTGAATTAATATTCCATTCTCGCTCATTAATAAAGGAAAGTAGAGTTCATGACGTGTATTTTATGATTTTTTTCTCCCAAGGGATATCGTACTTTTGCCAAAAAAGATTACAGCTAGAAAGAATATTGAATAACAAAGTTAGTTCCTGAATACATTTTCTCAGCTCAGCGAAGTTTCAGTCTGATAAAAAACGTAGTTTTATACTATTACTACTGACCGACGTTTCAAAATATCGGAATAAAATAGTTGATTCCCTGTAGGAATTTACGAAATTAAATCTTTTCGAGATGCCGCCAGTACCTACTTCATCATCGAGCAACTTGAATGACTACAATCAGCATCGCAATCTGCAGGCATTTTCATTTCATCACGTCCTGATAAAACCCAAGTGAAATGCAGATAATTCTACGTCCACGCGCTTCAACTAACGGTAATTCAAACTGAGGATAGACGATATCAATTCCAGTTATTGCTGAGGTAGCAAAGTCGAAGCTCTCGTAATTACGTATTACCTCCTGAATAGCTCCTCCAAGATCTGAGGATAAAAAATACGGAATAGACAGTACAGAGATACACTGATTTATTTTTATTTGTCTGTTAATTGTAGTTTAAAATAAGCATTCACGATACTTGAGGAAAGATAGATGATATTTCATTTCCTAATTGCTTTACAGGAGTTACTTCCTATGATGCATTATTACAGAAATGCTTAAGATTTATTCACTAAAAAGCTATATTTTTATAGCATTTAAGTTCTCTAACTAAATTAAAAAGAATTCCAAGTGAAATCGAATCCTTTAATTACGCCATTAAATTATACTCTTGAAATTGTCGTTCGAATCATTTTCAATGATAATTTTCTCTTCGTAGTAATATAAGTCGGTTTATCTCGTTAATATTTCGAAGTAAGAAAGGCACAGGGGGAGTCTATCGTCAGAAAAGTGAAGCCAAAAATAACGCAACTTGCAGAGTACTGGGGTGCACTTTTCTCCTGCTCCCCTTTAACTACATGTATTTTTGGGATTTTATTTTACTCTCATACGGGACTCAGGAGCTTGTCTATCTAATGATATGGACTCAGATAGTTTAAATTAACCTTTTGCTTAACGATCATGTTCGATTTTTTTCTCTAAGTCCTCTTGATTCCTTTTATTATGGAAAATAAAACATGCCTGCAATGTAAACTTCTCGGATGCCGGTGTCGTCTGCTAGAGCGGTATAAAGAACGAATCATCTGCCAGCCTCCCGCAAACTCTATTAAAACCTCGTTGATTATTATAATTTTAATTTGATGTATATTATAATGCATTAATTCGTCTTAGTTTTAATTGATCAATACCAAGTACGGCATAAAATTCCTTAATAGTCGTTTACCGCAATGAAATAAAGCAACTCTATATTGCATTATAATAGCTTAACAAGGTAATTAGAGATTTTCCACTGGTAAAATGTCTGTTCTATTTCACAATTGGGGCTCAATGCAGTAAAAGTTGTCAAAATGACGAATACGAGAAATTTTATACTATACAAGACCTGCAGGTGCAGCCGAGAGCACAATGAAATGTTCATTAAAACGCAGTGGATTAATACTGACGTTAGTTCTGCTTCATAGAGTTCAGATAATGAAATAAATAATAAAAGTTAAGAAAGATGCATAGATTCTAGTTCGGAACATTTTGTGGTGGCAGCTGTTCTGATGCACAGCAATTGACCATGCTGCAGGCAGAAACAAGCCCCTGCTTATTTACCTATAAAACCTTTAGAAACGCGAAAATAACAAAATTGCTTCGTGTTACGTATTGCTCAAACAACATTTTGTGTTCCAAAACGTTCGACTTACTCGATCAAACCTTGATAACTCTGTATCAAAGTCGCAAAATCACGTTCAAACAATGTATTGGTATAGGGAGATACTAAAAGTTCAACCCAGCATGGCTAGATGCGCAATCTGCTCTTTTTTTTGGCTCCACTTTTGGGCGCTAGAGGGAGATAGCAATACTATCCCTGTGAAGAAAGATAATTGGTTACAGGGTAAAGATGTGAGAAAATTCTTTTTAGAGAATTCACTTGGATAGTGGAGGATTTTCGGCATTAACACTCGTAAAAACTATATGGAAACTAACGCAATTTTTTTTTAAACTCTATTGTTATGTTTATAATTGAGTAAATAATTCTCTACTGCCCTCAAACACTCAATTCTGACCCATTTCGTAAAAATTTGCCTACATTTAGTCTCACACGTAACAGTTCCATCAGGCAACTCCAATTCTCCATAGCTAATATATGATACCTTATAGAATGCATTTATGTGATTCATAGAAATAGAAAAAGCAGCACTCTGAGTACAAATCTTAAGACATAACGGTACAGAACTATTGCCATTTTTTCATCGCATGATTAGGATTTCGTTTAGCTTAAGAAGGGATTTGCTTGCTAATATTTTGGTATACATATAGCAAGGTTAGATAGAGGAAATACTCAAAGGAAATTATTTCGGACGCTATTTCTGAGAAATCAACTGAGGATACACGTTGGAAAATCGAAGCTATTCATGTATTACGGAGAATATCATGAGTGTTGATTCTGCAAAATATTAAGCGCTAAAATTTCATGATTAGATATCCAGTGTGAGGCATTTATCTGTAGTGACAGGGTAATTCTGTAGAGTAGGCGATGAGTTAGGGAAGCACGCGTGCGGTTTCTGGTCTCTACGAGATAATTTCTAAAATGTCATAGGTTTTGTTTCTGATATATCTGCCTATGGATTTAATAACGGTCACCCTTGCAATTTCGAAAATTCGGACGATCACGTTTGAAGTCTGTCAACTACATTACGCTTAGGTTAAGAACCCGAGAGCATTTATCGAATGACGGTATCAAGAACGCGGGAGGAAATTCCGTGAATAGTTTTCTATGAATATTTTTCGTAAAACGTCACCTTGAAAAGGTATTGTTCATATCCTACGCACTCGGATGTATTGCGGAAAAGAGTCCGTTAAGGAATCAGTTCTGTAATTAAACTGACTTTGCGTCGTATTAAGAGTGTCCTTCTCCCAAGAGAGCATTTGTAGGATGTTAATTGTGGTAATTTACGATTGATATAAATTTCTTTCCCTGTTATTTATTATTATGCCTTGCTTTTATTCTTAGTTATTGCTCCTCCGTCCTGTTAGTTCCTGTTATTAATCTTGCATTAAATATTATATATCAAGTAAATACTGATATCAATATGACGTCTCTATACGAGCTTGTAATGATATGCGTAAGTAATATTGTGAATTGATGTATTACTATATGCATTATGTTTTATTGGCAGAGTTGTTGTATTACTGGGTGCATTTTGTTGAGATTTCGTGACTTCTGGTTGCTGATTTATTGTATGAAACCTCATATATTTCTTTGAATAGATATAGTACAGTGGGTGCCCGGTGAATCGGTCCGGGGGGAATTCGTACCCGGGGAATTGATCTCCCGACAGATTGGTACGCGGGGAATTGATCCCCAGCGCTGATGTTGTACTAATGTAATTCAGTCTTATTTTAATCTACGTATTCCCTGCGTACGAATTCCCCCGGACCATTTCACCGGCCACGAGTACAGTGGTATAATATTAAGGATAACTATCTTAATCTCTGTACTCTGCTTTTATAACATGACAAGGTGTGTACAGTGTGTATATGAATTGTTTAAGTCTTTTTTAGTGATAAAAGGTATATTCTTCGTTCATTAGTGTGGAAAGAACCGAGTACTATTTGTTACAACACTAAATCTATTCCGAAAGACGCTGATTGCTTTCTGTGAGATCTTAATAATGATAATAATAATACGTATTTATTGAGATGGAGACTAAAAGTCTCCTCTTCCATCTAACTCATCGTCATACAATGTGAAATAATCTGTTTTAAAGGGAACGAATGAGAAAACTAAAAATAATTGTGGATGTAAAAACCTAATTAAAATCTTAGGAAAATATGTATTCACTGCAGGTAAACACCCACTAAGAAGGGGGATGTGAAAAACCTGCGCAAGCCTACCGATAGTAATAACTAAAAGATTGTAAGAAACATGGCAAAATATTTAAAATGCACTACCAATATTCACTACATCCACTCCTCATATATATACTAATCTGTAAAAGTATTCAGAAACGAAGAAGAGAGATCTGGATTTTCATTCCTCAACATACATTACCAGACTTTAAAAGTAGCATTACCTACCTCACACGTCACGTTAATTTTAGTGCACTTTCACGTTACTCAAATTCTCTGTGACATTTACACTTACGGCCTCCATTACTCATTCGGAGCAGCATCACATTTGCGCGGATAATCTTTGGGCAAATTTAGGCTCGCGACACACAAATTTTGATGATAGATGAGGGAGTATAAATAGAGCTGCACAACTATTACCCGCGTCGCTCCCTGTTTGAGCGATTCAGCGATAATTTTAACTCTCCAATGAATATAAATGGGAGTGTCGAAGGGCTCATTATGTTTATATCATCGCTCAAACGGTTGCTCGCCTCCCCCGCGCACTCGTGACGTGAAAATGAGGTTTCGCGATGTACTTATGCTCAACTGCCCTTTCTGATTCCCTTTGGATCAGCAATTTTGGCTCGTCATCGTGACCCAGAAAGTTGGCCATGCCTGAAGATCGAGCAAAAGATGTAAACATATGCTGATATCACCTGCTTGTGAACGGTGTTTAAGGGATAATGGGAAAATTTAATATATCTGGGGCTTATTTGGGCGATCGAAGGATATCCACGGTCGCCTGCTTCTAATTTACACAGCATATTTTGTAGCTTGCGTATATAGTAACGCAGATTTTAATTAATATCCGAATGACTTAATTTTTGGGAACAGGTTCAGGAGGATAACTTGCAGATTTAATGGAAGCATACAATTCGTCTTCAGACGCAAATAAAAATTGTCCTCTACCTTCTTTTACAGAGAGAAATGCTTCAATAAGGATATTAAGAAAATAATTCTTCATGTATAGAATTAGCTACAAATATATCCGAGTGAAAATTGATAAAAAATGGCGAAATCGTTGTAAGATCTTCTGTAGAATTGATTAAATGCTAGGGAAAACTAGCTATTGCACAAAGTGCGGATTTAACCCATGCAAAACGGAATTATCATTTACTATTTTTAGGAAGAATTGCTTCAATATGGAAATAACGAAAGGATGTGTCGATGTATAGAATAAGCTACAAATATTTTCGAGTGAAAATTGGTAAAAAATGGTGGAGTTTTTAAGAAAACCTCTCCTGCGGAATTTGTAAGATGTCAGGGCAAAATTTTCTATTGCACATTTAGAACCCTTAAATAATAAAGAGAAAAATGGGAACACTGCTGTTAATGAATTACAGGTTTAAAATCTTCTATAGCCGTCTTTGTAGACCCGTACATTGTTGCCAAAGGTTTTTGATAACAGCAGGAAGGTCCGGATTACCAAATTTCTGAGAAAAACTTAATTTACATATAGAAGTTATCATCATCAGGGGTAGAGGAATACCTGATGATGGTAGTATCGCAATTGAAATCTACATAGGGTTTTACCCTGATTACCAACTTTCTAGGAAACACCCAATGTTGATTTAAATAGCGGTACTACCATCATCAGGTATTCCTCTACCCCTGACGATGATAGCATCCCTATTGAAATGTATGTACATTGGGTGTTTCTTAGAAAGTGTGTTATTCGGGCCCTCCTGCTGTTACAAAACATCGTTGTCTACGTGATCCGAAGCGCCGACAAAGACGGCTATTGAAGATTTAAAGCCTCTAACCCGTAAGTCGATTGAAAAGATATTGAAAGGAATTTTCTAATAATATGTGTAGTCTTCACAAGCGTCTCATATTGTAAATGCAGCCACAGATATGTAAATTTATTAAATATTCGTTTCTCAGCTAAAATAGATTAAATATAAATTAAATTAAAGATAAACGCAGAAAGTTCGCATGAATTCACATGCTTATTAATATACGCGATGGAAATGAAGAAGAAAAAGTCTGCCGTAGCCGGGGATCGAACCTGGGTTTCCCAATTTCCGGTCGTTTGCTCTAACCGACAACCGGAGCAACCAACCGGCATTTGGGAGGTCTGGGTTCGATCCCCGGCTACGGCAGACTTTTTCTCCTTCATTTCCATCGCGTGTAA
The DNA here is from genome assembly GCA_947579665.1 of Sympetrum striolatum. Lineage (NCBI taxonomy): Eukaryota > Metazoa > Arthropoda > Insecta > Odonata > Libellulidae > Sympetrum > Sympetrum striolatum. Next base: position 71,108,951 of record OX388348.1, read on the forward strand.
ATAAAATTGGTTATTTTATTTGAATTTGAAAGTTTAATAATCACGTAAACAATAATTCAATTATTATTATAAATAATGTATTTAAAAGTTGTGCATGTTGCTTTATTACAGTACATATTTGTAATTTAATTTTGTATCATTGCATTTGTGTGTCCACCTGTTTACTATTGTGTAACGATTAAAAAAATCGTGACATCACAGCGGTATTTTAGCAATTCATGCCTGGAATTTCTGCATTTATTTGCAATTTATATTTGAGAGATCGCTCGCATTTTTCATATTTAAATTTTAGCGGTCGCAGGTAATGTTAGCTCTTTTTATACCGTGGAAGTATGCACGTGTCATCAGTTTCTGAAAATAAATTGATGCACTTTATGAGGAAAAAACGCTATTTGATAACGAAGAATTTGATTTCATGACGATTGGCGAGCTAGATGAGTATATAACAATGACAGAGAGAGGCTTTTGGAGTACGCGGAAAATTTTCGTTCTCGACATCTTATTTTCCTATCGGGTGATCGATGCTTTTTTCGTGCTGAGGAGTGACGACAGCATTATAGGAGAAAATAACACGCTTTTGTGTCCTCTACGATCGAAAGCCCCGGCGCGTTTCATCCTTTATTTTCCCCCGTTGTCGAGTTGAAATGTTTCTCCCAGCATTCAAACGCAAAACGCTCGAGATCACCTGTTTCTGGCACTCTTAATAATTAATTTCTTTGCGCATGATGACGCTCCGTGGCATTTCGCAGAGTGGGAATTGATGAAGATGTCAATTTTGGTGCGGGACATTCGACCGATTTCGTTTGTTGTTTAGTCGGCGGAAAAAGTTTTATTTTTTTCCGCGGGAGGGCTTTAAAGACGAGCGTCCGGCGGAAGGACCAAAATGAATGTCGCTTTCACATGGCATTCAGAGTGGTCATGTGGTATTCAAACTCTTCCAATTGTGTAGGCTAAAGGTCAAATCACCCGCTGTATAATGTAGCGTGTAGCATTTAAAACCGTTTAAAATTTCACCCCGTGTCCTCGTGAAATGGCCGAAAATTTCTATGAATTTTTATAAAACGCGAAAAATGAAAATGAAAAAAATTAGCCAAATGCGTCTTTCCTGTTTACACATTTACTCGGATGTGACCACACGGTGTGGTCTCGGTCAATAAATTTGGGGAAAAGGAAGGAAACTGTTCCATTTTATGAAAATATTTAACATAATTAATACATAAATTCATAATTACTTCCTCGAAACAGATTTAAACCAAGTAAATTCAATAAAACCTCCGCACGCAAACTTAGTACTATCAGAATTGGTGAAATATATTGGAATATCCTCTCGACTTACCCATCATTTGGTACAAATATCTGTAATATTATTTAATTATACAGAAACACAAAATAAATGCGGCTTCGTAAAGAGGATATTAATAATAAAACGTCTTTATTCGGAAGATATAATAATCGGAAGGAGCAAAGTTAATGCTCATAAGGTAACGATATTTATTTACGTTACATATGTTCACTTACTGGTTATAGTATTCATATAGTGTATTGGACCCAGCCAACCAGCGGCAAGGGTTGAATTTATGAGTTGAAATGAATACAACGAATGAGTATCACTCTGGTGAAGTGTTTATCAGTTGCTTCAGGATGGTGAACGGGAATCTCTACTAGTAATGATATTTAAACAAAGACTTAATTTACTTTATCAAGCTCGCCTTCCTTAAACTTTTCCTAATTTCGCGTTTTTTCTCCTCTCCTCCTCTGTACCCCTCCGTTTTCTATCTTTTCTATCCATCTTATCGACTCCATCCTTGTACACTCCTGGCCAAAATTAACGCATCACCTCCCTAGCGATCCTTACGGCCGGTGCTGCGTTAATTTTGGCCAGGACTGTACATAGCCACATCTTTAAACTTTTCAAGATTTTTCTTCCTTCTTCAGCACTCATGCTTCTGATCCGTGAATATCAAGGCAACAAATCGATTCAATAAATTAATGTTAAACCTTATCTTGTTAACATTACTTTACTTTCCAACCTTATTCTACCTATGGCACACTTAAGAATAAACTAAAACTTCACAGCGTTCAGGAAGGTAGGAGGGACCGGGGCAAGTTTGGTGCAGTGGTAGGTATACATAATACTCATTGCTCACATACCATTGATCAGAATGCGTCAGCTGTCATCTCAGTAGAGGCACCGTGGACACTCACGGCAATTTGGAGTCAGTTTCTCGTGTTATTGGAGAAGTAGACAGCTTTTTCTATTTTTTCCTCTGGTGAATAAATATGTCTACGCCTAAGTGTACATGAGTACCATGCAAGCCGCATTTCGGCGTATGGCAGGGGGTGCAGGCATCATTACTTTATTTGCCCAACCGATTGCTTTCGCGGATCGCTCGCAAAAAAAAATTAAGTCTTGAAACGATTCATTTTAGAATATATTTCCCTAATCTTCTTCACAGTATCAGAACGCCATATAACAGGGGGGTCGCATATCGGTTACATTATCGGAAAACGTAATTTCTCAGAGCTTATTTAGTAAATATATCCTTTGAATCAGCCTTCTATCTTCTAATGATTCCCACCCCGCATCCTGTTCCATCTGAGTAGCACTCGCTGTTTTATTGTAGCAATTTTTTACAAATCGTATCGCCTTCGTTGTACTTTTTCTATGCACCAATGTAATTGCGTTAATATTACCTATACTTAAGATCATCATAAATCATTATGCTTTATCCAACTAGATTGCTCTTTTGCGACATCACTAAATATATCAGTAAAATTAAAAACTATGATAATTTCAGGCTTATAAAAGACACTATTGTAAAGCTCAACTAATGAAGGAGTATGAAAAATGGGTAAATAAGTGCAACAACTGAAAAGAGAGAATAATTTATGAAAAACGGTCTAAACCTGCCCCGGTCTACCCTACATTTTATTTATCTTGGCTTTCAAATGTTGAATTAAAGGAAGACCTGATATTGCTATAATAAAAAGTAGAAATTTACCATATTCTCTTAGGTAAAGCGCTAATGTGCAAAGCGTAAACTCTGGGGGCGAAGGTTTGCCACGCAAAGGAGTGAATTTAACTTTTTAAGTTAGTTTTTTTGAAGAAAGTGCTCACTTCAAAACTAATCTGCTTCCGTAGCAAAGTCGTTGCCACAGCGTTGTCCTTTGCCTTACAAAAGATGACAGATCCGTTTAAACGTCGCAGGTGTATCGGTGAACAGTGAAAACCGTGTTCATCTTATCTCCTTCAAATTAAGCTGGGGATGAGTGATGTTCCCCGAAGTAGTTGGATTAGTTTCTTTGAAACTCCAGAAAGCCATATAAATTTCAGAAGTATCTCACGAATGACATTTCGTGCCCTAGTTTGCATAAATTGAACGCGTCTCACCTGTGACATCACTTGACTTTGATACTTCTCTTCCTGATGCGGGTAATGCAATTGGATGCAGTTAGTCAAAAAGGCATCTTATTGCATAACATACATTCAAAGCACTCCGTCGTTTTCTTCTTCTTCCAACAACTTCTTTTCTAAATAAATTTGTTTGTCTTCAGCTTCCAGGCTCGCTAACCTTCTCTCATGCTCGATGTAATTATTTACCGTTATTTTATTCCAGTTGTCACACTCAGCATAATTTCCAATTCAAAGTGAAAATTAGGAGTTCAAAATGTCCAATACCCGTCTCTGATGGCGCTCCGCATCTCGTTCCCAACTGCAGTAGGAAAGAATAAAAAAGGCTAGGATTATCAACTTTCAATGAAACACTCCCAATTGTTTCCGACTATCGGTAGAAACAAGATGCGCCGAAAAATACGACTAATTGAGATTTTAAAACTCTAGTTGATTAACAACTGTGCTCCAATTTTTATCTTCTTAAAGTGAAAATAGTGATACTTTGCGTGGGTCTATCCCATGTGAATAGATGTCTCTTTGAAAGATATGAAAGGATCCACAGAGAGTGGAAGGGAATCCAGCAAAGAGGGAAGACGAAAGAAAAGCGAACGTTTACCAAGTCAAAGTCTGAGAGCGGAATAATGAAATAAAAACAAGTTGATCTGTTAGGAACTCGAAAGGCGAAGAAAGAAGGAGAGGGCAGTTAGAAAGAAAATTTGAATAACATACATAGAGGATATCTCATATTAAGTGTGATAGGTCGAAAGAGAGTACAAAGAGAAAGAGGATAGAGTAGTGCTGTTAGAAGCCTGGTGGAGAGAATGGTACTCAGGATTTCACCATTCGAAGAAAAAAGTTTGTAGTCTTGTCTAATGTGGAAAGATTTAAGGCAAAAGACATACATTTACATGAGTGATACTTTTTGATAGGTTTATGTACACTCAAAAATCCCTATTAAGCACCATCTCCTTATAGTTAACCCCTTATGCCATCCAACATCTTTTGTCTCTGTCTTGCCCTCCGCTTTTTTCTTCTGAATAAAGCCGAAGACATAAACCAGAATTGGGAGCAGTAGGTTAAAACGGAAAGGACCAAGGATATGCCTGAAGTAATGCTTCCGTGCTTACAATATTTCTTTGCGGTGACTGTTTCTCTATTCTAATCAACGTTGTATATGAATAAGTGGTAATCAAACTAATGGCTCCTTAAATATCAATATTCCTCCATGCTTTCCTATCCTCGCACACATCCATACATCTTCATGATATTTATCATGACTGATAATTTTTACATGCAGTTTAATCATTCCCCTGTACCCTGAGTACATTTTTCCCGGTTACGAGGTAAGTTTACATAAGTGGCAACAGCGAAAAAACAGTCAATTAAATTAATAACCGTGATAATTCTGGGCTTATAAAAAGCAACACAATGAAGCTGAATTGTCAAATAATGAATGAGTTTGGAAAACGGGTGAATAAGTGCAGAAACTAAGAAGAAGAAAATAATATTTTATTAAATGCGTAAACCTACCCCGGTTGTGGTGAATTTAGTCTTTCTATAACACATAATTCGATAGAATACCGTTTCATGGACTTAACTATACTTTTAGCTATCCTAGAAACCTATTTCATCAGTTTCCACAGCCTGAACCTTCCACCTATTTACACCATAGATAAACACGCGTTCCACTTCTGTTTGCAGAATCCTCTTCCGCAATCTCCTAGTTTGCGTACTCCACTGAACCTTATTCGATATCTCGTTCATCCTTATTATTCGATTACCCCTTGCATTACCCTAAAACCCACACCCGCGTTGCACTGCTGATTCATCGGTGACAGAATTCGAAGAAATTCCATAAAAACATAAAAAACTAAATGGAAATCAATTCCTTTATGATACCATTGGGATTTTGAATCTGCCTTTACGATAACATGAGCACCAGTAACTCTTTCGAGCCTGTTTAAAGAAGCTTATTTAATATCTTTTGCCGTAACATTTTACTAGAAGTTTGGAACAATGTTGATGCCAATTATTTATTTAATTGTAAGGACTACAAATAGGCTCTAGGCCAGGTGGTCGTCATCTTTTCATAGGGGAAGAAAATCAATTATCCTGCCTGGTATTCACCCTAGTTGAGAGGAAAACCCCCAAAAACCTCCCAAAGGCAGTACATAATATAATTTACAATTAATTTCATACAATTGAAGCATACAAATAATTACTATATACAATAATGCAATTAAAAACTTATAAAACTAAAAGTTACAATATTACCTGTAATATTACAAACGATTATAACTAGACAAGAGATAATATGTGTAAGCTGTAAACAGAATATAGGTAAATATAAATATAATAAACAAAATATATTCATCACCCATTTCCCCTTATTTACTTCAATTAATATCCTCTCTTGCCCAATTATAATTATCCCTATCACCTCCGTCCTTGTTTTCCTATCAACACAGAGTACTCTTTTCGTATTGAATTGTATTGTATATTGTACTTGCATATAAGAATACTCCACCTTAACGATTTTATCAATCTTCTCCTGATTATTTTGACCTGAAATTTGCTGCAATCATTATTATTACAAAATATAATGGTTAATCTCAATTGATATTCTCTATTAACAGAAGGCTGTGCTCTTTTTGGGAATTTTAGTCTATTTTAGGATTTGGCGACTAATCAAAAGTAGAATGTTAACCAAAAATATCTCGAATAATGAATAACATGCCGAAACGATCATTTTCGTCACACAAGATATTAATAAATTCTACGACTTTTCTATTTTATTTTTATTATGATCAGAATTTAAAATTTAACCAAATTGTGCTTATAGAAACATATTTTATGCTTTGAAAAGGAGACAATAATGATAACCAGACGAAGATCATTCATTGAAACTGCTATTTTTGTTTGAGATGCAATTGTTTTCGGAAACAGGTATCATTCTAAACTTCTTTTTCGGAACTGAAGAAATGCTATCCTCAGTCCTGATTGTTAACGAAAACCTTCAGATAAAACATTTGCTAAGTCATAATTTATTTTAGACAAATAAACAAATTAATATTGATATAATTATTCTAGGATATACTCTATTAAATACGATTTGTATAGCAATAAAATGGTGTCTCACAATTATCTTCTGTGCAAACTTACGGTGAGTTGAGGCTTGCTGCTGATTTGCGTAAGCTGATGACGTTCATAATCCACGCCATGAAATTCCCCGAGCATAAAATGTCGCCCCGATGGCTTCAATTACTAGTCGTTAATTAAAAGTACAGAAAAGGTAATCCTATCCCAATTAATCAGTTGTTCCATACCCGAAAGAACTCTGGCTTTGATCAGGCGGCGTACGAGACGCGAGTTAATGACATCCTTACAGAATCACACAATTTGCTTCAAATTCTTTCGCAATAACCCCCGGTCCTCCGTCACAGAAAGTTCCAGGAAAGGATATTGCGTTCGTCACAAGGCCCCCGCGAAATGCCTATTCGAGATTTATTCGGATTCCACGTAGTGTTTTCTCTTTTGGCTGCACAATCCGCCGTCACGTTTTTCGCCATGCACTTTGATGTCGAATCCATTAAGCCTTACAAATGAGCTTTAGGGGCAATTCAATATCGGATTTTCGTTCCTGGAAGACCTCGTTAATTTATCCAGCATGCATCGCCGCAACATGCGTTTCCTCGCCGGGCTAATCGGGTTTTATGAATCATAACTAACCCTATCGTAATCATCGTTCCAATTTGCGGTTCCCTTAAATTCATAAGCCCTTTCATTCCGCCACATCATTCAGCTCTTAAATGTTTGAGGTTTGCGATGCGGAGAGTAAGATGATTAGTGATTTTTAAAAGTGTCGCAACCCGAGGAAAGCGTGGTCTACTTTCTCTCTCCTGGAAAATTAGCTCGTATAGGATGCCTTATCGAAGATATCGCCTACCCTTTCAATTGTTTTGAACATGCGAACTTTTTACCAAGTTAAGTCCAACCTGCGGCTTTTTCTAACGTATTTATCTCTTATTTGAACCTCATTAAATGCATGATAAATCGACTAAATTATGTACTGATTCAGGAATTTGAATAAAGTGTGCCTTCTTAAAAGTTATGCATTATATAAATATGAATTGATTAGAGAAAGTCGTCCCTTGACGAAATTCCATAATTGTAACAACGGCAGAAAATTTCACAAATTTTGTGAATTTTTATCTTAGTTTTTACTACCGTTATTATATTATATAAATTTGTTATTATTATATTTTGAGTTCTATAGGTTTGCTTTAATTTTTTTTTTCCCTAACAGAAAAGTTGTCATTCTCCTCTTCTCTATAAATGTTTGAATAATCAGCTGGTTCGTGTTTTTTGTCTAGTTTCTTCTTTTCTTTAGAATCCTCTAATTTTTTATACTGTCCATAAAGCGTTAAGCTGAAAATTCGGCTCATGTTCTGGCTTCAGAAAATTTGAAATAGTAAATACGTACACAAATATTTAAGGCATCTCCAAACGAGTCTTTAAATAATGGACAAAGGTAAACTACATTTTCCATAGTTTATGTATGTGTGTAAGATGATATTCAGGAAAATTCGCTCGATCCAACAATAAAGTTTGATGAAACTGCAAATTTTGATTAAAGGCAATAAGCAAGAATTCAAATACGTTTAACCATTAAATTTTTGTCGATTATATCACAATCGGCGTAAATATGGCAATGAAAATAAATATTCTGTAATTCAAGCAATCTTCAAAATAAAGTCTTTTCAGAAACTAAATTAATTTTCTGGAAAAAAGAGAAAGAAATAAAAACAATTTGCTTTATTTGTTGATTAATCAAATTAATCTTGTGTGTGTATTAACTTATTAATATAATTCTTCAACATTAATTTCAATTCAATAAAGAAATATGATTGCTCGAATGATTTTAAAAAATAATCGGCGGAAATAAATTGAGCGTGGAAAGATTCAGTTAGCAGCGCTGTTTTTCTTCCATCTTCGAGACCAAATTAAGATAATATCAATTCCAAGGGATAATTGAAGTTTGAAATGAAATGACAAATGAAATCGATTTGTTGATGCCAATTTTTACATTGATTCCTCATTTAGCTTCTTTAAATACAATGAGTTAGAAAAACTTTTTTCATAAACCATCAAAACCATTAAAGAAACGATACGTCATCAGATGTCAATGAACAGTAGGACGGATCGAAAAAACTTTTTTTTCGAAATCGGTCTACGGCTAGTGCTTAATGTTTGTGGTTGGTGGTCCTTATAACACAAACAATTTCAACTCGATATGATTGTCCTAAGGCTGCGAATTTTAGTCAAAATTTTAAATTTTTGTGAAAAATATCAAATTTTTGCATTTTTTCCTGATGGTTACTCAATGTTTCCGAAGTGATTTAGTGGCAAGGAAGTACATATATTGCTTGGTTGTTGCTTAATAAAAGATCTGGTACGTTTGAATCAAGGAAAATGGTTTCTCAGTTCGCCAAAATTCGTCAATGAATATAATTCCATCTTTCATCGATAAATATCAGTAATAAGAAGTACAACTGCAATTTATGTTTCAAAAAATTCTGCTAATCCATTGGGTCTTTTTGGAATAAACGTTTTATTTTTGACGGTTTCATAAATCGAACTTATAAGATTTTTCCTTTTCGTTAATTACTAAATTCAAACGATAAGATTTAATTATTAACAGAAGCAATTCGCGAACATCAGTAATGCCAATGTACATATGTACCAATTTTAATTATTTACGCCTGAAAACTGAGAAAGTATTCGAAAGAAAATTATTGAATATTTTCATGAGAATTTTGGGGCAAATTTTAACTCTCGTGGTAAATTGTATATGATCACGTAAATTTAAACAGTTAAGCCTCTCAGGTAATAGACTACTTTTCAAGGGTCCTGCGGTGTCTGGTTTGATCATAGACAAGTCAGTTTTTCCATGAAAAATACATCAAAAGCACACTTTGATCGCTTTCAGGATTTATGTTTTATAAAATACATAGCAAAGAATCATCGAAAGAATTTATGGTATTTGGCAGAGGAAAGGAAAATTATGATCAAATATATATATCATAATATATTATGATCTAATTCTGGAGCCTTATTAAGCCTTATTTGAATGACCCGAATTCTACTATAAGTCTTGTACTGTGTTTACGTAGGTTCTTTTACATGATGGTAGGCTCTAGTGAAAGAGCTCATGAAAAATACATCCAAAGCACACATTTATCCCTTGTAGGCTTTATTTCTTTTATAAGAATATATAGCTAGGAATCACTAAAATAACAAATTTATGTGACACATAAAGTAAATTTATAAACAAGTATTATTTATTTCTGGACCCATTTAACCTCATTGGAATGACTAGAATTTAAGTTTTAGCCCTGTAACCACATAAGGAAGAGTAAGCTTTTCAATTTTTCAACATGCATCCTTGTGTTGAATGATGAAAAACACCTTTTTTAGGCGTTTCCCAAGAGTCCTTCGCCATTGCAAGCCGCATCGTAAATATGTCATCAAAGTAGCACTCGCAATGGCCGACGGGAGCTCTCTTTCCCGCGCAAAACAACAGCACTCGACAGAGCGCGACCTCGCTTTACAGCATGGCTAAGAATGCGCTTGAGCTATGACACAAAGTTGGTCCTCAGCGCTACTTACAACTTCACATCGAGTAAGCAACCACTAGATTTAGAGGATTAGCTAGCTAGGTTGGTCGGGCAACGAAAGAAAAGCCAGACATCCATTGCAGTGGAGATGTGTTTTCATCCTTCCTGCCACCATATTTTTCTGAATGGGACACTTCCATTTTTCTTTTGCAACAGGATGGTGAAAAATGTATCTTTTATATGTTTCTGCCCCAGCCTTGTTCATATTTGAGGTAATATGAATATGATCGATGCTGAAAATTGTCATTTAGGTCAATCCTCATTGAATTATATCAAAAAATGTTATTCAAAGGGTTATACTGCTGCGCTTGTGTGGTCTTCTTCCAATTGTAAAATTCCGGCTCAGTGAGAGAAACAAAGGCAAACTACAGCACTCCTCATCTTTCCTAGTATGCCTCATTCCCTCCTCAGAGCTTTAAGTAGCCAATGGTGAAGGGTATGAAAATCCCACCAACCTTTAAACTGGTAACTGGTAACTATACAGCCAGTCAGACAAATTTCTTATAATAATATCTAGAAATCTCTATTTTATGCAATTTAAAGTGGTGATTGAGTTAGGTGATAAGTAGAGGTGTTTGTTTTTAGCAATTAGCGATAAAACCTACAAATAAAGCGAATTTTGGCCAATTTAGCGAAATAACGCTAATTTCGGCAGTTTTAATTTCCCTTCATCTTTTTTAAGAGAGGAGAAAGTAATTTTGGTATGATTTAAATAAATGTACAATATATATATTTGTATTATTAAAGCATTTACTGTAATATTTTTGATCAATCATGACATCTTTGCTTACGCGAATTCAACTTGAATGTTTTCAATAAATTCACAAAAGTAAATACTGTCTAACATACATGTTCAGCAAGGCGCTGGCTATCGGCAGTTTTTCAACGATCACTCGCACGTTTACAACAATGTATGTACGAGCGATGCATTGTGGAAAAATGCGCTATCAGCTTACCAGAAAACGGATTGATACTATTTTGTATAATTTACATTTAATAATATTTCCAATGCTTTTGATGTTTATGCTAAAGTGTGCCTAATAATATTCCTTTGCTTACATGAGACTGTGAAAAAAGTAACACCAAATTTAGGAAACATCCAGCCATATCTCTTCTCTTTTTAACTAAATTTATTATTTCACTACGGCGACCATCAATAATTTCAGTTGTGATCATACAAAAATGTTTAACTCTTTCAAAGAGATCTAGGAAAATGCAGCAGACTTTGCTAAGCTGTGGCTCATCTTTTTATTCCATGTGGATTATACAAGCTTTTAATGGCTTCAGAACGTCTAGCAGAATAATTTTAAAAATCCAAAAGTCTTCGGACAGTATATGTTTTTTGTATCGTGACGAAGCATCAGGGACGGATTCTTAGGATTCTCATCAATTTCTATCTGTTGCAATGCTCTTTTGTTAGAAATTAATGATTCCAAATCAATAGCTGTGGATGCGAATCGAGTTATTGCAGGGTTTTATAAAGTAATAAAATTTTATTCGCTCTTTTGAAAATCTGAAAACCAAGTACTTACGCAATTTGAGCTTCTTATTTCGCTGATTATATCCACAGCTTCCTTAACTTTAGTATCTATTTCCTGGATGCCACAACTATCCTTCATTAACCAATATACTACATTTTTGATGAGTTTTGTTTCCACACGGTTCTTGATATCTCCTGGAATTTTTCCGCAGCGTTTGACGTGCACTTCATGATTTTTGACGTTGCTTGCAAGCGATGTTTTACAATATGTACATTTTATTCTGGCGCTCTCTTGTGCGTCAAAATATATTTTGATCGGATCCCCCTTTCTAGGCATTTTTTATGACCAAATCCGAATGATGATACACACGCCCAAATAATCCAAGCAATGATACGTTTTCAACTCAGAGCTTGAAGCGAAGCAATGAATTTGATGAATTGCAACACGTGAATACGTGGTGTCAAGGAACAACCATGTACACTATTTTCTGTTCAGCAGCATGAAACTTAGCGGTCACTAGTGAACCACATGGGGTCAATTTTAGAAATTCGCTACATTTTATCATAGGTTGCTTTTACAAAGCTTTTAACTCGTTTTAATTTTATTATGAAGACAAACTTCCATAAAGTTACGCCTGGAAATATTGATTTTATACAATGCATTGGACTTGAAAACATATAACACTTGTGTTTCTTTTAAAATCGTTTTAAAAACTAGAGAAATACATTCTTCATAAGCTATTAGGTCCAGGTCAACTGCAAAATTTACTAATCAGGATAGTATATTTATTGGATAAACCATGCGCATGAAGAACGCCATCTCAAAAATTGACGAAAAAACGTTTTTTTCACGTTCTTATCAAGACGAATGAAAAAAACGTTTTTTCCATACGTTTTAAACGTTTCATTTTTTTCGAGGTTCCCATCTCTAAAAGTGGAGGGAGGAGGTACATACCGGCCCCGGGATGAAATGTTGGGCTGTAAGATGTTTTCTTCGCAAAATTATATACATCTTCAAAATTTCCGACTTGTATAGAAATATTTATCAATATGGCTTAGGAGTTATTCCTTACTGTACGTCAAGCTTATCTGAGTTTGGATTCAATTAAAACAAGGATTTTTCCTGAAAATTTGGCAAATTTCTATATCACCCTCTTCGATAAGCATCAAAATTATATTTACTGGAGAATTAAGTTACCTGTAACCTTTTCCCTAAGGTAAAGTTATGGTACAGATATTTTATTTCGTGATTTTTCTTATTCTATAAACTACTGTAAGGAAATCTTGCAGATACTCTTTACCTATGTCCACACTTGTGCAACTTTCTATTCAACACAGGCATGCGTCAAAGCGCATGGTATGATGAAGGAGAGGCATGCAATAGCGCATGCCTCTTGCAAGTTGACCGGACCTCTTTTTCATGACGCATGCCTCAGCGCACGTAAATCCAACCAGATGGATTTTCGTTCAACATTCAGTGCGTCTTTCAAGAGATTTCGATATCAGTTTATTTAGTTTTTAAATAAAATCGAGTGAGGCCGTATTGATATTGAGTAAATTCATTACGAATGAAATAAAATGGTATTCTCTTCTCCACAAGATTCATTGGAATAAAACTACGATCATTTTCAGGTCCACAAAAACAAACACATGTTATAAAATAAATAAAACTAATACATAATATTAAATATCAATAAATGACACTTCCGCCATAAAGTGTGACCCCACCAAAGTAGATCATTGCTGTGTTAAATTCATTTTAAATCGAATACCTTAAGAGCGATAAACTTACATCGCGTAAAAACGTATTTAGTACCATATGGTTATGTATACATGTAAATAAATTTAACAGTAGATACAATTATATACTCATGCAAAAGCCGAGTTTTTCTGCATTTATTTTTTATGCTGAGTACAAGGCCCCCGCTTCTTAAACTCGAGGGAGGGCTCCCCTTATCAGTTCTCCCGTGGCAAAGAAGCGTCTTTGTCGTAAATTGGCTGGAAAATTCCTCACTTGCTCATTCAACAATTCCTTGTCAATTCTCTCTTACTTAACTACCGATGCCTCAATTACTGTAATTTCATAGCTACTTCTTTTCATTGTGTACCAGTACCTGCTGCATTTCCCACCCTAGTCTTTTATTCTACTCGGTTACTTTTCCCAGTTTTTTGGGATAAAATTAGGTACCTCGGCTTATAATGAGTTCGACTTATATTCGAGTATAAAATGTATACTCTTTCACAAATACTGCTAGTAAGACTATTGAAATATCGGCTATTCAGTTTACATATAAGTGGAAATATTATATCTGGAGGGGAAAACTCTACATATCGATTTGTGTTTCGGTTGCTTCAGTGAGGATCTCAGTTCGAGCCCCAGCCAAGACACTATTTTTCACTTCTTGCACAACCTCAATATTATATCTTCATATTCATCTCTGTGTAGAATTGATTGAAAGAAATGTATTTTCACTTGAACAGTTTTTATTGCAGAAGGAAGCATCAATTTTAATTTTCAATATTTTTAAGTGAGAGTGTATGTCCGTTTTTCTTCTCCCAGAAAATAAACATATTGGTTGTGATCTTTCTAAACTCATAGAGCAAAAGTATAATTTAATTTTCGTGCAAGTGAACTATAGTGCAACTTTTGTGGCTCAAATACTATATTTATTCCATCATAACTCAGGATAATCCACTCTCTGCTGAGGCAGAAAATTAAATGCGTAACTTCCCATTGCTACATAAAACGCAAAGGCATACTTTCACTCAAAAGACGGTGTAAACCGCATTAAGTATCAGTGTAATTTAATTAGTGAAACCGAAAGTCTTCTGCAACGATCAATATCTCTAAGAATTTGAAGCGCAATCGGTATAAAGATTTTACCATCTTAATTATACATTATTAAATAGTTTTGTCTCGAAAAGTGATGAGTCGTTTGAGCTCTCTTTCCCCTTCATTAGTTTGAGGGACCTGACCACAGATAAGAATATTCCATTGCGCAATTAGACCGAATGTTTCAGCCTGCTTTTCTGGTGGCTATTCTATCCCTATGAGTAGTAGATTAGGGGTGACGTGGAAGGTGAATTTCGCAAACAAGAAATATAGAAATGCTTTGCGTGAAGTCATGTTTTTGGCCTTCATTTTCAGTTCTTCACGTGCAATCGAGTTGTTCACATCGAAAACGTATCTTTCAGAGGACTTACCTATATTGGCAAAGTGCAAGTGTGTTTCGTGCTGTATCACCAAGAAATTGTACTTCCAGTTTTTCTTGCTGAACATACAAGGATTTTAGTCGGTTTAGGAAGTGCTGCGGAAAATAATTCGAGTGTCGCGCAATTGCCCTAAGAAATATTGTGGAACTGTGACTGCAGTGCTAATTTATAAAATATCATTAATTTTCTGTCTTTAATTTTCAAAGTACACTTAATCCACTCAGTTAACGGAGAATGTTAGGCGAAAGAATATACGTGTTAAGAGGTGTTGCTTTTGTGAGCGAAAATGGATACAGTGAGGTTGAGCAATTACTCGGCAAATTGTTTTTTTCGTCACCAGTGGTCATCATATATGTTGTAATGTTTTCGCTCAAAATAAAGTTTTGTAAGGAGTGCTGTGATGTGTTATCTAAAAGCGTTATTTGAGGAAATCTAAAGAGGTAAGAAAATACTATCAATTGCTTCTATGCGAGGTACTTCATTCCGTATTTTTTAAACGAATCGCTATTTTTTTTACTGTAAATATATCAAGTGACTGATCATATTTCTCACCGCAAAATACGGAAATTCTCACGTTCCAGCAATTCGCTTTTTATTGAATCATAATGTTATTAAAACAATAGACCTTAAATGAAGTAATGCATTAGCTGATATAATGACAATATGCAGATTTTAACTAATCACATGACGGCTCCTGCAAAAAAGTAATTCTTTAGAATCGAAGACTATTTTCTGCTGAAACATCCGAACTTAAATTACTCATACCTGTTGTATAGTTTTATCTAGAGAAACGACTGTAAGCTATTAATTTTAATTCCAGCATAGTAGATGTTTAAGTAAATGTGGCTTCGATGGAGTCAAACTGCTATTCTTTTAATTATACATATCCACCCTATGTAACTAAAACATTGCATCCAGAAAGCATTATTATTAAAAATAAGATTTTTAAATACATCACTACATTTTGTTTTTTTTTTTTAATTAAAGTAATTATAATGAAAGTAGACTTTAATTTGACAGCACTACGAAAGTCGTTTTACGGCTATTTTCTTGATATTTAATTAGGAAGCTTTGATTTAAACCATTAACTCTGGTGAACGATATAATTTAAAACAAGATTTTCAAATATATCTTTTTGTTCTTTTAAATAAAATATGGTTGTAATAAAATAGGTTTTATTTTGATTACTATCACGACTACTTAAATCGTTTTCTAGGTATTTTCTTGATTGTAAAATAAATTGAAATAAACTTTTGATTTTAGAAATTTTTTATGTAAGCTATTATTTCCGATAAGCAGTACTATTTAAGAAACGATTTTAAAATACATTTAATTTTCAATGATATGAAAGTGGACTATAATGTAAGTAGATTTTATTTTGACATGAAACACTAAATTCAAAGTGCTATTTTTGGTACAATATATTATTATATTATTATTAACTATCTTACTCTTAATACAAGGTATAGTTATTGTACAAAGAATCTTAAATAAAATGTGAATTGGTAAAAAAAGAGTTATTGGTAAATAAAGTAATATGAAAAATAAAGAATAAATTCATATTTACAAGAAATGTCAGGGAAAACAGGATAAGGTCCACGTGAGCCATTCTTGGCTCATCTGTTAGTTCCTGGTTTTCAATTGTTGTATGGTATACTTATGTTAATATTATATACTGATTAAAACTATATATATAGATAAAAAATATTACACAAGGCATAGAAAGTGTGATAAGATTTAATATTTTTTGTTCCAAACTTGTAAGAAGTCACTTAAAAATTGTCCTTAAGTCTCAATTTATAGACAAACTCTCTCTTTGGAGCTACAACCCTGTGTGAGCTTCCACCCTGATCAGCCTCCACTTCTCTGTCTTCTCACATTCATCTTCTTCATGTCCTTTACGAATTAGCCATCTCAATCTGGACCTTCCTCTCCGTCTAGCGGCATCAGTCTCCCTTCTATCACCTTATTCTGCATTGCTGTTTCAAGCATCCTTTCCACATGGTTCGAACATTATATTCTCAAAGATTTTGTGAACTTAACTACATCTTTCCCAATTCATTATTGTCTTTAACTCCTCTTTGGTTCTCCTTTGCCATAATCCATTCTCAATAACAGGTCAGTATATTCTCTGCAATTGCTTTCAAATCTTACCAGGGCCATACTCTTGTGTGATTGTTAGTGTCCATTTTTATGCTCCATAGGTTACCACTGGTCTGGTAATTGGTTTATATATTTGTATTTAAGTGTTTCTGTTTACTAACTTTCTCTTGAGTATCTTCATATTTGCAAAGTAAGTTTTATTCCTTGCTTGTATTCTTTCATTTATTCATACTATGCTTTTTTGTAAGTTATATATTCTAGATATTTAAACTCTTCCACACTATCAAATTTTATCTGTTCTATCTCCAAATCCTGGGTGACTCTAGGTTTGCCAGAAGCATATATTTAGGTTTACTGGTATTACCTATCAATCCTATTTTGCTTGCTTCTTTCTATTTATTTGTTAAATATTGTTCCTCTTTGATCTATTTTTTCTTCTGATTTGTGTAATCCTAGAATATCCTTGCTTTATTCCAGTGCTGAATTCAAATTCAGTTTATTATGTATGTTTACTTTAGCCATGCTCTTCTTCAATGCCTTTTGAATCAATAGAATTATTTTGGTTGGAATTTCCATGTCCTCCATTGCTTCTCAGAGTTTGATCCTGTTTATACAATCAAATGCTTGTATAAAATCTACAATAGCATATGCAGTTAAATATTATGATCATAGCATTTATCTCAAATTTGTCTGATTACAAACAGTTGGTCTATTGTACTTCTATTGGATCTACTCCCGTACAGAGAATCTCCAATTATCCTCCCAGGTACTACTTTCAGTCTTTCTTTTATGATGCTTTCATATACTATATTTAACAGTATTTTCCATCTATATTTCTCGAGAGCCAGTTTATTTCCCTTTCTATATATTGGGCTTAGGATTCCCATGCTCTATCCTTCTGGCATTTTTCTGCTTCCTATATTATACAACTAAGTTTATGTATAGCATCACTCATTATATCTCCTCCATATTTTACTAGCTCTGCTGCAATATTTTCTTCCCTGGGTCTCTATTATTTTTTAACTTTTGTATGCATTGTGCAATTTCCAGCCTAGTGGGTTTAATTCTGAGCAAGTTTGATATATTTGATTTAATTGATTCTATATTTGATTATTTCCTTAGCCTGTCATTTTCCTCAGTTGTTACTCTCTCTCCTTATCTTCTGTACAGAGAAGTTCTTTGAAATGTTCTACCAATCTTTCCAGAACTTTATTCTCTTCCTGGACTACATTTCCCTCCGTATTTTTAAATCCTTCCATTCTTGGTTGGTATCCTCTTTACACCTTTTCTAAAACTTAGTAGAACTATCTCTGTTCATTCTGTTTGCTGTATTCTTCTATATTCTCTAGCTGTTCTCCATTTTCTCCTTTTTTCTTGCATATCCTATTTGCTTCCCTCCTCATTTCTTGGTATCTTTCAGTGTTCATTCTGGTTTCTTTCCTTATCATGCTTTCTCTAGCTTTATTCTTCTCCTGTATAATTTGGGCACACTCCTTGTTAAACCAATCAGCATGTATTATTCTCTTGTTTCTTCCAATAGTTTCTTCCACAGCTTCTTTGATTTCTTTTCCTATTTTTTCCATTCTTTTTCTATGGTTATTTTATAAGTTTTTTTTATTGGCTGTTGGTTTGCCTTTTACTAGCTAATCCTTTTCGGTTTTGCTTCGTGACTTCCTAGTCTTCATTTAACTAATCTGTGTCCCATATTCTCTTAACTATATCTGGACCTTTTTCTGTTTTAATTATTCCCTCCCTTACTCTTGATTTAAATAGTTAATGATCCGAGGCACAGTTTGGCACTTTGCAGCTTCTTATGTCTATAACTGATTATTATCCATTATTCCTCATCTTTCACAGCTTTTTCTCGGCTGAGATTTCGCTTGAAATTGCGTCACTCCATGCAACGTCTAACTAATTATTCTTTCATCACTTTTTCTATTAATAACATTTTGTAAAAATAATTGTATGATATTTTTACCATTTATAGCTCTTCGATAGTTGAATAAAGTAGACCGAATGGTATGAAAGAAATTCCTTGGTTCCATTTTCGTATATTAAGATATTTCCAATTTTTTCTTGTGCAATAGTATCAAAAATATCTACTTCAACATTAAAGAAGCTCTGTGGTTTCAAACATTTCTTCCCCGTGTCATAATTATGACACGGGGAAGAAATGTTTGAAACCACTGGGAAGATTCAGAAGATTCAGTGTCATAATTATGACACGGGGAAGAAATGTTTGAAACCACTGGGAAGATTCAGAAGATTCAGTGGCCACTGAATTTAATCATTTAATTGCTAATTTATCAGACTTTATGCCATTGTGTGAAAAACTCAGTGGAATTTGCACGTAAAAGTGAAAGACTTGAAATTTCCTTACAATGCAAAACTCTTTCGATGTTTATAACTCATTTGCCAGAGTTCCTTGTCTAGAGTCTGTTGTTGTGTTGGAAGGGTTACTAAAAAGGAACAATGCGGATGAAGTAGTAATTAGTAACCTGTTGTCGTTGGCGAATGTGTGTTTAAAGAAATCTTTTTTTCAGTTCCAAGGTGGTTTTTATGAACAAAAATATGGTCTTGCCCTGTTTTAGCTAACATTTTCATGGACTCCCTGAAAGAGAAATTGTTTTATTCAAATTCCCATTTGATAAAATTTGTTTTATGCTGGTTTCGGTACGTTGATGATATCTTTTGTTTTTGGGGTGGGAAAAACCGACAACTCTCTTCCTTCATCTCTATCCATCCTAGTATTTCATTTTCCCATGAAATTGAAACTAATAATACTTTGAACTTTCTTGACCTCACCCTACGTCTAGTTAATCAAAAATTCGAATTCAATGTTTATAATTATATTATTATACAGAAAATTAACTTATATTAACAGTGCCATCCCCTTTACTTCCAATCACCACTACTCACATAAGCTAACCGCTTTTCACTGCCATATCCACAGATTATTTAATATTTTCTTTATCTACTATAAACTTTCTTCGCGAGCTTAAAACTATTAAAGAAATACCTGTTGCAAATGGTTATTATAATGGTTCAACGGTAAGAAAGACGCATAATCGACAATCGACTTTTTCCTCTTGCATCCCAATCTCTGATGGATTCCCCACGACGTGTTGTCGATCCGTTTAAAGGTAATATTTCGCACAAACTTGCCAATCTCTTCACAATATTCAATACTGTGCCAGTTTTTAGAAATAAAAACAACTTAAGGAAATTTTTATTTCTTCAAAAAGACAATGTAAAAAATTTTATTAATCCGGCGTCTGTAAATTAATTTGCGACACTTTTTAACGTTCGCATTAAAGAACAGTTCAATGCATTCATCAATGCTTCATCTTATTCCCACTCTGCGAAATCCCTTAACGTAAACAAATATTTCAGCAGTTTTTCGCCCGACATTTTCCATTTTGAAGATAATGATAAACGCATTCGAACAATTAGAGATTGTTTAATACTTTGTATCATCTAATGCCTCTCTCACAGAGATTATTCGATACTTTGTTTAAACCAAATTGCTCTCTCAGTAATTAATATCTTTTTCAAACCCCTCTCCTCAACCTCAACATTGTCAATAGCTTCATTTCAGCTGGAATAGCTTCTCGGAAACTAATATTTTTCTTTGAAATAACTAGTTATATTATTCGTAACAACTTGTAAAAATTTTCCTTTGAGATGCGTGTAAAATTCCCGAATACGTTTACATCATGCTGAAGTTCTCTGAGTAGCCCAATATTTCGATTTTTGTTAAACTGCTTTGTCCACAGTACTCGTTGCTTTTTTTCTTTTACGTGCATTTTTTTTAAACAAACCTGCACAAATGTCTATCAGACTTGCCGATTCTCTATCCATCATGACGCACAGTAGATAATGCAGTGTGGACAACAAATTGAATGCCTCATGATGCATGCCCGAAAGGCATGCGCAACGCATGTTGAAAGGGAAAGAGGAAGAGGAAAGCGCACAAGTGTAGACATACCATTTAGGCTGCTTTAAGCGTCCTAATAAAGTTTTAATGTGAAAACAAAGTCAAGTTCATGGTTTGGCATACCACAGGTTCTTGACCTCTCAGACACATTACTTAATAATTCAGTTAGCTTCCCAATTTTGCAATGCTAGGTAAATATTAAGGTTTCCTCTGGGAATCAAAACAAGAATAGTTTTTGCTGAACACAAACCTACTAAATGCTTGTCTACCTGGGGGTCTAAATTTTGATTGTAAATAATTTTTATTTTGCACTACCTATATCAGGCATGTCCAAACGCTGCTACAGTGGCTGTGGCGCCTCGGGACTCGGCCTGTGGCAATCTGCCTCATGTTTCAATGATAATAGCAAAGCCCCATTTGACCGTGCTACATTTGACCATTTCTGTCTCCGAACCGTCCGCTGTTCCTACCCCTACCACAACACCTTTGTCTTCCGCAGCCGTACCGCGACTCAGATTCCTCCTCCAAAGTACCTTCTGCTTTAAGCGTCCTCCATGAAAAATGACTGCTGAAACTTTTGCAAGAATAAACCTCCAAAAAAGCTCAACACATTTTTTCCATTGTCTTATTCATATATTATGAAACTTCAAAAACAATTAGTGAATGCAACTATTTTCCATTGAGCCAAACAGCGAGCTTCCGCCTTGCATCATTGTTGTACAACAAAGTGATTGTGACATTAGGAGAGGAACTGTGTATTGTTTAATGAGGTCTTTCTTAAAAGGGGTTTCTAGGGCATTTGGCTGCATGAACTTTAGGGACGCGTTCATTAAGGACGCTCTGAAATTATGAGGAAAAAATATCACACTTGGAATAGAGGTCACAGGAGTACGGCCCGGAAAGTCTCCCCAAAGCAAGAGATTAAAGAATAAAGCTAAAGACCGTATTATTTTTTTAACTTTATACCCTGGGAAATGTTTCGTTACATTGAAGATCTTAAAAAATTCTCCAGGTTCACCCGATACGAAAACAATTCCCTATTGAAATACAAGAATTCTGTTTGCATAGTTAAGACTTGACGTTGATCTTTCAGTATGTTTTTGAAAAGTCTAAATTGTGGTGAAAATGGATTATATCAGTGGTTCTTAACCAAGGGTGCGTGAGAGCATTTCTAGGGTTGCGAGAGAAGTTTGTAAATTTTTAATGAAAATTAAAACAACGTTGCCATTTAATATATAAAGATTGTTTTATGTATAATATAGTAGTAGTTCAGTATTTATTTTTGAAATTTGCTTATGAAATTAATAAATTATCTTGTAATAAATGTATGCTTGTAAATAAATATATAAAAGCATCTTTCAAAAGGATGCGGACTATCAAAAAGGTTAAGTTTATACTGATTAAATAAATATTTTCCAACTCTACTTCATATTAAAACATTCAATGACAAAGACAATAGGTAAAACGTATACAAATTCCACACATAGAACCTAAAAAGAGGTTAATTAATTATGGGTTCTATTTGTGGAATTTGTGCAAGTTTTATCTTTTGAATTTGTTATTAAAAGTTTCAAGTTTATACTGGTTTATGTGATCGCTGAAAATCGCCTATTAATCGAATGGAAAAATTTTGAAGGATAACATTACTTTCTATGAGGACTTAAACCGAATAAAATACGTAACTTCTACGATTTGGAGCAATATTGAACATGCCAATGAATTTAGGCAACGTGAATTTTACAAATATAGAATTAAACTGTAGTATAGAAAAGCGAACGCTAACAGTGGCCAGCTAAAATGCGAATTACAGGGATACGAATGATCCGAACACGTGAATGCTCAGATATGTAATGCATCGAATTCCCTGAAATGACGGATAAGGTCATTGCAAGGCAGGTCCCATGTAGGGTCACGTGTTTGCCTCGATAGCAATTAAATCCGGGACGAGCAAGCTTCCGGTTGAGAATGGCATTTCCCAATTTCAGCGTGTATTGGAAGCCGATCGAACGAAACGAGATCTTTTGATTGCAAATAAATACACGCCCTTGTACCTCGGATAGAGAAACGTGGCAAGCCAAGCGCGGGAATGTAGATAAACTGAATGGGCTATCGAGAACCTGAATACAGTTGTTTTCTAAAATTTAAGACGTAATTAATCAATAATATAACGACCCCTTCATCATGTATCGAATTCGAAAATATCGAATATTAATTATTTAAAAATGATGCGTCTCTGAATGAATAATTAACAAGTTTTGAAAGAGGTCTGCCGCAAAATTGATTGCGATATGCATGGAGAAAATTTCGATAAAAACTACACATCATTCATTTACTGAAACTAATAAGATATGAAAACAAGGTTAAATATTGACTTAGGGAAAATTGAGAGCTCATAAAATTCCTGTTGAGGAATTGTGTTTAAACGATATTCATTGAAAAATTCTACGCAAATAAGATCGTTATTTGAATAAATAAATAGAGTATTTCTACTGAATTATCTTTGTATATACCTTGCTTTAAAAACATGGATATCCTGCAAATAATATGCCTATATCCTCATAGATAGGTTGTGGTCTGTTAGAAGTGTGGAGGGAAAACGAAACTTAGAATTGGATGACGTTCTCTCAAAAAAAACTGAAAAGTACAGGAAAGATCGACGTATTTGAAGAAGTCAGAAAACACAACTAGACCTTCATCTACAACGTTTGAAGCCTCTGCTCTATCAAATTGCACCAACACTTTGAAAAGACCACTCTGGGATTTTTGCGCCCCTGGACTTTGCGAATTAACTTATGGCTTCCTGTCTGTAAAACGTATTGTCACTTTCTTTACGTCATAATAAAGATAAATTGATTTTCTTTTAATCACAATTTCCTGAACTGTGTAGACTGACAATTGATTGATAACTGCGAAGAAATTTTTAAGCCAAGGTATCCAAGAATCGGCCCTTTTTGAGAGGGATGTTTTCTTCGCCATGTTCAAAAGTAACAAAGAAACGCAGCACTATATAGTGAATCAATAGTTGCATTTGAATAGCTTGAACGAAATACTAATAAGAAAGTATTACAAGTTTCGGGATACTTAATAGGCTGAGCATAATTGGAGTCTTCCCTGAATTAAGGTTTTATCATAGACTTCTACTTCTTGAATACGTTTCTCTTTGACAAATTCTACCTCCATCTTCCCCATATATTTGTCAATGAGATATGTTCGTGAAAGTAGTAGAGTCTTAAAAATTTCGGGTAGGTTGTATTTGAACAGGAAGAACAAACGTTCCGCTATAAACGGGACAATCACACTTTAGAAATGCCTGTCTAGCTTGGCACACTGGCATAGTTGGCCATACAATTTTTTGCAGCCTTTTGAAAAGATAGGAGAAAATGTTTTAGTAATCTCTATCGATGTTTATTCCGTTAGTCGTCGCGGACTCAGAGCTGTGGTGGTCTCTTGTATATTTACATTTCCCCTAGGCTGTTTATGCGAAGTAATAACTCATCTCACCAGCTTTTTTCCACATTGGATTTCCAGATTTTGCCTATGTATGTGTGAATTGAATTTATGACTCTGATTTAGACATTTGTATGTAAACGAGATTGATAAATCAACAAGTTGACGATGCTCTGGGGCCTGTTATGCTTTCCTTTTGTCTGAAATCGGGTCACCCTAAGCATATTGCTCACAATACCTTACATGATTTTTAAGACTTTTGGAAATTATTTTATGTTAAATTATGATTACGATAAAAACACACATCCACTTCACATCTTAGCAATAGTCATTACCCTATCATGATGCGATTCTTGAACTAACCTATGAGATTCTATGAGAGATATCCCAGGAGATTAGTTAGAAATAGTTTCTTGTTTTAAAGTATGATGATTTAATCAATGGCATCACAAAAATTTTACTTCTTCTTGTTTGCCTTTCTTCAAAGATATTTTCTCTAACTAAAATTTTTATATCATATGCCTTTCACCATAAGCTTTCATGCATTCATTTACTCTAGTAAAATTTTACTTTTATAGTGATATGTAATATACGATGTGATAATAATTTAATGGTGATAATCAGTATTAAATTCTTAATATCAAGGTGAATTTGAATCCTTTAACTAAAATAGGTTAGCTAAAATATTACTCACTAAGATTTCTTATATAATTTTATTATAAATTGTACTAATATGATCCTCAACTATTCTATTTGCAAACTTTGTTTTTCTACCTTGGAACACAATTAAGTAACAACCATTCTCAATTACCACACATCAGCCATTTTAAATACCAACTGGCTAGGAAATAACTTAATCTAGGCTTCCTTTCCAAAGTGTCTCTATTTAAAATTATCCCTGTTTTAATTATTCATAATCATACTTCATTCAATATCAGTCCCCAATATCCTCAATTTAAATTAGAAATACTGATCCACAAAAGCTTAGTAACAATTTACGGCTAATAAAAGGTGATTAAAAGAAGAGAGTAGGGTTAGATTATTAATAACACATTTTTACTTAAATATTTCCATTACACTTTCTTATTTGAGACACCCTGAAGTACAGGGTGTCTCAGTAAAATGCTTCAGAACTTCTAGGATAGGTAGGGTGCACCACAGGGACTCAGAATCATATAGCAATGCAGGGTCAGAAATGCTTTGACCCATGTTACTTTTTTATGTAAATGTACCATTATAACAAATATTCATTTAATGCCATCATTTTATTTCTGATATTTCTGTGAGCACCACCACATTAGGAAAGCATTTCTGACCCAGCAGTACAATATGGTTCTTAGTTATTATGGTCCACCCTGACCCTGCAAAAAGTTCTGAAACATTGTATTGATTGTGAGATACCCTGTATATTACTTTTTTATTGTATTTTCCTCAGAATCTCATCCATAACATTCAGCTAGTTTTTTCTGTCTTACTCTTCCTCAAAAATCTCTCACCTCATCAAGCACTATTGTCATCTTCATTATCTCATTAATATTGATTATTATACTATCATATACTTCTATGTATCATTTCCACATGTATTATTAATGTAAGGCATCCCTTCCATGCCGGACCTACTCATTCATGGGTTAGATTGAAGAAGAGACTTTGAGTCCCAATCTCGTCCAAATAAAGACAATTTATTACTATTATTATTATCACTTTTCATTCATTCATATCCCAATTAGAACCAACTCTCTCAAAATTGTTCTTGCCTTGCATAGTCCTCTTGTAATCCATTCCTACTCTGTACTCGCTTTTGCGGTACATATACTAAATCCATTCCTACTGAGTTAGTTAATTAATATACTTCTCCTGATACATTTTATTTGATTTGATTGCTTGTAGTGAATGTGTATTGTCTCTTTTGCATAATTTGTATCTGTTCTCTACTTGTCTTTCATAATTCTTTTATTCTCCTTCTTCACAAAATACTGATTTCTACCTGTAGGTTTCGCAGGTTTTTCACACTCCCCTTCTAGGGAGTGTTTTCCTGCAGTGGAAATTTTTCCTGAGCCCTCAGCTTAGGTTTTTTAAAAATCCACATACTAATTTTCTTCGTGTACTTTTGCAAACTATCTCTTTCTTTCTGTTTCGCATATGACGATGGGTTAGGTGTAAGAAGAGACTTTCTAGTCTCAATCTCGCCCGAATAAAGGCCGTTTATTATTATTATTATTATTATTCAACTTATGTTACCCTACAACAAGATGAGTACTAGTACCATCCAATTTCAATAAATTTTGAATTTACAATCTTTGTGTTTAATCACTGATAAAATTCAGCCTTTCAATCTCCTCTTAAATTAATATTCCTTTCTATCTCTTTATTTTCTCCTTCCATTTTGATGAATTTCCTACTCAATAAAAAAACCATCCATCATTTTGATAATCTCATCATATACACTGAAATTGTAATTAAATAAAATGAAAGCCTTTGTTTCAAATTATCCTAGAATCAATTTTATCATCAGTTAAAGTTATGTCATCGAACAGTATGAGCAACTTATAAGACAAAACTACTGTAAATTCCTCTTATTCTTTCATGATTTCTTTCTCCTACTATCTGTTTTTTTTTCAAATTCAACCTAGAGTTTCTTGTATAATACCTTTCTTGGCACCTTAAAGTAAGGGAGATATCTAGTTTCTCAAATATTTAGTTAGTATCTATGATATCTAATGTTTTCAGTTATAAAGATGATTCAGTTTTCTCATTGACTTCACTAAGTATTAAAAAGAGATTTCATGAAGAATGTCCTTCAGCAAGCTTTTTAATGGTTGCAAATAAAAATTATATATACATATATATGTTGACTTTCCTTACTCCAGGAGGGTACAATTGCAAAATATTGTTTGTAAAAAAACTTAGTGATTTTAATATTTTGAATTAACAGGTTTAAAAAATAGACCTTCCTGATTAATAATAATATAATAAATTATAAAGCTATACTCCAAACTATACAATGTTGAATTTTAGAACTTGGTAGGCTTCATCTCCTAAAGAAAAACAGTGAATGCATATTTATTTAGTTAAGCTTGCAGTTTGCATGTGAAACATATACACTTAAAAATTTTAAATTACATTCATCTCATACTTAAGATGTATCATTTGAATTTTTTGCTTTACATTAATTTGGCTTTAACTGTTACTTACTTTGACATTAAGTTTTATGTTAGGTCTTATAATCATTTTAAATTTCCCTCTGTTTCTGGAGATAGCTCTCCATTTCGACAACAGAGGAGGCACCGTTCAGCTTGCTCGCCATTGCTCGCGCTCTTCTTGGATTTTTATGAACTAAAAGAAAAACTTATTGCATTTCGTGATTCAACTTACAATACGCAGTCTTTTATGTGAATGTTGAATGTAAAAAGCGTGGGAGTTGACAGTTTTAGTAATGATAAACTTGGTAAATTTGGTTTAACGCAGTTATCTTCTTCTACAGTTTGGCTCTGTTATGCCGGTATGACGTATATTTATGCACCTTATCCATTAGTTGTCAATTGTCGTTTATTTTATTTATTCCTAATGACAACCTCTTTTGACGTTTAGGTTCTAACATCAAATGAAATTATGGCTGTTGACGAAAAGGCTATGATATTAATGAAGGGTAAGAGAATATATTCTAATGGTGATTTTGGCACCGTCTTATTTGTGGGTGAAGTTCCACCGACTTCAGGAATATGGTTAGGAGTTGAGTGGGATGATCCAACCAGAGGAAAACACGATGGATTGCATGAAGGCGTTAGATATTTCCAAACAGAGTATGTATATCAATGAATTCTCTTTGAAACAAACTTTATTGTTTGCTAGAGCTGAAATATAAAAATGTCTTAACAGGCATCCAACGTCGGGCTCTTTCATTCGCCTTGCAAAGGGCGATTTTGGCAGAAGCTTCCTGACCGCATTGAAAGACCGCTATCGAGAAATAAAAAATGATGAAACCTATGGGGTTGATCAAAGCACTCTTAATCAACTTCAGAAGGAAATTAACGTCCGTTTTATAGAAGTAGTCGGATTGGATCAAGTCAATAAAAAGCAAAGGTAATGGTTTAAATCATATTTTAGATTCTTAATTTAGAATACATATTTTCGGTAAAAACAGGTTTCGTTTTCATTTTGTATTAATTCAATGCGTGGCTTATTTCAAACTTGCCTTTTAAAGTAAGGTATTGGTGCAGTGCACCGTAAGGTGAATTTATTGATTAAAAAGTACCTGCAGTGATACGTCAACTATTACTGCAGTAGGTCGTAACATTTTTTTATAATACTATCAACATAGTTGTATCTGTTACAATGTCATTCTAGCTCCTAATGGGCCTATCTAACATTTCATTTTAGCTGCTTATCACAGCTCCAGATAGCCGGTCTCAGAGATCAAAGAATAAGTGAAGCTGATCCGAAAGGGTTGATCAGTCAAGTTTGCCCTTTAATCACAGAACTTGACTTATCTAAGAACCTCATATCAAACTGGAATACGGTGGCCAATATCGTATCAGAATTGCCTAGTCTTAGTTTTCTTAATTTAAGGTAAGTAGCTATAAATGTAAATTGGCGTGTTTAGTTTGTAATAATAATTTTAAAATTTGTTATTATTTTGCTGAATAATGACTTGCCCAACTATGACCCAATCATATCTTAGCCAATTTATCTTCAAAATATTATGCCTTGCTCCTGTCAGAATCACTAAGATAATCAAATTATGTGAAATTTATCTTTAATTAGCTGAAGTAATGTGTTTGATTTGATTGTTTAAGAAGCACTATAATTATGAATCCAATGTGCTTGTAATTTTTGCAATACCATATATTTACCATGGATTTATACCATAATGTTTCCATATTTTTAAGTATTAAATATTATAATTTGTCAACAGAATGATGTAATAGTACTTCTTTCATATTGACAGGCTTTCAAGTCGCTGATTACTCCTTCCTAATGTTTTGAAATTAATTTTTTCTTTTAACTAATGTCCTAATAAGAGAATGAAAGTGCTTTCAATATTGTCTAACATAAGTTAGACATCTACCCCTCATATATTTCATCTTGCAAATTAAACTTGATCCTTATTCCTGTTCTATAAAGTTTTTAATGATAAGATGCATTGAGATCACTATAAATCAATAGGAAACTAACTATTGTGTTTAAATTTTACTCTTTTTGAATTGATATTGATATATTGATAATTGATATTGATATTTCATCTGATTGTAGGGAAAATAAAAGCTTAGGTTTGAGATTACTCTCCTGCATGCCCTGAAAGAGAGTTTGAAATAGGTTTAATTTCATGTTCTATGTCAATAAGAAACTAACTGTCCATGGTTTGAGTGATATTCTTTTTGAACAGATATTTCATCTGATAATAGGACAGTTAAAAGAAAAGCTTAAGTTTTAGTTAATTTTACTTTTCTGCATGTCCTAAGAGATTAAAATAAATCTAATTTCTCATTTCTGTTTTATTTTATTTTTAAAGTGAAAATAGAATTGAATTGATAGAGGATGCTGCAAGCTTACACAGCTCATTTGAATCACTGGTGCACATAGTTCTGGGGAAAATATATTACACTTGGGAAAATGTGATGTCATGTGTGAGCATGTGGCCAAATCTGTGTGAACTTCAGGTCCCTTGGAATAATATGACTACGCTTACTGTTCCTCCAGCATCCCTTAAAATCCATTCCCTTGATCTTGAGGGGAATCCATTTGAAGACTGGGATGAAATCAATAAATTAGGATGCCTTGAAAGGTAATGGTTGAACAAGCTGTCAATTTTCCATTTCGTGAAGTTTTTCTTTTTGTATATCTTGTTTTAAGAATCAAAATTTTCCTTTTCAATAAATCAAGCAGCAGCAGGAGGAGCTATTTTTTGTAGTAATTTTCAAATAACCAGATAAAAATCTATTTCAAATTTGATGACAAGTTATTTATAACTTGATGAGATAGTGCAGGACCATTTCAATGAATTAAAAGCTAGTAGTTAGTAGTTTTTTTATTTGAATTACCAGCTCAGAATGGTGTTTCTAAAATTTTGAATTATGCTATACATGAGTATATTATATATATTGCTATAATATGAGTATATTACATATACTCAAGCTATGTTATTATTCAACAATTATTCATTGAAAACCTTGTTTAGTCTTAGTCTCTTAATTAATTTCCGCGTTTTAGGTTGTGGTCAATTTTCTTGGCTTGATTTACTTTAAGTGAACTTTCAGATCATGAGATGAAATATATTTCTTCCTTCTTATTTATACAAATTTTACAAACATGGTATTGAAAGTACATATTTATTTATTTATTTATAACAATTTTTGCCGCAGTTAGACACCAGTCTGGTGGCAGCTAATTTCAATATATAAAATATACAATTAATAAATTAATATACAATCCATAAATAATACTATGAATTAATAATTCCAATAAAAGAAAAAAATCACATAACTGTAATTACCAATACCTTATAATTTTTTTATATATAAATATGATTACACAATTCCACAATTATTTGAGCATATACTAGTAAGTTCACACTACAATTATTTAATGATGTACGTGCATTTGAAGTAAATTTTAAAATAATTACACAGTTAAAGGGGTATACTTTTTAAAATGTGTAATTGACAAAATTAATTAGAGGAAATCGATATTAGTGGAATATTTTTTTTAATTCTTAAGGTCAATGCTGTCCTAACATAAATTTCAATTTATTTTAGGAATTTTGAAATCCTGTGTTCTAAATTTAAATGATATATTTGAAGAGTCATAAACTAATTTTTCTCTTCTTAGTGAATTAATTATTGTGTACATATTTATGTAACGTCTTTTCCATTATTTTTATGTGCAATTTTTGTTTCTTGTAGTTTGGAGGTGCTCAATGTCACTAACACTGGCATTAAGAGAATAACATTCCCTGGTGAGAAAAAGACAAATCTATTTCCATCTCTCAAAAAATTAATTTTGCAAGAGAATCACATTCATGAGGTTTGTATAAGTGTAATAAAGTGCAATTATAAAGTGCAAGCTTACTTTATAATTACCATTAGTGAAATATATTTATATATGTGTGTAATAAATTTTATATTTGAAATAAGTAGTTCAACAAAGATAATGATTTCATTCTGCTTTGTCAAATTGTATCATTCATGTGCATATTTAAATATTAATGCTATAGTTAGTGCATAATATTTTGACTCAATATCAACATCTCATTAGTACTTACTATTGCAATCATGAAAATGTTTCTCAGGTGTAGCATTTTGATAATTACTATGAGAAGAAATTACATGAAACGATGAAAATTTGAGTATGTAATCAGGATGTGCCTATCATTGAATGTAGATTAAATATTATGCTAATGACTATTTTCATTTACTTCAAATTATGAATTCATTATAATTTTTATGCTGTAAAATATAGTGGATGTCTGTGAGTGAGCTGAATAAGTTAAAAGGTCTGGAATCCCTCCGTCTCATGCAAAATCCTGTTATGGATCAGTTTGGCAAGGACACAGCAAGACAGCTGGTGACAGCTAGGGTAGGAAACATCACTGTGAGTACCTTGTTGTGAGAATTATCTATTGTACAACATTTTTAAATGGTAAATTAAGACTAAATTTGATAAAGAGTGTGTTTTCCTTTACCCACTCTTTTGGCTTGGAGTATTTTCTTTACTTATATGATGAATATTTGAATATCAAATGAAGTGTTTTGGGAAATAAAAATAATAGCTTCTTTTGATTAGCATTTCTAGAATGTTTAAGCCTTGAGGGTCTTAAACAAAACAATCTCAGGGTTAACATTGTGGTATTTCTTAATTTGTAAAAAATTCATGGTAACAAACTTTTACTAAACCACTAATTAGTGGTTTGGTAAAAGTTTGTTACCATGAATTTCTTGAGGGTTTTATTTGATTTAATAGTATAAGTGTACTCATCTTGTTTCATAGTGTTTTCTCAAAAATTCAGAGAGTTGCTGCTTTTACAGAAGACATATTTTATCATATAATCATTTTAGCTTAAGTAGGCTGAGTGGTTTCATCTTTGTACTTAAATTTTCATAAATATCTGGGACTGAATGTATAAACTGTGGACATAGGTCGATCAATAGGTATACAGAAAACATCTGTTTCACTAAAGTGACCACACCATAATTTGAGATACTGACTGAAGACCTCATGCAGATAATTATATACTCTCACATAATTGAGAACTACAATATTGTTGCTGTTTAATTCTGCTATGACCTGACCGTTTTTGGTGACATTCTTTTCATTGGATGCTTATGTCATGCCATGGCTCACTTTCATTATGCAGCTTGAAGTCAAATTATACAGAGCTCTTCATTACCTCTGATCGAATACAATTTGTAAGTTTTACTTAGAATTAAGATTATAATTAGGTTTGTATTTGGGCATTAATACACGTAAAGGTTTTATTTAATGAGTCAAAATGTATGTTTACATAATTTCCTATGTATTGAAAGTTATAATTTGTAATAAAGTTTTAATGTGAAAATAAAGTCAAGTTCATGGTTCATACCATATATAGTTCTTGACCTCTCAGACACATTACTTAATAATTCAGTTAGCTTCCCAATTTTGCAATGCTAGGTAAATATTAAGGTTTCCTCTGGGAATCAAAACAAAAATAGCTTTTGCTGAACACAAACCTATTAAATGCTTGTCTACCTGGGGGTCTAAATTTTGAGTGTAAATAATTTTTATTTTGCACTACCTATATCAGGCATGTCCAAACGCTGCTATGGTGGCTGTGGCACCTCAGGACTCAGCCTGTGGCAATCTGCCTCATGTTTCAATGATAATAGCAAAGCCCCATTTGACCGTGCTACATTTGACCATTTCTGTCTCAGAACCGTCCCCTGCTCCTACCCGTACCACAACACATTTGTCTTCCGCAGCCGTGCCACAACTCAGATTCCCCCTCCAAACTACCACACAACCGAGTTTGCCACGGCGATGAGAGTGGTGGCTGGCAGCTGCCACCATGGCATTTTCTTTGGACATGAATGACCAATATCTTCAGTTGCATTTCTTTCCTTTTTCATCTCCAGAATCTGAATGGGGTAGAAATTGAAGATGTTGAGCGTAAGTGGGCTGAAAGAGATTACATCAAGGAAGCTGCAACAATCAGAATAAGGATGAAGTTACCGGAAGACAAATTTTTGAAGCTACATCCACGTTACTATGAACTGGTCGAAAGTAGGTATAACTCTGTGTTGATGTTAACTTCATCTGCCTGGTTTTAATGTTCCATAATTTTTTTATCACATGCCTTGGTACTACAATCAATCAATTATGCAATAACTACGAGTATTATTCAAAATTTGAAAGTAATGGATGATATTTTTGAAATCTTAATAAAATTTATGTTTTTGTTTAGGGCATGGTGAACCAGAGGAAGGAGAGCTGATAATAAGTCAGAACACTCCTTTATCAACAACTCTGATTGGTATCCTTTCTTATGGTTTAGTCTCATTCCTACATGTATGTTGTAGAAAAGCAATTTTTGCATAGAATTTTTAAATTTTTATAAAAATACTCAATTTCTTAAAACGTATCAACTGATAAGGATTTTAGGTATTGGTGTGTTCATGTTTATATAATCACCAAACTTTTCTCTGAAGTTTTAAATGGATGCCTTTAATTTTCATTTTTTGAAGTTGCCATGTTAGATAGGTAGATTTTAATTATAATTAAATAAAAATGACAATTTTTGTTTGTTGCGTGTATGCCCAAGTGGAAATAGATAACATTCAAACTTGATGCAGCATTTAAAATTGTATAATCTTTTATTATTTTTCATTATTTTTTCACTCTGGACATATTGACTTTCACCCGATATTAGTTTGCAAAATTCTGGTATAGACAATCCTTTCTTTGCATTATAATCTTAAGAAGGTGGAGAGTCTTTCATTTCCATAATATTTAGATATCTACACTCTCAGAAGCTTAGTTGTGGGTTAAACATTTCAGAAAAGCTCATATGTAATATGAATACTCAGATTTATAATTAACCCCTGTAGTGAATTAAACTCCTCTATAAATGTTCGGTGGAAAATTTGTAGCCCATTTGTGAGGCTGTTAATGTCACATTGAAAACACCCTGATAGAAGGGGTTGACTGCCAAGTGTACCTGATAGATAGAATATTAATCATGATTGATGAAGTTGCAAATTCAGGAATTATTGAAGTATTTCTGTGTACATATCTAAAAGGAAACTTATGTGAAGCATTAAATGGAATATTTAAGACAGTATTTACCATTTTTATCTAGTAATCATTCATTACAAGGCAGTTAAGTCTGAAAGAACTAAAAATGTATGTTACTTTATATTTTATGCCTTGAAACTTGTTAGTTTTACATCACAAAACTCATACTTAATACTAATACTTTTCTTAAAAAATAGCAAGTCCTCAAATTTTCAATTTTTTAAGGAATAGGCTCTAGTAAACATACTGTCATTTTGTTCTGATATTGCATACCTTTATTGCAAAGAGTATACAAGTTAAATTTGCTGTCATCTCCAATTTTTTCCTAGTAGTTTTGAATATCTTGGTGAAGTATCCTATATATATTAAGACAGAATCGTGTCCGTCCGTCTGTCCTCAAAAAAGGGATGTAACACTTTTAGCAAAATCTGAGTCTAAATTCAATCTCCCGCAACAATTTTTAGTGCGCTGGAGGCGGACGGCCTGCACGCACAGGAGTGCAAAAATTTAAATTTTTGGTTGAGTTTAGAGGTGCAAAACGGGCGAAAAACTTTAAAAAATCGGGTAAATGAGGGCAGTGGGAGACGTTTTCTTTTGGGATGACGAACGTCGCTTACCTATCGCTTGCGCGTCATTTAACATAGTTAAGTCTTTATCAGTTGATCTCACTGCTGAGGGTGAGGTCCCGACTTTGCGGTCTCTGACATTATCTACTTTTTCGGAATCTTTGACGAAGGCCTCGAACACCTTTCGATGCTGCCCCATCAAACGTAAGGGAACTAACCTGCCTGCGGAGCAGGCAATAGGCAACTGCTAGTCATCATGATTATTTTAGGATAAGTTTCAAATTTTTCAGTCTTTATATATTTGTTTACTACTGTAGAGTAGTTATGTTGGTGCTTATTAAGTATTAATGTCATGCGCTATAATAATAGAGCAACTTGATTGAACCTAGTGGAATCTACTGTAATTGTTTTACCGCTGGAATACTCAGCTCCCAAAAAGAATAGGTGTATGTACTGGTGTTACTAGCTATAATGCAGGCTTTGTAAACCTATTATCACTAATTTTGTCTCTCAATCAAGGCATCTTGGTACTTATTAAAGCTAGATATCTGAAGATTCAGACTTAATCTTGTGATTCATGCCTTTAAATTGCAGGTAATATAGAATGAATTTTACAGCAAAATGTAAACATTTTAAAGAGACAGCAGTTTGAATAAGCCTCTGAAAGAAGTTCTTATAATACCTAAGCTTCTCGTGTTAGTAGGCCAAAGTTTATTATTTGCCATTTTCCACAGAAAATTCATAATCAAAGAATTATTTGTAATTTAAAAAATACCATGTATCGCCACTATCAAAGAAATAAATTAAAGGAAGAATGAGGTGAAACAGTATGACATATTCCTATCCAGACGTTGAAGAGTTGGTGCTAAATTCTTTTTTCTAGCCACAGACTCTTATTCATTAAATACATGGTATGTAGTTCTGGCATTAGTAGAGTTAATAGTATGAGTCTTCCCTTTTCATAGATTTAGCAGACTGTGAAGACATGTTTTCTTCTATAACAACTGCGGGACATTTCTGGTTACCATTGCTTCGAGACATAATTAATGCATTTGTATGGTTCACATTACAAGTTGGACATTAGTTTACCAGTTGGAGCATTACTTTCCTTGACTGTTTATTAGATCTAGTGATATGCAGCCCTGATAGGCCTGGAGTAAATTTAACTAAAAAACTTCCTAAAACCATGATAGTACAGAGGCTAAAAGTTCTTGTGAATAAACTTTTACATTTTGATGATCCTAGGTCTCTTGATCTCTCACTGAAGAATCCAAAGGTAATTGATAATTTTGTGAAGTGGTGTTTGAGATGATACAATATACTGTAGTTTTGGAATAAAAAATCATAATAGTATGTTATTACACAACAATAATCTAAATGTAATTCTGCATTTGATGATTAATTTGTTTTCAGTATCCAATGATGGAAATTCCACTTGATAATGATCAGAAGTCTTTGGATTACTTTTCTGCTGGACCGGGAGATTTGTTGGTGGTTGTTCATCAAGTATCAAAAAGATAGTACAACCAGAACTTGCAGTTTTGTGATAAGAAGCGCTGTGTCCAACACATACGATGATATTCGTTTTTATGTTTACTAATCACTCGCTATATTGTAACTTAAATTAGAACTATTGTGATATGCACAGCGAATCAAATTTTTAATATAATATTTTTATGTATTGTAAATATTGTTAATTTAAATAATCTATTATATAAATAAAATTTATTACTTAATTTATTAATATGTAATGAATCGTATGGAATATGACTGGATAAATGTCATTTTTCCCGTAATTACGCTATGCTCACGTTTAATAGGTTCATGTGACGTTGCCCAAGTTTGGGGACGTAAGATAGATACCAAAGGTAAACCACAATAATGCGTGAATTTTGCAGAAAAAAAGATTAATAATACGAAACGGACACCCAGAGTTGCGTCGATAGTACGTTCATGTCTACGAATCTTTAAATTGCAAACGCTATTATTTTCCAATGTTCCATAATCAGAAGAATAATATTTGTGACTAAATATTAGCACTTAACAATACTTTTATGTGATATTCTTGATTATGTCGAGGTAATAGGAGAATATGACAATTTTTTTTAGGTATTAGTACCTAAGATTCATACCATGAGACTCATAGAGTCGCTGTGATACTCTTCCAACAAATATAATATTTTGACGTTATACTAAATGTTTCTTAAATAACAATCGAAATTCAAATTACAGTCGAGAATTTTGAAGTTATGGAAATACAACACCATTCCATCGCTCTTCTGGCCTGACTTGAATTAGATCAACTTAAGTATTTAATAGAAAATATTGGAAGATGTTATCGATTCATAATCAGGGAAAATAATCGGCTGGAAAATATTATTTTATTAATTTACCTCAGAATCTTTCAAAACGGGATTATGTTTAATGATCAATAAGAAAATAAAGTTTACATTACGATGCCAAGGACTACGCCCTACGTTTAGGTTTTGTCGCTGTCAACGCTGTCGTCAACTGTATCTGACGTCAGTCAGACGGTCCAGTGCAGAATTAAGTGTTGGGATTTTGTCTGCTACGAGCTTATGGCACATAAATCTCAGGGTCTTTTATTTTATATTTGTTCCTTACGAGAAAAAGAAAAACATCAACATGATAATCCACTAAGTAGTTACCGGTTCGAGTGGCTTAATTATTCGTAGAAGTTAAAGGTAAGGGAGTAAAATAACCAAGATTTTTTTCTCTCCAATTACTGAATTTTGGATTCTATTAAGTTATTTTGCCCTATAATTATCAACTTATTGCGTGATTATAGATAATAATTTCGTAACTTGCTTTCCACGATGTTCAAATTAAGATTTTGTATGTATTTATCAATATACTCCATATATAAACAACTATAGATGTGAGTGAAATCAGATTATTACATTAGTTGATTTGGTAATGTTAGTGATATTTTAATGTGGAGATTGCATTCTCTTGTAGCTCATAGGTGATCATAGAAGCGTGAAGAGTGTATATAGTTGCAAACTGGAGATAGTACAACAATAACATGTAATGGGACTGAAATGTAAGTTTCTTAGCCATGAATAATGACAGACGAAAAGGGGGGGGCCTAGAATATTTTGTTCGCACCACAGTTGGAGGTGGGTCGGCCGTCGCCTTCCCCCACAGACTGTCGGCACTTGTAGATGATGGCAGATAAGTATTGTCGGCCCCGTGGTCGTGCTATGTGTGTTGTCGGACCTGGCTCCATATCCCTTGCACATCTTAGATTAGTTTCCATTTCGCCTTCAGACCCATGTGTGCACATTAGAAGAGTTTGCAACGCACCTTACCTTTAGGCTCAGTGGACTTACTTCAACACCTCTTGTTGCTGTGTGATTTTGCTAGTCGTTTTTAGACTGTGGAATGATTGCTATTTTGAATCGTGCGTTTCTTGCAAGGGTAGGAGCGAAATGTCCGGTGGGGAGAGGAAGGCCAAGCGGTCCCCTAGAAGTGTTGGGGGTGGAGTTGGCGCTAGCGGAGGCAGTGGTGGTCCCGGTGGTAGAAGGCAGCAGCAAGGTTGGGAGGAAGCTGGCTCTGAATTCTACCAAGAAAGCTATCCCGCAGCCGAAGGAGGTCTCGGTGGAACTGATGGGGGGCCTGGAGGCGTTGATGCGTTTTCGAGGGACCCGTCAAACATTGCCACTCTCCTACCAAGCAAGCAAATGCACAACACCCTTGTGGGTAAGTCAGAACTAGCCCAATTGATTCCTCCTCCCACTTTTGGGAAATTCACCGATCTCATTGAGAATTCGGTTTAGTTGGTAGTGAATGCATCGGTATGGCGACAAAACAACTTGCCATGAAGGCCAGCCAAGAAACTCATTTTATGTTATCAGCCCATTTATACCGTAGCAGTTTTTGCATCAGAATGCATGATGAATTTCAATGATTTACTGTGAAATGCATGTGATGTATTTTTCTTCTATATATGAATACATTCATATTAACATTCTTCTTAACATGCTTGTTTTAACTTGAAATTTGCTAAATTTTCTGCATCATTCATCTCAACAATTATGTAGCCGTAAAAACTGTAATTTTACAAGCATAATTCTCACACAGTATCTTTTATATTAAATGTCTGCATGCTTCATATTTTCTGTCTCATGATTTTGTATATTGTTGTGTTTTGCAAGGGTATCTTCTCTGACAGATAAATGCTGAATGATCATCTCAATTGACATTTGCCTTGTCCTGCATCTTTCAGTGCCATAGGTAAGGAAGATGTAGTTTCAGAATATTCAGTTAATCACATTGAATAAACTTTACATGTACAGTGATTTGTTTAGTAGCTCTTTGGTGTCCGCTCACTTTGCCTTACTAACAAGGATTATGAAAATAACTAGTTAATTTCCCGTTTTATTTTAACATAACTAATTTAAAGTATTTTGGCTTATATGAGAAGTAATGTAGCCTACTTAATTTGATAATTAAATCTTTATGTTTGCTTTGGGGATGTACTCTTAATCATGGGCTTTAACAATGTACAGTTTAGCTTGCTTAGCAAAGCCATTGGTTTTTTTTAACAACATCAGACTTTTATGTCTGTAAATGCTTGCTTATATTGAGACACATGTATAATCTACGTGTTTATTTTGTGTTATATGTCGGTATTAATAAAAGTATTTTCATGGAGTTGCTACTATGTAATCTTGCTGTGTAAATGATTTTTTCATATGTAACATAGTAAATGCTTTAACAAACAAATTTTGTATTACAAATACATATTATAATATGTGGATTTTGAAATATTTCGAGAAAGAGTATAAACATAACTTTTAATCATTCTTGCATGTATTGGTGGATTCTATGATACACTATTTACAGAATATTGCTGTAATACATTTACATCTTGTCTGCAGAAGGCAGAAAAATGCATTTTTTGGTCCACTGTTTCTCAGAATACCTATAATTGTTACATGACCTACATTTCATGATAAATTTTTAGTGCACCACTACTCCTTATCAATTCACCATGGAGGAATGAAATTTAATCTCTCAATAACATTTTATTGTTATCTCTTCCTTTAATAGCAATTATAAATAATTGTAACCTACATCTCTTAGATTTTTATTTCTTTTAATATGAGTATCGGATTTTAGAATATGATGATATTTTTTGGATAGTTTTGGTATTGTTATATTGTGCCCCTGTTCTGTTTTACGATATATCTACTCTTGATTTAATTTTTTAAATGGATATTTCTTTAGTTTATATAAGAAATAATTTAAAACATTATATAACTAACGCTGATGTTCATTATCATAATACTCGCTACTGCCAAAATCTACATGTACCATATGTACGCACTACCTCTTCCTCTCTTGGACCAAGTCATTTGGGCCTTATATTGTATAACAAAATTCCTGATGACGTAAAGAATATTATGTCCTTATCTTCCTTTAAACTCAAACTTAAATCTTTTTTACTCGAGAAAATGTTCTACAGCATTGATGAATACCTTTCTTGTCATTAATATATTTTTATGTAATTCATTTATTTTGTATTAATTTTCACTGAATTGTAATGACGAAATCTATATCTTGCATTGGATCTTTGATGAATAAAAATTTATTTATTTATTTATTTACTGTTTACTATTGCCATGAAAGGTTAACACTATAACTATTGCTCATGCATTGTTTTGCTCCACTCTGATTCCAGCGTGGAAACCACTGCTACATTTCCTGTGTAGGTTTGATAATATTATCACATGGCCCATTTCCCAGAATTTATCTTTTTGGAAATGTGTTATGCTACGTAAAGGAATGAAACACATTTTATTCTTTTTAATCCTCTTCAGTCATTCAAATTTGATTTCTTTATGCTTTCAAAGTGATATTATTACATTTTTCACAAAATTCCAAAAAAAAATAGCGAGTTAGGCTAGCCTAATTGCCTAAGTAGGTCAATGTCAACTGATAAGGAGTATCATAATATAATGGTGATTTCTGCTTTATACCTTAGTGGTAATATCTATCCATCTAAACTGTGATCACCAGCATAATTTGGTTCATTTCTACATGATTCATGTGGTATATACGAGTGTTCAAAAAAAATTCTCCAAAAATTTTTCTTCTCCATCTCATGGACCAATTTCCAATTATGAAAGAATTAGTAGTATATGGTGGTGGCCGACTAATATTTGTTTTCGTAATAAATTAGAAGCTTTCTGCCATAGATTTCACCTGAAAAAAATCTGTTATCATGTTTCTTTATTATGATCTGGAAGCTTCTGTATCACTTAATTTTCTTGAATTTAATATTCAACATCTCTTGCTTGAATGTAGCTTTGTAATATTCAAATATTTTGCTTCTGCTGGGAAATTTTTATTGTTTTCATAGATACCATAATTACTTCCTTGCTGGTCTCGTTGCTTCTCTGGGAAAACTAATTTTGGTTTAAGCTGTTCTGAAAAAGGAGATAACATTCATTGATTTGACCAAAAGCAAAATTTTATTTGAGCAAAAACAGAAAGCAATTGGTATTTTTAAGGGTGTTAGAGTAATTATTTGCTGTAACTTGTGATTAAAATGTATAAATTCTGCTAACGTTTCCTCTCTATTGCTC
The DNA here is from genome assembly GCA_947579665.1 of Sympetrum striolatum. Classification (NCBI taxonomy): domain Eukaryota; kingdom Metazoa; phylum Arthropoda; class Insecta; order Odonata; family Libellulidae; genus Sympetrum; species Sympetrum striolatum. Next base: position 71,150,651 of record OX388348.1, read on the forward strand.
AATTTTTTGAGGATATTTGCCAATCTTTGCAGGCCAAATTCTGTTAAAAATTTCACAAATTTCATTGCTACTGGTAAAACCTAATTGTAAAATATATTGAAACTTTACGACAGAATTGGAACGTAATTGTTAATAAATCAACCTTAGATATATTCTTTGAAGTTAGTATTCATGGAATTGATTGAGGAAGCCATCACTTTGGGAAACTCTATTATTACTATTATAATAATGGCAGAAATGACTAAGTTAATTTGGTATTTAGGATGACCTAATTCTGGCATGTGAAACAAGTCCTTGCCAATTTTAATTTTTTGGTTGACACATAGCTCACTTTTTGTCACAACCAATCATAGCTTTGTCATTTAGTCAGTTCTACATGATTTACTCATTCACTTATTAACCATATATGAAGGTATTAAATAGTATTTTCTCAAAAATCTTGGTCAGCCCCTGGAAATTTTTGAGAGAGACATTCTGCTGATTCAGGTCCACAATGTCAGAGAGATTGCCCTTGATGTTACAATTCATGCATTACGTTATCACTTCAGGTTGAGAGGCTTATTCATTTACTACCTCGTTCACCTTATTATGACCCTTTTAATTGGTTTTAGTCTGTGCTTCCCCAACTTTTTAATGCTACTGCCCCCAGCCAACTATGACAAATATTTTTGTAAGACCAAATCCAAATAATAAATAGGTATATAAATGCTACTATGTTTAAAATATCCCTCAAATCATTATATTTGATGTTTAAAAACTGCTGAGAGCCGTTTTTAATTGAGTAGAAGTGGAAATGTGATCAAATAGGAATAAAATTAGCATTGAGCATCATCAGCCCTTATATTTGTTATTTGCCAATGTTTACTTCTTATTTTGGTGTGAGATTACAGTCTGAATAGTATTAAATTTAATGTTAATGCCAGCTGAATATTTTGCTACTTTGAAATGAGTAATGTTTTATTTATATAGTAAAGACATAAAACTAACTTAACTATCTATTCACTACACATTTAAGGTACTTATTTAATGCATGGTAGATGTATTAAAACAACTACTTTTTATTATGACTCCAGCATTCTTCACCTAGACTTTTTTACTTTCTCCATATACGAAGTATAGAGAAAGTATTGTTTTCATGAAAAAAATCGACTTCGAGATTTCAACGGGAATACATGTTTTGGGGTCCCTAGAACATGTTTTGACCATTTTCGGAATGATGTCTGTGTGAATGTGTGTGTGTGTGTGTGCGTGTGTGTGTGTATGTGTGTCTGTGCTTGTGGGCGCTCTAACGTAAAAACTATTTGTAGTATCATTAACAAAATTCATATATAGTACTGTGGTGTGTGCTGTCAGAGTTGATTAGTTTTTGGGGTAAATCGGTTAACCGGAAGTCGAGCTTCATTCATTAAAGCTCATTTCCGGTTTTCACAATATCTCCGTAAATATGATATATAGGTATATTGTATGCCTTATAAAAGTTTTAGATAATGTGATTTACTATAACTTTTAAATTTAACATATTTTTGTATCACCGGTTGATTAGGAGTTATTCGTGAAATACCGATAAACCGGAAGTAGCTGTTACGTATCTTGTGGGCGCTCTAACATGAAAACTATTAGTCGGATCGACACTAAATTTCATATATAGTATTTGGGTTGGTGTTTTTAGAGTTGATTAGTTTTTGGAGTAAATCGCTTTACTGAAAGTTGAGCTTCATTTTTCAAAACTCATTTCCGGTTTTCGAAATATCTCCATAAATATTATATTTAGGTATAAACTATTTGTTATAAAAGTTTTAGAAAATGTAATTTACTATAACTTTTGTAAAAATCATATTTTTGTATCACTGATTGTGTAGGAGTTATTTGTGAAATACTGATAAACCGGAAGTTGCTGATTATGTACTAAGTGGGCTCTCTGGGCTCTATGGACGGCCAAATTCATTTTTTTTCATCGATCATGTCCCGAAAACATTATTTATAATGTTTGTGACGTAAAAGATAATAATATATAAATAAATCACTCATCTTCCAATTTTAGATTGAATATAGAGTTCAAAAATTCTGTCGTAGATAAATATTTACATCTTATAAATGGAGAAAGTCATGTGCTGGCCACATCAGATTTTTGGTGTTGGAAAGCAATGAACACCTTGGGCTTCCCCTCTCCTTCTTCCCCAAAACACAGAAAGCATTCACGTAGGAAAAGCAATGTTTTGACATCATGTCATCGCTATGATTCAATCCACCCATAATTTTTATTGTGATTACTGTTTCTTTAGATATTGCATGGAGTCACAATATGAGTATCATGTAATTGTTGGAGTCATATTTATTTGATTTATTATACTTGTATGATTATTCTGTTTGTTGCACCTTGTTGTTCACTATCATGTGTACACAATTTTTTTTAATATCACACTCGGAGTTATAATTTGCTCTGCATTCTTTCTTAATCTAAGATTTATATATTGTTCATAATGAATTCTATTATGTCGTCTCTTAGATAGATTTTGACTCACATCTCTAAATATACTGATAATCTCTTAATTAGATGTTATTTATTTTAGTAAATCCTTCAGTAGCAAATTTATCTCCTAAATGTTTGTATAAGAATGTTTTATGACTATCATTGTGTTTGTATATGCTTATTTTTGGTATATTACTGTTATATGTAAGTGTTTTGATTCAGTATCATCTTTTATTATATTCAAATGCCATTAGCTTTACTCTTAGTCTAAATATTTAGTGGTTTTGATTTCCATAATCTTGATTTAACTGATTACTCGAGTTAATTATAAAATTTTCAAAGAAGAATTGTCTCTAAGTCTGTGAGCTTCTTGGCAAACTATGTGTGATTTAATCTTAAGAAAAATGGTCTAAAACCCCTTAAAATATTTACAGCATTAAATATAGCAGTAGCATACATTCTCATATTCGTTTGATATGATTTATTTTTATAAGAACTTTTCATGGTATTGTGAATTGATTTCTTATTGAATTAGGTAGAGATATTCTTAGTTTGAATCTATTTGTGTAAAGAAAGCCATATATTCTCAAATGTATGCTTCTGTTTAAGAGACTGTTGGAAAGGTAATCCCATTTTTATTTTACTACTAGTTAAGAGAACTTAGTGGAATCAGCTCTTATGGTCAAGTAAAAGCCATGTAATCTTACCTAATTCACATTGGAAATGAGATTCATTTTCTAAGGATATTATTGTAAAAAAATTACATTGTTCTCCAATTGTTCTCATTTCCTACTCTCCATGTTGCCATGCCTTTTTTTTGTTTTGTTTTGCTCTACAGTGCAGTTTTTGTGATTGTTATCATGGTTTCTATGAAATTTCTGTTCATACATATAACCTCATTCTTTGCTATAGATAAGGTCCATGTATCATTATCGAATTGATGTTTATCAGCCACAGAGTCTCCCTCAAAATCTTCGTCATACAAGCTACAGGCTTTCCAAACAAGAGATAAGGTTTTTGTATATACTTAACGAGTCTGTCTCTATTTCCAGTAAGTAATGGCAAACAGCATCAAATCCCGGCCCAGTGTTTCCACGGAAGTGTCTTTACATTGTTTCAGGAACTCGTACGGTTTTACGTAGTATTTTTAACAATCACCCATTACGTCTGAGTTGCAGATATCACCTAGATTATTTACATTAGCGATGGATTTCAATATTTCGTGCGAATTTTCCGGAACCATCATCATGACGTCGAGATTACAAGTGATAAACTTGTATATTATTATTCTGTGAGCGAAGTATAGTTTTTCTATTTCGAATAGTGTTAAATAATTTCCATTTTTTAGTTAAAACGATCAATATTAGAATATTCTACGTGTTTGAAAAGTAACAGTTCGCGCGTTTTTATTTTGACGCGTAGATTCACTTCGTCAGCTATCACCAAACTTTTTGTCGGTTTTTCCGCGTTATTGTTATCTTAATGATTATCATCCTGTACGTATCTTGTTCATCACAATAGGTAGCCTTAGTAACGATGGATTTCACTGCTGTACCTTACTTGAAAGTATTAAGAACTAAAAGCGTAATGTTATTGTGGCGATAGTTTGCGAAATCGAAACATTTGACTCCTTAATTGTTGTGGGACAAGATGTTAAACAATTATGAAAGGCCGAGTGACGAAACTTGCATCAATTCGCGACTATTCTCCATTTCACCATTAACAGGTCTGACATCTGTGATAATTTAAGTGATGCAATAAGCTAGAAATTGTTTAAAAAATGTGAATCTCGTGAAATATAGACCCCTTCATCCTCTTTGGCGATTATTAGCTAAATTTTGAGTATTAAGTCGGATCGTAAAAAATATTTTTTAAATAAGATTTCTTTTTTTTTAAAGACATGTTGTAGCCATATTGTATTTAGCTAGTAAAAGCTAGTAAATAAAAATTTGGAATTTGTTTGGGTGAAGGAAAACTTCATTGGTAGCTATTTTCCTTCTGCTCATTATTCAATACTTTCTTTACTAGTGATGAAATATTTTTGCATTCATGTTTCTTCACCTTACTGATAAGAATTTCTTTGTTTGTTGGCAATAGTGACTGGTAGACGTAGAGGTCGTGGTAGTAGTGGAGAAGGTTCAAAGCGCCCTCGCCGACGTCCCTCAGCTGCTTCTGGTGGTGCAACTCGCTTACGCGGAGGAGCTACTGGTGCACCAATTGCACCTACTATTGGTCCTTCGTCTTCTATGGCCCCTGATCGCAGGGGCTCTATGCCTGCTAACGAGGTTCATGCTGCAATGCTGCCAGACTTCACAGAGAATCTTTCCAATGAGGAGAGGACATGGGAGGAAATTATGCAAATTAAGGTAGGCAATATTGATGTTTTATGGCTTACTATTGGTCCAAGATGAATTTTCTTTTTGAAGAATCACCATTTTTGGAGACATTTTTACTTTGTACTCTTTAAAGTTCCTTAGCTGTTGATAGAGAAAAGTTTTAAATATTGGTTGATTAGAATGGTCTTCAATTTATAAGGACTTATTTCTTTTCTTCTACATTCCTTTAAGGATTTGCATTTTTATTCTTTGGGAAATATGAGAAATACTATCAATGAAATGACAACAAGAAGCATGTATTAGGTATTAATCATTTGATATCTTAAAATTTCTCATTAGTTTTGAGCAGATTGTTTTAATTTGGTCAATTGATTAAACAGAAGCAATATTGTTTTAATTTTCTGCAGAAGTTATAAAATGCTTAAATTCAGTGTAATATTTATTTAATCTAGAACAGTTGTTAAATTTCATTTTATGACAAAATATACCAGTTCGGTTTAACGATTCTGCCAATTTTTCTGGTATTTTCTGAGTTTCTGTAGGTTTTGTCAATTGTCAATGCTAAGATAAAAGAAATTTACATTAGGTTTGAGAAGAGAAATATATATCTAGAAAAAATTGTTATGCTGCTTGAAATCTGCTATCTATGATGGAAAGAATGTTTAGCGCTGAGATATAATTTTTAATGGTCAGGGTATAAGAAACAGATGTGATGAACTTGTAGTACTATAGTATTCAAATCTACGTACATTTTGATTGGTAGGAATGAGAGCAATGGAGCATTTTCCGCTTATTCCAATAGCACACTCTCGATATTATGCCCTGACTTGTGCTCCTCATCATAGAGGTCTGCTTAAAGTCAAATACTTGGTCTTAGCCTTGAACTTTCGAAAGGGTAGAAGGAAACTCATGTCCATCATAAGGTAAATCTAAATACGAGGGTCGTTCAATAAGTCCTTAGAAAAAGATGGAAAAACACTCTTTTTTGGGGTAATTTTTTTTTATTTCTCAACATAATCTCCTTTCAGCTCTATACATTTTTCTAAACGTTTTTGAAAAATTTTTATGCCGTCCGAAAAATAGGATTTTGGAAGTTCTTCAAAATACTCATTCGTTTGATTAATGATCTCCTCGTTGGAAGTGAACCGTCGTCCGTTAAGCCATTTTTTCTAATTCGGTAACAGGAAATAGTCACTTGGGGCCAAATCTGGTGAATAAGGTGGATTTTACAACAATTCGATGTTTTATTCCATAATTTTGGCCATCGAAACAGCACAGGTGTGCAAACGCACATTGTCCTGATGCAAAAGGATTTTTTTCCTCTTTAAATGTGGAAGTTTTTTTTTGATTTCTTCGCTCAACCGGTTCAATAATGACGCATAATACGTCCCTCTTATCGTTTTTCCTTTTTCCAAGTAATCAATAAAGATTATGCCGTGTGCATTCCAAAAGACCGTGGCCATCACCTTGCCGGCCGATGCCACCGTTTTCGTCTTCTTCGGAGCCCGTTCACCCTTAAAAATCCACTGTTGTTACTGTATCTTTGTTTTTGGAGTGTAGTAATGAATCCAGGTTTTATCCACAGTTATGTATCGACGAAGAAAATCGGCAGGATTGCGACGGAAGAGCGCCAAAATAACCTCAGAGTCGACCACACGATTGTGCTTATTCTACTCTCTGAGTAAACGCGGCACCCATCTTGCAGACATTTTTTTCACAGACAGTTTTTCATGCAAAATTGAATCGACTGTATCTTGCGATATGCCTGTGGCCTCAACTATTTCGCGCACTTTAATCCATCGATCACTCAAAATCATATCGTGGATTTTGTCCATCGTTTTGGAAATAGTCACTTCCTCTGGGTGTCCCGAACGATATTAATCTTTTGTGGATGAACGGCTGCGTTTAAACTCATTCATCCAATTATAAAATGTTGCAAACACAGGAGCAGATGTGCCATGAACTGCATCCAACTCATCTTTGATATCTTTCGGCGTTAAACCTTTCAAATACAAATGTTTAATCATAGCCCGAAACTCATTTTTCTCCATTGTTATAAACAAACAAAAGTTGTTCACATCAATTCTATTTTTGGACGGCATAAAAATTTTTAATAAACGTTTAGAAAAATGTATAGAGCTGAAAGGAGATTATGTTGAGAAATAAAAAAAAATTACCCCAAAAAAAAGTGTTTTTCCATCTTTTTCTAAGGACTTATTGAACGACCCTCGTACCTAGTCAGTGGAGAGAGTATTACATTTTATCCACTCCGAAAAATTCTCCGCTTTTGCTCAATAACTTGAAGTGACAATTATGTTCTTCTCATGTCTTATAAGCCATCTCTCATTTTCCTCATCTTCAACTTCCTGACATCCTTACCTGCTTGTGCTCTTTTATTACTTTCATATTTAGGAATCCTGTATTGGTCTTGCTCAGATTGAGTTATAGTTAAGCCCTAGCTTATCTTCTCTTTGAGGGTATGGCGTTGCTTGGTGAAATTCTCTGTGAGTGAATCTCGGTCCGTCTCTGATTCCCATGCCACCGTATTTGGCTTTTCCGGACCTCATAATTTAGATAGCCACCCACATTCGTCGCAATGTTGAGTAAATGTCGATAAATATTGGTCCACAAGAGGAATTGAACATGAGATCCGCTTGGCTATTTTTAATCTCTTGTGTCTACCTTCTTGATTAGTTCCTTATGGTATCCAATCCCTCCCCTTTTCTCCTCTCATTGTTTTTGTGGTTCTGTCTTCTCAATTCCTTTTACTTCCTCTTTAGCTCTCTCCATGCCATTTCTTTAACTACAATGTTTGTTTTTTGTAGTCTCACCTTTCAATTTACATAAAAAGGTATTTAATGATGTATATCTTGTTGTACGTTTTAAACTTAAAACTCATTTTTCACTGATTCCATATCTTACTGCTGATGGGCCAACCCTCATCAGCTCTATGACTTTTACTCCAGAGGATAGATGCTATCATTACTATTTCATTAGGTAGTATTTTGGTAATAATTTGAAAGACTGAGCTGGAAGAAAAATACCCTGCATTGTTGATCAGAATCGCTAAGCTATAATGTTGGTAGAACATCCAACACATTTTATTATGTCTTAAAATGACACGTAATTATTATTTCCAGATTCATTCTTAAAATGTTTTACTTGTATCTGTTTTAATGTGGGCATATATGTTCATTAACGTACTAGAGTTATCACCGGTAAAATAAAAATCAATTGACATAAGTATTTAACCAAGATATCATGTCACTTATCTCTTCCTTGTAAGATATCATTGTGAGATGTGTTAATGTTCTCGGAAAAGAAATTTTCCTTATTTGTGGTCTGTTACTTATGGAATTACATTTCAACGTTATCATACTGGAAATTAAGCTGATTTAGAAAGAGTTAAATGAAGTTCTGTGGGTTTTTATTAGGCTCTTTTCCTTGTTATTCAACGTTGATCACTTTGATGGATGAATCTTAGCTGTCTATATCTTATCTACCTTTAAAGTAGCAGTGAAACTTTTTGTGTTTCTTGTCTATGTTATCAGTGTGTTAGTTTTTCTTAAGACTTATTTTGGCTTTATGGAGATGTAATCTCGTGCATCACTCCCTTAAGGCATGAAGTACTCAGAATTCCAATCAACTTGGAGATTATATAGTAAAACCCCTCTTAACGGACACCTCATTACAATGGACACCCCTCCTAACGGACAGTTTCATGATGTCCCGACCAGATGTATATAGTTTAGAAAATACCCCTCTTTAGCGGACACCTCTCAGCAATGGACAAATACCTAGGCCCCGAGACTGTCCCTTGTAGAGGGCTTTCACAGTACAATGTTTCTTATGTATAGTCTCAACAATCATAAAAATCCTCTATGTTGTATTATTCAGATAACTTTTGATATTCATGAATATATCTGGTTATGTAGTATATTTCATGTTTCAATACCTGGTTTTTCCCCTTTGTAAAATAGAAAAATATTAATATCCTGCCCCAGTGAATGTTTTTTTTTTTCAAAATAAACATGGGATTGTAATTTATTAAGCTTTTACGGCAATTTTACAATTTTGAAAATCCTTCAATTTTTTTTTATTTCGTGTATCAAAATTATAAGTGTAAACAGTTTCTGTTAAACATAAGGATTGTCTCATCCCCAATTCTACCTCACCGCAATATTTCGGAACATGGAGAAATTCTGTTTTCTAATCTGACTGCTTGATTTTATAGTGATTCATTTTTGACTATCTGTCTGATTAATTATTATTACACTCAGCATTAATAATTATTATTTTGTTAATGCCAAAAGTATTTTTTGAAACAGCTAAAAATCAAAATAGAAATTAGTCTTTAATGATGAACTTAGTGAAAGCGTTATTTACTATTTTCCATTATTAATGAATCACATCTACAATTGAATGAAGAAATATTTTCATATAAGTATATTCATTAACTTGATAAACTTCAGGTGATATAGGGGATTCTCTTGTGAAGTGATGTATAGCGGGAACTTGTCCCCCATTACCACTATTATAACCTCAAAGGCCTACCTGAAACTTGTATTATTAATAAGAGGTGTAATGTATGAAGCAAATGTTGACGTCTGCTAATTAGTATAATTACCTTTTACATGAAAGTCTACTGTTTGTAGGGGAGATATCTTTATTGAAATAGTGTACTGCTGCAGCTAGGAGATGTTTGCATTTTAACTAAATTATGTATATACCGTGTTTATTGGTGTATAACAAACCCTTTTTCTTGAGTATTGTGAAAATTGGGTCATTGCCACCTTTCTTTTGCTTATGGCAATCGGACCCTGCAAGGAAAGCAAAGGAAAATATATCCTTCTCTAGTCTAGTTGCCTTACATATTCTTCCAAGTTTTTTCATAGATAATGGTGTTGGGTATCTTAACAGCCTATTGTATAATTACTCTAGTGACCGACCTACATTTTATGCACTGCTTATTATGAAGAAGGAAGTTTCGCTTTCTCAATTCCAAATTATGTTTTTCGGTAAACTGTTATCATTATAATATTTTGCAATGTTGTTGCAACATTGGAATGGGTCCTATTGACAATGTTCAACATATTAAACTGTTAAAGCTCATGATCTTAAGGTCTTTATCGTCTACTGCTGTTGCTGTTTGTAATATTCACTTTTATAGTTCAATGGATGGCAGTACAATAGCATGTCTGTGAAGTATTCAGGCAGAATCTGAAGGCTGGTTGGTACCCCCCCTAACATTAGCTACCAAGAGCCAGTAGGGGGAATGAGGCTTACTAGGTAGGATGAGGAGTGAGGTAATTAGTTCTTGCATTCCTCACCAAGCCAGAATGCTATTAACGGAACATGTCCACCTAAGTGAAGCATACTGGCTCTATGAGTAACTCTTTTCTTGGCATTGCATTAGGAGAGGCCATCATTAGCGTCACTATTCAGCGCACTCAATAGCTTAAGACAGTAGATGAAAGGCTTTTTTTCATCAACATGTACCAAAAGACAAATTAAAAATATTCCTTTCGTCAGGAACACAATTGCGTGATCTCTAGGCTACTTACGAACCTTACGGTTAAAAGGAAGACTTTATTAAGGACTCCACATCACGTATTTGCCTCTATTTGAACAATCTCGCATTGTTTCCAGATTCGGGCATTGTGTAGGGAAGTGTGTTAGATTTCAGCACCAAATCAAACGACCTCGCGTTTTCCAAAAGTGAAATAGATAGGTTCGGATGACTCCATCTCCTGAAAGCGGAAGACAAGTTAATAGCGCTCGCATACACGAAACGAGGGGAAATCGGCCGCTCGCGGGTCGACCGACGTTCGTTATTTTTTACTATCAAGAGATGAGTGTGTGAGTCTTCGCTCGCAGCGTCGCCTATTTTGCCGCGAAAAAGTGTCGCTTTCCGCTTAAACTCAGCACTTGTCGCTTCGGCGGATGCTGCCCGATGTGAGGATGGAAGAGTTTTATGTGAATTGCTTTTCTGAGTGTTTTCTGTTTCGTATGTCCGAAGATGTTTGTATTGTGCTTGGCCGAAGCTTTTCCCTGATCAGTTGATCCTCTGTGACGGCTTTTAGAGCAGAGATGGAGATATTTATTTTGCTCAAGTTAAGTGCTGTTGCCATTACTCAATCGGCGAATTTCCGAATATTTTTGCCTTATTACTTTTTTATTTATGATTGAGTGATACGTAAATTTACGTGTGCATTATTTTAGCGATTCTCTGAATCGTAAATAGGACATTAAATTGAGCTGTTCCCATAAGAGAGTTTCTTATCATGGTTTTAATACGTATTTATCAAATAAATTGATTTAGTTACAGTTTAGGGGAGATTGGTGTGCTTGAAACCCACCTATTCTGTAGTTTTCCTTGAAATATCTCATGAGCCATGAAATCGCTGACTTTCTGAAAAAGCTTTTGTATCATATGAAAACTAACCCATTTTACCATTTTTGTCATCCTTATGTAATCGTTTGCATCTTCTCTTGGTGAATTATTTTCTATGTTAGTCTCCTTCCTTTATCAAATGTCTCACATGTCTTGTTTTGGTGATTTATCATCCTGATATAATACTACTGCAAAAAATGCATATCAGCAATAAAAATTATGGTTAATTTGATGAACAACTAGTAACTAAAATGCAAAAAGAGTCTTCATATCAGAGTTTTTTTCTTATACTATATTCTCTTAATCTTTTATGGATTTGTTTGGTGATTTAATATCTCCTTCACATACATTTAATGTTATTTACTTGTTATAAAATTCCTTTTGTTCTATTTGTCTTAATCATTAAAAAAATACGAACTCTGCATGAGTTTTGGCCAATGAACCTTAAATGATTGGAAATTCCTTGCTGCTTAAAAATCTTCCTGAATCCCACTCTGATATACAGGTTATTTAGTGAGTATCTCAATAACTACAAAATGCATGGCAAAATGTTTTCCCATTTTTTATTAACTTCAGCCAATCAAATAACCTTTCAGATTCCTTATTTTAGTAAATTGCACTGTATTTCAGGTCTATATTGTTACAGGATTTAATGTGTTGGGTTTTAGTGCTCATTTTAGAGCTTAGCCTAGATTATGTACGTGTTTCTTAGTAATCCTTATTTGTTGCTGTAATGTTTTTGTGTTGTGTATGATATATTTTGGTATTCTTGAAGTATATAGAATGAATTAGAAAATTGGTCCTTGTCTTTTATATTATTTATTTTATTTCAAACAACCACAAGGAACTTGGATATTGTTTTTCACTTAACCTTTCATCAGTCGTGTCTATTTTCATAACAAAAGCAGTCGCGCGTTGTATTCCATACAACAGTTCGTTTTTCGGCCAAAATTGTAAAATTAATTGAACTAATTATTATTTCTGAGTGATAAACTTTAGGTAATAATCTAATTTAAGAGGATAGTTTAAGAAGTAAACAACTTTTAGTAAAAAATATTGTTATTCACCTATATTAGTTTACATGCGTTCAGAGAGTACCTAAAATAATAGATGTCTATTAATTCTGAAATTGAAATGCGTCTAATAAAGTTTAAGACAAAATAAGTTAAAAACTCCATATAAATGTTATAATATGCAAAAATAGAGTTCACCAATGAAAAACTTACCCAAACGGTCGCACGTTGTATGTGTTAGAACTTAACAGATTTACTCGCTTTTGCAGTCGGTTTAAGACTAAAATGAAGCATTTGATGACTTAAAAAGTTAATGTTAAGTGTGATAAAGGAATAGACCTGGGCATGAGGTTCAAGGGACCACCCAGATTGAAACGGGACCCAAAAATATATCTGTGTTGTACAAAATACAACAGCGTGACTGACGTAGGGTTAAGTTTCCAATATGATTTTCTTATTGCTTTTAATTACATAATTCTGATCAGCCTTATTGCTCTTGACATACTGACCATTTCATGCAACTTTTTATCTGTACTCATACTCTCTCGCAAATTCATGATGCCTAATGGTATGTTAGTAATAGTTAATAATACTTATTTCATCTTTTCCCGAAACTCATTGTTCAATTTTTATTTCACAGGCACTTCCCGTTTGTATGGCTCAAAAGCGTGAGCTGAAAGCTCGTCTACAAAATGCAACCAAACTTCGTCTTCAAGGAATAGAACAGTTCAATTGGCGCCGTAGGAAATGGTGGCGCACTGCACATGCTCGGTGGAAGGAACTTGCCGCCAAACTGGCTCCTTGGCGGGGCAGCCTGAAATATATAGAGGGCCGATATGGGACAGGGGTCCTTTCATATTTTTTATTCCTCCGTTGGCTAGTCTTCCTCAATTTATCAATTTTCATTATAGTATTTAGTCTTGTAGTCCTGCCAACCATACTCCTAAACAGTGTTGATGATCTTGGTGATATGTGCAACCAACCACCCCAGAACGACACCTCTATGGCAGCAGTGGCCGATTGTTGTTCCAAAATCTACCTATCTGGTCCTGACGACACTGGTGGTAATGCCATCATAGACATTGTCCAAGGAACAGGGTGGATGAAGAATACCGTGGCATTCTATGGGAAATATGGGAAGCTCGAAAGTTACGACCTTCCCCTCGCTTACATAGCTGCCACTTTAGCTTATTTTCTAGTCTCATTGGCTGCGATTGTGAAATCTGCAGCAGCTGGGTTCCGAGAGAGGCTCGTAGAAGGAGAAGGTGGGCGGGCACATAGGTACTGCCATCTTGTTTTCTCAGGATGGGATTTCTGTATAGATAACGAAACTGCAGCAGCGACCAAACATAGGGCATTATACAATGAAATGAGGGCTTGTCTCAGGTCGGAGAAGATGGACGAAGAAAGGAGAAATCGCACAAGGAAAGAGAGGGTGAAGTTAGCTTTAATTCGGCTGATGATCAACGCATTTGTGGTCTGCGTATTAGGCGGACTAGGCTATGCAATCTACAAGATATTCAACTTCAGCAGGACCATGTTGGTGGAGACGCATTGGGACGCCCCCAAAACTCTACCGACGCAAGTGGAGCCGGAGCAGCTCCCTATCTTGACAGAAGCTCTGTTCCGCATGTTTCTCGAGTTCCTCCCATACATTGTAATTTTGCTGCTCAACTTCTGCGTACCTTTCCTATTCACCTTCTTGGTAAGGTTTGAGCGCTACAGTCCCATCGTAGCAGTCAGGATCACCCTGATGCGTACCGTATTCCTTCGCCTCTCATCGCTGGGTGTGCTACTCGCATCTTTCTACAGCCTCGTCTCCTGCGGCCGGGAACAGGGTCAGGGTTCCGACCCAATGGGGAACATGACCAAGTGCCTGAGCACAGTTTGTGGTATACAAGGCTGTTGGGAGACATTTGTGGGCCAGCAGTTCTACAAGTTGGTCATCCTGGATTTTTCAGTTCATGTCCTGGTTACCATCATCATTCATTTGCCCAGGTCGCTCCTCGCCAAGAAGTGTCTGTCGGAGAGGAACGATGATGGGGATGGACGAGAACGGAGGGGGGGACCAGGCTGCTTCATAAGGCTGCTCATCACACCACCAGAGTTTGACTTACCATGTCACGTTCTCGATGCCGTTTACAGCCAGACTCTTTGCTGGCTGGGATCTTTCTACTGCCCTCTACTGCCTCTTCTTTCATCCATAACCTCCATTTTGTCTTTCTACGTACGACGTATCAACTGCCAAGCATCGAGAGCACCTTCCTCCCTCTCTTCATCCCTTGCGCCGCTGCATAGAGCATCTCGCACACATTCCCTCTTCATGGCTGTACTTCTGCTGTCGTTGGTTGCATCTGCTGTACCCATTGGATATGCCATTGCCGAAGCCCCTCCTTCTGTTCACTGTGGCCCCTTCAAGAATGGATCAACTGTGTGGGAGACGGTATCTAGGGCTCTGGAGAGGTTGCCAGCATGGCTGCGTACTTTCTTCTCTGGGCTCATCACTCCCACTTTTGCCGTCCCAGCATTTGCTGCTCTTGCTCTAGCGCTCTGCTACTTTCATGTAAGTTTTCAGTGCTGATTATTTTATTAATATATAGAATTTTGTCTGTTAATCCCTTAAAACTTAATCTTTTAAGCAATGTGTTCATTCCTGAATCTAAAATTAATGACTGTAGAAAAAGTTTAGCTGTTTGTAGAAATTTTCAATTCATTTGGGAAACTAGTCAATAATTTTGTTGTGCCTTAAGCTTGAAAAACCAAAGAACTATTTCTCCCCACCGAATTATCAGCTAAGAAAATTATAGTAGTCACCAGTTTATTTGTTAATATTATTCAAAAAGTTGCATGATTTAATGCTATTCAGTCATTATACCATTATCAGTGTTTGGAAAACATTTTTTTATCATTAGATTACATGACCTTGGTGTGAAGTCAAGCTGTTCATATTCATCTGCATAGTTATCTCTGTATAATAAAAATTATTCAAATTTTGCCTCTCCCTGAGAACTAAATAAGGACAGTTAAGTTTATGAAAAATCTGCTAGAGTATTTATTTTTTATGTGTTTCTATGGTCATTTTTATGAATGTGATGTATAGAATTATGTATTTCAGCCATCTGTAGATTTAGATGCTCAAATAAGTGGTCTGTTTATAATTTAATTTGTTGCTTAAAATTCAAAATCATTCTTCTAATCTAACAAAACTGCTAGATTTGAATAAAAAATCTAATTCTTCTTGTAATTGATAGTTTCTCATATTTATTTGAAATTTTTAATCATTATTTTAAATTATCTCATGAAGTGTTTATCCTCCTGTGCTCCTAATTGTTTTATAGTAAATGTTTGTTAATTTTTTGTGATTAGTTCTATCATTTCCTTGGTAAACAATAGATAATATAAATGCATTCAATAACAATAAATGCATTCATCAGAAAGTTTGCTATTTCAGTACATTTTCTCTGCTTCTTACATCTCTATCGATTGTGCTCATTGGTCAAAGTTAAATATAATCATAACATGCAAATAGCTACCTCTCTATTATTACATATGCATGCTGTGATACTTTTTAGAGTTCAATTTTAGCTGTTAGTACACACATATTATGCACTGTAATTTCATTTCATATTTGTATCCATCTTGCTTCTTCTGTACAAATTTATAGTTCTGTAAAATTATTCTTCTTTTTATCACTTTGTAAATGTTAGAACACTCAGCATGCATAGTTTCTACGAGTGTCCATCATTCCCTAGGATTTTCTGATGTTTCTGATTGGCTAAAGTTCACGTTCGCGTTTTGACTGTGTCCGCTAGTACAAAGTTCCAAGTTTGACGTATAAGCGCCTCATCTCACGTCTTGCGTACATGTTGATTGTGTCCCAGCCTTTAGGAGATATCTTTCTAGGTTAATAATTTTCACTCACTTTTACTCTAGGCGGTGTCAGCTGCCAACAGGGACATGGTAAACGTTCTAAGACGCCAGCTTGTCCTGGAAGGCCATGACAAACAATATCTGCTGAACCGCTTGAGCGCATTCGTGAAGCAACATCAACAGCAGCAATTGCAGCAACAGCATCAGCAACATCTCAAAGAAACGGCTGCAGACAGCAGTGGTGCATCAGGAGGTCAATCCTCAAATCCATAACTTTAGAAACAAACCGCGGACAATGAGTGCTGTCACAGTGCTTTCCAGCATACAGTTCAATCGCAAGAGATCTAATTACCAAGTGGACCTTCCCTCTATACACATCAAGATTTTTGGAGATTAGAAGAATTTTCGCCATGTCACTGCTACACAAAAATATGTCGGTAATCTCCACTGCCATGATGCATTATATAGTATTGGCTGTGGTGCTTGTCAATATAATCCACCGTGATTCAAAGAATTCGTCCCTGAGAGATGTTCATTCACAAATTTTTCTACTGGTGTAAAAAGTTGTCCCGGCCTGTTTCAATTTTATAAAGAGCTTTTATTTGAATTCGTATAAAAAAGATTTGTACACTTTTCATCTTTTACTGCCTGTTTGAGAGGGTGTAATATATATACGGGACGTACCAAAGTCTGCCAAGTCAATGATGCATTTACAGATGGTCAAATTTTGAAAATGTACAAATAGGAAAGGTATCTTAAAAAAAAAGAAAGTACTAAAAGTATTATATGTGTTATTGTTGAACTATGGAGTGAAAGCATTTAAAACTGTGAAAGTCAAAGTGTTGTTTCTTTTTTTATAAGCCAAAGTATTGTACAGATATTATGAAGTTAAGAGTATGGCCAAGATATAGCATGAAATAGGTAGCTCTTAGTAAATTAAGAAAACAGAACATTACTTGTGCCATATTAATGTTGTACGACATGACTGACTACCATTAATGTTTGTTTATTTGTAACTCTACAGTCTTTCTGCATGCATTCATAGATCTCAAGTATAGAGTAATGTATATAGAGATATTTCACAAACGCTGTTGTTTTTATCATTTTTTAGATTCGAATCATGTTAAACTTGAAAGAAGTATTATTTATTACACAGAACTTTTCGACTTGTCCTATGGATGATCCATTCCACTCTGTCTGGTGAAAATGTGCAATTGTGGTTTAGATGTATATCTTTATATGACTGCAACACCATGTTGATTTTTTTACATACATAGAATTCTGTTTGCTACCTTATGGCTTACAATATACATACAAATATATATGATAATATATATTTAATGGACTGATGTCAGAGGATATACTCTGTTAGACAAAGCATTTATTTAATTCTATTAGGCAGGTAAATTAATGCATAGGTCTCTGCTACAGAAAATATTTGATCTGGGTGCGAATGCATCCGTAATGAATCCAAAGAATTTCAAAGCTTTCAACTGAAGCCATTCCATCTGAAAAGCAGACTACTGTTTCACTTGTACATGGTATGGCATTGTCTTTTTTATGTATTGTACTGCATAGCCAAGGCATCTATGTAAAGCTACTAGGTAAACCACTAGTGGAACAGCTGAAAAATATAATTGTTGAAAACAATGAGTTTGATTAATTTATATTTTCCATGTTACTGTATGAATACATATATATTTAATTTATCCTTTAACCATTCAATAGTTTTTTTATCATTCTTGCAAGTTAAAATTATTGTAATTATTTCATTAGAATAATGAATTGCCTCAAGACTTTCCCATGTTATGAGGTTGTGTTAAAATTATTACGTTGTAATATTTTCAATCTTAATTACCAAGGAGCGTTTTTTTCAAACGGCCAACGGTTAACTAGTAAAGTGATAACACTGCCAGGGGATGGCCTGAATATCACCCTGGGTGGAAATATTCCGTGGTGCCCGCTTTGCTTCCTGAACCGCCCTTGGGTTCCCAGGCACTAAAAAAGGTTGAGTACCCCGGATATATGAGGTATAATAATAATTCATCTTTATTTTTGGGTGTATTTTAGTCAATGATGACCATATTTAAAATAAACCCTAAAATTTCCTCCTTTCTAACAAACACACAAACAACTATGCCCAAATCAGAATTAAAACCCGGGACTTCAGCATCGCAAAACTAGTTTGGTAGCCTCTAAGCCATCAAGGCAAGCATTCAAATTATAAATGCAATATTCTAAGCTTTCCCAAAACCTTAGAATATTGCATTTTACCAAAGTGTCAGAATCAAGGCAAAACAAAAAGAGAGGTAATTTCAAGTAATACATATTTGATCATATGGCATTGTCATTCATTCTTAATTAAATTTATCAAAGTATTTTGGTTTCCACAATTTTTTATTAACAATGTCCTTTTGCTTACATATTTGAGTGCATTTATTGAGATCAAATTTGAATGATTTAATTAATACTTGTAGTTCAAGTTAGAGATGGAGGGTAAAACTAATAATAGAGCTCATTAAAATAGAGCAAATAAAATTTTATCCACAAATCATCATATAATTAAACAGTTTAATTGGGAAGGTAATTTATCATGATTTTGTCGGTTGCCCTATAGTTTTACTCTGACCATGGTAGCAATCCTGGAATAATTCAACTAACATATATATAATTAATTTGAGATAATTGGATGCTCAATAGAATCCTGTCGGTTGACACTCGGGTCAGCTTGGGGACATTACTGCCATGGACGTTACAGTTATCAACGTTAACAATTTAGTTAACCTTTTAAGTCATCAAATCTTTTTTATGATTTATTTTCAGTCCTTAAATAACTGAGGATCTCTTAAAATGTATTTGCAGGAATAATTGTAGATCAGGCCTGGAATTGAAGGACTCCATGCATGTATAACAAAAAATGGTTGCTGGAACCAGATGAAGAGTTAAAAAGGGGGTAATTTTTAAAAGAATATTTGAAAATAGATTTCTACTTTTCCACAAAGGTCTGTCCACCTTTGTGGTAGAAAGTAGAAATCTATTTTCAATTATGTCTTTCCACTACATCATGGCCGAATCGACAGATTCTAAAATAATATTTGTTTTATGCATTGTATTTTTGTCTTTTTTATCAAGCAGCTCCCTGTATGGCATTGAATAATGTTTATATTTTTTTACATCATTATTGATGCTTAGAAAAAAGTAAATTTGTGAGTGAAAATTTGTATATCAATGGAGTAAGTTGTAATAAAAAATGAAAATTATTAGAAATTAGCATGTAGGAAAGGAGCTTCCTAACCTTTTGGTTCTCTGCTAATAATAAAAATGTGAAAATATCAAGAAAATATTGTGAGGAAAGATTATATGGGGCTCCTGGATAGGTCAGGAAGAGCATAAGCACTAAAAAATTAGCACCAAATCACTTTTCATTATCATTATTTAAAATCATCAGCCGACCCCATGGGCGATGGGAATAAGGCATTTTGTCAGAAAAGTGGTGAATCATTTAAACAGCAAATGATGCCAAAAAAGTTCCAAGAGCTAGGAAAATGGTTCATTATCACTTGTACAACTGACAGAGTTAGGCTGTTATGTTGTCGCCGGTGGTCAGCGGAAGCTGAATGTGCCTGTCAGCCTGGATCCGAATAGCTGTGACATACGATGTACTTCAAGACCGTCGCATCGTATGAAGTGCCTTGTATCTCACCGCGAACGAATTAACAGCAGTTGCTGCCTACGTAGAAGAACAAATGGCACTTGCTGTCTTCGGTGATTCTGCCTTGTTGCCATTGATGGTCACACGCGTAGGCAGGCGAGCGCCAACTACTGCAGTGCAGTGTAGGCCAGCGTCACGTAGGCTAAACGAACGGTTTCATTAAACGGTATGAATTGAAAACGGAATTTGAGTGAAAAATGATAGCGATTTTTTTATGTTATTGGTAACCTTCAATATAGATAAGGCTCACCTAACAGACATGGTAAATCGTTGATTCAGGCGAGGGTTATAATTCACTCGAAATTAGTTTTGGTTTTAGCGCGGCTATAATATCCGGGACGCGAAATGATTTCGCTCTTACTTTGTTAGACTTTTGGCTATTTACGATTATTCTCGCGCTTCTGTGAAGTCTCGGTGCCGGGAACCTTCTTCCTGCATGTGTCCGTATAAATATGCCTTTGTGCATGAGGAACATCGTTTGTAACCATCCTTGTAAGTTTCAAACAGTTATAATGTAAAACTCTAATTTTAACTGTGAGGTATATTATATCTGGCGACTTCGCGTTACAGCACCTATCCATTCCCGCGAATTCTATACGCTTACACATTTCTCAGCTTAGCTTTTCTTTTATTTACAGCATTTCCCCGTTGTTTTTATATCCTTCATATGTAACATGGTCAGATATTTCTCATTACAACTTTAAAAGGTTTTGTTCACAGCCCCAGCGCTCACAATCCAGAGCAGCTGACTCCCAGTCACAGAATAGACGTAGTATTCAGAAAGATTGCAACGTTGATAGATCTTCTCGGTCCGTCAGAATTGCGTCGAGAGGGGATTGCACTGCTCGAGGAAATATTACAACGTTGGCCATTGAATTGTTCAACTGGGACTCGGCCGGAGGGACACGCTGTACTAGCGCTGAACTCGCTCTTCGCGGCCAGAAAGGGATGATACTGTCAAGGACGACCCTGCACTTGCAGCTTGCTTCGCTCGGGGAAAGCTAGAAGAGGCAAAATAAGACAGTAGTCCGTGCTGCGAGATTGTGGAAGTTAGTAAATCAGTGATTTTAAGTGTGTTTTGTTCAGTTTTTTCGGATGGCGGCGAAGGATTCTAGGTATAAGGCCGTAACTGAAGACAACTCTGCCGGGAATACTTCATTCAAGGCATGTAAATATTCTTCTGGTTTTACTTCTTCGTAATATCTGGTGATTTGCATCAACGGTATTTATTAGGTGCAGCACTGGTTACTCATAAACATATGCGAAGTTAAACGAAGGCACCTCATGTCCCTCTTTATGCACCAGGTGTAAAAGGAAAATTACCACAGTACCCTAAGCTCGCTAAGCGCCTCGATGGTTTGTTTATCGTGGTTACCACCTAGGACCATGGGCATATCTTTATTAACAGCGGTCATTGGCAAATTTAGGTAAGGATGGTAACAATTACTATACATTGCACCGTCAGGAATTTCTCATTTTTCAGACGAAATCTTATAATACAATTATTTTTTTTTCTGCCTTATATATTCCTAATTACCATGTCCTTTCTTAAGCTTCATTCCTTACTTTGTTATTTCTTGTAAGTCTCTCTAGCGACCATCATTTTCCCAATGAATCAATCCGGGTTCTCACGGGTTCGAGTGCATGACCATCGAAGGCTTCGGTCTTGTATTCGAACAAATGAGAACCAGCGGTTGAGGTACTGCCAGTCGTACATGACTCCTTTCGTAGCGAATCTCGCCGCCACGACAAAGTCTGCACGACCGACCCTGTCAAGTAGCTTGCTCGTACCGAAGCGGATAGAAGGGTAGATTTCGATGTATAAAATGAATTGCGTTCAAATGATATTGAAATTTGTTGCAAAAAGGAATGTCCGTGAAATATAAAAGTTAATAAACGGCCAGAAATTCGCAAAACGATTGAGGTTCCTTCTCGTATAACTCCAACAATTTGCAAATATTTTATTCGAGTGAACATGCTGTTGAGACAGTGTCATGTGAACGACATGAGTCGTGCACGACTGCAGCGTACTTGCTACTCGTGAACCCAGGTCGAGTTGTCGTTCATGCACTCGACTCCTCGTGGTAACCCAGATTTACAGGTTACCACTGCGCCCGACTTTAATGAAGGAAATTTACAAGTGCACGATAAATATATTTCCACGGCGGTTTTTGATTGTTTAAATGGATCCGGAGACGACTATTTGAAGAAACTAGGGTTGCAAGCTCTCCTAGAATTCCGGAAGTCTACCGGAATTTGGCAGATTTGGAGATACCTCTCCCTGAATTTATAAATCTGCGATTCTGTGGTTTACCATATATTTTTTTAAAATTTAATCAGGTTCATATAACCCAATACTTGAGAAATATGCTATGATAAAATTAATTTAGGTGACAGGCGAGCCTTTATTATTTTATTCCTTCTCTGACTTTATTGCTTTAATTCAACAAGAATGCTGACTGAAGCGCAGCACCACAAAAACTCAATTGGAATACATATCATTAGCTTAGTAATAACAGAAAATTGCTTGGGATTTATATTATTTTGACTGATTGTGAGAGAAAGTCTCCTGGAGTTCAAAGGGGGCTAGCTACATACCTGACATTTATCTGCTCAGTTATCTATCGTAAATAATTATGTGAAAATCTGTAAATTTATCTAAACTGAAGGTGTGTAGGAGACCTTCAGTTTTTGCTTCAGTTCCGTGAGATTTTTAGTCACTTCTTTCTTCACTTTCGGCTGGTTCAAGTGTGTTCTAAAATAAATAAAGTATAATGGGTGATAGAAAAAGAGCCCCAGTTTGTTGCACAATTGCAGCTGTGTTACAAGAAAAAGAAGGTGAAACGCCGTGAACGTCAGTGCAAAGATTGGTATCCTAAAAGAAGTTTTGCTCAGTGATCACACTTACTGAATGAGTTGCAAGAAAGGAAAGGGCAAATGAACGATTATAAAAAATGACCTAAAGATGGGCGAAAATGCATCTCAAATTTTAGTGCAAAGTTTCTCCCTTCGTTAGAAAATTGCATACAGTCTTGATAGAAGCAAAACTGGACGGCAACTGAACAAACTGTACGATCTACTGCAGAGACTGCGCAGGTTTCAAAAAAGGGTCCGAAAGCACAGAAATTTTATCTGCAAGGAAACCGGTATAAACTGTGCAGCTCACACAGTTTATAGCTCAGACATGACGTCACACGTGATAAATTGCACATATAAACGGAAGGTGGGTAGCCCACTTAAGGTATCTAAGTAAAAAATCTCTCGGAATATTTACCTCCAGAATTAAATATCTCCCGAAATGAACCGCTAGGTGGCAACCCTAGCAGAAACGCTGCTTCAGATCGCGACGTAGACACGTGAGGTTTCGTGCATAGCTCCTTGCAACTTTAAGATTTAGTAGCCATCCCTCCTTGCTGACACCCACTCCTCCGTAAATCTGCCTTCAGCGCCCCCTTCCCCAAATACGCAGAGACTCCATTTAAGAGGGCAAAGCCCTTAGGGGCGCGGTGTATTTGGAGAAAATCTATTTCGAGGTCCCCGCTCGACTTCTGCCCTCTCTCCATTCCTCCGATCGCGCGAACACAACCGCCGTCTCACAAGTTCCGCATAAAGCCCTCCCCCCAAATAATCTCCGTGGAATCTCTATCGATTTAAATTCATCTAAGGTCGGGTCACAACATGAAAGGTTCGAGGCTCGTGAAATAGTCAACGGTGGTATTAAGAGGGTCTCCTTTGACTGAAAGAAGCGGTCTAAAGATTCCCTTAGTCGACTCCCTTTTCTTTAATCAAGACGTATACGCGGAGGGACGTCAAGGGTTGGTTAAGTTACGAAGAAATGAAAGAAATGGCATCGAATAGGGAATATTTAAGCACATGAGCTAGCTTACCGAAACTTAGAACATTTATGTACAAGGCGTGCTCGAAAAGTAAGGGCCGTTTGGCTGTTAGAAATATTTATTTTATAGATATTTAAATAAGTATTAAATGTTTATTTATTTTAATTATAATTTAGTTAAATATTTATTTTAATTAAATATTTAACTTCGTATTTATTTAAATGAATATTTAATTTGTTATTTATTGAAATATTTAATTATATATGTACTAAATATTTATCTAAAAACCTTATTATTAACAGTTTTAGTTTATTACAAACTTATTCCAACCTTATACGTATTCGAAGTTTATTTCTAAGCGTGGATTGGAAAACAAACACGGAGGTGCTGGAGATGGTTGGGGAGGAGAGGGCTTTAATTGAAATGATTTGGCATCGGCAGAGGAAATGGGTGGGTCAAATATTGAGAGGGGAAGGGTTACTCAAGGATGTAATTTAGGGTAGAATTCAAGGGAAAAACAGAGGGGAAGACTAAGACAAAAGATTTTAGTTGTCATAAGGGATGGAGTAAGCTACAAGGAAGTGAAGGAGATAGCGTTGAATTCGGATTTTTTAAATTTTATATGCAAATGAAACTACAGAAAGACAGAACGCTCATGTATCCATTTCTAAGCACTTTACGTTACGCTATACCAGCCTCTTTAAGCCCTTTTTATAGAACTTCACCGATTGGGAACTGAACCAGTTTAGAACGGTGGTCACCCTCAAACCGTTGTCCAGCAAACCACTTTTTCAATTGGAATTTTTTTCATACCTAGCTAAAAAAGTAGATAGTCGCTAGGTACAAGGTTGGCACTGTAGGGAAGGTTTTCAAATATTTTGAATCATCTCCTTGGTTCTGCTAGGGATGTGAGGACGCACGTTGTCAGGGTGACAGAATTTTCCGGACCACAGTTTCCCACTCCGTTTGGATTTGGATCGATTTTGAATCGTACGCCTCATTCTTGTTTATCATTTCGCAGTACACGTAAGCTGTAATTGTTGTCCCACGTTCCACGAAGTCAAACAAAAGAATGCAATTGACGAGGAACTCAAGACCGCCGTTGACAACTGATTCAATTTCCAGGCGGCGAACTTGTCTGCAGAGGGTTTGAAGAAGCTGGTGCAGCGTTGCTAATGGTACTTAGAAATAAACGGTGATTAAGAGGAAGAGCTAAGTAGGTTTGAAATATACTAAAACTGTCAATAAAAAAATGTCTAGCGAATTTACATTTTTTTGATCAAACGGCCCTTAATTCACGAACACGCCTTGTATGTTTGCATACGTTGAGGATCTCTACGGAGACGTTTTTGAAATTCCTACCCAAGAAGTGGGTGTATTTTGTACCTTCTTTAGTTTTGTGTTTTTACCTGAAGATTATGCCATGTATAGAAACTCCGGTTCCTGTATGCGTATGTATTATGATGTTGCATAGGCGAAATTGTTAATTCCACTAATTCACCTTATATTGTTATGGCATACCACCAAGTGAGGGTTAAAACCCGGATTCATCAGTTGTTCTCCAAGATAAAAATACCAATAGAGTCCTCTATGGTCCCTGATT
This sequence comes from Sympetrum striolatum, assembly GCA_947579665.1. NCBI lineage: Eukaryota > Metazoa > Arthropoda > Insecta > Odonata > Libellulidae > Sympetrum > Sympetrum striolatum. Next base: position 71,175,885 of record OX388348.1, read on the forward strand.
TTTTATTCCTATGGAGCAGAGTTGTCAAATAGGCGGTGGGCGGGGCTCTCCAATAATGCGATCCCCAATAGCAAGGCGGGTATCGTTTTCGTAATGTAACACATACGAATATATATTCAGCTAGAATCTTCTCTTTTCATTCATATCCCGAGATTCAACGATTCCGTATAATCTCTATGTACAGTCCTGGCCAAAATTAACGCAGCACCTCCCTAGCGATCCTTACGGCCGGTGCTGCGTTAATTTTGGCCAGGAGTGTACAAGTACGAACGTATGCCAAAAATTTTTGTATTCAAAACTTACAGTGTTTAATTCTTCCTGAAGCTTTAACAAAATATAAAGCCTTTGTAAAAGTTAGATATCTTAGCCCACTGCTTAGCAAAAGCATATCGTCAAAGAGACCTAAGCAACATATTTGGATTACCGAGTTTTTCGTAAATTTTATCACAAATTTATGTAACGCCTGTACGTATGATTATGACATGCAAAATTAACTCATAGATATTTCCTATTGCGATGTAACCTTAAAAGTTGTAGCAATTACGAAAATAGGCCAAGTTCATAGTCAGAGCTGAATTTGTCACGAGGCAAGAGTTGATAACATCTTTTACCCTTAATAAAGGAATATATTGTAAATTTAATTCAAGGAGAAAGTAATTCCCAATACTTTACCCTTCGTTCGGTTTTTAAAAACCCAATGCTAATGTAGTGCACTCACGATCAGTAAAGGATACATCGACAGCCTTCGAGTACAGCGTAAATAGTCCTCGAGATCGATGTAATTGAAACAGACGGAAATTCGAGAAGGGTAGATGTAATCGCTTAAACTTTCGATTGTTATGGATGATGTATGAATCGCCGATATCGGACATGGATTGTTCGCCCTTCTATGGCCGTTAATGGCGATTACCTAGTTTCCGGCAATCTTAATTAGAATTTATAGCTTCCATGTGCATTACCGAAGTGAAAGTTAACTTACAGTCATGCAAACAGAATGCATCTACTTGAGGAATTATCGGAATAGTGCGACCTAGACAATGAAATGTTACTCGTCATCGCGTTGAGGTCAATTACTTAAGAATTTACTGACCTCAGCTGAGCATTGAGATGCTTGGCCTTGGTAAGCGAAGGAAGTTTCAAGTGACATTCAATTTCAGAAGAATTACGCATTAATAGAGGCAAAAGTGAAAGTAATGGCACTGGAAAGGTACTCTTCCGATTAATCAATGACTAGGCCAGAGATGTGTAAATTGAGGGCACGAGGATCTCGCTTCCTGCTTCGATACATCCATGTCATTCCATATAGAACTATAAAATCTCTCGAGGTAAATGAATCCTTCAATGCATCGTGTATTTACTTAGGAAATGGTACTTGGTAATTTCCTCTAGATTATATTTGTCGCGACTAGTGTACTCTATATGTAGACAACATCATGCTTGTTTTTTTCATGTTCTTCAAATTTTAAGTACTATTTCATAAAGTCAAGCTCCTACGTATTAGAATTAATCGCATTTTTATTTAAGAAATCGTTAATAAATAATTTACTGCATTTATATATTTTAGAGAGTTAAAATTTCCATTTTGGTGCACACGCAAACATTAAAGTTTTAATTCAGCGTTCTATGGCGTTCACAGCGTTATATGTAACAAATATTCTTTATTTATTTTGGCAGGGATTTAACAGAATACAATCAAAATATTTACTGAAATAGAAATCTGTAGTGAGAAGATAATGGCCACTAAGAAATGAAAGACTAAATTCTCAAAGATGATAAAATAATTAATTGTGTCTTCCAGCTTGGAAAATAATTATTGCGAGTCATTAACGTATGGAAGTTAAATATTATGGCATAATGCTAAAACAATCAATTCTAGAAATGATTCTTTACGATATTCCTTTGACTCCATTATATAGTCGATTAACTTCTTTACTTGTCCTATCTTCTGTCTTTGATATAGTTTCTTTATCAATCCATTCAAATTTATTTTGGTCCGTTCTACTGTATCAAGTGATTGACTATTATTCTGTCTCCATATCATTCATACTATTTGATAAGGATTTTTATATTCATTGAACATTTATCGCATTTATTATAACAAACAAAAATCTAGTGGATGTTTTAATGAAATAGAGCATCAAGACTATCAACATGGGTAAAATTATGAAAAGGCGATTTTCTAAAACTGTTACATGGTTAGAGGAATCAGGGAATTGATAGCGTTAATCCGTTTCCTGTCCGTAGAATTTTGTTCCTGGAATCACTTGGACACCAAGAACTAGCGATTACCCATTTAGTGGGCAAAGAGGTTTGTTATCACAGGATGAGGAAACTTTAAACCTTCTAAGGGGGCTTCCATTGAAGATTTCGCAGAACTTATGTTGGATATCTGTGAGAGACTAACTTTGAAGTTCGAGTCTTGACCGGTTACAGCGTTACCTATGAATAAGTCTAAAGAGTTTGAAGTTGAATTGAATTTCCTACCTGGTAATCAATTTATAGTACCACAATGTTGGACAACCAAATATTGCAAAGTTTAGGAGAAGTGCGAATAAAAATTTACTGAATCGATATGCGAGTTGTGATTGATCATATTTGAAAATATGTAATTAATAATCCTAATAAATATATTATATATAATTTCAATGCGTCAGTGCTTCAGCTCGTAGAGTATTCAGTCGGAGACTGAAAAATAACAGCAAAAAGAGGAGGAATGATTTTGGATGCATTGAGTACTTCAATATAAGTAGGAATAAGGGCATAAGATAAGTTTTCTTGAACAAATTCCAGAAGTTACTGAGTAAGACATATTTACGAGACTCAAGAAAGTATTTAACATTTTGATTTACTCGATCACAACCCAACTAGTAGCTGTTCTCAAAATATATTTGAAAAATTTGGTCACCTCTTTTAACCTTTCAGATCCCTTCCCAGAATTTATCCACTTAACTGGGAATAGATGGTCTAATCGACCATTTGCAATTATAAAGACCCCTAAGAAACCAAGCCTGCGAGAACGTTTTCCGGCGAGGGGAAGTACTCAGAACATGTGGCGCTGGAGCACCTTGGAGCTAGGTTAGAGTATGTCCTCGTCAGAAATTACTCCTTGGTTCTTTCACTACGGTCGTGCTATGACTTCATCGGAATCATTGAACTAAAAGCTTACTTAATGAGGGAATTTCCTATTGCATCTGAACATTTCAATAATAATTCAGGTTTCTCTAAACTACTCGTGTGAGAAAGGAGGTCGCTACTATAGCTCTATCTTGAATATCTGTGTCCTATACGATGAGAGAATTTTATTGCGGGATCTTTAATTACGTAATAAATGAAACAATAAACACTTATTAACTTTCATAGATATATTTTTAGTGCGACTAGTTTCGTCGATGAATTAATATCTTCATGTCAATTCATTACGGAAACTTATCGTCTTAAAAATATATCTGTGGAATTTATTAAGTGTTTATCGTTTCATTAATTGCGGCTCCCTTCCATAAAGTTGTGCTTGAACATATCAGATTTATCATATTTTACGTTTTATTTATTTTCACAATCAGGATAGATAATATGAACTTGCGTGTATTTGATGATTACATAGTTAACTTAAGTGAGAAAAAATCAGCAGCACATCGTGTTCTGAAATAGGCACATTCTATCTTGGATTAATCTTTGATTAAACCCGGAATTAATTTAAATTAAACCCTGAATCTGTATCGTTTAAAAAATTGAATATTTGATTTTATTTTCAATTTTTGAAAATTGAAAATAAATATCCAAAACAAAATTATGTTCAATAGCTCGATATTATCGAAAAATGCCTCGTGAAAATTGCGATTATAATCGTTTTATGACTCAAATCCCTCTGATTTTGCAGAAATCTAACACAGAAGTTTGAAGCACATAGTATTAGAAAACCTATAATGTTATTTATCAAAAGAATACGTAGGGATATCAATTACCACCACCATCACCTTGCAGTATCTCTTTTGGGATGAGCAAGGTTCTCAACCCTCTTCTATTCACTCTTATCTCCTGTGCCATGTAAGGATCTTCTTAGATGCATAATTTCAGATGTGCAACATTTAATGAAACCTTCGATAAAACGATGTCGCGCTGAACGCTTGTGTTTCTCCTTGAAATTTCTCCAATTCAACACTCAAAATAAGAGTTATTAATACTTAAAATACAATTTGTATAATGTTCTGTAGTGTTTAAAATTTTCAGTGAGTATATATCTTTCCTAGCCATGCACTACGCACCTCTGCTTACGAGCGACTGATTCCTTTTCTGTATCAAAGTAATTACATATTTGAGGAATTTGTCTATAATATCCATGAGAGAAGAGAATTGAATACTGGTATTTTTTTCTTGAAATACTCCTCAGTGCGTAAATTTCATTTTAAGTCATGCACTGCATAGCGGCGACTACGAGCGACGTATCCCATTTCAATGGGATCAGTCGCCGGTCGCCGGTGTACGCTCGAATCAAGTCGCCCATAGTCGCCTGCAGTGGACGACGCTCCGTTCCATTCTGTGTATTGGGATTAGTCGCGCGTATACGGCCGTATACGCGTCGCTCGCAGTCGCTTCCAGTGGAAGACCGGCCAACCGGTTAAAGTCAATTGATTTCCCTAGAAAATGCATTGTAAGTACGTACATTCTATATATTAACAAACCCCAATATCCCCACCGTAAGCCCTTCCCTTAATTTCTTGATAACGTAACGAGAAAAGTAATGAAAGTTCATATCTCTAGAGAAAATTTGAAAGGAGATTGAAATTTAGAAGCTCGTGGATTGCGTAGTCCCTGGATTGGAATGTGTTTAATTAAATTATTATTGTTATCTACTTGTACTACGAAAAATTCTAGGTGTTCCATATAAGTTTGGGGTGCAATAGGGGTTATATCGAAGGGATTTTTGCGAAACTTTGCTGTGATGGAAACATATCCTTGAAAAAATACATTGACCATTGGTAATAATAGTGTAAACTCTTCGAACTGCTCGCATTAAAAAAATAAGCCATACAGCTTTATTAGTGGGAAACTAATAAAGACAAACACCCAAAATCCATTATAACCCTTTTACTCCTTCAGAGATGAGAAATAATTCGAAAAAGAGATGTTTCAGAATGACGAAGGTTCAAACATCGTCGACCATGAGTAGTTAGAGGCATGAAGGAAAAGCAAAACGAGCCATGTTTCCCCACGAGTAGTTAAGGAGATACATTCAAGGCGCTCTCGATCGCAATTCCTCCGTGATTTTCCCCGTTAATTGCTTAAGGTTTTAATTATCACATAGGTGGGTGGTATCAAACGTATGTATCTCAAATTTTGATTAAATTTGGTACGATGATTGTACACAAAATACCAGCCACACAAATCACCACACTTACGTGCGCAAGAATTATAGGTTATCCACAAAATACACTTTTCTTCGTGTTCTTTATTTGAATATCCTGCTGACGGGCACTGTTTTACCGTAATGTTGTGGTTCTCTTGTGACTTTTAGAAAAAAGGAATGAGAGGAGCAATTGATTTCAAAATTACGTTTCATACCTTAAATTAGGAAGTCTCAGTAGGTAAAACATATTGATAGAATAGAGTAAGAAAGAGCAATATTTTTACTCATACGTTTACAGTATCAGTCTCCTTTAAAATTTATTATACACTAGAAATAATATTTTTACGTCGAAAGGAAATGTTCATACTGATCCAAAAAACTTCATCACGCTATTAAATCTCTACCCAGACTTGGAAAGAGAACCATCAAAAATAAAATCTTTTCCGAAAAATAAAAAAAAATAAAAATTAATAACATATTCATAGTCTGTGAATACATATTCTCTGAAATTTTGTAGAAAATAATATACTCACGGATGAACTTTTGGCACGATAAATACCAAGTCCTTTTTCAAAGGAAAAAAATACTAAATTACAGTTTCAATTGGTTCTCTTCGAATAAATTACTCACATCGTTCCTTATTCAATGGATGAAGTAATTCAATCAGAGAAACCAAAGCAAATTTGTAGACGCATATGATACACATTTTTCCTGCTTGTTTTATCGATTCGTCCTCTAAATATTCCTGCTCTTTCTTGTTTTTCCTCTGACGCATTCCCGCATTAACGCATTCATTTCTCCCCAAATATACGATGCCGCTTGTAATCGCCGTAATATTTTAAAGGAAAATACCCGCCATTTGACTGACAAATGAAGGCCTCAGACTATGCATCAGCCGCTCTTCTTTTTCTCGCTAAGCGGAGACATCGGGCCCTTGAGATTTTAACGGCGGATAGGAATGCAGTTTTCCCGCCAAATGGAGCTTTCCGGTCACGGAATTCCATGGGATCTGGGAAAAAGACACACCCACGCCGCATGCTAATAACACAAATATAGTCTCACAGAAAAGATATAAGGGATGTTTACTTCACAGAAATAGGCTCAAATCTATTGTCCATTATACAAACTGATGAAAAGCTATATCTATCACGGATTAGTGGACATTTTTATATGACATTGATAACAATGGTAATTGAACGAATATTGGATTAATAAAGGGATTCATTCTCAAGGCAGAATTAAGTATTTTAACAAGATGAATTTAAATGAATTCATGATGAAAATTACGTATTCTCAATAATTTTTGCATAAATGTATCCGAACTTATAAAAATCAGACCAAAACCATGGTCTACTACTTTCCCGGCAGGTATTTTAACTTCTTTAGGTTTTAAATCTTTTTAAATCGTTTTAGGATATTTTTCTTCTGTGTACTTTTCTCAAGGTATATCTTCTTTATATCTTTTTTGAGGAAGGACTAGATATAAGAAAAGGAAATACGGTGGAAACATTAAATTCTGTAAAACATTTTCAGATTGAGAAAATTGCATGATGAAACACTACACCTGATGTTTTTGGAGATAATTTATAAATTAATAATAATTCATCAAATTTATTATTGTATCATTCCTCATTCTAGAATTTTGTGTGGTTTCCAATAGTGTTTTTGAGAGTGCATGGACGAAGACTGGGTAGTGTCCATAAATAGAGTCGAGATCTGGAAGAGACCTTGAAATTAGTTCAATGAATTTTGGAGGTAGCAGAGAAGTAAAGAAGGAATTACGTCTCCTTTGCCTTTGAAATGAAACGATGAAGTGGACAACAAAATTTAAATGTCAGGGCCGACTTACGTGCTTTGGAGGAGTGAGTAAAAAAAGGAATAATAAAGTAAAAGTTCAAAAGTAATTCGTATCTTTCCGTCAAACATCACGAAGTATTTATAATTTAACTGGAAGATGTTGAAACCGAATTTTCTAAAACCTCTTACGGTAAACGTAAGTTGTAACGAAATTATCAAATTTCTTATCATTTCACATTCAGGAGAGTTTCAGCTCGGAGATGGCATTCTCCAAGTTCATTAATTTAAGACTTCGAAGAAGGTCGAAAACGTTTTTAGACAAATTAAACGAATGGACCGAAGGAAGCAGATGTTTTCCTTGAGGAGGTAAATTAAGCGGAAATCGGACGAAAACCTGTTTTTTGCTTCACTTCGGTTAACGTTGTAGGAAAACATTCAGACGACCTTAGGTCCACGCTTAATCAGTGCAAATCATTTTCGATTGTCATTAATAAAGTAAAACGCATTAAATTTTACTGTTTCAAACGCAAAATCGTACATTTAGGCAACTTTTTTTATAAGTATGTAATGTATACAAACAGTTGCCTAAAGTACTAGTAAGTAAATATTGTAAATAAGTTAGTAATAAGTAAATATTGTATTGTATAAGTATATATTATGCATTACGTTTTTTCTTGGTCACTTGATGATGGAGATCAATCTCTGAAACTAGTCGTGTCTTGTTTCCATTTATTGTTTATAATAAATACTGTGGAAAAAGTACAAATTTTGTTATTTTCATTTCATTCTCCTGTTTACTTCATTTAATTTTGATCAAATTTATCTATGCTTTTTTTTAAACCTAAACGAATGAAATTTCTTCTTTCCCTTTCAAAGGACGATTCAAAAATTCGATGAGAAATTCACTTCCTTCACCAATTCTAATGTAATACTTCCATTTGATGTTTCGTTAGGATATAGATATATAATGAATGTTCCATCCTCTTCAATTCTTAAAACCTTAAACTTTTATTCCACTATCAAAAATGTGTTTTTCAAACAAGAGTGATAATAAAGACTAAATTTTTGTCATTAATATTAGTAGCCGATACCAAATCTTTTCGTTCAACTAAAATATTTTTCAGCCTAGAATCTACATTATCATGGGAAAATCAATGCTTTCGAAAATGAATCAAAGAAAATTTTTTACTCATGTAAAAAGCCATCCACGGTGTCTTTCGTCATCCCCTCTCGTGGGGATAATTCCCTTATCGTGGGTTTTTTCCAAGTCACCAAGTTTTCCCCATGAACCACATCTTTCTGTGCGTCATTCTATTGATTTATTTTTTTTACGTTGATACGTACTTACGTTAACTTAATTATCGTTCTCTGTTTTTGATGGTTTAATTCTATCATTTAATGAATTTAGGAGTTAGGTGAAGGAGTATAACATTTTATAAACATCATCTTCTTTGATAACCCAATAAATATAAACTCAGCATTTTCAAGCGTTCTTTAGGTTTTTCTTGGGTAATATGAGGTGTGTCCGAAAACTATCCGACCTGCGTTCATATCTCGGCGTTGGTGCTATTCTTCTTCATCCGGGCTGTGGCATCCTTCGAAGTAGTCCCCATTTGACTGAACCACACGCTCCCAGCGGTGCTTCCAAATCTTAAAGCAGTCCTCGAACGCAGATTTTGGAAGAGCCTTCAGCTCGCGCGTCGCATTTCTCTGAATCGTCGAACCGCTTTCCTTTGAGCGCCATTTTCAATGTTGGGAACGTTCAAAACTCGCAGAGAGTATGTCGGGACTGAACGGAGGCTAAAATCTTGTGTTACGCCAAAACTTGCTGCACATGGTTCGATGAATGCGCTGGCGCATATCGTGGTGAAGACGCAAGTCACCGCTTGACTAGAAACGCGGTCGTTCTCTTCTCACGGTTCTCAAATTCTCGGTTAAAATTTCCCAAACAGTAGTTTTCGGTATTCCGAGATCATTTTCTAGTTCACGAACAGTCAATCGACGACCTCCTTCAATCGCGAGTCGCACACGCTTAATGTTTTCCGGTATTTTTGTCAGCGAAGGTCTGCCAGAACGAGGGTCACTGTCAATACATGTGCGGCCATTTTTAAACCGAATGTACCACTCCTTTATCTGTGCTATGCCCATACTTTCGTCTCCAAAGGCCTTCTGTACCATTTTAATCGTCTCCGTACAACTCTTGCCGAGATTGAAGAAAGGCTTGATTCAAATTCTTTGATCTGTTTTTTCTGTCATTTTCAATGCGAGGAACGGAAAAAACACGTTGGACATAAAAACACTCTTCGCACGACCGGCCGGTAACTACAGCATCAAGAAAGTTTGTGAGGGACTACTGGTTACGCTCATACCCCGCAAGAGGACGCTCGAGCCTTCTGGTGCGAAGATATGAATGCCAGATACTTTTCGGACACACCTCTAATAAGTTTTTCGAATTTTATAGATATTTATTTTACTTTATATTGAATTAAAATGCTTGTATTTCAAAAGAAAAACTTCGTATTTTAAGTAGAAAATCGAAAAAACTTTCGACTATCGCACTTTATTTGAATAAGACACTTTCTATTTCTAAATGGATTATGAAAATGTGTTTATCCTCTTATGTGAGTGATGCCTAAGGAATATAGTAATAATAATTATAAAAGCCTCTTTTTCTTGAATCGCTTCTATAACTACACATAGTTATTCAGTTGATTGGAAGCCAGGAAGCTATAATCTCCTATTTTTGCCTTTTGTTTAATTGGTTTTGTCACACCATTTAAAAGATCATGCAGGTGGATTTGTTTCCCAAAAATAAGTACTTCAGGTGATAAAAAAGCGTAGCTTCAGTAACTATTTTGTACGAGGATATCGTTAAACTAAAGTATAACCGGCTTTAACTTAGAAAATTTTAAGGGATTGTTACGCAACTAAGCAATTAATAGAAAAATATTATAATATACATTTGAGTGAACATATAACGGAATATTTATCGTTTAAGTTCCTTAATAAATTGGTTTCAATTACCTCTCATAACTTACACTATTAATATGATATCAAAAATACAATATTAAAATTAATTAAGAATCTTTGGATAAGAGGGTTTAGTTTTGTGCCCTAATTGTAAAAGAATAATATATTACTAATCGACATAAATGAAAAATTGGAGAGCTGAGGAAATATTTCAAATCGTTAAAGGATACGTCATACGTCAAATTACCGCTCAATAATGAGTTACCGCTCCATTGATTCATTCAATTAGATTGCGAAAGATAACGACCTGAGTTAAATGGTGACTGTATTGGAGGTTGGAGAGATGACTCAAAGGGAAATTAGTAAAAAAAAGAATGTATAAGGGAAATTTCCTACCCATGGTAGAGGAAATGCCGAAAAGGAATGAGGATCTTCACATTACTAAGACAGGAATCCGAGTTTCCTCACATCATTTCTCTTGCCCATGAACGATAATTGTCGTGGGAAGGGTTAAATGATTCATAATATTTTATACGATGGTAGTTTAACTTAGATTAAAATCATTCTGTTTTCCGAGAATGTTTGATGTATCAGTAATATCACTGGGTCATTCCACCCCAATTCGACAAGGAAATCGGCAAAATTGACCCTTGAGGTAACCGATTTTGACCAAATTTGGCAGATCGATTTAATTTGATAACAAAATGAAAACCCCCAAGCTGTTTTGTAATTAACGCAATTTTTTACGAAAAATTGCAATGTTTAAAAATTGAAATTTTACAAAAGTGCCTTCACATTCGAGACCATATCTCCGGTAATATAGAAGCTAAAAATACACAAAATAGCTTAATTTAAAGGTCTTGTGTTAGAAAAGATAATAATAGGAAGTTTTTATAAAATTTAAACAATTTAATGAAGTTTATAACAATTTAAAATTTTCAAATCGATTTTTGACGGTGTAACCACTCCTTCGATTTTTCTCATTTTTTTATATGTTGTACATACAAACCTCTTCTACAATTTGAAAAAATTTGGCGAGGGTTATATTTCATTTAAGAAAGAAAAAAAAATTTGAGTATAGGTGTGACGCTCGCCGCGGCTCCGCGCCGTCCGGCTCGCGCGCTGCACGTTCGGAAGTGTGGCCTCTCATATCTCAGCACGCTTATTCTTCCATCTGCTTTTCACCAATTTTAACTGTTCAACCAATATTAATCGACCCTTTAATTCCCTTCACCCTTGCCGACTGATGAAACCAATGGGAGTCATTACACTCCGGAAAAAGAATGTCGCTTGGGCAGACTGAACGAGACGTTACAATCCCTCGATCAAACACCTATTTCAAGCAAACAATGCATATATCAAGGAAATATCCGGCGAGGAAATTGAAAAATAAACTACCACTGCTTTGAAATTATGTCTTCAAACGGTGAGGAGGTTTTCATTTTGTTATCAAATCAATGCGATCTGCCAAATTTGGTCAAAATCGGTCACCTCAAGGGACATCACCTTGTCGAATTGGCGTGGAATGATCCCACTATATTTTGGATTTATTTGCTGACTGATCATCCTATCGATGATTCTGATTCCTAAGAATGAAAATTTAGGTTGTATTTACATTCTAAAATCAGCTGAATGGAATAAGATGGTCGCTATTGTATGATTTTCAATCCAAATACATAAGAAACTATTTGGGTGTAATGTCTGTAAGGTTAGAAGAAACTTTATTTAATTAATTATTTAATTGGTTTTCACTAGATAATATTATTATTGTGTAGACAGAATAAATTAGTAACTCTTTTCATTTCGTCTATTCAAAATACTTAATGTTAATATCTGCAATAGTTCTGGAAAGGGATTGAGCTTCCAGGTAATTTGAGACATAAGGTAGTTCGTCCATACTTTTCTCTCAAAGCCAGTATGCCATGAATGGCAACGTTTGCATGCGTGCAGAGTAATGATTCTGTAAGCCTTATGAAAGAAATCGATAAATAATGACCAAGATTACTTTGGCCAATGTTCAATATGACCGATATATCAGTAGTTTTTACGAAAAAGACAGAGACGTAAAATAAATTTTCTACTATTTTACACTTAAAGACAAATAAGAAATATTTAAATTCCTTTGGATATGGTAGCAGGAATATTAAACCAATGACATGGACCGGTTGGTGGGGCATAATGAAAAATGATTTGAAGACACTCAACGTCTATTTCAAATCATAAATAAAAATAAAACAATGTACAAAAATTTAATGTAAAACTACATATTTTAAAGTAATTTAAAGTTTCATAAAATAAAAATTCACGGGTTGAGTAGGACGAAGGCAGGCTTCGGGAAAAGCAGCTTGATTTCCATCTATTTTTATAAAAATGATCTTGCAAGAACCCAACCCTCTTTCTTGCGAAATGTTAAATAGTTATCTTATTATTTATCCATTCTTATAAGAATCCATAAAATATATACACTGCGTCTCAATAGCTCTCAACTTTATTCATTTAAAAATCTTTTTTATCACTGACTCCATATCAAATTCAAATGGCTCCATTTAAAAATATTTTTTTTAATATTTCAAGAGAAATTATTGAAATAATTTCCTTCAATTTTTAGAAAAATTATCTTCTGTAAAATTCAAACAAGTATGAGCCTAGCTTTTCTAGAATTCCTTAGTTAATATTGAAAAATAATAATGTTTTCGAATTTTATCGAAGTTTTATTTAATTAATATGAGATTGAAATGGCTGTTTCGATAGAAAAGTTTAATATTTGATAAATAATAATTAACTTAATGTCCTTCAATTCTTATAAAAATAAATTTTCTCTAAGAACACAAACAATGTTAACAATGCTTTCCAAGAACTCTTTGGGCAAATTTTAGTAATAACACATTTTTCGAATTTTATCGATATTTTATTTTACTTCATTAGAAATTCTATTTCAAAAGGAAAGTCTCTTATTTAAAGTGGAAATTCGACAAGTTATAATATCGCACTTTTTTTAATAGGAAACTATTTCTAACTGATGGAAACTATCAATGATGGAAAGACAAAGTATCTAAAGCTGTGTTAATCGTTCAACGTGCAACACTTAATCATCAAATTGATCAGTTTATTCATCATAAAATTAAATATTGTTCACTAATATAGTTCAAATAATTCACTTTCTCATTGTTCAATAAAAATCGCTCAATCAATCCTTAAAATCCAATTAAATTAATATTATAAGTATACATGTATAAATATTTATAAGGGTTTTACGAAAAAATTTACCCTCTTATATGACCTATTTACTTTAAAATGATCACCAAATAATAATCAAGAACTCTGTCCGAGTAGAGCTCTGATGGGAAAGTTGTACCGCGCTGGAGATAGAACGGAAACTTTCCGTCACTGAAAACTGAAAAGGGTTGATATAAAGATTTTTAAATGCCACTCTCGCTGGCGACTTGAAAAGTCACTCAAGAAATCATACTGCCCTGTTAGGCGAAGGTATCACAGTCCCGTCCCATAAATCGCGGAGGCAGGCTAAGGATACGTGACGGTCCCAGCATGTGGCTACCATTCCTCCAAACCCTCGTCACAGTTATCAAGTCACTCTGCGTCACATAGCCTTCATCTCCATCTTTTCAGACAACTAAATTCCCAACGGTGTTCTTTCCAGGCGCAGTAGGGAAAGTCCGGTAAGAACGGAATGGACTTGAAATGACCATTGAGCTGAGATACGGGTCAACCGGGGACACGCGATGGCAATAAACTCTTTTCCTAATAACATAATAAGTGGTGCCAATGGAAAAGTTTACGAAATTCATATTCTCGATCCGAGAAGCTGATGCCTTGGAGAGATTCTCGTGCGAATAAACGCGAAGCATTGCTCAGAAGAGACGCATGGGTCGGTCATGGATTTTTACGTACATGTAAATTGAGTTTCCATGCTTTTGTTAGTGTACGGAACCCTTTTGAAAAGTTTTTCGCTCATAAGTTGGAAAAGTACATCGAAATACCATACATTTATTATTTTTAAATGAAATCTGCAGATAAGTATTAACTAGGTGGTATAGTTTAGTATCATACAATGAACATATACAAAAGTAACTACAAGTAATGAGTAAACATATTGAAAACATAAAAAGAGAAGTAGTTAAATCAAATGCATCTTTGAAATCTAAGAAATCATCAAAAGTAAAGTCCTAGAACAATACAACAACAATTTTCTTTGGTTCATCACTAATTCAAAATTAAACATTCATTCATCAAATTAATGATTTCATTTATCATAATAATAATTATTGCTCACTATTTAACTTCGGATCATAATAGTCTTATTTTTCAACAAACATCACTTAGTCAACCCTTACATATACACTACAATTCACGATGGTATGTACAGTCCTGGCCAAAATTAACGCAGCACCGGCCGTAAGGATCGCTAGGGTGTTGCTACGTTAATTTTGGCCAGGAGTGTACATATGAAAGACCCTTTTTAGATTATTATTTGTTTTCATTTGCAGAGAAGGGATTGAAAACGTATTCGTTAAGAGTACTACGAAGAATCGATTGAGCGAAACTCAAATGCTTCAGGACGCAGGATAGGAATCTCTATGAATTATAGGATGTAAATAAAAACTTGATTAACTTAATAAATTCAGGGAATGTCCGTTTCTAAAGAGTGCAGCCGATATTATGCATCCTTATTGCTGCATTTGGCGTTCAGACACTATGAGGATGATCAGAGAATTTTTTCTTGAACGATACGCGGGAGTGGTCGATTAGGGAAGTAGTGTAATAGTTCATTCACGCCTGCCATACGCCAAAAGACGGCTTGCAGGTTACGTATGTATAGGTATATAGATATTTTCAATACCATAAAGGTTTCTTTTACTTTCCTGTTGGGAAATTTCCATTGCATTCTTGATTTTGAGGTGATAATCGTAAACGTCTTTCGTACGTAGATGTAGGTGTGGAAGAAGTTTCAGTTTTAAACGCAACATTTTTCAACTGAATCAATTTAAATTGTTAATCCGGGTTTTCGAATTACTACGCTTCGGGATCGACTTAATGCATTGAATGGAAGCGAGTGTTTACGCGGAAAATGACTCTCCGAAGTAACGGGACGTCTTCGAGTCATCAATTAAATCCTGAAGAGAGTGAAATACAATGGAAATCTCAAGACATGTTTCCATATCCATCAATCTTTGAATCGCGGAATCAATTCACTGGAATGACAGAGAGAAATCTAACGTAATTCTGAGTTTGAGCTATTGGAATCGAAATGAAATTCCTTATAAGGTTAAATCAAAGAAGCGTATTCTGGAATATTTCCAGTTTGTTTTCTTAATCAACCTTAAACTTTCCTAGGCCTTTCGAAGAAATATATAGTGATTATCTCACAAAGAACAAATTCTAATAAATAGTTCTACCTCTGCCGATAATGATTAACTTACTTTATAGAAATAAATTCTTCGAGTGTTCATAGTCACACACGCAAACTCCATTCTGAGTAAATAAAATTTTAATTTTAAAAGCGTGGACAAAAACGTAAAGGAGTGAAGATAAGTTGGTATCGATTTTTGTTGAATTTCAATTAAAGGAGCTGGAGAGACTTCGCGCCGACGAAAAACCTATTCCTTTTCTAGAGTTTGAATTAGAATCATTGAGGGTCCTGTACGGTGCGGGTTTATAAATAAAATGATATTGTTACTATAATTAACACTTCTCGAGCTTAAGTATCCGAGAACCTACTTGATTATGTGTATAGGGTAACTGATAAATATCGTTCATAAATGTGAGTTCAGAAAATAAACTATCGTTACAAAAAAGGGGAGCTCCTCCTATACGAAAATCATTCAACTAAGGGCACTAATTGAAGTCATACGACGTTTTTAATCGATTCTATGGTTTTTTACGAAGCAATTTTGAATTTTCAAGTATCGCAATTTGGGAAAGGCTGCGTTGGGTGGCTTTTTTCTCATAGCTGCCTTAAGAGAAAGGAGCAAAATAAAAGATGAATTGTGTGGTCTATTGTTGAGAGTTGAATCAGATGAATTATAAAGAAATCAAGTATATATATAATTAAGCGTTATGAATAGAATTAACAAAAATGAACACTATTCAAAATTTACTTTGGAAAATCAGCAGCTTCTGTAACCCTGATCGTCATCGTACTAGATATGGTATTTTATTTACATTTTTCTTATACTTGTCTAGTAACATTTTTTCATGTTGTTCTTTTAGTTTGCAGATTAATAGTAACTACCCATATCATTTTCGGATCAAACGCATAAGTTTATAGTTATTTCATTCGGTTGCTAGAATCCGTGACTGGTGAATTATTTCAACAAAAGTTATCATCCATCTGTTACTCATCTAACGATTGGCATGAGATCATAAATTCCTCTTTCAAGGTTCAGGGAGATATTTACCAAGATGATAATAAAACTCACAACTACCTGGATTCCAATCAAGTCCCGATCAGTAATCGCCTTAAAGAGCTGATTGGGAGTGCCAAATTTAAAACGTAGTGTTCTTGATTATCATTCATTCGAAATATCACTCAAGCAACATAATCTTTTGATTGAGGAATCAAAGAGAAAGGGTATTTTGACGCCCTGGTTCAACGATTATTCAAAGGTTGTGTACCAATTAGCCTCGAAGTATGTAATTCGCACGAAGTTTCTCACGTGTTTATTTCAACTATGGCTATCTATCATAAAATGAAAAACAATTACGTCGAAAACATTAAAATATTTATGCTATCAAAGATTTGTATGAGGTACGTCAATATTTGTCACTTTTATTTAAAAATACTTTTTTAAGAGTAGGAATCTGTTCTGTTTATGAGGGATTAAGTTGCCACAGGCATAATTTTTTAAAGAACTTAAATAGAAATAACTATGTCCAAGTTCCAAAGAAAATATTTGTTTCCTGATCCTATATATATACCTGGCACTTTTCGTTCTCTTTGCCTGGTGATTACTATGAAGGTTAGCAACCGGTCGCCATCAAAATATTTCCCGTGGAACTTGGACATCATTATTTCTGTCTTCAGCCTTATGAACAAATGATTTTATCAATTTAAAAATTCCGTTATCATATGCCAAGGAATAAATTCTATCGAACGAAATAAAAAAATAATAACCAAATACAGTTTACTATCTAGTAAAATATTTAAGAAGAAGTCACTTAGTGAAACTGCATTATCTGGCGGTGGTAGAAATATCTAAGAAAAGGTTCCATAAAATCTTTGCTTAATGAGACCGGACCGGTTTAAACTAATTATAGTTATCATCACTGATATTACTAAAGGACAATATTAATCGTTAATAATAGTTTAACTATAACTAATAACTAATATAACAGTTAGAATAGTATTTAAATTATATGAAATAATATATTATAAATAAATATTTTGTGACACTTTTACTTAGTTATTTCCACCAAAGGTTAAAAGGTTTCGGTGATTAGAGATTTATTCGAAAACTGCGATCTATCAGTTTCTGTGGCATCTGGTTTATTTTCTATAGAAACTATGCAATATAAGAGCATGAAGCATATCTACCCAGTGACCAAGAGATCAAATCTTTCCTTTGCTCGATGTACACGAAGGAAGTTAAAAGGGAAAATAGGAGAGGCGACAGCAGAGGAGGTAAAGAAAGTGAGGTATGGAAGGAGAATGTGGGTGGTTGGAGGGGTTTGGCATTCCAGATCTTCTCCGCTGTTCCGTGGAACGCGACAGTGGAATTCAGTAGAGTGGCGACAGAGAGGTGAAGGCAAGAGAGGTGGCAAAGAGTCGGATCATTTCAGACAACACCTAGTTTCCAATCTATACACTGCTCTACATTCGAGCGAAATATTCACTCTTCTTTTCATCATTCTAATTTATTATTGAGAGTTAAAACAGTCGAAAATTAAGCAACTTATGAATAAAAATGTTACTCTGGGGCCAGAAAACATAAAATAAACCCGATGGTTTGGAATCGATACGTAGAAGATATTGAAAATTTTCAGGAGTACCTCAAGGTTTTGTTCTGTCACCATTTTATTATTCAGAGAAAGCAAAATTTCGTCTTGTATCAATAAACTTAAGATATGATTCCGGTAACGGATTTTTATCAATTTACAGCAGTCATTGCACGAAATAGTATATTTCATAATGTGAAATACATATTAAAGATACGTTGATGACAATGCTTAGTTATCAGAAGAATAGAAGTGCTTCTCATTATGTCAGAGTCAAAGAACTTCAAATTTTGTGAAATTAAAAACAATCTAATGAAATAAAACTTATTTTGGAAATAAATCTCAAATTGTTTATTAGTTGATAAGGGTGTTTTGGTTTTTGATTTTATTACTTACCTTTTTCTGTTTCAAAATGTCTACCCATTACTTGGAAACAACTTATGTGAATTTTCATTGTATTTTTTACTAAACAAAACTCTACCACCTCGTTTAAACCTATCTGCAGATTTAATGTAATATTAATTAATAATAATATTAATGAGGTTTTCACGTAACAATGACCAATTCCGAAAATCGTTAAAACTTGATTTCAAAATTTCCTCTTCAATTTGTGTTATCAATGATAGAAAATAGTCCAAGAGTATAATTTGAGTTAATTAATTAGACAGTGGCCTCAAGGCGTGGTGGACACTACCTTTCAGCAATCATATTGTAGGCAAATTTCATTACGAAAAATCGCGCGAAGAATCCCCGCAAGTAAAACAGCTGTAGGAAAGACTTCCATTCGCCTCGTCGCAGAATACTTTCCCCTTCGCATTCAAAGGGAAGACATGCACAACGGCAGTTTTATGAAGCTGCTTTTAAGGACAGGGAGAGGGGTTGGACCGAATTCCACGACCGCTTAAGAGAGAGGATGCAAGACAAGTCTGTGTCCATCTCGCAGACAAGAGATCATTTATATTGTTCCTACGCGATGAATTTACGGCGTCGCATGGGACGGCTTTAAAAGAGAACCTCAAATATCTCAATGGAATGGAGGGACTGGTCTCTTTGTAGCAACAGCAGCGGTTCGCTACTTTGTCCCCTTCACCGTGGTGCTTCTAAATCACGGGACTTAAACAGCTTTTGGCGACCTGTCGGCGGGTCGCACCCCAACCCTTAAGGGGCTGCGGAAAAAATATATGATGGTTCGTATAAATAACAGCGATATCTTGGATAATAAAAAATTCTTCGTTTAGAAATTTTGATTGAAGGATACGCAATTTTTCTGAAATCCCATCTTATGGACAAAATTTTTTCAGTTAAATAATTTTTAATTTTTTGAAATTTCTAAAATTTGTGTGATACCATCCCAAATATAATAGGAACGAATTAAAATTTTGCTTACGCTAATATCAAAAGTTTAACATCATGTTATACCTAGAAGGACGACTGGTGGTCATTTGACCACTTCCTCTATTTAAGCCGAATATTTACCCTTTTCTTTGATAAAAAAATATTTTCCTGCAGATATTTAAATTTGAATAATTAATTAAATTGATAACCGTATAAATTTTGTTTAAAAGGAACTTGAGTTGAGCGTGATTATTATTCAAAGCTCTATATAAGGAAAATAATTAACTCCTCGCTGTATCTAGAAATCTGATTATAAACCATCGATCGAATGACAAACAGTAATTTGACGCTGCTACAAGTATATAGATATGCTTAAAATAAACAATTAACCACTCCAGAGCATAAAGCAATAAATAGGTATTGAGAAGCGAAGTGGTCAAATGACCACTTCCCATCTAAGTTAATTAGAGCAAAACTCCCGTCCTTCTAGTGTTAACGGCTATGCAGTTTTCCTGATAGCACAACATCTTAAATACATACATACACAATGATCCTTTTGGTTGGTTCATGTGAGTATAAAAACCCCTATTCCTTCACTGGTAGCATACCCAGCGGCGGCGGTTCAATTGGGTTCACTGGTTCACTGAACCCCTTAAGAAAACTATTAGACTATTTTTATATATACCAATGTTCTTACCATAACCCAAATAACCTTAACGCCAATTACTAGGAAAAACTTTTCCTTCGTTGAGTCGCGATTCCTACTGCTTTTGGTTCTAACTAGCTTGACTTCGCGCGGGGGCTCATTTTCCAAACTGAACACCTTCAGATGAAAGGTGAGGGGAAAGATGGGCATACGGCTTTTAAACATGGACTGATCGCTGCACTACGTTGCAGCGGCAGCCGACGAAAATGGCATCACAGGATATTCGGAAATTGTTTTTGGGCACTTCCCGGCAAATTAGAGAGCTGAAATTTAAGGAATCGCTGGAAGCCGTATATGCTCAACGAAAACTATAAAGACATCATCGAAGATTATCCCATGTTTGACGCTAGGTCTGGGCAAATATTCTCCAATTTAAAATGTATTGCGGCGATTTTTCGTATTTTTTTAATGTCTTCCCGGTGACATGGGAACTTAAAACCCGATATGTGAATAGAGATCCTAAATACATCTCATATACGCTGTTTAACGTTTCCTTGATTATTCTAGGTTCGATTCCACTGTGCCATTTACATTCCTTTATGCATTGCAAATGGGGATAATGGAATCGTATTTTAGGATCATCCCAGTATGATATCAACATAAAACTTTCGATTAAATAATTTTTACATCTGCCTGGTCGTTATGTATTCGATATGTATTCATAACTCCCGAAATGTCCTGGGCTCGAGACCAGGCGGCTCTACCATTTAAAATGTGATGGCAAATGGAAATGGAATTTCAATTTTCTTTATGGGTCATTTACCGAGAAATTGAAAATTATATGGCCAGGCATGTAAACAGAAGAAATAAGCGTTTCATATTTACTATTTATCTATTACCTCATGATCATTGGTTCGACGCTGGGGCACCATTTGTATTATACCATATATTTTAAAGGTGGATTGTAGAATTACGTTTGAGGACCTTCCCGGTGTGATATCGACATGAAATTGGTATCATCAATATACTTGCAGTATGCAAGCAACTTTTTCTCGTTTAAATATCGACGAATAATTTTAAATAAGAATTTATAAACATGTTTCATTTGTAATTGCTTCTTTAAAGAAATAATTACGTTGTACTACTATCTTTGGCAAAATACTTTTTAACAAATTTATGTATTTCATAAGTTTCTGCATCTGGAAGCTTTCTTCCTCTTTTTTTAATCTCTAAAAAAGGGTATCAGCAGGTCCTTGATCATAATATACAGTTCTAACACTGTTAATTGCGATGTGTATATCCTTGAATTTGTAGCTTCTCTAGAAAGGCTTGACTGTTTGTTGGATTTAAGTGTGGTATGGATTGACACAGCTTTCTCCGTGCCAACACTGTGAGAAGTTAAAGTAAGATCTACCAGAACTAATTTGTTGAATATTGATGGATGTTGTGACACCTTAAAGTAATGGTAAAGCCTAGCTGTTGACGAAGTCATGTCTGGAGGAGGAGGAACATAGAGCCCATCACCTTCCCGAACTCTATCCCTGAAAAGAAACATAGAATCCAAACTTTAACGTTTAACGCTTCCTGACTTTAGTTTAACGTGTTTGGTCGGACTCTCTTATTTTTGCCTAAATGTCATTTCTGGCTTTATAGGCGGTAAGGTATACCCAGTAAGGGAGATTGAACCAATAGTAAGGATAATAACACACTAAATAAGGCTCGCATACACACATGAATTACGCAATATGGCTCGTTAAAACTTGGCTAAACTAAACTAAAATCTAGCTATGTACATTGGGGATCGACGGCTGCTGCTCCTTCTCCTTCGACGACCTATTCTTTCTTCTTCATTTTGGTGCTAGGAAGATGTAATTTTTTTGGGCGGTCTAGAATGGAGAGAACCATTTTTGGTTCTTTTATTCGTTTTAATTTGGTACGATGCGTGGGCGTGTACCTCCATAAATGTATGATGAGAGGATTGTTAATGTTTGAGAGGTTTCTCTCTAATTTTTCGGCGATGTTGTAAAGGTATTCCGTAAAGTGCGGAATGTTATGGTAAGTGAGGATTTCACGGAGTGGGACCAGGTTGTTCGTGGAAGTTTCGGCCCTGATGCATTTGTTGTTGAATGTGATGATCTTCCTGATATTTCGTTGTGAGGTGTTGCAGGCGATGATGGAGCCGTAAGCAAGAATTGGGGCAACATAAGCACCAATTAATCTTATTTTTGTGTCCTTGGTTAGCTGGCTGTCCTGATGGAGTAATGGATATAGTTTAGCTTTCGCTGCTGCCGCTTTACAGATGCTGTAGTTTATATGTTTAGTCCACAGTAGCTTCTCCGTGATGATGACTCCAAGGAATTTCTGCTCTTTAACTTTTGGTATTGCCTGATTGTAGATGGTTGGTTTGACAGATGCAGGCTTGCGGGGGTTAAGGATGAACTCCATATGGGAGCTCTTGGCCGGGTTGATTTTCAAGTGCCATTTCGTGAGCCATTTCTGCAGTGCAATTAAGTAGTTGTTGATGATGTTAACTGCATTATTCCCTCTATATTTGGAGCAGGACAAAGTGATGTCGTCCGCGTAAATATAAGGTCCAATGTCCTCTTGTTTTGGTAGGTCTTTTATGTAGAGATTAAAGAGGAATGGGCTCAGCTTACTACCCTGTGGTATCCCTGCTGTGATTGGTTTCAAGGAGGAGATTTTGTCCAGCTTCTTGGCCTGGAGCCATCTGTTGACGAGGAAGTTCTGGATGGTTTTCACCAAGTAGGCAGGGAAGCCGTTGGCTTTTAGTTTGTAGACAATGCCCTTGTGCCAGACATGATCGAACGCCTTTTCCATATCATAGAAGAGTGTTTCCGTTATTTTCCTCATGTTGAGGAAGCCCTTGGTGATGTTTTCCACCAATTTGAGGATCTGGTGGGTGGTAGAGTGGCGTCTTTGGAAACCCATTTGTTCTTTGATGATGATCTGGTTTGTAGAGGCATGCTTGTTTAGGCAATGTAGGATGACACTTTCGTAAATTTTTGAAAGGGCCGAGAGGAGCTTAACTGGCTTTTGGTTGGTTGGTAGTGTCGGGTCTTTATTGGGTTTAGGAATGGTGATTAATTGACCAATTTTCCATGAATCTGGGAAGTAGCTCGTAGATAGATAGGCGTTATAAAGGTTAGTAACCAGCAATACGAAGTGCGGTACGTCCACCAGGGTCCTCAGCATTCGGTTGGTGTAGTTATCCGCGCCTGGGGCTTTATTTGGTGCAAGCTCTTTGATGTATGCTGACACTTCCACCGTGTTGGTGAGTTCTGGTTCCACCTCTTGGTTGGTGATTTCCACCTCTTGGTTGGTGGAAAACTCCTGAGAGTTATCGGTCATTATGCCTGACAGATATTCGGCCATGTGCTTGGCTTTTTCTTCGTTTTCAAAGATTAGGACTCCATTGATGTTGAGGGGATGTGATGCGGAGTTAGGACGCGTAAGTCTCTTGCAGCATTACCAGAGAGTATGGTCTTCGTAGGAGAGTGTGTTAAGGTATTTGTTCCAATTCCGGTTTTTGAATTCGGCGACTCGTTGATTGATTGCTTGATTTATCCTTTTGAGCAGTTCGAGGTCCGTCGGCGAGTTGTACGTCTTGACCAGCCTCTTAATTTTGTTTCTGTTGGTGAACAGTTCGCTGATTTCTTTGAGGAGAGGAGGGTAGTTGCTGTGATGTACTACCTCCTTGGATGCGTGCTCTTTGGCGATGATCGTCAGGTCATTTAGAAGGTCCACTTGTCCATCAATGAGTTCCTTACTCCGTGGTGGTTCCAGTGGACGGTAAAGATGGATTTTGTTGATGATGCATTCCTTGAATTTTCGCCAGATTATTTGATGGTGGCTTGTCCTTTTGTAGCGATTGAGGCTTTCCCCGGCAGGCTAAATAAAACCGGGAAGTGGTCCAAGTACAATTCTCGGAATACAAGTTGGCTGGTAGCGTTGACATCTCCTTTGATAATGACGAAGTCAAGTAGGCTGGTGCTTCTTTTGTTTAAGAAGGAAGGCTGGTTTGGCGATAAAACTCGAAGGTCGCTATCCTGGAGGAACCTGAATAATTTATTGCCATTGCTGTTTGTAGAGGAGGCGCCCCAGAAGGGGTGCTTGGCGTTCCAATCGCCAACCAATAATGCCGGTCCTCTAATTCCAGTTAGTAATTGTACATCTTCTTGCTTTAACGGCGCCTTTACGTAAAAGTTGTACAATTGTAAAGCACTTTCATTTAGACAAATTTCTAAACCTAATATATCCATAGTATAAAACTTATTTACAGGTAGGGTAATGGCTGCGAAGGACTTAGGGATTAAAAACGCTAAGCCTCTGCTCTTGTCATTGTTATCTAATCTAACGAGCCTAAAATTTTGCGTGTTGATCTTGCTGTTTGGACTTAGATGTGTTTCCTGCAGCATACAAATCTGGATATCGCGGTCTGATATGAATTGGAGCAGCTCGGTGACGTTGGCTTTCAGACCGTTACAATTCCAAGATATAATATTCACGCTGGCCATTATTTAATGAGCTTGGATGCCTCGGTAAGAAAGATGGTCTGCTTCTCGGTTTTGCTTTTACCTCTGAGTACTTTGGTCCAGATTGCTAGGAATGAGTCCATGAGTTCATCGTTCTCTTCTTCATTTCGGAAATGGCTGTCAAATTGTGGAGCAGCGTGCTGGGTGGTTTCAGCGAATGATTTCCTTGGCTGGGCAGGAGCTGGGAAGGCATTGGTATTGTTGATAAGTGGTGCTGCCGCAGCGGCTCTCTTGTTGGTGATTCTGGCCTTCATTGCCTCTTTTAGTTTGATGAAAACTGGGCACCCCTTGTATGTGGTGGTGTGCGCTTGGCCGCAGTGGTAACATTTTGCTGGTGTGTTGATGTCAGAATCACAGCTGGAAAAATTATGGTTTCCTCCGCATTTAGAGCAGTTCGCCGGCAGGTTGCATAAATTCTTTGTGTGTCCGAACTGCATGCAACGCATGCACTGTGCGGGCTGGGTTGGCTTCGTAAAGGGTCTGATTTCCACTTGTAGATCGAAGAGCGCATGGAGTTCCTTGAATTTCTCAAGGTTATTATCCGGATTTATTATTACCTTGTACATAGGGATGGCCCGCTTCTCCACTGTAGTGATTCCCTCTGCCATTTGCTGGCGCGTTAGTCTTGTTGTGTACATAGGCGTGACGCTGACGATGGAAAATTTTGCGCTTCAATCTCTTGTTTAATCTCTTCTGGCTCGAGACCTGCTGGTAGGCTGCGGATTACAAAATCGGCATTATGCTTAGACGGTATTTGATTAGTAAAATACTGAACATCGGATTCTTTTAAAAGTTTCACACATGCTAGGTAGTCGGGGATACTGTGGCATTTCACGAGAATTAAATTGGAGCCTGCCATTTGACTCACTGGTGGAAAGGTATACGTTGCATTAATTTTTCGTAGAATTGTAGCCCACTGATTGTTGTATTGGATCTTGATCGAAGGAATGATCGGCTTGTTAGGCGGTTTAGGGGGTTTTGGGTTGATTGGAACGGTAGGATTTTGAGAAGCGGGAGGTTGAGAAACGTCGTTGGTATCCATGGATTCGATAACGAAATACTGGTTTGAATTGAATTTGTTGTACTTTGTGGAGAGATTGCCTTCTTTTTGGACGCGACTGACACAAACCCTTCACTATCTGCGAGCCTTTTTGAGCCATTGACACTATTAGCACTTGACACACTATTAGCCTTACTAATAATAGCGGGAGGGTTCAAAACTGCCTTACCTTGTGTTGAGGCGGCCGTAGAGGTGGAGCCGGTTATGTTTCCTAGGGTGGTGATCAGGTCCGCTGTTGGTACGTAGGCGTTGAAGGCCTTCACAAGTGCAGCAAACTGTAGAAGAAGTTCCTCCTTGGAGCGATTGGCAAATTGGTGGGTCGAACGCGATGTCGCCATGGCGCCGCTGGCGCCTCCGGGAGGCGACTGCACTGCCTGGAACCACTAGTAATCACACGTTATTTCACAATAAAAAAAGAACACTTCTTCTATAACGGCCCTTCTCAGTGCCAGCGAAAAGGAAGAATCAGCTTGCAGACCGGAGCTCCGAAGAAGTCTTCTCACACAGCTCACCACTCACACTCACTCCCACTTTAGTTTAACACGCGTAGAACTTGAGTTGTTTCCTTTCTTTGCCAGCGCCAAATACTGTCACTGGGTGACAAAATCGTTGCACTAGGTGGCATTCGTGTCGCCTACTTTTTATGTTATTTTATGCACTGGTGTCTGCAGCTATGTAATGGCTACCCATAATGCGGTGCAATATTGTGAATTTACGGATTTCTTTCGTATACAGGGTATATATTCAGTTATTGGTGTTGTGGTTGCTTGTGGTGTATTCAGTAAGTAAACCTACTGCGTTATGTGTTTGTGAACAGTTTTTCTCGCTCTTTACGATGAGTAATGTTCAATTACTGAAAGGGATTAATTTTTCCTCTCTTCCTTTTGAAAATTCCTTCCTTCCTTGAAGAAAATTGTGCAATAATGAAGTAGGAAGGCCTATTCCTTTTCTGAACCTATCTCAGAGTCAGAGTGGCAGAGGTAGGCAATAATGCCTAGTGTTTAAACCATAGATATATGAGAGAAACAGTTGGATTTGTGGCTGCGACTCTTCCAATAGGCTATACTATTCCCTTTTTTGCTATTTGCGAAAGACAAGGACGCGACCTGGGAAAAAATAGGTGCATTTGATTTAGGGCATTAACCTCAAAAAACTATTCGGTGACAGTCCTGCCAAATATTCCAACCCTGAATAAAACAATAGAATTGAATTATTTTCTTGTGATTATACTTGATATTTCAACAAATAAATGCAACTTGAATATTAAAAGGTATTTTGGTCTTAAAAATATATTCTGAGAAATATGAATCGAGAATTTAAATAAAAACTCAATTTTCGAGAATATAGAGATTTTGTACAACAAAGACATATATTGATTCAACCCGAAGTATTTATTTTCATATTTCTACTGCTTTTATTCGCGTTTGTTGTGATTTATACTGCGTCCATGTAAACAGAGGCAATATTCTAGTATGAGCCAGAATATTTAACCATAATCGCGGCCACTTAAAAAAATACGAATTTTAAGTGAACCCCCTGTTTTTTTAGTCACGCGCCGCCGCTGAGCATACCCCACCCTTTATGTGATCTAGTTTCTTCTTCCTTTGTCTTTCCCTCTCTTTTTTCCATTGCATTCTACCCTAAATTACTTTCTGTAGCAGTCACTTTTCTCTGTATATTTTACCCAACCGTTTCTTAAGTCGATTCTTCATTGTTTAAATTGAATTTATTTCTTCTCTAACTATATGAATCAGGTCATCGTTTGTGGTCATCTCCAACTAACCAAACTCACTTTTCCCATTACGCGAAATCCAAATCTCGAAGTTCTCCAAACATTTGACTTCCTCCTATCTTAAGATCCATGTTTCTCACCCATGCAGCAAAACACGCCATACTAAGGATATTGCTAATCATTTCCTAATTTCTTTACCAAGAAATGTTAAATGCATACTCGTAGAATTTTATTTCTGGTGAAAATGAGACTTGTTGGTGCGGTATTACTATCATTACATATCTTAGGAGCCCAGTTATTTCTTCTTTTTTATATTCTGTATGCATCTCTTTTCCTTTGCTCTTCAAAATACTTGCATTAGGAACATGTATACATAAGCTTACCTTAGATTTACCCTAAAAAATTACACAACTGATCTCGTCGAGTCATTATGACCAGAGATGCATAAATTTCAATAAAAAAATTGTTTTCAAGATATTATTTCATTATTATTACTCATCTAAATTATCCTCATCCAGACTTCCTTGTATTAGATTTATATATTTTTACCATGATAGCCACTGTTTTATACACAAAAAAAATTAACGTGCCACTTCATTACAGCATTTATGTATGATGTTTTTTGTTACGCTGTAAACCTAAATAACACAACCGTGAATTTATTTTATAAATATTAAATCAAATTAGTGAGCTTTACACCTATTGTCGTTAAAAACCAACCAAGTGCCGTGTCAAAGGCAAGAAAAAACTGTTGCACTCATGGTCACGTCAGGTCAAAATGTCTATTTCAAAGAATGTATCATTTTTGCGTATCTAATGTTACTTATTAATAGAAGGGCAAGAAATAAGGGGCGAGAGAAGATCGACTGAAAACAACATCATTCTATTACAAAAATTATTGGAGCAAAGCTGGTTGGGTCAATGTGACCCGAGGCGACCGCTAACATATAATATTACGATCCGAATGGGATGAGGGTAAAGAAAGACATAGAGAAATTTAATTCAGTAGAACGGAGTAAATACCAGAATACGTAGAATTGCGTTGACGTCATCACATGGAAGAATGAATCAAATTAATTGATAAAAGGAGTGTTGAGGAAGAATGGAGCAATGAAGGAACTTACTCATGAATTAATTAACGGTTACTTCATTCGTTTCTGCATGGTGCCCGTTTAGCCAGTATTCTACTATACTTTTTATTCTATTTTCCAGCAATGTACACTGACATACAGACAGAAAGTAATTAAGGGCCTGCCAATCGAAAATTATTTTTCGAATCCAATTTTAGTGGTCTATAAGAGTCAATACTATACTCAAGGGTGAGTATAGGGACAAATGACCCCTTTAATAATTGAAAAAATGTTTCTGGGTCATCTTTGAAATCTTAAGAGATTAGCTATCCAGTTATCCAAGCACGGACAAATTAATCAAACATTTTTATGCCTGTAAAAGGCTATCTTTGTCCTACCCAGGATAAACATCCTCGGAAACGTATTTCTTTTGTCAGTCCTTTTAATATCGCTTCCGTCGACGCATAAAATGGCGGTTATAACTTCTCAAGTAATGTAACATACAAAATAATAAATTAATCGGTTTATACCGGCTTATTTATTCTTTATCTCTTTAATCCAATATTCCCTTGTCTTTTGTAGTCCTACTGACTTCCTATCATACATTTCATTTAATATTCATTTGAATTGAATTTTGGAGGGATGGCAACAAAATTTATGTGTAAGGTTTTGCATAAATTATTTTATCAATGCTACTAATTTCAACTCACGGAGAGATCATCCGTCTCAACTTTTCTCCCCTCCTTTTTATTGATGGTTGCTAATTATTTTTTGATTGGGTTCACATTTAATTTAGAGCCTGATAATGAATCTATGAATTGAATCTGGTTGCGCAAATAATATATGTTTCGGGAAATTTCACATAGTTACTCTGTTGCTATTGCTGCGATGGAGTTTATCCAAGTGATGGCTTCCGCACTTTATTATGATTTTTTTCATGAAAACCTTAAAAAGAAACAATTATATTAATGCTGCGAATGAATACTCAAGAAGAATGTTTAAGAAGAAAGAATACTATTGACTCCGATATATCATGTTGTGTTTCCAAAGTAGTATGTGATATTAATACATAAAAATTAAAATCATTCCGATGGCAATCAAAAAAACTCTTAGTTCATTCAATCCAAACTTAAAGGCTCTTCACTATAAGAATAATGAGCGATGAACGAGGATGTAGCCATTGAAATTGTTAATACAGGTTCAGCGCAGTTTCTAATTTTACGATTCGACACTATAATATCTGAACATAACCTTTTCGAGTCTAGAAGGCTTGGAGGTTTCTAAGAGGAATATAGAGGAAGAAAGGGAAGACTATGGGTATATTTTTTATAAGAGATGAGAGATTCCTTCAGAATCACATCAGCGCTGTAAAAATATCTAACATAGTCGCACATTATCAGTATTCATTCCACACGGTCAAGGTGAGAACAGCTGGATGATGGAGATATATGCAAAGTGAAGATTGACTTCAGGTTGGATTTCACGCGAAATGACGGAGATGTTAATGGAGAAAAATTAAGGGGAAATTTGAAGTGATTGGATACAGTAAAGGTGATAAAATCTGTAGTGCCGCCCTTTGAGGAAGGGACGACATCCACTAAATGAATGGGTTCTTGCCCTTGGATGTCAGGAAGGTCTCGTAACAAGCAATCCAAGTCAAAAATAATAGAAAAGTTGAAATCCTTTTATTACCTTTATAAACAGCCTGGGCTCGGCGTGCGGCGAATAGAGCGGCGGTGGGCGACGATGACGGAAGCGGGAGAGAGAGAGAGAGAGAGAGAGAGAGAGAGAGAGAGAGAGAGAGAGAGAGAGAGAGAGAGAGAGAGAGAGTTGCGCGTAATTTGGTAGTAATCACAACACTTAATTATGAAGCGCACTGGCTTAACCTCCGGCCGATAAGGAACTAAGGAAATAACTCGCTAATTTCCTTCAAAGACTATATATCCTGGTCTCTTTCGGGGGGGTGACTCTAGGGGAAAGGGTGGCTCTATGTGGACCAGGCCGCATGCGAAAAGGTTAAAGTACAGGCTGATGCAAGGGTGGCATCAGCGTAGAAATGGGTGGATAGGAAAACATTTTGCTGCTGACATAGCAGCGGAAATTTGGAAATGTTTGCAATTGCAAAGGATTATTAAGGAAAGAAACGAGAACAAATAGGGACGACTCTCGTATCCCGGACCAGGCATTAAAAATCTGATACTTAAAAGGAATAATGGAATTTCCGTAGTGATGTACGCTTTCGCACGTGATTTCCAGAACTAATCAGCCTGATAAACAGGATGAATATTGGCTATAAGTCAGATTTCAGTGGAATTAGACATTCTCTTAGGATTCTTCCTTTTATTTTTCATTAGTTACGTCAACGTATTCATTTCCTACTGTACTATTGTTGTATTAATCCTCTTCAATCAAACCCATCGTCGTACAATATATAAATAATCAATGTAAAGAGATAGTATGAAAAAATATGAGATAAAATTGCGAATGTAAAAAACTTACGAAATTCTTAGGAAAAAAATGTATCCACAACAGGAAAAAATCCATAAAGAAGGGGGGAGTGAAAAACCTGCGCAAACATAGTCATAACTTAAATATTCTAAGAAACATGATTAAATTTTATAAATACCCTATCAATAGGTGCATATATGAGATATATCAATAAGCATAGTCACATTGGCATTTAAGTTAACGTTATCCATTTACATAAAAACATAAAACAAAAAAGAAAGATGTTGATAAGTGTACAATTGTACAAAACAATCATACAGAGATTATTACTATCAAGTTAACCACATCCCTCAAAATATGACCTTTATAATCTCTTTTTGTGGTATTTTAGCGAGTTGTCTCCAATAAAATATTTTTGATGAGGTTCATAGGAATTATTTTGTGGTTACTACGATGGACCACAAACCGGAAGGGGAAGTAAACGTTTCTTTTCCTCCATCAGAATTATCTGAGGTTTATTTTTTATGAAAGCATATGGAGTTATGACTGACTTATTCTTGCTTAATTGTGTATACATTTCTGAAAAATGTATTACTAAGCTTAAAGAATACATTGGATTAGTCCAATACCTAACCCTCAAAACTTAGGAAACTGTATTTTGTTATTGTGCTAGGTTTTTATTGCCACATACTTTTCTGTAATATTTTTTGTTAAATTTTCATTGGTTTTCGCCGATACGCACAGTGTCTTATCTGATTGCATTTGGTGTTGCACATATTTTTCTAATAAAATATTTCATCATCTTTCATCGACTTTTGAAGTTGCTTCCATTCTTTGTGTTTAAATATCATAAGGTAAAGAAGGAAAAATTGGAACACAGCTGTTAATGAATTAGAGGTTTTAAATATACAAAAGCCGTCTTTGTCGGCGTTTCTCTTCGTTTTTTCTATCTTTTATATCTTCCAGTTGGTACTACATCGCTAGATTTGCCCAGATTTACTTATTTCATTTGGGTTTGTGGATTCAAGTGAGCTCAAGTAGATTTCCCTTCATTAAATATTGGTGTATTCACTTAGCTTGGTTTTTTGTTATCTAGAATCTCTTTCGACTTCTACCATTCTTTTTTCTCTGTATTTCAACTATCTATGTACGAAGATTTATTAAATATTAGTAGCTATAAGATTTTATTAGGAGTGAGACTACTAAATGTCAGTCTCTTAGGATGACAGACGTTATTCCTTAATTTATCTTATAATAAAATAGGGAACTCAAGCTCACGATGTCATTGAAAAACCTTGCTCTGGGGTCAACAAGATTCACTTAAGAATGACATACTTCTTCTTGGTAAAATATCGCGAGCAATTGGCCAATACAATTATGAATTCTGTTTCGTTTCCAATGGGTGAACCACGAGCTTAATTTCTGTTGTCAATCTTCCTTACCATATACCGCAGACGTCCGGGAACCGTACAAGCTTTAATTAAAAAAACAGAATAAATCCAGATCATTTAGGGCTAAATTAGGTTTAGGAAAGGGATTCAAAAGGGACGAGGGTAAGTTGGCAGACAGCAGCTGAGAACCATTGAAATCCATTTCGTGGAACGGGAATCATACTTCCTTGAAGGTGATTTGTTCTCTTCCGAGAAATTGAGCGACGCAATTATTCTGTAGAGAAAGGGGTGGGAGCCGGAGGAAATGAAGAGGAAATTACGGAATACTTCTAAAATTCTGAGTTCTCGCGCCAAAATGGAAGGAAATCTATCTGTTGAAATACTGCTGACTTAACTGCTTAGCACGATGTGTGTCTCAACCCAGGATATCTGATTGCACCGTTTTTGTATTTCCTCTGTGACATATCCGAGACTGATTTTTAAATATTTTTCGACATAACAAGCAATTAAAGTAGATTCCGAAAGAATGAATGTATGAATGGATATAATCTTTCGTCAAGCAATACTGTCTTGTAATGAATGGGATTTAAATTAAAATCAACATTTATTAACTTATATGAATTAAAGAGTGAAGAAAAACGTAGTGATATCCACACAAATATTTTTTATTCAGTCGACCGTTTTAAATAATTTCACAGCCATCATAAGTGAGTAAAATATTAAATAATAAATTATTGACTAATATGAACTAAATAAATAAAATGTTTTTAAGAATATGACTAACAATAAGTTTTATTTCACTCTTCAGTAAAAGGTAACTCCCGGAGAGATGCCCCACCTAAGGAAATGACTTAAGTGTTGATAGGAATGTGAAAATGCGTTATATAAAATAAAATTTATTGATTGTGAATGGTATGTAAACTAATTTTGTTTAAAAAAAATTTCAATCGAGATATTAAATTTTTTCTGGATCAATGGATTTTGCCATCTCTCCCGTATGAGACCTCTGTGAAAGAGAAGCCCCATTAGCTTAAACTGCATTTAATCTGGAAAGCGCTTGTTATGTGACAAAATTTTTAAATTGAACTTGAAATTAGGATATAACTAAACGTTTAAGTTAACTTAAAAACATATTTAGAAGTGTAATTTCCAAAAAATAGCAGGTCTCAGCCTCATTTAGAGGCATACAAATAGCATACTAAGGTTTGGTTATCAGTTTTTTGCTATTGACACCTTTTTACGAAAAAATATTGTCGTTTAAACCGAAAAAAGTTTATAATAATTTTGATGTTTTTGTCGAAATTTCCGAGCTACGGGGAAAAATTCTCACAAAAGATGTTTCTTGATTTTGAAAAAAAATTATTATAAAGACCATAAGAAAAAGATAGGACGAATCCCGTATTTCAGTTTCGGAGTGGGCTTTTGCCACCCTCGGTTTGAACTGTCGAGCACATTGTGTATCCGAGTTTGTTATCTCCTTGACCGAGAGATGTCTCTGTCGCAGAGGCTGGTTCACTTTCCAAGAAATGACTACAGGTATATGAACGAAACGGATTTATTATAATCGATTATTAAATTGAAGATAGGTTAATAAAAAGTGACAGTGTATTAGAGTGTGGATCCTCGGTTATCTGCAAATTTTGTAAATAATAATTGCGGTTAAACAGTTCAAAATTTAAAAATGAAATTAACATTTGAATATATTTGAAAATTCTCCGTAGTTTATAAACTGCCTTCAAGATCTGGGACAGTTCGATCTCAATTGATATGTTAGAGATTTTTAGAAAATATTATCTAATAAATGTGAAATAATAATTTGTAGGGTTATTAAAATGGGTGCTGGACCCTCTTTCAAACTCGTAGATCACATTCTCCAAATTGGTACACCGTGTGAATGATCTTGGTATATGGTTGAATGTGAAAAGGTACATAATTTATAAACATTTTTATTAACAATAAAGATTTTACGTTTTACTGAATCTCTATTTTCGCAATGTTATGGCAGTTGGATCACGGCCAGGTTTAATTTTTTCGTTAAATAAATAAATTATAGGTCAGATATAGCTAACATTGGAAAATAAATCACAGAAATGGGGGACCCAGACGATATGGAAGGTATAAACGGGAGAAACTAAAAGAGAGGAGAAACGAAGTCCTAGAAGATATGTTAATAATATTAAATAACACAAAAGTGAATATAAAATCGTGAACATGATAGAAAGAGGCTGGGATATAAATTATGTACCTCCTATCGATGCGTCAATCGATTACTTAAAGTATTTTGTATACTTTCGCATAACTATTTTCATTTCTCTTTTGATATAACGGGAAGTATCTCAATATTATTATTATCTAAACAAATGCGTGACAACCATGTCAACATCAGCAATTACCATCGACGAACTAGCTCATTTATACATTTAAGTTACCTGTATTTTACAAAATATAAACAAGACTAAATTAATTATATTACGTCACTATGATAGTTTTGGGTACAACTGGGGATTCAATAAAATTTATGTATTACAATAATGAATTTAGACTTGAATTGTGGTTGGATTTAGGGAACGTATAAAATACTCCATAAAAGGAATCGTAGAAGGGCGAAATAAATGCAAGAAGACCCACTACCTGATGGAAATGAAAGAAAGCTTTACTTTCCTAGAAGAAACAAGGGTCTTGCATGAGAGGCAAAATAGCACTTCAATCCCATGACAATAGGAAACGTTGAAATATCTCTCTAGGAATCAAAAATCTCCAGACAACTGTGAAAACATGCTTCAATACTTCAAGAACTCGACCAAGTACGGGCAACGGATTTACCTGATGAATAGCAGCATGTGTCAAGATTGACAGAGAGAAGTTGGGAGACATAGATCAGTTGCTTTACTTGGGTCAAGTCCTTTGTTGGAATGGGAGATGCCTTGATAGCTTTAGGCTAGAATTAGCTGAAGTAGTTTCCATGAGACGAAGGGTAAGAAAGACTGGGGACCTTCGCCAATATCAAGAGAGGAATAGCCATCTGTCAGTACTGAGAGTATAGCTATGCAGGCCTGAAACTTAGATCTTAAGAAAAAGGGATTTAAAAGAAGGAATTTATGGATTTGGAAGTTTGGTCTTTGAAATATGGTGTGTTGTACATAAGGAATGGTAATTTGGGTTGGTGAGTTGGGGAATTAAAAATATATGAGGAGATAGAAAAGTAATGGGATATGATAGGAGATAAGAGAATGGGTGGGTTGCATACCAACAGGTCATAGATTGATAATTAAAATATAAAAATGATAATCCCAAAGAAAAGGCAGGAGAAAATTGTTCAGCAAAATCTGTTGAGCACGGTTAGGATGATAGTTTTAAATTGAAAAATATAAATTTCGTATGGTATACAGTGAGGTGTTTATCAAAATGGTTGTGAAAGCATTAGACAGGGAATCACAGGCCACCTGAACTTATCGGAAAACTCACGATTACAAAGGTACATTTAAATAATGTTTTTATTTTTGTTTCGATGGAAAATTTCATTCAAGAATTCGACGTTAAAGTGGAACAATTGGTGGCATCGGTAAGTCCATGATAAATTTTCAACCATTCATTAAACAATTTACACTGAAATGAAATAAATGGCGTCTTCTATTTAGAGAAGTAAATGCAAGAACCTTCTCTGTTCAAAATTTGAGCCAGTACAACCGCTGTAAATTGCGTAAAGGATGTTCGAACATTTATTACATATAAACATATGTTTACCCCATTAGTAACTCGTTCAAAGGGAACTTATCCTGAACTTTAGACGGCACGCAGTACAAAATATAGGGGAGAGGGTGGTCCCTGCCAGGCCTCGACGTTTTATCCTAGAATGTAGACATAACGCGAAGCAAACGGATGGAAGGGGTGTCATAACGGAAGGAGTTAATTACCGGTTTGTTAACTCACGGATGCAATTACTACTTCGTCCGCTCAAAGCGCTAACGTAGGCCATCGTTGACGTCATAAATCTTCAATCCCTTCTATAGTCATTTATTCCGAACTTCTGATTACGCTTTACCAGCTAATGTTTGAGTTGTCAAGTTACGTAATAAGTTTAAGTAATATCCTGGGTAAGAGAATGAAATTTGGGGGATAAATTCTTTGCGGAGATGTAGATTTTCAATGTGAATTGTCCAGAGTGTTTATTATAAGGAATGTAACGGTAGTAAATTATACATATAGGATGACCAATTGTAAGAGTTGTGACTAATCATACTGCAGTTACCAGTAAAAATTAATTTTATGCTCCATAAAGGGCCAATTTTATGGATTCCCGATTTTAGAGCTATCTTCCTCGTCACAAAACAATTATAAAATCCCGAATCGCAGCCACGAATTTAGATTTATAACCAAATACAACCTCAGAACGTATTGACACTGACTAATAATTAATACATTTAGCTCTTGCTATAGCTGACGTATTTGAACTTCAGAGAATAATTAAAATCCAAGAAAATAATGAGTATATCATGAAATAACACCTAGGAGCTGCACGAAAAGACTACCCATGATGATGGTGATTCCATGAAAAATTTTATCCACGTTAGAATTTTTGTCTTACAGACTTACCAAATTTTGAGGCAGTGGAGATTTTTCCACCATAAATACCTTTTCCATGCTTTATACTTATTAAACCCATTATCTCTTGAGTCCGTAGTCCGTGGATAAATTTGGCTACAATAGAAATACCATAAACATAACATTATAGACTCATCCCGATGATATAATTACATATATGGGTGTTCTATTATACATTCCGGTAGGTTCAAGTGCATCAAAAATTAAAAATAATCCCTATTCAACGAATCTCCCTCATTTTCATGTAGCTCACCCCACATTTGAATTCATCCATCATCTTTTGTATTTGTCTTCTCCTCTGTCAACGATAATATTATTACTGAAGTAATAGCGTTACCATTAAAAATAGAGCAAAAAGCATGTGTCTTTACATCCATTATATCGGAAAAGGTAAAGAATGATACTTTACAGAATAATTGCTATAAATAAATATGTATTTATAATATATATAAATATCATAAATTAATGTACCCTGTAAGCTACTTCTTGGGATAAAATCTACTCTATATACTCAGTATGTCGTATTTTAGTGTTAAACAATTAAATATGCGATGTATTAAGTAGTTTTCTGATAGAATATGGAATACAACCAACAGAGTTCGAACATTGAACTATCAATTGCATTTTACGATCTAATTTACTCATTTGATATCGCAGTGCTTTTATTCGTTTTCGAATTATTATTTTTGAGCTCATCGAAGACTTCCTAGAAATCCGAGGCGGACAGATCAGCCAACGCACAATTTTTACCACGAACGCGTGCAAATTCTTGCGACAATGCACTCGAGTCCGATTTCCTTCCTGGAAGAACAGTTGTTTTTCCATTAGCATTCGTTGATAGTCTATTCCTAACAGATAAGTTCAATTGAGACATTCCTTTCGAACGGGTGATGATCCTCAATCTCTTCGATTTGAGCATAGTGATAGTGAGCATTGATCTCTGGAGAAAATGTACGATTATCTCGCATCTTTTAATTTTAAAATGCCGATGGAATTATTTATTTATTCACTCGTTACTGAAAGAGCCCAGTTACAAAGATTGCACATTGTTAAACGCATTAATTAAAATAATTTAATTTATTGACATAAAATAATTCACTTATGTAATTCCTATGATAATGCATCTAGTAAACCTAAACATGTATATCTGTGTATATATATAATAAAAAGCATAATTGCTATACATGTACCCTTAGATATATTAAGAATATTTATGTATGAAATATATGTAAATCCTAAACAATAATAAATATGTATGTTGTATAAATATAAAGGTTGTATGTACATTTTTTTATTTAATGTCTTTTAGTTTTTGCTATCGGTAGGTTTTTCACACCCCCCTTCTTTGTGGGTGTTTTCCTGCAGTGAATATTTTTTCCTTAGCTTTTTCTTTGGTTTTTTTACATTTTCATCTATTTCCCTGTAAGTTTTCATTGATACATGTAATATGCTTATAATAATGTAACAACTTAACGACAGGTTAGATGGAAGAGGAGACTTTTTAGTGTCAATCTCTCGAGTAATAAAGACCCCTAATAATAATAATAGTAATGATGAATAAATGTATTATTTAGACAACATAAATTCAAGATATATAAATAAAAACATATAGTAATGTAAAAAATTACATCGAGAAATATGAATAAAAAATCTGTTATAATAATGTAATATTATTTGGTGCATCAAGACACTCTTCCGAAGAATTTAATTTTTTTAATTACTGAATGGCATAATTACAATATTATGTCCATTTAAAACATGGAGCTCTAATAAATAAGCGATATTCTGCAACATTTTCGAAAATTAATCCTAAAAGAATAATCATTGCTAAAATCTTTCATAAATTTCATTTAATTATAAAATTCTCTTGAAGCATATTCTCTCTCAAAAATAAGTTTTTTCACGTGGAATTTACCGCTTTTTTCTATCGATATGGTCTTCAAGGAACAAAATGACATTTTTAGGGTCGATTGGAGCTAATGAGTAGATTGGAGGTCGTTAAAATTTGCCAATGCAACTCTTAAGGAGAAATTAAGGCGTAGTTTTACATAAAATTACATCGCTACATGTTATAAGATTTACTGGATATTCAGCAAGAAGGAAACATTAAGTTTCAATAGACACAGTCTAAACAGTGATAATCGTGTGTGATTAAACCTGCATTTATTATGGATTAGGGGGCTATTTTGCAAAAAGGCTACTTAGAATAATGCAAGAAGGCTAATTATGCGTTTGCTGCGTGCATTCTCGCATGTGAGGTCTCAGTGAAGAGATCTGAAGCACTTTTTTTGTTTTTATTTTAATCATATGTTAATGTCCAGGGCATTCACGGCTTAAAAAGTAATTCGATCGATGCATTTTCTAAGCAAAAATCATGAAAATCAATTGCTTACTTTAAATTAGAGGTTTAAAATCTCTAATTGCCATCTTTGGTGGCGTTCATCTCATTTACTGGCATTCGTAGAAAACAAGAAAGGACGCCGCACTTTAACCTTGTTTGAATGAGACGAGGAACGTCGACAAATACCGCTATTGGAGATTTTTAACCTCTAATTCCTTAACAGCCGTGTCTAAAAATTTATTTCTTTAATTGTTTACTCCTAATGAAAAGGCTCAGTTTTCTCATTCTCTCTCAGTTTTCAATTTCTATCTTTTCGGTAGTTTTCAGTAGCATTAACTGAATTTTAGTACCTCAATTTAACAAACGAGAACTTGGGTTGCTAGTTTCAGGGACAAATACATAGTCATTACATGACTATAGCATAAGGTAGCAGCTGATTCTAGCTTCCCATTGACATGCTTTTGATATCCTTGGTGAAGTACAGAGGTGGGGAACCTTTTTCAATGGGAAGGTCGCATGTGACTCCATCTGGCTGCTCTTGAGTTACTTATTGCCTATATTCAAATAGAGATCGAAATGGTATACGAGAGAGTGAATTCATCCGCTAGGCGAACTAAAAGAGAATATTTTCCATTTTATTTTTTCTTGGTAGATGGAAGAGCCAAGAAGAAGAGTAAACAATATTTACTGTGCTTTTTGTAGCGTTTTCATTGTTCTTTGCAAGAAAAAACTTTTTGTTGCTTTCAAGGACAGAATAATGTAGCTAAGAAACTACAGATTTATGTAATCTTTTCTCCTTTGTCGCCTTCAAGTAACGAATGAACACTTTGTTATACTTATATAGTTCAAAATATACATTGATACGAGACTTTGAACACAGGAAGTAACAAACACTCTACATTGAATGCCTAAATGGCAGAGGATCCCTACCTCAATCTTCTTCATTTCATCATTGCCATCAATAAAACTACTACTTAATACTCTTCACTGCGATGTATAATATCTTTTACTGTAGCGATAAATAGACTATGTAGACTGTAGAAGTAAAAAAAAACTTGCGGAAAGAAAATAATTATATTACAGGAAAAATTGGCTACAAAACTAGAATGAAAATAGAATTGTGGATACTACAGAGTTCGCTAGTATAACCGAACTTGGCAATACTAACTTATAGGATTAATTAAATGTTTCCATAAAACTATATTAATATATATAAATATGTATTAATTTATATATAGACAGATTTATTGATTTACTAAATATTCGTTTCTCAGCTGAAATAAATGTTATTATAAATAAAAAATTTGATTTATTTGAATTTGAATTTGAAAATATAATCACGGTAATAATAATGTTGTTATTATGATGATAATTGATACCAAGTGTAAGGTATGTACTACATACGTTTCTACACCATACTTAAAGGATACCTATGCATTTTTCCTTATTTCTATAAAGCTTTTTAATCTCAATTTGTATCGGCGTATTGTGGTCACCTGTTTACTTTTTTTGTGTGCCAAAAGGATAGGACTAATTAGGAAAGGATTAGTTGTCCAAAAAAATAAGTAATACTATGCTGAAAATAAAAATTATTATACAATTGAGGATGACATTCATTCGCCCTAACATGTCGTGTTAATCTTTATTGTTTTTACAAAAAAATTGTGGCAATAGTACTACTTTTATGTTTCCTCATCATAAAAATAAAATACTTGATAAAAAAGAGACCATTCATATAACCAGATTCGTCTGTACTAACGTACATGCATTATTAAATTAGAATTAATTATTTGTTAAATCAGTGATATTAATTAATTAAATTTGGTCATTAGGTGTCCGTATGTCTAAGTAAAACATTAATGAAAATAGAATAGTGGATGTTTAGGAGATCATTAGTGTAACCAGAATAGTCAGTACTAATTGTTAGGTATATTTAAACTATAATTAATTAGTTAATTAAATAAGAGAGATTAATTAATTATTTGAATTAAATATTTGGTTAATGGTAGTTAACAATAGGAACATAGCT
Source organism: Sympetrum striolatum (assembly GCA_947579665.1). NCBI lineage: Eukaryota > Metazoa > Arthropoda > Insecta > Odonata > Libellulidae > Sympetrum > Sympetrum striolatum. The sequence continues at coordinate 71,217,156 of OX388348.1, forward strand.
TGTCCGATGTTAGCACCAGGATAGTCCACACCCTGAATATAAAGGCGACCCTTGTGCTACATGAATTTCAAATTACCACGAAATTATGGTTGCTGGTCTGTGGAGTGTTTTGTACTCGTCAATTACTGTAATTATTTTGATTTAATCGAGATTTGTCACATTCAAATACTTGCAATCCCCCCCTCTGGATCTCCTGGCAATTCAGTGTTGCCATAACCGGATTATTTTACAGAAAACATAAAAAACTTTAATTGCCATTGTAGAGCGTAGATCAAAAGACTTACAAGGAGATATCAAATTATTGTATATTGAAATTGTTTAAAACTTTTCCAATCGTACTACTACAAGCCGTTGTTTACCTCTTGGTCTGATAATTCCCGCTGCCTGCTGATAAGTCCCGGTCCCGTATCAGCTCCGAGTTCGAGTCGTGGGGAAAAAACTCTAAAAAAGCTGCAAAAACGGCGCCTAAGGTGGACCTTTTAAAAACCTCATTAACCATTAGTTGTCCATAAGACTAAGTAAAAAAATAATGAAAATAGAATAGTGGACAGCAAAGCGATCATTAGCATAACTAGAGTCGTTAGTACTCATTGACAGAATTAATCAGTTAATTATACCAGAGAGATAAATTAATTAATTAAATTAGATCATTAGTTGCTCTTAAGGCTAAGATAAAAGTAATGAAAATATAGTATGGATTTTAAAGAAATTATTAGCCCAACCAAATTTATCAATGCTAACTATTAGTTTTAATTAAAGTTGTCTACTAAACTAAGTCAAATGTTTCAAAGACAACACGCTATACGGCAATGCCAAGCTTTATGCCTCTCGCGCACCGCACACCCTATGAAATTACCCTCTGATCACCACGTGACGAGCAGCGGGGGATGAGGGAGGAAAGGGCAGTATATACACAAGGATCCGTCCTCCGCGGAGATCCTTCCAAGAGGAGACAGCGTCTCGTCGGAAGCTGTGCCTCTGGAGCCGTCCAAATCGCTCTGCCTCCTATCGGCGAGTTGCAGAACTTCACCGCCGAGTCTCTCTCCCCGATCCTCTAGTGCCGTCAGTTGCGCCAAGGGAGAAGGAGAAAGAGCTAACGCATTCCGTCCGGTGATGACTTACAAGGACTCGGGAGTAACAGAGCCTACCTCCACGTAACCCCGCGCATCTATCACAAGGGATAATCCTATAAAGCCAATACCTCTGGTGCAGGCTGAGGGGTTGCGAGGGTGGCCCTGGGGATATAGTATGCCCCAGAGGCAGAAAATCCGTGAGTCTCCCATCGCGGAGCCCCCCAGTTCGAGCGATCCCCTATGCGGTAGGGACCGTCACCGACACACCGGGTGTGGTACGATGACATCCAACACTAAGAACACGGCGGTTATGGTGGTGACCGTGGGGACCATACTCACGCTGGTGGTACTCATCGCCGTTATCTGGACTGATTACAGGAAGAATCCGTCGAACGCGACGTCCACCACCAGGAGCCCTCTGCAGACAGGACTGCTGCTGGGAGACCACAACGGTTAGTGCTGTTTTGTTCGGTTCGCCGGCGATGTCGTGTTTTCGCGGGGGTTCTTTTTACGTGCGCGGTGGGATTGTTTACAGGTTCGGAAGTTTGGCGGGGTCTTCGCGGGGAAAGGACCGTCTCGCTCCGGGGTTTTTAGTGCGGAAGGAATACGGATTTCACGAGGATTAGAGATATTCCCGCGATTCTCTCTACAGTTTTGTTTGCGGCTCGTTCGAGGATTGTAGTTTCACTTCGTCATTGTGCGAAAAATTAAGGGTCATTATCATGAAAAGAGTACGATAAATATTATATTTATGCGGATGGTTTAATTTACCGCGGATCGAATGTGCATGATAAATACGTGGTATGTGGAATCTAATAGGTATTCTTCTTTTACCACGATAAATAAAATTATGTTCAATAAATATATATATAATTTGTGAGGAAAAAGTACAACATCTATTCATTTATACGTGTTTGATTTCTACAAGACGTCGCATGAGACTGTGAAAGTGTGTTATTTAGGTAGATTTTTATTTTTGAAATTTTATTGTTTTTCTCGTGCGATGAATTGCGTTTGACAACGAAGGAGAAAGAGCGAAAAAAATTATTTACGAGCGTCGATTCAATGTTGTTAAATTATTCCATCATCATTATTAGATTTTCTAATAATATTAGATTGTCTGATTATAATTAACAGGTTATTCAATATTTATTGCGATTCTGCTCTTTTCGCAAGGTTATGTCAAAATAGTCTACCCCAGGTAACCTCTGAAGTTATCGTGAGGAAATATACACAGTTAAAGCGAAACGATTGTCTATCATCAACTCTCATCTAGAAAAATCAATCAATAAAAGAAAAATTATTCAATATAAGCAAACAGACAGGTATAAAAAAGCATAATGTTGGTCCAAGTTTAATTTATACTGATTAAGACACATTTAAAAACCGACATGTAGTTGCGAATAAGATTTAGATACAAGCAAATAGAGGAAGATCGCGGAAAAACAAAAGTGAACTCATATCATAACCTATGTAAAAATCTAATTAATACGAACTAATACATATATAAAAACCAACGTAGTGCTGCAAATAATATTTAGGTACAGTCGAATACAGAAAGGGCCGCGGAAAAAAAAAACACAAATGAACTGACACAATATCGTATGTTTTCAAATGGTCGGGAAGGAATTTCCTGTTCTTTTGGTTACTTGTGACGACTAGCCTCATCAGGCCGGGGCGGAGAATTCTAAGACGTTCGCCTCCGAATTAAGACCGAAATCCTTTGGCAGTTCTCGACGCATGGTTCAAACATCGTAAACCCACTTTGAGACGTTTGCTAGCATCTCAAGGTTGGCCCGACTCCGCCGCCTTCGAAATCTCGCCCCTCGCGACTTCAGTTTACGAATTTCGAACGGGCGCCGCTCCTCGGGATTTTGCGCTTCTTTTGTGGAGAGAGGAGAGCGCGGAGAGGCGCGGGGCGCCGGGGACGGAGCAGAAGGGCGCCCCGCCGAAAAGTCGGAATCGGCCGCGACGAATTGGGTTCGACACAATGAATTTCGACCATGTGTTTTCAAGGTTGGAGATCATCGGCCATGAAACGGATTGCGAGGATCGCGTCACGAGCCCGCGCAGCTGACGAGGGAAAGCGAAAGTATTGGGGATTTTGCCCCTGAGCCCGCCCTGGTTTTCTCCGTTCGCACCTTGGTGGGGGCAGGGCCGGTTCAGACACTCAGGCGCCCTATGACGAGAAGTTTTCGCTCATCCACTGCCAAATTAACGCCACGTACCAGACAGAAATTATTTTAGTATTAAGAAGTATTTTTCTGGGCCATTGACGTTTAGAATCATCTCAATATGATACCAATCGTGATGGTTTTCTCAATTATAGCACATTCTAACCTATGTCTATGTAAGGTCCCTGCAAGACGCCTTTTGACGTGTGGCAGGGGGTGCATGCACCTTGACTATTTTCCTAATCGATTGCCTTCACGTATCGTTCGCTGAAAAAAATGGATTCCTGAAGCGATTCGTTCTATTTCTCTGGTATTCCTTGCAGTATCAAAGCGGCCTATATAGCAGGGAGGTCGCATCACACCGGTTGCATCTTCTGAGAATGTAATTTATTTGAACTCATTTGGTAAATTTATCCTTTGAATTAGTTTTCTATCTTCTAATGATTTCCTTCCCGCGTCCTGTATCATCTGAGTAACGCTCACTGTTGTATCGTTGCAATTCTTTAATTTTTACTGAAAAGCTTTGTACACAACAAAGTTTACAATTGGTGAAATATAATATGCATTAACTATTAGATAAATGAAAATAACGTATCGTTGCAACCTATATTTAGATATTATCAATAAACAAATCTTGTTTTTTTATTTTTTCAAATTTTGCACTGAAGCGTAGAATATTAAGCCGGTAACTGCTAAATACGTTTCCATATCCATGTAAAATAATTGTAAAAGAGAGACCAACAACACTTATTCCACATTCCAGGGATCACAGTATTTCATCGGTTACAAACATATTGGTTGCAGAACTTAGGTATGTCTTAGTTACATTTTTTCCTTGTAAAAATAACAATAATAATAGTTATAACTTCTCTAATGGAAACAGGAAAAAATATTCCAATTTCACAATTAAATTATCTTTACAATTTCTAATATAAATCTTCATAATTGATTGATATTTATGTAAGATTTAAACTGCTGAGAAAGGAATTCTCTATTGATAATAATAATAATAACTACTCTAATGTAAACAGGTAGATATCAAGTGCATCCAATTTATAAATCTTTATTTTATTTACAAACACAACATTTCCCTAAACAGAAAAATCCCATTTTTAAAGCCGGGATTCGAACCTGGAGTTGGAGCGACTTTACGCTAACCACTCCGCCACCACGGCCGGTAAATTAATTCTAGCTGCAAACGTCTTAAGAACCTAAGAGAATGTGCCTTGAGGCGACTATCTCACCATCCTAAGCCGGCCCTGCTTACTGAGCATGTTCGCTCTTACTCGCGTATTTTCGCATACGCATTATCGCCTTTTGCGAGACCAAACCCACCGCAAGGTAACAGAAAGAGGTTTTCCATTTGAAGGCTGAACCGGAGGATTTATGCGTGGCCCGCCCGAAGGTCCGCCCGAGTTAAGGGTGGTGTAAATACGCGAGCTTTTATAAATAACGATAACGTCGTTTTCAGAGTCGTTTGACGTAGGACGGCTCCACAATAACTCTGGTGTAATTTAATTTCTGCGCGAAAAGGTGCCTAAAAGAATCGGGGTGTTAATTTATTTATGCGTGTCCCCGGGGGATAATTTTGAATGATAAGTACTCCTCGGTGAGTGTGTGCGGTGTTCAGGTGCGCCGCTTTTTCTTCTCGAGTGATTTTTTCGACTTCATTATCCCCGAATTGCTTTAGTAGGGCTCTGGGACAGGTGGAGGCATCGTGTTATTGTTAGAGTCGTATGAAGTGGCCGAAATGTTTCATTGCTAGGTAATGGGAAGAGAAATATAGAATGTCTTCCATGTCTACAGTCAGCATCCGGAATTTGTGTTGCTGTTTTTTCTATGCTCCATTATTTCACTATGTGTTTAGTAATGGGGTGCAATGCGAACGTTGTGGAGTTTACAGTTGTCGGTCAAAAATATAGTTTACAAATTGCAATTATTAGTGAACTTGTCAAGCACGAGTTGAAATATAGACATAATTCATAAGAAATTTGGAGACCCATTCACACAAGAATCTCACATATTTTTCTCTGAAAGATAGATCAAATAAGCTTCAAATCTGGAACAGCGATGAAGATTTACTTACCGTTTGTGAAGGGAGTGTCTTGTGCTAACCTGATATTTTTTGTCTGATCTCTCTGTTAATGATATCAATCTTGTTTAATTTCATATAAGGTAGTAGTGATGTCTGTACACTTATTTATGCTTAAATTTATTTTACATGAATATACAAAGGATATGTGATTGCTTACTCGTTCTATAGATGGAACTAAATCCAAACTTCGGTGTAAGTCACATTTAGTGTAAATATGACGGAATGTCAATCATTGTTTTCGTGACAATACTAATTCGTGAGTATGAAACGTTGCTCTCTATACTAGCACCTGACGTACACCAAACTATTCTCACACATACCGTTAATAGATTTTTTTATTTACTACCAAGATACCCCTATGCATTATTACATTTTCATGAAGTACATCAGAACTGATGGCTTATTGCATAACTTAACTTAATAGTTCGTCATGTATTCGATTAATCGGATTCATCGCATTAAGGAAATTTTCGCATGGTTGCTGGATTCTGATTGTCCAATCGTCTTCAACTTTAAAGCCAATCTACCAGTGTTGCTATACATTTTGGCATTTCGAAATTTCACCGCAAGGAATGCTAGGCTAGGTCTAAAAATATATTTTCTGATTTCTGAGACTTATGAAGACATTAATTTTTCTCAACCGAATCAGACCTTTGAGCGGGTAGCTGGAGTACATCATATGAAGTACGATTTATTTCTTTATGTTTTAAATTAATTTTGGCTAGTGTACAAGCTTTCCAACACTGAGGTCCCGGGTTCGAATTCCTGATAACTGCATTTTTTCGGCTGGGGAATGGGTATTTGTATTCGTCGTATGCTTGCGTGTGTGAATGCATTGTTTAACAGACATAATTGGCGACACCTGTTTCCATTTAATCCCTAATAATAATTATAATAATAAATAATCATATTTTATTATTATAATAATAAATATTATGGAGAGTTTGTATCGATAAATGTATACATCACTACAGCAACCTATTTTTTCTCGCCGTAATGAATGACGAACCGATCGAAATTCGGTTATCCGGAGCTGCTTTTTCACTTCATTTTTTTTCAATTTCACTTTCGAACCCGGCAGGCGGACAGCATCTCCATTCACAATTTTAAGAAAGTCACTCTCCTTGCGACTCCGAAATCCCGTGGCTTCTTTCAACGGGAGGACGGGGAATAAAAAGTCGTACACACCTCTGCGGCCTCGGCGGGTGGGAAGGAAACAGGTTTAATAAAGCTCTTTCTCTTCATTTTTAAAGCGTGTGCACCGTGACTTCCCATTTCCTACTAAACGGGATGCACCCAGCGAAACAGGTGTACTCCTTTCAGATCTGTTGTTTGCGAGAGAATGAGGAAGTTGATTGAGAGGTGGGTTTATTCTCTTTGAAATACGTTGGAAACGAAACGGAATTCTCTAAAAGTTTTGTATGTTTATACAAGTATATCACCATCGAATTATTACTAAAATAGTACATGTGTATTGCCTGTAGTGTTGCTAAGTATAAATTACGTGTTTTGTAGGTCATCTAGCGTTTCGTAAATATTTTATTGTTGAATCAAGTATGGGAAAACCAAGAAACACCCAAAAAGTAGAAATTCATTTTGAAAGTGCCTATACGAACGAATAGGATTTCTGGAAAGAAATTTACTTTGAAAACTAAAATAAAGAAAGGCAGGTCCACGTAAATACAGCATAATGACGGTATGAATAACATTTTTCATAACATTCATTAATGACTGACCAATCAATGATCATCAATCAATCAATGATTTTGCTCAGCATTTGTCAAACTTCAACAACTTTCACATGATTGAATCGTTTTCTGTCAGACAGTTATCAAGTAATATGGATACGGAGAGGAAATATTGAACGTAAGGAATGGTTTTATGGAGAAAATTAAAAACTGCGTTAATTTTTAAACCCTCTAATGATTGCGATTGACACTTTTCTTGGCATTCCTTTAGGAGAGACCTTGATCAGCGCAATTATCCAGAGATACCTAAGTAAATTTCAGTTCATCACAGTCGTAGTCATGATTGTGACAAGAGTAAATGAAAGGTACATTTTTCTCTATTCCAGTACCAAATCACTAAGGGAAATATTCCATTCGTCAGAATATGGTAGCAGGAACAATATACCTAAATAAAAAATAAAACAACTAAATGGTCCCTTCATGACGGTGAACAAAGTATAGCAATACGATGGATTTTTCAATAGACGCTTCCACGAAAAATCAAATCCGACGCTATTTCCCAACCTCGCAAGCAGGCGGTTCACATCAAAGCCCTCACCAAGGTCCAACTCATGTTTCGCGAGTCATACTCGGTCCACCGTTTTATTTTAAAACGCCGTCCGTCGCGCGAGCGTATGTTTTAAACGCACGGCACGGAAAAAGAATGCCAGAATGCCACCGGTCTTGACAACTTACCAACTCTCTCATTCGGGACCTCGCTGCGATCCCAGCATTCCCGAGATACCTGCGGATCCTCCCGAATCCAGTCCCCGAAAATATCCGGACTTCTCCCGCCCTCCATTGCCCTTTGTGTCGCTAACTAAAACAAGGAGGCCGAACTCAGCAGCCGCATCCATTTCTGGTGCGAGGAATGAAAACAGAAAAAGCAAGGGACGTCGGGGAGAGTCGATTAGGGATCTGCAGCCGCCCCAGAATCCGCTTAAGATCGCATTCCGCGACTGTCCTCCACCGTCGCCTCGGTGGCGTTCTTAAGGGATGAAGGATATCAGAGCATCGCGTGAAAAATCTCGGTGTTGAAATCCAAGGGGTGGCCCACTGATTCTTTGCTAGGATTTAATGGTTCAAATCCGAATTATACGTATTGCAGGAGTTTAGAGAGAAAAAAAGTCTAGTCTTATGTGTTTTATTTATTTATTTATTTTATTTATTTTATTTATTTTATTTATTTTATTTATTTTATTTATTTTATTTATTTTATTTATTTATTTTATTTATTTTATTTATTTTATTTATTTATTTTATTTATTTTATTTATTTTATTTATTTTATTTATTTATTTATTTTATTTATTTTATTTATTTTATTTATTTTATTTATTTTATTTATTTTATTTATTTTATTTATTTTATTTATTTTATTTATTTTATTTATTTTATTTATTTTATTTATTTTTTCATAATAAAAACTCATACACATAAGTAAATATTACAAAAATTAAAATCGAGGGACATAAGTTCTCCTAGGATAACAAACTGTTTGGGGTTCGACGATAAAGAATCGACTCTTCTGGTCTAACAAAGGGACATAAAACAACAAAAAACAGTCGCTATTTACAAGTAACTTTGCAAAAATTAAATGAGGATACAAAAATAATCAATAAGAAAAATATAATTGTGTAAAAACATGGAAAATCTTCATTGTAATGTTACTCGTTTGCTTCATCTAATTATTTATTATTATTTATTGATGTTATATCCACCGTGAAAATAATTGTAATTACGTGATTTATTATCTTATCATTCATTATTATCTTCCTTATTATTTTATTCAATTAATGCTGTTCTTTACCTTATTTTCATCACTTACGGGTCGGCTGATGGATTTTTATGATTGGTGGTGATAAGGATATCGATAACTTTAATTTTGATGTGTATTTTAAAATTATGTTTTTTTATTCTACATTCAAATCGTATGGTTATTACTGTAGTAAGCAATGCATTGTATTAATCCTCCCCTGGGCACATAATTTCTACCGCAACGATTGTATAAATTAAAACGAATGAATAAATTTATTTAAATATATTTAAGGCTAGGTCCAATTATTCTCTTTCACTTAACCAGAATTTTGAATAATTAATTGAATTTTAATGCTAAAATTAGAATAAATCCCGCAAAACACTTAATATATCAAAGAAATAAATGTCAAATTAATAGATTTAAAATTAAATTGCTACATAAGTATATATAAATATAAATGCAATAAAATGCAATGGCTAAAATCTCTTAAGTCATAATGAATAAAACGCATGCAATACTAGTCTATACAATCTAAAAGCAATCGATAACACTATTGGCCAGTGCATGCATAGCAGAATTATACTTTGAAAAACTTGGGAACTTTGCTAAGCTATCCCTTCAAAACTACTAGTAAGCGCATTTTGAATTTCACAAATGTTGCTTGCATACATCTCGTACATAGTCATGATGAATGTTTAAATGAAGAAATCCAAAGGCAAGAACGAAAAATAACCAATCCCAAAGAGTGAAAATAACCGAGAATGCGTGGAGAGAACAAATTTCTTCCTCGTGAGTAAGAGCTAAGTATAGGAACCAGAAATCTCTCGGTCACACGTAATTCTAAGGCGACAATAAACGACTTTCTTTTGTCTCGCGATGTCAACGAACCAACGAAAGCCATCTCCTCGTTCACTTCCTTTTTAAGTGCGAATATCCACTGCCCGAAAAACAAGCATCCCAAGGTCGGTTTACCAAATGACTCCTTGATCTCCTATGCGTTACATTATGCATTCGGATGCATCCAAATTCAGAGCCTCGACATCCACGGTGACTTGCCTTGACGGCGGAAACAATGGAATTGCTAAAAATTGATCGGCTCATCGATAAAGCACTCGTCGATTCCACGCATCGTCGCCGCAAATCGAATTAGTCCTTGTTTTATTTATGAAGAAGGAATGATAGTAAGTTAGAATAGCTCCACTCTGAGTTGAGTACCCCTCGGAAATGATGGATAAGGTTTTAAGGAGGAAGACAAAGAGATACGTCATCTGAATGAGAAGAACCTTTCATTGCGTGTTTCGAATTGTAAAATGAGAGTCCTTAAGATGTCGGTAACTATAGCAACCAACGAGGAAATTTTCATCTATGATGTAGGATCAGAAGAGGTGCCCAAACCCGCAATTGCCAGGATAACTCGTCGGCCGAACTAAATTAGTCTTTGAGAACTCCTTGACACACCGCGTCGGAAACAAACAATTAGCAATTTTTTACTCTGGAAAGTAGTATACCGTATTCATCCGCATAGGAATCGCAACAAGGTTTTTTTACTTTGCTTACAGAATCACGTCAAAGAGGTAAAAACACTGAGAAGGAAATGCAATAATAATTTTTTTAAATAGGAATTATTCAAAAGTAGTAGATTACAAAAATACATGTACCTCCTGAGCCGATCATTGGCTCAAGTAATACATAATAATTGATTATAGGACAAACAATTTTTATATTGATCCTAATAGTTACCATTAAAAATGTGTATCCCACTATAGGACGAAGCATGCTTACTAACGAAATATTTTTTCTGAAAATCTTATTAGTGAATACATACGGTAATCCTCAGAGAAATGCCAACTTTTATTTTTAGAACCCATAATTACCATCGTATTACCTCTTACATCACCTGCTTATGACAATATGTCTTGTTTAGTGTAGATTATGCATTGCATATTCGGGGAACTGAACTATCGGTGTAGCGGGGCGTCTGCGTATATTTAATTTTTATCAGAAGAAGAGTCGTTGAAAGTAACCCTTCGTGCTACCGAAGTTTCGGTTAAACTAGATGTCAGTTAATCGAAATGTCCGTCAAACACGTTTGACCAAAATAATGTGTTTGTCAAGTGTCTGTCGATCAAATAAAGGAATCAAATTCATTCACGGGGCAATTAATCATATTTTCATCTAATAATGGAAGGAATTGAATCTGAAATTTGAATTTTGATGGTTTTTGGAGCGTTAACTATCGTAATATTTTCATCCGAATGAATGCGATATTTACTTTTAACTAACGTCAAATTATTTTGTGCGCCGGATATATTTTCTATTAGAAACTTATTGCTTCGGATACATTTCTTGCAACAGGAGATAATTATTTAGTATTGCTGCGGATTTACTTTCCGTGAATTTCTAAGAATACGAAGTGAATTATATTGCATTGTTCTCTAAGTATTGAAAATGGCTATAACTCAGTTGATAGATAAGTAGCACGAGAAGGACTTGGAGACATAAGAAGTCTGGAAACAAAAAGGACTGACATTTTCAAGTGAGGAATAATTTATGAACGCAAGAGAACAATACTCTCGGACCTTCTTCCGTGGAAGACTATTTTTCTATTTCTTGCCAAGAACCGTGGGGTTCTTAGATGTTAAGACTAAGTGATAAGTTCAGCAGCTATGAGGTATTATTCTCCGGAAAAAACATGACGTGTTCCAATAATCTGAATTCATTGTTAATTACACTCTTATATAATGATACTCTCTCTGTGTTCTTAGACTCGGTAATTCTTTCTTTCGGGTGTCATATCCCTTAACTAACTCAACAATTAAATTGGGTGTTCATCAATCGGGTTTAATTAAGGTGAATTTATAAAATATTACTGTGCTGTGTTGTACAGAGCTCTTTCTTCGCTTTAGATGAACGTTTAGTTATTTTGTAATCCATTGAGTTTAGATTTTTCGGAGGAGTTCGGACGTAATGATCCATTTCATGTTGCAGCAGTTTATATGTTTATCATTAAAATTTAAAACTGACGATTTTACTTAATAAATTTAAACTCACTAATGTCCAAAGTGCTTTGCCGTAATTTAGGAGTACCCATCTAAGACGACTTTTTCATTCCGGACTTGCAAAGAAAAGGAGGTTAGTCTTCCTACATAAGTAAAAACCCTCGACTTAAATCGAATTGTGTAGGTAGGTCGCATTTTTATGAATTATTCCGAGCCTTTAAATGGAATCATCTAACGAAAGGATTTTCTCAATTTATAGTCTCAAGTGAAATCTAGTGGAACACCACTCTAAACAATTCACTAAGAAGGGAGTATATTTCATTATTAATGGATATTTTTCAAAGCATTTTGATTGCAGGTACATATTTTAAATTTTATCATGTTCCTTTGTATATTTTATTATTTTAACGAATTATGAATAACTTTTCATCAAAATCAATCACTTCAATCTTCACTTTGTGGAACTCTATCTTAAACATCCTTCATCATCTGATGAACATTTAAATCAGTTAGCATTTACTGTTCTTTATTTATGTAAGCAAACAATGGTAGCAAACTAGTTTCTGAAATACTCAATCACTACAATCACAGGTTACAATGGTAAAATATTTATTTATTTATTCTTTCATTACAATCAGAGCGCAGTTACAAATATTTCATATTATCAAAAGCATTATTAATAATAATATAATTAATTAACATAAAATAACATATTTATGTTATTCTAATGATATTACATCTAGTAAACCTACACATTTACATCTGCATATCCATTCAATAAATATCATAATAGCTACAAATGTACCCTTAGATATATTAAGAACATTTATATCTGAAAAATATGTAAATCATAAACAATAATACATACATAAATGTATATGTATAGACAAAATAAATTCAAGATATATAAATAAGAAAGTTGTGAAGTATAAAAAGAACATAGAGAAATATAAAAGAACATACAGAAATATAAATATAACATAGTGCATTATATAGGTTTGTATACAGTACGTGCATTAGTATTATCTCCATTAAGGAGTTCTTACGAAAGGGGGTCGTCTTGAATTAGACTCGTCTCATATTCGAGCGGTTGGAGTATTTATAACTCCGTTTTATCAATGGCTGTAGAAAACCCTTCCATGACGCAACGATCATTATCGACATGTTTTATCTCGAAACCCCTCCATCTCTGCTGATGAATCGCAGCAGGGAAGTAAACACAGGAGGTCAGCAGCGGCCTTTCCCGTAGCATCCCACTTCCGTATTTCTTTGAAGACCAAAAAACATTCTAGCAGCCCCAGACCGTCAACACAGCTAAGTTTCCCAACCTCCATCATTATTAGATTATACCGCCCGAACGGCAGGTAAATAAACTTCATTAGCACGGCGGATCACGAAATCCCCCGACTCTTTAAAAAAGCCGCCCCAGAACACGTAAGAACCGATCTTCTTTAAATTTCTTTATGCTTACGTTGATAGAGGAAGGGCTGTTTACGAAATGTCACGAGGAGAGCTCTGCTCAGGATCAAACGCCATCTTCTGGGGCAATGGCCCCAGGAATATGTTTTTTGGGCGAGGATATTTTTGCATTTCTGCTTACCCTTTGAAGGTTTCCGGTTCAGTTTTTTCCGGCGTCTTATATAACGAACGCTACAGCTTCCTCGATAATCTATATATATTAATTTAGTAACGTGTCCGTCCGTCTGTCCTCAAAAAAGGGATGTAACACTTTTAGCAAAATCTCAAAAACTATACGTCGCACAATGTTCAAACTTTTAAAATCATTAAATGTCTTCCCCCGGATTATCAAGTGGTAATTAAAATTTGCCCAAAGTCCACGGTTCGAACCCAGACGAGTAAAACAGTTTGCATAAGAAATACACGCAAAGTTCATTTTTTTCGTTGCATGATTCGTTTCTTTTGCAAAACTAAATTAGAAAGAACAGTCGTAGGAAGTCGTAACAAGCATCAAAAGAAGAGAAATAGAACAAAGATTCTTATTATGGTCGTGGAATATCGTTTGCGACTCGAAATTGCGAGAATTTTGATAAAATATACGAAAATTTTGTCTAAATCTCCATGTAGTAAACAACTCATTCCCTTGACGATCAAGGCGATTGTTGATTCCGAGCTCAAGCGTAATTCCATAAGAAGTCGGGGAAAAGTTTTAAAATTTCGAATTTTGTTGACGAGTCTGTAGCAACCAAGTTTTATTTATAGCAACATAATTGTTTACCGTCTTTTTCGTAAAATAAATGAGTTTTATATTTGTGGTTGACCAAAAATTGATTTTTCTCGAACAATTCAACTATTGCGTATATATCCTGGTAAGTTGAGGACGTATTGAATATATATTCTTCTGAATTAAGTATTAAATCTAATCTATTTGCTTTGATGTATATTTAGCAATTTATGGAAATGGAATTTGTGAAGGACGAAAAGAATTCCCAGATTCGTAGTTTGCAGTCCTTGAAGAGTTGAACGGCGAGTTGTTAAGTTGTAGCAAACCTCCGGCATCGTATGATAGATCATAAAGGTAAAGCAATTTTATTTTGTTAAATACAGGATGCAAAAATTGATTTATTCGTTGTTTTTAAGAGATCCCACTCCATATTCATTTGCTATCCTTCTGTTATTGGTGTTTAATTTTTGTTTCTATTTTGACATTGCGATTACTTTTGTGGTTCGTGTTTATGTTACACATTTTAAGATTGAGATACGAGTCAGCTCCATACTACATTTATTTTCCGTATAGAATATTCATCGTTGGTTATTTGAGTGAAATGTAATTTATTTTTGTAATTTATGATGTATGATTTTATGTTATGCATGATTCATTTGTTCCCTTGTACCTGTATGAAGATGTAACTTTAAACGTGGTCCTGCTAACCCTTATGTGATCTTAGAATATATATTTAAGAGAAAAATGTAGCTTGCATACTTCAAGCAGATCGACAACACTAACTTCATATCGGCATCACATCGGAACGGTTCTCAAAAGAAAAAAAAAAGATTGAACATATTCTTAAATTCGCCGCAATTTAATTGTCTGGCCTCGAACCCGGGTCTCTGACTGTGTGAAAATTCAAGCAGAAATATTGGCTGAACATGCCTCAAACGACGCTCTACTTTTCACGAATCTAAATGGCTCACTGGATTCGAACCAAGGACGATCTTGGAAATCTAAAACATATTTCTGAAAGTTATTTATGATCTTTATCTATATGCCGAATTTCAAATTTCTATAATATTGGGAGAGGTTTCAAAATAATTTCTAAAAATCGGATCAACTTCTGATTGCAGAGACACCTGGTGTCGAACCCAGGACATATTGTAAGCTGTGTATGCACAGTTTGATTTGTATGGACTTGATCTTATTTAATTCAAAGTTTGAAGTCGATATTATGCCGAGAGTACCTAAAATTTGTTTCCGTTATCTCCGTAAGAAATGCATTGAGGAGTACAAATGGCCCTCTGGGATCGAACCAAGGACCATCAGCGAACATGTAAAATTTGATTATGAAATTTATTAATGATATCTATCCACGTGCCGAGTATCAAGTATCCATGTTATCGGGAAAGGATCCAAAATAAATCTTCAATACCGCCGCAATGCATTTTAAAAGGCCGATTTTTGCCCTGACCTAGCATCGAACCAAGGATAATATTCGTAGATGTCCTTATGGTTTACTTTAGATATGCACGGCATCTAGCGATCCCTTGAATTTCAACACTCTGCTTTTCCGGGAAGTGCCTTAAAAAAATTTTCGAAAATCCCCACCATGTATTCTTATGGAGAAAATCGCGACTTTGGGGACTTCTGGAATCGAACCCATGACACCGAGGTTCAAACTCGGTTGTTTTCTGGAGGTTAAACGTTATGGCCAATATGTCGTAAAAATTTCAAGGCAGTGGCACTTGTGGAACATGGTTAGAATTTTGATCCCCTATATATAACTTATATATTAGTACGAGTAAAATGTAGCTTGCATACTGCAAGCAGATCAACAACACTAATTTCATGTCGGCATCATATCGGGACGGCCCTCAAAAGAAAAAATAAGGGATTGAAAATATTCTTATAATTCGCTGCAATTTAATCGTCTGGCATCTTACTCAGGCCTTCCTGGTGAACCTACTATGCAGCACAACAGAAAATACCATCTCTTACTTTGTGTGAAAATTCAAGCCGAAATATTGGCTGCAACTGCCTCAAACGACGTCCTACTTTTCAATAATGTAAATATCTCTCTGGATTCGAACCAAGGACGATCTAGGAAATCTAAAACATGTTTTTCAAAATTATCGATGTTTTCTATCTATATGCCTAATTTCATGTTTTAATATTATTGGGAACGGGTTTAAATTAATTCTTAAAAATCGGATAATTTACTGATTGTAGAGACGCCTGGTGTTGAACACAGGAAATATTGGTAGCTGTGAATGCACAGTATGACTTATTAGGACTTCATCTTATTTCATATAAAGTTTGAAGTCGATAAGATGCCGGGAAGTACCTAAAACTTTTTTCTGTATTCTCCTTAAGAAATACATTGAGGAATGTAAATGGCTCTCTGCGATCGAACCAAGGACCATCAGCGAATATATAAAATTTTATTATGAAATATATTTATGATCTTCAACTCCATGCCGAATTTCAAATTTCCATGCCATCGGGAAGGGGTCCAAATAAAATCTTAAAAATCACCACAATGCATTTTAAACGGCCGATATTTGCCTCGACATAGCATCGAACGCAGGATATTTTCCGTAAAGCTCATTTATGTTTTCGATAGATCATGACCATATAAATAGGCTCCTTGAGTTTTGATTCTCTACCTATCCGGAAAGTATTTTTTTTTTTAATTCCCGAAAATCAAAGTAATGCATTTAAAAGGGAAAAATCGGGACTTCGGGGCCCTCTGGAATAGAACCCATGACACTGAAGTTCAAAATCTCATTTTTTCTGGCAGTTACACGTAATGGACAATACGTCGTAAAAATTTCATGTCAATGACGCTTGTGGTTTAGCCTGTGAATTTGTATCCTCTCTATCTATCTATCTATATATGTACATGAATGAATCCGGAGAAGCATCTATATATAATAGATATCCGGAGAAGCGTCTATATATAATAGCTATTGCCTCAGTTGGAGATATTTTTCATTCCGAGTATTTGAGATTCAATATTGAGTTGGTGCGGCTTTGTAGACTTCATTGTAGCTTAAATTTATTGATATTTTGGATCGAAAAGTCTGGTATTTGCTATCTATAAAAAATTGTGAATTATGTGTTACGATCATGGTGTTTATGAAATGTAACATCCCCGTTGAGAATCAACGGGCAATTCTGCTAGTCTCCATTAAAGATTTTATCGGCAATGAGGAAAGAGAAGGTGGTTTACCGACGGTGCGCATGTTCGCAAGGCCACTTGCAAATCGGAATAGCTCAATGTATGCGATTGCTTTTTTGTGCATTTGCGTAATAGTTCTTCGTAGCTTGAAATCCTTGTGGAAAACGTGTGATATATATGAGTTTTTTTGTGGTATGTTTAACCTCCACACCTTGAGGACTAAATTATGATCAGCACGTTTTATTTTGACTAATCGAACATTTTAAAGCTTCTTTATAGATTTTATGAGGAAAAATTAGACCTTCTACTCGCTTGAATTTTGTAATAAAAATGCAGGTATTTACTTATTATTATATATATATTTTTATTGAACTTAGAGAATGAGTTTATAGATACATAGATACTTTAGATAAATTACTTTTACTTCTGAAAAGACTTTATTAGACGAAATTGAGAATTTAAAGTGCCATCTTCCATTTAACCTATATAACATATAAAATAATCTTATATTTAACCTAAAAAAATCTATACTAATGTTAAAATACCAACTAATACAAATATTAAGTAGGATCATATAAAAATATTATAATAAAACATAATACATTATGTATTATTATTAGTATTAATTAAAGTCCTTATTTTGGCCAGCTTGAGACTAAAGGTCTCTTCTTCCATCCAACCCATTACAAACTATTAATTTATGTTACATTAATAGCTTATACACCTATTAAGGTATAAACATGTACAGATATTACAATTCAAATCAATATGAACTATGAGTGAACCCGTTCGTACTGGTCATGACCTGGTTACGATCCCAGAACCAGAGCGCGGATGTCTAGTCAGGCAGTCCCGCCCAAAACCAAGCTTACTCTTAAAATGTTCATCCTATTTGAATTGCGTGAGTCTTAAAGGTAAATAATGCATGCAACCAATAGTATATACGAGCATATTCTTAAGCCCTTTGGCTTCCCTTCTTCGGACGAATCTCCAGCTCCGATTATGATAGCTATTAGTGGATGGAGTCTATATTTTTAGCGCGTTTCCGAAAATCGTTTATGTAGTAGGTTTCATCTTCCCGCATCTGTTGATTCCTGACCTCAATTTCTGAAGAGGGACTCAAGAAGGAAGTCGGGAAACTTCCTCGATGTATTTCGAATCCCAAATTATCAATTTTGGACCCAAAACTTTTACGAACTCGAACATTTTGGGAATGTCCATAGCAACGAGCGGGGATCATTGTGTTACAAAGCCTACGATTGTAGAAAGCACTCGAGATATCCAAACCACATTAGGATGAATCTACCTGCTTATGGTGCTAGGTTTCTAGTTACTTTACTACCTTTTTAAATTACCTTCGCTATTAAAAAATCACTTCGCTCTTATTCAATCTTGCATACGTTTTGTCTCAGTAATTTACTCAATTCTTCACATTTACTGCGTTTATTTACACTAAGTGAAATCTGGTAGTATCTGCAACAATTTTTACTCACTAAAATGTAAATGATAACGAAGATTTTATTCACGATCTACAAATACATACGATATGTGTGTACTAGAATATAAGCATATTTGGTCCCCACCATGTGGAATATTTCAATTAAAACAATGAAACCGAACGGTTGAACCCAAATAGAGAACTATTTTCACAACCATCTTAGCTAATTATACTCTGGTTTGAAACCGTTAAATTTTAATAATTAGCTCACAAATGAGGTGGTATTGATTAAACCCTGTGTCCCCGTAGTTTTACATGTATCCTTGTTTAATTTATTTCTCAGATATAAGCGAATACATTCCCATTAAATTGATTGTTGGGCATGACTTACGTAGGCTTTCATTGCAACAAAATGTGATTTATATTCCACCCATTTAAGTTGCCATACCGAAGTTAATTCCGAGAATTCACGCTGCTCACTACTTAGAAAAGAATCAACAACGAAATCATTTCCGGGATTTAAATGGCATGAGAAACTTAACACATTTAGCTATCCAATATCCTTTCATCTCATTGTTACAATGGACGATGCAAGCCGAGGAGAATGCACAGAACAAACTCCTTTAAGTTTTCCAAACTATAAATCATCCTCGCCGAGAGCGGTATGACTGCAACCTGTCACAGCGAGGGAAAGTGTATTATCTTTATTTTTTCCAGAAACATCCTCCGGGGACTGGATTAAAAAATTCCACGTCTCGAATGAGTTCATTGTACTCTAATCCTAATCCTCCATTCAGGGCCCTGTTCCCGCCTCTTGATAAATATTTCATTGCTCAGGGGTGGAGCCGCCGAGTCTCCCTCTATGATAGATGAGGTCTAGGAGGTGCGATGAACCTACCTATGTTGAAATATGAATGAGGTCGTCCCGCTTGGTGAAAAAAACGACGCTTTCTACCTTTACGCTTTCGTCTTAGATCGACAGAGGGGCGCAACAGGTTTCAATTCAGTTTTATCATTTTCCCTGGAGGAAAATACACGTAATAAATTCCCTCCCCCAAGGATTAACCCCGAAGTGCGGGGTTTATTTCATTCCCCTGGCATGGGACACTCGTTTTCAGCAGTGTCTCCTACTTTAGGCACCTAACAACTACAATGGTTTTACTCTCTACCCTTTATTAACTATTAATTGGTGATTGGGAAGGAAATAATTAACAGTGGAACTTTTGATTAGTTATTTCTTTCCCAATTACCAGGATGGAGTTCCCCAAAGTCAAAGCTTCGTTGATTGATTTAACTGTTAATTGCCATATATATTAATGCCTTTATTAATTACGATTTATTACGTATTCATATATTTACGAATATTGAACTTCTTAAATAATTCGTTCCTCGGTAGCCAACTATTTTTATAAAGTATAATAAATATTTTTTAATATTTATTAACTGAAAAATACTATATTAAAACTCACTTATGTAGACCTAAACTAAATGAACAGGTAGATGTGTCAACTCAGGAATGGAAATGTCAATTGCAACAATGGATATTAAGATAATATCAAATGAAATTTAAAACAACACAAACCTGTTCTAACTACCCATTGTTCATTGTCCACTTTATGATTACGACAAGTTTGGTAAGGAATGTTGGGAGGTACTCCCCATTTACAAAGGTAGAATCATTCATATCAAATTATACAGAAACTCGTTGAGATTTGAGATATGCTCGAATCTCAAATTTCCTTGCTTATTTAATTAACTGCACGTAATCCTATAAGTCATTTTGGCAGGCAATATTTTGTAGTCTTCTTCAATTAATTCAACAGAGTTACCTACAACCCGACCATTATATATTATTAATAATATTTAAATAATATTATTTGAATTCATATACTTAAGACAAGCAGCAAAGTCCAAATAGTCATTTTGAACAGTAAAATTTTGTAGTTTTCTTCAACTGAAGTCTACAACGTTATCCAAAACCCAACCAATACCAAGCATATCGTTCACTAGTTATATTTGAATAATGGATACCGAATTGATGTAATATATCAAAGCGACGATGATTAAAAAACAGAAAATAAGTTTTTCAGTGCCGTTAGCAAATGGTGAGTCTACCATTCTAAGGCATGACACACTCTAGAGCGTAGGTTCCCAAACTTTTTTTATTGCCGTGGACCCCTTTCAATTTTTCATGGACCCCTAGCCTGACTAATATTGAATTTTATAGTTAAAAGCGATATCTGGATTCCATTTGATACCCTATCCTATCTTTAAGATAGGATCTTTGTCGTCCAAAAACTCTAATTCGCTAAAAAATTGGAAACCAAAATTTACCCGCATTTTTTTCTCCTTGATATGGGCCCCCTGTAAATCTATACGGACCTCTGGTGTCCATATGAACCACCTTAGGAACCTACGGTCTAGCGGCTATGTTCCGGGACGAGGCGCAGTCCGAATGACTACAAGATTCCCTTGGGGATTTTCACGGTGGTCTACGAAAGCGATTATTAATCGCTCCCCATCTGGTAATGCTCATTCAAGCAGAGCTTTACGGAGGCAATAGCTGTTGGGTGGCGATTTGTCACAATCCCCTTCCGGACTTCCGTGGTCTTAATGGATTACGCCGCTTAATTAACGGTGTTGTCGAGTGTTTGCCCAAACTCGAGTGCCCCGTCCGGAATCGTAGTGAAGTTGGTCTTGTCCGAGAGGCGGAATGACTCGCGCGCATTTGAGAAATGATGTCATCCTTTTCAGGGGGATTTTACGATCTGCCGTCCATTTGGCGAAACGAAATGGACTCGACGATATCTTGGGTTTCACTTCCCAAATAGCCACGACTGAGGCCTTCGTCGGAGATCTTCCTGTAACTATCGTAAGCGACGGCGTATTATCACGTTCGGTCTCGCATTCAGGAATTTTGTTTCTTTTGATTCTTTTTTACGTTCGCTAATATTTCATAGGATTGCCAATGGAGAAAGGTTTTCATGTTTAGAGATTGAAATATAAAATTCGGGATCGTCCAACGTCTTCATAAGCATATGTCCGGGACACTTTTCAAAAACTCTTATTCATGTAAATATACATGCATAAATAGATGATATAATATATAGATAATGTAATACATATATAGTATAACACATAGCAAATATAATATTATTCATGAGGTAGAACGTCCTAAAGTGTGAAATTGAAACTTTGATAGAGTGAGAGATTTATAGAATTAATTGTTTTTTATGCTGGTAAAAATTAATTGATTCCCAGTATCAGTTAGCAGATTTTCCTCCAATTTTGCGATAGAATTTCCTCAAGTATTTAAAAAGTAAACTTCGATTTGAAAGTGAATGAATTCGTTTTTATATTTTTACGATTAAAGTGAAAACTCATTTACTCTCCTCACTTAGCTACAAGTACAACTCATTTTAGTAATCTTTAATGGCAACAGAGGCAAGCTGGCAAGGAATAAACTTATCTATACAAAACCATAGAAACAATTATTCCTATATTTATTCTCTGTCAGCTCGATTCTGTTGTCATGGAATATCACCAGGTTAAGGCTCACACAGTCGATTCTGTTTTCGATATTTAGTTAGATATTTGAAAATTTTTTTCATAGTTTAGTTGTGCAGCACTAAGTTGTACTAGCTGCACCACTCATATTCTTACTCTGAGACGGAAGTTTGGAACTACTATCTCATTCCCAGCCGAATATACCTAATTTGATCTTCAAGTCTTTAGGTAGCCAATGATGCAGAGGTTAAGATTCTAACCAGCCTTCCGGGTGAGTGCTTTACTGTTAGACTAGGTCACATTAAAATATTAAGAACGCATTTAATCTCTTAAATAGCGATCATTAATCTATCACTTAATGCATTCTAATAATTTCCAAAATGTGGAGAGAAGCGATTTGATACCTCGCCTGGATTCCATCTTGTCGCCAGAGGACGCATGCTCATCTTCCTACAACCATTGAAACAACTTTAATTTACGGTAAAAAAAATATTTTCCCCGGAGAGTTATGCGGACGTCACTTAAACCCTGAGACATCATGGAGAGACGAAAGAAAAACAACTCATTCCTCACTCTTGCTCCGCTTGGACGTAAAGAGGTTTTTATTGCTACATGAATAAGGTCCATCGCTGGATGAATAAGGCCCATCATTGGTTCGTTCCGTTCATTTAAATTAACCGTGGAAGCTGGTATTTTAAATCAACACACGAGCAGGATGACATCCTAACAATCCGTAAGAGCACCTCCATAAGCTTTATATTCGATTGCCTTTTATGTCCCAAGTTCTACGTGGACGTTCCATAATTCATAGGCTCAGAATGAAGGAACAACAAGCCGGTGCCTTGTATATAATGGTAAATAACCATCCCGCGGAGTTCTTTAGACCACGAATCAAAGGAGGGGAACGCTGCATTACGGTAAAAAAGATTTAATTCCTTGCATCCATCTCGAATGAGATTCGAAAGATTGCGGGGTGAATTGTAGATTTTCGTTCCATGAATGAGTAATGGTCGGTCTCGTTTTGTTTCGAGCCGACCGCGTAATTGACTCTGCTCTCCAGCGCTGTTGACTCCGAGGGTAGGGAATTTCAACGTTCTAATTTCGAGGAAATGAACTCTTTAACCCTGAAGATGTGTCCATGGGGAGGAAACCATGGGTTTATTGAAACATAAACGAGGCAAATCGGAAAACGAGGGCAATTTATTACTCCAGGAACATGCTCAGAGGTGAGCTAACTCGAGAACGATTGGTGGAACAGCCTTTTAACCGTTAATTCCGGAGGTATTACTGATTTCTGAATAAATTTCCATAGGGATCGGATTATTTGAAAGGCTATGCTTTAAGTGGTTGTTAGAATTCAAGTCTGAGTGAACGAATCAAGTGGTGATCTGAGTTGTATTATAATACAAATTGCATTGAGGCGCTTAAATATGCTCACAGATACTCTGGAACTGTATCAATATGGGCTAGTACCTTATACGACGGATGTCACTTGTCAATAGTGAAGTAGAATTAAGTATTAATAAACCGAGTCTCTTAGGACCTAATGTAAGATATAAGATATTGGAAATATGTAGATGTAGGGAATAACTTATCTAATCACTTCCGAATATAGGAAATAAGTAAATAGACAGAAGCCAGCTTTCCTTTTAACGTTTAAGCTTCTAGAGTTTACCCACGCATTGCATAAGAATGTTGAGGCAACTATGCAAATCTTTACAAATGTGCACCTGCAACATTTTTCTCTCATCTGTTATTATTTTAAATTCTTCCGAGGGAAAAAAACTAGTCGAAAGTTCGCCGTACTCAGTGTTTTATCGATTTACTTTTAGGTTCGTTTTATGGACTGACCAGATATTATAGGAAGTAACGCTGAAAAATTCGATTCAGTCCAGACGTTGACATATAATCATTTATGACTCTGTCGGTCGATTCTGAAACTGTCCATTCTCTCTGGCCATTAACAGATGTCACGGGGCGATGCCATTTAAAACAGTGCCTTTGAAATATAAAACAGCAATATATATGCACCGAGAGGACGTTGCGATGAATCATTTTAAAATTATAGTCGGGTTTATGCGCCTCAGCGTGGACATGAAGCATTGGATGGTAACAGTACCCCGTGGGTCGTAAAACGCGAAGTGCTGTGGAAGAAGATCTGGGAGGCTGTTGCGTATATTTTGAAGAAGTTTAGAATACCTATTCGCAAACCGAATCGAATTGTGAAAAATGTTCGCTTTTGAGCGACCTCGTAAGCCCAATCGACTCTCCACTGATCCGATGGGCTTTTCGAGGTGATGCAGCAGATCTTGGAAAA
Source organism: Sympetrum striolatum (assembly GCA_947579665.1). Taxonomy (NCBI): domain Eukaryota; kingdom Metazoa; phylum Arthropoda; class Insecta; order Odonata; family Libellulidae; genus Sympetrum; species Sympetrum striolatum. The sequence goes on from OX388348.1 coordinate 71,241,598, forward strand.
CATGATTGCGTCGCCGTTTCCAGTCAATCCAGAAAATCCAAAATCCAGCCAATGAAATTCACATTTATATAAAAAGAATATCCCTTCCGTTGTAACGTGTGATCAACATGCCACCAGGCTTACAGCTTACCAGCAGTTTATTCTATGATAAAAATAATAATATTAGACCTTTTTCAAAGAAACTTGACGAATGTGCCAATTATGTAAATTATAGCAATTACTAACTTGTAACTAAGGTATCGACTGATTACTAATTGTGAGATTCAACTTATCACATTTAAGGTCCTTACATTTCGGAAACGGCATTTTATAATAATCGTTTACTTTTGTGTAATAATATAATTTTCCATAAAGTCACCTAGTTATCAGCAGCTATTTAAAACATAATAGGTATTTATAAATATATTAGCTATCATAACGTTCATCCACGCACACATCTTGAGGTTATAATACACCCTTACAGCATTTTTAATATTAAAAACAGATTAATAAAAAATAAATATTCGAGTTGGGTTGCCGATGCCAAAACCGTAATAGCTTACGCAGTAATTCACCTGAAAGGTGCAACATATAATATCTGTAAAAGTTAGATGGAATAAATGCCATTTTGGTCATAATAAAGGCTCAGTCTTAGGCCAATTTTTGTTTATCGTATATCTCAATAATAGACTATTGTAAATTATAGTATTTTCTCACATAATAACTGTAAATGTTGGATGGACGACCTTGCTAAAAGAGTAGAATATTATTAATAATAAAGTATGCCACGAGGCTCAGTATTAGGCCCTTTTATGTTTATCATATATCTTAATGATATTTTTTTCGGAAATGGACTATTGTAGATTATACTTATAAGCGGATAATTCTTTGTCAATGATAATTAATTGTGTATACATTCGTATGATGACTCTAAAGGTAAGGTGGGGAAGAGTAGACGTCGGCAGCCCCAAAAGATCGGTACGGTAACAAAAGCCCAAGAATTTCACCTCGCGATTAGCGACTTACAGGCATTGAACTCTCCCTCCTTCAACAGTACCCCCTTTATTCCTCGGCAGCGCGCGGGAGACGAAAAAAACGAAACTACACTCCGCATAGCTTGAATACATTTGGCTCCCCTTGCGGAGCAACTGTGACGCACGCCGCCGTGAGACGTCTTTTTCATCGCTCGCAAAATAAGCCCGGAATGCCCGCGAATACCTCTGCTGCTCCCTTCGGCAAGGGCATTCCACTCTTGCCGACATTCGGGCTGACCATGAGGCGACCGTTCCTCGACTCTCCCGCCCGCGCGCGCCCCCGTCTGTCGCGCAACTTATTGGTCATCTGGGGTGGGAGCTCTCCTCAGCGCTTCGAGGAAGACTGCTGGGGCGTAGAGGACATGGAGTGCGCTCTGCTGAAGTCTGCTGAGGAAAGGGATCCGTGACAACTCAGAGGGTGGTAATTCAGAGAACGACAACTGACCGGGTGACAACTCATCGCGCGATTTACTTCTTATTAAATACAGGGTTCGGCAACATAACTTTCTTTATTTAAATGCTTTTTAATGCGAAAAAAGGAAGTTGTGTTTCTGCACCCTGTATATTATGAACAACTTATTATCTATTTTAATCAGTAATTGAAGAAAAGACTACCGCTCAATTTTTAACGTCCGAAATTTGATATAATTTTAATTGTCGTAAAGTCTTAATAAAGGAATCAGGAAAAATTGTTGAAATCATTGGTTTTGAGTGTATTTTTTTAAGGGTGCGAAAGGTGGAATTTAAGGAAGGAAAAGGTGAAACTTTTCGAGGCCTTCGAAGTGTGGGTATGGCGTAGAATGGAAAAAGTGAGTTGGGTTGATAGGGAAACAAACACGGTGGTACCGGAGATTGTTGGGGAGGAGAGGGTTTTAATCGAAGTGATTAAGCGTAGACAGAAGAAATGGGTGGGCCAAATATTGAGGGGAGAGGGGTTGGTGAAGACTGTAATTGAAGGTAAAATTCAGGGGAAAAAACAGAGGGGAAGATAAAGACAAAAAATGTTGTATGTCATAAAGGGTGGGGTTAACTATAAGGAAATGAAGGAGATGACACTCAATAGGAATTTTTGAGTGTACATGAGCCTACCGAAGGGTAGAAAGTCATATATATATATATATATATATTATCAATAAATTTTTAAATAGTTTGATCAGTAATCGGTGAAAAGACTACCGCTCTGCTGTTTTAAAATTCAAAATTTGATATTATTTCAAATGTCTGATATTCGCACAATGAGCTGTCGCCCGGTCAGTTGTCGTACAGTGAGTTGTCGGGTCGTATGAGTTGTTGGGTCACGAAGGGGCAAGGAGTTGACACCGCGCCGGTCCACGACCACTCGTCTGGCACAGCTGCAGAAACAGGGGAATCTTTGCCGGCTTTTTTCGCATCGACACGTAAGCTTTCCTTACGGGGAGGATTCGCTTTTGGCAGACCTTGAGAGAATGGGTGACAACCTTCGAGGTCGCTGGAGAGAGTGGTTCGTGAGGGAACGCAATCTCGAAGACCAATGTGCGGATGGAGACCAAAAAGATCTTCTGTTTGTGCGTATATCGGGATATTGTCGCATAAACGCGTGTCCGTTACGCTATCGTGGTTAAAATATTGTACTGTTTACGTATAAAATAGACCAAAGAAATATTTCGAGTCTGGACAAAAGCCAAGGAATTTACTGAATGTTTCTTTGAAACTATTTCGCTCTTTGTTATTTTGCAGCTATTTCTGCTCGAATCTACCTCTACCCCCAGGAGTCTGTTTTACGATAAAAGTCTAATTTTGCTTATTCAGCATTTACGATTATATTGAATGTGTCTGGATTTCACCATGAATGAACTAAATAAAATTTACGTATATTTTTATTTTTCTATTACTTTTTGGTTGGTTTTAGGATGAAAGTAAAAGGAGCTCTCGTTCCTTTGGAATTCGTTTATTTCCTGATAACACATTAACACAGTTAACTTTCTTGTTGTTGTCATATAGGGGTTTGCTGGAAAAAACTTATCGTCTTTAGTTATTGATAAAGCTCGTTATATGTCATTGATGACATACATGACATTTTCTCATCTATAGTCTTTCTTAAAATTCTATATCAGCTTTGCAAAGCCTATGGAATTTCATTCGGTAATAACACTACATTGTATGCATAGTTTTAGAATCAAAGTGTCTATTTAATAAGGAAAGAACTTGCCTAATCTGTGTCCTCGTATTCTCACTTTAAGGTTGTCATATATGACTTATTTCCGATATTACCGATGGGATGTTAATGTGACATGTACTGATTTTTAATTCCCATGCTCTTTGTAGTGGTTTAAGTTTTTGAATCAGAAATGTCTGTATTAGGCATTTTGAATATTTAGCGAGTTAAAATATTTCTATCTTTAATAGAGAAATTTTACTTCGAAAATATTAGCGATTAAACTCTTTCTGCCTTAAAGAAGCTATAAACTCTGGAGTCGCTTTACAACACCATGAAACTAGTAAATATTTTATGGTCCATACACTTAATAGCTCCCTAGACTAGCATATAAGGCCTGGGTAAAAATTAGCCAGCAAGGAAAAGTTACTTTGAACAGATGGGATTGGTCCATCATCCAGTCCTTAAATCTCGTTGTTTTCGAGAGATTGAGAGGAAGATTTTTACTGCCTCTGTTGGCTCCTTGCCTGTCTCTTGCGGAGAAAGATATCGAATTTATTTGTTCAAAACGTCTCTCGTCTCATATTGTGAGATTTGATTCGGATTTTTACACCTATTTTTAGTGCTCGAGCGTAGCCTTTGTTTAGTCTACGACGTGAGTTTTGCCGTAAAATTAGCGGACATAACTCATATCGCGAGCTTCCTCATATTCGCATTGTTGCGGGAAATATAGCGAAAGACTGATGTGTGAAATAAAGCTTATGATAGTAAACAATTGAGTAATAAAATGGTCAAGAAAGAATATATTTTAATATACTTTGGGGTTTATCCTTATGACGTATTTTTCCGAGATAGCTCGTCCTTTGCAGAACTTAAAATATAAAGTTTATTTTGGTAATAAACAGTTAAAATAATTATAGTTGTGCAAGTACACTATTTGCATGTATTGAAGATATGATTTATTTTATTATTTGCGTAGATGAGGGATTAGAAGTTTCCAAAATTAAAATCTGCAGATGTGGATAATATGCATAGAAAATATATTCATTTTGCGATTTTTTCTTCTAGTTAATTTATTCAGAGGAATACATTTCCATATCTTCTCCTATAATGGTGTTTATAGAATTTGACAAACAGCGAATAATGCGATTTTTAACAGTCACTTTGATTCGCACTTTTATGATAAAAGGGTGCTAAATAAATTCTATCGATCGGCCTTTTGCTCATAGTTCAACTTAATAAAATATCAATGTTTAACGCGAAATCCGACAGAAAATATTTCCGGTATATTTTATCTCGCAAACGTTTCTTTGAATGTATTTGTATAGAGCGTAATAAATATTTTACGATGCCTCAGGAATTTTATTCACTTTTTAAGAACAAGATGTACCAATATTTTCTATTAGATAAACGTGGCCATTTGTGACCCTATCCAAGCAGGTGAACAGAATAATATGAACAATATAACCAGTAGTAATTCCCACATTTAAACATAAAAATTTTAAATTTTAAGATTACATTTAGTTTTATTACACATATTTTAATAAAGGAATTCTCCAAAGCTACGTCTGAAACAGTCTATTTCGTTAACATAACCTTTCTATCACTATATAAATTTAAAAGACACTTTTTCTATCCTTCATGCTGTATCACACCATTACGCACTATTCCAATAATGAAATAGCCCTCACGTAGGGCCCTCAATTAAAGTTTTCAGGAGGTTAACCCTGAATTGTTTAGCTAAAACAATTACATGCATAGTTAACTGAAGCACCATTGAATGAAACTCGAATTAATTGATAACTTACATTAGGAAATTGTATGTATTTATAGGAAACTCATTGGGAAGTAGGAAATGTTTCTAAAAGAAGACTCGGTAGCGTAAATACCCTTCTGTTGAAGAAATAACGAGTACAAATTAATTACCTCGCAGACCACCTACGAAGGGCTTTTATTTATAATCCAAACGGGGCTTCGGTAAGCTCGACTTTTCCCCACTTTTTCGTATGTATCGGGTGTCACGGGCGTAAAAATCTCCGCTCAGGCGTACCATTTCGGAGGGAATACGAGCCTCCTGATTAGCACTCGATGTCCCACCAATTAAACAAAGCACTCAAGAACGAGCCAACATCCGGAAGGTCTCCGAGAATGGCTTAGGGAAAAAAGAATCTAAAAGCGTACAAGACTCCATGGACCACCTTTCTAGAAGGGGAAGCAGCCACTACGAGTCCTGAAGTCTTTCACAGCATCCGTGACCAAATGCCGCGAGCAAATTAGGCTGCTCCATTGGGAAAGATCGAAGGGAGGTGGTAGGAAAAAAGTCCGTAAAAATAAAGTAATGTATAGGGCTGGTCGCCGGCTATCCTTGAATGCGGAGGGTTCCCCGTTCTTTTATTCGTTTCGGAGACTCCAAATACATAAGGCTTTTTTATATGGCACACCTCACGCGCTGGGATACAAAGAATGACTACTGATAGCGTCGCTTAAAAGTTCTCGTTTTCTGGATCGTTTTTCTGGAGCAAATCGGAAACAAACGGGGTTTTCTTCTTTGTTCCCAAATAAAACGGATTTTTTCCACTTTCAAACGGTTGGGGGAACTCTCTTTTTCCTTCTTTGCATTGTTAGTCATCTTTTTCACGTTTACTCAGTGATGATTTAGGATAATCGCTACTTTGTGAGTATGGTAACAAAGAATAATTTGAGCATGTTTCTGTGTCTCTATTGCATATATTTATTTATGATTTAATGGAATTTTGGCACAAAATTTGATGGTTTTCACAAATTAAAGAGCACACCTACATGTTCATGTTTGAATTTGATGTGTTTTCAAATTGTGTGTCTTAATATTGTTACATTATAGAGAAATTCGGCTAAGTATCGCTGTAAATGTTTAATTACTTATAATTGTTATTATTTTAAGAGTTGGTTGGTTATTCACTCTCCGTACTATTATCGATTTATTTATTAGGTTACATCATTTTGAATATTTTCTTCCGTTTCATTGTATATTGGAAATCATAATTTTTCAAAATAGTCTTTGATTTATGTTATTTAGTATCACACATTTTTATATTTAGTCTTCCTTCTAGCTTGCTCACTATATATGTATCCAAGATTTTTCTAAGTAATTCTACCGAGTCGTTTCATTTATAATATTTCCATTCTCTTGTTATTCTTTAAGACTCCTTCAAGAATTGCATTAGATTTGTAATTTATTTTGTACTCAAATATATATCTATCCAGTTATTTTAAGAAATTCTATGCATACATACATTCATATGTGCATTTTTCGGATTTTCTTTTACTCTTGATCAGCAAGAGAGTTCAGTCGCTGTGTGAATAAATGATCACGGAATCGAGCGCATTGATCGAACCATTAAGGAATTCACAGCGTGATGTCGATAAGCTTCTTGTTAATTATCTATTCTAAGTAAGCATTAAGTTTAACCTTAACCCGATTGTATCACTGTCCACTCTTTATGAATATCCATTAATCAATGTTGGCGTCGATATGGAGGTGGTAGTCTCTTCTCTTTTTGCATCGCGCGATAAAAAATTAATTCGGAGGCTTGAGTACGTTTTTAGATCTTGATAATTTTCAACAGCGTCCGTTGATTTATTGAGCGATCAATTGATTCTTCATTAATTAAACGGGAGAGTTACCGAGAAAGTATGTCCGACGTGTCTGGAAAACATTTTCTCTGATTCGAAAATCAGCACCTCGTACTGACTTTGTGATTGAAGGAGATATTTTTAGAATTTCTCTTAGAAGTTGACTTTACAACAAACGAGTATATTTAATGTACAATTTTTCCGAAGGTGAAAAGGCTACGTTAACGAATGTAATAATAGTAAAAATTAATGTCAGGACTGGAAATTGTCTTAGCTTTAATAAGTTATACACAAGCATTACAAGTGAATATTATCCATAAATATGTCAATAATAATTAATGAATGAGTAACAATGAATATAATCAGTACATTTGATAAATCAATATGATCAAATATATTATTATATATATAATGATATAATATATAATTTTATGCATGATACTTTTTGTGTAAAATATGAGCAAATTATTATTTTATTTTATATTATACCAGAAAATATGAATATTTAATGTATATTTTATAGGCAAATTTTAAGACATACATAAATCATTCGAATATCAATTTAATTAATTAATATTCCAATGAACTTATTTATCTCGTATTATATTTCACAGAATATTAATTGTTATATTACCTATTATAAATCAACCAAACTTTTATAACTGCGCTGTGGCTGACTTTAAAAAATTCTAGGGAGAATAAATTTTAAAAAATAAGGGGCATTGATACAGACAGAAAAATATATTCAGCATCTCGATGACCAGGACATACCTAAAATAAATTATGACAAAGTATACCGAAAATTCTGAAATGAAGGTGAAGAGGTTTCTAAGAAATAACCAAATACTATGTTTTTGTATCCCCAATATAATTTGGCACACACATGCCGTGTCTTCTCCCTCCAAGTTAGCCATGCTCTCTTCATTAGCACCTCAATCCAAATAGAAAAATAGCATGAAAAACGAGCCCGACGCTTGATGAATGCGTCCTCTATCATCGAGCTACCTATGCTCCCTTTCAAACGATTCCGTGCCGACCTTCCCTTAGGCCAAATCCGAGCCGATCTAAAATCGGATAAGACCTGCACATATTTCCCAACCCATTGCACGCAAATAGCTCGCAAAGTTTTCACATCGTCTGCTATCTGATCTCAAAAGTTTTATATTTTCCCCTCCCGTTTTTAATCGCGTTCCTTTTCGATTTAGAATTCCGCGCGGTCTCGTTTGTTTGCGAGAGTTCAAAACAAGATAAAATATGGACGCGATGAAATTCCGAGTGTCTTTGAAGGGAGAAAAACACTGGGTTTTTTAATTCCTTTGGATTCGAATGAATATTTCTTGGTTGAGGAAATAGTTCGTGTATATAGTTTTTCTTTGCTTTTTACGATAAGGCGGAGTCTTCCTGAGACATCTTTACAGATGGTAATCTTCCGCGATGTTTGATTATTACGAAGTTAATGAATTTAATCGATTAAGCCGTCAGCGCAAATTCTGGTTGCTATTAGTTTAAATGATCTTTCTTTTCATTTGCGGTAATTTTTAGATCTCAACATTATTATCAAGCGGGACGATAAATGAGGAATAACCTTGTAAAAAATGTAGAAAATCAATACCAAAAAATTAAAATGAAGTGGAGGTACATTTAACTATAAATTACAGATAAAACCACAAAAATGACACATTTAGCTTTCCTTTTATATTAATTGAGTAAAATCTCTGACCTCTAAGCTTTAATCATTTTATGCATTTGTTGGATTTATCTAATTTCGAATGATATTTTGCGGAAGTAAAGTGCTTAAAAGTTGTCAAAAAACATACAGATGTAACAAATATTGATGTTACTAAGTCAATGGATACGTTTTTGCTCTTTAGCCAGTACTGACTATGTGTGTAGTATTAGTATGATTCCAGTTTTCGTTTATCTTGAAATGTGTATATATTTTGAGACAGCTAAAAAACTAAATAAAAAATCTTCATCGAAATTTGATCCATCAAAAGACAAATTTCTCTGGTACCATAAAAGATTTAATGTAAATTTCTTATTGAAATTTACTGAGGTTAGTTTGGTTGGATTATTTGCTTGGAATTTGGCACAAGCGTCTCACCTCCATTGCCCAGAAATCATTTACCTTAAGTAATTATAATAAATCAACTTCAGTTAGACGTCACAAATCACCTAGAAACAGTAGTTAATTTAGATTATGCAGAGTAAACTAAGTTGGAGAGTATATTAATTTACTACTAGTCCCACTTGGAGATCCTAATCCCAAGGTTCAAATAGGGAAATTTATTAATTCATTACCATTCCATAAATCTTCACTTTCCTTCCCTTCCTTTTGCATCCGTCTCAAATGCTTTGACGAAGATTAATTTCATCCCGAGAGTTTCTCTTCACGTGTTCACGAAGTTCACGGCAATGTATTGCATCTCGTGGTGCATCATAGAAGAGGAAATGATCTCAAGGACGTTTACCATTCATTTATTCACGTTTCCCATCGCCTGCTGTTTGCATAAATTTACCTAGGAGAGCAGTTTTGAAGCGTGCGCACGTCAGAGGTCGATATATTTGAACTTTTCAGCCGTTTAGAACCTTGTTTCTATACATTGGGGATTAAGGCAGAGTCAGGAGCATATCTTTTTTCAAAGTATATCTCATGCTATTCGACAAGGGACGCATGTGCCGATAAACCATCATAACAGACTTATATACATATTTTTGAAACTTTTCTATTGCAGTTATCAACGAATAATGTTGTTTTCTATCACCACCTCTGTTATTTTTCATCTCATTATGTAAGCATTTTCCCGCCTTGTGAGTTTTTCTCTGTAAACCTTCAGTTGCGTTTTTCCCACGATAAAATATTTCTAGATTTATTGTTCTTAAATTTGGTTATCTATTTTATATCCATTTGTTTACTCTAATTTATCTATGAGCTTGCATAAATTTGAATTTTCCAAAATTATAGAATTCGTATCTCTTTCTTGATCGTTTGTATTGATCATTTTTTTCTAGATGTATTTCAATCGAAGAAAATCGTTTTGTTTTAACGGTGTATTTTTTCCCGTAATAAATGTAAGGGTTAGGTGAAATAGAGGGCATTTTGGAGTAACTTTGCCAAATGATTAGAATAATAACTAAGTGTGCCATAAGGCTCAGCATTAGGCCCATTTTCATTTATCATATATCTTAATGATAATTTTTCAGAAATAAACCATTGTAAATTATGCTTATAAGCAAATGATTCTATGGCGTTAACAATAAATTGTGTATATTTTCATATAATACCTATGTAGGATAAGTGGGAGAGAATATAATAGCAATAGATGATAAAATTTGATAGACGTATCGAATAAGAAGAAATGCCTAGCTACATCTTGCGAAATATATTCTTGGTTTAGATATAAAATAATGATACATATATTCATTCAGTTGAAGGTTAGCAAATCGCTTCCTGAAGCTTTGGCACTCAATTTATTCCTGTGGCGAATTAAAGCAGCCATTAGGTAGCTTATAAGAACACCAATAACTTACTTCCTATCGCTTAGAAAATCTAACTTCGATGGAGAAAATAGCCTAAAAACAGTCCCAGTGATAGTGATGAAGTATATCCCCAAGACAACAACCTGTGATTAGTACTCGAGCGGAAGCAGTTTACAGCTTCTTCGAGGACGTTTCAGGAGCTGGGAAGGTTTAGAATGCTAGAGCGAGGCTAATGTAGCCACGCGCAGATATTCCTCCGCGGAAAGGTAATCGCTAAGCGAAGATGATAATGGATACGGCGGAAGGTCAAAGGATAGGACTATACGGAACGAAAGGACTAAAGAGGTAAAGCTATGCTGAAAGGACTCTTCTCTTCCCGGGAAATTTATGGGAATTTATTCCCTTCGATTCGTGAAAGCAACGACAGAACCTCAATGATGTCATACGCATCAGTTCAATTAAATCGTTACAATGCAGAAGAGCTTAGGAGGACTTCACCAGATAATGGCAACAGCAGATTAGCGGAATAAATAAAAAAGCAGATTTCAAAGGAGTATCAAATAAAAACTATTCAAAAGTTTTCTTTCATTTCTTGATGGAATTAGTTTCATTTCACATTGAATGGTGTGATAGCAGGGTGTTCCTAATTTTGAATTATCTTTCCGCTTTTCTTTTACATTTTTTAAAAATGTTTTAAACCTCAAAGAAAATATAATTTTATTTTTTATTATTTGGAGCATTTGTACTTAGAGATTCTTAGTAAATAAGCTATTTGAATGAAATAATTAAGGGAAGTACCGTTTCGTGTATATACCACTTCGTCAATAATAGCTATATAAACTTTTTAATAATTAAAATTATTTTAACTTTATTCTACTACTTTATTAACTAATACTTTCAGAGATTTCATCATATTCATTTTCATTTTAATTTTTAAGAGGCAAACAGTAGCTCAGTAAAAAAATATTTCAAATCCCCTCTTCTGAGGCTAAAGTAGATATTTTATCTATCAGCCAAAAGGAAAATATCTTCTCAAAGGAGAAGAACACGGTGAAAGTTGTTAATTTGCTAGCACCAAATAATTATGCATTGCAAGATTGGGATTTAAGGCATACGGAATGAGGTACTCCGTCGCATCAATCTTCAGGTTACCAGCTTCAAAATTTCTCAACTGCTAACAGTTAGGGTCCAGATCCTCTACAACAACATTTATGTTCCTACTCAAAGAGATTAGCAAATTTCCACGCACGCGCTCTCTACTTTCTCCTTAGAAGTTTCCTAAGCCTTACGAGGTAGAAAAACGTCTGATCAAGGCTTTCATAAAACTCTTGATATTCTAAACGAAACTATTCTTGTGGTTTCCATAACAAGGTAAAGATTTTGATTTGAGGAATATTGAAGAGGTAGGGTTTTCTTTTTATATCTGTGCATGGAATCGTATCGTAGGTGAAATTTTCCTGTGCGCCATAAATAGATTGTCTTCCTATAATAACATACCTAACTAAGCTATAGTGAATGCTAAAACTAATTTTGACATTAAACCGAGACCTGCAGTTGTTGTAAAATTAACAAAGTTTTTTAACAAAGATTTTGTTAACCTTTTATTAGATTTTTAGTTAACAAATATTTTGTTCACCTTTTATTAAACATTAAAGTTAAAGTTAATGCGAAATGTGTTGCATGAAATAGGCAATTATATGTATTTCCTCGCAATACTTGAATCAAGATTTTATTAATATAAATTATTTGGAATAAATATGAATTTTTCAGTGAATTTGGAGCAACAGAAAATTGCATAAAACTAATTGTTCTCATAAAAATTGGTGACGAAGATCATTTGTGTCCTTTGAAAATAAATAAACGGCGTCTTAAATTTTGAATAAATAGAAAATTTGTAGTCCCCTCTTCCATTTATTCCATCGTTAATATAAAAATAGACCTTGTTAGTAAATAGTAGTAAAATAATTTAAATTATGGTAAAATAGGAGAAATTATGAGCTAGGGGCAATGATTGTACTAAAGGTTTTTACATTAATTTGATATTCAACCATACCTGCGCAAGTAACACGCAAATACGGAAGCGGAACAAGGAGCGTTACGTAAGGAAGAGCCCAAAACGAAATCGCCGTATATTTGGATTTGGGCAGGATTAGAAAGCAGCGCCTGATCGAAAACAGTCCGCGGCGAAGGAGCTGAAGTTAATGGAAACAATCCCCATAGAGATGTTTGCCTTTGATGTCACCCGCTCCATTATCTTTTTTTGGGGGCGTGTTAAAGGTGGGGTGTGGAGCAAGGCGCGGAAATACGAATCGCAGACGGGGAAGACGGGAGAAAAATTTGTTTAGAGCCCCCACGTGGACGCGCGTGAGTCATCGATGATAGGTCGTTGAACCACGCTTTTTTGATTATTCGCGAGTCGAAAAGGGTGAAAGGGAAGTGGCGTAGACGGAAGAGAGAAAATCGCGGAGAAATCCTCGCGAAAGTCGCTGGGATCTTTAAACTTAAGTGTTGGGAGGTCTTGGAGGTTTCGCAGCACCGATTATTCGGGTAAGAAATGGAGGAATCGGTAATACGCATGATCTTCTCAATTCGGTTTGTCTCCTTTAATTTTTTATTATTTATTTAATTGTAAGGACTGCAAGTAGGCTCTAGGCCAGGTGGTAGTCATCTTTTCTTAGGGGAATAAAATCAATTATCCTGCCTGGTATTCGCCCTAGTTGAGAGGAAAACCCCCAAAAACCTCTTGAAGGCAGTACATCATATAATTTACAATTAAATTCATACAAAGCATGCAAGTAATTACTATCTACAATAATGCAATTAAAAACTTATAAAACTAACAGTTACAATATTGCCTATAATATAATAATATTAGATTACATTTATGATATCCGATACCCTAGTGATACTTTTTACTTTCGGATAGTATTTCTCATCATATTTATCCGGTTTTTTCCTCTTAACTCGGTTCGACTCGTCTTATTATACCGATACACTCATGATATCCGAACCTATAGAGAAATATTATACATCCGGATAGTGTGTCTCGTCCAAAATATCCGTTTTTATCCGAGTATACACCCAAAACCCTTTTGGTAACTTACACCTCCCGGTTAATCCGGTTCGAAACTCGACCTACAATCCGGTAAATCTCGGTTCGGGCCCGGAATCATTATCAACATATTAAACTTCTCGTAAATTAGTACCAAACTCGTCCTACTTATCTGGTTTGATTAGGATAGTATCTCGAAACCCTTTTGATAACTTATATATTATGGTTAATCCGGATCAAAATCCGTGATATAATTCGGTTCCGCGCGATTCAATGCTCGAAGCCTATCTGGTGAGTAAAAATTTCGGGTAATATGCTACGGTACTCGTCGTATTTTTTTGGATTAGTTTGGGATGAAACACGAAACACTTTTAAAACCTTACTCCTTGCGGTTATTCGGATATAAAATTCTGAACAGCAGAGAAATTTTGATTTTAACGTCTTAAACTGATTAGCTGCCTCAAAGACTTGTATATTTCACTCAAATTTGCAGCTATATGAATGTTGGCCGGCACTTTTATCTCCCACATTTTTTTCGCCCCCCTGTGAAAAATATTATAGGAGAAAAGACTTAGCCAAAGGCGGTGAAATTATTTATAAGTAAGTGCGAAATTTCAAAAGTTTTAATTCACTGTACTTTTTGGGCTGAAGGAGACCTTCTGACGATTTCTGGAGGTATGTATGTTAAAGAGGTTAGTGTATCTCTATAAGTTTATGCGGAGACGATAACTTTTGGAAATGAATTAACATAGTACAGCGAAAATCTAAACCTAGCCTTTTTTATCAGAGGCCATCTTTTCAAAAGGACAGGAAATGTTTCATATGAAAATTTTTCCAAATTTTTAAGCGAGCGGACGACTTCAAACCTCCCAACCTATTATAGGACATTCAAATCGATACAAACATTTGTCTAGTCGCGAAAGTTAGCGAACTCGACATGATAATTTAAAAGAATCCAAACAATGCATGTTTATAAAATCGTGTCTAATGTATCACAGACACATGAAGTATATTCATTATTTGCTTACTCACCATGACTATGAAATTAGCCGCCTATGAGTTGCAAAGTCCAAGGCTTATCACCTCGATGGAATAATTTTAATTGGAATAACCTTACTCTCAAAGATATCGAAAAGTGTTTATAATATGCGTGAGCTTGCTTAAAGACCAGCTGAGACGACCTTAATTTATTCTTATTGCTTCGTTGCAGGTTTTTTTACATTCTTACGTGTGTACAAGTATATCGATTGCACAGTTCCCTTTCGAGTAAGCACGCTGATGTTTTGTTGTTTGTTTTAATCATAATTATGATCATTATATTTATCTAATCCTTCACTTCTATCGTATAATTCAAATTTTTTTATACCCTCCTGGGGTTGGATTACAATCGAAGATATGCTCGAAGAAAAATAAAAACCTATTTTACGAGCATCTAGATAACTATGGGAAGGTAATTAAGATAACATATTAATGATTATGTGTATTATGCCCTAGGGCAAGTTTATCTAAAGGGTCCAGCATAAAAATAACACAAGATACAAGTATATACGAATACAAATGAAAAAGTGTTGGTTTGCAAAAGGTTTACGTAAGTAACTAATTATTACTTAAACATATGCGCGTCTCACACCGAATTCAATAACAAAACTTGAAAACATATAAAAAAATAGGAATTATAATTTATTTATTGTTTGTACCTCTCGGATCGTTAATTGGGAGGGAATTTGATGAATATCTCAAATAAAGAAATTGCTCATTATCATTTCTCATGAATATGCATTAAATCAAAACGACTCTTTGGGTAGCCATAAATAAAGTTTGGGTCCTGCTACGTTAAATCAGATAATTTTCCATCCTTTCCTTCGGTTGAAGACTTCGGTGGCTGGAAAGGAGGTCAGATAGTCTGGCAGAGGACTCGTGGGTGTTCTTCGATTATGGACCGCAAGATTCATCCTCTCCGTCAATATTTGCCTTATTACCTTAATAAACCTCAGTCGTGCTATATTCTATTTGGATTTTACGAGATTCGCTAATGGCTACGACGTCAGAGGCAGATATCAAACGCTATTAACTTTATATTAAGCGTATGTTATAAGTAGGATCGTGTGGGTAGCTGATTTACTTTCGAATCGAAACTCGAATGAAATCGATGGACTCCATCTACGAACTCCTTCGAAAAATAATCCTCTTTGCATCACGCACATGGTAACGCATCTCATTAATGACACGTTTAAGAAGAGCAATTTTTAATAGAATATATGATTCAAATAAAAAAATTTCTGAAACAGATTAAGTAGGCGAATCGGCGACTATTTAACAAATTGGATACGAAGCTTTACTTACTCGAAGTTTTGAAGTTTAAGAAACGTTTTTATCGAGCCAGATTTGATGAACCTTTCTTTCTTCGGAAGATCGCTGGTGGAAATGAAAATCCGCACTTGAGTAGCGTGTAATCTACTTCTAAATAATCGAAAAGCCACTTGAATTGAATCCCTAAGTTAACCAAAGGAGAAATTTTCCGTTTGAAGTTGATAAATGTATGAGGATTAGAAAAAAAATTTTCACATGTCCGAAATTTTTTAAATAAAGGCCGCACTGAACGTGTAAGGAGGCTGCAAGTGGCCTGAAGTTGTACTCTTAACTGCTCTATTTGATCGAACTAGTTGCAAGTACTTTGGGAAAAATATAAATGTAATTAACAGTAATACAGAGCAACAGTAATAAACAGAGGGAATAAACTTGTGAAGAATTATTTAAATTATGATATGTATTATTGTGGTGAATTATAAATAAATCTTCCTAAGTTTATTTCTCTACGTTTGAAGACAAGGATTCACGACGAAAATCTTCACCTTCGTTATAAAAGATTGCTCAAGGCATGACGGTCACGTGCTTTCTTCACGACGAGTTGATCACCGCTTCAAACCCTTTAAAACTGTGTATCCTAATCTGATTTTCGTCACGCATGTAACATACAAATCATTTACAATATTAAAAAATTAAATCATTCACTGAATAAAGCATATACGACAACTTGTTCAGGATACAGACCTTAGGTTTGAGGAACAAACTATTAGGAAACTGTAAGAAAATAGTAAATTACCTGGAGAGAAAAACACTTTCCATTTCCTCCCTTATGTCTATCATATTGCTTCTCCGTGAGGCGTTGGGATACACCGCTTCAAACCCTAAGGGAGAGAAGAAACCCTGAGAACCGCGGCGGCTAAACTCGCTTCGAGAACACATTTGTACTCGCGGAGGGATACCGCTAATGGACATGCGTGTTTCCGAGAGCTGCGAGTTGGGTGTTCCGCCTTTATCGCAGGGCCGTCAAGAACCTCGCGGAAGAAATCAGAAAAAAGCCTCGATACGCCGATAATCCGATATCCCCGCGGTGGGAAAAAAGTGAAAGCTCTTTAATATAAATGGAGGAGCGGATCTTCCTTCATCTTCCGCGGAGAAATTTGCATCGTCATCCCTCGCGACCGGAGGATTAAGATCGAGGAATTCCGCTTAAGTATGCTCGCTACACGCTGCTTCGGAGAGATTCCTCAAAGTCCGCCTTTGTCTTTTTTCGACGAAAAAGCTTTTAAGATATTCAGAGCGGCAGGGAAATCATTCATGCGAAGGAAAGACTTACGTAGAAAAAGAAGTACGGCGATTATGGTGCAAAACATACGGCGCGACATTCGGTGGGATTGCGGTGAACCCGGCATCTGGAGGATAAAGGACTCTTAAAGTCAATTACGTTCCGAGAGGAGAAGCCGGGCTTATAAATCCTGGAGTACCGAGTTTCGCGCGACCCGTCCGCGGAGTTTTTGCCAACAGCTGCTAAAGGATTAGGACCGCAGTCATTATTGGGTGTGGATTGGAAAAAATAAAGCGTGACTCGGTGAAAAATTGTTTATAAATGTTCTGAGCACGTTTCAAACTAAATGGCTCTCTCAGAAGTTTTTTATGGCCCCCAGAAGCCTTTTATGGTTTATAAGTTGTTCAGCTTTTGATACTTGGACTTGCTCTAATGTTTCTCATATGTACAATGACTCCTTCGACATCATGTATATCATGTCTTACAACAGTATTATGATAGAACTAGTCATTCTTGAATTTATTTTAATGCTTGAGAGTCTAAATGCTATTGAAGGAAGAGATGCTGGTATGTTTTGAAGGACACTTATTTTTCCTCGAATTTTTTTAAACGTAGACTCTAACTAATCATGAGTTATTCGTTATTCATAATTATTTAACCCTCAGGAGCTGAAAATACATCATTTTTTAGTAATATCATAGAAATATGGTACAAATTGTATAACATTGCGTTGAGGAAAAAACAACTTGTGTATTGATTAAAGTTGCAGTTAGTTTACTAGAAATGATTACTTCAAGTAAAAATCTACCTTATATTAGGATCCTATTACTATTTAAGATTAAAGTAACCTATAAAAGCGGATAACATATGTCTAAACGACTGCGAACTACTTTTATGATGCTAGGGGAGTGTAATTAGAATTTACTCAGTCGAAAATTTCAAAATTTGAGAGAAAATCGTAAATACATCCGCCGAGGATATCGGCGAAAATCATAAGCCTTACATATTTACCTTTCGTATTCAGTTGCTGAACTCCTATATTTTCAATTTTCACGAAATTAAATTAGTTCCATTTGTTAAAGCATCGCAATTCGAAACACAATTACCCAGCTATGTAAGCATTAGATACTAATGTTCCACCTTCCAGGAAAGTTACAGCATCTCAAAGGCCGCGGTTTCGTCTAAAGCCCTCTTTGATGCAACCTCGGTGACTCTTCCCTGTTGCATTCACGTATGAAAGTGCATCTGCGATAAATAACTAGGGAGGAAAAAATACACGGGGGAGAGGGGCTTAAACGACATGGACACACTTGTTGGCTGAGTGGCCTCACCTTGAACTTTCCTTTTCCTTTGGTTTCTACGAAGACCTTTTTCCGTGACGTTGTTAATATACCCTCAGAACACGTACCGATAATAAGAAAAACAATAAACTCTTTTTCAAAATGTTCCTCGAAGGGCATTGTCGGAAGGGGAATCCGATCGACGCGACACCACCAGGGGAACGGAAAAGTTAAAAAATGGAGAAAACAGAAGACGGCTACGAGGCGTACGACATACGGATCACACAGTGACTTTGGTAGTCTATTGGTGTCCGGAATGGATGATCGTTCACCAGAGATACAATGCACGCAGGGACTAAATGGGCGTGTACCCTACCTTTCCTCCCCTGATTTCCTGATGGGTCCGCCAAGATAGGCCACGCAGGTATAGAAGGCACGAGAGGACCAAGGGATTTTGTTTTTTACGAGTTTGTCCGAAGAGAGGAGGGGGAAGAATTAGGAAGGCGGGGTTGAGGAAATGTGGTCAATTTCCCATTTTGGAACGGTTAAAGTTGATTCACGCTTGAATAGATGTTGGTCTTTCGCAGCTAAGAGTGCTTCCCCATGCCGAACAGCGTTGTTGTTTAACCGTACGCATTAACATGCATGTTTGGAAAGGTCTGTCTCCGACAACAGGAGATGTTTTTAGCAGTTATTTAACTACAGAACTCCTACTTTAGTTTTACTTACGTTAATTCAAAATATCATAAATTTTCGATCATTTTTTTGTATTGAGGTTATGTGTACCGTGATTAGAATTCTTACATGTTTTAGTAAAAAATTAATTATTTTTTGAAGATATAGCTTTAAAATAGAGCAACTATCTGCGTCTATGCGTGATTCCATCACAGAGATGCGTTCCAGCTTAAAGTAAATGAGATGCTAAACCACACGTTGTCTGGACTGTTTTACTTTGCATAAATACTACTGCTTTAGAAAATGGCATACGGACATTTAAGTTAAGATAATTTAGTGTAGGATATATGTAGTATATGTGAATTTTTGATGAGTAATTTCACTCTTAGCCTCTTCGATTATCGGTAATATATCACCATTTTCAATTATTTATCGTATTTATTCTTATGTTCCTTGTAAATTATTGGTAAAATATGTAGTCGCTCCCTACCTTAAATCCTTTAGAGGTATACTACTAGGTAAAATATTCTTGAAATGCAAACTGTATTTATTTTTACAACACATTATATTTTCTTGTATTGCCTGTCTTCTATACTCAAGTGGAAATAATGGAATTTATTAATAGATAAAGGAAAACTTTTATATGTAAAACTGCTTAATTAGTTACTTTTACTCGTAATTTAATTAATTGGAGAATTTACGATAGTCACAAACCCGTACCCTGGTGAGTGTATATAGTAATTGTAAAATATAATCACTTACAGACACCAACAAGTTTAGTACTTAAAGAAAAAACGTACTCAATATTAAGAGTCTGGAAATAATAATTCTTTTTCAAACTCCAATTATCGCTCCTTCCCTAAATTATGGTCCCTATACATTATGCTCAAAGCTAAGTAAAAAAACTTTTATAGAAGCAAAATATCTAACGTTTTAACGGAGGAGAAAAATATGTAAAAATTTTACTGCGCATTGATGTGGATGACTCTTCCAAGAGTCATCCACATCAACCTGTTGTTCGATGGAAAATATTTTCCTTGGAGTAATCAGCGGTGAATGTGTGCCCTCGGTCGCTATCAGTCATGAATGGAATACATCTAGTTCCAATCTGAAATTTATCAACTCGATGAGGAAGTGAAAGGTGTTTGCTTCATAAACTCAAATACGCTGTTTCAAACAGCTGGAAGTTTGCTTTGCATTCTTGCTTGATGGCTGAATCAGGAGTTACAAACAACGAGTGGGATTGGTATGAATAGTTGGTTCAACACATAAACTGGAACGTGGTAGAGGATGTTAGGCCTTATATGACTTCACATTAAAACTATGCTTAAAATCATTATCTTAAACTGTAATCCATTTTCGTACAAAATTAAAATATACAGATTAATTTTAAAAATTAACGCTCTTCTCGCTACTAACTTCGTATCTATATTTAATTTGATTCCTTATGCAATGAATGGTAAATTAAAAACAAAGATTCATCGAAATTTTCGAATATTGGCTAGAAAAGAAGTGAGATGTACATTTAAATATCAAGCAACCTAAAATTGATTGCCTGATGATGTTAAACTTTTATCCCCAGCAGGTCATATTAACTGCTTTTAAATCTTTGCGGGTTACAGCCAATATAAATTGCTGTTTCGAATTAATAATTGCATCAATTCTTTTTATCAATTTATCGAGAAAGTTTAGTTTTACCTAACCTTTAATACTATTGTATGATGAGTAAGTATAGCAAATGCTGTATCAATGGATATTCAAGGAATCAAATCTGAATATTTATATCTTTTTACTTTAGCTATCAAGATATGCAAAATAAGTAATCATATTAATTTTTAGAAATGAATCAATCGTAAATAGTTGGCTTCGTTGTTCTATTAAAATCATCCATCATATACGCACAGACAACCTTACCTTTTCACGGCTACATTCCAAGCAGTGTTTACTTTTCCCACTATAGTTATCGAGGCATAGGACATTGTAGTACCCTCCGAAAAGAACAATCAACCGGACCGCACCAAATTGGTTTAAATGCCACGGTTAGGATACCCCTGTAATAAGCGATCAGCCCATACCCTTTCGGAATGCACCAGATAATAGGCTTCTCTTTCAACAATACCCCCGCGACCCTTGCGTTAATGAAAAAGAGCTCGTGTTCCAACACACTTTGACTGCTCGAGAGTGGATACGGCGTAAGGGAATGAGCTCAAGAGAAGCGCATTCTCCTTGCGAGATGATGAGTGGACGCAATGCTTTTTTATATTATTTCGGGCCTACCTCACGTACTGGCCCTCGGGGGCGAATGGAGGGGATGCCCCAGAGTGGACGACCCAGTTATCGGGACGGCCTCGCATCGCGGCAAAGGGAAACACGCGCATATTTTGAGCGATGAAAAAGAATCACGGGGTCAAAGGTGCCGCCCTCAACCCCATCGGGAATTTTGTCATGGACGGGAAATGATTGCATCCTTTAATTAAGGCAAGGTAATTAGGGATCGAGTAATTTTATTATGCAGATAGGTTATTACTGCGCGTAATTGGAACTGGTGCCTCGAGATGCCGGGTGCATCTATTTAATTATTTCTAATAGGGAATGTCTCTATTAGATGCACTAATGACTCCGCCGGAATTGGCTTCTAAAACTATTTTCTCATTAACGTATTTCGATACTCTAGAACGTAAATATAATGAAGTAAACTTCTATTAATCATAAAGGGGGTTTATTTCTTAATTAACCATCCTTCTCCTAGAAGATGTTTAACTTTTATTTGGACCTATGTGATAATAGAAGACATAGCAATAAAGCTTATAAAAAGTATTTAAAGGTTATAACACTTCGAAATAGTTCTACGGAAACGTTCGTTATGAGCGTAACGGTATATTAACGTTGACAATTGAGGGTTTGAATGAATATCGTCACTGTTAAAATGTATGGATATATTAAGTTGTATAAAATTCTGACAGCGGTGGGATTCGAACCCACGCCTCCGAAGAGACTGGTGCCTTAAACCAGCGCCTTAGACCGCTCGGCCACGCTACCGTCAGTAACTTGTCCAAATGTAATCATATCTGTATTATCGTATAGGAAGACATGTTTTTATATAGTTGAATGTATCTGCATCATGTACAATCGAATTTCAAATTAATTTCCTTTAATATCGACAAAAAGTTTAAATTTTCAGAATTTGAGTAAAAATAAATCTTTAGCTCTCAAAGTTGGGAAGTTAGGCACGCATGATCTTTACGTAGTGAAACTTGATGTTCCTTAATGTATTAACAATATGTAGTATTAGTATCAAGGTTCTTAATTGCCATTAGGCTTCTAACTTTCGCCGATTAGAGTAGTTGGACTGATTGATTGCTATCCTTCAACTTAATTTAAATTGATTAAGAGTACGTCATTTAAAAATACTTAGAGATTTGAAGGTAACAGGTTAATGCATTTTGCTGCATTACACTTACTTCGGATAGAGCTTTAAGTTATGAAGGTAAAGAACATTTGGCTATTCAATAGGGTCATACTTCTATATAAATAAGTAGGACTACAATTCTAAGAATAAAATAACCTGTTAACGTTAGCTGTTTTGAATCGGCTATCATCTCAGCCATGATTTTCATATTCATATAGAGGAGAATAGGTATTAATGGAATAAGATGCTTTCCATGTTCACCATCATTATTTCTCAATAGTAAGACGTTAAAAATGTATCGGAAAATTCTCTCAAAAAACTTTTTTGTTGATTGATTCCGCAGCTATCGAGAGACAGATGAAATAAGACTCGTCTCTGCCCTCGTATATTGAAATAGATAAAAGAATCGCTAGATTTTGTGGAGAAATCTGAGTGACTGGAGAAGAGCATCCTTTTAGCTTGATATAAAACTTTCGGTTTTGTGAAAGCTGTGCTTAAGGGATGATGAAACGGAGCCTGAGTGGCCTCTGATAAACTCATACAACCCAAAGTGACTTCTCCTTCACAGCACATACCGACTTCTGTTTAGCAGCAAACATTCCTATCGCAAATGATCACCGTTATACCATTAGCCAAAGCACCGTCATTAATTTAAACGCTTTCGCATGAAGCACGGAATATTTCAAACGCAGTAATTTACCTTCTCTTCTAAGGTAGAAAATTGGTGCAATTTTTATTTCCCTTGATGAAACAATCCCGAGATATATTTCGCACTGAAATATTGCAGGTGATTCTGGGAACAAGATCAATCTAGCAATTTCGCTGCGAGACGCTTGTGCCATTACCTAGTACACGGTAAAATATGATACCTTTGCAATTAGTCGGAGGCGATTCGTCGTATATGGAAAAAGGCAATTATCCGATAGAACGTGCAGAATTTCATTACATTCCGTTCCCTAATGAGATCATTCGATGTTTGCTTTCGTGCTTGTTGATTTGAAGCTTCAATTGCTTCTTTTATTCCATTTTGTTCTCGTAATTAGTTATTACCAATGGGTGATAATTTCTAGAGAAGTTCACTTTGGTAATCATATACCAGTAAATATTTCGGATAACGGTATTGCAATCGCTCTAATACCATCGTTATGATATATCCTGTACATGATTCATCACCAGTTATATATTAGGATATTGCTTTCGGTAATTAAATATAGCGTAGTACGTAATATTTCAATTCAAAGGAAGTTGTTACTAAGTGCAATATATTTCATTACAAATCAGGAGTAGTTGTACGTGTAATTACATTATAATATTCTCATTAACTCTTAAATTGTCCTACAGCGTTGATTAAAATTAATATACCAATTTCAATCAATTTCAAAAGCAGTTGTTTCCAATCTATAATCCAATTTAATTGAATCTCCAATCCAATTAATCTTCCAAATTATTATCACAGCTACTATTCTAACCACGTGAAGCGGAAAAGAGTTGGATCTTATTACTATTTTACCTTTTAATTTTATTTTATGCTGTCTTACCTAAATAAATAGATAAACTCACTAGTTAATAGGGATATTAAAGAAATTTAGGAGCGAGATAATTCATTGAAATAATCGACTGGCATTTCAAAGGCAGACCTGATGGCCTCCTTAGAAATGTTAGTAAAAACCGAACTGATACATTAATACGAAAGTTTTACCCGTACTTTACTGTAATTTTTTGGTGCGAGTAACCAAAAGTTTTATATTCATTTTTCAGTTCATCGTGGCTTCCTAACACTAAGTCTTGCCAGAGTCTATTGATAATTTGTGAGAAAGCTCATAGTAGCTGTGAATTTGGACCGTTTTTTTAGTTTTGAATGAGACGTAGTAATTGTACCAATATTTCGCTTCTCTGTATAATCTCTGTATAATAATAATGTATTTCTTATTGTAATTTAATTTTCTTAATTTCTTTAAGATTTATCTTCCATTGTTCAACGTTTATTTTAATTCATATATAATTAATGTCAGTTTAGTGAAGTTGATTTATTTTATCTACTTGTTTGTAGTGTATTTTTTCCCTTAATTTTCGTACAATTTTTATATTTTCACTACCTGTCTATCATAACTCTTTTCTTTTTCCTTCACCAAAAATATAGTATCCTATCTGTAGGTTTCGCAGCTTCTTCACTCTCCCCTTCTTGTGAGTGTTTCCCTGCAGTGGAGTTTTATTTCTGAGCCCTCAGCTTAGGTTTTTTCAATCCACATATTACTTTTCTTCGTGTACTTCTGCTAACTATCTTTTTCTTTCTGTCCCTCAATTGACGATGGGTTAGATGTAAGAAGAGCCTCCCTAGTCTCAATCTCGCCCAAATAAAGACCTCTTATTGTTAATAAAAAAATATGTTAAAAAATAATGGAAAAATACTTTAATCCCAATATATTCTTATAAAATGGGTTTTAGATGTCATCTAAAAATCATCCTCATATGCCGCTGGTATGCCAAGAGTATTAGGAAACGATTTTTAGATACTTCGCTTCTTTGAATTTGTTCAACCCATAATCTTTACGTCGAGAAAGCTAACTCCTATGCTCCATAAGAACACCCGCGCACCAAGTTTTACTCCCGGAGAACATCCCTAGATCGTAAAGAGACCCAGAGCACCGGGACCCCTTCCCAGCGTTTTTTGTAGGGAATAAATCCCGGGCTATTTTTTAGCGCCTGGTCTGAAGCAGTTTTTCCATCGCCTCCACATCCTTTTAGATTTTGGACGAATGACATACGAGGTTTGTTTTCCTCATCTCCAATGGACCGCCTTAAATTTCCCTCTCCGAGCAGGAGGCTGGGTCCACGCAGCCTGCTCGATAGATACGTCTTCATCTTCCAATTTCACTCCTTTCTCTCGGATGGTTGATTGTTGAAACACGCCACATCTGCAACATCCCTTATTTATGCCCCCTCTGTTGAAAAGTTTTATTTTTTTCGAAACCATGTTTGCTATCTACATTTACGTAAATACGATTTTAATTTACGAAATTAAGACATTGTCCCCTAGATAAAATCATGTCTTAAATTTGATCCGTTGTTAAGGAATTTTACTTTCGCAAAATATAAATATGCAATAAATACGGCAGTTTACAGCGAAAATAAAAATAAATATTCATAAGGTCAAAAATAGTATTCAAGCACCCAAGCATGCCAAAAATAAGGTCAAAAAATATTTCAAAATATGTTCATAAGTTTGAAAAATGTAATAAAAAAGAAGGAATGGGTTTTTAATATTAGAAACTGATAATACATACCTATACCTATGTATCAACTGTAGTACTTATTAAAATTCGGAAAATTTTACAAAAAAATATATTATGCTGCTAGGAAGAACATTCTTCATTTGACGAGCTGTCGCTGGTCAAACAATTTTTACAGTTTTGAACGGTCGGATTATTATTTTAATTACTAAAGTTTACGATGAAAAAATATATTTTTTGGATTTGAATTGCTTTATCCCGGGGAGGGGCTTTAATAGGCTGATCATGGAATATCAAGAAATTGCAGAAAGAAAGCCGAAAGGCAATAGGCCTTTGAACAGCTAAAATTTTTATTAAATCCATACAGAATTTAAAATTCAATCGTTATTATATGAGTACTGATTCCAAATATCGCAATTTTAAATCGATATATGAATGGGATTGATTGTTCGTTATTAACTTTTCTTTTTACATTTTTTTACTGCAAATAAATTAATGCAACGCAAGTTAATGAGAAATGTCTGAGTGATAAGAATCGGAAATGATCTGAGTTCCAAGCCCGATCGATCAATCAATGATCATTCACCGATCAACGACTTAATCAAAAAGATTGATTCATGCCCTTGATTAATTCCGATGAAAAATTAAATAACGAAAAACGGATTCAATCTAACTAATAATATATCAAGTCGATCTTTACGTAGTGAAGTTTGTACTTTTGCTTGATCACTAGTCTTTCTATGTGTACATTTATATTTGTACATACATTTACGTAAGTTTTTCACAACCTCCTTTTTGTGGATGTTTTTCTATTGTTTATTATTTTTCTCTGGTCAACATTATCCCAGTTTTTATTTTATCAACAAAAAATTCTTTTCCATATTTCCTTTCTATTGCGACATAATTTCTTGAAACATCAGTACATATTATAGGTCATATTCTTCTATTTGCGTATTTGTTTTTGACAATGTTTGAATGGAAGATAGTCGCAGTTTAGATCTTAGTCCCAATCTTTCTCAATAAAGACGTGTGATTGTATATACATTTATACATCGTGTTTTCTGGTGTTTTTGGTCTGACCAGCAAGGATGACCTCACGTTATTTCCACGAAAAATATTTCGGACTCAGCCAGACTCAAAGGTTCTCGACTCCTTAATCTTCCCGATTAAAATAATCGCGCGATTAAGCGGAAAAAATCCTTGGCCTTCGCCATGTATATTAATTAAATTAAACAAGGAACGGACGAGGGAAGGAGATCTAAAATTAGTCGTCGAATATCCTTCTGAGTCGGGCGTTAGATTATCAGCGGTAGGAATGCCATTAATCACCGGTCGGAGTGGTGACTCGGAGAGGAAAACAAAACTCTCAATCCTAACGTTGGCCTATTAGAGACGGGAGTTTTCCAACCGTTTAATTTCTGATGTGTCGGACCTTGAATACATTCCGTCTTTCTCCCGGAAGGTAACTCCGCGACCTTAACCGGGAGACAAATGGGGGAATTGAGTTTTTAAGAGGGAATCGAGCCCGCGAAAAAAATAGCGGCTGTTGGATATCGCAACTTATGAGCTTCAATGCCACCCGCACGGCACTTTCACTCCGTTTCAACTGTTTTTCTTTTGCGGGTCTCCTTCGGCGGGTGGAGAGGGTGTTAAGGGGGGATTTTGCGCAAGAGGGTGCCTGGGTGTTCTTGGAGGTTCATCCCGTTACTTCTCGAAAGAAGTGTTTTATCCCTATTTGGTAGGTGTTTTGGGGATGCGCTTTCGAGGTGAAGCGAAAGATATCCCTCATCCGGGGATGAGGTACCGCGATATAAGCATTACTACTATACTATATAATAGATAAGCATTGCTACTGATTCTTATGCCGATTTCATCGGAAGTCTAAAATAAGATGGAAAAATTAAAAGTGCGAATTTTATGCATGACTTTGGCACATAAACTGCGAACGCGATTATTATATAAAGAAATGACTATTATTAATTGATATAATTCGTATTTAAAAACATTTATATCTCAAAAAAATAATTTTATGAATAAAATCGATAAATATCATAACTTAATTTTAAATTATGTTAGAAGAGGATGAAAAATAATTATATGAAATTAAAATATAAAAGACGAAACATAATAGGCATATAATAGAAAGCAGAGAAATTCACGCACGAAAAGTAATCCACCATATACGCAGAACAACGATATAGTAACATCGTTCAAGGATATCATTATATTTCCTGAGTAGATATTTGTTGTTCATTTAGATGAAATTTACACTTTCTTGATATTCAATGGTAATATGGTCCTTCGAGAATGTGTTTGTCAACTATTAATGCAATAAATTAATATATTAAAATACAATTTAATAACTATTGTCAATAGATATAAAATCGTTTTAAAAAATTATATTTGTATAATTTTTAAATATATAAATTAATAATAAAATCAAGTTATAATGCCAAAAATTGTAAGAAAATAATTTTAATGGTTAATTAGTCTATGTATCATTAAAAAATAATCTCAATGAAAATATTATTGAATTTTTAGCGCGATCCGTTATAAAATCAAAGCTTGAAATCGTGATATCGGAGAAAAACGTGGAAATTTACCTAGTTTTATCATTTTTATTCTTTGTTCCGATATTTATTTCCTATTCGCCACAGGTAATATATACGTACGATTGCTACTAAAAATTCTTACTAAACATTGTACCTAAATATTTACCTTCGTATGTTCTTCACGTTGCAATTACAGTGAGCATAAATAATAGATTTAAGCGGGAAATTCATAATTTTTTAATGCGTGCCCTTAGTGACTTGCATTCCAATCTTTGAAGTAATGATCATTGATGATTCTGACAAAGTAAAACTTGTAT
Organism: Sympetrum striolatum; assembly: GCA_947579665.1. Taxonomy (NCBI): domain Eukaryota; kingdom Metazoa; phylum Arthropoda; class Insecta; order Odonata; family Libellulidae; genus Sympetrum; species Sympetrum striolatum. The sequence goes on from OX388348.1 coordinate 71,269,941, forward strand.
CCAAAATTGCTTATTTTATAAGCTCCTACTCTAGCTGATTTTGGAATGATTTAACACTAATTAAAAGGTTTCCAGCCTCTTTACCATGTGTTCTATGAGGTTTGCCCGTAGTTTATCACTTAATGCCCAACTGCTCAAGACGCTTGTAACACTTCAATACATTTTGTTGCTGAATTGGTCTCCGCTGTATAAGTATGTGAGTTCCAATTTATCACAATTTTTTCTTATTTATTAATTCCATTATATGCTTACGGATGTTTAAATTGATACGTAAGCCCTACGTGAAGGTAAAACGATAGTGAAGTGCCTCTCCTCGTAATGAGACAGGGATATATGCTGCGAGAGAATTGAGAACAAAGTCCGCTTTTGAATGCTAATGTTGTATCTTCTGTCATCACCAACCCTGGCTATTTTTCCCTCCGATACATGTCAGAAGCACAATTCTAATAATAGCCAAACACATACATTAGGCGAGCGGGGTTTCGCGTACATATATGGCGAGCCTCGCCAAGGTATTTTTCATCTCTTTTTTCGCCGAGATTAATTTTAAATATGCATATTTAAACGCTAAGCCCTCCGCTGCGAATGGACGTTGATTAAGGGGAGCCGTTAATTTTTCCTTTTGGGCGGCATTGGCCCCAGCCTCACCTTCAGCCGAGGTAAGGATTGGGGGAGTGATCGTGCCCATACTTTATGAGAGGGATTAAGGCGATCTTGAGCCGTTTAAGATTCGAAAGGCTAAGAGATTAGAGACTTCGTGAGACTCATTACTCAGTATGGAACTATCCAGTATGCTAAAAATTACGAATTCGACTTACTTGTGGAGTGCCAAACAATTGCGTCTCTGATTGTGATGAAATTTGGTATGTTCGCGCGTTTAATTTTATCTTCCAACCCTGAAAATGATAAGGTGGCTCGTTTACGGTACCTTGGGTGCTTATTAGAAGGCCATCATGCTACTTCTTACGAATTCTACTTGCAAGGCGAGAACCAAACATGGCCTATGACTTCATCCACACCGATGTTTGCATGCTTTCTTTCATATTCCGCCCCTGCTGATGATAAAGAGGCTGATATAAGGTACATTGGGTGCTTCTTAGAAAGCCATTATGCTACATCTTACGAATTCGACTTGCAAGAGGAGTATCAAACGATCATATCTCTGATTTTAATGAAATTTGGTTTGATGTTTGGGTATTTTCTTTCATCTTCCACCCCTGATAATGATAACGTGGGTACAAATGTATATTGGGTGCTACGAAGGTTTTTAGTTTTGTGCATAGAGAGACAATTGTTTAAGTTCATCGTCCAGTGCTCCGATTTTTAACTTGTCTTTCTCAATTTTAATTGATTAGTTCTTATTTATTTATGTATTGGAATTAAAATACAGCAATGATGCATAATTACGTCGAATCGTTACGGAAAGAAAAAAATAAGGTCTCTGCTTATGGAATGATAAGGATAGTGTTACTTGTAGAGTCATTTTGCTTCACTTATATTGAAATTTTCGGCATAAAGTATTCCGGCTTGTTAAGGAAAGCAAGGAGAAACTACCTCACTCCTCATTTTACCTAGTATGCCTCATTCTCCTCATCTATCTCATTGTAGTTACTGTTAGAAGGGGTGAAGCTTCAACAAGTATTCGGGATGAATACTTGTCAGCCAGTTTGTACTCTTACCATCCGCAAATTAACCCTGTCATGAAGAAATATCTATTGCTCATAAACAAAGGAAATGGACAGTTATTAATAAATTAGAGGTTTAATATCTCCAAAAGCCGTCTTTGTCTGCGATCCATATCTCAATGCCACTGGATTTTAGAACATCGGGAAGGTCCGGATTATCAACTTTCAACAAAAAAAACCCAATGTACATTTCAATAGCAATGCTTTCCTCAGCAATGGTAGATCAGTAGGAATATGAATAGATTCTGTCTAAATCGCACATAAGTGGGACGAATTTAGTGAATGGTGTGTTTGTTATCGTCAGACTACCAAATTTGATCAATATCACTGATGCGAGTGGTTGGCTCTATCCTTGTCAATTGAACGATGCCAACAGTCAACCTTGTGGAAGGTTTGGAATCTCATGACACATTCCTTTCTGAAGGCGAGAAACCGTCACATCAGCTCTTTGACACGACTGATCTATTCATCGATTGATGAATAGCTCGCTTATACCGCAAAAAATGCGATTGGCGTGACTATAGGCCATCCTTAGTAGCACTGGAAGGACTTGGCTGGAGAAATATTGACACCTCTCCTGACATGCGTGGAAAATACCGAAGTTTTTCGCCCGAAAAAATTGCCGGCATTAATTCAAACGGGAGGGGATCTGACACATTGTCAGTAGAGATAATCCTCGTGTTTCCTTTGGCGAATTCTTAAGTTCCGATTTAAAGAGCCCGAATAGGATTAACTTGAGTGCGTTTTCGAGATTTATGGAATGGAATGCGCTGTGTTTTCCTTGAATTGTTTTCTAGTATGCTAATCGCGTATCCAGTATGATCTTTTAATTGAAAAGTGAAGGCAGTTTACACGGCTCGTTAAAAGGCTGCTTGATTGAACACGTAACACCGCCTCACGAGTCTGAGCTTATCTCGCTCGTGGATGAGACGAAGAGATAAAATAAGCTTATTTTGAATAGGTCTATTTCCAAGTTATTTTTGCAACTCTAATTGTAGATATGTTTGACTATTTTAATAGAAGATATGTGTGTAGTGGAATAACGATAAGGTAATTTTCATGTTTAAGATTTAGATTTTGCCAAACCAATACTTTTCAACCCTAGGATTCTAGTCACTTATTGTCCTTTAGTAAAAAAATGCAGTCTTCGATTTTTTTATTATTCTGTTAGCAACAATTTCTATTTTGTACATCAATAAACCCTGTCAGCTTCTATGCACTTATAAAAGATCTTATTGCCTAAATATTTCCCTAGATATTTTTGACGTTTAGGAAGCAATTATTTACATGTATCAATTCGAAACCTTCTTGTAAACTACACCGAGAATTTCCATCTAATACGAAAGAAATTAAGCCCAAAATCTCTATCTATCAATCTATTATTGCAAATGTTGTGGAAGTTTATTTTTGGAGGTTAATTTTTTATCAACAATGCAATACTTTTACAGCAGTAAATAGAGACTGAAATACGTGCACTCCTACTTAGTATTTTAATCGAAGAATATTTCATTTGACATATTTTTATTTTCACTCATTAAGGAGTCAGTACCAAATTATTGAATTGATAAAAAAATCTAGCTAATTAGGGGTAATGTATGATGAGATTGGCATCGCGGCACAGAATATTGCTCGAGCACAGCTCTTATTGAAAATAGTAAAGAATTTCGATTGATATGGGAGCTGAAAGTGATCGTGGTCTTGTGATTAAAAATATTCTCACAACGATATCATCTCTCTGAGACACTCAGTCATCAACTCTTCACCCCGAGTCAGTAATTAAATCCCCAAAAGTTGATAAACCTCGGCTAATTTACCGATTCATTAAAATCGGGGAGGGGAAGTATCGAGAGCGTTGGAGGGGGTCGTTTGAACTGAGCCCGCTCCCCAGATAACTTTATTGTCGCCGAGTAAGATATGATATCTCTTTAATTACACATCCTTGCGCTTTTCAGCTCCGAAATTATTAAAAATAAACCACCGAGCGGATAAAGGCCAAGTGTAAACGCCCTCCTTTATTTCCGAGCAAAACCTTGAAATGACTTTTCGGCGTTTGCCTAACGGTCTATTTTCAGATCCACCGACGCCTCACATATCGGACGTGCGAATGGTTGCGGAAGTATTTTACGAGCGAAAACTTCTTAATCTATGTTCGGCCATTCCTTCTCCCATTGCATCATTTATTGGAACGTTGTATTTTGCTAGGAAAAGGGGAAACGATGATAGGATAGAAGACTCATGTCCTCCTCTTTTATCCTCCTACTTTGACCAAGCGACACTTGATCGACACTAACTTGACCGACAATTGAGCCACACAGTGAGTCTTCCTCTAAGGAAAGATGATATTAAGATAAAATAAAGACATATCCCATACTAGGATCCCCTCCTTTTTCAAAGCGTCACTTGGCTAGACTTGCCGACCCTCACTTGACCGCCGCTTGAGCGACACCACATTAAGATTATTTTGTTTCACCGAAAAGTCCTTTTTGATTAGCCACTTTATTTATTTCATTGAATATGAAGCAATTAATTTATAAATCAGTTTCATCATTTTTGAGGCATTGGATTAAAACTTGCGAAATTAATTTTAGTATTAGTATAATTGTTCTTCAAACTTTCTCATGGCTTTAATTTTCAAACTTCAAGTTGCAAGTTGGTCCTCAAGCAAGGAAGAGGCTGTAATGACTGATGACGTGGTCCACTACATGTGAAGGGTTTTTAATAGAGGGCTAATTGTAAAAAGTAGTTGCATTTCTCATAATGAATATATTTCTCATAAATAGTCTACTTCTGAAAATGAATCTGTTTTTCAAATTGAATCTTTTAACAACCGCGTTTATTGTTGAAAATATGCCATTATCGATGTAATTAAAAATCACACAAAAATCTTCTCCATAACTTCTACAGTACATTTACAACTGTACATTTAAACTGTAAATTTGAATATTTCTTTTTTTATTATCTAAAATTATACTTCTGTCATAATTTTGAGTAAAATAGATTATAACAAAACTAATGTTCGGATAATCTTGATTTTATCCAAAAATAAAAATGATTTATTTATATATAATTGATGGTTAGAGGCCTTGGATTCATACCTTAATGAAGCGGATAAATTCACACGTCTCAGCCTCCAACATGTACCATCATCTCTATCATCTATTACATCCTCTTGATAGACCGATATCTCTTGAGGTCACGAATGTCAATCGTATTGAGAGATTGTGACCGAACGGGAAAAATCGACCATTGCTCGTGGCACATCGCCTCAAGGCTCCAATATAATACACGGATAAATCGATCCCAAGAAGGAACGACTCCAATTAAATATATAACGCGACATTGACACAATCCCCCGCGAGATAAACGGAATGGGTTTGTTTGACAACACTGACAAATCATCCGCTCCAATTGCGTACGTATTGAAAACGGATTGGAAGGTCAAAATGACCGCTCCAGATGCGTCGGACGTCCAAAACCAAGCGAAAAGCCGGCGATGGGAAAAAAATGAGGGAAGGGGAAGAGGAGTAGCGAATGAGAATGATCGGGACTTTTGAGTTAGAATGGAGGAGAAACACGATTGACGTCTTCCGACGCCCTCCGAAAGAATCGATTACGCATATCTGCGAAAAAATAATGTTTGATGGATTGGAGTTGGATAAGTCACTTCTGGATTTAAACCTCCCGGACCTGTAGGCGCTAAGACAGGCGCCTATATACATGTTCTTTTAACGCCGTCCGATATAACATTCATTTTTTATGAGAAAATCAAAATAACTGGAGTACCGAAAATATGATTTTTTAGTAAATCAGCTGGATTTCTCTGTGGCGTGGAAATTATTTTTAATCTTCAGCAACAACAAAACTTGATTATATAATTAACGCAATCATACTCGTGATTTTTTAAACATGAAATTATTTCGTTATATTATTGATTGTGTGGGTCCGAGATAGGCTATGGATTAATTTAGTTATTGTATTATAATTTTATTAACTCCTTTTGCTTTCATCTCCATATTAATCATTCCGTTTATTTACTTTGACATAACTTTTTTGTTTACTTAAATCACAAATAAGTAAGGCAAATTAGCTATGGAAATTATAAGAAATAGATTTATTTACCAAAATATCTCAAGCATTAATTTTAATTAATATTCTTCCTTCTTTTGAAAGCTACATTATGGTGGATTTAGCCGTGCAGTATGAGAAAATGTACGCACAGGAATAAAATGTAAAATAAATTGAAAATCTTTGGTAAATTTATGTATTAAAATAGATTATTTGACAGACTACTATCAGGATAGTACCCCTATCAAATCTTCCACACATGATTGTATCAATTCTTATTTACAAAAATATCATCCGTCTTTACTCGGGTTATGAACGTTATTATAGCTGTCGTAATCTAATAAGCCTATCGTCGATCTTCTAGCTGCTTCCATTAATGATAAAATGATATTAAAGTATGTTATTATGTAAAAATTAGTTCAAAAGTGTATTTAAACTAAATAAAAATATCACTACTTACTGTTGAATAGTATACAAATTAATTATGATAATGAGAGCGTTTCGAAATCTTTATGACTCGGATCAACCCAGTATTATGGTGCAAAAACTACCATAAGAAGTACGCTGTTAACAAAAGCGTAGTCAGGAGAATACGTGGATCAACGAGCACCGATCTTATTCGATGGGAAAGAGGAATAATAGGTCGTCCCGATCGGCCGTGATATCTGCCGAGACTGGCAACAAAACCTCCACGACTTTCGCCCATGTCTGTTGCCCGAGAGTGAGAAAAGTGTTACGAGGCTGACTCTCCAAGGGTCAAAGTCGATGTCCTTAACCTCACACGCTGTACCATGGGATTCTGTCACCTTCGAACAATGCGAAGATAACCGTTCACTTTCTAACAGTGGCGACATCTTTCGCAGTACATCATAAACTCGCCGTTACCAGCGTTCCTCTTTTGTCTTCTCGGAGCCATATGACCGTTAAAGGAATGCTATCTTCAGGGTGACTTCTTCTGCTTTGTTTTTCCCTCTTTCCCGGTGGACTTGAGATGGCATTCTTCGTCCGAGAGTAAAATTCCGTTGGTAAAGAGGCGTATTTACGTGGCGGGTCGGTGGGGATTCAGTGAGGGTGATTTATTTTCGGGATTGTTCTTCAAAGTTTCTCTTCCTTGGAAATGCAAAACCCGAATGAAAATTGGTTCCCAACTTTAAATCTTATGCAACACACATATTAGATAAAACTTTGCGGTACATTAAATCCATTAAATTCAACAAATTGGATTCGGAAATCAAGAAAATGCCAGAAAAGAGAGCCTAGCTTACATTTTCGAGTAAGTTAACTTCAATGACGAATTTGTTAAATTTTATTATTATTATCAATTAATAATATAGTTATTAAATTTTAATATATATTACGCGCATGGAGCTTTCTGTTATCAACTTCTTGTGTCTACTTGCTTGTTTTCTTTACATGTCTATCTACCGTAAAAATATCCAATCATCATCATGAGTGTTCTATCTTTCGATAGGTTCGTGTGCATTCAAAAATCCCAGCTAAGCGCCATCTCCTTCATTTATTTGTAGCTAACTCCACCCCTTATGTCATCCAACATCTTTTGACTCTGCCTTCTCCTCTGCTATTTTCCTGAATTCTACCTTCACCTACAGTCTTTATCAATCCCTCATAAATTTATGAATTGCTCCGTTGGAATAGAAGTTTGAGACAAATTGATATATGATCTTAGTGACCAAATGGAAGATTTCATGTGTCTTCAATCACGAATCCTACTGCAAATAAGTACTTGCTTCACAAGTTGGCTTCATCCAACGTGAGAAATAAACTCTCAGCCCTGAACTCCTGGTAAAAAAATACACTGTAATACCATTAACGCATTGTTTAATCAAATAGGATATTATCAGTCAATTTATTTCCATCTGATTTGGTTTTCCTTTCTAATCAGCTAGTGTTTTATTTCTTATATCCAATACCCTTGGCTGGCTTGCTGTAATTTTTACGATCCAACATAGTCTATCACTTTGGTCGTTCAGATCAAATGTGAGATATTGCACCGAAGGAGTATGGGCTCTTGATACAGCGGAACAATTCTCAATCAACAGTTTCAGCTGATTCAATCTGTGACCATCTTCGGAGCTTAACAACCTCGAAATATTCGTACAAGGAAGAGTCGTGATTCTCTCAGCATTGAGGGAATATTTTAGTAATGGTGATGACTCCCTCATGAAGGAAATTGATGCCGTATCCCTTCCGGGTAAATGCCGAGAAGAATACTCTCAAATGAACATTATTATCGTAACTAAGGGGTAGACTTCCATTTACGATTATTAACTTAAATGAAACGTAATTATCAGCTGTTGAGGTATGATTGCAAGGTCAAACAATTATATAAATAGAGACCTTTTCGTTGCTGATAAATAAACAGGAAGTCCGTGATCTTCTGAACAGTTCGGAAATTTAACAGTAATTCCTCCAATTGGTCTTGAAACTGACATATTCAGAGCTTAAAGGCCTGTTTTAACTCAATAGGGCTTCGCTTAAATGTTTTAAACTAATATTGGTCCGGAGATTAACTCCAGAGGCGGATCTACTTGATTTATGAGCGATGTTTCAAAGGCCACTGTATAGATTTAGAATGTAAACAACCTTGGGAGAGGAGAATTTCCCTCAAGAATCTCATTTAAACTAACGAACTGTTATCCTCCCTTCTTCCATCTGTTTGGTAGTATTGTTTCTCTCGTTTTTATGCGTGAACTGTAGTGATGTTAGCGATTGCTACATTTAAAGGCATTGATAGGGTCACCAGCAATGCAATTTAAGTCCACACGAGAGAAAATTAGAAAATATAAATTTCGACGAAGAAAATGTTTCTTGTACTTAATATCCAAGCAGAAGAAATTGACAAGTGCTTGCTCTCATATTTTAAGAAAATGTATGTTTGCCAATTCTGATTACATGATTTACTTTATTATTTATTGATAAATATACTATTTACAATTTGTACATTCGAGAATTAGGTTACTCAAATCTAATTTTTTAAGATTTATCAATAACAGCTAGTTTTATGAAAATGAATTGTACTGTAGAACTGAACCTCCAACATAAAATTTTCGATAGAAGGAAATATTAAGTCAAAAGTTTAAACACTTCGAGCTAGGGAAAAATTACATAAATATGCAAAAACTTTTAAGACTGAAATGCGAAAGTAATATCAAATTAATTGTACGTTTATTTACATTTATATTTACATTGTTACCCCTTATGAATCCAGAAGGAAAATTTTCACTCTATAGGCACGCTGTATGTTTACATTCATTTTCCTTCTTCTTTGTTACATTATTAGATCTTTTTCTTCATCTATCAGTTACATGGTTTAGTGGAATTCAAGAGTTTAAATAGATAATACGTATTCTTGAATGTACTTACATGCTTAAACTGAAAAATTATTCATTTCCCAGCCAGAGATGCTGATTCGTTCTTTGGGAACATTTTCTGGTTCTAATTCTCATTACAGCTAGTGGAAACGGAGATATATGCAAGTTAAGGCGGATGAAAATCATACGATTTACAAATTTCCATCATCAGCGCCATTCACTTTGTTATGGGACACGGATGGCATTGACACTCATTTTCTCAACCGGAAGTTCCGGATTTTCTCAGCCGCGTATACTTCTCACCTCTTCGTCAGCGGTAATTTTTGTTGATAATGGACTCACGTGAACGCTGGGCTGTGGAAATGTAATGGATATAGTACGTAATATCCTGGTTTCAGTGAAATGACACCACATCACATAAACTTACCCGGATAAGCTAATTATGAACGAAAAACATAACAATTTGAGATGTTACTCGGAGGAACTCTTTCGTAATCATAAAGAAAGGAAAACTCGCCTAATGTAGTCCACAAAAATATTTTTTTCCATAAGATATTTATGATAGTTATCAATTTTAATTACTCGCTACTATACTCGTATTAATCACCAAACCTTGAACATTAAATAAAAGTCAGGTTAATGACAATTCATCGTTTTATTTTTGGTTCCAAGAAGTGATTTAATAAAGTGAAATGAAAAATTTCATCGATTAATTGATATAATATAATTTTCTTTGTACATACATTATATATTTGCTATTATTACAAAAAATAGGCAGTTTCATTCTGTAAGGTACATTATGTTTTTCAAATTCTAAATATTAATTTATCATTCCATTTTTACCATCAAGTTCGCACTGGTAATTAGTTAGGCAAAGTTAATTAGATTCATCCTACTAATTACGGACGAACTGATACACAAATTAACTTGTATGACTGCTATGATCCTTTATTGTATTCATTTTTATTTATACAGTAATGGAGTATTTAATTTTACTTACCGCTCTACCAGCTGAGCTTACGTATATTTACGTTCTCGCAAACAATTATGGAAATTACGGGGTATAATTTACTTCTTAGTTTTGCACCATTTGCTTCGCTAATTAACATCCTTCCTTCTTTCGTTGCCACCATAGATTAAGACAATCGTTTCCGTACATGAAACCTTGACCGAAAGAATTAATTTTTTCCATGTCGAATGAATAAGCAAATGAGAATGATATATCGGACTCTCTGGTTGTACCATTGAAGTCTCCATGCTTCTATAGCAAAAAGATGAATGATTTACTTTTTCAGGGTAAATGCAACGATGGAATGACTCCTTGATATTCGCGTAAATTAAGACGAAACGCCAACGTAATTAATCCATCCCAGGAAACAACTTAGAACAACCGCTCTATAGGCTGGGGTAATGACTTTTGAAATCCTTGATACTGGGGAGATTGCGAGATTTGAAAAAAAACACGATCAAGTCTACCTAGGGTGATAAATGAGCCCAATGGAATTAAAAAACACGTGATAATGGGAAAGAGTTGCAAAATTCATCAGAAGTCGTTCTACTGCGATGGTAATACAGGTGAAACAGACCTCGGGATTACAATTTCTACTATCCTTAAGGGTCTTCATATGCATATATCATTGGAGGACTTTGTTCCCCACGATTCTACTGTAATATGTAATTGGTTATAAATCTAATTTGCAATTACATGTTTATTTTTATTTATCTATTAGATTTCATATTTCGGATTTTCCATTTGTTGGAATTTGAATTTACATTATTTAATTTCATCGCTTATTTGTTTGTATTTTTAATATTTTTTCCAGATATAATTTAACCGTAGAAAACCATTTTTCCTCAATAGTGTATATATTCACATAATAATTCTAAGGAGCTCCATGAAAGAGAGACCTTTCAGCCTAACTTTGTCAAAAGAGTAGAATAACAAAAATAATTAAGTTTTAATAAATAAAGCGGAGCGCCGCAAGGCTCAGCATTAGGTCCATTATTGTTAACAATATATACTAATGATATCTATAAGTATTTGACTATTGTAAATTAAATTTTATGCAGCTAATTTTGTGGTAAGAATAATAATCCTGAGAGTAGTTTCCAAATAATTGGATTGTTTCTAAATCAAGAAATATATCAATAATGACGTATTGCACTTGAAGTTTACATCGTATTACATCATACCATCACTCTGTTGCGAGATGGAAAAAAGAACATAATATGATAATAATAATTCCCCAGATTAGAAAAGGTCTGTTTATGTTACCCAGAAGAAGGAAAAAAATACCAATTTCATTCGCGACAACACGCCGAGGTGGTAGTATGAGAGAGTTCCATGGTTGATTACCGTGGGCAACGGGTGAAAGGGTAGAAATCCGGTTGCCTTCGAAGTGCTTCCTAGGACAATGTGTCGTTGTTCCCATAGAGTGCATTAAATCCTTACGGGACGTCATCACTTTCGGCGGGGAAATAACTCACTTCTCCAGCGGCTTTATCTCTGGCGTCATCTACTCCCGAGGTGGTGAAGCGTGTACGAGCAGAAGCCGGAAGCGGTTCGAAAAATACTGTTTACGTAGTTAAAACGCAAGGGAAGGGTCTCACGGAGGTGCTTATTATGCGTCGGAAAAGCCTTCATACTCTCTCAAAGGCCCCACCCTCATCCAGCCTTTATCTTTCGCTTTCGGGTTCAAAAAGGCACCAGCCTTATCGGAATGGAAATGCCTTTTTTACGAGATTTTTTCACCGAGACAAGTTTACCAAAGGGTCGATCTCGTCTCTGCCTTTAAAGGGATTAATGAAGTGATACGTATCCTAGATTTTATTCCGGATATTTCAACGCCTACGAGTTGTCCTAGGGGTTTAACCCTCTTAGATATTCGAAACGTCTTTTTCTTTTCGTGTGAGAGCAATTTGAGTTTCTTTTGTGCGGAGGTGGGGTTCCGGATGAAAATTTAAGACGTAAAGAGCTTATTTTAGAGGAGGTTGACGCTGTCGTGGAATATTGAGCCCGTTGAAGAAAGTTGGGTGTGCATAATGTGGAGGTTTATACATCTGCTGACACCATCGTCTTTCAGAATCCATCCACTTTCCAGGTTTAACAAGTCGCTAGCTCCTTTCGGTGTTTGCTTTATATGTTTAATTTTGAAACTGCCATCATAAACTTTAATTTTACCCTGTAATTTTATATTTCGTACATGCCGCTAACTCTCAAGGTACCGATGTATACTGTTTCGCCCATTGTATAGAAAATAAATTAATAATATCTATGTATACAAAAATAATAATATATGTAATGAAAGTGTTCATATTTAAAAAAATATAAGTTCATGAGAGCTTTAAATTCACGTTGGTATCTATCACTTTTTAATGATCATGTATTTTAATATAGGCATAATCATCTTTTTAGAGCAGTTACACGCTTTCCTGAATAAGGATACAAAGCGATATTTAATGCAAAGTTTGCAAGAATAGGATTGCATTAAAAATATCTGGAAGATGTTTACGAGGAATCGGAATCTGCGATTTTCTCATTACTGCTTAGCATTTGCCTTCATTTAGTTTAACCAAAGACCTAAGGTAACCAATGACAATTTCAATTATTATAACCAGCAGATAAGCAATGGATCTAAAGAGGGTAATGTTGATTTCCGATTGAAATAGTTTTGGTTATTGGTATCCATTACAGATATTTCCCACAAAAGAAGGTATAAAATAAATGGCAACCCTCATGGGCTGCATATTTCTAGTGAAGCAGTATGTTAACCCTGAAATTTTCCCCTTTAAAAATGTACCTATTAAAAAATGTTCTCCCTTTCCTTTCCTTTTCCTTTCTTCCTCTTTTTATTGCATATTGAGTGGGAGTATTTCATTTGTTTAATTTGGGTTTCCGCAGAATCCTTCAAATTTAGGCTTTAGAAACCCCACAAATAAAAACCTTAGTCTTGAATAGTAAATGCTGTAAAAATTTTGTAACCCCTTCTTGTTCTTTCTTAGAAGTTTTCTGACATTTCTATCAAAAGAGAGACGTTTGGGTATTGTCCAAAACTAACCGCGGCAGAGAAACGACCTTTCGCCCTAATTGTCGAACCCCAGAGAAAATTTTTAACGGGAAAATTTGAGGATAAAGTCAACTGCTCGTAAAATCTGATAACGTAATTTGTTTCGGTCCCTTTGTTTTCTTTGTGTAAAACAGTCCACCTGCCCCCTGGACAGAGTCCTGAGATTGAGGAGTGAAATATTCATTTTTAACACCCCACCGCGATGGCTGTCTTAAATTTTCCCCCTTTCTCTCCCGGAATTACGACCCATGAAAGAGAACTAGGAAGTCGAACGACCTGTGGTCCAATGGTGACAGTCTATTGCGATGGCTTTCCATAAAGGCCCTTCTAAGCCGAGGAGAGAGAATTTTTTCGAAAGAGAACATGCTAGGGGCTCGTTAATACCTAATAAACAGAGAAATTCTGGGGATATTTTCAAGTGCGGCGTAGCGTAGACTCGTGAGAGCCTCTGAGATTGGTATGAGCAGGAAACCCGACTCCCTTACTGTTAAGAATTTTGTAATTATTAATAAATAAATTCTATTCATGCACTTCCTGGGTAAGGAAGGTGATGACCTCTTCCGTATTCTTATCTCCTCTTTTATTTTCTATTTTACTATTCTTCGCCTGAGTCACATTCCCCTGCATACTTAGGTTTTTATTTCTACATCTCTGTTCGCGAAAAATATTGAAATTTCACTTTCATTTAATCTTCTCAGGTGACATTTAGAGACATTTCAAATTTAACTAGAAGCAAATAAAAAATAAACACTTAAGACATTATAATAATGCACAGATTACTATTGTGTTTTCAAATAAGTCCCCTGCTATCGTTTTGTTTAGATACATACGTATGATCCTCAGTACACGTACTTAGGCTAACTTGGAAGAGAAAATTTCTTTAGTCTCAAACTCGCTCGAATGAAGACACTATTTAATTGTTTTCATAATTTTATAGTATTATGAATATTATTGCTTTGTATTAAATGTATACTGTACTAAAATCTAATACTATTACTATATAATACTATACTATGTTTAAAATTTGTTCATCCTCTAATAATTTTATTTCTTTCTTTACAGGTATGTACTCGTAACTTACTTGTATGCTGCTTTCGGGGCAATCTGTGGCAGTTTTGGTGAGCGTTCTTTTTTTGAAAATCCAATTTGGGAATGTGAATCAGCTGTAAGACCTACATTTAAATATTCCTTATAAAGTACGTATGACAATAATCCGTACATACTTCAACGAATTCCTTACCCTGATTCATGAAAAACACCTTCGTGAGCCCGGGTAAACAAAAAATGCATAATGTACGAACTAGTCAAATTCGAGATAATATCGAAACGCAAAGAGATTCATATCATCTGGAACATTATATTGTTTCCCTCTTCTATCTCGGGTTGTTATGCCTGCTTCCGTAGCAATATGGGCATATTTTCTCCCAAAAATACCTCTTTTTTAGGAAAGAAAAGATAAAAACTTCATTACCGCGTTTAAGATTTTTGGGGAACAAACGGTGGTAATGAAACGGGTGGCGTTTTAATTTTTTCGTTCGCTTTATCGTCGGTAGAGTGCTGGGGCGAAAGGGGCGGCTCAAAACGGGAGCAAGGTTGGTTCACGGGCTTAAAGATCCGAACGTAGTGGCACAAGGAGAGGCCCTGTTTTCCCCCCATTCCTCTTGTTTATCTCCAAGAGGTTCCCCCACTCGTCCTACTGCCGAAAAACTGATGTACACAAAACTTTCCTCGCGCCCTCCGTTCCCACACTGTGCCGCCTTCTTCTCCTACGTCAGAGTCCACTTCCATTCACCAGTATCCGTCTTTCATAAGCAGAACGGCCCCATAAGAGTTACCTGAGGAACCATATCATGTTTAAAGTATGTGGATTTATATGGTCGAATATATTGGATGGCTATAGAAGGGAAACATTTATGACATAAATCAAGTGGGGTGTTTGCGTTGGTCGAATCAAAGGCTTGAAATTTAATTGATGACTGTTTTTTCCCAAATAGTAATAGAAGATAGCTCATAAGCGTAAATATCGTGATTAAAATTGAATTACACGAACAATTCAGTGAACGTGCATTTATTATTTGGGATGTATTTTTTTGGATGAATATATCTATTTCCAGGTATGAATCTTACATGAATATAAGGTCTATAAGGTCTTTATTTAGGTGACATTGAGACTGAAAAGTCTCTTCTTCCATCTAACCTTTCGTCAATGATATTATATACGTACATTTTTTGTGTAGGCGAATATAAATACACAGAAAAACTTTAGAAGGAGTGAATGTAAAAAATAACCAAATATCATAGGAAAAATGGATCCACAGCAGGAATATATCATTATCAAAGACGGTTTTATAACTTATTTTATCAATTTTTTCATAGAAGTTTAGCAATAATTTTTGAAGAAAATTGTCTTCCAGTGAGTGAAGTTATATCGTTTCGCTGTACCTAAGAAAATATAAAGATCATTATTAGTTTTTCTGTATCATATCAGTCCTTAGCAATTTTCTGGCCAAATTAAAATCATTCATACGCAAAATAAATCTCAAAATAATTAAAGAAAATAAAGTACAGAACTTTACAAACATAGGAATAAAACCATCTATCAACAGATTTGCATTCCAAGAAAATTAATATTTATTGGTAGTCCTTTCATTGGTGTCGCACGATACAAGTATGCGATAGTTATTCATTTAATTCACAACTCCATTTGGCTAGATTAAACTCCATAATATGTATTTCTAGAAAATGCATTTAATCCATTGTTTAGTAATGAATAGGAAAAATTGCTCATCATTTGAGAAAAATGCCAATATTTTAGTCAGTAAAAATCTCAGATATTACCTTTTCATGGTTGCTCGTCGATTTTCTAACATCAATAAATGGTAAAAATCTATTTCCCATATACATCGAACAATATAATTTATGGGAAAAGAGAAAGATTAGAATATAAGTTCCCACCCTCTGTTTCCGAGCCAGAAAAATTCCGCTCGATTTTTTACTCCTAATTTAAACCATTTTCATACTATTATCCACTTGGTTCCGTATCGTTACCACATCTCAGGGTCTCTTATCCCCGAAATGACTTCTACACCACCGCCCACCAATATCTCAAGTTGTCAGCCCACATCTCTCGAATTTATTCCCTCCCCAAGATATATAACCACTTGCGAGGGGACAAGCTTTAAAGCCTAGTAAAGGGAAACATATATCGCTATAGGAGAATGAAGACGTGTTGACAGCTGTTTTTCTAATGGATATCAATGTCTCTGTGTTGATCATAAAAGTACAGAATCGTATAGCCTTTCATAGGATAAAATCGTCAATATTTTTTTAAAAGGAGCTTAAAATAGTTACTTTAAAGTAATAAATTTTAGGGGCTGCCCTCTGACAATGGTCTTACTGCAGCGTAAGTAATAATAATAAGCCTACGTAGATCTAATTTTTATGCCATTAACTGAAATTCATTAGTAATAATTACATACATGCGGAAGGTGAATACTTAGTAAACTGGTACGAATTAAATTTTCACGTAAAGAGCTTTAGCTTCACTAAAATTCCCTGAAATTGAAATATTTAACATTATTTGAAGTTAGGGGCTCTAGCAGAGTAGATTCAGTAAGAATGATCGCATTAAATCATCCCCTCCCATACCCCACTAACGGTTCCAGGGATATACATCTAAATCTAAAATCTAAGTCACTACTTTTCTGAATTATCTAATGCTTAATTAGACAGTTTAATAGTTTTAATAATAATGATTTGATAATTTGATGATTAGCAAGTAGAAAACGATTACTATCCTTCGTCTGGATTCAAAGAGTTTGGACTATAAATATCAGTTTTAATTGAACTGACATAATTAAAATACTTTTTACTTGTATTCTTAAGGTTCAAATTTTGGTATACTTTCAAATAATCTATCCTCCAGCAAGATTTTTGGATTAACTCTCGTTAAACACTCATGGCAATATAATTCTAGATCTCGGCATACCATGGACGGTAGTCAGAAGGTTAAGGGTTTAATAAACATTCTGCTCCTTGTTTGAGAACACAAATAGGAACTCGCTCCTTATCAGTCTGCCGATTTTTATTCTTCGAAAGTTAATTCAGCAATCAAAGAAAAAACCTTAACTCGATTTAAAAAGCGTATTATATAGCTTAAATATCTTTTTTTCTATAATTCTACATTAGCTAGAAATATCTAAGGTATTTAGAATGGCGCGGCTACACAAGATATTGAACTCAATAACAGTTGGAATACATTTCTTAAGGGCTCAACATTTAGTATTTCTAAAAATATAAATAATATAGTAAATAATGATATATATGTTTATAACATGTTGTATAAAAGATTTTATTTGAAATATTAATTCTTAATTAAATTTAACTTTATTTAATTTAAATATTAAAACATTAATTAAGTCATTCATATGTTCGTTTTTCATTTTATTGATTTCGCTTTCTACCAAGTGCATGGTTTTTCATAAGGCTCTGGTTTGATTGTCTTCGGGAATGAGAAGAAATTCATTTATATTTTCTAATATTTATATCGGTTTATGGATACAATTGTTGTTTCTCATTCATAAGGAAATTATGATTAGTTTTCCAGCCTCAGTACTTCAAGTCACGGTCCCTTCAGGGAACTTGTGTGATAATTCCCAGGTTCAGATAAACAACGTAAATCCCTCATCAAGACCGACCTGAATTTTGGGGAAAATACAAAGTTCGGACGTTGCCAAAATGCCAAGCGAATTTTCAGAAGCGATCATTTTAGTAACGCTTCGAAAGTTGACTTGGCCCAAATTTTAAAGGTCTAACCCTCAGCATTGATTAGCAGAGCTTAAGGAGATTCCTCTTTAATTCCAAATCTTGACCTCGATTCGCTTTATTTGCCTCTGCGATGCGGTGGAGCGAAGACGAGAGGACTCTGAATTCTATATTTGGTTTATTAAACTTTAACGCCCCCTCCCGGTGTCGTGTTTCGCCTCTTGACCTTTCAGACAATAGGAATAAAGGTATTCCAGATGCTTTCCACGAAATATTTCAGCAGGCATTCCCACGCGGTGTTTTCCCAACAATTTTAGGAAACATCTTTATTTGAACGAGATAACGTTTTATCTTCATTAAAAACTCCTCCGCAAAAGTAACTCATAAAATTTGGGTGGAGGAAGTTTAAGGAAAATGATGAAATGATAATGAAATTAATGAGTAATGATTCTGAATATTATCTCTGAAATATTTTCCAGGAGGAGTCAACAAACATAGGTACAGTTATCTTTGAAAGTAGAACCAACCCGAAACGAAAACTAAAAACTTACTTAGTTCCATTCAAATTAGTTTATTAATTTCACAGAAAAAGCATTTAAGGGTTAAAAAACATGTTTCCTAAGGTGCTAATAATATTTAATCTCAATGACTGGTTATTATTATGTACAGTGTAAATTTATTATGTAATTTGACTATCCAGTAATATAATTCATTGATGAGCAGTTGATAATTTTAGTGAATGGTGATTTTAGTAGTTCCATCTTCCTTACCATTGCCTTTAATTTTAATTTAAGTTTAGCTCTTCAATTTAATCTTGAATAGTAAGCATGAACATGAGAAAAGAGAATGAACGTAATTTAAAGAGAACTTCATCTAGTTATCCAAAACCCTGCTAAACATGCTGTAGTTAATAAATGAAATAATTTTGTATAAAATTCGTTTTTGTGAATTGTGTGAAATTTCACGTATTAAATTTTCGTATGACAAAATTTTATTTAGTTACAACATGGTGAGAAGAATTTCCCACCGAAATAGCCATTTGTCGATTAACAGAGATCGAAAATTACTTCCGTTAGGAGAAAAATGCGATTAAAGAATAAAAGATTAATGCGAAAAAATGCAAAATAATTTTACGAGCATTAAAATAACACGGAAAACAAACATTGAAATTTCTAAAATGCAAGGTGCTCCGAGATTTAAGCAACAGAAAGAATTGCTAAGGATAAATAAACATGGCTAGATTACAAAACGCCGGAAACGGTGGGAGCTAATTAGGCAAATCAGGCACATGTACACTGAAAAAGTGGGAGGGTCGGGTTTAGAGAAGCATTAGACGAAGCGGTGGGTTTTAGCGGAAGGTCACAGGGGTTGAGGACGTTTGGAAGCCGCGAGTGAAAGTGTTGGTGGGAAGTGAGTGAGTCACCGGACGATAATTGCGTTAGCGTATTGAAAAGGGTGTGATTTAATAGCGCGTAATTAGCGAATGTCGTACGATGAAGGATTGGAGTCTCAACGTGTTTTGAACAGTAGACACACCCGGATGCATATACAGTGGAACTTTGATGCAGTGAACTTGGTACCAGAGGAAAAAAGCCACGTTGTAACTTCCATAGGTATACATTTTATTTCTCTTTTAGCATTTCACTTTTATTTTCTGTTACCATGAGGAACTTTCACCAGATAACGCCCGAAACCATTAATTTTAACAGTGACTTGGTTCGAATAATCCAATTATTCGGTTTAAGAAGTTTATTACGGTCGGAAACACACTTCTGTGTACCTATGGTCATCAGATATTTATTTTAAACATTTTTAATACGTATCTTGTTTTCTTTATTCGTTTCATTGATGATTAAACCATCATAAATGATAAAATTTATTGCTGTACCAATTGAAAGCTCGAAAAAATAATTATATTTATAAATTGATTGGATTATTATTATATTGAATGTATAGGATAAGTTGTTGCTATTGATTGCATTTCAATAATAAAAGCTACATATACACCAATCTCTAAATACATTGCAAATCACACATATTATTATAATAATCACATATAAATTTTAGAATCATTATTCATCAATCGCAAATGCTATACCATCATACATTGTATTACAATTACAATAAATACATCTGCTACAGTTATTATTACAATTTTACATTATAAGCTATGTAAGCAAGTCACCTAAACTAAATTACATATTTCTTTCATAAAAGACTTTAATTTCAGGCTAAAAAATTACTTTCAAAGAATTTGCAAAATATTTACTTATAAAATACAAAACATGCACAAACGCTCTGAGCGTTCTTTCTGGCAGATGAATTAAGATATAAATCCCATAAAGCTGCTGTGGCGTATGGCAGGGTGTGTAGTAACGCTAACACATCCTTACCTAATCTATTAGATACTGCTGTATCACTATTAGGGGTAATAGCAAGGGAAGGGAGGAGTAAGGGACCTACTATATTCACTGTATAGTAGACCGGATTTTAACATGGCTTGGCTGGTATTTGGGAAGTTCGCCTTGTGAAATGACTTTATTTTTGTCATGAGTTATGAAACTTTGAATCAACCAAAGCAAAATTAGAATTAATGACGAATTTCTACTCTGTTTGGATTCAAAATGCTACGGAACAGGGTTTGGTTCGCATTAAAGAAGATTTCGAATTATTGAAGTTCCAACCATCAAAGTTGTACTGTACTACCACGTGTGACTCAAATTCACAACTGTTTCGACCTCCTGCGTTACTAGGGGACGAGATGGATAATATAAACACTCTCCAAGTCGATCCCAAGCCACTAAAACGAGCGCATTATAAAAAAACATGGCGACGTCAACATGGCGCCAATAGTTTTAGCGTCAAATGGGACCTCTTAACCAAGTGACGTGGTCTACGCTCTCCCCCTCCCCCAGCCCTATCCATTCCGAGGAAAAAGAAACCGTAGTCCCTCCTATTATTTACGTAAGGCGGCCTCCCCGCTTCCGCCTTCCATTCATAAAGTCTTCCCCCTTCTTCCAGGCCCATAAACGAAATCTGGGCTTGGCTCCGCTGACAAAGAACTTGTACAGAAAATTAACGCTGACCGTGCGACTGACAAACGTTGTATAATCCGAATCATGTCAAAGCCCCGAAAAGTGCATTGCTAAGCAGTTTTTGATAGAATGTGGGTAGGGCCATCTGAGACCGGAATGTAGCCCATTTGGCCCCACGAATTTAATCGCATTCCTTGTGGATGAAAAATATAGGCGCTACAGCTTCAGATTAGCTCTGTGGATTCATTCTGAAGCGACGCGATTAAAAAAAATATACTTGGGTAATTAACGTGGTAAGCAGTCAAGAGTTAAAAGCGCCATGTACAGTATCTCCTTACTTTATGGTGAGACAAAAAGTATAGAGCATAAACAGGAAATATATGCCTTCATTAAAGAAAATATTTTCTGCGATTTCGCGGCAGGAATTAAAGTCGGCATTACTGCGAGATGAAATAATCTCCATCCATTAGAAATCTCTTGATTATCTTTCGTGTCAGGGTCAAGTATCAAGTTAATTTTTAATTAGCTTGGTACATCTCCAATTACCTTGAATACCTATGTTTGGGGTTTTGCTATCACCACTGGAAAAAGTTACGCTGAGTGTCATGAAGTCCATGCCCATATTTCACACTTGAATACGTCCTAATTAATTTTAATTAAATAATTATACACTGCTTCTCAGTAAGGAGAAAATTAGGAATTATTTACTCGTATTAAAACAAAAGATTGGAAATAAATCTTAATTTACGAGGCGAAATTAAATAGAAATAGTAAGGTATTTATTCCTCGTAATATCTGCAAGTCAATTTCAATGTAATTGTGGGCCGCATCTAAGATATTTACAGTCCGCAATCTGGAGAACTCTGCTTGAAGATGCTAAATAGATAGGTATTTTTTAGATTCTTTCTCTAAATAGATAGAAATAATTAGTATTAATTCTGGAAACACTATTTTTCAAATTGGTCATTTTTTAACGCCAGGAGAGTTGTTTTACTTCATCAGTAACTGTTGTTATTTTCAAAAGAATAGCAGTATGATATTCTGTAATGAAATTGATTATTGAGAGCCGATTTTAACTTCCTATCAAAAGAAAACTTATTTCTAGCTTTCGATACTGTATTGAACTTCGTTGGATGCTCAAGCCTTTACCTCTGTGCTTTATTTACGCATTGATTAAAAATGAAACGATATATATGGAATAAGGTCAATAACAGCTTGCGATAGACTATAAAAACGAATAAGATCAACATATTAATCAGTTTTGTGATATATAAAATTGATTCTGTACTGTTGTATTATCATTACAAGATTATCAATCAGGCATCGGGCCAGACGAATCATATGAATAAATCATTGTAAGCATTTTCAGGATTGATTTAAGAGGGAGATAAAAAGAATAAAGGGTTCTATTGTGAGACGCAGAGTTGAAAATTGAAGGCATTCTGAAAAAGATTTTATCACATTCCGTCCAAATTATATATCGCTGCCTTAGTACACATATGGCCCACTTTGAGGATGGAAATCTCCTTTTAAAGACCTTGATACGGTTATGTCTTCTTCCAAAAGATGTGCTGTTGGAAGAAAACTCCGACTAAGACTTTTCCCTGACAAGTCGCAGCGGAAGTCTAGTGAAAAATAAGCTGTTGCTAACGAAATGGACAATTTCCACTATCAGCATAATTTAGGCTATGTTTGCCAAGCGGAGCCTTGGGCAAATCAAGCATCCGGAGTTAGGAAGGAGCCTTAGGTGATAACTGAGAGAGAGTTAGGTTAGAACATCGAAGAAATGTGTTGGGGCGCTAAGTCAGGCAATTTACCGTAAGATATATTATCTACCACATGGCAAATGATAGAAAATTATAATTTGATGCATTTCAGGTGTAACATTACGCAGTCATTAGAATAAGAGTTTCTCTCTGAAAGTTTCTAAGTTCTTTTGCTGAAGGTATAGTTTCAAAATAGAATAAAACTGGGCGATATTTTGAGTTTTGTATGAAAGATTGTTAGCTTTAATGAATATTAATCCTTCCATATAAATTCAAAACAGAACGATCTTATAAGAAAATAATAAATCGATGTAGCTGATTACAATATAAATAAAAATTCAGGAGATGTTATGAAAACAAACGCAAACATAGAGTTCGTGTATTGACCATATAATTTTATTTTAGTTATATATTATGAAAAGGTATCTTGAGATAGAAACATTAAAGAATTTGTAAGAGATGGAGAAATTTTAATATAAAATTATGTATATTAGTAATATGTATTTCTTCTAATGACTTTAACGAAAGACTTGCAGCCACGGATCCTCTTGGGAAGTTCCTCATGGTTTCTTTCCCTAAGATAAAAGGGTAACGTATAGTTTGAGCTCTGGCTGCTGACACCACCAGCTGTTCGCAATTTCCTAGGAATCTCACCGTAAGGAAACCTTATTCTGTTGCATAAATAGCTGGCAGTGAAATCTATTAATGTCATCCACTTCAATTTGATGAAGCAATTGCCACGCGGTGATCGGAACGAATTCCAGATCGCTGGAACGCTAATTGAGACTGCACTTTGCAGAAAGATGAAAACGTTCCCTTCCTAGACTCAGACGTGTAAAGAGCTTAGGTCTTTTAACGCGTGCATTCCTCCCATCCCTCATAACCGGAGTTAATTACTTGCGACCTGAGGACAAATAAGGCAATGTCTATGGCCGTCCCTGCTTAGTGTTTGCGCGACCTTCAAGGCGACTTCGAAGCAGGTTCAATCTGTAAAGTGTCAACTGCAGCGGCGACGAATATCTCTGTCCTCCGCTAGCGACGGGAACTGACCGAAGAAGAAGTTGTACGACTCCCGTGAAAGCTTATGCACTTGTAAGGTATAAGAATGCTAGTTAGGAAGAATTCATGGCCAAAATTAGACGATTTTTGTTACAACTGTCTGTCAGTGTTATGCTGTAATTAATTTTTATTAAATTAAATTAATTTCATTAACTTTTTAATTTGTTTGTCAACATGAAAAATGCTAAATATAAATTTCCGATTTGGAAGCACTGAATTGAATTGCTGAAAATGTAGTTGACATTATAAAAAAACCTATATGACTTCATTGATAGCTCTTCTCTTTTAAAGTCATCGTAAAGTTATATAAGTTCTATGCAAGAGGTCTTCAGTTTTATCCTAATTTCGGCTCTTATTTCTATTATTATGTTTTCTCAATGTAGTAATAACGGATACTGGTCTGGGACAATTCTATTCACTTTCGTCGTGATATCAATTTTGGAAGAATAAAATTCTATTGATTACTATGATATCTCTAGAGATATTAATCACGTGTTCTTCCTAATAAAAGTAGTAAATTAATGCACTCATATTAGTTTTGGCTGTCGAAAAATTGTTTGTCATAAAATGTATTCTTTTAAAATCATTGTAATAAAATCGCAAGTAGACAATGCATGCCGTAAACTCTATTAGTAATAGCATACCTAGTTGGTTGTTGGCATTACTAGGCCGGATCTTATGGACCTGGTGATAATAATATAGCACCAGAAACAATCCCGGCTGTGTTATTGATCGCTGGTTCCTATTGTTCCTCCACATATCACAAAATTCTCAATTTTCCAACTCATCTCTAAAACAATTTCCTCCCGAACTGTGCATCTCAGTGCCGTAAGCTTTTGTGGGACTTCTACAACTCCCCTTCCCGCGACAACGATTTTCCTCCAAACACACCAAATTGAATTCGATCAGCGACAGAAATACCCATCGTCATTATTTACCCACCGAGAAGAAAAAAATGAAGGCGGCAATGCGCAGGTAGTTTTGGAAAAACAAGAATCCTTTCTTTTTCCCACTGCTGACGAAGGGAACGTATTTTTTTCCAAATCCTTTTCCCAGACGAAGTCATTCCCCTCACATTAATGAAAACAGCAATCTTAATTATAAACTACTACAAGGAATTGGCACTAATAAATTTAAGCATTTAAGCCGTACTATTCACCATATTTTTATACATTTTCATATATTTTGTAATTGAATTAGAATGTTTTATTGTATGTTTTTGTGATATTTATTATTTTCTCATGGTGTACTATAGCAATTTTTCCTGTTTCTGATTTTATTTTATTATTCTTTTTTGTAATCTCATTATAGTGCTTTATAGTTGCTTTAGTAATTTCCATGTCATACATAGCTTTCTTTTACATCTTTTAGCTCCTACTATCAGTAGGTTTGCACCGGTTTTAACCCACCTCTTCTTTGTAGGTGTATTCCTGCAAAGGATCTTTCTTCCTAAGACATCACCTTAGATTTTTTTAAATTCAATCCTAAATTTTTCCCCTCTATCTCTATTCATCTACACGCAACTAATGGTTATAATCTCATTGACGAAATGTTAGATGGAAGAAGAAACTTTTCCGACTCAATCTCGCCTTAATAAAGACCTTATTATCGTTAATATAAAAAATGTTGCAATTGGACTAATCATCCGCTGGAAACACATATTACATACTGAATAGATTGTACGATATACATTCATAAGAGTTATAACTTAAATGTAACCCATGTCAACAGTACAGTATTGGCTCCCAGTTAGTCATGTGGACAGCGCGTTTACCTTTAGTGATAGCGGTCCCAGGTGCGATTCCTGGTGGGAGCCAATGTGCGAAATGACCCAAGCTGTCGAAGCACTTTAACAATAATACTACCAACAATACAATAATAGAGTTCATAAAATTACATTAAGTTCTCAGTTACCACTGAATTCTACAATATTCTGTGTTTATCAAGGCATTCAATATTAGATCAGGTAATCCCTCTAAATGACTATCTACACTACTACTGTTTACTCTCAAATAATCTAAATTCAGAGAAAAACGATAATTCATTGGATAATAAGGTATATAAATTATTGGAATAAAAAAATTAATGAATTAAAGACCTCATACACCTTATTAAAAATACCCTCCCTCAAAAAAACACCGGGTGTAAAAGAGCCGGAGGATGGATCGCAAAAGGTTGTTCAACTCAGAAAACACACGTCATTCAAACTGGATGCAAGTGGCATCTCTTCTGGTCTGTGAGCAACAAGCAAAACACGAAGACTTCGGCCAAGTGAGAAAGATGGGGCCGAGGGAAGGGGAATAGTGAATAGGATGTGCGCTGACCACTTATGTTCAGTACTGGAACTATTTGAGCCTCCCCCTCAAATGCACTCGCCAACGCCTCATTCTCCATTATGATGTGCAATCCGGACGTACTGATGGGATCCTTGACTCGAGGGGAGCTGTAAGGGATGGGAGACACTGTCATACCGCTCTTTCATATCGCCCCACTACTGTAACGATCTATCTTTCCTATAATGCTCCATTTTCTATGTCTCAGTCGCTCTCTCTGTTACTCCCACACCTTGTAGAAAAACGAGCATTTTCTTCTATCTTTTGCTCTCGGGACCATATAAGTTTTCAATGTGGGAAGGCGTAACTTAGGGGAAAAAGCATGATAAAGAAAAGACACTTTGTGTATTCCACGTGTAAAAATCGTGTGGAAAACAGTGTTCTTTCTTTGTATAATTTTTCATCACCCTTTCTGTGTGGTTTTTTTCCCACAATATGGATTTTTTCTATCAACTTTCACTGCTGGAGATTTATTTTCCTTATCTAATGCTTTCATTTTTTCCCCTATATATCAATCTTTCTGATGTTATTTTTATAGTAAGTACTCACATATAATTGACATATGAGGTTAGGTGGCTTTCTTTGTTCCCTCTCTTTCTCTTATTATTTTTTGTCAAGCTCGATTTTAATTTTCGCAATTCTTTCAAACTTTTCCACATATTCTACACCCATTCTACTACTTCTACAATTTTAATTACCAACACGCCAACTTAAACTTCAATTTTTAAATATGTTTGTACGAATATATATCTAACTCCTTCCATAAATCTCTTATTAACAAGTTTTGTTTTCGGTAAAATATATTTCCACTATCCTGCCTTTATCTCTTCCATCTTCATCCCTTCTTTATTTTTAATTAAATATTTGATTTTATAGTTACTTCCTTTCGCAGATTCTCCCAGTCTCTTTGTTTGGTAATTTTTTCAATAATATACTCCGTACTCATTAAACTCATTCTCTTCATTATGATTTTGATTTAACCAGGAAGTCAGATTATCTGTTAAAGATAAGAATTATGTGATTTGATTCTTGTATATTTTTTCAAATATCTTTGATTAAGTTAGAACGTTATTCATCTATGTTGTAGATATCTTCTGCTATATTTTATTTATTTGCAAAAGCAATAATAATCAATATTTCATGAGTCTCAAAAGTTGATGAAGGTAAAAATATAGCTGGAATGCACTTTACGAATTTCTTCAGATGTAACCATATTGGAGACAAAACTTACCACCTACACCATTCTTCATTCTCTGTATTTCTTTCTTTCACTTGTTCGCTGGATCCGTCGTTCTTCCTTCTTCTTCGTCACGAACTGGAGTCTCTTTGATTGCGACCCCGGCACTGTGAAGACATTTGAAAGCGTCTCTGTACATACTTCCTCTTCTTTCTGCTCCATTAAAGTGGATTGGGGTGCAAAAATGTTCGCAGATTGCGCGACTCTCGCAGAGATGGCATCAACTGTGCGCGCATGCCCATTTTCTTAGTCTCAATTAGGGAATACAACTTCCTCGAGGTACATCAAGGGAATGCATCAACACTTTTCGCTCTCGTTCTGGTAAATGGAACGCAGGGGACGTACACAGAGAGTAAATGTCAACGAAAATTACTCCCACTAACATTTTCATCTTTGCTCAAGGAGTAGGCTAAGGTTCAAGTGTCGTTCACACTTGAAATAGTCTGCGAAAGTTGTTTCTTTGATGATCTTCCTCGTTTTTATTATTGCTGGATTGGTGTAGATGCTTCTCCCCTCAGTCTCTCTAATGAAAATCGTCCAATTAAAGCCCTTGTTAAGACATGTATGACATTCTGAAAAATTCATCAGTGAAGTATAATATGAGTTTTCTACCATTCTGTAGGGTTATGTACCTCAGTATTCCCTATTCTATACTATTTATTTAGTTTCTTGGTAGCTTATCCCGTCCTTAATGTCATCCAACATTATTTTATATTGTCTTGCCCTCAATTAAATACTCCGTTAACTTCTTTTGCCGTCCCTCTTCTCTCATTATAAAATCCATTCATTTCGTCTGGCGAAGCTGAATTTCTTAATTTTAAACACTCTCTTCCCTAATCATCTCTAGCATCACAGTGTGTCTTTTTTCTCTGCTATTTTAGTTTCTCAACAGCAGTACAGTAGTCTCCATTCATATACTACACTGGAGGATATAAAATGAACAACCCATTAGTATTATACATTTAAAAATCTAAGAACAGCATGCTTTCCGCTCTTAATTTCATCGTTATTATCATAATGGGTTAGTGAAACGGAGTTGGGTATTTTGCAGCTATCCAACCGTAATTTAATAATAATTTAATCTAACCTATTTCTTCCTTGAAAGTTAATTGCGTAAAACTAGTAAAAATTTAAAATAAGATATTTTGTATCAGTTTCAGAAGTATTTGCCCTTTTGTTCCACAATTAGGAACATTCATTATTAAATTAAACAAAGCTTTATTCTGTTAGGGAATGGAATTTAAAAGATTTTGCCAAGGCTTTTTTGATATAAAATTTCCCAGCAATGAACACCTTTCATTCCCAAAATCCAAAATTCTCCAAAAATAGAGAGAATGTTTTCAACCTTTCATGATAATAGCATTTCTGTAAAAGTATAGAAAAGAATGAAAATTCACAAGTCATCAATGTCTCCTACTTTTTCATCAACCTTGAAGCTCGAGAGGCTGACTCATCCGACGACAACTTTTGTGACATATCCAGTTATCCTAAAATGGATATTCTCAATTCGCTACCCAAGATCTTCGTTGAAGAACGTGTTTTTCCCTTAACAGATGCTACTCTTTAGAAACACCATAGGTAAAGAAACTGTTGTAAAAGGCATCGGAAAGATAAAGAAACGTTGCTCTAGTTTAAAAATGATTCATTTCAGCAAAGATGGTTAGTTTATGTAGAAATAGATTCGTACAAGGAGTTTTTGTTTGGAAAAATTTTCCTACGGTAACAACTGCCCTTCATGATTAACATGGAATAGACCGAGGCAGGAAGGGAAGAACATACTAAATGAGCATCAATAAGAAATATCATCAAATTAATGACAGTTGTAAAGGTTTGTTATGCCGAAATTGTCAACATTTCTGTATTGAAAGGAATATCAAGCAAAAAGTGTTAGGATTACGTAAATGAGATTCATCATCATCAAAGAGAAATACGGAATTTATGGAATAAAATGCAGCGATTGCAAAGATAACTGGTTGCTTCAGAAGTGAGAAATAATAAAAATATATGGAGATGGACCTTAAAAAAATAATATAGCAGTATGCAGCATCATTAATTTGTGCCTATTTTTACTTTAAGGTAGTTGTGTTTCTAATAATGCCAGAATTTGCCCCTAAAAAGCCTGTAAAAGTAATGTCGATCAATCGAAGTTTGAACGTCCCCATATTTTAGAAGAGTATTGAGATTCACTCATTTACTAGGTACCTTAACCAGATATTTTCATTAATTTACGCACTAAAGAAAACAATTTTTTTTAGCCATATCTTACGTTATGGAAGACTTACTCATGAATTTCTCTTTTATAAAATAAAATAACTATGAAAGTTCTTCCACCATCATGTTATAGACCTGAAGAAGGCCTGTTGGCCAAAACTGGTCGTGTGAGTGTTTTATTTTTGTGGAACTGTAAAAGAGATTTTATTATTAATATTTTCAACTAAAATATATCTTCTGTTGGGATGTAGCTCTACCATGTAAATCCTCCTATTACTCATCATTCATATCTTAAGTTTTTCCGTGAGTTCATACTTCTCCATATCTTTACCAAGAAAAAACCATACCTAAACCTCTTTATAATAATAATATAAGAGAAAGGTTACAATTTTATTTTAACTGGGTTAATTCGGTGTATCGAAGCATAGGGAAAATCCATAAGCGGCGTTGGGGAAAAAGATCGAATTCGACTCGATTGTCGGCTCTCGACTCCCCTAAAAGGGTAAAGGTTTCATTTTCATCGTCCCACGCGCTCCTTTCTTTGTATGGTCGGGGAAGAAACTGTGGAAGACACGAATGGAAAGAGAAATGGGAAAAAATGGTCAATCCATTTAATACCGTTTCACTTTTCGCGCGGTATGCAACGGCGAACTCCCATTCGCTATTTTTCCGCTAGTCCCCTTTGTATTCTTAAACGCACCTCGATTCGATTCCTCACTTTCCTTTTCATAATGGCCACTTGAGTCGCTTTCCGAGGAAAGTAAATACCTGATTCTGAGGAAATTCTAAAAAGCCTTGTTCTCGGCTGCGTTTCCTAAATTGGATGGCGGATTTTTAAAAAAGCCGTCGCCTTATAGAGACCACTTGGTTTAATATATGGTATTAGTCATAATCTTGAAACCCAAATGATTATGCAGTATACGTTCTATCTCGTAGGAACGACTCCTGTTGCCAATAATCTATGTCTTCATTGGGAAATTCACAAAACTTGATTAGCAAGTAATTCAATCATATGATTTTTAGACACACCAGTGTGAATTCGATAATAATGGTATACACATGGATGGAAATGAGTTAATTTTAATGGCCATCTGTAATTAACAAAAATTAACTGAAGCAGTTTGATCTTAATAACAAAGAGTTAGTTGAATAAAAAGTTATATCTAAAAAATCGCAAAATAACAAACGAAACGACTCATTAATTCACTCCTTTAGTCACCTTTGCTGTCATGGAATACCATCAGATTACGTTGATGTTACTTTGAATATAATAAGTTCTTCGATTCAGATGCATTTTGCACGGAATCCTAATCCAATGTTATTGGTCATATTCATATAATTTTTCCCTTATGTGATAAAGCACTTTTATATATTCATTGATATACGTTAAAGAAAGAGCATTTCATCAAATGTAGCGATGCGGAGAAATTTTGAGGAACAGAACATTTTTTAAGAGAAAATTGAATTCATTTATTTTCCTTACAATAATACTCAAAAACCGAAGCTACAATAAAGCAAAATAAGTGAAATTTACTAATTATGAATTAATTTATATAGACTCACTAAATACCCATGGAAACACTAGATATTGTGCGAAATAATGAAAGAAAACATATATTCATGAACAATATATTATAGTGATGAACGATTTATATTATTTTGTTAATATGGAGTTGACACTTCACATAATCATCAGGTGTTGATAATGACGTTATGTGGTCAGGTTACGTAGTCCTGCCACAAAGTCGTGCCTGAAGGAATAGATGCTAGATTCATTGAATTTTTGGAGAGTGGAAGGTTTGAACTTTGAACCTGGAACCTTTGATTAGAATCCTTGAATCTTTGAACCTTAAAACCTTTGATTGAAAAGTTTTCTTTACCAAAATGTAATATCCACTAGGAAACTATCAAACTTGTTCGAGAAAAGAGTTGTTGATTTAACAATAATCTGTTGAAGTCTCCATCAAGGGAATTGCAAATTAAGGCTTTTTAATGTATAATCCAAGCTAATGTTGATGTAATGCCTAAATTACTACTTAAATGGGAATCATATGATACACTATCAATTGATCTTAATCGAAGTAATTAAAACCGGGATCAGGTAATCCTTTGTCGTCGCTATATATAACCCAGCATCCAGGTGTTTCAATGACATTTAATATTTTGCTTTCATTTCAATCTTTGGTTCATCAAGGACCGTCCTTGAAAATAAGCTTTTAATGCGTCCCTTCGCCGATTTATTAATTCACACTAATCTCTCAGCCGCTGACTAAGTGATGACAATTATATCCCATTATCCTTGACCGAACATGTATCTTGCCGGCTCGAATTCCCATCTCTTGGTTATGGAGCGTAATATTCCATTTCAGGATGTCAATCGCGATGCAATCCATCATCTACAATCCATTAAGCGCTAATATTAATCCTCGTCATGACCGATCCAAGAAAAAATTTCGAAGGTCAATCTTCGGAGCGGAAAACAAAATATACATTGAATCATTTTTACCCAAGATATACAATGGTATGTCTGAGTCTACTGGGTTCCTCGAAGGCGGCTGCATCTACAGAAGATGGGCGTACCTTGGCTGTCTGCTTTCATGAAACGAGTGACCTGTAAATGATAGAAATTCGTCATTATTATGGTTTAGACTTTGCATAGGATTTTAGATTCATTAGAATTCCCGTGATGGGTCCTGGGTGATTCTGCTTAAACTTACAACTACACCATCCCTTACAGTACATCCCTCAATAGTCTTGCAGGTACCATTGAGCCCCATTATGTTTGATCTTATTTAACCGGATTTTCGCAGACTTTTGTCTTCCTCCTCTCTCTCAGGTCACCTCTGCTATAGTTACTCGTTCTTTTCATTCTATCGTAATTATTTCTTCATAGCTTCAAATATCCATTTTTTCCAAAATTCTCATTTCTGCAGCTACCAAATCTCGCTTTCTTACCCATATCACGGTCTCCCCGAACATAGGTTTACCAATGAAACTTTACGTAATGTCTATGCTTGTGATATTTGCTAGGTTATTCTTTAATGTATCAGTCTTTTACTATTTCTCTCCATGGTGATATTGCTAACTAGTATGCTTTCATTCTTTCTATTATTATTTAAGACTGACTATCATAGCCATCATTGCAGGATAATGCAAAGATTGCCTGTAGCCTAGATAGGGACCTGTTATCTTTCTCCGCTATAGACGAGCATATAATGTTTGTTAAATTTGCATTGAGACTATGATTCCCGAATATCTTTTCTAAAGAATCGAATACTTGGGAAAATGAAGTCCTTAAAAGTTGGTAAGATTTATCGGAAAACGTTACCAATATGCTTGAGATAGATAATTAGATTAAAGAGTTTTTAAAGATAAAAAAATGAAGTTAAAATTTCATTTTAAATTCAGGGATGATTATGGAAAATCTAGGATGACGTACTTAAAGTGATACCAACTTGCAGCTAACACTAATCAGACCTCTCGAAGATTGAGGAATTAATTAATAGAACTTGTCGATTCATAAATTCATTTTGTAATTCAAAAATACTCGTACGTAACAGTGTTCAGCAATATAGACAATGAGGTAATGTATATATGGAAGCGGGTGACAGGGTACATACGTAAGAAAAACAGCAGGAGAAAGCGTCACCGTTGCGTAGCTGTATTCCCTGTTTTAACTCACGGTGCGATATGGTCCAAAGTCTTATAAAACGGCAATAAAAAATCCATCCTCAAATGCGTTCAACGAAAGCCATCTTGCAAATGGATCGGGTCAGGGACCGCACCGTATAAGCGACTTGCTCGACCAAAGATTTAGTCCGTCGCTTAACTCGGGCGAATAAAACTTTCTCTACCCATTTTTGGGACAAAAAGTCGTAAACAGGTGTATAGAACGAAGATCGAGTCATCGCAAAGTGTGTACATGTAGGTCGATTTAGGGCTGTTCCTGCTCCTTATCCCTTCGCAGGAATTGTCCATTAGGAGAGAAAAACGGCGCGTGGGACAGTAAAGAGCCGAGAGTGAATGGAAGTGAGGTGATTCATGTCTGACGTGCACGTGGAACGTTTGGAAGAAGATGTGTAGTGCGTATGAAATACATTGTATCTGGAGTGGTTTCGTAAGGGCTGCGAGTGGGTTCTATATCTGCTCTCTCATTTGGCTCACCAGCAAGAGGGTTTATACATCATACGTCCATCGAACTTCCGTATCCGCTCGAGATGCAGTGCCTTTTTAACTCGGAATGCACAGACCCATATCGAAAGAGGAAGAGGAGCAATCATAGTGGGAGTAAATTGAAGAGTGATTGGTTCGATTAGTACCCTGCCCTGTTTAATATTCATTCATCTGTGGCTTAGCTGTGATTATTCTCAAGTTAAATGACACCTTGGTGTAACAATGGGCCGTAAAAATTCAATCTCTACCAACTTTGGCATTAGCACATTGAGTAATATCGAATTTGGGATCATTGTTAGGAACATTAAAAATTACTTTAACTAATACATCCTGTTAATGCAGTTTTAAGCCTTTTACAATACTAATGAATCTTTGAAGATATATCGCACTAAACTGTTTAAATTTTTAATTAAATCATGGTTAAAGAAACGCTAAAAAATAACCAATTTGGTCATTATTATTGGAAAACGTATAGTTCATTGTCAATGTAACTCACAGAAAATATAAATAAGACTCCAAAAAGTGAGAAATTAGCGTAAAATAAACTTGTTTTACACTATTCTTCTTCCTCAACCCTCCCCTCCAAACTATTGGTATATAAGTGACTGCTTCACGATAATGTTTTACCTGATGATGGCTTGTAGCTGAAACCGGTCGTCCGTTAAAGTTTTATTGTGGAAATTACAAAGTGTTTTTATCATTTCTAAAATGCCGTTCCACGAAGTACGGCCAGATAACTTAGATTTTATTAAATAAATATTGTTTTAATTCTAGAACCTTGTTGTAGGCGTGTTTTGAAATATCCTACCGATAACATTAAAATAAAGGTTCGATTTCTGTCGTTGGAAGAAGTCACTTTCATGTATTAGAACATTAATTTAGTTAGAGAACAAGCTAATTATTCATTACTTTTAACCGAATACATTTCAATTAGGCTAGATATTATTGAATTAACGCCTTTTTACTTTCTCCATATACGAAGTATAGAGAAAGTATTGTTTTCATGAAAAAATTCGACTTCGAGATTTCAACGGAAATACATGTTTTGGGGTCCCTAGAACACGTTTTGACCATTTTCGGAATGATGTCTGTGTGTATGTGTGTGTGTGTGTGTGTGTGTGTGTGTGTGTGTGTGTGTGTGATAGTGGACGCTTTAACGTGAACACTAATGGTCTTATCAATACCAAACTTCATATATAGTACTGTGGTGTGTGCTGTCAGAGTTGATTAGATTTTGGAGTAAATCGGTCAACCGGAAGTCGAGCTTTATTCATTAAAGCGCATTTCCGGTTTCCAAAATATCTCCATAAATATGATGTATACGTAAATTGTATTACTTATAAAAGTTTTAGATAATTTAATTTACTATAACGTTTGTATTTAACATACTTTTGTATCACCAGTTGATTAGGAGTTATTCGTGAAATACTGATAAACCGGAAGAAGATGATTATGTACTTTGTGGGCGCTCTAACATGAAAACTATTTGTTTGATCAACACCAAATTTCATACGTAGTTTATTTATTACAATCGTTAGAGTTGATTAGTTTTTGGAGTAAATCGGTTCACCGGAAGTCGAGCTTTATTCTTCAAAGCTCATTTCCGGTTTTCAAAATATCTCCATAAACATGATATTTAGGTATATACTATTATAAATAAATGTTTTAGAAAATGTAATTTACTATAACTTTTGTATGTAACATATTTTTGTATCACTGATTGTTTAGGATTTATTCAGGAAATACTGATAAACCGGAAGTTGCTGATTATGTACTTTGTGGGCGCTCTGGGCTATATGGGCGAAAGACCAAATCCATCGTTTTTCATCGAACATGTCCCGAAAAACGTTATTTATAACGTTTGTGACGTAAAAGATAATAATATATAAATGAATCACTCATCTTCCAAGTTTAGATGGATTATAGAGTTCGAAATTACTGTCGTAGATAAATATTTACATCTTATGTATGGAGAAAGTCATGTGCTGGCCACATCAGATTTTTTAACCTTGTATTCGTAGCAATAGCTTTCCATTGTTATTTCTTCTTTTGGCCGAGTAATATATCTTACAATTAGATACAGTCCTCAGGCAAGGAAATGTAGGTTTTGCTCTGGCGATAAACGTTCTAAACCTCAAAATAAATGTCAAAATCTTTTATTTCAGAAAAGGGAGATAAAAAGCTCCTTTTTTGTAACGAGTATGACATTTATTAGAGTGATAAAATTTTAAAGGGAAATGAAAAAGGAAGAAGCATGGAATAGAGTGGGCGAGCAAATAGTCTAAAATAGGGAAATAAATTAGTAGGGTGGGGCGTTAAGTAGAACGTTCATGGAGAGGATGAAGTCAGAGGATGTAGTTTAACATACAATTTAGGAAAGGGAAGTCACTAGATAATAAAATAAATTACGCTGTAACACCAACGGCTATAGGGCATTGAGAATAAGGGAAAAATCTCAATTGTATTCTCAGTGGAGTAAGAATTGAAACATTCAAAAAATGTTCCGTTTTCTTTATTTTGACAGTAAATTTTATTCTTAAGAATGCAGAACAATTAGCTTCTTAAACAATGGAGTACTGCATTCCATATTGAATAATTCAAAATTCATTTTAAAACTAAATGATTATAATTTTTGTTTTATGTCATTCTTCGAAGCAATTCAAATCCAGAAATAGTATGTACCTTAAGGATATTTATATGACATAGGATGCAAATTACCACAATTTGAGAGCCGTTTTAGTGTAGATAGGACTTCAACAACAGGAATTCAAGTATTTTCCCCTGAATTCCTATTTATGACTACGATCAGTTTCATTTTAATTTAAATGAAAAGGTTTGGAGAGCGTTGGACTCAAGTATTTAAGAACTATAATAACCATGAGATGAGTACCATGATTTAATACCATGTTACAGAAGGGTTTATTGAGCAAAATTGAGCTAAAAATCTACAATTAATGTATCTCAATCAATAAATATTTAATATGTATAGATTTATTCTAGTTTTAGACTGGGTTCATTCGTATAATTTCAATGTGGATAAACATGACGCCTTCTAGTATTTTTAAATAAATACACCCCGTCATTTTTTGTGAATTTTCAACCTGTCAGTTAATTAAACACAGCATTAGAATATTTTAAGATGTTTTTTATAATTATATTTTTAGTAAATTGTAAAAAGGTTTTGTTATTTTAATTACAAATATTTCATGGTTTCAAAAGAATGAGTTCTCTGCATTTTATGATTCCAGTGTAATTCTATCGTATGAATACAACCATAAATACGATAAGGTTTTTTCGGGATATTTTAATGCGGGTGCAGGCTTTAAACCATGCAGACATAGATAAGTGAAGGCCCCTTATACTAGGTGCCTAATTTAAAAACGGGCATGATTTCACTACTCAGCAACCCCGCCTACATGCACAATTGCACCTGAGGGCTCGAAATATAGAGCGGCAAGAAGGCCCGCACTCCCAAAAAGGCAGGGGAAGCCGGGGTGAATCATACACTCAATGCATAAGAGGGAGCTGCATTTAACTTCGGTAAAATCTGCAAGATAGCCCCTCAAATTAACATACGTCAAAACAAAGGAGGGCGCCGTAGTGGGCGGATGGGGAAACCCTAAATATGTCCTCGCTCATTGAGTTTCAAAGGAGCAGCGAACAGTCGGATTTGTTTTCCTTTACGGCTGCGAAAGGGCGTTGATTCATTGTATCCGAGGCTTATGGAATTAGAAGGGTCTGGTTAACGTAGCTTCCTTAATAAATCAGACGGTTTTTTCCGATGGCTGCGCCCCTATGTTTTGCGCAGGTTTCCACGGGTGGTTGCTGCCCTCTTCTGCGGGATGGAGATGGGGTAACTCTGCATATTCTCGGCTTTTGTTTCCCAAACATTATTAGCGGAGGTTTATAAATAAGTATCGGAGGCGGAAGAGGAAATAGAACGCGTCGATGCGAAGGGATTCCTTCCGTGAAATCTGTTGTCGGCTAAAATTTGCGGGTAGGAGATATTGACTGATGTTCGGCACGAAACGTATCGCTAAAATAGAATCTATAGCAAGCTTCCATTTCATTCTGTGCGTAATTGTACTCCGAGGTTATTCTAGGGAAAAGGATTGCCAAGGAAAAACGAACTTGAAAAACTTGGCCCAATAATGGGTCCTTGGTGTACACCCTTATGTGCAAACATATCCTATCCCTTTTCTTTGAATCTAAGCCTCTTTTTTCCCTTTTAATGTCATGTATTTGCTGTTCAGAGTTTAATTAAAACTTTCAGCCTTCCTTTTTGTCTATAAATTAATTATCAGCTAATAATTTTCTGTTATGAATGCAATTATAATTTATTTCATCACAAATGAATACTTGGGCAATATTAACAATGGTTTCCAACATCGATATGTGCCATAAATGAATGCCTAACTTTGGAGACATTTGCTCAAAAAAAACATCGAAGGTGTCATCCGTCTACCGTTCGTTTATATCATTTTGACGAATAAAAGATGAATGAACGTCTTAAATCTAGTTTTATGGATACTGCGTCAATTTTCTTATCCTCGGATTTCCAGCAATTGTAACAAATGTTACGAAATGTTTGCTGAAAGGTAAATCACTGAAAACTTTTAACTTTTTAGCTTCTCTTGTATCAAAGTTTATAAGAAAAGTCTTCATCAGGCATATAAATCTCATCAATTTGGCTTAACTGCATCCTGAATATTAATTATTGAAGATTAATTTTCTTTTGTCTTCTTTGGCAAATTGCCATGCCCGCCAAAACATTGTGTATGGATTTACGCACTGCATAACTGTCCCCTATACATATTCAGCTATCCAGTCGTCTGCTTACCATTAAAATGCCATTCTCGGGGAAAGCAATATAAATAAAACTCCTCCTTGAACGCATGATATTTGTAAATAGTGCTCATATTTACACAATTTGAACGTAAACAAAAATACGTCAACATATTACCCAGATATCAAATCTTAAGATATTTTCCTTAAACACATTCGTAATTCCTTCGATAAATTCGCTCAAATGAGTAAGAAAGATATCACCCAACGGACTTTCCAAACGTTATTGAATACAGTTCAAGGGTATTAGTAGAATAGTCTTCTCAAAGCTCCATATTCCTGCCCTAGTTTTGATTGAGAACAGGGAGTTATTTATTAAGATGCGGAGACTGACGCTTGAGTTCATGAATCACGACCGAAATGACGAGGGATGAAAAAGATGGATCCCCGCAGCTCGTTCTGGGAACGAATTCTATGTGGTGGGCGAATTAAACGTCATTTGCCCTGATAAAGTCTTATTGATGCTCCGTGGGATTGCTGGTGGGCGGTCCAATGAGCGGGAGAATTAATTTGACCCAATTTTTCGATTGGGATTTTTGGATATCAGCGAATCTTAATAAATGCGAATTGGAAGCTTACGTCTCGTCTCCTCCAATTCAGACCCAAGTCGCAGCTGAAATCAACGAAAAAGGCCAAAAATAACAATTACGATTGATGACACACTTTTGTGTTTAGGAGTTAAGTACCACCAGACAGTAAACAACAACTACCCAGACAAGCATCAGTTCTCAGTAAAGGACTATTTCTTAGTCAATAATCACTCCCCAGTAAAAACCACTTCCCAGTCAAGAGCCACTCCCCAGTCAAGAAATACTCCTCGATCAAGAAACACCCTCCGTTCAAGAAGTACTCCCTAGTTTAAAAAATCTCTCTCAAGTCAAGGCAAGTATAACCCTCAAGAAACTACTGACTAAATATATCGTCCAGGCAAGAATAACTCCCCTTCAGTCGATTTTTGGATTTAAAATGTTATCCTGGACTTGACAAATTTAAGGCTTCTTGTGAAACTTATTTATCAACTTTACAATCCAATTAGGTAATAACCAGAATATAAAATAATCAAAATACAAACAACCATTAACAAATGAACCATAATTCAATAATCTTTCTGAATTTATTAAAAATAAAGATTGACAGACTTAATTACTTTGAAGAAATATTCATTACATTTTCGTTAATCAACGTAAAGGTTTCATATGTATTGAATCCTAGGGTTTCTGTATCAACAACGTTTGATCTAAAGATATTATTTCAAATATTCATTAACATTTAGTTTTTCATCTATTTAAAATCTAAATTTAATAGAACCACTCCCTAGTAGGAACTGTTTCTAAAGGAAAATTTCCTGCCATGGCATGAAAAAACGTTGTGAGTGACTAATTTTGGACGTAGATAATTCCCGACCACTGCACCGCCTTAGTAAACGTTAATTGTATTGAAAATAAGACGAATATCTGAAATGGTCACATTACGAGTGCCTCATGACCTAATTTATAAATTGCAATATATAGCAAAGAAGATAAAAAGTACAATATTTGATGCATCATCGATCATCATCAAGGCTATCAATCAGAGGATTGGGTCGTTGCAGTTCTCAAAGCAATCTTTTCCCCAGTCAATTGATTCATCCAGTCATAATTCCCGCCTACCATTGCTCGTCTCTCTTAGGACGAACTAAATTTTTCTTTGGTTTACCCTCTCTCCAAATCTGTCTTTTGGAGAGATCTTGCCTCACATTTTGCCCAATCGAATTTTCTGTTTTATTCGATCTTCTCTAGTGATATTTGGTGGAACTTTGTCCAAACAAATTAAAAATGTGCCGATAAAAAATGTTACGAGTATAAAAGGTATTAATTGTGCATTTATCTTCATTTGAATAAATATATATAATGCTTATTTGTTAAATTTGTTACTGATATTAGACTCTTTGTTACATGTGTGTAGACTAAATAGCCTGACAAAGAGGATGTATTAGTTTCAATTCCGATAAAATCTGAACAATATATATGTATTTTGCATAGTTCTTACAGTATGAATGATATACGTTAATGTATGCACAAAAAATACAAATTAAATTGAACTTTTAATTTTATATATCCAGCCACTAATTGATATCTTTCTTTTTTTACAGGTATGTACTCCTAACTTACTTATGCACTTATTCGGGAACGTACTTTTGCAGTTTTGGTGAGTATTCTTATTTATAAACAATAATTAAAAAATGTTAAATATCTGATATAGCCAACAGCAGACTTAAATTAAATATTACTTCTATCAAATTTATAAGGGCAGTTATTCTCGGATATTAGTAAGAATGTTATTCTAAAATTCTTCAACCGAAGGCTGGTCAGCTTAGTATTTTATAATCGCCCTCATCATTAGCTACAAAAAGTTTTGGAGAATAGATTGAGTTATCTCTGCCATTATTATAAGCTTTGGATGTTTGGATGAGGCAACTAGACTAAATGTAGAGTGAGATGGGTTGTCCTAGAAGGACGGTATAAGATTTTTTGTGCGCGGCCTCTGATACGAAAAAAAAATTTTCTGCAATTTAATTCTGATGACTTTATATCAGTCACTAGAAAAATATTAATAAAACTTTGTGAGTAAATGAATTTCAAGATATCGAGATAAAGAAAAATCATAATAACGGTGGAAATTATTACGGTAAAGTAAAAAGTAAATTAAAACCTCACAAAATTTTGTGAATCTTAGTTATTTTTACCGTTGTTGCAATAATGAAGTATCACATGACAAGTTGATTAAGAAAAGTATAACCTACTAAACTAAAGGCAATAGCTGGGATTGGCACTTAACAATAATTATCTTTATTTGAGCGAGAGTGAGAATAAAGTCTCTTCTTCCATCCAAACCATCGTCATTAATTATAAAATAGCAAAATTAAAGAGAATGAGGAAATATAAGAAGAATTATGGATATATAAACCCTAGGAGCATGCGCAAGAAGACATAGCATTCATTTAACAATATACAATTCACAGTAATACATTCAAGAGAGAAAGTTGAGGTTTAAAGCATACAAAAACTGTTGCCAGAGAGAAGAAGCTTCGCGCGCAGTTTCATTGTCTAGCGCTGATGCGCTGTGTCCAATCCCGCGAAGAAATTATCCTCGGAGAACTGGGCATCGCAATGGATTCGTCAAAGTTTCGCTTTCGAGACCAGAAGCCAGAACGGAAGTTCCGCTCCCCGGAAAAAGGAAAAACAAACGGACGCGACGAGGAGATGTACAGATAGAGACAAAACCGCGCCTTCAGAAGAGAGAAAAGAGATCGTGTTCTGGACTCACAGCACCCGGACTTCATCTGGATTGCACGCATGGAATCCAGGGAGTGGATTTCATTCGCAACGCCCGCAGCTGCGCCCATCAGAGATGGACGGAGATGAGAATAAAAGGTCCAGCGATCAGCGTCCCACACACGCGGCTGAGACACAAAGAGGAATAAAAGCGATATGTGCTACATGAGCGATTTGCTTCCGCTGGGAAGAGATCGGTGGTTGAATAGAGGGTAATTCTTGACTCTCCGGTGGTGAGAGGGGTGCGAGAGAAGCTGCGATTAAAAAAGCGGTTTTAAAAGATTATCTGATGTTTCTTAGGAAGAAATTACTTAATCGAGTTAAGAGAGGTTCAGGCTGAAAACTATCTATAGGATGAATGCTCAGTGTAAGTGAAAGGAAGTAAATTGGGGTGAAAGGAAGACAGCGATTAAAAAATCAGTTTAGAAGATTTTTCGATGTTCAATTTCGAGAATGACTTATAGGAGTAAAGAGATATCTAAAATGGGGAATATTTGCGATTTATGCATTGGAAAAGTGAAAGGAGGGAAAATACCGGAGTAAAAGGGATGAAAAGAGAAACTGTAAATAAATGAAAGGATGGACGTTAAAATAGTGTAAGGAAAGCGAGAGAAAATTATGTAAACGGAATAAAAATGCTAAATAGTGTGTAAATTATTAAAAAAGTGAAAGGAGGGAAATAATTTGAGTGAAAGAGAAGAAAAGATAAAATTTAAAGAGATGAAACGATGACAGGGAAAACACGGTAAGGTGAGCTAGAGAAAATGATAGAAAATAGGCTGAAGAATGTTTATGAAGATGTGGATTATTAGAAAGCGAAATGGAGAAATTGACGAGAGTGAAAGGGAGAGGGAATTTAAAGAAAGAAAATTATAGCAGCGAAAAGTGGATAAGGAAAGAAAGTATGGTTGAAGTAAAAGGAAAGAGAGGGGAGAATAAAGGTTGAAATTTGAATCAAAGTGGATGGTTTAGATAGATGACTAATTTATTAGTGAAAGGAAGTGATAATAAAAGTGATATGAATTCCGGAGAGGAAATTGAAGAGAGAACTGAAATTATGGGTGTGGGATGGGACTTCGGCGGACAGCCTTTGAATTTCTTTGTCTTTAGCACATCTGCGAAGAACAATTAAGAAAAAAATGGCAAAAGATATGTGTTTACTAACTTTTTACCGATATCTAAATCGAATTGGAGAAGTAGAAACAAAAGGGAAAACAGTATAGCCCATAATTAAGAGCTACGTTACTTTTAAATACACAAATGACATAATACCCCTCAAGGCTTCGTACTCCAAAAATGAGTAAATTAAGAAAATAGTAAGACAGTAAATTAAGCTAAAAAAACATGCGAAGATGTGGAATAAGTTTTAGTAAGACGTATCGACAGAAAACAAATGTTGGGTGGACATGAATTTCTGCGTGGCATTTGAATTCAAGGATTGATTACGATAAAAAAAAACAGAAAGAGGCAAGATCAAGTAAACAGATTTTTTAAAGTTGGAGGAAAAATAAGTTGAAATCTTGATGAGATTATGTTGAAAAAACTACGAAAGCTAAGTTATCATCCAGAACACTAATGATAGCTATATTAAAAGTACATCAAACCGAATCAAACTAACTACCAAAAAACGGTAATTTCTTTATTATGAAATATAGGAGGGAGAATGGTTATTTGACAACGAACACCGTCACGGCTATTCGTCTTAGAAATTAAAACTACAGCAAAAAACCTTGAGAATAGATCGAAGGAGTATAACCAGAAAAAAATATATGAAACAGAGGTAATCATATTCGATTGAAAATGAATATACCCCGCAAACGAACAAATTCAAAGAGGAAGGGAAGGATAGAAGTGGAGTGGACGTCAAGAAGGAGTATACTGTATCGAGAATCTCAAACGATTAGATGCGGTCGCTTACTCAGAGAGATCTCTCGGTCCGATTATCGAATCGGATCCTGAATTGATAATTCAGAGCGTTCGGATGTGGAAAATGCCTCAATCGAGAAAGATGAGGGCAGGAGATCGAGAGATACGGTCGTAGACGGTCTGAATGAGAAGGCGGTTTGACTATCCCCGCTCCATAGAATACCTAATGGAAGAGGAAGGAATGGGTTGATTTATTGTTGTCATAATTACAGACCGCTTTCTAACTGCGAATTTTTTCAGCCCCCATTTATCAAAGAACTTGTGTTTATATTTTGCGAACTTATTGCGTAAAAATTCCTATGTTTTTAGTCCTCTATGCAATCTTTCTACCCACGTCATTCTGTTAGTTTTTCTTCACAAATTACTTTACTTACTTACTTCTTCACAAATTACTTTACTTTATTACTAAGCATAAGTAAATAATGCATCTTAACTTGCTTTTATTGTAATCAGAGTTACAAGTAGTCCATGTTAATGTCAAACATATTGAATAAATGAAGATAAGCCACATGATAACAGAATTCTCAGCATAAAAATAGATACACTTTCAGATTTGTATCGATAAACATAGGATGAATTACATTTTTCGTAGAATATGTATTCTTATCCGTAAGTACCCTGGAATAATTTAAAACAATGCTATATAGACAAATTAGGTGCGACAGTTAATAACAA
The DNA here is from genome assembly GCA_947579665.1 of Sympetrum striolatum. Lineage (NCBI taxonomy): Eukaryota > Metazoa > Arthropoda > Insecta > Odonata > Libellulidae > Sympetrum > Sympetrum striolatum. The sequence continues at coordinate 71,314,428 of OX388348.1, forward strand.
ATTATTATACTTTATAAATCAAGTATGACCAAAATTTCTGGCGTCAATTATTTTATTTTTGATTTCAATTTAGCAAAAATTCGAGAAAAATACGTCCAAACTATAGTATAGCCTAATCAACTATATGAATTATCCACTATAAATTCCTTTTCTATGATTCAGCAAGAGGTCATTTCATGAGAATACGTGCGTATTTATTCAAATTTTGTGATACATTTATTTCTATTTTTTCTCGAGAGTCAATTTGCCATTTTGAATCGTATAACGTGACACTTTTGGTGGCTTTACCTTAGTTAAAAGTAATTCATAATCACAAGTTAAGTTCAACCATTCAGTATATTCATGTGCCCTCAGAATACTAACGTAATGTCTTTTCTTTTATTTCTTGTCAATTTATTCCGCCATTTATATTATCTTTTGTCTTTGTATTTCCTTCTATATTTTCCCTTATCGGATACTTTCTCTAACAATCCCTTTCTTATGTGTATTTTACTCAACCATAAATAAATTACAAACGACTATAAAAATGAAGGGTTCGATGTAATAATTCGATGAGTATTACGAATACCTGAGATGAAGGGTAGCCTCAAGTTTGCCATTTAAGAATTAAGTCTTAAATGACGTCCAGAGAATTCCTTATGGTTCCGGTCCAGGGGTATGAATTCCAATCATAATCTCAATACGCTGATAGCCAATAAAAGATCAGATGGAATTCGTTTACGTCCAATCGATCGAATGGGAATTTCAAGCACCGCCATGACGGAAGATTTGCTGAAACATGCCGCTAAGCAACTTAAATGACATTAACTATCCATCGAAACGATGAAAAGTCATTCTCTGAAGAAGAAGAAGCCGTTCTTGTGTAGGTATTCTCGGTACCACTTACTATAAATTTCTTCACTCTATCAGTTCAACAGCAATAATATACTCTTGGTAGTTCCTTTTCACTCGATAAATTCAGAGAAATTGCATCGATTGGGGGGAATTAGGTACCATATAAAATAATGGAATTTATAATATACGGGACGTATTATTGAGAATTGATTAAGATTGAGTTCGTAAATGAGAGGGAAAATCGAAAATAACATACAAGGAAAGTAATGCAAATATTTAAGTCTTCATAGCGATAAATTATGAGAAAATATTTTAACAATCACGAGTTTCATTTCACCACAACCTAAAGCGAAAGGATTTTTTTATCCTCTAGTAAAATTTTCTACGGAATCGCATTTTTCCTCTAGGCCGACTTTGGACTGAATATTTAGCTTATATATTTCTGAACAGTAAGCAAGTATTAAGTATTTTTTGTTTCATTTTTGTTTCAGTGTCCCTGTAAAATTTAATACCTGGGTATAGAAACGAAAACTTTTATATTAAATATTCCAAGTGCTTCTGCCTCCATGCTTCTTTAGGGTAAAAAGCAAAAGATTGTAATCTTAGATAACCGAATAAATAAAAATTTGTTATCCCTAGTGATTATTGCTAGCAATTTAAAATCAAACTTCTGGATCGATAATGGTTACTAGATGATCACAGTATGAAAATAATTATCAATTTTGTATCATTTATAAATTATTCAGCCTGTGGGCCAGTTTGAACCTCATCTCCACCAAAATTACGTTCAAAATGCTTTGGAAAGGGAATGCTGCAACTAATTAAGTAATTTTTCATGGAATTCAATAAAGAGAGAAAATTATCAATTCCATAGTTCACGATCATTTACGCTTAAGTGACTTTCTTATTTCCTACATGAACAAAATTGAGACGAATTTAATCGATAGATGCATCTTTCTGTATCGAGAGACGCATGAAAAATATTTCTTGTGCCAAGTTATGGTAGCAAGAAGTTTCGCATAGCTCACAAATTAACCTACTAAGTGACGTTAATACAAGGGAAACTTAACTTGGGAATTAGATAAATTAACAGAGATTTGGAACGTAGGAACCTGTTTCGAGGGAAGTAAGAAGGTAAATTTCTCTATAATACCCTTTCTGGTACAAAGCAAAGCAATGACGCACGTACTCACGGTGAATGTAAACGCCGGTTTCAACTGGAGTAAGTTGCCAACGCTGGAGAAATGAGAGCGGAATGTAAACGGATGTCAGAAAATACGGAAGGGTAAAACAAGCATTACGGGATAATAAGGGTAAACCCTTCCCCGAGCTAAATTAGACCGCGTTGCGGAAGAGTATTCAGTTTCGCCAGATATCGATGCATAAACTTCGTTTAGGAAACAAATGAGATGAAAAACACGTGTTTCTTTAGAGACTGCTGCTGCTCAGATACGCTTACATATAGGTTAAGATTACATAGGAGAGAAGAGAATCGAATTATTACGGTTAGGAAAGAGGATGCATTATCCGGGATAATAAACGGGGATCGTCGTTGCGGGGAGGGATCATCTTCTTGGGATACACTGAGAGGATTCTCTCGCATGATGGCTAGAAGTCCGCTGTAGCGTCTATGGAGACGGATGTAAGGAGATCTGGATTGTGTTCCCGGGAGGACAATTACCAGCGAAAAAGTGTCTCCGCCGCAAAAAACGCGGAATTCCCAACTGGAGCGTTTTCTCCACGTATTAGCATTTCTCTTCCGGCGGGAACGTGACTGAAATTGAGATTTTGCAGTCGATTTAGAAATCGCCCATCAAAGTAATGAGTGCCTCGGGGAGCTTCTTCCGGGGTTACTATTTGTATGAGCAAGGGAATGGAGACTATGCGTGGATCGAGGAGGAATCTCTAGATAAGGTTGAGAGTAAGTGGCGATGTGACGCTTATCGAGCACATTTCATGGGCAGTGGGATGAAAAGATCGTTTTTTGAACTGAAGGAAGATTTAATTTTTTTAATTTAGAAAAATTGAGTATATGTTTCTTGTAAAACGTAGTAATACCGTTAATCATATAGGAATATTTGCAAATTATCTTGAAAAGTTATAATTTTTAATGATAGTATTTATCACTTTTACGTTAAATTATGGAGGATCTCATTAAAATAAGATGTCGTAAAAATTATATGGGTTTTAATCATAAAATCTAGCGCTAACTCCAAATAGAATCCATTTACACGAAATATTTTACGAGGTAAAATAATAATCGCGTAAAAAGAAAAGCCCTAGGTTAAACAAACTAGTTATTACACACATACATGTAGATATCTGTATCTGTTTAGTAGAAAGGAAATGGTATTTTTTATTTATGTAAGAAGAATCTTGAGCAAATAATTATTATTTATCGCTGATGATATTTTTACAAATATAGATAACCTAACAGGAGCTTTTTTCTATTAAATCTATATCTTTCATTTTTCGAAGGTATTTACTCATTACTGCTATAGAGCTTGAGGAACGCCTGCTGATTTTTGAGACCTAAAGCAATCCTGATTTAATTATAATTTCTTTCTCTGAAATCAGTCGCTGTTAATTTAGTTTCCTTTATAAACTGCGCTATTACCTAGGCTTACGATTATCTGCTAGCGTACTGTAGTTGGTAAAACATCTTAAATAGCAACTTAGTCAATTAAATTTGAAAAAAAAAACAGAATCATCTTCCCGGATACAAAAATATTTTTATTTTCCTCATTCAACCAATTTAGACGAAGCGAATAACACTGTCATTAACTATCTTCTAAGTGCACGCAAAACTTTAGTTCTTGGAAATGACCACCGCAATTATGAGCCTGAATCCATCCATCGCAGGCGTTGCGAAACATCAGGGAAATCGAGAGAAAAGGGGTCGGAGAGACTCTGTCCGTACTGAAGAAATACCACAAGAAAGACACAATTTCAATTGTTTGACGTTTAAAAAACATTAGGGGTTTCATCGAGGAAGTAATTGCCCATTTACGTGCCCATCCACCGCAAAAAAAGACATTTTCCGCTGCTACTACTGTGCGGAGCCGTTTTCAAAACACGTTCATCCCACATACTTTCTCATCTCGAGCCTTGCAGAATCAGGAAGGATTAAAAAGTACTCTGGGAATCTCGCGCGCGGCGACCCCCAGACGATCCGACGACCTCCCGCCGCCGAAGACGCCCACCGCCGGCAGACGCGATTAATTAATTTGGCCGAGTTGCGCGATAACTCGGGGTTGAAAAATGCGTTTATCAGGACGATGTCGCGAGAGGGAAATCTCTGTTGAAGGGGAGGAAGGGTATTTTTGCAAGAGCAATCGAGGACGCGGCTAATTGAAACGGCCGTAATTAAATGCAACGAGCTTGGGCGGACTTGGTATGCGGGAGGAATTTAGCCGAACTGCGAAATCCCTCGTTGGGTGATTTTAATGCGCGGCTGATTCACGCGGATTTGCAAGATTGATTGAGTCACGGTGTCTCCCGATGTTGGCTCATGAGGGTGATATAGGGCTAATCACCATCGGTGCAGATAACGATTATTTTTTTACTTTTAATTCTCAAAATCTCTAAAATCTAAATATTGTTAAAAAGGTACGTTGTATTAGAAGTGATTATATATTACGATATAATTAACACGATCTAACGTAATAAATGTACACGGATGTATTGCAATCATTAACTTTATAAGAAACATTGAGATGGCTCTATCGCACTCTCGTTACTTCGTATTTATTTCATTAGAATCGATCTTGTTCTGTAATAAATCAAAATATTTCGAAATATCCTAAATACCAGCACTGATGATATATCAGTAATAAACTTAAAGTGCCAAATTATCCCTTTCGTGCCTTTAATTGGTCTGTCAGTTCTCAGTAACTCAGTAGGTAGAAATTGGATTATACTTTTCACATTAAATTTATAACTTAACGGACCAGTCAACTATTCAAAGTCTTCCAGTACAAAATAAAAACGTTTGTTTTTAACTATATGGCTACGAGAAACAATGATTTTCTTTTATTAAAAATTAGAGAAATTATCCTAATTAACATCTCTACTGGCCTAGGAAGTGAAATAGCATAATTAATGCTATACTACTACGGGTGTTTCATAAGAAAACTTTTCAGTCATCGCTTATTGCCCGAGAGAGCTGCAAGCTTACAGTTTTAAACTATACATACGCTTTATTTTGCGAGATTTCATGGTTTAACAGGATTTCGTTGATAAAATACGAAAGTTTTCTATTCTACGCTAAGCTTTCTATTTTTTTATGACTTTCCTTACTAACTGAAAGTAGCGGAGGAATAAATTATGATTTTGGAGACTTAGAGTTAACCCTTAAATCTGATATAGGGACATCAGGTTGGGCAGCATTGCTTTGAGAATCCATTTAGAATCCCCACTGGAATGATTTATAAACATAAAGGAGTTTATTAGGCAAGGTATAATTTACCCCCATTTACTCTGGCCTTTGTTGGGCACGAGCAATGATAAATAACCACCCTCCGATTGAGAAAATAATGTGGAGACCACTCTCTGAACCATTACAGTAATTCTATCGTGAATTTACTGGAGGATTTCCTAAGAGAGGAATTGTTTACGGAACTAAGCGAGTAAATTGTTAGGAGGAACTCTCTCAGTTGTCTTCCCCACGTTTCTGAATCATTACCAGATCCGGTTTTTAAAAACGTAATTCATCTGGCTCTTAAGAGGCTAGTGTGTCATCCATCGAACCCGGTTTCCCCGTTCAAAGAGTTCGCTCCGCTGCGGAAAGCGTCGGATCGGAATCCGATGGAATCGCTTTTGAGTAACAGAAACTCTTCTCGTGTGTGCAAAAGGGAATTCATAAACAGGAAGAAACATCTACTCTCTTACGAAATTGAGTGGAAGAGAGGTTTTCGATTGTGTACACTGCTGATGACTGCTTCGGAGCGTTTAGAAATTCGGCATTAAAACACTGAAATATGGAGGATTACGGCGTGAAAATATCCACACCAATCGGTGCTGGATGTAAACACTGAAATACGCTTTGTGCTAATAGAATAGTTGGCACATAAAAACAGATTTTTACTCTTGGATATCTATTTTTGAAAGACAGCACGCAAGTAAAATCGGCAAATCTTCAGTGAAAAATGTTAACAGGAAGAAATATTTGTATCAACATGAATCTTATGCAGATTTCATAAAGGCTATTAGAATAAAAACGTAGTACAATAATGCTTACAAAAGCATACATGAGAGACATCGGTTCTCAGGCTAGAAGAGCATGGTAACTGTTTTCGTTCCATTTTACTGCTAGTTCTTGTAATCATATCAGCAAATTCATGATTTGAAATATGCTTACTGTTAACATAACTGGTAACTTTAAAGTAAACACTCTATCCCCTGTTAATTGAATTAAAATTGGATGTCGTTCATTTCTAGAGAAATTTGAATCATTTGTATATGTATGTTCTCAATTCTTTCGAAGAACTTTTAACTTTCCCCACCCTTCATATAACATATTTTTCTTTGTCTTCCGCTAAGTGTCTTTCCTCGCAATGCATCGTCAATTACTTTCTTTAGCAATCTCTTTCCTCTAAATATTTTATCAATCCATTCCCTCAGCGGATGCTTCATTGTTTCTGTTATAACCATCTCTTAATTAACCGAAAATCCATTATATTTTTAGGAGTTTAGTTAATAAGTCTTACTCGGCAAGATAAGAATTGAGTTAGTTCTCCATTGCATCATTTGCTGTCAATGAGTTAGAACTCAAGAAATGGAAAAATTGAAAACTTAGAGCAGGACTGTGACTCTTTGAATAAACCTTTTCGTAGGATTCAATAAGAAGAGTCAAAAATGAGTGCCATTGGCCAGTATCACTCACAGTCCAGTAGCTCTTGAACCTTCTCATCCATAAACAGGACTGAGAAAAAGCGGAAAAATGAAAGACATATTCCTCTTTCCTATATTACTATATTCCATTCAACCTATAAAAATGTTAAAAATACAATTGATAGAATTCAAATGTATACTAATATTGAAATACAATTTTCCACAAATATTAAAATGCAATCATTTGCAAATATTATGATACAAACATACAAAAATCAAAGTGCAAAACTTACCTATAAAACTATTAAAATACAAGCATATACAAATATCACAATACAAATCTTACCTATAAAATTCTTCTGAAAAACATATATTGATTACATACATACATATTAAAATGAAAAAATGCAGGAAATATAAATCGTTACCTGTACAAATACTTTTTCAATGCCTGTCTCCAATCCCAATAAGGAGCCCTTTCAGATTTCGAAGTAATTTCTTCTCGAGTTCGTTTTAAAAAATCTTTTTATCGCTCAGATACTCTTGCAGTGAGGAAAGTACGGGGCAGCGCATGACCGCGGCGGTCTTTCTTTCCCCAACCATTATCTTTCTGAACACGTCTTTCGGACATCAGAACGCTCCCATTCGGAGAACAAATTATCCACTTGCACTCGCGTAAAAATACAGCGCTCGGGAACCTTATTTTTAAACAACTCCGCTCTGAAAATCTCGAAAATAAAACGAGACTCCGTGAGCGGACTGAGATGCAGCCGATGCCGCGGTCGGTGGGAGGGAAAAGTTGTCACATAAGAAAAAATACATATTAATGTCCCCTCGCCAATGGAAAATAGTCTTTCGGCTCGATCGTGAGTCTCTGAAGAGAAACGGTTTGGAAACCCGTAAATGTATTTCGAAAAACGGAAGGCAAGACTTAAAAGAAAGGGTCTATTAAGAGAGGCTTCCTCTTGGACAAATATTTTTGCTACGTCCCCTTGAAGAGCCGCTCATGCATAAGAATGGTTTGGAATTATTCGCGCGCCTGGAATATGGAAAGTTTTTCGCGAAGATTTCATTTAAATGGTTTTTGACGTTCCATGGTCTGGAAAGGGAAGTTTACGCCGCATTCATTTCTGTTCCCGTCTTTTTATTTTTTGGACTAAACCTTTGAAATTGTTTTTTACTGTTTTAGTGTTTTATTTGTTTTATGATTACACTGTGAACTTGTAGGAGCACAGAATATCTTGTGGATACTGTAAAGACAGAATAAACATAACGGAGTTTCTTTGAAAAACTATTTATTATCCTTATCATTATCTACTGTAAGAATCAATAATCTTTATTCCCCTCAGAAATATCTTCCTCTTTACTTAGTTATTCGTTGTTTGTTGAGTCATCTAAATCTGTTATATTCCTCCTTATTTGACTTAATAGATCAGTATATTTTCACAGAATGTTAGCATAAAAAAATAAGTGCATGAATGTAGAAAAAGCGTATCTATTGATTGTTGTCTTCATATTTCTTCGACTATTAGCTTAAATTTTATACAATTCTCTTGTCGTTCGGGAGTTCCTCCAACCACTTATTTGACGATGAAGTTCATATAGGCACATTGAATTTTAGTAAATATACTTTTACAATTCGCTGTTTTTTCTTTTCACGCAGTTTCTCAGGTTGGTTATGGAAATTTATCTGAAGCGTAACTAAACTATCTTATAACTCTTATAGCCATGTTTTGGATAAAAGGCTATTATTAGGAAGCAAATTTGAGTTTTATCTAAGTTTAAAGCGCAAGAAAGCACTCATACATTAGGGAGAACGGATAGTGCAGTGATTCTTGGGAGTGGGCACCACCCAAGAAAAAGTTTCTTGACGTTCCTACAACGGCTATACCAGCAAAATATTTCAAAGTGACCTCTCACGAAATGATTATGTATGTTATATCCAAGGAGACCGTATTAAAAAATATATGGCACATTGAAAAAGTCAATAACTTTGGCAGCATTCCTCGAGTCGAGCAAGAACTCGGGTCCACCGTCGGTAATGTTTGATAGTCGGAGAGCGGCCGATCTTGCGGGAGAGGAAAATGGATAAAAGCGATGTCCCCGAGGGAAGTAACGGCGGAATGCCAAAGGAGAGGTGGGCTGAGGAAGAGTAAAGGCGCATTCCAGCGACTGCACGCGATGGACTTATATATATCGATATTACCGCCGGAGAATGGCGTAGAGATGGCCCGTGGATGGGAACAGGTTAACGCTCTTGTTCGACTCTCATTTTTTCCCGGGGCTAACGGATGAGAGAGGCAATGGACGTAGAAATTCATCCCTCATATGTTCTGGGGGCGAAGCTTAATCGACGACGAGAATTAGCAGTTTGATGTATGGTCAATCTGCCTCGTAACGGTTCCTCCAGGAATCTATGGGACACGCGAGCTGGGATGCATTCCGACCGCGAGCGACTTGCAACTTTCGACTCGGTTGGGGACCTCTACCTTGCAGTGATTTTCACTCTGAACTGGTTTGTAGGGTAATAATCAGCTGCTGGACCCTACAAGGAAGGAAAAATGTATTTTTATCTTGAAATAACTAGCGAAAAATCTAGCCTACAACTTTATGAGTGAGCCTTGTAGAAATGTATGATTGTGCTTATGTAAAGATCATTGGCTCCCATAGGAATATACTTCTTATCGAGTAAAAACTCCGGAAAAACTAACCTACTATTTTAGGGGTGAATCTTGTAGAAATGTATACTGGATTTTATGCAAATAAAATGGGTGGGTAAACGATTGAGAGGGAACTATTGCTAAATAAAGTAATTTAAGGTGGACTACTATTCTGTCTGGGATGTATAGGGATAAAACTGAGGGAAAGACAAAGACAGAAGTTGCTAGATGACATAAGGGTGGAGTAAGTTACCAAGAAACGAGAGAAGTTATATTGAACAGGGGAAATTAAGGCACATGAACATACCGAATGTTAGAACACTCATTTATGAATGTAAGCCCTAATATATATAATCTTCCAAATAATCTTCTTAGGGACTATGAAAAAAATTTGAAAACGTCTTTGTACATCATAAATATGTCATTTTAACCTATTTAGGGAATGAAAACTAATTTATGTTGAAAACCATTCAAGGATTTATGATAGAAAATTCTGAATATTCACGCTAAAATATTATGATGATATTATCTGATGGTATTATTATATGATGGTATTATCTGGGGCGAATTTATATTTCAACACTTGTACAGTTCCACAAAAATGGCAAACCCAAACCTATACCAATATTACAGAGTGGTATATTAAGCTAGTGGAGGCATTTTTTTGTTCTATGTGAAAGAATGTATACTTTAAATAGATGTTTCAATAATGTATGTTCGTATTACAATTGCATATTGAAACGAATATCAACATAGCAACTTGTAACAGGTTCAGACAGTGATGGTACTTTTTCACTATTACATTTTTCTTGCTTGATCTTCCCCCATCTATTATTTGAGATCAATTGAAAGTAATGCGAGCTGTTTTAATATGCTGGCGAATTAGCTATTCCATAACTTATAATTTAAAATCCAATGTAAATATTTTTATAATTCGTATTCATTACAACTATAGTTAAAAATTTTACAAAATCAAGAAAAAATCCGCAAAGAAAAGTCATGTATCATGTATGGTCTAAAAAACCCAGATAGGTTGAAGGAATGACTTTGCAGAGACTTAGTGACATGTAATAAACACTTACTAGGAACATACTTGTTGCAGTGAAATATTAAAATAGGAAAAAAAGGCTCAGCTTTAAATAACGTTAGAATGTGCGCTGTCACCTTAAGCAGTTTGCGATAAAATGCTTAGGCTATTATACGCTTCCATGTAATCTTGCGTAACGTATCATTGCACTCTGTATGACAGCTCAATTGAAAGTTGTCCAAGAGGTTGACACGACCGGGAAAGGAAAAAATGTACGGAACATTGAGCTACGCAGCTGAATGCTTGAGTTGAAGAAAGCGGCGAAATCCACGTTTCTATTGATATAAATCGAGTCGAAATGTTGAATTATGTATGCAGGCTAGTGGTTAAATAGATATTTCGTTTCCTTGGAATCTAGACCGTAATTTATGTTACTCTCCTCCCTGAATTTTCCGACTTTTTTTTCCTCTTGATGATGATTAAATGTCTCCGGTCTTTGAACCCTAATGAAGTCGTTCGCCAAGATTTAAAAACAGAATTTACTTGGAAAGTTTTTACTGGTAACTTCTGTTCCAGATCTAAAAAATGCCCATGCAAAATGTTATGACGGTCGTTTTAATATTCACACATTGCTACGAGGAACTAATCGAGGAAATTCAGTGTAGAAAACACGTGCTATAATTTCGATTTTATTTATTTTTTCATTTCTTTAGTTGAAGCCCAATAGAAAACGTGTACACTTTTGCCTAGATCTCTATTTCATTTTATCATCCCTTCAGCAAAATGTTACGCAGTAGGTTATCTTTGGAAATACATTCTAACTTTGAACTCGATCAACATATGCATTTTAGTTTATTGTTTTTGAAGGTGTTTCGATAGCTTAGCATTCGAACGTGGGCTCCCACCAGGAATTGAACCTTGGACCATTCCCCAAACTCGAGCACGGTGCCCACTTGGCTATCCTGGAACTCAGGATATCAGTAAGATATGATATTGAATTGTATAGAATAATATTAATTTTATACTGATGAATTTTCAGACGGCGTATTTTCAATGCTTTGCATGGAATAATAGAAAGACTGCGTATAGTCATGGGTTATTTGAAAGTTTCAATGAAAGCTACCTTCGAGTTGTAGTTTATTAATTAAATTATTTAATTAAAGATTAACGTACAGTGTTGGCACTAAGTTATAGTGAATATAAACAACAAAACAAAGAATATAACAAATTTAAAATAAATATACAAGAATACATGAAGTGAAGTAGAAGCAAATCAACAAGAAATAACACCAATAATTATACACAAATTAAAATCAAAGCAAGATATTATTAACAAGTATCACATCTTTGATTTATAGTCATTATATCATTTTATAAATATTCCATAAAATTTTAATTAAATTATAATTAAATACTTATCGGAAAATTTATAAAATCACACAATTCTTGATCGTATATTCTCTATAATATATTCCCGAAACTGGCAGGCTTGAAAAATGTTTAACAAGGAAAGAAGTTAAGGTGACTTCAGACAATCAGATGTCTAAGGAATGATTCCATAAGCAAACGGACATTTCAGAAGTCTTACAGTGAAATTTTAACGGAAATATTGAAAAAAGAATAATGGAAAATCTGGAAGCAGAAATCCGTCTTGCCGAAGTTCCGCTGCATTCTAAGCTCCCTTTTCATTTTCTCAGCATCCGTCATCCGGCCATTTCGACACTTCCGGACCCGCACAAAAACCATTCACAAATTGTCGGGGAGTAGCAATAATAAGCGGTCAGGGGAAGACAATCCTAACTCTCCCCCTTTGATGAAGATATCCAATCCCCCGTTTTTCACACATTTTCAATCTGACGTAACAGACAATTTCCTTTCCCTCCGACTTTCCCTCTGCGCCTCGGGCCATATGGCTTGACCGAAAGCCGCACTGGCAGACCCTCATTTACGGTCAAACACTCCGTGGCAATTTAAACAAATTGGGCCCACGACCATAAAATACAGAAGGCGGGAAGGAAGAGAGACACGGATATGGCGGACGAAGCCTTCGGCGCTTGCGTTGATGAGGAACGAATTGGAAGATGTGAAACTCTTTGGAATAGACTACTGTCCGAAATCAGCAGTGTCGTTTCGTCTTCGAGATAAAGAAACGCTTCATTAGAGGGAATTGATTGCTATGTATCTATAAAGTATTCAGCCCATACTCCGGTTGTTACCTCACCCTCCTCCAATAGTAGTTTTCAGAAGTTAGTTGAGGAGAATGAGGCTTACTATGCAAGATGAGGAGTGAGGTAGTTTGCCCTTGCTTTCCACACCAAGCCAGAATGCTATAAGAGGAACATTTCCACATGGCAATCAGGTAGTGGAATTGAAATTGCTGATAGACAAGTGAATTTGCCGTAATTTCACATTCGATTGTCTTGAAAATATCGCTTTTGCATATCAATGCTTGAAAGATCTCCTAAACTGAAGCCAGTGTTCGGGTTAACGGTGAAATATGATCAAACAGTATTTTCCCTATAATTTGCATCTGTCGGCACTATCGGTCTATCAAATTCTCGTATCTTTTTCCTTTGGTGAGGTTAAGCGAATAAAATGCTATCCCAAGTACTGCACAACTAAATGTATCCAATGTAAACATTTTATCCCAAAGTTACTAGGCTCTGGTAACGAAAATATTCCAATCCGATCTACATACTTGTTTTTTTGGATTATTAGGTATTATTCGTATTCGCATAAACATTAGCAAAAAATATATTAGGTATTATTTTCGGAAATACTTTAATAATTCTATTCTTTATCCAGTTATAACTTTCCTAGAGGTCACTGAAGTCAGACAGTTGCGAATGAGATTGGTGTGCCTACATGTTATGGTGGAGAAGTTTTTTAAATGAAAGTATTATTAAATATCACTTATTCTTCGCTTGTTGCTCATTCCTTAACTAGTCATCACAGTAGCCTTAGGAGGATAGTAAACGATGAAAAGATTCGATTATTTTGGTACTGAAATTAAGAGTTACAAGTTACGTCAAAATTGCAAATTTTCAATTTACCCAAATATGCAAAAATGGCTCAGTACTTTCAATACACACTCATTCGATCGAGGATTTTATAGATTGATATCATATGGTAGGAATAAAAATTTTGATGAAAAATTCGTTTACATAAACAACGTGGTTACTGCTAATGTTAAGATGTTGTGTTTTGATAAACATAGGAATATTACTTACTCAGGACATAGGAGTATTTATTACTCATTACAACTTCAGATGCCAAGGTTGACAGATAGACGCTGATAACAAAAACGTATCTGTCTACACGTAAACGTAATCTAACGTAACGTAACGTGTAAACATATCTATTTTGGGCCATTCTAAATTCGCACGCCCGAGAGTAGGGAAATCTCAAGATCTCTAAGGAGTCTATCTTTAAGAAGCAATCTCTTTAAGGTCCACGCGCACACGAACAAATACAAGTCCCTCCCGATTTCCCTGGGATATTTCCTGTGCGCAGCTCGCGCTTCTATTTTGAGTCCACTCGCGGTCCGCGCTCTTCATCTTTTTTCCTCTCCCTCTTTTGCTTCCTCATCGCTTCCTCCATCATCTCTCTTCCTATTCTGATAAGGCTTTTTGTGGAGCAATCCAAATTCGTTACCTTCCACCTGTGCTCCTGGCAGGGACGGATTTGCCATTAGACAAACAGAATGGTTCGCCATTAAGGTGCCGAGATAAGGATGTTTTGTCAATTTTTTAAGATGAATCGGCTCTCGTTAGGGGCTCAAAGTAGTCATAAAGCCTATGATCGATGTAGATTTCTGAATTTCTATCTTGATTCTGAGTGTCTTTTCATTCTAAATTTTCCATTGATTTTCCACGTCTCCAAGAGAATTTGTAAGGTTGCATCTGGCCAAGTAACTGTTTTTATTTCCATAATATATCACGCGTTATTTATACTGAATGTAGCATTGGAAACTTTTCGGTGAGATTGTCCACTGTGGATATTTTGCAATTAATATGAATAACTGACAACTATATATGTATACTGTTATAATACATAGATATTTATAATACCACTCATCGTATGGTAAAATTACGTAAATATCGGCGTAATTTTGTTTTCTGAACATTTTTTTAACTAAAATTCAAGACTACCAGACGGGGAAGAGCACGCATGTTTTTATAAAGTTATTAATTATAGTATTTCTAATGGTAAATAGTGTTATTATTAAAAATTTTCAGTACTAGTTGGGAAAGAGTGGACAGACAATTACGAAATTGCGGAAGATTTATGCTTGTTATAATTCTGAGCATCTATTTACTGACTGAAATACAAAAATACGTTGTAATTCCCTCACAAATATATATTATCGTCTACCGGTTTCGGCATGTTTGGCTAGGAGACGACGGTATATTTCAATTTTGAAGAACAAGGTTGTGTTACTCAAATAAATTGTGAAATAAATGATTTGCTAATAATTCATAATAAATAATAGATATCCGAGGGATGTAGATGAACGATGAGTGCGCTATGATAAATGTTGGATCAACATGAATAAGAACATGAATATCTAGACAAAAAGACGAAGAATCTCAATATAAACCACTCTCACAAGCAATCCTAATCACGTCGATCGAGTCAACCCAACAGAAAAGGGATCACATAGTCCCAATTTCTCTTCGATAGAGGCATTCGTCTCTTTCCTCATCCTGACCCTTTCAGACAAGTGGTCGTACGCATCTTTTCGACTCATTCTTTATCGTTAAGATTGCCTTCTCCTCCATTGACCTATCTTCTCTGCCTTCAGCTTCTCTCTTCCCTTTTGATTGCCTCTGCAATTTTTTTTCCAAAAAGGCTTTCCAACTCGTGCCAAATTTTTGGGTTGATCTCATTTGTCCCTCCAGACCCCCTCTTTTTTATAGCCAATCAACCTTTCGCTGCTCGCCCCAGATTGGCTCCTTAATTAGTCGCCTAGGGTCAGCGTGACCCTAATGTACTCTGGTTGACCAACCATTAAAATGACATCTCAACCAAAATAGACGTTATAATGACGTAGCCGGCAAATTAGCGTATATTATAGGTCAAATATTTGTCTGTCTGTAAAGTCATCAGCCCAAAGGCTGGTTGGATGCTACCATTTGGTAGAGCATATGGGGAGGAATAAGGCTTACTAAGCCAGATGAGGAGTGAGGTATTTTGGCCGAACTTTTCTCACTGGCCCAGAATAATTTGTGGAAATATATTCGTACTTGCAGTACAACTACACAATCAGAAATAATCTTTCAGCATTCAATGGAGAGGGATCTCAACGTATGCTGTAACTTGCCGTTCACCGTAAGCTTTCATAAGATCGTACCCATGAATGAAGTAGCGTATGACTACGGTAATTAGAAAATACTAATTCCTCTGCCCTGCAGATAAAGATGAAAAATATTCCATTAACGGAGATAAGTTCTTAGGAACGACAAACATTTATCACTCAAAATTCACATGAATAGTTTACTCGTTTTTGCCTTTCGTATAAGTCACTTCTCGTGCATAGAGAATTTTCTTTTCTGATTATTTTCTTTATACATGCTCTTTAATTCATTTAGTACTTTTTCATATACACTAATGATACCGTTTTTAAGTTAAACATGTCATTATTGCTACTTAAATGTTTATTGTATTCGAATTTTAAAAAGTCCATTGTTTCTTAAATCATCCCATACGTTAGTAGATTGTTTGCAGACACCGGCAGTTAGAAAAGTTTTATATTTCTTCGTATTTTTGTTGCACTTATCTGCAACGTTAACAGACCTCTTTTCCCCTGCACTAAGTATCTTTCCAGCAAGAAATGTAAACGCTTTATAAATTCAACTTGATGTGGAAAATACGAAAAATGATGATATCTTTTCTTCAATAGAAAACAAAACTACAAATCAAATTAACAACCTTAAGTGAGGAAAACAATTTTGATGCTTCAAATTAAATAGGCAAGGTTTCTATAGCCATGCAATTAAGCGTGCCAAATATACTCCATGTATCTCCATATGTCGTCCTGTTAGATAAGTATGGAATCATTTTGACGTTGCTAATAAATGGTTTAAAGAAAGAGTTCTTTGTCGGAGCCAACGTTAGAGGAAAGAAAGCATAAGAGACGCGACTTATTTTTTCTCGGTTACTTGGCAACTGTAGGGGGTTTTAAGGTGAAAGGGACGTTCAATAGATACCGGTTTGGCTCCTCAGATTGGACAGTGTCTCTTAGATAGTGCATTGGCTTACTTTACCTGAGATAATTACCGGAGTGCATTCCCTAATTCGAGATACTTCGATACCAAGTTAGATCTACGGAGAATAATTTAAGATTCACATTACTGAGTGATGAGTCATCTCTTTGGATATAGGATGGATTTATTAAGTAAAGATTGAAACATTATTATACATATTATAACAATCAATTTTGGTACATTGGGATCGTAAAGGATCTTTCCTTAGTTAAATTTCGCGCTAATTAAGATATGGTAGCAGTAAATGCCTGCCATGAAGTCCAAAAAAATCAATCACCAACCAAATTGATGACTGTTTCGTATTTTTGTACGAGGGTTTTATGTATCTATCTGAAGTTTATGACCAAAGATAGTGAATAATTGATTTTTTTAATGGTGAGGATGATATAGCATGTTACAACTGGAGCTTGCGTAAAAATCAACTAATTTCACTGGAGAACAGTCATCCTATCATCTAAAAACTGATAAAGGAGCAAAATTTACTTGCAACCCATTTATTTGGCATTTAAGGAAGAAGAGAAGACAATAACATAAGTTAATCCCTTTTATAACTGCGGACGTCTTAATTCGTATAGTGATAAAAAAGATGCCCTTCGTAAAAATTCTGATGTTTTTGTACCTGAAACAAATAGAAGTCATTCTACATATTTTTCGAAACATTATTAGCCTTTAAATTTGATCTTTAGTAACTTTACCCCATTTGTTGTGAACATTTTCAGCTGAAATTTCGTTGAGGACCCAGTCATTTTTCCAACATGTATTTTTAGCGTTCTCCATAACGTTTAAATGTAGTACCCACCGTGAGAATGGCGCTGGCACTTCAAAACACGTTCCGCAATTTCATTAAAGAGCAAAGTAACGACCCTCCCCTAACGATACTTCACGCATTCCTTAATGAACCATACATTTTCCCCACTTTCGCCAGCGGTATCATTTTCATCCTCCCAAAACTCTTTCGAATTACGTTCCGGCTTAATATATAAATGTATTTGCAATTTACGACCGGGAACGGGCACTTAAATTTTGCAACCGCCGACAAGAATATTGCAACTCGTAATGGACCCGGCGGAAAGTTACCCTCTCCCCATCCTATAATAGCAACGCGACGCGAAATCGACCTTTTTTTAGGAAGATACACGCGAAGGGAACGTCGAACCGAATAAATCTCGCGGTCATCTTTAGAGCCGCTTCGGTCTCATTATAAAGAGGAGATGGCCAGCGATAAAGGGATCGGCGCAGTCAAAAAAGAGGATCGAACCCCAAACCGGTTGGGCGGAGTGCCGACTGCATCGCCGCGATATTACGGGGGGGAAAAACGGACCCCGGCTGAAAGCGAATGCACCGGCGGAGATAAAAATTCCAAATCTATAAAAAGCGAAGAGGAACCCGAGCCATTGGGAGAGTCAAAGGGTACCGAATAAGATGGAGAAGGGCCATCTCGGATTTCAGTAAGACTAAGGTTGAGATTGCGTTTAATCCGTGTGCACCTGAAGAATGCAAACCGGGAATGCAAGGGGTAGGGCTCGGTACATTCCCGTTTTATGTCCCGCTCAAGAGCGGTTATAACGTACTCATAAGGCAGTAAAATTTAGTATATAAAGTGATATAAGTTACTATAAGAAGTCTGTACTTTTTCGTGCTTTTTTAAATTTGCACAAAGGTATGCGAACAGGAAGATAGCCTTTGATTCCACCGTGGTTATAAGCTTATTCGAAACCTGTTAAATAAACTCTTTAATGTATGGTAACTTTTTCATATTTCAAACGTGCAATGATACGTTCATGAGGCAACCATTTTATACATTCCATCTTTTTTTATTTTTAATAATGCTTTCTTACGTATGTCCGGTCAATTTTGAATGTTGACCCAAGTTATTTTTCAGTCATTCCCTTACAAAGATGAGAACCTGTATATCTCCGAAATTCCTCTCGAATAGATGTAAATTCAAAGATAATTTCCCGGAGAATTCGTAAAAAAACGCCAAACTTAATTAAAATCCACATTCAAAATTCATTAATCTATAATCCACGTTTAATTAAGGCTTACTAAATTTAGGGCATCACAAAAATATTATTGGTGAATTCGTTTTCATTATCAGGCCAAGATAATGATAATTCTGTACGAAATTAAGCTAATAAAAATGTTTCCTTCAATCTCATTGTTTTTCTGGGGTTTGAGATTTTCCGATTCGCGTATATTGCCCGGATGAAATCAATGACCGACAGCTGCAAATAATTAGCATCCGAAGAATGTTTTGCTGCCATGAGCGTTTTATCCGCGAGGAAATCTGACCTTTAATTCCATTATGAGTATATTACTTCTCGCAGTACAACTCGAGAGATCATAAGTGGCTGACAATTAGCCAGAGGTCTAAAGGGCTTCTACTGATAGTGAGAGCTAATGTTCTTGGTGAAGACGCTAAGGGTAAAAGTTACGAAATTCCGGGGAGTTTCCAAAGACTGACGTACATATCATTATCACGGCACTTCACGTCGTATAAATCATTCACAGGCGGTAATTCACCTCGAATTCATCGTTATTTACGCATTTGTTTTCTCCATGGGAACGTTTAATGTGAACTACGGCCCATTTTTATAGAATACGAAATAAAGCTTAGAGATAATGTAATAAAGTAACGTATCTCGCCCCCAATCAGCATGTTTTTCAATACACTGTTTCAGTTTAAAATTAACTGTCAAAAGATCATCTGGTTTAATATGAGCCCATAAGGGATGTTTATGTAAAATCTGATGTTGCTTTTCATCCATGCGAAAATTTCGTAGCACTTCCAGAATTTAAAGGATATAAATGATTTTCAATAGAATACAAACATTTATGTGGTTTGTAAGAAGAATTTTAGACGAAGTACTTTCAAGAAAATTAATTCTCCTAAAACGGTAGTTGGAATTACGGGGATAACGTGTGAATCCTATTTAGGGTTCCGCAAGCGTATTGCTAAGGTTTTATTTGTAATATTGCTCTGAATAAAAATAAGTTTGTACAATCAATAAGTTATTAATATTATTGTTCAAATATCGGTTTCTTCGCTTTGATGGGGTTCAAATGAATTTATATAAACATTATTTGTAAACATTTTCATTATAAATTTCGTGTTTGAGTATTCAAACCAAATTTAAAATGAACGTTAGAGACTATTTGAATGTTAACAAATCATTATAGCATTAAGAGTTGTTATTAATGTTAAATTAATTTAATCCTTCTGTGGGAACTCAAAAATATTATGACACCCTGCTTATCAGGGACGTATCGCATTAAGACCAATGAAAATCATAAAATATATAATAATAAATCTCATCTCATAAGTCATACGTTTCATCTCCTTCATAAATATATATTTTATTATTTTATTTTTATTAAATTTATTGCTAAATATTTATTCAATTCTATTTTATGCTCGGCAAAGAACTTTTCATCAATGAGTAAATCATGCTAAGCGAATAATAAGAGAGATGAACAAATAAATAAAAATCCTAGTTTTTCGTAATTCAAGTGTCCTCTATCGTGACGAGACATTAACCTAAATCAAATAACGATCCGGAACGAAAGAGGAATAAATACTGTTCAACACACTCGTAAACCACAGCGGGAATCCAGCGCAGTAGCCTTTTTTACGAAATAACAGCGCCAGGGAACGCATTCATCAGCGCATAACTTATTCTTTAGCGATCATTTGTCAGAGCAAACGGCGACTCCACTCCGATTCGAAGAAGAAACGGCGATTTTTCCGAGACCTACAAAAACCGGATATTTTTCTCGGGTTCAAAATCCCCGTCCTGCAATCTAAATAGCTCTAGCATTCATTTTTTCCGTCTCCACTCAAAACGGGCATCAACATTTCTCATCCTCTCCGCTAGATGATAAATAGGTCGTGTGATTCTTGCGCTTTTTAATGGACCTCGAGAGGGATGCGTCAAACCGAGTCCTCTGAAGACGTCCCTCTCTTGCTGCCGTTCCACTTGTGCTAACTAAGATGTCATAATGAAGCGGACTCTGAGCCTTGTAAGAGTGGGAGAAATCCGTGGATGGAATGAGTAGAAAGTGTGGAGGAATCACAGGGAATAGAGGCGATCTGGCTCAAATGGTCGATTGTTATCCGAATGGAGAAGTTATCATTGGTGTCAGAATATTTTTCACAATAGAAACATTTTTATTTATAGGAATCAGACTATGTTGCAGTCAAATACATAACAACGAAACGTAGTTTTTTCCACATAAATTTATTAAATGACAGGTTTCGGTTTTACGATAATCTTCAGATGAAGAAAGAGATGAAGATGTTAGTAAGAGCGAAACCGGTCGTTTAATAAATTCCTGCGGAATTACTTCTTTCCGTTGCTATTTATTTACATGGCGTTCCACAACGTTGGGTACGAACACCTTGAGTTTAAAAGTTGTGGGCGTTATTAAGGGAGTAAAATGTGATATTTTTTTCGATGACCTTTTTTAAGCCACCCAAACACAGTTGTTCTTTTCAATTGCAAATATTACACGTGTGCATATAAAAGATCCAATGGATAGTTTACAGAAAAGGACAAATAAGATATTGAAGAAATCAACTCGAGCGCTACTTGGTGGAACTTAATTTAAAAAAAAACACCAAAAATAAAAAACATAAACACACTTGTACGAATTCCACAAAATGTTTTAATGTAACTGTTTACCGGTTTCGGTGTCACAGCACCATCCTCAGAACAGAAGTTATTTCAAAGAGCAAGAACATATATACGAGAACCAAAAGAAGGGGAGGGGTAAAAAGAATACAATGTTGTATCACGATATATATGTTCTTGCTCTTTGAAATAACTTCTTTTCTGAGAATGGTGCTGTGACACCGAAACCGGTAAACAGTTACATTAAAAAATTTTGTGGAATTCGTACAAGTGTTTTTGTGTTTTTTATTTTTGGTGTTTTTAATAAGATATTGATTGAAAATTCAAACACCAACGATTCTAAATGAAATTTACCAATACCTATATTTATCACTATTATTTATTTGTAATGTTAAATTATCACACTATAATCAACATGCAATAACTTTAATTTAAGCCGGTAAACAGTTACATTAAAAAATTTTGTGGAATTCGTACAAGTGTTTTTGTGTTTTTTATTTTTGGTGTTTTCAATAAGATATTGATTGAAAATTCAAACACCAACGATTCTAAATGAAATTTACCAATACCTATATTTATCACTATTATTTATTTGTAATGTTAAATTATCACACTATAATCAACATGCAATAACTTTAATTTAAGCCGGTAAACAGTTACATTAAAAAATTTTGTGGAATTCGTACAAGTGTTTTTGTGTTTTTTATTTTTGGTGTTTTTAATAAGATATTGATTGAAAATTCAAACACCAACGATTCTAAATGAAATTTACCAATACCTATATTTATCACTATTATTTATTTGTAATGTTAAATTATCACACTATAATCAACATGCAATAACTTTAATTTAAGCCGGTAAACAGTTACATTAAAAAATTTTGTGGAATTCGTACAAGTGTTTTTGTGTTTTTTATTTTTGGTGTTTTCAATAAGATATTGATTGAAAATTCAAACACCAACGATTCTAAATGAAATTTACCAATACCTATATTTATCACTATTATTTATTTGTAATGTTAAATTATCACACTATAATCAACATGCAATAACTTTAATTTAAGCCTTTTCATCAAATATATTTTAGATATGCAGATAACAGATCTAGGGTATAGTTTACAGATTCGCAAGTTAACACAAAACCAATTCGAAGTATAAATTTAACAATATATTTATTAATACAATTGATTTTCAATGGCAAATTAATACATTATACAATATTCAAAGTACATTTAATCTAAGCCATTAAAAGATTTTTCGTTCTTTAATCCTATTTAAATGGCAATGCAGGAAAGGGAGAAGGATGGAATTTTTTTTCGGGTTAATTCTTCCGTATCTTTGTCCCCGTTTAGAAATAAATATATGCAATGTATATTCTTCGCTTAAGAGTGGCTTGAGAAACTTTCAGATAAAATTTTGATATCATTTTTCTTACTCAACTATTCGCTAGCTATCAGTCTTTGAACGTGATACTATTTTTCAAAAGATAAAATAAATAAGGAAGTTAGACTTCCGAAGCTTCATTATTCAACATTTTTCATGCTTAGCGAAATCTCTAACTCTGTTAAATTCAGTTATAGTTTCAAACCTTGATAAATTTCTCCTTAGCTTTACTTGTAAAGCCCTGGAACTCTGAGCTGAATACTGTGTTGTCAGATTCCATTTACATTTTTTCTCCATTTTAAATAGCGAAAGAGTTCCAGCATAGGTTGGTTACATTCCCCAAATATTTACTATCTAGGGATTTTTTCTTACTTCCTGGTAACTGACCCTTTAATTTCAATCGTAAACAGCTTCGTCTCGCTTCCTCTTTGGCATTTTCCCAACCTCTTTCTATTTCTTCCTCTTGCAATCAATCCCCTCTTAAGAACTGTGTCGCCTCCTCTCTTTATTATTCTTTAACAAATGCACTTTTGTCTTTCACTTTACACGTTCTCGGCGGTTGAATCCATAAATTTCGATTGTCTTTTTATGGAGTAGCGTGCTACTTTACGTTTTTATATTCCTAAAGATAGCAGTATATCTACAGAGTAATGCAATATCGAAGATCCTTACACCATTTGAGCTCTCCAAAGATTTTATTTTTCGTTTCCCTTACCAAATCATTTAACTTTAACTAACCATGAAACGTAAAAATTTGGCTCTTTGAAAGAATATATTTTTAAGTTAGTTAAAATCTGATAAAAATTAACACAAACATAGGATCGTATATACATATCGATGGATATTTTTCCTTTTGTATATGTATCAAATTTATGTGAATTCTCAATGAGTATTTTGTCACTAAGAGCTCAGAATTAAGATTTTTTATTATTGCTGAATAAGATCAGGTGATATAAATCCTACGCTGTTTCAACAACAAAAATCATGGAAGAATTCGTTGTAAAGAGTATTAACTATCGATACAGGGAATGGCATTTCCAACCCATAGCAAATTTTGATTGAAAGGATATAGTAACTCGGATTAACGAAAACGTATTTTTTATTATGTCGAATTAAAAGCTGCAACTAAAAGTTCGCCTGGTTCCAAATTTTTTTAACTTTTAATTATGGGTCCAAAATATTGACCCTAAGGAAAGAGGTTTTTTTCGAAAGATGTGAGATTTTTGAGATGTGGCTTTCGCGAAGGAATAAAAAAGGAGCTAGATTGATAGATAATCCAACTTAGGAGAAGATTCATTGTGAAAGTGGAAACTACCTGTAAAAATATATACGTAAGAACCTCACAATGACTATATGATTTAAAATTTTCATATAGTAGTCAGTTAAAGATACATATTTTTTCAATCCGCTCAAAAATAGCAATGAAAATACTTCATTGATCAGAATGTGATAGCATGAAGAAATGTCATTTCAAACACTGTACGTGGGATTCTACTTATGGTTAAGAGAGTTAGTTCATGTATCTACTTCAATTATACAAGGACTTTCAGTTCTCTGTTTGGGAAACATTTAAAGCGCATCATCGAATGGAGAAACGATGAATCATCTAGAGTTGGAGTATTTTCCTCCAGCTATGTTGGATGTTTTTTTCCTGGAATCGGCCTGAATTTTTCGGAGGGGTGATAGAGAGGCAATGTGGATTGATGAGCTCCTCCCAATATCTCCCACTCCCACTTCATCTTTCTCCGCAGACTCTTGGTCCATCCCCTCCCCACAGCGGTGCATCTGAGAAATAAAATCTTCCAGCGACCGAGTTTCTAATATCGAGGGCGCCACGCCCTTGTTCATCTTCGCATCTCTCTCTGCCTGTCTTTCTTTCTCTCCGTCTGTCTTTTACTCTCTCCCGTTCCGTCATAACTCCGCGAATCCAAACAGCAAATGATGTTGTTTCGACGCACCATGTGCACCGAATTTTCAGGCATCACATCATGAAAAAGAAAACACATTCGATGGCAGACTTCGGGCGAGACGATTATACCAATCTTACGCAATAGGAATGATGGATTTACGCAGGGCAGGCAATATGCGGATATTAAAACCTCTTGGCCCCATGATCAACGGGACAACTTTAAATGTTCGAAAATTGGTAATCCTTTTTATATTCTCTGTGAAAACTGATCAAAGATTCGGTTTGGTATACACTAAATGCTAAACTCGCTAAAATATAGTTTCAATATTTTTAATAAATGAAACAAAGATATATATTCAGTAATTAGCACCTTCGTTGAAGATTTCAATTCATTAACGAAACTAGTCGCCTTCAAAATATCTTTGGAAGATATTAAGTGTTCCTTGCTTCATTTACTATGGCTCCCTTCCATACAGTTGAGCTTGAACAGGTCAGATTTAATTTAATTATATTAGTTGAAGGAGCTTATTTATGGATATTATATTAACTAACTATTTTACTTATCAAAAAATTGGAAATTATCTATATTTAAAAAAATTTACAAAAGTATAGAGTAAATTCCCAAAAGTATACACTATACCTCCGTAGATTATATCCTTCAAGTCCAACAATTGAAAGCATGATTTTTGTGAGCTTAAATTATAGGGTATGCAAAGCTAAATTGTACATACGGAAGTTTATTTCTGTAAATTGCATAAAACTGCGATGGAAGAAAACTTTGTTAAATAAATATTATGAATTTACAATATAATATAGAATGAAAAGTACTAAACATTAAACATTTTTATAAGATCTATTATGTTAAAAAAAACCCTCCTCTAAGTTGCTAGAAATTTTAACATTCAATGGATTTGCCTGTAAGTTCTCACGGAGCTCGGCATATAAGCAATCGCTTGCGAAAATTCGTTAGAAAACCACAACGGGTACTTCAACCGAAGACGCATTCTCAAAACTTGAGCGTCTGGTTAGTGGAAAAAGCAAGAATTTATGAACGTGGAAATTTTCATTCGCCACTCCTTCCAAGGAATGGAGATTCCGTGTAATTTGGATTTAAACAGTCGTTAGCCTGTACTCAGAGGAGGCAGGAGACGTCTTCCATAATTGGACCCTGGGAGGTTTCCGTATCGTAACCGAGATCAAAGTCATTTCCGGACCCTTTGAAAATTTAGACTTCAAAGCAGTGCAAACAAAAAATCAAGTGCACTTTCAATGAAAATTTTTCCTTTCCACGAACGAATCTATTAGATTTTATATCGGTTGGTGAGTTAAATGTTATTCTATGGTAATGGTACGAAATACGAAGATATTTTAGGATAATTTAACCTCATTAGCGAATCCCAAATTTTATTCCACAGAGAAAAAAATGAAGCATATTTCAGATAGTCATGAGAATACAAATTAATCCCTCGGAACTCGACTGAAAGTTCTTATTTTTCCTTCTTATTCGTAAATATTTTACACATTTTGAGGAAACTTTTCCGCTGTAAAAATATAAATATAGAACTAGTCAAAGTATATAAAAATAATAGCAGGACATGTAAATATACATAAAAGAGTCGGAGAATTTTAGTCATTTTTGTGTAAATATAATTGCATGATATTATTCGTTGGGGTACTATCAATGAACATCATATTCTATTCAAAATTTAGTTATATTTAAATTAAACTGGTCTTTTTGTTTCTGAGCTCACGCTTTCATCTTTAGAAAAACCTCAGCATTTTTGAAGATCGCCGATTATTCAACCAAAAAATATCAAGTATACATGATGATGCTAAAAATATCAAGTGTACATAAATTATAAGTATTGATAATTAAGTTACGAAGTTAATACACTTTATGGAATTTCTATTATGTATCATTTTACTTTACTTCATCTGATTTCCAAATAGTCTGTAATGTAGCACGCTTTTCTTATTACAAATAGTTCTAGTTTCCATTAATTTAAAAAAGGGTTCTAATGAAGCTCTTACGTTTTACCTAATTTATAACTTGACTATAAATTATACTATCATGTAATACCAATGTACCTGATCTTTGGAGACGCTGGGGTAAGGGAAGAGGGGGCGACCTACGCCTCATCTACCCCAGCTAAAATAAAGAACAAGTCAAGTCTCTTGATAATGGGTCGATGTCCGTCTGAATTTAAGGAAATCTAGCTCATATAACAGGAGAATTTTAAAATTCAAGGGTTTTAAGCAATTCAAGATTCCGAAGAATTTCCTTACGTAAAAACAAAACGAAATCGCACGCTCACCTCTCGGAATTACGCAACCTAAGTCACAGATGTCTAAATATAAGCTTAATTCGCCACATCTTAGAAAACGGGGGAAATCCAGGAGTATTTTTCTTTCTCTGACCTGGAAAGGACTTGTCCACCGAGTGAGTACATTAAAGTGTCAGCGTACACAGTTGCACAACTACTTTAAGTGGCTGACAAGTATCAAACGTGTAGGCAGGGAAAATAAGCTGAAATTCCTATCTAGAGCGATGGCTAGCTTAGTAAACAACCTTAACACTTCCATCTCCTTTGGGAATCGGTCCGTTTGAGAATCGGATCCACAATCACGTCGGCATTGTATACGAAAAAGTTTTGGTATTTTCCACGCTTGTTTAACCCGGATCGTTCTCTGGTTTCAGCAAAGGGCACGAGACCGCAAAGTGCCGATGCTAGATCTACTTCCATACCTAGGCGACCAAGGCTAGATGCATTAAACCGCAAGCCTTTTAAAGTCTGCCATAGATACTTCCAACAAAAGATTGATTATGTCGGCTTGAACGGTCTTTACGCGGAGATCAAATCCCACGGTTTGTCGTATTACTCGGAAATCTCTCAAAACCGTATCGCTTCTGTTCTAAAAGGCGACGTTTAGATAATTTCGTCGAATCATAAACAAGCAAATGCTTTCAGATTTGTGCAACAAGGAAAAGTGGAAACAGGGAAAAGATAAAAATACTCCCAGTGAGATTTTGGAATGGTTAGGAAAGAGGATTTGATGATTCGCCGAAAGATGGAAATGGTTTCGAAAGTATAAACAATGAAAGTTGTAAGAGGGTGCTGAGTTTATTTTGAGGCGTAGTTCTTTCTTTGTAACGACTTCCATTTTCCTAGAGGAAGACATTCTCATACCAAAGGTCAATCCCCTCAAAATGTATTCAAAGATATTTATTTATTCGAATCTAAGGGAGGATTATTTTTAAGTAAAATATCAATATTTATCAATACATTTTACTAAATAAACAGGCTATGTTTCCAAAAATCACAAAATTGTTACCAGTTCTTTCTTTTTAAAAATTATTCATCAAATACTTGATAAATAATAAAGTGTGTAGTCTGTAAAAGTTTACTACGAATGTATCTTTAGGAATGTAATATATTTCATTTATATATTGTTACAGTAAGGAGAAAAATATACTTTTGGGTACGAGAAACCCTGGTGTTTCGTCAACTACGCAATTCGTAACATTTTAATAGCAGTTGATGTAGAGTCACCTAAATGAATACCATTAATTGGCACTTTCCATGCCTCAATAGCTTCAATTCAATCACAACCATGAGCAAGAACGAAACAGAAGTTTATAAGAGACATTTTCACCTACAATATCGGCAAGAGAATTAAACTTTTTCTATTCGGAAAGATAGGATATTACTAGTGGATAAAAACTACTTTGAAGAACCTAGTTATCAAATTACAAAGTCAATTGACTATGCGGAACATTTACTTGAACTTATAGCACTATCGGTAGCAGATGTGAAATTGCTATAAAGAGTATTCCAGATGAAAAATCGCAAAATTAAAAAAAAACAGAACAGGTACAGATGCTGGAGCTGAGATAGATTTCAAAAGAACAAGCTCAAAGCTAAATTTACAACCACCAGCTATTCATTCCGATTATAAATGCAATAACTCTATATTGGATACGCGGCTTTTGAAACGGCCTCATATTTTGGTAACCCCATTGCCTTTCGGCGGCAGAGCGGGTGTTAAAACTCCACAACCCACGATGGAACAGAGTCCCTCTCTTCCCCGACTTAACGACGCAAAATTAAATCGAGTAGCTTTTTTATTCGCATTCTAAATTCGTTATAAAGAGAGGACGTGACCCACATATATCGCGGCGATCCAATCTGCCCGCTGCACCACTCCGACCGTCTATTTAAGAGAAGGTACTGTCTGAGTATGTGGGGAGTGGGTATCTACGGGTGTAAAATCATAATAGGATCGCGAACACAGGATTTCGAGCGCATTTCAATTGACGCGTGCCCTTTCTTTCTGCAAACGCCCACTTCTCGACACTTTGACTAGAGTAAGAGGGAATGCTTATGTTGGAGTGCCTTACCGTACCCACAGCTGCGAGGAGATCGTGCCTTGATGGATGGAATGCGTGATCAATTAGCGGATGGAATTCCGCGCCCGTGTTGGATGCACGGTACCGAACTTTTTTCCGGGGTAAAAGTAAATGTTTTCCTACACAAGTCGCATAGTTTTCTTTTCTATATCTTGATGGACGAAATGATTTACTTTTTGTTACAGGGTAAAGGAAAGTGTATCATTAAGTCATTTTAGTCTCAATCTGGTACATGGCTGTAAAACATATTATTATAATATATTATACGAAAGTCACTGATATATAAGGATTACTAAATTATGGTATTCCTTTTCGTGCTTACTTACTGAAATGTGTGAATAATTTCATCATAGGGTTTTTAGTATTTTTTCGTAGTGAATTTGTTTGATGTAGAGAGTTTTTTCTAAGTGAATGTGTTTTATAGGGTTATTCTACCCTAGAACGTGTAATTTTTCCTCCCCTAACATTCTTGATCAGCAAGAGTACTAAGGGCAAATAGAATTATTCCTTCTCCAAAGCCTTCGGTAAAGGGATTGAGGATGCAATGACTTACGATTAATGACTTTACAGAAAGAAAAATTACATTGATAAATTTATATATGATGAAAAGTACAATGATTTATTTTTAATTAACCTTAGAGAAAATTAATAACATTGTAGCGAAACACCCACTGCTAACTTCACCATTAGACGATAGTTGGCGATACTGGCAGGGATATTTTTCTTTACCGTACCAAAAGTTGTAATATTTACTTCTAAAAGATGTCAACCAGGCTGCTTCTGAGAAAAAATAGAGAATTATGCAAAAATACTGGGTGAGACAGGTTGAACGTCTATTTGAGTTGTAAATTCAAACTAATCGTCACCTTTGCTGCAGTGAATTTATTCTCATCCCCAATCCCTTTCTCCAACTACTGTTGGGTGGGGTTTGGACGAAGTTCCCTCTTTTTCACCTGTCTCGCCATCACTCTTCCTCTATAACCACGCCTATGTCTTTCACTCTCGTCGCTATGCCTTCTTTGATTCCATGCCATCATCCTTGGATAGTCTCTCGGTATCTTCCCTGTCCTCTTTTCCGGTGCTACTTCAGGAAGTATTAACACCATTTCTTTACGTGATCATATTATAGAAGTGTAGTATTTTCTTACGTCGATCTATGACATTCCATTCCTTTTTCACCACTCCTTTACAAATGCTTTTATTATTTTCTTATAATTTTATTATGCACTCAGATACCCAACCTCTTCCGGTCCTAATTCTTTCCAGTTGCCCTAACCGAAGATCTATTTGTTGGAAATGGTACGGAATATCTCATGTAAACCATTTTCTTCTATCTACTTGTAACATCCTTAATATTTTTTCATGTATGAAAAACACGTGTATTTTTCTCTAATTCCTATGAAAATATTATATCTTAGAGTGAATTAAATAAAAGTATAAATGAGAACACTCGTTGCATTATGTCTATCAAAATTGGAGTTAATGTATATGTTGTGTTGAAGTGTATTAGATATTAACTTATTTCAATTTATTAATTTTCCTTATAGTTAAAGGCGTTAAAAGCTGTTAAAGTATCACTAGAAGAGGGACGTTGATATTTTTATTCCCTAGTATATACAATTTAAGATTCAGGAAATTAATTCTTAGAATTGTTCAAAAAAACCCTTATCCATACTCCAAACCTCATACCAAGTATCAGGAAGTTGTATCCTAACTCAAATACCACAAACACTTAATTTAACTTAACTTAGTACCTTCTAAGTAGTCATCATATAAGTGCGATGTGGTATTTTTAATGGCATAAAATAATTATAATAATACGTCTTTATTCGTGCGATATTGAGAATACATGTCTTCTCTTCCAACTAACCCATCGTCCTATATTATACAATAATTAATTTAAAGTAATATTATGAGATAAATGAGATGGTTAGAAGAAGGTATGAGTATTGGGTGTTGTTTGTGTGAAAACTACAGTACACGATAAGAATGTGATGCTCAAAAAGTTGGTTCTCACCTCATGCAGAAATATGATACTGATGCTGCAGCCAAGTTATTCTTAATCAAGAAAAAATTCGAAACATTCAGAAGGAAGCAATTTCTGGGCGAAGTCGTTGGTTCAACTCCTAAGATGGGTACTATACCAAAATCGGCTGCGTTGCCCATTCCATCCACGGGTTGGTCGACCTCGTTGGGGAACCGAAAAAGGTCCAGAATCAGGGAATGGCAACTTATGGCCCAGACCGATTCCTTTTGAGTCGAACGAGCATCTGGTTTACACAATCTTTAATAGCTGTAGTCACGTGGATTGGCTATTAAGCTCCAGATTAGCTCCCTTGAGTATAATTTAGTGTGAGTATATAGCCTTTTCTATGATGCCTTTGAGCTTTCTGAGAGAATCTGCATTAATTAAGCGGAACGTTGAGCCTCATTGATATTAACGTATACAGTGGAAGAATTATGAGTATAAATCTATTTCCATGCCTATAAATTGATATAATTGCTCCTTAGAGCCATTATGAACTAAAAATTGTATGTATATTAAAACTGGAGAACACAAAGGTGAGTTAAAGATATTCGAGGAAATTTCGACATGAGAAAGCGAAGTGAATTTTGTTAGAGTTTTGGGCTCGTGCAATCATTGACGCTTGGAGCATTAACTCTTGTTGAAGAATGGAATGTTTTGTCTATGGATGTGTCCCAATATGTTGCGAGAGAAATTAATTGTGGGGTGTTTCATGGACATTATATTTCCCAAGTAAACGTTTCAAAACGCTAAACACTGGAAAACCCTGCTGACGTACGTTCTTAAATAGTAGAGATAATTACGAAATTACCTTCTTCATTCCGGAATATCAGAATTTTAAGCAAGACTGGGAGAAAACTAGAACATGTGATGTGAGATTTGTTACAAGGTCAGGCGTTCATCTATGATTTTAATTTCCTCAAGTTGGTGAAACACATATCATTGCTTATTGCGGATTAAGATTTCACTGTAGGTTTCGTCATTGGTAAATACGAATGATTTTACACTAAAAATAATCTAGGAAACTTCTAAACCTTTCCGATTCCACAAATCCCTTCATATATTTTTGTAATATTCAGAATATCCTTTTCAAATATACTATAAAATGAGCTTTTCCCTTATATACAAGAATTTTAATTTATTCTGCATCTCATTTTAAACTGAAATTCTTAACCAACTGTTAAATTGAAGTGCCATCTGTAAATGAAGTCCTAGTTTATTTATAATTTTATATCTTATTTTGAATAATGCAATCTGCAATATCTTTCGAAAGTGTACTAGCTTTATAGTTTCTTTTACTTCGTGAATTAACAATAATTTTATCATATATTTTTAACGACTAAGTCACCGATTGACAATTATCTTAACGACTTTCTTCCAGGCATCATTTTTATTATTCGATATTTTAAAATATTAAGTATAGTATAAAATGAAAAGGAGAAAAACGAGCAAAAAATTGGATTAGTTAATTCAGAATTATTCTCTGATATAAAAAAATGGAGTAAAATTAAAGTTAACTTGATACGACGGAAGTAAATTTCCCAAATAATGCTTTTGCAAATACTAAAAAGCCATAAAACGCTTTTTCATTGGAATTCTGTGAATTATCTATTAAGAAAATCCCTCATGTTTAAGCCCAAAAATGATTCTGAGATAGTTCCAAATCGTAATATAACATTCCTATAAAGTGGAATCAAATTAACAATGTTGTGAATCGACGAAAAATATTCTTGGTTTCAGAGCTACATTTTTCCCAAAATTGAAAATATCGGGTGGTTTCCAAATAAACCGATCAAAGCTACGGCACAATTGCTGCGTTACGTTCCTGTGTAATAGATCTCCTCAAGCACTTTCTCACGGAAGAAGGGCACGCCATCGGTATTGTTCCGAAATAGTGCACCAACGGAAAGTCTGCCGCGATTCGGATCACATTAAGTTTAGGCCGAGCGTCCCACTTAATTTGATAACAAGCCAAATAGGTTATTTACACCGCAGCTTCGGAGCAAAGCGAAAATTTCAATGGCTTAACGCTCCCGTTCGAGACAACGTGACACAGATTCGGGGAAGTTCGAAAGTAAATGCCGAATAAAACCCCGCGGAACCATTCCCTTCCTCTTTTCAGAACGCCGACTTTCGGGTGATTAAGAGGGGCACCGTCCGTCTAAACGGTGCCGCGCGAAAAGAATTAACTCGGGAGCCGTTAAGGATTTTCAAACAACAGAACGATAAATTGCGAGAGTCGTTACGGAATCGCAGTAAACCCTAATTAATGCAAGGATCGATAAATTTAAACTTTTCGGGCCTGGCGGATGTTCCTTCCCATAGGGTTTCTTCGATAGAGCAATGTGGTGATGGAGCGCTGGAAATAGTACTTGTATCGGGTTAACTTCAAAGAATGATCCAAGTAATTCGGCTCGAAAGTAAATAGATCCCGCAATCAAAGAGTCTTAATTTAGAGGTCAATGATGGAAATTACGGATTATTTAAAACTTGGGATATTTTTTAGGAAATTTGCGAGGAAAATTGGGCTTCATATAACGAATTGACATGATCGACTACCTATTACTCTGGGCGCCCGGTGAATTGGCCCGGTGGGAATTCGTATGCTGGGAATTCGTACGCGGGGAATTGATTTCCCGACAGATTGGTACGCGGGGAATTGATTCCCCGCGCTGATGTTGTACTACCAACCCAACCTCCCCGGTTAATTTATTTATAACATTAACCAATAATCAGGGCGTTTAGGTTAATATAAGACTGAATTCAGCGCGGAGGATCAATTCACCGCGTACCAGTGTGTCGGGAGATCAATTCCCCGCGTACGAATTCCCCGCGTACGTATTCTCCGCGAACGAATACCCCCGGATCAATTCACCGGCCACGATTACTTTGTTATAAATAAATATATCTTTTACTACATTATTTCATCAGGTATAAATTTTACGGTTTAAGAAATTTTCTGAAATTCTCTAAATCTAATTTTTAATAAATAATAATTCTTAATATTCTCCTTTCATTTGCTAAGCGTAACTATATTGTCATCATTCCTTTCTTGTGCAAGCACTCAGATTATCAATTTGGAAACATCAAAAAATAATTACGATAGAAAACCTACTCTAATAAGATTCAGGAGCTTATGAAAATTAAACTATAAGACACGCCATTAAATTTAATTCAAATTAAAAAGTAAATCTCTGTAGTAACTTTTCCAGTTAAAACTTTATAATTATGAGTTCATTATTGATTAAAGCGTGATTCTGTATCTAAAAATTCTTTTTTATTTTGCTAAATTCATGATTAATGACTGAGTAAAACTATTTAAATGATCTTATTTTTTAATATGGAGTAAATTTAATGAAATACAGCCTATAGAAGACTTCGGAAGGGATTCTCTCTCTATTAATTAGAATTTTAGGTAATGTTTTCGCTGCCCCTCGCTAAATAATAATAGCTGACCTAGTTTTCTAATTGAAATACTTATGTATGTAAATAAAGGAGAAATTGAGGTGCTTAAAAAAAACTATTTCCTCCTTTAACATATCCCAAAGATTAATTTTCACCAACGCAAAGCAATTGTAAAAAAGCTGCACACCTTCGAATATTCTTTTAAGCAATTTAATTATCACTTAGAATTAGGTAAATAAAACGTAGCTATAACGAACTCCTTCCTAACATCTCATTTGGGCTCGGGAAACTAAATTAGAGGTTTATTTTAATCCAGGCGTTGCACTCCAATTAAGCAAAACAAAGGGGAATTATATTAAGCCAGCCGCCCGAACCACAGAATTTAAGAATAGCAAAAAGGAGAAACGTGAAAGCATAAAAACATCGAAGTCACCATAATCCCATCTACTATCGTATACTACTCCCAAAACAGGTGATCTCTCCTACAGCTGACTCCATATATTGTATAGCAGAAGTAGAATCACAGATATGGTCCATTTAAATAACAGATGTGAGTGCTCTTGGTGCCAAATCTGCTTTGGCCCTTCCATCTCCGTTAGATTTCTCATTGTATACTTAGTGGGAAGGAAAAGGGATAGAGTTCCAAGACTATAGAAGCGTAACACAAATCAATTCAATCTTTGAAACCAGTCTCACAAATGCTGAACTAAGTTAGCTCGGACGTGCAATAGGGCACGGGTCTTCGGAGTGGAACAACCTTCAAAAAATTTAAGGATCCTAAATTTAAGTAGAGGGAACCGAAAGTCTTTAACGATAGCATCTAAAAGCTTTGGCTTACTCTCATCGCTCATTGTGTATCTCATTTGCGTGGGAAGTACGTAAGTCAGACGGCACGTGAAACCACCTATTTTTTAAGACAAAAGTAGGATATATAGAGATTAAATTTCGGTAATGACTGTCTGATTTTTGTTTGATTAAAAATAGTGGTAAAGGAATTCTTTATTCTATTATCTTTATATCTGTTTCTTATATTCTTAATTTTCTTATTCTTGATTGATCCATATTATCTTGATATCTTTACTACAAAAATCCTAATTATATTAATAAATAATTAAATTAGATAAATTGTGATTTGCAAAATAAGCATTTGAGTAATTTATTTCATGTATTGCTTTAATTTCCCACACGTTATGGCTGAATGGGAGAATATTAAATTTAAAAAAAATAATCAAACTTCCTAGCAAGTAATTTTTAAATATCAATTTCTTATCAACTATTAATTATAAACACTAATATTATAATTATTATATTGTACATTTTTTATGATTATAAATAATAAATTCATGCTGTGGCTGCCTGGAAAAAATAATCAAACTTCCTAGCAAGTAATTTTTAAATATCACTTTCTTATCAACTATTAATTATAAACACTAATGTTATAATTATTATATTGTACATTTTTTATGATTATAAATAATAAATGCATGCCGTGGTTGAAGACGTGAAAATTAATGCTGAGAAATAAAGTAATATCCTTTGATGCAAGGAGTAACTTAATTTTCTTCTCTTGGCAGATTGTGGTTTTCCCCAACAATAGCAAGGATCTATTGGAATTCAAAGCAATCATCCAGAGAATAAAGACCTGATTGAAATCAAAGTTAAAAAATACACCAACAATGTTATAACTAAACCAAATCGCGACCACTTCTATGGAACGCTAAGCCGCTTCTTATTCGCTCCCTGAATTAGAAATAATGCCAAAATACGAGAAAATTGGCGAAAATGGACAAAACAGCCAAATAAGCGTCGCACAAAAAATCATTTAATTCTAAATTCGCATCTCAACGACTAGATGTGCGCTTATCTTCCGTTTTATTCCACTTGCTTGACTTATTTGTTGTAACAGAACGGAAATAGTAACTCCGTGGATTATCGTTTGGTCAAATTATGAGCAAAAAAATCACTTTCTCGTCAGTTCTATCTTTCTCAAGCCGAGAATCTTAAAGGGCTTGAGAAACGATCACCTTGGCGGAGGAAGCACTGTCCAGAGCATCCTGACTCTCTGCGTTGACTGCGGCCGGTTCTGTCCCCCTCGTGTATTAATAGGGCGGTAAGGACCTTCAGGAGGTGTGCCAAGAAGGACGGAACCATTACGAGAGACATAGGAAGCAGGGTGTAATGGGCAGTGGGTACGGCTGCCACCAACGTCATACACAGCCATCTTGGAATATACGTAGAATCCCCATTGTCCGGCTGTATTGCGGAATGAACCCAAACGGATAATCGAGATTCCGGTTGGTCCACGTAATGAAAGGAAAAGCCGAGATATTAACTAAATATTGTCATATCAAATATCGAGGGATAAAAGTATCAAATTAGTTTCAGCCTGATCTATTGGTGGCTTTGGGCTGACGTCAATTCGCTTATTTGCTGCTCATTGTTGGCTTTAGCGTTTCGACTTACATTTCGGAAGTCTTTATTATTTCTTTATTCAGTTCCCTAACAAACATCCAATTACGGACTATTACAGAAGAGGTAGTTGATATCGATTATTGATTGGCAACGCTATGATAGGTGCAGCAGCCAATTTGATAGGATGGTAATCGATAACTATATGTGTAAAGACTTGGACGAGAAACTCATATAAGACCATATCCGATTTAATTCAGCATGTCATTTTGGCTGAGGATAAAGCGGTCTTGTTTACAGTATTGGAAGCGTTAATCACTCTTTTATAATTCTAATCCTTGCCAGCCCTTCTTTTAGGCGACTGTCTCGCCCGTTATCTCTGTATCTGGCCTTTAAGAATCACAAGGATTCTTGTATCTGGTACGCAATAATTATGGAAATTTGTAACTCGATGAATAATAGAAAATATAGAGTTAAGCTATCAAATAGAAAAAAGTAGAATATTACCCTACAAAATTAGTCATTCTGGTTCTATCTATTTCTTAAATAATATAAACTAATCATTTTTTTACGTAGAGGTTGCCATTCATCCAATTTAGCCCATTTAATGTACTTACCCACAACAAAATTGCTAAGAAAGAGGAGAAATGTGAAATTACTTCAATTTAAATTATTATAATATTAGATATTAGGTAATATTTAGAATAAGCGGGCGATGAATGTCGTCGATTGAAATCGAATTGTTAGAGTAGACTGTAATTGTCACTACAATTGAGTTTCTTAAAATTGTTGTACTTCTTAGGTCCCTTCGTACCCGTTTTGCTGTCCAATGAAATGCATATTGTGAAACCTCAAGAGTAAATAATCACCCAAAGGAACTGAATCAAGTTATATAAAATATAGTTTCAGCATTGTTTCTCTCAAGTATTTCGAACGCTTAACCCTTTCCCTAGAATGAAAGCGACTGGCGAAGGAGAAGTCGACCGCACAGGGAAGACTAAGATAAAGGGGCGGAAAGTCTCGCGCTGATTTGATGCTTTCTCTCTCTGAGATATTTGAAGACGTACGTTACTGCTCAAAGAGAAGAAAACAGGATTTGATTTTTCGAACAAAGTTCTGGAGGAACTGTTCTGAGTTTTCAAAAAATATCCATCTATTAAAAGAAAAGCATTTTAGAATCAAATTAGAAATAAATCGCTTTTAAATTAAATATAGTCGTTTTTGGAGCAACACTTGCTAGAAATATCTTTCATATACTAAACGAATTCTGCTGCCGATTAACATTTATTTATTCTACTTAATTGTTCACTTGCACCATAATTGGCAATTTATAGCAAAAATGTAATGGAAAATTAAATTAATATGACGATGAAATGCTAATTATCTTGTGGCTGCACATATTTTTATCTTTGACTAAACCCTCTAAGAATGTGACGGAATCTTCTTTCATCAGCTACTAGGGATGTATATCATAGATGTAGTAACAAACGTAGCAAATCCCTCAAGCTAGACTTTCTTACCTAATTATCTTATAATTAATCAGTAAACTAACTCCAGTTCAGGGAAATTCGCTGCCAAGTTCTAGGAAAAGAACACCACAAGTTTCATCGTGGCTAAAGGTCTGGCAGGGGGTCAACCAAGGCGTGAAAGAGAAACCAATTTTGTTTAGATAGAACACACAAAGTTATGTATTCAATAACACGCTCGGGTATACAAAGAAGGCAACTGTTCTGCAATTCTCGACAGTGTAATGCCGTTCGAGGAAAGTGCTATTGGACACGACAGTCGGATGCAATTGCTTGCAGCAGTTGAACGAGCAAGCCTTCTGCTCCAGCTTGGAATCTTTTCCGGGCCGATTCTTCCGCTCGCTGCGATGGAAGGCAAATTGCTAGCACTTATCTTGACACGTTATCCTCCGGCTTGTCTTGCCTTAACGTGGCCAATCTCTAACGAGATAATTGGAATTTCTCCTCCGAGCAATCGCACAGCGCAGGCTGATTGACGGCTTATAAGACCAATGCAAATAATAATAAGCATTATTCAAATTCGCTTCACAGCAACTGAAGGATGACCTATAGGGAATTGTGAGTGCAGAGTGGCATACTTTTGCGCAAGACTGAACTTTAGTTGCTTGAATAACTGAGTAACTATGAAGCTGGCTTTTTGTGTTGGAAAGCAGTTGCTATAATGGATACTTATTTTTATTCGTTGAGCCAAATTATACATTAAAGGGGAATAATCAAACTTTAGCTTTTTATGAGAAATAATTCAGTTACATATACTCCATACATTTTTCGAAATTTTTTTAATCTCATCTTACGAATTGTTCCTCAGCCTAATATAAAGTGAAAGCTATCTGAATATCATTGATAACAGTAAAAACAATTGATTGCATTCTTAATTTTCCCACCTACCACCTGTGTTTTACGCTACAGGTATCTTCATTAGCTGAATAGGCCTGAGGGCTTTTACACCACTTCTGTAAAAAATGTAGGAATGATGGAATCTTAGCGATGTAAAAGAAAGCGTAATGTTATACATTCCTTGTCAAATGCCAAGAAAACTTTAGGTAAAGAAGAAATTAAATTTATTTATTGCTATCAAATATCTTTCTCGTGAAAGACGAAAATCATATATTTAAAAATATCTTAAAAACCTTGGTTTCTGCATTAATTTTTCCAATAAAAAATTTATGTCGAACGCGTATTATTCTTTTCATTTTCCGACGCTATCTCGGAA
This sequence comes from Sympetrum striolatum, assembly GCA_947579665.1. Classification (NCBI taxonomy): domain Eukaryota; kingdom Metazoa; phylum Arthropoda; class Insecta; order Odonata; family Libellulidae; genus Sympetrum; species Sympetrum striolatum. Next base: position 71,353,956 of record OX388348.1, read on the forward strand.
GTTAAGCGGGAAGTTATCAGGTCAGCTATATGGAAATGATGAGTTGTATCAAAATTTGTGTCCAATCTTTGCGGTTTTAATCTTTTCATTTCTTTGTAAATATATTTATTTTTTCCCAGTTTTTGTTTTAAATTCCTAAATTTCAGCCAAAAATATTTCTTTATCGTTCGTCCGTCCTTTTCTATGTGTTTCGCCAAGTCTATCAATTATATTTAATGGGAAATGCTCTGTTTTTATAACCGCTTCTTAGCATTGCCATATATATTTCATCGATATCGGAAGAACCCACACTGAAAACCTCGCACTATAAGATAACCAAACTCGTAAAAGCAGTCAGCCTGGGAGGAAGGCGAGGATATCTTATGGATTTTTGCTTTCTACGCTCTCTTGCCCTCTGCAAAACAGAAAACATAATAAAAGGCCAATGCTCTACATTTCCCAAGTTTTTCCCCCCTTTCCTCAGACGATACGACGCCCATAGAAGATGCAGGAAAACTCCCACCATCTCTAGCGGATATCAACTGGTGTATTTTTTGCCTCCTGGGACGCAATTTATACCGAAGAAATAGTCAGATAGAGAGAATTTTTTCCACCAGGCTGTTGGCTAAGAGCCTGGCATAAACTGCTCGATCGAGACACCCTTTGGAGAGTTATGGGGCAGGGCATTCGAATTTCTCGAAACGCTATACTTCGCTCTTTTCGGAGGAAACTCGTTTGGCCTAATATTAGCGCCAGAGGTTTTTCCCGATGTCAAAGGAGCTGACGATGACGCACGCCCGCTTAAGAAGAGTAAACTACGTTCGTGAGTTACTCCATTTCCCACACTAGAAGCGGTCCAGAAACCCCTGGTCGTGTGTATTTGTTTGCCGTTCAAGTATCCTGCCTATGAATACAGTCGGATCTGTAGTGTCTTGGAAGATACGTTTGTTTAGATTTCGTCGCTGGATACCGTATCAGTATATTCTTACACTACCGGTATTGCATATATGGCAATTATAGATTACCCACTATTGTTTATTTTTTACCCTCTTCGGCAGTCCTTTTTATTTTATAAGTAAACTATCTAGAGCAGAAACGAAAATAACTTTGAAATCTCAATGTTCAGGTGTTACTTTGTGGAAAGCCATTGAAGTAATGAATAAAAAACTGCAATTTTTCACACGAATTTTTCACTAACGACAGGTTTTTCCTTCATTACGAAAACAACTTTGAAAGGTTTCAGAAAAGAAATTAGCTTAGTCATTTTAAAGAACCCTGTATGAAAGAAAAACTGAAACACAGCTCTTAATGAATTAGAGGTTTAAAAATGCATCGCAAAGCATGCATTTCTATGCACAAAACAAGCTGCTTGGATAATATTGGAGAATTCATGATTGTTTATTACATATTTAGCGTTTCGTTTTGATAATTATAATAATAATATAACATAACTCCTTTAATTAATACATAATTCCTTTAATTCCAAACTTAAAAAATCGTGTAGGGATTATTGTAAGATAGAATGTTTTGAGCTAATATATTATAATTATTACTCATATTCATCTATTTTTATAAGCATTCGTTAAATTACATTCGTTTTACATGTCGTAACCATAGAAATCTATTTCTTTTACATAATTAATCAGATATACAAAGCTAAGAAAAGTATCATTGCGAAATATTGTAAGTAAATCTACTAAAATACTAAGTAAGATTTTGTAAAACTTCCTTTCGTTCTTTTTATCTCAATCTTCGAACTGTAGCAATACGAGATAAACTAACCAATAAATTGTCCTATTAGTACACTACAATCTATCCACGAGTTAAACAAGGTAATCAAAAGTTGAAAGAAAAAACTTCGTAATTTCCACAATTCCACTTATTGTGGAAATTACGAAGTTTTTTCTTTCAACTTAAGATGTCGTTCCACGAAGTACGGCTAGAACATATTGATTATTTGGTAATCAATTTGCGATGAAAAATAGCGAAATTAACATCGAATACATTGGGTAATTAACAATTCAACGTCCTTAAACGCTACAATCGAGATACAAGACAATAATCACACCAAAACTTTGAAGTCTTTTACCGAACCAGTTGCTGAATCTCAGCATATCTACACCAAGAACTGCCATGAAAAAAACTGCATTTGTTGACATTAATTTAAGTGGTACTTGAGGCATCACTCGAGAGGAAGTGCATCAATCAAAAGAAAATCCGCGAGATAAGATGTGAAGTGCGACGAGCCTTCGCGCTCACCTTTTTCTGATCGAGAACGCCGATAAGAATAATTGATAAGAAAGCGCTCGAGTGTGAAATCAATCGCGTTAAGCAAATAAATTTTTCCGCGTTGGAATGTCCATGTTTTCTCTCCGATCGCGGGAGAAGAGGAATTCGGAATTTTCGCCATAAAAAAGGAGTCGTTTGTTTTCAGCCAACGAACCGAGACGGCAGAAAAAGCAACGAAAGCCCAGCGCTAATGGAATACTAGCGTTGAAGTTTTGCCACGCGCTGCTGCAAAGAAAACGTGACAAATTACGATCTCTTCCGACGCCTCCAACGCTGAGGTAAAATAAAGAGGAATGACGAAATGATTCGCGCCTCCGTTTGAAAACAGAAGAGCGTGGTAATGCCCACTGAGGAAATGCCTCTCTCATTAAGAATAAATACAATGCTGCGGAGGATTACTCTCCCGGATTTCTTCCGTAAGAAATTTAGCAACCAAAAGATTTTTTACCTCAGACTTTGTGCTGTGAGAATTTGTAGCTAAATTTCTTCATTACTCTTAATTACCATGGTAAAGCCAGTCGTAGCTCCATATTATAAATTTCATACTTACATATAATGAAAATGATATTTATTATTTATCTTGATCGCTTTGACTAGGGAATGTGGAGGAGAGTGAACGTTAAAAATTTATGAATTGAATTCATTGAATGGAGAAATTATTAATGCAAACCTGTTTTAAATATTTCAGCCAGAACTTATAAAATTTTAAATTCATTGATTACTAACATTTATTAGTTATCTACATTAATTCGTTATTATTATTATTGTCCATTTTATCTGGATAATTGTATATGCATCGACTTCATCTACTGCCAACCAATCTTCTATCTATTCGCACTGATGGTTTTTAATAATAATTATAATATTACGAAGAAAAGTCTGGAAGCTAAATGCAAAGGCCTTTGTATTTCTTACCCGATCTTCTCCTTACATCGCTCGAAAAATTGGTTGGTGGCATTCACGAGGAGCTGAGTATAGAAGGATCCATGAAACCAACAGTCATATTTTTCTTAGTTAAACGAATACACTGCAATAAAAAAACATTTAATTTTTGTTTGATTAACGGAGCAGTTAGATGCTGCAACATCATATCTCCCCATTTCTTTACTCTCTTTACCAATAAATTTTCAATTAGTGACTTATTTAAAAAGTTTGAGAGAGATAGAGATTAATTACACAGGAAATCTTACAGCTACATCATCGCAATGACAGAAGTAATTATTTCCCATTCTTGTAAGTGTAACTTTGAGAATTGTGTTCACGCAATGTGTGAGAAAACTGCGCTAACGAAAATATTAGAGCGAGGGTGATAATTGAAAGACAAAGAAAAATAAAGAGAAGAATAGTAAGAGGGGAGAATGAAAATGCATTGATGCTATCAGAACTTTATCCATGAAGTATATTATGTGTAAACTATTCCATATACTTCGTATCATTTATAATTTACTCACACTATAGGCACTCACAGAAATAGATAGCCGATACTTGGTTTCTATTAGTTATTAAGGCACAATTAGTGGACAGACAATAGATTTTTAATTATAAAAGAATCGTATAAACATAGTAATTAAGGGATACAGATTCAGGGTTAATTTTGTGGTACTTATTAACTTGTAAAAATCCATCGTTAATAAACTTTTACTAGACCTCTATTTATTATCGTGTTATTCTGATAATAAATAGTGGTCTAGTAAAAGTTTGTTTACGATGGATTTTTTACATAGTAATTTAGCCTTCTAGAGTATATTAGAATTTAAAACCCCTCTCTTGTTTCAAGATAGGACTACTGCAATCGAACTGTTTGATTAATCCCTTGGATAAATTAGAAAACCTCGTCTTCTAATCCCTCCCACGATAGTAATCGTGGAGGAATGAATTCACAAATGAAGTCTTAATGAAATAAAGGAAAATTAGTAATGAGTGATGGGTGATTGTGATTCGAGGGGAGGGAATCAATAAGGAAAATTTTCATCATGTCTTATTATGGTAATGGATGAATCACAATATGGGATGTCCATCTTGCATATTAAACCCCCTTTGATTACAATAACTGATTAGCAACCACAGAGGTTAATCCGACCAGTCATTACTCCTTATGCGAACAGTTATTGTTGGAACCATTCGCAAACGGACGGCTGGAATGCGAGACGGACGTTCACGCATGTTCCCAGTCTCCGTTCGTGGGTACGTTAACAATCGAGTACTTTTCGTTAGCGTGGCAAATTAGGTATTCTCTACCCCTTCGAGTCGTGATTATTTGTAGGGTTAACGCGCGGAGTGGAACTGGCAAATTAAAGATTTCCCTCGGGCGCGAGCTGGCCGCCGTTCAAGCCATTCTCGTATTTTCTCATGCGTCACGTGTGAAATGGAAAGAGAGGGTTTTCGCTGGAAGAAGTGTTCGGATACAAGTCCAGACGGAAATAGGGGGGCCTCAAATATAGAACTGCACTCTCCACGAGGCGGCGCTCGGAGTTTTTTGGGACCGAAAAAAATCCAATAAAGAGTAATAAAATGTATGAAGTTACGTTCCTAGTTTTTTGGGGATAATTAAAGTTGTCTCCGTTGGGTTGGAATCTCCATTGATCACAGTTGAAAGAATTAGAAATAGACAAGGGTGGAGTAATTAGGGGAACACAAAAGCTTAGGAATAGGCCTATTCGGTAGATAATAATTAATAATAACGATATTTCCACGCTCAAAGTGATACCAATCATTAATCCCACGTGATTGTGAGCTATACTCATATAGTTTTATTTCGTCATTATTCTTCATCATTAATTTTAGTTTCTCTCAAACAACTCATCAAAATGCTACAAAATGTATAAATATAATCTTTATTTATTTATTTTCAAATTTCATATAGTATAGTATAGTTTAATACATCACAAAACGTGGTCTATCTTGGTGGAATCTCGTATAAACCTCCTTAAAAGAAAAACTCTTCGTAAATTCCAGATGAGATTATTTCAACTCCTCTTTCTCAACCGGTCGATATAAATATATATTCTGGGAGTTACGGAGTGTTTTTTCTTTTAAGGAAGCTTATTCTATAATTTATTCTTAGAGTTTGGGAAATACCCTAAAATACAGGGTGCATCCAGAGAAAGGTTTGCTGTAAGTAAGGATTATTCCACGTTAACTTATTCTGACTTAATTTTCAGCAACTTTTATTGGATCTGTTCTTTTATATATCATCAAGATAAATATTACATCTTGGCAATTAAATCTTAAATATTTAGCCTTAAATATTAATCCTTTAATATTAATCCTTAAATATTGTATCCTACGGCAACGAAATAAAAATTTTTCCATTTAATATCATAGCTTTGATATTTTTGAGTGAGAAAATTAATTATTTTTTCTTTCTTTTCAGGTAAGACGATCGTTCTTTTTATCTCTCGAGTACTGACCATCTATCAAAAGCAGATGGCCGAAATTGAAGGTACCAGTGCATTTAATTTACAGTTAGCTGAAAAGCCGGTTAAATTTAATTTATATCCATTAATTTGAAGCTGCCTCGGATGTATAACCTTAATTTTTAAGCCTTCAAACACCAGCAGTTCTCCTTTATCTCATTAGAGATGAACACTTCGTCTGCGAGAATTACGTTAGCAGGATCGTTTCCGGATATTGAGCATCTTTCACACTCTATTTTCGCTACCTTACCTTTTGAAAAGTAGATTTATTGTGTAAATTGTATATATAATTGAACAACGTCGAAGCGAATTTTTTTATGAGGAACATGTTTATATAGGAAATCGATTAATGAGAATTTAATTAATTAATTACAGCAACCTAAATACATAAAATCAGCCCGTTATAATACAAAGATAGTATCTTTATTAAATTATGCTTAGACAAGATTTTCAGATGAAAATTAGGTAAACTTTTGTCAAAATATTTATACTGATAAAATCATTTTAAATTTTAATTCAATCTTAGTTATAAATAAAGCTCAGAACCACAGAAAATAAGTATTTCGTCAAAAAAATACCGCATTGAAATATAAAGTAAAGCTGAAAAACATCAGTTAGCCGAAAGGTCAGTAAAAGACGAAATACGGGACGTATGGTTATCGTATGTACGAGGAACCTTCGAGTACTACACAATTCCCGCTGCCAACACTCGCACATTCGTCGTCAAATGCGTACTCGGAGGATTGCAGCCACAGTTCCCGGTCGGCGAGGTTACGAACCCGAGTTATGGAAGCAATAAGGCGAGGTCGGAAGGCGCATGTCCTCCCCGCAAGGTGCCAAGACTTTCACCTCAACAGGGACAGCAATACATCGCCGTGTGCCTTACGGTGGCGGGAGTCTCTTGCATGGGAACGGGAGAATACGCCCACCTCAGGACTATGGCGCTTCTGAGGATTAAATCCTACCCCACCCGGGCAGTCCCTTCCTAGAAGTGAATCCGAGTTTGTTTTCATCCTATCTCTCCTATCTGCTTGCTCCTTCCTCTTCTCCTAATCTTCGTCCGCTTGGGATGCATTTGGCGCCATGTACATGTTCCCAGAAGGTGACTCTATGCTACACTTGGCGCTATACACCTCCGACCCACAGTCTGTCCGAGTTCCTGCCCTCAGCAATTACTTTGACTCCCTTACCTGAGGATGTCCGAACCGTTCTGCGAGCATAAGCCGTCTGTTCCTGAAGTCATACGGGAAATTCTCGTGCAATGGGAGCATATGGAGTGAAATGTAACTGTACTCGTTGTACTCTTTGATTAATATTGGAATTAGTTGTTCAGGAATTCTTGTAGCTTTATCAACAACCTGAATTTCAAATAAATTATCTCAACTATTTTCATAGCAATAAAGAAACCTAAATATTTTTTATTTAAGGGAGAATATTTTCATTTTATTAAAAGTAGGCGATGTGAGTTATACCAAGAAGTAAAGTTTATGTTTGAGCATTAAGAATAGGTGGCACAGAAAGCCAGTAGAGCCTGAAGGCTGCAGTTTTCCCACGTATATTGTTTACTGTAATACAAATTTATATTTTAATGAACATATTTTCCTAATACTCATTCATTTTTTTCTTATTTATACATTGTTTATATTCTCTTATGATCCGACATCTTAGCTGACTATGCTACTGTGAAGGAGTACTAATATGAAAGGAATTTAAGTTAGAATAATGAAAGCGTTTATGATTTTTTGTTTATGGGGATAAATAGACGTTATCATAAAAAATACTGGCTAGCAAAAATTTCATGGGCCGAAAAATGTATGTAAAATTCATTTATATATTTAATGAAGTCCAAAAATAGCACATGGCTTTTAAAATGAATATAATTACAGATAATGACTACAAAAATCGATAGGAATAATTAAGAGTCACTCATATAAATTTAAAATGTTTTCCTATCTTTGTTTTGCTAAATAAGTTTCCGTTCGCGGTAAAAACGTTCAGCAGGCACAGCGCCAGAGCATTTAAGTTTCGGATCTCGCGCAATTAGAGGTAATTGGAAAGAAGGCGACCTGCATCGGTAATACGGATAATTCTCCGAAACCCGCCGAAGTTCTTAAACGGCGCAACCTTGTGATCCCGTCTTCATACACTTGCCTTGGAGACTCTTTTAAGGGAGCAAAAGTAGACTACTTAATGCCGTTTCCGACTTTATCCTCTCCATGCTTTTGTTTCGTCTGTCACTCGACGGGACGGAAAAGGTCGACCGTTTTTCCCCTCAACTAAAAGGTTTTTCTGTTGAAGGAATTTTTTCGGGCCGAGCTTGTCTGTTTTAAGTGACGATTTTTTCGGCGTTGTCAGCGGAGGGCAGCGCTTGTGTCAAAGTGGAAGAGAGAGAGAGATGGGATCGAGTTGTGAACATTTCCTCGAATGAATAAAACATGGAGGATCCTTTGTTGTAGAGTGACATTTCCTCATCGAGAAGGAACGTAGAGATATCCTTAATGCTGTGTAATGCGGTTTTGAAGAGTTTTTCTCCGGGGACCGATAGGGGTGATCGGCCGTCGAGGATTGTTGAATATCTGGAAACTTTTTCGTCATTCTATTCCCTTATCCTCACACTGATTCACGAAATGTATTTTCGTCATCTCGGAGAGCGATCGTTGTGTAGCCTGTATCCGTCAACTTAGGAAAGGATGGGTGACGAAATGCTCTGCTACGATTTTTCGGTTTCGACATTTTATCGGTACGGTTGAGTGCTGTCAAGATTCTAAACATTTGGAAGTGAATCTCTTATCACTGACGACTAAAAGAGATGAGTGAATGGAAAGTAAACCGGGAAGCCTGATGAAAAGTTTTCGCAATTGTGTGTAACGTAGTGTTTAAGTGAAGTTAATTTCTTATTGATTAAAACTGGGGATCATGGTTAAATATAGCCTAAGAAATCAGAGTGATTCGGTATGCAAGACTCCGTTAACAAAGTCTACAACTAAATAGTAACATAAACGTTTATTTTAACGATATAAATGTATGTATATATGAATACATTTATATACCATCTACTTATGCATCGTCGAATACGTAACAGTATCGAGGTGATGGAGTTAACCTTTATGCATTTTTGAAATGTAATTTTTCCTGAATTTCGCCTTGCAGTAAAGCCTTCTGCAATTGATTCCATTAACTATATAACGGTTTCATAAGTTTCTCATCATCCAAAGAGAATCTAAAGAATCCTTATATATTGCTTTGTGCTATTATTCGTAGCACTAAGGTGTTATTAAGTAATTTTCTGGAAAAACAAAATATTTAAAAATAGTTGGCGAGAAAAAAGACGAGCGACATGGAATTTGGAATAATATTTCGTTTGAAATTATGTTTATTATTGATTGAGAGGATAAGGATTATGTATGTATCCATCAGAGTTTATTTCATTAAAATACGAAATTGAAATTGTTTATCTATTATCTGGCTTCCATACAGAGACTATAGAATGAGTCCGTGGGTTATTAGAAAACGAATAAGACTGCTTTGCTAATGTGGTACATTAGAGATAATTGTTTAAGGAAACAGTAAATGAAAATTTCTCCCAACAAAACCAAATTAAACACATGCACTTCGATAGGTCCTCAACCTTCCTCTCAATAATCATGTCGAGATTGTTTAATTGCGGCAAAATAATTTTCATCATTCATGTCGTACATTCATTAATTCTTCCATCCTTTCGGTGGCAACAATCAAGCCAAAAAACGGAAAACTTATCAACTCACCAGAAACTTAACGGCATCGAACACGCGAAAATAAAATGGAGGACGTTTCCCACGGGTATCAGACAAAAACAATCGTCCCCGAATAAATTACCCACAGTTTCCTCTTAAATCTGATATCATTTCATATTCCGAGCTACGCCCACAGCCTCGGTGTTGTTTGCGCTGGAGTCACAAACGTGAGGGAGTTTTTTTCCGCCGCTTTGGCCAAAGGCCAATCTTTTTTCTCTCTAAGGGGTCGGTGGGGGCGGATCGAAGGGATTAGAGAAAAGGAAAATGACCGGAGAGAGCATCGTGCGTGAGACTCGCACTGCGGACCTCGAGACGTAGCGAATGCATTTGCAAGTACCACTCCCTCTGAAACGAAGACGGGGTTGAATATGTAACTGTGATAAATAATGCGCTCGATTGTAAAAAAATCTGATGTGGACAAAACATGACTTTCTCCGTATTTATTGAAAACAGAAGCCTGTGCCGGTAATATATAAATAACTCCAAAACAATGAGTGTTACAGGAAAATGTATTGTACAACATTTGTAGTAAAATACATTATCTACAACTTTGGTACATAATTGTGTGTACCTACATTGCATTCTGACAGAGATATGTATGAAAAACTTCCATTTCTGGATAAACAACCACTTCCGGTTAACCATTATTGAAGAGTTACTCCTAAACAATCAGTGTTACGAAAAAATGTTTCATACAAAAGTTGTAGTAAAGTACATCATCTACAACTTTTGTAAATAATTTTATATATATCTACTTTGCATTCTTACAGATATATTTAAGAATCGAAATTACGGATAAACCGAAACTTCCGGTCAAGCGATATTCACCAAAAACTAATCAACTCTTGGCATTGTTAGGAAAATACTAAGTATGAATTTTGAAAATGATCGGATGATTACTTTTTAAGATAGAGCGCCCACAAACGTTTTTACCACAGACAGACATGTTCGGGAAAATAGCAAAAACGAGCTCAATGGGCCCCAAAACATCTATTTCCGTCGAAATCTGGAGGTCGAATTTTTTTGCGAACACAATAATTTCTCTATACTACGTATAGGGAGAAAGTAAAAATTGTAAATTTTAAATTAACTTATTGACTATGGAACGAAGACGCTATTGTATAAGAAACTGTGACAAATAATGCGCTCGATTATCAACATTGTAAATTATAATAAAGTTATTAATTATGGAACTAAGACGGGATTGAATAAGAAACTGTGACAAATAATTTGCTCTATCATAAAAATTGTTGATTATAACTCCCTTCTAGAAACAATAAATCGCTCTATAAACAGTAATAATAACATTAATTTTAATTTATTTTGAAAATGTTAGTCTTGAAAGATATAAATTTATGTCTTAGGAAACAACTCTTACAACTAAACCTTGAAAATCGTTACAGAAGCAACCAAATAGTTTTTTTAAAGCTTCTGTAGCCGTCTTTGTAAACCGCCCAGCTTTGCGTAGCTGTCGGTTTTCGGAAACAACGGAAAGGCTCGGATTACTGACCTGAGTTTCTCACCCTGAAGATGATACTATGGCTACTGAAATGTGCATTTGGGTGTTTCTCAGGAATTCAGACCTTTCCGTTGCTTCCTAAAACAGGCTTCAAAGCTATGCTGGGGCTGACAAATACGACTACTGGAAATTTTTAAACTTCTATTCTATTAACAGAAGTGCTGCAATTCTTTCTTCACCACAAAAACTATACCCTGTCCAGGATTGGGATCCGGGACCTCGGCGTTCCTTTTATACTAACCCCTACTCCACTAAGGTTTACAATAGGAAATTATTACTGTATTAGGGCAATTTTTTTTACCAAAATGTTTTTAAGAGATAAAATGAGAGATCTTTCATCCGAAGAATATATTTCCGTAATAGATGATTTTTCAAGTGGTATTAAAAAAAGGGTTTTTGTAGATCTGTGATACCAGGAAAGATACACCAAAAACATTTCAGGTATTTTATTTTTTTATCTCAAAAACTTTTAATTTATGAGCTTTGTGTGATCTTTCAATTTTGAGGAAAAACTGCTCATGTAATTATAAATCATAAGAGCGAGAATGAGGCTAATGAGTCTTGTATTACATCTTATCTTATTTAGATTGCAATCTGTCATGCACTCACATATATAATTATTTTTATTGCAAGCAGGATTATTTAATTTAAATAAAAATAATTATGAACAACGATCGCAGAACCCGTTACAATCAATTTTTAAAATACTATAATATGTAAGATACACCGTAAGAAATAGTACTTGATTTTAATATCTCTTGGGTGAACCGATTTTGGGTTAAAAACCCTCGAGATAAAATTCTGGGACGTAATATCCTCGGGTGAATATTCTCCGGAGTGAGCTGCCCTTGGGCAAATTGTCGTATCTCTAGGGTTAAACTTCCTGATACCAACTAATGATTTCAAAATTTCTCTAGTACTGACCTTTTCCATACCCTTTCATTTCTGATGATACATTGAGAACTGATGTCATGTCTAGATAAAAATCCTGCACACGCGTTGACCATATCAGGGCTAATAAGAATAAATGATTTTCTAATTACTTTTAAGTCTCCATAAGGAAAGTCTTGGAAGGAAAACCATCGACGACAAGGAAGTCTGTACCTCTTTGCTGATATAGCGAATGACCCTTTTTATCGAGCTCGTTTAGCAATTGAATTTCTTTTTTCATTTCCTTATCGCTCGCGACACTTTTTCCTGACACTAAATCAAATCAAAGTGGATTTTCGCTTGATGATTGCTTCCTGGAAGCAGTGCATAAATCTCCCTCATCTAATATCGCCAATGACATCTTGGCCACACCTTTGCCCCCTAGAGAGTGATTACTATACAGCACCCACGTTCCGGGTCTATGAATTTCCTCTTTGGAGTTTATACTATAAATACCCGAAGACTTTAGATTGAATTGTCGTTTCGTTCAATAATTATGATCTTTCTTCTGTCTTAAATCGTTAGGTGAATGTAAAAGTTTGTATATTTAACTCGAGATTAAAGGTCTTAAGAATTGGAAACTTAGGATTATTAATTACCCAAAGAAGGCTGATGATAGGCTACATTACATGTCAAATTTGATAATGTCTGTTTATTTACGGATCCTTCCGAAGGTAATTTATTTTTGGTATAAAGTTTTATTAAATTTATAATTAATAATTTTTTATTTGATACATTTTTATATGAATTAGATCTCATTTAATGACTGTACGAGCATACGATTATTCAAGTTCTATGAATCACTCTTCAATAATTTGCGTTACATTTTATTTCTGTTTCATTTTTTAAACTTGAGGCGTCTTTGTCAGACTTAAAGCAGACATATAACCACGTGAGATTAAGATTGGTTTATTGCTGTCTGCGTAAATTAACTAATTTAATGAAAAATACAAGCTTTCATTTTTAAGAGTATTTACTTTGAATGACTTATATTTCGGAATGGAAACATAATTTAACCTAAAATAGAAATTCAGAAAATGGCAAAAACCAAATATAACAGATAATGATGAAAAATGTTTCACTCTCATCCTACGCCATGCATTTCACTTTAAACAAAAGATAGCTATTCTGTTATAAGAATGATGAATGAAAAACCCATGATTAGACAATGTGTAAAATGTATAGACATGTGGAGATAGGCCATCTCGTCAACCTCGGGTATTACGCTTTTAAACATAAAAAAGAGCTTTTATGATGCAGCAATGCAGCAATAATAAAATATGTATTTCTTAGTGGAGATAGGTCTTAGGGGCAGTGCCCAGGTGTGTCCACGCATCATGGCCCTGAACATCTCGTCCGGGTCAACATCCTTCCGAGCAATAGACAACCATTAGAATTCCAGAATAGTTCTGGGCCGTAACCGCAAGGTTGGCAACCCTGCCCAGTACTTCAAGATTCAACGAGTGAGAGGGGGGTGGGGGAGGATGATCATTTCCGTTCCCCATTGAAAGAGGGTGTAGCAGATCCTGTCCAACTGTCGTTTAGCGAGGGTTTTACGTCCGCCATTATGTCAGATTAAAAGGGTTGAGTCGGACAAGGGCCCCGGCAGGTGGCAATTGTAGCAGGGGCAGGGGAGAGGTGGTGAATTAATCATGGAGAAGCCCCTTCTTTATTGGAGCTAGTAATAGAAAAGGGAAACATCGACCATGTGACGCCCGCCCACCACGTGGGGCGACGCCTAAGGAATCCAGCCTTTTTCACTCCGTCTCTCAGATAAGGAAAACGAAGGATTCACGTCCAAGCACTCATTTTGTGCCCGTGACCATTAATCTGCACGAATCTGAAAGGGATGCTGGAGTACCCGGGACGTGAAGAGATTAATTATGGGATTTTTTCCGTGTGTTGGAGATGGATGAACCGGGAGATTAGCTGGGTGAGAGGGTGACGGAAATGCAATGGGACGATGATTTCAGTTTCGTCGAGGTGCGAGTTATTGCTGGTGTTTCCACGAATAATTTTATGCGGCTTTTCTCCGCGGCGAAAGGTTTATAAATACGGGGATGTGGAGTGTTCTGGAGCGCTCTCTTAGAGGGACAGAACCACCCCGAAGTGCTCATGACTTTCATCGAGAGTGGATTCTCTTCCGAGAGGTAACATATCTTGACCTCTGATCCGGAAAGTATGTTAGATGGGACATTTTAAAAGTCTGTTTCTGAGGGAAAGGATCGTTAGAGGGATCTAAATTTCGAATCGTACATTTTATTTCAGCGTGACGAATATTCGAGAATAATTTAATCTAGCCAGCATAATTTAAATCATAAAGAACACGGAAATCATAAATATGGCAATCATAAAATGAAATCATAACTGCGTCTCTAAGGGGAAAGCATCGTACTAGTTGGAATAATCTGAATTTTTAATCATACATTTTCTTTTAGCGTGGCTAAAATTGAAGTATAAATTTAATCGATATGAAATAGCTTAAATTAGTGGAACGCAATAATGAAAAAAATATGAAATTAATTTCAAGCAATTTCAAAGTTATTCGAAAAAATTTAATTCATCAATCTTAATTGAAATTATGAATACGGGAAGTGCAGGATCTGGGTTAGAGCATCAGCCGTGTATTATTTTTCCCTTCTGTTCATCCTTGGATTGCAAGGCGTTCACAGAAATGATCTTTCCCTCGTTCCTCAGTAGCTTGCTCATTTTTTAAATTATTGAAGAATTGCTCTTCTATTGATAGAATTAAAAGAGAATTAATGAAGAACGTACTATTTTCCACAGTTTATTTAACACGACCGGTTTTAGTGATTCATCGTCATCACCGGGTCATCCATCATCCTGATGTATCGTTAAAACTAGTCGTGTTAAATAAACAGTGGGAAATAATAATAATAAACATGCATGTCGATCACAAAAATATTGCTTTAATTTTTCTTTAATTGAAGCTGGCCCAATCTTTAAATGAAATAGATACAGTCGTAACACACATAAGATAAAAACAAAATATGCGTTTATTCCGTAAATGAAGTTACTGCCTTCATTCCACAAAATTACTCTTTAATTTGTGACTTAATTCCAGAAAATTACTTATTGAAAACCTGAGTAATTGAAGTAGATACAGTGCTATTTTATTTCCACAAAATTACTTAACGTCTTTATGCCAATAAGTTACTCATTAATTTCATTACTTACTTGATTCCCAAAAATGACTCATTGAAAACCGAAGTAATTGAATTAGATACAGTCCTATTTTAAACTACGTTCTCGCCAATTTGTTACTTACGAGTTACACCGCTGTTAAGTATTTCGTGATCCTTTCTTTAATAGTTTGGTCCAATATCTTTTGCAAAATTTGACATTAGTTATTTCTGGGGGTTACAAATTCAACTTCTATCTCATACTTCTTACTCTTCGTCTTCCAACTGAGACGTGGTAAGTCATAAGGTTAGGAACTAAACCACGAAGACCTTCGTCGCATTCAGAACGACAAAGGAGTAAAGCTCATGACCGTTTCACCGCCATTATGCAGATTACCGCTTGCATCGACTGATTACGCGGATAGAAAAACCAATTTCAGCAACACATGGACAATCGCAAGCAAACGCCGCACCGAATATTCGCAATGCAGAGACTTCCGTCAAGGCAAGTGACAGCCAAGCAGAATATTCCCGAACGGCCTTCGCTTTAAATTTTATTCCTCGGAACAAAAAGGCTGATCGCAGTTATGGAGGTCAATCATCTCGGACCGCTAAGGTCGCCGGTCATGTCGTCTGTTGCTCTATCTATAATTGAGGGGGCGTCCGCTCCCTCCAGCCGATGACAAGGAGGGATGTGCTTTCTACAACTTCACTCGGACCAAAAAATAAGCTTATTATTTTCAATCTCATTTCTATGCGGACGCGTTCTTCCTCGATATTGTCGAATCAGATAGTGGGATTGGCTGATTAAATTGTTTTGTTGGTAGAATTATTCAATGTGTTTCAACATTTTAGGTCATTTTGCACATTGATTCCGACGGGGATCGAACCCGGGACCCCTTTCACCAAAGACAATTAAACCCGATTAAAATGCTCCGCGGAATAAAGTGGGGCTCAAATGATATCGTTATGAATTATTCCGTAGCGTCTTGCGTATATTTACGCTTATTATATATTTAAGTTTTCCTGTGAAAATGTATTAGCTGTGTAAAAATGTATGGAAGTATATTAGATGCATCCGTATGTATATTGAAAATGTTTTAGCGTAGAGATATTTGTATTGCAAAAGTGTATATGTATATCTCTTCAATAGCTGTCCTCAGTTAAACTTGATGATTAAATCGGTACATGAAGTTGAAATATACGGAGGACTTTTGAATTACAGATATTTCTCAAATTTATACCGTTTAGTATTTTTTTCTCAATATACGTAAGAACCACACTCCACTATATAGCTGATTGGTTGCAGAAAATATTTCAATTCTCTTTGTGTTCACAAAATAGTTGTTATGCTAAATATTTGAAAGCAAGATTGAGAACTAGGCATGTAAGCTTACCTCTCTACACAACTTACGAGTATAATATCTCGGGAGATAATCTGGAAAATTTCAAATTTGGCAACTTAAATGTATATGTTTGAACCCTTTATCATGCCATATTTTATTCTATTTCAAATTTTTCTGTTTCTGATTTTGTTTTCTCTGCTAAAATATTTTATTCATTACTTGATCTATATTCTCATAATTCCAATTCCATGGTGGTCATTATAGACCCAAGAAAGAAGCAATCCATCATAATGATATTTGCTCTTTTCAGTGTCATCTCATGATTGATTGCAATGTGCACAAAGTGAGTCAAAACTAAGAAAATCGAGTCTGAGCAATACAAAACAGCATAGGTTGGTAATGCATTAGTTTGAAAAAGAGAGGACAAAATGTAACAGATAACTCACCAATACTGCCATTAGTTATGCACGCCTTGGTTTGAGATAGCTCGATGTCATATGGTATATTCCCTCACTTCCGTCATTATGGGAAGATAAAAGAAATAATTAATTACTGCATCGAAATTTCTTCCTGCAGCGATGCATTTGCTGGGGTTACATACTGATATCAAATTCTCTGACACTGCTTTCTTCGATTACCACTACAAAGCATATTTTTTCCATTAATCTTCTTATTTTTAATAACTTCCATACGTGCTGCTTCAATTGAATACAGACAATGATACGATTTTCTTTATAATTTATACATTTTGTTCAGTTATTGTAGTGCGGGAAGCTCCTCTTACAAGCACTGTATCTTGTTTTACTATCCTGACATTTTTTGAAACAATATCGTCAGGTATTGCGTAAAATACCGTGTCGTTCGCTGTACTAAACATGAAATAGGAGAATCGAGTAAAGGATTTATGAAAAATTTGGCCGGGAAAGAATGCTAGGAAAGAATAGAATGTAAAATCTTAGAATGAAAACTCGTAATTCATACTCGTAAGGTATCGCAGATAGCTTGTGTTAAAATGAGGATGTCAGTCAGTCCATAACTGACGACTAAGTAATAAATGAGGCTGTGGTTCCCAAGCAATGCACCGCGTTACTCTGGTATGCTCTGCCTCCTAGTCAAGTAATACTCTAGTTTATACACTATTCAGTAATGGTAATCCATGATGAACATTACGTATTGATCATTATGAAATCAATTGTTTTATTTTTATATCGAATTGAGACGTTAACCAGTAAAATGAGCTGTTTAGTATGTTTCTGAGTTCGTGCGTCTTGAAAGACAAAAGGTTGGATGGCTCGACTCGAGGAATTCGATTGAAAATAGCTTAAAAGTCCGTTGTCCGCATCAGCTGGCGTCTCTTCCCAGACCACGATCTCGGCAACGCACACTGAGATACACGAGCCGACCCTCGCCGATTATCGAACCCAGGATCCTCCGGTCGTGACACACTCACCCGGCCACAAGACGCCGGATGGCCGACGTGAGTTATTCCCTTCACACCAAACGTCTCATCTTTCTCTACTCCATTTTGTCCCTCTTCTTCGCTAAAACCATCATTCAGTTTGTTTATAAATCTTCGTTTTGCTCTCTAATATAAAGAGTATAGAATATAGCCCTCATTGGTGAATTCTACTAATTTTGCCTCTCTTCCTCGCTAAAACCATTATCAGTTTGAATGACACAGAATTAAGTGTAACTTTGTGGTACCAATTTACGTAAAATAAACTCCATGGGAAAAACGTTGAACTGCTCCACAAGAATGCTATATAGCTATATATTTGCTATATAATGTAAGCTACGAAACCATGTATTATAATTTTCTTTCGGTGTCGTAAACGTTTTTCCAATGTAATGTTTTTTCATTATTAGTTTGTTTATAAACTTTCCTTTTGATATTTAATGTACGAATTATAGAATATAGTATTCATTTGTAAAGTCTACAAATAATGTTAGCTAACGAATAATATTGTAAACGAATTTTTCTGAAGACATTCCCAAGCTTTTAAACTGAATGCTGTCTTCTGTGAAGTCTGTTTCATAGGCTGGTATAAACCTCATCCCTTCCAGCATCGCCCACCAATATATTTAAGTGGTAATGTGGTTTCCTAGGCAAAATGAGGAGTGAGGTAGGTTGCATTCGCTTTCCTCAGTGAGCCAGCATTTTATGAGTAGAACATGTTCGCAGATGTGAAACATAACTAACCAACGATTGACAATTTTCATAGCACTCAGTAATTATGAGGAATTTCATTATTAATTCATATCTTTCATGTAATAAAGCCATGAACTATACAGGCTGATACGAAAGAAAAATACGTTTTCAACTATCCTGTATCGAAAGATAAAGGAAAAATATTCGATTCACGAATGCATGGTAGCAGTTATTTTACTTACAACTACTTGATAAAAAGGAGAGAAACGTTTTCTATTTCTATTCTTTCAAATCCGGAAAATATACATTTTATTGGGCTTTTATGCTTTGGAAACAAAGTCGTGCATAAAACAGATGCACGGAAAGAGGTTTACTCTCGAGATACTATAATTTATTCTTGGTTAATACCTCGGAGCTTGTAATACAAAGCCGGTATAAATAAACCACCATTATGATACTGGCTAAGAGCTCAACTTTATGAATTTAACCACTCTTTGGAACAAATATTTGGAATAATAAATATAGAGTAACTGATTTATTAGACAAGGATCTTTCGTTGATTCTCCTTCACCTAAAATACGTACTTTAGTATTGATTAATTCGGAGTTTTACATTCAGAGAATTTCTAAAAGTTCCAAACCAAAGCTAGGAATGAAAATTTAAATATTATGGTCGTAAGCGAGACATAGTTAAAGACCTTAGAAATTAATGGAGAAATTAGTACAATTACACAGAATAAAGTTGGTATGCAATCTAGATTTAAAACGTTTAGTTCATCTTGGAAGACAATAGAAACAAATAATATAAAATAAACAATCGAAACCTATGCTGCACACCAGATACATTCTATAGAATATAATTAAATGCTGAATGAAATAGAGATACAAGTATCTCCATTTAATTCAGCACCGTAAATATTGAATTTACCAAATATCGTTGGAGAAGATTGATTTAATTATAAAAGGATTTCTTTCGGGTAATGAAGAATCGAAATGTAGGAAAACCTAGACATTTGTTTGTTATACCGTACCGCCGTTGTTAGACACTGGCGATGCTAACCTGCAATACGATCAGTACTAAAAATGTTACAAATATGTACGTCCATAAAAATTACAGAACATCACTTAACCACCCCTTCCGTTGACATGAATAGTTTACAGACAACCCTATTCACAGTTCAAAGAGTTACAATGCACAAAACAACCTAGAAACAATTAAATCATCAAATAACTTTATGAACTAACTCCAACAATTCATCAGAATCCCTACTTGCACAATAAACTTATCTAAAACAAAAAATATGCTCAACGGCTACAATAAATTGAAATCATTGCATCACACAGTTATGATGTATACATCAACTGCAAATGTTATTAATCTTAAATAGTTTTTTAATTTTAACGAAGTAATTACCTTGAATTAGCATTAACGCTGGTCAGTATCCATAGATATATGCGAAGAATGGTTCATATTACGTAAAAGCTGTTTAATTAATTGCTTTATTTGATAGAAATATTCAAAAGAGCTCTCCCTCTCTGTGCTCTTGGATTGCAACAGAACTGTTGTCGAGCACAGGTTTGGCTCCTTCGACTTAAATGTTGGCCGACTCTTAGAATAGAATAACCGTTACTATCTGTCACTATCGTGGCATGAAGCTAGCCTTGCTATTCCTGTTCCCATCAATCAACCTAACTACTCGCGATTTGTCCGCTGACATCTTGATCAATCGGTATCACATTGATAGGGATAGATCGATAGGTCGATAGAAAGAAACATCGATAACTAAATCGCTACTAGGTCATTACCATACCCTCCTCGTCCTTTATTTGTAAACAATCTAAACTTTCCGGAATAAACCCTTATTTACATGTAGAATATCCCCCGTAGGCGTATTTACGCCGAGATTTTAGTCCAACTAAAACAACCTGTTTGATGCCTCGCCTGTGACTTAACACGTGCACATTCGATTGAATCGAATTTCGTAATCGCTGTCTCCTTCGAGATCGTGTATTATCGATCAACGTCTCGCGTTTCCGATTTAATTTTTAGTAAGGCTTCGGCGGGGGAAAGCGGCCATCCGGACGTATGAGGGCCAATGCGAAGAAGAGGGAAATGAAGACTTATGAAATCGGTCTGAATCTCTTCGAAGGATAGTTTTTCTATGCTATTTAATATGAGTTCTATCTTCAGTTATTTAGATGGATATTCTACGATGAACAAAACATGAATTTCTAACGCAAGGTCGTTGCGAAAACGGTATAATATAAAGATTAATAATAATAATTAGTATCATTGTTAGTATTGTTAAAATACGTATAATTTGAAGATTACTGTTGTTATGTTAGGGTTAAGCAGCCATTTTTTTCTTGTTTTAACCAAAATTTGCTACAATTATGTAAATATATTTACTATGGACAGGCTTTGTATGACAGAACTAACCTAAACTAGAAATAAACAATAAAATGAATGTATTTAGCATTCACAGGAGCTCCAAATTATATATCTATATTGAATTATCGTATTCTATATTTAATAGGAAAACGTATGAAAAATTAATATGATATGAAGTAAGAGCACAAAATAAACATCAAATACAAAGAAAAAATGCAAATGAATATATTTGTAAATAACACGAAATTAATATAAAATACCAATTTTGAACATCTAATAAATATTGAATACTCTTTCTTTCTAACATTATTCAATGAGTCTGTGAAAAGTCAACGTGGTCAGAAAGTTTGTTGACAGCCCTAGAGCCTAATCTCCATTCCAGAGATGGATGAAAATTAACGTAATCTTTTTTTGAACAGGAACAGTTAATACAGAAGGATTACTTAAAAATTTCAAATCGTGAAAACCGTAAGGAAATGTAAAGAGTCCCTTGCATGACATGCTTAATCACAGCCAACATTTGAATAGCAATTGATGCAAATAACGTAGCAGTTGAAGGGCCATTAATCTTACTTCTACTAGGAAAGAGCATGGACATAGTCTACTAGCCCAAGACCTTGCCTACAAAATCTCTCGAATAGCATACTGGATTGTTCTAGCTGAATAGCTCAAGTGACAGAACTCGGTAAGTAGATAGTCTCGGTAATCCAGAGACCCGGACTTGATTTCCGGTCCCGCCAGACTTCTTATCTCATTTTCACATCGATGATCTTCCTTTTCGTCCAAGCCTTTACGTGCAAAGTCACCTACATCCCTTTCAAAGCTCTTCTTATCAAAGGCCATTCACAGAGCTTCGTCTCAGAGACCAGACTCCAGCCATTTCGGCCAAATCCAGCGCGTCATCAAAGTCGGCATTCAGCATCTCCGCACCTCTGCATCCGGAACGAAAACAAAGGCCCGTGTAACCTAAATAAATAAACCCGGCGATTAAAAACATTCCGATGATTCACCTTTCCATCTTTCATGAGGCCACGTGCGAAGGCATAAGTGTGCCGTCGCGGGAGACAATGGTCCAGCCCTCTTCATTTACGTAACCCGACACAACTCAGACTGCGACAACTCATCGGACCCGACAACTCACTATGCGACAACTGACCGGGCGACAGCTCATTGCGCGAGCAAAAGATCTCTACGGCAATTGAATTAAGATCATATTTTGAATGTTAAAACGATCGAGCGGTACTTTTTTTAACGATTTCTGATTAAACTTTTGCCGAAAATTCAATTTTATTCTAAATATGTAACAATTTAAGAAAACGAAAATATACGAGAATGACAGAATTAGTGCCAGTGCTTGCTTACACATGCCAGTGATTTGCTTACAAAAATCAGTACATATATAACGTCGAAATAAAAAAGAAAATAAAGTAGTAGTTACATTACAAGGATCCTGCCAAACATAAGGTCTCTCCGCAGGTTCCCAAAATTGAAAACTTTTGTTAAGTGGCAAAAATAGTTTTCTTTTCAACATGATAATTACTTATTTTTTTGCGATTAATTAAACGTTAGATACTATACTCATTACAATTGTTAAACTTTAAAATATTCTTTCAGTTGTTGTTTCACCTTAGAAATATTATAATATCTAGTCAATGAGTTATCTATATATATAATAAATCTGTGAGGGGGTCGTGTCTGTACATTGATCCGATTTCAAAAAAGTTGTATTGCTGGATACTGGGGTTGTTCCCGAGTCCGAAACACGTTTTAGAAATGTCCACGTCTGTCTGTCTGTCTGTCTGGATGTCTGTCTGTCTGGATGTTACAGCATCACTCAAAAACTATCCAACCGATTTTGACGAAATTTGGTATGATGGTCATTATCATCCGACTTCTTAATAATATATTTAATAATTGATAAATCGCGCGATTAGCTGTCACCCGGTCAGTTATCACACGGAGAATTGTCGGGTCCGTTGAGTTGTCGCTCTCTGAGTTGTCACGGGACCCTTCGTTTCATAATACGGGAATCCGCGCTCTTTGAAATGCGTGCGAGATTCACTTTCGCCGTCTCTGAGCGGAACGAAACGAAGAAGAAAAAAGAGGCGAAAGAAAGGTGCTCACTCTCTCTCTCCGGAGGGCCACCTATGTTGCGCTCTGTGGACCACTGGGTCAGCACACGAGCCGTTCTCGGCGAGCGCAAAAAAGTGCCTTCCATTGAAGGCGGATGCTCCCGCCGATCCCGTTAGGTTACTCGTCAAAGGGATCCTCGGCCGGGGAGAATGGAATCCGCCGATGAAAAAATTCGCGTGCACGCCATTCACCTTTCCCCTGCACCGGAGGACCGGTGTAAGGAGTCGGGGAGCGTTTTCGTCGGATAAGAGGCCATTTGTCCCGCAAGATGTTTAGGTCCAGGGTGAAATTCTTTCGCGGAATGGCATGTTTACCACATGCAATCGGCATCCATACCAGATAACGTTTTAATAAGTATTTGCGTGGAATGTAGAGATTATCGTCTTCATCATTCTCGTAACAAATTGAGTTTCATATTGTCATAGTTAAATTGTAATTAATTGTTGAGCATAATTTATATTCATCTCGGATCGTAATAATGATTGTCATTCTCGTGGTGAATATAAATTATGATTTAGCGTCGAAAAAATTATAATATCTCCGAAATCGAACCCAGGACCACTGATGCTAAATGCGAACGCACTACCAATTTGGCTGTTCTTGAAACTAAATCATGACTATAACATAGATATACATATTCAGAGAAATATATAGAATGTACAAAAATAATTGAGATATTAAAAAGAGATAAATTATAAGCTATTGCTATAAATGTATATGTAGAAAAATATAAATTTATTTTAAACAATAGGTAATATTCCTACTCTACTATACCTACTCTTGAAAATATATAAAATCCGAAAACATTTGTGTTTTCAAAAGATAAAATAGTTTTCAATACTACCTCGTTTTCTAGGAAAATAATACAATTTTCTTCAAGAAAGACTACAAGATGCGTAACTTGATCTCGGAATCGGTAATGGTAGCAAGTAAACCTAATTTTTAGGGGATATTTCATGCATTTTTCTTTCACCATTCGCATCGCTAAATTAATTTCTCCTGCTATAAAAAGTTAACATAATTGTACGTATCAATATGTGTTTGTAATATCTGCTAAGAGTAGTATTATTTCAGTCTTTCTTCATTGAAGAACTCTATACTTTGTACTTAATCAAAATTTTCATCTCCATTATTTGCGGCAAAAAACTTTCGTTCACGCTATAACTCCTAATATTTTAAAACTCGAAAGCTAACAATAGTACGCAGAGAGCAAAGTATGACGGTCAAATCAGAGATGCAGAAACTTAACCAACCGACCGCGGCCGTCCCTACTGTTTAGAGACCGTCAATTACCAAAGCAGGGGTGAGCCGACATGAACGACCGATCAATCGAGGTTGATAGAAAGGTCACCTTCGGGACGATAGCCATCGGAGATGAGAGTCTAAACAGTAGCCGACGATAGAGAAAAGGGCTGAGCGGCGCAAAGAGAGCATGCCGCTTTGTCCTATCGAAAACCCGTGCGGCCGAATAAAAGGGAGCTGCTCCGGCCTTTCTCCTCGTCTGCAAGTGGCGGTCTTCGTATAAGGCGATGTGGGACAGCCCTCGGAGGCATTGGCCGAGTTGGTCATGCCTCGCCCAAACCAGATGCCCGCGCTCAACTCGGGGTGGATCTCTTCAGACAATTCGACGCGGCTATCTTCTACCGGTGGTGCTCCATGCGGAAGACTGTTCTCTCCTCCATTAGTCATACCCAAACACCTTTTAGAATTCCTCCCAAGGGATCGATATGATCCCGATTCGACTAGAGCCGGTTCCGTGGTACAGCTGTAAGATGTTCTGTTTTGAGAAGAAGGATGATCGGAAATTTCTCCC
The DNA here is from genome assembly GCA_947579665.1 of Sympetrum striolatum. Lineage (NCBI taxonomy): Eukaryota > Metazoa > Arthropoda > Insecta > Odonata > Libellulidae > Sympetrum > Sympetrum striolatum. The sequence continues at coordinate 71,378,837 of OX388348.1, forward strand.
GTGTGATGAATTGGTCGCATTCGTAAACCTTAACTGGGGAAGTGCTCTCTCAGATATTTTTTTTCATTTGTTACTGATGCAGCATTAGATACGATATACTTTTTTAGGATGTATTTGTTTTTTAATTATATATGAGTGTTCGTAGTATTAAAGGTGTCGAAGTTTTTCTTTTTACTTCTGAAGTATTATACAAACAAGTGGATTTAGACGGAGGAAAAAGATACAGAGATGTTGGAAGTGCTTGTAAGAGTAACCAAAATACATTCTGTTCTCGTACACTGGGTTCAGGGAAATTTTTTACTGGTGGAACGCTAGTATAGAGAGAAGAAAAGAGAAAATCAGAACGCATATGAGTAGTATATTACCTGTATTTAAACGCTGAGTCTTATATATCGTTCGTGGATTAAATACTTTAATCGCCAAGGTCACTACAAAAGTATGTTTCTATTATATATCAATGAAAAATATTTTAAATTAATCGAAATTACGGAAACGTAGCAATGAACGTCACAGTGTAACATGTGGCCGAACTGTCACAGGTTTACCATCTCCGATATAACCCTTTCAGTGATGAAATAATTCTGGATGGAGATATCAGAAGTAGGTGAAAATTGAAATGGTAAATCGATGGAATCTGTTGGGAAATTTAAAAAGATAGTCTAGAATATAACTAATATCAATATCGCATGCAGAGCTGGAGAAAGATGACAATACTAATAACGACAATTGGATGTAATTTTGCGAAATAAAAACTAAGTAAGAGGATAAAAGTGCTACGTATCAGGAAACATGAAGTCTTCTGATAAAGATGAGGAAGAAACACCGAAACGCGTTGGTGTTAAGGACAGCCAGAGAAAGTGGACTCCTGAGTTGATCTCCTGAGCGAATTTCTCAATTCAGGAACAGGAGACAGGATTACGAGGACGAAAGCTGGCAAAAACCTTAAGTTTGAAACATGTTGACAATTATCATGAATTATTCGATGCATCTTAGATAAAGTGTTTTAAGTATCACCTACCTGGCCATTAGCAGCCTTGTGAAGAATGAAACAGTTGTATGACAAAATAATTTTAATCCGTACGGAAAACTTTCAAATTTACCATCAACGTCAAAACTAAAAAACTTCAAATAATTCGGGAAATTTAATTTATTCATACCTTCATCATGCTTTGGTGCAATTTCCTAAAACTCACGGAAAGTAATACGGATATACATAATTTTATTGGTAGCTTTATCATTTGAAAGATTTTTTTTCTGAATTTCTCCAGCCATGCTACACATAGCTTACTCATGATTTTAAATATTAGATTCATACCTTTCCCTGAAATTTCGTTACATTTCTGACGTAACGCATTAAGTCCGGAATTCCTCCACTTAAAAGAGAACTGTAAGAGCAACAAAAGAGGTGAGTAAATATGATTGATTGTTGTTCATATTTTAAAACACGGATGTCCTACCGAAGGCCTTCGGGCCTCAACCGGCCCACATTTTAGTTCGGCCCACTTTCAAAAATGGCGGATTATGAGTACATGCGTAAACTATTCATTCAGCCCCCCAAAAAATAAAACCAACTTAATGTTTCGTAAGTCTTTCAAAGGAGAATATATAGACCCGGATGTAGTTTTAGTCAATTTTATTATGATATAATTTGGTTATTTTTATCTCTTATACCTTCCCGCTCAATTTGATTAAAATGTTATTCCTTTATCGTCTCCCCCGTATGTACTCGTAAATTTGCCATCCATCCTTTGTTCCATCTGAAAATAAATCATTTTTTTTGCAATTCTTTCTGATTTTATACTATATTGATTGATTTTGTGGATGTCCACTGTTATTCATCTGTTTAAGCAGTGTGCTTATTTTGGATTTATTTAAATTACTCAGCATTAAATGAGGCGCCACTTATTAAATTAGGAAAGTCTCTTTATAACCTCAAAATTGGTACAAAAACTGATTCACATAACATGTACTCAACAGATAGGATATTCTAAGTTTAGTTATGCTATATTTTGAGTAGAAAGCAAGGGTTTCATAAATTCTAAGACCAGTTCCACATTTTTTAGCATAATTAATTTTTTAACTAACTTCACCACCTTATTTTCTTTTGGCTAGAATTATAGTTCAGGTTTTTCGTTTAATTTATTAAGTAGTACTGATTAATTATCTGAATATTTATTAAACTAATTTTAAGATTTCAACTCATTGGTGGAGTGTCTGGGTGACAATAATTTGATGATTATTTTGCCTAGAAGTAATGTTCAGGTTTTTTACTAACTATACTAAATTTGAAAGATTTTCACTGGTACAAAGTATTTTCGGTAACGATTTCCAATTTTAGATCAATCATAAAATTGAGAGTAATCGAGCAATCAACTTATGCAGCTAAAATATATTGATAAAAGAAAATTAACGTCGATATCATTTAAATAAGTGTAGAAACAGAAGAATAAAACATTTGCTGCATTTAACCCTCACAGATCCTATGTCCAGCATATTGTACAGAACACTCATTGCTCATTGTATATTATTCATATGACTTAAGTATGATTTTTTGCACCTTTTTATGATTTAACTTCTTTTATTTAATATTACGTCAATCTTGTAACAGAAAAATTTCATTAATTGATTATTGAGTGTAAGAGTGATTTGAATTTTTGTAAGATCTTATTTTGAATCATACACTCCATTTGTGAATTTGTATAGGAATATCTTTAAACGTATATTGCTTGAGACTTCTCTTCTGGGTTATTGAATATCAAACATAGTTGAAATTTATGACTTAGCTAGTTAGTCATCTCTGTCACAGCCCAATGCTCGAATATGTTTTACGGGAGTATTTCATTCGGTCATTGAAATCACCGATACACCACCCCAATTTGGACATGGCTTCTGGAGCCACCTATAGAAAAAGGAGAGATCGTCGGAGTGGAGGAAAAGAAACTGTGCTCCAGACGTTGGAACGGCTTGTGAGGAGAGATCAGCCTGTCATTACCGCACTTTCTATGCACCGGAGTCGCTTTTACTCCGTCTGCCGCTCTTGAAATGGGGATGACCCCCTCTCGCACTCCTCGTTTTTCGTCCCACTAGATGCACCGCTGCAACACCGCAGGGGCGTGGAGAGCAGGAAAAGAAGGAATCTGGTCAAAGCGGTGGAATCCGGATGGAATCCCCCGTTACGATATCATCGCCGGCGTCTGTGACGTGTTTTTGCGGCTTAATTTTGCGGAATGTAATATCCCCCTTAGCGTTTTCATTGCTCGATTTTATGAGGTCTGTGACGGAGATGGCTTTCGTCTCCGGTTGCCCATTTGGTCGTCCGTCCGACCACGATGCGGTGCGTGGATGACCTCAGATGTAACCGGTGTTAAACTTTCGTTTCTTTCGTGGAGGGTTTCGTTGGTTTGTGAGCGAGCTTGAGGATATGCGGGGATTGAATTGTTGGAATGTTCCGCTGATTTTGCGATGGTGGTGTTGACTCCACCATCGTTTATATTTTACCTACCTTATTTCATTGTTTGTATGTGCTTTAATGAGTAACCCTAATTAATCAGTTTAATAATAGGGCCAGATTTAGCACTAGAAGCAAGTTGAGGACCTCGCTATTAGAGAGTCCCTACAAAGGACCTTATCCTTTTATAAAATTAATATATTGGTGGAACCTCGTTGTGGTCATTACGACTAAGGCCTCAAAGGTATTGCTGAAGGCCTCTGGTATATAATTAACTTAGATAATTAGAAAATTTACTTAAGAGTGTTCCGGTGATGATTATCAATCACTATTGGTTGAGGGCACAATTTCCAACCGAAGTTTTACGTGACCTTCATTCTCCCTTGCAGTATATCTTGTTTTCTATTATATATTCACTGAGAGATTTTCCAAAGCATTATGCTATAGTTTAGGAAATGAGTGGCTGGGTATTCACGAAAATATCCTCAATATCACTCAAATGCTATAAATAAAGGCTTCTCAAATTCAGTTCTCTGTAATAGTTGATCGTGCATGAATGATTCTTTATGAAAAACTAAAATTTGAAGCTAATTTAGCGATTTTTGTCTGCAGATCTAGCGAGATTTTCCTTCTTATAGAGATATTTTATCTGTGTTTGCGACATCTCGTACTCAATGGAGCATATTCTGTTACATAGGTCCTCATATAAGTAATCTTAGCATAATAATTTGACTTATTTAAAATCGAAGTTGTATCATATTCATTGATAAGATTGGAACTTCGTTTTATAAATTTAATTTTTGTATAGCTTAAGCTAATATTATATTAAAATAAGCGAATTCCTGTTATTTATAGCCTCTATTAGAGGCAGTTTTCGAGCGGAGCTACTTTTCAGGATATACTCGATTTTTTTCAAATATTAATTGGGATCTCTGGCTATATTTCTCAAGCATGAACGCGGCAAGAGCTTAGCGATGGAGAAATGTTATTTTCCATGGAACAATCTTCCTCACAAGGGTATTCCCGATTATATAAGATGATGTACAAGCGAGTCGATATGCATAAATTATGACGTGGACGTGATTACGTGGCTGACTGGTGACAGACATAACGTGGAACTGGCGATGGCGATTCAGCGGATCTTGATAAATTATAAATCACATTAAAAATAAAACCATTACAACTTTATCAGACAGAAGTCTGGCGACGCTAACGTGGCCTTGATAATGAGACTTTATGAATGAATTTTTACATCATCATCGCACCAACAGCGAAATTACAGCATTATAGAGGCCGGGTCAATTACGATAACCACTGTTAGTACAGAGGCCATTGAGTACTTTGGAATTTATTCCATGAATAATTTCTTAAGAGTGACTCGGGAATATACAATGCGGAAAAGTTTTATAACAAAATATATAAGGTCGCCAGCCATAAAATTTACTGATTATTAATCCGTCCTTAGGGATAGTAGTAAACTCCTTTGGTGTGAAACACCGAAATGTTTCCTCGACCTACGCCCTTTAGTTGACAGAGCTTCCGCTTTTTATATGAACGATAAGAATTGTGTATAAAATTATACGTCCCGATATCTTTAATTATGAGCGATGACTTCTTTATGTGTTACCATGGAAATTGTAAATTTTCACGGACTTGGAGATAAATGTTTTATGAGAATTTTCCACAGGTTGATAAAGCACTATTATCATTATTCCAGTGCCAAAATATATCAAAACGGTATTAAATGCCAGAGATATTGTGCGAGAAGGTTATTCAAAATTTTGCTTTATTATCTAAGATTTCTCGTAAGCTGACCTTTTTGGTCTATTTCCTACCATCGTCTATCTAACTATAGAGATGCCGCTTTTTTAACATGCAAAAAACATCTTTCAAAGCTATTCGTAATGTTAGTAGATTGAGAAACATGAAATTGGAACAAAAAGGAAGAAATGATATCCGTTGGTTAGCATGGTTCAAATGCCATCTAATGGTAAGGTCGCCTTTTATGATAATAATAATAAATAAATAGAGCCAATTACAACATATGAAGTATCAATCATCTCCTGTATATGCATTTTATGGAATTTCTCGATAAATTGCAGCATTTTTTAGTTTTTATTTAAATTTTAGGATATAGAATATTGATCTGATTTTTTTAAACTATTGGCCTAAATAATATTGTGAAAGAATGTTTTATTTCCGGAGATTAAATATAAGATATTACAGTAGAGTTGAAATATATAAGCGATTCTGAAATATGTATTATACAGAGAAATTTGAAAACCCAAACGACAAAGTCAAAAGAAATAACAAGTACGAATTCCACAAATAGTAGACCATATTTATTTAATTCAGAGGAATTTGCTTTATAACCAGTCTTCCTGTAGCGCTCACTTATCTAGCTCTGTCTTGTGTTAAATTAATATCTTTGGATAGATTTTCATGGGTGATTGTTGAAAATAGGTATTTGCAAAAGTAGACATTGATAAATTTGCAAATCTAAAGAATAAGGAAAATAACATTTCTACCTTTGCCACAGAATAAGTTTTATTACACGACCATTGAACTCTTTGAGTGATCATCAGGTGGTAATTCTAGAATTGCTCTTTATGTTATTGTCTAGAATGGATAACCATCTCACCATTGAACCGGACTTATTCCATTAAGTTTTACTGATATTAAACAGTGCTTCACCAATATTTAGGTATCGTTAAAAGTGAGGTATTCCCAAAAATGATCATTATTTTCCTAAAAAAACTTCACTGTAGCAGAGATTTTCATCGCGATTTAATCCGAGAACTTTTCAATTTCGGTGCGGATATATGTCTCATAAAACCAAATCTCTGATAAGATGTTTTATTGCCAACTTATCGCTGTGGAATCTCGAAATCGGTGCCACTGACTCGCAGAATCACGACTGGAAGAAAAAGTAGAAAACCACTCTGACCTCGAGGGAAAAAAATATTCTCCCAGTCGCAATTTCGGTGAAAATGACTCCATCTCCGCACACTCCGATGACTTTCTCTTTTTTTCCGATTTCCATTCATAAATCCAGCCGCCATTGTCAATGGAGACCCTCCTGGGGAAACAAAGCCTTTCTATTTTGCATTTTACCGGTTTTCTATCGTTAAGATCGCCAAACTAAACTTTGAAGAATGAACGAACAACAAATTATCCGATATATCCGATACATTAATGGAAATGACAGCACCTTGCCAAAGAAGAGAACATTTGCGCGTGGTTATCTATTTTCCGTTGATCAAACCGCTTGATTTACCGCCAAATACTGTATAAATAGGAAGGGTAAATGTGCTAAATTCATTCCACAGTACCAGCTCATTATATAAATGTGAATATTATTCTAAGCATTAGTATTGCTATAAAATTAATATGGTCAATCGTAACTTGATGGCATTTCGTGGTAACCATCTTAAAGGAAATCATGTAGAAGTTACTAAGTGTTTTTCTTAAAATTGGTGGCTTCATTAGTTAAATTTGTATTCAATGGCCTTTTCCTCTTTCATAAAATATTTTTGAAATTCCAATAGATATTTTGACCATTTCCGATTATATTTGTACGCTGATCAGTTACCTTGATAAAGTATATCGTTGTCTCAAGGAAGCCTTTTAGTACACGCCATAATTTCCGTGAGTCTTACAAGATTTAACTATTTACTTCACGGTTATTTTGTCCTTAAGTTGCACATGGCTAACTTTAAAAATGAATTTATTCTAAAATTAACTTAGTCTTTGCTGATAATGCCGCGGGAAAACAGAAAAAAAAATTGATAAACTTTTAATCATACGCTCTCGAGCGTGTATTGATTCTACTAAATTACAAGAGTTTTTCCACGTATCAAAAATAATCATAGGGGTCTTTAACAGGGCAGGATCAAGATTTGAGAGACTTTTATTACACATAAAAGATGTAGCAAAGAATATAACTATTAAGTGGATATAAAATAACTGTCCGTAGGTAAAATATAAACAACCACTCACAAGTAAGGGTGTGTGATTTTTGTTTGTTATATTTGTATATTTTTATACGAGTAATAGATACACTATGATAATTAGAGTAAAAACCAAGAAAAAGAAAAAAGATATGTTACAAGTATTATTTGAAAATAACTTGGCATCTTCAATATTATGAAAATTTATTTCACAAGCAAGATCTGCAAGGTTGATGGAAACAAAATCAAAATAGAAAAATCAGGGTATAAATCTAAAGAAAATTGAAAGTATAAAAAATGCGGAAAACGGGGAAACAAAATTTAAAATTATAATTTGCTACATTAGATGATTATATGCACTAAAATATACGTTATTAATACCGAATAAAATGTTAAGGAGGCGAATGACACATGGTCACGTATCTTTTGTTTACACTACCCAGAGCGAAGAATCAAAGGCACACAGAAATGACAAAGCAAATCGAACGCGCAAGTGCACGGAGCGTCGGGGGAAAAGGTCGGCGAAATAAGGAACAGTTACGTATCATATGGGACATCTGACAGCCCGGATAAAGGTTATATTTGCAGCAGCTTCCGCGACTTTTAAATCGACAAGGAATCTTCTATGTTTGTTTTCGATCGATCAATCATCCCCGGCGAACAATCACCCTTGTTCCGGGGATTCCGATAAAGCCGTCCCTGGAAATGAATGCTGCGACCCTTTTTCCTCTGACAACCCCTGTCCTTCGGAAGTGCGACCTCTCGTATCACTCAAAGCCCGCTCACCACGTGCTCGGAGAGTCGGATTTCGGAATCGTCTCTAATGAGTGAAGTCGTTGTTGGAATGTTATTATTGAAGCACGCTCCAAGTGCGCTGCACGTGCTTTCCAAGGGCAGCGGGAGAGTCGCGTTTTATCTTTTGTCCGCTGCTCATTTTTTCGCGAAAAGAGATGTTATATCTCGAGAGATCCGTTAGGTTTCGCAATGTGGCTAGGGTTGAGTCATCCGCCGGGTACGGTGGGGTGGACGCCGCTGATGCTGAGGGACGTATGGCCTTTGGATGGTGTGGTAACTGGGGTGTTAAGATTTTGCGGAGTTTTTCCCAATGGGGTTTCTGGGGTAGGGTTTTGTCTCCTTGGAGGTCATAATGGTTGAGAAACATCAAATTTCTGTAACTCTTTTCCAGAAAATATATTTCCTCATCGAAAATAAATGGTATTTCATGAAATTTCTTTTGAGAATTAAATAAAAGAATTTTGTAAAAAATTGATGCACAAATTAACATTTTTCATGTCAAAATAGAGGTGGTCTCTGAATGAGAATTCTTAAGTGTTAAGAGTGAAAGATGATAACATAATATATAACTTATACAATCTGAAATATGGCCTGGTTAAGCCAGCACCACGATTTAAAAGATTCTTAATATAGGACGATGTTTTCCAATAATTTATAATTTAAACGTACCCTGTCGTTGTTCCTAGTATATTTTCTATTTTTAATTGTTATTTAATTATGTCTTATCGGAAAACATATCCCGAATCATATTCGGTTAAATAACTATAACCCAGCAAACAAATTACGACCAGAATCAATCATTTTCTAGCCACAGAACACCCAGTTAGCTTGGAGATTTCATCGCTTATTAAAGAGAAGGAAATATTTGGATATATTCTTACATAACTTGATAAACAGACAAAAAAGACAATAACTTAAATGTCTGGGTTTGTCTGAATCCTTTAGGTTCTGAATACATTGCCAATTTCAAGTTCTTTCTATGATGAATGATAATGTGAAAACTAATCCCTGTAGCGAAAAACTTTTCTATTTTTTTCTGCCGACAAGAAGTTTTTTAATTTCAAAGTGAAACGATGTTAATTTTTAAAGTCTTGTTTATCAGGAAGGTTGCCAATACATATTTGCATCTTGCATAGCACTCAAAAGGTTAATATATGAAGAAAAAGAATAACGAACTCAGGAAAGACCAGCAGTTTTCCAACCTCCAATACAGCCGTCTACGAAATATAATTATGTGGTTTGCTCCGGTATCTTACAGAAAATTTTGTTTAAAATAAAAAAACTGCAGCAATCGAAGTTTATCTTAGCCTTAAGTTAAAGCTTACTGCTAGTAGAACAACGGCAAGAAAAAAAACGAGGCCTTCGCTAAATTTTCTGCTAAGTTCTGCTTGTTTGAAGGAATTGAGTAGATTTTTTTCAAATTTGGGTTGATAGAAACACCAATGGAATTATAAAAATTAAAATTATTAGGATTTGTAATATTCTTAATTATCAATATTTGTTTCTCGTAGTGTATTATCCTTAGTCACTTCAGTCGTAGACAATAATCAGATAACGAAACAAGGAAAGGATTTCTAGACTTCTGCCAAAGCCCCTGAAGCGGCTTCAACCTGCAATATTTCTCACCTGAAAATCTCCCGTATCTTTCGCTAATAAATTCCATTTCTGCGGTAAACAAACAGCCGACACAAGTTCCCTTCCTTTTAAGTCCAGGTTCATTCTGATTAAGAACTTGCAAACGAGAGGCGACTCATATTCCAACGTAGAGAAAACGAAAGATCGAGAGATAATATCTCGATCCGGAATATTCATAAGCCTGTACTCGCCCTGAATAAAGCTGGAATTGAAATCTCATTTGCAACAGTTGCGACTTTATAAGCCAATACCGCGGCCTCGACTCCGTGGAAGGACACCCAAATGGGAGCATACACTCGAGTGCACATGTGGAAACCACTGGAATTTTCGTCGATGCGATGATAAATATTTGGGAGACGATGATCGAATGTGGTCCATATTAAACCGAGCGATTTTTCTCGTCTCCAAGAGTCGGAGGAGAATCGAGAATGAATGGGAAAAATTATGCGAACATTCAAGGTCGATTCAAGGCGCAGATAGGAACACTTGGGCCGTATAATAACTGAATAATTGTATTCAGATATGCGAATGAAATGGTTATGGGATGTTTTCACCGCTTATTTTTAGAAATTATCGGTCCCATCGCGATTCCGACATTAATTTCAATTACTCATCCGTTGTAATATTATATACGAGAGGGTGAACTCTCGTATCGAGAAGTAATATTTTCTTCCGACGTGGTGTCACGCGAAATTAGATTTGGGCTAGCAATTTATCAGCAATGCACAAGTAGTTTTGTAAGGGATGGGTTGAAGATTCTGATAGAGAAATACATTTATGAATCATTTGTAGATTCTGTTGTCAGCTGATTTTAAATTGTCTTCAGATTTCTGAATATTATAGAAATCATTATACATAGATTACGACTATGTTGCGTGAAGAGGGTTTATGAAGTATTCGATAGTAATTTCTTTCTTATTTTTCAACAAGAATACAATGAGATTTGGGAGTTCATATATTAAATATTCATTTAGTTATAAATATTTAAAAGATTTCCCTTTTTATGATGACTCTTATTCTTACATGCTAAATTAATTGGAAGGAACAGTTAAGAATACGTACCTTTATTAATGGTATTAACAGAAGTTTATTGACATTTAAAATTCACAATTATATTCAGATAATATAGTGAAAGTGAATAGATGTATCGTCAGATACAAAATTATAATAAAATTATACATAATGATGCATGATTTCATCCATTGAATTAATATGTATACCTTAATATTGCATTATTACTTCATATTATATATTCTTTATTACATGATATGTACATGAACCTACCGAATGGTAGAACACTCATGATGATGATTACATGATACATTAAGATATTAATACTTGTTTTACTTTTCATAAAATTTTAATGTAAAAACTTAAGTATAAAAATACATAATTCATCAATCCCAACTGTACGACATGGTGGAATTTTATTAACAAAAAACTTTTCCTTTCTGAAAATTTAACGACAATAAATTATCAATGCAGAAAGCAATGCTAATCACCATCAATGGGGAAATGAGGTTAATTTAAAAAATCGAATTTTCATCAATTGAATAATAGCATTTTTCAAGCAACATTTTTGAAATGAAATTCAATGACAAATGTAATGAGGTATAACGCTAGGTCCGTCCTCAGCGATCCTTCCCATTGATTCACCCTCCCACCTGCCGACTCCCTCGGAGTATTTGCGGGTCAGCGGTGCAACAAAGCTCGCAGGTGTGAGAGAATCCACAACTCTCAAAGGAAAAGGACAACACCCGACCCTTCCTTTTCCCTTCTCTACGCCTTTCTCTCTGAGAGAGGCGCACGCGGTCGGAAACGTGATTTTATAAACATTCCGCGAGATCCTCCGCCTGCATCGCTGGGGGATAACTCTTTTGCAAAACCATCCGATTCAGACTTCCCACGCTCATGCAAATCATCGGCGTTTATAAGAAGGACGAGGTCGCGCATTCGTGTCGGAATTAATTTTTTCCCGAGCGTTGGCTCGGTTCGAGTGGGGGGCGCCTGGGCGGAGACAATTCGCCCACGGATCGCTCACGACGCAACCGAAAATTAAATAACACCCTGCCCACGCTTTAACATATATCAACCCCGTTCGCGAACGAGAAACGGTTTCCGACTTTGATTTTTTTCGTGGACTTGATTTATCGGGACGAACCGTTTCGAAACTGCGATCGGACGAAATGAATTTTGGATCCGTTTCGATTCGGGGTTTGGATGTTGCGATATGTTCTTTAATTCTGGTTATGCATAAATTAAGGCGACCGTGGCTTAGAGTAAATTAATTATTTGTGGCGTTATTAGCATATATTGAGAAATTCTTAATTCACAACGTTTATAGAATCTAGCATTTTAGCCTCTTATAAGTGGTAGTTTTCCATCATAAAGGTTATTGAAATAAATTGGGCCTCTACCTACTATAGGCTATGTATAATATTTATGCTAATAAGATATCGTTTACAGCGTCTTAATTAGTAGCGGTTTATTCTTAGCTGAAGTCCTTATGAGTTGCTTCATAGCTAAGCTATGCCTAGGTATACGTAGTGATGTACAACAAAAGCAATTTTTGCACAAAGTATGATACTCTTTTAGATAATGCTATAGTTGTATAATTTTGCTTTTGAAAACGTTCTAGAAATGCATTATCTACGGTACAAACGAAAATCGATTCCTATGGTTACTATCGGTTAGAGGAAAATCTTTCGAATATGTACGTATATATAAGTAAATAATTACATTATAATCACTCTTATGTATACATATATTTACATATGCACTCACACAATCTGTACATCAATTTTGTTTAATTTTGTAACATACCATCACTTTTCACTCTGCCTTTACGGAAATATCCACGAAGAATTTTACTTTTATAAACTTAGTATAATTGTGAATTTTTCATTCTTTCCCACGTTAAAGATTTGAAAATCCCCTTTTGTAAGAAAGAAATAGAATTTGAATAATCTCGGCCGCTTAATTTCATTGAAATTTAACTTGAGCAAATAATCAACTTTAAGATTAATTAGAATATTATTTTGATGCTGAATTTAGAAGAGAGTGACGTATTATAGAATATTTCTCTACAACAAAGCCTTAAACGAGTCATCGAATCAAGCTCTCCTACTTTGGAAAATAAAAATTAGTAAAATGCTGGAAAAATGCCAAAATCTATGGAGATAGATGAAGAATTGAAGGCTGAAATAGCTTTCATTCACCAAATACAGATATAATACCATTATGCACTTCTAATCATCATTGGCGGAATTCAATCCATTTGATACGTAGCCAATTCTACTTCAATTTCATTGACCAGAGCTACTTACTCAATGCAGGAATCTGGTGATTAATTCTAGTAAACAAGAAGAAAATTTTGAATTTGTTGTAATTAAAACTACTCTAGGACTACTTTTTTTGAATTGTTGCTTTTTTAAATAATACGCAGGCTCCTTATTACTCGTAATATAGAAGCTCTTGTCTCATTATGTGACGAATATTCAAACGAAAACCATTGATCAAAAGAATGGCGTGAACCCTTTGTTCGGGACTGTTTTCAATATCGTAACAAATTATGCGATCGCCTCAAAAGGAATTCCGACTTTCACATCCCACGCCCAACATTTCACAACTTCCTCGGATTCCGTGTTTTCTTAAAAATTCATTTCCTCCGAAATGAGCCAACTATCACAAAGAGAGACTTGCCCTTCCCAACGGCTTCCTCACGAATACTTGGAGAAATCTACAGGATTATAAATTCGGAAAGTGGGAAATGATATGTCAAAATTTTATGTTCCTTATATCTTCCATCGCGAGAATTGCTTCAGAGCTTCTATACAAACAGCTTAATTTCGAAGACGGATTTTTGGTAGTTCAACGATAAAATTTAGATCTCATCGAAAAAGAATTTACAATTATACAATTTTTTACAATTTCACGATTTTATATTATTAAGTTTAGTTTTTCGCAAAAACAGCATATTTTTCTCAAAGTTATAGACTAGGAATAGGAAAATTTTCAAACTAAACTGAAATTCATCGAGTTACTGTTTTATGCGGAAGTCAATTAGAATTGTTCTTAGATGAAGAAAAAGAAAAAAAAATACTCATTTAAAATAGAAATAATCGGAAATTACTTTTGATTATGCATGAGTGCTTCATTGTTTATTAAATAAGATAATTTTATGCATGCATTATTTCCAGTACTTAAAGCATTATGTGGAATAATTTTTGCATAATTAATATTTAAATAATTTTCCAATGTGTATCTTCATAAAATCTTATTGTTATCTTATTAAAACATAATGAAAGATTTTGCTAAATTTTAACGAAATTTACATTTTGAATAAATAGCATATAATACGGTACAGAATAATAGAATTTCAAGCATGAATTATAAAATAATAAATAGCAAAACCAAACAAAGATGAAATTAAAATATTATTCACCAATAAGCACTTCCAGCAAGACACTACACTAGCGCTACAACTGCAAGAATTCGATAAGTTTTCTTTTTCTAAATATCATCGATACATCAAAAATCTTTTAATACATTTTATTCTCCTAATTTAAGATATACGCAGCCGAATATTAACAATCAATTTTAAATTATTTTACTTCATAAATGTTCATAGAGATAATAACTCCGATGACATTTTTGGTTGCAGTGATCAAAGCTGAAATATCCTTACGTAAAGTGTGATTGTAAAGCATTGGATTTTCCTTGTTTGAAAATTTCTCTTGTCACTAATGGAAGACAAAGGACACATTTGGGGAAAATTAGGGTGTTAATGATGATCGAGTGGCTGAAAGAAGTGGGCCATCCTTTCCGCTCTATTTCTCGATTTTCCTTTCTCGTAAAATACGCCGCCTTTAAAGGATCCCAACCGGGGTGCGGTCGATTCCCCATCGCGTGTCCGCAGTATCCTGTTTCCGTCCACTCTTTTCTCTTTTAGGAAAGGTCGTTAAATCGTTTCGCAATTTTTTCTCCGAGGTCACCGTTCTTGTCTTGCTCTTTAATTTTTTTCTGCACGACACTGCGGTCCCTCGAAAACTTGTTTCCCGAGGGTTTCCAACCCTTGGACAAATTTTATCCCGTCAAAGGGAAAATGCCAATCATTTCGAGATCTTACCGTGTCTTATGAACGAGATTCTTTCGAAAGATTCTTCACAATTTAGATTACACTGAGGCGAATGATTTATAATAATACATCGCTTATTTTGCGAGCAATTATTATAATTGTCGATTGCATTCAGATCAACATTATTGTATAATTATCATAATTATAAATGTACTCGTCTTCATGTACATTAGTATCGTAATAATTGTAATCGTAGTAATATTAGCTAGGATAAAATTTCACAAACTTTCTTTATTGCAACCGGTTTCAACTACGTATAGTCATTATCAGGCCACAATTGACATAAGTGTTACAGAAGGAAATGTCTACATTAATAATTACACATTTCAATTCTACATTAATATCCTAAATAATATCGTTCTCTCACGTAATCATCGAATTTAACGATACTGAGCTTAACAATGCCGAGCCTTTTAATTGCTTTACCGCAAATTTTTCGAATCAGGGTGCTCTTATTTATGTTGGTATATAATATAATACATTTACATTTATTCAATGTATTTTAATTGAGTAATTCTGAGGCGGATGTTTACTTTCAAACAAATTTATGACGGAGCAATGCATACATTCATTGCTGCTTTCCAATTTAATTTTGTTCTTGAGGTGGAATTCGTGGTGATCATTAATAATATTTCTAATACTGCTGGTGAAAGCACTTGGATATCAAGAAGCCCAATCCTTGATGATGATTCATTAACATTTTGATAACCAGCTTTATCATATACAAGCAGTCAATTGACCTATATCATCGCCATTTAGTACATCTGAGAGAAGGAAAACTTATCGGATAGCCAACAATTCTCAATTGTTAGTTCTATGAAATAGACTGGATAATAAATCTTCTCATTATGAATTGATTGACAAATCATAATGAGGAGATATTTATACAGCCAACGACTTGCTACGCATTGAATGAACTGCTCATTAGTTATACTGCTAATTATTCAACGGTTATTGACATATTTATCCAACATAGCAACACAATTACGAACGATGCATTCCGCAGTATAAGCCACATTGAAAATAGTAAATCGTCCCTTTGATTTCTACACAGATATATTTGTCATACCTCATTGTTTTGCATTCCAGCTCCTTCCGATAGTTAAGGGAATGAAATATTTAACTACGTAACCCCTGTGAGAAAGGCAATATCGTGTTGTGATCTTTCTCGGAATAGTGTTTTAATTCATACGCTACTGGTGGTATGCCAGCCGAAATTGATTTATATGCTGTTGGAAGAACTCGCATCTCGAGTTCTCCATCACTGTCGCATGTCATATAACTCACGAATATACGCGCTTTGTATATATTCATCAGAGCATATTTCAAAATGAATTGTACCGATCACAACTGTACCTCTTTCTTCCCTTTCATAACGTTTTCCTTTTAAAGATTCCAGCGATTTTTTCCTATTTAATCTTTCGAAGAGTTATACCAAGGGTAAATGATTAGCCAAGGATGTATGTCATGATCTGACAAATTATGGAAAAGGAAAAAAAATTATTCCGTACGGAGAATTCCGTTATCGAAGTCAGGAACAATCTCTAACTGTGTTGGTAAGATTTTTAGACTTAAAATTAATGGGGATCAATGGTGCAGTGGACGTAATTATTCAGATGTTCAGGAAAAATCATCGGATGATTAAATAGCCATATGATCCGTGAAATAAATAAAAAATATTTGAAATTGCAACTAAAGTGTTTTAATCTGATTAAGGATTCTTAAAAACAGTTTTTAAAATTTAGCGTTAGGGTATTTGACTGTATCCATATTTACAAAAACTTGTGTAATCAGCCTATACCTAAGTATACCTATTAGGTGAGTTTCCATGTATTGTTTCCGTGCGGAGCATGTGAATAAATGATGATGAACTTTAACTTCCTAAGCATATACTGGGTTAAAAATATTCAATTATAGTCCACCATAATTCATATAATTTTAAAATAAACATAGCGTACAATAATTGTAAGCCGAAACAGGATCAGGATTGGATAAACGTTTAGCAGTATACATTCATACATCCGTATATTGTCAGCTACAAACGGTCATGTTGGGGGATAATTTCTTATGAATATTGTCAATGGCTAAAGAAAGATAAAGGAATTTAAATTTTAGATATTATAAATAAATAAATTGTTATAGAGTCAACCGCTCAAAGAATGCATGTGACTGAGATAAAATCATTTCAGATTCCAAATTACTGTTGGAGCTAACAACTGCGTCAACATCAAATCCATATGCTAGTGGTTTTAGTTTTCCAACAGCTTATGGAAAAGAATATTTAATGAAACAAAGGTAAACACTCAAATTTATCGTGACCCCTGAAACCTCTTCACCTCAAGTACGATCTTTTTCCACCCAGATAGTGTTTGCAAGCAGTTAAAATAAACTAGAATGAATGGTATGCGTGGATCCTGTTGCTGACGACTATAGCAGCGCATGTTCCAGCTCAAAAGCGAATTTACCGTCGAGATAAAACACGATCCATAAGCCCAGAACGAGGCGCCAAGACCAACTCAACCAAGAGGGTGCCACAAGCCAAGCCAAACAAATATATCTAATTACAGAAACAAGGGCCCGCGAGCTCTATCTACCTTATCGCAATCGAAGTGCTAATTTGAGAAAGAAAAGAAAATACTCCTTTTCAAATGTATGAAATATCCTTATATAGACCGTATAGGACCTAATTGTCATTAAATATGTTTTAGTGTGAGCTTTTTATCTCACAGCAAACACACAGCAATTTCAATGCTTGAGTATGAAATGTTTATTTTGTTGAATTATGTCAATTTTGTGCAAATTTTACCTTAGGAAACTGTTTAACATCAATGCTTTCATGCCATGAAAATACATATGCATTGATAAATTTAATTTTTATTTGTATATATTTAAATATTTCTTAAGAACCGCTTTTTTTGCCGCTAAAGTTGTTACGTTCATTTAATATAATATTATGTTTAACTTTGGTTCTCCAGATCTTTGTTAACCAGTATAAAATATTCCTATTGTTCATATATAATTCATAGAATGTATTATATGTGATATTAGTATGTGCTACTTACCTAAAATATTTGCTAGAACAAATCATTTCCGTAACTAATGCTTTTACACTTACAGTATGTATAACGCTTATCACCAAGATCCCTTATCAAGATAATCATAGATATCTTCCTTCAGTCTTATTTCTCAGTAAGTGATCCTTCTTCCACTTTAAAGGCTTTGCCGAACATAAGCAGCCACATTTCTCTTTAACCTTAAAGAGTAATACAAAGTATGCATTCCTGAGTAGATTCCTTTGTACTAACTGTACCATCCGCCGAAATTAGCATAGTTTATAAAACAGAGCGACTCCTCTTTCGTGGCCTGTTTGCAATCAAATGGGCCACGTCTGCAGCCACACCTTTCTGTTATTTCAGTAAAGGGTTATCCTGGCAAGGTGACATAAAAGCCTTTAAGTGGATGCCTAGCCCTTTGGTTTCACAAGGGAATGGCTCCATTCCCATCTGGCATCTACAATCTCTCTATAGAGGAATGAAGGAATTTCGATAAAATGTAACAAACTTCCTTTAAGGGATTTAAGTCTGATTAAACTGTAACGAACGCCCTTGAAGGGATATAAGTCTGATTAAACTACATTGCTCTATATAAAGAGATTTGTAGTAATATTATGTATGCACAATGGCTCCTCAGAGGAAGGGAACGAGTTTGGTAGCAACTATTGGTGCCTAGGTCTTATGAACTACTCAATGTCAATGTATATGATTGAATATGAAACAGCACTTCTATAACTCGTTCTTCAGAAGGTTGGATATTTTAGAAAATTCGTGAACCTCTTTTTATGTACGTTTTTCTACGTAAACTTCTGATAATATCTTAAGCTCATTTTCGATATATATAAATGTATCAACTTGCTCAATTTTTATCGGAAACTAACATTTCAGAAGTAGTGTTTTATTTTTTAAGACCTTAAATTCGATTCCATATCGGAAAATTCGAGTATCATCTTTATTCTGGAGATTTTAATTCTGATGATTCACCGAACTTAAATTTGATGCGAAACTACTGTTTCATTTTAGAGAAGTTTGCTGATAGAGAAGACGTAAAACATTTAATATTATCAGTCAATTCATATTTTCTCTTTTTTTTTAAGTATAAAATGTACTGCTTGAGATTCAAATTATATTTATAATTTACCTGTGAGTTTTCATTGAATTCATTACGAAGAAATCACCAAGAAGTTAACGCAATAAGAGATCATTATTGTTAGAATTATAAGGATATCAAGCATTTCAAAAATACGTGGATAATTTCGTAATTTGCTCTTGCGAAAAATTACCTTTTTGCTTTTTCACTGCGCTCTGGAAAATTAACCACGTAATTTTGAATGCATTTTCCTATAATCGAAAGGAAACTGCTATAAACTTATTCATAGGTAGGTAGGTAGGATTGGATTTTGGATGGTTCCTCGACAGCTAAGGTCATGTGCACCAGTTATTGGCTTTTAATGTACATAAAGTAAGTTATGTGATGCAAATTAACATATAAAACTCAAAACCAGAAAATGTAGAATTAAGTAAATAAACAGGGGAATAGGTACTTATTTTCCCAATCAATGCCCTGTTGCTCATATTCAGAGTTTATCCAGCAGTCCAATTTGTTTTAGAAGGGATAAAACTGTGGAAATTCGTTATTCCTATCCATATTTCTTTATTGCTTCCATTAACCATTCCCTTTATATTCCCCATTTTAAAATGCTAACTCAAATTTTTCAAACCCTTCCATTTCCTCGCATTTATTACACATTATCGATAATTCAAAAAGTACAGTGATTGTAAAAGACTGCAGAATGTACTCCCACCAATGCGGTTATTCCTTTCGACATACTGGAAACAAGATAACTATTATTTTGGAACATAGTCAACCTTACACAGAAGGGAAACCCAAGTACAGATTCCGGATTCCATTGTCCACTTGATACCAATCCGGATCTTCGTCCACAGAAATAATTGCTCGCGATCTCTTACGATCCTTACCCCCCACGACTCGACCGGGGATTCATGCTTGTAACGAGATGAAATAAAAAGTATACGAGCACATTCCGCGCATGCCAGCCAGGTTATAGCACCTGGTCTTTTTCTTTTAAGACCACACAGGTAAATCGCTTTGTCTTCCCCGGTATATTCCTGTGGCATGTCCCGTACAGGAAGGCATGCTTTGGAGTACGACCAACTCCCGTAACTTACATTGAATGTGAATCGCCCTTGTCACCCGTTGCAGGAAAAAACGTGTAAAAACAATTTGCTCCCCCCCCCCTTTAGAAGCTGCCGAGGTTTGCAAGTCACCTTTTGGTGTACCGCTACTTATTACTCTCGCGAAGATTCGAATTCCTTCTCGAGAGAGGGTAATGTTTGAGGAGAAGGGACGTTTTACCAGTATCGAATCCAATCCGAGAGATGTAAACATTCGAACGAGGTAGAATCATGAGGATGCAAGGGAGATATTTCCGTGCATTCGCCGTAAGAATTCTGGGATGATTTTACAGGTTCTTTTGTTGAGAAAAGGTAACAAGAGTTTCACCGTCTTCGTTGAAGTGTATGTCTCAATAGAGGAAATTATAATCTTCCATTGAAATTTTTGAATGCTGCGATTTCCAAGTGTCACCAGTTTTTGGCCGGCGAAGGCTAGCGATACTATTTCAAAGACTAGATGTTCAAAATCACTTCTGAAAGGAAAAAAAAATGGATAAGTATTTCTTCGTCTTAACAATAGAGGAAATAATCATGATGGTCTAAAATTTATTCAAATCAAAGGATTATAAGAATAAAATTAATGATTAAATTTAAAGTCCTCTTTTCCACAGATGTATTTGAAAACGACCGGTTTCGGTGCTAATCGACCATCATTAGGTCCTGATCAGGATTCAAATATCCTTTGATATAGATTTACACTTAGTAAAGCCAGCCGCAATCGATTTTATTTAATTTTTTTATTTTAAATTTATTGTAATGGCCAATAATCGTGTTTTCATATTACCAATATTAAGTTTCAACCTAAAAGTGAAACCTTCACCAATCACGTATCTTAGTGAACGGTAAACAAAACGGAATCTTGTGTAGTTAATAGTCCAAGGGCTTGAATTATTCCTTCCTTTAGTACTTCCTAGTTACCGATTACGTTGTTTGACGCATTTTATAGAAGATTAAGTACTACATTGGTTTTGAATCTTCTCATGTGTGTATTATGAGAAAAGTGAGATGTAAATCTACTATTATTTTATATCTGTCTTCGGTTCGGTGATTAGTATTAATGTGAGCGTACGCACATCGCTATTCTAAATGTTTAAATCAAAAAACTTCTCTAAAAAAATTAGGGCAACTAAAAAATCAATGAGACTTCAAAGGAGATAATGGAATAAATAAAAAATGAATTTCGGAGAACGAAAACAAAATGTTCTTTGGCGGACCCAGGTTTACGGCTGTCAGTCACCCACGCTGTCTAAAAAAACCATTACGAGAAAGCAAAGTTCAATATTATTATTTTCATATCTCACTTGACATAAGCTTTCTGTCAATAAAAGCATTAGCTATGTTTGCATTGGGTATCAATTTACAGCCCGGAGCTTAGGCCGATTGTCTTGGATCATCTAGTGCTTGCCATTCGGGTCAAATCTTTCAGCTACAATAATAATAATAGTCAACAACGTCCAGATGTTCAATGCCTCGATAAGAGCTTCTCCCATTGTCTGGATAGGTTTGTTTCTTCACTCATGAATAAATAAAAAGCATTTTTAGAATAAATGAAATAATAATCTATGTTAAAACTACCTTGGGTTATGTAAAACAACTACCACGACTTTTATTTTCATCAATTTTGGCGTAATATTAAAAGCAGGGTGATATAGATAGTGGGAGAAAGAAGAAGGAACCAAGTGATAATAGTTGACATAAAGGATGGAAAAATATAACAAGGTACGAAAGAAAAGACATTAAATAGGGAATGCTGAAACAAATAAGCTTTCCAAATGATAGAGCACTTATGATTGTATACACTCTCAACATTCATGAGTGTTTTACCTTTCGGTAGGGTTATGTACACTCAAAAATCCCTATTAAGCGCCATCCCCATCATTTTCTTATAGTCAACCCCACCGCTTACGTATGTCATCCAACATCTTTTGTCTTTGCGTTCCCCTCACTTCAACAAAAGGTTTGATAAAAGGTAGGAAGTATATGCATCTCCATGCAAAGCCCATCGCAACGTCTATTGATTAATGCTTTCTAAAACGAATGAGGAAGTAGCAAGTATTTCAGACACATTTACGAGATATTTTCGCAACCTCAAATGACTGCGGTGGGTATAATTGTTGGCTGATGAAACAAAAACACTGTCAACGTAAATTGGTACTTAACTAGTGATCCATTATGGAGAAATACCCGCTATTTTGCTTAGTGAACTTCGTATATAAGGAAATGAGGAGATCGGTGAATCTCAGTTTACCTAAGAAATTAAAATAATTAAGAAGTATTGAGCATTTTCATCATTTTAGCAACCACGGGACTCATTTCACTATTACTCAAGTAGGCGGAAGTGGCTGTGGTCGTTGGTGAATGCTTTTTTGGTTTTGTTTGGTACTTCCACAGCTAATCATATGAAAATGGTCATAAACAGCCTAAAGATGTTGCATTTACTTTCACGTTTTACCAAAAGAAGGAGATCTTGGGAAAAAACTGCATTTATACCAACCGAGTTTGAAATCGTTGAATGTATTAATGCATAATTATGTAGCAAGTTTTAGCATTTAAAAACGTTTTCCATAAATCATTATCCCCTGAATGTATCACAATTTGCATGGATGTAATATTTTGTTGTTTTCATATTAAAATTCAAATTTACCAATATTAATCTTTATTCTGAAGCTGATGTTTTAGAGAATTCATATTGGAGATTATTTTTACCGACGCTCCGGGTAGCTGTGCAAAAGTTAACTGTATATCCTGATTTTTCTATAAAATATTCACTGTTAATTTCGCAAGAACTCCTTATTTCGCCAGAAACAATTATTTTGAATAAACATCTTCGTTAAGTTTTTAGTTACGTTGAATTTTGTTAGAAACATATTTTCGTCGAGAATATCACATACATAAATAAGTGTTCTACCTTTCAGTAGGTTCACACGTATCAAAATTAAAAATATTACTTCCTGTTATTTTACCCCACCCTTTCAGTTATCCAACATCCAGCATCACAATTAAGGGTAAATTCACGAATTATATATAAGAGAAGAACCTTCGAAATGATTAACAGACTTGGTAATTTCTAGAATAAATTTTTTTATTGTGGAAATTACCAAGTTTGTTTATCATTTCTAATGTCGTTCCACGAAGCACTGCCAGAGAACTTAGATTTCAGAAGAACCTTCCTCTAGCCTAGTCCAGTCTAATTGAAGTATAATAATGAAAAACAGATATCTTTGATTGACTTCACATAAATCGATCGCTCACGCTACCGTCAACCTTTCCCAAAAGCATGCCAACGTGAAAAGGTTGCCCACTTCCGACTAAAACATCTCCGCGGGAAGATCCGCGAATATTCCGATTAATAAAAATTCAACGGTACCGGCAGATTGTCACTCGACGAGTTTCTCGCTCGCGGCACGAACATAACAAACGAGATACGAATGTAACTTTCCTTTGATTCGCGCCGATGCGCCGGCTCGTCTGCAAATCGTTTCCATACACTACAAATTGAACGAGCTATTCATCCAAACAGGCAGGCATGATAGCGCTCAGGAAATCTTAACAACCTTTAATTCTTCGTGTGGAAGAGAAAGGAGGAAAGATATTCCTCTTAACGCTCCCACCTCCACAACGAATTGATGCTTGCAACAAGAACGAAAGAAAAAGGTAAAGATAATCTATCAAGTGAATCAGGGAAACTTTACAAGGGTAATATTTGTGTATGATGGATAAGCTATATTATCTTTAATGAGGACATCGTGATGCATCTATCCTATACAATAAAGTCCATCCTGTACAATAAAGTTCACTTCTACCAGTCTTACCAAATGTGTCGTAAAAATAAATAACTTTTGTGAGAAGTCCCCAGAGTCTGTTTTCCTCAGTGACTTACAACTCTATACGGTTATGTAATTGAAATTAATCTTCAGCATTCCCGTATTCACAGATGTGTAGCAGTCTGATTTAGATATTTTTATCCATTTTTCATAGGTTATAACTGATAAACCATTAGGACTATCTTTGCACAATAAAACTGGCGTTATTCCCATAAAAACCATTCATAATTATTTTAATTTTTATCTTACTTATACTACTTGCAATGGGAAGAATTTATATAACTCATAAGAAGGTAAAATATCGCATAGAATGTAATTGTATTGGTAATGGATATTTTTATTTATCAAATTCATAGATATTGAAACTCTTATGTGACGTTTAAGCTATTCATTTTTATTTCTCCAAACAGAATATTTTTCCTGAGTAACAAATCATGCCTTTCTTTTGTAATTCCAATGAGTCAAAAGAACCAACCAAAATTTAAAAAATGGGATATATTATAAATTCTTATTAGATAACAAGAGAATCAAAATGGTTAAAGGGCATAATTTATAAAACAGATGGTATACTGGACGGTATAAAAAAATGCCTTATAAAACCTCAAAAACGTACGAGTACGTAATGGACGGGATGTGGTAGATGGGTAATCTTTTCAGTAAAAAATGGATATTCATGGCGATGAATAAGTAAAAAAAAACATTCGCGAGAATTAAGACATCGGCAACAGGTTGTCTGCCGAAAAAAATCCTCCTTGAGCAAACATATCGTGAACAGAGCACCTGTAATTCCGAAAATGGAAAAGCAAAGAGATTATTTCACCGTGTTAGTATTGCGAATTGCCGGAAAATGCGAGAAAGGACCGTATTCTTGTTTGACTGCGAACTGGCAGCATCCGTTCCCCGCCTACCCACACCTCCCCCATCGGCGACCCATCCCTTCGGAGGGTGGTAAACCGCAGCAGGAAGATTCGCATACCCGTCAAATACGTTCACGCACTTTGCTTCGAGTTAAGCGCCCCCACTTTAATACGAGATGCATGCTCACTGACGTATGTTTGAATTCTTGAGACAGCCGCAAGAAGTGAGAGAAGGAGGGACTTCTCTTATAATTCACTCCATTCAGCTCTTGAGCTTCCCCAACCTCACTCCCCCTACAACCAATCCCATTATTACGCTTTTAGTATTATTCAATGCTTTATTATTATTATTGTATTGTATAGAAAAAAGAAACTTTACCAACAAAACTTGTACAGATTCCACAACGCAAATGCACACAAGTTAACTACTAGTTTCTTTTCTCTCTTCTTTTTTTTTAAATAACATTCCACCATGTGTCGCGGATTCTTATTCATTGTATCTTATAGATTTGAATTTATAGCTATAATTTACATTTGTTTATTGTTTCATCTTATTATGCGTTTGACAACTATTTATATTTTGAATAAGCTTATTGATACATTAAAAGTACGTAATTATTGATACTATATTTATATATTTAATTATTTTTCGTCTTATTCTTTAGTTATTACTAACGGTAGATTTTCGCAGTATTTATAGATCCCACTGTTTTCTTACGTGCCATTTTTTTACGGGGTTTAATTATTTTCCTAAGAATCTCTTCGTTTTTTTTTAATTCACAATTCTGTACTTTTTTCCTATACTTTCTCTTTAAGTCAGTTACTTTATATCCTACGACAATTGGTTGGATGGCAGAGGAGACTTTTTGTCACTATATCGCCCAAATATAGACAGACGTTTAATTAATGTTCGAATTTCTCGCATCTAACTCAAAACAGGCTGGAAACATTCACTTATCCCGGGTGTAATTCACCTTAGAGAACTCATAATTTTGCTTTTATTTTGCCTTTGTTTATAGTTTCATTTTAGTATTTGATATCTATTTTAAATTTCAGGCACAATAAGAATCATTTCTATGTTTTCTGTATTTAGAAAAAAAATGATTTATATATATTCTTATGAATGTTTGTATGAGCATACTAATTCTTGAAGGATTTTGCGAAAGAGGTTACGCTACGCCTGTTGTTGAAATAACAAATGGAAGAATGGTGATTTAGTCTTCTCATCGCACCGCATCTCTTGTAATTTCCTCAGAAAATTCTGCATATTTGTTTGAATTTATTATTATTACCATCCTTCACTTGCTTCAAAACCCTGGCCTCCAACCCCAACCCAACCCCCACTCCCATCCTAACCCGACTTCAACCCAACCCCCACTCCCACGCACGGAAAAAACAAAACAACTCGAAACCGCGTACACCTGGTACCCGCCACACCCGATCATCCGCCGCGTCCTTCAAAACGAAAATGGGGGAGGGGCGAGGGACATCTATTGACGAAGAAAGAAAGCTCTCCCCCCACTCCTCGTGACGCTTTGCCTTAATGAATCGCGAGGCGATTATGGCTCCCAGGGGTTGCCGGGGTGTTGACCTCGGGGTCAATTCACGCGATAGAGTCAAGGACCGCCCTTTTACACACCCACAGTCCTGCCCGCTCCATCTCCATTATCTCTCCATGCCGACGTCCGCAGTTCGCTATCCTGCTATCCTGTTCCTACATCTCTTTGCCAACTCTTCCTCCTCAAACGTCGTAGGTTGGATTTATTCCCGCGATGTCCCTCTCTCGTCCGTGTGCGACGAAGAATTCATGTTTCTGGTGAGCTTTTGATCATGTTTTCATGAGCAGGATGTGGAGGAGAGGTTATAAGACTGCGAAGGATCTTTCCCGCACTTCTGCTATTGTAAATTGAAACGTATTTATTTTCCAAGCAGTTCCATATATGAACATGCGATGCTCATCGTTGACCCAAAGAGATTTGACCTTTGATAACGCGCGCTTTAAACCCAGGATGGCTAGCTGTAGGATTTAAATAAAATGAGAGTTAAGTGGTCCAAGACCAACAGCTGACTAGAAATAACTGATCGTATGTCTTCTTATATCGTAAAAAAACATTTGAGGTATTGATAAATATTTCTTAATTTTTTCCATGCTTCAATTTATAATAGTATCTCTTTAATACATAGGTAAACATATACTTTATATTTTATATAATATATATATTTAATTTAAAATTATTTAATAAATAGGTAATTGTATTCTTGATAATTAAATGAAAATGTTTCTATGTGTTTACACTAAGAAATTTATTATTCTTATTGAAAATATATCCGCAATAAAGATATCCGGTAGATGGTAGCAAATCCTAAAATACACAATCAAATTTAATTATACATATGACGGAACTCGTGGAATAGTAAAATAACAAGAACTTATTAATAAATCGTCAAGTTTCCAAGATTTTTGCATACTTTCAAATGATAATGAAACGCTAAACTATGCGATTTTCTCGACTCGGTGGTTTTTCCTTTTGTTTCTGCAAATCGCGTGTATTTGATAACCACACGCGATGCTTTTAACACGGAATAGATTTTACATTCCTGTAGAAGTGCCAAAGGATGACTTATTTGAATAGTAGCAAGGGTATTGATCTTTCCGAATGTGCACATCTACATGTCTATGTTAACTTTGCCAAATGTCCTAGAAAATTCCCTTTTGCATCCAGTTGACGTAGCGCCTTCTTATAAATGCGATTTTCATTCCTGTGAAAATTAATAAAAATCAAAACTTCAAAACTACCGTCAAAAGATTTCCTTCTATCTACGTGTAAAACCTTTTCCTGAAAATAGCACGAAATCAGTGATGAAAACTGTTAAAGAAAACCACCTTGAACTATCCCATGCATAAACTCCGATTCTCTTATTTTTAAGCCCATATTTCGGTTTTGGGCCCAAATATGTTCCTCCTTTCATTTCTCTTTGTGGTGAAAACGTTTCCACGACATTTCGCGCCCTCAAAAATTTACATTCCGGATTAATTATCCATGGAGAGCCGAAAAATTTTTCAGCTTCCCGAGAACCTTTGGTTACACATCCATGTTAACGTTATTACCTTTGGAAATCGCCTGCGGATTCCCTAAAAATTCCCATCTCCCGGATTTTATTTACCGTTTTATGGAGACTCAAACAGCCGTTGTTTAGCGCCAATAAGATCCTCACGCAAGCAGCGGTTGGCGTAAAAGAACATTGGGGTAAACCTCTCAAAATAAAGCGTTCATCTTCCATAATAAGCTACGCAATCTTCGGTAAGTCCATAGCAGAAGCTCATGGGACCTGCGCAGTTGACGAATTCTGGTACGGAAGAGTCCAACTTCTTATATTGATACCTTAAGGGGCGGAAGGTTGCTAGGATATATGAAATAGGTATCAATTACGCCCATCTTTTTCCCCTATTCAACTCCTCTTAAAATAGACGTCCCCTCCTAAATTTATCTACTGCGCATCTCAATGTCGTATGCTTCCGTGTAGACCTTTAGAAAACGGAATATTAGGTTAAAAAACCACGAGTGAAAAGTTCCTGTCACCACTGACAACGTTTACCCATGCGGCACAACACAGGTGTGGATGTAGGCCGCTATTCTTCGATGTCCAAAGCCAATCGATCCGAAGTCCGATTGTTTATTTATTTATTCATTACTTTTCCCCTCTTACAATCATCCTCGTACGTTACGCAAATATTTTCCGATTCCTTCCCGCTGAGAACGTATTCCCGGCTGAGCTTACATACATAATGCGGTTGACCTCGCGCGGACTATTGTCTCAAGATATAACCGTATAACTCTCCTATTGTACTACTTAGGATTCCAGACAAAAACCGGCTTATTGTGGTCAACACTATGCAGTTGTGTTCGACAAAAACTGCGAGGTAGACAGCGAAAAGTTTGCTGAAGTGCAATTGGCTAAGTAATTAGCCTAATTCAGCACATTTGTTCAACGATATTGATAAATAAAGCTTACTTGGCATTTAGGAATTGTTGCGGAAAGGAAGAATAGTTCAATGTTACATATTTCCAAGAAATTCTCTTCAGGTTCTAACAAGATTAAAATTCTTAATTTGACATCATGTATAGGTTTATTAGTTTACACTAGACTCTTGCTAATCCGGCCTCTCAGTAATCTGGCAACCTTACGTAAAAGATAACCATGAAGTAACATAACGAGTGCAAGCGTGGAAGAATAATTAGAGTAGGTGCAGGGCAGAAGGGTTATTTTTAGACCACTAGGTGCTACCTACATTTGTATATAATACCGAAAACATAAATTCATTCATTAAAACCTGAATGACTTCTCTAAAGAAAGTAGGTAATAAATAATCTTCTGTTTACATTCTGCATTATAGATGCAAGCCTTGACCTTAAATTGACTTGCCACCTCGTATCTGTGGAATTATCACACAATCTTATATATTAAGTTCTACATTACCATATGTATCCTACGTAAAATATTAAAAGTATTTATATCTCTTTGTGGCTGACCGAAAATTTGGTCCCGACACTATGGTCTTTTACGCATCCTCAGTAATCCGGCACCCCTCTGCAAGAAATTTCCGGATTAGCGAGAATATAGAATATTTTATTTATCTCTCTATTGCTTGGCAGTAGACTGATTGCTTACTGTTTTCTCTCACGTATTGATAATTTCTTCTTTTTGCACAGGATTTAGTTCCTTTATTTAATAACTTCTACAATATAATTTGTCATGGCAAGAATGTCTTAATGACTGGTATTCAGAGCGTTAGCCCAAAAATTAGATAGTACATTACTAGCGCTCGAGTGCCAATCATTTCTGATTATCTCTCTTAGTCTAATTAAAACTAAATTATCCAAGTTTTAGATCTATCGTGCACCAATGAATTTGTATTGGTTACAGCTAATTACTTCCGCATTATTGTTTGCATGATCATGTAACTGAGGAAAACATTATTTTCGAAATTTTCCCAACGAATATTCTTTGTTTTAATATGAATTCTGTCGTTAGAGGGTGCTGTTGATGAAGTTGAGTTTTTCTCATTCTTACAACTCTTGTTAGAGTTTTGTTCTATATAGATTTAAATTCCCGCTGAAAGTGACGAATTCATGGTTCGGTACCTGAAAAATTTGAGCTAAAAGGAAAGCGCACCGTGCAAAAGAAAGCTAAGAAACAATTAATTATCGTAGACAAATGAATACTCCAAAAATTAGTAAGATGTTAAGACTTAAGTATGAAATTTGAGACTAAGATAGTTAATACTACTGAAAAATGCGCTTAATATGACGAATAGCATTTATTCCTACCTCTTAAAGAGCAACCTAGAAATGTTTACTGTCTTTCGTGATAAGACTTATTTTTACGTAGACAATGATACTGATTGATACTAGAGAAAATTGGTACCTTTACATTAGTACCCCGCGAGACGCACTAAGGTATCTGGCGGGGGTATTGAAACACAAAACTACCTAAATAATTTTCAAATTAGCGCGTCTTATACTATCCGGAAAAAGAGACCAATGAAGGCCATTTATTCTCGCTATAATCTCGCGAAATCGTAGTAGTAGTAGTATTGTTAAAAGTGCCTCGACAGCTTAGGTAATTTCGCACATTGGCTCCCACCGGGAATCGAACCCGGGACCGCTTTCACCAAAGGCAAACGCGCTGTCCACATGACTATCCGGGAGCCTTCTCGCGAAATCTTTTTGTCGTCTGGTTGCGAAAATCGCGTTCCTGAAGGTATCCAAATTATTGTCACGATTAACAGTTAAAACAGTTAGTTGACAGTTAAATTTGAGCTCAAACGTTTAGGAAGGAGACCATTTTGGGTGAACCTTTGACCGAAATTAAGAACTGCATTTGTTTTGGTCATCTATTTCGAGCATTCTTGTCGACCGATGGGTGATTTAACGCTTCGCGGGCAGAAGCGCTTCCTGCTTGGCAGTGAATCAAAGTAGGTGGCGGTGTATTTCGGGACCTCCATTATCCCATTATTTTTACAGCCTTGCGGTAAAAAAAATTAACACTCCCTTTCGATTGCCTCAAAATAAACGATGACATTTTACGCCCATGCGCATGAAACCAATACAAATCGCTGCTATTTAAGACAAGCCAGTACCGCTTGCTTGTTTGAAGAGCTCGGATGTGATTCCAAGCAGTTAAAAACACCACTCTTATAATAAGTCCGTGAATTAACGCATTTACCGACCGGTGGATTCTCGCTCCTCTAAGAGCTTGGACTAATATTTATCGAGTTAAACGGAAAATGTCCTCGCATTCTTCGGCCATTGGAGTTTAATTCTGAGGTGTTCGGTGTGTGACTTTTTAATTTCAATGAGAAATTGCTCTTTTGTAGGGATTCAAGTACGAGGAAATACACTTTTCCGCTATTAGCGAGGTGAGTAACAGTAAGATTTGCGTGAGTTTCGCGGATACATGAGAGAATTCGTACCATTGAATCCATTCTTTTCATACAATATATTGTTAACGTTATTAGTAATCACAGTTTCCGTTGCATAAATGCATCATTGAACCAGAAGCTGACAGCTGAAATAAATGGCAAGAGTATGGATGGTTCAAATTTATCATTTATTTCGAAGAGTCTGTAGATTGATCATGGGTTGGATTACAGATGAAACAATGATTCTATAATAAACGCAGTAGTTAATGTTTATCGTAGCAATTACTCAATATATACGATCATCAATCAGCATAATAAATCTATGGAGTCAGACTAAAATATTTAAACGCTCCGAAGGTATATTATCATTATTAAGGATCTTTATTAGAGGCGAGATTGAGACTAAAAAGTCTCCTCTTCCATTTAACCTGTAAGATATAAGATGAAGCAATCGAATAATAGAAAATTTTCTCATACAAAGTAACTTTTAATTTATAGAAAAGTTTTGCACAACCTACTTAAACTAATTTTGACTATAATGTTTAGAACTTATGCAAAACTATTGTGTTTACGATAAAATATAAATATGTTCCGCCTAAGCTTACTTGAGTGGTTTCTTTTTATCTTTTCTAACTATTCTTGACATTTTTAATAATCTTCTTAAATATCATTTTAATGCTGCAATTTATAAATAACCTTATCAAGAAAATACTACCTCCTTATATGTCTATATTTTGTAGATCAGAGTATAAAAGATAAAGCCTTTTGAAATGCGATGCCCCCAGTTATTGGCCATAGTCCGTTTAGATTTAATTATATTATAATCACTATTTCCTCTCTATTTTCGCATTAAATTTAATTAAGATATGTGAAAAATGAAGCAAATATTTCTAATCAGCGGCTTATTTACTATGGACCTAAAAGACGTGTAATTTTATTTATTATTGTGAAGGAAAAAATCAAATGACGCTCACTGTCTCCGGAGATGGACGCTCGTTTATTTTTCGAAGAAATAACTCAGCTCTTGCTTCTCAAATTTCATCTAAATATTAAATATCATAGGACTAACCATTTTGGCAAAATTTGATCCGTATGCCAGGATATACAATATTGTAATCCTATTTTTATTTTCGCCAAAAATGAATGAATATCTAAAGTTTATTCATTTAAGAAGAAAATGTAGAATATTCATTGATGAGAGACACTTTGATTCAAGTTCGGGGCTTAAATCGCCGAAATATTTTGAGTGATTACAGCTAATGATAAATTGATCACAATGGGTTACATCAGACTTTTTTCTGCTAATTTCTTCCCGAAGTAACTCAGAGAGAACGCAGAATAAACTACAATTTTTATCCGCATTAAGACCCAATCCCCGCGTAAACTAACGCCTGTCAATCTGCTCATTAAGAACCGCCTCCTGGATTGACTCACACCCCGGAAAATCATCTCGGAGCATAAACTCGGAGAGATCTTTCTCCTCGTTTTTTGCGTGTTTATTCAGTCTATTAATCCCCTTCAGAATGTGTATTATTCCACGGCCGAAAAGGACTTTCCTAGAGAGAGGGAAAAAAGCGTCGAAACGTGGCGGAAAAACAATGGGGTGAACTATGCGCGAATTAAAACGGAGAATTTTAGCTGGAAATGTTTGGCGAGTGTATTCCTTTCCTGCTGCCATATCTTGATGAGTAAAAAATGTTTCATATTTAATTAGTGCAGAAAAAATATGTAATTCATGTACTTTTGTTATGTTGTGGAGACATGAAAGCTACTTAGGTAAGAGGGAATCATGCTACTATGTGTGTTTTCCCTTGTGGAATGTTAAGGAAACTTTTGCCGATTGAGTGATTGAGCTTAACTCGTGCTTAACGTGCAGGTTTGAATTTTATATTCAGAGATTTTTAATCAATTCAACCTAGTTACTACCTAACTACAAAGCCGATCTACAAAACTCGTGGTCTAGTTCGATTTTCAACTTTTACGCCGATGAACAACAATTTAATGACTATACGGAAAATATCTAAACATTCATTTATCAGAAACTGGAATCATGCGACTCTAGAAGAAATTGCATCGCCATATGTTGCTCCGTTTCTTTGTTATTGACCTTTAAGTATGAAACCGCCACCACACACTAAAAGCAACGATTCTGGAGTACCTTGCTACAAGTGTTCCTACTCGGTAAAAAAATTGATCAATAATTGCAAACAGATAAATTACCATTATGAGACCATTAAGTCATCTTTGATGTGATGTTAATACATTAAAAATAAGTTTCACAGGAAGCCTGCAGTAAATTCGAAAAGTCCATATGCACATAATTTAAATCCTACAGCAGTGAATATTCACCATACAAAGCGACAAAATATTCTTTTTAGGCTCCCTTACGGCGGAGCCCTTATAGCTAATCCATCCATGTTTACATGAACATGTTCCACTAATAGGATTCAGGCTTGGTGAGGAAAGCAAGGCAAACTACCGAACTCCTCATATATAGGAAGCCTCATCCCCCTCTGATAACTCTTGGTAGCTAATGTTTGAGGGGGTGAGGTACATACCAACCGACCATAGGACAGAATACTTTACACACGAAACGTGTCCCACGCGTTCTTCGTGGTTCAATTTCCCAAATGGAAACAGTTTAAATGGGTGATTCACGGTCTGAATCACAAAAGGTGAGGGGAGGGAGAAGTGTATAAAAAGACGAGTGCTTTTAGGCCCTCTCTTCCTATCGGATTCTCCCCATTGCCATCCACTCCCCCATATCTTACGCCCTCAACTCGTCGACGTCATTCGGCAGCCCAAACAAACCTATCTGCGGAGACCAAAGCCCTTTTGGCTTCGTGGAAGGGTCGAAAAAAGAGTCAAAAGGAATGGGTGTCGAGGCATCCCGAAAATGAGGTGTGCAGCGCAGTGCAGAACAGCGCAACATAGAATTGCTTTTCATACAGCGCAGCATAGCATACTCTTTACCTTCTTCCAAGACAAATCTTTCACCATATTTGGGATCGGAATTGGACAGTTATTAAAACCGCAATTCAGGACGCTAAGAGCTATGTTCCTTCAGCTTGCACCTTATGCATGTTAATCGTGTATCGATCATGTGTCGATCTATTTAATACTATCATGTATCGTTAATTAAAGAAATTAAGTATATATCAATTTACCCTCAGGTTTTTATCTTTTGTTTTAGGATTATTGCCAGGCAGACTGAATTTCATCCTTGTAAAATACGAGCGAAAGTATTTACTCTGCATTTAAGTACGATTTTAGCGTTTTCACGATTTTTACTTAGAACAATTTTTATAAGATATTCTAGGTTTTATCTAATATTATATTCAGTATATCGGTTATGTGCTTTTTATGAATTTCTTTAAATTAATACATAATTAAATTTAACATCATCTTCTGGTGTTCTGCCTGTCAGCAGGTCCCATACACCACAACTGTTCCCACTTAATCCTGTCCCGGGCCTCTTCTTTGGTCTTCTTGTATAATCCTATCTTCTTTTCATCTATTAACTTTAGGTTTCTTCTTTCTCTTCTTTTTTCTCCTTCCACCGTTCCTTCAATAGCTGAAGTTAGAATCCCCTTTTTCCAAATTTAAACATAAAGAAGAATATCTGCCATCAGATATCCTAGATTGTATCTGCTATTATTTTAATGTTAAAGGGCCTGTTTCTATTTATGGATTTATTAGAAAAATATATACTGTTTAGTGGAATATTTTTTATAATGTAATTTATAAGAATTTGGCAACTAGCACCCAGTTCTCGAAACACATCATCAATAGTTCGCATAAAATGTACAACTCAATCAGGGGGAGAATTCCACAAATGAGCTTCCAGAATCCCTCTTTAGTGCTCTCTTTACACTCATTGTACTTCCAGAAATACCCCTCGATCCTTCTCCGTCAATTGACGAATATTTGCATCACACCTACTCAAGTGGTTCGCAAAAAACCCAGCTGGGTTGCCCTGTCTCGTCGGTGGGAGAGGGTCGGGGTGGCGACAGAGGGGCGGTGGGTGGAGCACGTGCCAAACCCCTCCGGACCACCCTGTTAAAGCCACCCATCAACACATGGCCAGGGATACGCAAGAAACGAGCGCACTTTCTCTCTTCCCTTTTATTTTTCCTTTCTCGCGCCCGCACGCAAACGCTCTCGTCCCTTTTCACCGAACTGTTTGCCTCGGACAGCGAAGGGAAAATAATCCCGCTTTTCTCCGTCTGTACAGAGAATCCGCTGAGTTGGCCGAGGGTATCCCTCCGGTGGTTTTATGCAGCGCTGCAGATGTCCTTTTTCAGTTTAAGGTCCCTGGATGGCGCCGGAACAGGGTTGCCAACCTCTGTTTTACAAGATACTCATGAAAACATTTATCTCAAGTCGAACTCAGCCCGAAACACAGTTCTCCGGCGAACGTAGATTATTGAATTATTATAATCGT
This sequence comes from Sympetrum striolatum, assembly GCA_947579665.1. Lineage (NCBI taxonomy): Eukaryota > Metazoa > Arthropoda > Insecta > Odonata > Libellulidae > Sympetrum > Sympetrum striolatum. Next base: position 71,414,600 of record OX388348.1, read on the forward strand.
CAAATATAATTATTTAAGTGAGAAAGAGATTATAAGTTTCCTCTCCTGTCTAATATTATATTGTAAAATCATTAATTCAAGTGATAGTATGGGGAAAATTAGAACAAGTACGGATTAAACCTTTTTTGGGATTACTAGGGAAAGAGTGATGCATTGCAAGAAAGCATACGCAAAACTTAAGAAGGGGTGTGATAAATCTGCGCAAACCGACCGACAAATAATAAATGGTAGATCGGTTTCAACATGGCATACATATAAAAACTTTAATAAACAAGTAATGATTATTAATAACTAATAACAAATAAAGAGTAAATATAATAATAATGCCGACTTTTTATGGGCGAAGTTTAGCCTATGAAGTCTATTCCTCCAATTAACCCTTTTAATTAATTTTATTCTATTTTTTGCATTGTTTTATATCTCTCTCGCACACACACACACACACACACACACACACACACACAACATACTCAGACAACCATTCCCTAACCGGAAGTGTACGAATAGCCGGGATTCGAACCCGGGACCGTGAGGTTGGAGCGTTAACGCGCTAGCACGTTAACTACTCCGCCACCACGGCCGGTATACGTAGTAAGTATTAATTTGCTATAAATTACAATAAAATGAATGGATGATCAATTAGAGTATCAAGCATAATTTAGCTAGTACTGAGAAAATTTCATTGAGAAATTAATCGAAGAAATAGAATAAATATTACAGCTAAAAATATCGGGACGACAAAAAAAAACGATATAATTGATGGAGAAATTTCTTAATATATATTTCTAAATCGATAAAATTATAAGCAACCAGGATATTTAATTATTGCTTTTATATGTAATCAATGCTGATTGTCTGAACAAATTAAAAATAATTAGTATTTTACTATATGACAAATCCATTCTAAAAATTTTTTCAATTTCAAAAATCGTTCATTTAGTGAATTTTTATCATGAATATTTTCTCCCTATTTTGGGTCAAGGTTTTCTTTAAGACATGTAACTCGAATCTTTTTTGCCAGATCGACCCTAATGGTCTGGCCGTAGGAGAAATCACGGCATTTAGGGATTAATCACTAGCGACCAGGTGGTCCTTGGACGAAGTTTGAGAAATCCATGCAATTAGGAGCACACGCGAAGATTACCTCAAACTGATAATTCAATCAAATCTTAATTAACTCAGACATTTTACAGAGCATGCCATCGATCTTCTAGAGTGAACTTTTATCTTTCAGAATTTCCGGAAAATATTCTGCCATGATGATAAAAAAATAGAAGTATTAAATATTTTATGGGTTTCTCAAAACTTTTGTTTCCGATGAAGTGAAGTAGGAAGTAGAGAATTACGTGTATTTTTTAGAATGTATTTATGTCTTCCCAAAAATTACTTATTTGGTATTAGTAGAACTATAACCCAGGTGCGAGAAGGCATTGTATAGTCGATTCGCGATATTGAGGCCGATAACGTTCTATAAATTCCACCTAAGGAAAGCTTAGTGCATAGATCTCCTTAGTCGGCCTCAATATCTGGATTTTATTTATTTATTTATCAGTAAGTTTTAACAAACAACACGAGGCCAATAACAGTTGGCGAAATAACAAGAAGCAAGGGAAACAAAAATTTAGTGAGAACAAAAATAAACAACAAATAAACAACATAAAATTAATTTAAATAATGAATAAAATTATAAAAAGTCAATCTCTTGCAACCATATTTCGGATGGATTTAAGATATTTATTTAGGAATTGAAAAGAGATAAATTTAAGAGATGAAATGAACTATATTTGCAAAATATTGTCACAATGAATGCGTAACTTAAATTTAATTACTAATTTATTACTGATTTCGTTACATATTTCCCAGAATAGATGCAAGGAAGGATTACGTACCTAAATCGATTACGATGTACTTGGTGAACTATTAACTTCCGCCGCGTTTTGTTTGATCTTTCGACTTCGACCAAGATACTCGTATTCTGCTTGGCCATATGAAAAAGAAAATCGTCAGTTTTAATTTTAATGCGAGTCATCCATTCCATTTCCTCTTCGTTTTGCCTCGAATTTTATTGAATTGGCAATTTTATCGAAAATGCGTATAATGCTTGTTTCAGATACCTTGAGCAAGGGAAATATCAGCAGATTGGATTAATCGATGGCAACTATCGAATATCCCCCTTACATTTCTCTCATGTTATACAGTAAATGACTAATCCGCAGCTTGCGGCCTGCATACAAATCTTTACCCAATTTCACGCAGCTGATTGTGAGTAGGTAATCCCATTCTGCAGACTTTACCAATTTTTCTTTGGTAAATCTGGACTACTGAAATGAAAAGATACCTAGCAATTCATTGTTCAAATAAATCCTGAAAAGAGGAACTTCAGAATTTGTTTTCATTTAAGTATAGTATAGTAATATTAGTATAAATTAGTGATTATTATAGAAAATATTGCGCTATATTTTTATAATTATTTGAGTAATGATAATAAACTTCACTTCCCAGTATATTTAAAAGAAATAGTATTGACATCAATGACTGGGCTCCCGGATAGCCAAATAGGTACTCCATTCGCATTTGGTGCAACCGATACAGGGTTTGATTCCCATTGGCAGCCCATATAAGCAAACTTACCTCGGCAGTCGAATTACTTAAACAGTATTAATACCGATTTTAGATCGCTTATGATCTTTTGGTGTACATTATTTGCAGCTTGCGAAGCAATCCATGGGATCACTGTACCTGAAAGCTTGGGTTTTCCTGGTCAATACTGGGATTTACTGTTATAAAACCTTTTTCAGAAATCTTCGTGTTCTAGCCATTTAAAAAGCCACTATTTAGGGCTCGAATCTGTAAATACATCCCCTCGAATAGTCGATATTTACAAATTAAGCGAATAAACAGGAAGCTCCCGGTGTATCATTACGAATAAATTTATACCCCGCAACCCCGACCTCTTTACAACGTTTACGAACTTCCGGGAGACGTTTCTCCCGCAGTTTCCAGTTTCACTACAGCGACGCGTTTGCCACAATAGTCGGATTTGAGCAGATTTAGTCGTAAACGCAGCGGGAGGTTCCGCATAAAAAGTCCAGGTATTAAAGGGAGGTAAGTAAACACCTTGCGTGGGGTAGCGTGGCATGAAACTTCTATTTTTGAGCGCAAATGCGAGCGGATGAGCAGACGGTTGCGGGAAGCGTGTCGGGAGATAAAAGTGACGCGATCTTTCGCGGCGAGGATGTGCATTCGTGACTCGAGACCATTGGTTCCGTTTTGAGGTACGGGGCTCTTAAAAATCTCCGATACGTGGATAAGGGTGTTTCTCGGAATGCGAGGAGTGAAATGTTTTCTGAAAGCTTTTTTTTGAGATTTTTATCCTCTCTAAGGGGGGAATGGCGTCTAAGTTCGGGGATTCCCAAGTGGTTGACGCGTTCTCTTAAATGCCAGCTCCTGTTTGATCATATTCATTGAATATTATTCTGCATGCAGGTGTGCATCGGTAATACTTATTGAAGAATATTTGAACAGTAAATGATATGATTTAAGTTTTATGAATACTGCCCTCCCTACCTCGCTAAGTCGAATTCAAAAGAATTTGAAAACAAATTGACTCACAGAGTTACGGAGTTAGCAAAAACGGCATAGTATGCACCCTTAATAGGAAATTTTATTCGGCTTCATTATGATAGCCGATACTATAATATTGTTTTATACGAATATATGAAGAGGATAAGAACTTGCTTACCTTATTTTGGTTTTCTGAAACACGTGTTTTGTAATGTAGCACAAGAATAATAACCCAAAGGCCTCGGAAAATTCTACTAATGGATTTTATAGCCCAAAGGTCTTTCGATTTAAGAATGTCTAAAGTTACATTGGTCTTATGGAATTTGGCAGAATACTACCGAACTATTCGAGGTATTAAATTTGGGGGGCTCGACTTAAGGATATCCCATTGTATATCATTAAATCAAGTAAATGTAACAAAATTATTACCTCAGAGTTGAAACGATGGTCTTATTTCTTTATCGAGCTTATTTAATTATTTCTTGATATTCTTTAAAAGTCAGTTGATGTTATCATTAGAAGTAAAAACTGGATTTTGTACCTTTCCAGAATATATTCTTAAACAAATACTGAAAAGATAACATTGCCTTGGATGACCAAAAGTAATCATTATTTGTGAGGAATTTTCCCTGAAGCATTTGCAGAAATCATTGGTGCTTGTACGGGAGCGCATTAGAGCGAAACCCGCGTGTAACTTTTACTTTTACTTCGGCTTTCAACGCTTCTCTCGAAGCATGATGATACTGACTCCCTTTTGATCCCCAACTCTAAAACTATTAAATAACGTACTCTGTGGCACTTTCATCGCTGGGTTAATCCTTTGATGGTGAAAATTCTTTCGATAAACACAATTGCTGCTGACACCCGTCCCTTTCTTCACGAGAGCGGTGCCTTTTCAACTTCGTGACTCGAGGGTATTGTTAAAAATCCTTCGATAGGAGGTTCGAAGGAATTAGGGGGATATAATCCAGAAAATTATTAGTGTTGTACCTTACCCCTCTCTTAAGGAAAAATGTCTTAGATTTAGACATCCCGCAGGGCGTCGGAAGACAATTTCACGGGTCTTTGTGACTCACTAATGTTCGCTTATTAGCTATTGGTTACGTTGATTGTCCGGGCAACTTTTTGTTTGCTCGCTGATGCGTGGATTCTTTTCGTCTCCATAAACGCCGAACAGATGTGTTGGAGGAGAGCAATCTTCCTTAACGTGCACTTACAACGCGGCGTAATGTATAGGTAGTAAAATTATCCCGATTCGATCTCTCCCTTCCCGTATTTATTTGGGCAAATATATCCTAAAAAAGCTCCGATAACTCAAAGACCGTTTGGTTTCATTCGCATGCTAATCAGCTAACTTTTTTACGACTTAAAACAACGGGATATTGTTTCGACTCTTTTTACTTCATTACCTGTGTCGCAAGCTCGCGTGACGGTTAATTTTTTAACGCGGTTAATTTTTCTTTCCAGTTCCGACAAATTTTACGTCCCCAAAGAACTCATTAGGAACTAATTAGTGGTAACTTATTTGCTCCGGTGGATTTTTTCTGACGTTGGTGGTCCCTCGCTGCTGAAGCTAGGACGGAACGTTTTCAAGTTCCTGTGCGGGATGACCTTTCTCGTTGGGTTATTGGTTGGTGATTGGCCCTTGCCTTGCTTTAGGCCGCTGTTAATCATAGACGTGTCAATCACGTGTTGGAAGTTGAGCTTTATTCCGAAATAGCGTGTAGTTTCACAGAGGAAAATGAGGTGTTTAAGGAAATGTGCATCAAGTTCCTTGAAATAATGGCTGTTTAAATGTACAACTAAATTTTTCTATTCTCTAGTAAATAAAGTTTTACTTTTATGTACCAATCAGATCTTGATAAATTTAAAACTGAAAATGAGGTAAACTGAAGAAAAGGCTTCAAAGTCGATTTTTTCGAAGTGTTTCGAGAAGACTTCAAATTATAAATAAAGGGGTTATTTATTTATTTAATTGAATTATCTGTATTTTTTATAATTAGTAAAACTTAAAATTTGATGTAGCTGCTGCACCACTGATAGTTGTTTTTCCACCTTTTACTTTGCATTGGTAGGTTTTCTCAACACGGGCCTTCTTCATCGTAAATATATAAAAGAACAAGTTTTTCTCTTTTTCCTATTTATATTCTAGATTCAGATATATACCCCGCGAGCAGCCAGAGGCAGGGGGTAATATCATCATGATTTCTTAATCTACCCTAATAGTCTGTCTAATTATTACTTCTTTTGCAATTGCTTCCCATTAACAAATTGTGGATTCCTCACGCAGACCGCGTTTCTTTTTTATTGGTACCATAATGTTATTTTCTTCATTAATATTCATAACATTTAACATCTTAAAGCTACGGAAGTTGCAATATTTAATATAAAATACAGAATTTTACTATTCAAACCTAAGCTTTTGAAAATATTCATGGTGAAATGTAGTAATTAATGAAAATAACCCTGAGATGATATTCCTCAGGTTATAACCTTAATTATAACAATCACTTATATTTTGGCAAATTATTGTCCAACGAAACCAATCTTAAAATCCTCCTTTTTGAGAGCGCGAAGAACCATATTTTTTTTAGATGTAAAACTCTCGAATATCCGTGTTTCTCAGCTTTCCAAACCTACGTTGCCGCCAATTCTGGAAGAAACTGAAATTCGCGGAAAACAGACTGTGGAACCTTATCCAGGACCTCGAGATTACTAGTTTAGCACGCTAACCCCTCTGGCACCGAGCTCTGCAGATTTCTAGCCTTCCTAGCTCGCGTGATCTATCCCTTCTGCTCCGGAATGTTTTCTACACACAAACACCACTGCGTTTAGCGATATCCTAGCAGATTCCTCCGCGAGTGACTCAATGCGCTTTTGTATTGTGCTCGAGTCTTTCCCGAAGGTGCGTCGCTAGGAAAACGCGTGTGGGGACGTGTGCGTGAGATAATGGATTCCCACTTCCTCGCGAATGTGCACAAGCGTTTTGTAACGCTCAGGTGTGCTCACGCCTCTTGGTTAGCGTGTCTTGAGCACGCATCCTAAGGGCGTTCGCCCCTCACCGAGGGTCATCCGCGACCTTACGTCAGGTACGTCCTCAAATGGCACGGAAAGAAGAGTGAACGTTTGTTTAATTTTCCCACGGTGACGGGAAGGGTTGGCGAGGTGCAAGAGGACTCCCCGTATGCAGATTGGGTCCTCTCCGATGCTAACTTAATCGACTTGACCATTGAAACTCCATCAGAAGAAATGCCCTCAGCGACACGTCTCCAATTGCAATGATTTCTAAATCGTGTAAAATTACTTTTATTGCAAACATAAAAAGAGGGAGTTACTGGTATTCTATGAAATATACTTTGCTATTCCTTGAAAAATGAATCAAATAAATTATTATCAATTTAAGTACGATTACGTAATTCATGTAAATTTAAATTTTAAAACTTATAATTACTCTAATAATTATGAAAATCTAGAACGGAGGAAGTTGATAGTATACTATAAAATATACATTGGTATTCCTTGAAAATCTACTCATCAAATAAATTGTTATTATTTTAAGGAAGAATACGTAATTTATGTAAATTTAAATTGTAAAATTATCATTATTCAAATCGTTTTCAATATCTGGTGAGATATTTTATTTTATACTATCTACAATAATCGTCAATTTGTCGAGATGAATTCTCTCAATGATCAATGATCATTCATCGGCATGAAATAATAAAGTAACTCATGAAGGTTAACTTTTTATCTAATATAAATAGAATGATTTTTAAGGGGGAATACGAAGACTACTATCTAAGAAAGTAGGCTTGTATAAAGAGTGAAAACGTTACTTCTACACCTCAAATTAGAGAGACCTCTTCCGGAATACATTCTGGCTCGTTTTTCATCCGATGAAAGTTCGTACGTTGAAGCAAAAATTTGATTTCATTCAAAAATTTAATATAAATCATTTAATGTATTTTGTAACTGGAAATGCTAGTGGTCTCCGCGAAGCAGTCCAAAGGACGATATCAAATTAATCAAATAATCAGTTTATTTTTATTAAGATTTTACCGTGTTTTTCTTAATGAATGCACGGAATAGAGTCGATTTAACGTTACATAGGTACACTCAATCCTAAGTAAGATCTGAAGTTAATAAAAAATTAAAAAGTGTGAGATTTTATCTGAATTTATTATAAAATTTCCTTTCGAATTTATTTCAAGAGTAGCTTATTTGCAGTATTCCGCACCATTGGTCACACGATTTTTATACATGATAAATTTTATGTATTAATTTACTGAAGATTTCCCTAATTAAGCGTCATATTATTTACATATATTTAACAATAGAAATATAATTCATCCCGAGCAAAAAATTTAATTGCATATTATACTATAAAAAATGTACTATACAAATGTTATCTAAAGAGAAGGAAAGGATCACGGCTATCTTACTACATTAGAGTTTCAAAGGTATAAAACGCCATTCTTTTAGAGGTTTTTAAACTCTTTTATGTATAAAAATGTTGCTCCTTATTTGAAAATTGAACTCTTAAAAAAGTATACTGTCTGAATACGTAAATTTTGGTGAATATCAGGCGACAAGATAAGGCCTCTCGCAATTTCTTTACGTAAATAAGAGAGATCTTCCGGGGCGAACAGTCCGATGGTTGGCAGCCCTGGTGATGCTGGAGGTAGACGGGGAAGCGCCAATCTCACGAATCTCGACAGCACGCGCATTAAATCTACACACCACCTGTGCGACCTTCCAAATCGCCTTGAACGCCGTCGGGGGGGAGGGCGGGCGGGGGAGTCGCGAACCGCAAAAAAGACCTTTTCACTTGTGGGCACTTAAGGCCGGTGTTTTTCATCCGCCGAAACCACCTCTTCTGGTCCGCACACTTCTTCTCTTTCACTGTTCCTTCACCTCTTTCTTCTCTCTCTCTCTTTTCACCGATCTTTTTATTTTTAGCGAGTTTTTCTCGCTAATGCGATTGCCTTTTCCTCCCGCGTTTGGCGAACGTTTTATTCTCGAGATATCTAAAAGTTTTGGTTACCGTTAGATAAGTTTGGCCGCAAGTTGAATCTTTTTTAAGAGACGCTGTCTGCTGTGGTTTTAAAATTTCGGTTCATAATCGGAGGGTTAGGGAATTTCGAGAGACTTTTTGAGAGTAGGGCCTGATTGGAGAGTTGATGTTGTGGTGTGAATAGGGAAGGTAGATTCAAGCTTCTCAAGGCAAACTGATTGTTGTTAGAGGCCCTATCAATGGGGTGCTTCACTTGGAAGATCGACATCTCTTTGGGTACACATCATAGGGGTAAAAGCCGTGTGCTACATAGATCTTGCAAGTGGATATTTAAATAAAGGTATTTAGTAACAATTTAACGCTTCAGTCAGTCGATTATAGCATAGTAAATCAAAGAAATATATTAAGTTACACAAATATTTTATATTCTATCAAATGTGTAGTGTAATAACTATAATAAAATAAATGGTGAAATATCCCGTGCTAGTTCTTATTTCGTCGGACACCCAATGAAAAAGTAAAGTGGCATGAGAAATTTCCAATAGAAATCTTTAGAAATTGCTCAAATTGTCTGTTTTGGCTAGATCTTTATCACCATGTGAAGTTACCTGTACAAAGATTGTTTACAAGAATATCTAATTACATAAGTGTTTACTTCTGCGATGCGTGTACGTGATACTGGTCAGGTAATCCAAAGTCAGGCCATCGTTGTCTGAAAAAAATATAGTTATATAACTTAACCTTAGTAACAAAATATATCAAATAATGAAAACGCAATGAAATCGAACATTTGTATTTCACTAAAGATGTTACATTTTAGAATTTATTGGAGGATTACATTTCCATGAAAATGCCACTATTCATCAGTTGACCATTTATTATAAGATTAATAATAATAATAAATAAAACAATATTCTGTTATTAATTGCATGTCGAGGTTATCGTATATAGTTTAACAAGAGGGAGACAATCTCAATCAAAAAAGTCACAAAATAAACAATCATGAAAGCCGAGATGTTGACCTCAGGCTCTTTTTTTAACACGGATGTCTTATCATTTTTTTATTCGCAAACAAAATTGGATATCGCCCAAATTCTTTTTCCGGCACTTCCTTTATCGGACCTATGGAGTAGGGATATAAGGAACTCGGGTCGTAATCATTATCAGCAGTCCATAAGGAGTTCCTTGGATCTTTCCCACCCGTTACTCCCAATCGTCCTTTGACCCTACTTTAGCGGCCTTCCTCTTTCTGCAAGCACTTCGCCGAGTCTCTCAGTTTCCCCACGAATTCCCCACCGAATGTGCTTGTGTGTTCGAAAGATTAGCGCGTGGGATATAATTGAGCAAAAGAAGAGATAATGTGCGAGAGAGAAGTGTACAGGTGTGGATGGGGGAGCGAAAAAGTTGTCGGGCAGAGACTAGTTACTACATCGGGCGGCAATGAGGAAGAGAAGTACGAAGAATTTTTGGACGGTCGGAGATGTACGGTGGCAAAAGGTTTAAAGAATGGCGATATGTGCAGGATTGCACATGTAGATAAATTTATGTAGATGATGAAAAAGTGTTGCAATGAAGCAATGGCTAGGGCGGTTGGTAACATCTGATAGATTTGTCTTCAAATCGTCAGAAAGCACGATATAATTTGTGTTAGTTAGGGAGGTTTATGTATTACCAGCCACACATTAATAACGTATAGCGGGATAAATTTAAGTTAAATATATTAATGTAAATTTACGCAAGGGTAACAACGTATTCCCACTCTTACTAGAGTTTTGAAATCGGTGTTTCCAATATCAGAATAAAATCAGAACGAGAACATTATGATAAATATTATCAAGTATTCTACCAAACCATCATTATAAGCATAGATTACTATACAGCAAAGCAGGTAATACCAATAATCATTGAATCTATATTTTAATGCCAATAAACAGCGATTATCGCCAATTACATCCTTTCTTCTGGAATAAATGCATGTTACGTAACATTTGAACAAAGCAATGAACAGAATGTTGACACTGCGATTGAATTTTTAGAAACGACAAAGCACGTAGAAGTGTGTTCCAATGTAGATATGCAAAATCCCGTTGTAATATTTATTATTATTCTTTAGTTAAAAGCTCCTTAAAGAGCCTGTTGATATCGGAGCTTTTCATACGCATTTTTCCCAGAATAAGTGATAACTTTGGGTAAAATCTTTTCAAATAATCCTACATCATGATTTAAAAATTTCTATAGAATACCTAACACTTTTATTTCTCTTCTAAAAAGTATGCAGCTAAAAAAATTATGTTTAGTCGTTTATCGTCCTTAGGTTCCTATAGTAATTCCTTGATGCCTCTAAAAAGTTACTAATCGAACAAGTATTGTAGCCAACAAAGATTGTTTTGCTTTCTCGAACTTGACCAATGAATACGCGTTCGGATGACGAAGGTTTTGGTGCATTCTTGCAGATACGTAGATAAAAAAATGGACTAATGATAACATGTGAGACCACACACTTTCGCACGCTTTTATAAGAACGCGTTAGCATTTTCATAGCGTTCATTACGGTATTTAGGATCACAAGGGTGAATTTCGTTTCAACTAACCAATGGTAGTAAAGCATGATTTATCTTCTTTGATCGTGATACCGCTATCTACCCATCATTCCGAAATGGAATAATTGAAAAAACCACTTTAGAATTTCTAACTCTTAACCAAGATGGAGAGAAACAGCGATAGCCCGGAGAGAGCACACCTGGGAACGAGAGGGACATCATCTGTGGGTTACTAACGCGATCCAAAAGGCGTGCTTTTTGCAAGAATCGGGTGTGGACGTGGGCCGACGTAGAGGGATGGGGAATAAAAAGCTTGCAGGCGGGTTGGATCCCGTGGTAGGGGGATGTGGTCCATGGGATGTGGTCCACGGAGACGTAGTCTTCAGGGGAGGTGGAACTATTTAAGCAGAGAGGGGGGATTGGCGAGGCCAAAGAGACCCGCAGGTGAAGCGGACTTTCCTCAACCCAACCTGGCGGTCTCTCTGACTCAATGGTCCTTCTCAGACAGCCGGACGCTCGCAGAGGCTCCTTCCAGTCTCCTCCCGCCTTCCTCTCCCTCGAGCAAATATAACAGATTCTGCATTCGCGATTTTTTCTGCCAACGCGGGCAATGGGCGGCCCCCGAGGCGTACGGCGGAAGTGGTGGATACGGATGCCTCTTCTCTCCTTCGCGGCCTTCCTTAGTCAGCAGAAGGTTTTAAAAAGTGAAAATGTCCGGGTTGCCTCCGTCTTTAGGTCGGTTTCGTCATGCGCTGCTCGGTTCGGAGGCTTGTAATGCGTATTGTAGACGCTTGAAAAGCTCGTTGCGTGATGAATGAATGATGAAAACGCCAGTTATATAATATGGTGCTTCTTGTATGTAATACATATGAAATACAATTTTGGCGCCTGAGGTGAAGCATAATATTCATGACTACGTCGTGCGATATCTTTAGGCTCTTTTCATATTTTCCGGTACTTCAAGTATAACTAAGTCTATTTTATTTGGAATGGAAAGAGGGTAATCTATTTAAAAACTTTTTCTTGTCCCTGACTTATTTAGAAAAAAAATTGTTTCCAATCCAAAATTTAGCTAAGTTACGAATTGGGATGTTGAAACTTTAATCTATTATTCCAAGTGAAATTAAATAGCATTCCATCATGTTTAATACTATTGTACATAATCATACTTATTAATATTCTAAAATTGTATTTCAATTATCTAAATTTGGTAATCAATTATCTAATTTCTAAATTCATAATTTTTCTAATTGAAGTCTATTGTTGAGATAATGAATACTTGAGCATTCCTATTGAAATCTTACTAATCGACATGGGCTAATATAGCATACTCTTAGGTTATTTGGACGTATGTATTTGGCTCAAATATGAGAAAGAAAATTGCAGTAAAAATAGGTATCTGTAATCTAATTCTTTTCTACAATAGTTTCATAAAATTTGGATTTAGGAGCTACATTCATCAAAACTTTTGAAATAAATCACTTTCTTATTGGTACTATAATTTTCAGCTCAAATAGTTGTCTTTCGCAAATACATAGTTTATGGTCTAAATGAGCGTTACTGAAGCTCCGCATCCTAAGGACATTACAATCAAATGAGAAATCCTCCTGAAACTTCAAATGAAAATGCTGAGAGAATAAAATATTTGAAGCTATAATATCTTTTTCAATCGCGTGAATTCTCGATAGAGAAGTTCTATTTTTTAGGTGGATCAGTGGATTTTTTCGAAAAACTTCACACTACCGATCATTAAGCTTCGTAATTACAATTTTGGAACTAATCTTGCCTCCTGACGTTCGTTCAGTGACGAAACATATTGCCGAAATAAAACGCAATGGAAATAACAAAGTTTCCCACTATATTTACATTTCGTAATGTTTGCAAACGAGAATTTTAGAAAGGATTCCCCGACGACGCGAAAGAAACGAATCTTTCGGAAATTTTCCATTCCCCGCGAAAGGCACCGTTACGCTCCTTACGACACAAATACAGTTACTTAAAAGCTATCAGAAAGAGGCGAAATGCAGTGATATCGCGTTATTTTCCCAGAACCCTAACGGTTCCCATCATCAAGTTGTAAATAGTGCCCTACCAAAGATTACGGCTACTTAATGAGACGTACAGAGTTTTGCATCGCGGAATCGAAGTTTTCCACCAATCGAATCTTCACAAACGATGTGGAGATTCGAAGATTCCGGGAATCGTTGTTGCAAGTTTAAAATCTCGCATAGCCGTTTTTGGCAGCGTTCCTCGCCTCCTTCACCGGTTTTCACAGAAAAGGCTGGGATTACCGATCTTTTGAAAACACCTAATGTATGTACACTTCAAACGCGATGATATCATCGTCAAGGGTATTGTCCTCTATCATCCCTAATGATGATTACATCGCCATTGGGAATTCTTAAATATCGGTAAACCGAGCTTTCTTGTTTTCTCCGAATACCGGTGAAGGAGGTGAGGAACGCCGACAAAGACGGCTATTTGAGATTTTGAACCTATAATTCATTAACAGCAGTGTCCCAAATTTTCTTTCCTTAAATTACACCCGGTGTATTTGGCAGTCCCGAAAATGTTTTTCTGGACTGCCAAATGTCTCGGATATTCTGCAATTCTCTATGAAATCAGTTTCTATAAATCAACTCGTTTATTTTTTATCACAGCAATGTGTTCATCAATAAATGTGATGGGAGCGATATTAATTCATAAATATATGTTTTACTACCAAAAAATGTCCTGTATTTTTTTCATTTCATTCATTCATTGTCATTAAAAACCTTCTAAAATTTCTTTTAACCCAATTTATACTCTGTTTCTTCAATTTCACGTCTTTTATGATAATTTTTCAAACTTCCTTACATTTGTAAATATAAATGTTATGATCATAGAAACTATAATAGTATACACTATCTTATAGTGTTATATACTATATAGAGTATACAAATACTGTAGAGAATGTATAAAGATACGATTTATGGAAATTAATTTAATATTTCATAGTTAATCGTTAATACAATACAATTTTAAGACAATCATTTCATTAGAATTGATATACTAACGAAGTGAAGAATTTGAATAGAAGTATTCTAATACTCCTAACTACGATAATGACTTAACACGGATATTATTCTGAATTCGTCCTGGTAAATTCCTAGTTGAGACCCGATCGTCCGTATTTTTCGTCGTTAAAGTAGTAAAATTCCCAATTATGCACTACCGGTCTCCGGAAACCCAATGCGGGAAGAGTTTTTAATGTTCTCTCCGCGTAAATACGGTTGCACTTTGGGATTAACAATGCAGGTGCTGAGTGGATGCTAAAGACAGTCTATCGCTGTACTCGAAGATGGAGGTAAACATCCGTGCTAAGTGATGACTCGCTCGAACGTCTGCGAGAGAGTAACGGTGTTGCTGCGAATAAAGATGTGGCATCAGCGAAGGAAACGGAGATATTTAATAATCCTGATGAATAGCGGAAATCGTATTCCATTCCCACCAAGGTTGAGTACACAAAAATGAGGTCGATCGTTCGCCTTTTTATTGTATGATCGTGGGAATTCACGTACTTACATAGCCTAAATCTCCAACTGCAAAATGATTGGGTAATTACTGCTGGATTTTCCCTCTTCAAATATCAATTTTTTTCCGAGAGACGCGGTACCCTAACTAATTAGAGTAGAAATCTATGAAATATTCACCATAATTGACACAAGACATGACTACATCAGGGATATGAATTCAATGAGGGAATCAAGGTAATTTCTTACATAACTAACAAATGTAAACACAGAAATACTTAGAAACATAACTTACCCTAGAGTATACGATTTCGCATGTAGCATAATTTATTAAAGAAAATTATTATAGCTTAGGGCTCATTTGAAATAAAAAAATTAATGATTAACACCAGAACTATGATGCCTGGCCTTCTTTGGATTAAAAAAATACACCTACGATTCTTTACACCCCTGCTATACGCTGGAGGTTACTGGTACGGATATAGATGCTCTGCAGTAACTTTACTTTTGATAAAAATCAACATAGAGATCATAAATTGTTAATGATAATTTTCTTTCCTGAAATACATCTGGTAATTTTGATAAGCAGGTATCTACCAATTACCGGTGTGCTCATGGTCCTTAATATTCCCATATATTCACCCTTGCACATATTGAAACTAGGAATTAATAAATGACCACATATATTTTCATGCCAACTCCCTTTTGTGCTTTTACCTAGATCAGCTTACTTTTCAGGATTGCTACTAAATATTTGCTATATCTAGGCCTACTGAGAGCACCGAACAATATATTAAATTTAATTGATAAAAATAAATGAATTCAGTAGAAAAACATTTGCAATAAATTAAATTAAAATACAGGAAAAAATAAAATAAATATATCAATTAATTAATTCATCAATATAATCATAATAATATAAATTGAATTAAAAAAAAAACATAAAATAAATATTTGAGAACATGAATAATAATAAATAGAACAATTAGAAATAAATAGAATTATGTAATTACTTTAAAAGCTAGTAGAACTAAAATAAATGTTTGCATAAATAAAAAAGAACGATTAAAAATAAATAGAATAATATAAATTAAAATAAAAGACAGTAAAACTAAAATAAATATTTTCATAAATAAAAATAGAACAATTAAGAAAAATAAATAGAATAATGATGAATAAATTAGATAGAGTAAACATACATATGGACACCAATATTTCAATGCCATCACCATCTTTGACTTATTTCGAAGGCTACGTGCATTTTATGATTGCAGCTAAATATTTGCTCCATCGCAACAGGAGTATCACCGTCATGAATCCCCTTGTCTCCGAGAGAACCCCACTTCCTCGGCCACATTTAGACCCCCGCCAACATCCCGCGGCGCTTACCAGAGAACTTTTGGTATCAGCCAACAAAACGTCTCGCCAACTCAGGCGCAAGGATGTGTCTAGCGAGAATGTAACCAGAATCCCCCGTCCCATGCGAGTCAGAGCTCCGTTTCCTTTTCCACGAATAATTCGTGGACGTGAGAAAGGGTGAAGGAGTGGGAACATTAAAAGCACGCTGTTTGCTTCCGCGAGAGGTTAATCTCCCTGCTGAGGATAGACCAGGTACGGCGACAGTTGTTGATATACGGTACCCCGCTCCTCCAGACTATAAGGACTTCATTCTTTTACACAAAGCTCTTTTCCGCACGCTGTGTGGCCTCACGAGATATTTCACCCGCGATATAAATATGAGCCTAAACTAAGACGTCTTGATACGTGCTCGTAAATTCTACTATAAACTCTCTAGGGGTCCAGAAGGAGGTGGTGGATTTGTAGCGCCTTTTCCCCTCCTCTTTGGAGGTAATTAACACTAGAAGAATGAGGAATTTTCATCGTTTTACTTCAAAATTTTTTAAGTTATATATTTTTAAATTTTTTTTAAATCCTTGACTTTGGGTGATTCCATCTCGAAATTAAAATGAACGAATTGAAATTTCACTAATACAAATGTGGTAATTTTTACATCGTGTAATACCTTTGAAGGACGACTGTTGATAATTAGACCATTATATCTTTTCAAGACAAATATTTACCTTTGTCTCCGATTTTTTAAATATTTTCCTTCAAATTTTTATATTTGAATAATTTATTACATTAATAACCATAAAATAATAAAAAATTCATTATGCTCTGGGTGGATACATAGAGCAAAATATACAAGAAATGCTCAGAGTACAAAAATGTATGGAAATACAAAAATACAAAAAAAAACATTAAAAAAAATCTTTACAGAAATACTCTGGGAAATACACAAATATGTGGAAATACAAACAAAAATTTAAAAAAATTCTCGACAGAAATACAAAAATATATGTAAAATCAAAAGAACAAAAGAATGCACTAAGAAATACAAAAATATGTGGAAATACAAAGTGAAGATAAACTCAATATAAGTAAACAGAGAATTTAGAACTTAAAGACAGACAAAATATAACTGATGTAGAGCCTTATTATCATTCAAAGCCATGTATAGTGAAAATAATGAACTCCTCGCTGTATCTAGAAATCAGTTTATAAACCACCGATAGCTGGAAACAGTAATTTAATTCTGCTATAATTATATATATATATGCCTTAAATAAACGATTAAACGCTTCCAAGACTGCAAAAAAATAATTCAACAGGTATTAAGAAGCTAATTGCTCAAATGACCACTTCCCGTCAGTCTAGGTAGAGCGAAACTCTCGTTCTTCTAGTACTAAGGGTGAAATTCATAGGAAGATATTTTCCGCTTTGTTGGAAATACCCTCCCTGTTGACATTCTCCCTTCCCTGGCATGTTAATCCCGCTTGGAAAGATTTATTGCCCGGGCAACCTAGGCTACGATCATGAAAGTGTTCTTTGCAACAAACTAGAATTTTTAAGGGATCTCTCCGCGACTTTTACTGGGCCAATGAACCGAAGTGTCGAAATTCCAGCTTCAGTTAAGTGGTCTCCTCTAGAAATAGTTTCGCTCGGTCCGATCGATCTCCAGACAGCTTCAATATTTACGGCATAGCGCTTTGGTTCCTTTTATTGCTGCAACAAAATCGATGAAGGGTTAATTTATACGAAAATCACGTCTTAATACACCGTAAGGCCATGGTGTAAATCTACCGCTTCGAAATAGAATTTGCAAAAAGACTATTATGTGAAATATATGTTGAAGTACGTCGGTGAACCCCGTGTCAACTTCCAACGTAGTACATGTCAATATAAATGAAAAATTATAGTAGTTTCACAGCAGCTAAAGATTACTCCAAATAAATTACGATAAAAAGGAACTATAGAAAAAGAGATTCAATTTCGAACGTTTTTTCTCTCAACCAGAGGTCCAAAGTTCTGAATAATGTAGATTATTAATTGTATTAATAACGTATTTGAATCAAAACCACTTTCAGTAGTCCTGATGTTTTTTCATAAATTTGTTTTAGAACTCCGTTTTAAAAAAATGTTCACATGAAGAATTCTAAATGTATTTCAGTGTCATTAGAATTAAAGGTACCCTATTGTAGTTCTCAATATTTATTATAACTAGTCACACTTAGACTCCATACACTTCATAGATATAGTTAAGGTTTTCAATAAAAAAGGGAGCTATTCATGGAAGAAAACCATAATTCTGAAATATATCATGGCTCCAGTTAAACAACTAAAATCGCAGTAAATTTTGTTAGTTCAACATGATATATAAACTGTATAATATTACAGAAAAACAATTATCATAGAGAGATATTTCAAATGGGAAAACAGTTATGAAACTGCGCTTCAGGGCTATATTTTCAATCAAACGAATACATTTTTAAAGTCGACTTATTTAAATTTAAAAAGTTTTCATAATAGGTTCGTGTCGAAACTATCAATTTTAGCGTCACATATTTTACCAACAGAATATTACCACTTAAATTATTTTTGGCTGCCATTCCGTTCCGTTTCGAAATTCCACGGAGTTCTTAACACTAAAATGTGAGGAGGAAACAGTATAGAAATCGTATTCTCGATTCGCATTTCAACGCGTTTATCACGCCCCGCCCTCGCCAAACGTTAAAGTTCCCTTAATCGGCTGAAATTATAAGGAATCCCCTAAATATTATGACTGCCTCGCGTAGGGAAAGCTCGGCGGGCCATAAAGTCCAATTATTGACATTTAAGGCGGCGAAAGAGGTCCAGCAATCTCGGCCTACATCTTTGGAACCTCGCTTTGGGGACCAATTTGCATGAGGAGCGACCGAATTTTTATTCGTTTCCAGATGCTACGGAAATGGGCGGAAGATATTTTATTCACTTGCAAAACAGAAGCTAAACGATCTTCTGGGAATCCGAGCTACATCCAGACTACTTTCCAATTGATAGCGAGATGGAAAACGCTTTCTCACCTGCGAGAGGTGGCTGAACGCCCCAGGGGAAGAGTCAAATAGGGCCCTCCGAGTGTCGACGTGCCTTTAATGGTCATCTCGGATTTATGCGTTTTTCTTCCGCGGAAAGCACATTACGATCAGCGTGAAAAATGGAGATGAGGGGCATTAATGTAAGGCACTCACTCGAATCGCGCCGATGTATTACGTACAGCACAAACGTTTTCGGACCCTATTTCTACTTCAGTGGTCCTATGAGCCATCGTTTTTCGTTAATTACTTCCAATTTCGTTTTATGATAACATATATATATAGAGTAATTCTTTAGTTTCGTTTTATACCAAGGAATACTCAAAATAATAGCGCTAGCAATGATTATAACTCGGTGAACTTCCTTCTTGTCTAGAGTAGGATTCGAAATAAACAGATGAGAAAATTAAAAAAAGTATTAATTTTCACATGATGTGTCATTACGCATATTATAATGAATACATTATATTCTCAGATATGTTATGAACCGAAGTTATTCTGTTGTCTTACTCTATTTATTAGTTCAACTTATTTTTAGCATTTGGTAGAAAAAGACCGGTAGTACGGAATACAACGTGCGGTTTACCGATGAATGTTATAGGGGAAGATTAAACTATTTACATAATAGTTTTGTGAATATATAATATTTTCAGAAAATAATTTCAATTTTTAATGGAAAAAGGATGGCATCAATTAGTCATCATCATCAGACGTAGAATGAATTAAATGTGGGCAATATATAAATATTCAATGTAGGCAATAGCTATTTGTATCCAGAAGGGGTCGTTGAAATATCTAAAAGAAACTCACTTTGTGTTGATATTCTCCTTCCCTTATAAATATCTCTTAGTAAAGGTTTCATGTATACATAATTTATCATACTAAAAGAATAATATATATAATATACAAATAGCCTTTGGGGTTAAATTTAAATATGAAAGCAGCATGATACAGAACTATTATTTCGAAACTTTATTGATCGTTCAAATGAGAATTTGGGGAATATTTTTAAATAACGAATTAAAATCAATTTATGTATTTTGGAAAGTTTTCATTAGCTGACTGAATTTTATTTTTTATAAATGACTGCCGATGACCTGCTGATTCATCCTTAATAGGGATAGAGGAAAAGAAGTTAACGGGTAATATAGGACTGAGTAGTCAAAAGTTTCTAGAAAATTTACATTTTCCGTGAAGAAACCAGCATAATTTTCATATTATGGGATGATTTACGTATCACCTGGAGTTGATACGATTCAATATTTCAAATTTAGATAGAATAAGGCTAGTGGTAGTGACGGTTAGTATTAGCCTATTCTGTTTTTTGGCAATATTGACGCGGCCGGATAGAGGTGATTGGACTTAAATTGGAACCCGGAGGTAGGCAGGTTATTAACCTATTTTTTATTATATTGGCCTAATAATTCTTATGAAATCAAGGAAAAATCTTTTTCGCCCAACGTATCGGAAGATTTATATAAGAATATATATATTCAGAAATTTTAATAAATATGCTATCATAGTTACTATAAAACATACGCATATATCCTGCGTTATGGATGTAACAAAACTTAAATAGTATTATTGTAGAATTAAAAACATAAAAGTCGTAAAAGTAACCATTAATATAGAACTTTAAATATTAATGGATAATTTAAATAATAAATGCATTCAAATTCATATTCAAACCATTGTTTTCTAATGATATTTAGGATGATGAACATTTTTCCGAATAGATTTGATGAAATTTTTTGTGTTATAATTTCAATGTTAATTACGTAAATCTCATAGAAACTATGATCTACATTATTGCAAGGGACACATAATTCTGCGCAACAGTTCAAAGCTATTACATCCATCAGGAAATCCTGCGAGGCAGTATTCCAGCGAAAATCCCTGCGTCTGTGCATTTGAAAGTACGAGCCAAAATGTCTAATTCCTATAAGGAAAGAATAGCACAGACATCCTGTTTTCCACCATTACGAGGGATCCCGGAAACAGAAAAAATATCTGTAAAACAACAGTCACCGAGCCTTCTTTCCCTTGCTCCAAGGAACCCCTTCCCCGCCTGAGTTATGCATCCTGTCGGACTTGACATACCCACCAAACCGGGCAAAACTTCCGAACGTAATTGGCTAAAATAGATTCCGACGGCCACTTAAGGGGGTCTGAACCCACGACCCTTCGCGGAAAGGAGCAAAAAATCCCTCCCCATCGGTCTCTCTCCGCCACTTTGAACGGGAAATTTTTTCATCTCTTTTGGAAAACGTTCTAGGCTGGAAATGGAAACGTGACATGTCCTGCCCTTTTTTCAAAACGCCGAAGACCCTCTCTCTCCACGTGAGAAAATAGAAGAGCTCATTTATTAAGTGGTAGGTGAAGAGTGAGGGAAGGGTTGGTGAAACCGAAGGTCAGCGAAAGGGAATATCTATTAAGCTAGGACTACTGTCGCCTGAGAACGTGGTACACATGTCTTGCTAAGGGGAACGGGTCCATTCTTCAATATAGGAGGATACTGGGTGTTCCGATCACGTATGATACGTTTAGCAGACCAAAAAATTGTATAATGGTAAAATGGTAAACACAGGAAGGAGAGATAGTGTTAGCTCAAACAGGGTATCAGGGAAATTAGGCACGCACCAATTAACTTCATTTAGAGGAACCGGATTAGGACCGTGTTTACTTAAAGGTTTGTACAAGATTCCACATAAAATCGTTTGTACTGGTATTGTCTGCAAAACGACTGGTTTTAAAGGAATTATTGCCATCATTACCAAAATATTAGCGAAAGATTGTATAATTCTGCACATCTTGTTGTAATTTGTAAATATTGAAGCCTGTGTAAGAATTACAAATAAATATGACATGAGGTAATATTAAACTCTCATATTATCGTCGGTCCATCGCAAATACTAGGTAATACATTTTATCTTTATATGAATAATAACAATATTCTTAAAAATTACCAAAAATGAAGTTTTTGTTATAAATGGAACAAAAGATTCTTGCGACTGTGCTAAAGCACTGACATTTTCAGTAATGTATAAATCGGAGTATCAACAGAATACAGGGTAAATTATTGTAATTAAATTTCCTGGAAGACTAATTGTAAGTTTGGATTATTTAACATGAAAACCATATAAAATATTTATATTATAAAATATAATATAAATATATCCGCGCGATATTTCCATCATTATGTGAGCTTTCAAGAGGGTATATGTCAAATATCTACCTTTATAAATAAAAATTGACTAATATTCATAGAACAATAGTGATTCTCAAATGTAAATATAATATTTTTCCGCAAGGAATGAGAATAGATGAGCAGATATTTGTTTAGAAGAGGTAACTCATCATGATTAAGAAATTGTGGTAGTCGTTTTTATAGAATTAAAACATAATTGCAGTTTAGCAAGAAAATTGATCTTCCGAGCCAGGTCGTCTTTCGTCATGTGTCATCTTGACTCAAAATGATAAAATATCTTATTCGTTGAGAGATAAACTCAACATTTACTTTTTAACTTAATGTACAGGATATGCACTCTCAAGTGCTGTATATTTTCTAATAATTTCCTTCTTTTTCGACTAATTTCAAGGTCAAAGTTAAATTAAAAAAATACTAATTCTCATCTTTAAAGGTACGCTTCATAAATATGTTGAGAAAAATTGAACAAGCTCGCCGATAGAAATTAATTTTCGCAAATTTCAAAATCCGACATCCAACGTGAAGAGCCAAAAGGGTTAGGAAGGAAAGAGAGGAAGTGAGCGAGAAAGAAGGATGGAGAGAGAGTACAAGGGTTCGTAGGAACACGTGCTAGGATTTTTTGTTTAGTCTGGAGATCGTTAAATGTTTCTGCAGCACCACGGGAGGAAAAAGGGAACGAAGACAAATGAACGTCGAAATTCGCTTTTTGCCATCGCAACTTTCTTCTCCCAGTGGTTGATTGATCGTCATAATTTGCCTTGGCCGTCGGTCCAGATTTCTGCAATCGTGAATGATATCGGCACGTCACTATCTCCCCGAAATTCCGCTTCTGAGTATCTCACCGGTGGTCCAGACCTCTTCCACGTCTTTGTCGATGCCGAATTCTCTATAAGGAGCAGGGAAAGAAAAATTGGAACACGGCTGTTTATGAATTAGAGGATTTAGGTATGAAGTAGCCGTCTTCGTTGGTGCTCTTCTCCTCGTGTCCTACGGTTTTCGAAAACTACAGTAATTCCCAGATTACCAATTTTTTAAGAAAAACCCTAAAAATAAAAATATAGATAGATAAAGGACTTAATTAGGCGAAATTGAGACTCTTATGTTCCATCTTCCATTTAACCTACGTATAAAAATGATAAAATGTAAATCAATATTAAAATACCAATATTAATATAAAATCATACACAAATCCTTTTCCTCTTTTCCTATTTCCTTATTTTCCCGCCAGTCTTACTTGTATATGTTATGCTTTACGTTTTTGCATGGTTACTTGATGATGGAGATCAATCTCTGAAACTAGTCGTGTTTTGTTTCCATTTATTGGTTTTAATAAATACTGTGAAAAAAGTACAAATTGCTATTTTGCATTATTACATAGCAAACCTAACCTATCCAAGTATTATAATGTAAACATATACAAACATTACAATGGAAACCTAAAATATACAGCTACTAAAATACAAATATTAAATGAGAATTATTGAATACATGTATTTAGAATTAAAAAATATATCAAATTTCAAATACTGAAAATATGTTTACCGAAGATGAAGGCATTGAAGTGGTGAAATATATTCTTATATACAAATAAATAATGGTGTTCCGAATAGGATTACTCAGTAAGATATAAAGATGACGATCACAACTTAAATATATTAATGAATGTTTCTGTCAGTGCAAATCTGTTTAAAGAGGAGTAAATTGCTTCTTAAAAATTGCTATGCTATCATCAGAAAGGATAGAATAATTTTATGACTCCTGATTTTAGCAGGATCGCTATTGAAATATACAAAGGGTACTTTTAGAAAGTTGGTCATCCTGGCTTTTCCGTTGTTTCCGAATACCGGAGGCAATGAGGTGAGGAGCGCCGACAAAGACAGAAACAGGATGTTTTAAACCTCAAACTCTATGTGTGCTTTATTTCATTGGGTCAGTCGTATAATTTCGCAATTCCTCAACGATTACGGGCAGTTGTCGGTGACCTTTTCGAGGCACGCGAGATTTCTTCCCATCGGTGATATAAAAACCTAGTTAATTATCCCCCTTGTGTATCGCTAAACGTTACCGTTTCCTTATTTATTATTACTTTTTGCGCGCTATAATCTTCAACCGCGAGTCTTTATGTAACGTTCGCGAGGAAGCGTTGCTTAATCATCAGGAAAAGTAGCTGATCCAGAAAAAGCTCACCTTATGCTGAGGAGCTTACCTATATAAAATACACGTTCAGAAAAAGGAATTTCTTTTTCTGTTGTAATTCACTAGCTTCTCAATAGTTGTAGATTTAATTGGATTTCTCCAAATACTTTGTATTTTTTTCAATAATTTTGGTTGCCAAATAGCATTGGTATCACGCCAAAACAATTTAGATGATATTCTACTGAACTGGTAATTCAAACCTAATTTTCCCCATAGCTTTTTACTTTTGTCGTTTATCCATGCGGGAGTAAAGTGACTTAATGGACACAAGCAACCAAGTACATACTTAACAAACATGCTGTTTTTACATCAAGTACATGAAGTGCCAGAAAATCGTAAGTTTATATTATAATGTACTGTTAAATATATTCTAAACTGAAAATTGAGCGCAATTTCAATTTAGCGGCATGGAGTATATTATCATTGAGCACAATTGTGAGATTTGTAGCTCACACGTTCTGATACTTGCATAGCTTATTATTACAAACGCCTGTGAGCGTTTTAATATCAATTATAATAATTAATAGTTATAGTTAAAGTGAAGATTACAGTTAAACTCCAATTTTAACTGCATATAATACCGGTCCCAAGAAAATGTTACTACAAGAAATCCTTATTGTAATAACTGCTATCAGATATCTGCCTTTCATATGGTTTGAAAAAATCCACATCAATACTTAGGTGTTTTGCCTGAAAGCAGCTAAGAATAAGACAGACAGGCAGCCCTTACTCAGTGAAGAGAAGTCGCAAGTTTCTCTTAAGGTAAAATTAAAATTCTATATATTTCGTAGAGTAGAAAAAGCTTTGTAATCTTTCCACAGTATTAGTTTTTCTCCTCCGTAACATGGCCCTCCATAAAATAACGCCTGAGCATATTGATTTTATTGTTTACATTTATTTTTACGAATCCCATTCACCTCACAGTTTTCTTCAAGAGAGAGCAGTAATAATATCTACGCGACATAGGGAAATATTCTTCTCAACATATTCAGAGGTAGCACCCAAATATATTATAGGAAACTTCTCGTCTTATTTTATAGTTTTTCACTTGAAACCGACACGCTCATGAAATGCCAACTCGATACCTCCCAAATCATCCGCCCTTGCCCATTAAGAATTCATCACCATTTCGGTACGGGCGGAAAGTTTTCGCGAAGCCTTCTTCGAATAGCAGAAAAAGATCTCAGAGCCAACTCGAGTGTTTTTTTTTTCTTCCCATAACTCCTTCCCTGTCCCGTGAATAGCTTCGTTGGGGTAAAAACCCTTCCACACGAGCGTGGAAGTGGTAGAAGTCTTCCGGAGCATTCATCATACGACACTGCTGGCGAAGGAGTTTTTTACGGGCACGAATATAGCAAGGCTGGGAAGTCGGGGGGAAGCGTGAGACGAGACCAGCTTAATCAGCAAACAGCCGTTGACATCCTCCGTCAAGGTCGGCGAGAAAATTGTCGCAACTCGGCCCGATTTAAGTTATGGCGATCCTGAGGAAGAAGAGGTCCAAGGAGGCTATTCCCCCGGCTTTTGTCTTCCCTCCCATTTGGGACATCTGCGAGGCGTCGATATTTTTAGAGGGGACGTAAAAGTTGTAATTTGTATGGTTTAAGATGTGAGAGCTGAGGAATGTCAGTGCTGGAAGCGCATGAGTATGGCACGATGAAAAGATCAACAGGAAGAACTTCTCCACAGGAAACTAATTACTATTTTAATGATTTTTCAAAATGCACCACCATGAAATAAATAGAAAAACACACTTCTACGCTATATTACAAACAGTATTTTAATTGAACGGCCATGGTCTTAACCCGTTGGGTCATCATCAGGTTTACACCAACGGATTAAAACCATTGTCCAAGTAAAAATATTTGTGTGGTATAGCGTAGAAGTGTTTTTCTATTGATCTTCATTATGCAAGACTATCACGAAGTGAAGGACGAGTTATTGGTTTTTAAAAATACCCTATATTTATACATGTATTTTGCAAAGTTATTTAAATAAGAAATATTTTCCTGTGAAAAAGTTCTTCTCGTTTTGTTTATATATTTAGCTATCAATTTATCAAATACAGCAGTAGCCAATTTTAAGTGATAATACAAAATCTTCACAAAATCATAACAAACAGTAGGGAAAGGCAAATAACGAGGAGAGAAATTAATATTTATGGAATACCACAAAATTACTCGCAAATCCGTGGATTTATATTTTGTATGACACGAAAGCAATGGCGAAAATACATGGCTGGAAATATCTTCCATCCTGATTTTGCTATTATCAAGGCGAAATTTTCCCGCAGCCTTATCTTGATGGATCGAGTATCTTTGTTTGTATTTTTGTACGATTCGTGACAAGCTCCCTCCTTATGGCTTGTTCAGAAAAGTTTTTCCATGGAATCATTTTGCTTCACTTACGAAGACGGAGACGTTCTTGCCAAACTTAGGGCTGAACACTAAACTGGCAACAGTCATTTACTTTCTCTGTCTTTCTCTTAGCTTACGAGCGCTACAGTGCAAAAGCCACTACGGTGTGAGTAATACTAAATAACAGCACTGATTATAGCTCCTCCTCATAGAATCTCAAAAAATGTGTTGTCTTTAGGGTCACTGTGTTGCGCTTATGTTAATTTCGTTCACTTATTGAATTCTGGCTCAGTCTGGAAATCAAGGGCAAACTACCTCATTCTTAATTTTGCCTTGTAAGTTTTATTCCCCCTCCAGGGCTTCCTGCAGCTAATGGTAGAGAGTTTGAGATTCAGACAGGCCTCAAGGCTGAATACTGTAAAGACAAAGGGTAAAATTTGATCATTTAAGGTCTGTCTTGAGGAATACAACATTATGTTAGACGGACAACTTTTTATCACCGTCTGGCTGAGGCAAAAGATTCGTTTTATGAATTTTTGTATCATAAACACTGAGCTGTATAGTTTTAAATTTAACCTATGGTAGTAAGGAGCTTGCTTTTTTGCGCATATGTCGATGGCGTGGCCAGTGAATTGGTCCGGGGGAATTCGTACGCGGGGAATACGTACGCGGGGAATTCCTCGCGTACGCGGATGTTTTACTACCAATTCAACCCAACCCCCCGGCTAATTTATTTATAACATTAACCAATTACCAGGACGTGTAGATTAACATAAGACTGAATAACAGTAGAACAACATCAGCGCGGGTGATCAATTCCCCGCGTACCAATCTGTCGGGAGATCAATTCCCCGCGGACGAATTCACTGCGTACGAATACCCCCCGGATCAATTCACCGGGCGCCTGTCGATGGATTGCACTATTTACATAGAGACATACCATGATGAGGTATAACGTATGATAATGCAATACAAGATAATCACAGCCAGCTATATTTAGTTTATAACTGTTTTAGACGATCTTATTTCAGATATACATTCGTTTCCTTTGCAATTTACTAGATAACTATCAGCATAATTAAAACTTTGAGTTTGAGTTCCGTTACCTCAATGAAAAAGGGATACGAATTCAGGATTTTGTGGCAAATAAAAATCCCGATAAATAAAAACTGTAATTTATAGGATTCCAGGATCAGGAGTAAAACTATATATAACACTCCCTTGATTGATTGAAGTAATATGATCTGAGGTTGTTTTCAATGTATTCGTCAGTGAAAGGGTTAGGAGATAACCAATCAAATGTTATTTTAAGAAAAATAATTAATTAACTGCTTATTTTGATTGCCAATATTAGGTTTTGTTTCCATTTACCCTCAAAACTTGCTCCCTACCTAAAATCGAAGTTCCCTTAAAGTGAAAGGAAATGAGATAGGTGACCTAGTGGAAAAGAAACTCTCTAATTTACCTAATGTGTTATACAATGAAAGTAGCACATCAATGAAAGAGTAAGGTACTGACATCGCGTTTTTACTTACATTCGTAAGCAACTTTATAAATGCAGTGACATCGAATAAATGCATTCTGATACTGCGTGCGCAATTTTTTTCGAAAATGGCATTACAGTACTTCACTTTCCGAGAGTAAGGAATTTTTGAAAGGCCCCCAATGCTTACAATGCCACTTGTTACAGAATTCATTTCTAGTGACTTTTTCACGAACATTAATGCTTCGGAAGTACTACAATTTTCAAGCACCCAACATCACCCTTTATAATCACCTTGTAATACTTCCTTCGAGCAGTCAACTTTAAGCAATAGTAATCAAATTAACGAGTAAGCCGTTAAATTGGTTTTCAATGGAACTGTTATATTAACCTCGATTAAAGTTAATTATACCTGTACTTACCTTACCATGGGAGGTCTCTGGCAAAAACTGTGTTTCATTTGATTCTGAAAACCATTATCTCTTCCTATATTTCTTCTCTATTGTCACATTAGCTGTTAAAATATCTGTATATATTATTCTTTATATTCTTGATTTTCTGTATTTTTTAGACAAGGATTAAAATGGAAGATGCGACTTCCTAGTTCCAAATTAGTATACAATTCTCTGCCCTCTTTTTTAAAGTCATAGTATTTTTATTATTATAGATACATACTAGTTACAATATTATTGGCAGCAAGGTCCTCCTTATCTATAACGTAATTTACAAATATTTCATATAACAGAATTACAATATTTTATATTAAGTAACTTACAACATTACAAACATAGAGACACAATTGGTACACACATAATACTCAATTGAGAAAAAATTGCAGGTTCGAAGTTTTACAAAACATTAAGAGATTTAGTGCAACCACTTCTTTATTTTCTTTTCAACCTCATTTCACCTTTCTAAACCATGTATATTAAAAGGTGATAGGTGAAAAATATGATGATTATAATATATTAAATACATCTTTGAAACAGCGTGAAATAGATTTTACGGAATAATTGCTGGTAGCACGTGCTACCATTGAGATCCACGACCACACACCTCGATACGAAGCCTATAATTAAAGAATAATCATCATATTAAATGGATACTCAAAAGCAAGAGGCTACTGTGCACATGCGTAGAGTTACAGTGGCTATAATGTGCACCGATTAAGATAAAATAAACAGCGATTAGTTCAGTCACTCTTCCATCATCTGTTAACCTCAAAATTACACCATTTTATGGGCCACGGAACGATGGAAAAACTAGGGTGGATATTACGGGCAGTAAGGCAATGAAAATAAAATATCCGGAGCGAAAATAAGACGAGCGAGAGTAACAAACGCACGGACGTAAACATTTCTCCCGTTAGAAAAAAACCATCTTTGACGTCTGAAATCCCCCCGAAACCGAAATCAGCGACTGGCACTCTTCAAAGGGAATGTTTTATGTGGAAAAAAGCGCGTGGGGAAGATGCTCCGGCGACACATAGCCACCTGTTCACTCTAAGGCTTTCGTGTCCTACTGACCTAACCTCTCTTTCTCCCCACTCCTGTGTTGTCTGAGCAAATTGCACGAGCAACTGGCCAAATACGACTCAACGAGAGTTACACATCGGTGGAAAAAGCTATGAGGATCAAGTGTTACGGATTTTCTCTATCTCTGTTTTTTCCCCATGAAGTCGGACGGGAAGGATTCCAGGGGAGAAGTGAAAGTGGCCGGAAGGAATCACCGTGCCAAGTTATCACAGAGACGTGGTTGCCACCTTTTTCGTAGAAAGTTGTTTTTTATAGCTTCTTACGGCGATGATGTGTTAACTAATTTTGAACGGAATGGTTGGCATCGGCGACCTATAATGATATAATAACTTGAAGCGAATCGAAAAACTTTATTCAATGGGCCCACTGGTTTATATCTTCATTAGCATGAAACATAATTTTCAGTTTCGAAAAGTAAAGTAAGCACCTTTGATGTAAATAGGGATATTTTCTTCCTTTATTCTCTAAGTAATAGAAATGACTAATTCACTTCATTGGAAATTTCCATCCACATATTTAATATTAAGCAACGGAAATATTAACTTGCAAAAGAACTGCCTACCCCCCGCAATTTTTTTATGATTGAAACTTTCAACACTACCAAACTTAATAATAGAATCTTCTTAACAAAAGTAAGAAGTAGAAATTCCATACGGAGTGCTGTTACTAGGTTATTATTTCTCGAGATGCAAAACGGAAAACAGTGCACCGAAGTGACAATGAATTTTCAGGAGATTCACGAACGATGAATAAACAAGAAATTTTTGTTGCAGAGTGAGCACTTAGAGAAAATTGCTTGCATAACTCTCTGTATTACATAGCAACATGTACGGAATGAACTTCGATTAACTTAACGTACTATACAGTGATTACTGAAAGTATTCCATTCTCCACCATTGTCTCTAAAAATGTATTAGTCAGCAAACTAAACACTATAAACATAAATATCTACATAAAAACATCGATATCAAATAAATTTCTTTCATGACGACTTCATAAGGTTTTAACACATTGAAATTAATTCTACGAGTAACTTGAAGAAAGGAAATAGCCTGATTTTATAGTTATAACTAAAATACTATTATAGATACAATAAATACAATACAAAATATAATTACATGAAAATATAGAATCAACGAAAGCTTTAGACACTTTGATTCATAGGGGGAGGCTGATTTGGAGATCGAAATATTGGAAATTAAGACGACTAAACGGTTAATCACCACGTAAAATTAACCCATGCCCTCTCTTGGAATCCTTTACAAAAAGTGGTATCTTCCAAATCAGAAATTCTCCACTGCCCAAGCGCTACTAGCTTTCTCAGGACAGTAACTTAGAATTCAACCTTACTTGCACGTTTTAGACCATTATTTTTTTCTTTTGATTAATATTGAAATAAAAAAGTGATTTTACATATAAATACTGATATTTATTTTATTTTCATAACTCGAGGTGAGATCCAAACGTGTATCCTCTAAGAATTGCAAGAGTTTTTTCTCGAAGAAGCGCTCATGGAGTATTTTTCGCTAAGATTTTGGACATGTGTACGACTCATTGTTATTAATTATTTTTGCATCTCCGCTGACATGGGAAATACTTCCTTCTTGTCATATTGTTGGGGTCCGGGTGCGGCGTACCCACCACACCTCATCCAAGCGCGGCTCCGATCATATCTGCGTCCACACGCCAAAAAAGCGGTTCTCAGGGTACACATGTAGATGTACAAAGATGCATTTCCAGTACATTCCTCCCAGGCAGTGCATAATGGAAACATTTTGCTAACATTTCATCGCCTCTACCCTGGGAGCTTTATATCGGATTTCTCCTACACAGAAATCTTCATCAAGGTCCGGGAAACAGGGGTTGTTTGTAAGTCCGGAGGAATTTTACGAGTCATAAACACTTAGGGTGTAAATCCTTGCAATAAATTGTCTGAGTACGCGGACTGAGGCCAAAACTGCAGCCATTCCCATGCGAAAGCGCGAAGCACCTTCTCACCATTCATCGGAAATAGAATCCGACTCATGCTTCAGCACCTAAATACCTCCTTAACTACCTTTACACACGTTTACCTGACAGAAATTCCTCGTACCCAAGCTACTCAACGTTGCCCCCGCATTATAATACAAGATGTTACGTTTGATGAAACGTCTGGTCATTCTTGCCAAATGTTGGAAACAATGAGGCGATGCGTTGAAACAGGTTTGCACATACGTTTTCCTATTGTCATACCCGCGAAAGAGCGTGGAAACGATATGTGTAGGGTCGTACATTTCTCTCAGTATATATGAGTGCGATGCAAAATGAGGAAATATCCCATCATTCGTATGCTTTCAACGCGAACGCGACATGTTGAGTGTTATTTCCAATCCATAGAGAGGCGATATAAACTCTATTTTAGTCATCGCTCGTTTTTCTTAGATGCTGCACTCGGATTTCATATTATTTGTCATTTTAGATGCAACAAGTGTTCTACCCTGCCGCAGGTTCATGTACCTTGATAAACCCTTTCCTGTGCCAATTCTTACATTACTTGGTAACCTACCCCACCCTCTATGTCATCTCTCATCTTTTCTCTTATCTTCTCCTTTGTCTTTTCCCTTGCATTTTATCCTCAATTACTTTCTAAAGGTCGATCGTAAGGTTGCAAAATATTTGGAGAACTCCTCATGGTAGCTCTTCATAATCTGAAGACAAAAAGAAGAAAGAGAAAAGATTAGAAACTAAAATCATTAAAGTAAGATTAATTTCCTTAAACTACTCGACATTTATTGTCTTTGCAGAATTTTGGTGAATTATGTAGGTGTTTATAATATTTTCATTGAGTTCATATCCATCATAATGATTTACTTCATTGTAAAGTAGCAGATACTTATTTAAGAAGATATTTATTACACGTACATCACACCTATTTTTGAACTGATTTCGCTAAATTATGTTGATTTTCAATCTCATTCCACTTCTGGGTTTAATATTAGTTTCATACATACCATTATATACATTTAAAGATTATCTTCAACAAAAAGTTACAGTAGTTTTTTTACCATCAACCAAGCTATTTTTTCCACCTATTCTTTTGCTCTTACTTATCAATACACTCCAATCTCTCTATATCCACCTTGAGCATGCTTCACACCAATATGTTCACACAATTACATCCATGTTTCACACCCATTAGAAGCAGCAAACTACCAGAAACCAGTTATTTTGCCAATCTTGCCTAAAAAATTATTTTCTATATTAAAAATCGACTCAGTAATTTTAAGCGCAATATTTTTTCGTATTCGTAGAAGTGGGAAATCTGAAATTAATTGCCTCTCTCTCTTATGTTTGCAGGTTTATACCCATCGACGGGTAAGGATTCTCTTCCCTCGACGTCGGAGTTAATCCCAACGACGCAGACACCAAGTCGAAGGCAGCTGAGCATCGGAGACACGCTCAGCGTCGATCATCGGATGGAAAAAGTGAGACCGATTAAACTTCCTCCTCCTCTCGAAGAAGAGGCGCTGGACCCGCAAGGAGAGGAACCAGCACCACGACTCAGGTAAGGGTCTCTTTATTATCCCTCTTCATCACGCACTTAAAACGTTTAGAAGGTAATAACTGTGATACCTTGATATACTCGCCACAATTGCCAACCGAATGATTCCATTTATTTACTTAACGAAATCCACCAACAGCATATAGCTTTTACGATAGCTGTAACAGTAAATGATATGCGAGTCAACAATATCAATAAAAATTCTTACACATCTGTTCATTAAGGTTATAAAACTGCATGAATCCATTTATTTATCAACAATATTAATAAAGAAATTTACACAACCCATAAAAATATAATTTTTGAAATTAATAGTTAGTTATCACAATTTGCTACTTATAGATATAATCGCAACATAAATCATTGGATTAAAATATTTGTAGGATCATTTTATGATGCTGTCTTTATCAGGATAAAAAAGCTAATGGCATATTTTATGGTTGCAAATTGAGAAGTAAGGAAGCGAAAAAAGTTAAAAAGAACCCGGTGAAGTGTAATTTGGTAAATTCCATTTATAAGAGCAGATAAAGACGGATAAGAAATAAGATAATATTAGCATGTTTTAAATTCTCATTTTGTGGATTATACTGTCATTTTGTTTTAACTTCTTTCGGAGAAAGTAATTGAGCTTGCTAAAGAAAATTGATATGGAGAATTCTGAAATCAATCAATTACATTGAAATCAGTAATGACTACCACCTGACCTGCTACTTAACGTACTCTTCACGTTTACATCAATAAAATAAATACTCAAGTTGGATCTATATCGATCACTGCATCGACTCGAAAAATATCGGAAATAATTCTTGGGCACAGTTCTGAAAGAAAAGGGATCTTGAAATGACTCCAAAAATGATCTAGTTTATCTCTGTAGATTGAGGCTTGAAAATGAAGTAAAAGTCTGAGAAAAGATTTATTGAGTTTTTCATGGCTCCCCTGCCAAAAATATTCACGAAATATTGAGCCCTTCCAGGGTCGAACCAGGAAACTTCGACTAAATGCGTTAGGGTGCTATCTCTACTATCACAAAAACTAATTCATTCCAAATATTGCATAAAGAAATTGTAATTAAAATTTATATTTTGCTGAGGCATGCTTTGGCTCCATTATCTTATACCCTCTCAGCATATGAAATAAGGAGCTTAACTAATATTCTGCGTATGCTTAATATTATGCACGAGGAACCTATTCGAAGATGGGGTTGCACAATTCTTTTGTTGACTTTTGCATACAATGTCCATATTGTCCACGTGTTAAGTATGCCTCTACACTTACTTGCATGATGATCACGCAGAGTACACAATCGGAGAGATCTGCATCTAACATTCATCTGTGAAGCATATTGAGTGCAGAGATTAAATGAAGTACTTCCATATGAAATGAGAACGATGCCAGCATTTCTACCAGTTTGCATCCATACACAATGAGGCGCGGAGAGTGAAGAGATATGTCGAATTCTATTTTATATGGAGCCTTTGATTTAAAATTGATTGAAAAAATTAAGATCCAACTACAAATGAATTTATAAAAAATACCGATGGTTCTCCTAAAACATTTTACTTGTAGAGTTGATTCTTTTACCATAAAATTGTTCTTTTATCTGAACATGAGCTCTTTACACCGAGATAAATTTTAATGCATTTCTGGAAATAGATTCTTCAAAAAAGACTTGATATATATTTCACCAAAGAAATATTGTGAAGACGAAATATTCTTTAGAAAAAGTTACACAGATTATGGTATTATTTATAAGTGAAACTTTGAATTCCTCGTTCACCATTTAAAAATCACGGAAGAATCATTTGAGAATGCAATTCAAATTTGCAATGATATCCACTTTTTTCCTTGAAAAACGTTTAATCTGCGATTAGGGTAGTATGAGAGAGAGCAGTACGAATGGAAGTTCAGATCAATTTATGAAACTAAATGAAATTTATACTTATTTCATCAATCCCTCACACCAGTATCTACATTTGTCAGATACGGTTTCAAACGAAATTAAATTACGATATAATAAAAAATAATTTAGTTATGAATTTATAAATTATAAATTAACATGAAAAAATTATTATTTGAAATATTTAGTTACATTTACTAATTAAAGAATACCCTACGAGTTTATCGATAGAACAAAACAGAAAATCGCTAATGTTACTTTGTAAGAAGAGTGATAAAATATGACGTTAATAGCATATGGCAAACACTATGATTCTGATTAAATGCTCATTTAATCTTTGATAATTTGCCAGACCCGTCTGGTTAGCCAAAGACGGTGTGAAAGTCACGCACAAATCAATCAAAGAACTTTTTGAAGCATCACAGATTTTATTACCACTTGAACAATTATCCTTCATTGAATTAACCTCATTACACAATAAAACCGTATCCATGTGTCTCATAATTGATATTTGGAGCTAATGAAATAAAATCAAATTAAGGCTGAAAAATAGACATTCATTTATGACAAGAAATTTTCCCTTTTCCGACCCCATTAACGGTATTTTGCTCTTGAAACCCTGCCCGCATCGTTTCCCTATAAATTTCCCTATCCGAATGAAATTTCGTCGAGCGATAGACTTACTAATAAGAGAAGCATCGAGGCATCTCCGACAAGGTGTTGCTCGGAGAGGAATAAAGGAATTGGAGGCGATAGCTCCAGCAGGCAGCCTATTATCTCGTCCAACGCCACGCCCTTGGCGCTGTAAAGATTAAACCCGACAGCAGCGTAAAGTTCACGCTTTAATTCGCAGTTTTAATGATCACCGCTACCCTTTAAAGGAGTACCACAAACGACTTGACGCGTAGCTGCTAGACTTCTCTCCAGTCGTATTCTCCGTGTTAAATATACTCTCGGGAAGGTTAGAACAAGGATAAATCCCTCCCTCCAAGGTTGAGGTTTCCTTCCGAACCGATTTTCTTTAACCCTTCGGCTCCAAGGGGGGTAACTCTGTTACACCAGTGATAGTTATTCTATGTTATCCCAAGGATGAATAGACTTGAAAAAAGGCCGACGTTACCGGGAAATGAACCAGGGTCTTCCAATTGTCAGTCAGGTGCTCCTTCCGTTGAGATATTTGGTGCGCTTTCCGTTGAGGTGGAATACAATCTTTGCCAACCAGAACGGTCCTACAAATTATCAAAGATTGAATAAGCATTTGATCAGAATTATTTCCCATAGTGTTTGCCTTATGCTATAAATGTCATATTTTATTACTCTTCTTTCAAAGTAACATTAGCGATTTTCTGTTTTGTTCTATCGATAAACTCGTAGGGTATTCTTTAATTGGTAAATACAACTATATATTTTAAATGATAATTTTTTCGTAGTAATCAATAATTAGTAAATTTATAACTAAATTATTTTTCATTATATCGTAATTTAATTTCGTTTGAAACCTTATCTGAAAAATCTAGGTTCTGATATGAGCAATTGATGAAATAAGTATAAAATATAATTTATAAACTCAATAATCTCAGGCTTCACTGAGTGGAAGTTCATTTCCATGACAAAACATAAACAGAAGGGTCTGGTAAATTATCAAAGATTAAATCAGCATTTGATCAAAATTATTTCCCAGTGTTTGCCATATGCCATAAACGTCTTATTTACTCTTTTTACAAAGTAACGTTAGTAATTTTTCCAATTTCTTATATCGATATATTCGTAGGTTCTTCTCTAATTCGTTAATATAAGCAATTGTCCTAAATAATAATTTTTGTATAAAAATTAATAAATTCATGATTTAATAGCTATTCCATATCTCCTACTTTACTATTTGTGGCGCGTGGTTGGTTATCCAAAAGGGAAAAATCCAAATTAAATGCTATCAATAGTATAACATGGGCGAAATATACTGAAAAAAGATGCACGACTATGATATATAAGGAATTTTGGGATCGGATTTTTTCATTCCTGTGTGCACGCCATCTCGTGAAAACATTACCTTACCCTTTTTCCCTTTCTGTGTTATTTAGGTTAAAAGTTATAAAATAATATCTTGAATCTATGTTTTGTACCTCGAGATCTAATAATATTATTCCTCGCACATTTTTCATCAATCGCACATTTCAGGTGTTACTTAAACATAAAACCTTGCTGGGAAACGATGAGCACTCTGTAAATGAGGGGAAGATGGACAATACAAGAAATATGTTCATAAGAAAGACCATTGTTTCTCTAAGTGCTCGTAAAGTGAAATAATTACTAAATGTTGATAAAACCATTTTGAATATGACTTTACATAACTTATTTAAGTTGAATAAGCATTTCAAGGCATTTGGTGAAGATTTTTAAGGTGTTATTTCTTAAAGTTATATTGGCAAGTAAGACATTTGTTAAGAGTAAGTATAACTTACCTATCTATTATTATTAATTTTTTAAATAAATTGTAAGTTTTATTGTTTTAACCATAAAATTAAACGCTAAAAACAAAAAATAATTTTTGGACAACTAAGTTACTCCCCTTGGGTGAAGTAATGTGTAAAATACCTTGGCAGCTGAAGGGTTAAAAGTGTGGATTTTCTATCTCGTTCCATAGCCGCTAATGCATATGCATCTAACAACGAACCTCTGAATGTAAATGATGTGTAAATCGGCTCGAATCCGATAATTGGACGGGATACGAGCCCTGCGCTCAACGCCTGTCCAATCTCCTCAATTACTAATGGACGACGATTCATGGTCGTAACGACTCGCTTTACTTTCGTTTCGTCGGGAATAATATCCGTAATTTTTGTTTGGATAAGGTTGAGAAATGCAGCACGTGGATAAACAGGGTGGTATTGATGAAAGGTTCCAACGGAAATGGCAGCTAAGTTGTTAAAATGGGGGGAAATGGAGCGGAGAAGATTTTAGCTCTCTTAATCTTCCGTGATTTTCTGTAACGATTCCTCGAGTCTGCACCTTGTAAGTGGCTCTTATGCAGAGGAATCTGCTTCCATAAATTGACTTTTATTACGTGAGACTCCATAAATAGATTTACCTCCTTCGTTAAAATATTTTGTCAGTGTATAGAAGTATATAATCCCCAGTCTTTTCGTTATTTGGTAAATTCACGGAATGTAAGATGTTAAAAATAAATATAAATATTTATTGTGACGACAATAGTCTAATGCTGTATAATTATGTTTGGCAAATTCATTTAAACCACACTGGCACAATTGCAACAATAATTTTGTCATAAATATCACAAAGAGATGCGGCGAAGTCGATTATGATGAAAAATTTCACGATAACCAAAACTTATATTTCTCTCATTCCAATGTACACTCCTGGCCAAAATTAACGCAGCACCTCCCTAGCGATCCTTACGGCCGGTGCTGCGTTAATTTTGGCAAGGACTGTACAAGTGGTATCGTGTATGTGTCACATATTTGTCTCAAGAAACAAATTCTTTACTTCGATTCCTCCTCCTTCGCATATAATTACCAGCTAGATAAAATACTTATTTTTCATTTTTTCCTAAAATAATTTTTCCCTTGTTTTCTCTTAAATATCTGCAATATAGGCTATATGCATATATTCTAAAATATATACTCAATACATAGATTTCTCCTCTTTTGCATGCAATTTTCAAAAACAGAAAAAACTTATTTTCCTATTTTTCCAAGTATTATTTTCGTCTCGTATTAATCAGATTTTTAGTTTTAGATTTATAAAATTTATTATATTGTATGATTCTAAAAGACAAATTAATGAGATTGCGCAGTTAAGATTAAAAGTAATCGACTACACAATTCCTAATGATAATCAATACGCAATTTATCGTGATGCCTGATTCAACAACTTTAAACTCACAAGTCGGGAAATTCCACCATCTAAGAAAACAACATGGCGAATATGTATAGGATGCAGAATGGGATGAACTCCGTCCTACACTGTTATAAAATATAACTGGATACACGTGGCCGCGCGACAGATGTGACTGACTTTACATTCCTGCGGCCGAGCTGTTCTGATAGACGAAGAGATAGATACCTCACGTAAGATCCCATTGCATTATTTATCCGTTCCTCTCGAACGTGAGAAAATCTGCGACAGGTGGCAGTTACCACAGCCTTTCCGTTACTCCTCGAATCTTTTTCAAGTAATGTGTAACGACCACTGCAGCGATCCGCAAAGTACAAAATGTTAGCACAAGATTGTTATGCTCAGAGTTCTAGCTCTGCAACCTTTTGAACTCATGCTTGCTTACCTCATAAGC
Organism: Sympetrum striolatum; assembly: GCA_947579665.1. Lineage (NCBI taxonomy): Eukaryota > Metazoa > Arthropoda > Insecta > Odonata > Libellulidae > Sympetrum > Sympetrum striolatum. Next base: position 71,454,162 of record OX388348.1, read on the forward strand.
TGATGGATTAGATAAGTTTCACGCCTTTGAAACCAATTACTGTTCAACATCCATTTTTATTCATTCATTTACCTTTCGAACCGAATATCCGCCTTCGTCGGTTACAAACACATGATTGCATCGTAGAAGAATTTAATGCTTTATTAAAGTGATTGTAAGCGAAGCTGGTGGCAGAGAGTTCTGAGAATTGTAGCAGGGAAACGAGTAGTTCTTACTTTGTACCAATGCAGTTAGGATATGAATTACTGTACGTAAATTCTGCGGAAATTATTTCGCAGAATTGGTCTCAATTCCTCCGGAACACCGTTGAATCAGTGTTTCTGAAGAGCAATCTTTTAACATGAAATTAAGATCTCCATATTTGATTGAGAAGAACGCGTTATTTTTCTGTCAGAAGTAAAGATTGCCTTGACTCTATAGTAGATGAATCAAAGCTGACTTGAATTTTTAAATTAAGAGTTGACTTTTATGATAATTGAATTGACAATTGATTTTCACCTCAAAATATGAAGTATTTTTCTGGAGAAATAGTGAAGAGGCAAATAATTCAAATATAATAATAATAGATCCATAATAATATATTCAGGCAAGATTGATACCAAAAGTTATCCACACTATTATCCTCAAGAATGGAGATTATAAAAGAACCTTAGCGCTACCCTCATCAACACGTGTATCAAAGTAAATCAACCACTTGTCAAAATCATAGCACCGGAAAATAACCCTCAAAATTCTGTGAGCTAGCTCAAAATTTCATTAAAAGACAACCAGAAAAAATGCGTAAAAATTCAAAAAACGATATCATTATAGCTCTCGTTCTAAGCGTTTGTTTTTATATACGATATTTCCCAAAATCGAGGTAAATTCTCCGGAGACCTCATTCAACAGTTAATGGACCTTGGTATCAGATTAATGTATCAATACATGTACCAATACAGACTATCATGCGAGTACATAAATAATATCATCGTAGTATAAAAATCACAACACCGGAAAAAAAATCTGATGTGGCCAACACATGACTTTCTCCATTTTATTGAAAACAGAAGCCTATGCCTATATATAAATAACTCCAAAACAATAAGTGTTATAGAAAAATATTTCATACAAAAGTTGTAGTAAAATACATTATCTATAACTTTGGTACATAATTGCATATATCTACATTGCATTCTGACAGAGATATGCATGAAAAACATCCATTTCTGGGTAAACAACAACTTCCGGTTAACCATTATTCAAGAATAACTCCTAAACAATCAGTCTTACAAAAAATGTTTCCTACAAAAGTTGTAGGAAAGTACATTATCTAAAAGTTTTAGAAATAATTGTATATACCTAAATTGCATTCTGACAGAGATATTCAAGAAACAAAATTTTGTTCCGGATAAACCGCAACTTCCGGTTAAGCGATATTCATCAAAAACTAATCAACTCTTGGCCTTGTTAGGAAAATACTAAATATGAATTTTGTAAATGATCGGATGATTAAGTTTTAAGATAGAGCGAACTTTCTTACCGCAGACAGACAGACTTGTTCGGGAAGATAGCGAAAACGAGCTCTATGGGACCAAAACATCTATTTCCGTCGAAATCTGGAGGTCGAATTTTTTTGCGAATACAATACTTTCTCTATACTACGTATAGGGAGAAAGTAAAAAGTTAAAATTTAGTAAAGGAAATCATATTAACCCTCATTACGAATATGTGTATTGCCTTGCACTGTTTCCAAAATAGATGAAAATTCTCTTCCATTCAACAGTTTATCGACATTAGCATTCGATAACCATCATAACACATGAATTTTTAGTAAACTACCGACGCATTGAAATCACTGGAAAGGAAAAAATGCGTTAAAATTGAGAAAAATAATTCAACATAGCTCTTAGCTCTCGTATGTAACACATTTTAATAGTTACGATATTATAAAATTGAGAAAGGTTCTCCGGAAACGGTCCCATTCAACAGTTAATCGACCTTGGCGATAAGCACGGATTCATTCAGTGGAAGAAATGTGTTCTTTCTGTTACTACTTTTCCGGTACCTTACCTCTGCACGTAGCCTTTCCGTCCGAGTGAAAGCCCATCCACGAGCCTCAAACAATCCACACCTCTTTCAGAGCCTCCGGCCAAACATATTGACAAACAGTGGGGTTGATCGAGGTCATTAATGATCACTATTTTCCTTCTGGATTTCTCTTCTCGGACTGCTTGCGTATCTGCCGCATACGGTTCTAAGGAAGAACAATTGAAGTACACTCTTCCCGTACAATCGGAAAACGATGATGGTGATTAGCCGGCCTATATTTCTACTTTTTCGCAGCTCAGGGAGGATTGGTACGTGACGCTTGTTCTCTGAAAATGTTGGAGACACATGAAAAGGGAAAACGGATTTTTAAGTCTCGGCAAATGTTGTAAGCCCAAATGTTGAAAGCCAAAACGTATTGCTTCTGTGAATTTTAGTGAATGAAAATTAGGTCATGCAGAATAACTCAAAGTTTGGTCATACATGTAGATGAGTATGCACAACCTTCACACCGATCGAACTGCTGTAACTTTTATTAAGAATAATGCTTTAAGAGATAACCTTATTTCTTGTCAGATAAATTTGCGCAAGTGATTATGGATTTTTGGTTTTATTTAACGTTCTAGAATAAAAATCGCAATTATAGATAAATTTCCATTGCGTTACATGCAGTTTGAGAGGTATTACTTTAATATTATTCATCTCCTTTAAGTCTTAGGTGGTGCAGTTTGAGAGACAGTGTCAAATGTTGACTTTTTGGTTTATTTCAAGTTAATATTTGAAAAATAACCCTTAATACAATATAATTATTAATGCAAAATATATAAAATACCAGCATCCCACTAAGAATCGATGATCTGAGAGTTGAGAGAAGAAGTGGATGCGTGAGTTATTTCTAGGGAAAAGGATATTCTTAAGATATAGGGATTGGAAGGAATAACGTAATATAAAACGTAAAAAGGCCAACTGAAAGATACACTATTTATTTTTATCTGTAATGATCTTTGACGAACGGAAGTATGAAGGAATGGGAATACGTTTTGAGCATCGAGTATTCCCGAAATAAATGAAAATATAAATCAAAATAAGCGATAATAGTGAGGATTATAAAATTTTATTGTTGAAAGTGGGACTATTACGTATATATCAGTATTCTTTAAATAAAACACTAATTTACAAAGATAGACTTGTGAAGCTTTGAAAATATGTAATTATACATGTACATACAAAGATATTTGATTCAAGTGCAAACAGTTTCATGAATACGTCTAAGGGTACCATCATTCCGTGACAGTTTGTGAAGGAGAAACAATAAGAATGGCATTACTTTCACAGTCAAAATTTACAACCATGCCTGAAATAATAGGAGATAGAAAGTACTGAGCATCATTGTATCTCTTACTTAAAATAGAGACAATTAATGAGTTAGTTACTACAAGTGTGCCAAGTCAGCCTGTTATATTAACCATGGAAAATATCCTCAAGTAGAGAATGTTGGTCATAGATACTTCCGTCCCCGGAAATAGAACAGCTAAATTCTCGGTCGAGATGCTGGTAAGAGTTATGCATTCGAAATAAGCGGCGTCTAACGCGGAAGGATACACTTTTTTCCATTCCAATGTTTTCACTTTTGCTCCATTAACTTTTCTCGCTTTTTCCAGCGGCAATTGTGGAGGTTTCTTTACAAATCGGTCGTAGCTTTACACTCCCAGCTGTCTATGTAAACATTAGTGACGTGTAGAAATCGGCTATACATTTAATAAAATTAGCAGACGGAAGTGTGTAGCAAGAACAAAAACATAGCTAGTTTACATTAATCTCTGACCTGCTTATCTGCGCGAAGTTGTTTTTAAACGGCATAGGCTTTATCGTTGAGTGAAAGCTATTCGTATGAAAATAGCGAGAAATTCTTTGTTTTTAAGATGGAATAGAACGAAATTTTACTTTAAGAAATGAATGTTGAAGACTACCAAAGCCAAATAAAATGTATGCTTACTTTGCGGTAAGTCATGAATTTATCGTATATTTAACCGACGTAGTTAATATAGCTTATCTCACTATCGGTAAATACTTCTATTGAAATACTCATAATTAGCAAAATCTGCTCATTTTTATTGTTTATTATTCATTTTCATTGTTTATTATCCATTTTCAAAATGCACCAGAAAGACAGATGGAAGGATTATTTTCTAAATAGAATTAATAATTTATCTGGAAATTTTTTTTACGTGAAACCAATCCGGACTCTGAGAAAAATACTTTTCAGCATCGATAAAAGAATAATATGATCAAACTTCCAATACTGGGATTCTTATAAAAATAAAAATAAGCGGAACTTTGGTATTAAATAAATTTGCGAGTCCGCGCGTTTCATTTATCAACACAATTTTATCAAGATATATTATTAGATACAGACGTATCATTATACATATACATGTGATTAGCATATGATAATATTGTAACTTCTTGGCGAAGTCTAGGGCGAAAAAACTTTGCTTTCTCTTGACCTCATAGATATGGAAATTTTACACTGACCACTTGATATATAGGTCTTGCATAAGTTTGCGTGCGTTAAAAATGCGTACAAATATGCATGATTTTGAAGTAACTACCTAATTCTACGATGACCATCTTATTCTGAGGCACCAAAGAGTTAGGGTACTTAGGTCAAGAGTCTTCATTTGTTTGATTTCTTGCTGGAAGTCTTTTATAAACAAAATTTAGATTGGTAAGTCTTCTCTGTCATGCCATCATTTGAATTTAAGTGGAGAATAAGGAAGAATATTGAATTAGAGAGCAAAAGACTAACTATATACATTTGGAAGATGTGCACCGTAAATGATAGCAAGTGTGTAAAAACCTTCTCCTTCTTCGATGGATTAAAAGTAAAATCAAACAGAATCAATCAACTAGCAGAAGATCTGCACGTATGTTTTGTAATCCTACAATTACAATTTAATCGAAGTAGATAATGAATCGAGATGACTGATCGTGGAAAAATACCGCTGAAATATTTTGATCACAACACAACGCCTGCCTAAACTCGTATATAAATATAAAACCGCGAAAGAAGCCGCTAATAGTATTCTTACTCATACGAGAACCCGAGGATTACAAATTTGCTCACTCGAAATTTTGTAAAACAGCCCAAAGGGAGGTGTAAATTTAAAAAAGTTTTAATATCGGATTAAAAAGTAATTTAGCTCGGTTACTTAAATAAGATGGTGCAATGCAACGTTAACTAAATATTACGAAATTAATTTTGAGTTTGTGTAAAAAAAATCGTTGGATGATTTCAGTTGGCTCCAGCAAAAATATCTTAGCTAAGGCCTTAAATGGAAATCAAATGAGTTAACTAGAAAAAAAAAACATATTCATCAAGGACTCAAACTAGGGACCTTGGCGCTCCTCCACTAGCACAATTATCGTTATTGGGCCAAAATAAGTAAAGAACCTGTAATGACACATAAGGATTATTCAAAAAGTCACCTCAAAGAACTTTCTTTACTTTCAAGAACTGCGCCCACCCTATTGCTCTTCCAGAGATTTAATTTATTCCAACAGAACTCTTTTCCACCCACGTGTACCGTATTTGCAGAGTAGTTAACACGTTTACTCTCGGACACTTGAAAAACTCCTCTTGTCGGTATATTTTGGACATGCACCGACATCAATTCAAGAACGAGGAGTGAATACAGACAGAAAAAACCAGTGCATTGCTCCACGGTCAGTCTTTATTCGACACCGCAGTTCTGCCTGCGCTCCAAAACGTTATATAAGTCGCGACGTTTTATTTTTTATTTTTAAAATTCAGTCTGGGCCACCACTCCTTTTTAATGTCCTGGAGGGCAGACCACCGTGCGCCCCGCTTGCACTTTCTAAGGAAAATGAATGGAGAAAAAATTTATGCAAATTGTGGCATTGCGTAATGGATCCGAGAGTGTAAAAATATTAAAAAGGGAAGAGAAATTCTGCCGTTATTTTATTTTTTCCGGTCGAGGTGGTATCATCGCTTTCACGTTGGACACTGCCTAAGCTTTTCTATAACGCGTTCCGAACCGTTAATTTCTTCGGATAGAAGATAGTGTTGATTTATTGGCTAGGTTTTGTTCCTTCTCTGGATGCGCACGTTTAATATTAGGGGGACAATAAACAACGTCGTATTTCTTCACCGATTAAATCGTTTCGGATTTTCTAAAGAAGTCTGTGTACGTGATGAATACATCTGTGGATTGGAAATATTGATGACTTCCTTAAAATATCCCCACGTTTCCATAATTATTAAGTCTGTTTGAAAACAACTCTATTAAAAATCGCTGTTGGGCGAGTAAATAATAGTGAGTGAGAAATGTTTTTTTTAATATTTTTGTGATAAAGAATCTTTCTTTGGATTGGCAAGAATTCACGCGTCTACATCCTAGCTAACCTTTCATGGTGGTATTATAGTTTATTAGTTTATGAATAATTTAAATAGCTTTATTCTGTGGAATCACTCTAGCCTTCCTTTGGTGATAAGAAAGCAGAGTTAATAGTTTAGAGAAGTATACATTTATACTGATAGCAACTCATAAGTGGCAATTAAAAAAAACTAAATGTAGGTCTTACCTTTCGAATTCATCTTCATCTCGCACTCGCAAGACAATTATCTTTTGACAAATAAAAGTAACCACAAATTTTCAGGCTGAAAAATTGGTGGTATTTGTGATTTATTTCCTTTTGTTAGCAAGATCCCGTGAAATGAGTATTTTCACGCATCACATCTTATCCAAATGCCGATTACTCGCTATTAGCCTTTGCTGCACCTCAAGGAACTCGTAAAATAGTATCTCGAAGACTGAAATCGTATAGAATGAAGCTTTATATCTTCAATAATGCCCTTTAGATTTCTTCCTCTTTTAACTACCTACTTAGATCTATAATGTATACTCAAGTAATTCGACCATGTATCCAGAAATTACAAGTAGTTTTCGGGATATTTCGCTCAATAATACTGTAATGAGTTGAATGAAGCTAAGTAAATGAAACAATGTTATCACCAACCTAATTTATGTGAAGCAACTATTCATGCAAGAATTGACGCTGGTTTCGTTGTGTATAACAAGTGACTTCAACAGGTGATTCATTTTTTAAGCATCTGAGGAACATTAGTAATAATATTCCAAAATCTAAATAGGTATTCAATGGAACAGTTAAAGGTTACTTTTTTGAAATATTTAAAGTAAAACATAAATCATATAAATTACAAATCGAATTAACCGAAGGAATAAATTATGGGAAATAGAAAATTTCAAGATTTTCTTCTAAAGCTACTTTCTCAACTTTATCATCAGATTATATACATCAAATGTACTTCAAATTGGTATCAACAGCTAATGTTGGAGCTAAATTGCTGTTTACTCTTTGAAAATTTTTATTGTATATTAATGGGAAAAATAATTCCATCAAAAAAGAATATTATTCGTTCTTAGAATATTTCTATTTTTTCCTGTTTTTTTTTAAACCTCGGGTTAGAAAGGTCATTTTCAGAATTTAGTATTATGAATTTAGAAAAATGTTGAGCTTTCCTTGGACTCCGAAATTCCAGACTCCAATTTTTATGAATGCCAGAGATTTTAAAGTCCAGTCACGAATACGGAATTACTTAAGCATGAATTTTTAATTAAGAATGAACTGTCCCTTAGGAATGAAACTCAAGCGTTTGAAGAATTTTCATTGGGCAGAGATGGGAGGGATAAGATATAGTGAAGGATACTGCTGTAGGCGGAATCAGCAATTTACCAAAAATTGCGAGTTAATTTTCATGAAAAACCTCCTTTGAACAGGTTTGAGACAAGAAATTTTCAGTTGCAGTACGATCTTGATGATGATAAGAGAAAAGATTATCCTCGTAGCAAATAAACGTTGAAGCAGAAATATGAAATACACCAATCCCCTCATTCCTTGATCAACTTTACGTTGTTATCTAATTAAAGGAACATGCAATGAACCATTTTTCTCCATCCTTCGCCAAATGTTTCATTTTATGAAATGATCTACAATCCATCCATTGCATAACATCCTGAGGTATTGGTCGCTGGGTCTAACTTTGGTTCTTTTACCTGAAGTTTTACCTCCAAAAATGGTGTTAAATAGTATTTCTTATCCGATGGCCAATAAGCTTAGTTGTCCTCCTTCCAAGTGCATCCAGTAGGATTCTGTTCTCCCAAATTTTATTTACCATTAGCTCCTTTAATTTCCTTCAGGTCCAACTGAATTTAGTGATTTCACTCCAAATCCAAATTTGAGCAGCAGAAGTCTATGTTTCGCAGCTTTGAATCAAAAAGTTTCATATTAGTGTTTTTACAAATCTCTTTCTTGCATCCATGGAAAACTAATTTGTTTTTAGGTTACCTATAAGAGTGTTCTATCGTTGTACAATATTCCCCATTCAATGCCATTTCTTCCGTTTATTTATAAATTAACTCACTCTTTCTGTCATCCAACATCTGCCTTTGTCTTCTATACTATATAGTCTATTTACTTGAATTCTAGCCTCAATTTCCTTTTTAGTAGTTCCTCTCCTCTCAATATTTGGCCCCTCTGATTTCCTCTGTCTGCCATTTTTCCTTGAAATACCAGTTTCTTTTAAACGATGATACTTTCAATACGAATCACACTTTTTCTGTCGTTATTGAAATTACTAACTCTACCAAATGACTAATTAATAGAAAAAAACTACGAAACGATGATTCTTGCCGTTAAAAATGGTTATCCCGGATGATGTTAAGAAACAGTACGATACAATTCTCCAAAATCTGCCAAGAAAGTGCTAGTTTTTGAGCAATTACAACGAATTTGCCCTCAAAATAATAATCAGTTGTCACAGCCTCTTAGAACGTGACAATATTCGATACTCTGTACCCCAGCCGTCTTGTAAAATGATCGAAATCTTCCCACACATTCTGTCTACAAGACCCGTTAATGACTATTCAACCTATTAATCTCGCCCATCCCGTTGTATTGGACGCCATGACAAAAATTACCGAGGCTTCCACGAAGGCAGAACGTGATGAGGCGTCATTGGCTCCCACACATACACCGGGAGATGTGTGGATTCGCCGATGAATACGCAAGCGTATGAATCGCCTCCCGGGGCTTATCCCCAATCTACCGGGAACGTGACGAGATTGTGCCGCCGAGGCCTGTCCATCGCCACGTTGATTGACACCCCTTAAATGCAACTATACACAGTACCGGGATGGATTTAAGTTTCTTCTTTTTGCGCTCCCTTCGCGCCTGGATGAAGCGATTGGGTGGTTGTTAACGCGTCGGATGCCTCTGAATTTTTATCGACTGAAAAATACGAGTGGTGGCGATGTTGCAGTTGTTAACTCGTTGGCTACACTTGGGATTTTATCAGCTGAGAATTGAGCGCGTGGGGAAATCTAAAACTGAGTGCTTAATGTTTGCGAAACACCTTGCTGATTCCTTTAAGAATATCGTTGATCATTCTTCTGATAACGATATTCTTATAATATTGATATTCTCTTATAATAATTCGTATTTTGTATATAAATATTCGTAATTTTGCTACGGTACAGAATAGTTGTCAATAAAGAACTATCAAGGACCAATTTTTATTGGTAGTAATGCTTATTATGTACCTGATCTTATTTTCCGAATCATGCATAACTGTTAATGCGTGTAAATATGCAGCTATGAACAAAGAGGTAGTCGACAGAAAGAGGTCAAAAGCCACTCAGCTGCGACAGTCGTAATAATTGAAATAATATAAAAAATCACAATAAGAACTCCTTATCCAGCCTTCAGATATAAATATCTGATATCAATCTTTACTAAGCAGCATGCGCAATGGATGATATATTGAATGGAACGCTAGCTAGAAAGGATTTCAAAGAAAAATATGACAGGTAAAGGAGTAGATCATGTACGCTACAAGTACGTCAGTAGGCTATATAAATTACTCTCAGTGCGTGCTTGAGGTTAAAAGTTTAAATTAATCTTCATACATAGCATACATAGGTTCGCTTATAGTAAGAATATTGAGCAAAGAAGTCACAGCAAACAAAAATTAACCAGTTTTATTAGTGTAGTCAACATTGTTTTATGATACTTATATCGTAACACTCTTCATACCCTTTTTAATATCTCTATTTATGGCTTCAACGTAACAAGATATTCATCAGTTTTTACAAGCATTGGAAAGTCGTAATTTTCAACTATCAAAATTGGCTACAAAGATTATCTTTTACCGCATCTATTTTAGTTTTACTGACTTTAATAAGTTGATTAACCTGAATTGCATTAATCGTAGCTCCAACATGACAGAAGATCCTTTCACCTCCTGTAATTGCAAAAGATTTCTGAGGATATTGTAACACATTGTCTGCATTAATTAGATCTCCTATGTATTCAGTCACTTTTGTGTTTGAAATCCTCACTTTTTCTCCAACATTAACGGGATTTTACGAAGAAATTCTGACTAATAAAGAGTGAATGGCGATGAAAAAATAATTTTAAGGCTATGTTACGTTATTTTATTAGTCAGATAGATTAATTTTTTCGTTACTAATCATGAGTGTGTAAAACTAACTACATTGATCGTAACTTCACGGTTAGCTTTCCTATATATTCCTTCATTTTCTTATCTATATGAATTTCAAATCGTTTTTTAACTTATACAAGGTTTGCGAAGGAATTCTGGCTACTTTAAATGTGAATCGTGTTGAAAGAAATTTCGTAGATTTATAGGTTTTCTTATTTTGTTTGGTTGGCCGCAGTTTTATTAGTCGAGAAGATCACTATTTTCGTTTTATTTCATAACAAATGATAAAACTCACTGATTTCACCGTGACGTCATGGTGGAACACCACGTGGGAAAACATAAAATAAACTATAATAGTGACCAGGAATTGACATACCGCACCGAATACCAAACCCTGATACATGGAGGAATACTAATGGTAATATTAAATCATAATTTCTCCTCCGGTCTCCCTCATTAATTACCATCTGTTTGTTATTCTTAGCATTGATTCCACCGCCTTCTTTCGCCTCTCCATCATCAAAGATATATATTTAGATTCCGACTCTCTTTTCGAATTTGACTCACGCGCGCTTTCTCCACTTGTTCATAATTCCATCGATTAATATTCCCAACGCGTTCGCTGTGTCAAAACTCCTTCGGATTTTTCCTCTTCTTCCAAGTCCGATACCCGCCACACCCACGTCTCAGGACTCACAAAAAACCCATTTAACTCTTCCTCCCCGAAATTCCGCGTTTCCCACCGATATAGCAGTACGCTCCCGATGAAGATTTTCGCAAACCCGTTTTTAATGTATTAATCAACGGCTGTCGACATCAATTATCCTCTTTTCAGTTCCCCTCGCTGCCGATAGTCGCGGCCTGTCATGTACCGTTTCGCTACCATCGAATATGGAAAAAGTTTCCTAACAAAATAAATAATTCTGGGATCGGTCGTGGGATAGGAGACCGAAGTGCTTTTCAAAGCAAGTGGAGGTGTATGTAAGATGTAAGAGTTCGCTCATTTGCATACTGATTTACATAATTTAATTTCGCAAAGTCGAGGAAAAAAACGCGAACAAACTTTTGGGCGGTTCCGAAATTATCAACGTTTCAGGGCACGATGCACTTCTGGCAGTACCGAGACACACCATGAATACCTGTATGTATGGCTTTCTCAGCAAAAGACAATATTCTGAATGTTATCATAATATCGCGATCGCGAGATTGAGACTTAAAAGTCTCTTCTTCCATCTAACCCATCGTCATTAATTAGTAAATAAGAAGTAGAAAAAATTAGAAGAATTGTGGATGTAAAAACCCTAAGAGATTCTTATGAAAAAAATCCACTGCCGGAAAACACCCACAAGGAAGGGGGTGTGAAAAACCTGGGCAAACATACCGATAGTAATAGCTAAAAGATAAGAGAAGAGAAAAACATTCAAAAATTAATAAATACACTACCAATAAGTACTTACATGCGATACATAAATAAGAATCAGTTAACATTTAAAAAGAGATAGCAATGTACAAAGTAACATAAAAAAACAAAATAGAAAAACAAGGAAAACGTAAATTATCAGGAAAAATAAAAGAATATTATAAAAAAAACAGTATCAAAATAACGCATACAGTATGTATCAAATCAATTGCTCCTAAAGTAAGAAAAAATTAATTACAATGATTGCCTCAATCCAGAGATCATTATCGGGTTATGATGAGCAAAACAAACATTTTCAGGCTTAATCTGAAGTTTTTTTGCGGTTTTTCTGATTCGGGTTACAAATCTCGACGAGAGTGTCCGTGAATGTAAGCATACACAAAAATTTGAATATGACTCAGAGAAAATGACTACCAAAAATAATTAATTTCTAGTGAAGGAGCTGCTCACTTTTGGCCTTTTCTATAGGTATTTTAAGGTTAATATAATAAAGACAAATGGCAATTTGGCAGACAAGTATGATTCATACGTGAATTACCCTTAAAGTTCGCCGTTTACTTAATATAGGTTTACCAAAATATTAGAGTTTTCATGTTTTTGTCAACCCGTACATTTAATAATTTTTCAACTACTGCTAAGTCTTTTTGTGGATAAGGGTGGTCTACACAGTAAACATCACCGAAAAAACAATCAAATAAATTAAATTGTATGATATCTTAAGCCCAATAAAGTGCCCTGCAATAAAATCCGAAGTTCAGGTAATGAATGGGTATGAAAAAATGTAGAATAAGTGCAGCTTCTAAAAATAGAAAAATAATATTGGAAAAAGTGTGTAAACCTGCCCCCTTCTACCCTATGGTCCAACCCTTGTTTTAGATGTTCGTTTACGAGGATTCCTTTTCGAAAATGGATCTCAAAACTATTCTGCATCCACTGGAGACCTAGGATGTAGGCCAATGAGCCTTAGACTAAACACGAATCTTTTATGCACGATCTAAATAAAAGGAATCGGTAACAAAGACCCTTGTATAAACCTTAAAGAAGAACTCCTTGTGCGCAGGGGAGCTCCCTCTTCTCAGCGAAGCGTATTTTGATCGCTCGGAAAACAACGTATCAATCGTCGATGGCAATAAAATCTAAGATCCCTTGCGAATTTACGTTCGAGAGGGTGGGTTTTTAAACTTTTAAGAGGGAGGCCACCAGAGCGATAAATTTAAAGCTGCTCCTCCTTCGAAGAGAGGGACTTTGGAAAAATAGCGGGATTCCGGTCGAATTTCCCTTTGTTCCTTCCCGATTTTGGGAAAGAAAAAGAAGATGGGCGTGGGTGAGCATTTTTCTTTTCGTTAGGCGGACAGGAGGCACGCCCACCATCAATCCATGCTCGTTTTCCTGACTCGTACGCATACTTAACGTAAGATTTTCCCGGATTGCAGTCAGTCTTATGCATACGCCGTCCCCTCTTTGGCGTCTCGAGTTACGCTACTCACATTTACATTGGCTCAAATGAAGTTCTTCCCTATTATTCATACAGAGGAGCGCATTAAAATACCATACATATTATTTCAGCATCAGACCTAGCTGTCAGATAGTCCATCTCAAGTTCTTTGCCCTCAAAACGTATTTATGTAATAACGGTGGGTTAAGAACCTTTCAGCTTACGGTTTTCCCCTCCGAATACTCTGAATTTATCGATTTTCTTGGGTAAAATCGGATTCATAGTAGAGCATGTATTCAAGTATATTGCTCCGGTATTGAATAATTACAACAAACAACTAGAACGAAAAAGAAAGCTCAATCGAATCATTTATATGGACTAAATATATGAGGTTATTAATTAAAGATTACTGATCTTTTATTATCCCAAAAAGAAATTTGATATTACATTTTTACCATTTGATACCATATGAGTTTACTACATATTATACATATAATGCATTGACAGATACAAAGACTAGGGCAATCGTCTTTGTCTATTTTAGCAGAAAGCATTATCGTGGGAAGTGTATCATAGCAGTCACTTCTTAACCTGCTTTCGAATCTCAGGGATTTTTCCAAATAATTGTCCATTGAAATCTTTGATCATACCTTTGTTAATTGTCCTCGTCAGAATCTGTTTCCACATCGGAAATGTGTTAATACGGGATTACAGGGATCGCAAATCATAAATATTTTTTGTCTTAATCATAATTCCTTACAAATTCGTCTTACATGAAGACGTTATAACACACGAAGTGTGCCTTGAATATACCCGTGGGCTCGCTAATCTCATAAGAGTTTCTCAATCTATCGAGTTTCACTAGCAATCTCTATTATACCATCGTGACCCTTCCTTGTAACACAAACCACCGAAGGTAATACTTTCGCGATTTCCGTAACAATGGTGCTGTGCTTTTCAATATTCTTTTCAAAGAGTTTTCGAAGACACCGAAGTAACCCCTATTATACATTATAAGGGTTTTATTCTTTAGGATTTTGTGAGGAAACAAGTAAACCTCATCATTTTTGGTACCTTAGCCTACCTATACTTGCATGTTATTATTTCCTTACAAAGTGATCAGCATTCACAATTATTTATGATTTTTTCTCACTTGTCTATCCATAGCATCTTTAAAATGAAAAATGTATTCTAATTTTTATTGTAATTTCTATTTGAATATATGTAGCCTAAATGTTTTTATTTTTCTCTTTACATTTTCTTATTTTTGTATAAAATAATTAATTTGTATAAAATATACAATAAAATATCTTATTATTTCATTACAAGTTAGAACTTGACTATGTATTGATTTCTCTAAGGAAGCTAGACAATTAAAGTTTTTGGGCCCCAAGGCAGAACCCTGCGGAACCCATCGAGAACTCCTTTTGCGATGAAATCCTCTAGTTTAGATATGAAAAATTTCGGAAATAACCCGCATTAAGACAAACGCGGCAAATGCAATTACCATCACGAATGACGTACTGACGCCCCTGTATCATTTGTGCAAACACCGGGTTTAGGTGTAGGTAAAGAAAACAGGAGATAAAGTTGGAGGGGAAAGTGACGTGGAAAAGAGGGGAGAGGGAGATAGTGACAAGGAGCAGACGCTGTACCAGCTCCCGTTTGAAAGCTATCTTTGCTCCTCCTGAAACAAGGCCGACGCCACCTTTCCTTCAAATTTCCCTCCCCATCTCCTCCCTTTGATCGATCCCGGTGCCGAAAGGAGCGATGCCGCCCACTGTTGCGTCCTCATAAGGTGTGACTCCAGACCGAAAGCAAAAAGCCGAAGAGAAAACCGGGTAATATATTATCTCTCTTAGGCGTACGTGACCTTTCGGATTCTAGATCCTTCTTTATTTTACTTATTGTCCTCGAGCAACAAGTTGTCAAAGGCACGTCTCTTTTTTGTCCGCCGCCTCCCGAGTGTGCGGATCAAAGTATTCTCATATAAGGAGGCTCTCGAAATCACCGCTGTCGATTTTGATCGGCGTTTACGACCGATTTTTTCGTGGCTCTTACGCAAGGGAATGGTGAATTTAAGCAGAGTGAACCTTACACGTGCAATTCTTGCAAGGAGGTTCTTTCTCGAGGTACATTCTCTCCATATCCGATAATCCCTGAATCGGCGCTTTAGGAGTATTATGTCTTGAATTGGGCTAATGTAATTCCTCAGGTAAAATGTGCCTTTGTAATGACAGTTTCGTTATGAAACATATATCACCTATCCTCAATTATTTCATTATTCATGCAATTTTAATTTAATAGAGTGATAGAATAATAATTTAATATTTGCAAATTGGATACAAATTTTCTATTATAAGATGACATATCTGAAATTAAATAGTTTTGCTATAAATTAGCGCATTTAATTGGAGGGAGGATTCTCCGTTTGTAGATTTTACGCGTCTTTCATATCTCATGAACAGTAATCAGCTGAAAACAAATTAGAGATATTTGTAAATGAGAGATTTAAACAATTTTTCCTTAATTATTTTCGAAATTCATTGTAAAAAGCGATGTTCTAATAAAATACTACACGTAAAATCAGGAGAAGGTTTTGTTCATTTATCTAATTTTAATAAAATATAGTGTCCCCTTTTTCGTAAAATCTTCATGATCATCTATTAATTAAAATAGAAAGCTTTTATTAGTAAGAGTAAAAAAAATCCTCTTCTGATTCTGTTAGACATAATATCGAAGTACAGAACCATGTATTCAGCCAATTAATTTATTTTATTACCAAGTTACTTTTTCGTCTAATACATTTCTGTTGGAAGTTGTTACGCGAATCAGACAGGTTTCTGAATAATAATCGCTTTCATTATGGCAATTGATATTTATATAGCTAAAATATCTAAAATGTTGGACGAAAACTGAAATTGAGTCAGTAGAGACATTAATGAATTTAATGATTTCTCTGTCAATATCTGTAATTGATGTTTCACCCATTTCATCATAGTCACGGTTTATTTTATGTCTAAAGGATTTAGCTTCACAATCTTTCAAAGGCAGAGGGTTTGAATATTTTAACCAAAATGGTTTCTTTCAAGAAATAAACGTCAAAAATAACTTCTAACAAAGTGATCGGTTTCATGCTAAGAGACAGCATCAGAGCTGTGGCAATGAAGCCCCTGTGAAAAATGGAATTCTTTGAAATGAGAGGCTATGCGAAGGGCTTGTGACATCTCCCAGGGTTCCCAAAACTTTCTGCTTTGATCTTTGGAACAGTATTGGGTGTAACAAAGGCTTCTATACTATTAATAGGAACTGCATTCGTTGTGATACAACTGTTCCGGGGATATTTTTCACTTCCTTTTCTTTGAATTGGAGCCCTCTTACGAAATCAACAGCATTCGTAACTTTTAGTGCAGTTCCTTCCTTCTCCGCTGAGGTTTGTTTATTTGCCTTTTTACAATGAGAGAACCTAGCCCGCATCCGGTAGTTGGAGGGCCTTCTATATTTTTGACTCTTTGGGTATTTTAAGATCAATGGCATGGCTCTATATTATGCATGGAGAATTCTCGATTATAATTGCGGTAGGTGAAAATTTACATGGCATAAATACATGGGTGCTTTCAGTAGGTGCTTATACCTTGTTATTTCGTATTCGATGCTTTTTTTTCTCGTTTTTCACTAACTTATCCTACCCTTTGAGTCATCTAACATCTTTTTCATTTGTCTTCCTCTCGATCTATTCTATTCTCCATGTTTTCTATCTTTAGCAGCCCTCTCCTGTATATTTGACCCTCAAATTTCTGCTATCGACGCTTAATTACTTCAGTCGGATTCCTCTCTACCCCAGCCATCTCTTCTACCTCCGTGTTTGGTTTATTAACATCTCAGCTTAAATTTCCATTTTGCGCCACACCTGCATATCGAAGACCCACATACTATAGATTTTCTTTTCTCTTAAGGTCCACGGTGGACATTTATAGAAGATTCTAAATTATTTATAGATATCTCATTTTCTTTAGAGATTTCAATGGCTGATGGGTGCTTAAAATGTCTGAAATTTCTGCATCATTTCTTCTAAATTTAACTCTCACGAGCTATAAATTGCTACAGTTTATCGAAACGGTCCGATATAGGCGCCGGGGCATCTATTTTCCCATCTCCTGCCTCCTAAAGAAACGGTAGGCATCCTTTTGTCTCCTACGGAGGCATGCCTTCCAATTATCGTGGCTCCTAAACGACTAGGAATGTGTCCCCTCTTGGCCAACTCTCAAGAGGTTTCAAATTAAAACGATCCTAAACCCGCAATCCTATATCTCCTTCCTCTTCTTTTGCATACGACGAATGAGAAAAAAGGTTTCGGAATCTTCCGCTATCCACCTCACCTTATGAATGGACAATTTATGTGCTAATTACGTAGGAAGCGATGAAAAAAGCCGTGAAAATAGGCGTGTTTACGTTTCCTCCTTCGCTGTTGACCGGGGCCGGAACGTACCTATGTATCTACTACGCCTAGTAATAGATTTCTTCTGGCGATATCTGAAGGAAATTATTCCTATTAAAATAATTGAAACGAAATGTAACTACACCTGACTTTAATATACTTTTTGATGGCGCAGTAAGGTTTTTTTAACTGATTTTATTTTTTTACTAGGGCTAGATTACGCCAATTAACAGCAGTTTTATGAACATTCGGAAATTTATAAAACATACATAGCAGTCATATAGTGTTTTGTCAATTTGAACATTTTACTGAGCCTAGATTTATTTTAAATTATAACAAAAATTTCATGAATATTTGGAAATTCAAAAAATTTCACTTCGAAGAAGAAGTAAGAATCCAACTCTGGATTTTAAGCCAATAATTTTACGCCGATTAGCAACAACTTAATGGATATTGGGTTATATTATAGCTTTCACTTCGCTGAAGCTGTAAACATGCAACTATGTATTAATTCTATCGCCACATGTCGCTCTGTTTCTAAGTTATTAACTTTTAAGCTTCACGAAAAAGCCCCCTCTACCAAAAAATGCCGATTTTGTAACTCGGTCAAATATTTCCTCATAGCATGTAAATTTTTATGAATCTTTATCACCGAAAATATGCCCATAAAGAGATCATTGAATTTTTTAAAAAATAGTCAACCGAATGATGAGTTACTTTGTGGCAATCCATGACGAAAGAACAAAACAAGAGCAACTTTTCTAAAGGAAACTAATTCCATTTTTTAATAATTAAGCAATTTTTAGAGCTATTAGAAACCTTTGGTTGATTATTACATGCTTAGTTATTAAGAAACGGAATTAGTTACCTTTGGAAAAGTTGCTCCTCTTTTGTTCTTTGTTTAATTTGGCGTAAATGCAATAATAATACGTCCCGCACGAAGCCCGTAGTTAATTTGCAAAGTCCAGGAGCACTTAATTTTAAATCCGACAGTACGGCTTGGATGCACACCGAGGAGAAAATTAGTCTTAATTTTGGGTGGCTGGCGCCGTGCTCCGTGCAGGAGACGTGAAATACGAAATTTGATCACGGATTACCTCTGTCACCCACGCCATTCCCAGTCACGTGACATGAATTGTTCTCACTCGTCGCCGAATGTTACATCATTCCCGAGATCGTAAGCGTGTAAAACGCGAAGGCCTTCTCCCGGCAGCGCCGTAGAATGTTAAACAGAGGAATAGAGATGACGTCAAGGGGTATGCAGAATTGAGGAGCTAAAAATAACAGCCCGCTTTCTATCAGAATAGCGAATTATTAGGCCGGACGGTTATTAGAATGCTGGAAGGATGTCCGAAGTTACGTTCAGTTCTCAAAGGGGCCGTTCAGAATAATATTGTGAGTTAATTCGGTAGGAATATGTTGGGATTGAGCTATTTCCTGGCCTATCATTTGTGAGGATCTTTCCCATGGTAGAAGATACGATATTCGGAAAATATGTTATTTAGCTAAAGAATTATATCAATTTTACTTATAATTCTTGGAAAACATACGTGGAGTCAGTCAGTCAGTTGTCAGAGTAGTCAGTTGGAGCTATAAAGATGCAAACAATTATAGTCTCCAGCTAAAGAGTTGCTTTGTAAGAGGTGTTCTTTGTGATAATTTTTTATCTTTATTCACTAGAAATGCTATCTAATTTAGTCTTGATTAACTACGGTAGACCGCTATAGTTAACCTAATATACATATCATATATATTCCATATCATCTGGTAGTCTCGCATTCCACAAAATTTCATGTTCAATTCACTTTCATGGATTGATATGTTACGCTAATGTTATCTAACTACTGTAACGTTAACTGCAATAATTGCAGCTAAAATACCTTGGTCAAATTTTTATAAATTATATTATAAATATATATTCCTTTTTTATGAACGGTTTGAAATTTTGTCCAGTACTATGAATCCTATGATTAAAAATTACCTCTAGCAAAAGCAAAACTCAGGTATATATTAGTTCACTGATGTGTTTAACATACGCTGTTGAATACGATGATTAAAGTAAATTTTAATAACAGATACCTATGCAAAAAATCGGCGGTGAATTATATATATACCCCACAAACCGAAAATTTTCCACGCAGGCCTGTATAGCATTCCCCATAAGGTCGATCTGAACTTCAAGCCCCTTTTCATTACCTACTGGAAGCTGTAGAGTGGGAATGAGGCATACTATGTTTGGTAGGGAGTGATCATTTTTCAGGGCTTTGCTTGAACTAACAAGTGTTGGAGAAACTATCCACGTTGAAATATTTATTTATATAAATCTGTAAACAGAACAAGGCCTTTAAAATTGACTGAAAAACAATATAATTAAGACAACAAATACAATTGAAAAAATAAATAAAGGCAAATTTAAAAAAAAATAATAAAGAAACCATAGTACAAAAAATAGGCCAAAGACGAAACATACTACATCAATTGATCTGAAGAAGAATTCGAGGTATGAATATCATATGAAATCAGTAACTCCTCATTAGATTCCCATTATTAATCGCTTGCCAAAGATTCAGGCAAAGATCATACCTACGACTGCTTCTCTGGATCATATCCCCCAGGGATTTACACGTGCGATACTTAGGAATGGTTTTAGGTGATGTAGCCCATGTCCCAGGCAATGTTCCAACGCCTACTCCCGTGAAACCGTCACGCTATTCTAGTTCCTACTTAGTTACTCTCCTTCAGACGCCATGATTTAGGGCCCTCGGCTTTATTTTCTCAATTAAGACACCCGTAATTAATTCGACCGACTTTTAACACGATGGAATCCGAAGCATTCTTTTCCGCGTAGGTGTGTCTCGGTTATATTTCGGAGGGCGTAAATCTCGCATCTTATGAAAGGAACTCGTTTGTTTTATGGTCCGGGGACAGCGGCGTGCAATTACACGTCGCGTGCGAAGTCTCCGAAGAATTTCGCCGGCGCTTTTTAGCGCCAAAGCGAGGAATTAAATTAGCGTGTAATTTTAAACCGCGGACGACCAAAGTGGAATGAAAGAGGCTCTGAGACAAAAGGATGAAATGCGACGCTCTAGTTGTTTGAGTATGCGGAGTGAATGGGTGAGAGACAGTTAATGAAATTCACACACTATGGTGCAGGACGAGTATAAAATGGTGTATTTTACGTCCTCATGAATGTATAAAGTTATCACGTAAAGCTATACTTAGCATATAGGCTTACGGAATTAGAAGAATGGCCAGTATCAGGCGTTCTCCATGCAGTTTTAGAATTTTTAAGACTCAAATCCTAGGTAAGAAAAGGAGTTTAATTAAAGATAAGTTTAATGTGGTTTTAAACCGTAACGATGTGGCCGTTTCGAAACGTGATAAATTAAACTCCTAATACGAAGGCGTCACTTCGTTGAAGGCGATAATAGTGGGAGTGTACGAAGATTTGTAATCCTATGTAATACAATATACATTTATGCATTTCAATTTATTGTGATCGATGCATATTGTGAAGGATATTCACAACGTTAGTATTTGACTTTCTCATGCATGTTGGTGTTTGATTTGTAATGAAGTTATGCTACAATATACATATTTGTAATGTTTCTACCTTGCTTTAACTTACTCTCTAATCTGTAATATTGTATTAAAATTGAAAATTAAATATTATAATAAAAATGTTGTGCAATAAGGATTGTTTTTACAGTGGTGACCAAAAGAGACCAGCATTTCCAAGAACAAACGAACCCAACTAAAGCAAACATTCCTCCGAAAACAGATGTATATACAGTCCCAAAACCGTTGGGTTGCAAACCACTTTCATGGATGCTCATCTTACTCTTTCCCTATTTCCAGGCACGAGCGTCACCACCACACGAGTAGCCACTTCCGGGCGAGGACCCCCGGTCTCTGGGACCCTCACCCCCGGTACGCCTTCTCGGCTTTCGGGCGCCGCTTCCGTCTGGACCTCAACCTGGGCGACCCGTTCCTTTCGCCCCACCTCAGGGTGACAACTCATCAGGGGCAAGACAATGACGAGGTGATCAGGGAGAGAACGCCAGCCGCCGAAGAACACGAGCGGTGTTTCTACACCGGAACTGTGCACGGAGACCCGTCCTCCTCGGTCGCCGTCAACCTATGTCACGGAATGGTGAGTATCAGTTCACTTCATAACTTTCAACATCCCCCCTTCGACACAAACGAATTTATTGTCTGCTGCAGAATTTTCCAAATGAGGGGCACGTACCAGTGGTGGGACGTTTAGACCTTTACTGTGGTCTCAACTGGTAGGAAGGCCACAGTGATCCACAATGACTTTATTGTCATTTTTTTCACTCGTTTTAGCATTTTGATCTTCTTACAGCTTTATTAAAAACAAATCCTCCGAGTAATTCACTACTAAGCATGTCTTTGTAGTTTTTCATTAATTTAGCATTTTATTCGTCTTATAGCTTCATAGAAATCATATCTTCCGAGTAATTCACTACTATTCATCATTTAACTACGTATTCGTAAAATGTTAAATCCCGACCAGGCGTTTGCGATGGTATTCAAGTACGTTATTGTTTTTTTTGTTTCACTCGTTTTAGTATTTTATTCTTCTTATTGCTCCATCAAAAATATATCTTCCTTGTAATTCACTGCTACTTGTCAGCTAACGATGCATTCGTAAAATAGGAAATCAAGTCAGTAGGAAATACATTTTTTTCTCTCTTGAGGAGGGAGTAAACAGTCTGAATTTTATTCTCCTTTTAGCTCAATTAAAAATCAATCTTTCCAGTAAATCACTACTGCACATCAGCTATGAATTCGTAACATAGCACGAAAGAAGGAAAACAAATTAATTTATTTTTGGGGTAGTCGGTTGTCTTTATAAAATGGATAAAATTATTCAGGGCCATAAAGTTTGGGAAACGCCGTACTATTGTTTATATGCAGGGTGATAGGACGCAGATAAGCTTAAATTATTTTCCGTTTGCATAGTTACCCGGTGAAGTTTTTATCACAAGGCTAAATGAATTTGATCTGTTTGATGCGTTCGATATTTATTAAATAAGTACTGATATGTAGGGATTCAAAATACAAATACTACGAACCAGGTGCTGACAATAAAGTACCTATAGCTTTTCCCAGTTGTTTATATGCATGACTTTCTTTTTCTGTGATATTAGTAAGTGTACTGCTACCGGCTTTGATAGAGTTTTACAGCGATTAACGTCTACACATCTTGTACTGCTTTGATCAACTTCGGTGGTTAGTGCTTTATTGCAATCATCATAAACTAGAACATTGAATTAGACAGAGTTTTACATTTTTCAACTCAACTGTGATATTTTCACCTTATTAATTAGGTCATTCACCTCTTCCCTCGTGTTCTTATCGAAAATTTCTATAGACACTTTCCTTATCTACGTTTTCTTACCCTTACTATAAAAGCTTTATTACTGACAACGACCTTGCTGTAATATCTTCAATTTGCACTCGATCCTAAATAAGATAAAACTACGAATTATAAAATAAAAGGCCGACGATTCTGATAATATTTTGAATATGTAGATTATTTGATCCAGAGAAGAACTGAAGTTTCGTACTTTTCATCAACCAGACCAATACTTAGTGTATACAAATAAATTGCTTCACTTTAAAGAGATACCCATGCGCGCATGCAATCAAAATTACTAACAATTACTCTTCATCGAATTATCATGATGCTGAGTAGTGAAGAGTATTCTGTTATCTACATCGTATTGGTAGAATATTACGAAACTAAGTTAAAATTGTTTCGATATCATACGAGATAAAATCAAACAAAGCTGTTAACCATTTATCAATCATTGCATTTTAGAGGTATAAGCTTAAGTTCTACTGCAACAAATGTAGTCACTAAGCATGAAAAAGAGTAAAATCAAATTGTATCACAAAAGTTTGCTTAGAAATAAGTCAATGAAAGAATAATAGAAATAAAATAAAATACAGATCGATTCTCTCTAAAGAGATACTCATGCATGCATGCAATTATATATTTTGAAATCGCTCCGTATCAAATTTCCACTATTATTATCGGATTATCATGATGCCGAGATATGTAGGATACTCAATTGTATAAAGAAATTTAAGCGGATGTTGGAAATGGCTCGTTTTAATTTTATTTCGAATCCAACTAATTCGCAGCTGAGTATCGGTGTACCTTTTCCATTAGGAGGACGTCGTCAGGTGAGAGGGTTGGGAGTGAACGATTCTTCGTTTATGACTTCCCCGCCTTGAGTAAAAAGAGCGTTAAAAAGACTTATTATCCGTGTGGCGAAACAAAGGAAAGTTGCCGAAAAGTCGCGCGCCTGATAACGCCGTAAAACAAAGAGATGAAATAACCTCAAGGCTGTTTCACCGCGGGCGGAGCGGCGGAAGAGACTCTACTATTCGAAATTTACGTTCAGTACACTCACGACCGAGCATCGTAAAGTTCATTAAATAAATTTTCTTCGGGGATGTATCCTGTTTTCGATTTATTTTCAAACGCGATTTATTCGCCTCGTAAAATATTTTGCTACAGTCGTATTTCAAGCGAGCGGTATATGACATTCATGTTGTAAATTCGAGTTTGTTCAACGCAGTTGTAGCAACAGATACTTATGTGGCAAACAATGAACGAGAGAGAAATGGCATGACGATCTCTCGAACTTTTAGGTGAGAAGTAGAAGAAACACATTTGCTTGTCCTACATCTTTACAATACAAGATACCTTTGACTCCGTTTTTGATTGAATTTCAATTTTTCACCTAAACATAAGTTTCCATGCGGAAACAGAGGTTGCTTGCTCTGCTTCTACATCTGCTTTAATACACTACAATCCACCTTCTGCATGGCGTGTAAGTCTAAAGAGTTCCATAAACTTCATTATTTCTTAATTTATGTGCATATATAGTTTACTATTTTAGGTTATGGAGTGTTGAGAAAAGTTATAACTATGTTCAAGAGCTTAAGCATGGGAGGTCTCGTCAGTTTTTACGTAAATATTTTATGCATACATTAGTTTCCTGTACTAGGTTCATTTTTCCAAAGACTTCCTATTTAACTAATATTTAGCTTTCCCTTTCATAATGATACATACCACAACCTTTGCATTGCCCATTCTTACCCCTCTGTCTTTTCCCTAGCGATCTAAGTTAACGAGGAAAGGAAACGTCTTCCCACGTATAGCTGCACTGAAAGAAAAAACTTAGTAAATCCAACAATTTAGCATTGTTGAATTTTAAGGGTTGATTCTTCTGATGGAGATGAGTGGAATCAACACTTCAAAATGCTATCCCAACATTTTTGAATGATTGAAAGTCACACTTTCCTCTGATTGGTCACGTTGGTCGTCACGTGTTACCCATGATTCTCAGCAAAACAGAGCGTATAGTAAAAGCGTATACGAGAGCGTGTTGTGTTGTGTTCTTCGGAAGAACAAACTCAATATCTGACCCATCCATCTTTTATTGCCTTCTTCTACAAAATTATCAGAAAATATTTATAAAGTTCTCTGATAAATTTGATAAACATTTATACAATAAATAGTTCATAGAGTAAATGCCAACCTTTCTTTCCTTCATAATTGAGAATCTTCCAAATTTGTACGTAAAAACGCATTTAACTGCTACAAAATTGTCAGAAAATATGCATAAAGTTATCAGATAATGTTGATTAAAAATTAATCCAATAAATAACAAATAGAGAATCTTTTTCTTCCTTCGTAGTTAAAAATCCTCCATTCTAGTATGTAAAAACACATTTATCTAAAATAAATCTGAGAATGACCGTCATGGTCGAAACCGGTCATATTTAAAGTAAATCTGTGAAAATAGGTTTTTAAATCAATTTCATACGGCTTTCTACAATTTTAGGCCAAAACACCTTTTGTTTACACATTTAATCTATTTAGGCTATGGTTGTTACATGTGTTTCGTAGCAACTCTTAAAGATAACCTCTTAACATGGAGCATCTCAATATGGAGAAGGTTCTCAATGGTACGTGAGTATTCTGTAAGAATTTTGATTTCAAATTTATCCTATAAATTATAGCAAATATTTATTCTCCATAATCTTCATAACTTGAAATCCTCCAAACGGTTATTTATAAATTAAATTTGAAGTTATTTTTATTTCTTAGTAAGTTACAAATATAACCTTTTAGCACGGAACATTCGAGTAAAGAGAAGGTTGTATGTAAAAACGGTTCTCAATGCTACGCGAGTATTCAAATGAGACTTGAAAAATATCTTCCGCTTCTCGAACATCTCTGACATAAGCCTACAACAATCGTGACACCTTTGTTTAATGCTCCAACTCCCACTGTTAACTTCGTGGCAGGACAAGATGTTTGGACCAATTTCTCCCTCCTCACACTCGTCCATCAAAGGAAACGCCGTTTATTTTGGACAGCTTGCCCACTCCGATCTGGGCCTTGTGTCACACACGGGGTTCATACAAGTGTACACCGATGCATACGGTGCCCCTGTTACCTTATCAGCCACCGGAGATCAGCTCTCTTCGCCTATTCCTTCCTAACGCCTGGCCGAGCCCTCGTATTTCATTTCCATAACTTGACCCAACGACCAAATTAATCGTCATGCAACGAGCTTGTTCCTTCAGATTTCCTACCCTGGAGAGGGCGGAAGAAACCCTTCCAACGTCTTAGCTTACGTAACGTAAAAGCAAGATTACAAGTCTACTTTTTGATGAGGTAACGGTGGTCTTTGTAGGACTGAGAGTTACTTTTGGGTATATGTTTCGTATTTTATAATTGATGATAAAATCAACGTCAACATCAACAAGGGATACGAACGTTTGTGAATGGGAATTATTTTTTATGGGTCCTTTTCATTTAGCGACGTGTTTTTCAAATGTGAAAAAAAGAATGATAATCGAGATTCGAAAACATTTCAGGTCATTAATGAATATCGTGGTTAATTATAATTAAAAGTGAATCAAAAATACGCAGGGATCATTATTTTACCGGATGAAGTTTATTATCAGACGAAATCCGGAAAGAAGATGTTTTTTAGGAAAGTATCATGAGTTTCATTTGTAAAGCCTCTGAATTCCCCCCAAAATATAGCTCCCTATTTATGGAAGATTTATATGAGTGATTTTAATGTATTATTTTACCATTTTAGGTGATGTTAGGCTCGAATGAAATAATTATTCATAAGAAATCGAGTTTTATAAACAGACCGCAATAGATTACCTAATGGTATATTTTTAAAATTAAATTTTTTTCTATATCTTTTACGTTTTACCCATCCAATTTTGAAGTGAATAAATGAAAACGAGTTTTAAAAATACCATAGAGTAACTATACCATTGTTACACTATGGTAATACAAAGTCATAAGTTATAAATTTAGCTCGAATCACCTAGTCATGAGAGGAATATTCAATTTAAAAAATTATATAATTTGTCTACATGAACAATCTACTGTTAATCAGCGTTAGAGTTTCATCAAATTTAACTTAATAGTCTTAATTTACTAGCGGCGCCATTAACGATATCCTCTATCGTTTCCTCTCAGCAATCTCAGACATGCATCCCCTACACGAAAGTACACGCCTAAACGTCCACGCGATAGAATATTAAGTAACGATCCGTCCATCGTTTGCATGCTCAATAATCCAGCGAAAATAGGGAAGGCGCTATCGCTCTACGTGATCGGCAATCGCCGGAACTCGTATCAACTTCTCGGAGCCGGTCAAGGACGCAGATGATGCACTAATCACTTATGGCTTCGCATTAATACTACAGAGGAAGTGATGCAGAAGTAGGTACATGACTGCCAGCCAAAGCGGAGCAATTCCAGGAGGGAAGAAGCATAATTTCCCCGTCAAATTGTCTCATTCATCCGTCTGTGCTCCGTTCCAATCCGCTCCTAAATTGCTTTCTGCTCCCGGTGAAATAAGCGATCTCGTTAACTCATTTTGAATAAATCTAGAGCCTGCTCTAAGTTATACTGATTACTTGGCGGCGTGATGCTAATCAGAATTCTGTTTGGAAGAAAATCAGGCAATTCCATGGCGATTGCTAATGCAGACTGACTGCTTATCGCACGGTGACAAACGGTGGACGTATACTTTGCGACTGTCTTCCTTCAGCTCCTGCAAAGAGACTTATTATTTCCATGTTTTGCTTAAAAACTAAGTAATGGTGATCTATACAATAGCTCTATACTTGAACTTTACAGAATAAGGGATGGAGAGGGTGGAGTAAATAGTGTTGTAAAAATCTACTTTGAGTGATACATTTGCCAAAAAGTTTATTTTTTAGACAAAGGTATCACTTTTGACGAATAATCGTTATCATTGCGCCTGATGATATGAAAGAGATTTCGATAGTTGGTCTATAAAAATAAAGTTTTTGGAAAAAGTACTTCACTCCGAAATTAAATTGTAACGGCATGTTTTTGCAATGAATAATCTGAATTAATATCTTCTGAAATATCTTTACAATATTATTTTATGTTTTTAATGAAAAAAGGAATTAAATAAAGAGTAAGAACTCAAAGGACTTCATTTGGATGAAGATTACAGGTTTTCCGTAGGTTTAAGTTTTTATTTCACAAACACGGCCATTAAGTTAGATTTCGCTTTAATAAAGGTCAAGTAAATTCAAATTATTTATTATTTGTTAAGCAGTTAAGCAACTTATAATTCGTCTAAACAGAAATAAATGATACTACATTGCAGGATTTTGTGAAACGACGTCTTAAATTGGTGAGGGACCACTCATTGTTTATTTAACTTCCATCCAAACTTCCATCAAATTCCTAACACGAGCATAAATCTTCGGTTATCTATTGGTTTTACTAATCTATCTTTCCTAGTCTCAAATATTTTTCTACAGTCTCCAAATGTTCTTCAACTACCCCAATTTTCCTAATTCAACTCTTATGTGCTCATTGGAGATGACAACCCACCTCCAAAGACCTTTCCGATAGAAGTACCCATACACAAGAAATGAAACAATACTTCAGACTTCACTTTCGTATCTTACTCTTTTCGATTCCGTGAGGTTAGAGAGAGGCTCAGGCTAAACCCCCCAATCGAAGACGAAACGGAAAAAAAGACAAAAGGCACCCCATTGCCCATTGTTTTCGGCAGCGCAAAGCTCCGCCTACGTAACCTTTCTCATCTCCCAGCAGAGGGCGTGAGGGAAAAGACCGGCAAAAGAAGAAAGCCACCCCGGCGAACGAGAGCGGGAAAAGCGGTGCCTTTTACGTAAGAGCGACCCATAACTCTGGTCGACATCTCCGGGAGATCTTATGAAAATCAACCCGTGTCCTACGACCAGAATGAAAGAATGCTCGATAGCACGCTACCAAATTCCGGGGTCATTTCTAGGCTGTAGTAGCACTCCGAGATTTCCGATGATTTTAAAGATCGCTCTTCAGAGCATACGAAGTGATGATTATTAGAACTAATGATTAGGTGAAGGTGGAAGAATTTGCTTACAGTTGACCTACCCTCCAAGTCCCTTCTACTTTCGTGGCTACATAGAAATAATGCCATACCCAGTCACGGTAGACGGAAATATTGGTAGCTTATATATAACTCTTATATACTCTCGAATTAATTCTGTCGACCCCTTAAACTTTCATTGTAAATTCCATAAAATGGTTTGAAAATAACGAATTTAATTTTAGCTTTTCAAATGTGTTGACAATAATTTTTGATATTTTTTAATTGATTAAGTTGATAATAAGCGAGAAAATTGTTAAAACTAGCTATATTTTATGAATTTAAGCGTCTTTTGAAAAATTTATTTATATATAGGTTGCTTCACAAAGTTCTATCGTAAAATATATAAATAATAAATAATACGTCGATAGACAACCAAAAAGTCTAAACAGAATCGAAAAAAAAAACATAGTAAAACCCCTGCAAATATTCCGAATTAATAATTCAATAAAACTGCAGTGATTAAATTTTTGTTACTTTATTGCAAAATCAAAAAAGAAAGTGTTTCGTTCCAATATTTTATTCGTAAATACGCCAAACCTCATCACTCTGCGAAGATATTTAATTTCTGAAAATTTTAAAACGAAATACGTCTCCTGAAAGATTGACTTCGCTTTATTTGAATTTCTAAAAAAAGAGCACAATTTTTATATTTTTACTTTTTACGTAGAAAACCACATCTCTATGCGGTGACATTCGAGTCTCGCGAGTTGAAAATAAAACAGCCTCGAATCGATTGTTTTGGGCGCTGCGGCAGCCTCAAGACATTCGGTCACGCGCGACCGCCCCCGGGGCCAATGGAATCAGACGAGGCGTAGTCCCTCAATTCGATGCGGATGTTGGAGAAGGGAAAGGGATCCAGTCTTCCCCGTGCCAACGCCTCAGACGGAGAGGAAGTGGAGGCCGACGGCAGGGTCAAACGATGCCCACCCATCGCCCCTTCCAACCCCAATGTAGGTTAACCCCCCGCGGTTCACTCTGCTCTCCACGCCCAAGTATACACAATGCGACCAAAGAGGGATTGCGGGGTTTGGAGAGAAATGGGCAGAACGGATAAGGGATGGACAAGTCCGCTTCGATACCGACTCCTTACTACATGGAAGCGATATAGGTACTCCTGTACAGTAAACGCCCCGGAGGCTAGTATGAACCTCAATTCATTCACATTCAGCAAATGAAGCCTTTAGGGAGCGAATAAGGCTTACCAGCCAAGACGAGAAATGAGGTATATTGCTCTTACTTTCTTAACTTAGCCAGGATTCTACTGCTGGAAAATGCACAAATGCCCACATGCAATGTACTTTTCATGGCATTCAATCATACTTCAATAGCTTTCACTATCTCTAACTAGGTTGGTTGGAAGTAAAAAGTAAATTCAAGATAAATTTTTCTCTACCTCGTACTAAAAGAAAAAATAGGCATGTAATTTGACTCGGAAACAAAGGCATATACTTAAACGGGTAATTAATAACATCTATTCCTCCAAGGCATGCTTTTTTAATCAAACTCCGTGTCGTATAGTATCATAATGTTAGTTCGTTAGAGTCCAGATTAAAATTGATGAAGAATAATGAACAATCTTGTTAATGTAATATCTAACTAGCTCTAAATCGAATTCCGAATTAATGAATACCTGAAATATTGTATATACAAGACGCAAAATTAGAAGTATTCGGTTTCAACGAATACGCCTAGAGCTTCCCGATGCTACGCGTCAATCTTTATGGGAGAACAGCAAAAGACCAATTATTTAAGGATTCCCTCCACTTTGTGTCAACTACGTAGCACTCCTAATCTAGTGGAGATCCCTATAACTGTATAAATTACAGCTTGAGCCCACGTCTGCTAGATAGACAAATAGAAATCGTTTTTGAAACGAAGGAAGTTGAATCCATAGTAATGGTTAAGAGTTTAATTTAAGTACACCAAAACTTCCACTAAAAGGTATAAATTACGAAAAACTGAATCAAAATACTATAGCAATAACACCCTCTGTTCTGTAAAAAGTAGAAATGATTGCGATTGTGCATTAGATTCAGTATTAAAAATCAGAATGTATAAAGATACAGCCTAATAATCCTTGTGTTATAGATATTCCTATATAATTAGGCTGGAATATATTCTAAACGTTTAAATGGTGATGTTAAATGTAGGTATGGTTGGTAGAAGGGACGGAATATAGAGAGGGGAAATGAAGGGAGAAGACACCGAGAGGGTAGCCCAAGAGAAAATATACAAAGAGGAGGAAGTGAGGGATTCGAAGCCCAAACAAGATGCAAGGGGAATGGGGATTCGGAAGAAAGACTCTGATGATCTCGTGAAGAGCTGATGATGTTAGCGACGAGCTAAAATGAGGCCAAAAGAGACATCAAAAGAACATTAGAAAAGACCCGGAAAGTCAAACAAAGAGTGTGGGTAATTAGGACGTACTAAATGGAACAATGTTATTGGGCAACGTATTCGATAAATCCAAACGTGGTTCTTTATCTGGAAAAATACCAAACTGAACTCAGAACTGAAGACGAAAAGAATATCAAGTGCGATAATTAAACGGTAAAGGGCATAGCTATCGAAAATCGAAATAGTATCGAGCGAAAGCGATAGTATTGTCACAATAATGGAATATTATATACATTTATTGGTCGATTTTTTCCTCGTTGAAAACTTTACGAAAACTTTTTATCCCTATACTAGTCATATGATATATATTACGCCTTTAATTTACGATTGGATACCGTTAAGAACCCAAGTAAATTAAAAATAAAAGTACGAGCAACCGCTATACAATCTATTTGTAATCAATAACGGAATTTTCATGGTAATTAGTTGTATTGATTCCACAATAATCTTTATTGCCACACTTTGTCACTCATTTATCCTTATACAAAGAAAAACTGCAAGTCCTGAATGTATGTATCACAAAAATAAGTAGTTTTTCATAAGCATTATTGAAATAGCTTTGATTGAAGATGCTGATGATTTACTGACAATAAGTAGCCGATAACAAAGATAGGAGAGTAAGAGGTACGCTGTAATTAGCTTCGAACATTTACATTTACAAAACCAAGCAACAAAAATAAAACTGAAACTACTAGCAAAGCATATGATTCAAAAGTATAAATTGATTCTGAGATAGAAGAAGTATTGCAGTATTTGGCTCGAATAAATCTTGGTTATTCACCGCCTACTTGATTATTGAATTCAAACACTTGGATACACTCAGATATAGCGCTGTTTGATCGCTTTACGTCAGCGCTTGCACCGATAATTCCCTAGGATCCAAGTTACTCAAGATGTTATGAATAATTCGAGCGATGAAAGATGCAGATGCAAGGAAGAAGCTGGGGACATCAGAGGAGATTGGCTAATACGGAAGTTCGAGGCGTAAGGTTCAAGAGATGTAAGAGATGAGAGAAGTCAGACCAGATTTGAGACGAGACTTGATTATCCAGATGCTACGCAGGCATTGGCGTAATACACTCCCTCAAATAAGCTACCGTAGATAAGGTATTACAAAGAGAATACTGTATACCATAGAGGGAAATTCGGAGAGTTAGAATTTCAATCCAAGAAATCTCATGTAATATTTTGTTAGGGATTTTGGTAGCAGGCGGCTTTTGGATTGGTCGCTTTATCCCTTGGAGATTTCAACGTATGAGTCACCTTTGCAATGAAGTTGACAACACGCATGTAACGTTATATCTATTAACGACGTCTTGAAAGAAATAGTAATGTATTGTAACAGATGCACTTTTTAGGAGTCTTCATCAGCCGATGTCATTTCGTACATAAAGGAATTGGTTTTAAGTAAGATATTAAAATAATATTGTTATTTTAATAAAGGTAATCCCCTAAAACTTTGGTAGTTACCACTGAATACCATTCGAAACGAGCCTAGTTAGTATTGTTAGAGTAATTCAGAAAGTAGAAGATATTCAGAGGTAGGGCAATCTAAAATTGACCAATTAAATTAGGAGAAATTCATAGGTTAAATAGGTAGAATATAATAAAACTTTGATTAACTTTTTGATTCTATATCAAATTGAATCAAGCCAGTTCAAAAGATTTGTGTGAAAATGTAACAAGCAGAACGGTATAGAAAAATTAGCTGATGTTTTAGATCAAGAAATATAGTTATTTATCATAGAGCAAAGTAAATTTCTATTACTTTACTTTACTATAAGATACAGCAAGTTTTAGTACAGTATTCGACAGCTAAAATACCATCGAATACACAATGAGAATAATAATTGCAATTTAATTCGCTCATTCAGGTAACCCAAATTGCATTTACTATATTAAGGGTACGACACAAAACACAAAAAATGTAGTAAAAATACAGTCAGGAATAAAAACAATAATAAAGGTTAAATAGTAAAATTGTGCTGCGGGATTAATAAATTCAATACGGCTTTCTCCTTATGGTATTTAGGGGATAACAAAAGAAGTCCAAAGCTGTAGAGTACATCAACAGACCTATCAAGACAATGAAAAATCTATATCCTCCCATAAGACCCATCCTGCATTTGAACCTAAATATTTTGTGAAAAAAGGGCATAACCGTTATATAACTATAATTCGTTCATACTTACGCTAAATTTATAATAAAAGAAGTAAAGAATATAATGGCCTACTGGCATGCTGAACCATAAAGAAAACAGCTTGATCGATTACAGCCCAGATATCGCGACCATTTGAATTGAAACTTTGTACATCACCTGAAATAATGTTTTACGTGCTTGTTACCCTCTCAACCCACAAAGGCAGATACACATGCAGCGTAGAAGATGAAATACGTCCCACTCGGGGAAATGAGCTCAAAAAGCGAGCGACACGAACGAGTAGGAAAAAATCCATTCCGACACCAATGAGCAGCGAGATAAGGATAGCGTGAATGACGGGGCACGAGAAGACGCGGGGTGACTAACACGGGGAAAAATAAGGAACAGGAAGATGGGATGCATGAGAGGCATTTCCAAAAAGACGAAGAGGTGCCCGAGGAGTGACAGTTTTGAGGAAAGAGATGGATAGGGTAGCAGAAGATAAAAACACAAGGTGAAACAGAGTCAGGGTAATTGGGATTTCTAGGAATGCGCGTAAGGGGTTTCTAGGGATGATGGAGGAGGGACCAGAAGGAGATGGGATGTCAAGGGAGGGAACCGAAAAGGGCTAATGCCGTTGATATGTAGAGCGGAAGAGAAAAATAAGTCTCGGAAGGAAATAAAAGTCGACTGTGCTTACACAACCCTTCGTTCGGGGAAGCGTAGGATAACAGCTTCGAAACACAACCTTTGTTTCCGAAGAACAAAGTGAAGCGCGGCTGATGTTTATCGATGACCGGTTGAAAACAAGCGGGAGTTCTGGAAATGGCTATTTCAGTATTTTTGAATCCGAGGAACCAGCCGTCCGTGACTCCCCTTTCGAAATATTTATGTACCAGTTGATGGATATTTTACCTTTTTATTTTTGTACAAGATAGGGAAAATGTATCTTGTACCTATTTTATTATTAATCCTTTCCGCAGCTTTACTGTCGCCAGATGGTTTGATTGTCGTTACGTGGTAGCTTCAACCAATAACCCTTAAAATTCAAACATTCTATAATGCTTTACATTTGAGAGTTCAAATACACGTTTACATTTTCATGTTACGTATATAGTAAAGAAAGAAAATTTGGAAGACGGCTGTTAAAGAATTTGAGGTTTGAAATCTCCAATAGCCGTCTTTGTGCGTTCCTCTTCTCATTCTCCGGTATTCCGAGAAAACAGGAAAAGACGCCGAACTTTTTAAGACACCCAATACGTATTTAGAATGCAGAAATGAACATTCATATTAAAAAGTTTGGTATCCTTTCCTGTTTTCTCAGAATATCGGTGAATAAGATGTGGAACGCCGACAAAGAAGGCTATATGAAATTTTAAATTTCTGATAACGTATTTATACACTCATATACGCACATATACATTTATATACACATATGCATGACATGGTTACATACATTAATGTTATCACCAATTAATATGCACTGTATATTTACTGTTTTCCGTAGATATGCCATAGTTAGGAAGAAGTTGCATATCAAGTAATTAACTTGCCATAATAATATTTACATTTTAATATTTATATTTTACAACACTCATTACCTTTTTCTCTAAAATCTCAAACTTTGATTCTCATTATATTTAACTTCCATGGCTTCTGAATTTTTATTGCTAATTCGGTATATGTACTTACTTTTTGGAATATGTACTTTTAAGTTTGTGGTTGAGGGTTACTGCAATGTCTATTATTACTGCCTCTTGCAATAATAATAACAATAGAGGACTTTATTAAGGGCGATATTGAGACTTTATGTGGATTTAAAAACCTAAGTTAAAAGTTTAGGAAAACGCCATAAAGAAGGGGTGTGTGCAAAACCTGCGAAACCTACAGTTAGAAAACTAAATTTAGTGATGAAATGAAATTGAACGAAATATAAAGACAAGAAGACAAAGCAATTACATCATACAAGGAAACAGAAAAGTAACAAATAGTAACATACATAAACGTTAGTCGGTAAAAAAATATAGTTATTATAAGTATACTTTCAAGAAATATACTTCTTGGTAATGTTTATCAATTAAAATTATATCTGTTTATTTAAAAGGTGACTTATTATTATTATAAGGAAAGTGCCAAATGCAGGTTTGCACGAAAATCTCTCGGAGAAACTGGAGAAGATATAGCGAGGATTGTAAGGAAGGAAATGTTAAATTAGGGTAAGAGGGAGGAAGATAAAGTGATCGCAGACAAGTGGTAGAGTGCGAAGTGCAATGAGCATGGATGAGAGGCCCATGCTTCCAGATAGGGAGTGGAGGCCTCGGTTTGAGCTTCTAATTTTAGGGAGTTTCGGAAATTCGACAACGCCCTTCTCCCAGTTCCATTATGGGACATTCCTGCTTCTATGAGTGTTTCACCGACTCATGGATTCCTTTGGTCTGAATTTGAGGAGATTCGAATCGGGTATTTTCAAGGCGTGAAAAGGCACGCGTTAACGCCTTATTTCCGTGCATGAGTATCTCGGTCCCCATGAAAAAGACTCACACAAAACAGTGTATATCACAGCTGTGGGCATTTTTATCGTGATTGAGAGAGATGCATGTGAAGCAGTAACTAATTTTTTGATACCTTACCACCTTTTTGTAGGAGTTTAAAATGTATTGGAATTACAAATATACCTAGCTTAAATAGGATTATTTGTCGCGAGGTATAACAAATGGAAATAATTGTGAAGAATATCACAGCTTTCATTAACTTAGGTTTCTAAAGGGTACGGTATGTCCAAAAACCTGATTTGAGCTAGAATTTACTGTGTTGAGAACTCATACAATCAATTCACTTACCTAAAAAACTATTTATTTCTGCAGAACATTAAGCTAAATTTATCATTGCTTTGCACAGTTTTTATTATTCGTTGTGAAAATGTGGCCGTCTGTTCCGTAATTTCAATAAACACTAAATTTCTTCCTAAATCATTTTAATTAAAAAAGATAATAAAATACTTTTAATGTGTCTATTTCATCAACTTTATATATTATGCAATGAAAAGATATTAATGGCTATGTTCTATTCCAGAGGGATTTTTAAAAATCGATTTCGAGGTTACATAACTATCAGGTCAGGTTATAAATAATTCATTAATTGATAACAATAAAAAATTGCCTGGAAAATCATGTATACATTCTCATATCTTTGCTACAGATTTCCATATTTTGGCTGAATTTGAAGATTTTAAACACTAAAATATTTCATCTGATGGTTTAATGAAACTAAGATGAAAATAGCCAGCTTATCAAATATTCGTAAATTATTTTGACAATTTAAATCCTGTCAACAAGATGTCCGGAAAAATAGCCGAATCATCAAGTATATCATTGCCGGATCAACGGTGCCATGTGCATAAAATATCGTGGGAAAAATACCAAATCCTAAACCATCCGTTTTCCGGATAAACAGCTCAATGAAGATAACATGAAAACCTTCAATTCAATTATTTATCATAACTGTATACATTCACATAAAAATTGGAGAGAATTATCCCAATATTTATTAGACCTAGAATAAAATTGCAGCCTTTCATTGGTTAAAAGAGATGAGCATTGAAGAGATGGTTAGGATACTCTATCAACATTTAACCATGACTTATTACATGTTCGGAAGTGGAATAACTTTATGGAATCGGAAAAATGCGGGTCATTGACGCAGATTCCAGGAAGCTGCTGAAATTTGACGCTCGCTTCACTCGATGAGTCGCGGGTGTTTTTTATTCAAAGGAACCAGTTTGCGATAGTAATTATCGCCAGGTGGCATCTAATTACCGGGAATGTACGAAGCGGTCTCGACAGTTTTTCTCGGGTAGAGGTGAGAAGTAATTTGATCCCCTGTATTTATCCTTGTTTAAACAAGTATCTCGGCTTACCGATATCGCTCCCTCGGAATTGCACAATCATCACCTGTGATACTTACGGTGCATAATCGCTCATGAATGAGTGCCAAAAGGCGTTTCCATGATTTGATCTGTATTCTGCATTAACAAAGAGTGCTCGGCCATTAATTAATCCAAGTGGAGATTTGCAAAACAAAATCGTTTCTCTCATTTGCTAATATCGCTGTAATAACGGTTAAAATATGCTGTTTAGTGCATTTTATTGAATTAAGCGAATGCTCCATAGATGGAGGACTTTATCGGAACTCGTAGTTTTATATTATTATTATTAGGGTCTTTATTATAGGCGAAATTTAGACTAAAAATACTCCTCTTCCATCTAACCTGTCGTTGAGTTGTTACATTATTATAAGTATATTACATGTATCAATGAAACTTAGAGGCAAATAGAAGAAAATGTAAGAAGCGATTGCGGATGTAAAAAAAAACCTAAAAATGCTTAGGAAAAAATATCCGCTGCAGGAAAACACCCACAAAGAAGGGGGGTGTGAAAAACCTGCGCAAACCTACCGATAGCAAAAACTAAAAGACATCAAAGTGAACAATGCACATATAACCTGGAAAATTGCAAGAAATGTTAGAGACGTAATATCAAGACAAATAATGACAAATAATAAAAATAAATATATTGTGTGTAACTTTGTTTTTCTAAATTGCCTTGAAGTTTATCATCGACGTAGAAATAAGAAAAATTAATATCAAAGTTGGATTATTGTTAATTAGCAATGAATAGAGGTTTAAAAGCATTTATAAGCGCTACAATAACCTTTTTATATTTAAAGAAATTCTAAAAAAATATGTCTATTGGGAATCCTTGACTTAAAATTTTGGTCCGAATTTGATTAGAGAATCTATTAAAAATTTTAAGTCTTAACAGTAGCATCAAGCACGACTATCGGTACCTATATAATAAAAATTGAGGTATATTGGTACAAATTCGAACATAATACCTCGGAATCAAAGAGACTTAGTGGTCTTTTGGAATTTTATTAATCACTAATCATCAATGGATCAATCCCTCTTTTCGTGTAAAATCCTTTTCATTGATTCTCCTCTTTCCATTGGTAAGCCTGCATCATATGCAAGAACATTAAAAATTTACACAGAAGGAATTTATTGAATTTTAGTACTGATGTAATTGATCTCCTTTAATTTTCTCATTAACTTACGATAGCTTTCCTCTAGCTGTAATATTTAGGATTTTTTTTACAAGTTATCAATTCCGTAGTAGTCGACAGGTCTCCAGAACTATTCATCATCTACCATCATTTTGAAATCAAATACATGAAAAGAATTACTTAAAAATTCCAGCCATGTTCTTCCGCATAGGACATAACCAGTTATTATTCAAACATCTCTCTTAAATTATTTGACCCTTTATAGTTTCATTAATTTACGACTCCGAAATATCCATTTTCTCGACAATATGGCCAAGCTAATCGTGTGTGAAAGATTCTTGAAGCTACGAGTGTTATATCATATTAAAAAAAAACGAAAATAAAAGATGTTTCAACGATTCAGAGGTGTGGTCTTGATAAAATTTGAAAAAGTATTCCACAAAAAATAACGTTTTGGAGCTCATGCAAATCATCAGAATTGAATAAGGCTCGGATTCTTAAAACGTGCTATAACCATCAAACAGCAAGAAAACTGGCAGCAGAAACAGGCTATAACTGTCTGCCTGAGTGATGTTTATATCTAGGAATGAAAAACGATCCGTAAAAAACATAGCAATCCATTCATAAGGCACGAGAGAACATTGGTTTCGCTATATTCCCATGGTAAACTTTTCTATTATGTTTATGGACCGAGAAAATTTTTTTATTCGATTTCTCAATATCTCCCAAAAGATCTTTCTCTGTAAGCATGGAGAGGAAGGAAGTGGTTGAAATAACCTTTTAACTTCTCAGCTAAATTCGGATAAATTAGGTGCATTGTAAATGTTTGTTGGTCAATCTTCAAGGGGATTCTTACTCTAAGCTTTCCTGAAACCTACGAATTTATTGTAGTCACTATTTTTGACGCTGTTTATTTTGTCAGGGAATGCATCAACATTCAGACGGAAAGTTTATGATAATTATGGATTAAGAAATATAAAAAAAATCATAATTTATAATTATAATTAAATAACTATTTTTATTTGTAATTATTTTTATTTATATACGCCGGAATAAATATCTTTAACTACATAATTACCGTTAATTTCATTAAAAGAAATTAATTTAATGCACTTATATTTTTATATTTAGAATTATATTTATAAAAAATACGTAGGTATTATTGTATTTTAATACCATAGTAATCATTAATTTTAATAGTATCACATTTCATCAATATGGTACAATTAAAAATGGGAGAGTCCAAAGAAGAAACAAGGTTAATTATTTTCGTTCCATTTCGACCCTTCGGAGAGCATTCCGCAATACGTAGCCTCAATTCTCATCCCATACACATCATTCCATCGTAAGCGGTTCTTTCACAGAGGAATTGCACGGAAATACGGATCGGGAAGAGAAAATAGCCTTCAGATACGTAAATATTGCCGTCTAAGAAGGGCAAGATAAATCGAGCGTGACCCAATTCTCGTAAGTAGGAAAGGAAAAAAAGTCTCAAGACTGCAGTCTGTGGATTTATCTAGATGGTTGCGATGATGAGTTGTTCCTTTTTTCTGATTGGTTAATGGACATACTGCACCGGCCTACGGACAATCGCGAAATAGTGAGATTGTTTGCTTCCGCTCTAGAAATAAACTCCCTTTGCAGACAGCTTTCATCTAACTACAAAACGAACGAGCCGAGCTTTTGTATGAAACTATTGAACCCATTATTCATTGAGATCGCTTGGAAGCGTATGGATTTCCGGGTTGGAATAATCACGGAATTTGAGGAATGGATTTATCGTAATAAAATGAATTTGCGAAACGTAATAATTGTTCAAATATATTTTAATGTAGAATTTATTTGTATCATGATTACATTATTGTATAATTTTTGCAATTATCGTAATAACTAGATTTTGATTGTATATTTATTAATTAAAATACGTATTAACATAGTAAGCATCATTTTATCCAAATTATGCAAATTTAAGTAACCAAATTTTTTTAGCATAATCCCATAACCCCTTTTTTAATTTTTGCGAGCAAAATATTAATTAAAGCTGATTTTGCTATTAAATAAATATTGGTGAAATTAAATAATTGAAGTAAAATTATAGGTTAAAATGAAATGAAGATAACAATTTTCAGGCGGATATTACGGAAAATACAAATCGAAAGTAAATTTCAAATATTTATTTAATTTTATTTAAATCAATTTTCAATATTTCCTCAAATGTATTATCCAATATATAGATATTTAAAGTCGAATATTATATATATTTTTACAAAATTATAGGAGTGTAAAACTGCGGGATATAAGTCTTTGGTTATTCGTTAATAATCAAGGTTCAGGAAATTTTATACCTTATTTTCGAAAGGGAGATATTTCATCATAAATATTTGCACAAAACTTTTCAATCTACGCAAAATTATAACTATTACTCAACCATTATTAATAAAATAATTGAGAATGTAAATCTTACTGTTATGAAATATCCGTCATAAATTGAAAACAGAGCGCAACACTGATAATTCAAAATCACCAAAAACTCAGGCGTTCAATTCTCAAATACAGCCAAGCAAACAAAAGCAACGGCATTTCTGATATCACTGAATTGCTGACAGTTGATAAGAATTCCACAGAGGCTTACGTGCTTCAAAGCACGGATAATGCGAAAAATATATTATCATCTCGTTAAAAAGAACGTCATTTCAATCATGAATCACTATCATTGCATTAAAAGTTATGATTTTTGTCACGTCTGCTGCCATCATTGAATGTTGACCTTATTTCTTTGCTCTTTGGATTATAAAGCTTTTAATGGAGCATATTATTACTCGCTTATTTAAGTACTGCTCTTAAATGCCTCTGACCTCTTTATCAATTGTATTGCTGAATAAAGCACAACAGATTCCACAAATAGAGCGAATGACGTGCGTCAGAAATGGAACAAATCTCGGAGGGGCAACGGATTGTGGTTTATCTCCATTTGTGTAATCTTTATCTTTTATATTTAGCATTTAAAAATTGCGTTTTCTGCATTATTAAAATGAATTTCAGTTTATATCAGAATCATTATACAAGTATTGATCTTACATAAATCTCATGATAATCATTGAACTATAGCCAAGTATATTTTAATTAAACAATTAAACGTATATTAATTCAGTCAGTAATTTAAAAGTCGTTAATTTCTTTATTCGTGCATCCTCTGTATTATTCTCATCAAATTGAATATCATTTTATTGATCTTAATAAGGATCATATCTCAAGCCTTTACTCTATGTTAGCCTTATGAAAATCATTCAACCATAAGGATATAGTACTTATAAAATAAATTAAATATGTAAATGCTTTAAAATTTTGCATTTTCCTTCCTCTGAAATAAATATTAAAGCTTTCCAAGAAGTTTTAACACGATAATCAATGTGGTATCAAAACTCTGCTGTAATTAATTATACGAAGAAAAGTCATGGAGAAATCGGAAATGGGTTTCACATCACTTTCC
This sequence comes from Sympetrum striolatum, assembly GCA_947579665.1. Lineage (NCBI taxonomy): Eukaryota > Metazoa > Arthropoda > Insecta > Odonata > Libellulidae > Sympetrum > Sympetrum striolatum. The sequence goes on from OX388348.1 coordinate 71,496,609, forward strand.
TTTTGAATAGGAGTTTCCCTTACGAATTCTTTTTATGGAAGTAAATTATTTTATTAACTGTTTTACGGTTTGAAAAGTGAATATATTTTCCCGTGAAATAAACTTATTTAGCGTTCTATTCTTTCCGTAATGGTCTTTTTGTGATTTCCTGCGGCGAAGTTTGAGATAGTCGAAGATAAGGAAGTCAGAAAGCTTATACTGAATAGATCGCTTCATTTGAGGATGATGAAGAAGACCTCACGAAAGCTTGTGGCATTCTGACGCGCAGTATGGAGATTTAAACTAGATAAATTCAATGTAATATTAGCAACCCAATCATTGTGCGTAATCTAATGATCGCATTAAGTAGCCAGCCAAATACCAGCGGAATTCTTTTTGTCCCAATACAGAATTTCTCCACTGCACAAGCGCCTCTAGATTTCGCCGAATTTATAGTGTGTATTGGTGTGACCTTTAGTAATTTGGTAGACTGTAATTGTTGTGACCTTTACAAATTAAATGAACTCGGCCGACTCTCCTCTTCAATGCAGTAATAAATGTGAATTCACTATCGCAAATCGGAAGATTTTCATTGAGGTTTTCAATCTACGAGTATTTTTTTATTTTTCACATTGCTAAACATTTTCTTACAACATCCATACTGCTGTACTGTATTGGAAAATACCTCGACAACCGCAAGCAAGAATCAACTCAGGGTAACTCTGGAAGTGATGAAATCGCGTCTCGTACTCACGCTAACCCCTCATGTATTCCTTATCCCAATACCTTATGACTACAAGACGGAGTCCCCGTAAAAAGTCACGCGTATCCGTGACTACTTTTCGCCTCAGGGAAGCGGATCGTGCGGCACATCGTAAAAAACACGCCGTGCTTCCGTGACACTAAGTGCTCCAGCTCATTACTGGTCACAGTCACCTCACTAAAGAAGAATCGGCGATATAAAAATGGTACGGTTCGTGTGAAATAACTGCGATTCGCGTGTGAGATGTCTGTAGCAGGGTTGATCGAAGAATATTTTTTTTTTCGAAATCAGTCTAAAGCCAAAGCTTAAAGTTTTTGGTTGAGGGTCTTTGTCACTTGAACCGCGGACGGGAAATGTTTGTCCTATTTGAGCATGTAAATTATTCTCTTTCGTGTGATAATTTTTTACGATAGGGGGTGGGACTTTGTTTCTTTTAATATATATATTATAGTTGTTCATTCTGGAAAATAATCGTGACATTCAGGTGTATATTTATTAAAACAAATATTAGAAATACCTAAAACCGCGGATGGGACATTTTTGTCCCATATGGAATCATGACACGTTTTTCGTTAGAGATCGATAGTTTACATCGCTATGACTGGTAGTTCATCCAAAAAAATGTTACTTCTACGCCGTATGTCAACAACAAAGTTATAATGAAATTTACCAAAATTTGTACTTTTTCCACAGTATTTAAAAATAAATACTGTGGAAAAAGTACAAATTTTGGTCAATTTCATCATGACGTATTTCCACAAGACGTCGCCTGAGACTGTTGACTTTAAACTTAGTTATATTTGCTTAACTTTTATTATTTTAGTGACTATGTGGCGTGATACCTGGCCAAAGTAGACTGCTATTTACATATGATGTTTCTGAGGTTTGAAAAACCAATTTCTTTCATTTTTTAATATTAAATTTGTTCTTTGACAATTTAAAGTCTATTTCTTCTGTAAAACAACTGATTCTTAAAAGAAAATGCCAAGAAACAGTGGAAAAATAAATGGAATTGCTGATAGGACATTTCTGTTCAGTCCGCTGTTCTAAAGCTTTCAACTCGATCAGATTATATCTTCAGGCTGCGCTTTATAGTCAAAATTTTTATGAAAAACGTCAAATCTTCGCAATTTTTCCTGATAATTATTCAATGTTTCCACAATAAAGCGATTTAATGGCCAAGAAATACCAATATTGCTTGTATTCTGCTTAATTTTAATGATTTAGTGCGTTTTAATCAGGGAGAATGATTTCTTAGTTCGCCAGAGTTCGTCAAAAAACGCCAAATAAACAGAAATGTCACGGATGTTGGTTAGACAATTGGGAGGGTGGTTTCGTCACTTTTTCTGATCGAATATAATACCCAGCAAAGATGGCCCACCAACATTACAGATAAAATTTTCTTTCCAAATTAAATTTATCTTTTGTGAATATCTTTGCCTCGAAGTCTCCAAATTCCGACAAAAAACGCCAAAATAGACAAAACTTTTAGTTCTTTTAAATCGATTATTTTGTGGGTAAGGTAAGGAGATTCCATTTGCGATCAAAACTGTCATTCAAACATCAATATGCCACTCATATGGCTCTGCATAGTTCGCAGAGATGCCTCTTATGGGACCAGAAAAGGAGGCAAATTTAAATAGTAAAATTAAGCTGTTTTGTAGCTCATTCCGTCCTCGTCTAGACTGTACAGGGTTGGCGCGGTGACTGTAGGAAATTCGCGGAAAAAATTCTGCGTGATTATTCGTTAAGAGTTGAGAGGCGTGCTTTTATCTCTGCGTGCCTTCTGACGGAATAAGTGGCGGAGCAGAAAAAAGGCGCGGGTGCAGTGAACTGAGATGTAAAAGGAGAGATCTAAGGGAGGCTTTGAGGCAGATCATGAGTAATCCCGTTCAGATAGATGGTCCGCCAATGGAAATCAAGGTCGAGGTAGTGCGCTGAGTTATTCCCCGATATTTCACATCCCTGTGGATGCATTAGAAAGTTAATCTGTTTGCACTGGTAGACATGGGGATTGCTTCCAATTTTATGAGCATTAATAAATTTGCCTGTTGAGGAATAAGCTGTTATCTATTTGTCATGCGCCAGAAAGGGTCCACGTTTTATTCAAAGCAGAGCAAATGCAGTATGACATTCCTCTCTGTAAGGGAGCGAGTTGTAGCGAAATATCTTTATATCGGATCCTTAAGTTACAGTAATGAGAGAAGATGCATGGTTTTACATGTATTTATAATTTTTCATGATTTATGATGGCCAGGCCCTTTTTTCCTGTAAAGTGAAGTGGGATATTTGCCGCAATGCTGAAATTTAATGATTGTATATTGAAATCCCCTATATTGTAAGGGAGAGCTTTCTGTATGTCCACCAAATGTTAGAAAAAAATAAAAGGAGCATAATTTATGCGTAGCACATGTAAAAATCGCCAAATAAAGATGGTGGTCTTTATTGGGCGATAGTTTTAGTAGTTCTTTCATACCTACCACTACCATATCATATACTCGAATGTCATGAGCTAATCTTCACTATTGCTTCTTCACGCATTTGCTTATCTTTCGCATCCAATCCATGAGCATGTCGTAACATATATTACGAATCTTTGACATAAGTATATGAATGAAATCAGATTTCTTCATGGTGTATATTTTTCAGACGATTAATCGTTGGTGGGACCAAGTTCTCTAAATTACTAAAGTGTTTCGCTTTTCCAAGTTTAATTATTTTCGAGTAAGATTGTCTCTGCATATATCATTCTACGAAGTAAATCATAATAAACAGAAAGTGCATTCAATCAATCATTATCATCTTAAAATTATAGCATTTTTTTAAATTTTACATGCCATAGGTTCACAAATATATAATTGAACTGACCACAGATTTGGTTTTCAAATAAAAAAAGCTGAATTTACTTGTATATCTGTCTGTGAAGTATTCATCCCGAAGGCCGGTTGGTACCTCATCCCCTCTAACATTATCTACCAGGAGCTATCAGTGGGAATGAGGCCTGCTAGGCAGGATGAGGAGTGAGGTAGTTTACTCTTGCTTCCCTCACCAACTCAGAATATTGTAAGCGGAGTATGTCCACATAAGTTCGATACAACTAATCTTCCAGTAAAACTTTTCTTAGCATTCTATAAAGATATTAAACTTTTTCTCCATCCTGTTTCAAATGACTAATTAAAACTTTTCCGTTTATCAGAATGTGGTAGCAGGAACTGAATTTAAATCAGTATCATCAATATCAATTATGTCCAAGTTCTTTAAACACCAATGATGTGGAAATCTCCATGCAAAGAAATGAAGGCGAAGTACTGCAATTAGAATCTTTAGGAGCAGAGAGAAAATGTAGAGTTAATTTCACGAGACACGCAACTTGTATCTTCAGGGAGCGTGAGGAGGTTAGCTACCTACTCATCTGTAAGATGATATGCAAGATCAAAAAACTAAGTGCATAAAGACTCATTTCAACACTGCTAAGAAAATTAAAATCACATTAGAAAAATCTTTCTCGAGTTTTCGAGAAAATTCTTTAACTTCTAGAGATATTCGTAATGGCTTACAAACCTACGGAAGAGTTCTCGTCCCGTAAAAATTCCTAAAACTGGTGCGGCATCTCTCTGTCATTGTCGTCAGTCTTTAAGGGTGCTAATGAGCTCGTTTATACATAGAAGCACGTCCGAAACTTACTCCTTTTTACTCACTTTTTTTGTTCAAAGAGAAAATATTTATTTGTTGCGGAAGAGTAACTGTATTTTGAAAGCTAATGGAAACGCAAGTCTTTTAGTACCGCCGATGCATAAATGCCTTCCCCTCCCTTTTGTATGCAGTGAAACATTTTAAGGAAAGAAATGGTCGAAAATATTTAAAAAATGCGTTTTTCGAAGTAATTTTGGAACGATGTAGACACAGCTTTCGAGGAAAGCGGCACCATATAGTTGCGGAAGAAACATAATAAATATTGAAGTTGATATAACAGTACAATTTTATTTGTGTTTACGACATTGGTTGGTAGAATGGTAGATTAATGTGAACAAGGCTATTTTATGAAAAAAAAAATTCAATTTTGATGAGGTGTTAGGCCGACATTGCGAAACTATATTTTGCGATGTAATTTTCTATTTCCAAGTAAAGGAGCACATTTTTCTATTCCATTATTTCAATTACTACACGGAGAACGATTGTTATTAGCTAATTTTTGCAAATTTTATTTCCTTTTAATTTTCAAGTCCCTATTTCTTCGTGTTATGTATTTCGTCACATTTTTTCATGTTAATAGAAGAGTAAGAAAGGCATTCAAATAAATGGTGAGAAAAATACGGTAAATGTGATACATTCATGGCAATTGAGATAAATAACCTTATAATAATAATAATAATAATAACAATCGTCTTTATTTGGGTGAGATTGAGACTAAAAGTATCTAATTCCATCGAAACCATTGTCATTAGTTACAGAATAATTAAATTTAAGAGAATAGTACGAGAAACAATTTGAAGAATTTTGGATGTGAAAAACTTAAGAAGTTCTTAGAAAAAATTCTAAAAAAATGTATCCATTGCAGGAAAACGCCCACGTGGAAGGGAATGTGAAAATCCTGTGCAACACTACCGATAGTAGTAATTTAAGTATGAGATAAAAGGACATTATAAAATGTAGAAAAACTAACAGTAAAAACTTGCATGCTATGCATCGATAAGAATAGTCAATTTATGTTAAAATAAATTATATCAATATAGATATTAACATAAAACAAAAAGTAAAAGGAAAAAAAGAGGAGAAAATACACGAATTTGAATCCATTAGGTACAGCAATACACAGAATAAATACATAGTCATCTTAGGGGACTGAATGAAACAGAACAATGCTGAGGTAGTAACACCGAATTGAAGACAACGTTAAAGTATTAAGGGCATGTGAGTAAAGTCTTGGAAATCTGAGGATTGACACCATTCGTCTCATTAACCATTTAAAGATGATGTCTCCAGATATCGGTGCCAGCAGACACACGCGACAATGCGAGAATATCAAAGGTGTTCCGCCAAAAAGATTGAGAAACTCCCAAGGGAAGCTATAAACACAAAGGACAATGCTCCCTACACAGATTTCCTAATGGAGACTATCGGTTTTCTCAAAAGCATTTTCTTCCCCTGAGTTGGGTTACAAAGAGAGCGGAAAAAGGGAACCGTTCATAAAGGACCATTTATCCTCAACTCGGAGCACAAATAGATGGGTTATGTTGCTGCCGGCCGTAATTAACGACCTTTAATGCCGTGCGCGATTACTAAGGCACGCTTGATGACTAACGGAGGGACGGATTTGAGGGGATTAAAACGTGCGCCCGACGACCGTTTTCGCATTATTTTCGCGTAACGGTCGCCGTGGTTGCGGATGATGCTTCGCCTCCTAATCCTTATTAATTTGCCGTTCGCAGCGGATTGGTTACGTGATAATGTTGCCGCGTTACTCGAGCAATGAATTGTAAATTGAAAGTGCACGGATTGGGAGATGACTCACTGAGTCCCCTACGTTTCTCCTGGTTTCAATGGAATACACCATCCCCCCGGATTCTACGCCTTTGCCTGTATTAAAACACTTTTTACCCTTTGGTAGGTCGTGTGCCTCAATATTTTCAATAAATTGGTATTTCTTTCGTTTCTTGTTAATTTTATCAATCCATTACGCCATCTGACATCTCCTATCTTTTTCTCTCCCTCAGTTTATTTCAGCCAAAATTTATGGAAGAGAAATATTGATGAAAACCAAATTAAATTATTTTTTTATTATGGAAGCAAAGTTTAAACTGGGAATTAAAATATTTGGAAAAATACCTTGCTTTCTACCCTGAATCACTTTCTTTGGCAGCTAGTTTCCAGCTCCAGTTTCCTCTGTCGATGCCAAATTACTTCGATTGAAATACTCTCCTCACTAACCATTTCTAGTTTCACTCTCTTCTCCAATCAATTGGGTTTCTTTTCAATACAACTTAATTTATCCGTTCCGCTAATCCCACATCCTGAAGGCCTCAAAGTTTCATTTTTCTCTTTTTTAAGATCCTTGCTTCACACTCGTATACCAAAACACTCCACACCAAGGATTTTACCTGATTTTTACATCGAAATCTACTTATAACTACCCATCTAAAGGCTTCAAATGACTGCAATTAACTTGAGAGTAACTACTCGCACTTGGATAAGTTCCTAAGTTCTCGAAGCTACATTTGCTCCCATTTCATTGTTCTAAAGCCTTGTAAAACGAACACAAAGAAGTTAATGAGGTTACTCTATCAATCTTGAATAGACAATAGACCGTAACGTAGATGAAAAACATTGAGTTGAATACATTTCGTATTTTTGTGGACCGATAGAGATGGCACTACCCGTATTCTTTACGATAATACTTTTTTAAATTATTAGCAATAATTCCTTTGCTTAACTTGACATATTTCTATTTGAGATTGAGAATAAAAAGCCTCTTCTTACTTCTTTATGAAATAATGAAAATCAGATTGATTTAAAACGGATGAATTAAGTTCATAAGAATTCGTTATGAGAAGATGAATTTTATCATCGGCGTTTGATTTATCTTTCGCTGTGGTCGACTAGTTTTCGGTATTCATGATTAAATGTAATCATTTATTATCCATTGGAGATACGGAAAGTATTCCGAACGATTGCTGACTCAAAAGATCATTTCTTCAATTATTTTTTTACTCAACAAGATAGGAGGAATATTTATGTGCGACGGCAATAAACTTCTCATCATTGTTTGCAGCCCCACTGTTCTAATTAGAGCATATGGCTGGAATACTTTTTGTTTCTTTTCATAGGCGCAGATGTCTCCATGAAAAGGATTAGTCACGAAAGATCCAAAGGCTAGTGCAGTACGTTATATAACCCATTTGCTTTGAGATTGGCGTGGATTTACTTAAAAACCCGGGATATTTTTGAGATAAGAAGAATAACAACAATTCTACCATTGATGTTAATTCAGAATTTTTAACACTAACACTGCAGCAAATAGAATGCCATAGACTGACAGCTTAAAAGTATTGTAGTCAGAAGTAGAAATTAAACTAGGAAAAAAATTGTAATTTCACCTACATATGGTCAAGTTTCTACTTCTCGTAAAACACCAATTTTTTCGTTATCTAAAACTTAGATCAGTATATAATGGCTAAATTTATGTAATATAGCGAGTAATTTTGAATTACAATTATGTGGAATTTAATGAGGAAAATATGAAATTCTGTGTATTATAAACACAATAAGAATATGACCCTAGTAGATACTATAAGAAATTATGAAAGAATAAAGGTAAAGTAAATGGAGGATAAAAGTAAAGTCGCTCATTTAGCTCAGACTGTATGATATTTACAATCCTCATTCGTACTATTTATAATAGTTCATAATTTCTGCTAAATGATTCAAGTAGTGCAGAGTCCACATTGGCAGTGAACCGTGATATGCTTATGACCATTTCACGGTTCATAATTCATGCATAGGAATAAGTTTCGATATGGAGTAGACTAACAAAACATCGGATCCTTGACATTTCTAACGCGGAAAGCTTGCATGGTCTATTTCAGTATGTTTTATCTGTCGATAACGAAAGAGGATTTCTAATTGCCACAAACTGAAACGTTCCTTAAATACTAGCGTTGTAGTCAGACCAACAATATTCACTTTTCAATTGGAAAATCTATTCAATTAAGCCAGAAATATATTAAGGTCTAGGATACCCATAAATCATGGGCAATGAAGTATGTTGTTCGATAGGATGCTGTTTTTTGACGTCCTTTAAATCTATCTTCTAGCACTATTAAAAATGCAGATTTATGATTGCATCATATAATATCTCCAAAGGCAAAATCTTCATTTTTATTAAACAAGTTTACAGGAAGGAGGGAATTTTTTTCTGCTGAACTCTTTTTTTCTTTTATTTCTGATATATTTAAGAGAATTCTTTTTGATACACATATTATATCTGACCTTCACAGGGATGTAATTTTTCAATTCTTATCGGTCAGATAGCGAGTGTTTTCCTTTTCGACTTCATAATTGCGATTATGAATGGTTTGACGGCATATTTATCGAGGCGGTTAATGAGAGGGCAGTTAATGTGTAATTGATTCAGATTATTCTCGTTTTGAAATATGTTAGCAGAAAAAAGGAGGAGACAGTTATTGAAAATGATAGCGACATATATCAATATAGAGGGGTCTGATATCGAGCTACAAAAAGCAGCGATAACGTGCCAAATTATTTAAAAACAACGGTTTCAGAGCTATGGGAGTCAGTCCGACACGATGAATAGTCAATAATGTCGAGTTTTGTTTATCAAGATACCATCATTATATCAAGGTATGGGTGTCTCGTTTTCTGGTTCAGTAAGTGTACTGTGTAGTAGCTGAGAAATTGGGCGATTATATGATTTTTTTTTGCAATGAAATTCCCTGCAACTCAGTTAATTCTCCCACGTAATCACTTTCTCATCATACATCATTTATTATTATAAGAGACATAGCATCCTTCAGAATTATATTCAGCATAGTTATGAGACGCCTCTCTACTTTATATACAAAATGGTTATAAAAAAATCATTCTCTAATTATATTTTAATTTTTCGAAAAAATTCTTTACTTCCTCACAGTCACACGATTAACAGAATTAAGTCATGTTACTTTCAATGCTCCAAACAACCCAAATCAAAGTTTCAGAAAAATGAAATGAAAACAATGATAAATTTTATCTCACATATAAGCAATAAAATAAAATACATCAGTTGCTTTCATAGTTCAAAGTATTATTCTGGAGAAGATATTTACTACAACGCTATTAAAATGCCTATTGCATTGACGAATATAATTTATTATATTTCTGTTCTGATTTTTTAAGCCAGTGATCAAATATTGTAATGATACAAGATTATTATAAATTATTGATCTCTTTCTCCATGTAGCCTAAGTTTTAATGATTCTTCAGCTAGTTAAGGACTTGGATATTTCCACATACCCCTCCATTCCCAATATGGTGGCTCCGAATGTTTTAATTTCAATTTAATAGCTCAAAAAGGAATATAAATTATGCTTATAGAAATCTCTCGTCCTATAAGTCTCTTTGTGTGCCTATTTGCATAAAAATGAGAGGAAAAGTGGTATTTTCACTTTCAACTACCATACACAATTATAATAATGACATTTAAATGAAATCGGGATTAGTTTGAGGCAGTAACATGACCGGATGTTACTCCTCGTCTCAATTGCTTGTCACTCTTAAACTTTGCTGTGTAGAACGAATTCTCAAATCCAAAACTTTTAATCACGATCCTCCCACTATCTTGCATCCTCAATGGAGGAAAGTCCTTCAAAGGACAACGCTCTTGATTGGCAGAAAAATACAGAAAAACGAGCACCCTTCGACACACGCGCTGATACGAACCGCTCGACCTCATAATTTAAGGCGAACCCAAAATTCTTCCTTTTTTAGTCTCCCAGATAAGAGAGGGAAATTGAAAACTCCTTTTCCACTCTCGGATCTTAGGAAATTTTGCTTCGGGAGAATCGTAAACAAACCAGGAGGACGAAAGAATGTGGGTTCGATCGGAGATTTCAGATTAAACAGTCAGAACCCCCCGGTTGAACGGTTTGCCCCCGCAGAAGCAAAATAAAACTAGAGGAATTAGGAACGTACTGGTATTTGGACAATTAATTCGAAACCGGATTGATATGATATAATTAATATTTTTGCTAATTTCTTTTTCGTAGTAGATCAGGTAAAATAGAGATACATTTCAGTCTTAAATAAAATGTTAGTGATTAAAATACCCAATTTAAAAACTGAATAATAAATTAAAGACCCATTTCTATGCCAAATACTTTAACTAAATTAACATTATATTAGTATTGGTTTACGAAGCATTAGTTTGACAACTTTCTCTTCTTAAAGGTGAGAATCCACAGACAATTCTGAATATCGAAGGAAATTATTAAATAAAGTGGACCTAAATACAAGACTTGTGGGACACAAATCTTTGAGTAAATGTGCACCTGGGCTATCACAATCCATCATGCTATTGTTTAAACTAATATATCACGAAGAATCAATATCACAAAATGTATACTAAATCAATGAGAAAACTACTACTATCCATCGATCTTTCCGCTTTCTCGACATCTAGCAGTTGAAGGTTAACATAAAAAAACCCTGATTCAAATAAGTCTGCCTGCAGGACTATTTTAGGTAAATTTAAGATACATAATGCTTTTTCTAATTACATGAAAAACTTCCAAATCACTTCATCATCGTATCTTTATAGTCATTTAGATGACCAAATTAGATCACTCTCGTTGGAGAGTCAAGTTATGTTAATTTCGATGCATGGAACTATTGCTATCAAATTTCTATGAAATAGACAATTCATTATTATGTCTCTATATCTATACTATATCTATGGAAAATAAATCTACGTTTCACTCATCAGCAAAAACATATTATGTATGAAAAGAAGTGAGCTCGCAGCAATAGACCAAAGCGAACAGCTGCGACTTCAGACGAATATTTTATCTTTTCATCCAACCATCATGCTACAAAAAAGTTTCGATACAATTGGAAACCCTTTTCGAATGAGTAATGACCACTATCCACCCTCACCTAACCCCCACGCACAATCCTCCGACTTTCTCATGTCCGCCAATACTTGGAAGAAGGCCTTTTGCATTACTCCTTGCAAAACGTCCTTTTAAAGTGGACGTCCATTATCAAAGGAGGTCACCACGGGGCATGACTTCCTCGGAGGAGTGGTCAACAATGTGAATGACTCCCTACTCTCGCAAGGGGAGACTTCGGATTGAACTGAACGAATATAGCTGCGAGATGGAGTGGATTTCGAACACGTCGGATTGGGATTTCAAATACGTTTGCAATTAATTGGAAATTTAATGTCACTAAGTTATCAAAAAATATTAGTTAATGTCATTAAGTAAAATAAAAGTTATTTAATTTCATTAAATTAAGATATTTTGTATCGTTAAATTACCACTCATGTATTTAGGTTAGTGTGCAATGGAGAAGACTAAGATAAAATACGTTTCATGACATAAGGGTGAGGTAAGGTACCAAGAAAGGAAAGAAATTACATTTGAAGGGGAGTAGTAAGGCATATGCATCTTCTGAATGGCAGAACTATTACAGACAAAGACATGTTCTCGTTTCATGAATCTTTACATGGATATTTCGTAGAAGGTCAATAATTTGAGGCTTTGTTGTCTTTATTGCTAACATCGACAATGTAGGTACGAACGCTGACTAATACGAGAATTTTTAAGCATATAATGTGTTTAATATGTTTATAATTTGATTTAGCTGGCAATTTCTTCAAATTTTACTATTATTATTTTACTATACTTTGTTTAATTTAGGATGAATAGTGAATTCAATATTTTGGAATGGAATTAGATATTTCACGTAGTTTTTTATGCTTTCTGGATAAAAAATCGAGCAATGGAATACAATATTTTTCCATGTAGTTTTTTATACTTTCTGAGTAAACAAATACGATGTTTTCGAATATCCAACTTAGTATTCCACCTTTTGTAACATAAACAGCAGTTCCCAACTATCCACGTCTTTCGAAACGTCTAGGATAAGTATAACTATCTGGATCGAAGAACACATTCTCGTGTAGATACAAAGGAATTAAATCCCACTTCGTTAGAGCGAAGCGGCAAAAAAATTTCCGCATCTCGGAAAACCATCGCTTGAAAAGCCATTAAAAACCCTCGAGGTCAAATTATCCCCATCATTTAAATACGTAATTTCCTCTCTACGAGAACACACATTAGAAAGTAAAAAAAGTCTGCTGCCGGCGTGGGACGAGATGACATTTCGAATCGAAAGAAACTATAAAAAAAGACGTACGTGGGTGGCATGTACCGGAAGTAAACGTTTTTACGATCCGCACGACCTCCAGCGTTCGTTGCTACTTCAGAGAATCTCTTACGAGATTATTACGCGCTAGGCATCCCTCGGAGCTAATAGCCAAAGCGATAACCTTCGATTTTTACTCGCGAAAGTCCGTTCACCGCCATAAAGGCACTATTTAAAATGCATAGACCTGTGTATTGCTAACCGGAAAAATTCGCGCCTCTTTTTCTAAATTTGCTCAAATTATGTAATCGGTCGAAATTATTCAAACATTTTTCACATTGAGTGAAAGTATTGCAAAAAATAACAGCAACGTTTGTTTAAATTGCTAGTTTAGTCGCAGAAAAATTTACACTCGTGCAGATCTAGAAGTGCTAGATATTGTATCCTTTATTAGGAACGGGTGTCTTTCATTCTTTAATTAAATAAACATGCATACATACAAACGTATATATTGGGAATAATTGAAACTATAAGGTCCCATCTTCCATTAAAACCTTATCTAATGGCAAACAATATAAAAACAAGAATATTGCCAATATTATGTCCGGGACTTTAATAAGTAATGTAATAATTATAGGAGAAAAGATATAGAAAGAAGGATTGATTTTGGGGTGCAAATGAAACACGTCTAGTTTTGATCCCAGAAAAAAATTCCACTGCAGTTAACACCCAAAAAAAATTGATGGAGAAAAAATATTGTTTTTTTTTTAGTTTTTAACTTAAAATTTTGTTTAAAATATTTCTTATGTCGTTGGTATTATTGATTTTGCTGGTAAAAGCTTTCAAGGCAATTTTTAATGGAAATGAATGGGAAATTCAAGAATTTTTTTCCTAGAGAAATTAAGAAAGCAGTCGCATTCTATTTTTCGCCCAACTTGCTAAGGAGAAAACTTAGAAATTAAACTTTTTTGTTTCATCTGCGACAAGGTTAGAAGTTTGCCTAAAATAAATCATACAGTTATGTCTGGTATCATTTTTACTAAATACTGAACATTTTTCTATAAGAAAATTAACCAACTCTATATTTCTACGCGAAATTTGCAGCATCACGAGAACTTCTCCCTTAAGCAATAAACAGGCCAATGCACTTAAATCGTCCATTCATTACGATGTACAGACTACATATAGCTAATAAAAATCATTCGTTTTCTCTCCACCTATCCCTCCCTATTTATACAATCGCTCCCTTTTTATTTTCCCAATCCTCGGTTATCGCACTCTTTACGACAGCTTCAACTTTAACTCGACAGATAGCGCGGTGTCTGTTATTCCGGTGATAGATGAAGTGACGCCGACATCCGCGCTTGGGATCGCACACTTCCTAGTGCACATCTAGCCTTTGATTGAAAGCGAATGCGGAGGTTCAAGTCCGAGCCTTTGTGTATCCGGTTTGCAAGCTGATTTCATTTCCGATGGTTCCTCAACTGGAAAATCATCCGCTCTCGTGTTCCGACGTCTCAGAACGTGTTGGATATCTTCGGCGCAGAAAGCAAATGTTACTACGGTTTACGTGGTTCACATGTGGTTCATCAACGTCTACAACACTCGCAAATGCAAGTTTTGAAAGCGAGGTATAAAATTTAAATATTTCAACAACTAAGAATTTGTGTGATTGATATCACTCGAGTAACCAGTATAAAACTCTAGGAGGATTTTAATTAGGGTTAATTGAAAAGTTTTTGGTTTTTTTAATCAATCTGTTTTTCTTCGATAATTTTGGTGATATATGATAAACATCCATCGCATGTATCTTTGTGGGAAAGGAGGTTTCTTACCAAAACCCTTATTATCAAATGTGGAATTGCTTTACCCTAACGTCCCTCGTCAACTATTAAGGTGAAATCATACATCCCCTAACCTCTATAGGAAAAACATCTATAGAGAATTTTAACATAATCGTAATGAGTTAAAAATATACTTTATAAAGTAGTTGGCAGCTGCTGCACGAGTATAAATAAGATGTGTTATAAGAAATATGTAAATCTAAAATAATTGAATATAAGGTTTTGGATATATTTGGGTATAAATAATCAATAATTATCCACAAAACATCATTTGCAGCAATTAAAACTTTTTGGGATTAAGAAAAAAGGAAATAGGTGATTTAAAACTGCACGGCTTACTTAATGAAAAAGGATAATAAATATGCCAATTATTGACTGCCAATATTATTTGTCTGAATTCGAAATATTAAGTCGCACATCTGACTTGAACAAAAAATCTGATTGTATCTAGAATACCTGACTCAGATAAGTCCTTCGTATAATGTTTATAAAATTTATTATCGTTTTAAAACGTTCGTAATCAAATAAGCACTAAAACAAATGAAAGGAATGGCTTGTCACAATAAAGTTTCAGTTTGAAGAAGACTTTATTTTAGCAACGAATAAACCTATTTAAATATTCGGAAGAAAGGGTAAAATGGAACGAGAAAGTAATATATTCAAAAGGCACTAGCCTGGCTAAAATTACAACAATACAAATTAAAGTTATTCATGATAATTTTATCTAATGTCGCTATTGATAGACACATAAAAATTAAACTAAATTTATGGCCCTATATAAAATAGTTGCCCGTAGATAATAGGTTGCAATACTAGAAAAACGCTCAATCATATTTTATGAGTAGTCCTAATTTGAAATTCCATGGAGATGAGAAAACGATTAAGGATGTAGAGAACGTTGCGCGAATGATAATCCGATTATTCAATTGAATCTCTCCCATGATGATTTTTATTGCACCTGATATGGAGGTTGATATTCACTGCTAGTTTATACCCTTTCGTTTTAACACATCTTTGCCCGTCAGAGAATTCCGATCACGTAGGGAAACGGCGATAAGGGCTAAGTACTTTATAGCAGTTGAGTCCTTAACAGGGTTCTGGGATAACACCACGGTAGTTTACCGTTTCGTCTAGCCTCGCCCGTATGAATTAACTTTACTGCTTCCTGAGAACTACGACCCAACCCGATGATTAAATTCCTTTTATGTTCAATCAGCAGATGGCATATACATTTTTATATTAGCAGATCACCGAAGGTTAAAATATATCTTTGGCAAAAGTTTCAGTTTCTGGGAAACAAAAAATATACGAATATGTATATAGAAAGATTATTTTATATGGTAACGGGAATGAAGAAATAGCATACAATAGTGCAAAATACTTAAAATATAGCGGTTTCAAACATTTGCAGCTAACAACAAATTATAATGAATATATTTTACAAAAAGTATGCATGCCTACAAGAAAAAGGGATGGTGGAACTATTAGCTTAAGATTGACAGGAACGTGAGGTGCAAGCTAGCCATTAAGAGCTCGAGAAATGAAACATAATTTGGAGATTACGTAACTAAACAAAGGTTTAGTTATTTGAAAGTGATCAGAAATGTGCTGGTCTCCAGCTGTTTACATGGATTCTTTAGTTAAGTTTGTAATTAACGAATTACGAATTTCAAGGTAAGATTACGTTAAAAGTGGAGTAGTTTTCTAAATAAAATATTTAATGGAACTTAAAATCTGAATTCGTTTTATCTTCGTTATAAAATTGCTGTTAGTTCTTACATTATAGAAAATTTCTGATTTAAATTTGTCTTTCCACATGACAAGTAGAAGACCCGGGTTCAAAACCCGTCACGTATCATATTTTTATTTCCGACCTTTCCTCTACTGTCGTCGAATGTTTTCTATATTTTTCCTGCAATATTGACACTGTTTTCCCGTCTGTATTGCTGTAAAAAGTTCCTGCTTCATCACAATGCTCGTATGCTACGCCAGGAATAGAATATTTGCAAGATTTTTTCGTACAGGTTGTGTACTGGTGATGTTTCAATGCCATCCATGGAATTTTCCCGTGTTTTTAAAAATGTGAGTCAGGCAATGTGATTTACGATGACCTTCGCCATGTTTTTCCTATACGTAGATAAATTTTAGCCGATAAACAAATCAGTTAGTTCAGTCATCAGAAGTTGAAGCCTCCTCCGGCGTATTTCAATATTTCACATTTCGGAGGCGGGCAACAAACACGAAATACTTTACCTACAGATTTATAATCCGAGGATTTCTTTTTACGCGAGCAAAAACAGATACGGAGGAGAAAATTGAAGAAATGAGGGTTAAATACGCATCGTTTGTGTCGTAAAATCCTCTCGGGACATTTTCATAAAAAGTAATACATTATAAATCTCGTTATATACGTAGGCAAGTGCGTGCTTTCTGGGTGTAATTTATCTGAAGGAAAATAATGTTTGAAAAGATACGACTAGTAAGAAGGAGGGTGAAGATTTAAGGCTGCTAAGCCTCCTGCCGCAATTTCAAGTAGGATTGCAGCAAAGAGCGATTTAGCTGAAAATTTACAGCATGTATTTGGAAATATGTGTGAAGAAAGCCATAAATCAAAGGGGTAAGAATTTAGAGGCTTATCCTGTGTGAATATGAAAAGCAAATAATAAGAATCAATCTTCTGCATTATGGATGTACAAGCTGGATCTGTTTCGTGTTTCCACAAGCAAGATAAGTATTGATGGTGGAATCAATTTTGGCGAAAGACATGAAAATATCAAATGTGCTTTTAAGTGCGATAAAGTAGCATTAAGGCAAATTGAGCAAATATGAAATTAAGGGATTGAAACAAAGAAGCTAAAGAATTTTATTCCTTATTTACCTTGTTGAAGTGCTGATATAGTAAATGAAAAATATTTTTTGTATATTTAATTAAAGCATCCAATACATTAAAACTCGTATAGAATAATTTAACTCTACAGTTAATCTAAGATTTTAATCAAAATTTGTATACAAAAATACAAACTCTTCTGTTAAGATTTTTGTTTTTACTTGTTTTTACTTGTTTTTCGGTAATTAAATTAAGGAATTAAATTTAATTAAAACGATAACTCAATAAACAAGCAGCACATGTTTCAGATTTTTCATGTTTAATTCCAAAGTAAAACCACAAATGATTTCATCCACACAAAATATTCTTATGGGTTTAATTAATACATTTGGAGTTACTTATAATCACTAAAATTTGCTTAACGGTTAAGAAAATTTTATTTTAAATATAGAAAATTAACATGTTTAACGTCTTACATAGACAAGTTATAAACAGATGGAAATATAGAGTATATATCACTATATTGATAAATCTATGATGCTTATAAAATCAAATTACTCTGCTTCAAACTCGAAAGCGTTATATTAGAAAAAAAATAACTAATAAATTTTTTGAATTTCATTTATAGAAGCTCAACTATGATAAGCGTTATTGTAACTTAATTTACAGCTACTAATAATTAAAATCATAATATTAAAATTGATTTCTATGGGCATTTTAAATTCGAGATTCCTAAAAAAACTGGCAGAAACTTAGTAGAAGAAGTTTAGTATTTTCGAGCAAATATTTCAATACATATCTGTGAAAAACTTTACTTTTATGAGACATCACAAGTATCGTAGTACATGAGGTAAAGTCCTTACGGCGAATGCGTAGGAAAACCAAAGGGTTCATCGACTCCAGAAGCACATTTGCGTAAACAGTTCGAAAATATCGCCGCAAACCCTTGTACTCCGGAGGAGAAATCACGTCCTTTCACAACCGTCGATCCCAGCCGACTGTTTGGAAGCGGGAAAAGAGACGCAGGCAAAAAACGAAAGCGAAATGGGCGTAGAGACGCGGATGACCTCATGGAACAGAAGCTAGGGTATTTCCGCTCTTGGTTTATGTTTGGCGACTGCTCCTTGCTGCACCACGTTGATGAACGCTTGCAGTGAGTGTGCGGACTTGGTAATGGCATAGTTAGGGATGAAGGATGGGAATAGGGATGCAACGCCGGGAAACGGAAAGGGGTAGTAATAAAGCAATGCGTATTGAAAGGGAAATAGCGGATGGGGCGTGCAACATGGCCATCTTTCCCCATCGACGTATTTAACGGCTAAGTAAAGTGCGTTGCACTTTTAGCGCTAGATGAACACTGTCCCCATCCATAACGCCGCTGAGTTACTCATCCCATCAATAATTCATGGGGTCGTCCATGTTGAAATCCGTCCTATTTCTTTCCCTAGAAAAGAGATGCACTTGGAGGATATAGAAGGGGAAAAGCAAGGAGGGTTTGGAAGGGAGAATGTGTACCTTGACTTGGATTCGACGCCAAAGATGCGTCGACAAATCTTATGGAAGGTATTCCTATTTTTATTTTGTAATACCATCGCGGTTAGTCAGTAAGACAGGTGGCGACGTTATCTGACTCTACGTTGAGCAACACTAATTATATTAGAAAAGTTAAAGATTTGACTTTGTGGAGGGAAGACAAGATGAAAATTAAAAACTTCGTAACTTCCTACACTTAGTGGATATTTTTTGCATAGTTCTACCACTTTAAAAGTACACTTTATATGGTATAGATCCATTATTTTCATCAGTGGAACTTACAAAGTTGGCGTTAGTTTAAACAATAATAATGTTTCAAAGTCTGCGTATAAAACCAAAGAACATTAGTATGTATCAGCCTCATCCATTAATTAAATTAGCTTACAATGCACGATAATTTAATATTGAAACTGCTATCACTTACAAAATAATCTGTAACCACTACAAACTCTATATGCGTGTAACAATTAAATAGAATAGCTTCCCAGAAATATTACTTATACGAATTCAGAATAACGGTGCATAAGATTGAAAAATGAATTCTCCTCGTTGCCTATATTTTCTTAATCCTCTGTTTTATTTCTTAAAGAAACCTATTCGAAAGTTCTACTACATGTATGAATTGTACACTTATAGTTTGGGCTTTGTAAATTGGATATTTTGTTTGTAAGTGTATGTATTGAAATTACCTTCTTAAATTATTTCTACGTAACCAATTGATCATTATGCATTTTAGATTCAGGTCGATTATAAAGCAATAACTAGATTCGAATCGTTAATTTGTTGATTCGTCAGAAGATTTCGAATTAATTACAGAACCCTCTTTTACTTTGGTTGGCTACTCTTAGATATATATTAAGTAAGCTGTAAGGTTACGCAGCTGCGAAACATCTTCTTTTATGGGTTTTACCTGTTAAGAAATAGCACTCACGAGAATAAATAGTAGTTATGAAGGCACAGTAGCATATAATGAATATTTTTCTGCTTTGAAAAATGGAAGAAAGTTGACTATTCCTTTGTTTCCCAAATACTCGGAATGAAACTTCTAAGATTTAATTTGCGACTTGGCTCACGGTTTTACGGCTTAGGAATATCCGTCGCAATAAGCTCATAATACGCACCTTTTGAAAACTATAACTCAACGAATCACAGTACACAAACAATGCCGTATTTTGGGACAGCGGATTTACGCAGAAATTTCAAGGTTACTTTTGTTGACCCATACGAAATATAGTTTACCTCTTTTCGGGGAAAGATATGAACTTGGAAGGAAAGAGGAACGTCTACAAAGTTTGGCAAAATATTTACCTCTCAGAAGATTATAGTATTGAAAACAAACTTTGGTTTTTCTTTGCAATAGCTCACGCTCAGGAAAACTCATATTAACATGGAAACATTTTTATCAGCGGGGAAAGATCCTTTCCTCGTTCAACATATCTTAAAAGTAAACGGTGTTCTTCAATGTAAAAATATACTGGTTCCATAGTAGTAAAATAAAAATGCCTTATAATATGTTATCAGAAACCTTACATTACGTACCATCATTCCGCATTTCTAATCTAATGTTTTTCATGGAATATTACTCTTCGTTGTTAAATTTGTATGTATCTATATACCTATAGAGCAGAAAGTTTATGTATGGAAAATTCTAACTTTCAGATATGACCACATGCAGTTATGTCATCTTTGAGAAAATCAATAATTACTTATTAACATATAGATTCTAGACATGAATTTATGGAAAAAGTTTTTCTAAAATATTATTTTTATCGTGAAATGTAGTTTCTGGCTTAGAATCGCGAAAAGTTAATGGAGATTATCAAAATTTATCACTTTTAAATTTCATTGTCAAACAACAAATCAATCATTAAGACTCTTGCCACTAATAATAAAAAATCAGTGATAGTCGTTATAACGTTTGAGTAAAAAAATACAAAACCAGCTTTTCTGACTATAAATACCTAAATTTTATTAATCGTTTGTGTATATTATAAACATCGCAGAAAACTCAATAATATATACTCGCAAAATCTCAAACATTTCGCCATTCTAAAATTAGATGATTACACGAATATCGCCGTAAAAAGAAGCACTTTTTCATATCTTTTATATGAAACATATAATGAAAACAATCTATACAAATCTTTAAAAGGAAATGGTCCTAATGTAGAAAACCTTACGAACTCCTATTCCAAATGAAACCCTTACTAAATCATTATCTCTGTTCTCCAAGTTTGATGAGAGCAGTTGAGATGATGTCTCTTCCTATTCCACAAGAGTAGAACATATCCTAATGCCTTTTTCCCACACTGAATGTCCGGCCAAAGAAAACCCCCAATGACCATTTCTTCAAAGAAAGGAAATTAATGTGAGAACCTTTGAAAATGGCAATGAATGCCTTTCGGCCCGAAGGCATATTTACTCGTTCCTCCAAAAATGGCCAAGTCAAGATTGTTTTATTATTATGAAAGATATATATGGATGGGAGGGGAGAGATAAAGGAGCGCCGCGATCACTCATTATGGGAAATAAATATGGGAATGACCATTTATTATACTTGCCACTGCGAAAGCTTTTGTCCGCTCCTTTAAGAGAATTTCCTTTCATTTCAAACCGCTCGACGTAATCGGCTGCGATGGCGTGACGTAGCTATTTTCTAAATGGAATTTTTTTCGGCTGTCTTAGCAAGACGAATTATTAATTTCCCTTTTGGTGTGACGACCCTAACTGAAACCAAATTCTTTAATTTATTGGTGTGTACACTTTACTCGTATTCATTTTCAAATATTCTTCTTGCAGTAAAATCGGCATTTTTCATTCACCCGTTCGTGGCTAATGCTGTATGTTGTTTTGAGTGAAATAAATATGTTATCATTGAAACGCAGGATATTGTCAACTTTAATCCAGGAAATCATAATTCTAACTGTACAAGTTTTCATATTGTGAGTTACTTTAAATTCTGAATGTAGGAATAATAAGTGTTTAATCGGTGTTCGGATGTCATTGTCACCATTCCTCCATTCAAGATGAACTAACAAGAGGATCACAAAATATTTACAAGTTCTGCTTGATTCCGTTGAAAGAAAAATTAATTTATTTACTCTTTATTTTCATGTTTTTTCTTCGAACGCTCTCACGTAAATTTCAACGTGGTATCCACTTCACTAATTTTTGGATGAAATTCATTTTTATACTTTTCAACTACTCAACAGCCACAATGGCACAACTAATAGTCTGACGAAAGAATATTAGTCTAAGAAACAAGGCTGACCTCTGCGAAAGTAAATAGGTAGCAAAATCCATAAACGAAAAAACCGCAAATCGCAGCAGTGGCAGGAATAACTACGTGAGAAAAAAAAATCAAAGTGGCCCGAATTATGAACCTTGCGAGACCCCCCATATTTTTTTTATTTTTCGAGACGCGCCATAAAAATTTACAACTGGTGTTGGCGGATTATATGCACACATTGACGCCATTGAATGTGACAGAGACCACCGCTCCCCCCACAATGACTATTCATATTTATTTGATTTTCCGAACACGTTGTTTTTAATGGCGCCACCTAGAGAGAGACACGTCGAACCCCTCTCTACCTACCCTCGCAAATGTTGCGGTATGTGAAGCGGGCTTAAAGCATCCGCCGACCGATGTAAAAAGAAAACCTCTCCACCTCCAACCTCCCCAACCCTTCCCGGCGAGCTCCCGACATACGAGTGAACTCCTTGACTAGGTTATATTTTAGGCAGCGGAGTTAGTTGGCACATACGTCTCCGCCACACCCCTTGTCCCCTTCGATCCCCAAACACGTGACTCATATAAGTGTTTCTTTTTAATCTGATCCCTCCCCCTCTGCTTTACCCCACGGAAACCCTCTTTCGCATCGCGAGAGATGACAAGATTTGGATGTACTCCAATGCATGCTTGGCTGTTTTACAATCGCTACTCATACCGCATGTATCACGCAAAAAATTGATAAGTTTTTTTTTAGTTAAGTCTTGCCTTCAAGCTCTGCTGATAATGAACCTACTGTTTCGAATTGTAAATTTAGAAGTCGTGCTTTAGCCTTCGCCACACTATCAATTATACAGTTTCAAATCATGAATATTTAGATATTCCTAATCAATAAGTTAATCCCAGTAAAGCTCTTGCTAAAAGAAGATAAAAGCTTTACCTCGTAGAAATAAGGGAGAACATTTTCCAAAGGAAATTCATGAAGGCCTTGCGGTCGTTTATGTCCATCAAATGGGATGGATGCAATTCTATATTCAAATATATAATAATCTAGTGTAAATTGGCATATTTCCGTAAACTAGATTTGGGTAAATTACGAGCAGGCAGATACTGCACTTGTACACTATCATTGCAAACTCTTTGGCTGTTTACCATGAACATAAGTTGATCAAAAATCTATATATTTCAATGTCATGAGGTTAAAAAATATCAAACGAAGAATTAATTAATTTAATGAATGAATAAAATGAATGAATGAATGAGTAATGCACAAAGTACAGTTATTAACCTAATATCTGTGGCATTTATGATATGGTATATTTTGCACTTTAGTTCACAACCCTTACCATTTCTGATAATGAGGAATAATCATTCCCAATAATTTATATGTGGGTGGCAGAATCAAGGCCTCTATTACTAAGCCATTTAAAACTCATAGATATATTGTAATTTGATATTTTTCATCAAAATTGGCAATACCTAGAATACATGCATATGTAAATTCACAGCTCGAAATTCATTTCACAATTCTGTCCAGAAAAAATAAATTGAACTCGCAGCTATGAAACGAGATATTTAATGGGCCAGGATCCTTTTAAAAATACGCGCCCGATGATTTCTCAGTTGCCACGGGTTGAAACGGATTCGTATCCGAGGAGTGTGAACGAAGCTGAGGCCGGAGGATAATTCTCGAAGAGCTATCCATAAAGCCCGAGGAAATTTATGAGAACTTTTACTCATTCCCCTTTTATTTTAATTTTCAAGGACTAGGTTGGGGGAGCGTCTATATTTTTACGAGGCGAAACAAGAGGTCGACGCGAATTTATCTCCGGAGAGGAGGTTGACCCTGAGCGAACGCTGAATGCGAGGCTTCGGGAATCTTTATTGAGCGAGTTATGGATAATACCATCCGTGATTAACATTTATCTCTTTAATGCGGACAAATTTCCGCGAATATTTTTAATGGATCGGCGTAAGTCATTTTGCGATCAATGACTCCGCGATGGAGAATTATCTAAGAATTAAAACTGTCTCGAGGAAGATTCACGGAATAGCATTAAATGGGGGATAAAATAATCTAGATAATAATTTAAACTTTGAATTATGGAGGCTCACTATGGGAAGAAGGCTAGAGATAAAAGTCATGTTTAAAAATAGAGGGTTATCTAGTTAAAAAGCATTTGAAAAGAGATTCAATAGAATCAGATCCATCGAAGACAATTTGTCTGCCATTGCATCTTACTTAATTTCAGAGTAATTGCGACTCTTATATGATTAAATAATATAGACAGCATAATGCAAACCTGGCTCAATAATTTCCGCAAACATTGCTGCATCTTCAACTTCCCGTTCATGGAAAAAAATATTGGCGCATAAATTGGCAAATATTTAACATTAGAAGATCGATGAATACGATTTCAATAAAATATCAACAGTATATTTAAAGACAATCAAGGAAAATTTTATTAAATAAAAACAGTCAAAAACGAGGTTGAATAAGCTTTCTGAGCGTGTTATGATAATCAATATACATTTGAAATTTATGTCTTTTATGAATATTACAAAATAACTATTGTTAGAAATACATATTTAATACATGCGCATAAAATTTGCTTGCATTCAATAACGATTTATAGAAAAATAAATAAAATATATGACATAATATAATATTTATTATTCACCATATTTATAAAATATAACTTCATCATATTTATACCATTATTATATATAATACGAGTATATACGATCCTATGTACACAAATACACTAATGGGTTGGAAAAATAAATCAATGACTTGTTATATGAATGTTTTGTGCTATACCAATTATATTCGAAGGTGGTATTTGCTTGAGCTTTTATGAATCCTGCTGGCCATGTTTATTGAGAGTTTCAAATGCCCGACATCTTGGAGGATAGCAAGTGCAGGAACTACCGTTTAAATTATAGAGCCCGACTTTATTCCTAGATAATGGTTCCTTCGTATCTTTCCTTTTATTAGTTATTTCTCCCTTTCGTCAGTAGTTTTCACGGCGCTCAAGCATGTTTTTAAGGCGGGCCAAAATTAAACGCGTTATAAATACAGACTCGTTTTATCGCGGTGCTGTATGGGACGAGCATAAACCTACTTCTGGCGAGGGGATTAATTCCGAGTTTACGTTGCCAAACTTCCCGCTCTCGAAAAATAATAACTTTTGGGGAAAGGCATTTCCGTACACGCATCCAGGATTTTCGTCATCCGTCTGAGAATTTCGTGGGGAACGAAGTACACGAAATGAAATAATGAGCCAGCATCTTCTTTCGAGACTCCCCCAATGCCAGAGCAATTGCTCCGCTTCCGTTCCTATTCTAGGAAAGGGTCCCTCAATTTGCTACCGTGAATTTTTTGTACTACCCGTAAAGGGACTAAATATTAGAAACAGTTATTCCTAATTTTGAAACACCAAATATTGCTTATTCATTGCACTCGTGCATGTTTCATAAAAATCAAGGTCTTTATTCTGTGCAGATTATAACTCCTTGATCTTCCTTTTTTAATTCGCTCGGAATTATTTTAATTATAATGAAATTGACGCTCTTGTACTCTCAAACCGTCTTCTGCTTCTTATATAATAAAGCATGCAAATCTTCTTTACACAATTTTGGATAATGTAATCATTTATTTATTATCATTACTTCCTTAGGGACAGAGCTCTGTTACAAAGATTATACATTATAAAAGGATATGAGGCAAACTGACATGCCAAACTAATGACTATACGTCTAATCTACATATGCGGGTACATACACTTATCCTGAGTAAATGTATTCCTATCTAATGATAACCAGCATGCACCAAAATATTTAAAAATAGATTAGAAATATCCAATTTTAATGAATATTAGATTAAAGGATAAAGGAACAAAAATATTCTGCTGCTTTAAGGTATTGACTTAATAAAATTACAAAAATAAATTGTCTTTTTGTACGGATTAGATTTGATCTTATTCAAAGAGAGGAGGGATATCTGTTCTAAAAAAATTCTTTGAGTTATTACTATCTCCCTAAAAATCTTGTTTCATTTCGATTATTGTACGAATTAAAACCCACTGCAAAACTGTTATGCAGTAGATGAAGAAAGAGTATGTAGCAACAATGATGCCCTATTTTAGGACGAGGCTACAAAGAGAGAAAAGTAAGAGGGAAACTCAGCTTAGCCAAATTATTGATCAACGATTTCGCCGATTCAAAGCAGGCGCGGTTAATGTAACTAAATGAAACTCTTGTTTCTAGAACTACGGTTGCGTTATTGTCGACTCGTTCACGTCTGACTACTGATTGTCTTTTGCATACTCATAGATGATGAACAGACAGTCTCTCTCACTTGGCGACTAAGAAATAGAAAATTTTGAAGTGCATATCTAATTCTAGCCTACGCAAGTGATGAAGGTATGAACTTATCAAATAAATACTCAAGTTCCAAACTTTGGAAGATTTTACGATCCTGAATGATTTGGTTGTTTCACATGACGCCTTCAATGGGGGGTTTGTGACAAATTGTTGAGCAAATTAAATTGAATAGCCTTCAGCCCTTACCAATGAGGAGAAACTAAAATGGACTTTATCAAGTATGAAATGTTAAAAGCAACTACTGTAGAAATGTAACTCTTAATAGAACCAGCATAACGTATTTACAACCATATATTCAATGAATTTTATCTTCATGTGCCTAATGAGGTATATCGTGAGGATGTTATAAGTTCTTTGTATAAATTCCAGATGTATTAATTATACTACGTTGTAATTTTTACGTTACTACGTTAATTTTTACGTTACTACGTTAATTTTTATTTACGTGTTATTATTATGTATTTTTATTTGTTTATGAATTAGCCGTATAATTTTGATATTCATATTGTTGGAACTTTAAACACGATCAAGAAAAAAATTATAACCATTCCACTGACTTAGATAGAAATTCCAATTTAATTTCTGTAAAGAGGCAATGCTTACTAGTTTCCTTATTACGTCGAAGTGGCTACTTTAAGAAGAAAAAATACCTGCCAACACCACTTCTCTTTCCCGCTATCGTCCTCGTGTAATATGAGCCAAAGTCTATACGGCCATAATTTACATTTAAAACGAGGCATACTCTATCGGATACAAGTCATCTCGAGTTAATTCTCACTTCTAGAAGTAAACAATGCTAAAGAAAGAGGCGTACATAACAGACCGCTACTTATCAAAATTGGTTGTCACGCAGTGACGCGCATGATATGAAATATAGAGGGTAAATTTACCGTAATGCATGAATAATCCCGGGCGATTAACCCCGAAAATTAAGTCGCCTTTTGGAACAACATGTACAGGGCTTATCGTAAGAATGCGGCTGATTTGAAATTCACCCCGAACGAATAATAACGACTTCGTATTCAAACTGGGAAGTCTGTAATCTCATAATTATTAATTCGATTAAAATTCATGCCCTTTCCTCACTTTCCTTGGGGTTTAATTGCTACGGTCAGGGGTTATTCTTACGCCCGCTTTCCTTTTCTGGGTGGGTGCATTTTGATGCCGTTTAGGGTGTATGCAGGGACGCTCCAGCTCTCTTCCCTCTTTTATAAAGGGAGGGGCGGTCAAAATTAACTGGGCAAACTGCCGGACTTTAAAAGACGTCAAAGATATTTTTAAGGACGTCAGCGCTTGAATCCTATCGCCATCTGTCGCGGCGAAAGCTCTGACCGCTGATTTTTGTGATCTTAAAAGGAGTCATAATGTTCAAGGCTTGTGCTAAAATATAACTCCAGTAGCATCAGTGGCAGTTTTAATGCTATGAAAACAAAGGCGAATGTTTTTTACCATTGTATAATCTTCTTAGGTGAATATTCGTTGATGGTTTTTTATGGAAAAACGATTATTTTGCTTCTTTTAGAAGAAGTTATATTATTAATTAATTTTGGGTTCGGAACTACGATTTTGTTATTTTGCCTTCTCTAAAAACACAATTGAGTGGAATAACTTTATTATTGCTATTATTCAAATATACTGCATATTATTTTGGAAATTCCCGAGTAAATATTGATTGTAGTTCCAATTCTTTTTACGAACGACCAGAGATCTTTTTATGATTCACCTTCATGTATTATGTACCCTTTTTTAGAAATGTTGTAATAGAGAACCTATGATTGAACATCCTTTCTCAATAAAATAGAAGTATAAGTGAGTAACAATTTTTATAGAAATGCATATGGAGCGACGAAGATTTATACCATTCTTTAGCATAACTCAAACCCGAAAAGCTTTTCTAAAGCAAAATGCATGCATAAAACAGACAATAGTATAGTAGGATATATTATACATTTTTCTGTTTCCGGAAGACAAATTAATAATCATTCTTTAATCCAGACAAGATAACTGGAATAGATTGTTAATTAAATCGTAATGGATTCACAGTGCTCATTACAAGAGTCATATTTTTGCATTTTCATCAAATGATTTCATGATAGTGCATACATTAAGAGAGATTAATAAGATTATCTGATAATTGTGTAAATTCTTGACCTCATTTAATATATTTTCTATATGGAAGAAAATTTTATTTAAGAGTATAATTTCAAAAACAAAACTTTCGAGTTTTACCTCGCTTCTTTAAACTCCTTCGATTTATTCTCATTAAAATAATATCATATATGTCTCCGGGTATGCATTCCGCGGTACCACTTTATGATCGAAGTAAGAACATATACAAATTGAATTTCTTATTCTATCTTGATTCGTTGAAACGTTAGTCGCATACATGTCTAGCATGTGATAACTGAAATATATCACCATAGCCCCGTATAATTTCCCTACATTTTGGTAAATGCCCTTGGTATCAAAAAGAGAATCACGAGCATCAGAAACATTTACTTTTCAACAAAAACAAACCCTCGACTATTTGGTAGACGTGTGACAGTAATGCGTGAAAGAGTATCAAAGGAAATGTTTACTCCATCGGACGTCTCCGCCGGTGGTCATCCGTGCACGAAAACATCGGAAAACTAACTCCATCAGCTGCCGAGACGAAAAGCTCTGAGAACACGACCAAAAAGTGCAATACGTTCACGCGGACCAGACCAAAAGCTTTAGACTTCACGCTGTCAGCTGGTGTTTCGCCTCTCCGACCTAAAGTGAACGGTATTGAATTTCCCAAGAAGTTACAATCATCAGAAAAGTTCTGTAAAAACTATAGAAAAAACACGATTGTGTGGCAATTCAGCGATGTGAAGAAAGATGAAAAGTTGAAATCGGAACCGTCTCAAGTTTCGATACATTTGGAAGTCGAAACTTTGAAATTTATTTATATACTAATGCAGAATATTTCCGTGTAAGATGTTCTTGTAATTGGAGGAAAATTTCTTTGGCTATTTTCTGATAAAAAATAGCTCTTTTTTTGAAGTTTCGGTTCAGTTAGCGTACGATGTTTCTTAGAACGATATTTCATAGTGTGAAGTTTTGATATACCCGATGTATTAATGTCGACCGCAAGCGATATCGTACAATCATGTTCTAGCATGGAAAGCAATATATACTATTAGAATTTGGTTTTTCGGAATCGCTTTTGGAAGTAAATCTTTCTTGAGGTGACATTTCAAAGCTGCCTACATACTTACATGCATACAAATTCAAATATATATCTACTCAACTTTGTGGTCAATTTCGACCAAAAAAAACGAAATCGTTTAACTGAGCCGCTCACCGCGTAGAATGCGATCAGTCACAATGAAATGTTGCTTTGAGAATTCGAAATCTTGGCATTTACAAATCGAAAATTTAGATTCGAATTTTCACTGAACTCACCAGTTTTTTTTAAATTATTTGCTAATATTATATCATGGTTGATACAAATGTGGTCAATAGAGAATGTATGTCCTAAGAAAATTTGTTTTAGGAATCTTACTAATCGAATATTTCAAATCTGGGTTTAACATACCGTTACCGAATTCACCAAAAACTATTCAATCGAACAATGTTCGATCAATCAACGTTTACCACGTAGAATGGCACAGGTGAATGTAGTCGGACACGAAGAAATAAAGTTTTGAAAGTTCTGAATTTTTACATTCACGAATCGAAAACTTTAGTTCTACATTTCCGAACACGTGGGGTATTCCGCGACGCACCTGAACTCGAACGCGTGATCATTCGAGACCTCCCCCATCTGATGCAGTTCGACCTATCGAATGTTCGACAGTGTACCCCGGCGTACGCGATCGAACTCGCGATGCCTACGCGTACAAGCAACTCACAGGTACATGACTAACCACATACCTCCCCGCACTTATCGCGACTCGGCATAACATTTCGATGGCGAAACATGAGGAATCGCCTCCGCGAGGTGTACCGACTTAAAAAATGAGACTTTTTACGACGCGCGTGTACCCGGCGCACGATGAGAATGGACAAAATCCCGACCCCGGTAGTCCATCAATCTTCTGCAACTCCGGTGGACCTGCGATCGGTGGGAAAATTGCTTATTAAAAACATCGGGGGCCAGTCGATGGTCGATTAAGAGGGAGAGCAGAAGGGATGCCTCATTGGGAGGGAAGAGGGACCGCTCTTGAGGCAGTCACACACTAATCCGCGCCGATTTACACCTCGGCCGCCCAAGTTACGTATTAATGTCTCCCTTGTTCGCCCTCTTTGATTAGTTTCCTCACGAACTTTTCATTTCCGCCTCGCATTTTCCATCGGCATATGCGATGAGGCCCTCCGTTGATGTCCCCCGCTTGAATGCCTTTCTCATACTCTCACGGTAATTACCCAAGCATCCGTTCGAATCGAATCTTATTTAGTAGCCACTTAAGATTATCATGTATCTCTCATATCTTCATAAAATCCTCTCGCTGTGCTTCGTCATTATCGATAACGTATTGAATTTAGATAGTTATTGGTACCGAGGTGACAGTCACAGCTACTCTAGTAGCTTCTTCTCAAGTAATTTCTATAAGTGCTTCCACGTAAGAAGGAACATGATGAGCAATTACAGACAAATGCTGAGGCCAGTCTAGCTTAAGCGTATCTAAAGAAATTTGATGCAGACGAAGGAGAAATTGGGAAAATCTCCGTGTGTGGTTTAAATGCGTTGAAATTCAAATCTCAAGGAAAGAATGACTTGCAGATTCTATCAACTCAGCTGAGAATCGCTTTCTTCTACTATCTATCTGGTTTGATGTAATACTGAAGACTTGATGAATGCTGAAGTCTCCTGCCACCAGTTCATCCTTTATCTAATGAATTAGCAAACGTTAAGAAACCAAGCTTCCTGCGTATGAAAACGTAACTAGGGTCCTTTTACGTTTTTCTAGTTAAATTTTGTCCTATAGGGATATCTGACTTAATAAATTACAGTTAAATTGAGATGAAGAAAAATTTGAGAAGAGTCATCTTCGATAATAATCCAGTAGATTCGTTGAAGAAATATACTGAAGTGGAAGTAAATTTTGTATTAGCCCGATATCGTTTTTGATTTTTTCAGTTAATAAGCAGCGAATATTGTTTTTATTGACGATCTATTTGAACCAGAAAAAGTAAAAGCTTGTTTTTCCCCATTCTTTCTTAACCTATCAAAATTGATATGTAGATATATCTATGTTTCTTGGTATAAGTCGTTTCAAACGTAAATGATCAGTGGTTCTTCTCTATTTAACGAAAAAATCAGTTTTGAAACGCAGAATTGTCCCTTGCATAAAATGAAGGAATATTATGCATTAAAACATTCAGAGCTTGGCATTTAGATTCCTGCTGTTTGTTACTGTATTAAAAATCAATGCTAATCAATTCTTAACTTTGTCATATTTGTATTAGTCTCCAGCTAAAATCTTCAGGTATTCATCAATTCTCCTTCCGCTACTTTCTAATCTTTCTCTCACGCATTTAGCCCATATCCGTCCCTCTTCTATCTTTTAGCCCAAATAAACACAGCATTAAATTTAAACCACCTCCACCTTTCTCTGTAGACCAAGGGGCTAGAGAGCAAGAGTGTGAAATGGAGGGGAGAGAGAGAAAATAGAGAAGGAAAGCACAGATTCCCATACTGAAACTGTTTGAAATGTTACTGATTTCAGGCTCTCTATTGCCTGTGGGGACTAACGAACCTTTATGAAAGGAAAAATTGCAGTTGACGGCTGCGATGTTTTCCTTCGACCTGAAGAATACTGAAAGCACAAAATTGATATGTTTTAATGTATTTGTTTCATCAAATTTGTATTTTTAAATTGGAATTAATACGTGATTCGTGCTATGCGATAAATCAAAAGCTGCATAAACGAGTGAAAAACCGTAATATTGTTAAATCAAAGGGGATTTAAATTTTCTGGATTTGGAGTTTTCTTGTGTGAGAGTTTCTCTTAGAAGTTTAAATTTACGTCATATATATAAATGAACGAGCAAATTTTTCACATCGAAACGATTGCATTATACCAATTTTTAGCTCAGAAATGTGAGAAATCTAATTCTGTAGGGAGCTAGAGCAGTACTCAAACCGTTGCTAAAAAGTCTTCGTATTATAAAAGACTACGTATTTTGTATCAAAGTACGTTCGTGCACGCCTGCAAGAGAAAAGTTTCTAATATCAACAACTATGATATGAGGATTTGTATGTAGAGTAATTTTCATCTAAGAATCTTTTTTTAGAAGATTGCATGACCAACTATATTCGTACCCGTAATGGTGAATATTTATTCCTCTTCGTATTCCATTGGGACATTTACGCTAAACTATATTAAAGGAATAAATTACTTAACACTGCCTTTATGGGATTATCTTAAATATTCTGTAATTTTTAAGAGTTTAGAGGGGTTCTGTAGCGAAAATATTAGCGAAGTAGACGAAGAATAGTGAAACAATAGTAAACGGAATCATTCTACAGAAGAACTTTCCGTTATTTTCTCTATGTATGCACGTGCATGTATGCGTGTATTAGAGGTCTGCATGGGCCGAAAATTTTAACCCAAGCCCGGCCCGGCCCATCTGTTGTTGAGCCCGAGCCCGGCCCGGCCCGAACTTAGGAAAACATTTTTGAGCCCGAGCCCGGCCCGGCCCGAACGTAGGAGAAAATTTTCGAGCCCGAACCCGGCCCGGCCCGAACGTAGAAACAGTACATTTATTTCACTTCTTCAGCAATGCCAAAATATAAAGAAACTAAATTAAATGAAAATTAATCAATGATTTCTTATTTTTTTGTCTTAGAAGTTTTAATTTATTTCGTAAGTGATTTTACTGAATAAATGATAAATAAAGTAAACAATGTTATCAAGTAAATGATAATTTGTTCTGAAAAAAGGACAGTAATTTCATGTCATGAGGGTCTTTAGCGAAAAAAATGTAAAACATATGTCCAGGGGCCTTTTATGAAAAACATATCACTTCATAAGTATCTACATTGCAGTAATTTACATTGTATGAGAAGGCTGGTGGTCGCACAAAGGCTCCGTCATATGCTACTTACATAATAAACACTTATCTGAATAAGTAAATGCCTAGTAGAAACGTTTCGGTTAATAGATTCTATATTTCTACTCATGAAATAAAATTCCAATATTAGAAGTATACGTTGCTATAAATAAGGTTAGGTTGCTAGTGACGCTTTAAAATATTGTTCTCCCTTCTATCGGGTTGATCTACACCACAGGGCGAGCCTAACGTCGGGAAAGTGAAGCCAAAAAAACGCAACCCGCAGAGCACTGGAGAGAACTTTTCGCCAGCTCCCCTTTAACTACATGTATTTTTGGGGTTTTATTTTCCTCTCATACGGGACTCAGGAGCTTGTCTATCCTATGACATGGACGCAGATAGTTTAAATGAACCATATACTTAATGATCATGTTCGATTTTTTTCTGAAAGTCCTCTTGATTCTTTTCATCATGAAAAATAAAACATGCCTGCAATGTAAACTTCTCGGATGCCGGTGTCGTCTGCTAGAGCGATATAAAAAACGAATCATCCGCCAACCTTCCGAAAACTGTATTAAAACCTCGTTGATTATTATAATGTTAATTTTATGTATGTTATAATGCATTAATCCGACTTAGTTTTTAATCGATCAATACCAAGTATGGCATAAAAATTCCTTAATGATCGTTTACCGCAATGAGATAAAGCTACTCTATCATACATTATAATAGCTTATCAGGATACTTAGAGATTTTCTGCTTGTGCAAATGTCTGTTCTAATTCATAATTGGGGCTCAATGCAGTAAAAGTTGTCAAAATGACGAATCTGTTCTTACAGCCAAATGCACTGCAATTGGTCATATTGAAGGCAGAAACAAGCCCCTGCTTATTTACCTATTTAACCTTTAGAAACGCGAAAATAACAAAATTACTTCGTGTTGCACATTGCTCAAACTACAATTTGTGTTCCAAAACGTTCGAATTACTGGATCAAACCCTGATAACTCTGTATCAAAGCCGCAAAATCACGAAAAAACAATGTGTTAGTATAGGGAGGTACGAAAAGTTCTCACCAGCATGGCGAAATGCGCAATTTGCCGCTTTACCTCTGGCTTCACTTTTGGTCGCTAGAGGGAGATAGGATATGCTACCCCTGTGATCTACACTATCTAATCTAACGGTGAAAACCTTAACTATTGATTCAACAATCACTGTGGCTATCCAAGAGAATTTTTTTGTTCACAACCTCAAAAATTCCCGGAATATTTCGTTTATTTCATCGCTGTTCTCGCAATTCAAATTAAAAGCAATATTCCACGACTGAAATAAAAGTATTCATTCAAATTCATTTCTTTTGGTACTTGTCTCGACTTCGTACGACTTGTTTTACTAATTTAATATTGCAAAATAAACAAACCCTGTATGCGATAAAAATTAGATTTACGTGCAAACCTTATGGAAAATTATTCATGGGCCCAGGCCCGGCCCGAGCCCGATAAACTGCCTGCTTACCAGGCCCGGGCCCGGCCCGAGCCCGAAAGACGTCCTGCTTACCCGGCCCGAGCCCGGCCCATGGGCCGGGCCGGGCTTGGGCCCACGGGCCTAGGCCCGGCCCATGCAGACCTCTAGCGTGTATGTACGTGTGTGCATATGCATTATGTAATAGGTTTACAGGACAAGCAACCTAAGCATAGTAATATATACAACATCTCTTTAGAACGTCATGTAAAGCCCTGAACAGCGCCCTTACATGAGTCGCCGGATCAGAAAGCAATTCTTCAATCCTTCCCTTCGCGCAAAACAAAACAAATCGGCCACACAGCGGCAGACAGAAGGATCACGTAAGAGGACCCCATCCTCCGGAAAGAAAACGAGCCAAAAAAGAGTGATGTGATGCTGCTTCAAAACTAGGGCCATTCCCCTCTCTTCGCAGACTGGGCCAGGATGGATAGGGGAGACGTGGAGAAGTAGGGCGTGAACATGGAAGAGTTAAAGATGCGTGCTTTTGAGATGTGGTACCTCTAAAACGATGACGTCCCACGCACCGACTGCCCAAACCCATTTCCGCCCACTTCCTCTGCTCCGCTATGGGTAGCCTGGAACGGAGGGATAATTTTCCAAATAGACCCGGTTTTAGGACTTCGTCACTCCCGAGGGGTCAACAACTCCATCATCAATGAACTTCACGGCGGAAAATCTTCAACCCAATCCCGATCAACCGGCCTCCACGGAGTCAGGCACCGGCCGGTTGAACGGATGCCGGAATAAACCTAAAATTGAAAAATTATTATTTATATGTAAGATTTTAAAATGTGAATTCCGATTAAATTTATTTATTGATCACATGAAGCAAAAATGAAAATTTGAAGCGATAATGTAACAAATACACTAACAAAATGCAACAACATCTAAGAAGAAATGAATCAGGGGCAGCAGTAACAGCCTGGCTGGATGAACGAATAGCTGAATAACCCGAAAAAATAAAACTTATAATTTGTGTGTTATATTATAAATATGAGTACCTATTTATTTATTTATTCACTACATGAAGTAGAAAAATACCAATTTTTAAATAATAATTTTATAAACACTAAAAACGAACGGGAAAATTCGTTAATTGGTTACCTAAATTGAACCTCTCCAAGAATGAGGATTTATTACGCATGTTCGTAAATTTAATATTTGCGGAGGGACCGATCTCTCACGACCCTCCTTCCTACGTCACCGATGCTGGACAGAGAGGAAAACACTTTGTGTTAAGGTTTTCTGGCACATATTTGGTTGTATTTCCCTATAAAGAGTAACACCATTGATGGTGTAGATTAATATATGTGGATGTGACATCAAGGTTTTGGTGTGACACCACTTATATTTGCTCATCTGTTTTGCCCATGTCTTTATTTCCAGTCAATACACTTCTTCAAAAAGCCTACTTCCATTCTGAAGTTCCCAAGGGATAGTTGCATTGCCTCTACACTGATAAAGCTCTTGAAAAATATCCCAATCAACCAGTTTAATCACTCTTGTATTCATTCCGTCAGGTACTCACCTTGTTATGCAAACATAGACTTCGATAACCACCCTCGCAGGGCCACACCCTGATGAGCCCCTCAACATCCACTCCATCACTTTTAGCGCCTCGACGATTTACTTCGACTCTTATTAATCAACTCGAGGATCGTCAACAACAAACAGCAAGGCCGGAGGCGAAGGTTAACGAAGAATTCTCCGGGAGACAGGTCATGTGTCATCCGATGTGTCACCGCTAGATATTCTCGACAAGGACGACTGCTTAGGAGAGAAAAAAGTCCGTAGGATTCCTTCCCGTGTTTACCATGCCTTCCTATTAACACGACCGAATGTGTTTGCTGATTACGGAATGGAAGATGGATGTATGCGGGGCGAGATCCAGTGCGGTTATAAGCAGAGGTTTTCGAGGTTGGCGTTTCTCGATGTAGTGGTTTTCAAAGACAAGGAATATCCAATTATAAGTGCGAAGATGATGTATGCAGAAAAGGAACTGATTTAGGTGGCAATGAATGGTATTTCTGAGCATCTTCTTGCTTTATAATTGCTTGCTTCTACCACCTGTGTCCTTTTCTATATTAGTGGTATTCATATAGATCGTTATTTAAAACTTTTATAAGTGTCATTGAGTACAGAATTAATGTTTGTTTTGATAAGTTTTTTTCAATGATGAAAGTCATTTTATAATTACAAAGAATACAGAGAATAAGTAATTGTTGTCTCAAATGAGAATATTTTGGGGTTCTATAGGTTCGAATTTCTAATGAAGTTTTCGAAATGAGAAAGAACAAGAAAGACCTGAAGAATTAGCATCTATACTGCGGTCCAATTTTTCCTGGCATTTTGGCAGCCTTCGATAATACTGTTGAAAATTGCCCAATTAAAAAATAATATAGATGTATTAAACAGTGAAAAACTGCTACATTTAAATATTAATCGTAATTTTACTCTCCCAATCGTAGTGCTCAGCATAAATATGACCTGGTGGGAGGCTATTTTTACAGCATGGGGAAATATTTGTAGTAATTATATCCATCAGTAGATATCCTTACTGTCTAGGAAACTGGAACGCAGTATATAGATGTATCTTTAAGATGCTATTTATATTATAATTACACTGTTTTACATATAACACTACCTTTGATATTTCTGTAAATCGCAGTTTGACCAAGAATGTGCTAACTAATAGATGGACCGAAAATGATAAGGACGATGAAGTACCACAAATACAAGAGCTAACAGAGCTGCTCCTACTTCAAACATTTTAAAGCACTCTTATTCTCTAAAATATTAGTATCGAGCACATTAAACAAACAATTTTCTAATCTAAACAAAAAAATTAAAATAATATACACATTTAAGTACACAAAATATTCTTTCAATTAATTTCACAGCGAGAGCTCTACCGCAAACTTTTTCACGCCCTAGGCTATGATATAATATGCCGTAGAAAAGAAAAGTTTAGATGTAATAGAGAAATTCCCTCAAATTTTGACATGGTAACACGGTATTGTATACCTAAAGAAAAAATTGATGATTTGATGTAATGAATAAAAATATCCCCTCTTTCACAGGGACTTTCTATCGGTAAACACAGAGATATTAATATGAATAAGGAAGCGAATTCCGTAATAGCCGAGCACGATGATCTCAACCCAGTGGCAGCAATCCAATTCTCATCACGGAGCGTTTGATCAGATGTTGAGATTGACAGCTTATCTTTTGCCGGGGGCTCGTCATGGCCCAATTGCGCTCGCAGACCAAGGGCCAATGCCAATTCCGCGTCCGAAACACACGCACTTGTCAGAGGCGTGCTTGACGGCTGCCTAATCTCGCACACATAATTGCGAACCCAATTTCTTTGACTCTCGCTTTCTGACTTGATTTCGAGCCTCGCTAAAAATAGAGTATTCTGGTCAATCTATGTAAATTAAAAGATACGCGGTGTGGAAAGTAGATGAATCTATCCCGTGATTATAATAAATGCTTGATCAATGTTGACCTTGGCTTCATTAAAAATTTTTCGTTACCAACCCTTGTAGTAATATCCATACTCTATGTAATTCCTTTCAAAAACTATTTGCATGGTTATCATCGTTAGTATACTAGTACGCGAATACTAATAGTGAAGGTATTTTTATTGGTGAAAACTAGGCTTGGTATTGTGTTGTATCTATAGTTAAAATTGAATTCATTGATATAAAAATAGTACAATTTATAATTACAACTTTTGTGCAAATTCTCTTCAAGCCTCAAAAATACAAACCTTCTCTCAATCCGAAGAAGGAAATTTTAATTTTATGGAATGAGAAAATTATCACTTAATGAATTAAGATTAATGTAAGAGCCAGATAACTGCATTTAAGCCTAATATTAAGATTAATTGGTAAGATAACTGACCATAAGTTTTAATACTGGTCCTCAATCTGATATTAATCTGTTACCAAAACTTCCGTTAATTATCACACTAGTTACCTGTGAAAGTAAACTATAGATTATAATGCGTTTTTTGAGAGATAAATTGAAGATTGCAATTAAGCTAGATCTTACCTATAAATTGCAATACCAGGACTTCTATCAGTGAATCTATAGTTAATAATATAAAACCTAAATAATAAGGTTGAGTGTGTATAGAAATATAAGAGGAACACTGCAGAAGAAGCTGCGCGTATGAGAAAGAAAGTTTGAATATAACTCTAGAAAAATGATCAATAGTAGGAAATTTTCCACAGTGAAAAGGGTTTGCGGGTAAACATTCGCAAACTTACAGATAGTCGTAGCTAAATGGTTCCGAGAAAAATTACCGTGATCTTATCAGATTAAGAAAGAAAACAAAAACAATAACTGCAGTGAAATTGTCATAGACTCAACATAAGCTATTGTGTAAACATATTGTGTTCTTCGAAAGGTTAATTTTTCATACTTTGTTTCTTATTTACCATACTTTGTTCTTGGAAAGGCTGATATTTCATACTTTAATCTTTTCTTATTTACCTCCTTTTCTCATTATTACGCCTCGCAGAAACTGTATAAGCGCCTCGCCGAACCGAGGAGTCCTGGAGAACTAAAATAAAAAACCCAGTCATAACCTCATCCATTACAGTGCTAATTATCGCGTGTTTGAGTGTAAGAGAGCAAATCTCTTTCGAGATGCCGGGCACGCAAATCTTAGATTAACTTGAGGAAATGTTGGTTAATGTAGGGCACCTCATTTTTGAACATTCGTGAATGGACGAAAAGGGGTCACACTTGTTGGCCAAGGCCGGCTCAATGTATCATCATTTATTTCTATTTGGCTTGGAACCGGGTGGAATAACATAGCCTTTTCGGAGAATGACGGTTTTAGACATTGTAAGATCTCTCTAATGACACTCGAACAGCAAACAGGGCCTCGTTCATTACCGTATGCCTCTCGTCATATATATTTTACCAAGAAAAGCAAATAAGTGCGGGAAATTTCATGCGTCTGGCCTTACGGGAAAATTTATTTTCCGCGAACTGCTGGAGAAAATACTATTTCTTGAGAAAGGAATAGTAAACCCTTCTCGTAAGAAATTCCAGCAATTTTCAGGGTTATTTATGGGCTAGGGAATCCCTGTTTTATTCAGATAGAGTAAACTCTCTCTATGGGTTTCATATTGGGCACAAGTGTTAATGAACATTAAATTTCTCGCCAACGTAGCTTCAACTATAAAACCATCTATTGTATAGTGATTATTTTCAAGGAGAGAAACAGTATCCGCATTTTTTAAAGTTACCACATTATTTTTTAAATTATTTGGAAGCTGATGATATGAAACAAGAAATAAAACCATTCTTAGAGTTACTCTAAGGATAAACGCTAAGTAAAGCACATTTCAGATTTTATAAGTTTTTATCTTTACATATATACTTTTGTAGAAGTAGTTTCTTCATTAAATCACACACATATTAATTATCATCATGCATATCTTCAAGGTGGTGAGGGCATATATGGCCATAACGACGGATATGTTACTTAAAAGCTCGTAAACAATGAAGTTAATTTGTGGAGATTGAAATCATAGAAGACATAAAAGAAGAAAAATCCTCTTTAGAGAAGACAGTAAATTATGATGACGTAAAAGAAAAACTATTTTAACTAATACGGATAGAGTTTCAACGCTGGCCAAGGTTAATGCACATGAATTACGAGCTAATATGTTTTTAATGCAAATATTTCTAATATTTGCAACATGAGTACTAAAAGACTCCATGAGCTCATGAGAATACGAATGAAGAATAACTAAAAAGGTTCAGAACTGCATAATAGAATGAGCAAATGTTTCTACGTTAATGCGTTTACTTGGAATTTATATTAAGACAGCAGATTAATTTTTCGTGCTGAAATTTCAACGTTTAGACATATTTGAAGTACATATCACGATCAACTCATCACATTGCTATTTTTTATTAAATCCTTAACCCGTCCCATATAATCTTCAATTTATTTTGCGTTTGTCTTTTTCAAATTTTTCTGCTGGACCCTACCAACAGTTACTTTTGTCAACAGACGTAACTTAACGCTCCTCTCAACATTTCAACCACTTTCATCTTCTTTTACGATGGAAATTGACTATACTATAACTTGTTACTTGTGTAAATCAAATCTATCTCTAATTCATCAAATTGTGTTGCTATTTTCTAGCTGAAACATTTGTTACACAAACGGGGTCGCATTACATGCTGTTCTATAGATGCCCTTAATTGAAGCAAAACTGATTAACTGGATCGAATTATCCGAATTTATGAGTCCTAAGAAAACTTAGGTGTACTGGATTAGGTTAGACCTGGTTGTATATCCTTCGTAAGGTATCTGCCATTCCATAAGTTACCTTAAGAGTCTTAATTATTCTCCGAACCTAACCATCGCTATTTTGTCTCAAGTCGAGTGTCAAAGTGAGTGTCAAAGTGAGCACTTAAGAACACCTAGGTGTAATGGATTAGGTTAGACCTGGTTGGATATCCTTTCTAAGGTATCTGCCATTCCATGTGTTAAGTCTCTTAATTATTTTCCGAATCTATATGCTGCTATTTTGTATAAGCGGGCACATTACGACTCAATTTACGACGCCGCGCTCAAGACGCTAACTCTTTCCGCGTCGGAGCAACCGAAAATTACCCGCTTTGAATCGCCGAAAAAAGAGTGACCCGGTTCTAGCAACCCTAAGCGAAAACGATTTGGAAAGGCAGCTTTTTTCGCCAGCGCCACGACCGGCGGAGAAACAAAACCGCTGGCAAAACATCCCAAAAAACCGCAAAGCAAACATGAGTCGGTAAACAGAGCCTGAAAATCCGAACATTATTTAAAACATTTCCCGGATAACCTTTTCGGCCGGATCGGGAAAAAATCGGCTTGCGTTACGTAGGAAAATACCCTGACGCTTTCGCTTGCCCCGCGGCTAAGTAACCCAAGGTCGATGCTCGCTTTTTTATCCTCCCCCGAGTCTTCCTCCGCTCGTGGAACCACTTTCCTTTTTAATCTCGGTGACTGGCTTGAAAATCGCCAGAGAGTGGGGAAGCTGGAGCCTGCTGGTCTGCTCGTCTTCTGGGACTCATCTCTGGGAAAACTCTCGCATTCACTTTTTCGCGCACCACTTTCACTTCCAACTCCACAGCCAAAGGGAGCCTTCGCGTTGCCATGATGATATTACTTCCATTCAGCTCATGAACTTGTAGAATAGAGTGTACCACTGGAGAAAAACGTATATTGTAATAGTATAAAATCAATAAAACTCTATATGATCATCATCAGGGGTAAAGATACATTTTCCCCTGACGATGGCCTCGTAGAGATCGGAATGCGCATAGGTTGAGATTATATATTTCTCATACTTAGTATACCACTCATGGCAAACGTATGTTATAATACAAATAGTACGAGTAAGGACGCCCTGCAATACTTTTACAATCCTATGCTCATTTTAAAAATAATAGGAAATGCGCTGATAATTTTCGCAATTGTCTTGTTTCTTCACAATACGCCAAATTTCGCTGATTACACTTTCCTGTTTGTTTCTCATTATTCTCCTGTATATCAGCTAACGTTTGAGCCTCCTATGGAATTATAATTATCGAATTAACTGAGTAAAGGTTTTTACCGCTGTTTTTCTGATTCGGTAATTGGATGTGTATCTATTTGTTCCCGTATGAAGGCGTGCATGAAAAAATCACGGATGACGAAAAGAAAATATAGCTGATCATGAATTGTAAAAATATAAGATTAATTGTTCGTTAAATGTATCTACCTATAATGATTGTCCATTGTTGTGGTAATGTTGAAAGTAGTTATTTTATCACTTGATAACGAATGGGATATTTCGTTTCTACTAACGAAAATGGATCCGGGACCAATATCCTTCATGATCAGGGATACAGCTTTCATTTTTAAAGCTTTTACGAGTGTTAAGATCATCTGCCGTAGATTGATACACTTGCGACTACTTTCAAAGGTACCCCTTTAACATAAAATCGTCACTTTGGAACAGTATAGGAACTAGAAATACTTTGTTGAATCATTCTTATTCTATTTAAAGCCTCGGTCTACTTTTTTTATATTTAATAAACGATATTTGCTTTACAGGCAAATTGTCATATATATTATCTACTTTATAAAAATTGACGGATTACAAAATTAATACGGCTTGCTTCCTATTTTTTATCAAAAGAGAAAACGTTAGGTCAATACCCTTTGAATGGGAAGCTATAGAGGAACATAGATGGAATGGCTTAAGCAGAATATGGCAATATTTTTTTAGTATTTTTCTATGAGAATTGTTGCGAACATCAGAAGACACTATACATATATTAATATTATGGCCACAGATGGCACTTAGCACTTAAGGTTTTTATAGCTTTCGGGAAGAGCGAATGAATTGTGGAGATAAGAAGAGGGGAAAGTCGCAGATTGATTTGCCATCGACAAAGCCGGAAGTTGTGCTCTTTATCACCTCATAAAAATGCACGGGAAACCAAAAACCATAAAGAGTCAAAGGAGTACAAAGATTGCATACAGTCGTATTGTTGCGTTAGTTTATATCTTGCGGACTTTTTAGGGTATTGCTGGATTAAAAATGAGTTTGTATTGCGTGAAGAACTCATAGTGATTAATCATTTCTGTGGAGTGTTACTAAATAATTGATTCGCAATTACCTTTACTATCAATGATGGTAAGTGTACTCAAAATACAAAAACTCCAGTAAATAATCTAAATCGTTTTTTACCCCTGGTGCATTTCTTTTGAGTATTGCCTTGTAAGATAAGGAGATGATATTTTGATTTTATGTAGGTTTTTATCTAAGTCTTTTGGAATGTTTACTGTCTCATAACGTTCTATGAGTAAGTTTGTTAGAATTGCTAAGTTTCTCTCTTATTTATTGCTTTGTTTTCTTTTATTTCAGGTGAGTTACTTTCCTGTTTTTCATACATTTGGAGCGGATGTCAAAGGCATGGACCCGAACTGTTTGGTGAGCATTGCTATACTATTTCATTAATCGATTTAATAACTGAAGCGTGGATTTACAATATGATACAGCTGACGATTTATACGAAGAATATGGAAAGATCGTTAGAATAAAAAATTAATTTAAAAGTAAGTATGAGTAGGACGTACGTCTTCGAATAGTAGATCACTATTCAAAGTATTTTATGTTAACGTAACATTTGCAAAAGGACCATGCAAGCAGGCACTGGCTTATCGCAATAAGCACACAACATCCCAAACCACAATTTCTATTAATCTCTCTAATGCTTTGCGGGATGTGCGACCAGAAGTATCAATTATTTACAATTAAATTCGGTAAAAAATATGCCTTGCTACTGAACAGCGCTGTCTTTCCTGGCAGTCTGAAGTAAATGTTTTTTGAGTTACAGGCCGAGTT
Organism: Sympetrum striolatum; assembly: GCA_947579665.1. NCBI lineage: Eukaryota > Metazoa > Arthropoda > Insecta > Odonata > Libellulidae > Sympetrum > Sympetrum striolatum. The sequence goes on from OX388348.1 coordinate 71,540,984, forward strand.
CTAACTTATGAAGTATAGAACTATAATAAGCATGGAGTGTTTTAATCTTTCCAAAAATTAATCACATCAAACGATGGAATATATGAACAGGTGAAGAAACCCTGAATATTGTGTAAAATTCGAAGCACAAGATACTTTTTGATATTATTCTACACTTAGCCACTGTCCTTTCGACGCATAGATTGGGAAGGATATACTTTTATTATTGTATCGATGAACTGCTGGTAGGGTGTAAGGCTAGTGGCAGTTTTTTCTACCTACGCAAAATAAAAGTCATAACTGGGTATATAATCCAATTAAAAACAAAATAGGAACCATTTTTCCAAAGGAGACTAATTCAGTTTTTTAATAAGTAAGCAAATTACACATATACTTATTAAAAAAAGGAACTAGTTTCCTTTGAAAAAGTTGTTCCTGTTTAGTTTTTTCGTCATGGATTACCACAACGCAACTCGTCATTTGGTTGATTATTTTTAATACGATTTATATACAAGGAACTGACTTTAGGTATGAAAACATTCTACTGGGCATTTCTATATTAATTTTTAACGGAGTCATGTGGGATGGGTCTCAGAAATAGGAAAACGCGCGATGGGAAACTGACAGCGAAGGAAGACCCTGAAATTTGATGGGCGCAGATCGTCTCATCTGGCGTCCACAGGGTCACTACCTCTAGGTCCCCGCTGGAGCTAGCCAGAGGCTTTTCCTGGAGGGAACACCCCACTCCTCTGATTTCACAATATCCTCCCAAAGTTGGCCCTCGCATGTTTTTTCGCGGCTGCTTGTCCGAGAGCGCCGACGTTGGTGGTGGTATTTTTTGGCTGTCTTGACTGGCCAAACTCTTCCTGGGTGTTCCATGGGGGTCCCTGCGTGACGCTCCATTGTCAATCCGGCTGTTTTTCACGCGGCATAAATTTAGAGGGTGGCAGCGGAATGAAAGATAACGTTGTATCCATTTAGATATTTTGGAGAAATCTCGGTCCGACTTCAAAGTGGATCGAAATAGACATATTTACGTCTTTTTGGTTTCGTGGTCCGCGGAAAGAGTTAATATTTCACTAAATGATACGCCTCGTGGACCTTTGTGGACGATTTATCTCTCGATGGTTTCTGCCAAGAGTTATCTCCCCAACGTACTTTATCTTATACATTTTTTGAGAGTTTACATAAAAGAGAGAACTGTTTTCTCAGTATATTACGGTAATCGCTATGGTTAACGTGATGTGTCCGAGGAAGGGCCAAAAAAATATTCGCTCGCAGCCAAGAGTGACCATATTGAATAACGCACTGACCCTATTTTTAGCGTTAAATGTAAAGGAATACTTATGGCAAATTTTACCCCACTAAATCCTTACCAGCCTTACAGCTCTTACTTACGGGCTGAAGCTATCGTGGAAAAATAAGTAAGGATATGATAAATAATAGGATTGAGCCAAGGATAATCGTACTATAAATCATAGTTTATTGAAATAATATAAAATCTACGGAGGCGGCCAAAATATAGTGGAATTTATAGCAAAGAGATGATCATGGTTGAAGACTTTAACCATACAAAAATTTTTATTAGACAAACAGTTTAGATTTTGTATAATTATCAAAGAGCAATGTTTTTGCCAAGAGTTATCATTCCGACACATTTTTTCGACGTTTGTATCAAATTAGAGATTGCATTCTTAGCATATAATGGTATTCGATGTGAGTAACCATTTATTGTCGATTTATGGATTTCTTTGGGACTTTGCGATGGCCATGTTACGCTAAAGTCGATTGATTGAGTAGTAAAAACATCCTAGGCTAGCATACTAAAACATAGAAAATATTGGAGAGCTTTAAAAAAATCAAATGAAGAAGAAAGATATTAGATACCTTGAAACGAAAGAGAGAATAACTGTATTTTTCAGGTTTAGAAACAGCAAGTTCATAATCAACTTAATTGAAGGTAGAAGAAGTAGAGATGACCTAGACTAACAATAAGATCCTTAGAAAAAATTATGGAAGACGTTGGAGAAAGAAGTTACAAGAAATTAAAATAGTTGTAAACAGCAGAGAGGAATGGGGATGAAAAATTATGGGTGCCAACCAACCAATCAGATATACAACCGAGGAAGAACAATAATTCCATTCCTATTTGGCATTTATAAATAAGTTGCTGACCAAACATCAGTATCTGCTTCAGTCGGGCTTTATACTACCAAATAACATCGGTTGTATCTAATCGGAATTGTGGGAGAAATTTCCGCGTGACAGTGCACTCTACAAGACACAACTCATACAATCACCGCAAAAGGTCATACGTGTCGAAAATAAACGGAGAAAGGATAATTCCATCTTCGACCGCAAGGTCTTCCTCTATCTGGAGTGCCTCAATTCAGTCAAACGATTCCACATCCCATCCATCTGAACCTTATTGCTGTTTTGCTCGGAATGCAATAGAGGCTCGTCCATAAAATTAATGGCTCAGTCACCCAACATATCTTTGATGCGCTGCACACAGTGCTCGCAGAGGAGACAGCGTCACGAGAGATATATTGCCTCTCCAATACTGCATCTCACTCTCCCCCGGTGCATTCAAGGCTGACCTTGCCAGTTGCACACATTTCCATCAGTTCCGAGTTTCCCCGGAGATGAGATTACTGGAAATTGATAAGATGAGGTGATCGATCTCAGCAAAATCTGCGGAGAGCCGATTGCGTATTCCCGCCGCGGTTCCGTACCGATGTATTTAACGATCAGCGTCCCGTATATATATTTATAAATTTATGTGTTCATATATCCGATGCCAGTAACTTGCGAGGAATAGACGTGAAGTTGATTTTTCTTTTCAATGCACATTTTTTACATTTTAATAATGTTATCAAGAATAAGGATCGTAAAAAACCGTGAGGGGTATCATGGTAATAGTAATTTATTGACGTAATACATTTACATTTTACGGATAAAGAATACTGAAAGTGAAATCTACGTAGGTGGCCTAGATGCTGTGGAAGTGCAAGGCAAGTAATCAAAAAGATATGCATTTTCCCACATATTTTATTATTAAAAAACTGTGGAAAAGTACACATATCTTTGATTAATTATACTGAAGGTGCATTGATGTATCGTCAGATATCACATGAGCATAAAATTATACAATATTAGATACATTTTCCTCCATCTTCTGAACTATCATATATGCAATACGCCATATGATAAGAAAATATAATTGAAATCCATATTTTATCACCGAAAAGTGATTTCGGCCCAAAATTGCAAAATATTAATTATAGAATAAGGTTGATTTGAGAAACTGACTGTCTGACTTGGTTGAATACCTTCAGTATAATGTAAATGAGAACCTTTAGAAAATCCTCCATTAAATATAATGAACGACCGGTTTCATCGCTGTACGACGTCGTCAATGTAATCCTTTTGGATAAGTTTTCTCCGAAAGATAAATAAGAAGCGTTTGAAAGCAGTTCATATTTTTAAAAAAATTAAGGAACGAGTGAATAAATCCTTGCACTTTGAGTAATAGGAAACTCGAACGTAATCTCAAGGAAGCTTGTCATCATCCTCTGGGTTTGAACCTACATATTCCGAAGCGTAACTTCCTTTATGTTTAATTTCAGTTTAAAATGTTTGTTAGATTTCCGCATAGGATCCCGACATTTTTATGCCAGCTGGTGCCTTATGAATCCTTAGAAACCGCCACCTCTTTCATGGCGTTTACCGGTTGATTTTATATTCGAAGTTTCATTGGGTTGAAGTAGGGGTGGGGATTTCTCTAAATTAAAAACGCGTTGCCCGGGAAGGAAAAGTTGACTGGTCGAAAACATTTAGGCTTCAAAACCACCAAAGTTGGATCCCCATCATCACTTTGAATTTCAGGTTTGCGCTATCTTCCGGCAATAAACGCTGGGTAGATTGCTCGAGTCTCGGTATGCAAATCTTTCCTTTCGCAGCGGAATTAATGGACCGCATTAAAAAATACCTAAATCCTCGGTCGCTTTTTCCATTACCGATATGGTATGTTAAACTGCTTTTCGTGATGAAACCAGCCGCAGGAGCGTCATTGGCCGAATTAATGTGCAGCATTTGCATGAGAAATGCTCGTTGACACATGTTCGCGGAGCGTAGTAATTTTACTGAATTTCCCTTTGATTATAAAATTAATTTCATATCTTTTATTTTATCCTCATGTTGAAGAGCTTCTTCTCACGTTGATATCTACATGTAACGGAGAGGAACGTTTCCTTATGTTTATCTAGACTGACAGCTGGTTGATCAACTTTTATTACGCGACAGCTCTGTTTCTTTTTAGTTCTTAGGATAGTTTTAGCATTATTAATTATAATATCTATTTTTACATTGAAATTTTTCAGCTGAGAAATCTACTCCTACAACTGACACGCGGTAAATAAATTCAATGGTTCGTTTTTCAAATCGAACCGTGGACTTCGTTGTGGACTTCATGAAAGCATGCGTACTTTTCTGCCACCAAGATCGGCTAGGGTGTCATACGCTGTTTTCAATTATTACTACTCTAAATACTGATTAGTCGAAATTTTTATCGAATTTCACGATATAAAAGCAAAGTAATTAGAAAGTAAAGCATCTGTTTTACTAGCTATTAGGGGAAAAATTAGCTGAGCAGGATAAATGATGAAAAACCTGTAAATTATATAGATATGTATTGCATCCTTATAAGTATAAGAAAATCAATTATTTTAGAGCGCTCTTACCCAATTGCTTTCCACGATTGTCGGAATAGCCCGTAATTCTTGGGTTATTCGTCTAGTTAACCAAGTATAAGGCATCTATACCGGTTTTTGATAAGAATGTCTTTGAATTTTGAAAAAATAACTTCAATATGCATCTATAAATATATTCGTATTTTAATTCGAAATAAGGAAAGCCAAGTTCAGAATTATTGGTAATTTTATAATTTATAAATTTCTCAGCTATGCATGAACATGCTACAAATATCTTAGATGGCTATATAAATCTACAGGCTTTGTTTAGGGGATACAGACTTGTGGCGGCAACCAAGGGTAGATAAAGCATCAAGCATTAAAAGAGAGAAACGGAATAGTGATAGAGTGGTTGAGGAATATCAAAATAAATCTTGGTATACAGAGCACTCTACACACGAAAATTTATAGCGAAATATTTAAGGAATAGATAAATCCATAACTTCGAGAATGACAGTTATTTCAAAAGTAACAACCCATTCTTTCTTAGAGCGGAAAGATTTTTTATGCTGAACATATACAATTCTCAGTCGGCGGTAAAAATATCCCATCCGAAGCACTAGAACTTGAGGTTTCGCTCCCCGAAATCGAGCAAAAACGAAGACAAGATCCTCGAGGAGACAAGTGGAAAAAGTTTTTATTTGCGGTCATACATTTTAATGCGTGTTTCCCACAGACACCTGTCCGAAGAAACGAGAGGAAAGAATGCCGGGATGAGGGGAAAACGCTAAACTCAAATGTGCTGCAGAAAGAATAACGTATTTACATTCGAACGTTTCGTCCATTTCCTCGAGGCGATAAATCCTGAGTCCCCTTTCAGCGGGGTGCTAAAGCGATAAAAACAACTGGGAAACCAACCCCTTAAAAACCCGAAAAACCTGCCCTAAATGGGTCCTGGTAATGTGACAGCGCTCGGATTTCTTTCACACGGACATAGATACAGATTCTCATCCTAATCCGTCTCTCCTCCATTCGTCTTACAGCACACGTATGGACCAGGGGATGGCAGAGTTTTGAGAGGGTGGAACTGAAACCTTCCCCCCGAGAAAGGTTACATCCAAGAATTACGTTCCGTAGTCATGCATCAATATTATGAGCAATAAATCTGCATTTTTAATGGTTTTTCATTTCATATTGAAATGCAATTATCCTCAAAGTTACGCCTCAGATAGTCACCATCATACACAAATTTTTGTTATTGAATTTTTTTTATTAAAGAGAGAACAATGGTTCTAAAAATATTTCTCCTCATTACAAATTATGTGAGCTATCAGCTTACAGTTTCATAGAAAGAGATGCGATGGCTATAAGCGTTATAGGTAATTAGCTAAAGTGCCGGTTGATTTTCTAGCACCACTCATTCAAGCTTCGTACAATGGTGCAGTTAATCAAAAAGTCACTAACCAACCAACCGAGGTGAAGTAATAGTAATTTGGCTCTTTCTGATTTCGTTTTTGATTTTGTCTTAAACCTCAATTTATAAGGAATCTATTTTTCTCATTTAAATGTATAATTCTGATAATTATTATCCGATTCAAGAATAAAACATTTCGCTAATTTAACGGAAAGAGTACACCTTTAACATATTTTTAAATTTAGCGCGCTGTAGCTACTTCTTGGTTTCGTCAACGACAGATATCATTCAAGTTAATTTTTTAATACAACTTTTCTCTCTTCTTAAATTTTTTCATCTCAAGTATCTTATTTCTATTCCGCATGAGAAAAACTGACAAAATTATAAATTAATAGCTTTTGATTACTCGAGTCTCGTGCGGATCACCAAGAGCTTAGATGTGGCACACCCTCAAGTTGAGAAATACCGGAAGAGGAACTGTACACACAAAGAATCAACAAACTCCCTCAAACTGTAAAAATACAGATAAGATCAGAATAGGTCAGAGATCAGCGTCAGACCGGTGTTCTCAATGATCGATGGAAGAACATCGATTAGCACACGGAAACACATCACAAAAGCCATTCCAATCAGATATCAACTCCGCTACAGGTAGTAAATACGGCAGTAAACCCGGAAAAAATTACTACACTTGAAATAACTTTCCCTTAGTACATCGAAGGCTTTAGGACGGTTCTTTTTCAGCACGTTAAAAGAACATTAGGTGAATTTTTAATGGAGGAAGATTCTTCAAATGAAATAGGTGTTTCCCCTTTCATAACTGTCGCAGGAGATGTTAAAACAGGAGTCGATTAAAATTCAAAGACAGACACGTGCACATCTCGGCTAAGTGTTTTATTCATCCCGACAGTTTGGGAACTCAGCGTCGCCTCCTTATAAGGGAATATGAGGCCTTTTAAAAAGTAATGCGTTGAATAAACCCGAGGCGAAATCGGTACAAAACGCGATAAACTACATTTAACGATAATCTCCATTGCCTTCTCCTTGTTTTCTCACCACCACTTATCGCGTGTCCATTCTTTATATACTTTTTAAACTCTGAATATTTATTCTCTTTAACGCTGTGAAACACTTCGGAATCGCCTTTTCAGCACTTAGAGAAGAGGCGTGGCACCCGCGGTCTTCTCGGGCGTTAGGTACGGCCTCTTTATCACTTTCCGAAAGAAATGCACAAATTTAAATGTTTTTTTTCCCCCTCAGTTCGTGCGGTATTTCAAATGAAAATGTATGGAAATCGTTCTGTTTCGGTATGCTTTGTGAAAGTCTTTTCCTCCACCGAGATGATTTTGGACGATTTGAATGTCGACTTAGTTTGCTGAGCTATTGAATTCGCTTTCCTTTACAACTTATATTTTGGGCTTTTTGAATATTGGCAATAAGCCGTTGATGACTTCATTCTCTGGTTAATGTTTCCATGGACGAAAATGAAAAGACATGGAGAACCTTCCATGTTGGATTGTAGATCTATTGAATTCGCTTTCCTTTACAGTTCCGGGGAATAAACTAAACGATAAAGCATGGAAGTTTTAAATGAAAATTTGAGTAAGTAGAATAAAATAAATGTCTTATTAAAGGAAAAAAGCTAAGTTCTCGAATGGGATAAATGAGGAAAAAACTAGAGTAGGTAGACACATTCTCTTACTTGGGTATTAATCTTTCTTGGGATGAAAGATGCCAAGATGAGGTTTATAAAATAATAGCCTTAGCCTAGGAAGAATTAAGAAGTGAAGGGAACTGACGGCTAGAGGTATCGATTAAAATCAGAAAAAGCTTTATAAAACCTTAGTGTGGAGTATTTTGCTATACGGGTGTTAAACGTTAACTTTAAGACAGGAGGAAATCAAAGTTAGCAGGAATTCGAGATGTGGGTGTAACGTAGCAAAAAGAAAGTTGGGTTAATTAAGAAACAAATATGGAGGTGTTAGAGGTAGTCGAAGAAGCCAAGGTTTAAATTGAAGTAATTAAGCATCGACAGAGGAAATGGGTGGGTAAAATATTGAGGGGGGAGAGAGTAAAGAAAGTAATTGAAGGTGGAATAGAAGAACATAGGGAAAAGTAAATAAATAGATGTTATATGTTATTAAGTGTAGTATAACCTACCAAGAGGTGAAATAAATGGTGTTCAATAGGGAATATTGATGTGCATGAACCTACCGAAACGTAGAACACTCATGTATGTATGTATTACAGTTTCGTTGCTTAACTGTTTGGATATAGGCAATGCGCCACTCAAGTGGGACGTGATGATTTCATACGCGGCCCAATGGTTTATCATGTTACTAAATGTTAATGTTAATGGTATGAAAATAGCTTTTCTACCCCGACTCAAAGTTTATGCGACGGTAAGAGCAGTAAGTAAGATGCTTTCAAAGCCTTCTGAGAGAACTCTTAAAAAAAGCCGAAATTTTTCCCCTCCCCGCTGGATGTCACTTCCTTCAAAGTTCCTTATCTTCCGAATAGCGCCCTTCCTAAGTGCCGCAAATTTTTTGCGAACGCGGTAATGTGTAATTCTAAAAAATTACGCATCCGCCGCAGCGGCAAGCGACTAAAGGGAAATTTCTCGCGGAAAAAAAGAAAAGGAACGGGCAAAATATCGCCAAAAATGAACCTCATCTCCATACTTATTGTCCGCATTTTGGGAACGTATTTTTTATCTCGTATGCTCGTATTTTGTGTCGGTTACGTTTGAGCATAGGAGCTTATGCATAACACATCAGCCTTGGGTTGTCTTTCCCTTCGTAGGGAATCTTTGAGAAAACATGTTATGGACAAACCCTAAGCAATGTATGGGATATCCTATGACATTATATATTCACTGTTTCTTAACTTTTATGCAACGTAAAGCTAAAAGATTATAAATACCTTTATTATACAACCCGTTTCTCTTAGAAGTTCATTGATAATGTTAATTCTTTATGTGGCTAAATTTTATATACTTAAGATAAATATGCCAATTTTAGTGTCTAATGCATCGCAATTTCTTTTGGAACAATTATGCTTGGAATTTATATTATTTCGGTTGATTCAGAGATATTTTCAAACCTAGACCGGGAATTTAAATGTAAATGGAGGAAATAGCTAAATCTAAGAATCCTGTAAAAGATCTTGAAAATTGTTGCTATTAATTAATGTTTCCATGGATTTCCTGCTCCATTAAAAACCGCTTGATCCTTACCTTGCAATAGCTATTACATACAGGTACAAAATAGACATACTGTGATAGAATTCAAAATGATACTTTGTGGATGTACTTGAATATGAATCAACATTTTTCGATCATACATATTCCTTAGTTGAATTTCCCTCCGAGTTTCATGTTTTAGAACGAGTAATTAGTTTCTATTGCTTTAAATGCGTATGCACTTGCTCCTCGCCAACCTTCTTGTCAAGTACAAATTAACGCTTTTGATAATTCTTGCGCTTCTTACAAGTTGAACATAAAAGCAACCTTTCATGGGAATATATGGGCGAAAGTGATAATTTGAAGTGGCGCTACGTCGAGGCGGCAAAGTTATGGAAGTGTGCAAATTTTATACCGAAAACTCTCAAGAACGCCGCTTCATTTTGAAATAAAATGCAAATTTAATACCTCGGAAGCAGAAAAGCTTCCGCCTTGCTTGTTTGAGAAAATATCGGTATCGAATGAAATTGAATTTTTTGCCGCAATGGCAGATATTGTTGGAAGGTATTGGGCTAAGATGGTACAACGTTGCCTCTCATAAAACGATAATGTGAAATAAATATTAAAGTCTAGTAATTTTACTTTGGCTTCTTCTGACTTACTAGATGAAATCACTTAGTTTGGTATGGTTATGTGAAGATCTCAGCCGATATTTAAAATTATGGAGGTAAAATACGTTGAAACTTGGTTACTTTAAGTTTAGGGGTTTAAAGAAAATTACCAGGAAAGCTTTAATAATTCTTTTATTTATTTAAAGATTCAAATACAGATTGGTACCATTTTATAATGAATATAAAAACAAACAAAAAAGTGTAACAAATTGAAAGTAAATATACATGAACGAATTAAATAAAAATAGATGCGAATCAGCAAAAAAATAACATATAAATAGGCACAAAATACAAGCCAAGTAATGTATTATTCACAAGAATAAGAATAGACATTCTTTTAAAAATGTGTCCAGTGACAGTCTGATATGGAATCCTTAAATCGGTAGACGCACTCGTCCTTACCAGTGCGTTCCTAGCTATCAAACGTTTACATTTTCACTATGGCAAAGAGTTATCCTCATACTATTGTGCATAGCTTCTGCCGCGATTTTCACTAACTCTACTCCCAAATATATTCAGCTTTCTATTTTCACGTAAAAATATGCACACACCTAAGTCCCCATGAGAAGGTCGAAAACCTTTCTGAGCTAATTCATATGAATGAGCGAACTTAGGTATAGTAGAAAGCACTCCTGGAGGAAAGTGCCAAAAGGAGGAAGTGTCATTTTTCGGTAAGCATAATAGAAAGAAGTTTTTTACACGGAAACGGAATAGAAGATCTCTGTAAGCCTCTAATGATCCTGGTGCGAACAATTTACGGTAGGCTAACAACCCTTACGTACTCCAACATCATAATAGGTACCTGTATTTTCGACGTAAATAGTTTTAAGGATATGTTCCATAGGAACATATTTATTCGACTACGTAATATTTTCTCAACCACCTTATACATTAAGGCAAGTTATGCTGCGAAAGTTATAAAATCCTAATTCCTTACTGTAATGTTACCTACAAATAGAAAAATAAGATTAAACATTTGATAAGGTATTATAGACGAAAAGGGCATTGGGTAACCAAGTTGGTAGAGTATTCCTCTTCGACGAAAGCTTAAGCATTCCCCGGTTCGATCCCCGGTGGGGATCTACATTTCAAGCGGTGTTCACCCAGAATCCTGATGTATATGGGTAGCTATCTAAAGGATGGTCAGCCATGAACTTCACTTTACTTACGGTATAAGGAAGATATTTGGAGGTTCCGCTATCAGTAACCATAATTTACATTTTGCCACTCCTAAAGGCCTGTATACACAGTGAATTAACTTGTTCAAGCGATTCAACGAATATATGAACCGTTTAATGCATGAAATCATGTACATACGATCTCATGAACGAAATCCATGAATCAGTGTTCATAAGGTGAATGATATCGTAGAAATTTTCTCACATTTTAGGAGGCGTAAGTAAGTAGGATTGTTCTTGTTTCTCCTAAAAAAACTCATCATTTAATGGTCACAATTTTGCCTAAATAAGCCCTTTACCTATCACTTAAATACATAGCATTCTTATAAAAACTACTCGGAAACATATAACGATGATAATTTACCACATTTTACGCTTTTATTTTAATTTTTCCCATTTATTAGAACATATTATATTTTCCCTTCAACCATTCACACATTTGTGCAAGTTTGGTGTTTTCACGATGTATTTTTGATGATCCATATATTCGTACATATTCATGAGTGTTCTAACTTTCGGTAGGTTAATGTACAACTCATAAATCCCTATTAATTGCCATCTCTTTCATTTCCTTATAGTTAACCGTACATACATATACTTAAATAAGTTGATACACCGTATAAACAGGCCTTAGAGGTTTGCGCCCCTGTTACCTCACCCCACCTCGGCCCTGATTGGAGCTAATGGGACCCAATGAAAGTAAAAGCCCGGAGAACCCCGCCGTGGTGATATCATTTTCTTAGACCTCCACCCCCGAAAATGGTCGCTGGGGCTCATCTAGATATCAAGTGCGATAGTGACATGAAATATGTCGTAAGCGCACTGACAATCCAGGGACGGAGCTCGGTTTTTATCGTTCGGTGAAACAGGAACCATCAATAAAAAAATGCACGCATCGGAGCAGACGGTCGTTACTCTCAAATGGCTGATTTACGGTCACCATTCCAATCTGCCCGAAAGAACACATCGAGAGACGGGTAAATAAAAACGTTTGTACGCGTGTGTCACTAAGATCTGAGGGACCGAAATCGTTAACTCTTTTCACATTGCCTTACGTATCATTGCAGACGCGATTTGTGACCACCACTCGCATGAGTGTGCCTCCACATATAGAAACCGAAAATGACGCGAAGGTTAGGAAGTTTGTCTGTCTGGTGACCAGGTTAATAGAATGTTGGTGCATTTATATCCTACAAGGGCATGCAACTCCTGAAGACACAGAATTCCAATTCTAAGTCGAAAATAATTCTATTTAGTTTCTAAGTAGTTTTAGAGTTTGGAAAAATGACGTATTAGGCACGCTTAATCAAGGGCATTGTTTCTTTTGGATTAGCAATAATAACAGTCAGTCATATTGTCGTTTTATACGATTACAACTAGGGTATCTACCGCTTCATGTATCTGCAGCATGTACATTTACTAATAAAATTAAATTTCTTACCTTTACAGAAAAAAAGTCCGTTGATTTTATTTGACGTCGGTAAAGACGTAAATGAACTGAAAAATGCATGCATAATTAAATATAATCAGTTTCTGTGGAGGGGTAATTTAAGACTCTTTAACCTATCACCACTGCTGAAAATATCGTACTGTATAAAAGTTTTGGAAAAAGGAAATCTTGCTTCTCTGATCGTTTCCTGTTCCTATAAATAATGATTTGAAATTCCGCGCGTTACTGCGAAAAAATTGTTTCATTTCGATTCTGTAATTTTTTGTTTTACCCCAAAGATGATATCATCGCTTTCGAAATGTAATTCCTACCCTAGTAGCGCGGCTACTGAAGAGTTGGTTGGATGTTTCCTAGAAATTCAGTAATCCGGGACTTTTTGTTGTTTCCGTAATGATGTGTCGAACTGCGTTTGCCCATACTGTAATAATAATTTTAGAGTATTTTTCTATTTCTATGAATGTTATACCAAGTAATAAGACACCATAATTATAATAAAGGGAAATGTTATGTGTAGTTTCTATAAGATGAACAAAAAACCGTCAAAGTTACCCTTGAACAAAGAAAAAAATCAAAGCCTTTGCTAAAATATTTCCTATAGTTATTCTTAAGGAAGTTGGAAGATAATTAAAAACTATCAATCGAGTTCCAATATCTTTCCCTTTAGTATCAATTCATATGGATTTGCAACCGTCCCTCAGATGAGCGTGCCTCCGCATATAGAATCGGAAAATGGCGCGGAGGTTAGGAAGTTTGTCTGTCCAATGACTAGGTTAATGAATATATTAATGCCTCGTGGGTTCCGTCGTATAAGGATGGATGACGATGCAGCTCCGTCCCTCACCTCTGACCTTGTCTATTCCGTGTTCCTCTCCTAGTATTCAAGGTCGTGCATCGTTTCACGCCTGAGAATTTAATGGAATACATTATCTCCGAATAGGGAAATGAACGATAGCGTTAACAGAGATAGCTTTGTACTATTTGGTTCGGTCGAAAAAGACAAATAGGTGGGGAAGGGACGTCAGAGTTGAGAACAATAGGATTGAAATTTTCACATAGGAGTCCTGTTGAAATAGAGAATGGATTCTGACAACACTAGAGGGGCGTGTATAATAGGTTGGGTAAAGATTGACAGTGTTTGATATTCTCGCTTAATATATTAAGCTATAACCTAGACAAATTAAAATCTATGGGAGGCTTTTCTTAAAGATTACCTATAAAATATGTTTCTATCAAGAAAAGTCAATCTTACAAAGTAGTAGAATGAATAGTACAAATTTGCTATTAAACACTTTTATTCGATACGAAATTCCACCAATGGAGAATCTTCAATTTAGTTACCAAAATTTTAAGGACAGGAGGTTTTCATAACATTTAAGCCATTGAAAAGTCTGGGATAATTTGGAGGAAAGATCTATTTTTCTCTTTCCTGTTCCGAACGGCCGCAGAAAAGTATTAGGTTCATCTAGATATTGTAGCTGAGACAATTGATTGTAAACGGGAAAAAACGAGTTATTATCTGCCTGCTATGGTATTTAGTTCTCCTTGATTTTACCCAACCAGAAACAGATGTTAAAAATTTCATTGCACACCTATAATTAATATCATTATTATTATTAAAGTATAAACTGCTGGTAGGCTGTAAGCCTGGTGGGAGAATTTCCTACCAACATATACACCCAAGTTATTAACATAATAATTAATATAAAATATCTTGATGATAAAAAGACAATTCCCATAGAATGATTAGGTCGTTACATAAGTATATAATATTTTAACCTAACAGCTAAATAATGCGTGAATTTGTAATTGTTTTAAAGAATTTTTTGGGGTTTCCTGGCAGGCCTTCCTTCTGTTCACTGGGTAGAACCCCACCGTACATCACCCTGTCAAGCAATCCTTTACTTCAACAGAGGTCCCCACATTACTAAAATACATTGAAACATAATTGAAAAGTTACCTCTTTATCTTATCCTTGTCTCCTTTATGTTATTTATTTACATGTACTTTAATTTTATAGCCTTGGTCCAATTCATAGGTCGTAAAAATCGCAGCAGTTCTGAGAATCCCACCGTGACATAAAGTCAAAATATCAAATGTCGTCATCAGTATTGACCGATATTCCACGAGTGACTTTTTACTTTCTCCCCAGCATCAGGTGTCGCGACTCGTACTTATTCAAATGAGCACCGTCTGGGAACTGCTTGACTTTGTAATTGCGACTTTAATGAGCGCGGGCCAGCAAGGTGGAGAGCCGATTAAAAGCTATTATTAGGGCGTCTGAACTGGACTCCGAGACACCTTATCGCTTTTTAAATAAGGGTGAACCGAAGAATGCACTTACAAGCCTTTCTTCCGACCTCTTTTAAAGTGTCGCCACGATTTATTTTTTAGAGATCGATGGCTTGTTCGAGATCTTAGGTTCACAAGTGGGAACTTTTGTGGCGATGCTTTTCTGGTTACCACCAAATGAGTTGTTAATTATTCTGGCTTAAATGTTCACAATAATAACAAAAATTTAATTAAAATATGATCAGCCATCAATTTTATGTTACTAAACATATTCTATAAAATGAAGCGAACATAACTGAAAAAATTTAGCGGGGCGGAAGGATGAAAAAGAAGGAAGGCAATTTTTGAAGAAATCAAGCTGTATTCTGTGAGCATTTCTCAGCATTGTTAATTTAAGTATTTTTCTTATGATCATCTTCTTCATATCTTAAAATTAAACCATTAAATTTTGGTAATCGAGATGTCAGGAAGGGGAACGAAAACCGACTTTGTCCCGGGCACTGAAAACCCTAGCTAAGCCACTGATTTACATTGGTCGATTTAAACTTCCTTTCTGATGATATTTGTGCAATATTGACTTTATCAGCACCATACTGAAGATTAAATGCTTTTAAATCAATAGCATAGAGCAGAAAATGAATGAAATGTTGAGGTTTTTACCCGTAAAACGTTTTTAACTGTCATCACTCTCTACCGATTTAATATAAAATATCAGTTTTTTCCTCATTTTCTCTGTATTATTAGCACGCATATAAATTACATACCACGTACGTTCAAGTCACCAGAATTTAGTAAAAAATGTTTAAGTGGAACGTAGCATCAGAAAAATTTACCTGTGGAAAAAAAATTTACTGATAGTCAAAAGATATAACTTGTTTACCTTTTAAATCAATTTAATCTTATTACAATTGTTTAACCTTTTGACTTTTTCACTGAAAGATTTTAATACGACATCCACCAAGTTACATTTAAATATAGGTAACATTTATTGAATTTACTTAAGCAGCTCAATTTATGTCTCTCCTTAAACCTTTTATTTCTCACGTGACAAAAAAACTTGTCGCGAGTGATATCGAGATAAATGTTGAAATTACCAATCGCCGTTTGTCTCGGAGGAGCGGTCAGACGTGCAGCATCGGACTGATTCCACTTTCCTTATCTTCGAATAAAAAAAAACTCATATAAGTTTAGCGTAACTAATTATTAGGCAATAAATCTATTAAGTGGGTCATGCCTTCCCACACGAAATAAATTACCATCCCTGCTAATGGTGCGGTCACTGGATGGAGGAGGTCAATAACTACGCCTATATATCGCCTTCTCGATCTCTTCTGGCGTGAATAGATAAGCGATTCTCTTTCATAGCGATGCACTGTCTCTTCCACGAATGACCAGAGGAAAAATCGGAGCGCGGAGAAATATGGTAACTGATCGCGTTTGCCAATAGGCCGTAAAGTATTTACCAACTGGGGGGGATGTGCCATCAGTCAAGTCACACCAGAAGCGAGAGATACGTCTAAAGTTGTAGCGTTTTCCATGAGATAACATTCCTGGAAAGAATGCTAAATCATTCAAATCGTTCTATTTCTTCTTAAGTTCATCCCTAAATCTATCTCTAAGCCTCTGTAAATCCACATCTGCCTAGTTTAATTCGCTTAAAAATATATAGTAATATATTTCGTGCGATTTCTTTCGTAAATTCTCTATTTTTGTTTCATGATACGAAAAAACTTCGCGTTTGGACATTTGTTTGCTTTAATCTTAAATGAAAACAAATTTCACGTTCAAAACTATTCTTCTACGCAAGGGTTAATAACGGTAAAACTCAAACACCGAAGGCTTACATAAATTAATTTCTCAACCTTCCTTAAGAAAATAAAACTTGGAGACGATTATTTAGAGCAATAGGATTGAAAAGTATAGCGAAATTTATCAAATTTTACGGAAATATTTCGTAAAAATAATTCCAGAGAGAAATCTGATAGAAATCAAGAATTTTTCCTTAGCTTCGCTTCGTATTATGTATTTTTAAATCGATTAAATATTTTATGTAATCATTTTAAATATTATATATGTACAATGATTACACATAGAGTGAGTACTTCAGTCATGAAGAATCGCTTCTCCGGTTTCATAAGAGTCATCAAACTATATTTACTATATTTATTTATTTATCTAAACGCTGCAATTTACTATGATTACTAGGTGGCAACGGTTTAGGGGGATGTAACAATACAATCTGTCCGGCTTTCGCCCAAGACTTGCAGTTATTATGTATTAATATTTAAGTTTGAAATAATAGTTTTGTTATTTTTATTCAAACATGATAAATATGTAGCAAAGACAAATATGCGAGACTTTTTATTTTTTAAACTAAAATTGTCACCATTTTATTACAAAATTTCTTCTTGTATCACAATTCAACCCGTATTCTTTCTTTTCGGTAAATTCAACGTGCCGTCTTGAATTCATAATTCCTCATACTGTTTTTTCATTACGTTTCGCTCCAAAAATAATTCAATCCGAAAATAAAGGACGAATGTATTTTTTTAAATAAGAATTAACTCTTTTGTTTAATACGATTGTTTAGACGAATTCGAAAGAAAGTCATTTATCTCCAACTCAACAGTACACGCATGTTATAAGTTTTTAAATAGAATTAAAAAAAGGAAATTATTCTTAGGTACGGTGAGTTTCCACCAATGGAGAGCTCTTCTTGAGCTCGATAGAACCATAAGAGTTCAGTGCCACTTGTAGCATTACCCTTTACCGTGGTCCGCAATGACACAGAGACTTTATCCAGTAAGAAACCCTCCCAACCCCCATTTCAAAACCATATTAGAGAACTTACTCGTATTTTTAGACCGCTCCTCGTGTCGCGATTGACGTCCGATGCCTCCCAGAAACCCCGGAAGAGCTGAAAGAACGACTTGCATAAATCGTACAGAAGTCGCTCTTCGATAATCGTCGATATATCGCATCGCTCTGTCACTGCTGAACTCCTGGTCCCGCGCCAGGGCCCTTCACATCTCTTTGTTCGGATTCTCCTTTGATCGATCACCAGAGAGAGCCTCCTCCAGAGTCATAAAGAGACGTCCTCCGCAGTAAAAAAGAAGCTTCCAGTCAAATGGGGCGGCCGCTAACAGTAGTTTGGCATGCTCCCCGCCGCGCCTGCGAAAGAAGTGGCGGCTTTTGATGAGATTCCCACGGACCCGAATCATCAAATTCCCCCCCCCCCCATGACCGTCTCTTCCTCTTTAGGAGGACTCTACGGAGAGATAACTAATCACAATAATAATTTTATTGCGTCACAGTAAATAAATTCATTACAAAAGAAATCTTCCGTCCTGAATTGGTGAGAGAGGCAAACAATTGGTACTACATAAAAATAATTTCTAATTCAGTTATACAAAACTTAAATTATGTCCACATATATTTTAGTTAGGTTACGTCATAAATTAACATCATAATTCACATAAGTTTTCAAAAAATATACCAATAAATTTTATACATCACATAAAAGTCTTAAAACAGATTTAAACATTAGCGGTTTTAAAATCTCGAAAAGCCGTCTCTGTCGGCACTCCTGGTCTTACTCCCCGGTAGTCAGAGTAAGTAAGAAAGGAATGCCAAGACCAGAAGCGCCGACAAAGACGTCTTTTGGCGATTTTAAACCTTCTAATCAATTTACAGTCGTCTTTCAAAATTTCTTTCTTTAAATATTTAAACCTCTTTAAAATCTTATCCTCTAAAAATTCTACTACAGAGTTATAATGTTTTTCTAGTAATATTTTCTTAGATTATCCTGAAATAGTTGATCATCTTTGCCAAAATTTTCTAACAATACTTTTGGAATTGTATTAAATAATTTTATTCCCATACGGTATTGGGTACTTTCATAAATGGTTAATCTATGATTGGGAAACTTCAGCTCATTTTTCTTTCTGGTTCCATATTTTAGCTTCTCTTGGCAATCATTGAGTTGGTTTCTACAGAGTATACATAATATACATCTGAGTATACATAATTTATTATTTCATATATATATATATATATATATATATATATATATATATAGATGCATGGAAAAGTAGGAATATGTACTATGTTTTCTATAGAGTGGCTCTCAGGAAGAAGGAAGTTGGCATCTTCCTGTTGCGGTCCAGAGATGCTGAGGCAGCAATTAAGACCGGGTGAGGGAAATTATGCAAATAAACGGAGCGAAATGGAGGAAAAGTAGTTGACGGACGTGGTGATATGACTGGACGGGCAGTTGCAGGAGTTGGGGGCGTTGGCAATGGCCGCGGAGGGTCGCCGAATATAATTTGCCAAATGGGCCGTTTGGTTTGATTTAGCGGTGGAGACACGTGGAGCGGCGGACACGTGCTATTTTGGTTGGCGGAAATTTAAGAATGAAGCTCCTTTGCTATTATTAGGGGAAGGCAATTTTTAAAGAGGTAACAGAAAGTCTGTAGCTTTTATAGCTTACATCACTTGAGATTTTCAATTTTACGCATTCGCTAGTGGGTTCATTCAGACGAAAGTACGAAGGAAAAATTTATTTAAACAATAGACAATTCTATGATTATACTTTCCTGCTATACATATTCTTTCTGAAATATTATGTTAACCTTTTTATCACCACATAGTAACGTATTATTTATGAATATTTAATATTATTTAGAATATATTCTTGAGAATCATGAGATATAAATAGGGAATGAATGCAAGTATCCTAAAAGTATAAAATATAGTTTTTGAATTGAAAGTATTGTATAGCTCATCTATCTTTAGATATTATCTACTACAATTACTCAATAAAAGTTTCTTTTGTTGCTGATTTCATTTTAGATCATCTTTATTATATCACATAATTTTGCTATTTCCTTATCATAATTAGCTTTCCTTTACATTATCTTAGTTTTTACTGTCAGTGAATTCGTGCACACCTTTTATTTTGTTGGTGTATTACTACAGTTGATATTTTTTCTGTTGTGATACCTCAAGTAATTTTATAATTTTACTCTCTATTTATATTAACATTGAAATTATTTATATATTTAATAATATCATCGGCAAGTTAGATGGAAGAAGAAATGTTTCAGTCTCAATCTCGATATACATTAAACTATTATAAACATACAAAATCCAACATCGATAAATATCATGCTTTAGTATATATTACCCTTACACGATATTAATATATTGTTTGGTGGTAGAATGAAGGTCGTTTCCGATGCAATAACTCGTTTCAAGCATCTAGTTCAAGTTCATTCTCGTTTCAAGTTTCTTAGTTTAATTTCTCGGTCAAGGGTCACGAGTAATATTTACAACCGTTTGTGAAATCATTGTCTTTTGATCGTCCAGATGAAAGCACACCGAAAT
The DNA here is from genome assembly GCA_947579665.1 of Sympetrum striolatum. Classification (NCBI taxonomy): domain Eukaryota; kingdom Metazoa; phylum Arthropoda; class Insecta; order Odonata; family Libellulidae; genus Sympetrum; species Sympetrum striolatum. Next base: position 71,561,222 of record OX388348.1, read on the forward strand.
TCACATGTTGTAGATATTGAAACTGTTGATTAAAACATCTCGTAGAACATACAAACTCCAGTTTTTATACATTTATATTTTTAGTTATTCTCCTAGTTTATTTTCGGGTTAAAGGGTCTGGGTTGACATTTACAACCATTTTTTAAATATTAGTTTTCCGATCGTCCGAATGAATGCACACCGAAATTCGCCTCTTGTAGACATTCCTCCGTTCTGTCGACCACCCACGATCAGTCACGTGCTCATATTAGAAATCGCCCATTTCTTAACGAATCACATGAGGATGCGCCTTCCTCGCTCCGCACCAGCGGAAAAGAATTAACATTATGGATAATGACAGAAGCGGAGGGAGTGGGACACGAGAGAGGATGTGGAAGCTCAACAGAGGCTGCCTCTGTGCCAATGGTAGTAGGTCAGATGGAAGGATTGAGGCCAAGGCATTGGTGGCCTGAGGGACCAGCCAAGGCCGCGCCGGCTTCCCTATCCTCCCACCCGCCCAATATCGTCATATTTCCAAAGATCTTCCCGCAATATGAGCGACAGCAGTACGGAGAAGTATTGAAAAGTAGGCGAATAAAAATAGTCGGTGGTTAGGGGTGTCTCGATGCGGAGAGATGACTCTTTTAAAGAGGGAGCCGCTCGAGCGTGGCCTCAAAGTCTTAATGATTCTACGGATGAGCTCTATGAATAGGATTGGTGGGAATTGCGGAAGGAGAGTTGCGTGAAGTCTGAGAGCCGTATGCTCTCAACCTCTTAGACTCGGAATCCTATCTTTGGTAGCAGTAAATGAGAGGAAGAGTTAACTATATCAAAGCGTAATTAGCTTATATTTCTTCACATTACTTAGGATCATCACACGTAAATTATATTATTCGTATGGTAATAGTATTTAACTAAACTTAAAATAAAGTTAAGGTTAAACTTTCAATCTTTAATAATCTAAAAATAAGCGTTCATTTTAAGCGTTTTATAATATTTTATTAGTAAATTTTCCGGAAGATATTTATATTTAAAAATATAAAAAAGTAAATTAATTATTACTGAGGAAGTATTTATGTAGAAAAAATGCATCCATTTTAGATAATTTCCACCAGGAAAATCTTCGTCCTATTGGTCATATATTGAAATAGTAAATAACTTAAATTGCAAAATGAAAAAGAGATCACCTTTTAATAAAATATTAAATTTTAGTTATTGAACGTTTTGTTTGCATTTTAATAACATTTGTTACTGAGTATAACATAACCTTTATATTTAAAGTAATTTCCCTGAACGTTAAACTAAATATCATAACTAAATACATCGCTCAAAATTAATAGTTAATTAATAACTTAAAAATTAAATTCATTAATAATAGCCCATCCTATTATTTTTATAGCCAAAAATATAAAAATATAAGATACTTGAGCTCTTGAAAAATCAGGAAAAATACGTCTCAGAAAGAAAAAATATTGATATAAGATACAACAATAAAAGTCACTTGTTCTGTTATTTTCTATATTATTATAAGCACAAATTCCAAACTTAATTCATCATTTTATATTTTAGTGCTTATCGAGGTATTTTCCAAAAAAAATAAGTAATCAGAAAATTTACTTCCATAATCAACAAACGGAATTCCCATCATGAAAAATGTTCAGGCAATAACACAGGTCACAACATATGCTGGTAAAAAGCAAAGCAGAAACCAAGCCTATAATCTCCTCCAAACGAACCAACGAATCTAGGAGGCATATTCCAAAGGAGGAAATTCCTCCAGACCCTCAATAATAGTTACTCCTGACATCTTTGGCCTGGGCTTGTTACCTAGCCGACCTCATGCCCAAACAAGGCAAACTCCTCCGGTATATCATCCCCGTGCGTGTGTGATTGCTTGCGTGTGTGAAAGACTTCGTCCATATTGCCGCATAATTGGTCGCAGGGGTGGTCGAGTAGAGGCGTGGGTGGTCGCCATTATTTCCATCTTGTTCATTAAACCGTTAAGGGGTCCGTAGGTCGGTGTATGAAAGACATGCGCTCTTTACCCGTTTTCCCCCTTAAAAACTGCGCTCTTCTCGATTACCACGTATCTCATGCCATACCTTTTTCTCTCGTTCACTTTTATGTCACACGAGGGTGTGGGAGGAGAATACGATCATCGGGGAATGCAAGAGATAGCAAGGGTCACGCAGTTTTTCGATCTCGGTTTTCATGTCTTGGATTTTTGTAGTCTTTTCGTATGCGAGAGGCGGTACTCTTTCTCTTACCCTTATCAAACGGCCGACTCTTCTTTGTCCACCGTATCGAATTTCATTTCGAGTGAGTGACATCTATGAAAGGGTGACGAGCGAAGTGGAATTTTTAATTTTTTCATTTATAAATAGTTATATTCAAAAGAATGTTTATCAAAATGTATTTATTTTCATTCTAAATATTTCGGTAATCATTCATGTATTCACCCCTTAAATTGAATATATGCAGTAATTGTAAAAAAATTAATAATAATTTAATCTTTTTCCCTTAATTATCATTGATTTTTTATATTGAGGAGCTTATTACGACGTAATCGAAATAACATCCTGATCACAGGCAGGGTATACTTCAATAAATCTTATAATGCAGTATTTGAAATTAATTATTTTGCTCGAATAGTTAATAATTCCTTTAATACTTTCATGATATATTAACTCTATTCATCTACTGAATATTTTACCCCATCCAGCTGCTCTTCTTTTTATAGAGGACTTATTTCACATTCAAAACTTGAAAATACATGTTCTTTCATAATATTTCATTAGTGTTCTAATACTCTTTATATGTATATAATCGCATTGACGTGTGGATAAAATTACTGTGTAAGGAATTGTGGAGTGTTTTCGTGTTTAAGTGTTGTTGGGTAATAATTTCCACCTGATAAAAGTCAAACTGCCGCAAAATAGAATAAATAAATAGTATATCGATATAATTTTGCGATATATTAAGTTAGCATACCAACTTAAGAAAACGCAAATAGAACGAAAGAAACAGTTGACGGTATATAGCGTGACTGGTGCTATTTCTGGCAATTCATCTCGACCTTGATGATAGAATAACTCATAACTTCCTTCTTCTCCTACGAGTCTTCTAATCTATGAATCCTCTGACCTCTAAATAAATAATTTCGTATTTTTTCTGTTTTCTAACGTATAATTGGCTATGCAATCAGCTTTCCCTTTACTATTAGTTTACGTGATTCTTTTTTTAATTTTTTACTTTTAAAATTTGCATTATCTTCTCCTTATAGGACGATTTATTCACCACGTAATGTTTATTAAATATCTCTTATTTATTTAAGATTATACATTAAACATATTGCAATGAAATATATTATTTTGATGCATATTCTTTTCGGAAATTAAATTTCGGTATATTACAGCTATTTCTTAAATTATATAATATTATTATTGTAAGAGTTTCTATCACATTACTTTGGTCTCAAAAAGTACTCAAGTTCCTTTAACTATCATCTCATGTTTTATTGAGTTTTTTAAGATGTTCTGCGCAACTTAAAGCTTTCAAACTCCCTTCAAATTAGAACTGAAGAAATTATAGGCGGTTCGTTAGACCTGATTTCAACCAAATGATTCTCCATCTCGCAGATGCAAACATCCCCTGAAACTGTCCAAATAACACAGGTTAAAGTAGCCTTGACCATGATTTAAAATTAGAATCGGCAAAGTCGAGTTCAAATTAACAATGCTCGGGAGCCAACTTTAAATTGGTCCATAACTTAACTTAATGAGGCCCTAACTACTCTAGCATGGAAACAAAACAATAAGTTTCCGCCTTGTTTCAAAATCTGCGGATTAAGTTAAGGAGACGAAAATATAGGACAGTTAATATTGAAAAATAAACAGCCCCTTACTTATTATTTGCAGTATTTTCTAATCATACCAAGTCCTTCGATCAATTGAAATACATTATTTTAGAAAAATCGAATTAAAACATGTTTTTTTACTCTCTCGTTTATCTTAATTTTCCAAAATGTCATGGTGGAAGGTAAGAAAAATTGGGAACATTCTTTATAACTTAAAAACATACAATTTTAATTAAGATATGTACGAGCAAAATTGCATTAAATTCAGTTTTTCGTAATCCAATCGCTTGCCATTTGTTAAGTTTTGTAAAATTTCAGGGTGATAGTTTAATTTTAAATTAAAACTAAATTTTTAGTTTGTTTTATCTGATTAACAATATATGATAAAATAGTGTAATTAATTTCAATTTATATCGAATATTTCATTGTTTTTCAAACGCCCGGTTTTTACTTTAGAGTATTAATGTAGATGTAAGTAAAAAAATAGAAAATCCAACATGGAAGTTAAAATAAGATGAATCGGGACACGTTCATATTTTGTTTTATAAATCGTGCGAGAAAATAAATTTGATAAAAAGTGTATCAAATTAAAATTAAAGTAATTCTATCTCTTGCCTTAATTTTATAAAAGTTCATTTGGAAATGTAAAATACAGAACATGGATATTTTCAAGATAGAAGTTAAAATAAGGTATAATTTAAATGAGAATTATAGGTATTCTATGTTAATGATTCCGTGTAGTGCACATACTCAAAGCTCAATTACCATTATAAATCAATCTTTTTAATTACTTAGTGCCTCACCGTGGAAAATCAATTCACCGTTCAATACTCACGTGAAAAATTACATCTAAAACAAGATTTTCGCTCATAATTACGCCACTCAATGCTTCCATCAACGTTTTCATTTCCCTTTGATTTACTCGGCGTCGTAAATTCGCATTCTTCATGCAGAACGCTTTGGTTTCCTTACGCACGAGTTATAGCCCTAGAAAGACAACAAGCGTGAAAAATCGCTATAAAATTAGAAGCGGGAAAGGAAGAAAAGTTTCCTGGCCATCGTCCAACGCCATCATTAATTCCCTCTTCACCCCGTTCCATCCCTTCGCTTTCCGTTTCGTTTGCTGTCAGAGTAATTAACTCTGAGGGAAAAGGCGTCAGCTTTGTTTTTATCTCACTTCGCAAGGGAAGGACTATTGTTTACGCTCTGAAATTGAAATGATTTGTACCGATCTCTTTTCTACTGACATCGATGAAAATAGTCGCGAAGCCCTGTGAATTTTCTTTCTGATGTAATTTTGAATGTCATCTATAAAATGATCGTAATAAATTTAACTTCCTCCATAAAACACTTGAGTTGAAATGCGAAATGAATGTCAAAAGATAATAATAATAATAACTATTATAATGCTCTGAATACAATTAGCCTTAAGAACCAAGAGCAAAAATCACATCAAGGTGTACATGCAAAAGAAATATTACTTAGAGGTATTGTGATAACAGATCCTATATTATTACAACCAATAGTTTTTCTTCAACATATAACCACCTGTATCTAAAATACACAGTATATTAGCTACAAAGGGTTTAAGAGAGGGGACGAAGTGATTAGAAACAATGAGGATGAAGGTAATTTGACGCTGCAGCATCTCTAAGACAGTATGCCGGAGGTTGAAAAGTTCATGTCAAAATAGAACAACAATTTATAACCGTATGAATATTTTTTGGAACTCAATAAATATAGATAAATAGCCATAAATGTACATTACTCAAGCCTAAGTAGATTTCAGGTTATGACATATATTAATATAACAGACAAAATTAAATAAACAATGCATTTACCCCCATTCTGTGACTACGGATACAAAATGTTTCTATTCATCAAGATATGGTAGAGGGAACTACAACGACCCGTACAATTAATAATAAGAGCCAGGTTTATTAAATACTGAATTTTAATACGTTCCTTTAGTTACATTAATACGTAAAATATCAAAAAATATTTAGAATTAATCTTTAACAGTAACAATTCTAAAATACCAAGCCACAGTACTCATAATTATTCTTCATGTTTGTTGCATTAAGTATTTAAATTAAGTAAACAACGCATTTACTCCCATTCTGTGACTTGGGATACAAAATTATTCTATTCATCAAAACAGCGTAGAGGGAACTACAGTGACCCCTACAATTTTATAATAAAAGCCAGGTATATAAAATACTGAATTTTTAACTTACATTAATATGTAAAATACCAAAAAATATTTAGAATCATTCTTTAACAGTAACAATCCTACTAAAAAAAGCCACAGTACTCATTTTTGTTGCATTAAGTATTTGACTTTAGATTGTAAAAAAATTAATATAGCTTCTAAATCCTTATAATTACCTTCTTCCATTAAAACTACCTTATTCAAATACGTTTCAGTTCAGTAGCCTTGTTTTGATAATTACCATGTATGGGTTCTCACTGAGTACTCTATGAGAATAACCCCGTACAGGGGCTTACATGCAAGCAAAGTATTAGTATCAGACTCAGTTCGTAACATGTGCATGATATGGTGTAAATAATCCTCTCGCCGATACTGATTTTGCAATTGGGAGTCCTTGGCGAAAACGTTTCGCGGACCGTGACACCAAAATTGCTAATCAATTCATAAAGACCTCGTTGGGCTCTCGTTTTTAGGTCCACCTCTCGCTTATCGAATTTACTCTCATACGGCTCATATGCTCCTATATAAATCATCCAGATGTTTATCTTCTTCAGTTGATAAGGAATCGAATATTTAATGTGATGTCAGAAGTCTAAACTCCTTTTTAGAATTTTCTCAAGCGAAGAAAAATCTCTCTTTGGTATTTCTAACCAGATAATTCACTGTACTATATTAATTTTAAAGGTGTGAAGTTCAAGTACATTTGATAATAATGTGATGAATACATATATATTATAATACAATTGAGCAAATATATGCTCAAATGGAGGTTTAATATGAAATTCTTCGAATACATCTGGTGGGAAAAAATTTTTCATGAAATTTATCATTATATAACGGTGAAAAACTTTTTTAGCCGATGCCCTAAAATCAGTGATGATACTTAACTAAGATTCCTGTCTTTCATGTTTAAGAAATGTAAGATCTAGGATAGCCTTTATCTCTCTAACTGAATGCCTTTACTAAGTTGAGTTTTTATAGACTTGAATTTTCCTTACCGCAACTCAAATAACCAGCAATTACATGAAAACGCGAAATTTTGGGAAATATTTATGCTTGCTATTAAACACTAGGCAAGTTAATACTCGATAAAAATAAAGCCTATTTTATTCAGGCAAAATTGAGACTAATAAGCTTCTACTTATATCTAACCATTCGTCATATACATTTTAAAGGAAGAGAAAACTTGAAAATTTAGCGTTGGATTGAATGCAGTTTAAATTATATTCATTGAGTTATAAATTAATTTCCATTGAGGAATCGAACATATAGAGGCAAATATTCCTAGAGTTATTTTTCCGGCACGTTCCGCTTAATAATATAAAATAAATCAATATAATTAATAAATTTACTGAGAAATACAGTTGTGGAGATCACAATCCTTACATTGAAATAATTTTCTGAATATCTTGTTAATGTTGGTCTCTTATATATACTTAGGTAGATCTCATATTTGGAAGAAACATGAAGTTTGATTTCCTGTAATATTTCAACAAGGCGATCACATAGAAATGGGTATGAAAAAATAAAAAAAGAAATGAAAATTGGAGTAGACAAAATGATTGAGGTAATTCTAAGATGAATTTGCTCATCGTTACGTATTACGGATCTAAATGCAACAACTCAAAGATAGGCATGTGAACCGCAAGATACATGTTTTTCTCCCACTTATAGAAAAGTGGACACTTTTAAGGACGGATTGGAAAGGAGAATTTACGCAAGCCGTGTTGAAGCGAACAAAGAGCAGTCCCGCATAAAAGTCGCTCATTCCAAATGACATGCTTGAAATTGATAGATCGATCGACTCGGCACGCTTTATTGGCAACATTAAGCAATAGTACGGCTTCGAAATGACAGGGAATCATCGCGTACATTGATGAAGGCGTCTTGGAAATCGACTGCCGCGTCCTTACTCGGCGAGGTTAACAAGAAAGCACGGCGGAAAAGTTTATCATGTTCACTTTTGGAAAACATTCAGAGCGTGAATGTGAGGGTATCGATGAGGAAATCGAAATTGTTCTTTGTGTATAATCTATGTAATCGTAAGCTATGCACAACGAGATAAATTACTGCCCGTTGGTAAGATTTGTCAAAATGAAAGGAATTCGCTGAATGTATTATAATGTATATTATATATATATTATGTATATAATGTATATTGATATGTAAATGTGCTTCATTATCACTGATATTTTTACGCAGTTTTATGCTGTGATAAAAACTCAATATTAATGCAGAAGAACTATTTCGGTTTACAATTTAGCATTTTCTCTCAGTGCCATGTCATTAACATCTAAACCATTGGTTCCCAAAGCTGACCTTATAGTCCCAAATCGGCCCATATGGATCCCCAGGGGTCCTTATAGATTTACAGGGGGTCCATGTCAGGGAGAAAATATTGGGGCCCAAGATTTATTTTTTTATTTTTGAGAGTGTTTTAGTGTTTTTGGAAGCCAAAGCTTATATTTTAAAGATAATATATTATAATGGAAACCAGATATTACTTTTTAACAGAAAAAATCGATATTATTCAGGGTAGGGGGTCCATGGGAAATGAAAAGGGGTCCAAGGAAGAGTACCCAGTTATTTCTATTTTTGAGTAACATAAATATGTAATCAATGACACTAAAACTTTATTCAGCCAATGTTTGTCAAAGACCGTGAAATCTTCAATTGCAATGATAAATTTACGATAATAATGACAATTATAAAATGTCTTACTGATGTTATCCCGTATAAAGATGGAATTAAATTTATATATACGCAAGAAATTAACTTTATAGAGCATAGAGAAAGCAATAAACATGTATCACATGATTGACCCCCATTTTGTCATTGAGTGTAAAACTAAGCAACATCCAAACATCAGTATAATGAGATCCTTACAAAAAATTGAGTACCCTGTAGACTACGTCTAGGAAATATTCCGAGTTAGTTAGTATTTTGCGTTTGTTTTTTTTATCCAATTTCTTTCAAGAATCCCAATCAGTAATGCTATTGACTACCGAGATTGGAGCGGGCGAGAGCATTCAAAAAATTTTATTCCGCCGAACTGCTCGACATAATTTGTAAACATCTAGCATCCTCCATCGGAAACTATGATCCGAACTAATTTATCCCAATTCTCCAAACGACCCGACCACGGAGCGACAGTTTTATTGAAAGGATCCGTACAATTTGGACCATATCTCGCCTACGATCTCCTTGACCCTCATTAATGCTACCAACCTTTTTATCACTACAAATAAAAACTTCCATATCGGGCCTCAACTCTAACTAACGTAAAAGGATGGGAATTGCGTAGATACATTTCGATGACGACCTCGCGTAAAAAAATTTCCCGGCCTCGATATTGAATCAGAATCTCGGTTAAGGGGAGGAAAAAATGAACGAAAAATTTCGAGGAACACCGAGTGGACATGTTAAGGAGATAGAGATCGATGCGTTATCTGTCAAGGATAACGGTCCTCCCGCGAAAGGCTACGCAGGCGCCGTTTAATAGCGCAATAACTAAAACTGAAATAAAAGCAAAATAAGGTGCGGAGGTTTCCCCAAGCGCGAGGCAATTAAGCGGTTTGAGTTACTTGCGTAAGGGGAAAGGTGGCGGAGATGCGAGATGACCAGCCACTGGGCTGTTGCATAGAGGAGGATGCGTCTGTAAACAGCGATCTAAGGAAACTTCGAAAGAGGGTTAAGTGCTCCGTAATTGACTTTCTTAGAAAAAGAAAACTTGGTTCATGTACAATAGGTTAGAAATCACTCAGAGTTTACCTCAACATCTAAATCTTTTCCTAGTGATGATTATTTTCGATATCTTATATTTTTCATATTTTTTTATTCACATCAAGGATTGCGTAATGTTCCAGCGATGAACTGGTTAATATAAAATTCTATGTTGAAAGTAGTCAGAATTACCCTTAAGATCTAAAACTCTTTCCAATTATAACTCTTTTTACTCTCCCATAATTGTTGACGATATTTTTCTTAATAGATGGTTGTATAATTTTCCAGCTCACTGATGAAGAAATATTCTATATCTCTTAGTTAACAAATATAACTAACTCCCTATGAGTATTTAGCTGATTGAGATACTATATTAAATAGGAATATTTTATATTCATATTTAAAGTAACGTAGTTTTTGCAAAGACTAATCTCTGATTGCGTTTGATTCATATGTGATAAGTATGTCAATATATCATATTCACAGATAATTTTTAAATGATAATTGAAAGCAGAAAACGCTTATTTAGTTTCCAAATACATTACATAAAAACTTCTCGATAAATATATTCATTGAATAATTGGTAGTGAATATTAATGAATAATAATTAATAAATGAACTATTTGAAAGAAAAAGTAAATGTATATAGTCGAAATTATCTAGCGTCACTTTAAAGCCATTGCATAAAGTGATAAAAACTTTATTTGATTCCAACTGTTTAGTAATTACAATAGTTATCGTTTTTAATGAATAGCTTGGGACCACGCAAACTCTTATAATGGTGGTAATACTATAATGATGGTAATTATTATTTTAGCAAAATTTAGGCTATTTAAGACCGATTTGTTTTCATTTCATACTTCAGGGTCGGATTTAATATATCCCTCACAATACTTATTTCGAAGCAGGATTTTCGTGATTTAGATCCTAAGTGTATGTTTTAATTACCCTCCTATGACAAATGACAGCCACGACACGCACGGCAAGTAATGTTTCATCAAAGTAGGCGAGGCGTTTTTTTCAAAGAGGAGGAATTCCTCGGTCGGGCGACGAAAGATAAATAGGGTCGGAACGACGAGAAAAATGGCTCGCGAGTCTCTAGAAGACGAAAATAACTATCGGGCACAATAAAAATAAACTGCCGCCTGAATCGCTGCTAAATGACCTACGCCATGGGACTCGATGCCCTTCCCAACCGCAAAACTCTCTGAGTAACAATCGTTCCTTGAACTTAATATAGAAGATTAAGGATTCTATGAAACGGTCGGGTCGTGAACTGGAGTTCCCTTAAAAATTCCCGTGGCCATCCGTTTCCCAGAGACGGCTGTGACGTTCTGAAACGTTCAAGGTACACTTTGAAAAAGAGAAGATCTGGGAAGGAGGTTAATATCTTATGATGGTCACAGCCGTCTTCATGCTAAGGCCTCTTGTAATGCAAAGGAATGCTATTAAGCTGGAAGTAAGGGCCGTAATTGTGATGAAATATGGAGTGATAAAGATTATTTCTCAGCCTAAAAGTGCCCATTTATGACAACGTTTTCCTTGTTACAATAAGGTAGCCATTCTGAATATCTCGTTAGGTACCCTTGGTGATCATGAGAAGAAGAAAATAACTTATTTCATAATGATTAAAGAACTATATGATGATTCCTTAATATATTACATAGTTATTTTATTTATTGTATCATGGAATTCCACGCATTGAAAGCTTAGTCCATTAACTATAATTTATTTTCTTCCGTAGTTATCGAATAAATTCCTTCGTCATAAACTCGCGTCATAGAGAATTTTCATTACTCAGAAAGTATTCAAAAGCTTTTAACGGATACTTAGAGTATCATTCCCGAATTGGTTGCAGACGTATTATGCTAATTCAATTAATTACCTCTATGATAATATGAAAGCTAGTCCTTCATATGTCATATAAATAAAAATACATATAATTTTCCTCCTATGTATCTCTACACCAGAGATGTGGCCTCCAGGCCTCATGTAGCTTTCTTGTGTGTTCAGCGAAGTTTAATAGTACTACTTGAGATGAAGGGCAGTATTTAACATATTTCGCTTTCCCATCTTGCAAATCATACCATATCGAAATGTAGTGGAAAATGCTCTCTTACAATTAATTGTGCAAATAAATTCGTTTTTTACATAAAATTACGCTAGAAAATAATTTTTAGCTAGGCAACCCCTAACGTGACAGTGGCCATATGGATGGGACCGCTTAATAAATGCTAAATGAGTTCTTACAATGGGAAAATATTCCCCATCCCTACTACTAGCCAATTTTATTGCTTTTTTAATATACTATGTATAAATACCACAAAAATTTTGGTGGAATATTTAAAATAAGTTTCAGAACTCACTGTACGAAGTATTAAAAATATAGATAGTAAATTTCATAAATTATATCATTTTAATCAGATTTTTTTAGTACATGAAGTAAAAGGTGTTTTAGAAAACATCGAACATAATTTATTGATAGTTAATCATATTACCGGTACGAATCTCAAATAAATACGTAAATTAACTAATTAGTTAATCATTTGATATATTTTTATTTATTTTATTTAGTTGGTAGAGCAAACAATATTCACTTAGCGACAATTACATGGGAGGAATTAACATTATGGCTATATAATATTTTCTACTATAATTGTATTTGCAAACAATTGATACTCATAAAAATATAACTGTGTCGGACCCTACACTTCTTTAATATGTTAAAATTGCTATCCACTGAGCGCCCCATTCATTCCCAAGTCATAGAGTGAGTCAGAACGTCTTTCCCTTTTCATCTTTTTTCTCCTTTAAGCAACGACCAGAGGACAAGGATTGACCCGTCATTGTCGTCATAAGGTCATGGCTAAAAGGAGGGACGTCTCGAGTTACGTTGCGATCACCCGCTGAATACGGGAAACGCACTCCCCCGTTACATTTTGCCTCGCCAGACTCCGCAATTGCTACTTCATCAAGTGGTGACTCAAGAAAGATGGTCTTGTTTTTTTCCATCCAAAGATTAGGGACTCACTCGCGAAAAATTTCAAGGTTGCGACGGAGGTAGTCGACGTTTCGACTTTACGGATATGAATAACTAACATAAGAATTTGTAATGCTTTCTTTATAAATTTAAAACGATGATGAGTAGTCAATCATAAACAAATAAGAATAAAAACAACTAAGAGTTAAAAAAGTGAAATTAATTTTTATTTTATGTCTGATTCCTCGTTAGTCATCGCTCCCAGGAAACTGATTCTTTTTATAGAAATTAATAAAGGTTAGTGTGATTTATTGATTTCTGAAGTCGATTTCTGAGCGTGCAGTTATCCTCTCAATTTCACTAGATTTCTGTCGAAATTTAATAATTAAAAATGGAATTATGTGCTTATTTTTCTGTGATATCGTGCAATATTTGATTAAGCAGCGACTGCCTGCAATTAAATGTCATTTAATTGAAACTGAAATAGGCCATTTCCAAAATCTTCCAAATCCATCATATACATCCATGAAGTCTTCAGTTTTGCAGAAGAAAAGCCATCATGCTTGATCGAAGAACGATTTTATACCTATATTGACAATTTGGGGATTATTTTGAACTGCTAATACTCAAAATTTATAGATATACTACCGCATATTTTCATAGAGTTGTAGCGCATACGCTCAAAATATCGCTAAGTGAGACAGCACCGTTCAATACTTTCCATGAAGCAACCTTCCGCTCAGCCTTCATATGATTCATCCGTACGAAAACGTAAACGAATTCATTCGCGCCGTTTTTGCCCCTCAGAGGTTATTTCTTTGTTTACACATGTCCTTAACCCACCGGCCTCAATCGACTTGCAACAGTACACATGTACACCATACCTGAACTTGATGGCTCCACGGAGTCCAGAAAAAATAAATACTTCAAATTCGTCCTTCCTATACATCTTAAGAGTATCCTCGTGTATCCTTATCCTCGATTGCTCGCAGAGATGAGTGAAACCTATGACGATATAACAGCATGGCATGTTTTTTTACTCAAAATATACAATGTTGATTATTTAAATATAATTTTCATTTTAAATTTCGAAGAGAAAATTAATTATGGCAGGACCTACCTATCATCTGAACCTTTTTTTATTTAATAATGGCGCTTTCTTTCCTCCATTTTATTTATTTTGTAAAACCTCTGAATATTCAGAAGATATTGAAATAGCATATAATTTCATAATAACGTATCACAAAAACTAACCCTTTCATCTACATTCATAAGTATCCTCACTATAAAACATTTCATTTTTAATGCATTAATCCATCGGTATCTTTAAGAGTTATGACAAATATTGTAATAAAAACAAACTCTTTTCCTAATACATATATTTCTGGGTAGTTTTTCGCTGTGACTTTGAACATTATAATTATAAAGATATTCATGCACATTATTGTGTTCATATAAAATGAGAATCACCTCCACATCACCTATACTTAAATCTCACTTTTGCCTTTTACGGAGGCTGGAATTTTGCCATTTTTCGTTTTCATAAAATATCATCAAGCTTTTTTGTAAAACTTCACCGCAAACTCTAGCACATATTAAATTCCTGAGCACCCATACATTATTCTAGTTATGGAATTCAGTATTCTCCCTCGTACATAAAAATGGCCAGCAGCTTCATCGTGCTAACAGTAAAAAAGTTAAATTTAAAAATTCCCAGGATATCTTGTATCCATCCTTTATAGCAGTGCACGCCAGAGAGGTTACTAATGAGCTGCCTCTCGTAAAGAAATTGGGAAATTCCTCCGCCAGATGTTTCCGAGAGAGCAATGCGTTTTTTGGATTTCATTCGTAGAAATGATAATTACTGACACGACACGGTCTGTCCACGCCACTGCATTAGTAAGTTTACGATATCCCTCAGCTATTTATAATACGAAGGAGCTGAAAAGCTGCAGACTTAATGGAAATCGTCAAATACGAGACGTAAGGAGCTGCAATTTTTTACGGAGCCTTCAACGCCACGAAATAAATTGGAGTCTGCATTTCATATCCCTCGATGGAAATATAGAACGGACTTAGCTAAGAATTCCTTTCTCAATAGAGGTATTTCAGAATGGGATGAGTTACCTGGATCACTCTTAAGGCCCTTGCCTAAAAATGCGAAATCTTTCAAAACGAAATGTTACCATATTTGTTACTTGACAGGGTGATGTACGGTGGGGTTCTACCCCTTGATCGCTACGGTAGCCGAGAAGGCCTGTCATGAACCCCGAAAAATCTAATAAAAACTGTTACAAATAATAAATATTATGAATGCATTTTAGTGAGGCAAATAAAATATATAAATATGTAGGGATATAATAATTATTTTGGAATTGTCTGTTTATAATGTGTATATTTTATAATAATTATGTATGTAGGGGAGAGGAAGCTGAATCGGACCAGTGGGTGAATAGGAACAATTTTCAAAACGTGGTCCTAAATCCGAAACGGTATTGCTGAGACAGACAGGGTTACTTGATTTACAAATTTGTAACCTTCTCTAGCTGGGAGACAAGAAACGAGAAACTTTTTCTCTATTTCTTATTTTCGTACACGGTCGTGCGAAGGCTTTCCTGGAGAGAGAGGTGAAAAATTGGACTTAAAACTTTGTATAACGTACCTATTGCCCCGATTTCATTATTTTCTTTGCCAAAAGTGAAATGAATACCATAGCTACTGTTATTTGTTATTTTTTCGAACCTTTCATGGTATTTGGTGCTGCCAAAAATTCTAGAAATCAGGAAACTCGGGTGAAAATGATTAGCACTTGCGAGTGTTCATTTACATGTTGTAATGCGCATGCAAAGCATTAAACCACATCCTAAAGATAAATTAGTGCATGAAATGTAATTTTTTCTATCGTGTGGTGAGAAGATACGAAAAGACGAGAAATTTTCTTGTGGAAAACGTTTCGTGGGTCTTCCGCTGGTTATGACTTCAGAATTTTTTTCACTTAAAAAGATGAAGAAATCAACGATTTTTCTTTTCGTAGTCCGATTCACGCCCCTCTACTCTATAACAACGACTTGACAAATAAGCGAGAAATGTGTATTAATGAACGGCTTTGGCTTTAAAAATGGGGTAGTTTTGCCATGATCTGCACACTTCTTCCTAGTGACTCGTATCTCGGCAGTATTCAGATTTATGAACGAGTGATTCAGACTGATGATGAATAAATTCAACTCGGGCAGGATTTGAACCTTTGGCCCTTAGGTTGAGAGGAGATCTGTCACTTGACCCAGTGGTTCCCACAATGCATCACTGACTGCTTCGGAGGACGCATACGCTGCTCTGAGTGATTCAGTTGCACTGGTGGAAGTCTGCTTTCAATTAGGTTCGCTTCTGAGACTGGGAATATTCCTTACCCAGAAATCTTCGATGAATCAATGGATCCAACTTAAGTTGAATTAATAATCGCAAAGTTACTTTGATTGAAGATCTTGATTTCTATTTTTTTATTAGTTTTAATCTTGGATCAATTTGATGCAATGAGAATCTTCTATCAATAATGCAGAATGAATGAATTATGTATAAATTTTATTTATTTAAGCCAAGTTTGTACAATAAGTCGAAGGTAATATAAATATGCAAAAACCTCCGCCATATACATATGCAGTCAATTAATACAGAACAAATTTGCATTGATTTTCTCCCAAGCTCCCATATTGCCCTATATTTCAAATTTTATGTTAATTTCACTGTGATATTAATTTAATTGTAACCTAAAAATAGAAATATAATGGAATATAATAATTACGCTCCTAACAGACTTACGTCTTACTGTGGCGGAAATTCTAATAAATAAATATTCACAAATGAGAATTCGCTGAAACCGAATGTAAGCCTTGCATACAGGAGCGAAATTAAATGGATTAAATTAAAGGTAAACCTAATGAGCTGAATGTAAAATGAGCTCATTAATTTTACTTTAATTCTGAATCTCATTATAATCGTTCTGGTATTTTTATGCAGTTCATTCTCCAGCTTTAAAAAATAAAAAAAAAACACAATGTGTATGGAAACTAGAATGGCACAGTGAGTATATAGAGAATTTCGGCTTTTGGGTCACTACATAAAATTATTCAATGTAGGTACTGTAAAATAAAATATTCAGAAATAATCATACCTTTAAACATGAATTGTTAATAATCTTCTGCCTAAAGAATGCTCTCTGTCTTGGGTACTTAGCGTTTGTGAGTCTCCATCATCCAATAAAAATAATAATGAGTAACGAAGATTATGCATCAATATTGAGTAACGGTTCAACTGATGGTGATGAACATCATAAATTATTTTATATAAATATATTAATATATATAATTTTTTATAACCTTCTCTATTTAATTAATGCAAGAGAAGACTTGAGGCTATGACTAAACGTCTTCCGCAAGACCGTGACGAAAGTAGCCGAAAGATTCATTTTATCTCCACCCTGTACCCAAGTGTTGAGACTCAAGCCAGAATTTTTTTAGGAGTCATGACACTTCGTAATACGTTAATGAGCGGAGTGCGGTTGTGCAACCCCGGGACGCAGATGGCTCAAAAGTACTAAATCAACACGCGTCGCAAACCCACATTGTACTGCCACCATCCTTTCGCCACTAACAAGGGACAAGTTCCCCGGAAAAAAGCGTCATCTTCACTCAGTTTCACATCCTTCCCCGCGGACCGCTGTTTTCAGCGGGAATCCGGAATAAACGAGGAGAAATCTTTATCAATGGCGTCCATCTCGAGCTGTCGGGGAAACTTCCGTCCACTTTAAGGTGATTATTACTCTGAGAAAGTGATTACCTTTGGAGAACGTCCATTTGAGCTTGGAGAAGGAATATTTATCAAGGGCTACCGTCTAGAGCTGTTGGCGAAACGTTCACGATCTCAAAGGGGCTCGCTACTCCGAGAAAGCCATCTCGATCTGTCGGCGAAACTTCCGTATTCTCAGATAGGTTCACTACTACGAGGAAGTGATTGCCTAGCTTTGGAGAACGCCTACTTACCTTGGGGGATAAATCTATCAATTACATAACCAATTTTCTTGATAGAAGTATTAAGAAAAATCTAGGAATGGACAGTCTACCTGCAGAAGTCTTCGAACCTTTCCCAAAAAAATTTAATGTTCTACTTAGGGTATCAATAAAATCAATTATTTGACGAGTGAGCTTGCCGACAACGAAATGAGACAAGTAGGGTAGGGTAATGAACGGTGTGGACTCAGATGGAACCCTCAAAAATATGGTATGATAAGCACAAGACAAGTCGCGTAGATGCTATTTCAGGGTATATTTGTATTATTATGTATATTTATTTTTTTGCATTAATGTTTCTTCTATTTATATTTTTGCATTTATCTTTGTTAGTATTTTACATATTAGATGCTATATCTAGAATTTGTTGACTCTTATGTAAACCTAGGCTGAATTTAAAATGATTGTAGTTGTATTATTACATTGTGTAAAAAAGTACGCCTTTACACTGTACATACTACTACGCTCAAAAAGTTCCCGAACTTATTATTTCCCACGAAAACGACGAACAGGAGACATATAAAGTTCTGGTGGTAGACAGGTCCACGTATTGTGGATACAGCTACGTACCACCCACCTACCTATCTACCACCAGAATTTTACATTTCTCCTGCTCGGCAATTTCGCGAGAAAAAATAAGTTCAGGAACTCCTTGAACGCAGTAGTAGAAGTTTGCAAATATTTTGAATTGATTGTGATATAGGTTAATGTCGCCGCCTACCCTTGCGACTAACTTCGTTAGTTTATGTAATAAATAAATGAATCTCGATCTGTCACCGAAGTGTCCGATCACCGAGATCGACTCACTAGTCCGAGAAATTGATTGCCCAACTTTGGCGAGCGTCTCCCACAAATTGAGCGTGAGGCATGAGGATCATTCGCGGTGGAGACGGAATGAATGGCTTTCGGCCGCGAACATTATTTTCCTCGTCTATGACCCTGTTCGTGACTCACCCGAGGAGTTGCCCTTCGCTCAGAAGGGCAAGGATACGAAAAGCGCGAGAAATGAGGCAGACTTTTTCGAAGTCCTTGGCTCTCTCTCTCCCGTTCGTTTTCCCTCCATATATTCCCCTGGTTATCCGACTCCCAATCAGCTGTTATACATATAACCACTCTCAGAATGCCGCGAGGTTGAGGATTTGAGTTATCTAGAACGGTCCGCAGCCGAAAGACTGTAATTTTTGGGTTAGATGGCTGATGGGAAGCTCGTGAATTCTCGCAGTTTAAGCGCATGTAAATTTAAACGGGCGATGATTTATTTTTAATCACAATATTCATGGTCGCAGTACAAAAACACCTGAGATGTCTGCATCGAAAGAGAGATACACGATTTATTGAGGAAATGCTCGATTACAGGCTATAACCTTCAGTCACTCTGTGATCTCACTGAAGCCTTAAAATACAAAAAAACTCTAAAATTTTGGTGGAAATTTTGAAAACTGATTCAGAGTTTATAAATTGAGGATACTAAATTGCTCTTTATGTTTTAGTTACTCTGAATCAGATAGGATTTCAGTGAATAGTGAAAATTACGAAAAGTGAAGTGTATTACTGATATGAACCTCAGTGAAGACGTAAGCTTACGAAGCAGCTAATCATTTCCTAACTCTGTATAAACGTTTTTATTTAAGTTCCAGATGTGTGGATTTTTACTCCTCCATGGCAGAATCTCTTTTATTTTGGAAGACAAAACTCAGTTCTTGAATTAATTAGCTGTTTTTAATTATTGAGAGGCAATTATTCATTAACTAATACGCCCACATTTTCGAATCAGGTCAAAAGCCCGGTTCTCGTTAATGTATACTTCATTCAATTAAATTACCGGTTTTTTATATTTTCTCCAAAATTTAAATAAATAAATTATTGTTAAACCGCTACCTAACTAGCCTCCCTGCTAAGTACGTAAAAATACATTGTTATTGGTACATTGAAGCTCATTAACTTGAAAATTTTAAATTTTATTAAAGATTAAAGATACTATTGAGAATACTTACTAAGCAGAAAAGATAACCTTAACTGTATTGTAACTTAATTATTACTTGATTGATTTCAGAAATGCAAACAATGGCTACTTTTTATGCATCAAATATAATGAAGAAAAAATTATATATTTTATCAATGAATAATGATCGTATTATTCATTGAAAGAAGTGCAGGTATGTGTCAAAAGAACTGAATTATATCTTCTGTAAATACATCAGTTTGTGGGTGTTCTTTGAAGTTTGTTTACAAGCCGTTTTATTGCCGTTTAGTAAAGGTAGAAGTGTTTTTTACTATTAGTATTCGAAATTGAAAGCTACCACAAAGTCGAGGCCAGCCTAGTGGACTCTAAAAACCGTCTGTAATTATACTTAGCGTCTCTATGTGGTGAAGATTAAGCTCTAAATTAAGAAACACCAAACGAATCATTACGAAACCATATTCCCTTCTCTTCAAAAAGAAACGAGACGATATGAGCCTAAAACACCGCCAACTTTGGCAAGCGCGGCATGAATGGACATTACATCACACCCCACTCTCGACCTTCAGAAGCCTGCTCCTCTCCCCCGAACAACCGACTACTCGCTTATCCGACCGCTCAGGACCAACAATTGGGTCGTATCGAGGGATTAACACGCAATTAGGTTCGCCGGGACGAAACTTTCTTTCACGGTCGCCCCGCGGATGCCTTCGAGTGGTTAATAGGCGAGGTAGCGGGAACTTTCTTTTTTTGTCAACATTCCCCGCGTTCTCTTGACGGTGGCTCAGCATCGTGGGAAAGCACTTTCTTACCTGTCGGCCCGAGAGCCTAAAAATTCATATGACCTCACCGATCAGAGGCGGTCGACATTGCCGAGTTTATGTCCGTTTAATAATTTCGGCGTTGGATTGCTTTATCTCCATCGTATCGAGAGCCGCTCTCCGCTCCCTCAATTAAAATTCTTCGCTACCTCGCCGCAGAATGTTACTCGAAGGTGCACTTGCTAAGAGTTACGGATGTACCGAGTTGTACCGCTGGAATTAATGGTCCCCGGTCCGAGTGATATCATCGCTTTTAATGCGGGATGTCTTATTATTTATTAGCTACCGAAAGAATCCGATTCTATCTTTACGCGAAGGTTACGAATTTGGAATGTTTTCGGCCATAACCGAGGTATCATTATTATATATCAAAACACAGCTTTCTGAACATTTTATGTATACTAAACATGGGATCGGCTCTAGAACCTTGACACATACCCTAAGCACATATTTTCATATAAATAGGTATATCCTTATATACCACAGCTTCATGCTACTTTCATGTATTCTAATCTAAACGTGGGATTGACTATACATATTAACAACGAAGTATTTATCCAGAGGTTTCCGCTGATGGCTGTAACTGTAGATTGAGTCAGGAACTCCAAGCACCATGAATTTTTTTTTGTGGTGCTTGGAGTTCGTGACTCAATCTATCGAAATATTTGATAATATATTGATAAACTTAGAAGAATCAAATTAAGGTCATCAAAATCTTTACACTAAATTATACATAGATTAATTTTGATAATAAATAGTTAGGTGGTAACAAGTCCAATAGTTTCTTCCAAAGGTTTTTAATTAACAAAAGCACACGAGCGAATGATTATCATCCTCTATTCATTCGTCGAAAATGGTACTTTTTTAATTATAAAATACTTTTATTTAAATAATCAAAGCATCTTTGAAGAAAGTACAATTTTTATTGCTTCTTTCCGATACATATTTTCACATTACTTCGCCCTATTCTGTAATTTTTAAGAATTTATTTAATCGTTATCGTTAATCGTAGGTTTTCTTTTTTTCTTTGTAATTGCTGTATTTTCTTACATCCTAAACAAAATTATGAAATGACATGTGTAATTGGATGATTTGAAATCTCAATCCAGCTTTTAGGAAAGTAGATTCGATTCTGTGATTTTTAATGACTTTAAGTTGATGTAAAATACAATTAACGGTTAATTATAACTTCGTAGGACAATATTTTTACGAAATCGAGGAAAGTATATCTTGTTCGGATTATTCTAGAAATATTAATGTTGTGAAATCATTCCCTTTGCGAATACATTACTGAGGTAGGATTAAAATGTTTCATTTTATCTTTTTTATTGCATTCCCGCTTCACTGAGTTCTATTCTATTAACCGATCTATTTGACCTATTGGCAGCGAGAGATATTTGCAGATAATTCACTGGTGCATTTTATTATGAAACTTCAAACCTCCACGTGCATTCTCACGGTATATTACAATGATTAAATACAATTAAAGAAAAGTAAGAATATGTTGAAATAAAGCTCAAATTAAAACGTCTCGCTAATTCACGAGTAGCAATCAAAGAAAAATGTTCCATTGGATTTCGTTCGTTAGGCATTTTTTGCGAACTGAGCGTTAGATTTTTTGCTGTTATTATTTATGATGCAAGTTATCTCCTGGAAATAATTCCACCTTTAAGGTCTCTATTTTTCACTGGAAAATGGTTTTATATTCGTTCCACGGACTTATTAATCGATTAACTTGAATTTTCGCAAAAAATGATTATCTAGAGGAAATATTTCCTTAATTTATTAATACTCGTAGACATCTATCTTAAATCGCATATAAAACATTTACTACGACGTTTATATGGCATTCTGGAAGTGAGGCTGGGTTGTAATTTATCTGGTTATCTTGCGAAAATAATTGCACCTTCAAAGGATTTCTTTTCTATTGCGCATACGAATTAATTTTAAATCCTTATATTTATAAACCGATCAACTTTAATTTTCACAAAAAAATAATTTTCTAGAGAAATATATTTCTAATTTAGTGATACGAGTCTATATCTAACTTAAAATTGCATTGAAAATATATTCTACGACGTTATAAGACGTACTGTTGGAGAGGCTGGGTTTTAATTTATCTGACAAACAATAAAGCTGATTTGCCAGCGTTATGTGGAGTCTTGATACAGCGCCGCTGCGCACACGTGCTTATAAATAAGGCCGGGGAAGACAGAAGTTGTCTGAAAATTTTCCGCGTCAGGAATTCCAACTGAGAAAGATTACATTTGTCAAAGCAGTTCCTCGTTCCAATCTCTGGAGAGTTGAACGGATTCTTAAAGGCCTGCAAGCTGTGGAGATGAAAGGAGTTGAAAAACGGCCCGTAAACATGTCAGAACTAATTACTTGGCTTATTTGAGAGTTCAATTACACCAGTATCCCTTTACTACAAATGCCGAAACCTTAGTATTTTTGGAACGGTTGAGCTTCGCACGCGGTTCCAAGCGGGTCTCGAAATTAATTTTGTTTTAATCTCTTTGAGTACTTGCTCGGTGCAGACTTCTTGTTTTTGTGAACGGTGTTGCATTTCCCGACTTGACATCTTTATATTTCATACGTGCAGGAAAGGCTTTTACGGCAGCTGATTAGCCAAGCGAGGGATTAAATATTTTGTAGCAAGTCTAGTACAAAGAGGAAAAAATTGACTAATTAATAATTAAAAGGTATCTACAAAACATAAGGTCTTCAAAAATAATTCAAATAGTAAATCCTTGTGTACACCAAATGTTTTTTTTTCTGACTGACAGAAATAGTTTTTCATGTTCTATTCAAAAATTTATCTTTTCTAAATTTTTTCCTGTTACGGTTAAACAGTTAAAATTGTCATCAAGTGCTCATTAAACAGAAATAATTTCACCTGCTCGTTTTTACCTTTTCCTACTATTAAAATGACCTTCCTCAACACAATGTCTAGTTTGATAATAGTATAATTAAATTTATTTATTACATACAAGGAAAGAAAATTAAAGTTTTAAATTTCACACTATCAGTATCATTTTATCACTCGTGTAGTAATTTAAATATAATATTTTGTGTCTAAATTCAACAACTTGAAGGTAAAATCAGATCAGAATAATGTATACATATTTAATCAACAGTACTAGTTGAAATAATTTCTAATAATATTATTTTATAATTAAATATATGTTCAGTTAAAGAATTTCAATTTAAATTATCGTAATAAATCTAAAAACGTGCTAAATTATAAATTAAGTAAAATGTAATATTATTATAGTGTATTTGCTAAATAAATTAAAACATAACCTTTTAAAGTACAGAATTATAATACTCAATTTGATTATTTTAAAACAATATAGCATTACATAAATACGAAAATCGAGATTATAGGATAAAAAATAACTGAAAAATTAAGGTATTTGAATAATATGCAGTAGATATATTTTTCACAAAAGTTACATTCCTAGGAAGTAATGTAGTAACGAAACTGATATATATCTAAATTAATTTTTTTAACCCTTACGTATACGTCTCCTTTTATCAGCAAGAAAAGTTCGAAATTTAAGAGTATAAATAATTTCCACCCCTGAACATACGAAGACGTCTCTCAATGGACCCATATTTTTTCACTTTGGCGTAATACAATCCCCGTTCGACCTGTTAAACTATAAATATTTCGGGTAGAAACTGTCTCCTCCCCGATTTTGAACGTCACACTTACATACACTGGAATCCAGATCATGAATCCACCATCATTCGCACCGCGGTCACCGAAACCTCAGCGAGGAACGAGCGCCCCATAAGGTTATCTGCGGAAAACTCGTGTAAAAACAAGAAAGGTGTGTATGGCGTAGATCAAGCGTGTCAGTCCCCACCCAAGGGAGATCTGAATAGGACTGCGGAATATCTCTCAAGCTCCGCGGGAGATCCCTTGGCGAGGATACGCCTAAAAAGCCAAAGCGATGTATCCAACCTTGGATAATTCTACGCCGCTTGAATCTGTAGATTCCCCGCACGGTAAGGAAGATATCCTCCGAGGATGAAGGCGGTCGTCCCCGTGGGTTATCGGGTACGGATCTAGCAACTCGCCCCCTCCCCGGCGTAGACAAATTTATAAGCGAAATGAACAAGTTTTCTATTTCCAATTATCATTCGAATCATGTGCGGGGCGTTTCGTGTGGGAGTGGTATTTTATAGCGAGAAATCGAGTTTCTCTGGGGAAAAGTTACACTTGCAGCATGGAATCGTCTCTTACCGCTTAAAATCATGTTATGTGAAATTGTGAGGTTCCGGGTTGCTGATTTAGATAAAATAGAAACATCTGACTGGTGCAGTAATTGGAACCAGTTTCTATTTATTATATTTGAAGTAATATATAGTATTGAATTACTTAAAATAATATAAAAATAGATAATGATATTACATAATACATAAAAGACCATTTTATGTTCATCTCCCCTATCATGATTATCGTTAATAAATGTTTTGCTCGTTTTCCACTTCATAATGATAATAATAATAATTTTATCTTTATTGTTAGGCGTCAAAGATAACCATTTTTACAATTTACCCCATTTGTATGCTTAAGGAACTCTAATGTAATTAATGACATTAACAGGGATCAATCCCAAGAGAATTCTTGAAATTTTTTAGGATTATAATGGGTTTTATTAGATCAACGGTTCTAATACTAATATCTAAAAGATAAATAATTGAATGATGTTTAGCTTACTCGAAAATTTTGCTTTAATAATGCGCATCACCGGTTCCTTAGAAAAAATGTCTACTTCATTCACTTCCAAATTTTATGTCAGTAAGTTGGACTTAATATATTCATTCAATTAATATAAAAATATAATATATTTTTCTTGGAAGAAGATATATATTTTCCAAAAGCGCTTTATTAGCCACAATGAAAAAGAAAAGATAATTCCTAATTTAATCGCGAAAATTAATAGCTATCCTTTATCCTGACAATATGACAACGAGCAAAAGAGCAACACTGAAATCTGTTTGCTCTAATTCACCAATCTAAGAATGAATCCGATAAGCGCGTAACGTCCCCTTTAACATGATTAGCAGCTGTCCCTACTTCATCATCCAGAAAATACACCAGCGAGTGGAGTGGACGGCGAGAGCTCGACCACGAGAATTCATCCGTCGACTCGAGACCCATCTGGTCAGCGTTTGTCCGTAAATTTCAACCCAGTAACCAGCACATAAATCCAGCCGGGAGGACTCTCCGCTCACTGACGAGAGCCATTAAAAAAGCGAAAAGCCGGGGAGGCGAAGAAGCATTAGACTCGGCTAGCAAACGCCTCTATGAAAACATCCTCTTCTTGACCTTGGACCATCCGCAGAAATTGCAACTCCTGTTCCCGACACCTTTTCATTGGCCGCCGAGTCGCGGCTTCCACGACCGCCGTTGATAATTTTACGGTGCCCCCGGAGGGACGAAGGTCATCACGGGCCGTTTTGGTAGCTGACCGTGGCAGCAGTCAAGGGAAAGAGAAAGGGAGTACTTTTTAAT
Organism: Sympetrum striolatum; assembly: GCA_947579665.1. Classification (NCBI taxonomy): domain Eukaryota; kingdom Metazoa; phylum Arthropoda; class Insecta; order Odonata; family Libellulidae; genus Sympetrum; species Sympetrum striolatum. The sequence continues at coordinate 71,587,343 of OX388348.1, forward strand.
GGGAGGGGGGTTCTGGAGGGGTTGGGGATTCTTGATGGGGTTGGAGATTCTAGGGGGGAGGGGGGGGGATGGAGGCTCTTGGGTAGAAGTGGGGACCCTAGGGGGTGGGCTGGAGATTCTTGAGGGATTGGGGATTCTAGCGGGGGGATGGAGATTCTTGAGGGGAGGTGGGGATTCTAGGGGAAAGGTTCGGTATTCTTGGGGGAGGGTATAGATTCTTAGGGGGGGTGGGGATTTTAGGGGGAGGGTGTAGATTCTTGGGGGAAAGTGGGAATCAAGGGGGAGGGTTGGAGATTCTTTGGGGGAATAGGGGATTCTAGGGGGGGGGGGTTTAAATTCTAGGGGGAGTGGGGAATATAGGGAGAAGTGGAGATTCTATTCTCATTGTCTAATTAATTCCTATGATTCTTGTTTTTGTATCTTTGGAATTAAAATATAAAAATAAATAAATAAAATCTTGCCATATTATTAAATTATGTTTTTTTATCCGGTAAACGAAGCAAGAGTGTGGCTAAAAGTTTTCTTTATTTTACATTTTTAAGATTCAGATTCGACTTTGTTAGCAGTATTTTAGGTAACAAACGTTACTTTATTTTCAGCTAGCATTGAGATGAAAATAGAATTATCTCCTCTTCTTTAGAATCAACTCACCGTGAGCATTATAGTTAAATAAAATATGAATTGACGAAAACCTTATTGCATCTCAAACATTTTCCGCTATTATTTAAAGTTTTAGATTAAGTATGGATGAAAAAATCATCTGTTATATATTACGTAAGCTTTTATCTGTGCGTTTTAAGTAATGAAAATGCTCCACAAGCTCTACAAAATTGTGAATTTTTACACTCCTTCAGATACATTTACATTTAAACCATGCAAACTGCCAGTGGTGCGTGGTATGGGGTGCAAAACACCGACATCCCTAACTAACCTGAAGACCTATTAGCTTCTCTACACACATACTACACTCATCTGTAAAGGAGATTCTGTGGGTGAATGAAGATTGTAGGGGGAGGGTTGTAGATTCTTCATGGGGTTGGAAATTATTGTAGGGAGGTGGAGATTCAAGGGGGAGAGTTAGCTATTCATGGTGGGAGTGTATGATTCTTGGGGGGTTGGAGAGGAGGATTCCCTTGGTAGGGGGATTCATAGGGGGATCGATGCATGGCCGTTTGCAAAAGAGGGCTGAGGTCAAAGGCTGGAAACATTGGGAGAAGTCTGGAGGGAGAGAAATCACGCTGGAGCGAGGGAAAAAAACGTCCACAATGAAGTCGAACTGGCGAATGTGTTGCGTAAGAGTGACGGGATAGTTGTTTTGTCCGATAGCGTCACCCTTAAACTTTTCTCATGGACGATGCTCATTGATGTCCGTGGAAAGGGGAAGAGGGGAGTGGCGGGGTTGGAGGGACTGGTAGAGTGGGGGAGAAAAAGTGAGGGGAGATCTCAGATGAGAGGTGGCTGCCGGAGGAGGAGGACCGCAAGTGTTCGTACGAAATACGGGGAAGAGGTTCCATAGTCTTATAACAAATACTTAAACGGATGATTTTTATCATAACAGTAAAATCTAAATGAGGCTTCCTTTGCTTACACGTTTCCGAATCTAATTTAACACAGTGATGAAATCTTCCATCATAACCGTTTCGAATCGATGAGAAAATCCGAAAGAGCGAAAATTCTTCATCTAATCAACTTGGATATTTCTCATTACTGTGAATTGTTTCCCTGCGATCCTTAGATTAACTCTGGGAAGATAATTTGATCTGAATCAATGCAGCAAATAATGCATACATTTACTTCAAGGACAGATTCCATAATTCCAGATTGCATTTCTTAAACGTATCCTATACGGAAAGAAAATTTTCTTGATTGTGAAGGGAATTATTGAAAGGTTGTGTTGATTTGTAAACTCCTAGCAATGCATGACTATTCCATTTGATCGTATATTAGATCGCGGAAGGTTTCTTTGAAATATTAGAACTGTATTATAGGCGTTTTATGAAATTGGAATTAAAGTATAACAATTTTAATACGCCCCGTAGGTCGTGGCTTTAAATAAAAATACTAGACATTTTATTTTTTTATGCTATGCAACTAGTAAGTAGTAAGTAACTATTACATCTATGTAATTTATATGTTTATACATATTTAAGCATCTTTCAGCAACACAGTAATATCTACAAAAGCCACTTTGCGCTGAAATATCGATAAATATCGGTATGTTTTCCATATCAAATCTTAAGTGAATTTGGACTATGATTATATATCCTCTTCAAAGAATGGATATTATTAACTCCTGATATGGCTTAAAAAAGACCTCTCGAACCGCCAAATTCAATTCGGCCAAAAATCAAAAACATTTTCTTAGGAATTTTGCATGGTATGTTTTCCTTCATATTGCCTTACTGCAAACCTGAAGCTTTATTTGAATACAAGTGTAATTTTAGAAAAAGAAACAGTAACCGAATGTAACATTCCTATTTCCATCATTATTGTCAACATAAAATTCTATTCACCAAGGTTAGGCCTATGTTGGCCTCTCTAACACATAACGTCAGGGATCAAAGTTGGTACAAAATTTCAAAAATAAACGAAAATGAACTAATTTTTATCTGAATCTAGAAGCAAAAAATAAATAAAATAGAAACAAGCATGGACTTAGATAAATGTCTGAGCATAAAGCATTGACTCCGGAAAGTAAAGTATGCAATTATGCGATACAAATGTTCGAGTTACATGAAGTACAAGCGGGAGAATATTTTATTGGAGAATCAATAAGACGTTCAGTGATGGGCAACGCATTTTTAAATAAAGCAGCAACGCTAATTGAAGTAAACCCTCCTTAAATTATAGACCGTCCTTCTTAACGGTTTTAGGAAACGTCTTGTTTACACAGGGAAGAGCGAAGTCATTCCAAAGAAAACAACCGTTTAAGAGTGACAGAATCGAGTTGAAAAGCCGAGGAAAAAGATGGACAGCAAAAGGAGTAGAAATGGGGTGAAGATATCATGAGATAAACAAATAAAGATGAGCAGAATGAGTATAATCGAGGGAACCGATGATCGCATGCGAAGATGATATTGGCCATGAAAGAGGGTCATTCATGCAGCGAGAATGACGGAAGTGTAAAACGTATGGTTTGAAACAAAAGTCATACTGTCAGCCTTCGCTTCGGAGGAACGAGTTTCCTTATAGGGCTAATAGGAAGCTGACAATAGGTGTGAATGTGAATATTTTATCATTGACGACGAGATGAAATGCATTTCTACTGTTTTATTGTAGGCCTTGTCCATCATTCTATCACGGTGGACATGACCGTCGGTGTTTATTTCGACACGTTTATGATGTTCCGTGACGTCACTGACTTTATAACTTTATTGTTTGCGAGACAATCAAGGCCGAATCCTTTCGCATAGTATATATCCTCGATTTTATTCCCAATTCTTTTAGAGACAATGTGTGTGTGACGCGGTAGGAATTAAAATCAACTAGTCTAGTAAAGGTAAGCCTTCTACACGGAGCTAGAAAAATAACTAAGATAGACCAGAAAGATCTGGTGCTTTCCAGAAATAATTGGTCCACCAGGACATAGACCAATTAAAATCAAAAGCATTAAAAGGAAATAAGATGTATGTGGGTGCTGTAAAAAGAAAATAACATTAACAAATGCTAATCAACTAAAAACGTAATACCCGTGTACAAATGGCATCATTATCTAGAAATAGACTTTATTCAGAAATACAATTTGTGTATATATTGTAAATTGATCTCACAGGTTAAATATATTACTGTTAATAGCTGTCGTATATCGCTAGAGAAATTTATGTGTATGAAAATTAATATTTCGTAGAGAATTCGGTTCCTTTAACCATAACTACTGTAGCCTGATGGATAGAATATTATTTTTCTTTCGTATAGGGTAGAGAGAACTGTATCTTTCATTCACTTATATCATATGAAATATATGAAAACCACTGAGATATGAACTATCCTGATTAATATAACTAAATTTGGACAATTCATATCGAATTCTAACTCACTCCTCACCATGTCCCTTCCTCATTGCCTCATTGCCATGACAGATCTTCTCTAGCCAATGGGGTATGGCTTAAAGTCCAAAGTAGAATGGATGAAAAATACTTGAAAAAAAAAATGATTCAGTCTTTTTGGAAATATTTCATGAAGCAAAGCTCAATAAAATCAAGCTGCGGACAAAAAAGTGAAGAAAATTGATTCATGAACCTGCGTGTTTTACCAATTTTTCATGTGGTATTGTATAAGAATATACATTGGAGCTAGGATTGTTTGAACTTTTTTGCGATACCACTTTATATCCAAGCAACGTTCAAAATCGTGGTTAATTCGAATTTTATTTTGGTTAATTCGTCCTTTTTACCACCGAGTAAGCAAGAAAGTGATTTCTTGTACTGCGAGTTGACTTCGATAGATGCAACCCATGTTTTCTCTCATGAGTCTGTGCCATATGCTCCTTTGACTAATGCTGCTTCCCTTAGGCGGAATAAAGGGAAGCATTAAATGAAGGAAGACAAGGCGATGTAGGAAGCAATGGAGCAGAGAGGAGTCATCGCCTCCGTCCAAAATAGAAACGTTAGAGATCGATGCATTGAGGCCCTTGGGTGGCCCAGATGGACAGAGAGATGTTTTTAAATTTGGCGCAGTGATGATAATATATGAGAGACTGATCGCGGATCCACGATCCATCAAAGAGAGCCCAAGTTCACGTCTTCCTCGAGGAAAGAAGAGAACGGCCTCTGATTCACCCGAAGATGATTAATATCGTAGAAAATCTTTTCTCGTCGTTAAATTAGAAAAGTCCGTCCATGGGATAGCCTTATCAGCCCTTGTAGTTTGCGGAATTGTTACAAGATTTGAGTTCTAACGAAAAGTAATGGTAACCACTATGTTGCAGGATTAGTAATGGTAATAGTAAATCGTAATCTTTAGAATATGCCTCCTCCGATTGATTTATCTCTAAATATCGTTTTTCTTTTTTCAAAACTTCTCCAGGAATTTCTTTCCCCATATTCATCGATAGTCATCGCTAATGGAAATTACGTTTCAATATATAAAAATGCATTATGAAAGACATATTTACCTGCTTTTCTCTGTAAAAAAATTACATTTAATTAGCCTTTTTATAAATAGGAAACAGACCTTTACTATTTTGAAGTATATATTATTTTTTATAAGAAACGATCACACCAGTATTCAATATTCCCTATGATTTATATTTTATGAGTTAACTTAGAGGTATAATGCAAATTTTTTTTAATTGATAAGGTAAAAATAGCAACTCCCAGAAAAAAATGTAATCTGATTTTAAGATGCCTGCTATGCTTTCATCGATTTATAATGATTAATCTAAATTTAGATGTATTCAAATACAGTAAAAGGATAGTAATTTCTAAGAGAGTTAGATCAATTCCTGAATTGAAAGTGTTAAAAAATCCTCTAAATTCCATTAAACCAGACCTCGAATATTTACAGCGCTTATCAACAAATTACTTCCTGGATATTCCTCTAATTTTTATCTTTACCTTAGTCATATTCATCCTCACCAAATTCAAATTGCGAAGTGCCTAATTGTACGCATATCACTGTTCTTTCATGTAATGGATAACTCTTTCATTGATCAAATAAAACGTACGAAACCTTTTGCAACTGCAATGTGACTAACTAGATAATCAAACATACATTCTTGACTCTAGGATGATTAAATTACCAGCAGTCATAAACTCGACGGTAGGAAAGCATACCCAATAGAAATAACAGGATTTTCAATGACCGCTTAGTTAGATGACTAAAATAAGCGTGACTAAGTGATTTCTCCCGACTAAGAAAAAGGGAAAGCTTAGCAGAGAAGACCGCAAACACGGTGAGGAGAGAACGTACTCGAAGCTCCTCAGCGTCTCCTTTCAGTCGTATAACTTCTTAGCACGTGTAGAAGGAAGCTGCACCTTATCATAGTTCCTCCACGACCTTGGGATCCCCGGCTACGTCGAAAAAAATCTTCGATCCATCACTAGAAAAGCACGAAGATTTCCCCGAAGGCCTGCGAGGCGAAATTATACATCGTACTTCGTGATGATCTAATCACCATAATGTGTTGTTTATTGTGAGCGGTGATTGATGAGGATAATCTCTTTTTGATGCCTTTTTTCCACTCGTTTTTTTCCTCGTACACTTCCGCAGTAATAGTTCGCGGGATGTCTTATTTAGGGTCCTTGGATCATCGCCATGAAGTAATGCAGCATCTCTGAAGGACTTTGTGATAGCGATATCCTCGAATGTTTCCATGTACCGAAAACCGCAGCTGGAAGAGCCGAAATTAATTTTGTGGAGAAACTTCCTTGTTTTCTTATTTTCGTCTCGGGGATCGGTTTCTGGGGAAAGACCGTCCCGCCCAAAACATCAAGAAACTTATGAAAGAACAGACGGGCTAGTCACAGTTCTATTTTTCGGATTTCCTGAAAGAAGAGTTACCCAAACGAGCGCTTTGTTAATGACGCTGTTGCAATAACAGGACAAAGGTTTTTTTATTGTTGTTTATTTCTACATTCACCGGCCAATTTATTCTCAAATACTTGCTTATAAACATATATGAATTACATTCCTGTTATTTCCTATCTGGTAAATCTGGCAAAACAGCTCTTGTGTTCACTTCTTTTTTTCTGTACTCGCCGACTTTTTATGTTTTTCATTTTAATAGTTGCGTAGAAATATCAGAGCATAAATTTGAAAATAAAAGATTAAGATTCAATGAATCGATATAAGTACACATATAATATGAAGAATAATTTGTCGCATATCCCTCCACAGCAGGTATAGTATCGTCTATATATTTGTAAACAGTTATCATGGCATGTTGGATGTAATTATAATAATGATAATGAATACTTTATTGAAGGTCGAGATTCTGGCTCATAAGACTTATCTTAAATATAATCCTTGCTTATTGCTATCATTCGTAAATTTTGAATAGGGCTAGTGAGAGACGTAAGACTCCGTTGAATACAGCAGAATTAATTAAAAAACCGTTCATTTTCTACAGCATAATATTTTTATTGAAATACGTATAAAATTTATACTAAATTCGACAATCTCGATTTCAAAGTAAATTCCGGAAATATCGCATAGATGAAACATACCATGCCTTTTTGAAGGCATTCTTCATTTTCTAATACTCTCATCAAATTTACCTATTTTCAAAATAGATAATTTCAAAATCAATAAGGTGAAATAAACTTTACTTTATTCCACCTGGAAAAAAGTAAAGTTTACTTTATCTTATTTGTTCAGATGGAGTTTCTCCGAGTTAAGGCCGAAGTGATTGAATTTTAGATTACATCTGTACATTAAATTAAATTGCAATTAGTAGGAAGTTGTGGGTGTGCTTGGATTTCACCAGTAAGATCTATTTCGGCAACGAATGCGGTGGATATACTAATCATCTACATCGGGATAAGTAGATGAGATATTTAAATTTATACTAAACCATGAAAATTGCCTTAAAATCTTATCTGCTTTTCCCTTTAACATGAATCATCACCAAGTAAAGATAGTGACCATCTCCGATTATCTTTTACGAAATTTATTTGCGTTCTTTCCTAAAATGCGAGTCTAAATCGCATTTTCGAACGCGGGTAAAATATATTCCGCGAAAACTAATTTTAAGCCGAAATTCGAAGGTGACCTACTTCTGTGATCTTGTGCACTTATTTGTGTATGCCGTCCGTTTCTGGCGTATTAATGTATTTTGAACAACAATATCCCCAAGGACGAGACCGTCTTTGAATCGAAAAACATAACCCCTCGCGAGAAAACACGGCAGGCCTGTTTTCTATCCCCGCGACAGTAAAATACCTAAAAGCGGTGCAGACGTTTATCCAAAATTATATCCTTTCCCACTCCTTTATTATCTCCGCGAAAAACCCCTCGGAAACCACCTTTTTCGCAGCCTCGCAAAAAAAACACCCCAAAACAAATATAAAAGCTTCACTTGCCCTTCCGAAAATAAAACCGAAGGTCGATGCAGAAGCGAAATTAAACGTCCGCCTCGGGTTTGCTCTATTTAAAGGCAGGGGCAACGGACCGTGGCTTTAACATTAGAAAGACAGGAGTTTCGCTCTATCTACAAGGACGGAAAGTGGTAATTTGAACACTTCGCTTCTCAATACCTATTTATTGGTTCTTTGCATTTTGGAGGAGTTAAATTTTTTACTTTAGAAATATCTATATACTTAGAGAAACATTGCTGATACAAATTACCGTTGTTCCATCGATCGATACTTTATAAATAGATATCTATATGCAGCGATGATTTTAGTATTTTCGCTGTGTATGGCTTTGAATAATAATTTCGCTCCACTCAAGTATTAATTTACCATTTTTAATTAACTACTAAATTTTTCACATATCTCTTAGTATGTTTCATTTTCAAAACAATTTGTATTATTTGAATGTCTTATTTTATTTTCTTTTGCTATATTTATCATTATTATTTTATTATCGTGTATTCCTGCAACTTCTTCTTTTTTGATTTGTTTTGATTATTTTTTGTAAGTTCGTTTGAATGTTTTATCTTATGATTTTTGCCATATTTATGATTTCCTCATTGTTTACCATTGAAATTTTACATGTTCCTGATTTTATTTTTTTATTGTTTTTGTATGTACTTTCGTTATAGTACTGCTTCTGTAATTTCCATGTTATACGCAGCTTTCTCTCATATAATTTAGCTTGCACTATCAGAAAGTTATCAGAAAGGGCTTTTCACACCCCATTTAAGCGGATGTTTTCCTGCAGTGGATCTTTTTCCCAAGATATCAATATGGGTTTCTTTATATCCACTCCTAAAGTTTTCATTTCTATTCACCAACACTAAACTTTTTATGCATATAATATCATTGACAATAACTTGGATGGAAGAAGAGACTTTTCAGTCTCAATCTCGCCTAAATAAATAAAGACCTTAAACTTCTTTTGAAACAATATTTTTATGGTTATTAAGGTAATAAATTATTCAAATATAAATATTTGCAGGAAAATATTTAAAAGGGTAAGTACTCGGCTTTAAAATACAAAGTGTTCAAATGACCACCAGCCGTCCTTTTAAGTTAAACATGATGTAAAAATTACCACAATAATTTTAGCAAAATTTTAATTCGTTCATATTAAATCTGGGATGGTATCACAGTAATTCAAAGAGTTTCAAAAAATTAAAAAATATTTAACTTTAAAAATTTTGAAGTAGAACACTATTAAGTGTTCCAATGACTACCATCGATCTTCTAGTGTTAAAAGAGTAAAGTCAGCGGTTTATTCCGCCCCCCTTTCTCTGTTCCCTAAAGAATGGGTGTGTTTAGCGACTGCTAATGCGCGCAGGCACGTTCTGGGATGAAAGGACTGAAATAGGAAGTCGCCCACGGCTGTGGATGAACTTCATGATCCGCCCAAGCTCGTTGCAAAACGGGAGATTCTCAAAAAGTCACCGACCAACTCAATTATGCTTTCCATGCATCAGAGGAAGTTATATATTAAAAATCGTTAAAGAGAATATGCTCATGAAGTGGTATTTTTTCTTTTTCTCCTCAAAAAAGAGTATTTTGTGGAGCGGAAATACAAACTGCCCGCCTACTAAAAGGGATTGATATTCAAATTCCGGTTCGAAAGGTTTCTTAAGGAATAGGATGCAAAGGAAATATTATTAATGTTTTTATAACTTAATAGTGATGAGGAAAGATCGATGGTAAGGTAGTACGCCTTTGATTTCCTCACTGAGTTAAAGTGACCCAATGAGTTACAATTTTCATAGCGTTAAGTAAGGTATGACCGAGATTAATGCCATAGACATCTTTCAAATCTAGATAGACTTTCATGTTCATCGCAATGAAAACCTGGAAGATCATCATTGCGATGAACTTAACTAAGTCAACTTCATTTTACTGTATCCTGTAACAAAAAATTAACTATTGAAAGATTAATTATTTTTCACCCGAGATGATAACACTTGAGGGTGAATATGATCAAACTAAAGTTAAACTTTCTTTTCAATCAAAAATAAGAATTTCATAATTTACTGGAGTATTTTATCGATTAATATATCGCACAGCCATAATTTTCTCAAATTCCTCGGTATCGTATCAAATTCTAAGATCTAAATTGTTTATCTCCTGTAGATAGATTTATCGTTTAGCATGCTCGACCAATAATAGATACTAATTGAAAATTAATAATTACATAGTTAGTTGTAACTAATGCTTTGTATGGAAGGCTAATTAAATTTAGACAATAAAACAAAAACAATAAAATAAAAATATTTACTTCTCCGGTAAGAACAAATTTTTTTTATCGTCTAATTCTCAAATATGGGCTGTATTTTTTGTCAAGGTTAGAATCATAACCCCTATCTTTATAGTAGAGTTCCTGGGGGATATGATACCTTGATATATGATTGGCATTGTGTACACCAAGGTTTTTCTGAAAAAACAGCATTTTTCCCCAGTCAACAAAATTTATCTGATCCCAATACAAGTTTTCCACCAATTTTTATTAGTGAGAGACAATCTTAGCTCTTCTGGGGCTGCTTGAGCCGAGTGAGAGCTCTTTTTTCTGCTTCATTCACCATCGACGAGTAGCACCCACGGAAGGACAGCTAAGCAAGGAGTCTTTTCTTTTAATTTTCCGACAGTACTCGTGGGAGAATAAGTGGTGCAGCTCCTTTTAATAGCTCTTGCCACGAATAGAGAGGGCGTGAAGGAGTGAGGGGTGAACCCTCGACTCGTGGAAAGACTAATAATCTGCCGAGTGAACTTAAAAGTAAAGGGGACCCAGTACGGAACCCCGGGGCACCATTAAAAATAAAATGAAACAGAAGAAGCGTTTATGCCCACTTCTTTACGACCCGTCGATGCGTCCGTGCCCTTTATTTTTATTGTTGTACGTGAATAAAAAGTGCAGCTTCCGACGTGAATGTGGCGTCTAGGAGCGAATGTAGTCGGAACCGAGACACGGAGGCCAGAATTCTACACGTACATTTTATCATAAAAGTAGGAAGAGCCGTTGGAGTGTTTCATGCAAATGTCTGCGGTATCTAGCCTTAGGTGGCTCTACGCCAGTGGCTACCGCTGTCACGAAACTCGGCTCCATGAAAGAGAAATGGGAATGATACCGTTATTTTCGATAGAGCACGTCTGTCTTCACACTAATTAATAGTTGTTCTTTTTCAACTTTCACCCGCACCGTCATCAACTATGCTGACTCAAACTACCATAAATATGTTACAAAATGATTAATTTGATCGATAGCGAGCATAAATCAGGCTTGCTGAAAATGAATCTTCTGAGTATGAAGGATGAAGATCTCATTCACAAAATATACGTTTGGTTGGACAATATAGGTACATTTTGCGTCTATGTTTTTACGAAAGCGAAGAAATTAAACCTAACCACAATCTTTTAAGGATGATATACATATATATAGTATCCTAAATAGCATTTTAAATCTCGTTAAAGTTTTTAGAGTATCAGAAATCTTAAGCATATGAAATTTCTATCATAATATTACTTCAGCTGTTTAAAATACGTTATATATAAATATTAGGTAGGTAAATTAGATCATTAAATTATAAAAATACGGCAGTAGAATCTTAAAATTAATACTCTAAGGGATTATGCTGTCATTTAATGTATTGTAGACCCAAATTTTTTAAGTTGTATTTTAATAGCACAGCATATTAGGTAATTACACCTGTGTAAAATTGATTAGGTAAATTTAAGTACACAATTGCCGTTTGTGTCATTGAGATTAATTCCATTGAAAATTAGCGGGCGAACGTGACTGAAACAAACTAATGAAATTATAACCAGAATCAATAAGATTGGATTATTTCTCATTAATACATTAACTAAATAATATATAATTTAATTATGTTCTGTGGCAAGCCACCTAAGGACAACAGTACGAGAATCATAGTAGTCAAAACCAATGAAATAATGCAATATTCAACACTCTAGATTAAACAAATAATGAAACAATAAAGATATAAGTTAGTGTTCTTTCTTTTAGTAGTTGCCTTAATGTTCCTCCTATTCCATGCTATTTATTCCATGCTATTTATTTCATGGTAGCTTACTCTACCCTGCATATCATCCAACATCTTCTGCTTTTGTATTTCTCTTGTATCCACCCTCAATTGCCTTAAAATAAGTTTCGAATAGTATAAAAGCTTACAAGGAAACAGCTGAGAGTATCTTAAGCACTATTATTTTCTATTTATTCTGAATAATCTCTTGAGGGAAAAACAAAACATCTCCTGCCTTTCTCTTTCCTTCTGTTCATTTCCCTTTTCTTCGATCCTCAATTGAAGTTTCATTTAGTATAAATATAAGCTCGCAATAGCTCAGCTGGAAATATTTTCTACACAATTATTTTCTGTTAAAATAGAATAGTCTTTTGAGGGATAAATAAACATGGAAGAACGTATCCGATACCATTTCTTCCCGTCTTAATTCGTCGAGGAATTTTTGAGGGCCGTTCTCCCAAGTCTCCGTCAGTCAGTATCTTCGCCAAGAGCGTCTATTCCCCGTTCCACGAAAAAATTGGAGGGGAATGAGAGAGAACAACAATGGTAGGCGTATATGGGCGGAGGTTTTTCCATTCGAAGACGATAGACAAATGGCACACCCTCTGGTGACTGAGGAGACAAGTGCCCTCAGCAGAGGAATGGGAAGCTTTTTAGGCGAAGGATGGCTCAGCTGGGACGATGAGGAAATAGAGAATATGGGCGAATATGCGATTAAGCCACGAACAAACATGTTTCCTAGTTTCATTATGTCGGCATGAACAAGGTTTTAAAGGAGCTTTTATTCTCAGACTCTTCGGCCACCTATCGGCGCATCGGCGAACTACTTCGGCCTTCAGACTGGTGAAATAGTATTATTAATTGAGACTTCGGACTGGATAGGAATTGATGGAGAAACGATTATGAAAAGCTAACAGACATGTTTAAACCTATATCATTGTAATGCTTCTGGTACATTATTCAATATTGCATATCAGTTAGATTATATTAAGCTATAAATTAAGTTATATTAGCAGTGTCATGTCGATATTGTTATATTTATCGATAATTATCAATGTAGTTGATTCTCAGATGTTTTGATTCTTCCATTAGCATGGTAATACATTCTGGTTTACTATTGTATGCAGCCAGTTCTCGGATACTAACCAAAGAAAAACAGAGTGAAGATATGGATATACTGATGATTTTTGGAATTATTGTTCAGCTGTTAGGAAAATAATATTGCACATAACGTAATAGTCTCCGATTTCTTTTTGAAGTCGCAATATAGCACTTAAGTATTGACTTAATATGAGTACTATTTTTCAATGACAGTATTTTGAGAATATTTTCAGCATTAGATAGAGTGTCATATGTCAAGTTTTCAGGTTTATGAAGGAATCTTATGCCTTCCATGAAAGATTAACCTGTACTTATGATTGATTCAACATTTAACACGCTTTCTTTTGCCTGAACCGATTCCTAACAGAATAACGAAGTTTTAATATAGCCAATAATCATATACGAGTATTATCGGGAACAACCTGTCGATTTCGATTCGAATTTTTACATCCACTCTTTCCAAAATTTTCCTCTCTCTCTCTCTATTCACACATTACTTATTTTTTTATTTGTTAGACGAAAGTTTAGATAGAAAAAGAGACTTTTTCAGTCCTGATTTCTCTTTAATGAAGACCTTATAGGTTTAAAAAGAACCCATATATTAAACTCTGTATACAGAACTCAAACCAGGTTTTGCTCGTACTCAGGCATATTACGGAAACATTTCAAACACTCATACATTTGAATCGAATATTAATCCGCTTGTCATCACCTATATCACCTTGGAGGTGGGGCAGTAAGTCAAGCAATACTGGAGAAAGGCAAATGAACCGAGTACAGACAATCAATAATGTCGATACCGGTAGGTTTAGGTTTACGATCCGAATTTCTTACGCGGTAGTAAAGGCAATAACAGACTCCGGTGCAGACTTATAAGAGTCGAGGTGGATTTTATGCCCACGTAGGTCGGTCGTTAAAAGTTCTTGCATAATAAAGAGCGGGAAAGAGGACAGGTGACAGTCGCGGGGCGTGGGCCGGGGCAGCGGAGGCGGGCCGCTTAAAAGCTTCATTCACGTCGATTGAAATTGACGGGAAGAAATGACGCGCCGTGAAGTAATACAACATATTTTTTGAATGATTTACGTCCCCCGTGTTGATGCATGGCGGAGTCGTAAAAAAGGCCCCCAAGAGTTGGACTGTGGGAAGAAGTGGCTTTGGGAATGACCGCGCCGGAGTTATTCCTGTTTCCACCGAGCCTTTTGGAGTTTTTTGTACGTTGTGACGACTTTTTTTCGTTTATCCTACGTGTTCACGACTGTAAGTCGTTTCCAAGGGGAAGAAGACTTTTTTCCTTTGTGCTACGTGTTCGCGAGTGTAAGTTGTTTCCAATAGAGAGTGATGAAACAAATTTACAATGCAGCCTATGTGTGCTTCTATATGCTAACAACCCCGATCTGGATCCATGAGGTTGGTTGATTGAGCTGTCCATGTCGGAAAACATGATTAAAATGCATTATAGGAAAGAAAAACTTTATTTTTAATACTTAATAGTCATTCAATATATAATGAAAGATTTCGTATTCCGTCTATGTCTTCTAGAGCGACTGAAACAATTTTCTAAGGGTATTACCGATAGGTTTGGCTCACCTCCTTGACGATTCACTTTGTTTAGAATTTTTTGCCATGGTCTAATAATGACAAATTTATAAGTTCATGGACAAAGTGTCTACAGGATAGGTCATTGCCATTGATTTCATTGTAATTAATTAAAACTACATATAAGCTAATGCACTGCAGGATGGCAATGACCAGGAACGATCCAGAGACTTGACGTAGCTTCCAAATGTGTATAAGTTTACTTCTGTATGAGAGATAAACTTCAAGATGAATAACATCGTTTTGCTTTTAATAACCCATCCTTAGGAACGCAAGACTTAAAACTGCAAAGGTCAATTATAAATTATTAAACAATATGTTGATTAATTAGTTTGTAAAGATTTTTACGTAAAAATATAATTCTTTCATAGATACCTCTCATTTCATTGCCTCTGAAAATCCTCCTTAATAAAATCAAAAGAAATGCTTTTTCTTGAAAAAATATAAAAACTCAATTTAAAATGGAATAGAAACAAAATACATATTTAACATTATTGCAATTTCAAAAATAAATGAGTGTTCCATACCAAAAAATATTTCGTCAAATCATCATCGAAGGTATAGGTTTCAGAAAATAAAATTGGAACTACTTTTCTCTATGAAATAAGATATTATTTTAATGCAAAGAAAACATTGCAAAAATACCACACACAAATCAAAGAAGCAGGGCTAGTTTCAAAAACAGCCATGCTTCTTTGGTTTGGCTGCGTAGCTCCTTTTATTTTTGTTTTGTTTTCTTTATATTGAAATAGTATCTAGTTTCCTAGAAGAAAGTGGTTTCTATTTTATGTCCTATCGTCATAGAATTCCGCAAAGTAACTCGTTTGTCATTAATTTTAAATAGATACAAGGTTTAAGCTTATCTGTTTAATATAGCTATTCTACTAGGCCATTAATGACTTTGCAAGTATATTTATAAGTGAAATGAAATTTCAGTATTCAAGCTATATAAAAATGTATACTCTATCCGAGCAATTATAAGATGCTAAATAGATTTCCGATCTCGAAACCACGAATAAAAACAAACACGAAGGAGAATTCCAAAATATTACTCGTCAGGCATTAATTTTATAATAGATATAAGATCTAAGTTATCTATTTACTATATCTATTCTACTGGTCCATTAGTGAAATGAAATTCGGTAATCGGATTATATAAAGAATAGATTGTTAATCAGGGCGATTATATCTTATAACACACATATCTAAGATAGATATAATATCTAAATTATTCTATTTGCTATACCTATTTTACTAGGCGCAATGAATTTGCAAATTTGTTTTAAAATGAACTTAAATTCAGCAGTTGCATCATATGAGGAATAGATAGTTTGTCCGAACCATTGTATCACGTAACACAAATCTAATGCACTTATCTCAAACTTTTCACTTCTTAAGAGATGCTAAATACGAGTACATTTCCGATCTCGAAATCGCGAGTAAATCAAACGCAAAAGAAGTTGGAGTAATTCGAGAAACTTTTGGTCCGCATAAAGACGGCATTATACCCCGCCATGAGTAAGGGATTTCGAGCAAGCCAGTTTATAATTAAGCCCTATGTTTTATGACGCATCCGCAAGGAGGGCCTGTTAGGCGAGCATAACCTTCCCATTGGAACACCGGTTTTCTTATTCCCCGTCCTTGGGTCGCACAGAAGTGTTTTGACAGCGGCCGCCGAAACCCGAGCCTCGAAAAAATATCGGGGATTTAATATGCAAATTGAATGCCCGCTGTACTTTATATGGCCAAACCTTATTCTTAATCGGATTGCGACTTTACCGGTTTTTTCCGCTTACAGGGAAGTTTTTTCCGTGAGATTTCGCATTTCTGTACCCCCCCTTAATAATGAGCATCGGAAAGTTCATGTTAAAAGTGTGTATATTACCTAGCGCATGGCAGGTATTTCCAGAAACGAATCTTTCCCCCAAGGATGTTTATCAAACGGCGATTTCTTTCATACGCATAATTTCGCATGAATTATCATCTCATAAACGGAAATCCACTGACGGGATACTAGGATACATATGATCCGCCTTAAGCGTGGTTTTCTTTCAGTTAAAATTCTCTTATGAAATATGAGGGGTTCTAAATTGATTTTTATGCTTGAAGAACTTTTTAGGATTTCAGATTTTACGGATTCGCCCATATTTTAAAATTTGATAATGTTTCCCGTGGGAAAGGCTATTATTTTTCAGTGGTTAGCTACAACATGCAACTTACAACTTTTACGTTTATGTAACCTAAAACACCCATTTTAACCCCCTTTTCTTCATAGCTTGATAGCATATCCCGCACTCTATTTTATATAACAGCCTTTTCTTTATCTTTTCATTTGCCTTGTCTCTTGTATTCCTTCTTCAGTTACTCTCTATAAACTAGTAAAGGACGATCGAGTAGTGTGAGTGTAGTGCTAGTAGTGAGATCCTTACCTGCGGTTGTACACTTCAAAATTTTGAATTCTCATTGGAATATTTAGGTAGACCTGTAAAGTAGGTAGATATTGAAAAAAAAACAGGTGCCTGTCTTACATAGTGAGGATTCACTTAATTTCAAATATATTACATATTAGTAATGTATTTAATAAAATATGTGACTTCAATTTTCATATTTTTAAACGTCATTCGTATGAAGATCCGAGTGAAACCGTCTGAAAAATTCGAATTATATCTCAAAAGTGTTTTAGATATTTGTATTATTGAATATCATTACGATGATAATAATCAATAATACAATAAATAATATCTAACAATATCGTGCATCCTAAAAAGATAAGTGGTGAATGTCGAGTATGAAAATTCCGCGAAATAATTATCGCAAAAGATTTTGATGGTAAACTTATATTTTCCCGAATAGTAAAGGATGATGATGATCTTTCGTATTAAAATAGATACTTCACTACGAGAGTCTAAAGACTGGCTAAAAACTCGAATATTTTTATAGCATCTTCACTCTTAGGTTAATAAATAAAAAATGACAATTTGTTGGTGTGCGGTAGGTATAAATAAGCGTTGAGTACATTATTCCATCTTCCCTACTGGAATATGTATCCAAAGTTTTACGTTCACTTTTATTAAAGGGTTACAGACGAACTTCTTTCGAGAGACCACAGGTAACCCTGGTTAATAATGCAACAGGAAGTCGTAATTTTGACAGCCCTCACCTTGAATGAGGGCTCATTCGGCCTACCCTCGGTACCGAGAATTTCAAGGCATTTCGCATCGTCAACGCCACCCCACCTGTTGATTTGAGCGGTTAACTGCGGACAAGTTACGTGGAATGGAGAGAAGCGATAAAATGACGGTGCGGTGAAAATCTAATAGCTACCAAACCTTTCAATGCGGAATAGGTGATGAGATGACGAAGGAAAGCATTGGGAATAAATGGGATTCCGATGAAATTTCGATCAAGATGAATCATAGGACTTCGTAATGGGGTGAAGTTAGAAGATTCTCGTTTAACTTCCCTCAATTTGTAATGTCGCTATTTTCATTCAGAATAACATTAATTTATCAACATCATGGAATATAAACTTAGAGAAAGAGATAACTATACGTTTATTTGATTTCAGCCAGAACTATAATTAATGTGAAAATGGGTTCGTGAGAAACTTCTTTAGCGCGAATTCCTACAAAATTATAAAAGAAATTGACTTTGGTATTCTCAAATACTTTCTATGAGTTTCACCGAATAGTGACTTATAAACTCAACACCAACCAGTGAAAACGAACTTATGGACAAACTTGAGCAACAAAAAGGAAGTAGGAATTAATTAATTATAAATGACCGCGAAAATGTTAAGGATCCAATACCTTGAAGTTCCCTTTTAGATGTTCTTTCCTATAAAGTGTTTTTTTTTTGCTCGATTCAATTTGATATTTTCTGGTCCTCTATGATTCTATTTTCGCCATGTATTTTTATTTATAACGCATCATACCAATTTCTAGTTCCACAATAGAGTACATACTTAGAAAATTCTGTTAAAGGGAGAAAACCTATAATAAAGCTTTAAAGGATAATAGATGTAGCTGTAGTTGTACTAAAAGTATTTTATAAATTGGGTGTGGATTTATTTTGTTAAATTCGTCAAATGTGAATGACTTTCCGTGTATAAAGGCTTGTAGAATGCTTGCAAAGCAAAGGTTGTTGCTTGAAACACTAAATTAGTAAATATCTTGTCAAAAATACTAAGGGAAATACAAAGATAATTTAAGATTGCTCTCAATTGTAGGAGGAATTAAAATTACTTTCTTTTAGTTCTGTGGTATCAAGTAAAGGTTTTGTTTTAATTACTTTCAACACCCTGCATTTTTCACTTCCCTTCTCTACTCCATTCAAACCGATTATAATACCCATGATCATTCGTAGAATTGACTCCGATCAAGTAATTGAAAATCCGAGGAAATGAATGAATTCATTTCAATCTAACACCACCAAAAACAACCAAAGAATATCCCCAACAAGTTATGGAACATCCGAGACTCCACGACGTTAATCGCGTTATTCCAGATGGCGTTACTCCGGATAACGTTATTCGGCGCACATGAAAGAGACCCGGGCATTCATCGCAGGAAATCTCGATCATTCTCACGTACTCCATCGTCCCTCCTCTGCCAGACCCGATTTCCTAGCAATTCGCCTTTCCAGGTAAAAACAGGAAATATTATACCTGAATACGGATGAGGCTTCGGCATAAAATCATCCGAACAAAAGAGCCACGTCCTCTTCGAAAGTAACATCGGAAAGGTACTCAAAAGATCGTGACATCACTCCCCGCGGGACTTGATTATATAATAGGCTACCTCTGCCTAGACGATCTCACAGGTCGGAGCGGCGATGCGCGGAATACCAAAAGAAGTCGGCAGAAAAATTCCGTCTGCGTTACTGTGCCACGGTCTGGATTTTTACTTTCTCCCTATACGTAGTATAGAGAAAGTATTGCATTCGCAAAATCATACGACCTCCAGACTTCGACGGAAATAGATGTTTTGGGGCCCATAGAGCTCGTTTTCGCTATTTTCCCGAACATGTCTGTTTATGGTAAAAAAGTTTGTGTGCGCTCTATCTTAAAAATTAATTATCCGATCATTCCCAAACTTCATATTTAGTATTTTCATAACAATACCAAAAGTTGATTAGTTTTTGATGAATATCGCTTAACCGGAAATTCCGGTTTAACCGGAACAAAATTTTGTTTCTTTAATATCTCTGTCAGAATGCAATGTAGGTATATACAATTACATCCAAAAGTTATAGATAATGTACTTTATAACAACTTTTGTATGAAACATTTCTTCGTAACACTGATTTTTTAGGAGTTATTCTTGAATAATGGTTAACTGGAAGTTGTTGTTTATCCAGAAATGGAAGTTTTTCATACATATCTCTGTCAGAATGCAATGTACTTAAATACAATTATGTACCAAATTTATAGATAATGTATTTTACAACAACTTTTGTATGAAACTTTGTCCTGTAACACGCATTGTTTTGGAATTATTTATACATTATCGGCATAGGCTTCTGTTTTCAATAAATATGGAGAAAGTCATGTGTTGGCCACATCAGATTTTTTACCTTATGTAGATCCTTAAGGCTCCAAGAACTGGACCGTAAATCACCTGGTCCCATAATTTTGCTACTGAACACTACGTTGCCGGAATGACCGGCATTGAAAATTGTGTTTATTTTGGAAACAAAAATACATTACTGGAATGAAATGTGTGCAAAATAGAGTCCGTGAGGGATACCAAGAAGAGAAATTTCAGCTGAAATTATTATTATTTTTTTTTCATTTTTATAGTCTATCATCTGTTACTAAGCAAAGAGAGTGGGAGAGATATCTTCGTTTTTCTTCACGTCACGTTGGAGTAACTTAAAACATAACTTATGTGATACACACAATTCCTACACCAATTACATAAAAAATACATTTAAAACTCAACCAATTTTGAAAAACTATGCTGTCACAAGATGTATTTCATAAACTAATTCGTCTCGGCCTGGTTGTAATTGGAACTTGGTGGTATTCCATCATTAAAACCATGGTAAAAAGTTCAAACAACAAAATATTTTAATTTACACAGACCATGTTTTATTTATTTGTTTGAACTTTAATTTTATTATATTTAACTTGTTTATCATCCTTAGACAACCAATTTCTGAGTTTCTACAAGTTTTCTAAACCCCTGTTTTAGCTTTTCTTAGAATAATTTTTATAGATATTTATCAAAAAAATATTCAGCACGTAGGGTGCTTTATAGCTTATTCATTACCCTTACCATTAATTATAGAAAATGTAGGAGGAAAATGATGTGACTCGAAACGTTGAGGAGTAAGGTAAATTGCTACTACTTTTCTCAATGAACCAGATTTTTAAAGGCATAATTGCATTCCAATCACACTGTGATGCATTAAAAGAAATTCTAGCGGTAGGTAGGTAGGTGTAGCCAGAATGAGTACCGTTATTAATCAACACTCATACTTCAATAGTGTCAATATCAACACAGCCAGGAAGAAGAATATGAATCAAGTATATAAAGATATTTTTATGGACCTTGTACTAGATGGTGATTAAAAATATTCACCGCATAATGACATAGTAGTAAAAAGATTAGTGACACGTATTCTGTTATAAATCAAATGTCCCCTCTCATATTTGCATAAAATTCTGTATCTAGATAAAATAACACCTATTTTAAATTTAAGTAATTCATTTGCGCTAATTAAGAGTGTTCTTCGTCTATTAAACGAGTTAAAGTTGTCGGAAGTGAAGCGTGTCACGCTATAGATTATCACCCGATTGAAAGCCGGCGCATTACCAAGGCATTTGTACTTGAATGACTTCCAAAGGATATAAACTAATCCAAATAGATTCCAAACATCTTTCTCTAGACTATCAATTTATATTATAAAAGTAGATGAGCATTAACAAAGGAGTAGGTATGTTTTTTTAAGTCTTTCTTTTGCAATAAAATATGTTGGAAAAGATTCATTTAATTTTTTTCGGCTAACATTATGTGAAAGTACTCGTAATTTCAAATGATTATTTAAATTTACTTCAATCATTCGAAATTTTAAGGATGATTTTTATAATTTTCAAGAATTTACGCGTCGAAAGATCCGTCTTTGCTCAAGAATCGTTGTGATCAATCACAAATGATCGAATCGACGATTCAAGTTCAGACTTCGCTATTGAGATAGATTATTCACTATCGAGATATATAGCATTCCTCTATCGGGAATATTTAACGCTGTCAAGGAAAAATAGAATCTTTTCTTCTATTCTACGCCTCTTATTGACACAATTACTTACTTACCCATCTCGGCTTCAAGCATCGTTTTCGTTGTCGAAGGGGACAATTGTGGGAAAAACGTGTGCAGTATTTCATCACAAAATTCTCGCAATGGCTATCATAGCTGGTTAAATAATTCCAGTAATTTATAATTTTTTATACATTTAAGCTTGGAAGAGAGGTAAATGAACTGCACCAATATCTCTATGAACATCTTTTAGAAAAATTTGCAGTCGAACCTGGCTCGATTAGTTCATGAAACTTGGACAGCTCCGGAATTAATTGAAACCAACGGAATTGTTTTGGAGGATACATACAGAGAGACTTTAGGTCATTGTATACTAAAAATAATAGTAGATTTGTAGAACTGATATTGTAATTTATACCTCACCACAAATATGTACATTCAAGTATTTCATCATAGTATTTTGTTATTTAGTATAAATTATAATATTATTATGGATTAGCACCAAGTAAAGGCCGGAACCATCATTCGCTATCATTACATACATATAGATTTATAGATCTTCAGAGAAACAGACAACTACGAAAACTGTATACATTATGGTTATTCTCGCTTTTTCCAAAAGATATTCCTTGTTAATTGCCGACGTTAACACAGCGTGAAAGCTCAACGACTGTGGTCCGTAGTCGTTGGAGATAGTCTGAATCTTTGTGCACCTTAACGAAATGTCTCTCGCGTTGGGTATGTCTCCACCTCATTCACTGGAATTTCCTGTAACCTTGGTAACCGGCCACGGATATCGTCTGCTTCTCCTTCATGTAGGCGATGGAGCACATCTCGAGCTGCTCGCTACATGAAACACTATCTGCGTAATCCACGTCGGGGTGTACTTAACCCAACCCAAGGAATGTAAATAGCGATGGAATTTTTCGTTTGGAATAGTTGTCAACCATAAGCTGGAAAGCTGAAATATTTATGCAGGAAACAAACATCTGTAGATTTATTTAATTTTCGTGGAAAATATATGTCGTTCCTCTAACCCAAATATCTAAAATGAGCCACATATGCTACCAAAAGAAATTTTCGGAATTTCCCATTATCTTTATCTGGTGAACCATTTCATAAAGAATGTCTTAGCCGTGACCTAAGAATTAAAATTGTTACTCCTTGGCTTCCAGGGAAGAATTTTCTTGGAATATCGTAAAATATGAGTCACTATGAATTTGCACGGTGACTTGATACCTTCGTCTTAGATAAATTAAATTTTCCTCGTAATTGGACCATAAAATGATTATACAAACCGTTATTTGCGTGATATAATTAAACACGGTCACCAAATCTGCAAATTAAATCATGCATGAGTTTCCACATACACCTCGAAGATTCGAAGAAAATAATTCTCTTTATTAACAAAGAAAACGATTTAATTAAGATTAAATTTCGTACGCAACCACTAATCTTTCTTAATGAAATTTTACTGATAAATTTTTAATCATCAAAAATTTATACATCAAAAAATAATTTTTATGACGTGTTTCTTATGGTTATACTCGTTTTAATTTTTGCGAATTCTACCTTCTTCTTTCTTATTATAATTTTCCATTTATTATATATTATATTAGTTATCCAGCGTTACCTGAATTTAATTTTTAATTTTTAATATTATATAATAAATTTTGACGCTCTCTATAAATGTAAATTCCTACTTTTGCCGATAATAATGATAAAACCCTGGAAAATATTGATTTTCTATATGCGGAAATTACTTGGATTGAAAATATTAAACTTTCACTTTGATTCTAATTTTTATCTCCTCCATTTGATTCCATTTAATTGAACGCTGATAGGCAAATAGATGTTTTAATTTCTCCATAGAAATATCCATCATGATTTCTCATCAAACCTTGAATGCCATTCATTCAAATCTCCTGACTTTGAGTGCGAGAATATTTCGACATTCTCTTCAAGGACGCCAGTACAACTCAAGACTGCATCGCTTTCATTTTTATCTTATTCTAACCTTGCAACGATGCAGTTCTTGGTCACTTCACTAACGCTGCACGTTCCGGAAAACACCCTTATCTAATTACGCCACGAATGCCTCGTGACATAAGTTCATCGAGGTAGTTTCCCACACTGACGGGAAAAAAATCGCATATCTTCAGCGGTGGGTTGAGGAAACCCTCATTGCAAACATGGTGACGAACCACATTTGCTGTGAAAGTGTAAACGAGTAATTAACCTATCTGAAGTAGTGAAACTTAAGTCATTTAGTAGTTAATGTTAATAAATAATTAAAATTAATGATTGAAGACTCCTGCCACTTCTGCTTGACTTCGTTCAATAAACATGCGTGTTCGTCAGAAAGCAGTTGCCATGAAACTAAAAATTTCTAGGAAAATATATAAAGCGTGTTCTATTTCCACAGTGTCACAGAATGTTGAATAAACTATGGACATATTAAACGCTTCATTTATTTTTTTATGATGGAATACCACAAAACAACGCCTTCCTCCGTGGAATTTATAAACAATCCTACGTCGAAATCCTCGTCACACATATCACTATAATAATAACAAATGTATTGATCAAGGACATATAAACATATATAGGATAGATCATTGTTATTAACTGCATTGTAATTAATGTAAACTAAGCTAATCGCTAAATACATTACAAATCATCCATCTTATAATACTAATAGCATATATATTTCACAAGAATTATTCAACAATCAAAAAATGCTACACTACCATACATTTTATTACAATTAAAATAAGTATATGTAGTACTATATTATTAATATGTACATTGTTTACATTATAAGTTAAGTTAGCAAGTCACCAAACCTAAATAACATATTCCTTTCATTAAAAGCTACTGAAAACCAAACTTTAATAAGCACAAAAAAGATATAAAAATCATAATATTGGCCTTGTGGGGTATAACCTACCCTTCACGACCACCGGAGTGTTAAAAAAAGCCTTCGGGAGGAGCGTGTGACCGTAAGGAAACGCGTCGGGGTATCTAGTGCTAACACCAGCGGCAGTAGCACCGCTGAGGTATCAATTCCCGACCCATCGACGAGCGAAAGCATTTCCGAACTCCTTGTTTATGCCTCTTTCCATTTTTTGCAGACGGGGCACATCCGCACGGCAGACGGCTCTTTCTTCATCGAACCCATGGAGACGTGGGCACCGCAATCTCCGACAACCCTCCACGCCATCTACATGGTCAGCAGGCCGAAGCTTCCCTCGCCATCCGCCGCGGGCCGCGCCCCCGCTGAACCGCCATCCTCCTGCGGTGTGGACGGTTAGTGACCAACAACCCCGCCCTTAGCGCCCACGTGAAATGTCTCACCTCAGACGCACTCTTTCTCAATCCCACCGGCGACTCTAGACTCCGCTGCGATGACCGGATTCCGGAATACGTTGCTGATTCCTTCTTTGCTATGTCGATTCAGTTATTCCATGTCCCTGGTTCTGGAATATGTCGTAGATGCTTCCTCTGCCATTTTGAGTCACTAATTCTCCGTCCTTGTTTACTAGACTCAGTACCTAATTATTATTAGACTTATTATTCCCAGCTTATTAGACTCAGTAATTTTAATTTAATAGTAGCTTATTCTTCCCTTTTACATAATTATTTATATATTTATTTTTTCAACGGTATATACTCATTTTAATACAAAATAAATATAGCCTGACACAGCAGCAGGTAACATCATTGATCAAATATCATTTGATTCAGAATTATATCGTAGTAATAAAACATAAATATATAAAATACACAAGTTTACATTTGTGTGCATACATTATTTCAAATTATAATTATAATAATCAGTACAACACAAGTTTCACCCATAATAATGTATGAAAGAAAGAAAAGGAAAAAAGTAACCTATTATATTCAGTAATTCCCCTGTTTACGAGGATTATTAATGGTAATACGTAAATCGTTGTCGGCATTTAATACGACATATAGTTTTATCCATCATAATTTATAAAAGAAATAAAATAGAAACTTTACTTATTATATTGAGTAACTTCCGTTATTACGTAGATTATTGTCGGTAAAGTTGTGAGTACAGGCGAAATATAGGAACTTGAATACCTGCACCCATTATTAAAGGAAATTGCTCGCAAGAGTATTTTAAAGATTTGCAATCTCTTACCATAAGTGTAAGGTAGCTTTTTTTCTCAATAAATGCGGTTCATAGTACAGGAATACTCAGCTTATGACAGATAAGCGTATGATGTATTCTCTGTGGTGTTCTTTTAAAGGATCTAAAGAATTTCCACGATATACCTTCATATATTTTTATCACACTAGTTACACTCGCTACTAATGGCTTAGGTAAAACTCTTATGGTATTGATACTGAAATTGGTATCTTATTGAATCAAATTCAGTAGCAAAAAGCTGCGTTTAGTTTTTAAACTGAAATGAAATAAACATCTCCATTCGGATAAATCAGTCATAGTTATCAAGAGTCATCGAAAATATAGATTCTTATAGTTGGAGCAAGAATGTACATCATTTATATTCATCGTACTAGCAGTCATTAATGCTTATGTTCCCTAAATACATTACACACTGGAATCTAGAATATCTCGCGATATCAAGTATTCACATACACGACTCCAAATAAAAGGAACGAGCTTGTAGCTCTGTTGAGTGAACTAGTAATTTCAAAAAGCTTCCGATCTATACTTAACTATTTCCCTCACGCTCGGATAGAATAACCTAGCTGCGTGACAGAGCCTCTATTCCCACCTTTCGTCACGTTCAGCGTATCAAAGGTTCCGAAAAACGGATCGGATAGAAGATAGTGGCCAATAGTCTAGCTTACGTAAGAATACGCGAAAATATTTAAAAATGCTCTATCCAGAAACTTAACGTAACCAAACATAGGCATCATTATGTGGATATACCATTCTAATACTCACAAAAAAGTGAAACAAAAAATCTTCTATTCTGAATACTTGACAATGAAATCTTGAATAATTTGCTTTGCAATATAATTATGTTAAATTTAAACTCTGGAACCATTCGTAAATAAGTAATAGTAAAGGGTAGTTTTTACAGGATGGGTTGCAAAATTTATTAAATTTACATTTATCATGAACTGCAAATATGTTGACTAAATATTTAAGGTGTATGTAAATATTATGCCGTATTTAAGAGAAGTTGCTGAAGAGTTATGGAGCAACCTGACATTTGCATCACTTCAACAAATTTATAAACGAATAGATTTCTCTAGAAAAGTCAGAATAATAATCTTACCCTTAACTTAGCAGGATGCTCGGGCACTACAAGATATATGTAAAAAATCGTAGCTTTTATGCCAGTTTTTTATCTTTTATCTGCGTTTTTGAAAGCCTTATTAAAGCCGGAAAGTCTGGCCTTCAGGGTTGTAGCATTTTGGTAAGGATAGTATTTCGGATAACAGTAAATCTTTTGATGTTATATTTTCTTCTAACTGTACCATCACCCGAAATTTATAAGGAGCTATTAATGTTAAATCTAAAAATTAATTATTTAAATTCAAAGTTGGTAAGATGTAGGTAGTTGTATGCTTAGATATTTCGATTGACTTATACGAGTCTTCGGAAATGGAAAACACCTTTTCTTAAGCATAAAAGGACGGGAGAAGAAATTAATACATATTTTACTTTTTATCAGGGATATTGCTTGCTCTTATTAGAAACTTGAGGCGTTAGCTTAATTCTGGGAGCTTCCTGCACCAAGGAATACGAAGTTCCTCTTTGGAAAACAAATGGGACCCTTATATATACGGGGTACGTTTAACATTGGGGCCTCCCACTAAAATATACAACGGAGATAACAAATGGTGCCTTAACATATCACTCTATTGAGGGGTTAAGTTAAATCTGGGGGTCTTCCGCAACAATATTCAACAGAGATCCTTGGAAAAAGAAATGGGGCCCTTGTTTATCATGGGTCTCTCTATAGAGACTATACGTTTAAATCTGGAGAGCTCCAAAACCAAATAATATCGAATAATACCCTCTTTGGAAAACAATTGAATCCCTTGCATACTATTGGATGCCACCGTATAGAGGCGCTACGGTAAAGCTGGGGGCCTAATCCTAATATATAGAATAAAGACTTTTGAAAAACAATTGGCACTTAGGTATCGGGAGTTGCAGGAACTGCGGGGCCCGTCATTTCGCTCCTGTAAACGGCCTCAACATTTTTCCCCATCATCTGGTAAGCATCCCATCTCCCCGAAGCAAAGGAGGCAAGAGTTGTTTCGTTTTCTAATCTCGTCCGAGCCCAAAGATCGCTGGAGCCGCACAAAGAGCGGTCCTCGACCGTGCGTGCTGCACGCGCCGAATCAAGGTCACGGCGCGGTTGACACTACAAAGGAACCGCTCCCTTAGAAATCATTCACGCGCTCTCTTGTTTTTCGCCACGTTCAAAATATATCAATTATGATTTGTCGGATGCTAAGTCAAGACGTACGGCTCGCCTTTCTCTTTCGTCAGCAGAAAAGGTCGTCGATCGAAAAATGTCACGAGTCTCTAACGAACGATGCGTGAATCTGAATCACGCCTTCCGCGAAGAGATGAAGAGAAATGCTTGAACATCCCGTCCAACGTGACCGCGGATAACCCAACACGGCAATACCCCACGGTAAACCCCACATAAATGCCTACGCGACAAATACCCACGCCAAAAGCCCACATTTACAAAATAGCACAAAAATAAAAGCCCACAGTGATAAAAGTTCACAAGCATAAATGCGCGCGTGGATATATGCCGACATAATGAAACGAGCAAGCGGATATTTTAATCATAGAAATGAACGATTATAAGCAAAATGTTGTTGTTACTAAATTTTTTGTTTGTGCTAAATTGAGTTAAATTAATGTCTCCACCATCGTAACTTCGGGATGCGAATATTATAATAATTCAAACGCATAAATAGCCCTTTGAATCTCCTGGCCAAAATTAACGCAGCACCGGCCGTAAGGATCGCTAGGGAGGTGCTGCGTTAATTTTGGCCAGGAGTACACTTTTTAATTTCCGATATTTCCTATTCGACAAAATCACCAGACCAGGTGCTGCAGATCATTGGGGAGGAGAGAACTTAATTGAAGTGGTCAAGCATCGACAGAGAAAATGGGTGGGTCAAACATTGAAAGGTGAGGGGCTGCTAAAGAAAATAATTGAGGGAAAATTTCAAGGGAAAAACAGACGGGAAGACAAAGACGAAAGCTGTTGGATAACTTAGAGGGTAGTGTAAAATACCAGGAAGTGAAGGAGATAACGTTGAATATGGATTTTTGAATTTTAATTTCGATACACATGAACCCTTCTCAAAGGTAGAATACTCATGTATATTCCTTTATAGACTCCTGGCAATGATGATCAAGTTTTCTGAAGTCGTCACACAAAAAGTCGACTATCTGTTTCTGCAACCTCTCTTATTTTCTCTCAGCTTCTTCATCAGTTGTATAGTGATATCTCCGCAGCTCTTCTATCATTATTTGTTCTTATTTATCTGTGGGGGTCTGTGATAATGTACAAAGTGAATATTGTAAATTAAAGAGCGTACTCTTAGGATTATTTCGGCGATTGGTTTATTTAAGTATTCGCTACGTAGTACAAGCTACGAGAGTGGAGGCATTACTTTTCACTCAATCCACGTATCATGTATAGCTATGATTATCGTAGAATCTTTGATGTCATATAATATGTATCACACCATCATCGTACATCGTTATCTTTTTGATTAACTTAGTGTTAGGTTGGGGTAGCGATTCTATCTAATTGGTTTTTTGTGCGAGTTTTACGTCGACTGGGTTTATGCTATGAAGCCCCCATCCACGTATGTCGGAGAGACATAACATGCGAAAAGGTCTGACTCTACGCATGCCGTTGTAAGAAATAAAAAAGTTCCGTGTTTGAAGCAGCTTCGTGTGTGGATGCAGACGGTCTGATATGGTTTATAATCTTTTTCTCCTCACGACTAAAAGAGGATGTGAAGGGTTAGAGGGATTTCTCAGCTGATATCCTCGACCTTTGTTCTCATAAGTCAGTCGTATCGGAAAGTGCTGTGATGAGCGATTTGTGGTCGGGCTCAATAATGTGCTTAATTATTCTTCAATTTCTTGCTAATTTTGATAGGGAGGCGTTAAAATTTTCCCCTCTGAAATTGGGCATGACCCTATCTCTCTGTAATTACGAACTTAATTCGATAACAGGTTTGAAGGGAGGCGAAGAATAGTTTTTTAAGTTTGATTTTGAAAAGGGAACTGTTTGACAGAGGTTTTTCTACAGTAAGGAGTGGAAGAAGCGGAGTCTTTCATAAGATAGATTAATCTTAATATCTAGCATAAGCTAAATCAAAAATAAAGCTTTTTTGGATTTTTTTTGGAAAAAATATTGCCATTGAAATTAAGACCTAGGATATTGTGGTAGTTCAACGAGATATTTCATCTGGAAGAACGTAATGTTAGTATCAACCAAGTGAAAATTTCGGATCTCAAAAAATGATGGAGTATTTCTGTGTATCGAGAATACGGAAAATTGAGAGAGAGAAATTACCTACGGATTAGAGACAATGGATAAAAATGATGGCTTTTTATAGATTACGGGCATAAACTTGATCTAATGTAATAGCTTTAAAAAACATACAAAATCGAATCAATTTATAAACGGTTCAATTTTTTATCGTTCTCAACATATATACAAGATGTGCACCGAGCAGGACTTATGAATTGTGATAAGAAGTTATTGGTTTTCATTATATTGTTAAAATATATGTGGGATTTGATTTTCTGATAATTTGATAATTATCATCTCACTAGAAAATTAAATATGTGAATAATTGTGACCACAGTTCATCAATAATAAAATGAGAGAGCCTATTTTAAAAATTATTCTGATTTTATTTAATTTAAATATCGACGGGACTTCAATTCAGGAAATTTTAATCGACCATGATACACACAGAAACAAAAATCTACGCCTCAAATAACCTGCTAAGAAAAATAAATAAATATAATAAGTAAAAATATAACTAATATTTTAACTTCTCCTGAATGTAGTACAGAAAAACAAGTATTGGAATTCTCTACGGCGAGCCTTCAATTAGCACTGCCAAGCATTTATCCACCTCTATAAAAACTAAACATACATACATCTTAGAGTACCAATTGGTCTGATGATGTACATTCCGGTGCTATCTGGAGCCATTATACCACTCGTTGGAATGCTAACAGCCAGCATTCCTCTGCAGCCTTAAGATGAATCCCTCCAAGTACCCATGGGTGCTAAATACGTCTTCGGCTTTGATTTTAATTTGACGCCAGCGAAAGTGCGAACTTATATATTACATCTGGTGAATGCCCCGTCCTAATTGTATGAGCGTTATCGCGGAAAAATTCAACGCCCAAAACTTTATGCATTGCCAGCGATAACATGTCATTTCCTGCATACTGATGCTTGCTGCTCAGTGTTCAGTTTTAGGCCTGACCTCGCAGTTGAAACGAGTAAGGGATTCTTGGCGATTTCCTTTCACGTGTTAGCTTGTATATGATTTGTAGAATGCTCGAAGATATATTAATCCTTAGCTTTCGTTGTATTTTATAAATGTACCATGTAGCATGTTGATATATTGGAAAGTTCGAAAACTAGTAAACTTCACTGCTTGGACTTGTTATGTTATATGTAATAAGTTTGTGAATATTATTCAATTAATGTTTTCGTAAATTGGCATAAAAATGTGGTTTATTGGCTGTTATTTTTAATTGGAAAAACTATACCTGGAATATGAAAATACTTCTATTTATCAATATACTAGAACTTAATATACTGGCATTTCATACTTCAAATATATTATGAAAAAATATCCCAAATTAAAGTAAAACGATTTTCGAAATTTTGTTCTAAATTATAAAATCATCACATTATGTAATAATTAAACGTAAATTTTAAAGCCAATGTTCTATTAATAATCTTCATTGCTAACAACCAAATAGTACAATATCCTAATTAAAAGGGTAAAGTTGGAGCCAGGAATAATTAACAAGTAATAATATCTTGAGCGACCGCTAATTAGTTAAGAATGTCTTCCTAAATTATACCTTAAGCTTAGGATTAAACATTAAAATGTAGAATTGAGTATCAGAACCTAGGATCTAACGTGAATTCTGGGATCTACGATTAAAATGTAGGATTTGGCATAAAAAACTAGTATATACCAGCAAAATCTGGGTTATATTAATCCTTGGGCTTATTTTCGTCAAGTCAAGCATTCTGAGCTTTCCCCTTTAAGCCAAACGGAGCTAAAAGAAGCAAACTTCTCAACGGTTCAAAAGCACGGCATAATGCTCTTAAGGCTCGACCTCATGACCCGAATACAACAAACTTTAATTGCGCTACCTCCTGAGTCCACCTAAACAACTGGGTATATATAGAGAGAGAGAACTGGATATTGTCCCGCGATAGGCGTAAACCAGCTTGAGCAAAATGCGATGTCTCATTTAACAAGCAAGTCTATTAGAGATGCAAGAAAAAATTAAGCGTCTTGAAACTTAGAGGGAGAAAAACCGTATCAATCAACCAAAGTCTTTTTCATGTTATGGAACAATGGGTTGGCTGCTCCTACAAGCATTAGGAGCGATATAATCCTCAAAGAAATAAGGGGTAATTATAAAAATAGGTCAATCGTAAATCTTAAGAGGAAAGGTATCGTTTTACTTCCAGATACCGACGTATTTAACGAGCTGTCAAGTTATTAACGAATTATTTTATTATATTCATTGGAATACAGACCGGAAGTTAATATTTGGTAGAGATTTCTGATTTGAGATCTAATTTCCTTCTTTAAACTGCAATATCGGGCTAAAATCAGGAAGATTTTATCCTCTCAGAAGTTTTTATAAATAAACGATATATTATGCCATAGAGTAAGTTTACGCTGTGATTATACTAAAGAAATAAATTCCTGATTTTGAGATTTCCTGATTATGGGTTGAGAAATAATGATCAAAACTAAATTAAATTGCTATTTTATTATGGAAGCAACTTCTCATCCGGCAATGAAAATATTTTAAAAATAGTATTCAATCTGTAGGAATTATTCCGAATTTTAAGAAGAGCCTTCTTTTGATACATATTTTCCCACGCATATGAACGCATTTTCGGAACTTTATACCGTTCTTTTACAAGGAAAAAATAAGGAATAAAATAAATTTAATTAAATGATTATTCTACCATTTAGCATGATCATGTGCCTCAATAATCCCTATGCAATGCCATCTCTTTTACGTCTAAGTAACTAACCCCACCGTATTTATCATCCAACATCTACAACCTTTGTCTTCCCCTCTTTTTTTCTAAAGTATTCTATCCTCAATTAGCAGTCCCTCTCCTCTCAATATTTGACCTTTATAATTACTTATAATATTACTTATAATTACTAAATACCCTCTCCTCCCCATCCCTCTCTAGTACCACCAGCTTTGTTTAACATTATAATTATTATGAAATTAATAAGAAACTTACAAAAAATATAATACGTACACTACGGGAGAAAGAACTTACCTGGTCATTAATTCTATCTGAAAATAGAATGCCAATTTATAGACTGCAAAATTGATTTCAAATAATTATTCCATTTATTCTATGGGTTAATCCTTTCGCATTTAATATCTTATTACTAAAGTAGTTAATGTATCATTCGATACATTATTTTTATATTATTTGTTACTATTATACAAGCGTATGAATTTGATTTGGAATGATTATATTAATTTTTAAGGAACAAAGAATTGATGCCAGTAAAATTACATTGAATCGCCACAAGAAAGCATTTTTCCATTTGAAATGTCTAATTATTGCAGATACTCGTTCATAACCAGAAAATACGGCAATTTACGGAGAATAAATATACGGAATACATAGAAGAAGACAGGGATAACTTCAAAGCCAGCAAGAAGAATAAACGCAAAATCCTAGGAGAAACCAGGTCGAAGTTTCATTTCGAAAGAATTACTCTTCGTTCGCGGGCATCTTTACAAACACATGCGGCATTTACTTTGGTATAAGTCGGCATTCGAGCACACCCTTGCACCATCCGCGACAATAACAGGTATTACTTTCGCGAATCGGATACTAGAATACAGCAATCGAAGAGTACATTCACGCCTTCATCTGGAGAGACGGATGGGTATTCACCGCCAGGGCGTGGGAAGCGAGCAAAGCATTCATTTTGAGCAAAGCGCGAAATCCTCGGCATGAGGCAACTACACCTTTGGATACCGCGTCTCCAAGATCTCTTTGCATACGCTTCAAAACAGAGCTGGCAAACGAAAAAAGTTTGTTCTTTTTTAGGGCAGAATGTGTAATTGTTTTCGTCACGTTTTTATTATGATAAAAACAACATGCATATTACCAACATAAATTTCAGTAATTTTAACGTAAGGACTAAATATTAATCCATGGATAATAAAGACACTTTTTGTAAACCGTAAAGCTTCTTAATCAATTAATTAAGAGTATGTAGGCGTAAGATTAAAATAAAAGTATGTATAATATCAGTTTCGAAAGTAATTGATTTATATTGCACAAAATAAATAATATAATGATATGCTAAACTACTACTAATCATTTTGCTGCTAGAGGGGACATCAGAACGATATCACTTAACAACATAATTCTTTGGATTTTCGTGAATTTATTCTTTTCAGATTATAGAAAATATTTGTCTACGTTTTTCGTCATACTAATCCGATGTAATATTGTTCTTTCGTTATTTACTCATTATAATATTATTTTCCAACATATGCTCGAATACGAATACATTTTATTTCCTAAAGAGTCGCGACAGAAATTATTACTCCTAAATTTTGCAAGCAAATTAGACATTATCTAAATTTAACGGAAGCATTTAATTCAGCACTTTAGATTTAAAAAATGGAGAGATTGCGCGTTCATAAATTTGATGAACACGAAAAAATATAGGGAGATCTTATGATTTTTTATAGTATAAAAAATTGACACAAAACATTTTTGGAAAAATACTAGTTACATTTTACAGATATTTATGTATGTACGTAGAATAAATAAAAGTGAAAAGGGAATATTTCATATTTTTATTCACAATATAAATATATATATTTTATCATAATACATTAAAAATCATAAATGATTATCTTTCCTACGCTAAAATACTTATTTATTATTTCTGTGGTCAGTTAGGAGAGTTATTACTGCAATGCACGTACTATTTGTTGAAATTTTAATTGAAAATCTCGTTGCATTTACGCGAAGTTTTTAATGTACGTAAGTGAACAATTTTCATAACAATACATAATAAATAAATTTTAAGTGATACATTATAAATAAGTTATTGATTTTCCTCCTGGAAATAAGTAAATAAATATAATTTGTTATGAATGTCGCCGGATAAGATGGATTATAGTGTAACGAGTATATTTAGTGTTGACATTTTTCGCTACGTTGACGCAAAATTGCGTTTTTTCGTTATATTGCTTCGGTACGCAGAACGTGTTCCAGCCCAGCTCCGAACACGTTCTTCGTCTCGCCTTTTTTCTCTCCATCCTCACACATCCGCCGGGTCGTTGGTTTGAGTCCGTGGGCGTGGCCCCTTTCCGCGGGCATTCTTTCCATTCATAATCGCCACTTTTCTTTGTTGGACCGACGACCAACGGCAACGCAATCGAACCGGCCATCTACCGTCAAATGCGGCGGATATCTCTCCCCCAGATAATCTTTTATTAATGCTTCGTCTCCACCCACGGGCTGAGACACGAGCGTGTCCCCGGAATTTATCGGCGACGTCCCGAAAGAATTTTCAATTAAAAGGATGACTTAATGGACGGATGGGAGATAGAACTCGGTTTACAATCTCCCGCGGAAAAAATTGAAAGACGGATGGCGCTCTTATGTCTCCGCATTGAGAGCACCTCGTGAGGCGTATGGGACTTCGAAAAAAATTGGGTGTATACGATCCGTCCTCGATGAATCACGTGCGTTACTCACGAGGCGATGAAAGGCAGCGAATGAGCCTAATCCATTTTTCGACGTGGGTAATCCCTCGCAGATGATGCTAGATTGCGGGTTAACGACTTAATTAACGGAGGGACCGATGGCGACTAATGGATTGCCTAATATAAAGGCGGAGTTTATCTGCCTGACTCGGTGATAATTATTATTAAGAGATGATAAACTTGAGGATGCCCCCGGGGACCCAAGAGGGTAGCATGTTTCATCTCGGAGATGTTAGTACCGGGTTCGATTCCCGGTGAGTGCTGATGTTGTCCCAGCATCGTAAATAATTGAGAAAATTTTCATTCGTTTTTCTAAAATTCGTAATTCCTCAAATATGACAAGCTTTGCATCTGTGTATTTTCCCTTCCTATGTGACGCACCAGCATATAAGGCATATCCTAATTTTTGAGTTCATATCATGGACAAAATACCCCTTCCCGCATTATATATATGGTACGAATATATATTCCCATTCCCTTCTGTTACCCTTAGATAATGCTCACCTTGGATTTAAAAAGCGATCTAACATCAACTGATTTAAAGAAACAGGGTGGCATGGCGATAAGATTAAAATATAGGTCATATCATTATTTACATTAATTTTATAAATT
Source organism: Sympetrum striolatum (assembly GCA_947579665.1). Classification (NCBI taxonomy): domain Eukaryota; kingdom Metazoa; phylum Arthropoda; class Insecta; order Odonata; family Libellulidae; genus Sympetrum; species Sympetrum striolatum. The sequence goes on from OX388348.1 coordinate 71,624,056, forward strand.
TCTCCATTAACTTTATAATTCGCTTAAATTATCGGAGAAAAAATATATAAAAGTGCTTGCTAAATTCTTCCTATTCTGAGGCTATAAATGCCTAAAGAACTGCATTTCAAATTTTTAAATGAAATTCTGAATGAGAAAATTTTAAAATATATTTCTCAGAGAATTTATGAAAATGTAATGGAAGATAGGAATTTCAGTCTCAGATTCACCCGATAAAAAGATTTTTCTTGTATCGCATGTGCAGAGAAACGCAAATATTTATGCAAATGAAATTACCTACCGATTAAAATTGGAGAATGTAGTTATTGTAGTCAATGGCACATTGGCATAATATATGGAGCATCATAGTAGTTTAAATATGTGAAATTATTGACGCTTGAACTATAAAAGTTTGTCCACTCCTGCGTTAAACTGTTAGTCAGGCTTCTGTTTCTAGCACGAGACTCGCGGGAAGCCATGCGTTCAAGCGTGTAATTAAACCTGAATTTCGGGTCAACCCTACCACCCACAATGGATATAACTCAGCATTCATAAGATCAAAAGGCCCTTTCAGACAATCCTCTTTCACGAAAATGCTCCTTGCAGATGACATTAAAAGATGCAAAACGTAATTTCCCCTAAATCTTTCCGCCACGAGAAGGCATTTATTCGGTAGCTACAGCTTCCTATCCCACGGTAACCTTTCGGGAATAAGCCCACCCCTTGTTCTATTTATTTCTCCCGCGACGGAAACATTTTTCTCAAAACCTACAAACTGAAGTTTCTGTGAATATCCCAGGAGCGGCTGTTTCATCTAAAAGACACGTTTTCTGGAATATAGGTCAACTCATTTAGTTAGGCAGCGTCTTAGCGGAAGGGAAAAAGGTCTACACCCCGTTTTCTTATCTCAACAAACTCCCTCGCTGTTTTTTAAGGACGGCTGAATAAGCGAGTGGCCGATAAAAGGGTCAAAGAAGAAAAGGAGCCAATGGCCCGAGAAGATGTTTCGAGGAAAAGGATTTCTTTTTTAATCTCTTTTTATATTTTCTCCTCGGAGAAGCTGCGAGTTCTTGTCATAAGGCGATTCATTCGAGAGGAAGCACTAGAGGAGAAGTAACAAAGCTCCGGAACGTTGAGAAGGTGGAATTGGCTCAGCGTGTCATTGACTCGTTTATTATAAGAGGCCTAATTACTTCGCACAGCTTTTTGTGCTCGTGGAATTTTTCCGGCACAAGTTAAAAATTCCGATCTCGAAAATTCTCGAATGAATTAATTCCACGCTAAATTTAAGGAATGAATTCCCAAATCCGGAATTATCGCCGACGAAATTTCTTTTCAAAAGGATTTTGGGCTGTAAAAATGGGATTGTTCTGAAAAATATCTTAAATCCATTAAGATTTATTTCTTGCCCCCTTGGAAATATGCCGCCTTAGTTGTAGCACGTTGTAGCACGTTCAAAATTAATTGCAGTGAGCATTGAGTGTTCTTCTGTACACCATGACTGTGCTAAGTAAGTTATCTTTGAGAATTGCGTTGTTATCAATAACTAGGTTAGATTTAATCTTGCGAATTTTCACGTGTTTGTTGTTTACCAGTTTGTTAATTTTGTCGTCAAAAATATTGAACAATCATTATTAGCTATGCTTTTTTTTGTAGTACTAAATGAGAGAGTTCAGTTTTATTTCCTTTCAAGGTTATTTCACAGAATATATTTCAAATAGATAAAAAATATTTCTCATCAAGTCAATAAGAAATTTTAAAACTACCGAGCTTCACGTTTCATCGAAGCTTACGCTAGATCTCCAAATAAATGAAAGAGTACACATTTTATAATCACCTATACTCAAACGTATGTATGTTATTAGCACCCTTAATATAAAGTAACGTAACTCAACCGATGCGAGTACGATTTTTTACTCACTGATGAGATTGGTTGTATTTTTCATCATTTAAATTTCGGCTCAATTCATTATCTGCATTACTTAACAATAATTGCATCATTCAATAGATTATTCTCAGGTTCTGAAAGGTGGCGATAGCAACGCATGAGTAATAAGTAAATTCTTAGTTGAGATGCATGAGAAAAACGGTGATAATTCAAACATATTATTAGCAATAACCTTCTGTTCGTTGTAATGTCACCAAAACATTCAATAAAAGTGTTTCCGATTTCAAAATCGTTGACTAATGAATCCTATTTTCTTGGAAAATGGTTAGAGTGAAAAAAATAATGTTGTCTTGGTCTACGCACATGTTAAATGACAGTGTTAATAAAATTATATCTCACTCTAGGAACTTATCTTCGCATTGATGACTCATTATTTCCATAGTGATTAGAACCTAGCAAGAGAGCGTAGAATATGGGGATCTCCAGAAGTTCACTAACAAAGTTATTTTTAATGGACACTCACAGAAAATTAGCTTCTCGTCCGCTAGACGAAAAATAAGTCGTGACTAATGCGGACTATAGTGATGATTTCTGCAAATATTTCACAAGCAAAAGGAACTTGAATGAAAACAAGGTTTCCTAAAAAAATTACAAAATTCTAAATACTCCTATGCTAACACAGGAAGTCTCCAAAATGTATTACCAGGATGTGATGAACTTAGCCGTAGCTAAGAAAAAAAATACTATTTGAGAAATTCCAACAAAAAGCTCCTACAAAAAAAATATAATTTTTTGATTGAAATTTCATTTGGCATACCTTGCGGAAATATATCCCCGAAGGTTTTGCATCCGAAAATGTGATTAAATATGCTAATTAAAAGAGAAAACCATTCTTAGTAATACATAAAGACATATTTCATATCTCGTTTGATGGTTAAAGCTATGAAATGTAAAAATAGAAGGACACAAACTTTCAATACGTAAAAATCGACACCTTCTCAATTCTGATATTTACAAACAATAGCGAATATAAACTATGTGACTTAATTTTACCATTAAAGGGAAAAACATTTTTTTATAAACGTCAGATAATCTGGCCTTACTTTAAGGGACGCCAATTAAATTAACTATAAACAAAGCTTAGTATTTTCAACAGATTTGAATGACTGTTTTCGCTCTTTACGATTTAATAAGGTACACTACATTATTATTATTATTAAAAAAAATGGTACAAGTGGATTACGGTGGCAATACATACTACATATATTACACATATTATTATAAATTCCATTTGAATATTTATTAAATTACAAAAAATTATATTTTCACAAATGTATCCTTCGCTTCCCTCATAATACAAGTTTTTTAACGGTTCCCAGTAGGTCTTCAAGGCTACCTTAGCGGTCCAGGGGACAAGTATTATATTCCAAATTGGTGTACCTGATAATGATATTTATGCCAAGTCATTCGAAATAAAAATTGTTTTTAGGAAACTACTTGGATTTCTTTTTTCTTTCTGTCTGGCCTTCAGATATTTAATACCCAGATAAGTCTTTCTTTATAGGATATTTATTCTTTAAAATATTCTTATAAGACCTAGATCTGCTGCTGAAAATAATTGCTCTCCGAAAATAAACCCGGGATGACCAAGCGTAGCAACATTTCCCCGTAAAATTTGACCAATCATCGGTAAACAAATGTCCTTAATTTGAGGTCGTGCTTATCGGACCATCTTGGCCATAGACCTCACATGGGGAAAAAGTGATAATTTCTCCACCGTATAACCGGCCGGGGAAAAAACAATGAGACTGCAGAGGGAGAGATAGGTAGTGCGGGGCAGCGTACACGCACACAATGAGCGAGACCGATAAAATCTTCCCTCATTAATCATCCATACCAGCTCTTGTCATTGGGATGTTTTTTCGAGCCACTGACAGTTACCGCGTTCATAATGACAGCTTTGTTCCCTCCGAAGATGCGGAGATAGGCCGATCGAAAAAATGAACCGCGTCGTCGATTAATCCGTAGGCTCCGAACAAAGGCACCAATAAAACGGGAACAGACAAGTGCGCGGGCACAGCGAGGGTCTGAAATTGAAAAGGATGCTACTATTTTAATTTGATCGAAACCTTACACCGCATTAATCAAAATTCGGATTTCGGCGCGGCCTCCAAACTGACGGAAGGTTGCGTGCTATTTTCTGATTGGAAAAAAATGTAAAAGCGAACCCTCTAAAATTAAAAGCTCAAATATAAGGACATACTAATCTTTTTTGTTCTTTCGTCTTATTCCTAAGAGTTTTTTCTTGAACTATTTAATGACGTAGGGTTACATGTAGGAAGAGGCTCATAAGTGTCAATTTCGTCCAGATATAAAGAATTATTATTTTCATTACTGGAAGTGTTTTATTATTTTATTATAGTTATCATTGTTATCACTAATTTGAATAGTTTTCTAGTAATTGTGCTTTAGAACCCTTGAGCGTAGTTTTAGCAATACGTGATAGAATAAATAAACTAGCAGAATAATACAATTAAACCTATTTCCAATACATACAAACTCGTCACGGCGAAAATATGAGCTACATTTTAATATTTATTTTCTCGAACTAAATTTCATAAAATACCAACTTCTTTGTCGAATTCTCCAAACTGAAATGAGAATGCCAACTAAAAACTATATGAGTAAATACAAACAACTTAGTGATTTTTAAACTATTAGTATAATATAGTATATTAGTAATATACAGGTTAGATGGAAGAGGAGACTTTTTAGTCTCAATCTCGCCAAATAAAGACCCCTAATAATAATAATAATAATAATACATCACTCATGCTATTAATTGATAACTCTTCAAACATTTGTTATTTATAACGTGGTGGTTTTTTGATTTGATAATTGTAAATTTTAATAGTAAGTATCTTTTGGTCCGAAAAACGAGAAGATACTCTTTTGAGTTTTTATGCATAAATATAAATTATTAAGTACTTAGATTTTCATGAAATGAACATCCTTGTGAAGACAAATAAGTAAAAACTTTCTATGATTCATAATTGAGTGTAATGAGCTATCGCTTATGAATTTAGCAGTTAACATGATGGATGACGTTAAGAATCTTCAGGATCCGCATGGCTCTTTTGTTCATGCCCGATACATGTGTTGAAAAATACGTAAACACACAAATTAAAGGTTACAAAGGATGCGTTAAAATGTAGGGAATAAATCTAATTTTCTTTAACCGAATTATTCATTAGATGAGGTGCAGGTACGGACTCGCTCCAAGGAGAAATCAAACTTAGGATATCCGTATTATCTCCATCTTGCTAACGAGGGCAGCCCCATTATTAAAGGGATGGGAATCGGAGTCATGACTTCCCTCAACTTTCTTCGCAATCGCTCGTCAAGGTATTGAATCATGCTCGTATTACGTGCTAATAAGACACGGGATGACTGCAAGGCAAGTGATGATAGACTGAGATGAAATCGTCCGATTAATTCCCAATGCAGTTAATTCTCATCGAAAATATCCAGCTTTCTAGAAGACATTGTATCCATTTCTAAATAAGACATTACTGTAATAAAACGACCTCTTTGTTCGCTAAGAAAGCAATTTATCTTTTAAAACAACACAATTAGGAGAAGTGATTTTTGCGCACATAAAAAGGAGAGAAAATCTAAGATAAAACGTACGTTTCGTAGGTTTATATTTATAATTCTTTAGAAAAAGTTGTGATTAGATAAAGTTTTTAAAAGCCCAGTGACCAGTTCATTACCGATAACGGCAACAATTATTGGCCTTCGTTAATTTTAATAAAATAAAATTGAATTTATAATTCCATAAATATTCATTTGGAATATAATATAAATGCCTGTGATTGACGTAAATTAGTATATTAAAAAAAGTATAATCTGATTTGAAAGTGATAGAAATATATCGAACCCTAAATTAACCTAATGGAACTTTCAAAACCAAATAAACAAAGCAAATATAAGAAGAGATAATAGCAAAAGCTAAAATAGTAATTAAAACATAACACAAGTACAGATTGGCAAATTATAAATAAATTAGCTAGTGTAATCAAAATAATGAGGCGTAACTTCGCTAAAAGTTACGATCTCTGAGGTAATATAAAACGTAATTGATTTTCTCAGTTATTTACTTTGCTTATTTACAAAATTTGATAAATTAGCCGGATTGAAAGAATAATTAGGGAGATGAGTTGTAGATAGGAAATGAACTACATAATACTAATAAAAAGAATTAATTTTACTATTATTTATTTGGAATTCGGGTTTTAAATATTAAGTAGATTGTTAATACAATATAAATATTTTATATGTAACTGAATCAAAAATATTGAGATAAATTACTCGTGAACTTAAATACATTATCTAATTAATATGTGTATGTATATAATTCGGTGAATTTTAAAACAAACGAAGGAGTGACATGCGGATGGATCTGCCGACAACAGAAACATAAATATTTTCATATGTACCTGAATCAAAACTATCGAAATAAATTACTCATAAACATCATGTAATAAATATTTTTGTAAAATTAAGTGAATTTTTGAAAGAGAAAAGGAGTCACAAGTGGATGGACACGCCGACAACAGTTTACCCCAGACACAAAACGAACACGTATAGAAAACCATTGCGAAACCCTCATTCAATTCGGCCGCCCCCCGCGAACATCAACACGATCGAAAATAATGCCTCGAGAAGATGTTGCCCGGGAGATAAGAGAGAAAAATGACGGCACAAGGCCTTCCATCGATCGCCAATCCCACCGATTGCGGTCTCATGCACACACTTCGAAACGCGATGAATTTATTCATCCGCTGTTCAGGTGACGGGGCCATTGTACCTCTGAGTCACGGTCATGAGGTCACGGGTTTGGAAATATCCCCCGCGCCGTATTTTTAGACAATCTATTCATCCCGCCATAATCGATAGCTAATAATCCTTCACTCCCGGGGGTGAGGTCGAGGCAAAGAAAGCGCTGTAACTAGAGGGCGCATGTCCCTTCCCTGCCGCCGATCCTGACAAATACTCCCCGCGATTGTTATGGAGAGAGGCCATGAGAAAGGCAATTGCACCGCAAGAGGCTTAAGCGGAAGACGGATGTTACATTGGTTTGAACATGAGGTCGAAAGCGCGGAATCACTGTATAATAGAGTGGGATGTCTCTATAAATTTTACGCGATTAACCGATCCGGAGGGTATGGGGTAACTCATGGGATGCCTTCCGATAGAAAAGGATACAATAGTTCCGAGATTTGTCTAAGGAATCATTCGTATATGGTTCCGAGAGCGTTATTCTTTATAATTTGTGCGTCATAATCATTCATGATTTTTTACTTTTATTATTCCTTATCTTTTATTTAGTGCGTTCTTAACACCGTTACGGTATTGAGGTAATCGTTAAGGGAAAATATGGAAGGTAATAAGAGATTTGTCTAAAGAAACATTCGAATATGTAGCTGAAAGCGTTATTCTTTATAATATGCGCATCATAAACATGCATAAAATATTTTTTAAACTTTCATTGCTCTTTATATCATATTTAATGTATCCATGTCACCATTAAGGTATCGAGGTACTGATATAAAGCAAAACATAAAAGAAATAAATAATCTATTCTGAAGGAGCATAATTCGGAAGGGATATTACCCCAAAAGAATATTATCCCCAAAGAATATCATTCTGAAGTTATGGGAAAATGGAGAGATACTTCTCAATGTGTACGTATTCTAAGAAAAGCAGATTCCTTATCATAAATTGATACTGAACGTTATTTATGCCTTATGAATTTCCATCAAAGATATTCATTTATTTAACAATGCCAAGTTGTTTATTAAGCAATCACTGTCCATGTGCATAATACAAAACAAATAATTTTACGGTAGGAAAAAAATTATTGGATTGTAGAAAAATTCTTAGATAGTGCAAATTATTTGAATAGATGTATAATAGATAAAATGTACCAAGTATTACTTTTCTTGGAATAGACATTCTTTGATTATAGAGTTCAGTTATGAGGGATTTAATTTTAAAGAAATCACTGCTCCATCTTGTTTTATTATTCCCAATATCTATAAATTCTTACCGTTAATTAGTATACATTCACTCTATTAATGAGTGAGTCTATAAGTTAATACAAGATGTTTTAAAGTTGACTGGTGTTTTTGAAATATATAATTATGAAAAACAGAAACCAATAGAATATAGCTTGCTAATGTATAGCATGCTTTATTATATAGGGAAAAGCAGTAATTTTTCAGTTCAGCAGAATTTTAAAATTGTTTACTTTACACTAATATTGCTTTCTGTCTTTCTTTGTTTAATTTACAAACCTTATTTCAAGGACACTCTGTAAGACTCCAACAGAAACTTATTGTAGCGAATTTGACAAAATTAACGGATGACTGAAAACGTTGAAATGTTTCGCGAATGACACAGAATACGCACATACAAAAAAGCTTTTTGTGTAGAAGAATTCGAGCAAAATGTCGTCGTCGCCGTTTTTTCATTAACGAAGAATAGTTTTTCTTTCCAATCCTTGGACAGCTCTTGGTTATAACCACAATCCATAATGATGCCGAAAATAAATCCGGCCGAAATATCAATCTTCCAAATTCGAGACATCTCATTCGAGCATTTGTATGAATGAATAGAAGCGGAGGATTTGAAAGACGAAGTCTTTAACAGGGATCATTAGTGAGCTGTAGGCCGAATTAACGCTCCAACTAACACTTAATCCCGATAGGAAAAAATCCGCCGAGCTTTAAGAGGTCGCTAGAATGAATTCAGGACCGGTTTCTTCGATAAGGGATTTCTTAAAATTTAGGCTACGTCCCATCAATAGAATTCCTCGAATTAAAATTCGACGACAGGAACTGGAGAGTCGACGAATATAATCATCCTTAAGCGAAGAAAAGGCAGACAACGGATTTTGAAAAACAAGCCATCCATCATTTCGCGTATCTTTGGGTCTGTTATAGAAAACTAAAAAAATAAGTCTATGGCTTGCTGCTCCGACGACTCGAAAAGCTTCCACAACGAAATGGGGGTACGTTAGAGGTAGATTTTTGAGAATTCGAAGTGAAACCTTACTGTAAGATAAGAATAAAGTAAGTCTAAGTTAAATAAGACGTGAAAGCTTTACATATACCTATGTGAATATGTTAGATAGGTAGGAGCTAATAGAATAAAAACCTCTACTTGGAACTAGGGTGAAAATAATACTTCAAAATAACCATTTATGGAGTTAGATAATAAATTATGAAATAAGTTATGTGGAGTTAGATAATAAATAATAAATATGAAATTCCTTAACAAAATGAAAGATTATTAGAGATGGGATTGCAAAAAATTGGAAAAATTGTTAGATAAGAATAAAGTAATACTGTAAAATAAGATAATAAATATATACATACTACATTAGTGAGTGTATATATATTCTTTTAAATCGTATCGGAAACTATCAGTGGTAACGAATTTAACATGTATAAAAATTGCTATAATTGACTTTTATTTTAAGAACTTTATTTATTTTAAAAAATACTAAATTAAAATGATTTTTTGGAATGACATAAAGGATAACTAGCCATAGATTAGAAACATAAATTGCTATGTAATAATCCTGAAAAATACAAATGATAACAAAGCTTTCACAAATAAATACCTTGTATAGAAAAAGTTTTTAAAAAAGTTCAGGCTGTATAAAATAAATTAATCAATCATGAGGTTTTGAAGTAACGCCAAAGAGAATTTGAATGAAACTCAACAAATTTTCAGCTTTTAATGCATACAATAGGATACAGAAATAAACATTCCATGATATTTTGATAAATCAAACTCTACACCTGACTATTAATATCCTATGAACGCAACGAACGCTATCGAAAAACAATATGGCATCAGTATACCTTCTTTTGGCCCTGTATAATCCTGTTGAATCCAACGACAGATAATAGAGCCTAATTAAGGAGGATAATGGAGGACAGCGAGAAGGAGAACTTTTAATAGTGAAATAGGTGGAAAAATCTCTTCAAAATGCTCATTCAAAAAGTTTGTTAAAAAATAGATGGTTAGAAATAAGGCTAGAATAAATAAACAGCAATTTGGAGTTTACTTCGTTTTTTTTATAAAATACATAGAATAGAATACAGAAATGGATATTTCACAATGTCATTAGAACTAGAACACTGTGTCTACATCAGCATTAATATCCAATGAATATGACAAACACTTTAAAACGAACGATGTCACATAATTATGTCTGATTTTATTCCTTTATAATTTAACTTAGCCGTTAGATAGTGGAACTAATAGGAAGAATGAGAACTTCTGCTTGTGATAGAGGTGGAAACATCATTTCAAAATACTCATTCTTATAGTCACACAGTAAAAAAGCGAAACGAAAATATATCAACGTTGGAGTATGAGAAAGTGGAGGAGATTAATCTCAGAACGAGGGTAGGAATCTCGGAGAGGTTACAGTAGGAGGAAAGAATGGGATGACATGGCTGAAGTAGTTAGGGAAAGAAATATGAAGAAATGGATAGAGTAGGTTCTTTTATCCACCACCGCCCTCTGCCAACAACGAGAAACTTTTTCCAATCTTCCTCTCCCTCGATTTTTTCCTCTCCGAAGAGAAGATCCTCTGGAAAAGTAGTCTCGAAAAAAGCGCTCTTCCCAAAATGGTCTCGAACCAGAAACCGGCCAGAGCAAGATTCGGAAGTTATCGGGCTCAACGCACTCTCTCTCTCTCTTCCCGTTTTCCCTACCACCAACATTTCTCTCTCTTTCAAATTTTCTCTTTCATCTCTTTACTCTGCCTTATTCGTCTCTCATTTTTGTACTATTCGAGTATTAGAATTCGAAGCTCGAAGACTTGAAGATTCTTGCAACTGGATAAAAATTCTGGAAAGAAATAATCGACTTTGAAATTATAAAAAGACGAAAAAGCATAGTTTCCAGGCATATGTTGTACGTAATGAAAAATAGCAACTCCTTAAGGTATAAATATGTAGTTGGACTGCTTCACGTTAATCGACTTTTCTGTTTCACCTCCTTCTACCTACTTTACTTCTCATTTATGTACAGTTAATGTATTCGAATTCCAAGCTCCATTTGAAGATTTGGAAATGCACGTGGGAAAAAGTCTGAAATAATACATCGGATTTGAAACTATGAAAAGAAGCAAAATCATTGTTAGCGTAATCTTACCTACCATCATTAATATATTGCGCATAGTTAGCAATATCAATTTCTTCAGACATAGCTTTGTAGCTGGGAGCATTGACGTATATAGTGAAATGATAAAACATTCACCCCTTTCCGAGTCTTAAGGTACGAGTATAAATATTTTATAATTCCTTAATTAACAACTTACTGGCAATTTAATTTATTATTGACATCAATGAGAAATTAAAAGACAAGTAGTGAGGTATTTTGCGCTTGCTTTCCTCACTAGGCAAAAAGCCTATAAGCGGAAATATTTCACGTAAGTGAAGAACAATGACTCTTCAAGTGCCTCTTTTTTCGTATGGAAAGAGAGCAAATAAAATTTATGAAGTGAAAAAAGTCATATTAGGCCGACTATTTATTGAAACTAGTCATTCCGAAATTTTTTTTTAAATTGCAATCATTTTTTGCCATTCCTGAGATAGTTCCACCAATGACGGTTTCTACTCTTGATTGCATTTTTTCTTAGCATTCCCTAAAGAGAGACCTTAATCAGAGTCATTCTTCATCATCACTCATAATTCTAGCTTTCATGTATTGCAAATTGGTTCTAATACATTTTTCTCTATCCAGTTAATTTCTACTACCGAATCTCCAACCTTTAAATAATGGAGGGTAATAATAATAACAATTTATGTATCACAAACATATTTAAAAGAAATTAATTACATATTGTTTGATAAAAAATAAATAATATAAATAAAAAAACATTAAAATACACATACCTACGGAAACAACAGTATTGATTTAAGCAAAAGACAAATCGAACAATAAAAACAATAATTACTTAAAGCACGTAGCATACAGTTTACGTTTTCTGGAACCCAATGAGTCCTTAAATAAGTCAATACAACTATTCCTACTCAGGACGTTATTAGCCACTCTTATCATTCTCGTGAGAGGATATGGAAAGTTTCATTGCTCATTAAATTCCCTAATATGTGAAGCTCATGATGTAATTCGTTCCTTGCAAATGGCGCCAAATGTGAAAATTCTTAGATCTCCAAACCCTCTCCCCTCTTCTTTCACATGAAAGCAACAATCTTCTTCGGAATTCCATATCGGAGGCGAAAAATCAGCACCGCGAATCCGCGACGATTACTTAAGCCTCCTGCGAATTATTCGCCAACGTCTTCCTCCTGAAGAGCGGCAGACGATTGAGAACACGGACGGTTACGACTGTCACACCCTCTCGAATTTAGAAGCAACACTTGGGGACAAGTCACCTCCATCACGGATTAGTCGGGCAGTAAAATGAGGAGTAATTAGGGCGTAAATTATTGGACTCCGAAGTCGGTCCAGGGCGGTAAAGGAGACCGTGGCATCTCGGTTGTAAACGCAGCTTTTTCGTGTGTCCAATCCCATCTCGAAGATATTCGGTAACAATTTCTTCTTCCCCGGGGAGAGTGGGGAAGAATCCCATTCGTCCATCGCTGTCGGCTTACGGATTCTAAGCCGTGGTGTAATCCGGTGATTTAGTGCGAATGGATGTGAAAGGAACGGACCAGAAATACGTTCCAGATGTTGGCCGGGGAGATAAAGGGGGTATGAAGGTAACGATAGAGAGATACTGGGAGTGAGGAGGAAAAGCGTGGAGTGAAGTAGAGATAGACGAATTCCGCGTGCCAGACGTTAGGAAATGTTTGCTGATATTCCGTACAAATTCCGGGGCTGATTAAGAAAAGGGTCGCATACCAACGGAAGCACCAGTGGACGGATGATTCGACTTATTGGTTCACCGCAGCTGAAGCGAGGCTGGGCTTAAAAATATCATTCTACCGATCTGCTGAAAATTCACCATTACTTCTTCTTATGTAACATCTGCAACGATATAATGTTGCTCATGTCTGTCTATTAATATTCTGTCTGTATTTTGGATATAGGCTACAAATTAGCTACATATATTTACTGTATGTATTTATTTTATAGCTATTTACATTTTATATTTATCTACCATACTATATTTATCAGCTATGCTTCTCTCTATTTTGACATTGCTAAAGTCCGTGTTCACATAATCGCATACGATATTCTTTACATGCTAAATGGCATTTCATATATTAATATTAACCTTCGTTTTTCATTTTAATTCAGAAATAACAATTTTAAAATGAACATGCTACTTATGTACACATTTCTCCATTGAAACAGTTAAATTTTATTAAAAGGCATATTTATTTAATTTTCGATAAATTCGGGATAGGTGTGCAAAAGTACCAAACCTAGAGTCTCGAGTTTTGCTAATTATTAAGTGATCCTCATATAATTGTTATATTTACTTACTGATAATCAATTTATACAGTGATATTTGGAATAAGTAAATGATAAAAGAAAAAGTATTTGAATAGTAATCTTAAAAAAATAATTCGTCTCAATAAAATTGGTTGAACAATAAAATTTAAAAATTGCACAATTTTTAGTGGAATTCTACAAGATTTTAAAAATTACCGTGCATTCATTTGATGCAATAAATTAGTTGAAGTTATTCATCGATTGCAAAAGCAGTTTTCTTATGTATATATGTACGATAGTGTGATGACTAGGTAGTAGGTATCACCTCATAGTAAGTCGTGCCGAACAATCGTGAGATCGAATTAAAAAATTACATACATCTAGTCGTTCGTAAAACATTAAATCTCGATGCTTCGGAGTGAAACGTTTTGCCCTTTACGATCGGACGTTCACAATCATAAACATTTTCACCGTCTGGATGCGGATAAATCAAATTTGAAATCTCGGATATAAAAAGCCTCGAATGTAAATCAGCGACGTAAAATCACGGTCGACAACGGGAAGCCTTTAAAGAAGCGGGCAAGGAAAGAAACTAGCACGCAACAAAATTGTAATGGAATCCGAAGAATTAAATTCTTTGCCGCGATCAGAGGTCAAATAAATCTCCCGAGCGAACTCTTCCAGCTTTAATAGTGCGGGTTGATATACAAACTTCGTCCGAAATCCGATTGTCACCAGCAAAATATTCGGACTTATAAACCCGGCAAAGACGCAAAACGAGTCCTGAATTCTTTGCGAAGGAAAGGAAGAGTTATATATTCCGAGACACCGAGTCATATAAGAGTCGTCACGAGCGACTTGTAAGCAAAGGGATGCTGGGAACCGGACGTGTGGGATGAGACGATTTTGGGAAAGAGCGAAGAATGAGTTTCGTCTGCTCACTTGCTACAGAAAGCCCAGCGTTAAAAATGCTCATACGAAACCCGTAGAGCGCATTGCACAGGATTCGTAAATACGAATGCGTGAATAGATAGGTCTTCATTTGGGCGAGATTACTGCAGAAATCTCTTCTTTCATATAACACATCGTATTTGTTAATAATCCCAAAATTAAGCTATTTAAAAATTATCGCTTTATTTTATGTCCTAAAATTACTTTAAGCAGGGTTTTTAGGAATTTCAAGGAATTTTTATTACAAATATAAGAAAAGAGGAAGTCAAACATTTGGAGGCCTTCTAAATGTGGGTATGGCGTAGAATGGAAAAAGTTAGTTGGGTTGATAGGAAAACAAACACTGAGGTGTTAGAGATGGTTGAGTAGGAGAGGGCGTTAATTGACGTGATTAAGCACCGTCAGAAGAAATGTGTGGGTCAAATATTGAGGGGAGAGGGATTGGTAAAGGTTGAATTTGAGGGTAGGATTCGGGTGAAAAAAAGAAGGGAAGACCGAGACAAAAGTTGTTGGCAAACTGTAAGATAAAGAAGAACATAAGGTAATGAAGGAGATGGCGCTTAATAGTGATTTAGGTTTTAGATTTATATATATATACCCCACGAGCCGCCAGAGGCGTATGGCAGGGGGTGTAATACACCACCATTATTCATCCCTATTAGCATCTCTAATAGCCTAGGGAAAAAACGACCAAAAGTCCTTGCGATCACTTCCCTATAACGCTTCGTCGATGCCTCTCGGAGATCGCGTTCGCTCCTTACTGGCACTAACATTTCACTTACTTCGTCTATGAATTCTGAACGAAATGAACTTTTCGAAAATTTTCCGTCGATATTCAGATCTTCTCATCTATAGTGAATTCCAACCGAGGGAATCTATCATTGCCGTAACGCTGCTATCAAACCTGAAATCCCCGCAGACGAATCGGGCTGCTCTACGCTGGACCATCTCTAAATCTGAGATTTTTGATTGTACATGAACCTACCGAAAGGTACACTCATGAATGAATGAAGAACTTGAGAGAAATTTTTAAGTTAGAAAAATGCACCAGCATACGCGAAGCATCCACTAAGAAAGGAAAACGAAAAACATACGCATCTTGAAAAGGTATGAATGCAGACACCCCGCAGCAAGGCATGGGAATGAACTACCACATCCGAATATAATACATAACAGAAAGAGTTAATATAGATGTTGATGTTGCAAAATTTAAGATTCAGGAATATAATGCTCATAAGAATATAAAGACAAAAAATGAAACGAAAATTTTTATTCACCAAAACTCAATGAGGATAAAAATTTGAAAACAATACTGAGATATAAGCGAAAATAAGGAAAAAAAATCGTAAAGAATAAGAAGCACATTTGAAACATCTGAAATAGTTGCTGTAATACAGCTAAAATGTTTGAACTAAGAAATTAAATAGAATACGATAAATATTAAATAGGTACATAATTTATTATCTAATGACTTATTATGAATATTCAACCCGGATTAGTTAATTGAAATCCCTTTCCTTAAAGATTGAAAAATACGTATATATGTATACTATTTTTTTTACTCTATCATAAAAGGTATATTCGCTGAAATCAAAACTGTTCATCATTTTCACTTTTCATGTGAACGTTATCTAATATGCCTAATTTCTTGCATCACATTTTCCCCTAATATCTTGAAGTAGAATAATATTATCTTATTATAGAGTAAAAGGAATACGCGATTTCAGATGCTAAGTAAAATTTCAAGAAATTCTTAGATAACTGATTATTTGAAATAACATCACAATACAGACCGATGATAAATAGATAGTGATAATGATATAGATATAACCTACATTTGATTGCTTGAAAAATCCCCAAAACATTTATACTTGACACTGTTGTTCATTCCTGCTTAAATCAATTTTTGGCTATTTGAAAGTGTATTCTTATTATTCTGTTCGTTCTGAAACGTAAAAGTTATTTTTTAATGCCGAAGAATGCGATTGCAGAATGTATTTTCTCCGTTAACCAAGCAATCCTTTTATTATCTTAACTGTTTGGAAATATATTCAAAATAATATCAATCAGATTGCTTTTCTATAAAACTTCAGTGAAAACAGTCTAGTGCTACTTAGAGCAGATTGACACGCAGCTATGATAGACGTAGCTGAAAGATCCACTAGTGCGAGCAATCTGAGTAATCCTCCAATGTTATCTTTCGGGCAATGTCGAAAATCATAACATCATTTTTTCTCGTTTGCCATCGTTGTACAAAAAAATAAAGGGTTGAGTGTTGGGGTGAGGGCAGGGATGTCTGCCCCGTCGGCCACCTCCACACCTGCTTTAACCCTCAAGGTCACCGTTCCTCTAAGCAGCATTCCGGCGACTCTCGTCCTACTTGAGGACGCACGGAGATGAGCACGATCCCCTCGAGCATCCAAAACCAATCGGAACACTTTAAGCTGCGACCGAATATCTTTTTCCCTCAGTCCCCTTAGGTCTCCCCAGCTGTGAATCCATATCACTTTACCCCTTTATTGGACATCACTTCCAGTTTTAGGGCCGATGTTCCCGCCGTGTGTTTCGGAGTCGCATCTTCCGAAGAAATATATAAGAATGATAATGGTCATACACTTTTTCTTCCTCCACTACCGTGTTTTATTCAATCAGATATCGCTGTCACTTACTTGGTCATTTATTTCACTTTTATGAGTGTTTATAGAAGTTTTCCCTTGAATATTTCCAATGATTTTTCGGTATTTACGTACCATCTTAATACAATTGCTAATAGTTTATGAAAGAATAACAACGCCTCTATCGCTAATTTAACTATGTTATCACTGAATAAACCAAAAAACTAAATGTTTGATTTGTTATGAGGCATATTTGTAATTTATTAAAATGAATAATTCAATAAAAATGACAAAGAATATCTGCTTAAAGACCCTAAAACTAGCAAATTTATTTACCATGAATTATTTTTATAATGCATTAAAATCGATGAAGTTGAAATGACAAATGAAGGAAGGAAGGAGTAGAAGAAGGAAGGTATTTAGTACTATTAAGTTAACCAAATCTCTGAAATGAAAATGCAAAAAAGATCTAGTCACTGAGCCCTTCCATAACCACGTATAGCTTCTTCTTAATGTAGTTCTGATAATCAGCTATAATTATTCACTACAAGGCTATTTCTAAGGAAAAAAGAATGATTGTAATAATCAATGTTCCATTTTAAAATTCCTCAGTAATAAATAGTAATAGATACGTTTACGTAGAGCCAACTTTGCCTTAAATCCATCCTCACCACTATAGATATTCTGCTAATCTTCTATCGATAAAAATAATAATGGAACAGCCTTATTAAGCGCACTTTAGTATATTTAGAGTACTACTACAATTAAGTCTTTAAAAGATAAAAGCAATTCCCTCGCTGGGATTAGAACCCGAGTCCTATAATTTACTTGGAGATGTTAATCCCCAAACGCCGAACAGGCCAGTAAGTACGTCATCAAACAGAATCTTCTGTGTTCAATTATATTTTCCTATAGCGGTATTTCCAGTAAGCTCAATCGATTGAGTTGAATGAATATTCGGCTTATAAATCGCGAACAAAATCTTGGTGAAAACTGCCTAAGGCTTAAACGGTACAGCTTCTCTCCCTCCGGGTTCCTTTGCGTGGCACTCTATCCGAAGATGCCCTCTCTCCCACGCTCTTAAAGATAACCTCTCGACCTCTCCATCCTCCCACTACCTCACCTCCTCCTGTGCCCGAATATCATGCTTTTTTATCATAATTTTTTATTGGCTTAACAGGTGAGATAGCTGAATGGTAAAACTACAAATGCTTTTATTGCGAAATATAAATGCCTCGCTCGGTTACATAACTTTTCAGGAAACACGCAGTTATATAAGACGGGCTCTTAAATAGTTGCTTGCTTTGTGTGGCAACAGTTACTAACACTCAATGGAAATATTTATCTGTGGCTATAGCCTTTTTTCAATGATAAATGAACTCCGTACGTTTGATTTCTGAATGGTTTTCTACAATACGATAACCAGAATAGAACGTAAATACGTTCGATAAAATGCAATATCTTCAAGTACCCCTTGCAAATAAATCTAAAGAACAAAATTATGGAAAGTGAAAGAGGTTTTCTTTTTTTGAAAAAGGATTTGCAAGGATTTCAACCTATTGGATAATCTTTTAGAGTTAAATTGAATTTTTATCAATAGAAAAGGGACATTTTCACAATTTTATAATTCTAATGACATGAACTTTTACAAACTTAAGGTCCATAAAATTGACTATGAACGAGTTTTCTGAATGATGTTACTTTTTTTCTCAGCATAGCTATGTTAAAAGTTTCTCGAACTGAATTCATTTCCATTTTTATCCATTTTCATAAATAAAATCGTTTAAATAATTAAAAAAAATTGACTAAATTTAAATTTAATTACCAATTTATAATGTTATAGGAATTATTAAATAAGGAAAGGGTTTAGGTGACTTTGCACATAAGGACGTGCACCCAGGAAAATTCCCAAGGAAAAACGGACTTGAAAAAAGTCTGACAGGGCCGGGAAGGCCCGGCCTGTCCCGGCCCTGTCAGACTTTTTTCAAGTCCGTTTTTCCTTGGGAATTATAGGAATTAATCTTTCTTAACTAACTCGAAGCATTTATTTATAATAACTATAAAATTAATTTAATATCATAGATTCATTTTCAATGTCGTTTCGTTTTGTTCAAGTTTTATGTAGTCACAAAACGAGGTACCACTAATATTCCCAAACCATTCCCCAAAACTACACTTCAAATTTCTTAATTATTTTTTCCTTGAATGTTAAAATTATAATACAAATCAAGTACTTATTTTATAATTATAAGGTTATTATTGTGTGTGAAGATAATTTGAATTATGAAAAATATATTATAAACATAATAAATGCTATTATTATCTAATATATAACGTTATTTATTTACCATAATGACAAAATATACAAAAATCTATTGAAATCCGGTTTTAGCCAATATTGCCCATCTCCAAATTAACTCACATATACACCTGTAGATAAGGCAACTTTCTCTTATCCCGCCATTCGTCAACGATCAAACCGCATTCACTTCATCGGAAGTCCTTTTAATGGACCACAAGCCCTTCCCTAATTGGTGCCTTAGCACCGACTCCAGGGAGAGCTTTTAACGGTGCCCCCGACGAAAATCGTGTGGACCTTTCTCTCTCTCCACCTGGAGAAGCTCATCCATCTGTATTCTTTTAATAATCGTTTTTCCTCTCCTGCTTTTTATTTCCACGCCGCGGTGTTGGTTTTTTTTTCCCGCTGTCGGCTGGATTTATCGGCGGGAAAGAGAGTGCCTTCCCGGTCTTTTTCTCCAATGAAAACTACGATTTTCCCCAGCGAGGATTAAAGCGAATGAAAACGTGTGCTCTGGACTAATTTATGTGCGTGGTTCGTGAGGGACAAATCGAATATGGACCCCCTTTTATAAATTCATTATTTCCCAGTCCCTGTTTCCGTGAAAGTCTTTTGGGAAGAGCACGGAAGATCCCCTCGACTTTTAATTTCACGTACCTGAGGATGGAATCTTCTCCGATTCGATAAATCAGCGGGATTCAGAAGTCGATAAGGCTTTGGATGTTCCCCCGAGTGAGGTGGAGAATGCGGTGTTTTTTTGGAATTTTCGTTCTCCGTGGAAGTTTATATCTCTCGTAAAAGGATGGTAAAAAATTGAATCCGTGATGATCCATAATTTTGAAGGTTAAAAAAGGAGTAAAATGCGGGATATTATCTGCGTGGCTGAATTATTGGCCAAGAGGTTCCTCGCCGGAATATATAGAAAAACCGGAATTAATTTTTCATATTTTTGGAGAGAGTTATGTAGGAAAAATCGTTTGGAACTGAATATGTTACGCGTTTGGGAAATTCACGTCCTGTTTGGGTTATATTCTTTATGAATAGTTCACCAAATTTTGTTTCTGTGATTTTCTAATCATTAGTGAAGTAAATGATTTGTGCCTCGTAAACTTTTTTGGGGCGTTAACCTATTTGTAATTTTATTTTGAGCTAAGAAGAAGTGTATACATTTATTTAACAGCGTGAAATAAAAAATAATCACTTTTTATGCTTAATTTTACTATTTAAAGCAAAATAATCCGTTATAATTAAACTAAAAACTTATAACCCTTCTTTAAAAGATTTTATGCTTGAATTTGGGAGATTAATAGCTATAGTGTTTAATTTTAATTTGATTCATTAGCATTCAAAGAAACGCACTTCTGTAAAAAAAAGTTCGCATTCGAAATAATAATTTTTGTATGAGATGTACGTTTTTTGGTATGGGAAAGCCAGAGCAAAAGGAGCGCAAAGATGTATATACCATTTTATTCTATTTGCAAGCTTTTATAAAAACAAACAATTAGAATGATTGAAAAATTAATTTCAGAATTTTCTGATTCAACAGATTAGTTTTTCACGGTATTTATCGTTAATTAATTAATAAAATTAAAATAATCTACTCTGTCATATACAAGATTTCCCTAATCTATCTTAAGGCTCAACTTATACAGCAGATTTTAGTTGTTACTAAGTATTGGAGTAGATATTTAACGCAATAAAAAAGAAATATATAGGATTGGAGAAAATGAAAGAAATTTCACAACCGCAGATTACAATTTGCGTCACGTGTACACATAAATATACAAATGTATTCTCCCAAATCTCCTGACACATGTGTCAAGCTATAATATTGAAGAAGGAAACGATATCGAAATAAATTCGACGGCGCACATTTATTAAAGAGAAACCGCGCTGCAAGAAAGTCGGCTGACGAAATTAATTAGCGGCGGCTCTTTGCGGAGCCGTTCTCGAAAGTGCGGCTCGTTAAACTGGAAGCCGTTTCATAAAATCCCGGTAACAATTCTCTTACTCGCACAAGAGCGGTTGCCGAAAAGGCGTTCGCGAAAGAGTTGGCACGGACATGAAAGCAGCGGCCGAAGCGTCGGAATACGTATTCGGGAGGAGTTAAATCCATTTCCGTCGTCGGTGGCTTTTCAAAAACGTTTTTCTTTGACTTTTCAATTCTGGATCTATAAATAATGTGTTCGGTATAGTGGACATGTTGGGATTGAGGATACGTTTTAAACATTATATCTTGAAGAAAAAGTGTTTTAACGGGAAATCTGTATCGTAAACTTAATATATATCTTCTATAGATTTTAGAAACACATATCTATATTAACGGGTATTGGCAATATTTTTGGCTTATGATTGTAAGTACAATATTGTTTTAACCTATATGAAATTATAATTAATTCCCGTACGTAAAAATGAAGTAAAATCTATACGTCCGATGGTGGCGAGTTACCAAAACTATCACAAAAACGTAAATGGAATTAGTACGATATTTACGGATGAAATTAATTTAGGTAGGTGTACATAAATTGATTAAATATATTAAGCATAAAATTATTACATAAGTATATTTCAAATCAAACAATACATGAGATACATTCCTTGTACATTATAAGAAAATGTTAATGGAATATGTTTACAATAATATTGTTTTATGGAATGAAAAAGAAAATGCTAAAAAATATGTGTTTAAGTATTATGAATTCTTAGGCTGTATTTGTATTTTTTATGTATGAAAATAAGTGCTCTGAATAATGTAAATTTAGTACTGTGATATAATTATCTATCCCAAAAACGAAAGTACCTCCACAGTGATAGATGAATAACGTAAGTTGTCATCGCCAAGCTAGCAAGGTCACAATACAATTCATAACTTCACTTATCTATAGAAGCGAGTGTATGTATCCTCTAATTAACTGGGAATGGTATTACTTTGGACACTTCCATAAATTGCTCACTTTATTTGAAAACATCGAAGTAGAGCCCGGCTCCACACCTTCAAGCGACTGAGATGGACTACGACAGTAAAAACACCTTTCTGTAATTGGTTCCGCGAAAATCCCTGTCGGAAACGATTTGGTAATCCTTATTAACTGCATATTCGATTGGGAAGCGTTTTATCCTGGGAAGACGTTATTTAGCGGGCAGCGCATTATCTCCTCGGAGGAGAGAGTTCTCCGAAGCGCGGTGGAAAATTTTACGCCGCTTTTTACCCGTGATAAGGTTCGGATCGGACGGAATCGGCAAAAAGCGAGATCGTGGCATTCCGATCGCCGTATTTATGCTACGTCTCAATTTTCCGCTTCGAACCCTTCATCGCCTGCACAAGAGGCCACTTCCTTAGCGAGGGATTGGTGGAAATTAAAGGAATGAGCGACACCCGCAGATCTATAGGGTTCGCCCTAAAACGCCTTTCAAGATCGAATTCATTGCAAGAAGTCAATTCTGCCTACTTTGATTTTCTTATCTTAAGCGCGATCGAAAATTAACTGTAATAACAGTAGAATCTAGGAGATCCTCAGGAGGTGAGAAAGTCTGAAGAGGCTGGAATCGAACCCGGACATCTAGGTACTGACTCCTTTAGTTCGGAAGATCCCGAATAGTCATGGAAGCTGCGCGTTCGGCTCTCGTGAAAATTTTCCCAGTTTTGACTCTCATGTGCCATATCTAAGTTGTCGAAGGACTATTAAAAAAATTACTATTATTACCCTTGGGTTCTGGGTTATTGTCTAGGGTACCCTGGTTATGAGGACACCGCACTGATGTGATTAAACGTATTTATTGCGTAGGTATTCGAATACAAGATACTTGTTATCATAAGAGAAAATTTGATTGATAATAATGTCTAATTACAATTAACTGCTTTTCCCAAATTTCCAAATTATCATAGATATACTCTCAAAAGAGAAGCCAACACTGGTGAGATACATTTTTTTACTGATTTTCTTTCACGCTTAACTTTAATATGAGAACTTAGTAATGCAAGGTATCAGGAATGCAAGGTATCAGGAATGCAAGGTAAATGATTTGCTGCATAGACGAATTATAAGGTTACATTACGAAGCAACTAGTACTTTCATATTTTAACGCCCGAAAGTGTCACGAGGAGTGAATTTCATTCAATAGCAATTCACAGGTAAGGAATCATTCCGATAAAAATAGCGCCTATCACAGTTCGTGATCATTGTATAAATTTAACTATAAAATCTGCCGACGATTCATCTTCATTCACTCATCAATGCAAACCTTTAACTGTTTTATACTGAAACCAAAATATGCATATCCACGTTCAAATTACAAGACGTGGTTTTCTCTCTGCCAGAAGGAGAGTTTAAAAAATCAGAAAACCCCCAAAATAAAGCGTTCCATTGTTTGGCGTCCTTGACCATGTGTTTTTGGCCCAAGCGATGCTCATGCGCTCTGTAATCTCATTCGCCGACAGTGACGAATTTACGATCAATTCGCTCGTAATACATACTGATCGGACTCTATATTTTAGTCCTCTCTTGATACAACATTGGTCGCAGTTTAAAAGCTGTTATCTCCGGAGTCAGTCACCCTTGGAACTACATTGTTTTTACCACAAATCACTGACTGGCGGATTCGACCGAAAATGGATTTCTTTTCCTAACATTCGGCCTTTATCGCCTCATTTCAATTTTTAAATGCTCTGGGATTAGGATAACCTTTTTGATTACATAATTTATATATATATATATATATATATATATATATATATATAATTGACCAACGAATTGGATGGAAATGTTTAATACTAGCTAGGGTCTATGTTTCAAATGTAAGGAAGAAAATATGTTATATTTAAAGATCTAATATCAATTATATTACCTTACAATTGAATAATAGTGTGTGCTTAATGCAATATCGTAACATCTGTGAAAACGTAAAAACCAATTAAAATAATATTAATATATCATTATTTACACGATAGAAGCTTAATGAAGGCAGGCATAACATTCTGAATAAAATAAAATCATTTTGATCACACGTGTCCACTAATTCTTACGCTATCTGCTAATCCTTCCAATATGGAGTTGGAAAGAACTTAATGAAATATTTAACTGCTCTTTAAGCCGAACAAATGGGTATTTTGAGACGATACAGCTATCTGCCTTTTGATTTATAATACCATATATATTTTCAGCTGCTGGTGATTCGTAAAGAAAATTAAGAATTAATTTTATATCATTGCTGATCGTTAGAAATTAAGCAAAGATCTTGAAGAAGAAGGATCGGACAACTTCCATTGCTGAATGACCATCATTATGTTTAAGTATAAAAAGAGTATCATGTAATACCTACAATGCAGTATGTTCACTTTTATCTGTAATACTTGTAATTACTTTGCATATATTTACACATTTCATTATGGATATGCACTATATGAAAAGGTTAACCCTAAACCTTCAGGAGAATAAATTATCCGGCAAAACATATCTTGGGGTCAACGGTCTTCCGCAAAAACTCTTCCGAAATCGTGGGTTTAAAAGCAGAAAACCCTCTAATAGACCGTTAAACTCTAGAGCAACGTGCGCTCAACACACTAAAATTTAACTTCTTATAACAACTCATGTGTGGGCCAGTTAACAAATCTTCCTCAATGGACTGGAGAAACTTCCAAAACCTTTCGAAACACCGGGGTCATTCCTCTTGGGAAAAATTATCTGGATGAAGAATCACGTCAGCTCCTTATTAATTTATAATTACTCTCATACGAGAGATTCCCGAACTTTATATTCGGCGAAAGCACGACGGAGCGCGCCGATCCAACCCGTAATCAAAGCCTTTTAATATCCCCTCACGCGGAAGTTTTGATGTACGACGTCCCCTCTTTCCCCGAAGACCGTGACTTCACCTCTGACCCTAATCACTTTCACGGGGTTACTCCACGATTGTCCGCTAATTATATACATCCTTATCGCCCATTTGGGCCGCGGGTCGTTAGGAAAAAGGGATGCAGAAAAAATGACGTTCCCCAGCCTGAAGGCGGCATCCAGAGAGAGATGGCAATTGACCCAATTCTTTAGTAAGGAGCCTAAATTACATGGACTGTCCCTTTGGTCAGCGGCAGACTCTCTCGTTGCGTCCCGGAATCGGGTCACGGTTTAGCGTTGCGCTCTGGGTCGCAGATCTTCATTCAATTCGACGTCGATCTCCCATGGCGATCCATTGGATGGTTGCCCGCGAACCCTCGCCGATAGCCTCTTGGTCCGTCGCTCTGTTTTCCCAGAAGACTTAGATGTCCTCGCAGTAAGTTTCAGAGCCATGTAGTCGAAGTTCTGTTCTTCATCAATGCTTCCTTTCAGTGTGCAGTCTCTTCCAACGTGGTGGGGTCAATATCATTCGGTGTCTACAGACATTCTGGCTCAAAGGAATTTGTCTGGATTTTTTTGACTCTCTCATTGATCATTTGATTCCAAGAAAATGCTTTCCAGAGCATACCGATGCTTGGTTATTTGGATCGTTCTAATGACATAAATTTTAAAGTAGATTAACTGTTCAAGATATTTCGCTGTTACTGAACTGTATTTACTGACAGACATGACTCAAAGTGAGACTAGTTTCGTAAAATTAGAATGGAATTTAGGCACCTATAAAATGATGTATGTTTGTACTTCTAAATACGACAGGAAAGACATGTACGATTTTATTAAAACTCTGATCATGAAAGTAACTGGAGCATGTTTTTTCCCCGGGAATTATCAAAAAAAGCTTAAAACCATCTCAGCTGTAGTTTAGAAAATAGAAATAACCACTTTACCTGAAATTCTAATCTTATCTCTGCTTCTAATCTTCTTCTAATCTAAGTGTTATAAAATAATGATAATAATTAAGTAATGAAGTATTTTATAAACAATAAAGATATAATTAACATGATTTATCAAGTGAAACAGTCTTCCTTAGAATTATTTTTCTAGCTCAGAATCATTGCGAATTAATATTTCGTCAATTATAAATAATTGATAATAGTTTATCGATTTAATTAGTAATAAAACCATTTTCTGATTGCATTTTCGAGGGTAAATGTTGTAAATATGTTATAAACAAAACAGAAAATTTACCTGATGTAATCAGTAAATTCATCAGCAATAAAATTCTTTTTTCAAATAAAAGTCACTACGACGGGCATCTTCATGTTATACAATCAAATCCACCTCTACAAAAAGGTTACAACCAAGTCGATTTACTTCAATCATTAGCTTATGAGCGGCTCCCAGGTAGCCGAATCAAATCGAGAGTATGATAACTTTATCCATACCTCAACCCATATAGCCACAGCATTAAATTCCAAAAAAGGTACCACGAGATTGTCACTGATATAGCGGCGATTTAAATAACTCCGTCTGGAAAGACCGAGCATCATTCCCGCAAGTTGGGTCAAAGATTAGAGAGAACTTTTTATCGTCCGCGTAGACGTGATTTATTCAGCGGGCTTCTTATTTATTCCTCGGTTCGGTGAAAGCTGCGTGCATCCCGGGGATAAATAAACAAACCAAGACAGAAAGGAAAACAGATGTTAGAATTATGGACGCGTCCGAGCGATAAGTTTTTAATCGGAATCATTATGGGGAAACAGCGATTAGGAAGGGCCGGACGCGTTTATTCGCCGGGTACTCAACTCGTGCACGGATTTTTTGTCTCGCTGATGGATTTATATTCCAACTTTTGACGCAACCATAAATATAATCAACGATAAATTACTGTCGGGACGATCGACTGCACTCACAGGAAATGGTTGTGGCAGACTAGCTGAGATTGCAAATATATTAATGAATACACGATTCTAAATTAATCCATCTTGATTTATTGTCGCTCTACTATATTTAAATCGCTGACCCATAGTTGCTACGAAAGGTTTATCACGGAAAATAACTCGCAAAGGTCATTTACACGTGCCGGAAATATTGAAAGAAAATCTGAATGACTGAATTTGCTTATTGTAGCGATAATCTGTGAAATGCTGTATTTATAGAGTTTTATGTTTGTACTTTATGCCTTATGACACGGAGTAAAATTTAACTTCTTTATGATAACCTAAAGATATTATAGTTTGAAATAACAAGTTACTAGTGCATGCTAAGACAAATTAGACTTTAATCATGCAATAATTAATGTATGATCTCTTAAACGAATAAATAAATTGTTGAATGGCTGAACATCAAACATAGTCAGTCAGTATTAATCCTTGAAGAGGAACTAATACACAAAATCTAATTGATTTTTCATTCAATTTTATTCTTTCACGCAGATTTACCCAAGTTAAAATACATAAAAACAAGCTAAATAACCCCATAACTTTGTTTAAATAAATTCAAGCAAAATTTCTTAATTTATATTTTAAACATCAACAACAATACAATGAAAGTTATTCTACGAAATAATTCTTCTTCTCCCGCCTAAGTAGAAATTCTGTGAGTTTTCTATCCTCGTTAACTCCCCATATAATGACTCGAATTGCGTTTGTGATAAACTCTTGAGGCACAGAAAGTGTACTGTCTGTTTTCTTGCATAAAAAATATTTCATCACGATTCATGTTCACCTAAGATCTTGTGAATGGGAACAGGAAAAACCGAACTTATAATGAAGGTAAAGAGATGGTATCCGCTTAACATCTCTGGACCGTGTGCATTTCTCCATACCATTTTGCTAAATATATAGTCCGGATTGAACAACATACGGTTCTGAATACTTACAAAACCATAAATACACAGCTTTAGAGCCCATTGGGGCAGGAATTTTAAAATTCCTTTCTTTCCTTTCAAAAACAGTGACCACTGCATAAGAGTATGCATCGGATGCATTTTCCTTTCTTACAAACCGAACCAGGAGAATAAATTCTGAAAGGATATAGCCCGCCGAGCGTGGACTCCATAATAAACCGCGGTTTGAAATCACCTAGGATGACTACTTCGTCTTTCCCCCTCATTAGGGGAGGAAAACAGTGCTGGAAAAAAGACATCAACGCCGGCAAAGCAAGACGGATGGTCCATTAAAATCCTCGGCGTCTGCGTCTCCCGCATTTTTTCTCGTGCACTTTCACTGATTCCTCGCCATGCGCGTGCCTCCCTGGACCCGTGGTAATCCTCCCCGGGAGCAGAACCGGCGCGCAGAGGTCGTTGCGTAAAAATTCGTCCCGAGATAGCGAGGGCATTGAGACAGGGCACGGAGCCAAGTGCTTCCGACACGCCTTTTATTTGCAGATTCCTTCCTCTCTTGCGCTTACCAATTCAGCCAACTCAATCTGTACCTCCTGCTTACCACTCTCCTTCCGCTTTTTCAACTCTCTTCTTTACGCAGGAAAATAATTTAGCCTCTTTGGTAGGTTACCATCACGAGGAATAATAAAATGGATTGGAATCCTACCTTTGTAAGGAGAGAAAGATTGGAACACGGCTGTTAGTGAATGAGAGATTAAAATTCTCCAATATCCGTCTTTCTGATTGGCCTTCTATGAAACACCCAATGTACTTTTCAATGGCGATACTTTCATCATCAGGAGTATAAGAGTATACTTGTTTTTGTTGTCTTGTCTTTCTATTGCTACTATAAATCTATAAGCTTTTCAGAGATTGGACTGTTAAAAAGAAAGTAGATGAAATTTTGAGTTAAGCCTACTCTAAAATTCAGTATGTTTTGTAAGACAGTAGTTAATACGCGTCTACCATGTTGTTTTGGCAGATCAGACATGGTAAGGGAAATCAGGAATATATAAGCCGGAACTAGACACTTCACGAAGAATTCTTTCCGCGGACGAAATGCGCCAGGAGCAGATAAAAGAAATAAAATTATAGTCTTTTCACTCCATGAGTACACATCAAGACGTTGATAAAAATAAGTCCACAATACAGCTCATATGTATCTGAATTACATTATGCAAATTTCCCATTATTATAAGAGGCTTCCATGCGCATCACCATTGCAAATAGACCTCTCTGGAGACTCAGTTTTTCCTAATTCGTAATATCAAAATGTACACCCTCGGTACATCCTCTACAGTAGATGAGAATAAATTTACATTGCACAACATCTTAGGTATGTAAATTTCCCATTATTAAACGTTGCTTCCGTACATATCTCCTCGAGAAACAGACCTCGTTCAAGACTTCCACGTGAATCATAAAGCGAAATTCACGAACCTGTCTTAATATTGGCCCGCAGGCCCTGCACAGACAATCGGCAACCAACGTCGCTCAGGCCTTAATGGTCTACTTGTCCATGTTTATCATTATTCCCCGTGTTCCCAACCCTCCGCATTCCGCCCCTCCAGCCGGAGACACAGCGGTGGTATTCGCGGAGGATGTGGCGACTCGCTGCCCATCCCTCGCAGAGATGCGTGGAATTCCTCCAGTCCCAACCCCTTTCGGATGCGGAGAAAGAAAGCACGGGCATCGATTTCAAACGCCATCGAACCGCGGGGATATCGTTTCCTCACGCGATTTCGAACGCGGCGTACGATATCGGCGATCTCCGTAAGTGGCGGCAATAAATTCTTCTCCCTCTCTACGCCCATCCGGATAGGCAAGGGCGCATGAAATATTGCTAGATAACCCCCGCTTGGCCCCTGGGGAGGGAGATATGAAATGTAAAGGAGGGGAATGGGATGGTGATTGAATAAACATCCCATGCATCAAGGCGCTCATCCGAGCTAACCGGAACCAAAGGAGAGCTGGAACGAGATGCGATGCTTCGTGGAAATTGAAAGCTAATTTGATTCGAGATTTTCTTTGGGAAAAATGGGAAACGTTTCTAGTTTTATAATTGTCGTAACAGCGTAAGATTAATGTGGTCAATCCTGACTTGTTGGAATTTTATAGAAACCATCTTACAACATAAACGTTTCGTAACTTCCACAATATAACATAGTTACAATAGAGTATCAAGACAGCTAGGCTTACGAGCATTTCGAATATCGAAGGCATTCGTTGTTTTTGAGTCGACGAGGGTTAGATAAACGAATCCCTAAACTTTGCACATACGTGTAAATATGAATTCAGAAATGACCAAAATAAAATTAATGGTTACTCAGTCTTGATCCGAGCAAAACAAAACGGCAGTACTTACGTAATTATTACGTGGAACTTATGATTTTTAGAACTTATAAGAAATAACAGTTTTGCAAATATGAATGATTTCAGAACAGAATATTCTTCTTATTCGGTCAATTATGGTATTTACAATCGTATTGTTAACAAATAATCGACATCGGGCGATAGCATTTAGGAAACATATTAAAAATAGCATTTTTTATGATTGAAATGAACGATTTACTTATTTCTTTAAAGACAGAAAAGCAATAATTTACCGTTCCGACGGTGTTTCACTGGAATGTAAAGATGAAAGATCATAGAAGAAGTTTGCTTACCTGGATAAACATCAGTAACTTAAGTAATTGCTCCAAAACTATATCTACATCATATTTTAGTAAGAGCTACTGATACACACATATATACGTATTATTTACGTACAGATGGTATTATTTAGATGAATTACAATTTCAAAATTTCCAAAGTTACCAGGTCTGTAGTGCTCCTAAAATACTCGAGAAATGTTTCGCTTTTTAAATAGGCTTAGAATGAGTATCTTAAGTTAGCTGCCGTTAGTCGAGATAAATCTGAAATATTTGTAAAATTAATGAGGAAACTGAAAAAGTAAGAATCCTTACCATACCGTGCATGCTTGCCTTCGTCTGCCTTCACCCATTCTTCTATCTATCCCATAAAAAGAGACCTTGTCCACTTAAATTTATAATTAGAGCATGTTTATGCGATAATTATTCTTGCAAATACTCCATGAAACGGCGACAGCGCGTCTTCGGAGTCTCTCTCCACTTTCCTAACGACCCTGAACTTTTTCCTCGCTCTCGGTAGGTAAAATTATCTAGGGTCAGAAAAAAATTCAAAGTCATCCTAGAAATTCAGCAACAGGAAAAAATTAAATGCCATTTCCGAGGACAATTCCGAGCCTCTTTAACCGCCGATTCGCCCGCAATTCCCGCCGTAATATGCGAGCCAATCTTGGAGATGGACGCATCGCCCAATCCCATTCCGCCCGACACCTGGATTGGGCAAAAAACCCCCGCGGATGCGATATGCAAGATCATCGGGGCGATTTCGCGTCTCGACCCTCCGTTGCGGTCGCGTTTCCCGCGAGAATGGGATTCTTTTGATGCGGTCGTCTCGGCCAGTCTCCGGAGAGTTTTTCCTGGAAGCCCGAGCGATCTATAATAAGATGGAAAAACTGGAGGGACAGGTGTGGGGAGGTGGGTCGCTCGGATTATGAGCGGGCTTCCCGAGAGAGGTGATAAAAATAGCGAAACGAATTGAAATTATAGCGTGACGTCACGCCCCGAATTGTCAAGCTGCTAGAATATAGGCTGCCTATATCCCGTGCCGGTTATTTTTAGAGTTTTCCGAGTTTTATGCGGGGATTAATTTTTCATCGAGGAAATTGCACGGTGAAGAATAGCTGAGGATTTACTGACTGTTGTTAAATGTGAGGCGCATTTGACCGCACCTCATTTGGATCTTGTTTGACCGACAACTCTTCCGTACTATTTATTTTAATTGATAGTCTAATATAATATTGTTTTTTAGATATCAGTATTCCCCAACATATTAATTATTATATTTCTTAATTGATTAAAAAAACATTTACAAAACCATTCGAACTATACATTTTGATATGTTTCTTTAATTATTGTAAATGATTTTTTGCACTGATTAAATATCAACAAATTCTTTCAAGAGGCTTATTTTATAGCGGCAGAATTGATCCAGGTTCCTAAAGGGGACGAGAATAGTTCATAACGTTATAGTTGTATAGAAGTAGCACAAGAAAAGAAAAGCAGTTTTGAAAATGGTATTCTCATATAGATGACGGTGTAAATTCCATCTTTGCTCAATTCCTTATCTTTGGTGAAATTGTGAATCACCAAACTTAATATGAAATTAAATTAATGCAATGATTTTTATTGTTTAACATTTTATCTCTATGTGTATAACAGAAATTGAGCAGAGAGGTCTTGGAAAATAATTCTCAAGGGCAAGATTTAACATACTCGTTCGATTGTAAGCTATTATACTTAAAGAATGGATATTAAAGATTCATGAACTAAAAATTATATCATCAAAATAAAAGAGCAAAAATATACTCGATATCTCTGGAAAACTTATAAAGTATTATTAATATGAAATCTTGGATAAAAATGATTCTTTCATATTTCTGAGAATCTTTAGTAAATGGTAAGAGCAATCATAGCTACATATGATTTTTAAAATATATTTCTCCGTATTTCAGACTTCGCTATGTTGCAAAAAGCAAGAATTTAAATGAAATTTCGATTTTCACCTATGTTAATCTCGTTCCTTTTACGGATTTTCGAGAGATGAGACAATTTTCTCTCTCCAACACTCACTGAATTGGCAGATAATTACTGTACTGATTTATTTACTTTTTCTCTTTTATGAAATGCATTTTGTTCTTTCCCTTTCCGACACTTAATGAATTGTATATGCAGTGCTTTACTGACTTTGCATCCTTACATTAAGCGCATTCTCTTTTACAACCTCACCAGTTAATTCAATTTCTATTTCACATGATTCCATAAATAGAAAACAGATAATCATAACCTCCGAAGGATTATTAAACAAATCCCTCAAGCAAATAGGTACGCCTTCGTTCTAATCCCAATGGATAAACCGCTGGATTGTCTTGGTGACACCATTTTATATCAAATGTCAAAAGCCTTTTGTTCGCTCTCTGGGAGAAGCTGGGAACTATCAATCCGAGCATAAAGAAACATCCTAGCATCCACTGGAGAGGACAGACGCGGTATCGTTTCAGAGATGAAAAACTCCTTTCAGATTCGCTTTGAACTCTTACCCGTGTATCCTCTCTCGAGAGAGAGAGCTGACACTTCCCGTAGACGATCGTAAAAAACGCTCGGAAAAAATTCCTCCGTAGGTCATTCATTATTTTCCTCATAGGGAATGACACCTGACACTCGCCGTCTTATCTGACGTTACGAAATAAGGCGAGGCGAAGTCAATGTTTTGTTTACGTGGGAATGTGTAACAACGCGTGCTGGGCTTTGGTGCGGACGTAGGCTGCCGACTAGTGTGTCATACACGCCCTATCCCGCATTTTCATAACGAGAAGGAAACTAATAACAGTTTGCGACACGTATTTATAAATAACGTCTGACGTGGTCCCAAGTGCGGCCTCCTTTTAAAAAAATCGTCGCCCGAGTGGAGTTTCGCCCTGTGATTACGATGTATAATTATGTGTGCCTAGAGATTCCTCGCGGTCGATTTCAAGATTGGAACTAACTCTGCGAAATTTCCGCTAAAATATCTCATTCATACGATATTATTCTTTTTCGAGCTACTTTTAGTTTATATTTAAGATACGCTATCCTCTAAGCGATCATGTTTAATAAAATGGGAGATAATTATTCATTCAGCATTCCATCTCACACCTACTTCTCGGATTCCTAAAATAGAAAAATCATTTAAAGCAAAAACTCACTCAATTCTTGTGTTCGTTTAAAAAAATTAAAATTCTGAACAAATTGATTTAAATTCCATTGGGAGGGATATGAGATGTGATGTAAAATGTGATTAGTAATTTAAATCATGATTCCTTAATTCTTTATAAATATCTCGTGATAAAATAAGTGGTGTAAATTATTGAATACAGCAAAATTATGTTTTGTGTATGTGATTATGTATCCCCGAAAATGATTTTTTACGCAAAATAATACCACTTATGCGACAACTTCACTAATTTCGACAATTTAGATATACATTACTCAGATGAATATCGTTTGGAACAATTTTAAGGTGGTTGAAGAGGAAACGTAAAGAATTAAGGAAGTGCATGAGGAATGTACCATAAAAAATAATTCATCGCTAATTGAAAACAGAATAAAAGTACAATTCAACACTACGTGTTCTAGAAAAAATCTCTGAATAAGAACGTGAAGAGAGGTTGAATTTTTTGAAGGATAAATTTTCCTTAGATTAGAACAAATATATTTTCAAAGGTACAAAATATGAATTCTCGGAGGAATGGAAAATTTAACGGATTAGAAAATTATTTGACGTAGCCGTTAGATTATTTAAGACAACATAACATATTCCCAAATTTACAAAAGCTACAACTCCGTAGTATTTTAAGTATAAAATCAAAATACATGAATCTTCTTTAAGTAATGGAAATTTATCAACACATAGGCAATTTACTCCCATCTTCTTATCTATAGAAAGCTACTCTTGCCTTGCCACATGGCCGAGTAGCGCTCTATTTCTCAGCGTATAAATTTTTAAACATATATCTATTAATATTCCCATTAATATCTCCGTTAATTTCTTCCCCCGCTCGACAGTTTTATTATCCCTTTACCGCGCGGGTGAGATCCTTATCTGGAAACATCCCGTTCTCACCCACTCACCCCTAGACATCGCATGTGTTCCTCTCCCTAGAAAAGAAAAAAACCTTCCCGGGTGTTAAAGAGCCTATTTCTCAGTCATTCATCCAATATCCTCTTCAGCTAGATCTGGGTGTCGTACGACATGGGCGTGTGGAAGGACCTGGAAACATTCCAGCCGCGGGACTATCTGTTTCGTCATCGGTGTCTAGGGGTAAGACTCGCTGAGTGATTGCAGTTGGAGGAACACTGAGAGGAGAAGCTACAAGTCCTTACTATTTCTAGCTCCCACCAACACCCTCGATTATTTTCCCTGCGCTGTTCCACGTTTGAGAGGAATGTAGAGATTATTTTAACACGTCCCTCGGCGAGAACAACAATTACGGTTGAGAACTTCTTCCGACCAGTGTTTTTTAAAGCGGGTTTGTTGGAACAGAGGGGATGGTGGGGATGAGTCGTGCTTACGCTGGGAAGTCAAACCAAGTTGGATAAACTTGTCCCCTTGTGAGTTTTACGATGAGGTGGGTATTCTTTGTGGTGTGTCTACTTTTGTGGTTGTAAGTGGTTTCTTTTTATATATTTGTCAACGTTAGTGATTGCAGGATAAAGATTTCTCCTATGTAATCGTTATAGGTTTTCTCGAGCAAATCCGCAAATATCAATGGTAGAAATATTTATGTATGTAATTGTTTTCCACCACACTTAGGCTGAAGTTCGGTAACGATTTTGAACATTTAATATTTTTTGAATAAAAACAATTAATTTTGAATCATTTCTGTAATATAAAATGATGTTATAGTTTAACACAATTCAGGATGATTTGATGATGAGTTTATCAACAATATAATTTATGAACTCTATCATTATAAGAATTTAAACCTAGGAAATGTACTAGAATATGGAAATCAAAGAGAATCATGCGATCACATAATGCAAGGTTAAAGTTTATGCTTATTGGTTTAGCTAAATCATGTACTGAATGGTATTTAGAGCTCCTTATTTCCAGTTGCGTCTAATGAAGTCATTGGCGTGATATCGTAATGTAATTTTGAAAACTAAGAAGGAAATATTTGGATATGCATTATAAATATTTTATGAGATATATCTTTGCTGAAATCTTTAGAAAGAATTTAAAGATCGAGCTTTTAGTATTATACTGAAATGGCTTTCAGTAAAATTTACATTCCCATTTCCGAAAGAATGAAACATTTTGGGGTTAAATGAAAATGTGAAAATATTTTGAACTATCTGCTATTGAGTAAAAGCTTATTAAAATATTACGAATGGCAGTATTGAATTCATAACTTCATTTCAAACGAATTTATACGAATCAAATACCTCTTGTCGACTAGGGAAAAAATTTTATATTAGGTAAAAACTGGGAAATGAGACGCAAGAAAATTTGTCTTTATATCAGCTTCAATATTTAAGACCCATGGAAAATTCACCTAGAAAAATTCCGTTTGTTATACGAAAATCTATTGAATAGTTTTTGAACATGATTTCGTGATTTCATCTCGAAATCATGGGCACCAAAGATTCCAGAAATACGCAGTAAGAGAAGGTGTTACCTCGAGGGAAGCCATAATAATGAAAATATAACTTTCTTGACATTTTCACAGCAGATTTAATATGGCAACATATTTCGCTAGCGAAATATCGTCGAAAAAGGAACATAACTTTAAAGAAAATACTTTAAGAGACAACCGACAAAAAAATAAGTAGTACACCAGCATAATCGTAAAAACCCACTTTAGTGAATTTGCAGCGGGTATTCAAACTTGCAAGGCAGCACGAGGGTCTTACCTTAACCTCATACGATTCTTACATCGCAGAAGCCTTCCAAAATGCTTTGCCCCATTAAAGGTAGGGGCATAGTTAAACCCGCGCCACCTATGGTTATAAAAAGGCACTAAAATTCAACATCTGAATAAAAAATAGCGGAATAACGGCTACCGAACCTATGATGATAAATCTTAATTTTCTGAAGATGGCGGCAAACTTACTGCAGGACGTACCCTCGTACCACCATTGACCAATTATTTCCCCTAACCAGATCAACCAGGAACTCATAATTCCAGGCACGTCGGAATACACACGATCCCCTTGCATTTCGACTCATTGACAAAAGTCGCCGCATCTCACGTGGACGAACGGAGGGTGAAAAAACCGCTGGATTATTCTCACCGAAAAAGAAACCGAGTCAACCTTGTACCAGAATTGATAATCGTGGAAACGGACCCCAGCTGTCGGGGAGCAGATCCGAATATTGATAAATCTTCCGTACAGCCGTAACGATGATAATGGGCTGAGGATGGATCGAGAATACACATTCTATTATAGAACGGCCTCACGTCAGCGCCGTTTTTCCATGCGCACCTTGAACAAAACAGAAAGACGGAAAGGCTATTATGCTCGCATTGAAAAGGAGAATGCCTCCGTCTGAAGCTTAATTAATTAACTCCCCATTCAGATTTAAGTGTTGCGATTTCTCAATGACGCCAAGTTCGCTACCATCTGGCAAGTATGTTTTAAAAACACTAGGGAGCTAAGCCCCCTGCTGACAGAAGCTCGTCAAGCCCTCCCGGTTACCTTCCTGTTTACCGATAAATTAATTCAAACAGTTTTGAGTTTGAAATATATTTTGATTTGGAACGGCCTCCGACTCAAGCGTGACATTTACATGTCTACTCTGTTAGAATTTGAAAGTATAATACATTAAAAGGGTATAAAACACTCCCAAAACCATCAAAAATTACCTTAAAGTCTAATACGTATTTCGCTCTCCAAGAGAGCCTCTTCAGAGACAAGAACGGAATGACAGAGAATTGCGTGACGCAAGAAAACAAAAGAAAGATGAAAGTCAAGTTATTTCATCTAGCAATTTATACAGATTTTTGTTAAAATCTATGCTCTGGTTCATCAGTATATCTTTTGTCATTTTTATCACTAACGCATATTATATACTCACACATATTCCTTTTTTGAAATATACGCACCATGTTCCGTTTAACCCCCTTAATGGGGGCTAAACGGATATTGGACGGTTGATGGTTAATTGCAATTTTTGTGAAAGTTTTCACACCAATACATTTATAACCTACCTCATTCGTTTTATGAAGAGTTGGCATGTAATTTATACAAGTTTAAAGGAATATATTCCCAAAATTTTTTTTTAATAAGAATTAAACGGCGAAGTGATCCGTTTAGCCTCGGTCTACCCTAAGTTAACCCACGAAAATTATTTTGTTAGCTTTCTTTTCACATGTATTACAAAGTTATCCAAAACCTATCTCCTTCTTTCAAATCTTTAACGAAGGGTTTGATTTAATGAGAAGCTAATAAGTCTCTATCTCGCCATTGAAAAAGAATAGGGGCATCCACACTATTTATTTAAATATGTGATTTGTATTATGTAATTATTTATATTTCTTAATTCTAAGTTATTCATATTCGTTAATATTTATTATTTATATTTGTTTTTAATAAGTATTCAAATTTGTCACTTATAGTTTATATGAATTGAATATAATATCTTTAGTTAATATTATTAAGTCTTTATGTATCTGGGTTAGAAGTACAAACCATAAACAATCATTACCAAACCATCAACCAACCGACCCTTTCTAATTCTCGAATAAGCAAAACTCTCATTATCATGACCCCCAAATGAAACTATCTCTAATAACTACATCCAGAAATATAGCCTCTTCCAGAGACTATCGCACTCTCTTAAGGATTGCTTTGAACGATGACCCCCAAAGAAACGAGATCGCCAGCCAAATGGAATGAAGATCTTCTTCTTTTCCTCCCCTTTTCTTCCTTTCGCTAAGGGAAACTCCGTTGTCCTCTCCGCATGAATTTTCATGAATGTCTGGACAGTACCCACTCTCTTCTTCGCAAAAGGCTCATGGGAAGAAACTGTCGCGGCGATTCTCTCGCGGAAGGTCACGTGACGATCGCCGGATGTTCCCCAAGACTGGTGAACGGGGAAAAGAAAGAAAACTTTTATGTATCAATAAGTTGACTTTGGAAGGGCATCTGTGGATGGTCTGACGCTTCTCCGATGTTATTGTCCTAAATTAAGATTTATGTTCGCACACCGCTGTGTTGCAAATAATTTGTACGACGGGTCGCTTAGGTTCAAAGAACTGACTCAAGGACTGACTATATCTGAGCTGACAGAGGTAATTCTTCCTTGATTGTTTTAAGCATTACAAAAGCTAGAACAAATATCGCAGAAATAGCTTTGTTTGAAATGTATCTGGGAAAGTCGTTTGGAACTAACGATATGAATCGACTGATTCCACCAGTATTTGCTCAGTATTTACATAAACTTTTCAAGAGTTTCCTAATCATTCCCAATTATTATGGTTAGATCGAATTTAGTTTCTTCTCGTATTATGCGGAATCAAGTACAAGTAATGTGACAAAAATAGATAATTTTAGAATAAATATCTTGGAAGTCGTTTTGAACAGAACGAACCCACTGATTTCGCTTGACTTTTCTCCATAAACTTTTAGAAATCGTCTTCACCATTTCTCAGTCATAGGGTCAGATAGAAAATAGCTTCTTTCGATACTCAGTAAAATAAATTGAATGTATGAATTAACACTTTAACAGGCGAGTATAGATCAAAGTTCCACCTAACCTCGATTTCCAATACCAAGAAAAACTCAAAAACATTTGGCTTTTTAGGGAAAAATCTTCTCAACTAAAGGTTGAGGAAGACAAAAACCTCGCTATACGGGAAAACACTAGAAGTAAGGAGGTTGAAATCCCACATTAAAAAGCAAATAAAAAGTTTTTGAAATTAAAAACATATATAATAGCACAAGAAACGTATAGAATAGTGACTTCGACTCCATCCCTTCCTCCTCGTTGTTCTCTCTACACTGGCTTCACACAACAATATGCATAAATACCACAGCCCTCCCCTACCCCCCTCAGTTCTCTTCTTCTCCTGAAGATGGAAGCATAGCTTCCGAAATACGTATCGAGATTTTACGATTATAATACTTTAGTAACTACTTCCGCACGACGGGTTGTACGCAAACAACGGCTATTTGGAGCTCTTTTAACTCTAAATGTTGAATTAAAAACGTTTAATTATAATATAAATGACAGATTAACCATTAATATAAATAAAATACAATAGATTTATAATATAGAGAATGAATAATATCCCAGAAATAGCTCAGTTTGGAACAAATTCTTGAAAGTCATTTGGAGCCCTATCGATCCCATAATCACCACCCATTATGTCACCAAAACCTCCCCGCAAGGCGCATTCGATCCGTGTGAAGAAGTCTCGGGAACTCATCTTCAGCATCCAAGGCCGACCGGGGCACATCGGGCCTTATAAACAGCCATACGGACTGTAAGTGGTCGCTGATTACAGGTGGGGAGAAAGGCGTCATAATTTCCTCATAAATAATGGAGTCTGGGATCGGAAATGACGACTCCGTCTAGGGCTTCTTCTGGAGGTGATTCATAGAGTGCGGAAAGCGTGATGATATCCTGGGAAAGGGGCACTCCCACACAACGTAATATGGGGTACGGACCCCTTATATCGGTACCCTCTTCCGAGGCTCAATTTTCGGATCATTACGCGATCGACTCGTATCGGAAAAAAGGCCAAACCGAATGGTAATGGGTGGGCGGAAAGGGGGCATAAGCATCGACGTAATTTCGTGCGGGGAATTAAGGTGAAAGTTTACCTTTCCGGGAGGGGCGGAATTAAATCTCGCCCGAATTTGTGGGCCACGCGGGCATTAAAACACACACGCGATTGAAATTACTGTGTTCCGAAGGCCCGATTTTTTTCCCTCCAATGAGTTCGGACCGACCGTGAAATGAGCCACGGGAAGGCGTGAAATGGCGGGTTGGATTCGGTGCCTTTCTCGAATGAAGCCGGCGAAATAAGTGTACTCGTTTAAGGCTCGTTTCTATGGTAATTTCTCGGATCGATCGCGGCGTTGGAGGGTATCGGGGAATTATAACGTTTCTTGCGTGATTGCGTATCGGTGAGAAATTCGATCCTGCGAAATCCGTGGGTTGAGGAACATGGTTTCGTGAGTTATTATGAACCGAATTATTTTTTGTGAGTTCTTATGAACCGAAGTAGTAAATCACGACGATTTAATTATAATTATGGGTTGCTTATGAGAAAATTTTGAGAAGCAAATTTTCATCTGGAGAACCATGCTTAGAAAAGCTGGAAGGAGTTCCAGTTTTAAATGTTTTTAATCTTATTTGCTTCAGTTCCTCCTGTTATAATTTAACATTGTAATTGGCCATCATATATTCCACATACGCCTCAAAGAGTTGCAAAACTTCATCACTTATGCTGTTTTAAGTTCTTTGGTGCTAAATGTTAGCATTTCTGAACAATTCAACATTCTTTTGAGTAGTTAACGTAGCTTACAGAATACGAGTATAGAGATGTACACAAACATACTAAAACAAGTAAATTCTAAGTATATACGCCTGCTTATTGAAGAAATTATCGAAAAAGGAAAATATGTTCTAGAACAATTATGAAGAATAAAACTTTTAACATTTGCATCCCTTATAGCTATCATCACTTTCAATTTAACTAAAAGTTAATCCCAAGTTACCCAAAACCTTTTCTTAAACGTTAATCATACATTTATGCTTTTATTTACTTATAATTTTCAGAGGCTTACCTTCTATTTTCAAATCTCTTTGAGTGGAACGTAAATGATGTTTGAAAGTAGGAGAAGTACTGTATGTAAAAAATCATCCGCCTATTTTTTACGAACCTCTTCATTTAAACATCAGTTATTCGTCTGCCTGCCCTTTCCTATTGTGTTTACTCCGACTGATTTCTAAGAAATCGCTTTCCCTTTTCAAGAGAGGCATTTCCTCCTGTTTCTAATGTATTACTTTTTGATTCTTCTTGATTTATGTAATTAAACTCGTAAACTCAATAAAAGAATTCTGTATCAACATATCTTTCTATTTAAACCTAGGATAAAATATTATAAATTTACGTTTATTTTGGTAATTTTCTTATTCTTAATTCGTTAAACGTAATACGTTCAGAACTCAATTTTTTTACTTAATCTTAGTTCGAGCGTTATTATTCATGGTGAATAAATTCTCCGAAATATTTTAGTTTCCATAATAATTAAAACTTTTCCTGTGGAAACCAAAACATTTCTGAGCATTTATTCGCCATGAATAATAATGATAATCGCCTTTATTTGGGCAAGATTGAGACTAAAAGTCTCTCATTCTATGTAACCCATAATAATAATATTAGAAGGTTCTATGAAGTGAAGGCAGAAGTAATCCATCACTTTAATTCTAGCGATCTGAGAAGCATCTCAGGGCAAAAAGATGAATTTACTCATTTTTAGCAAAGATATTTTAATATATGAGCATGTATGGTCTGCCTATCGTCCATCTCCATGTGAATTATAATTTCTTTTCAACCCCATTTACTTCGTGTATTTGTAGCTTATCCTATCTTCATGCTATCAATCATGTTCTGCTTTAGACTCCCTCCTTGTTTTTCCCCCTAAAAATTAAATATGCCCTCCTAAGGCACTTATTTTAAAAGATGAAGTCCCCAATCGCACCCCGTTCCACTTTCCGAACGTAATTTCCGATTCAAAGACCATATGGTGGGAATATATAACAATACAACGATTATTAGATGGATAGATTGATCTGAAAACACAATTTCATCTAGATTATTATTATTATTATTATTATTATTATTATTATTATTATTATTATTAGGGTCTTTATTAGGCGAGATTGAGACTAAAAAGTCTCCTCTTCCATCTAACCTGTAGTTATGTTGTTACATTATTATAAGTATATTACATGTATCAATGAAACTTTGAAGAAAATTGAAGAAAATGTAAGAAGGGATTGCGGGTGTAAAAAAAACGTAAGAAAAGCTTAGGAAAAAATATTCGCTGCCGGAAAACACCCACAACCGGTATTTAGAGCTTCCCCATGCCGGCCGATGATCCCAGAGTAGCGTAATCCTCAATACACCCACGTAGCGAGCAGAACAAATATCCCCGAGTTCACGGGTCTCCCCCAGACTTATATGGATCGCCACGGTTTCTGTCCGCGAGACGGGAATCGGCAATGCGTATTTCAGGAAGAATGGAGTCCGTCATGGATTTCGACGAACCATTTCTTGCGAACCTTGAGAGTGCGATGCACCGAATAGCTCGCGGAAAAGACACATCAAACGACGTTCGTTCCGAATTCAGATCACGAGAAAGTCTTAACCTTTTGCGGTGCCTATTTTGGCGCTGGGAGAGGCTGGAAAAAATCGGGGAGACTCACGCAAGTCTGGTTGTTGTATTGATAGGGAAAGCTATAGAACATGATCGAGGGGATCGGAAACAAAGGAAGACTACATGACCGTAACGCGGTTCCATTTTCATGAGGGGGAGCGAAAGATACAGAGCGATGGGCAATGCCGCGAGGGCATCTCAAACTATTTTGTTTAGCATACTTACTATTTAGTAAGCTCTCCCGTCAAGTATGACGGTGCCGATTTTATTTAATTTTTTATGGCACATTTCTGTTCGTTCTAAGCTAAAAGTTGTCCATTGTAATTCCATAACTTTTTACCATTCTTCTGACCGGTGAGTGGCTCGATTGAGGCAGAATGAATTTTGAATAACTTTGGCCATGATAAAATGTACGAAAGAATAGTTAACTTAAATGTTAGTATAAAATCAACTTCTTTTAGTGAGGCACCTTCTGACATGTCGCTTAGCAGAGCCTGAAAGTTTGTTTCCAATAATTTCCGATGTAGTGATTTTTTTAGTTGAGTATGTGTATGTATATTCACTTAACTACTGTTTATGAATAAATTATCATGATTATTAAATAAAAACTTTGTAAATTTCTACCATAACAAAAAATATAAAATATGATGCCATCATCAAATATACTACCACCACATTTCCCTCGGAAACCTTAAATACACGAATTCAGAATATCAGTGAATAAAAATATGGTAATTTCCTTTAAGTAGCATTACAACCACCTGTCAAAATTACTTTTCAAGTAAGATTCTTCAGGGTTCATTATTGACCATAATGGCTACCTTATAGAAGTCTCCATTGTATATCACCCTATCAGGTGTTCACCCTCCTCCTCTTACATTTCGATATTGGCAGGCTCGCTCCTCAAGTTATTAATTTAACTTCAACCCTTAATGAAGCAATTTATATTTTTTTGGAATGGCTCGAATACCTCAGCAGGTAGAATTTTCCGTCCATAGATAGTTCTACTTAGAAAAATCGTTTCTGATTAACACTTATTTGCTTTATTTATCTTACTTTGTATCTCTGATCGCGACCACCCAAGCATTCATTAGTTTCCTGTTTCTAAATTCCTCCACCGATCCGTACCTTACCTAGAAATGATTGAGTGGATGACCTGAATTACATGGAAACACGATTAAATGGGC
This sequence comes from Sympetrum striolatum, assembly GCA_947579665.1. NCBI lineage: Eukaryota > Metazoa > Arthropoda > Insecta > Odonata > Libellulidae > Sympetrum > Sympetrum striolatum. The sequence goes on from OX388348.1 coordinate 71,668,194, forward strand.
GAATCATCAAAATGTAAACCACGGATTCCTTCTGATCCAATTTCGCCGCAAAGGGTTTGTTGAATCAGGTTGGTGATATTCCACACCGACAAAGAAACGTGTTTGGTCCTCGGTTTTCTAGGAAAACTTTCTAAGCGTTTTGATTCCCGGAAAACGTTCCGGCCCAGCTGCTCGTTAACACCAGTTTTAACGATGTCAAACCCCCTTTACAGAACGAGGCTGAAAGGTTCTCATCTAATTAATTGTGAAGTCAACGTCAACACGTTTAAACCATGCAAAATACTTACATGAATCAACATTAAATCAAATTTTATTTCGGCGGGGTTAATACGAAGATACGTCTCATCGTAGATTTAACACTTTTTTTGTATAAAATTTTAACAATGAGGTTTAAAATAGTGCACATCAAAATACTACCTTGCGGGTTTGTCTCAGTTTTTTAAGAATTTACTCAGAAAAACCCCCACAGCAGGAAATACCTGCAAGTAGGCGGGTATGAAAAGCCCACAGATAATCAAGTAAATTTTCAAGAAAAAAAGCATGTTATGACAGATCTGATTGGCACGCAATAAAGATACATACTTACATAGATAAATCAATATGTGTTTGATAAAAATAAACTGAAAATGAGCATAATCAGAAGCAGGCAGTTAAGTTTTAAGTCTTTTCAGTATAAAAAAGCTGTGATGATAATAAAATGATGGAAATTGAAGATTTCTTCATAGATATATAAGAAAAAATTATCTTGAGTCATCCAAATTATGGCAGCTTAGAATATCCTTAGAGTCCATATTAAATGCACTTTCTTCGATTCTTTAATGACTTATCCTGCCCTTTATGGCATCCAGGATCTTTAGCTTCTGTTTTTAATCAATTACTCTAACATATTATATATTATATCATATTGATTTATTGTAAATGAATTTATTTCTATGGAAAAACAGTTTTGGTCTACGAACATTTCGTATGACGAGCAGTCTTCAGATACTTATTATTTTTTCATGTGCACTTAAGTCGTTCATTCAGACACTCAATTGGTAAATCATTCATTCCATACAGTGATTAGGTAACCGCATTAGTATACAAGCTCTTTCAACTGAACGTAACGATCACCAGCTTTCCTCTCTGGCGTAAAATCAGCCACTTGAGGTAAACAGACTACCGGCATCTAATTTGAAATTTTAATCACCCGCGCAGACGGCGATTGGGTCATCACTCATTGTCGCCGCGATAATACGACGTATGAAACCGTCAATTACGCCCTTACGCAACGAATATCCACGTCCTGCCTCCATAAATATTCAGCGGAATCCGTCAATAAGTAGACGACGCGACGTGTTGAACTGGTGTTCATCCTTGTGAGTAGACAACCCGAATGACGTCCAGCACATCGATTTCAACGGAGCGAGATCGCGGGGGACTCCTACGTAGAAAAAACCGCTACTGGTTTCGCTCCGCCTGCCTCTCGTCTTGTACGCGATATCGAGAAACATATTCAATATGGATCAACCCACTTTTCAGCCTAATCTACTCAAACCTCGTGTTCAAATGTACAGCCACCTCGGTTCATGTCCGATCCCCCGACTTTCTCCTTTCATACCGTGACATAATGATAACGAGGATTATTGACGTGTAGGTGCAAACATTGGGTTTTGACGTGCGGGCACGGGACGTGTTTTTTTCTGCCGGGAGGAAAGCGTAAAAAACAATGCACTCTCCCGATTGACAGGCGCGGCGCCGCACTTATTTGTTGGCTTCTTTTTATCGGCTGATGTTAACCTTATCGCTCGTGCTTTGGATTTCTTCCATACTAACATCTATGCGGCATGCGATTCGAATTATTCCATTCAGCCACTCCGGTATGCCATTGAATATTCATGGAGAGGTGCTACGAATGCACCGGTCACTTTCCATCTCGATGAACATCCTGAAAAATGTAAGCGAAATTTGCGAAATATTTCCCCTGAGGCTACTACGAAGTATATTTTCCTGCACTCGATTCTCAGTCTCTTAAAGTTTTGCATATTAATAATATATAGCCCTTTATTTTCCGTGAAATATACTCTTACGTTGCAAATGACATTTATTTATAACTTCAATTTTTATCTCTGGAAACCGTGGAAATTAAAAATCATAATTGTAACTTCAGAGAAGATGTCTCTGATGACACCAGATTCTTTCAATTTAGTCAAAAGATAATAATTAAGATAATTAAATTTTAGTATCAGTATTAATTAGTTAAGAATTAGTAGATGTATAATATATAAATGTATCGTGAAACACAATAATTTATTATGCTATTTTTAAATCATCCGTTTTCCGTGAAACAAAATTTTATATTTAATTTTGAATTATTTTACCTATAATTTTTGTAGAATTTGTTTGATTTTTTCTACAATACAATTCATTAGTAATAAATTACTTAAGAATTAGTTAACAATTTCATACTTTTTATTCAACAAAACTTTATGTATCAGAGCGCTAAATGTACACGTTCAAGTATCATGTTCCCGATACGAGAAAAACTAATTAAAATAGGAACATAGTGTTCGTATTTCAGATGGTAATATCTACAGGAAAACAAAGACTATATAAATTTTAGTAATATTTGCATTTTGCTCGGTGAATTAATTCACGAAAACGAATTTTTTCACTGACAAATTATTATTTAGAGGATTTAACAAATTATAATTTCGAAATTAATTAATTTTAAGAAAATGCTAGTATAGCTTCAATTTTACTTGGAGAATAATTGAATGTCAACTGAAATTGTTTCCCCTAAAAAAAGTTTGCGAAACATTTCTACTGTAATTGTGACAAAACGCAAATATATTATCACACACTGATATCCATACGTTTTTGCTGAAATAGAAATCCCTTTAGAGTCAACGGAGCCACGTTGATTATCCCCAATCAAATTCACCTCCGCGAGGGAAGTAACTATTGTTTGCCTTACCTTTATAGCTATATAAGTGGAATATTTCTAATTAGAATGCCGCGAGCATAAGAAAATTACCGAGTTTGCGGCCGGTGACATCAAAGGAGAATTTTGCTTTCATGTCCCTCCGAAGACCCAAGTTAAACAGTGATTCCGTGATCGGGGTGTCACAATTTCTCTCCAATTAAAACCTCCCTTTTTCATGTAGGCATACCGTTTGCCTGCCCACACACGCCTTGAGTGCCCGTGTGGGCGTACACTTTTATCCGATTCCAATTCCTGCGGTGAAAACGGCGATTAAGCCGTGGAAAGAGCCAGACGATTCGCACAATGAATAAATCTCCGCTAAGAATCGAGTCATTCGTGAGAACAGTTAAATTTCTTCAAGGGATTCTCTGTAAGGAAATGCTAATGCGATTTGCCTATCGGAACTGATTAGACAATGACACCTGGAAGTACACTATTACTGTGGTCATTGTGTTGTTGTCGCAGAATCCGCAACATGGGATATTAAACACAGTCATTGAGTATGATAAAGTGGGATTTGGTTGATTTGAACTATTATAATGCGAAATCTTCATGAATACGAAATTTTTCCTTGGCCCGTTTTATCTTTTATCCAAAAAATGATAAAAATAGCACTTAATTCGAATTTTGTTTTGGATTCAAAACTATTTACGGCCAAGAATAAGTAATTTATCACCCCATACTTCTTTTAAAGCGAAAGTTCATTTAGCGGGATACGTTTAGTATTAATTTAAAAAATGCATTCTTGTGAATGAAATGGCATACGTTTGGAAGCTTCAAGAAATTCAGTTTTTGTGAAATGAATATCTTCATGATAAGGCTGATCAAATATTACCAATGATTATTATCCCGTACTGCCATATGATTATGTTTCTTCAGAGACATAAAAATCAATTAATAAACTCACTTGTTTCAACTAACAAAAGTCATTAGCTCAAAGATCACAACATGATCACATCTTTTTCTAACTCATTTATCAATTTAAATATTCCGTTTATATAATTGTCATTGGGTAATTATTGTAGATTCTGGATAGTTCTTTTCACTATGTTATATTTTTCAAATGTATACGAACATGAAACTGGGTATTCGCAATATTTTTCCGTGATTGTGGACTCTCCATTCCGTGTATTCTTCACTGAAGTAGGATTTCCAACACGGACTGGACTCCTGTGATATTCTAAATTCGCCAGTATTTTACGATCTGGAATATATTTAAGTAACTTACTCGTGTACACAATGTTTAACATTAATGAATTCCCTCCACGGCAAAAATTACACGTCCATGGGTACAGGATTTGTTCCCCAAGGAATACGTAAGCTCCTTCGGTTAAACGTCTGAAATCAGTCTCCTCGCGTAGCTTGGTAGTCTGATAGATCGTCGGACATGAAAGTTCGTCCATGATTCAGAAAACGGACGCTTTCCCGTGCCGTCGACATTCCGATTAGAATAATAGCTTTGGAAGGGAAAGGAACTGCGTCAATAAAACAAATTCCAGCGATTTTATCTCGGGCTCGCGAGGTAAAAGGCCATAGACGATCTTATCCAGCATCTCTTTGCTATTTCATCGACAAAGGATCACTCCCTCCAGTTGGAATTCATTTGGATTGCGGAACACGGAGAAGGGTCTTATGACACATGCGTCATTAGTACCATTGCCAACCTTAATGTTTGAATCAAATAACTTTGAAGAAAAGTCTAATGCTCTCCCGGTGAATCTTTCTCTGAAATTCTTTACGGGTTTTCAACCGGGTCTGTTCGTTGGTAAAAACCAAACTTTTCGGCAGCAACTACAGTTGCATATAATGAATGATATTCCTTTATACTTGGTGGAATTTCATTTTTTTTACTCTTTACTAGCAATACTTGTACTAAATATACAATGATTATTTTACGATTTGTGGATTTACATACGTTATATAATAATTTGTGGATTTTGTACAATTTATGTTAGTAGAGACTTTTTTTAACCACAGTTGCCACTTTCATGGATTGAAATTGAAAATGGCAAATGTGGTTGCTGCCGAAACGTCGGTTTTTTAGCAACTCACCATCTTTCAAGTCAGTATCTCATTGGATATCGGTATATTTATTTCATTTTAAGAAATATCATATTATTCGAAAACTAATATGATTCAGTTTTTTGACGGGTCGTTTTATTTCAGAAAGAACCAATTTACATAAAAAACGAGAATAATGTAGTAAAATCCATCTAATATCCTTCTATTTGACGTGCAGTAAGAGAATTTTTTGCGTCCGTAGGTAAATAAATTGAAAACGTTTTAAATCTTAAAAGATTTATAGCAGTAAGTTGCGCACTTAAATTCTTTGATGAAGTCATGTATCTTTTCCTTGGGAATGGTTCCCAAGGTTTTAATACCTTTTGAGATTTCTCCCTTTTTTGTCAAATAATTAATCACTGTATATTACCATTATATCTAATTACTTTATTAAGAATTACTTTTCCATTTACCTCTCTTATTGATTAGAAATAAATCTCAGAATGTTTTCCATTTTTTATTAAATTACCGTGTCCAGGAAGTTTCAAGTAAGAGTCCTTCGTACCGCAATACAGTGACGGAGCTCATGTCATGCTTGTGAGTCATCACATTTCCCAACTTATTTTTACGTGTAAATTAAATACATTTAAAGCCTGCTCCGAGAAATTCATACACCCAAGCACTATTAATATTGCGTTTTATAATATACCTGCATACATACATACATAAATGGGTGATACACTCAAACATATTGAATTAAGCTAAAACTGTCAAAATATATGTATTTTAGAAGAAAATTAATAAATTTAAAAAGTTCTTCGTATTTTCCACAATATTTGTGTGGAAAATACGAAGAACTTTTTAAATTTATTTGTTATGGCGTTCCACGGCGTTCAACCTGAACATCTTGATTTTATAGAAAATCTCCTTAATAAATTTATAAAACTAAAATTCTTTACCACGATAACTAATATTGAATTTGTCTGAAGTGATTTTAAGGTAATTAAGAATACATTTTGTGTTTCAGGCATTCAGATCTCTAGTCATTTCTTTTAAGGGAAATATTCATTTTCTTTCATCTGTGACTCATGCAAAATAGACTGCAATGTTCGGAGACTTCTACCACTTAGATTATATCTTGCATCGGAAAACGATCCATTGTATCTCTGGGAATATCTCGAGGATTTATGTAGCTTGTTTGTGTAATATAGTATGCGTGCACCCCAAAATTGCTTTCCCCTTAGTTTCGGATTCCTCAAGATGTAAAGTATCTAAATGTCGTATTTTATTTGAAGACGCATAGTAGATTAGGCAGAAATCGATCTAGAATATCATTCAGTCGAAGTTTATTTAAATAATAACGTAATAGATAGGTTTAGCTTTTACTTTAATATTTCTATATTTTTAATAACAATATTTGTATTTGATATTAGTGTAGATTTTTGTATACTTTTATAGAGAGTTGTATTTAGTATAATTTTATGTAGGCTTATAGATTTTTATTTTTTTCATTATGTCAGTTGTATTTTTAATATTTGTATGTACATTTTTGATTAAATGGAAGATGGAACTTAAAATTCCCAATTTTGCCATTTAAAGCTCCATAATGATACTAATTCATCAGGCATAAATCGCTCGTAGGATCTATTAGAACCCATAGATCACGTAATTGTTAAGGTTGGCAAAACCTTGTGTCACAATTCGCGAATCGTGATACGGAAGTGAGTAGAGTTTTATATGAGGCTAGGGAGATCAAGTACGTTCCATCAATTCTCTTTCAAAAGACCTTCCCCTCTTTAGCCACCCTTCACCCTCATTTCCCAGCAGCGATTGACTTTTTTCGCAACGTGGGATGAGCGATAGAAGGGAACGTCCTTCGAACTTTCACACGCCGTCCTGAGGGAGTTGCTTTGGATGTTTCGAGTGAGGAGCAATCACGACAACCAGGCCCACGCACATCGGCGGAATCGCATGTGAATTATCGTTGTCGTAGAGATGGTTATAAACAAATGCCTCGTTCAGGCCCCATCGTTAAATAGAATATATTTCCATATGTAAAATATATATTAGTGTATTAGTATAATTCAAATTAGTATTATTATACCAAGGAAAATAATTTTGGGCTACCTGATAACGAATAAAGAGAATTGTCTTAATAAATCTAATGTGTCCAAGCTTGATATCGCGGGAGGACGACGTATTGAAGATCGAGATCATATCGTTCATTTTAAGATACACAACACACAATACAATATATTCACTCAGTTACAGTACAATATAATAGTTAGTAATCTTTTGGTCCTCCTGAGCCACTTTGGTTCAATGCAAATACATACAGCAAATTTCTCTAAAAACATAAACCGCAAAAGTGAAATGAAATCATTATACAGAAATGTAGAAATAATCATATTTATAATGTTATTGGCAATTCTCAATAGTAAAAAAAATATAACTCTGGTTTAGTTATTGCAAGTGATGCAAAATTTACCATTATATTCCTCCTTGGCCAAAAAAAAACCATTAACCCTTAACCAGTGACGTGCGGTCTGAGAGACCGCAGCGATTTTTTTATTGTGAATAAAAAAATTATTTGATTTTTAACAAATCTGTTGTTTATGGTACCTTCTTAGATACCTTTACGTAGTATATAGAATTCTTCGAATTTCATTTATCTTACTTGTATTTCTATTAAGTTGCGATTTAATTTCATGCGCGGTCTGAGAGACCGCACGTCACTAATTCGGGAAAACTCAATTCGTAATATGGATGAATATTATTACGGTGGCTTACAAAATTTAACTTTATTTATTACATTTGTTTATTATTTTCACATTTCTTTGTTATTACTATTTGAAAAGCATAAATTAGGCAAAATATATGGATTTTATGATAGTAGGCTAATGTTGAGGTCGTCCTAAAGAATACTGATTGTTTTGGTTATTTTATAATATCAACTCCAACAATAAAAATCTTTTTAGAAAAATATTAAATCATACTTGCATTAAAACACCTTATGTGTATGGGACTGAATTTTTCGTCTTTATATTTCGCTGTGATTCTGACACTAGAATGTCACTTACTACGGATGCGACCGAAGTGGCGGCAAACTCAGAATAACCAAATCCTGCGAGAATTTCTCTTTGTTGCTACTACTCATTTGTGCCTAGCCTGGGATGAATGACCTTTAGTGAAGCATATTGTCAGCGGAATATGGACCCCCAATGGAAAGGGTGGAGTGATCCTGGGGAAAACCCGAGGCGAATGTTCGAGCAGTACATGACCAGATGTGAAAGAAAACGTATTTCTCGGATTTTCCCCAAACTGCTTTCTTTAGTTTCGCTCTATTCGTTGCCAAGTAATCATCTTGCTACACGGATCGCATACACGGATCTTTTGAAAGACGAATCATGTGAGTTATATTTTTTCAGTAAGTTCGTTTCTTTCTAAAATATATCTTTGTTGTAAAATAATTTGCAAATATGGCGGCAGGAAAACCAATTGCCTGGGAAAATAAGAGTTCTAAAGAGCCAAAGAGAAACGTTTACACTCGTCTGCATAACATTGTCGCGGAAAAACCAGGTTTGAAGCAATCTGTTATACCTCTAGATAGGTAACTGCAACCTCTCCATTTTTGGTCGCTTATTTTTGACGACGATATAATAAATTTGATTTTGTGTTGGACAAATGTCAAACTTCAGAAGTTATGAGAAAAGTATACCAGAGTAGGCCAGAAATCCAAGATTTAGATTATGTTGAATTAAGAGCTTTACTTGAGTTATTAATATATTCGGCAATATTTAAATCTAACGATGAAGGTATTAGTAGTACTTTTGCTGCAGATGGCATGGGAAAGTAAATTTTTCGTTTAGTAATGTATGGACAACGATTTGCTGTTCTCCTTTTATGTCTTCGGTTTGATAACCATGAAGACCGAATCGTCCGGTACGAAATTGACCCAGTTGCACCAATTTCTGATTTGTTAAATCATTTCGTAAAAAATTCTCATTGTTGCTATTCACTGGGCACAACAACTTGTATTGACGAAATGTTAATTGCCTTCAGGGGTCGGTGCCGATTTAAAATGTACATCCTGAGTAAGCCAGCTAAGTATGGCCTCAAAATGATGTGTTTGACGGATACATCGAATAGCTATTTGTATAATGCCTATTTGTACGCCGGAAAAAGTACCAACGGAAAAGGTCTGTCAGAGGAAGACAAAAAGACTTCGAAACCTACGCAATCAGTTCCGCGTCTCACTGAGCCAATATTTCATTCCAATCGAAATATTACAGCTGATAATTGGTTCACTTCAATTGAATCGTTTAGAAGCTGAGGGTGAAAGGACTGACCTATGTCGGGACGATAAGAAAAAATTAAAGGGAAATATCCAATGAGTTCTGGCCTTCAAAAGAGGCACAAAAGGGTCCTCGTTGTATGGATATACGGCAACATGACTCTAGTTCCTCATGTGCCAAAGACAAACAGGACTCTTTGGTTGGTGTCGTCAATGCACCACAGAGAGCACTGATGACGTGACAATGAAACCTGAAATTATAGCTTTCTATAATTCAATCAAGGATGGAGTAGATACACTACATAAAATGTGCAGCAGCTACTCATCTAGTCGAAGAACAAGGAGATGGCCAATGGCAGTGTTTCTTAGGATTTTAGACATTTCATTGGTGAATTCTTTTGTGTTCCAGCAGTCTCTAAAAGACAAGAAGTATCTGAATAGGTACGATTTTATTAAATGCATTGCAGCGGAGTTAGTAAGGCCACAATTAAAGAGGATAATGTCAAACAGTAAGATTCCCACACAATTAAGAGCCAATATAGGCCGAATTCTGAACCTAACAGTTGAAAAACCTCAAAATTTCGAAGATAAACTAGAGAAGCGGAAGACTTGCCGACTTTGCCCTCCATGAAAAAAACGAAAAACCTCCTTCTGTTGGTCCAAATGTAGACAACCAGTATTTTTATAATGCACAAAAAAAATTTGCAAGAGCTGTGCTTCTATGGAGGGGTAGGACATTTTTCACGAAAAATGTAATATCGAACGTTTGCAGAATCCATGAAAAACAAAATAAATGAAATATTTTTCAAGAACGTTTTATCAATTATCATCCCAAAAATACATTAAAGGCTTTGCTACAAAAATAGGCACCTGATTTTTAATATGCGACATTATTTTGCTAGGATATGTTTTTTTCATTCAAATTTTTGACTATCTTCGTAAAATGATTAATAATTGTAATTTTGTTCATATTAACATAAAATTAAATTTGAATTCAAATTATTTAATAACTGATTAGTTTATTAAGGCTTTTAAACATTGTTAAATGTGTCATTTAGTAACTTTAAAGATATTTAAAAAATTGCGGTCTCCCAGACCGCACGTCACTGGTAGTGTGACAAAAATTGCACGTCACTGGTTAAGGGTTAAAGAGGAAACACATTTGTAAATTTCCTTAGACTATTAATTTTTTTAAATCGAGTTGTTTCGTTTACAAATAGACATCTTAAGGCCTGCTTGTCTTGATTCTTTAATTTAAAAAGTTTTCTTGTTAAATTCACATCCGCAGCTCTTTCTATGTAAGAAATCTTCCCAACAATATCTACCGAAAAACGTTCGTACAAGGTTCTCATCGGCTTCTCCTATAGCTAAACTAACCGGGGAAAGGAACCAAAAAGGATTTGTGGCACGCAGAGTGTTGCAGTGTTGTCAAATTTTGAATTTGTGTCTCACTGACTGCATAAGATTCGGGGGTTGTCGTAGAACTCGTTCAAATCTTTTAACTAACTGTACCTCTCATGCTTTCAGCGCTGCCAAAATTTACGGGGGTTGAGGAGGAAATGACGAAGATGGTTAGGAAAAGTTTCACTAGAGATTTATTTTATTTCGATCGGTTTCAACACTTGACGTTCATCATCGGGTTGAATTTACATCTCATTACATTTTTAGTATGAATTATATTTGTATTCCATATAAAAATAATCAAAAATAATCTTCTTCTAGAACTCACAAATTGTTGTTTCCCAACCATGTCCGTTATTGCTTTCTATCAAGTACAGAAATTGCATATCAATTTTATAAATTATCAGCTATATCAAATCATACCACATCAATGCCTCACGAAATTAAGATCCGTTGGAAGAAATAGGATTGTCTCCATAAAAATATAATTTAATGCGTATTTGCCAAATTATATCTTCTTCAAATAATGGAAAGTCCAACCGCGAAAAAATGGACGCCTGCATACCTCTTACATCTCTTCAATTACGAAACCTTTCCTACCGTAACAACAGCTCGCGAATCATACCCTAAATACCAACATAATTCCCAACCAGCTTGTCCAAAAATAAAAAAATCTGATAAAATCTTTATCGGGCGCTTTGACGCACGAAGTCGTTCACGGACTCCTTCTATTCCTTGATTGACTAGTGGGAGAAATTTACATGAAGGAAGTGCTAGATCCTGAAGAGACCTCACCGATCCAACTCGACAAAGAAAGAGAGAGCTAACTAGACAGTCGCCGATCGGTTTTGATATGCACGGGGAGAATGCCTTGATAGACCGGCGATCCCCTACCGGATTAGCATAGCTTGCAGTGTTAAAATTCATCTCGGAAGGTTAGAGAGTGTCCACACGCAAGCGAAAGTCGTATTTGATTGGAGCAGATCGTACGTTCGGATCTTCAGTGCACAATGCATAAATGCAGGGGGTTAAAAAATGCGGACGCGGAAGTTTTGACATCTCCCCGCTAAGGGGCGCCACCGGTCTTTGTCACCTTGGGCGCTGAGACACCGTCGAATGGAGAATGATTGTAAGAAAACCGTTCGTCCGAGATTGGATATGACGATAATGGGCGTATCGTGGCTGACTCGGCATACTTCGGAAGTTGAGGCGTCCCGGATGCTCCGTTGACCGATGCGGATTCGTCGCTCAGGTGCCAATCGGAAACTTCAATGCGTGTTCCACACGGGATGAACTTTTTTACGGTTTACGGAATTAACGATTCCGTAAATTTATTCATAAAATTCCATGTATAAATTTTCAAACTTTAAGTACTATCGATATAAAATTAATTATATTACTTACTTATACTTTATATCTACAAAATTCCCATTCTACAAAATATATAAAATAGACGCATCACGCTATATATAATGCTTAAGATAACCAAAATATTAAATGATTTAATCTTTTCCGGCCATCTGTTATTAAAAATCACTTTCATTAATTGTATAAGAATAAAGGCAATACATAAACTAAATATTATAAGAATATTTCTTGAGGAAATACCGCCAAGTTTACAAATAATAAGATAAAAGAAAAGAAACATCTATATAAAATCATTCTCAATTATGAAATATAATTTGATACCTTGCATGTTATTCAGAAGAGAAAATAACTAAATAGTTTTAATGTTTGGAATAAAGTGCAGTTCTTTCATATCATTGAGTTATACCTTTAAATTGTTAACATGTGATGTTTATCAATAGTATGCATTCCATATTCGCCATATTTTGAAGTAGAAAAGAGAAATGAATCCAAAATCATTGTAATTTCATTTAATAGAAAATATTTCCTCCACGAGGAGGTGAGTGATACCGTAATCAATTATGGACAGCTACAACTATACTGTCAAGTTCATACCCTTATAATCGCAGTATCCTTGCATTTTTCATCAAGTCTTAAGTCGAACTGCATATCTCTGAAAAGGAGTTTGGCGTTTCTCAATAAAACTTTGTTTTTCGGGCATCCAGTTCAAACTTTTTCATTCCTTGCCTTTAATATTACCATTCTCAAGTAAGGAGGGTTCACAGGCAAATATTTACACCATCATTCTAAACTAGGAAAATGATCCCCGTTTCATGCACATTAATTTCAAGCTGCATCCTGCCTTAACCGTAATTCTGCATCAACAAGCATACCCAATTAAAGCACCATGCCCCTTGACTTCCAATCCTAAAGAATACCACAAGCTGTATTCCGCGAAAGCCGTTCTACAGTGAGGATGAGAGGGTCGTCTTAGTCATCCTCGAGACAACAGTCTCCATGATTCACTCCCTTACAAATTAAACCGTCCCTCTATCCCTTTGAGTTTACATAGAGAACAAAAGAGTTCTCTTTTTTAATGTCCCTCTCCATTCATGTCCCACCTTCCTTTCCTATAACGTTCCCATGACAATACGTCATTTTCGTATGCTAATGAAAGTACAAGCATCCGACTCCACAAAAGACGCCGTGGGAGTGTCTCGAAACGAAAAATTAAAACGAAGGGATGATATCCCGAGAGGAAAATGGTGGAATTCCGACATGGACTCTATATTTAATTGTTTCCGAGATTTGGGAGATAAACGATTCGTTCCGTGCCCGATGATGAGAGATATTTGGTCGAATTGCCTTCTGGAATAAAATTAGTCTGTGAAGGTTATGATTCTGACTGACTGGAGTGGAATCTTACTGATCGCCGTTGATACACCCAATGTGATGGTCTGGCTCCTATTCTTACATCCTCTTCTCTTTTCCACATCTCTTGTATTCGTTTCTGTGCCTGTTTTCTTCGTCTATCGTTGCAAATCGGTAAAAATTAATTAATTTTACTCAGATTTTATCTTTGTTCTTATCACCCGAAATAAATCCCCTAAATCTATTGTCTATTTACGTGCACATTTTTCTTTGAAGAACAAAATTGCAATAATTTATTTTCCGAGTTTGAAGGGCGTTCCTTCAAGAGGCAACTGAAGAATGTCTTTGAAAATTGAAGGAATATTTTATAATGTCTGAGAGAATTTTACTCGAAGCTATGTTTCCAAATAGATGTTGAGCTGAATACTTATGCGTTAACATACCCCCTGCTGAGTTATAAATGGTTCTCTATAACTACAGTACAGTTCAACTTATAATCCGATTTTTTTTGTACGATTTTAATCATATTTACTGACTTTTGGTTCCAAATATCACTATATTAGCATCAAGTTATTTTTTTTACTTGGAAAAAAAATCTAGAGGTGAGTTTTTTTATTTGATAAGCTAAAGCAAGCTAAAATTCTGAGCTCGGTGTATTTAAAATGTTTTTACTTAAAAAGTGTTCCCTGTTAAAGGCACTCTTTTCTAACGTTCAATTACTCTTTCTGTGTTTACAAACTACCCCAGTTCTCTCCTACTCGTTTATTATTTAATTATGATTTTTAGTATCCTCTGAGGAATTATTATAAATTTACGAATGGACGGAAGTGGAGATTTATTATAAATCTTAAACTGGCCCCAATAAGGACAATATATATTTGTAAAGTTAAATATATTAAATCATGCGGGCGGCGAAGTACTAATACCTCCGATGGCTATAAATCCTATGTTTGGTTTTAAGCAATGTAAATTTTAATTATAATTTTTGTGTTTTTATAGAATATATATTGATCATTGTATATTGAACGGTTTTCGTTAAATGAAAAGGATATTCTCCTTATCTATCAAAATTCTTCGAAATAAATCTTCCTTTCGTTCAGTATATAGTAGTAGTTCATAGAGTGTCAAATATGGATCTATCTAAGGAAAAGATAACTAAAACTAATGGAGAAATGTTTAAACACAAGGAAATAAACTCCCTAGTCAATGTTTCATAACTTATTTATTAAATAGTTGTTTTATATCCTTGTGTTTAGCTATGGAGTTCCACAAAGTATCAGCGAATTCGATTGATTTAATTAATAAGGAATTTTAATATTAAATCTCCTTTTTATGCCTTTCAGAATCGATGCATAAACCTAAGCTGATCCACAAGAAGATAGACCCGGCGGACGACCTGCCTGACCACGCGCTGATGTCCAAGGAGGATGGTTTCCGAGGAGAGCACATCATTGACGAGGACGAAGACGATGAAGAGGACGATGAGTCCGAGGAGGAGGAGAAAGAGGAAGACGAGAAAGAGGACGAGAAGGAGAGGAAGAAGAAGGAAGAGAACTCGACAGTGAGCAGAGGATTGAGTCTGAGTCGGAGGAAGAGGTCGACGTCGAAGGAGTACTTCGTGGAGGTCATGGTTGTCGCAGACAGGAAGATGATGGAGTACCACAAGGGAGAATTGGTCAACTACGTCCTCACGCTTATGTCCATCGTAAGTAACTCACAGTTTAAACTTTCCGAGGCGGTGGTTATAAATCTTTGGCTTGTCGCTTCCCCTGTACCCCTGGAAGCTACTTCCAGGCTCATTTTCCCGTTCTTTATGACCGCATGTTTTCTATTACTTGTACGTGAGTGAAATTGTCTACGTCTTTGTAAAGTCCCAGCAAGCCACCTTTCGGGGTGTGGTAGGAGGTGCAAGGACCTTGGTTCTATTTTTCTTATGGATTGCTTTCACGTATCGTTCGCGGAAAAAATGAATTCCCGATTCGTTCTTGCAATTTCCCTAGTAATTCTTTGCAAGTCGTATCGCCTTTCGTTGTACCTTTTCTAATTCACGAATATGACACTTGTCGACAGGGTCCTATTAGATTTATCTCATCAAATTTGCACTATATTTCAATACTAGATGGGAATTTCACCAATAGATAAACATTTCTAATTATTTGGATATGTTGTCAGATACTTTTTGATTATAACATAAAGGGTTTGCAGCGGTATCATCCACCAACGAAGATTAAAGAGACTACACGAGAGCGACACACAATTAAACTCGTCACCAATGATGTGATTTGCTGTATCAGAAAGGTCAAGATGGCAAGAATTATCACTACATTGCAATCATACAAACTAAAGATTTATTTTCGTGCAATACAATATGACCAGAATTAAAAGAAAATAACACGAAAACTAAAGAGAAAGATAGTGAATGAGAATGAAGTTATTTATTGGCAAAAAACATTTACAATTTTTCAGTTTGTATACTGAGAAGGGCTTGATATCTCGTAAGTAGCTAATCGGAGTATGTAATCATACATAATGTATATAAACGAAATAACGTACATATTTCGACCTCATAAAATATTTTATATTCATCGCATCATATCGCGACACCTTTCTCACATGTACCATGTTATACCATTAATAATACTACGAATAACGAATAAATATATATAAACGTATACAGGTACGAGTAACTCTGAAAAAGCATATGCTTCGTTATCAATGATTATGTATGAACTATCCAACATGTTTAAACGGATATCGGTAACGATGTGGTAACTTCCGTAACAACACCCCGTTTTATCCTTCCCTTTAAACATCCATCGCTGTATTTTTCGGTAAGAGAACAATAATAGGGAAAGGAAACACATCTGAAGAAAATTAGCTGTGATTCAACTCCTGAACTTCTATTTGCGGGAAAAGTTTTACCTCCGCGAGCACAAAATCGGCGATTTTTTACGACGAAACAAAACAATCGGCGCATTAACACAGGAATAAACTTTTTGGAAGCGGTTGATGACCAAATTAACGCTAAAAGAGAACCGTGAGCTTGCTTCTTCTTCGGGCCAAACAGAAGATGTGCAAATCACTACTTACACTACTACGAGGCGGCTTATTTACTTTTATTCCGTCGTAAAATTAATTTTCTCGGAAACCTCCATTTCATTAGCCACGTGATTTCATCTCTTGCATGAATCTTTTGCTCCGTCGATTTGAGCCTGCCTATATTGTCGTTTTTATTCATCTTTTCGCTTATAAACAAACGGAAATTTGAATGTTGATGGCTATTTTTTCCTTCAGTCATGGATATACACAGAAACAGTTTCCATGGGTAGGAACTTGAATCTGAAAATGTTTTATTTTTTTTCAACACCAAGAGGAAAAGTAATTAATCGAAGGAATTTTTCAAAACAACGTTCGTTGAGTCTTCATCAAATTGATTACTTTTTGATAATTTGCATGCAAGGAAATTGTACTCCCGGATAGTCTAATGGGCAACTTGTTAACTTGTTCGTCTTTGGCGAAAGCTTTCCCGCGTTCAATTCCCGGTAAAAGGTCATATTTCCCGAAAAGGGTTTACCTCAGAATGGCCATAAAAATCACACTTCCCAATCATGAACAATTATCACAACTATCAACCAAACCCAAGATACTTAAGTTATCTCTAATAAGATGGTGGAATAGAATTTTGTAAGTACTTTCTTTCAAAAACTTCGATTTGTAGGTGATTTTGGCTTGCATTGTAAATTTGTTCACCATTGCAAACAAATTTTCAGTCGTTATTTTAAGCAATCACTATGCATTGATGATGCTCTTGAAAGAATTGTAGTGTATTAATTTCTTACAGACATTTGGAAGAAAGTAAGGGTATTGACGTAAGTTACTTCTAAGCAATGAAAATAAGTGAACATTACAAGGTAATAGGACTCGAACTCAATTAAAATTTGATAGCAGCGTTACGGCAATGATACAGTCCCTCGGTTGGAATTCATTACAGATGAGAAGATCTGAATATCGTCAGAACTTTTCGAAAAGTTCATTCGTTCAGAATTTATAGACGAAGTAAGTGAAATGTTAGGGCCAGTAAGGAGCGAACGCGATCTCCGAGAGGCATCGACGAAGCGTTATAGGGAAGTTATCGCAAGGACGGATAATTACTTTTGGTCGTTTTTTCCCCAGGCTATTAGAGATGCTAATACGGATGAATGAATACTGGTGGTGTATAACACCCCCTGCCATACGCCTCTGGCGGCTCGCGGGGTATATCTATTTAAATCTAAATCTAAAACTAGAGCGTCCATTGCATGGGAAAATTCTCTACCTATATTATCATTCATAAGAACACGAGTCTTATAATTGGAAAAAATAGTACAGCTCATATCCATAATTCATCCAAATGTATTCAAAGAATTTTTACAAAATCTAAACCAATATTTTATTTTAATATATTATATATTAACGTTGAAACTTCTCCTTATACTTTCAATTAGTGGTAGCATCGATCGTAAATAATTAAATATTCAATCACTTCTCATCAATAAATTCAAATAGCCATTGGAACTGTTTCAATGCCTAGTATTAAGTATGTGCATGTTTCCATTTACCACCGATATTTACCGGTCTCTGTCCCCGTAAATCAAGTACATACAGTTACTCCTTGTCGTTGGCGACAACAAAAAACAGTTAAACTTTCCTGGCTGATGAATATCGCGCCAGGAGATAAAAATCGTTTACCTGAAAGGAACAAGGAAGAACGAAGATGTTATGTACCAGACAATCACTAATTTCACCTTCGCGAACTTTTTTGCTCGCTAGATGAGAATTAAGTTGTAACGAATGGAAACTTGTACCTATTTCTCACGTCAACAATACAATGCAGCGAACGGCCTTGTCATTGAGTCAGGTGACTTTCAATGTCCATTGCTTGTTAGAAATAATGATTCCTTAACAAGTAGAAAGCTGGATGCGCAATGTTCCATTCCATTCTACATTCTGGACGCTGCATTGTATGCTAATGGGTTGGGTCCTTGCCAAAGTTTCTAATAATTTGAAATTTTAATTGGATTTGCGAGATTGAGTAATTAATGAGCCCATTCGTGAGTTAAAGATGTTGTATTGTGATGTAGCATGATAATCATGTTCCTCGGAGCTGACTAAAATGGGTCATGGTTTGAAACGAGCGAAAATTCAATAAAATAAGCCATTGGTTAGGTGATCCAGTGCTTTGAAGATATACGATACACGCGTAAATATTGATTGTCTGCTTTTCAGGTTGTACAGATTCAGATAGTTTTTTAAATTAGGAAATCCCTGTGAATGGTAATCCGGCTGGTTCTTCAAAACATATCAGCACCAGATATTACCTCCTAATGTTTGTACATTGAACAAGATCCTGTTCATGGATTCTTAACAATTTTTTTTGTAATCATTCATATAAGACGGTGAATTTTAGAAATTTAGTATCTCCGATTTAATTATTTTGGTTCATTTCTTTTCGTTAACTTCCATTTCGAGCCGTAGTTGTAGATAATTTAAATACTAAAATCCTATTGTTAATAAGGATTAGAGGTTTAAAATCTCAGTTACTCAGTTTACTCTATTAGAGGTGTAAAATCTCAAATAGACGACTTTGTCGGCGTTCCTCACCTCATTTACCGCTATTCGGAGAAACAAATATTGGGTTATGACCTTTTTAGAAATATCCAATGCACATTTCGAAAGTGATGTGTGCATCATCACGGGTCATTTATGACACCGCTTTCGAAATCTGTATTGGTTATTTCTAAAAAAAGCCGTGATCATTTTCTGTTGTTTACGAATAACGGTGGATGAGGCGAGGAGCGCCGACATTGACGGCTATTGGAGATTTTAAGCCTCCAATTCTGTAAAACAGCCTTGTTCCAAATTTCCTTTCACTACGAGGATACTCTATGGGGAAACAATATCTTCTTCCGCATTTCTACCTTGCACCAATCGTAATTCTTCCTGAAGCATCAATCCCGAAGAGGAGGTAATGTACCGTACGCTCTCTGGCGCCAAGAGACGCAGAAATCTCATATGCAAGCACAATGAAAATCTACCCGAACGTTGAATCATGGCTACAGGAGATTTAATTCCCTTCTGAGATCACTATCGCACTTAGACAACAATCCGCAGGATTTAGCTTCCGTTTACTCAGCAAGGGAACTCTTAACCCACTTACGTCGATTTAGAAGTTTGATGAAGGAAGTTCAGTGACAGCATCCTCTTTTGAATTAACAACTTCAAATGACGCAACCTTCTCGCGCCAAAGTGAGGCAATGTGCTCCTATAACCGCCTAGATTTGCGATTCACAAGATAGTAGGATTTATTTGACCTAGGTATTTTGTAGAAATGACAATGGAAATCGCCCATATAAATAACTCGCATAGTTTGCTTATAAGCCACTATTTGCAAAAATATGAGTGCAGGAATTTTTACTTTCTCCCTATACGTAGTATAGAGAAAGTATTGTATTCGCAAAAAAATTCGACCTTCAGTTTTCGACGGAAATAGATGTTTCGGGCCCATAGAGCTCGTTTTCGCTATTTTCCCGAACACGTCTGTCTGTCTGTGTGTCTGTCTGTGGTTAAAAAGGTTGTGGGCTCTCTATCTTAAACTAATTATCCGATCATTTTCAAAATTCATATTTAGTATTTTCCTAACAATGCCAAGAGTCGATTAGTTTTTGGTGAATATCACTTAACCGGAAGTTACGGTTTATCCGGAACAAATTTTCGTTTCTTAAATATCTCCGTAAGAATGCAATGTAGGTATATACAATTACAACCAAAATTGTAGATTATGTAATTAACTACAACTTTTCTGTGAAACAGTTTTTCGTAACACTGATTGTTTAGGAGTTATTCCTCAATAATGGTTAACCGGAAGTTGTTGTTTTTCCAGAAATGGAAGGTATATTTTTAGAATTAGATTTTAGATTATTTTCAAATAATAGGAGGTCTATGAAAAAGATTTTGGTAGAGCTATTTTATGATCAATATTTTTGAGACCTAGGGTTTATTAACCTTTCTATTTTCAAATAAATTAATAATTCAGCGCATTATGGAAGTATAATTAATATTAGGCATAATTTTTGGGTACTTTTACGGAGTAAAGTACCCAAAACTCAATATGAATTTAAATAAAATTCTTGTGTACAGGGACAAAGTAATAGGATCCTAAGGGATTCTTGTTTAAGAGAAACGTTGGAATCTACCCAAGTCAATTTTGTGATTCCCAAAGACAAATTGTACAAAATGTGAGATTGCGGTTTCCAATGAAACTACGATACGACGATTTTTATTTCCTCATTTTTACTTCTTATTAATTTACCGAGACTTCTATCAATATTACTATTCTGTTGATATTTAGGTATCTTTTATTCCTGCATTCCATTAAATTAATTCAAAAATACATTTTCATAGTATTTCCCCCCTTCTTTGTGGCTGTTTTCCTGCAGTGGATTTTTTTTACTAAGAATCTCTTAGTTTTTTATACATCCACAATTATTATAATTTGTTCCCCATGCTATTCCCTTTAATTTAATTATTATATAATTAATCACGATGGATTGGGTATAAAAAAAGACTTTTAGTCTCAATCTCACCAAAACGAAGACGGTTATTATGATTATCAATTCATAATGTTCTTTTTACTCTTCGTTATTCCTATATATTTTCCTTTATATCCTTTTTATGATTTTTTTCTCATTTATAACACTGTAGAAAAGAGAGCTCTAACTGTATCATTCATGATAAGCTCCTCTTTTCTTCATCATTAGCTTTCTTTGATCCCTGAAGTGCTCTTCCCACCGCTATACCTGTGCATCCACCCCCTCGGAAACGAAGCAACTGCATGCAATAAGTTTTCCCACCCTCACGAAAAAGATTTTCCGATGCAGCGGAAGTCTTCTGAGAAAGGAGGAAAGGAAAGAGAGGGGAAGAAAGAAAAGTAGAGATGGGAAGGGGAAGGTCGAGACAGGGAGAGAGGCACAACACTGGGAAACCGCCCACCTTTTGAATAGTCAGCAGTACTCATTCACGTATGCCTCTGGGAACGTTTTTTTAAGAGAGCCAGCTGAGAATACATGTGCCTTCGACTGCGGAAAGTGGGTAGGGCGCTCTTAGCTCGGTTTTATGAATGGCGGATTCCTTAGGACGATTTCCATCGTAATGAAATAGACAGTGTGTTTATGTAACGAGGGCTACACCCCTTAACGGTTTACAATTGCCCTATGGTCACCTGAGCTTTGTCTTTACGTCATGAATGGACTGAGTTAATGGACTTAAACCATGTTGAGTCGCATCATCCTCACGCTAGATTAGAGTATTCGAAACGCCTTACAATTTCTAATAACTTTCGTCAATCTAATGAAGCTATACCAAATGTAATCATTCTCAAATAACTACTGTCAGTCGAACAAATCTGTGACTTAAGGACAACCAATTCAAATACAATATATGTATACAAAAGGATATAAAATATAATAATAACGTAATAATAAGAATAAACGTCTTTTATTTAGGCGAGATGGGGACTATTAAGTCTCCTCTTATATTTAACCCTTCGTCATATACATATGACTATACTGCATGCAACTTTAAGCGAACGTAAAAGAACAAGGAATATAAAGAGACACCGTAACCGAGTATTTTTATAGTATTCATCTTCTTTAATTGTTATATTAAATTACAATTTTCCGCGGTTTAACTGGTGTTAACTGGTAACTAACTTCAACCAACTACCAATAACCCTTACAATACAAACATTCCATAATCCTTTACCCTTGAAAAGTCATATATGCATACATGAAATAAAATTTGTCAACAAATATATATGTATATAATCATTTAAGCATATGGACAAGTAACTGAGATATTATTAAGTACTTAGGTATAATGTGGAAGCTCAGAAAAGAGAATTTTGGTAAGCGCTACATAGGATTGATAATGATGATGTACAAACTACCTACAATCCAGCTACATACAATAATGTTACTCCCTTTAACTGTCTTTATGTGTTCAGTATGTCTATTGTGTTCATAAAATTTAACATGTAATTGTTAGTTGTGTAATTGTAAAAATGGTTAGGTGTAAGAAGAGACTTGATAGTCTCAATCTCGCCCTGAATATTATTATTATTATTATTTAACTTGCTTTAAATAAGGGCTTTATTTAATTTACCTGCACAGATATTCCATACATATAGACCTATCATATTTATTGGTTTACTTTGCTAACTTCCGTATTGATTTAATAACTTTTATGTACTTACAAGCTCACCTAGTTTACTTTAATATTTTATTTTGGCTACCATTGCTCATAAAACTCGATACGTTTCATAGAATACTCACCATTAGCCTTGGTAATCGACTCAAAAGTTTCCGTCAAGGATTTTCCAACTGTCATGCAGAATTTTTCAAAAGAACGCCGCTCCTTCAAAGAGCTCATTTCCGCGGATCCGAGTCTTGGCCGCACTCTACGATCGACCTATCCTATAAATAGCTGTAACTAAGTAACAAAACAAGATATCCACAAAATGATTGCATTTAATTAATTGGGAAGTTGTCGAGAATACAGCGCCTACAGGCTGGTTAAAAATAACCAAAAGGAGATGCGCTATTCACAAAGTTCAGGAACTTTTTTAACAGATCTCGTAGTGCTGCAATTCAGATGCCTACAAGCTTGAATCCTTGCCAAATATGTTTAATGTAGGACATTTAATTTAATCTCACGTTTCAGTTTTTTGCACTCGTAAGATTCTGTTACGGTTTAGAGTGGTTACCGTAAAATTAGTGTACCGAGAATTACGCGTGACAACAGCACGTGGAGCAGTTAAGATTCCAAGTCGTGTACCACACCTGCGCTGTCAACCTATCGCATCATAACTAGTTCCTTTAGTCTTGCGACATGTGGATGCTAACGGTACTTGGCTAATTGTTCTGCGAACTTAAATTGTTTAGTGGCACTATAGTTTATCACGCGTTGAGTACGATTTAGGTAATCGGTAGTTAAAACACGATATTTTATTTTGCCATTATATTTCAGCCTATGATTTTCTTCCTTCTAATGCCTCAAAAGAGTACAATATGTCAAAAAATAATAAATAAATAGCCATGACTGAAAATAGCACCAAAGTACGATGATATCTTAGAGAAGTTAACTAATAACATAATCTTGTGTTATTCCACCACAGAGTTGATTCCTGTTTATAATTGAAGCTTTCCCATTTAGGTTTAGAAATACCGTATTTTAATCTTATTCCTTTTGTCCATTTAATTGTTTAGACCGTTTTTGATTATTTTTTACATACTAATATATTCGTCAGTATATTTGTTTTACCTACTTACATGTGTAGCTAATTGTTATTTTTCTTTTTGTTTTCATTTTTCAATGATATTATTTTTTTTCTTCTAGTCATTATATTAATTTAATCTGATTTCATCACTAAATTTAGTTTCCTATTTGTAGATTTCGCAGGTTTCTCACACCCCCTTCTTGAGGGTGTTTTCCTGCAGTGAAATATTTTCCTAAGCTCTTAACCTAGGTTTTTAAATCCACAAAGTAGTCTTCTTCTGTGTTTTTTTTTTTTTCAAGGTATCTCTTTCTTTAAAATTATATGACGAAGGGTTAGATGTAAGAAGAGACTTTTTAGTCTCAACTTCACCCTAATTGAAGTCATTTTTTCTATTATCATTATTATATATCTGTGTATTAGCCAAGATTTCAGTACATATTTATGCTGAAAAACCCCCCCTCGCCTTATACTCGAGTGAGAGCTCCACTACTCTGTTCTCCGGTGGAAAAAGTCCGAAGTCGGAAATTGATTTGTAAATTCCTCACTTGCTCAATTAACTATTCTTTGTTAATTTTCTCCGCAATTCCATGCCGTCCATAGGAAGTTTAAAATTGAAAACGATCATTTTGATCGGACGTCCTGATAGATCTACGTCTGTAGTCGTCGGATTTAATCATCAACAAAATTAAGGATCATTATCCTAAATATACACAATAATCCACGATAGTAACTATATCAAGGCACGATACTAACTATCAAAGAGTAAACACAAAATAGAAAGAAAAAGAAAAGTAAGGGCGCCTAAACTAAGTGAGATGTAGAATTATCATACTCTTAGTGAATAACCTTCATCTAATATAAAATTATGAATGAAATCGATCTTTGACTTGATTATATTCCATGACAGTCAATAGCAGAAGTAAGATAAACGCCATTTATTTATAAAATACTTCAGTAACAAAGACGTTAAAAACCCGGGCTGCACGTCTTTGTTACTGTGGTATTGTATAAATAAATAGTATTCAGCTTGCTTCTATTCCTGATTGATTTTACATCATAACTACAATTATTAGGCGTTAACTACGGCAACATTTTCCTACACTATGTTCTTTGATTCCTGTTTCTTTTTTCTGGCAAAGAAATCAGCTGGTTTTCCGGTAGGATCGCAAGGTATGCATCAGAGAGATTCCGAAACACCACGACCAGCACCCGATTCAGAGAACCAAATCGTGATTTCCTGATTTTAGTGCTTTACGAGATACAGCCTTTGATTTTAAGACCGCCTATACCCATGCAACTTGAGATTAATGTTTACTGCCTTCTCTATTCACTATTCCAGACACTTAACGGAATCCTGTGCCATTCCTAGAAACTTAATTCGAACGGACATTCCTCCGAGCTTTTTATTGCTTTGGAAAGATAGTGCCTCGAAAAGGACATTTTCCATGAAAATCTTCCACTCTGTTATGGGTTCTACACCGATAGAGTTCCTCCATTCAATGAACCCAACGGTTATCATCAAAATCACGAATATCACGCGGCTGGAAACCCGTTACCACGAATTCCTCACTTCCATATACGATCCATTGAAGATCGCAATAAATAAGTTCAATTGCTAGACACGTTATGCTTCAATAAAGTTGACGGTGGTGGTGATGATGTAAATGAGGAACCACCAGGCAGAAGTTGTAACTGTAAGATGTTAGTACTGTAAATTTCACTCAGCTTTACTGCAGGAATAGATAAACTCTTTATAGGCGAAGTTAATACTATGTGGGCTTCTCTTTCCCCTAACATTTACGTCGGTAGGAATTAGACAAAAAAATTAATGAAAAACAAAAATAAAGAGCTCGGCCTAAGAAAATGCTTACAGCACAAGGTTGTCAACGAAAAAACCTGTGAGTGTTTTGGGAAAACACCCACATAGAGGTGGCAAACACAATATGAGGTTCACAATACAAAACTCTAGAAAAAACGAAATGTATTTTTTTAAATATACGTATAAAAAGATTGGAAGTCAAATTATTGACCGTTTTTAAAAGAACGAAACAAGTATAAAGAACATGACATTACTCACGTTTCATTCCAATAGTTACATAATCGTAGATCAAATGAGGGTAAAAATAAATTCTATAAATTTAGATTATCAGATACGTAATAATCGTCAGATAGATATTAAAGTCACCTTTCAAGGCGAATTTCACAAGATTTTTCAATTCCTTTATATTATCTTCCGTAAGATTGCGAAGTTAATGCTTAGGCAAATCAGGTGGATACATTTATGGAATTGGTCCCATATCATCTAGCCCCTGTTTCATAATTTTTTCATAACATATCAATTGCTAAGTTCACATGAAACTCACAACTGAAGTACGATACGATGAAATTTGGTTTTAAACTCTTGAGCTAGCAAGTCAGAATAAAATCATCCCAATTTCAATCCGACTTTAAAATCAACATTAAATTAATGGCATCTGAAATGAACTGAGCATGTCAAGCAGGGATTTTTGTTTGAAAATTAATTTTCATACGAAACATGGGAACAGTTATTCATAATATTTATTCATGTATTCAAACGATATATTTTGAACTAAAGAGAAGGGAAAAATAGGGAAGTAGTTTCTTAGTCATAGGCGGAGGAGTTTAAAACAGCTAGCCAGCTAACTGCCAATATAGTATGTTAATATTTTTAAATTCTTGTTTGTTTCGACATAGGAAAAGAAATCCGAGAAGTTAGGAGAAGAAACTAAATTGCGATTTACATATTGTGAAGAAATATTTTTGTTCTAAGACGAAATCGTTTCTGCCAACAGAAATAAAAATACTTTTGTAAGGTAAAAAGCGAATTTTTTCTTCAAAAATTAAAGATTCTAAATTCCTAATTAATTAATGTTGGGCAATGTAGAGTAGACGTAAAAATTAAAAGATTCCAATTTCTTAGCTAGCCAAGCTAATCTATAGCAGTGACTCTTTAATAATTTCAAAATTTTGCCGGGAAGAATCTCTCAAAAAAATAAACAACTCAAACTTACTGCTTAACAGATCTTAGCTAACATTTTGAAGTCACTATAGATTAGTAACTTACAGATTTTAATGAAATGTTTCCTGGAATATTCTCTCGAAAAAAATAGCAGTTCGAATCTTCTGTTTAGCAAAGTATTTTAGTGTAGAGTAAAACTCATAAATGTTCGCAAAATGTTGCGAAGAGGAGACTCCGAAAATAGGCAAGCATCGTGATCTTTGAGGAAGATGCACCGTCTCACGTGAGTCACTCGGTCAAACGCTATTTACGTTTGCTGACGCTAAGTTTTTGCCCAGAATACTTAGTTTTTACGATTCCGGCGTATGTATGGCGCCGTGCGTATCCTGGCGGACGCCGAGTTTCATGCTTCTCGGAAAGTGTCTTCCCCAAAAGAAAAAACCGCAGTCCTGCCACTTAAAAGATAACAATGTGTTACGCCCTTCTTATTGCTCTGCTTCATCTTTAGCCATGGGTGCGAGATGCTTTAGGATTGTTCTCTTGGGTTACATTTCACGTATTTCTTATGATGAAGTTTTGGAGAATACAAGAAAATAACTGAGATTTAATGGGAATTTAATGGGTACCTTTAAATAAGTTTCAGGTTTTTAACGAAAAGTAGCTCACTTTAAGCGTGTATGATTTCTAAATAAATTAACTACTACAAACACCATGTGCGTTTAACAATAACCTCTAATTATTTCCCAAAAATCTTATCAATAAAAATACAGAATATCAGTAAACTCATCGGGTTGGCTTTATGGTATTCCATTACTAAATTATGAATATCATAAAATGACTTTTCTTGTGAAACTGATAATATAAAATACTGATAGTATAAAATAATATAATTTTCATTTTGATGAAAACTTAAATATTTAAATTAAGAGTAAACTTAATTAATTATTAATTAATCGAAGAAATAAAAATTAAATAATGAATTAAATTGCATAAATATTTCTGAATATAATTTTACGAATTTCTCTAAAAAATGTGATTTTATTTTGTATTTGTTTATTTACTTATTTTTATAAAATATAAAATAACGTCATTTTCGTTCTGATAAATTAATTAAATATTATAATAAATTCAATATCAATAAAATAAAATTCAGTGAATGAACAAATATAAATAAATTTCATTCATTAATTCTATAAATAATTTTACCATTGTTTCTAGAAGAGTGATTTTATTTTACAAAATACCAGTGTATAAAATTTGATCTAAAAAATGAACATTGCATGAGATCCTTATTCCTGACCTTCTTATACTAATCGAGTTAACTGGAAAAAAAACTCCCCCTTGGTCAGAATCGAGTCGCTAGAATGACAATGCATCGATCACGCAATCGAGATAGGGGATTAAAACTTTCGCTATGGTTCGCGGAGTGAAATTATGCTAATTAAGGATTGAGAATCGTGAGCTCCTCGAAGAATTGACGGATCGGGCGCTAGAAAGCTTAGAGATGAGAAAGGCAGAGTCATTAGGAGAAGTTAAGTCCACAAAGGGATTAATAACTCTTTGATTTCTCCTTTGGAACTTGGCTCACACGGTGAGCGGGCCCCATTAAAGAGAGAGAAATCCCCGTGCTACTACGAACAACTTTGGGTCCATTCCAATGCGGGGTTAAGTGGATGCTGGGCTATAAGATTATTTTTACGTAACGCTTTGAAAGGAAAGTTCACATGGTGCATGTTCATTGTTTAAGTTCACATTTTCAGTGATGCCTAAAACAGATTGAATGCCTAAAAATACATGCCTGAATGTATTTTTCGGCTAGCCCAAATGTCTTTCATACGAGCACAGTTCAGTCTGGAGAAAACTCGCGAGTACACATAAAAAATTCAGATATGAGCAAAACAAATTTGTAGTTACCGCTTAATCTTTCTTACCATATTAGCGGCATTTTATAAATCGCTTGCTTTTACACCGCTAAGAAACAAGAATAATCAATGAATAGGCTGACGAATAGCGGATGGATATAGATATATAGTAATAATAATATGGTATATATATATTAAGTATATATTGTTACAGTTATATATAGTATATATATTATAGTACTGTATAAAGATGGGTATAGTGCGAATAACAGCACATTATTAATATTCAGCGCTCTTAAATGGCTTCCAAAACCTATATTTTCACTAAGTATTGTCCGAAAAATATGTCAACAGATATTTCTCTATGAAAAACTTCAAATTTTTCCTATAAATGTACGCAAGAGCTCGTATATATTTAGAAAATTAATTATTTATAACTTCATAATATTAATAACTTAATTTGTGGCCCTATAGAAAATTTTCTACAATTCTTAACCACCAAAATATTCGATTACGAATACTAACTATGCACTTAATTCCTTTGATACCATGAGTATAATAATTGATCGCTCGCAACAGATGGCTTTTCCATAAGATAGGAGGAAGAATTATGATGTCAATGTATTTCTGATCATGATGCAAATTTCTCGAGAAGTGTTCATTTCATTTCGTGCGAAACATGTCTTTGAAGTAAGGACGAGGAAACGCTTTTTACCAAGCAATCCTTTCCTTTAATGATGTCAGCTCTTATAAAGGAAGTTCAGCTCCCTTGTTAAGCATTGTACCAAATGCTGTTTTTTTCGCCCTGGAACACTGGGGACAGAGTAAGGAAACAAAAAAAAATAAACGAAGTACGGATGCATGGTCTGAGAAAAAAACAAGAACATTTCAAAATGAATTTTTACGTTTCATTTTTGAACTTTCCATTATGACGTTTCTCAAATATTGTAAACTATTAGAATTGTAAGGATTCACACTTATACTCTTTCACGAGCGATTGCCGTAGGAGCGTGGGATTGCTAGCTACCCTAATATAATATAGTATAATTTTTAGATCTAACACTTTAGTCTCAATCTCGCCCGAAAAAAACCGTTTTTTATTAACACTTTACTGAACTATTGATCGTCTCGGAAATTTTAGAAGAGACAAATGAAAGTTTAGTTTTGTTCTAATAGTAGAAGTGTTAGAGAAATATACTTCATTCGTTAAATTACAGGGAAGATAGTTTATTTTTTAAAGATATTGGAAATTGGCACCCTATAATTTAACAAATAAAATCACTTTCTTTAACCTTTATTTGTAGTTCTTCCCTACCTTACCTTAGTAACAGAGCTGGGTGCAAAGATCTAAATTTTGTCTTCATGTTTTAACAGTAAATAAATATATAAATATATAAACCACTTCCAAAACCATCAAATTTTTGTTTTAATTTTGATGGTTTTGGGAGTGGTTTATATATTTATTTACTGTTAAGTACCCATCAGGGCCCTTTTTTTCAATTTTCATGTTTTAAGTTTACCTGATGATGGATTCAAAGAAGAGACCGATCGGATATTAAAAATCAGTGTAGGCAGTCCTAAATTCGTTTCAATTATTTAGAAGTGGAGCTTAACTCCGTATTGTGTTAAATTACGCTCTTACTTGTGCAGCATCTCTATAAGAGATCATTCACTCTTCCACGAAATTCCGTTCGTCCCCCATCAAAATAAAGTCATTACCGAATAATACCCTCATTAGTGGGGAAATAAATTACCTAAGGGAAAGGCCGCCTCATTTCCCAACCAGTAAACCTCTTCGCCTTTCGCGATAAATGACTCGGAGCATTCCGGATGAGGGTATAATCACCTAAATTACCCATCTCTTATAGCGAGGATGACACTATAATGCTGCGAGAAGGCGTCGATTTCGACATCCCATCGATGGACATAAACCTCCTTCGGACCTTAAAAAGAAATCTCCCCTCCGCCTGGGAACACTTCGACTCCGGTACTCAATTTCTCTCCGCTGCGTCTTTTCGCCGTGATTAAGTTTAACGCGATCACAAAAGAGTTCTCTTTTGAGACGTACCGTCACTCAGGGGGAGAAGTGGTATTCCGTGATTGCCCTCCAGAGTATTTATTGTTGCTGCCAGCGGATGTCTCAGAGATGCGTTGATGAACCTTTTTAAAGCCCTGCGGTATGATACTGTTTCCAGCGAGAACGAACCCTGGTTTTTTCGGGTCGCCGCGTAAGCGAGAGGTTACTCGCCTGTCGATTTGATGGCGCTGATTAACTGCTTCGTAATTCGTTATCCCTACTTAATGCTTACTTTCTTCCATATTTATTTATACCTCCAGCCGAAACGTCAATTTTTACTTTCTCCATATACGAAGTATAGAGAAAGTATTGTTTTCATGAAAAAAATCGACTTCGAGATTTCAACGGAAATACATGTTTTGGTGTGTATGTGTGTATATGTGTGTGTGCTTGTGAGCGCTCTAACGTAAAAAATATTAATCATATCAATACCAAACTTCATATATAGCTTTGTGGTGTGTGCTTTCAGAGTTGATTAGTTTTTGGATTAAATCGATAAAACGGAAGTCGAGCTTTGTTCTTCGAAGCAAATTTCCATTTTTGCAAAATATCTCCATAAATATGATATTTAGGTATATTCTATTATTTATAAAATTTTATAAAATGTAATTTACTATAACTTTTGTATGAAACATATTTTTGTATAACTGATTGTTTAGGAGTTATTCATGAAATACTGATAAACCGGAAGTTGCTGATTATGTACATACTTTGTGGGCGCTCTGGGTGCTTTGGGCGAAACGCCAATTTCATCGATTTCATCGAACATGTCCCGAAAAACATTATTTATAATGTTTGCGACGTAAAAGATAATATGACATAAATTAATCACTTATCTTCCAAGTTTAGGTTTAATATAGAGTTCGAAAATATTGTCTTAGATAAATATTTACATCTTATATATGGAGAAAGTCATGTGCTGGCCACATCAGACTTTTTATTCTAGCATCCTTCCATAACGCCCGTGGACTCTATTTAGGCTCATAGGTCAAATAGAGGCTCGTATATAATTCCAGCAGTAGGTCACGTGATTCGTCGTTAAAGAAAAATTATGATCATGAGCTGAGGAATAAAGATTTTTGTACTTGTGCTCGCGAGTTAGCGACAGGATGCGTCTTCAATATTTTGACGTATAAAACTTTACAACTCCTTCAATAACGTTCAGCATTCAAAGTTTTAAGAAGTCACCACAAAAAATGTTTTTTTTCAAATTTTTTCGCTGAACGTAAATTTATTCCGTTTGGAATCATGTCAGAAATTATGATTCCAATAACGTTTGAACGAAATGAAGATATTCCATAGATAAACTTCAAAAACCTGTCTGTAGTAAAATTAAATTAGTTTGCTACTTTTTTCAAAATACGAATCGGAAAGGGTCAGAATAAAATTATTCACACCCCCTTCCCTTCGCGGGGGTTTTCCTGCAATGGAATTTTTTCTGTGACAAAAGCAAGTTTTTTATTTGCTCCACAAAACCATGCTTTTTACCATACTTCCTCCATCTCTTATCATCGCCAACATTGACGGAAATAATAATAGAAAATAATCCATGTTCTCTTATCCAAGTTTAAAACCAAACTTTAATTTACGATAAAAGAAATGCTGACATATTGCACATTTATGTGAATTTTACTAGCATATGTGCTCTAAAAATTATTATTTGTACAATAATGTTATAAAATAAGCTCAGCAATCGGTAAAAAGAGGTAGTAACATAGAATAGTCACCTGGCAAAGACGATTATTTTTTCAATTACTTGTAAAATTTCAATATCTTCTTATAACGGTATCCTACCGTAAAAAATGGTTAAGGCCCAAGGTTAGGTTATAGTAATACGCGTCACATTACTGTGCGACTGCACACCCCAAAATAATATACGTTCATTAGGTCATTTCTATTTCTTTACTTTTCCCAGAACTGTCCTCTCCGCCTTTCCCTTTTCTTATCTTGATCTCAGCATCTTTCTTTCCTTAATTTCCGCAAAAAATAATCTGCCTCAAGATTTCTCACATCAGCGTCACTCCTTCTATTTATTGCCATTTCATCTATTTACTACCCACCCTCTTCAGCTAAAATTATCCCCTTTTCAATCTTATCATACAGCTAATTTTTCTTTCGCATACCGAGCATCAGTAAACGCACAATTTTTATTCGTTCCCATCAGATAAGAAATTTTCCACAATCCACAATATTGCTTAGCGAAATTCCTAAAGCGTTAATATTTCTCCTCTCCGTAAAGATTATAAATTTCACGGTCTCATTTTCACGTTGGGGAATTTCAACGCCTGATCAGGAAACCATTAGCGTTTGATTCATGGAGCAAGCCTCTCTGATATCCGGACAGCTATTCTTTAGCGAATGGGGCTTGTCGAAGACATTCGTAATCCATCATTTGTCGTCACGCCCAGAAAGCGAGCTTCTCTACATAGGCATTCTGAGTGAGACGTTATCTGTACTTCGCGTTTACACGAAGAGGTAAGAGGAAAATATTTTAAGCAAATATTTTTTGTGTTAACAATGCTGTGGAAATTATTCGAAATATTCTCACCGATAAATTACATAGCTCAACCGTAAACATAGTGTTCATTTCTTAAATATTTATTGACAAATTAACCTGATGATTATCCGAAAGCATTTTGTTTATTTTTTGAAACTATCAGTTTATCAAATTTTAATTAATTTAACTCGAAGAGAAATGATTATTATAGCGAGTGAAGATCCTAGTTTAACTGCGTCAAACCAGGTGAAAATTCGGTGATTTTATTTATTTATTTATTTTACATGTGAAATTACCAGACTGCTGTCTAACTGCGTCGAAAATTGTAATAATAATAATAATAATAAATTCAATGTTCCGTTAGGCAAAGCCTGTTGACGGGATATGTTTACAAACAAATGTTATACTGAAAATCTGGTTAAATACAAAAATGGCAGCTTAACCTTAGCTTATATAAAAATATTATATGGCAAAGTTAATTAAAAAAGAAATTTGGCAGCTTAACACTAGTTTACATACAAATATTTTACAGCAAAGTTGGTTAAAATTTCATCCAGAAAGTTTCTCCTGTTTTCTTTGTTTGAAGATGAGATGACAATATAATATCATTAAAATACACGCATTTTTTACATTTATTGTAAATAAATGCAAAAATTGATTAATTTAAAGCAAAATATGAGAGCTTAAGAAAATAAATGGGCATAAATAAAGGAAATAGCCAACAAACCACTATAGCACAGAGTTTTTTCTCACACAATTTTCTGCCCAATTAGGGGAATTAATAAATGCATTTTTAAATGTTCGAGGATGGGAAATTAAACAACGATTAACTCAAGTTTTACAGCGGTATGTGTTTGGATATTCAATTATAAATTTAAAGCAGATTTTGTGGCTCTATAAGCGGAAATTATTATACCCGGCCTAACCCTACGGGGCAAAATTATCTCGCACCAAATTCCCGGTCACGGCCCCGCCATCAAAAAGGCGAGGATCAGCGGGGAATAATTCCATCACGACTTTTTTCTCTCCACTCTCTGTCATAAGTAATGGGAAAATCGCCCATTGTCCAGTCCTAACGAAGCCGAAAGTGGAAAAACAAAACCAGTCGAGCGCCTCAAATCCTTTGTTAAGGATGGAAAAATTCCTACAAGTACTATAAGGTCAATGGGAGGTTGAGACATAAAAGCCTCCGATTTCTTGAGTGCACAGTATATTTTGGACATTATTTTTTTCTTATTAAGGCATGAACTGCAGGTAGGCTTTTAGCCTGGTGGCAGTTCTTTTCTACCTACATTTGTTCAAATTATAAACAAAATTCCTATAAAATACATCAATGACAATCCCAATGGAATGATTACATACATATAGTATATTTACCTTACAAGTAGTGAATTTATGATTTTATTTTTAACTATTTTTATTGGATTTTTCGGGGTACATGATCGGTGGCTATCAAACGTATTCTTTAACGATTACCTTACAAAGTTGTCGATTCTGAATTTTTTAACTTTATTACATATTAATTTATTAAATCGCTTAAACTTTACGTCATACATATTTCATTTACATTTTTCTTGTGAATCATTGCCAAGATGCTCAGTTAAATCGCAACCAGTAACTTCCTCCAAAGCAATAACTATTAGAGAAGGTCCAAAAACATTAATAGCTAAGTTAATAATCCTACTAGCAGCTTGTAAATACGTTATACTGCTTGGATCCTTATAATAAATTAACTAATCGATAGATCCAGAATTACCATACAATTTAAATTAACATAATTTTCACGACCTCAAATTGAGAGCAACCTTCCATTAGAACGAATATATTTGAAACGTTCTCTAAAGTTCCACTTCAACATATATTTTCATAAGCTAAATTTCGCATTCTTTATGTTCTTCGGTGAGGTGAAATTGAGTCTGAAAAGTCTTTCCTTTCATCTAACCTTTCGTCGATGATATTTATAAAAATGCAAATAATGTATACATGAATAGAGGTATAGAGGTAAACTTAAGAAGAAAATAATGTAAAAACAATTAATGCAATATCTTAAAAAAAGATCCAATGCAGGAAAACATCCACGAAGGAAGGGGGTGTGAAAAACTTGCGCAAACCTAGCATTGTAAGGTGTTAATGAAAGGAGTAAATGAAAGATCTGTATAACATGGATACTGCAAAAGCGCCACTAAATATTACGTAAAATGTAATCAATAACTGGAAACATCATAATCATTCATTTTGAGAAAATAAAAATATTGCAAGAAAATTAGCGTTTCAAGCGTAAAATAAAATTTCCAAAATTTAAAATCGTTTTCGTAAATATAAGTAGAAATTTTCAGTAGAAAAAGTTCTTATAAGAGATAAGGGAAATCAAATTGTCCTAAGCTGTCGAAGCACTTTTAACAGTACTACTACTACTACGATAAGGGAAATTAAATATACTAATAGGAATTATGATGATATTCAACAGTAAAGTAAACGTATAATAAATACGACTGGATGATTTTGGGCCAACATGTTCACATAGCAACTCTTCAAAAGGTAGATTTACAATTGGATAAAATATCATAACAAAAAATTAAGTTGTTACAAAAAGAAAATAATTGCAAGAAAATAATGAATCGCAAGAAAGAAATAATTACCATAGTATACTCAAATCCTACCTAATAACTGATAATAATTCCTCTATATAGTGATATCACGCAAGCGACTTTCCTCTCGATTTAAGCATTGCGAATTTAGATTTACGAAGTTGAATTCTCTATTCTCAGAAGAGGAAGTACCGTCATCCTACTCGAAATCAGCGATAAGCCTTCAATAAAGACTTGATAAAGGTATCGAACAAGTTCTAATTGTTTTTATAGTGAAATTTATTCCTCTTAATGATAATAATGATAAGGGAATAAGGAATCGCACGAAACGGGAGACATCACGTTCGCTATACGGCGAGTCACCTCATCTTATTCCCAGACTTGAAAGTCGTAGGGGATCCGATTGAGCGTGGGTAGACCAACACACTCTCCTGGTGTGTGAGAGAGCAATTAGACGTGGGCGGACGAGAAATGGTAAGGAGAAGTCCAGCCCACGTACCGAGACACCTTCTCCCAACTCCCTTAAAGACGGTTTTATGAAGTATGGACGCGATACGCCGGTTCTTTAAAAAAAAAACTCTATCCTGCTCAATGGGGACAAAAGGGCTGGATATTTTTCTTTCAAATATGATTACTCTTTAAAATAAAGTGTTGGAATGGATATTCAATACAATATTATGGGTTTAGAGGATCAAAATCTCCAAAAGCCGTCTTTGTCGGCGTGCCTTGTCTCATTCACCGCAATTTCGAGACAACAATACGTATTTCGAATGCGATGTATTCATCGTCAGGAGTGAATAGGCACCAATTACTCCTGGCGGTGAATGCATCGCATTCGAAATACGCATACATACATACATAACTTTATTTGGCGAAATTGGGACTTTTTAGTCCCATCTTACATTTAACCAAAAACATTTACAATACATACGACATAGTATATAAAAAAATCAAATCATATAGCAAAATAAAATACAAGTCTATAAAAAATATTTAAAAAATACAACTATATAAATCTATATTACAAAATGAAAAATAATACTAATGTTATACATCCTTATACAAAGTTCAAATCTATTAAATATGATAAGTATAGGGTGCTCTTAAAAGGTTTCCTTCCCGGTTTTCTCGGAATATCGGTGAATAAGACGAGGAACGCCTACAAAGACGGCTTTGGAGAGTTTTAACCTCTATTAATTCCGTAACAGACGTGCTCCAATTTTCTCTTTTTACCACGATGTAATGGCGCTATTATCAAAAAGATAAAATTAATTGATATCAATTTATTCGTGGGATCATGACAATTTATTTTAAATTCTGGCTTTTTGACAAGTCCAATTTAAGACTTGGCTTAGATTATTAAAGCCACACTATTGTGTTACTCAGAATGATAGGAGAATAATACTTTAATAAATAAGATTAGTAAGGGACAATAGTTAACGTTTGTAAATTTGTATGAAGTACGTCATTTTTTATGTGAAAATGCATTATTAGATAGAATGGTATCTGCGCTAGTGAGATATAATGGCTTAGCGAGTAGTAATATGAATTTTACAGGATAGCAATATTGATTTAGTGTCAATTTTACTTTTTCTATTGGTCATTATTACGTGATATAGCATTGCATTATTGTATAAAGTATTGTATTATTCGAATTATTACGCCATGAAATAAAAATATAATGGAAAAAGAAAGTGAGGAAACAAACCAGGAGTGAATTCACGAGGTCCCTCTGCCCATCGCATTAATGGGAGGGCGTTGTAAATCCGCGGGATTTTTTGAGGTGGTCTCGCTCCGCATTCTTTCCGCTTCAAATCTCCACCGATACACTGGATTTAATCGTAGATTTATAAGTGAATGTCTCTGGGATAGATACGGTTTAAGGAAAGGTGAAACGGATCAGATTTAGTTTCAGCAATCCAAGAAGTCTTTCGATATAGCGTCTCGCGGAGGCATAACCTAGAGATCCTAGAGGAATACAAATCGGACAATACATTAAAATTTCATCATTGAGGAATCGAGGTGACTCCGACCAGCTATAAAAATGGCTCCAATAAACAAGTTGGGCAAAAATATTTTTCCATGGTGGGAGCACTACTCGTAAGAAGTTTATGCTGCTATAAACAAAAACCATTCTTAAACTATAATATCGTTCTCACTATATCATGCTTGCAGTAAGATTCAATTATTTTCAAGTCGATAACGAAAACAGTTGCATTTAAAGGAGATAAATCGACATTCCAAATGTTGAAGAATTTTTTCATGCGTTACACATATTTACGTATAAAAATTGAATTGGGGATATTTGCTTGAAAAAATGGAAAAAATAAGAAATATTTAACGATTTTGATCAACATTATTTGATTGACGAACAAGACCTTCGAAAACTAGTAGGCTTTTATGCTGAATACATTAAAAGTAGTAGTATTAAACTAATGTAGTCATCTTGTTAAGTAAACAATTTTTATCAAATAAAAATGGCCTTGACTTGATTCGGGAAAAATAATCTCTACGGAGCCAATACATTACAAAACAAACATAAAAAATTGAATTTCTGATAGAAAAATAAGTATCGAAGTTGTCAAGTCAGTCCTATTGAATTCCACGAAAATTTATGTAAATAAGTAAAACGCATAAGCAATTTTTAGTATTCAAAGTGTCTCAAATTTTCCTGAGACGCTATTTCTGTCTATGGTAAATCTAAGCTTGTCAGAATATCTGAGTGATTGAATTTGGTAAAATGGAATGTAGTCTGCCATTTAAGCGATTATATATTTCAGTCACCTTCATTTCCTAAATGTTTCCTTGAATCTCATCAAAATGTCACCTTCCTCCTGATTTCAAACATTGTTATCCATTTTGTCAATTATCTTTCTATGACTCATAAGAATCAACAGAAAAGGAGCCCACACAGTGATATCACCTCTGCAACTTTCCTTTCGTTTTCAGCAATGCGAATGTCGATTTACTGACTTGAATTCGCTCCCTCGGCGTAGGAAGTCTTTTCAGCAATTCGTAGCATTTTATTATAGAGTAATTTATTAAGAACTTTCACGATAGCAACATGCCTGGAATTCCGACACGCTTGAATCCCGTTCTTAGT
Source organism: Sympetrum striolatum (assembly GCA_947579665.1). NCBI lineage: Eukaryota > Metazoa > Arthropoda > Insecta > Odonata > Libellulidae > Sympetrum > Sympetrum striolatum. Next base: position 71,706,992 of record OX388348.1, read on the forward strand.
GAAAGTGGTACTCGGAAGGCAAGGAGACGATAAGGCATATGAATTCGAGACTAATGTCATTTGATTGCCTTTCAAATGTTAAGGATTTGTCTTGTAAGAATACAAACTCTCCCACGATCTATCTCGCAGATAAACCATAATGAAATGGTGATAGGCATCATTCATAATATCCCGTCTGACCTACTGGTCTTCCGAAACTTATAGATTCTCATATGTGATATCACAGGAGTTTTTATTATCATCAAGTAGCTATGTGCTTAAAGTATTTCTCATAACTTAATTAATTTAGTATTTTTGATTGTAAACTTTAGTTTCATCCCTTTGGTTTATTATACTACTTTTCGTCGCTTATTTGATGTATGTATATTCAATCTTTTATTTTAGGCTCTTTTCTAACACTATTATTTTTCTTACTTTCTTTAACCCTTTTAAATTTTATTCTCAACTATCTGTAGTTTTCGCAGATTTTTAACATATTCCTTATAGTGGACATTTTATGTAGGGTTTTTACTTGTATCATGGTTGCTAATTTCGGTATTTTTGTGAACCCATGAAATATTTCTCTTCTTTTGCCTGTTATGTTGTTCTATCTCGAATAGCTCTTTCTTGAATTATTTCGTTAAAAAAGGTTGGATGTAAGATAAGACTTGTAAATCTCAATCTCCCTCTTACATAAAGTCGTCGTTATTATTGATAAATGAGTTTATCAGGCTGAATTTGAATGAGTCCCAGGTTGTAATGCTTCTTTGCCAGATTCATAAATGCTTTTATAACTGAATATTTCCAATGAACTCCTGTCAACAAGTCGGACAGTAAAAAGTACGTATGGAGCAAATAAATTATTCGTTGGAGTTCCGAATGGAAAGTATTTCAAATTGCGATATGATCTGAGCCGTGAGAATTAAATATCATTGCATGAAGGAAAGAAAAGTAAAGGCGAGATTCTCACATCTCATCACACCGTTCACGAATGAATAAATAACAGAGGAATAATAAAGAACTAATGGGGAGAAACTAGAAGGTACAATCATCTACATATGTATCAATGGGTTACAGTAATATTATTTTATTAAAATAATACATTCGCAATATTTTAGTAAGTATCGATAGAGAAATGATGTCTCCTCGTCAGTTACAAGTATATTATGTATGTGTGTTACAGAAGTACCCAGTCATAACTTTTCATAAATATTTCCACTTCATATTCTATTATATTAGATATATAAATTCAGACATACTATCCACTTCTACTGTTTAGGACACACTTCTCACTCCATACCAAGAAACCTGTTGCACAGCCACGAGATATCGTCTCTTTGGACGCTATTCTTTCAACAATCTCCTAAATAACGCATTCATATATATCACGCCAATTAACCACGAGCAAAACAGAAGTGGAAATATTTGCATTCCTCGAATAATTCTCGATACGCTTTCGTGGAATGTAATAAGAAGCGCAGGAAGAGAACCTAACGGAGGCCAAAGATGCTTCATTCGCACTTTCTCGAAATAGTTCCCGCAGAGTAAGCATTGCTGACGAGGTCGTGCGATCCTAGAACCCCTTTTCCTACGACCTCGTCCTATCAAATTTTCTAGAACGCAATCGGCTTCCATTGAAGAGCCAGACAAGGCTGTCTTAAACAAGACGGCTGGTCTACAGCACAGCCAGCTGAAGGGTTTGAGAGTAAAATACATGGGAAGGATTCCACATGTCAAGAAGAGGTAACAGTTGACTTTGTTCCTGGGATAATTCCATGGGATCAAATAATTAATTGAGAACTTTAAAGGTTTGAAAACTCTCCGAAAGCCGTCTTTGTCGGTACCTACGTTGCCAACGGATTTGGAAACAATGTTAAGTCCTGGATACAGATATTTTCCAAATGCACACCAACGTAGGTGCCGAACGCTTACCAAAACGTCTTTGGTAGAATATCCAAACTTCTAACCTTAAGTAATTATCGTATTTTACGGACTACAGGACGCTTTGGAATATACTCGTAAGACGCATCGTAATTCTTAACCAATTTTAACAGCATTTTTACCATTTTTATTATTATATTGAAAAGCAACACTAAAACAAATTAGTTTATAAAACCAAACTGACCTTTAAAAATCCCGGAAAATCGTCATCTGAACTTTCTTATTCTTATTACAATTACTTGCTTATTACTATTACTCTTGTGGAATTTTCCGAGATATTTTGGGTTTGGCCATTTTTAAGACTGGCAGGAGTTTTAAAGCGAACACTGCACATTTTTATATTACTTCCGAGTATAAGACACACCTGAATTTCGGAGGCAATTTTTTTAAGAAAAACGTTTGTCCTATAGTCCGTAAAATACGGTACCAATTTCTCTCCTCGCCAAGGGCTTCCAATTCCAATTCCTGAGAGAACGGATTCAATCCAAGTCATTGAAAATCGCAAAAAAATCACTTCCAACTTCTACAAATCCAGCTTTTGGTAAGGAATACAATACAAATAGAAAATAATTCTCATTGTTAAACTACTTAAAGAGCGTAAAAACATCATTCCTCAGTCATATAAAATTTTTTCCACCTTACCTACATACATATAGACGTTTTTATTGTGAAATTTGCGAGTTGGAAGTAACACCTTCCATTTAATCTTTGTCTAATACAAACATAAAAACAAGAATAAAATAAATTTATTAGGAATAGAGAGGAAATATATAATTTCTACTGGAGGGAAACTCCCACTAAGATACGGCGTTTTGAAAAACCTGCAAAATGGGTAGAGTTTACGGAAAAATCAATCGAAAAAAACGGAAAAAACATTGTATTGTCATGAAAAAGCACCAATAAAAACATATATCGATATTGAGCTACTAATTTGAATTTTATTTTCAAAGGACTAAAACACAATTAGTAATTTTCGCGAAATATATCTGAATAAGGCGAATAATTATTTCAAATATACTCAGTGAAATTACAAAGCGTTTTTCACTCCTTTATCGAACAGACACATTAGATTATTGGGGACAAATTTATTTACGCTTTCATTGCGTGCTTATGGCATCGACTGAGATTGTACTCTCGAATACAAGTGGCAGCAGGTTACTTAACGTCGAAGCTTGGAAAGGAAACGTTGAGGGATGGGTTAGAAATCACAGTCCACTCAATGGGCCCCGATGCTTCCTCGTCAATGTCGCTTACGCCTCGATAAATAGCCGGGGAATATGACGGAGTGTATCCATTTGCGATGGAACCAAACGGGCAAACTGCCACGGTGGGCAGACTTCCTCGTCGACCCAGAAGGTCACGGACAATGCCACCAAAACGAAACGAGCGGCGCTGAACTTTCACCCGCGAGCACCACACCTTCCACCGCGGCGATTACCTCCTCACCGGGATCTGATTTTTCCCAACAAGGATTATTTACAGATGAGCCATTATTTACTAATGATTTCCGGCACATGGGGAAATAGGAGGAGGTCCGTAGACCTCTATTCCCAAACGGTCTTCGCCTAAAAAAATTTAACTCCCAAAATAACCTCGCCTATCCAGTTGGAGATCCCACGAGCTATATGAGAATCTTCCTCATTTTCCGTTGTTTATGGATGCGGAAACAGAATAGCGTCGTTATGAGTTGATAATTATAGCGTGTTCCCGATCTCTTCACTTGTCTGCGTACGAAATGATTTGCTGTCCAGCACGTGCCTTCGACGGCGTGTAACTTGGCTGAAAAATAGGATCGGCCGTTCCATATTTAAAGTAAATAAATATTTTGTGAGTTTCCCCGTCCTCCTGAATGTATATATTTATAAGTGACTCGGTTGATTCGGTATATGCAGAGGAATATCAATAAATGCCAACATGTTTATGATTACGCATGTCCTCCTTTATGAGTTTTCTCGTATAATCCCGCAGAAGATAATGCAACTGAATAGCAAGATATGAGAGGAAAATACAAGCAATAATTGATATTTACACTGTATTAAATCTTTTTTGACTTCCCGATCATTTGTTGTTACGAATTAATAGCATAGAATTGTACACTATTTTCAAGAGTAATGAGAGATGCGTCCCTCTTGGGAGAGGATACTGTAATTACTTACAAAAATTTTAATTATGATAACTCTACTTCTGGAATCATTTTTGTTAGCCGAAACTTTCCTTACTCGGGACTCTTTGTCCCATTCGTTTCAATGTCAATTATTACACATACAAATCCCCAACTACTTCTTTGCGCTCCTAGTAATATTTTTATTTTTTGTTGCTTAATAATTACACGATTTTGGTCGGTCGGCTGAAAAATTCGTTAGCAAGGTCAGTCTTTAGCGGTGGTTTCATTATGCGTCAATATGCGTCTCAGATATTTGAATGAATCTGATTAAAAACTGTTTGATAATTGTTGAATTTAATTTCAGCTATAGGTAGGCATTAATCGTTCCTTCTTTAAAAATTTTCGTTTATTTCAAAAAGTACACTCATTTACGTAAAAACATTTTCATCCTCCTATGAATTGAATGATTTACTGGTCAGACATGAAATACATCAGCAGCTGTAGGTAGACGTTACAAGTCCGTCCATTAACTTTTTCGTCGATTTTAAGCAGTCCACCTATCAATGCAAAACTATTATCAACCAGGGATGAATTAAGTGGTTATACTGGTATAATGGTGAACTGAAGAATCAATTGAGAAGCCCTAGATGAGTAGAGACAGGCTCCATGAAACTAGAAGTTTTCAGTTGAATTCATCTTAAAATTTTTAGTTTCCTATGGAACACTCATAACATCCCAAAGCAACTAAGAATAATTTTAATAAATAATTTAAAAGAAAACACCTTCTCAGAAGATATAACTGACATGACTGACCTCCCTGTTATATTGGCCGTTCTGATTCTGCGAGGAAGATCGCTAAAGTAGATGCTAAAACGAATCATTTCAAGATTTTTTTTCCGCGAACGATACGCGAAAGCAATCGTTTAGGAAAACAGAGTCATGGAGCTTGCACCCCCTGCCACACGCCAAAAGGTGGCCTTGCATAGAAATAGAAAATATTATAGCTTCATTCTATTATCATACCATTATTCCTTAGATTGCGTATAATTAAATGTAATTTGAAATAAAAAAGTACGATATTTTTTCTTCTTATGCTTCAATAATATTGTCTTCACTTTTCAATTACTTCCCTACTAACCTATCATTCCTATGCGTACTCCTTCACTAGCTTCTTTCACAATTTACTCTTTGTATACATGGACATAGACGTAGGCAAAGCAAACGCCCGACTAGTGGCAGATCCGGGTTCGATCAATGGAGCTCTTCTCCTTCATATCCTTCTAAATGGAATAGAAATTTTGAATTTCCATTCATTTTGATTTCATATATTCTGGTCGATCTTAAAATTTATATGAGCTTTAACCTGATCCTTTCTTTGCCCTCATACACACATGAAAAAGCGAAGAGAAAACTTTCCAGACATTTAAATCGAAGGTCCAGAAAAAAAATCCCAACTTCGAGGGCGACACCTCCGTAACTTCTCCCTCCCATATTTCCAACCGAGCACGACCGAGAAGAAAAAAAGAGCATCGACGGGCGACATCCCCGCTCCCGGCCGAATCCATTAAATTTGTCAGACTACGGTAATTACCCGAGCGATACTTTCGGATATCGCGTGGGTGCCGCTGAGCCGCGAGGGCGCACCCCCGCCTCTATCGCCTAATCCCTCAACTAAACACTTCGTAATTCCTTTCCTCTCTCGACCCGTGGAGACCCTGGATCCTTGGAGCTATATCCGATTCCACGCTCCATTAAAACATTCGATGGCTAACGGGACAGAAAAACGTATACACAAGAAGTGCTTCCAAAACGAGATCCTCACGTATACACGGGCATGCTTAGGCATCGCCCTTACCATTTAACACGGATGAATCTCATAAATAACCGGAAAAGCCCCTGCGGGAGAGGTTGGGCGGCATGGGCACATAATTCTGGCCTTGTTTCTAAATTGTAATGTCGAACTCGAAGGTGCCTAACGCCCTGTGAGACGTCATTACCGCATGAAGAATTGCTTATCGGGTAATATGTAAGCACGATTAACTCGTAACTACGCAGTTACCTTAAAAATTGATACGCCGAGTTTGTTCCTATTTATGAAAGACCGTCGTAACGGGAGCAATTCTTGAGTTATATGAATGAACGACTAGATAATCTAAGAAACTACCTACTCTTAAGAAAAGATAATGCATAAATTACCCATTTATAGTACTACGTTCAAAAAGTTCCCGGACTTATTTTTCTCCCCGCGAAAACGCCGATCAGGAGAAATATAAAATTTTGGTGGTAGATAGGTAGGTAGTTGGGCAATAGGGAGGTAGCTGTACCCCTAGATCAGTAATAGTATGCAATAATATCTAACTATTACTATTGGTTAATATAGTTACGAAGTATTAAAGCAGTGCAAAATAGTGTTCATAACTTAAGACTTGTGTATGAATCCAGTAATTATGATACAAGTATTTACGATATTTAACGACTCCCTAATTATTTAATTATTAATTCGATAACTTGCTGGATCCTGAGGCTACAATACTGAAGCAAAATATAGCTGATTTCTTAAATGTGAATGACGATAGTACGCAAGGGAAAAGAGAGGAAATGCAAGGGCAATATTATAGTCAAAGATATAGAATTATACAAAGGATACGTTCGTGGTTCGATTCCCGGTATCGATAGATTTTATCACGTTCGTTTACCCGTGGTATTTCCAAATAGCTCACCAATATATGAAATTTACATTTCCTTCTCTTTCTCCGAAAATACTGAAGTCCTCACGAAAGTATGTGAACACTTCATTAAATGTCGAATCGCCTGTCAGTAAGAAATGACCAACGGATGTTAGTTTGTTAGTTTGACCCTTTAATGCCAAGGTTAGGCAAAAATGAATGAATGAATTTCACTATGACTTCCACCTAACATTGTATCTCGGCCTTATATATACATATATAAATTGAAACAAAAAGACAGAGTTGAGTGTGGGATAATATTTTTACAACTGAAGGTTGACAAAGAAAAAACCCACGTTGAGGGAAAACACCCACAGAGAAGGGGGTGAATAAGAACCGCAAAAAAACAGTAAAAGGTAATAATATAGTCATGACAATTATAAAATTACATAAATTACAAATGGATAAACTTACAGAATAATAAAAAATATTAATTACTAGAAAAATATCTCACTTACTAATCCTAAGGGGGAGAGAAATGAAAAAAAATCACAAAGACATTAAAATTGCATATCTTACAAATGAAATGTCTAGATACTTCAGCGAAACATAATCCATAAATATTGACATTAATCTTTAGCGTTACGCTAGTCTACTTAATTTTGCTCCGTATGAGCATTTTTCCGGAATTAATGAAGCTATCCCACGGTGTTTGTGATCGATTGAGAGTGAAAAGGATTTTTATCGACCAAAAACCAATCTGTGATTTGGAGAATTCGTCATTTCACGTGAATTAAACGAGGTTATTATTACTTGGCATCATCATCTTTATCGTCTTGCTTGTATTTAATTCTGTATTCTTTCTCCAACACAGGTATCGCTGATTTACAAGGACGCAAGCATTGGCAACCCCATGACCGTCACCGTCGTCAAGCTCATACAGTCAAATGAGGACTTCACTTCACCGAATCCTCGGAGGAAAGACAGCTCCGATGGGGTATCGGCTCCAGAGATGCTGAAGAGGTTCTGCAAGTGGCAGAGCAGGATGAACGACAGGGACGAAAGCTCGCCGGAGCACCACGACGTAGCGCTCCTTTTGACGAGGTGAATTACGCGCCCAAATATAAAATTAAATTATACAAACAATAATATCGGTAGATTTTGATCATTGGCTGTTAATATCCAAGAAATTAAATTTTTGATCTTGGATTGTAAAGATGTTGCGAATATTAAATATATATACCATATGGATTCCACAAATACCTGAAGCAATACAATGCTCATTACGGATAAAAGTACAGTACTTTTGAAAGCAGTAGACTAAGAGAAAAATTACGGATGGAGGTAGCGAAGGAATAAATTGTTACAGCAAACTAAACCATTCTAGGTACTGTTTTTAGATAGTTTACCATTCCTCATCAAAATTAGTCCATTGTATAAGTGCTATAGATTTTGCTGAGTCTTTAACTAGTGAGTTACTCACACTCACTCTTGGAATGTTCATAGCACGATTTACAGTATTTTTAGTATTTTTCCTGAATTCAAATCAATGAAGGCAGAAGGGCGAGCTAGTAAATATGGATCATCAACCTTGAACTGAAAATTAATTCTAACTTAAAAATAAACTTTCGCATCTAATATTTTATTATTATTATGATAGTATGAGATATTATAGTATAAGGACGGCTTTAAACCACCCATAGTAATATCTAAAAAAACAGCCCACCAGTAAAAATTTATTAGCCTAGCGATAAACCAATTTATAGACTAATTTTTTTCAACATAAATACATCTATTTACGAATTATGAATCGGGATAATGTATTTAGGCCTGATGAGATGGCATTGTAAATCACTATCAGTTACTCGTATGACCCATCCTTTGCTAAAGAAATGCATTCCATTAGGCGGAGCAATTAATATTCACCTTATAATTGCCCATTATTCTAAATTTGAAATATCATTCCCAAATCTCATCGCCATTTCCCAGACGCGCTCACCAAAACGGATTGTGACCCTGAAAACCACAACATTTCGATGAAAATTTTCCGCGAAAAAAACTCGCTGATACCGATTGAATTAATTGTTTTTAATTGCAAAAATCGAAGGCAGATGAATTATATCCGTCACCTTGAGACCTCAAGGAACTAATGAATAACAGCCCTTCTTCGCCACGGTAATTACTGAGACAAATGGAGATGATGTCATTTTATCACAGCGTTCCACCCGCGAATTCAAAACCCAACCCCGAGAGCTGGAGTGAAACCGATTTACTTTTTCTGCCCGTCTCCAAACTCATTTTCTAAATCATAAATTCATCGCCCATTATTTCAAAGCGTTGTCGAGCTGCAGGAGGGAAACGGCTGGAAAAAATCGGATTACGTAAGCACTCCTATTAGGGTAAGGCAAGGCCGGATCGTGGAAACGACATTCCGCATCTTCGTTTAGTAACGAGCTATACCCGGCGAATTGGATAAGAGATCACTTTTACGAGGCCCAATAACAAAGAAGACACGCTTTGCGAGCGTGAAATCACAGCTATGCCCTCGACGGAACCCACATGCGGCTGCCAAGCCAAGGAATCCAGGTGTGATTCGAAATGAAGCGTACTTTTAGAGATGCCTTGATCGCAGCATTATTTTCCTTTTAGGAAGTCAGGGAATGATCTTAAGCTACATGGAGATCTCCTTAAGAAATTGTTTGAAAATACCCGTAGATATTATATATTTAATAGTATTATTAAAATGGTTGCTCTAAGTGTGTTTGATGTCAGAGGCATTATAGTAATTAATTTAATATTTCGTGATAAATTCATTGGATTCATATATTAAAAATATATTTCTCAATTCAGATGATTTCGTTTGAAGGTTTTACGGGAGATATGAGTCGGGATAAGAGTTAAATAATTCAATTACATTTCGAGGTAGTATTATCCATTGTATTATCTTGATAATTTTGTAGCTTATAATGGATTTAACAGAGTCGGAATACTTTGGTACAGAATTGTTACAAAATTATTTTAAAAGATGCTTTAAATTATCAACGTAGAGTAAAATAAATGTTTACGTCAAAGAAGAACTGTCACCTCCAGATATGTGTCACAATAAAATCAAAATAAATATTGAGGAAAAAATTGTAAGTAATAATTTTAATTTTACCCTCAATTTATAATTTATTACTTTAAATTCATGTTCAGTTAATATCAGTTAATTTATTAATTAAATATAATTTTGACTAATTTCAACTTATATGAAATAAATTCTATATCACATTTAATTTATTCTAGTTTATATTTCAGTAATGTTAATTCAAATTAAATTATTTAATTTATTTCGATTTATGATTGCTTAATTTTATTTTATAGCCATTCAATTGTATTTTTATTAATTATGACAGCTTCAATTTCAAGGCTATTCAATTTATGTTTATATTAATTTCCATTCGTTCGATATATTCGGCAGAATCACAGAAAATGTATTTTTTCTTCCTTGTTCAACTACAAAGATATCCCAAATTACGAGTTTCCACGAAGACTAATATTTTTTATTTTTCATGAAAATATTCCCTTGTCCCTCATATGGGGGTACATTCTACCCAAACTCTAGTCATGATTATAGCTAGCCTCTCCTGGAGAACAAAAATGGGTCCACATTGTTTGGTTAGCTTCCCTACTCATCTTACTCCCGGCTGATCCCATTTTCTCATTGAAAACTCGCAGGGAGAACATCTGCCGCAACGCTGTACTCAACATGTGCGACACCCTTGGCTTGGCCGAGCTGGGGACCATGTGCGAGATGCATACATCCTGCACCATCGTACAGGACAACGGTCTCAGCGCTGCCTTCACAATCGCCCACGAATTGGGACACGTGTGAGTAGCAGATGCGCCCACCCTCCCTGCCCACCTCTCCACCAAAAAAAGCACTCCAATTCCACAGTCTTCCATCCACGTCCATCCTCGTAAAAACCATCGTTTTCACCGAGAACGGTGCGCCGGAGAGTTTTTGATCTAAAACTTGTTTTTTTTTCAGCTCCGATTTATTTTCGAAATCCCATCAGCAGAAAGTCTGTAAATTTTTCTTCTCTTACACGATTTTTTTTAAATTAGTGTATTTGAACGAGAGAAATTACTTTGGTAAAGAAATGAATTGAGGATTATCGAAATAAGGTGTTATTTCACACAAGTTTTTCGAAATTAATGTATTGAAAAAGTAACATTACTTTAAAGTAAGAAAATGTGTGGAGAATTATTAGAATAAGGTGTTATGAATTTTTACTGTAGAGAAAATTAAAATGATGCAGAAAATAACACTTCCTTGCCTTTCATAAGGGCTTAAAATTAATATAGATTTCGAGTAAAGTATAAAATAATTATGTACTTATTTATTTGAAGCTTTTCTTGATAAAAATCTAATTAATCAATTATTTTCATATTTTACTTTATATTTTTTATTATTAAATGAATAATAAGGTTGGATAAAAATAGATCAATAAGGTAAAAGTAAAAATTAATTGATTAATAAGATTAAATAAATGATAATTAATTAATAACCAATTTAAATATATAAGTAATTAATTTCAATTTCCATTTTTTTAATTGTTTATATGATTTAATTTCGATTTATTACAATTTAAATTCGTATGTATTATTTTCAATTAGTGCCATATTAGTTGTTATTACACCAGATGTTACTCATAAACAAATATTCCAAAATTAAATTCCTTACCCACAGACAATATTCATACACCGCAAGACTACAACAAGATCTAATTTACAGACGTCACCTCAGTACCCCAACCAAAACATATACTCCACATATTTCCTCCAATCACAAAAACTACATAATACTGTTTAAAATATACTTTTTACGTTTACTTTCAGTAATATGAGGCACGTAGAGGAATTTGTAAGAAAGGGAGAGCGAGGAACCCGGGTTTATTGTCCGCGAGTAGGCAGGGAATGGCCACGATAAAGAAATACCATTTCCGAAGCATTAAAATTTTCCCTCCGCGGTAACGAGGGTGTCTTGTGCGCCCATGACCGAGAACTTTCATAATGGCCACCTTTTCAATAGGGCTTAAATGATTCGAAAGAGAAATTTCTTCCTCATTACCCGCCTTTGCTTCCACCCTTGCCCCTCAATAAGAAGCTGCTTCGCTCTTTTAAGACCTTTAAATTTCTTATTCCCTCCTCTGTTGGTCCGATAGCTGGATATTAGAGTGTGACTCAATGGGCGACTCAAACTCTTACCGCTCAAGGTCCTTCGATGAACTTGAATAACCCGGTTCCGTACCGAATTGCGTTACCACCTACGCAACCAGTTTCTTTTTGAATACTTCTAAACCTTTTTTCCTTGATCTATTTCAAGTACCTAAGTCTGGACTTAATAATGTCAGTACCATGAAGCAGGATTCATGAATGTCTAACATAGCGATTCATAATTATAACTGCCTGATTGGGGTAACTGCTCTACTAAAACATTTAATTTCTCAGCCATTTGAACCTCTACATGTTTCATAATTATTATTTCTAAATTAGAATAATTGAAATTTGAAGGTAGTTTAAGTCAATTAATTTATTTTCAAACGATTGCAGGTATTTGATTTTAGACCTAGAACTTGCTTTTCTTCAATAATCAGGCAATTATTATTTTTCATCCCATGAATTTTAACAAGAGGTAGATGACTCATTAATGAACTCATATTCGTACACACATCTTGTCACTTTCTTTTCCATCCACTTATTCTTTTACTTGAGAGGTGAGGTCAACCAACAATAAGTTCATATAGATCCGTCCGACCTCACATATTTCAAATATACTTATGGGAGAAAATCGAAATCAATTCCTTCTCTTTCCACCTTGGTTCATTTTTCAGGTTTTAAATCATGTCCAATTCCCCTGCATTTCATTTAATTTTATAATTTTATTATTATAAAATCTCAAATAATAGAGAAGAAATGGAAACAACCTTTCGCCTAAAAATAATTTCTGTATTCTTGTTGAATATTTGCCTTCTGCTCACTCGCACTTCAGAGTTAAATAAGTTAAGAGATCATTTTTCAGGTTTCAAATGCTGATCAGCTTCCCTAAATTTCATGTAAATAGATAATTTCATTATAATAAAGAACATACGGAAGCAATATTTAGCCTTAAAGTAATTCATGCATTCTCGTTTAATATAATTCTTCGACTTCCTCACACTTATGAATGAAGTCAACTGATGATAAAGTGCTCATAAATCTCTCGTAGTCAAACAAGCCACGAGACCAATATGCTTTTCTGAATCCGAGATATCTTTCACCTTCTCCACCCACCTGTTGCTCCAAAGCCTTCCAATCATTTGGTGAATATTTCGGAATTTTCTTTGAAATAACAAAAAATTCTCGATCATACTTCAGTAAAACTTTTCAACAAACAAGCATATATGTATTTCTAGTTTACAAATCATAATTAATCTATTGTAATTTTTACATTTGTACAAGAAAAATAACTTGGAACTTGTCAAATTTTGCTTTCAATATTTCATAAAATATTTCACTTAGAAACGTGAACCATTATTTAATTATTTTATTGGTTAGAGAAATGGATAGATTTATTTAAGTAAAATAAAAATCAATTCACGATTTCAATTCCACGAAAATAAATTATACACGATCTGTTTTGGCCAACTTTGACAATCAACAGGAACTTCAGTAGTGACTAAAATTTTATTACACTCAAGTGAAGTAATCTATCAATTATGTTGGATTTCAGCCTGGCGAAGCCTTCTGTTATTAATTCTATGAATTTTGATAATTTCAAAAGTTTGAGATATCTCCCTACAATTAGATTATTTTCGTATCTCGTAGAAATTACTGAATACACGCCTAGTTCCTTATAAATAATGGTTATTTAATTTATGAAAGCAGCCCTATCCAGATTGCACTGACAAAGATCACTTCGAATCTTTTCGATTTCAGCATATTTTGTCTTGGTTTCAAGACTACAGAAATAATTCAATTGCTTGTTTTGTAACGAAGCAAAATCACTGATTTAAGTTTAATAAGTTCAAAAATATCATATCAAGCATTTTTTATCTGATATTTTCATTTCGCTCCTAATTTATAATTCATATCTGAAATGCGCATCAGTTTAATTGTGAAAGTTAATTATTACTCTAATTATTCAAAAAATGTGATCTGCAACAAATATTTAAAAGCTTTAAAAGAGATACTCAATAACTAACCAAAGTTACTAGTTTCCAAGATTTCGCTCTTCTTAAATTTTATGCTGATTTAAATCTGCGGGCAAGGGCTCTTAGAGCATCCCAAAGATATGCGGCATATCATGAGCTCCGACTTGTGGTAACGGTCGAAAATAAATAATTCCCCGCACTCAAGGCCGCAGACCCGAAACTTTGCCGAAGATTGGAACGTTTTGGGCCAACATTTTTTCGCCGCTCCCGCCGACATCCTATTCTTAAACCGCTCCATCCTTTTCTGCTTCGCCAAATTTCCCGTCTTTCGCTACGTCTCCGAAAATCCTTCCGAATATTTTTATCAGTCCAGTTCTTTCCTCTATCTACTTAATATCTGTCATCCTCGCTGCCTCTACTCCTCTTCGTCTTCCCACCCCCTCCCTCTGTTTCTCTTGAATACACTTTCTTGGTTTCCCCGTCCTCAATTCTCCTCTTTATCCCAGCCGAATTGCGATTTCTCATCCCCCTTACGGGTTAATTTATGAAGCGAGGCCCGGCTAGCAGATGCGGTATTATTTGAACTGCTAAAAATCCGGAAAGCATCAAAAATGTAAGGCCTTATCGGGGAGATTGATTTAAAAAATCCGGAGAACCTGGTTACGTTAAACTTGTTTTCAGTTTCGATTTTTTTGAAAATCCCCGCAGAAATTCTGTGAAAGCATCTTTTCTTACCCATTATTTTCAGAATTATTGATTGGAATATATAATTTAAAGATTAAAATTACTTTGGTAAAGAAACATCTATAGATTATTATTAGAATATTGTGTTATTAATTGTATTTGTAGAGAATATTAAGGTAAAACAAAAAAAACACTTTCTTGTCTTTTATAAAGCTTCGATAAAAATAATATAGATATCGAGCAAAAGTTTTAAATAATTATATATTTAAATAATCATATATTGAAATAATTACGTATACATTTACAATTTTGCTTGGTAATAATTATACATATAGTTGATAATTTTCGTATTTTTACTCTATATTTAACCTCATTAATTAATTAGTAAGGTTCAACAAAAATTAAATGATTAATAAACTGTATCAATCTCTATGAATTTAATTTCAATGTATATTAAATTTCAGTATATATTTCAAAATTATTTATAATATTATTATTTATGTAACTTAATTTAAATTATAAAAATAATAATTAACGTAATTTAATTTTGAATAATAATTTTAACTTTATAATCATTTAATTTTAATTTTTATGTGTTAATTTTAATTAGCACCTAATATGAGGCACGTAGGGAAATTTCTTGTTACTTATTGTTAGATGTAAACTACATAATTCTACATTGAGGCTAATCCTGGCTCAGGGTGATTTATGAACCAGGTCCCGTCTCAGAGACACGGCATAATTTGAACGGCTCAAAATTCGGATTTCGGAAAGTATGAAATATTCATCTAGTTATTGGAGAGGTCGATTCAAAAATCCAGAGAAGCTGCAAGACTCGTTCCCAGGCCCCGTGTTTATTTCGAAATTCCAGCTTAACGAATGTGAATATTTCGTCTCTCAAACAAGTTTTCCGAAATTAATAATAGTGACCAAGATACGCGGATCTGATCAAGGAAAAATGATAACCTTTCGGCAACTTTTTGCTCGGACCGAAATAATTTTGGAGAAATCGAAGATCACACCGATCGTTAACTTCCATAATTAACAATGATTGGTAAAAATTCTTGCTTTAATGTATTTTAACCGCTCCAACTGAATATGTTATTTCACTTTGATGGTGGGTGCACAAAAACGCTCGGTGTTTATTTTCCTAATTCTTTTGAAAGTGACGCAGAAACACATTTAGAGGCTTATGTTTTATTCAGTTGCACTCAGGTAAAAAGCTAGAGTCCTTCTCCGTATTAAATTAAGGAAGCTAGGAGCAATGCTCGGAATGGAAAGTTTCCATTCCTTTGAGATAAAAGGCAAATAACACTACCATGTCAGATCATCAATCATCATCAATTGTAATAAGTTGCTAGACCAACTGATAACATAAAACAGTTCTTTCAAAATTCCTTTTTCCTTCAGATCCTCGTTGGATCGTTCTTCCTAATTCATACGTATTTTTGATCAATCCTCAGTTTTGAATTATAATTCTGATTAAATATAATTTCGTTTGCCGAACAACATAAAATTTAATAATTAATTTATCTGCTGGGATTAATTTTTTATATTATTTTATTATTGCTACATTTGGAAATAAACTTTTCAGACTCTACTTAATATAAATATGTTAATAGTCATATAGACTCTACGAAACAAACTTATATCAATTAATATGTTAATTATTAATTTTTGAAGAATGATTAAGATAACTTTATTGAGTAAAAATATAAATTAATCATATATTTATACATTAATAAATATATTATTATTATGCTAATGAAAATATATATCTACCATGTTTTAATCAGTACAATCTAATTATGATCGTGATATTAATTGTAAAATGATAATATTATCACCATATAATTTATAAAATAGTATATTTGGTGGGATAATTATATTTGAAGATTCACTGAGTTAATCCCTCAATTTTTCCATAAGGAAAGACTTCCAAAAACTGAAATCATCAACTATATCTGAAATTTTTCTGCTGGCGGATACCTGAAGAGCCTCTAGGTCAGATGGAACTATTGCCCATGTCATAACTTGAGGTCTAGGTGCAGAATTCGTTTCTTCATTATCAGCTTTTTTCCATGTATACTGTCCTCCCGATTCTGCCTCACCATCCTCCGCCTCTTCCTCCGCCAACACTTGTCTCAATTCCTCCCACGCAATAAATTCCTCGCCATCCTCCCCTCCTCCTCCTAATTTATTCCCGTATTTTTTACCATCAACTCCTTCATTTGTTTCCGCCAACTTCATTTCCAGCTTCCGTCTCTATCGACTCCTATTTACTGGGCCCCTTTACACTGCGTCTCTTGTCCACCACCGAGACTGGGATTCCGGTTTCATGGCTTCCATAATTAAGTCTTTCGCCTATCACTCCTTCTATTTTTCTTATTTCCGTACGTCCCTTTCTACTCCCTGTCCCAGCTGAATTTTTTCCGCCATTTTCTCGAATCTCTTTACCACTACTTACCTCCCACTCCACTTTTCCGTGCCCTAGGTCTACAAGGTATTCTTTAGCTTTTTTTCCAATTTCGCTTTACCATAGACTCAAAAATTTTCTAATGATATTAATAAACATCATTTATCAGGGCGAGATTATAATTTTTAAGTCTCATTTTACATCCAACCCTTCTTTATATAAATTTTAAGGAAGGGATACAAAAGAGAAGAGAGTACACGGAAGAAAACTACATTGCGGGTTTGAAAACATAAGGTTTAGCTTAGAAAGATGTTAAGAAAGATGTGAAAGGCAAACAAGATAATACTGATACATGTTCACATAAAAAATCTATATAAATGTTTGCATAATGGTGAACAACATAGTGGAAAGTAAGTAATAAGGTTACAAGAAAAATAACTACAAAACTAAAATAACAATGGAGTATTGGATATTAAAGAGTTCACCAGTATAACCAGTTGTCATTACTAACTTGTACGATTAATAAAAATTTTTCCATAATTCCAAGTCAAAATTTTAAAGATGGTATGCGATGCGATCATAAATACATTTTACTTCAGGGCATAAATATCATAGAAATATATAAAAAACAGTACATAGATAACATATCAGAAACACATAGGTAGTAGGTTACATCTAGTCTATCAGTCGCTATCCCTGAGGTAACGTAACATTAGTGACCTACCGAACTTTGAGATGAGATTCTATTCTGAAACAGGACAATTTTTTGGATTCCCTTCCTTTCAAAATTTTCTTGGTTTTTGAAGGAGTTAGGCTGCGTGACCATATAAATTATATCGCTGTGGCTAAACCTTTAAATGGAAACAGTAATGATCTGTAATACTTGGGAGAGACGTGGATCATGCATGAGTGTTCTAGCATTCAACAGGCTCATGCGGCTTAATATTTCCTATTCAATACCATTTCTTTCCTTTTTTGGTAATTTACCCTACCCTTTATGTTATCTAACGTCTTCTGTCTTTGTGTTTCCCTCTATTTTTTTTCCTTGTATTCTACCGTCAACTACTTTCTTTAGTAGCCCCTCTCCTCTCAATATTTGACCCCCCCATTTCATATATCAACGGTTATATAATAATAATGGCTAATGGTACCCGTTGAGACTCACTGAATGATAAGAAAAGTGCTATTTAAAAGAAATCAGTGACTAAGTGACCTTATCTTGCCTAGTCTATCCCATTCCCTAAGCTTTTGGCAGCTGATAATTGAGGCTTGGAGTTTGAAACTAGCCTCAACGCAGAATACCACATTAAATTGAAATATTGGTTACCACAAACGAGTCTTCTACCTCTTGGTTGGGCCGTACGCCACATGATTCACCATAACACCATTTTTGGTACTGTGTGCCAACTGGTACCGTGACAAAGCGGAGTGCGAAAATTCAGATTACGACAATTCAGAGGGCGACAAGTCATCGGAGCCGACAACTCAGAGTGCGACAACTTACCGGGCGACAGCTAATCGCGCGATTTATTTATCATTAATCTAGTTACTCTTAGGTACTAACTAGTTTAATCAGGGATCGGTAAATAAAACCCACTCTATTGTCTTAACGTTCAAAATTTGATATTATTTCGATCGTCATAGGGATATTTTTCTCGCGTAATCAGCAGTCGCCCGGTCAGTTGTCGCACGGTGAGTTGTTGGGTCCGACGAGTGGTCGCACTCTGAGTCGTCTGGTCACGGTCCCAACTAAACCCGCCCTTAATGTTATCCAACAACTTACATCTCCGTATATTAGTGATGATGATCCTTGGAAGACGAAAATCGTCTTCTGCTGCATCTACGCTTCCTTCGCTGCCTTTCGAATCGTCTCAAAGTCGCTCTTTCTCTCTTCCTCGCCTTCCATCCTCACCTCGCATTCTCTGCTCGTATTCTTCACTCTCTTTCTTCCCTTTCCCCCTTCGCGAACCCACTTAGCAGTCCCCGCACGCCACAAAAAGTCTCCTCAGCTCAAAATCCTCCCTCCAATCTACCCCTTTCATCCTACCACTCTGCCGCTTGTTTCTCTCCGTCCTTAACCCACGTTTCTGTCGAATCACGGATTTTCTATTCGGTGCTTCACTTTTTCGGGTGCACCAAACCGGAAGGATTGCATTCCACTGGCATTTTTCTTCTCAACATTAAGAACATGTGCAATACATTTACACGTGCTTACAAGTGTACTCACTTTATCCACAAAACTATGCGGCATAGGTCCCCAAAGTGGTCCGATGTACCCCTAGGGGTCTATATAGATTTCTTGGGGGTCCGTGCCAGGGTGGAAAGTGATGGGGGTCCAAGATTTTTTTACTTAATTAATCTGAGAGGATGTTCATCGATAGTAAAAGAAATGGCGTACTTTTCCCTTATTCGACCTCTACTTGAGTATTGCTGTGCGATTTGGTATCTTCACGAAGTAGTATTAATTTCCGATCTCGAGATGGTTCAATGTAGAGCAGTAAGGTTCGTCAAGGGAGATTTCTGATTTGACAGAAGTGTTTCAGCTGTGATAGAATCCCTCGGATGGAATTCTCTCACTGATAGAAAACTTGAGTACCGACGTAAGCTTTTTGATAAACTTATCAGTACCGATTTCGTGGAGGAGATAGCTTATATTGTTACCCCGGTTATAAACTTCATTTTATTTTGTATCTGGTTTTATCCCAGTTATAAGCGTTATTTTATTTTTTTATCTGGTTGAACGGCGTTTTTTTATTACAGCTTCTCCGAGAATATTCAAACCCTTGCCGTTATGGAACCGTTACTAGTAAATTAGCCCTTTTTCATTAACCAGTACTTTATTAGTCCCAAGACTGGGAACGGAAGAATATTGTGTCAAACATAGCGTTAACAGAGCTTTTCATAAATCTGATATGTCCAAGTTCAATTTTGTGGGAAGGGGTAAACAGTAAAACATAGTAAATTCAAAAGATTTTATCGTGAAAAGGGAAATTAGTTTTATCAACAAATGGCCAACTACAATTTCTTTTCATAAAAATTACGGATTAAGATGCGTATGAATCAAAACCTTCAGTGTTAAACATTATAGTATATCTCATAGCATTACAATATAAAGTATATAATTCATCTGTTCATCACGAATGCCTTCTTTATATAGTATTAATTTTTATTATTGAAAATATTTAACTGATAAATCTTTCTAATATGTAGTAAAATCTTGGAGTTGTAAATGTCTTCTTAATTTTTATCACAGAGAGGCACTCATTTTTATGCCAAAAGTCATCACTATAGGACGGTCTTAAATGCAAGGCCTAAAATTTGAATTTTTTTCCGGGAGAGGCGTTTGTTTACAGATCATTTTTTCCCCTTCGATAAGAAAGAATTTTGTTTTAAATTTCTTTAGGCAGATCACAAAAATATCACGAGTACGAATACGAGGTAAGAACTCGAAAATGCAGGCGTAAACATCATTTTGTGACCGCAGCTTGTTTACTTATGCACGGACACACACTCATGGGAAAACATATCTATGGCAGATATATAAACAATGGTGCTCTTATGGGCTATGCTTCGGCTTATTTTTTGAAAGGGAGATGCCCAGTCAAGAGGGTGTTTATCGGGCAAAGGCTCCGGGATATTGCAGTGGGCGTACGGGCGAGGAAGAATAAGAAACTTAGTGGGCGAAGGGGCGCGAATTGATCAAAAAATATTCGTCCCACGGTTGAATTCCCTTCGGCACAAGGATTTCCGACATCAGGCTGATCACTTAACAGAGATTTGACAGGCGAAGGAAAGGGCAGGCTTACGAGAGAAATGGGAGTTGGTAGATAAAAGTGGTGGATTGATTTCGTAATAGATGGAAATTATATCCGTTGAATCTTATTTTATTCAACTACCGAAGAAGGCTATAACTGTGGGAGTCTATTGATAGGAGGTTAGTTCAGAAAAAAAAAAAACAAAAAAGGTTGAGTTGAACTGCAAATTTTAATCTCTTAGTATCCACCTGTTCGATTTATTCTTTTTAATTCGCGATGAGCTAACGGTTTCTCGTTTTTCTCTGGTGGGCGAATTTAAAGGCAATAGCATGTTTTTCCTTGACGTTCAACTTCTTCTACCCAAAATAATATGTATGAGCTTCGGTATATCTGTATTTTTATAAATATTATTTTAATTTCTCTGAATCGCTGAGATTTTCACAGCAGCTCTTAAGGCAATGACTCCAAACATCATTTTAACCTTTTTAATGAAAATAAATATTGTACCTAAAAAGGTCCTTCGTTGCCTTTGTAATTTATTAGTTTACTTGATTCGACTCGAAACCTTTACTATTCTTCTTAATTCCAGCATTGAAGTTCATGCCAATTTCAAATTTACTTATGCTGTAAATGTAGACCGAAAATACATATTCGATTACTTATAATTCTATGAGTAACTGGTTATTGTATACACAAGGAAAGGGTTGAGGTGACTTTGCACATAAGGTCGTGCACCCAAGAAAACTCCCAAGGAAAAACGGACTTGAAAAAAGTCTGACAGGGCCGGGAATCGAACCCGGGATCTTCCGCACAGTCCCCAAAACGGCTTGTTAAAATGTTCTGGCCGAGTAGCCTAGATGGTTAAGGCAGCCTCCCGGATAGAGAAAGATCCTGGGTTTGATTCCCGGCCCTGTCAGACTTTTTCAAGTCCGTTTTTCCTTGGTATGTTGCAAATATAGTTGCGTGAAACACACAAAATGTTGACAAATTCACGTATTGTGGCCATATTTTCTGAATATTCTTTCATTTTAATAATCGAGCCATTAAACGAAGATTATAGAAGAATAATCCGAATAATTTACTTTGGAAAATCCATTTAAGGGTCAATTTAATCTGGTACTACATTATTCACAATCCTAAATTCATGATTCTAAATGCCCTTCCTTTCAATGAGTGAAACATCATGTTTTTGGAACACCGCGTGCGAGAGGGAAAATTTGACAGTGAAAATTATGCAGAAAAAATTACGTCTAAACGATCACAGTTTCAAAGTTTATAGGTGACATTATTAAGACCATTTCACCAAGGAAATCCTGTTGTAAGATGGCAATTCTACTGGACGAAATGTTTTTCAGGAATGCCTTCATTCCGAACCACGTCATTGGCTATGAATCATTAGCTTTATGAATGAATCTTACTTTATAACTTCGCGCCTCGACAAAACCTCGATTAACCTGATTATACGCGATACATTTTAAAGACAGCAATCCCGCAAAAATCCGCTCAAACACCATTTCCTCCACACCAACAGTCATTCACTTCCAGCTTCCACACACCATCGAGGATGTGTCACCAATAGAGCTACTTAAAAGCCTCCATCCCGCATAAAACACCAACAAAAAATCCTCGCTCTCAGTCATGTACGATTACATTCCACTGGTAGTTGAGACATGGTCGTACGTGTGAAGGATTTCGTTGGCGATTCCCTCCTGTAACCCAAGCCTTCTTCTCTTTCCCACCTGGAATAGGCTCAACATGCCCCACGACGAGGACATCAGGTGCAAGCAGTTCCTGGGAGAATCGATGGCGAACAACGTCATGTCCAGAATGCTAACCCTCAACACATACCCGTGGTCTTGGTCCAACTGCAGTCGACACCTCATGACGGAGTTCTTGGAGTGAGTATCGATGTGCGAGAGGGCGCATGACGGAGCTCTTGGAGTGAGTGTGAATGCGCGAGAGGGCAATGCGATGTTACTGGATACCTTCATGAAGGATGGCCAAGGGGGAAGCACGATGCAACGGTAATCGACGGAGAGGTTCCGGATGGAAGATTTATATCGCGAAAGAAATCTTTGTCGTGAACGGAGAAAAATATATGTTGCCCCTCTCGGCCGAGGACTATAATTGAAAAGCTCCACCTGGCGCGCGGATGGGACGAGTTTGGAGCAAATGACGTCGGGAATACTGTAATTGATGGTGGAAACGCACGGCGATAAGTTGGAGGAGGGTAACTTGGCAAAAGAACCGTTCAATGAGGGATTTTTTCGCCGCTTTTCCCGCTTCTGTTACGGTTACCGAGTTCCGCGACGTGGAGAGATAAATATTGGGAGGTAATCAATGGGATGATCGAACGCGAATTTTCCCGCTATGAATGGCCTCGCATTTGCCTAAATGCTCGTTAAACTCAATAAGAGCCTATGCATGAAATGATAATTAATTAAAATCATCCGGTTCGATAAATTATTGGATAGTAGAAAATCTTAAACAGAGAGGTTACTAAACATGGGCCTAATAATTTCGTTCATAGCTTAACAGGGGAAATTTTCAAACCCGGTTTTGAACTGTATATATATATATATATATATATATATATATATATATATATATATATAAATCATTAAATGTTATTCTTTCAGCGATATTGTAAGTGAAACCAAAATTTATACGTGATAATAAAATAAATTATAAGTAAAAGCGACTAATGATATTGTAGGTAAATATTTATAAGTTAAATTAAATTAAGTAAAAATAAAGACTTTATTAAATTTCCTAAACTGTTCTTTAGTTAATATATACTTGAGAATAGTGTTTACAGGTCATGTCTTTAAATGTAAATTTTGTCGTAATATAGTAATTGAAGCAATAAGTTTTACGTGATTGTAAAATAAGTGATTATATGCAACAAATTATATCTTAGGTAAATATTAATAAATAGATAATAAAGCCGGTTTGGTAAAATTTTCAACCAAAAAGATCAGCTCTTTGGGACATCAATTTTTGTAGGGCTATACTCTTCCACGAGGTTTAAGGCATTTCTCGTGATTATATTCCTTCGGCTTCATAATCCATTTGATCGAATAATGCCACCGGAGAGCTGACGAAAAACAAGATAAACCTTCAGAAATGAGAAATTTTCCCTGCTTAACATGCGATTCGCCTCACGAGGGAGGAGGAGAAAATATTGGAACAGGTTTCGCGATTGGAAAAAATCCTCCTCCGATGGACCATTATTACTCGCGGCCGACGCTGCCTTCTCGAGCCGTGGGGTGACGTAAAATAACGCTCTAACGAGAACATGCCATGAAAAGAAAGCAATCGCGCGTCAATTTAATTATTACCAGTCAAGTTGATGACTTCCTCAAGAGTGGGAGATGCTTTATAGATTCTGGCGCGATAAACTGCCAAGGACGCGATCATCCGGTCAAATGCGTTTTCCATGATTATTAAGTTGTGCGAATGAAAAAAATAGTTAACTCTCAAATCCAGAGATATATAATTGTGTTACCTATATAGGAAAGAAAAATTTGGAGCACAGCTTTTAATGAATTAGAGTTTTGAAATCTCCAATAGCCACCTTTGTCGGCGTTCCTTACCTCTTTCACCGGTATTCGAAGACACAGAAAGGCCGTTATTTTAAGAACTCCAATGTACATTTCAATAGCGATACTATTTTCTTCAGGGGTAATAAATTTGGTGCTTTATTAAGTATTAGTAAGTAAATAAATCAATAAAGGGAGTATTTTATTACCTTTGAGGAGGATAACATCAGTATTGAAATGCATGTACATTGGGATTTCTTAAAAGATCGGTAATCGTAACCTACGTCTCCGAAAACCGAGGAAAGAGGTGAGAAACGCCGACAAAGACAGCATTGGAGCTTTAAACCTCTTATCGTCACCTACGCTTCGTTTTTTATCTACAGATGATTAATTGATGCTCAGTTTATATTTGTGGAAGACTCAGTACATTATGTAACAAATGCAGCGTTAATAAGGTTTTTATAATTAGTTCCTACAATGATAGTTACTCATTAAGATTTAATGGTATTAGAAAGCGCGATGTAGTCATTTTAGTATGCGCGCGGTCAGATTAGGTAAATGTAAGGTCGCATCTACATATCCGCGCGAATAGCGAGTCGAATCGCAAAGCGAGTGACTCGTCTTCGCCTCGTTCCTCGCCTTGCTGCTCGTAGCGTTTATCTACGGTTGTTGTTTTTCGGGGGCAGTTCAACACCTTGAAGCCACATCAATGGCCTCAACTTAATGATCTGTTCAGTCGGTTGGCGTGAAAACGGTCATTTGCGTTGTGGGAACGAACGTGCGAATACCATTCGGCGAGTGGCGAGGCGAAACCCGAGCGCGAATGTGTAAATGCAGTGTTAAGAAAAGTATTTTTAAAAGGGGAAATTATCATTCGTGTACCATCGCTGCATGGAATTCTCTTGTTTTCAAAAGAAATGCATGTTATCAAACCTGACTCGTAATTATTCAGTATTGCTTTTCTGCCAAAACGATCGTTGGGGTCCATAAAATAAATTTTGGCCGTCTTTACAGGTCTGGTCGAGGTCAATGTCTTCTGGATCCACCGCCAGCCTCTGCCACCAGCTCCAGAAGGGAAGAAAAACTTCCTGGAGAAAATTTCACAGAGGACAGGCAATGTGAATTCGTCTTTGCTCCAGGATACAAGATATGCTCTTACATGGTATGATAATCTGGTCACTGAAATTTGGAATAATATGTATTAATTTATAACCTGAAGACGCTGATTACTGATTCGTAAAGACAAGATTATTTTAAGAATCGTTTCGTCATTATCAGTCAGTGATGGTTTGAAATATGTACCCGTATTGAAAGATGCAACTCTTTTGTTACTTTTCTTATACTTTTATACTCAAAAGTTTTTATAATAATTAATTAGCCCTTCTTTATCTTGCTGAAGACACCTGCAGATTTTTACTTCTATGCTCCAAATTCTTCATTTTTTATCTACGCCATTTTATATTGAAATCGGTTATAATTTATAAAATTTGGACCGAAGTAAGAACTTTGAGGAAAAACTAACGTATTCAAAGTCGTTGCTTCTTGTTTCAGGCGATAACTAAATCTATCGATTGTGTTCACAAAGAATGCTCAAAGAGGGTTGTAACACTTTATGAGTCGTCGGGCGATGAGCAAATAAGCCAGTATCACTTTGATGTATTGTTGTATTAAAATTAAGACGATTCATTATTATTATTATTATTGTAGTCAATGAAATACTCGGTCGTCATTATGCATTATGACTTTAGCTCACAAAGAATACTTAAGGAGGGTTGTAACACTGTATGAGTTGTCGGGTCATGAGCAAGTAAACAAGTACTACTTTGATTTATTGGTATATTTAAGCTATTTATCAATCAGGCGAATAAATTGCCTTCCATTCCCACGCATATGCAATCAAAGAAGCCTTGAACTCCTTTTTGTTCCTTATTCGAACGTGAGAGATTGATTTTATCCGTAATTGCGATGCACTTGCGCTGAAAAAATGTAAACACCCAATGCATAAGCGCAATTTGTTCCCTGTCGCCTTGGCTATAAAAAAGGGGAAACTGACGTAATGGCAATGTTGTCAGCGAACTGTTATGGTCACTAATGACGGTGATTATCGGCCCAGTTGAACAGGAAGACTCGTGAGTACTAATATTTCTGGGTAGAAAGAATGCTGACCGTGCGATTTTTATTCAAGGCTGATCTACGGGTGACAGATCTCGTCCTTGCGATCTACTTTCATAGCTTCCTTACATCAGTTTTTGGTAGGAAAGAACTAGAGTAGGTGGATACATTTTCTTATTTGGATAGTATACTTTCTTGGGATGGAAGATGTAAAGATGGGGTTCGGAGAAGAAATAAAGTATAGATGAAATGATTACATTTTCAGAGAAGAGGGACTGCTAAAGAAAGTTACTGAGAGTTGAATGCAAGTTAAAAACCGAGGGGAACACAAAGGAAAAATATGCTAGATAACATTAACATTAATTAACAGTATGAAGCTAATAGGAAGTGAAGGAGAAGGCGTTAGATAGGGATCGTTGAGGCATATGTACCTACTGAACCATTATGTTACGCAAATTAATGCCACTGTTAAATATTATCTTATATATTTAAGAACAAAGGTTGTACCTTTGATTAAAAACATACCTTTACACGAGGATAAAAAAACTCTGAATCGCCACTCGTATTTCAAAATTTACCTCTTGAAATGTGTTCAGGGTTTAACTCAATGGAATGCATTTGACTCACGATTTGTCTTCCGATTATGAAAACGATTGCAATGTACGTAAAATTGTGTAATGACTTGGGTCCTGTTGCAGCCAGTGTGTGCCAGACTATGGTGCACCACGGCTCGGGGAGAAGAAGTAGATGGGTGCAGAACTCAGCACATGCCCTGGGCAGACGGAACATCATGCGCCCCTGGAATGTGGTGCCAGAAGGGAGAATGCGTCCCACAAAACAGAAGCGCGCTGCAGCCTGTCGATGGAGGTTGGAGCATGTGGCAAAGGTAACCAACTTTTATTCCTCCTAACCGTAGCTTCAATTCTTTCCGCTCTAATTAAAAAAAAATTGCAAAATAATATATTTTTCTCCTGAAAGGTCTTTGACGGTGTTATACATGCGCTGAAGAGCTTTAATTCCTTCAAACGTAATTTGAGCCAACATTTCTGACATTATTCCAAATGGAATCAGAATAATACATCGTAATAACAATTTAGCCATGAAAGGGCCAAAGAAAGTACACAGTATACACAGAAATTTTAATGAAGTACAAGGTTGAGTAATTTGAGTCTATCCCAAAGATGGTTTTCCTTTTAGCGAAAGTAAAAAAGTTTGCTATCTCGGGGACACTTTATTTTTCCGAAGAAAATTGGATTTTATTTTAGTCTCTGAGACCGTGTTATATTGGGCCAAACTGGACAGAAATAGATTAGGAAGAGACAGTATGGAATGTACGAGACCAGTTGTATCGAAGAAAAATATGAATTTATTTATTTATTTTTTATTATTTTTTAAATTTAATCGCTGCAATTTGGTAAGATTACCAGGAGACAACAGTTTGTACGTTTTGTGAAACAATAAAAAATAATAATTTAAAATATATATTTTCAAGGCGTCATGACGCGTCAGCTTACAACCTTAAATGTACAATTTTCAACGCTATAGAAGGAGTTTAAATTTTTGTACGCCAAATCATTGCTCTTACCTCAGTTTTTCAATCGCGTAAACACCACCGCCGATACACACTGACGATAACTCGCGAGTATGAGTTCAGCACACTGCACCTACAGCTGAATATCATAATTTTTCTTGAGCGGCACGTCATGGAAGCTCTGCTAGAATTATGTACTACAGCCTTTTAGCCCAAATAGAGTCAGCGAGCGATAAAAATGGATACTAAAATCATGAAAGCGAAATGATTCAAACGACGGAAAAGGAAACATTTCGAGTTTTTTTACCAAGTAAGGTGGTGAAAATTTATAAAGATATTTAAAATATTCCGCAAGAACTATTGAGGATTCTTGGAAGATAGAATAAAATGACGATGCTTTAAGAATCCCAACGTCGCTTACTAAATACATATGACCTTAATATGAGAATATCATGAATTAAAAAAAATATACATTTTACCTTTTAGGGAATTTATGAGTCCTGCAATTATATCCACGAAAGATAGCCATCGTAGAATATTTTTTGATAGTGTAATTTTTACCCACGTTTAGCAGATTAATGCAACGGTTTCATCTCCAGTGTTTTTCTTAGAAGGGAAGACTCATCGGAAGGATTACGCAAAAATTCCTGACCTAGAAAATACAAGGGTGGAGATAAAGGCATTGTCATGTCCTCGCGCACATTAACTGCAACTGCAATAGTATCATTGAAGTAAACAACGAAAGACGGCGTCCGTGAGATTACGACACCATCGCCTCGGAAATGGTGTATTTCAAACGGTGTTGGAATTCATATTATCTAATTTGCGTACGCGACAAAGTTTTCAAATTATTGATGGAGATTTCGAAATAGATACATAATCTTTCATTGTTCCTTCCCGTGGAATTCAAATCTGTAGGATTGAATAACTAACGAACGGATATCTGCATTCATACGATCATTTTAAAGTCTACTTTCTCTAAAACATCTCTGAACATCATTTAGTCGTTCCATTGTTGATACTTGCGTAAATTGACTAGTCAAAATAGCCTTTCATTGGTCTTCACTCAAGCAGATTTCGATAAGTCCACTTAAAATCTCTATTAATTCATATCTCATTTTTCTGTGATATGAGGTATATGCAGGAAAGCTAAAGTGAGTAAACTTATTGCATGAAGTTTCCTTTGAGAGCTTCTTTTTTATGTGTTGCGGGATAGGATTAAAAACGGACATTTCAAATAGGTATAATACCTCCTATTGCTTCTCTACAAACTCTCCAAATAAATGTGTAATTCTTAGCCTGGTGGTAACACTGTTGTTGAAGCCAATTTTTCATTGGAATCTTTCGTTGTTTATCGAAAGCTGAAATAAATAATTCCATTAAGTTATGGTTTCCAAGTTTATAATAATAATATTTATGATTGTTATGATTATTCATAACTTTAAGCGTTTTATTCCAAATTCTCTCTAGATTTCCGTGCCACTTGTTGAAATAACTCGTATGGATAAGTAGTTCATAAATACCATTAATAAATGAAAAGATAAAATGTGTTCATACAAAACATATTAAGACAAGGAAATAGATTTAGGGTACTTAACACAAGAAGCGGTGCTTCTGGAAAAAAATCAAGGAATAAAATGAAGTGAAAAGTAATAGATGACTAAGATTTGAAACCGGAATATCCTATCATAACACTCAAATATTTAACATCGAATTTGTACGAAGGATAAACTAATCCAATCGCTAAATAAATATAGGTGGAGCATTTTCCACTTTTGTTCCCTTGGTTTCATACACGGGATTGAGAGATTATATCTAAAAATGCAAGCATGTATCAAGACGTAATAAAAATGCCGCATCGGATCTCGGAAAGCCTGCATGCATCAAGTAGTAGGTTCCCCGCTTTAAACCCTCTCAGCTACCTCCCACAAATCTACCCTAGAAACTAAGTGAGGTTGCTATTGGTGATAATTAACTCATTTTGGAGCATCTGTCCAAATATAATAGGTGCGGATCCGAGTCCCATTCACGTAAGACTTTTTCCTTAGTATTAAACCGATAAAATACATCATTGAAAACTATCAGGCGTTGAAGTCTCCTGAAATATATCTAATAGCGGAACATTTTAATTCGACTAATTGTACAAAACGATTGGTGAATTTATGTTTAGGAGAAAACTAAAGTAAGTATCATCCATAAAATCGACGGAGGCGGCCGTGATGTTGTGGAAATCCATTTTAATGAAGGTAGACAGAATTTCACTTTTCCACAGGTTTATTTAAAAAGACGACTACCGGTTTCGGTGGAACTCCACCATCATCAGGTCAACTCAAACCAAATTTTCACCAAACAGTATATATAGGCAAAATCAGGAGGGTGTTGTGTGTTCTACACAAAGTAATCACTTTCTTACTAACGAGTACCTATTTCGAGCCCCCTCCCCTATCCTCCAATCTGCCCTTTCCCCTCCCCCTTCTTTCATTGGCGACACCACCACCTCTTCCGTTCCTCCTTCCCTCCAGTCTCACTCCAATCCTTCCTCCTGATTTTGTCTATATATACCACTGTTTGGTGAAAATTTGGTTTGTGTTGACCTGATGATGGTGGAGTTCCACTGAAACCGGTAGACGTCTTTTTTCTAATAAACATGTGGAAAATTGAACATCCGTCTACCTTCATAAGTTTCATTCCTTAAAAACACAAGTTTCGACTCCAAATATTCACAAAAACAAAGAAATTCAAATTATTCTAAAGTCCACCATTCATGAGGAAATACAAGGAAATACAAGAGGAAATATTTCTCGAAATATTTCACTAAATGGCGGATCCTGGCTTCCTAATTGGCTGAAATTAGAACATATTCTATTCTTGAAATATTTCAAGAAATATTCCTCGTTTATTACGGCTTTTAGCAGCAGAATGGTACCTGTATGAATAATTGCGGATTACGTATTTCTCATTTTCCGGCACAAATCTTTCATTGAACGA
The DNA here is from genome assembly GCA_947579665.1 of Sympetrum striolatum. NCBI lineage: Eukaryota > Metazoa > Arthropoda > Insecta > Odonata > Libellulidae > Sympetrum > Sympetrum striolatum. The sequence continues at coordinate 71,737,885 of OX388348.1, forward strand.
CCTTCTTTTCGACACACTCGATCAATATATGATATTCTATCAAAATGTACTACCTTTACTCTGCTTTTCCGGAAAAAAGTAGATATTCCATAATAATAATAGCAACGTTAAAGAGACTACGTTCTGTTGATACCCGTGTAAATCTTACGGAAATGTTAATTCAAGATCCTCGTTTCACCCAGACGTGCAAACTTAGCGCATCTTTCTACGTGGTCATGAGTGCCAAAAGTGTCAACCCATCCTTGAGTGGGAATCGCCAAAAACTCACCGATAAATAAAACTCCCAAAAGCTTTCGTCATGCCGTACTTTTAACTCGATAAAACTTTCACCTGCTGCTTCAAGTCAGTTCTGAGAATACAAATAGCTGCTTGGTTCCCGTGCTATAAATAATTTTCTTTGGTAAACATAATTGTGAATCATTTATATTTCTGTCATTGATATCACGCAAAGATCGCGTCAAGGATATATTCTCACCACGGAATATCTATATATATATATATATATTATATTTTTGGGATCTATTGACATGATTCAATTTGATTGTAATAATTATCTGAAAAAGAAGCTGCATATTTAATGTACTGAGATATATTATTGTATTGCCGTTATATAAATTTATTTTCAAACCTTTATAATTCTGCAGTAAATTAGGCAGCTTTAATGGAATTTTTTCAGCATTAATGACATAATTGCAAATCGCAGATTTTTTAAAAAGAACAAGCTCAGACTCTATCGCTCACACACACTCTAAATTACTCACATTCCGCAGAAATTTTCTTTAGCTTCACTCAAAAACGATATCCTTGCGATAGTATAAGATCAACTAAATGGTTTTCGCTGATTTTTCTTCCTTTCATCAAAACTCCCCACCATATACAAAAAAGATAGATATCGATCTTAGGTATGATTTCTCTTGAATTAAAAAAATGCTGTTGTATATTTAAATCTATGTGGTTAAAGATTAAGAACTCCTCCATCTTCTAAAGGATGCAAAAGCATAAATAGACTAAATGACATTCATTATTAATTCCTTACTAATCACCCAGATTTCTTATTATTTCCTTCAACTACACTTCAAGCAACTAAATCGAGAAAATAGTACACCTATGGCAAAAACTTGTAAAGTTACCATAGAAAGAAGTTATTATTGATAAATTGCATCAGTGATCAATCACGCTTCGTCGCTATAACAATAAATTGGAAATTAAATACCAAAATTCATGCGTACTTAAAACTTAAAGCAATTTTCCTTACTAACATTCCAACTAAATGAGGAAGATTCACCTGAGAGAACTAAAAATCAATTGCAATCATAAAAATTTTTTATACCTTCAATCTGCTGGTGATCACACCCCCTGCAGCACGCCAAAAGGAGTCTTGTATGGAATGCATTTAGATGTGGAAACCCAGCTACCGCAAAACGACAAAAAAGACAGTTTGCAAGAATCAGATGCTGATTTCACGCAGCACAATCCTCTTCGGCACTAGCGATCGATAATTCTACTCAGCTATCGTTTCGAATTATTCCCGAGATGTAATTTATATCAGTCGATATAAATCCTGAAACTGTTTCGTTCCCAACTTACGGTCTTCACAATTCTCGATTAACACGAACTGAAATATGACCATGCCAAGGAGCTCGATTCCCACTTTCCATTAGTCTTCAATTGAGTCTCACAACCCCGAAATTTTGAATCGAAGAAAATTTTTGACGAAGGAAGATTTACCTTGCGGTTTCGAATCGGCCTTCCAATCAATAACATCGCGTGCGCTGAAGGAACGCCTTCGAGACACGGTGCATCATTTCGGTAAACTCTTAGCTGAAGCACTCTGGGAGCTACGGTTTGATTTAAGACGAGCCGAAGGAAAAATAGCATTAAAACGGCCTGACTTAAGAGCGCGGGAAAAGTGACAGGTACTACACAGAACCTAATGTAAGTTAAGCACTTCGAATTGATCTGCGTTGTATAGTATACATTGTATACTCATTAAGTACGGTGATAACAAGGTTGTAAGTGTATTTTACCCTCTTTCAAAACTATACTATCGAATGAAAAAAGAAAAATACAGCAAATTGGACAATATATTTGCTCGATAACTCTTTAACGGTAGAAGAGAAAAATTTCTTTAACTATGAGCTACTAATACTAGTTACTGCTACAGCTCAACCGTTATTATTATTTTCCACATACTTATTAGTATATCTACCTAAAATGATGATAATATCATTTCGTATTTAATTCTTACTGCTGGTTACCGCGCTGAGAAAGATACACAGCTGTTATATAGAGAAACTATATTTAAATTTCCGCATCGTTATGGAATTACGTTATGTCATGGTAAAAACTTTAACATTATAAAAAAGAGACCAACGAATTACCTGAATAAAAAGAATACTCCCATAAGGATACCTGCAAAGAGGATATGTGCAAAGAGGAGAAAGGAATCCTTGTTGAAATCACCACAACCCGCCTGAAAACTCTAGATAGCAAAATTTGTTACGACCATGAAGTTCCATTAATAAACGTTATACGAGGAAGCGATCGAAAGCGTATTTAAAATCCTTTTGATTCCAATGATCCGAGCCTCGAAATCTCCGAGAAAATCATCGGGAATACGAAGAGAGGCATGAAGGTTTCGTTTCAGTTCTGAGAAAAGAGATCCATGAGATAAACGTCTTCTCCAGGTGACCATTACTCTTCACCAGGGCGGTGAGAATTACTTTTACCTATTCATTCAAGCGATGAAATAAGCGGCTCCAAAAATAGGTTACGTTGAGAAATGAATGCTATAACTTACCGTTGTCGACTCTCCGCAGGTGGGGACCATGCTCCAGATCTTGCGGCGGTGGCATCAAGAAGTCCGAGAGGGCTTGCTCTTCTCCACCCCCATCCAACGGTGGCAAGTACTGCGTCGGGGAGAGAGTCCGATACAAGTCTTGCCGAAAGAACGAATGCCCTGCAGGATCCAGGGACTTCCGCGAACTTCAGTGCTCTCACTTGAATAACAATAACTTCAGCATAACAGGGCTGCCTGCAGACGTCAAATGGGTCCCCAAGTATAGTGGAAGTAAGTCACGTCCCATCGTAATCCGGAAGATGTAAATGCATACAAAGTATGTTGACAGGAACTGGAAATACATTTTCGCTACATATATATTGGTACTTCCTGGAGTATGTATTCAATATGATAATAATTAGAAAGAAACCATCGCAGATGCTTCTATCATTCCAGTTCTATGAGGGTTTCTACTGACTAGGTTATTATTTCGTTGTATTTATTGCCACAAACACAGCCAACGAAAGATTTTATTCATGCTAATGAAGGAGATCAATGACTTTTCTAAGTTATATTTGTTGATACATTAATAATAGCGTCATGGTCTGTGCTTAAACATTTAAGGACCTGAAATCAGTAATCATAATCATTCCCACTTAGAAAAGTAGCTTAGCAAAAGCAAATTCATGAAAAGTATATCCTTAGATAAATATAGTTAAAGATTTCCATTATCAGACACCAAGTATATAATGAATTACATTGAGCTTACATGTATGGTATGAACAATTACTCAAATATGCTCAAATTCACATTGTCATCCTACTTAAAACATTTGAATAGTATTAGCTATCTTTTCAGCAAAATCCTTCCTGTAGATTATTTGTAACAACATTCTAGATTATTTACAATTATCATCCCTTTCAAGTTTTATGACTATGGGTATCTTAGAGATTTTTGAACTCTGACTGTATCAAAGATGATTTCTTTCTTTCTGATTAACTTAAAATCAAAAGAAATACCAATTTTTACCAGCAATGATTTCCTAAATTTCTAAGCATCCTTCTATTGAAATTCCTCAGGAATTATTATCCTAGAATATAGTTCAACTTTAGATGATCTTCAACCATTAATGCATTGCATTGCTCTCATGACTCTCAGCAGCATTATCAACAAATAAATATGATGAAAGGGAGTCAATCTTGCTCCACTACCAGCCAAGGTTATATCATTGCATAATTGCTTCAAATTTTCTATTTCAGTCAACCCGAAAGATCGTTGCAAACTTTATTGTAGAGTGTCACATTCCAATGCATATTATCGGCTGGGTGATAAAGTCAAGGATGGTACAACATGTGGTCCAGATACTTATGACGTTTGCATCAATGGTATTTGTCACCCAGCAGACTGCAGCCACACCATTAATCCAAGCAGGCCTCTAGGTAAGTCTAACAATATGATCTGCTGAGGGAATATAACATAAATAATTTGTGAATCATACCTATTTTAGATATGGATATACAAGAGCTGAAATATTTTCTTAATTTTAGACGTAGACATTTGTGGTAAGTGTGGCGGAGACAATTCAACATGTAGGCTGATTGGAGGAGAATATAACATTTCAAGCTATGGCTACAGAAGAGTGGTTTTGATTCCAGCTGGCTCGTCAAATATTGACATAAAGCAGAGTGGATATCGTGGCACAGCTGAGGATGATAACTTTTTAGGTAAATCTTATTATAAATCAGTCATATAAATCTTATTTTGAATCCATGTAATGAAACTAAGTTCTTGTGGATCCTTTATCCCAGAGAAGTAAGATGGAGCTAAGTGGTACTTAAGTTTCTCACAAGATTTTTTCCTCTCACCAATATTTGTTGCAGCCCTTGTTGATGCTGATACTGGAGAGTACCTCCTGAATGGACATTATATTGTCAGCATGTTCCGAAAACTACTCATTTATGGTGGTACCACAATTGAATATTCAGGATCTGATACAGTCACTGAAAGAATTAATTCCTCAAGAACACTCAATAAGGATCTAATCTTGGAGGTAATTTCCATTCTTTAATTTTTTAGATAATTTTGCCGAAGGTGGACATGTTGTCCTATACCTCTTACCCATAGTTTGCTAATATTTAGTGATAAATTTATTTCTCTGTATATGGAATGAGTAATAGTAGCTTGCATACTTCAAGCATATTATTAAGTACTGTGCTTTGCAAAGTTCTATTTGGTTTGAAAATATAGAAACCCAAATTTTTCTATGTAAAAATCGATTCTGTATCCTAGTGACCTGGTGTCGAACCCAGGACTTTTTAAGGATGAAATTGCATTTAACTATTTGCTTTGGGATAATGTGACCAATTCTAAAATTCTAATTTGATTATCGGGAATGTCTTGAAACAAAATTCCATATTTAATTGAGTGGTAGAATGCAAATCGTGCACTGGCGTCGAACCAATGGTCATAAGGTAAAAGATTAACTGTGTCTATGAAACATTCATTACTTCTGTTAACATGCATGGTCATGGAATCTCCACCTATTATTCACTAATCACCTAGAATTTCCTACACAAAAGCCAACAAAAATTAAGCTTACCCCTAATGTGCTCATTTTGTCCCATTCCTGAGAGCTTAATGACAGTCTATGGCTACATAATTAAATTAAACTACAATAACATAATACATTATAGTGTTACATATATTAAAAATTAGGTGTTGTTATGACAACCACCAGTGGACAATATCTTATCATCTGTATGTGATATTGATTTCTTTTGGCACATAGGTTCTCTCTGTTGGAAAGCTGAATCCACCAAATGTATACTACCAGTATACAGTGCTTCACAATAAACCTGTGTATAAATGGGAGCTGCGGCCAGAATGGACTAGATGCAGTTCAGAGTGCCAGGGTAAGATTTTAGTTTAAACACATGCATATCCAGCATACCTGGATTATCTAAAACTGGAAGGTATTTATTCTCAAATTTGTATTGAGTGACGATGATTTCTTTTTGATTTCAGGTGAGCAATTTAGGAAGCCAATGTGTATTAAGGAGTCAGCAGGAGTTGGGGAAGTTGTTAGAGATGATATGTGTTCACACCTATCACGCCCAAGACATCACGCCCAACTATGCAACACACATTGTACACTAAGGTGGTGACAATTTCAAAGCAATATTTACGATAAAATTTCCTAAGCAAATGGGATTTTAACCACGTAACTAAATGGAAATTCCACTAAGCTGTATGTCAGATAACTTAAAATTTAACATTACTCATAGCACATAAATATGCATGAAAATGAGCAGTCCTTTAATATCCTCATTAATGGCCCCTAACATGGACAACTTTATTAGCTATGGGAGCATGCAATATTCATTGATTCTAACAATCAGTTAAAAATTGAAATTAATTCAGTGTTATTATCTGACAAGCACTCGAAAATGTACATTACATTGCAAAATATCAAGATGAGACCTCTCAGGAGATTCAGTTATTTCCATATTAAACATCAAATTTCAATTTATTATGCCTGTCTTTCAGTCATATCATTTCCACTTCTTTGTATATAACTACTTCATACCAAAAAATGTGATACTAACAGAAATACTAAAAATGGCATTCTGCAATATAGATCCATGTCGGTCCTATAATCCAATACATATTTATTTATTAATCTTGTAATTTGTTTATGGATCAAATCCTTTAAACTATGTTTTACATTATTCTTTAAAATCATAGTGTATTTTAACTTAAATACGTCTTATGTTGTTGTTTTTCTGTGTAATATTTTATTGAGAAAAGTAAGAATTTGATTAATTATTGAGATATCTGATTTATCCAAGTTTTAAACTTTTATATCAGATTTTACATGAATAGGCAAAAATTAAGATTGCTACTTCAGGTTACTATTATTTTGAACTAATGACATACTGTTTTAATAGCCCAAAATTATCTATGTAAAAGTTGCTTGCAATTTAATAGCACTATTAGGTTAATACAGGCTTTCCAAAAGATTAGCACAACATATCAACTACTTAACTACCTATCGAAGATCTTTATCCAACTACAAATGATGTTTAAAATTCTCTTTTACAACTTTTACTGCCCTAAAATATTAGTTTGGTTTCTAAATTTGTCCATAAAATAGATAGTTCAGAATGCAGTTTGATAGATATCCACTGAATTTAGAATAAAATAACTTATTACCATAAATGTAATACTAAACAACTTGGATTTACTTTGTAACATTGTATAGATCTCTTTTAATTTATTCAAATATTTTACCAAACTCCTACTGCAAATACCATTTGACTTATCAGATATAGGCTTGAGTTTAACCTGTTGATTTATCGCAGTGATTGGGAATATTCAATGGAATCGGCCCGAAATGTTCACCTTTTTGTTGTTTTTGTTCTCTAAAAATTGATGCAAGACTTCTGAATAATGTCAGTGACATAACTCAAGAAAATGTCTTTACCAAACTCAAATAAGTCACTCAATTAATCAAATGATACATTTTTGTGATTTTCAGGTGGAAAGTATCTCATGAGTCACCATGTTCTGCACATACCTGCACTAAAACACGTACAATTCAATGCATCCGTGAAGTTCATTCAAGAAGTGGAGGACCGACTCAAGTCCATGTTGTTGAACCAGTGTATTGTCAACATCTTGCAGGAAAACCTCAGCATCGTATCTCTTGCCAGATGTCGTGCAGAGCGGAATGGAAACCAACAGAGTGGAGTCCAGTAAGTAAAATTTGATGAATATTGTAATTTTTAGTACATAAAGCGAATCTGTTTCTTTGGGAAATAATTTTGCTAAAAGGCAAGAAAAAGAGATTTTCCTTACCCATACCATGAGATCTAACTCTGTATGTGCAACTTCATTCTACTTTGTAAATAACTTGCAAGTTCCTTGATTTAAAACATCTATATTTCTACAAGCTTCAATGGACTTAAAACTTTTCCCTCCTTTCAAAAATGTAGTGCTCAGCTACATGTGGTGAAGGGGTTCAAAGAAGAAAATTCCTCTGTGTGGACAGTAATGGACAAGAAACAGTTCCAAAATTCTGCAAAGGTGGCAAACACCATGGGCCAGAGGAGCAGAAATGCAAAATACATGAGTGTCCTAGATGGGCAACAGGAGAATGGACTCCTGTAAGTATATTTCCTAGCATATATTCCTAAATATTGGTATATTACTCCTATAAAAAATATATATTTATTAGATAAGAAGTGCTTAAGGTTTTTATTAGTATGCATCTTGGCAGAAAAATATTCTTCTAAAATCAAGAAGGATTCCCTTTTCTATTATTGGGGATTTAAACTTTTAAAAATTCCTTCATACATTTTTCCACAAGAAAAGTCATCACAAAAAACCTATCAACAATTTTGACAAATTATTTGAGCTGTTCATTCTGTAGTTACCACATTTTTACTTATAAAAAGGTCTTTAAAACAAAGTGCCTTTGAGAGACCAAGCAAGGTTTTCTTTTTGTTACAAACAAGATTATAATTAAAAGGAAAAAGATCGGTTTAAATATAAAGAGTTCCCACAGTTTGAGTGAATATCCTGTTAAGAATTACAAGATTACAAATTTTAAAATTTCCAGATGACAAAAATTTTTAAATCTTGCAGCAAGAAGAGCTTACTCCCTTTGAGAAAATAAAACTGCAATTTTGCATTGATTGGTTTTGAAATGAATAATTTCTAAATGTAAAATATCAGTTGTGATGGCCTTAATCTGGTGGCTAAACACATCATTTTTTGTAGTTTTGTACAAAGAAATCCATTCAGTCAGCTTGCTCTTTGTTCATTTCTATAAATATTCATTGAGGAGAAGCTTTATCATTGTTCTTTTAAATGCAGTTATTTTCTTTGTATTATATTTGTCTGATGAGATTAAATAAATTGTGAACTTTGGGTATGTTATTCAGTGTTCGGTAACCTGTGGTATTGGAGAGCAGCTACGCCCGTATTGGTGTGAACTTGAGGGAAAGCCTGTTAACGAAGGATATTGTCGATCCCATAGAGGGGACCATGATAACATACCTGTCCACATCCAACATTGCAAAGCTCTTCCTTGCCCCTATCTCTCAGATATCTCAGATAGAGAGAATTGGATCCAGGAAGAGGTAGATTTTCTTTAAATATCTTCATAGTATAATTTTCATCTCTAGAAATATTTTATACAAAGATCGTTTGATTAATTTTGCATGACAGAAAACAATAACCTAAATTAACGTGCATGTATCTTTCAGTGATCTAAGCTTCTAAATTTTGATTAGTCTTACAATCACGTCTTCGGCTCATCCTTCTAATTTGAAATCCATTGCTGATTAATGGTCTGTAAAGAAATTTTCCACAGCATTGTTAATTGCATATAAAGCTATCAATAATCCATATTTATCTGGAGTACAAATGGACAGTAATCCATTTTTTTTCATAGTACTATTTTTGAAATGCTCCCGGGTGGCCGTGAGGGTAACGCGTTTGATTTTGGCGGAAGCAGTCCCAGTTTCAATTCCTAGTGGGGGTGATGATGCTTACCCAGCATAGAAAAAATTAGGAAGCTATCTGAATTAAGAGGCAGTGGGTCCAGGTTACGAAAGGCCATTTATGGTGGTGTGGGAGTCGATTACCTGACCACACGTCACCCACGGTGAATACCACCTGGCTAGGCCAAATCCTCTCGTAGGGATATCACGTCATGGGCTAAAAAAAACTATTCTTAGAATAATCACATAATTGCTTTTATAGAAGCAATAATGTAATTACTCTGATTTTCTAATATAAATTTATATTGTATTTTAGGAAAGATCCTGAATCCAATATTGCTCTTTAGAAAACTATGAGACGTAATTCTAGAGCCTTGTCTTTGTTTTGAAAGAGAATTGTTGCATGGATATTGATGTATCATTTTGTAATTTAATTCATAAATGTAATGTTATTGTTAAAGATATCCTAAAAGGAACTGTCATGCAAAATAATCCTGTTAGCTACTAGATTTTATATTCTTTGTTACAGTCTATTGTAGTTTGTACTTCAGTCAAGTAGCCTTTATTATTTCATCAGCTGCAGTGAATTGAGTAATTTAATTTCAATTTTAGGTCCCTCTTCCAACTGCCCATCCTTCATCTTCTTCATCGCCATTAGTGTCTCCAACGACAGCACTTGCACTGCCAAGGACTCCACCTCCTCCTTCTTCCAGATGGAGTCAAAATCCAGATAATAGAGATGGTTATATACCATCCCATTCAGTTCCAAGACATGGTCCAAGTTTTCGCTGGCGAGCTGGACTATGGGGACCAGTGAGTTCATTTTTCATTGTTGTCTATCATCTTGATGCTTAGCTATTAAATGGTTATTTAGGAGCCATTTGCAATTCATAAATTTATACAGTTAGTGTTAAAATAATATCTTATTAAATATTAATGTATATAACTTAATAATTAAATTAATAATACTGGCTAGTGGACCCGTTCTATGCCTAGATGGCAAGCATTTCTATTGAGATGTAAACTTCTTTATGGAAGAGTTTGTTTTTATTGCAATTTTATCAGATGTTTTTGGTTTCAGGCATTTATTAGCCATATTTTATCATTTTCATGTGCTACACCACTTATTTAAAGTTGAAACACTTCAAATTTATTCACAAAGGATCTTCAAGCTAATTATTAATTTCCTCACGCATCATGATTAAATCAAATTAATTAAGCATTGAAGTAACTATCAAATAAGTACTTTGCTCTATTTTGAAATATTTTCTTGGCCTGTTTCCAAGGAGTATCAAATAGAGATGGGTAAATATATTTCTTGCTACTTTTATTTTAACTCATTCTTTGTTATGGTGCAAATGTTATTGTAATATCTCAGAATTGAAATTAAACAAGTATTGAATTTAAATTTGAACTATCTTCTCCTGTTTAAGTAAATACGATTGATAAATATATATTCTTTTCAATAATAATACCTTGACAAATTGCTGCAAAAATTCAAGCAGTGGACTGAAAGGTTTAAATTAATGATCAATATTGAAATAGAATTGTAGCGCTCTTTAATATCTTTGTGTATTTATATATCATTCGTGATTGTCAAGCTAAATCATCAGCAGTTAAGTAATGAGTTTCACCTTTGGAATCAACAGTGTTCACTGACTTGCAGAGAAGAAGGCTCAAAATCTAGTGGATACCTCAGACGATTGGTAGCATGTCATGATGAACATGGAAGGGATGCAGATGACTCATTATGTCCACTAGCAGAAAAACCACTTGATGTCATTCCATGCCAACTTCCTATCTGCCCAAAATGGATGCATGGTGAATGGGGACCGGTAAGTCATATAATTTTCTTTAAATATGCTACAAGATCTTCTAAATAGAGTTCACAACAACTAACTGAATTTGAGCTATGCTGAAGCATATCTCTCATAGGATAGCACCTAAGATATTTATATGTCTTACAAGCAGTTAAAATTCTATCCCTTTATAAGAGCAATTCATATGCAAACGTTTTTGTGGTATCTGAGGACTAATATTGAATCAGTCTGTATAAATGATTACCAGATGCAAAAATTTTTGTAAGTTTGTTCCTTTCCTCGCCATTTCAATTTCATACTGCTTAGCTGTTGAATTAGCTTCTTAACTGACAAGGTATAGATACCCAATGAATTTAAAACCTGGACAATCTGGACATCATTTTGTGAGACATATCGTTGGTATTCAAATCAATTAATAATATAGGAATCTTTCTCAATAATAGAACTGCTTACACAATTTTAATTGAAGGAAAAATATTTCCATGCTTGATACCTTCATAATGTTTCTATTGAACAAAGTAATGAAATTCATTGTGATGTTTTTCTTACAGTGTAACGTCTCTTGCGGAGAGGGCAGACAGTTCAGAGAAGTTGGCTGCAGAGGCTCTGAAGGGCAAGCACTTGCAGAGACCAAGTGTTCTATATTGAAGAAGCCTCAGACTTCCCGAGAGTGTGCAGCTGTGTCTTGTCCATCAAGGCAGTCTCCAAAAGCCAAGCTGAGAGAAGTGAAATATGTCTGGAGGCCTATGCATTGGGAAAAGGTAAGAGTAATTCAAAATTTCCCGCACCATTCCTGTTTTTGTTATAAGATTTCTGATATGTCCCTTGTCATTTATTGTTCACACTTTCCTATCCTATCCTATCTTATCCCTTTAATGGGTTTACATTAAAACGAGGTTGATCTACCTAGAAATATTAAGCTATATATTTAAACATCTTATTTGATTATTCTATTAAACATGTATTTAATAAATATAATATTTATAATAATTTAGCATTACATTTTTTATAATAACTTTGTTTCTATCAAATCCAGCAAAATTTATTTTCATAGGTGAATCAAAAATTAACCATTTGTGTGTGGAATATGAAATTGTTTTCATTTTTAAATAGTTGTTTCTTCAAGAATAAATGTTTATAAATTAAATTGCAAAGATTAATTTAGACTAAAATTGTTAGCTCCAGTTTCAGTGATTTACTCTCTACATTTTAGTCTCTTGGAAATAAGCAAAAGAATACCTATATAAATTATCCAAGTGATACAATTTTTACTGTAAATAGAAGCTGTTTTATCTATATTTGTAAATATAAAAAGTTTATTTTGTTAATTTGATGTTCACTGATAAATTTTATATTATTTATTATCTTAAATACCTCACATGCATACTACATACATCTCTCCATCTGATAGATGGCACATGAGTATGTAGTTTTCAAAATATCCAAATCATTTTTAAAAAAATATTATTTTTATATAAATAATAATACTTTAAACATATATATTTAACCTAATTCTAAAAACCTGTCAAGGGGATTTTTCATTTATTATTTACTAAAGTTCTTTTTGGCTATTATGTCAATATTTTAGCATACCCAGCTGGCTTTTGAACTAGTTAATTTATAATTTGATGTTAAAATTTTAATAAATCTTAGTTTAGATAACATAAAATTAATCCTATATTTCCTATTCTGATTGAATCTCCTATTGTAAATTATCTAAATTGTCTTGTCTTGTCCTATCCTTCATTTTATATTCAGACAATTGTAATGTGTGAAACAGCAAAACAAATTGTCCTACATGTTAATTGTGACAAAATGTTTCATTTTGATGCTAGGAAGACTCTTATAGGGATATATGGAGATATTAATTTACCTTCTTTGGTTCAGGACATGCAGATTATAAATTCTGTTTTACATATTCTATCATATAATTTGAAGACTTTATTCATAATGTATTATTCAGAAATTAAGAACTTATTTTCATGAATAATGATTATTTCCAATTTGCAAATGCTGATGAAAATACCAATGTTCTTAAAACCTTAGTAAAAAGGCGTAAAAATAATTATTCATGCTCTTCTGAACACTATTGCAGACTTAGATCAACACAGGTAGTTATAATGATTGCAAGGAGTCAGCCTTTACTTTGTGAAAATGTGTTTATAAATAATGATGTATTATAATTTCATTGTTTTGTGTGAAAGTTGACTATGAAATTTAAGATAGTAATTATAAAAATTTTTATTGATTTATTTACTTAAGCATGAAATTGCCCTCCTTGAATTTCCAAAATTCATCAATGAAGGTTTAGGAATAAATAACTATGTTTCTTCTTTTGTAATATTGTGAGCTGAGGCATTTGAACTTACATTGAAAATTGTTATTTTGCAGTAAAACAGGTTGAAAATCTAGGAGCAATGATATTAAATTATATATAAATTTTTCATTTTATTTACTATGTTGATTTTATGGTATTAATTAATTGCACAAAATCAAAATAGAAAATAAAATAATAATTAATTAATTTCTTCTGAATAAAATTGTTTTCTGATTAGCTCTCTCTACACTATTAATCTATCATTATCATTTTCCCGAAGGAAAAAAAATACTTCAATATCCAATAAATTTCATTCTATGAAATTCTTATGCAGTTATATAATTTGTACCTATTTGTGTAGTGCTTTGCCTCCATTGTCCTTTATCTGTTTTAGCATAATAAATAACAAACTCAAATATTTAACTCATTAATGTTAAACTAAAGTTGTTAAACCTCAAGTTTAACTCCATGTGACACACTCTGTACTTTAACAGCTTTGTATCATCTGTTGCTGACATTGACATTCTTTTATTTGAATATAAGTTTATAATATTCACTTTAAAATTTCTTTTACTTATTTCATTTAAAGAAAAGCAATTTTAGAAAAGGTTATGCTCTGCTATTTTGAATGTATTTTCTGCATACCTTTTTCATTTCTACTTTTATATTTTCTATAATAACAGATTTTTCTCTCTAAAAGAATTTAATTTATTTTGAATCTTCTCAAACTTTTTGGATGTTTTAAGTTTTATTATTTCAACTTGTTTGAAGTAACATTCATACTGAAACTGAATTAATCCTAACTTTTATCATCAATTTTGTCCATTTATTCAATTTGTCAATATTTTTCTTTATTCCTATTCTGCATTTTGTATCCTCAAAGAAACATTTGATATCAATTTTTGAATATTCCCATAGATTATTATGGGTTTTTTTTTAATTTTCATATAATTCATATTCATATTATATAGTACATAAACATTATCACTTTCATTCATACAATATTAATTCTTTAATAAAGTTTGATATTACTGTGGTTACCCAAAAATAATGTGCACCTTATCTATCTTCTTCGGCTTTCGGCGTATCTTTTTTCTGCTAAATTATTGGGGTGTGCATTAGAATCAACAGCTCACTAGATTCTGGCACATGCATCTCATGCACACATCACATAGCACAGAGCTGGTACCATTCACAGCTCACTCTGGTTCCGTTCATTCATTTTTCATATTTGTCCACCAATGAACTATCGATGTTTTAACTGTAAGAGCCCCCTCAGGCTGAACTGTTGGTCGACAGTTTTTAATTGAAAGGGAATTGGATAGCCCATCAAAAACTTTAAATGACAGATTTCTGAAATGATTAATGTGTGTTCTAACGTGTGATATTAGTCATAGACTACTGTCGGCTTTTCATATACAGTGTGAATGTGTATTAATATATACAGTAGAACTCCAATTATCCGAACCAATTGGGACCGGACCCCATTAGGATAATAAAAAATTTGGATAATCGAAAATTTGTATAATTAATTAACTTCTGTAAGTACATTGAAAACGGAAAAAAATTACATATATAGTATAAAAAGAGCTATGAATTAATTAATTTAAAAAATCTGATGTGGCCAGCACATGACTTTCTCGATATATAAGATGTAAATATTTATCTACGACAGTATTTTCGAACCCTATATTCAATCTAAACTTGGAAGATGAGTGATTAATTTATATCATATTATTAATAATGTTTATCAGGACATGTTCGATGAAAAACGATGAAATGGCCTTTCGCCCAAGTGCCCAGACCGCCCACAACGTACATAATCAGCAACTTTCGGTTTATCAGTATTTCACAAATAACTCCTACACAATCAGTGATAAAAAAATATGTTTCATACAAAAGTTATAGTAAATTTTATTTTCTAAAACTTTTATTTTAATAGTTTATACCTAAATATAATATTTATGGAGATATTTTGAAAACCGGAAATGAGCTTTGAAGAATGAAGCTCGACTTCCAGTTAACCGATTTACTCCAAAAACTAATCAACTCTGACAGCACACACCACAGTACTATATATGAAGTTTGGTATCAATACAACTAAAAGTTTTTATGTTAGAGCGCCCACAAGCACACACACACATACAGACACACACACACACATACACACAGACATCATTCCGGAAATAGTCAAAACGTGTTCTAGGGACCCCAAAACATGTATTTCTGTTGAAATCTCGAAGTCGAATTTTTTCATGAAAACAATACTTTCTCTATACTTCGTATATGGAGAAAGTAAAAATGGAAAAACTTTGTATGTACATATATACCGCAATATAGGTGTATAGTAAGCAGCGCAGCAACTGGCGTGATCATGTGTCTTAAAGTGTGCATTACATTTGTGGGCAAATGATTTTTCTATTTCCAATGCTTAAATTTTGGGGTGCGCCTTCCATTAGATGACTCATTATTTTTGAGTAAATATTATAGGTCTAATAAATATTTTTTTCTTAAAAACCAGTTTAGAATGATTCTTACAAAATCAATTGTCTAGCTGTATTTTTTTCTAAAATTAATCAAAAGAAAGATCATAAAATGACTTCATTCGACAGAAATAAAAAGAGAGTAAATGATGACAGATGATGACAGAAAACATGCACAAACTTCATCCTCTGCAAAAGACATCTCGAAGCATATATAGAAATGTCCAGTTTCAATCTATTCCTTTTAAGAATAGATAAACAATAATTCTCACCTATTATTCTTTCCTTTGAGTTTTTTATGTTTGCTCCAAAATGAAGCAATATAACTCATTAAGGATAGTTTCTAAAGCAATGAATATGTTACATTGAGGATACAATTTGAACTTTAAGTCTTAATCATTGATTGATATTGAAGAAAAACAGACCAATTAATGCCACTTCTGGTCATTTAGGTCAAGTGGCAAGCCAAAATGGAGAACAAAACTTATCTACGTCGCTTTGCAAGACGGAAGATAAAAGCTCCAATGAACTTGTCCACCCCAGCAACTTTAGAAGTTTTGTAGAGACTGATAGAGAAATGCTTTTTTTCTAAACTACATTTGTACATATCTCTCTTGAACTTGTGCTATTTAATGTAGCTTAGTATTTATTTCTGTAATTTAAAAATCATCAAATTATTTTGTTACTCTTGTGCCATTGATGTGATCAATATTAAGAAATGTTTTTTCTGCAATAATAATTTATGGAGGCTTCAGAAAAATTCTGGAATCAAATAAAATTTTATATACAATTAAGGAATTATATCCCTAATTTATGCTAAACTTATGATGGTATTACATTTGTAAAGGTAATAACCCTTGTGATGAAAATTTTTGAGAAATTAGCATCTAATGTCATTTTATTGGTGAGTATATTCTATTCTAAATTAAGATAACTTTTCTGAAACATTTTAACAGTAGCAATAACTGATATTGGGACTGTGAATGTTTCAATCTTAACATGGAGTATATTGATTTAAGTAGAAATGATAATCTGTGGTACAAATACTGCAACAAGCTGCTAAACATTACTTGGAGTCAACTTTGATTGATTTAAATTTCAATATAACAATAAAATTTTTCTTCCCCTCTGTTAATGGAATAATAATCATTATAAATCAAGACTCAAGTCATCATGAATCAGCCTTTTTTGTTTGACTAAAACTGATAGAATTCATAATGAAAACTTTATTTATAAAAACGTCTATCTAACTTGAGGAATAGAAATCTGTTTGTGATTGCTGTTGCTGTTTAAGCATTTAAATTTTTTCAAATTTTATCTATCATTATATAAATTTCCTATATGCCTTTAAATTTACAAGTGGGTTTTCTGTGAGCAAATAGTTCTATCCTCCATTTATTCATTCTCTCCAAGTTGGCTGATTCCCATGTTTTGAAAATGTCGAATATTTTTCATTTCAATATGGTGAGACTCAATCATTCCCTTAATTGTGTCCTTAGGAGATAATTTCATATTACAATTTCAAGCCTCTGTTAACATGTTTTAAGTTCCTACAGTCCCATTTTCATTCACAGTTATCATGTTTGTATCTTCTGTAATCGGAAATTAGTACATAATATAATTCATCACCAATTTTTCAGATACTTACCAAACTATAACTACATCTGCAACGTTTTCTATTCTATCAAATCAGTTAGATTAACTTAAATTAGTCTTATTAGTCTTAAATCATTCATTTTGAACGTTTTTGCTATTTTAAGTCATCATGTTTGGATAAATATATATGGTAAGAACAAGTTTTATTTATGTTTGTGATTTCATGAATTTATAAGTGGTCTGGGTTATTTTGAGTAATTTTTAATTTCCTGTCAGTAAGCTTTCTATGTGAAAGACTTCCTAAAAATAGTCTTGATTTTAAATAGGATGTTTCCAGTAGATTTTATTTTATCATACATAAAAAAACATTTAAAGTTATGCCATTACTTTTTAATGTTTCCTTCAAGATTATTTTTAAAAGGACTCTTTTCTTCTTTTCAAGTAGTTTAATTATTTGTATCTGAGAAGAAATTTTTTATCTGAGTAAATGTTTTCTTTATTTCTCCATGCTTCTTTTGACCAAGAATTAGTAGTTCTTTGATTTCAGTAAAATAAGAACTATGTTAGTATGGTTGAGTTTTAACAGTGTAGGGTAAGGTATATTTAAGGAAAGGAAAACATTATGAGATATTTCACTGAAGAAGATATTGACTATGAATTATGTATTCTTATTTCATTAAATGTTATGGATGTATTCAATTTCATCCTATGGAGGTGAAATTTTATTTTTATCCCCCTTAAACTATTATCTAGGTAAAAGTAAATGCATGTATTGACCCTGGAAGAGACTTTTCACAGCTGTTTAAATGCATAAATTATCTGTAGATGATGTAATTCAATTCGAAGGTCAATATCGGCTATTTCTTAATAAATACATTTATATATAGTGTTCAACAACATGTGGGCCAGGCTTTCAGCGTAGAAGGGTTGTATGTACAAAAGTAAAAGGGTCTGGATCTGGGGACCCAGAGCCGTTGGAGCCCTCGCCAGCTGGTCCTGGGCCACCAGAATTGTACTGTCCACCACAACTCAAACCAGCTGACTATCAACGCTGCCAAATTGCAGAATGCAATCCCCTGTATAAATGGAAAACAGGTCGCTGGAAACCAGTAAGTCTCTGATTTTTCACATCTTAAGGACAAAAATTCTATCCCGTATAATTTATTAATCCATTTGGTTATTAATTCAATTTAGCATCTAGTCCAAAACTACCTTCTTCCAAGTTTGTAATTGTATTATTTTGTTTATTTTATTATTTTCATGAAATTGAACCTTCAGATTGTCATGAAAATGAATTATCAAGTCCTTGGAACTTCTTTTTAAATATCAACTTTTATTGTAACCTAGGCTCTTTTCAAACAAATTTTCAGTATCTTTTCAGGATCAAATTTCCAAAATAATTTTTAGTTTTCAAAACCTTTCCTCTTGGTTGAATTTCACATCCTCCTCCTCACACTTACCTCCTACTTTTGCTGCTTGCTAGTAATTCTTGGTGCTCACATATATGCGGTCTTACCTGATTTATCTATTATCCTGCAAATGATACTTTTTCAAGTGAAACTGAGGCATTATTGCAAATTCGCGCTATATATTTTGTGTCAACCAACCATTAGTTGTCTTTTGATTTTCTTTGAATAAATTCTTTTGTATAATATATATAGTTTTCAGCAATTAATCATTATAGAAATCCATATAGAATTTTTTCCCCAAACTAATAGTGGTCAATGCAAAATTACATGCAATTATCGCTAAAGGGAAATAAAAAATCCAAAACAGCTTTACAGTATTTTGATACCAACTCGTCTACGAGTTTCATTTTGTGTTGTTGGAGCATTTAGGGCTATCTTAAGATTTTAATAGAAAATTGGCCTTGCTTCTATAATTTCTAGTGTTCAGAGCCATGTGGAAAGAAAGGAAAGCAGAGACGCATGGTGAGCTGCATTAAAAATAAGCCAGATGGACTTACTAAGCGAGTTTCTAAACATTTCTGTCCAAAAGAAACAAAACCTCTCACTAGACAGAAATGTAATCGCCATTCATGTAAGTATATAAGTATGATTTATAGTTCATATAATTTCTAGTGACTAATCTTAGTGAAACCATAATATAACGACTATCTGTATAGATTTTAGTCTCCAAAATGGGAAGAATTGGTTTGTTGTTATCTTATTCCATAAACGTCACTAGAGCAAAAATATATGGTTCGTTTGTTTGGATTGTAAAATCTCATGTTATTAACATTATGCTATTTTTGGGATATGTCTTTATCCAAAGCAATTATGCAAATTTTCCCAATGGGAAACAAGTTTGACTAATCATAATTTCATGTCTGGACTAGCTGAAGCGCCCGTTGATTGTCAACGGGGAATATAGAAGTAAATTTAATTCAAGTTGCCGGTCGTGCAATGCGTAAATTCCCTTTAGAATACAGTCTAAAATCCCAAGCTATTCTTACTACACAGAAAAATTCATGAGCTCGGCTCAACAATCGTATTGATTGTCAGGAGGATTGGCTGTTTACAACCTCAACAATTTTGAAAATTCAAGCGTATTTTGTCGAAATTCTCGAAATTTCGATTCGGAAACAATATTCCACGGTCAAAATTAGAATACTCATTTAATTTTCGTTCTTTTGCTTCTTGTCTCGACTCTGCACGACTATTGTTCTATTTCAATTCTTGAAAAGAAATATAGCCTGCTACCGATAAAAGTGAAGATTAGATTTATTCTTTATGGAAACCCATCTGAGCGATCTTGGTTCAAACCCAGCAAAATTATCAAATAAAATTGAGACCTTACGTCCTTCCTGGTCCCAGAAAACACTTACGCAAAGTTTGACGCGAATCTGGCAAACGGTTTGTTCTAAAATCGAAGAGACACAATACAAACAAACGTACAAACCCACAGAATTTTTGCTTTATATCATACAAGACATCTAACTTCCCTCATCCATGAGCTGGTAATCTTCTGACTGCAATCACGTACCTGCAATTGCTGGTTACCTTCTTACAGAGAAAGTCAACGAGTATTTTTACGGGATAAAACATGAGCTCGGATTCAACAATGGGATCGGTCGTCAGGGGGATGAGTTGTTTATAGCCTCGAATTTTCACGAAAGTTTTGTATATTTTACCAATATTCTCGCAAATTCTAATCGAAAGTAAGATTCCACGACCAAAATAAAAATCTTTATTCAATTTTCTTACTTTCGGTGTTTGTCTCGACTCTGTACGACTATTCCTTCTAATTTAATTCTTCAAAAGAAATAAAACCTGCAACCGATAAAAGTGAAGCTTACGTGTATTCCTTATGAAAATCTATCTGAGCGATCTTGGTTCGAACCCAGCAAAATTCTTGAATAAAAATGCAACAGTACTTCCTTCCTGATATAAATGGACACGTATGCAAAGTTTGAGACAAATCGGGCAAACGGTGTAGACTCCAATCCAAGACAAACAAACACACAAACCCTCAGAATTTCTGCTTTATATATATAGATAGATAGATATAGATTATTTTAATGTGAAATTTACCATCCAATATTGATACCTTTTTTAAGATATATGAATCATTGTTGAAAGAAAATATTTCAGTATTGAATTTTTTTTTCACAGGTGATTATTCATCATGCACTACAATAAGAGATTCAAAATGGAGACAGCATGGTAGGAACTTAAATCTAAGAGATGGGGAGTACCATTTGCTGATAGGTGGTGTAAGCATGCCTATTTACTGTCATGGAATGGGAACCAGGACTAACTCACCAAAAGAATATCTCACCCTTCCGGCTGGAGAACGTGAAAACTATTCAGAATTTTATGACAGAAGGTATTTATACTCATATCCTATATTTGGATTTTTCCATTTGTATTGAAGTTTTCATTTAAACCATGAAGAGTTTTATATGTGGAGTTCCTGTTCTGTTCAAGCATAACATTACAGTTAGTATTATTCCCTTCTCTCTGACAAATACTCAATATTATTGTTATAGTTTCTTACTTATCTACCCAATCTTTACATATCTATTAAGAGTTCCTTCGTGCTCAAAATTATCATGATGGTAGTGAGCATCTTGTTAGTTAAAAGGCTTTGAAAATATTTTATCTGTATAAATGAGCCAGATTTTCAGCTGTCTAGATTTTTCTCTCTTATTCATATTGTAGAAACATATTTATATTATTTATGATGCATTATTTATGATAAAATATATTTTTTTAAAGTCTTGTAGTACCTTACTTCCTTCTTTTGGTATTGTATCTCATAAAATTGGATATCTTCTACTTTTAGGTTACTTAACCCCAATACCTGTCCTGACGGAGGATTACGCCGTGATGACTGTGATTGTACCATTGACTCAAATGGTAAAGGTGGAGTCACAGTATTCTCTCGTGTCAGAATCAATGTGACATCTTTGAAGATTGATTGTAAGTATGTTTGAATGAATATGCAATGAGTTTCAAGATGGACAGTTAGCTTTTCATATTAAAACACATTTAAAGTAGTGTTATCTACTTTCTGAAATGGTTAAACATTTAATACCCTCCCTATCTCTTAGTGTAAAATGCCAGCATAATTATTAATATCACAATACTTTAAAATTCAAATTTATTCAACCAAAGGCTAAAATAATAAAGTATATATAGTGATACACAAAAATAATAATACATACACAAATATATAAAAAAATAAAAAATGGAACATTAATACATTAGTTGTTTGAGATACATTATTTATTTTCCCAAATCTGAAATGCTTATTGGGTCAGATGAAAAGGAATTGGTCCATTGTGTCAAAGTGCCGCTGTTACACAGTTGCAAATACTGAATTCCATGTTTCTTGGTACCGAAAGCCTTTCTAAGCTCAAAAGAGGTGCCTATGATAAAGTCTTTACCATCTTAAGCAGCAATGGTATTGTGGAATTCAATTATTTTTACTAATTAACCCCATCCTTTTTATCTGGCATACAATTAACTGGGTAAAATTAATTTATAATGAATACCTTAAGCTTTGCTTTGAAACCCTCATCAATGATTAACAGTTATGATATTTTATTCTCTAACTCCTATTCTCTTGTATAGGAATACATTTATTATTATTTCCCTCCAAAGATAATTTCATAGAAACTGATTCTTCTATTTTAGCAAGTGATATGACTTTCGCAAGGCAGCTCCAAGGATCAAAAGTAGCGTTTGGCAGAGGAGGAGATTGCTACAGTGCCCTTGATTGCCCTCAAGGACGTTTCAGTATAAATCTAGTTGGTACGAGATTAAGAGTGCATGAAGATGTGAAATGGGAAGGAAGTGGACCTGGTGCTTCAGTACATGTAGATAGACGTGAGGTGAGTCTCGATGAAGTGAAACCTAACCTAGGTGAATTTCTTTTATTCCATTGCTTACTCAAGTTCTAAAACTGCAGCATGATGGCATTGAATCAATTAAGATCTGCAGAGGTAGCCTGTGATGTGGTGTAAATTCATGATAGAAAAAGATGTATACTTGTATGTTCAATGGACATTAAACATGCAAACGGGCAAATAAAATAAATGGAAGAAATTTTCTACTATTAAATCAATTATAGGATAAGGGCTAATTTCATTTTGTGCAGTAGTATGCTGTAACTTCTTTATTGGACTAGATTTAAAAATAACTTATCCAGGGGTTAGAATTTGTAGATCTTTTTTAATACATTGCTGTACTCAATTCCACAACATATAGAACTATTTTAGTAAATATATCAAATCTTAAAACAATTAAACAATCAAATTCAAATAAGAAAATAGGAAGCAATTACTATAAACCTATCTATATTTGTATTTTAGTGTAATTTCCATCCTTTCCTGAAGGAAAGGATGGAAAGAGCTGAGCTGAGCTTTGCAGTATCTGAACATTGCACAGGACAGATCTTTCTAACAAGTGATTTTAAACCATTTCAGTGTCCAAAAAACACCAGCTCTGTCATAGTATTGTATTAGAAGCTTTTGCTTACGAGTAATGAAAAAGTGGGTTTCAAAAACATGCCCACATTTGCAGTTGCAGTATCGTTATTAACTATGTACCTAAAACAAGAAATATAAATAAATTTTTCATTATTTAAATATTTAGGAATGATTAATGATGGAAATTTTAAATTTGTGGAATAGCTCTTTCGTAACATATTTGAGCTTTGTAAAAATTACTCATGTCAAATAATCTATCATTATTTAGCATTTCCTTGACTGTTTTGAACAGAACCCAAGGCCAACAGTACAGTTTGTAACTTGATTCTATGATTCCATCCAGTTATCCATTTAAAGAATCAAAATAGTTTGTTTTGAATTACAATTGTAGCCTTTCATCTTTTCCTTGATAAAAATGCTAGGAGTTGGTCTAAAAGAAATTATTGTAAATAAATAAAATTTAAGGAAAAATTAAAAAAATTATTAATAATTTCAACCAGTCGTACTAAGAACATTGAAAACCTTTTGTCTCTCTCATAAGTGATTTGCACTAACTAACATTAGGACAACATTGCATCTAAGGATAATTACTTAAATGAAAGTAAACATGGAAGCACTCATAAATACTCAGTGTTTAAGGAGATTCTGAATTAAGCTGCTTATATGTGAAGCTTAAATGCTAAATCATGACTTAAATTTTACAGTACATGTATTTTGAGTTATCTAAGCATAAAAATCCAAAATTATATCATGAAATTGCTTTTAACTATCCATGGGTTTGAGTTTGGAGGGATTTTAGAGTATTCGTGATTGAATTAACAAGGATTTAATGAAACGATTGTCTATGCTACTGCTATGTATACCTTTGTTTGTGTTGCAGAATGGCCAGTCAATTACTGGTAGGTGTGGAGGTTACTGTGGAGCATGTCAACCCGCAGGGGCTCCTTGGATAACTTTGGAAATCCTGCCAACCAGAAATGAAGGAAGTCTACGCTGATGATTAGAACCGTTGGCCTTCATTCATTCTCAGTCTGAGAGTTCCGCTGTTCCAGTGGATTAAGTTCTGTCACCATTTGAGCTTACGCCAGTGTTAACATGCTACTGATGTGCCACAGGTGACATACAAGGAAGCCCAAGCTGGCCTTGAGCTTCCAGTGCAGCGAGGATTTGCTTGACTAGCACGGAGTACTATCTATGGCTGGTGCAAAAAAGTAAATCCTCATCCATAACTTATTACATAGAACTGTGTCATGAGGAAAATCAAACATAGGTGGTGGAAGGTTATTTCAGATCCAAAAGTTTGGTTCTATCCATCCCTTAAAAATTATTAAAAATGTATGATACATTTCTGATTACATGTTTGTTAGGGAAACTGTTATTTCGGGTGATATGAAATGATTGGAAAACACTAGATCAATCTGGCCAAAAATACCCTATTTCTTACATTTGTAGCAAATGCTAATGCCTTAAATTATGTACAACTCTCTCAAGGAAGTCGACAACAACCCAGCAAACACACTACGTTCTTTCAACATTGCTGCAATATGGTAATGTGACTGTGCCATTGTGTGACTGTGACTGCTTTAACATTGCAGGAGCATTGCAGCCACATTGTCATCATAGCATTTTGGAGGCATGGTAGAAACATTACCATTATGTACATATTTCTCATTGTATTTTATAAAGTATGACTGGAGGACTACAGGATTTTTTCATGTATCAAAATTTTTATCTCCTTGCCGAGTTAGTATTCTGGCCAAATAAAATTATCTTATAGATTTTTAGTGCTCCACTACTCATAAAAATCATTATTAATTAATCAAGATGAGAATTGATTAGGCAAGTTAATTATTAGGAGTGAATGCAGCTATTGATATCATTATTTTATCTACAGTATATCCAGAAATATTTAGATATTTTATTTCCTTCAATATTTAATATTGCCAAAAAAATGATAAGAGCGATCATGAAAGGAGTTAATGACGGAAATTGTCAGATGTTATTACAAATCAAACCTAAACTTCCCTTTTATGTATAGTTGCTGAATCCCCAAACTGTCTTTGGAGAGCAATATCTCTTCCATTTTGATATCATTTATAATTTATAAAATTTAATAATCAATTAAAAGAAAGATATGCATCAATGGTGTGACACATAATACATAGTAAAAGAATCTTTGACCTCAAATTTAAAAGAAGACCTTATGGTCTTTATTTCCTTTTGAAGGATGTTGAAGAAAATAAGGCTCAGATGAGTATATATGAGCATTCTAGTATACTCTTGCTCTGAGTTCCTCCTTGAAAATAAGGCAAATAGTAATAGTTGTAGTATATATTGCCCCTAATTAAGATGCAAATATGAATTGAATGATTTGTTTAATGCATTCCTATAAAACTGTGGGAATGTAGAATGGAAGTAAAGAAAATGGCAAATAGTAATTTAATATTGTGGTAGTATGGTCAGACAATGTTGTTAGTACGTAATTTATTAGTGCAGCAAGCTTGAGGCTGCATGGCACTGTTTGCTGGGAACATTTTCTTACATTTTTAGCTTCATGTATGATAACACAGAGTTTCCAAAATCAGAGGTATTTTCATGATGAATCTTTTATTATGTGACAATCACTTTGATAGCATATAAATTCTTTAAGAGACCTACTGTTTCTTCATAAATTTGAATTGTGAGAGAACTTTCTAGGAAATTTAGCCAAATATATTTTTTCTATGTAGATAGTTATTTAAAATAACCTTAAGATCCCCTTTAAATGTAGTGGCACACTTTCAACTGGACCTTTTAAAGAAAAGAAGTTGCATAAATATTAAACATCAAGACTCAATAAAATAAAACAAAGAGTTTGCTTGCCATGAATAGTTGATTGTACAATCTCTTCCAGTAAGTTACCTTTGTTTTGTATATGCTTAACCCATTAAACTGATTTCATTTTTTATGTGACTGTTAACAAATGCCAAAAAGTTAAAATAAACAACTTTGATCCAACAACCAAAAGGACATCTGCAGTTTGTTTGTGTAATGGCTAGTAAACTAATTAATTTTTTGATTCTGATCATCTTTGCTTTTTGTCGATGAGTATGATTTTCACAGCATTTTATTTATAGTAAAATTAGTTGAATTGTCATTAAAGGATATGGTAAAAGCAGTTTTGAGATAGTGCACAGCTTATTTATGCATTTAACGTTTTTTACACATGGAAAATGAAATATCCCAAAAATATTTGCCTCAGCTTTTGGTTCCTATTGAAAACATAAGCTACTGATTTATCTTCCACCTCAATAATGAAATATTTGTCTTTAGTGGGTTAAGCATTCATCAACACATACACAAGACATACTTTTGGAGTTGTCATGTGTATGTATGTATGTATATATTTATTCAGACACTGGTGAGCTGCAAGTATGCATTTTACCCTATCAGGAAATCTGAAGTGATTTGAAGAGAAGAGTTATTCAAAAGTCACCCATATCATTTGAAAGAATAGATGCTACCCAAAAACTATTCAGTGTAAATTGAGTGAATTTATTCAAATAATGATATGCACCAGAATTACCTACTATAGTGATTCCAAGATCTGTTTCAAATCATTGACATAAGCCATAAGTATCTCACCTCTTAATATACATGCAAGAATATATTCTAGATAGGTTTAGTCCAGCAAACACTTAATGGATCAATATTTCCAAGTGAGTGAAAATGAGTGTTAATAGTGGTTGTTTGAATGTTAAACAAGTGTGAAGCATCGAAATGGGACCATATGGTCTATTGATCCATCAAAAGTTTGTCTCTTGCGTCCTATTTATTTGTCAAGTTATTACAAGTGAAGATATCAATTTATATGCTCATATTTAGTAAAGATAAAAGAGATATTTCACATTTGCCTAACCAGCATAGTAAACCTATGTCAACATACTAACTTTGGCTCATGCTGCGGGCATTCTTTAATAATGTGGTTGGAAAAGTTAGATATGATAGATTTTGAATTATGTTCATTCATTCACTTTGTAAATAATATATGTGGAATGGAAAAACCACATCAAAGTTGATGTCAAAATCAGTTGATTCAAAGAGTATTCTGTCATTATGCATCTGGAAGAGTTAGATCTGATAGATTTTGAATTATGTTCATTCATTCACTTTGTAAATAATATATGTAAAATGCAAAAGCACCGTCACAGTTGATGTCCAAATCAATTGCTTCAAAAGGCTCTATTTGATGCAGTTTCATATCTAATATCATTTTAAGGCTTTCTTTATTGGAAAATATTGACATAGGATCAAAGTAAAAACAAGAAGTGTAATAAACAACTAGTGGCTGGCACTCAGACCCAAGTTTCTCACTTTCCATGCTGGTATTCTAACCATTGAACTACCATGCCAAGTCAATTTCACTTTGTTGGAGCATGCTAAGCATCAAGTATACATGGATAGTTAGAGACCTGGGTCACTATTTTTCACTTCTTGTTTAACCTGGGGTTTAAGATAAATTTCATTTTGATGATCTTTGTAGTTCGAAGTAGATGCATTCATGCTCCAAAATTTTCATAGAAAATGTTCTCATCCAGGGATTTATTAACTTTTTGTTCTCCTTTATATATTCTGTTTAAATATGTACGGAACCTATGTATTTATCATTAAAATTGGAAACCAAGCCAACAAGTTAAAGACAATCACAAGAACTCATCTTAAATTTTACGTAATAATTTATTGATCAATGGGAATATCACCAAGAAAATTTTTAATATCATTTACAGAATATAAGCAGTATTTTTGAAATGCAAATTCAATACGTACTATACGGAAACCTTAGGATAAAGCACAAAACACCATTGTTAGAAAACAAGTAGCCACTAGCAAATGATCTCACTTTGCGAGTAGCAATACCTAAGAAAAAGCATACTGCCTCCTCCTTCACCTATGTAGTTATTAAACCTGCAGTTGATGACATTTTGTGCGGCTGACTACATTCTTTAATAAATTAATTATTTCAGCTCTAGCACTGTAAAATTAGTTTTTATCATCTTCGAAGTTAGAAAAAAATACATTTCTTAGTTTTTTTGGACAGAAATTCAGGCATCTCATTTCTAAATATTTGGTCATCCCTCTGATCTTCGATAAATATTTTCCCACATAAAGAGGAGAATCAAGTTATTCTATTTCTTTCTGTGAATCAACAGTTACCAGTAAAAAGTACCACTCTCCAAAAATTAAATGTTAAATATAAAGTAGAGGTTTTCGTTAAACTCTCAAATCATGTCACAAAAATGTATTACCCAAGGTATTCTGTAGATGCCTATAACTGACAGTCTAATGTAAAAAATATGCCTGTAGATTATGCTTGTTGCTTATATGTATCAACACTTAGCATTGTAGAAGAATGTCTCTCAAAATTTTAAACACATATTTTAAAGCCATTATCACCAGTATTTTTGATATTCATGTATTTTTAAATGTAACCTAGTAAGATAAGCTTTTGCCTTTTTATAAATAATTAGCTTAGATCATTTTGTGAATGTTTTGTCCTGCAGAAGCAACTTTTGATAAGTAGATAGAATAGCATAAATAATGAAATAGCTACATTTAAAAATGCTCCTGAGAAATTAAGTAATTATCATATCTTGCCAATGTGATATCTTTATTTTCCCCATCCTACTGATTGCTTGCAAATTTTTCTCATGCTCATTGTATGATACCTGAGTTATTCATCTATCAAACCTTATTGCCGAGAAGTTTCTTGAACAACTCAACTTAGTAATTTTTGAGTGCCTACTCTATTACATCATGGTGAGATTATAGTTAACCCTTGGTCAAGGTTTCCTGATTTAACATAAAGAGGGATGGCTACGTATTTTGATTAAAAATGGAGGAGTTTAAAAAATTTACTCACTTTGAATAGAGTGTAGGAAAATACTTCGTCACCCTACCCATCCTCTGCATACATTTAGCATTTAATTTTCCTCATACCACTAAAATCCGGTAAATATGAAGCAACAACTTCTGCAACATATTTCCCTTACTATCATGCACAGTGGATCAAGCATCGAGCTGTGGGGGGGGGGCTTGAGAGTTGGGATTAAAGATTCATTTTCTATTTATCGATTCTTGTAAGAAATTTTATAAAATTAAACTCAGTATACATATTTGAATTATGCTTATTATTATCTATCGTTGTAGATAAACAATATTTTCTTCACATCTCAATAGTATGAACGATGATACATTTAATATATTTTGCTTTTTTTTACTGTGGGGAGGGCTACAGCCCTCATACCCCCCTGGATCCGCCACTGATCATGCAACATCGTATAAAACACATTATCTAAGATAAATATATTCTATTAGAAGTTCCTCATTCAAAGCTCCTTTGATATTTCCAACCTATAAGTTTGACAATTTTGTGTTTTCTACATCATTTTCTCTCCAGAGAATTAATTTCTGTAAATTGCTGAAATTTTTCTCCTTATATTTTCATGGGCACATTTCTTGAAGAAAAGTTTGAACATAATTCATAAAACCTGCACATTTTTACTTCAATGTTCCAATTGTAGGTAAAAATGTAAGCCTTATATTCGTCATGGATTTTCCTAAAATATTCTTTTTAGTGTTCTCTGAATATATATTTTCAAAAAACGAATTTTAAGTGTTATTTCACTCCCCAGTTAGGTAAAAATGATAAAGCATATATATGATGCTTATCTGAAGAAATATTTGTTTTCATTTGAGGTATCGATTTTCAAAAGTATTGCAGGAGTACAGAATTAGTGAGCTGCATCAAAAAAGCCTGAATCTATAAAAGAATAGGGGAATACTCAAAAACTATTTTGATTGGTTGTTTGGATTATTTTAAATTAAAAGAGAATAGCCATAAACTGCCAATATGTGAAATACTCAGGTAATCATGCACATGCCATGAACTGAAGACCAGTGTTAAGTCATTAATGTAAGCAGAATAAGCAGCTCAATGAAATGCTAATAGCAGTCCTTAAAAATTAAAACTGAAATGAAAGTGGGTTACTGTTTAAGAACATCTCTCATTTTTTAATTTGTAGCCATAGATGTGATCTGAACAATGCTATTTACAGCAATGAACTGTTATGTTTATAGAATGTTATAATTTTGCTAAGAATTGTGTTTTTGTTTTTGAAAAATCCTTGTATAAATGCTTCAATTATAGTAACTATGCAAACCGCCTGATTTTACTTAACAAATGACTATTATATGTTATGATATAATGAAATCTAATAACACAACTTACAACCACCAAATTTTAGACTAATATGTAGATCAAAAAATTTGATAGCACTGCCAACATTTTCTTCACCCTCTTAAGTCTTATACTTCAGAGTAACTAATACTATTTGTACTGTGTACATACATCAATAAATGTTTTTATTATACATGTATTTTTTATCAGTTGCATCATATTAAGACCTTGATAAAAATATATACCACATTTCTTATCTGTAATACTTGATATTGTGTCTTTTGCTTCTTTGATAATGTACCTTACAAATGGAAGAATTTCCAATATTCTAAGAGGAGAAGTATCATTAAAAATGGATATGTACATAAATTGATAATACTCATCAGGAACGGATCTAGAAAAAAATTTTAGGGGGGGTCCGATCGAAAAACTTAAAAATAAACGATATTTCGGCTTTCACAAAACGTGACGTTAGAATTGCTAGAAATTTACCTAATTGCGTTAGAGAAACTCGAATTTTTTCGCTAGTGATTGCTTATTAAATTGTGTGTTTATTTGCGTTATTCTGAGTTTCATTTTCAAAAATTAGGCACAAGTGATATTTCGGGGGGGGTCCGGACCCCCAGGACCACCCCCCTGGATCCGTCCCTGATACTCATATTACGTTTATTTTTACTAGCCATTATCAAAGATATTGCAGATATAATGATTTAAATGTAAATAAAATAACTCAGAGAATTTATTCAGACAATATTGTAGTGATCAAATCTGAAACTGAGCAGCTCTGGAACTAGCTCGTCTTTGCTGAATTAAGTCTCTTTCTTGATGAGAATCTATGAAATCTCCTATAGGATAATCAACTTCGTATTTTGAGGCAACTGCAAGATATATGCTTATAGAGCAGTTTTGAAAATTCTAATGTTCTTGGGCATGCCTACATCTCTTCCTTGACTACCACTTGTCTATATATCTCTCTCATCTCCTTTCAAGTAGTGTTTCTAATATATATTTTTATCCATTGTCATAGAGGTTAAGAGATGTTTACATATTAAAGCCATTACTAGGACAATTTGCTAGTTCCTGCTGATATTAACCTTTTTATATATTCAATTCTAGCTGAATGAACCCAAAACTTTTATTTGGCAATTATGTCAAATCATACAAATTTTGGAAATTAGAATATTTATAATATATAATTTTTCTTATTTTACGCAAAAACGTAAATATTGTATTTGAAATAACAGAGGGAAACCACACTAAATATAGTATTACCTTAAAGATAATAGCAATAAAATAGAATTTCTTTTTAACTAATATTAAAAATTCAGGTTCATTTGAAAAGAATTTTCTGATTCTGAAATTATATATTATATCTCAATCCTTAATTATCCACCATTTATAAAAGGAGGTACTGAGTTATGTTTATGGTCTGGCAACCCATTCCCATAGATACTTGATAAATCAAGTCTTTTTGAACAAAAAACTGCTCAGAAATGGAACCTAAGGCCTTTCACTCTACAATTGGCCACAACCGCCGCAACAAATCTCCAAACATTTACAATAGGTAAAGCTCAAAGTTTCCTGTAAGCAGTGTGCTGGATGGCTGCACAGTAATTATTAATAGCCGCCTTGCTCTGTTATTTATCTCAACTTATTGAAAATTTGTAATGCTTTTCCATTCGGTTCTACATCAACGATTTTCAATATAGTGGATTGTATAATTGGATTACAGGATACATTTACGCAAGATAGATACGCAACTAGACGTTGCGCGACTCTTAACTTAGTAGTTTGCCGCACAAACTTGCGTAAAGAAAAATAATACACGTGACATTGCCTACTATTTTGAATTGCTACGAAATTATTGCGTTTAAACCTCTAGTTTCACCTTGTTGAGAATCATCGGGCGCTTCTGCTTGTTTACTATGCAATACTCGGATTTTCTATTATGGATACTTGAGTTTGGAGTTGAATAAAAACTAAAATAGAGACCAAAGGAAAACTAATCACACCAAAATTTTGCGTGTTTTTTTTGCGTTGTTCTACATGGTCTAAAAAATTTTATTTCTATTACTTTTGCTACTAATTGAAGGACGAACGAAAAATGTGCCAGTTTTTTCGCGCTCTTTCACGTTCTCTCACTTTGAGCTTTTGTTTCTCATAAAGTATCACTTCAATCAAAATGAAACCTTTAGATGACATTAAGAAACATATTATAAACTAAGATAAAAATTTTCAGTGCCTTCTTGTCGTTAGATAAAATTTGTTATCGATTTTATAAAACAACTTATTTTCAGTAATGGGTGGACGTAAAAGTGTGAAATTGATCTTGTTATAAAGCTCTCGCAAAATGTTTCAAATGGTATCATTAACGATATTTACAACTCAGCGATTTTTTTATACGAATTAATATTTATCGTTGCGGAAATCGTCCCGAAATCAAGCTCTGGAGCTAGAATACCGTTACAGCGACCGAGAAGCGGGTAGTCGCTTGCAGTGGAAGACCCCTATCGCCTGTAGGTCGCCCGAACTGACGTCGCCCGAATACGCCGGTCGCTCGGTCGCTCATAGTCGCTTCCAGTGGAAGACCGGCCGAAGATCGGCCTAATGCTTTCGTACGTGTGCCAGTTCGCGAGCGAGACCGAGGCATGAGATAGCGTGGCGAGACAGATAACTGGGAGACCGATGCCGTCCGGGACAAGTAGTGTCTCGCTCGAGAAAAACGTTCAAGATGACGTCGTTTTCTGATGAAGAAACGGATACATTGATTTATATGATTCGTTAACATCCGGCAATCTATAATTCTCAGCTTGACTCATATAAAGATGAAAATTTGAAGGATAATATTTGGAAAAGCATAGGTGAAGGATTAAATAAAAGTGGTTAGTGATTGTTACAATAAACCTACATTTATTTTGCATTTTATGAAATATTTGAAATTTAACTAGACTTAAGGTTCTAATTAAGTCGTGTGACACGTTGTTCTTGCCAGTCCACTGCTCCTTGATCTGTCATAAAGTAATCAGTTAATTTTGCTCTGGGGCCATATTATGTAACTTGTCGGTTTGGAAGCAGTTGTTTCGATTTCAAATCCAACCGACAGGAGATGAAATCGTGTTCTCTCACCGACTCGGCCTCTAAATCCTATTCTGTAGCATTGTCGGGCAGAAAACTACCAAACCGACTGCCCCCACCCACTTTAAGGGGAAACATCCGAGCATTTCCGAAAGTGACGGTCACGTGCTTCATCTCAACCAATGAGAGGGCAAACGAGTAGACAAATGAAGAATGAAACAAGGCGTGTAAAATCAGATGTAAATATTGATGATATGTATGAAATTTTAGGTAACTAAGCTTTGTTGTTGTCCTTTATTGATTTCTTGCTAAAGTTTTGAAAGAAATCTTACAGGGAAGATATTTATAATTGCATTAGTTAGTTTGTATGGTCTTAAATGGTTGATGTTTGAATTTAACATAAATTGCTTGCAGAAGATTTTCCAGTGCCCAAATTCGAGCACAAGGATACTTATGGTAATAAAATATCGATATCTTATATACTATCAGCCCTACAGTGAATCTCTAAATTTAGTAATTTTATTTACTGGAAGTCGGTACGTGATTTTCAGAACTTAGTATCAGTGAAAGAAGTAGAAAATTATTAGGTACATAGTACCTTCAATACACTCGCTGACTGATTTCTTGGAGGTTAGATTTCCACGAATTCCTTAGGTGCTTCATAAAGTTATTGTTGGAGCTGTTGCTGTCTTCAAATCAGTTTACTATTGGTCAGCTAGTAAGACCTCGATTCGTATAAACGGATAGGTATCTTTTCTTTTTTTATATTTGCTACAAAAGCAAAATCCTCTCGTCTCCTTGTGAACCGAAGTACTGCATCTTTCGACTGTAGCACTTCCTTATACGTAATTAATACTTGTAATTAGTTTCGCCTGGATTAACTATACTATACAAATATTATTCAATTGTCTTGGCCTTTCATATATTGCTGAAATATATGATTTTAATGGAATCTAATGGTAAAATTGTGTTTTAAAGTGAACAAAAATTATACCATCCACGTCAGTTAAAAGTTAATCATTATACTTTTAAAAATTAGGAAATTCGATCGCATGAAATACTATGGCTAGGTTTAATCTATTTCTCTTTTATTTATAGTTTTCTTCAAGCGGAGTCATTATTTTTCCATAGTCGAGTCTCACTTATCAGAAGCCGTTGAAAATGAGAAAAAATCATAAAATATTTCAAAGCGTAATTTCCGAAGAAATCGAGTTTTTACTTTTGCTCGTGTGCCTTTAAGGTGTTTTTATATAGATTTTTAAGTATATTTTCTGAATGAATAAACCTTTCCTAATGATTATACGTAAATATGTAGTTGTTTTTATTAATATTTCATGTTGTAATTAAACATTCAAAAGTCCACTATTTTTTAAATATTTTTTATAAAGTGGAAAAAATCTTTGTGATGGCGATAAGACTAGATCGAGATATTTATACTACACGCAAAACCGGAATCTCTGGAGTGTGTTTCAAAAGAAACATCCTGCGCATACTTGCGCCTTTTTATTTGAGGACGGGATATGTAAAAGTTGACACGGCAGCCGCTCGGCCCGATAGTAAAGAGCGGAAATTCCTGATTCTGTTGCAGCTCGTACTAAAAGCAAATAAATTTACCACCGCTATGATTTTTACTCCAAATGTTATGAAAGATGCTTAATTGAAAAATGGCTTGCCAAATTAGTCCTCAAGTACCTTCGCACTCTCATTTGGGCATATTGAAATTGGGAAATTCGCCGCGGACGCCGGCGCCGGTCACCCATCAGCCCGACGAAGGCATGTGTCCAAATGACTGCAGAGTGGATATTTTCTCCCGTTATTCCTACTTATTCTCACATGGATATAGGGAATTTTTCGCACTTAAGCTCCTTTAGAACCAGATACCCATTCGACCTAGGGAAGAATTGAAGTGAGCGCGGTCATTGCACACGACCAAAATACCGCTATAATATACCATGGTGGATAAAATGTAGACGTCAACTTACAATTATTTAAACTAAGTAATAGTTAGTGGTTAAACCAGCAGAGAGCTAACTGAGCGTTTTAAAAATCTGTTTGTCTCTGAAACGTAATCTTAATCTCTGTTTTCAGGGTGTATAATTCGAATTACTTCTCGAAGGTTCCTTTGTGTTTTTGCGAGGAGTAAACGAATCAGCACTTTCGAATGTTACTCCAAGTAATCTTATCTTATGGTGTGAGTCATCTAACGAATGGATAGGCTTAAGAAGTGCACGCGTTGATCATCGTGCGCGAAACACTCGTATCGTAGCGTCCCATTGATATCGAAGTTGGCTCCGTCTAAATATCAAGAAATGAAAGGTACGTTTTTGACTTTATTTTGCATCATCCATAAAAACAGCATAAAAGATAAGTTAAGGCAAAATTGAGGAAAAAAATTGAAATTTCGCTATAATGATCCGTTTTCGCAGATTTTTCCGATCATATCTGGAAAAAATGACGAAAATTAAGGGAAAAAAAGAGGAATAAAATTAAAATTTCACTAAAATTAACCGTTTTCGTTGCATTTTTCGATAATATCTCGATAAAATGACGAAAACTAAGGCAAAATAGAAGAAAAAATCGAAATTTCACTAAAATTATCCCTCTCGTTGCTTTTTTCCATTATATCTGGATAAATTGACGAAAATTAAAACAAAATTGAGGAAAAAAATTGAAATTTCGCTAAAATTATCCGTTCTAGTTGCTATTTCCGAGAATATCTCGATAAAATGACGAAAAGAAGGGCAAAATTGAGGAAATTAATTAAAATTTCATTAAAATTATCCGTTTTCGTTGTTATTTCGATCATATCTGGATAACATGACGATAATTATTGCAAAATATAGGAAAAAAAGTAAAATTTCGCTAAAATTATCCGTTTTCGTTGCTTTTTTCGATTATATTTGGATAAATTTTCGAAAATTAAGGCAAAATTGAGAAATAAATATTGAAAATTCGCTAAAATTATCCTTTTTCGTTGCTTTTTTCGATCATATCTCGATAAAATGACAAAAATTAAGACTAAATAGAGAAAAAAATTGAAATTTCGGTATTTTTAATTGTTTTTGTTCTTTTTTCGATGATATCTGGAAAGAATTACGCAAATGAAGGCAATATTGAGTGAATAAAATTGAAATTATACGAAAATTATCCGTTTTCGTTGCTTTTTTCGATCAAATCTCGATAAAATGATAAAAATTAAGACAAAATAAAGGAAAAAATTGAAAATTCGGCAAAATTATCAGTTTTCGTTGCTTTTATCGATAATATATAGATAAAATGACGACAATTAAGGTAAAATAGACGAAATAAAATTGAAATTTTGGTAAAATCTATTGTTTTTGTTCTTTTTTCGATGATATCTGGAAAAAATTACGAAAATGAAGGCAAAATTGAGTGAATAAAATTGAAATGTCGCGAAAATTATCCGTTTTCGTTGCTTTTTTCGATTATGTCTCGATAAAATGACAAAAATTACGAAATTTAAGACAAAATAGAGGAAAATAATTGAAATTTCGGTAATTTTAATTGTTTTTGTTCTTTTTTCGATGATATCTCAAAAGAATGACGAAAATTTAAGCAAAATTGAGAAAATAAAAATGAAATTTCGCTAAATTTATCTGTTTTTCGTTGCTTTTATCGATCAAATCTCGATAAAAAGTGGAAAATTAAGGCGAAAAAGAGCAAAAAAATAGAAATTTTGATTAAAGAATAATTTTTGTTGCTTTTATCAAAGATATCTCGATTTTATTACGAAAAGTTATTAAAAATTGAGTTAATAAAATTGAAATTTCGCGAAAATTATCCGTTTTCGTTGCTTTTTTCGATTATGTCTCGATAAAATGACGAAAATTAAGGCAAAATAGACGAAATATAATTGTAATTTTGGTAAAATTTATTGTTTTCGTACTTTTTTGGATGATATCGCGAAAATATGACGAAAATTAAGACAAAATGGAGGAAATAATTGAAAATTTGGTAATTTTAATTGTTTTTATTCTTTTTTCGATGATATCTCAATAGAATGAGGAAAGTTTAAGCAAAATTGAGAAAATAAAATTGAAATTTCGATAAATTTTTCTGTTTTCGACTCTTTTTTCGATGTTATCTCGAAAAAATGACGAAAATTAAAGCAAATTGATGGAAAAAATTGAAATTTCGGTAATTTTAATTGTTTTTGTTCTTTTTTCGATGATATCTCGAAAGACTGACGAAAATTTAAGCAAAAATGAGAAAAAAGATTGTAATTTCGCTAAACTTATCTTCTTTTCGTTCCTTTTTTCTATGATATCTCGATAAAATTACGAAATTTAAGGCAAAATTGGTGAAACCAATTCAAGTTTCACTAAAATTATCCATTTTCGATGCTTTTGTCGATCAAATCTTGATTAAAAGTTGAAAATTAAGGCGAAATAGAGCAAAAAAAAACATTTTGATTTAAAAATTATTTTTGTTGCTTTTATCGAAGATATCTCGATTTAATTACGAAAATGAAGTCAAAATTGAGTAAATAAAATTGAAATTTTGCTAAAATTATCCGTTTACCTTGCTTTTTTCGATCAAATCTCGATAAAATGACAATAATTAAGACAAATTAGAGGAAAAAATTTAAAATTCGGTAAAATTATCAGCTTTCTTTGATTTTTTCGATAATATATTGATAAATTGACGACAACTAAGGCAAAATAGACGAAATAAAATTGAAATTTTGGTAAAATTTATTGTTTTTGTTCCTTCTTCGACGATATCTGGAAAAAATTACGAAAATGAAGGCAAAATTGAGTAAATAAAATTGAAATTTTGCCAAAATTATCCGTTTTCCTTGCTTTTTTCGATCAAATCTCGATAAAAAAAAACAAAAATTAAGTCTAAATAGAGGAAAAAATTGAAAATTCGGTAAAATTATCAGTTTTCGTTGCTTTTTCGATAATATATTATTAAATGACGAAAATTAAGACAAAATAGAGGAATAGAATTTTAATTTCGGTAATTTTAATTTTTTTTGTTCTTTTTTCGATGATATCTCGATAAAATAACGAAATTTTAGGCAAAATTGAGTAAATAAAATTGAAATTTTGTTAAATTATCCGTTTTCCTTGCTTTTTTCGATCAAATCTCGATAAAATGACAATAATTAAGACAAAATAGAGGAAAAAATTGAAAATTTGGTAAAATTATCAGTTTTCGTTGCTTTTATCGATCAAATCTCGATTAAAAGTGGAAAATTAAGGCGAAATAGAGCAAAGAAATAGAAATTTTGATTTAAGTATTATTTTTGGTGCTTTTATCGAAGATATCTCGATCAAAATTACGAAAATGAATTGAAAACTGAGTAAATTAAATTGAAATTTCGCGGAAATTATCCGTTTCTGTTGCTTTTTTCGATTATGTCTCGATAAATTGACGAATATTAAGGCAAAATTGACGAAATATAATTGTAATGTCTGTAAAATTTATTGTTTTCCTTCTTTTTTCGATGATATCTCGGAAAAATGAGGAAAATTACGACAAAATAGAGGAAAATAATTGAAATTTCGGTAATTTTAATTGTTTTTGCTCTTTTTTCGATGATATCTGGAAAAAAATTACGAAAATGAAGGCAATATTGAGTGAATAAAATTGAAATTTTACGAAAATTATCCGTTTTCGTTGCTTTCTTCGATTATGTCTCGATAAAATGATGAAAATTAAGGCAAAATAGACGAAATATAATTGTAATTTCGGTAAAATTTATTGTTTTCGTTCTTTTTTCGATTATGTCTCGAAAGAATGACGAAAATTTAACCAAAATTGAGAAAATAAAATCGAATTTTTGCTAAATTTATCTGTTTTTCGTTACTTTTTTCTATGATATCTCGATAAAATTACGAAATTTAAGGCACTATTGGTGAAACCAATTCAAATTTCACTAAAATTATTCATTTTCGTTGCTTTTATCGATCAAATCTCGATTAAAAGTGGAAAATTAAGGCGAAATAGATCAAAAAAATTGAAATTTTGATTTAAATTTATTTTTATTGCTTTTATCGAAGATATCTCGATTTAATTACGAAAATGAATTAAAAATTGAGTTAATAAATTGAAATTTTGCTAAAATATCCGTTTTCCTTGCTTTTTTCGATCAAATCTCGATAAAATGATAAAAATTAAGACAAAATAGAGGAAAAAATTGAAAATTCGGCAAAATTATCAGTTTTCGTTGCTTTTTTCGATAATATATAGATAAAATACGACAATTAAGGTAAAATAGACGAAATAAAGTTGAAATTTTGGTAAAAACTATTGTTTTTGTTCTTTTTTCGATGAGATCTGGAAAAAAATTACGAAAATGAAGGCAAAATTGAGTGAATAAAATTGAAATGTCGCGAAAATTATCCGTTTTCGTTGCTTTTTTCGATTATGTCTCGATAAAATGACAAAATCTAAGGCAAAATAGATGAAACATAATTGTAATTTCGGTAAAATTTATTGTTTTCGCTCTTTTTTCGAGGATATCTCGAAAAAAATTACGAAAATTAAGAAAAAATAGAGGAAAATAATTGAAATTTCGGTAATTTTAATTGTTTTTGTTCTTTTTTCGATGATATCTCAAAAGAATGACGAAAAATTAAGCAAAATTGAGAAAATAAAATTGAAATTTCGCTAAATTTATCTGTTTTTCGTTGCTTTTATCGATCAAATCTCAATAAAATTGGAAAATTAAGGCGAAAAAGAGCAAAAAAATAGAAATTTTGATTAAAGAATAATTTTTGTTGCTTTTATCTATAATAATTGAAAATTTGTTAATTTTAATAGTTTTTGTTCCTTTTTCGATGATATCTTGTAGGAAGGACGAAAATTTAAGCAAAATTGAGAAAAAAAAATTGAAATTTCGCTAAATTTATCTTTTTTTTTTCCTTACTTTTTCTATGATATCTCGATAAAATTATGAAATTTAAGGCAATATTGATGAAACCAATTCAAATTTCACTAAAATTATCCATTTTCGTTGCTTTTATTGATCAAATCTCGATTAAAAGTAGAAAATTAAGGGGAAATAGAGCAAAAAAATAAATATTTTGATTTAAAAATTATTTTTGTTGCTTTTATCAAAGATATCTCGATTTAATTACGAAAATGAATTAAAAATTGAGTAAATAAATTGAAATTTTGCTAAAATTATCCGTTTTCCTTGCTTTTTTCGATCAAATCTCGATAAAATGATAAAAATTAAGACAAAATAGTGGAAAAAATTGAAAATTCGGCAAAATTATCAGTTTTCGTTGCTTTTTTCGATAATATATTGAAAAAATGACGACAATTAAGGCAAAATAGACGAAATAAAATTGATAGAGGAAAAAATTTGAAATTTCGGTAATTTTAATTGTTTTTATTCTTCTTTCGATGATATCTCAAAAAAAATTACGAAAATTAAGACAAAATAGAGGAAAATAATTGAAATTTCGGTAATTTTAATTGTTTTTGTTCTTTTTTCGATGATATCTGGAAAAAATTACGAAAATGAAGGCAAAATTGAGTAAATAAAATTGAAATTTTGCTTAAATTATCCGTTTTCCTTGCTTTTCTCGATCAAATTTTGATAAAAAAACAAAAACTAAGACTAAATAGAGGAAAAAATTGAAAATTCGGTAAAATTGTTAGTTTTCGTTGCTTTCTTCGATAATATATTGATAAAATGACGAAAATTAAGATAAAATAGAGAAAAAAAATTGAATTTTCGGTAATTTTAATTGTTTTTGTTCTTTTTTCGATTATATCTCGTTAGAATGACGAAAAATTAAGCAAAATAAGATAATAAAATCAATATTTTGCTAAATTTATCTGTTTCTAGTTACTTATTTCTATGATATCTCGATAAAGTTACGAAATTTAAGGCAAAATTGGTGAAACTTAATCAAATTTCACTAAAATTATCCATTTTCGTTGCTTTTATCGATCATATCTCGATTAAAAGTGGAAAATTAAAGCAAAATAGAGCATAAAAAACAAATTTTGATTTAAAAATTATTTTTGTTGCTTTTATCGCAGATATCTCGATTTAATTACGAAAATGAAGTCAAAATTGATTAAATAAAATAGAAATTTTGCTAAAATTATCCGTTTTCCTTGCTTTTTTCAATCAAATCTCGATAAAATGATAAAAATTAAGACAAAATAGTGGAAAAAATTTAAAATTCGGTAAAATTATCAGTTTTCGTTGCTTTTTCGATAATATATTATTAAATGACGAAAATTAGGACAAAATAGAGGAAAAAATTGAAATTTCGGTAATTTTAATTGTTTTGTTCTTTTTTCGATGATATCTCGTTAGAATGACGAAAAATTAAGCAAAATAAGATAATAAAATCAATATTTTGCTAAATTTATCTGTTTTTCGTTACTTTTTTCTATGATATCTCGATAAAATTACGAAATTTAAGGCAAAATTGGTGAAACTTAATCAAATTTCACTAAAATTATTCATTTTCGTTGCTTTTATCGATCAAATCTCGATTAAAAGTGGAAAATTAAGGCGAAATAGATCAAAAAAATTGAAATTTTGATTTAAATTTATTTTTATTGCTTTTATCGAAGATATCTCGATTTAATTACGAAAATGAATTAAAAATTGAGTTAATAAATTGAAATTTTGCTAAAATATCCGTTTTCCTTGCTTTTTTCGATCAAATCTCGATAAAATGATAAAAATTAAGACAAAATAGAGGAAAAAATTGAAAATTCGGCAAAATTATCAGTTTTCGTTGCTTTTTTCGATAATATATAGATAAAATACGACAATTAAGGTAAAATAGACGAAATAAAATTGAAATTTTGGTAAAAACTATTGTTTTTGTTCTTTTTTCGATGAGATCTGGAAAAAAATTACGAAAATGAAGGCAAAATTGAGTGAATAAAATTGAAATGTCGCGAAAATTATCCGTTTTCGTTGCTTTTTTCGATTATGTCTCGATAAAATGACAAAATCTAAGGCAAAATAGATGAAACATAATTGTAATTTCGGTAAAATTTATTGTTTTCGCTCTTTTTTCGAGGATATCTCGAAAAAAATTACGAAAATTAAGAAAAAATAGAGGAATATAATTGAAATTTCGGTAATTTTAATTGTTTTTGTTCTTTTTTCGATGATATCTCAAAAGAATGACGAAAAATTAAGCAAAATTGAGAAAATAAAATTGAAATATCGCTAAATTTATCTGTTTTTCGTTGCTTTTATCGATCGAATCTCGATAAAATTGGAAAATTAAGGCGAAAAAGAGCAAAAAAATAGAAATTTTGATTAAAGAATAATTTTTGTTGCTTTTATCGAAGATATCTCGATTTTATTACGTAAATTTATTAAAAATTGAGTTAATAAAATTGAAATTTCGCGAAAATTATCCGTTTTCGTTGCTTTTTTCGATTATGTCTCGATAAAATGACGAAAATTAAGGCAAAATAGACGAAATATAATTGTAATTTTGGTAAAATTTATTGTTTTCGTACTTTTTTGGATGATATCGCGAAAATATGACGAAAATTAAGACAAAATGGAGGAAATAATTGAAAATTTGTTAATTTTAATTGTTTTTGTTCCTTTTTCGATGATATCTTGTAGGAAGGACGAAAATTTAAGCAAAATTGAGAAAAAAAAATTGAAATTTCGCTAAATTTATCTTTTTTTTTTCCTTACTTTTTTCTATGATATCTCGATAAAATTATGAAATTTAAGGCAATATTGATGAAACCAATTCAAATTTCACTAAAATTATCCATTTTCGTTGCTTTTATTGATCAAATCTCGATTAAAAGTAGAAAATTAAGGGGAAATAGAGCAAAAAAATAAATATTTTGATTTAAAAATTATTTTTGTTGCTTTTATCAAAGATATCTCGATTTAATTACGAAAATGAATTAAAAATTGAGTAAATAAATTGAAATTTTGCTAAA
Source organism: Sympetrum striolatum (assembly GCA_947579665.1). Classification (NCBI taxonomy): domain Eukaryota; kingdom Metazoa; phylum Arthropoda; class Insecta; order Odonata; family Libellulidae; genus Sympetrum; species Sympetrum striolatum. The sequence continues at coordinate 71,781,536 of OX388348.1, forward strand.
ATTATCCGTTTTCCTTGCTTTTTTCGATCAAATCTCGATAAAATGATAAAAATTAAGACAAAATAGTGGAAAAAATTGAAAATTCGGCAAAATTATCAGTTTTCGTTGCTTTTTTCGATAATATATTGAAAAAATGACGACAATTAAGGCAAAATAGACGAAATAAAATTGATAGAGGAAAAAATTTGAAATTTCGGTAATTTTAATTGTTTTTATTCTTCTTTCGATGATATCTCAAAAAAAATTACGAAAATTAAGACAAAATAGAGGAAAATAATTGAAATTTCGGTAATTTTAATTGTTTTTGTTCTTTTTTCGATGATATCTGGAAAAAATTACGAAAATGAAGGCAAAATTGAGTAAATAAAATTGAAATTTTGCTTAAATTATCCGTTTTCCTTGCTTTTCTCGATCAAATTTTGATAAAAAAACAAAAACTAAGACTAAATAGAGGAAAAAATTGAAAATTCGGTAAAATTGTTAGTTTTCGTTGCTTTTTTCGATAATATATTGATAAAATGACGAAAATTAAGATAAAATAGAGAAAAAAAATTGAATTTTCGGTAATTTTAATTGTTTTTGTTCTTTTTTCGATGATATCTCGTTAGAATGACGAAAAATTAAGCAAAATAAGATAATAAAATCAATATTTTGCTAAATTTATCTGTTTCTAGTTACTTATTTCTATGATATCTCGATAAAGTTACGAAATTTAAGGCAAAATTGGTGAAACTTAATAAAATTTCACTAAAATTATCCATTTTCGTTGCTTTTATCGATCATATCTCGATTAAAAGTGGAAAATTAAAGCAAAATAGAGCATAAAAAACAAATTTTGATTTAAAAATTATTTTTGTTGCTTTTATCGCAGATATCTCGATTTAATTACGAAAATGAAGTCAAAATTGATTAAATAAAATAGAAATTTTGCTAAAATTATCCGTTTTCCTTGCTTTTTTCAATCAAATCTCGATAAAATGATAAAAATTAAGACAAAATAGTGGAAAAAATTTAAAATTCGGTAAAATTATCAGTTTTCGTTGCTTTTTCGATAATATATTATTAAATGACGAAAATTAAGACAAAATAGAGGAAAAAATTGAAATTTCGGTAATTTTAATTGTTTTTGTTCTTTTTTCGATGATATCTCGTTAGAATGACGAAAAATTAAGCAAAATAAGATAATAAAATCAATATTTTGCTAAATTTATCTGTTTTTCGTTACTTTTTTCTATGATATCTCGATAAAATTACGAAATTTAAGGCAAAATTGGTGAAACTTAATCAAATTTCACTAAAATTATCCATTTTTGTTGCTTTTATCGAAGATATCTCGATTTAATTACGAAAAGTTATTAAAAATTGAGTAAATAAAATTGAAATTTCGCGAAAATTATCCGTTTTCGCTGCTTTTTTCGATTATGTCTCGATAAAATGACGAAAATTAAGGCAAAATAGACGAAATATAATTGTAATTTCGGTAAAATTTTTTGTTTTCGTACTTTTTTGGATGATATCGCGAAAATATGACGAAAATTAAGACAAAATGGAATAAATAATGCAAAATTTGGTAATTTTAATTGTTTTTATTCTTTTTTCGATGATATCTCGATAGAATGACGAAAGTTTAAGCAAAATTGAGAAAAAAGATTGAAATTTCGCTAAATTTATCTTCTTTTCGTTCCTTTTTTCTATGATATCTCGATAAAATTACGAAAATGAATTAAAAATTGAGTTAATAAATTGAAATTTTGCTAAAATATCCGTTTTCCTTGCTTTTTTCGATCAAATCTCGATAAAATGATAAAAATTAAGACTAAATAGAGGAAAAAATTGAAAATTCGGCAAAATTATCAGTTTTCGTTGCTTTTTTCGATAATATATAGATAAAATACGACAATTAAGGTAAAATAGACGAAATAAAATTGAAATTTTGGTAAAAACTATTGTTTTTGTTCTTTTTTCGATGAGATCTGGAAAAAAATTACGAAAATGAAGGCAAAATTGAGTGAATAAAATTGAAATGTCGCGAAAATTATCCGTTTTCGTTGCTTTTTTCGATTATGTCTCGATAAAATGACAAAATCTAAGGCAAAATAGATGAAACATAATTGTAATTTCGGTAAAATTTATTGTTTTCGCTCTTTTTTCGAGGATATCTCGAAAAAAATTACGAAAATTAAGAAAAAATAGAGGAAAATAATTGAAATTTCGGTAATTTTAATTGTTTTTGTTCTTTTTTCGATGATATCTCAAAAGAATGACGAAAAATTAAGCAAAATTGAGAAAATAAAATTGAAATTTCGCTAAATTTATCTGTTTTTCGTTGCTTTTATCGATCAAATCTCAATAAAATTGGAAAATTAAGGCGAAAAAGAGCAAAAAAATAGAAATTTTGATTAAAGAATAATTTTTGTTGCTTTTATCGAAGATATCTCGATTTTATTACGTAAATTTATTAAAAATTGAGTTAATAAAAGTGAAATTTCGCGAAAATTATCCGTTTTCGTTGCTTTTTTCGATTATGTCTCGATAAAATGACGAAAATTAAGGCAAAATAGACGAAATATAATTGTAATTTTGGTAAAATTTATTGTTTTCGTACTTTTTTGGATGATATCGCGAAAATATGACGAAAATTAAGACAAAATGGAGGAAATAATTGAAAATTTGTTAATTTTAATTGTTTTTGTTCCTTTTTCGATGATATCTTGTAGGAAGGACGAAAATTTAAGCAAAAGTGAGAAAAAAAAATTGAAATTTCGCTAAATTTATCTTTTTTTTTCCTTACTTTTTTCTATGATATCTCGATAAAATTATGAAATTTAAGGCAATATTGATGAAACCAATTCAAATTTCACTAAAATTATCCATTTTCGTTGCTTTTATTGATCAAATCTCGATTAAAAGTAGAAAATTAAGGGGAAATAGAGCAAAAAAATAAATATTTTGATTTAAAAATTATTTTTGTTGCTTTTATCAAAGATATCTCGATTTAATTACGAAAATGAATTAAAAATTGAGTAAATAAATTGAAATTTTGCTAAAATTATCCGTTTTCCTTGCTTTTTTCGTTCAAATCTCGATAAAATGATAAAAATTAAGACAAAATAGTGGAAAAAATTGAAAATTCGGCAAAATTATCAGTTTTCGTTGCTTTTTTCGATAATATATTGAAAAATTGACGACAATTAAGGCAAAATAGACGAAATAAAATTGATAGAGGAAAAAATTTGAAATTTCGGTAATTTTAATTGTTTTTATTCTTCTTTCGATGATATCTCAAAAAAAATTACGAAAATTAAGACAAAATAGAGGAAAATAATTGAAATTTCGGTAATTTTAATTGTTTTTGTTCTTTTTTCGATGATATCTGGAAAAAATTACGAAAATGAAGGCAAAATTGAGTAAATAAAATTGAAATTTTGCTTAAATTATCCGTTTTCCTTGCTTTTCTCGATCAAATCTTGATAAAAAAACAAAAACTAAGACTAAATAGAGGAAAAAATTGAAAATTCGGTAAAATTGTTAGTTTTCGTTGCTTTTTTCGATAATATATTGATAAAATGACGAAAATTAAGATAAAATAGAGAAAAAAAATTGAAATTTCGGTAATTTTAATTGTTTTTGTTCTTTTTTCGATGATATCTCGTTAGAATGACGAAAAATTAAGCAAAATAAGATAATAAAATCAATATTTTGCTAAATTTATCTGTTTCTAGTTACTTATTTCTATGATATCTCGATAAAGTTACGAAATTTAGGGCAAAATTGGTGAAACTTAATCAAATTTCACTAAAATTATCCATTTTCGTTGCTTTTATCGATCATATCTCGATTAAAAGTGGAAAATTAAAGCAAAATAGAGCATAAAAAACAAATTTTGATTTAAAAATTATTTTTGTTGCTTTTATCGCAGATATCTCGATTTAATTACGAAAATGAAGTCAAAATTGATTAAATAAAATAGAAATTTTGCTAAAATTATCCGTTTTCCTTGCTTTTTTCAATCAAATCTCGATAAAATGATAAAAATTAAGACAAAATAGAGGAAAAAATTTAAAATTCGGTAAAATTATCAGTTTTCGTTGCTTTTTCGATAATATATTATTAAATGACAAAAATTAAGACAAAATAGAGGAAAAAATTGAAATTTCGGTAATTTTAATTGTTTTTATTCTTTTTTCGATGATATCTCGATAGAATGACGAAAGTTTAAGCAAAATTGAGAAAATAAAATTGAAATTTCGCTAAATTTTTCTGTTTTCGACACTTTTTTCGATGTTATCTCGAAAAAATGACGAAAATTAAGACAAAATAGAGGAAAAAATTGAAATTTCGGTAATTTTAATTGTTTTTGTTCTTTTTTCGATGATATCTCGTTAGAATGACGAAAATTTAAGCAAAATTGAGAAAATAAAATCGAAATTTTGCTAAATTTATCTGTTTTTCGTTATTTTTTTCTATGATATCTCGATAAAATTACAAAAATGAAGTCAAAATTGAGTAAATAAAATTGAAATGTTGCTAAAAGTATCCGTTTTCCTTGCTTTTTTCAATCAAATCTCGATAAAATGATAAAAATTAAGACAAAATAGAGGAAAAAATTAAAAATTCGGTAAAATTATCAGTTTTCGATTCCTTTTTTCGATAATTTATTGATAAAATGACTACAATTAAGGCAAAATATACGAAATAAAATTGTAATTTTGTTAAAATTTATTGTTTTTGTTCTTTTTCGGTGATTTCTGGAAGGAATTACGAAAATGAAGGCAAAATTGAGTAAATAAAATCGAAATTTTGCGAAAATTATCCGTTTTCGTTGCTTTTTTCGATAATATCTCGAAAGAATGACGAAAATTTAAGCAAAATTGAGAAAAAAAAATTGAAATTTTGATAAATTTATCTTCTTTTCGTTCCTTTTTTCTATGATATCTCGATAAAATTACGAAATTTAAGGCAAAATTGGTGAAACCATTTCAAATTTCACTAAAATTATCCATTTTCGTTGCTTTTATCGATCAAATCTGGATTAAAAGTTGAAAATTAAGGCGAAATAGAGCAAAAAATAAAACATTTTGATTTAAAAATTATTTTTGTTCCTTTTTTCGATGATTTCTCGATTTAATTACGAAATTTAAGTCAAAATTGAGTAAATAAAATTGAAATTTTGGAAAAATTATCCGTTTTCGTTGCTTTTTTCGATTATGTCTCGATAAAATGACGAAAGTTAGGGCAATATAGACGAAACATATTTGTTATTTCGGTAAAATTTATTGTTTTCGTTCTTTTTTCGATGATATCTCGAAAATATGACGGAAATTAAGACAAAATGGAGGAAAAAAATTGAAATTTCGGTAATTTTAATTGTTTTTGTTCTTTTTTCGATGATATCTCGAAAGAATGACGAAAATTTAAGCAAAATTGAGAAAAAAAATTGAAATTTCGATAAATTTATCTTCTTTTCGTTCCTTTTTGCTATGATATCTCGATAAAATTACGAAATTTAAGGCAAAATTGGTGAAACCAAATCAAATTTCACTAAAATTATCCATTTTCGTTGCTTTTATGTTAATTAAGGCGAAACAGAGCAAAAAAAATAGAAATTTTGATTTAAGAATTATTTTTACTTTCTCCATATACGAAGTATAGAGAAAGTATTGTTTTCATGAAAAAATTCGACTTCGAGATTTCAACGGAAATACATGTTTTGGGGTCCCTAGAACACGTTTTGACTATTTTCGGAATGATGTCCGTGTGTATGTGTGTGTGTGTGTGTGTCTGTATGTGTGTGTGTGTTTGTTTGCGCTCTAATGTGAAAACTATTTGTCGTATCAATACCAAACTTCGTATACAGTATTGTGGTGTGTGCTGTCAGAGTTGATTAGTTTTTGGAGTAAATCGGTTGACCGGAAGTCGAGCTTCATGCATTAAAGCTCATTTCCGGTTTTCAAAATATCTCCATAAATATGATATATACGTGTGTTGTATTACTTATAAAAGTTTTAGATAATAAAATTTACTATGACTTTTGTATTTAACATATATTTATATCATCGGTTGATTAGGAGTTATTCGTAAAATACCGATAAACCGGAAGTAGCTGTTATGTACTTTGTGGGCGCTCTTACTTAAAAACTATTCATTATATGAATACCAAATTTCAAATATAATACTTTGGTTAGTTTTTTTAGAGTTGATTAGTTTTTGGAGTAATCGGTTAACCGGAAGTTGAGCTTAATTCTTCAAAGCTCATTTCCGGTTTTCAAAATATCTTCATTAATATGAAATTTAGGTATATACTATTATTTGTAAAAGTTTTAGAAAATGTAATGTATAACTTTTGGTTGAAACATATTTTTGTATCACTGATTGTGTAGGAGTTATTCATGAAATACTGATAAACCTGAAGTTGCTGATTATGTACTTTGTGGGCGCTCTGGGCTCTATGGGCGAAAGGCTAATTTCATCGTTTTTCATCGATCATGTCCCGTAAAAATTATTTATCATGTTTTTGGCATCAAAGATAATATATAATATTAATAACTCAAATTCCAAGTTTAGATAGAATATAGAGTTCGAAATTACTGCGGTAGATAAATATTTACATCTTATATATATGGAGAAAGTCATGTGCTGGCCACATCAGATTTTTTTTGCTTTTATCGAAGATATCTCGATTTAATTTCGAAAATTAAGTAAAAATTTAGTAAATAAAATTGAAATTTCGCTAAATTTATCTTCTTTTCGTTAGTTTTTTCTATGATATCTGGAAATAATTACGAAAATGAAGGCAAAATTGAGTAAATAAAATTGAAATTTTGCTAAAATTATCCGTTTTCCTTGCTTTTTTCGATCAAATCTCGATAAAATGTCAATAATTAAGACAAAATAGAGGAAAAAATTGAAAATTTGAGAAATATAATCAGTTTTCGTTGCTTTTTTCGATAATATATTGATAAATTCACGAAAATTAAAGCAACAGAGACGAAATAAAATTGATACAGGAAAATTGATAGAGGAAAAAAATTGAAATTTTGGTACTTTTAAATGTTTTTATTCTTTTTTCGATGATATCTCGATAGGATGACGAAAATTTAAACAAAATTGAGAAAATAAAATAGAAATTTCGCTAAATTTTTCTGTTTTTCGAAACTTTTTTCGATGATATCTCAAAAAAAATGACGAAAATTAAGACAAAATAGAGGAAAAAAATTGAAATTTCGTAAATTTTATCTTCTTTTCGTTCGTTTATTCTATGATATATCAATAAAATTACGAAACATAAGGCACCATTGGTGAAACCAATTCATTTCACTAAAATTATCCATTTTCGTTGCATTTATCGATCAAATCTGGATTAAAAGTTGAAAATTAAGGCGAAATAGAGCAAAAAATAAAACATTTTGTTTTAAAAATTATTTTTGTTGCTTTTATCGAAGATATCTCGACTTAACTACGAAAATGAAGTCAAAATTGAGTAAATAAAATTAATATTTCGCTAAATTTATCTTCTTTTCGTTACTTTTTTCCATGATATCACGATAAAATTACGAAATTTAAGGCAAAATTGGTGAAACCAATCCAAATTTCACTAAAATGATCGATTTTCGTTGCTTTTATCGATCAAATCTCGATTAAAAGTGGAAAACTAAGCTGAAATAGACGAAATAAAATTGAAATTTTGGTAAAATGTATTGTTTTTGTTCTTTTTTCGATGATATCTGGAAATAATTACGAAAATGAAGGCAAAATTGAGTAAATAAAATTGAAATTTTGCTAAAATTATCGGCTTTCGTTGCTTTTTTCGATAATATATTAATTAATGACGAAAATTAAGACAAAATAGAGGAATAGAATTTTAATTTCGGTAATTTTAATTTTTTTGTTCTTTTTTCGATGATATCTCGATAAAATTACGAAATTTAACGCACAATTGGTGAAACCAATTCCGATTTCACTAAAATTTTACATTTTCGTTGCTTTTATCGATCAAATCTCGATTAAAAGTGGAATATTAAGGCAAAATAGAGCAAAAAAATAGAAATTTTGATTGAAAAATTATTTTTGTTGCTTTTATCGAATATATCTCGATTTAATTACGTAGTTGAATTAAAAATTGAGTATATAAAATTGAACTTTTGCTAAAATTATTCGTTTTCATTGCTTTTTTCGCTCAAACCTCGATAAAATGACAAAAGTTAATACAAATCAGAGGAAAAAATTGAAGATTCCGAAAATAATCAGTTTTCGATGCTTTTTTCGATAATATATTGATGAAATGACGACAATTACGGCAAAATAGACGAAAAAAAATTGAAATTTCGGTAATTTTAATTGTTTTTGTTCTTTTTTCGGTGATATCTCGAAAGAATGACGAAAATTTAAGCAAAATTGAGAAAAAAAATTGAAATTTCGATAAATTTATCTTCTTTTCGTTCCTTTTTGCTATGATATCTCGATAAAATTACGAAATTTAAGGCAAAATTGGTGAAACCAAATCAAATTTCACTAAAATTATCCATTTTCGTTGCTTTTATGTTAATTAAGGCGAAACAGAGCAAAAAACTAGAAATTTTGATTTAAGAATTATTTTTTTTCCTTTTATCGAAGATATCTCGATTTAATTTAAAAAATTAAGTAAAAATTGAGTAAATAAAATTGAAATTTCGCTAAATTTATCTTCTTTTCGTTAGTTTTTTCTATGATATCTGGAAATAATTACGAAAATGAAGGCAAAATTGAGTAAATAAAATTGAAATTTTGCTAAAATTATCCGTTTTCCTTGCTTTTTTCGATCAAATCTCAATAAAATGTCAATAATTAAGACAAAATAGAGGAAAAAATTGAAAATTTGAGAAATATAATCAGTTTTCGTTGCTTTTTTCGATAATATATTGATAAAATCACGAAAATTAAAGCAACAGAGACGAAATAAAATTGATACAGGAAAATTGATAGAGGAAAAAAATTGAAATTTTGGTATTTTTAAATGTTTTTATTCTTTTTTCGATGATATCTCGATAGGATGACGAAAATTTAAACAAAATTGAGAAAATAAAATAGAAATTTCGCTAAATTTTTCTGTTTTTCGAAACTTTTTTCGATGATATCTCAAAAAAAATGACGAAAATTAAGACAAAATAGAGGAAAAAAATTGAAATTTCGGTAATTTTAATTGTTTTTGTTCTTTTTTCGATGATATCTCGATAAAATTACGAAATTTAACGCACAATTGGTGAAACCAATTCCGATTTCACTAAAATTATACATTTTCGTTGCTTTTATCGATCAAATCTCGATTAAAAGTGGAATATTAAGGCAAAATTGAGCAAAAAAATAGAAATTTTGATTGAAATATTATTTTTGTTGCTTTTATCGAATATATCTCGATTTAATTACGTAGTTGAATTAAAAATTGAGTATATAAAATTGAACTTTTGCTAAAATTATTCGTTTTCATTGCTTTTTTCGCTCAAACCTCGATAAAATGACAAAAGTTAATACAAATCAGAGGAAAAAATTGAAGATTCCGTAAAATAATCAGTTTTCGATGCTTTTTTCGATAATATATTGATGAAATGACGACAATTACGGCAAAATAGACGAAATAAAATTGAAATTTTGGTAAAATTTATTGTTTTTGTTCTTTTTTCGGTGATATCTGGAAAAAATTACGAAAATGAATGCAAAATTGAATGAATAAAATTGAAATTTCGCGAAAATTATCCGTTTTCGTTGCTTTTATCGATGATGTCTCGATAAAATGACGAAAATTAAGGCAAAATAGACGAAATACAATTGTAATTTCGGCAAAATTTATTGTTTTCGTTCTTTTATCGATGTTATCTCGAAAATATGACGAAAATCAACACAAAATGGAGGCAAAAAAATTGAAATTTCGCTAATTTTAATTGTTTTTGTTCCTTTTTCGATGATATCTCGAAAGAATGACGAAATCTTAAGCAATATTGAAAAAATAAAATCGAAATTTTGCTAAATTCATCTGCTTTTCGGTACTTTTTTCTATGATATTTCGATAAAATTACGAAATTCAAGGCAAAATTGGTGAAACCACTTCACATTTCACTAAAATGATCCATTTTCGTTGCATTTATCGATCTAATCTCGATTAAAAGTGGAAAATTAAGGCGAAATAGAGCAAAAAAATAGAAATTTTGATTTAAGAATTATTTTTATTGCTTTTATCGAAGATATCTCGATTTAATTACGAAAATGAATTAAAAATTGAGTTAACATAATTGAAACTTTGCTAAAATTATCCGTATTCCTTGCTTTTTTCGATGATATATTGATAAAATGACGACAATTAAGGCAAAATAGACGAAATAAAATTGATAGAGGAAAATTGATAGAGGAAAAAAATTGAAATTTCGGTAATTTTAATTGGTTTAGTTCTTTTTTCGATGATATCTCGAAAGAATGACGAAAATTTAAGCAAAATTTAGTAAATAAAATTGAAATTTCGCTAAATTTATCTTCTTTTCGTTCCTTTTTTCTATGATTTCTCGATAAAATTACGAAATTTAAGGCAAAATTGGTGAAACCAATTCAAATTACACTAAAATTATCCATTTTCGTTGCTTTTATCGATCAAATCTGGATTAAAAGTTGAAAACTAAGGCGAAATAGAGCAAAAAAATAAATCATTTTGATTTAAAAAATATTTTTGTTGCTTTTATCGAAGATATCTCGATTTAATTACGAAAATGAAGTCAAAATTGAGTAAATAAAATTAAAATTTCGCTAAAATTATTTGTTTTCATTGCTTTTTTCGCTCAAACCTCGATAAAATGACAAAAATTAATACAAATCAGAGGAAAAAATTGAACATTCGGTAAAATTATCAGTTTTCGATGCTTTTTTCGAATATATATTGATGAAATGACGACAATTAAGGCAAAATAGACGAAATAAAATTGAAATTTTGGTAAAATTTATTGTTTTTGCTCTTTTTTCGGTGATATCTGGTACAAATTACGAAAATGAAGGCAAAATTGAGTGAATAAAATTGAAATTTCGCAAAAATTATCCGTTTTCGTTGCTTTTTTCGATTTTTTCTCGATAAAATGACGAAAATTAAGGTAAAATAAACGAAATATAATCGTAATTTCGGTAAAATTTATTGTTTTCGTTCTTTTTTCGATGTTATCTCGAAAGAATGAGGAAAATTTAAGCAAAATTGAGAAAATAAAATCGAAATTTTCTAAATTTATCGATTTTAAGTTACTTTTTTTCTATGATATCTCGATAAAATTACGAAATTTAACGCACAATTGGTGAAAACAATTTAAATTTCACTAAAATTATCCATTTTCGTTGCTTTTATCAATTAAATCTGGATTAAAAGTGGAAAATTTAAGCGAAATAGTGCAAAAAAAATAGAAATTTTGATTTAAGAATTATTTCTGTTGCTTTTATCGAAGATATCTCGATTAAATTACGCAAATGAATTAAAAATTGAGTAAACAAAATTGAAATTTTGCTAAAATTATCCGTTTTCCTTGCTGTTTTCGATCAAATCTCGATAAAATGACAATAATTAAGACAAAATAGAGGAAAAAATTGAAAATTCGGTAAAATTATCAGTTTTCGTTGCTTTTTTCAATAATATATTGATAAAATGACGACAATTAAGCCAAAATAGACGAAATAAAATTGAAAGAGGAAAATTGATCGAGGAAAAAAATTGAAATTTCGGTAATTTTAATTGTTTTTATTCTTTTTTCGGTGATATCTAGATACAATGATGAAAATTTAAGCAAAATTGAGAAAATAAAATTGATATTTCGCAAAATTTTTCAGTTTTTTGTTACTTTTTTGGATGATATCTCGAAAAAATGAAGAAAATTAAGACAAAATAGAGAAAAAAAATTGAAATTTCGGTAATTTTATTTGATATTCTTCTTTTTTCGATGATATCTCGAAAGAATGACGAAAATTTAAGCAAAATTGAGTGAATAAAATTGAAATGTCGCGAAAATTATCCGTTTTCGTTGCTTTTTTCGATTATGTCTCGATAAAATGACGAAAATTAAGGCAATATAGACGAAATATAATTGTAATTTCTGTAAAATTTATTGTTTTCGTTCTTTTTTCGATGTTATCTCGAAAGAATGACGAAAATTTAGCCAAATTGAGAAAATAAAATCGAAATTTTGCTAACTTTATCGATTTTCCGTTACTTTTTTCTATGATATCTCGATAAAATTACGAAACTTATGGCAAACTTGGTGAAACCAATTCAAGTTTCACTAAAATTATCCATTTTCGTTGCTTATATCGATCAAATCTCTATTAAAAGTGGACAATTAAGGCGAAATAGAGCAAAAAAATAGAAATTTTGATTTAAGAATTATTTTTATTGCTTTTATCGAAGATATCTCGATTTAATTACGAAAATGAATTATAAATTGAGTAAACAAAATTGAAACTTTGCTAAAATTATCCGTATTCCTTGCTTTTTTCGATGATATATTGATAAAATGACGACAATTAAGGCAAAATAGACGAAATAAAATTGATAGAGGAAAATTGATAAATAAATTGATAATTGATTGAGAAATCGAAATTTTGCTAAATTTATCGATTTTTCGTTACTTTTTTCTATAATATCTCGATAAAATTACGAAATTTAACGCACAATTGGTGAAAACAATTCAAATATCACTAAAATTATCCATTTTCGTTGCTTTTATCGATCAAATCTCGATTAAAAGAGGAAAATTAAAGTGAAATAGAGCTAAAAATTAGAAATTTTGATTTAAGAATTATTTATGTTGCTTTTATCGAAGATATCTCGATTAAATTACGAAAATAATTTAAAAATTGAGTAAACAAAATTGAAATTTTGCTAAAATTATCCGTTTTCCTTGCTTTATTTGGATCAAATCTCGATAAAATGACAATAATTAAGACAAAATAGAGGAAAAAATTGAAAATTCGGTAAAATTATCAGTTTTCGTTGCTTTTTTCGATAATATATTGATAAAATGACGACAATTAAGCCGAAATAGACGAAATAAAATTGATAGAGGAAAATTGATCGAGGAAAAAAATTGAAATTTCGGTAATTTTAATTGTTTTTATTCTTTTTTCGGTGATATCTCGATACAATAAAAAAAATTTGAGCAAAATTGAGAAAATAAAATTGACATTTCGCAAAATTTTTCTGTTTTTTGTTACTTTTTTCGATGATATCTCGAAAAAATGACGAAAATTAAGACAAAATAGAGAAAAAAAATTGAAATTTCGGTAATTTTAATTGTTTTTCTTCTTTTTTCGATGATATCTCGAAAGAATGACGAAATTTTAAGCAAAATTGAGTAAATAAAATTGAGATTTCGCTAAATTTATCTTCTTTTCGTTCCTTTTTTCTCTAATATCTCGATAAAATTACGAAATTTAAGGCAAAATTGGTGAAACCAATTCAAATTTCACTAAAATTATCCATTTTCGTTGCTTTTATCGATCAAATCTGGATTAAAAGTTGAAAATTAAGAAGAAATAGGGCGAAAAAAATAAAACATTTTGATTTAAAAATTATTTTTGTTGCTTTTATCGAAGATATCTCGATTTAATTACGAAAATGAAGTCAAAATTGAGTAAATAAAATTGAAATTTTGCTAAAATTATCCGTATTCCTTATTTTTTCGAACAAATCTCGATAAAATGACAAAAATTAAGACAAAATTGAGGAAAAAATTTGAAATTTGGTAAAATTATCAGTTTTCGATGCTTTTTTCGATAATTTATTGTTAAAATGACGACAATTAAGGCAAAATAGACGAATTAAAATTGAAATTTTGGTAATATTTATTTTTTTTGTTTTTTTTTCGATGATATCTGGAAAATACGAAAATGAAGGCAAAATTGAGTAAAAAAAATTGAAATTTTGCTAAAAATATCCGTATTCCTTATTTTTTCGAACAAATCTCGATAAAATGACAAAAATTAAGACAAAATTGAGGAAAAATTTTGAAATTTGGTAAAATTATCAGTTTTCGATGCTTTTTTCGATAATTTATTGATAAAATGACGACAATTAAGGCAAAATAGACGAAATAAAATTGAAATTTTGGTAAAATTTATTTTTTTGTTTTTTTTTTCGATGATATCTGGAAAAAATTACGAAAATGAAGTCAAAATTGAGTAAATAAAATTGAAATTTTGCTAAAATTATTTGTTTTCATTGCTTTTTTCGCTCAAACCTCGATAAAATGACAAAAATTAATACAAATCAGAGGAAAAAATTGAACATTCGGTAAAATTATCAGTTTTCGATGCTTTTTTCGAATATATATTGATGAAATTACGACAATTAAGGCAAAATAGACGAAATAAAATTGAAATTTTGGTAAAATTTATTGTTTTTGCTCTTTTTTCGGTGATATCCGGAACAAATTACGAAAATGAAGGCAAAAATGAGTGAATAAAATTGAAATTTCGCGAAAATTATCCGTTTTCGTTGCTTTTTTCGATTTTTTCTCGATAAAATGACGAAAATTAAGGCAAAATAAACGAAATATAATCGTAATTTCGGTAAAATTTATTGTTTTCGTTCTTTTTTCGATGTTATCTCGAAAGAATGAGGAAAATTTAAGCAAAATTGAGAAAATAAAATCAAAATTTTCTAAATTTATCGATTTTTCATTAGTTTTTTCTATGATATCTCGATAAAATTACGAAATTTAACGCACAATTGGTGCAACCAATTAAAATTTCACTAAAATTATCCATTTTCGTTGCTCTTATCGATCAAATCTGGATTAAAAGTTGAAAATTAAGAAGAAATAGGGCGAAAAAAATAAAACATTTTGATTTAAAAATTATTTTTGTTGCTTTTATCGAAGATATCTCGATTTAATTACGAAAATGAAGTCAAAATTGAGTAAATAATATTGAAATTTTGCTAAAATTATCCGTATTCCTTATTTTTTCGAACAAATCTCGATAAAATGACAAAAATTAAGACAAAATTGAGGAAAAAATTTGAAATTTGGTAAAATTATCAGTTTTCGATGCTTTTTTCGATAATTTATTGTTAAAATGACGACAATTAAGGCAAAATAGACGAATTAAAATTGAAATTTTGGTAATATTTATTTTTTTGTTTTTTTTCTTCGATGATATCTGGAAAAAATTACGAAAATGAAGGCAAAATTGAGTAAATAAAATTGAAATTTTGCTAAAATTATCCGTATTCCTTATTTTTTCGAACAAATCTCGATAAAATGACAAAAATTAAGACAAAATTGAGGAAAAAATTTGAAATTTGGTAAAATTATCAGTTTTCGATGCTTTTTTCGATAATTTATTGTTAAAATGACGACAATTAAGGCAAAATAGACGAAATTAAATTGAAATTTTGGTAAATTTTTTTTTTGTTTTTTTTTTTCGATGATATCTGGAAAAAGTTACGAAAATGAAGGCAAAATTGAGTGAATAAAATTGAAATTTCGCGAAAATTATCCGTTTTCGTTGCTTTTTTCGATTTTTTCTCGATATAATGACGAAAATTAAGGCAAAATAAACGAAATATAATCGTAATTTAGGTAAAATTTATTGTTTTCGTTCTTTTTTTGATGTTATCTCGAAAGAATGACGAAAATTTATGAAAAATTGAGAAAATAAAATCGAAATTTTGCTAAATTTATCGATTTTTCGTTACTTTTTTCTATAATATCTCGATAAAATTACGAAATTTAACGCACAATTGGTGAAAACAATTCAAATATCACTAAAATTATCCATTTTCGTTGCTTTTATCGATCAAATCTCGATTAAAAGAGGAAAATTAAAGTGAAATAGAGCTAAAAATTAGAAATTTTGATTTAAGAATTATTTATGTTGCTTTTATCGAAGATATCTCGATTAAATTACGAAAATAATTTAAAAATTGAGTAAACAAAATTGAAATTTTGCTAAAATTATCCGTTTTCCTTGCTTTATTTGGATCAAATCTCGATAAAATGACAATAATTAAGACAAAATAGAGGAAAAAATTGAAAATTCGGTAAAATTATCAGTTTTCGTTGCTTTTTTCGATAATATATTGATAAACTGACGACAATTAAGGCAAAATAGACGAAATAAAATTGATAGAGGAAAATTGATCGAGGAAAAAAATTGAAATTTCGGTAATTTTAATTGTTTTTATTCTTTTTTCGGTGATATCTCGATACAATAAAAAAAATTTGAGCAAAATTGAGAAAATAAAATTGACATTTCGCAAAATTTTTCTGTTTTTTGTTACTTTTTTCGATGATATCTCGAAAAAATGACGAAAATTAAGACAAAATAGAGAAAAAAAATTGAAATTTCGGTAATTTTAATTGTTTTTCTTCTTTTTTCGATGATATCTCGAAAGAATGACGAAATTTTAAGCAAAATTGAGTAAATAAAATTGAGATTTCGCTAAATTTATCTACTTTTAGTTCCTTTTTTCTATGATATCTCAATAAAATTACGAAATTGTAGGCAAAGTTGGTAAAACCAATTCAAATTTCACTAAAATTATACATTTTCGTTGCTCTAATCGATCAAATCTCGATTAAAAATGGAAAATTAAGAGCGAAATAGAGGAAAAATATAGAAATTTTGATTTAAAAATTATTTTTGTTGCTATTATCGAAGATATCTCGGTTTAATTACGAAGATAAATTAAAAATTGAGTACATAATATTGAAATTTTGCTATAATTATTCGTTTTTCTTGCTTTTTTCGATCAAATCTCGATAAAATGACAAAAATTAAGACAAAATAGAGAAAAAAATTGAAGATTCGGTTAAATTATCAGTTTTCGATCCTTTTTTCGATAATATATTGATAAAATGACGCCAATTAAGGCAAAATAGATGAAATAGAATTGAAATTTTGGTAAAATTTTTTGTTTTTGTTCTTTTTTCGATGAAATCTGGAAACAATTACAAAAATGAAGGCAAAATTGCGTGAATAATATTGAAATTTCGCGAAAATTATCCGTTTTCAATGTTTTTTTCGATTATGTCTCCATAAAATGACGAAAATTAAGACAAAATAGAGGAAATAATTGTAATTTCGGTAAAATTTTAATTGTTTCTATTCTTTTTTCGATGATATCTTGTTAGTATGACGAAAATTTTAGCAAAATTGAGAAAATAAAATTGAAATTTCGCTAAATTTTTCTGTTTATCCTTACTTTTTTCGATGATATCTAAATAAAATTACGATATTTAAGGCAAAATTGGTGAAACCAATTCACATTTAACTAAAATGATCCATTTTCGTTGCTTTTATCGATCAAATCTCGATTAAAAGTGGAAAATTAAGGCAAAATAGAGACAAAAAAAATAGAAATTTTGATTTAAAAATTATTTTTGTAGCTTTTATCGAAGATATCTCGATTTAATTACGAATATGAATTAAAAATTGTGTAAACAAAATTGAAATTTTGCTAAAATTATCCATTTTCCTTGCTTTTTTCGATGATATATTGATAAACTGACGACAATTAAGGCAAAATAGACGAAATAAAATTGATAGAGGAAAATTGATAGAGGAAAAAAATTGAAATTTCGGTAATTTTAATTGTTTTTGTTCTTTTTTCGATGATATCTCGATAAAATTACGAAATTTAAGGCAAAATTGGTGAAACCAATTCAAATTATACTAAAATTATCCATTTTCGTTGCTTTTATCGATCAAATCTGGATTACAAGTTGAAAATTAAGATGAAATAGGGCGAAAAAAATAAAACATTTTGATTTAAAAATTATTTTTGTTGCTTTTATCGAAGCTATCTCGATTTAATTACGAAAATGAAGTCAAAATTGAGTAAATAAAATTGAAATTATGCTAAAATTATCCGTATTCCTTATTTTTTCGAACAAATCTCGATAAAATGACAAAAATTAAGACAAAATTGAGGAAAAAATTTGAAATTTGGTAAAATTATCAGTTTTCGATGCTTTTTTCGATAATTTATTGATAAAATGACGACAATTAAGGCAAAATAGACGAAATAAAATTGAAATTTTGGTAAAATTTTTTTTTTTTGTTTTTTTTTTCGATGATATCTATAAAAAATTACGAAAAGGATGGCAAAATTGTGTGAATAAAATTGAAATTTCGCGAAATTTATCCGTTTTCGTTGCTTTTTTCGATTATGTCTCGATAAAATGACGAAACTTAAGGCAAAGAGACGAAATATAAATGTAATATCGGTAAAATTTATTGTTTTCGTTCTTTTTTCGATGTAATCTCGAAAGAATGACGAAAATTTAGGCAAAATTGAGAAAATAAAATCAAAATTTTGCTACCTTTATCGATTTTCCGTTACTTTTTTCTATGATATCTCGATAAAATTACGAAATTTAAGGCAAAATTGGTGAATCCAATTCAAATTTCGAAAAAATTAACCATTTTCGTTGCTTATATCGATCGAATCTGGATTAAAAGTAGAAAATTAAGGCGAAATAGAGCAAAAAAATCGAAATTTTGATTTAAGAATAATTTTTGGTGCCTTTATCGATGATATCTCGATTTAATTACGAAAATGAATTAAAAATTTAGCAAATAAAATTGAAAATTTGCTAAAATTATCCGTTTTCCTTGCTTTTTTCGATCAAATCTCGATAAAAAAACAAAAATTAAGACGAAATAGAGAAAAAAATTGAAAATTCGGTAAATTATCATTCTTCGTTGCTTTTTTCGATAATATATTGATAAAATAACGAAAAGTAACGCAAAATAGACGGAATAAAATTGAAATTTTTTGTAAAATTAATTTTTTTTGTTCTTTTTTCGATGATATCTATAAAAAATTACGAAAAGGATGGCTAAATTGTGGGAATAAAATTGAAATTTCACGAAATTTATCCGTTTTCGTTGCATTTTTCGATTATGTCTCGATAAAATGACGAAACTTAAGGCAATATAGACGAAATATAATTGTAATATCGGTAAAATTTATTGTTTTCGTTCTTTTTTCGATGTAATCTCGAAAGAATGACGAAAATTTAGGCAAAATTGAGAAAATAAAATCAAAATTTTGCTACCTTTATCGATTTTCCGTTACTTTTTTCTATGATATCTCGATTAAATTACGAAAATGAAGTCAAAATTGAGTAAATAAAATTGAAATTTTGCTAAAATTATCCGTTTTCCTTGCTTTTTTCGATCAAATCTCGATAAAATGACAAACAATTATGACTAAATAGAGAAAAAAATTGGAATTTCGGTAAAATCATCAGTTTTCGTTGCTTTTTTCGATAGTATATTGATAAAATGACGAAAATTAAGACAAAATAGAGGAAATAATTGAAACTTCAGTGATTTTAATTGTTTTTGTTCTTTTTTCGATGATATCTCGTTAGAATGACGAAAATTAAAGCTAAATTGAGAAAAAAAATTGAAATTTCGCTAAATTTTTCTTTTTTTCGTAACTTTTTTCGATGATATCTCAATAAAATTACGAAATTTAAGCAAAATTGGTGAATCCAATTCAAATTTCGAAAAAATTAACCATTTTCGTTGCTTATATCGATCGAATCTGGATTAAAAGTAGAAAATTAAGGCAAAATAGAGCAAAAAAATCGAAATTTTGATTTAAGAATAATTTTTGGTGCCTTTATCGATGATATCTCGATTTAATTACGAAAATGAATTAAAAATTTAGCAAATAAAATTGAAAATTAGCTAAAATTATCCGTTTTCCTTGCTTTTTTCGATCAAATCTCGATAAAATGACAAAAATTAAGACAAAATAGAGGAAAAATTTGAAAATTCGATAAAATTATCAGTTTTCGTTGCTTTTTTCGATAATATATTGATAAAATGACGGCAATTAAGGCAAAATACACGAAATAAAATTGAAATTTCGCTAAATTTTTCTTTTTTTCGTTACTTTTTTCGATGATATCTCAATAAAATTACGAAATTTAAGGCAAAATTGGTGAAACCAATTCAAATTTCACTAAAATTATCCATTTTCGTTGCTTATATCGATCAAATCTGGATTAAAAGTTGAAAATTAAGGCGAAATAGAGAAAAAAAATCGAAATTTTGATTTAAGAATAATTTTTGGTGCCTTTATGGAAGATATCTCGATTTCATTACAAAAATGAATTAAAAATTTAGCAAATAAAATTGAAAATTTGCTAAAAATATCCGTTTTCCTAGCTTTTTTCAATCAAATCTCGATAAAATGACAAAAATTAAGACAAAATAGAGGAAAAATTTGAAAATTCGATAAAATTATCAGTTTTCGTTGCTTTTTTCGATAATATATTGATAAAATGACGGCAATTAAGGCAAAATACACGAAATAAAATTGAAATTTCGCTAAATTTTTCTTTTTTTCGTTACTTTTTTCGATGATATCTCAATAAAATTACGAAATTTAAGGCAAAATTGGTGAAACCAATTCAAATTTCACTAAAATTATCCATTTTCGTTGCTTATATCGATCAAATCTGGATTAAAAGTTGAAAATTAAGGCGAAATTGAGAAAAAAAATCGAAATTTTGATTTAAGAATTATTTTTGGTGCCTTTATGGAAGATATCTCGATTTAATTACAAAAATGAATTAAAAATTTAGCAAATAAAATTGAAAATTTGCTAAAAATATCCGTTTTCCTAGCTTTTTTCAATCAAATCTCGATATAATGACAAAAATTAAGACATAATAGTGGAAAAAATTTAAAATTCGGTAAAATTATCAGTTTTCGTTGCTTTTTTCGATAATATATTGATAAAATGACGACAATTAAGGCAAAATAGACGAAATAAAATTGAAATTTTGGTAAAACTTATTGTTTTTGTCTTTTCATCGATGATATCTGGAAAAAATGACGAAAATGAAGGCAAAATTGAGTAAATAAAATTGAAATTTTGCTAAAATTATCCGTTTTCCTTGCTTTTTTTGATCAAATCTCGATAAAAAAATAAAAATTAAGACGAAATAGAGGAAAACATTGAAAATTCGGTAAAATTATCAGTTTTCGTTGATTTTTTCGATAATATATTGATAAAATGACGGCAATTAAGGCAAAATACACGAAATAAAATTGAAATTTCGGTGAAATTTATTGTTTTTGTTCTTTTTTCGTTGATATCAGGAAAAAATTACGAAAATGAATGCAAAATTGAGTGAATAAAATTATAATTTCGCGAAATTTATCCGTTTTCGTTGCTTTTTTCGATTATGTCTCGATAAAATGACGAAAATTAAGGCAATATAGACGAAATATAATTGTAATTTCGTTAAAATTTTTTTTTCGTTGCTTTTTTTGATAATATATTATTAAATGACGAAAATTAAGAAAAAATAGAGGAAAATAATTGAAATTTCGGTAATTTTAATTGTTTTTTTTTCTTTTTTCGATGATATCTCGTAAGAATGACGAAAATTTAAGCTAAATGGAGAAAAAAAATTGAAATTTCGATAAATTTATCTGGTTTTCGTTACTTTTATCGATCAAATCTCGATTAAAAGTTGAAAATGAAGGCGAAATAGAGCATAAATATATATTTTGATTAAAAATTTAATTTTGTTGCTTTTATCGAAGATATCTCGATTTAATTACGAAAATGAAGTCAAAATTGAGTAAATAAAATTGAAATTTTGCTAAAATTATCCGTTTTCCTTGCTTTTTTCGATCAAATCTCGATAAAATGACAAAAAATTATGACTAAATAGAGAAAAAAATAGGAATTTCGGTAAAATCATCAGTTTTCGTTGCTTTTTTCGATAGTATATTGATAAAATGACGAAAATTAAGACAAAATAGAGGAAATAATTGAAACTTCAGTAATTTTAATTGTTTTTGTTCTTTTTTCGATGATATCTCGTTAGAATGACGAAAATTAAAGCAAAATAGAGAAAATAAAATTGAAATTTAGCTAAGTTTTTCTGTTTTTCGTAACTTTTTTCGATGATATCTCAATAAAATTACGAAATTTAAGGCAAAAATGGTGAAACCAATTCATATTTCACTAAAATTATCCATTTTCGTTGCTTATATCGATCAAATCTGGATTAAATTTGAAAATTAAGGCGAAATAGAGCAAAAAAATCGAAATTTTGATTTAAGAATTATTTTTGGTGCCTTTATGGAAGATATCTCGATTTAATTACAAAAATGAATTAAAAATTAGCAAATAAAATTGAAAATTTGCTAAAAATATCCGTTTTCCTAGCTTTTTTCAATCAAATCTCGATATAATGACAAAAATTAAGACATAATAGTGGAAAAAATTTAAAATTCGGTAAAATTATCAGTTTTCGTTGCTTTTTTCGATAATATATTGATAAAATGACGCCAATTAAGGCAAAATAGACGAAATAAAATTGAAATTTTGGTAAAACTTATTGTTTTTGTCTTTTCATCGATGATATCTGGAAAAAATGACGAAAATGAAGGCAAAATTGAGTAAATAAAATTGAAATTTTGCTAAAATTATCCGTTTTCCTTGCTTTTTTTGATCAAATCTCGATAAAAAAATAAAAATTAAGACGAAATAGAGGAAAAAATTGAAAATTCGGTAAAATTATCAGTTTTCGTTGATTTTTTCGATAATATATTGATAAAATGACGGCAATTAAGGCAAAATACACGAAATAAAATTGAAATTTCGGTGAAAATTATTGTTTTTGTTCTTTTTTCGTTGATATCAGGAAAAAATTACGAAAATGAAGGCAAAATTGAGTGAATAAAATTAAAA
This sequence comes from Sympetrum striolatum, assembly GCA_947579665.1. Classification (NCBI taxonomy): domain Eukaryota; kingdom Metazoa; phylum Arthropoda; class Insecta; order Odonata; family Libellulidae; genus Sympetrum; species Sympetrum striolatum. The sequence continues at coordinate 71,804,262 of OX388348.1, forward strand.
TTTCGCGAAATTTATCCGTTTTCGTTGCTTTTTTCGATTATGTCTCGATAAAATGACGAAAATTAAGGCAATATAGACGAAATATAATTGTAATTTCGTTAAAATTTTTTTTTTCGTTGCTTTTTTTGATAATATATTATTAAATGACGAAAATTAAGAAAAAATAGAGGAAAATAATTGAAATTTCGGTAATTTTAATTGTTTTTTTTTCTTTTTTCGATGATATCTCGTAAGAATGACGAAAATTTAAGCTAAATTGAGAAAAAAAAATTGAAATTTCGATAAATTTATCTGGTTTTCGTTACTTTTATCGATCAAATCTCGATTAAAAGTTGAAAATGAAGGCGAAATAGAGCATAAATATATATTTTGATTAAAAAATTAATTTTGTTGCTGTTATCGAAGATATCTCGATTTAATTACGAAAATGAAGTCAAAATTGAGTAAATAAAATTGAAATTTTGCTAAAATTATCCGTTTTCCTTGCTTTTTTCGATCAAATCTCGATAAAATGACAAAAAATTATGATTAAATAGAGAAAAAAATAGGAATTTCGGTAAAATCATCAGTTTTCGTTGCTTTTTTCGATAGTATATTGATAAAATGACGAAAATTAAGACAAAATAGAGGAAATAATTGAAACTTCAGTAATTTTAATTGATGATATCTGGAAAAAATTACGAAAATGAAGGCAAAATTGAGTGGATAAAATTGAAATTTCGCGAAAATTATCCATTTTCGTTGCTTTTATCGATTATGTCTCGATAAAATGACAAAAATTAAGGCAAAATAGATGAAACATAATTGTAATTTCGGTAAAATTTATTGTTTTCGCTCTTTTTTCGATGATATCTCGAAGCAAATGACGAAAATTAAGACAAAATAGAGGAAAAGAATTGAAATGTCGATAATTTTAATTGTTTTTGTTCTTTTTCGATGATATCTGAAAAGAATGACTAAAAGTTAAGCAAAATTGAGAAAATATAATTGAAATTTCGCTAAATTTTTCTGTTTTTCGTTACTTTTTTCGATGATATCTCAATAAAATTACGAAATTTAAGGCAAAATTGGTGAAACCAATTCAAATTTCACTAAAATTATCCATTTTCGTTGCTTTTATCGATCAAATCTAGATTAAAAGTTGAAAATTAAGGCGAAATAGAGCAAAAAAAAGAAAATTTGATTTAAAAATTATATTTGTCGCTTTTATCGAAGATATTGCGATTTAATTACGAGGATGAAGTCAAAATTGAGTTAATAAAATTGAAATTTTGATAAAATTATCCGTTTTCCTGGCTTTTTTTCGATCAAATCTCGATAAAATGACAAAAATTAAGACGAAATAGAGGAAAAAATAGAAGATTCTGTAAAATTATCAGTTTTCGTTTCTTTTTTCGATAATATATTGATAAAATGACGAAAATTAAAGCAAAATAGACGGGATAAAATTGAAATTTTTTTTGAAATTTATTGTTTTTTTCTCTTTTTTCGATGATATCTATAAAAAATTACTAAAAAGGATGGCAAAATTGTGTGAATAAAATTGAAATATCGCGAAAATTATCCGTTTTTGTTTTTTTTTTCGATTATGTTTCAATAAAATGACGAAAATTAAGGCAAAATAGATGAAATATAATTGTAATTTCGGTAAAATTTATCGTTTTCGCTCCTTTTTCGATGATATCTCGAAAGAATGACGAAAATTTAAGCAAAATTGAGAAAATAAAATCGAAATTTCGCTAAATTTATCTTCTTTTCGTTACTTTTTTCTATGATGTCTCGATAAAATTACGAAATTTAAGGCAAAATTGGTGAAACCAATTCAAATTTCACTAAAATTATCCATTTTCGTTCTTTTATCGATCAAATCTGGATTAAAAGTTGAAAATTAAGGCGAAATAGAGCAAACAATTACACATCTTGATTTAAAAATTATTTTTGTTGCTTTTATCGAAGATATCTCGATTTAATTACGAAAATGAAGTCAAAATTGAGTAAATAAAATTGAGATTTCGATAATTTTAATTGTTTTTGTTCTTTTTCGATGATATCTGAAAAGAATGTCTAAAAGTTAAGCCAATTGAGAAAATAAAATTGAAATTTCGCTAAATTTTTCTGTTTTTCGTTACTTTTTTCGATGATATCTCAATAAAATTACGAAATTTAAGGCAAAATGGGTGAAACCAATTCAAATTTCACTAAAATTATCCATTTTCGTTGATTTTATCGATCAAATCTCGATTAAAAGTGGAAAATTAAGGCGAAATAGAGCAAAAAAAAGAAATTTTGATTTTAAAATTATATTTGTCGCTTTTATCGAAGATATCGCGATTTAATTACGAGGATGAAGTCAAAATTGAGTTAATTAAATTGAAATTTTGATAAAATTATCCGTTTTCCTTGCTTTTTTCGATCAAATCTCGATAAAATGACAAAAATTAAGACGAAATAGAGGAAAAAATAGAAAATTCTGTAAAATTATCAGTTGTCGTTTCTTTTTTCGATAATATATTGATAAAATGACGAAAATTAAGGCAAAATAGACGGAATATAATTGAAATTTTTTGTGAAATTTATTGTTTTTTTCTCTTTGTTCGATGATATCTATAAAAAATTACTCAAAGGATGGCAAAATTGAGTGAATAAAATTGCAATATCGCGAAAATTATCCGTTATTGTTTTTTTTTTTCGATTTTGTCTCGATAAAATGACGAAAATTAAGGCAAAATAGACGAAATAAAATTGTAATTTCGGTAAAATTTATTGTTTTCGTTCTTTTTTCGATGATACCTCGATAAAATTACGAAATTTAAGGCTAAATTGTTGAAACCAATTCAAATTTCACTAAAATTATCCATTTTCGTTCTTTTATCGATCAAATCTGGATTAAAAGTTGAAAATTAAGAAGAAATAGGGCGAAAAAAATAAAACATTTTGATTTAAAAAATATTTTTGTTGCTTTTATCGAAGATATCTCGATTTAATTTCGAAAATGAAGTCAAAATTGAGTAAATAAAATTGAAATTTTGCTTAAATTATCCGTTTTCCTTATTTTTTTCGATCAAATCTCGATAAAATGACAAAAATTAAGACAAAATTGAGGAAAAAATTTGAAATTTGGTAAAATTATCAGTTTTCGATGCTTTTTTCGATAATTTATTGTTAAAATGACGACAATTAAGGCAAAATAGACGAATTAAAATTGAAATTTTGGTAATATTTATTTTTTTGTTTTTTTTCTTCGATGATATCTGGAAAAAATTACGAAAATGAAGGCAAAATTGAGTAAATAAAATTGAAATTTTGCTAAAATTATCCGTATTCCTTATTTTTTCGAACAAATCTCGATAAAATGACAAAAATTAAGACAAAATTGAGGAAAAAATTTGAAATTTGGTAAAATTATCAGTTTTCGATGCTTTTTTCGATAATTTATTGTTAAAATGACGACAATTAAGGCAAAATAGACGAAATTAAATTGAAATTTTGGTAAATTTTTTTTTTGTTTTTTTTTTTCGATGATATCTGGAAAAAGTTACGAAAATGAAGGCAAAATTGAGTGAATAAAATTGAAATTTCGCGAAAATTATCCGTTTTCGTTGCTTTTTTCGATTTTTTCTCGATATAATGACGAAAATTAAGGCAAAATAAACGAAATATAATCGTAATTTAGGTAAAATTTATTGTTTTCGTTCTTTTTTTGATGTTATCTCGAAAGAATGACGAAAATTTATGAAAAATTGAGAAAATAAAATCGAAATTTTGCTAAATTTATCGATTTTTCGTTACTTTTTTCTATAATATCTCGATAAAATTACGAAATTTAACGCACAATTGGTGAAAACAATTCAAATATCACTAAAATTATCCATTTTCGTTGCTTTTATCGATCAAATCTCGATTAAAAGAGGAAAATTAAAGTGAAATAGAGCTAAAAATTAGAAATTTTGATTTAAGAATTATTTATGTTGCTTTTATCGAAGATATCTCGATTAAATTACGAAAATAATTTAAAAATTGAGTAAACAAAATTGAAATTTTGCTAAAATTATCCGTTTTCCTTGCTTTATTTGGATCAAATCTCGATAAAATGACAATAATTAAGACAAAATAGAGGAAAAAATTGAAAATTCGGTAAAATTATCAGTTTTCGTTGCTTTTTTCGATAATATATTGATAAACTGACGACAATTAAGGCAAAATAGACGAAATAAAATTGATAGAGGAAAATTGATCGAGGAAAAAAATTGAAATTTCGGTAATTTTAATTGTTTTTATTCTTTTTTCGGTGATATCTCGATACAATAAAAAAAATTTGAGCAAAATTGAGAAAATAAAATTGACATTTCGCAAAATTTTTCTGTTTTTTGTTACTTTTTTCGATGATATCTCGAAAAAATGACGAAAATTAAGACAAAATAGAGAAAAAAAATTGAAATTTCGGTAATTTTAATTGTTTTTCTTCTTTTTTCGATGATATCTCGAAAGAATGACGAAATTTTAAGCAAAATTGAGTAAATAAAATTGAGATTTCGCTAAATTTATCTACTTTTAGTTCCTTTTTTCTATGATATCTCAATAAAATTACGAAATTGTAGGCAAAGTTGGTAAAACCAATTCAAATTTCACTAAAATTATACATTTTCGTTGCTCTAATCGATCAAATCTCGATTAAAAATGGAAAATTAAGAGCGAAATAGAGGAAAAATATAGAAATTTTGATTTAAAAATTATTTTTGTTGCTATTATCGAAGATATCTCGGTTTAATTACGAAGATAAATTAAAAATTGAGTACATAATATTGAAATTTTGCTATAATTATTCGTTTTTCTTGCTTTTTTCGATCAAATCTCGATAAAATGACAAAAATTAAGACAAAATAGAGAAAAAAATTGAAGATTCGGTTAAATTATCAGTTTTCGATCCTTTTTTCGATAATATATTGATAAAATGACGCCAATTAAGGCAAAATAGATGAAATAGAATTGAAATTTTGGTAAAATTTTTTGTTTTTGTTCTTTTTTCGATGAAATCTGGAAACAATTACAAAAATGAAGGCAAAATTGCGTGAATAATATTGAAATTTCGCGAAAATTATCCGTTTTCAATGTTTTTTTCGATTATGTCTCCATAAAATGACGAAAATTAAGACAAAATAGAGGAAATAATTGTAATTTCGGTAAAATTTTAATTGTTTCTATTCTTTTTTCGATGATATCTTGTTAGTATGACGAAAATTTTAGCAAAATTGAGAAAATAAAATTGAAATTTCGCTAAATTTTTCTGTTTATCCTTACTTTTTTCGATGATATCTAAATAAAATTACGATATTTAAGGCAAAATTGGTGAAACCAATTCACATTTAACTAAAATGATCCATTTTCGTTGCTTTTATCGATCAAATCTCGATTAAAAGTGGAAAATTAAGGCAAAATAGAGACAAAAAAAATAGAAATTTTGATTTAAAAATTATTTTTGTAGCTTTTATCGAAGATATCTCGATTTAATTACGAATATGAATTAAAAATTGTGTAAACAAAATTGAAATTTTGCTAAAATTATCCATTTTCCTTGCTTTTTTCGATGATATATTGATAAACTGACGACAATTAAGGCAAAATAGACGAAATAAAATTGATAGAGGAAAATTGATAGAGGAAAAAAATTGAAATTTCGGTAATTTTAATTGTTTTTGTTCTTTTTTCGATGATATCTCGATAAAATTACGAAATTTAAGGCAAAATTGGTGAAACCAATTCAAATTATACTAAAATTATCCATTTTCGTTGCTTTTATCGATCAAATCTGGATTACAAGTTGAAAATTAAGATGAAATAGGGCGAAAAAAATAAAACATTTTGATTTAAAAATTATTTTTGTTGCTTTTATCGAAGCTATCTCGATTTAATTACGAAAATGAAGTCAAAATTGAGTAAATAAAATTGAAATTATGCTAAAATTATCCGTATTCCTTATTTTTTCGAACAAATCTCGATAAAATGACAAAAATTAAGACAAAATTGAGGAAAAAATTTGAAATTTGGTAAAATTATCAGTTTTCGATGCTTTTTTCGATAATTTATTGATAAAATGACGACAATTAAGGCAAAATAGACGAAATAAAATTGAAATTTTGGTAAAATTTTTTTTTTTTGTTTTTTTTTTCGATGATATCTATAAAAAATTACGAAAAGGATGGCAAAATTGTGTGAATAAAATTGAAATTTCGCGAAATTTATCCGTTTTCGTTGCTTTTTTCGATTATGTCTCGATAAAATGACGAAACTTAAGGCAAAGAGACGAAATATAAATGTAATATCGGTAAAATTTATTGTTTTCGTTCTTTTTTCGATGTAATCTCGAAAGAATGACGAAAATTTAGGCAAAATTGAGAAAATAAAATCAAAATTTTGCTACCTTTATCGATTTTCCGTTACTTTTTTCTATGATATCTCGATAAAATTACGAAATTTAAGGCAAAATTGGTGAATCCAATTCAAATTTCGAAAAAATTAACCATTTTCGTTGCTTATATCGATCGAATCTGGATTAAAAGTAGAAAATTAAGGCGAAATAGAGCAAAAAAATCGAAATTTTGATTTAAGAATAATTTTTGGTGCCTTTATCGATGATATCTCGATTTAATTACGAAAATGAATTAAAAATTTAGCAAATAAAATTGAAAATTTGCTAAAATTATCCGTTTTCCTTGCTTTTTTCGATCAAATCTCGATAAAAAAACAAAAATTAAGACGAAATAGAGAAAAAAATTGAAAATTCGGTAAATTATCATTCTTCGTTGCTTTTTTCGATAATATATTGATAAAATAACGAAAAGTAACGCAAAATAGACGGAATAAAATTGAAATTTTTTGTAAAATTAATTTTTTTTGTTCTTTTTTCGATGATATCTATAAAAAATTACGAAAAGGATGGCTAAATTGTGGGAATAAAATTGAAATTTCACGAAATTTATCCGTTTTCGTTGCATTTTTCGATTATGTCTCGATAAAATGACGAAACTTAAGGCAATATAGACGAAATATAATTGTAATATCGGTAAAATTTATTGTTTTCGTTCTTTTTTCGATGTAATCTCGAAAGAATGACGAAAATTTAGGCAAAATTGAGAAAATAAAATCAAAATTTTGCTACCTTTATCGATTTTCCGTTACTTTTTTCTATGATATCTCGATTAAATTACGAAAATGAAGTCAAAATTGAGTAAATAAAATTGAAATTTTGCTAAAATTATCCGTTTTCCTTGCTTTTTTCGATCAAATCTCGATAAAATGACAAACAATTATGACTAAATAGAGAAAAAAATTGGAATTTCGGTAAAATCATCAGTTTTCGTTGCTTTTTTCGATAGTATATTGATAAAATGACGAAAATTAAGACAAAATAGAGGAAATAATTGAAACTTCAGTGATTTTAATTGTTTTTGTTCTTTTTTCGATGATATCTCGTTAGAATGACGAAAATTAAAGCTAAATTGAGAAAAAAAATTGAAATTTCGCTAAATTTTTCTTTTTTTCGTAACTTTTTTCGATGATATCTCAATAAAATTACGAAATTTAAGCAAAATTGGTGAATCCAATTCAAATTTCGAAAAAATTAACCATTTTCGTTGCTTATATCGATCGAATCTGGATTAAAAGTAGAAAATTAAGGCAAAATAGAGCAAAAAAATCGAAATTTTGATTTAAGAATAATTTTTGGTGCCTTTATCGATGATATCTCGATTTAATTACGAAAATGAATTAAAAATTTAGCAAATAAAATTGAAAATTAGCTAAAATTATCCGTTTTCCTTGCTTTTTTCGATCAAATCTCGATAAAATGACAAAAATTAAGACAAAATAGAGGAAAAATTTGAAAATTCGATAAAATTATCAGTTTTCGTTGCTTTTTTCGATAATATATTGATAAAATGACGGCAATTAAGGCAAAATACACGAAATAAAATTGAAATTTCGCTAAATTTTTCTTTTTTTCGTTACTTTTTTCGATGATATCTCAATAAAATTACGAAATTTAAGGCAAAATTGGTGAAACCAATTCAAATTTCACTAAAATTATCCATTTTCGTTGCTTATATCGATCAAATCTGGATTAAAAGTTGAAAATTAAGGCGAAATAGAGAAAAAAAATCGAAATTTTGATTTAAGAATAATTTTTGGTGCCTTTATGGAAGATATCTCGATTTCATTACAAAAATGAATTAAAAATTTAGCAAATAAAATTGAAAATTTGCTAAAAATATCCGTTTTCCTAGCTTTTTTCAATCAAATCTCGATAAAATGACAAAAATTAAGACAAAATAGAGGAAAAATTTGAAAATTCGATAAAATTATCAGTTTTCGTTGCTTTTTTCGATAATATATTGATAAAATGACGGCAATTAAGGCAAAATACACGAAATAAAATTGAAATTTCGCTAAATTTTTCTTTTTTTCGTTACTTTTTTCGATGATATCTCAATAAAATTACGAAATTTAAGGCAAAATTGGTGAAACCAATTCAAATTTCACTAAAATTATCCATTTTCGTTGCTTATATCGATCAAATCTGGATTAAAAGTTGAAAATTAAGGCGAAATTGAGAAAAAAAATCGAAATTTTGATTTAAGAATTATTTTTGGTGCCTTTATGGAAGATATCTCGATTTAATTACAAAAATGAATTAAAAATTTAGCAAATAAAATTGAAAATTTGCTAAAAATATCCGTTTTCCTAGCTTTTTTCAATCAAATCTCGATATAATGACAAAAATTAAGACATAATAGTGGAAAAAATTTAAAATTCGGTAAAATTATCAGTTTTCGTTGCTTTTTTCGATAATATATTGATAAAATGACGACAATTAAGGCAAAATAGACGAAATAAAATTGAAATTTTGGTAAAACTTATTGTTTTTGTCTTTTCATCGATGATATCTGGAAAAAATGACGAAAATGAAGGCAAAATTGAGTAAATAAAATTGAAATTTTGCTAAAATTATCCGTTTTCCTTGCTTTTTTTGATCAAATCTCGATAAAAAAATAAAAATTAAGACGAAATAGAGGAAAACATTGAAAATTCGGTAAAATTATCAGTTTTCGTTGATTTTTTCGATAATATATTGATAAAATGACGGCAATTAAGGCAAAATACACGAAATAAAATTGAAATTTCGGTGAAATTTATTGTTTTTGTTCTTTTTTCGTTGATATCAGGAAAAAATTACGAAAATGAATGCAAAATTGAGTGAATAAAATTATAATTTCGCGAAATTTATCCGTTTTCGTTGCTTTTTTCGATTATGTCTCGATAAAATGACGAAAATTAAGGCAATATAGACGAAATATAATTGTAATTTCGTTAAAATTTTTTTTTCGTTGCTTTTTTTGATAATATATTATTAAATGACGAAAATTAAGAAAAAATAGAGGAAAATAATTGAAATTTCGGTAATTTTAATTGTTTTTTTTTCTTTTTTCGATGATATCTCGTAAGAATGACGAAAATTTAAGCTAAATGGAGAAAAAAAATTGAAATTTCGATAAATTTATCTGGTTTTCGTTACTTTTATCGATCAAATCTCGATTAAAAGTTGAAAATGAAGGCGAAATAGAGCATAAATATATATTTTGATTAAAAATTTAATTTTGTTGCTTTTATCGAAGATATCTCGATTTAATTACGAAAATGAAGTCAAAATTGAGTAAATAAAATTGAAATTTTGCTAAAATTATCCGTTTTCCTTGCTTTTTTCGATCAAATCTCGATAAAATGACAAAAAATTATGACTAAATAGAGAAAAAAATAGGAATTTCGGTAAAATCATCAGTTTTCGTTGCTTTTTTCGATAGTATATTGATAAAATGACGAAAATTAAGACAAAATAGAGGAAATAATTGAAACTTCAGTAATTTTAATTGTTTTTGTTCTTTTTTCGATGATATCTCGTTAGAATGACGAAAATTAAAGCAAAATAGAGAAAATAAAATTGAAATTTAGCTAAGTTTTTCTGTTTTTCGTAACTTTTTTCGATGATATCTCAATAAAATTACGAAATTTAAGGCAAAAATGGTGAAACCAATTCATATTTCACTAAAATTATCCATTTTCGTTGCTTATATCGATCAAATCTGGATTAAATTTGAAAATTAAGGCGAAATAGAGCAAAAAAATCGAAATTTTGATTTAAGAATTATTTTTGGTGCCTTTATGGAAGATATCTCGATTTAATTACAAAAATGAATTAAAAATTAGCAAATAAAATTGAAAATTTGCTAAAAATATCCGTTTTCCTAGCTTTTTTCAATCAAATCTCGATATAATGACAAAAATTAAGACATAATAGTGGAAAAAATTTAAAATTCGGTAAAATTATCAGTTTTCGTTGCTTTTTTCGATAATATATTGATAAAATGACGCCAATTAAGGCAAAATAGACGAAATAAAATTGAAATTTTGGTAAAACTTATTGTTTTTGTCTTTTCATCGATGATATCTGGAAAAAATGACGAAAATGAAGGCAAAATTGAGTAAATAAAATTGAAATTTTGCTAAAATTATCCGTTTTCCTTGCTTTTTTTGATCAAATCTCGATAAAAAAATAAAAATTAAGACGAAATAGAGGAAAAAATTGAAAATTCGGTAAAATTATCAGTTTTCGTTGATTTTTTCGATAATATATTGATAAAATGACGGCAATTAAGGCAAAATACACGAAATAAAATTGAAATTTCGGTGAAAATTATTGTTTTTGTTCTTTTTTCGTTGATATCAGGAAAAAATTACGAAAATGAAGGCAAAATTGAGTGAATAAAATTAAAATTTCGCGAAATTTATCCGTTTTCGTTGCTTTTTTCGATTATGTCTCGATAAAATGACGAAAATTAAGGCAATATAGACGAAATATAATTGTAATTTCGTTAAAATTTTTTTTTTCGTTGCTTTTTTTGATAATATATTATTAAATGACGAAAATTAAGAAAAAATAGAGGAAAATAATTGAAATTTCGGTAATTTTAATTGTTTTTTTTTCTTTTTTCGATGATATCTCGTAAGAATGACGAAAATTTAAGCTAAATTGAGAAAAAAAAATTGAAATTTCGATAAATTTATCTGGTTTTCGTTACTTTTATCGATCAAATCTCGATTAAAAGTTGAAAATGAAGGCGAAATAGAGCATAAATATATATTTTGATTAAAAAATTAATTTTGTTGCTGTTATCGAAGATATCTCGATTTAATTACGAAAATGAAGTCAAAATTGAGTAAATAAAATTGAAATTTTGCTAAAATTATCCGTTTTCCTTGCTTTTTTCGATCAAATCTCGATAAAATGACAAAAAATTATGATTAAATAGAGAAAAAAATAGGAATTTCGGTAAAATCATCAGTTTTCGTTGCTTTTTTCGATAGTATATTGATAAAATGACGAAAATTAAGACAAAATAGAGGAAATAATTGAAACTTCAGTAATTTTAATTGATGATATCTGGAAAAAATTACGAAAATGAAGGCAAAATTGAGTGGATAAAATTGAAATTTCGCGAAAATTATCCATTTTCGTTGCTTTTATCGATTATGTCTCGATAAAATGACAAAAATTAAGGCAAAATAGATGAAACATAATTGTAATTTCGGTAAAATTTATTGTTTTCGCTCTTTTTTCGATGATATCTCGAAGCAAATGACGAAAATTAAGACAAAATAGAGGAAAAGAATTGAAATGTCGATAATTTTAATTGTTTTTGTTCTTTTTCGATGATATCTGAAAAGAATGACTAAAAGTTAAGCAAAATTGAGAAAATATAATTGAAATTTCGCTAAATTTTTCTGTTTTTCGTTACTTTTTTCGATGATATCTCAATAAAATTACGAAATTTAAGGCAAAATTGGTGAAACCAATTCAAATTTCACTAAAATTATCCATTTTCGTTGCTTTTATCGATCAAATCTAGATTAAAAGTTGAAAATTAAGGCGAAATAGAGCAAAAAAAAGAAAATTTGATTTAAAAATTATATTTGTCGCTTTTATCGAAGATATTGCGATTTAATTACGAGGATGAAGTCAAAATTGAGTTAATAAAATTGAAATTTTGATAAAATTATCCGTTTTCCTGGCTTTTTTCGATCAAATCTCGATAAAATGACAAAAATTAAGACGAAATAGAGGAAAAAATAGAAGATTCTGTAAAATTATCAGTTTTCGTTTCTTTTTTCGATAATATATTGATAAAATGACGAAAATTAAAGCAAAATAGACGGGATAAAATTGAAATTTTTTTTGAAATTTATTGTTTTTTTCTCTTTTTTCGATGATATCTATAAAAAATTACTAAAAAGGATGGCAAAATTGTGTGAATAAAATTGAAATATCGCGAAAATTATCCGTTTTTGTTTTTTTTTTCGATTATGTTTCAATAAAATGACGAAAATTAAGGCAAAATAGATGAAATATAATTGTAATTTCGGTAAAATTTATCGTTTTCGCTCCTTTTTCGATGATATCTCGAAAGAATGACGAAAATTTAAGCAAAATTGAGAAAATAAAATCGAAATTTCGCTAAATTTATCTTCTTTTCGTTACTTTTTTCTATGATGTCTCGATAAAATTACGAAATTTAAGGCAAAATTGGTGAAACCAATTCAAATTTCACTAAAATTATCCATTTTCGTTCTTTTATCGATCAAATCTGGATTAAAAGTTGAAAATTAAGGCGAAATAGAGCAAACAATTACACATCTTGATTTAAAAATTATTTTTGTTGCTTTTATCGAAGATATCTCGATTTAATTACGAAAATGAAGTCAAAATTGAGTAAATAAAATTGAGATTTCGATAATTTTAATTGTTTTTGTTCTTTTTCGATGATATCTGAAAAGAATGTCTAAAAGTTAAGCCAATTGAGAAAATAAAATTGAAATTTCGCTAAATTTTTCTGTTTTTCGTTACTTTTTTCGATGATATCTCAATAAAATTACGAAATTTAAGGCAAAATGGGTGAAACCAATTCAAATTTCACTAAAATTATCCATTTTCGTTGATTTTATCGATCAAATCTCGATTAAAAGTGGAAAATTAAGGCGAAATAGAGCAAAAAAAAGAAATTTTGATTTTAAAATTATATTTGTCGCTTTTATCGAAGATATCGCGATTTAATTACGAGGATGAAGTCAAAATTGAGTTAATTAAATTGAAATTTTGATAAAATTATCCGTTTTCCTTGCTTTTTTCGATCAAATCTCGATAAAATGACAAAAATTAAGACGAAATAGAGGAAAAAATAGAAAATTCTGTAAAATTATCAGTTGTCGTTTCTTTTTTCGATAATATATTGATAAAATGACGAAAATTAAGGCAAAATAGACGGAATATAATTGAAATTTTTTGTGAAATTTATTGTTTTTTTCTCTTTGTTAGATGATATCTATAAAAAATTACTCAAAGGATGGCAAAATTGAGTGAATAAAATTGCAATATCGCGAAAATTATCCGTTATTGTTTTTTTTTTTCGATTTTGTCTCGATAAAATGACGAAAATTAAGGCAAAATAGACGAAATAAAATTGTAATTTCGGTAAAATTTATTGTTTTCGTTCTTTTTTCGATGATACCTCGATAAAATTACGAAATTTAAGGCTAAATTGTTGAAACCAATTCAAATTTCACTAAAATTATCCATTTTCGTTCTTTTATCGATCAAATCTGGATTAAAAGTTGAAAATTAAGGCGAAACAGAGCAAAAAAATAAAACATTTTGATTTAAAAAATATTTTTGTTGCTTTTATCGAAGATATCTCGATTTAATTTCGAAAATGAAGTCAAAATTGAGTAAATAAAATTGAAATTTTGCTTAAATTATCCGTTTTCCTTATTTTTTTCGATCAAATCTCGATAAAATGACAAAAATTAAGACGAAATAGACGAAAAAATAGAAAATTCTGTAAAATTATCAGTTGTCGTTTCTTTTTTCGATAATATATTGATAAAATGACGAAAATTAAGGCAAAATAGACGGAATAAAATTGAAATTTTTTGTGAAATTTATTGTTTTTTCTCTTTGTTCTATGATATCTATAAAAAATTACTCAAAGGATGGCAAAATTGTGTGAATAAAATTGCAATATCGCGAAAATTATCCGTTTTTGTTTTTTTTTTCGATTATGTCTCGATAAAATGACGAAAATTAAGGCAAAATAGACGAAATATAATTGTAATTTCGGTAAAATTTATTGTTTTCGTTCTTTTTTCGATGATACCTCGATAAAATTACGAAATTTAAGGCTAAATTGTTGAAACCAAATCAAATTTCACTAAAATTATCCATTATCGTTCTTTTATCGATCAAATCTGGATTAAAAGTTGAAAATTAAGGCGAAACAGAGCAAAAAAATAAAACATTTTGATTTAAAAAATTTTTTTGTTGCTTTTATCGAAGATATCTCGATTTAATTACGAAAATGAAGTCAAAATTGAGTATATAAAATTGAAATTTTGCTTAAATTATCCGTTTTCCTTATTTTTTTCGAACAAATCTCGATAAAATGATAAAAATTAAGACAAAATAGAGGAAAAAATCTAAAATTCGGTAAAATTTTTAGTTTTCGTTGCTTTTTTTGATAATATATTGATAAAATGACGACAATTAAGGCAAAATAGACGAAATAAAATTGAAATGTTGGTAAAATTTATTTTTTTTTTCATTTTTCGATGATATCTGGAAAAAAATACTAAAATGAAGCCAAAATTGAGTGAATAAAATTGAAATTTCGGGAAAATTATCCGTTTTCGTTGCTTTTTTCGATTATGTCTCGATAAAATGACGAAAATGAAGTCAAAATAGACGAAATATAATTGTAATTTCGTTAAAATTTATTGTTTTCGTTGCTTTTTTTATATTTTATTATTAAATGACGAAAATTAAGACAAAATAGAGGAAAAGAATTAAAATTTCGTTAATTTCAATTTTTTTGTTCTTTTTCCGATGATATCTCCAAAGAATCACAAAAATTTAAGCAAAATTAAGAAAATAAAATTGTAATTTTGGCTAAATTAATCAGTTTTTCGTTACTTTTTTCTATGATATCTCGATAAAATTACGAAATTTAAGGCACATTTGGTGAAACCAATTCAAATTTCACTAAAATTATCCATTTTCGTTGCTTTTATCGATCAAATCTCGATTAAAAGTGGAAAATTGATGCGAAATAGAGCAAAAAAAAAGAAATTTTGATTTAAGAATTATTTCTGTTGCTTATATCGAAGATAACTCGGTTTAATTACGAAGATAAATTAAAAATTGAGTACATAAAATTGAAATTTTGCTAAAATTATCCGTGTTCCTTGCTTTTTTCGATCAAATCTCGATAAAATGACGAAAATTAAGACAAAATAGAGGAAAAAATTTAAGATTCGGTAAAATTATCAGTTTTCGTTGCTTTTTTCGATAATATATTGATAAAATGACGACAATTAAGGCAAAACAAACGAAATAAAATTGAAATTTTGGTAAAATTTATTGTTTTCGCTCTTTTTTCGATGATATCTGGAAAAAATTATGAAAATGAAGGCAAAATTGAGTGGATAAAATTGAAATTTCGCGAAAATTATCCATTTTCGTTGCTTTTTTCGATTATGTCTCGAAAAAATGATAAAAATTAAGGCAAAATAGATGAAACATAATTGTAATTTCGGTAAAATTTATTGTTTTCGCTCTTTTTTCGATGATATCTCGAAACAAATGACGAAAATTAAGACAAAATAGAGGAAAAGAATTGAAATTTCGATAATTTTAATTGTCTTTGTTCATTTTCGATGATATCTGAAAAGAATGACTAAAAGTTAAGCAAAATTGAGAAAATAAAATTGAAATTTCGCTAAATCATTCTGTTTTTCGTTACTTTTTTCGATGATATCTCAATAAAATTACGAAATTTAAGGCAAAATTGGTGAAACCAATTCAAATTTCACTAAAATTATCCATTTTCGTTGCTTTTATCGATCAAATCTCGATTAAAAGTTGAAAATTAAGGCGAAATAGAGCAAAAAAAGAAAATTTGATTTAAAAATTATATTTGTCGCTTTTATCGAAGATATCGCGTTTTAATTACGAGGATGAAGTCAAAATTTAGTTAATAAAATTGAAATTTTGATAAAATTATCCGTTTTCCTGGCTTTTTTCGATCAAATCTCGATAAAATGACAAAAATTAAGACGAAATAGAGAAAAAAATAGAAAATTCTGTAAAATTATCAGTTTTCGTTTCTTTTTTCGATAATATATTGAAAAAATGATGAAAATTAAGGCAAAATAGACGGAATAAAATTGAAATTTTTTGTGAAATTTATTGTTTTTTTCTCTTTGTTCGATGATATCTATAAAAAATTACTCAAAGGATGGCAAAATTGTGTGAATAAAATTGCAATATCGCGAAAATTATCCGTTTTTGTTTTTTTTTCGATTATGTCTCGATAAAATGACGAAAATTAAGGCAAAATAGACGAAATATAATTGTAATTTCGGTAAAATTTATTGTTTTCGTTCCTTTTTCGATGATATCTCGAAAGAATGACGAAAATTTAAGCAAAATTGAGAAAATAAAATCGAAATTTCGCTAAATTTATCTTCTTTTCGTTTCTTTTTTCTATGATGTCTCCATAAAATTACGAAATTTAAGGCAAAATTGGTGAAACCAATTCAAATTTCACTAAAATTATCCATTTTCGTTCTTTTATCGATCAAATCTGGATTAAAAGTTGAAAATTAAGGCGAAATAGAGCAAAAAAATTAAACATTTTGATTTAAAAATTATTTTTGTTGCTTTTATCGAAGATATCTCGATTTAATTACGAAAATGAAGTTGAAATTGAGTAAATAAAATTTAAATTATGCAAAAATTATTCATTTTCCTTGCTTTTTTCGATCAAATCTCGATAAAATGACAAAAATTAAGACAAAATAGAGGAAAAAATTTAAAATCGGTAAAATTATCAGCTTTCGTTGCTTTTTTCGATAATATATTGATAAAATGACGACAATTAAGGTAAAATAGACGAAATAAAATTGAAATTTTGGTAAAATCTATTGTTTTTGTTCTATTATCGATGATGTCTGGAAAAAATCACAAAAATGAAGGCCAAATTGAGTGGATAAAATTGAAATTTCGCAAAAATTATCCGTTTTCGTTGCTTTTTTCGATTATGTCTCGATAAATTGACAACAATTAAAGCAAAATAGATGAAACATAATTGTAATTTCGGTAATATTTATTGTTTTCGCTCTTTTTTCGATGATATCTCGTAACAAATGACGAAAATTAAGACAAAATAGAGGAAAATAATTGAAATTTCGATAATCCTAATTGTTTTTGTTCTTTTTCGAGGATATCTGAAAAGAATGACGAATAGTTAAGCAAAATTTAGAAAATAAAATCGAAATTTTGCTAAGTTTATCTGTTTTTCGTTGCTTTTATCGATCAAATCTGGATAAAAAGTGGAATATTAAGGCGAAAGAGAGCAAAAATATAGAAATTTTGATTTAAGAATAATTTTTGTTGCTTTTATCGAAGATATCTCAATTAAATTACGAAAATTTATTAAAAATTGAGTTAATAAAATTGAAATTTTGCTAAAATTATCCGTTTTCCTTGCTTTTTTCGATCAAATCTCGATAAAATCATAAAAATTAAGACAAAATAGAGGAAAAAATCTAAAATTCGGTAATATTTTTAGTTTTCGTTGCTTTTTTTGATAATATATTGATAAAATGACGACAATTAAGGCAAAATAGACGAAATAAAATTGAAATGTTGGTAAAATTTATTGTTTTTTTCATTTTTCGATGATATCTGGAAAAAATTACTAAAATGAAGCCAAAATTGAGTGAATAAAATTGAAATTTCGGGAAAATTATCCGTTTTCGTTGCTTTTTTCGATTATGTCTCGATAAAATGACGAAAATGAAGTCAAAATAGACGAAATATAATTGTAATTTCGTTAAAATTTATTGTTTTCGTTGCTTTTTTTTATATTTTATTATTAAATGACGAAAATTAAGACAAAATAGAGGAAAAGAATTAAAATTTCGTTAATTTCAATTTTTTTTGTTCTTTTTTCGATGATATCTCCAAAGAATCACAAAAATTTAAGCAAAATTAAGAAAATAAAATTGTAATTTTGGCTAAATTAATCAGTTTTTCGTTACTTTTTTCTATGATATCTCGATAAAATTACGAAATTTAAGGCACATTTGGTGAAACCAATTCAAATTTCACTAAAATTATCCATTTTCGTTGCTTTTATCGATCAAATCTAGATTAAAAGTTGAAAATTAAGGCGAAATAGAGCAAAAAAAAGAAAATTTGATTTAAAAATTATATTTGTCGCTTTTATCGAAGATATTGCGATTTAATTACGAGGATGAAGTCAAAATTGAGTTAATAAAATTGAAATTTTGATAAAATTATCCGTTTTCCTGGCTTTTTTCGATCAAATCTCGATAAAATGACAAAAATTAAGACGAAATAGACGAAAAAATAGAAAATTCTGTAAAATTATCAGTTGTCGTTTCTTTTTTCGATAATATATTGATAAAATGACGAAAATTAAGGCAAAATAGACGGAATAAAATTGAAATTTTTTGTGAAATTTATTGTTTTTTCTCTTTGTTCTATGATATCTATAAAAAATTACTCAAAGGATGGCAAAATTGTGTGAATAAAATTGCAATATCGCGAAAATTATCCGTTTTTGTTTTTTTTTTCGATTATGTCTCGATAAAATGACGAAAATTAAGGCAAAATAGACGAAATATAATTGTAATTTCGGTAAAATTTATTGTTTTCGTTCTTTTTTCGATGATACCTCGATAAAATTACGAAATTTAAGGCTAAATTGTTGAAACCAAATCAAATTTCACTAAAATTATCCATTATCGTTCTTTTATCGATCAAATCTGGATTAAAAGTTGAAAATTAAGGCGAAACAGAGCAAAAAAATAAAACATTTTGATTTAAAAAATTTTTTTGTTGCTTTTATCGAAGATATCTCGATTTAATTACGAAAATGAAGTCAAAATTGAGTATATAAAATTGAAATTTTGCTTAAATTATCCGTTTTCCTTATTTTTTTCGAACAAATCTCGATAAAATGATAAAAATTAAGACAAAATAGAGGAAAAAATCTAAAATTCGGTAAAATTTTTAGTTTTCGTTGCTTTTTTTGATAATATATTGATAAAATGACGACAATTAAGGCAAAATAGACGAAATAAAATTGAAATGTTGGTAAAATTTATTTTTTTTTTCATTTTTCGATGATATCTGGAAAAAAATACTAAAATGAAGCCAAAATTGAGTGAATAAAATTGAAATTTCGGGAAAATTATCCGTTTTCGTTGCTTTTTTCGATTATGTCTCGATAAAATGACGAAAATGAAGTCAAAATAGACGAAATATAATTGTAATTTCGTTAAAATTTATTGTTTTCGTTGCTTTTTTTATATTTTATTATTAAATGACGAAAATTAAGACAAAATAGAGGAAAAGAATTAAAATTTCGTTAATTTCAATTTTTTTGTTCTTTTTCCGATGATATCTCCAAAGAATCACAAAAATTTAAGCAAAATTAAGAAAATAAAATTGTAATTTTGGCTAAATTAATCAGTTTTTCGTTACTTTTTTCTATGATATCTCGATAAAATTACGAAATTTAAGGCACATTTGGTGAAACCAATTCAAATTTCACTAAAATTATCCATTTTCGTTGCTTTTATCGATCAAATCTCGATTAAAAGTGGAAAATTGATGCGAAATAGAGCAAAAAAAAAGAAATTTTGATTTAAGAATTATTTCTGTTGCTTATATCGAAGATAACTCGGTTTAATTACGAAGATAAATTAAAAATTGAGTACATAAAATTGAAATTTTGCTAAAATTATCCGTGTTCCTTGCTTTTTTCGATCAAATCTCGATAAAATGACGAAAATTAAGACAAAATAGAGGAAAAAATTTAAGATTCGGTAAAATTATCAGTTTTCGTTGCTTTTTTCGATAATATATTGATAAAATGACGACAATTAAGGCAAAACAAACGAAATAAAATTGAAATTTTGGTAAAATTTATTGTTTTCGCTCTTTTTTCGATGATATCTGGAAAAAATTATGAAAATGAAGGCAAAATTGAGTGGATAAAATTGAAATTTCGCGAAAATTATCCATTTTCGTTGCTTTTTTCGATTATGTCTCGAAAAAATGATAAAAATTAAGGCAAAATAGATGAAACATAATTGTAATTTCGGTAAAATTTATTGTTTTCGCTCTTTTTTCGATGATATCTCGAAACAAATGACGAAAATTAAGACAAAATAGAGGAAAAGAATTGAAATTTCGATAATTTTAATTGTCTTTGTTCATTTTCGATGATATCTGAAAAGAATGACTAAAAGTTAAGCAAAATTGAGAAAATAAAATTGAAATTTCGCTAAATCATTCTGTTTTTCGTTACTTTTTTCGATGATATCTCAATAAAATTACGAAATTTAAGGCAAAATTGGTGAAACCAATTCAAATTTCACTAAAATTATCCATTTTCGTTGCTTTTATCGATCAAATCTCGATTAAAAGTTGAAAATTAAGGCGAAATAGAGCAAAAAAAGAAAATTTGATTTAAAAATTATATTTGTCGCTTTTATCGAAGATATCGCGTTTTAATTACGAGGATGAAGTCAAAATTTAGTTAATAAAATTGAAATTTTGATAAAATTATCCGTTTTCCTGGCTTTTTTCGATCAAATCTCGATAAAATGACAAAAATTAAGACGAAATAGAGAAAAAAATAGAAAATTCTGTAAAATTATCAGTTTTCGTTTCTTTTTTCGATAATATATTGAAAAAATGATGAAAATTAAGGCAAAATAGACGGAATAAAATTGAAATTTTTTGTGAAATTTATTGTTTTTTTCTCTTTGTTCGATGATATCTATAAAAAATTACTCAAAGGATGGCAAAATTGTGTGAATAAAATTGCAATATCGCGAAAATTATCCGTTTTTGTTTTTTTTTCGATTATGTCTCGATAAAATGACGAAAATTAAGGCAAAATAGACGAAATATAATTGTAATTTCGGTAAAATTTATTGTTTTCGTTCCTTTTTCGATGATATCTCGAAAGAATGACGAAAATTTAAGCAAAATTGAGAAAATAAAATCGAAATTTCGCTAAATTTATCTTCTTTTCGTTTCTTTTTTCTATGATGTCTCCATAAAATTACGAAATTTAAGGCAAAATTGGTGAAACCAATTCAAATTTCACTAAAATTATCCATTTTCGTTCTTTTATCGATCAAATCTGGATTAAAAGTTGAAAATTAAGGCGAAATAGAGCAAAAAAATTAAACATTTTGATTTAAAAATTATTTTTGTTGCTTTTATCGAAGATATCTCGATTTAATTACGAAAATGAAGTTGAAATTGAGTAAATAAAATTTAAATTATGCAAAAATTATTCATTTTCCTTGCTTTTTTCGATCAAATCTCGATAAAATGACAAAAATTAAGACAAAATAGAGGAAAAAATTTAAAATCGGTAAAATTATCAGCTTTCGTTGCTTTTTTCGATAATATATTGATAAAATGACGACAATTAAGGTAAAATAGACGAAATAAAATTGAAATTTTGGTAAAATCTATTGTTTTTGTTCTATTATCGATGATGTCTGGAAAAAATCACAAAAATGAAGGCCAAATTGAGTGGATAAAATTGAAATTTCGCAAAAATTATCCGTTTTCGTTGCTTTTTTCGATTATGTCTCGATAAATTGACAACAATTAAAGCAAAATAGATGAAACATAATTGTAATTTCGGTAATATTTATTGTTTTCGCTCTTTTTTCGATGATATCTCGTAACAAATGACGAAAATTAAGACAAAATAGAGGAAAATAATTGAAATTTCGATAATCCTAATTGTTTTTGTTCTTTTTCGAGGATATCTGAAAAGAATGACGAATAGTTAAGCAAAATTTAGAAAATAAAATCGAAATTTTGCTAAGTTTATCTGTTTTTCGTTGCTTTTATCGATCAAATCTGGATAAAAAGTGGAATATTAAGGCGAAAGAGAGCAAAAATATAGAAATTTTGATTTAAGAATAATTTTTGTTGCTTTTATCGAAGATATCTCAATTAAATTACGAAAATTTATTAAAAATTGAGTTAATAAAATTGAAATTTTGCTAAAATTATCCGTTTTCCTTGCTTTTTTCGATCAAATCTCGATAAAATCATAAAAATTAAGACAAAATAGAGGAAAAAATCTAAAATTCGGTAATATTTTTAGTTTTCGTTGCTTTTTTTGATAATATATTGATAAAATGACGACAATTAAGGCAAAATAGACGAAATAAAATTGAAATGTTGGTAAAATTTATTGTTTTTTTCATTTTTCGATGATATCTGGAAAAAATTACTAAAATGAAGCCAAAATTGAGTGAATAAAATTGAAATTTCGGGAAAATTATCCGTTTTCGTTGCTTTTTTCGATTATGTCTCGATAAAATGACGAAAATGAAGTCAAAATAGACGAAATATAATTGTAATTTCGTTAAAATTTATTGTTTTCGTTGCTTTTTTTTATATTTTATTATTAAATGACGAAAATTAAGACAAAATAGAGGAAAAGAATTAAAATTTCGTTAATTTCAATTTTTTTTGTTCTTTTTTCGATGATATCTCCAAAGAATCACAAAAATTTAAGCAAAATTAAGAAAATAAAATTGTAATTTTGGCTAAATTAATCAGTTTTTCGTTACTTTTTTCTATGATATCTCGATAAAATTACGAAATTTAAGGCACATTTGGTGAAACCAATTCAAATTTCACTAAAATTATCCATTTTCGTTGCTTTTATCGATCAAATCTAGATTAAAAGTTGAAAATTAAGGCGAAATAGAGCAAAAAAAAGAAAATTTGATTTAAAAATTATATTTGTCGCTTTTATCGAAGATATTGCGATTTAATTACGAGGATGAAGTCAAAATTGAGTTAATAAAATTGAAATTTTGATAAAATTATCCGTTTTCCTGGCTTTTTTCGATCAAATCTCGATAAAATGACAAAAATTAAGACGAAATAGAGGAAAAAATAGAAGATTCTGTAAAATTATCAGTTTTCGTTTCTTTTTTCGATAATATATTGATAAAATGACGAAAATTAAAGCAAAATAGACGGGATAAAATTGAAATTTTTTTTGAAATTTATTGTTTTTTTCTCTTTTTTCGATGATATCTATAAAAAATTACTAAAAAGGATGGCAAAATTGTGTGAATAAAATTGAAATATCGCGAAAATTATCCGTTTTTGTTTTTTTTCGATTATGTTTCAATAAAATGACGAAAATTAAGGCAATATAGATGAAATATAATTGTAATTTCGGTAAAATTTATCGTTTTCGCTCCTTTTTCGATGATATCTCGAAAGAATGACGAAAATTTAAGCAAAATTGAGAAAATAAAATCGAAATTTCGCTAAATTTATCTTCTTTTCGTTACTTTTTTCTATGATGTCTCGATAAAATTACGAAATTTAAGGCAAAATTGGTGAAACCAATTCAAATTTCACTAAAATTATCCATTTTCGTTCTTTTATCGATCAAATCTGGATTAAAAGTTGAAAATTAAGGCGAAATAGAGCAAACAATTACACATCTTGATTTAAAAATTATTTTTGTTGCTTTTATCGAAGATATCTCGATTTAATTACGAAAATGAAGTCAAAATTGAGTAAATAAAATTGAGATTTCGATAATTTTAATTGTTTTTGTTCTTTTTCGATGATATCTGAAAAGAATGTCTAAAAGTTAAGCCAATTGAGAAAATAAAATTGAAATTTCGCTAAATTTTTCTGTTTTTCGTTACTTTTTTCGATGATATCTCAATAAAATTACGAAATTTAAGGCAAAATGGGTGAAACCAATTCAAATTTCACTAAAATTATCCATTTTCGTTGATTTTATCGATCAAATCTCGATTAAAAGTGGAAAATTAAGGCGAAATAGAGCAAAAAAAGAAATTTTGATTTAAAAATTATATTTGTCGCTTTTATCGAAGATATCGCGATTTAATTACGAGGATGAAGTCAAAATTGAGTTAATTAAATTGAAATTTTGATAAAATTATCCGTTTTCCTTGCTTTTTTCGATCAAATCTCGATAAAATGACAAAAATTAAGACGAAATAGAGGAAAAAATAGAAAATTCTGTAAAATTATCAGTTGTCGTTTCTTTTTTCGATAATATATTGATAAAATGACGAAAATTAAGGCAAAATAGATGGAATATAATTGAAATTTTTTGTGAAATTTATTGTTTTTTTCTCTTTGTTCGATGATATCTATAAAAAATTACTCAAAGGATGGCAAAATTGAGTGAATAAAATTGCAATATCGCGAAAATTATCCGTTATCGTTTTTTTTTCGATTATGTCTCGATAAAATGACGAAAATTAAGGCAAAATAGACGAAATAAAATTGTAATTTCGGTAAAATTTATTGTTTTCGTTCATTTTTCGATGATACCTCGATAAAATTACGAAATTTAAGGCTAAATTGTTGAAACCAATTCAAATTTCACTAAAATTATCCATTTTCGTTCTTTTATCGATCAAATCTGGATTAAAAGTTGAAAATTAAGGCGAAACAGAGAAAAAAAAATAAAACATTTTGATTTAAAAAATTTTTTTGTTGCTTTTATCGAAGATATCTCGATTTAATTACGAAAATGAAGTCAAAATTGAGTAAATAAAATTGAAATTTTGCTTAAATTATCCGTTTTCCTTTTTTTTTTCGATCAAATCTCGATAAAATGACAAAAATTAAGACGAAATAGAGGAAAAAATAGAAAATTCTGTAAAATTATCAGTTGTCGTTTCTTTTTTCGATAATATATTGATAAAATGAAGAAAATTAAGGCAAAATAGACGGAATAAAATTGAAATTTTTTGTGAAATTTATTGTTTTTTCTCTTTGTTCTATGATATCTATAAAAAATTACTCAAAGGATGGCAAAATTGTGTGAATAAAATTGCAATATCGCGAAAATTATCCGTTTTTGTTTTTTTTTTCGATTATGTCTCGATAAAATGACGAAAATTAAGGCAAAATAGACGAAATATAATTGTAATTTCGGTAAAATTTATTGTTTTCGTTCTTTTTTCGATGATACCTCGATAAAATTACGAAATTTAAGGCTAAATTGTTGAAACCAATTCAAATTTCACTAAAATTATCCATTTTCGTTCTTTGATCGATCAAATCTGGATTAAAAGTTGAAAATTAAGGCGAAACAGAGCAAAAAAATAAAACATTTTGATTTAAAAAATTTTTTTGTTGCTTTTATCGAAGATATCTCGATTTAATTACGAAAATGAAGTCAAAATTGAGTAAATAAAATTGAAATTTTGCTTAAATTATCCGTTTTCCTTATTTTTTGCTAACAAATCTCGATAAAATGATAAAAATTAAGACAAAATAGAGGAAAAAATCTAAAATTCGGTAAAATTTTTAGTTTTCGTTGCTTTTTTTGATAATATATTGATAAAATGACAACAATTAAGGCAAAATAGACGAAATAAAATTGAAATGTTGGTAAAATTTATTGTTTTTTTCATTTTTCGATGATATCTGGAAAAAAATACTAAAATGAAGCCAAAATTGAGTGAATAAAATTGAAATTTCGGGAAAATTATCCGTTTTCGTTGCTTTTTTCGATTATGTCTCGATAAAATGACGAAAATGAAGTCAAAATAGACGAAATATAATTGTAATTTCGTTAAAATTTATTGTTTTCGTTGCTTTTTTTATATTTTATTATTAAATGACGAAAATTAAGACAAAATAGAGGAAAAGAATTAAAATTTCGTTAATTTCAATTTTTTTTGTTCTTTTTTCGATGATATCTCCAAAGAATCACAAAAATTTAAGCAAAATTAAGAAAATAAAATTGTAATTTTGGCTAAATTAATCAGTTTTTCGTTACTTTTTTCTATGATATCTCGATAAAATTACGAAATTTAAGGCACATTTGGTGAAACCAATTCAAATTTCACTAAAATTATCCATTTTCGTTGCTTTTATCGATCAAATCTAGATTAAAAGTTTAAAAAATTAAGGCGAAATAGAGCAAAAAAAAGAAAATTTGATTTAAAAATTATATTTGTCGCTTTTATCGAAGATATTGCGATTTAATTACGAGGATGAAGTCAAAATTGAGTTAATAAAATTGAAATTTTGATAAAATTATCCGTTTTCCTGGCTTTTTTCGATCAAATCTCGATAAAATGACAAAAATTAAGACGAAATAGAGGAAAAAATAGAAGATTCTGTAAAATTATCAGTTTTCGTTTCTTTTTTCGATAATATATTGATAAAATGACGAAAATTAAAGCAAAATAGACGGAATAAAATTGAAATTTTTTTTGAAATTTATTGTTTTTTTCTCTTTTTTCGATGATATCTATAAAAAATTACTAAAAGGATGGCAAAATTGTGTGAATAATATTGAAATATCGCGAAAATTATCCGTTTTTTTTTTCGATTATGTCTCGATAAAATGACGAAAATTAAGGCAAAATAGATGAAATCTAATTGTAATTTTGGTAAAATTTATTGTTTTCCTTCCTTTTTCGATGATATCTCGAAAGAATGACGAAAATTTAAGCAAAATTTAGAA
This sequence comes from Sympetrum striolatum, assembly GCA_947579665.1. Lineage (NCBI taxonomy): Eukaryota > Metazoa > Arthropoda > Insecta > Odonata > Libellulidae > Sympetrum > Sympetrum striolatum. The sequence goes on from OX388348.1 coordinate 71,830,979, forward strand.
AATAAAATCGAAATTTCGCTAAATTTATCTTTTTTTCGTTACTTTTTTCTATGATATCTCGATAAAATTACGAAATTTAAGGCAAAATTGGTGAAACCAATTCAAATTTCACTAAAATTATCCATTTTCGTTGCTTATATCGATCAAATCTGGATTAAAAGTTGAAAATTAAGGCGAAATAGAGCAAAAAATTAAACATTTTGATTTAAAAATTATTTTTGTTGCTTTTATCGATGATATCTCGATTTAATCACGAAAATGAAGGCAAAATTGAGTGGATAGAAATGAAATTTCGCGAAAATTATCCGTTTTCGTTGCTTTTTTCGATTATGTCAAGATAAAATGACAAAATTTAAAGCAAAATAGATGAAACATATTTGTAATTTCGGTAAAATTTATTGTTTTCGCTCTTTTTTCGATGATATCTCGAAACAAAAGACGAAAATTAAGACAAAATAGAGGAATAAAATTGAAATTTCGATAATTTTAATTGTTTTTGTTCTTTTTCGATGATATCCGAAAAGAATGACTAATAGTTAAGCAAAATTGAGAAAATAAAATTGAAATTTTGCTAAATTTATCTGTTTTTCGTTGCTTTTATCGATCAAATCTCGATAAAAAGTAGAATATTAAGGCGAAGGAGAGCAAAAATGTAGAAATTTTGATTTAAGAATAATTTTTGTTGCTTTTATCGAAGATATCTCGATTAAATTACGAATATTTATTAAAAATTGAGTTAATAAAATTGAAATTTTGCTAAAATTATCCGTTTTCCTTGCTTTTTTCGATCAAATCTCGATAAAATGAAAAAAATTAAGACAAAATAGAGGAAAAAATCTAAAATTCGGTAAAATTTTCAGTTTTCGTTGCTTTTTTCGATAATATATTGATAAAATGACGACAATTAAGGCAAAATAGACGAAATAAAATTGAAATGTTGGTAAAATTTATTGTTTTTTTCATTTTTTGATGATATCTGGAAAAAATTACTAAAATGAAGGCAAAATTGAGTGAATAAAATTGAAATTTCGCGAAAATTATCCGTTTTCGTTGCTTTTTTCGATTATGTCTCGATAAAATGACAAAAATTAAGGCAAAATAGATGAAACATAATTGTAATTTCGGTAAAATTTATTGTTTTCGCTCTTTCTTCGATGATATCTCGAAACAAATGACGAAAATTAAGACAAAATAGAGGAAAATAATTGAAATTTCGATAATTTTAATTGTTTCTGTTCTTTTTCGATGATATCTCAAAAGAATGACGAAAAGTTTAGCAAAATTGAGAAATTAAAATTGAAATTTTGCAAAATTTATCTGTTTTTCGTTGCTTTTATCGATCAAATCTCGATAAAAAGTGGAATATTAAGGCGAAAGAGAGCAAAAAAATAGAAATTTTGATTTAAGAATAATTTTTGTTGCTTTTATCGAAGATATCTCGATCTAATTACGAAAATTTATTAAAAATAGAATTTTAATTGTTTTTGTTCTTTTTCGATGATATCTGAAAAGAATGACTAAAAATTAAACAAAATTGAGAAAAGAAAATTGAAATTTCGCTAAATTTTTCTCTTTTTCGTTACTTTTTTCGATGATATCTCAATAAAAATACAAAATTTAAGGCAAAATAGACGGAATAAAATTGAAATTTTTTGTGAAATTTATTGTTTTTTTCTCTTTTTTCGATGATATCTATAAAAAATTACTAAAAGGATGGCAAACTTGTGTGAATAATATTGAAATATCGCGAAAATTATCCGTTTTTTTTTTCGATTATGTCTCGATAAAATGACGAAAATTAAGGCAAAATAGATGAAATCTAATTGTAATTTTGGTAAAATTTATTGTTTTCCTTCCTTTTTCGATGATATCTCGAAAGAATGACGTAAATTTAAGCAAAATTTAGAAAATAAAATCGAAACTTCGCTAAATTTATCTTCTTTTCGTTACTTTTTTCTATGATATCTCGATAAAATTACGAAATTTAAGGCAAAATTGGTGAAACCAATTCAAATTTCACTAAAATAATCTATTTTCGTTGCTTTTATCGATCAAATCTGGATTTAAAGTTGAAAATTAAGGCGAAATAAGGCAAAAATATAAAACATTTTTGTTTAAAAATTATTTTTGGTGCTTTTATCGAAGATATCTCGATTTAATTACGAAAATGAAGTCATAATTGGGTAAATAAAATTGAAATTTTGCTAAAATTATCCGTTTTCCTTATTTGTTTCCAACAAATCTCGATAAAATGACAAAAATTAAGACGAAATAGAGGAAAAAATTGAAAATTCGGTAAAATTATCAGTTTTCGTTGCTTTTTTCGATAATATATTGATAAAATGACGGCAATTAAGGCAAAATACACGAAATAAAATTGAAATTTCGGTGAAATTTATTGTTTTCGTTCTTTTTTCGATGATATCAGGAAAAAATTACGAAAATGAAGGCAAAATTGAGTGAATAAAATTAAAATTTCGCGAAATTTATCCGTTTTCGTTGCTTTTTTCGATTATGTCTCGATAAAATGACGAAAATTAAGGCAATATAGACGAAATATAATTGTAATTTCGTTAAATTTTTTTTTCGTAGCTTTTTTTGATAATATATTATTAAATGACGAAAATTAAGAAAAAATAGAGGAAAATAATTGAAATTTCGGTAATTTTAATTGTTTTTTTTCTTTTTTCGATGATATCTCGTAAGAATGACGAAAATTTAAGCTAAATTGAGAAAAAAAATTGAAATTTCGATAAATTTATCTGGTTTTCGTTGCTTTTATCGATCAAATCTCGATTAAAAGTTGAAAATGAAGGCGAAATAGAGCATAAAAATATATATTTTGATTAAAAAATTATTTTTGTTGCTTTTATCGAAGATATCTCGATTTAATTACGAAAATGAAGTCAATATTGAGTAAATAAAATTGAAATTTTGCTAAAATTATCCGTTTTCCTAGCTTTTTTCAATCAAATCTCGATATAATGACAAAAATTAAGACATAATAGTGGAAAAAATTTAAAATTCGGTAAAATTATCAGTTTTCGTTGCTTTTTTCGATAATATATTGATAAAATGACGAAAATTAAGGCAAAATAGACGAAATAAAATTGAAATTTTGGTAAAATTTATTGTTTTTGTCTTTTTTTCGATGATATCTGGAAAAAATTACGAAAATGAATGCAAAATTGAGTAAATAAAATTGAAATTTTGCTAAAATTATCCGTTTTCCTTGCTTTTTTTTGATCAAATCTCGATAAAAAAACAAAAATTAAGACGAAATAGAGGAAAAAATTTAAAATTCGGTAAAATTATCAGTTTTCGTTGCTTTTTTCGATAATATATTGATAAAATAACGAAAAGTAACGCAAAATAGACGGAATAAAATTGTAATTTTTTGTAAAATTTATTGTTTTTGTTCTTTTTTCGATGATATCTATAAAAAATTACGAAAAGGATGGCAAAATTGTGTGAATAAAATTGAAATATCGCGGAAATTATCCGTTTTTGTTTTTTTTTCGACTTTGTCTCGATAAAATGACGAAAATTAAGGCAGAATAGAGGAAATAATTGTAATTTCGGTAAAATTTATAGTTTTCGTTCTTTTTTCGATGATATCTCGAAAGAATGACGAAAATTTAAGAAAAATTGAGAAAATAAAATCGAAATTTCGCTAAATTTATCTTCTTTTCGTTACTTTTTTCTATGATATCTCGATAAAATTACGAAATTTAAGGCAAAATTGGAGAAACCAATTCAAATTTCACTAAAATTATCCATTTTCGTTGCTTTTATAGATCAAATCTGGATTAAAAGTTAAAAAAATTAAGGCGAAATAGAGCAAGAAAAAGAAATTTTGATTTAAAAATTATATTTGTTGCTTTTATCGAAGATATCGCGATTTAATTACGAGGATGAAGTCAAAATTGAGTAAATAAATTTGAAATTTTGATAAAATTATCCGTTTTGCTTGCTTTTTTCGATCAAATCTCGATAAAATGAAAAAAATTAAGACGAAATAAAGAAAAAAATGGAAAATTCTGTAAAATTATCAGTTTTCGTTTCTTTTTTCGATAATATATTGATAAAATGATGAAAATTAAGTCAAAATAGACGGAATAAAATTGAAATTTTTTGTGAAATTTATTGTTTTTTTCTCTTTGTTCGATGATATCTATAAAAAATTACTCAAAGGATGGCAAAATTGTGTGAATAAATTTGAAATATCGCGAAAGTTATCCGTTTTTGTTTTTTTTTTCGATTATGTCTCAATAAAATGACAAAAATTAAGGCAAAATAGACGAAATATAATTGTAATTTCGGTAAAATTTATTGTTTTCGTTGCTTTTTTTGATATTTTATTATTTATTTTCGATGATACCTCGATAAAATTACGAAATTTAAGGCTAAATTGTTGAAACCAATTCAAATTTCACTAAAATTATCCATTTTCGTTCTTTTATCGATCAAATCTGGATTAAAAGTTGAAAATTAAGGCGAAACAGAGCAAAAAAATAAAACATTTTGATTTAAAAATTTTTTTTGTTGCTTTTATCGAAGATATCTCGATTTAATTACGAAAATGAAGTCAAAATTGAGTAAATAAAATTGAAATTTTGCTTAAATTATCCGTTTTCCTTATTTTTTCCGAACAAATCTCGATAAAATGACAAAAATTGAGACAAATTAGAGGAAAAAATTGGAATTTTGGTAAAATTATCAGTTTTCGTTGCTTTTTTAGATATTATATTGATGAAATGACGACAATTAAGGCAAAATAGACGAAATAAAATTGAATTTTCGGTAAAATTTATTGTTTTCGCTCTTTTTTCGATGATATCTCGAAAAAATGACGAAAATTAAGACAAAACCGAGGAAATTAATTGAAATTTCGGTAATTTTAATTGTTTTTGTTCTTTTTTCGATGATATCTTGATTCAAAGTTGAAAATATGTCTATGTCTATGTCTATTTAAGAACCCTGCAAGCCGCCTTTCGGCGTGTGGCAGGGGGTGCAAGCACCTTGACTCTATTTTCCTAAACGGTTGCTTTCGCGTATACTTCGCGGAAAAAATGAATTTTTCAAACGAGTAGTTTTAGCATCTATTTCCCTAATCTTTCGGGCAGTATCAGCACGGCCCATATAACAGGGGGGTCGCATTATATCGGTTACATCATCTGAAAACGTAATTTCTCTGAACTTATTTAATAAATTTATCCTTTGAATTTTTCTTCTATCTTCTAATGATTCCCATCCCGCGTCCTGTAACATCTGAGTGACACTCGCTGTTTTATCGTAGCAATTCTTTACAAATCGTATCGCCTTCCGTTGTACTTTTTCTAAATCCCGAATATGACATTTCTCGGCGGGGTCCCATACACTACATGCATACTCAAGGTGAGGCCTAAAAATAAGGGCGAAATAGAGCAAAAAAATAGAAATTTTGATTTAAAAATAATTTTTTTTCCTTTTATCGAAGATATCTCGATTTCATTACGAAAATGAAGTCAAAATTGAATATATAAAATTGAAATTTTGCTAAAATTATTCATTTTCCTTGCTTTTTTCGATCAAATCTCGATAAAATGACAAAAATTAAGACAAAATAGAGGAAAAAATTTAAAATCGGTAAAATTATCAGCTTTCGTTGCTTTATTCGATAATATATTGATAAAATGACAAAAATTAAGGCAAAATAGATGAAACATAATTGTAATTTCGGTAAAATGTATTGTTTTCGCTCTTTTTTCGATGATATCTCGAAACAAATGACGAAAATTAAGACAAAATAGAGGAAAAGAATTGAAATTTCGATAATTTTAATTGTTTTTGTTCTTTTTCGATGATATCTGAAAAGAATGACTAAAAGTTAAGCAAAATTGAGAAAATAAAATTGAAATTTCGCTAAATTTTTCTGTTTTTCTTTACTTTTTTCGATGATATCTCAATAAAATTACGAAATTTAAGGCAAAATTGGTGAAACCAATTCAAATTTCACTAAAATTATCCATTTTCGTTGCTTTTATCGATCAAATCTCGATTAAAAGTTGAAAATTAAGGCGAAATATAGCAAAAAAAGAAAATTTGATTTAAAAATTATATTTGTCGCTTTTATCGAAGATATCGCGATTTAATTACGAGGATGAAGTCAAAATTGAGTTAATAAAATTGAAATTTTGATAAAATTATCCGTTTTCCTGGCTTTTTTCGATCAAATCTCGATAAAATGACAAAAATTAAGACGAAATAGAGGAAAAAATAGAAAATTCTGTAAAATTATCAGTTTTCGTTTCTTTTTTCGATAATATATTGATAAAATGACGAAAATTAAAGCAAAATAGACGGAATAAAATTGAAATTTTTTGTGAAATTTATTGTTTTTTTCTCTTTTTTCGATGATATCTATAAAAAATTAATAAAAAGGATGGCAAAATTGTATGAATAAAATTGAAATACCGCGAAATTTATCCGTTTTTGTTTTTTTTCGATTATGTTTCGATAAAATGACGAAAATTAAGGCAAAATAGATGAAATATAATTGTAATTTCGGTAAAATTTATTGTTTTCGTTCCTTTTTCGATGATATCTCGAAAGAATGACAAAAATTTAAGCAAAATTGAGAAAATAAAATCGAAATTTCGCTAAATTTATCTTCTTTTCGTTACTTTTTTCTATGATGTCTCGATAAAATTACGAAATTTAAGGCAAAATTGGTGAAACCAATTCAAATTTCACTAAAATTATCCATTTTCGTTCTTTAATCGATCAAACATGCATCAAAAGTTGAAAATTAAGGCGAAATAGAGCAAAAAAATTAAACATCTTGATATACAAATTATTTTTGTTGCTTTTATCGAAGATATCTCGATTTAATTACGAAAATGAAGTCAAAATTGAGTAAATAAAATTGAGATTTCGATAATTTTAATTGTTTTTGTTCTTTTTCGATGATATCTGAAAAGAATGACTAAAAGTTAAGCAAAATTGAGAAAATAAAATTGAAATTTCGCTAAATTTTTCTGTTTTTCGTTACTTTTTTCGATGATATCTCAATAAAATTACGAAATTTAAGGCAAAATGGGTGAAACCAATTCAAATTTCACTTAAATTATCCATTTTCGTTGCTTTTATCGATCAAATCTCGATTAAAAGTGGAAAATTAAGGCGAAATAGAGCAAAAAAAAGAAATTTTGATTTAAAAATTATATTTGTCGCTTTTATCGAAGATATCGCGATTTAATTACGAGGATGAAGTCAAAATTGAGTAAATAAATTTGAAATTTTGATAAAATTATCCGTTTTCCTTGCTTTTTTCGATCAAATCTCGATAAAATAACAAAATTAAGACGAAATAGAGGAAAAAATAGAAAATTCTGTAAAATTATCAGTTGTCGTTTCTTTTTTCGATAATATATTGATAAAATGACGAAAATTAAGGCAAAATAGACGGAATAAAATTGAAATTTTTTGTGAAATTTATTGTTTTTTTCTCTTTGTTCGATGATATCTATAAAAAATTACTCAAAGGATGGAAAAATTGTGTGAATAAAATTGCATTATCGCGAAAATTATCCGTTTTTGTTTTTTTTTTCGATTATGTCTCGATAAAATGACGAAAATTAAGGCAAAATAGACGAAATATAATTGTAATTTCGGTAAAATTTATTGTTTTCGTTCTTTTTTCGATGATACGTCGATAAAATTACGAAATTTAAGGTTAATTGTTGATACCAATTCAAATTTCACTAAAATTATCCATTTTCGTTCTTTTATCGATCAAATCTGGATTAAAAGTTGAAAATTAAGGCGAAATAGAGCAAAAAAATATAACATTTTGATTTAAAAATTATTTTTGTTGCTATTATCGAAGATATCTCGATTTTTTTACGAATATGAAGTCAAAATTGAGTAAATAAAATTGAAATGTTGCTTAAATTATCCGTTTTCCTTATTTTTTTCGAACAAATCTCGATAAAATGACAAAAATTGACAAAATAGAGGAAAAAATTGGAATTTTGGTAAAATTATCAGTTTTTGTTGCTTTTTTTGATATTATATTGATAAAATGACGACAATTAAGGCAAAATAGACGAAATAAAATTGAATTTTCGGTAAAATTTATTGTTTTCGCTCTTTTTTCGATGATATCTCGAAAAAATGACGAAAATTAAGACAAAACCGAGGAAATTAATTGAAATTTCGGTAATTTTAATTGTTTTTGTTCTTTTTTCGATGATATCTTGATTCAAAGTTGAAAATTAAGGTGAAATAGAGCAAAAAAATAGAAATTTTGATTTAAAAATTTTCTTTTTTCTTTTATCGAAGATATCTCGATTTAATTACGAAAATGAAGTCAAAATTGAGTAAATAAAATTGAAATTTTGCTAAAATTATTCATTTTCCTTGCTTTTTTCGATCAAATCTCGATAAAATGACAAAAATTAAGACAAAATAGAGGAAAAAATTTAAAATCGGTAAAATTATCAGCTTTCGTTGCTTTTTTCGATAATATATTGATTAAATGATGACAATTAAGGTAAAATATACGAAATAAAATTGAAATTTTGGTAAAATCTATTGTATGAGTTCTTTTTTCGATGATATCTGGAAAAAATTACGAATATGAAGTAGAAATTGAGTGGATAAAATTGAAATTTCGCGAAAATTATCCGTTTTCGTTGCTTTTTTCGATTATGTCTCGGTAAAAAGACAAAAATTAAGGCAAAATAGATGAAACATAATTGTAATTTCGGTAAAATTTATTGTTTTCGCCCCTTTTTCGATGATATCTCGATACAAATGACGAAAATTAAGACAAAATAGAGGAAAATAATTAAAATTTCGATAATTTTAATTGTTTTTGTTCTTTTTCGATGATATCTGAAAAGAATGACTAACAGTTAAGCAAAATTGAGAAAAGAAAATTGAAATTTCGCTAAATTTTTCACTTTTTCGTTACTTTTTTCGATGATATCTCAATAAAAATACAAAATTTAAGGCAAAATAGACGGAATAAAATTGAAATTTTTTGTGAAATTTATTGTTTTTTTCTCTTTTTTCGATGATATCTATAAAAAATTACTAAAAGGATGGCAAACTTGTGTGAATAAAATTGGAATATTGCGAAAATTATCAGTTTTTTTTTTTCGATTATGTCTCGATAAAATGACAAAAATTAAGGCAAAATAGATGAAATATAATTGTAATTTTGGTAAAATTTATTGTTTTCGTTCCTTTTTCGATGATATCTTGAAAGAATGACGAAAATTTAAGCAAAATTGAGAAAATAAAATCGAAATTTCGCTAAATTTATCTTCTTTTCGTTACTTTTTTCTATGATATCTCGATAAAATTACGAAATTTATGGCAAAATTGGTGAAACCAATTCAAATTTCACTAAAATTATCCATTTTAGTTGCTTCTATCGATCAAATCTGGATTAAAATTGGAAAATTAAGGCGAAATAGAGTAAAAAAATTAAACATTTTGATTTAAAAATTATTTTTGTTGCTTTTATCGATGATATCTCGATTTAATCACGAAAATGAAGGCAAAATTGAGTGGATAGAATTGAAATTTCGCGAAAATTATCCGTTTTCGTTGCTTTTTTCGATTATGTCAAGATAAAATGACAAAAATTAAAGCAAAATAGATGAAACATAATTGTAATTTCGGTAAAATTTATTGTTTTCGCTCTTTCTTCGATGATATCTCGAAACAAATGACGAAAATTAAGACAAAATAGAGGAAAATAATTGAAATTTCGATAATTTTAATTGTTTTTGTTCTTTTTCGATGATATCTCAAAAGAATGACGAAAAGTTTAGCAAAATTGAGAAATTAAAATTGAAATTTTGCTAAATTTATCTGTTTTTCGTTGCTTTTATCGATCAAATCTCGATAAAAAGTGGAATATTAAGGCGAAAGAGAGCAAAAAAATAGAAATTTTGATTTAAGAATAATTTTTGTTGCTTTTATCGAAGATATCTCGATTAAATTACGAAAATTTATTAAAAATTGAGTTAATAATATTGAAATTTTGCTAAAATTATCCGTTTTCCTTGCTTTTTTCGATCAAATCTCGATAAAATGATAAAAATTAAGACAAAATAGAGGAAAAAATCTAAAATTCGATAAAATTTTCAGTTTTCGTTGCTTTTTTTGATAATATATTGATAAAATGACGACAATTAAGGCAAAATAGACGAAATAAAATTGAAATGTTGGTAAAATTTATTTTTTTTTTCATTTTTCGATGATATCTGGAAAAAAATACTAAAATGAAGCCAAAATTGAGTGAATAAAATTGAAATTTCGGGAAAATTATCCGTTTTCGTTGCTTTTTTCGATTATGTCTCGATAAAATGACGAAAATGAAGTCAAAATAGACGAAATATAATTGTAATTTCGTTAAAATTTATTGTTTTCGTTGCTTTTTTTATATTTTATTATTAAATGACGAAAATTAAGACAAAATAGAGGAAAAGAATTAAAATTTCGTTAATTTCAATTTTTTTTGTTCTTTTTCCGATGATATCTCCAAAGAATCACAAAAATTTAAGCAAAATTAAGAAAATAAAATTGTAATTTTGGCTAAATTAATCAGTTTTTCGTTACTTTTTTCTATGATATCTCGATAAAATTACGAAATTTAAGGCACATTTGGTGAAACCAATTCAAATTTCACTAAAATTATCCATTTTCGTTGCTTTTATCGATCAAATCTCGATTAAAAGTGGAAAATTGATGCGAAATAGAGCAAAAAAAAAGAAATTTTGATTTAAGAATTATTTCTGTTGCTTATATCGAAGATAACTCGGTTTAATTACGAAGATAAATTAAAAATTGAGTACATAAAATTGAAATTTTGCTAAAATTATCCGTGTTCCTTGCTTTTTTCGATCAAATCTCGATAAAATGACGAAAATTAAGACAAAATAGAGGAAAAAATTTAAGATTCGGTAAAATTATCAGTTTTCGTTGCTTTTTTCGATAATATATTGATAAAATGACGACAATTAAGGCAAAACAAACGAAATAAAATTGAAATTTTGGTAAAATTTATTGTTTTCGCTCTTTTTTCGATGATATCTGGAAAAAATTATGAAAATGAAGGCAAAATTGAGTGGATAAAATTGAAATTTCGCGAAAATTATCCATTTTCGTTGCTTTTTTCGATTATGTCTCGAAAAAATGATAAAAATTAAGGCAAAATAGATGAAACATAATTGTAATTTCGGTAAAATTTATTGTTTTCGCTCTTTTTTCGATGATATCTCGAAACAAATGACGAAAATTAAGACAAAATAGAGGAAAAGAATTGAAATTTCGATAATTTTAATTGTCTTTGTTCATTTTCGATGATATCTGAAAAGAATGACTAAAAGTTAAGCAAAATTGAGAAAATAAAATTGAAATTTCGCTAAATCATTCTGTTTTTCGTTACTTTTTTCGATGATATCTCAATAAAATTACGAAATTTAAGGCAAAATTGGTGAAACCAATTCAAATTTCACTAAAATTATCCATTTTCGTTGCTTTTATCGATCAAATCTCGATTAAAAGTTGAAAATTAAGGCGAAATAGAGCAAAAAAAGAAAATTTGATTTAAAAATTATATTTGTCGCTTTTATCGAAGATATCGCGTTTTAATTACGAGGATGAAGTCAAAATTTAGTTAATAAAATTGAAATTTTGATAAAATTATCCGTTTTCCTGGCTTTTTTCGATCAAATCTCGATAAAATGACAAAAATTAAGACGAAATAGAGAAAAAAATAGAAAATTCTGTAAAATTATCAGTTTTCGTTTCTTTTTTCGATAATATATTGAAAAAATGATGAAAATTAAGGCAAAATAGACGGAATAAAATTGAAATTTTTTGTGAAATTTATTGTTTTTTTCTCTTTGTTCGATGATATCTATAAAAAATTACTCAAAGGATGGCAAAATTGTGTGAATAAAATTGCAATATCGCGAAAATTATCCGTTTTTGTTTTTTTTTCGATTATGTCTCGATAAAATGACGAAAATTAAGGCAAAATAGACGAAATATAATTGTAATTTCGGTAAAATTTATTGTTTTCGTTCCTTTTTCGATGATATCTCGAAAGAATGACGAAAATTTAAGCAAAATTGAGAAAATAAAATCGAAATTTCGCTAAATTTATCTTCTTTTCGTTTCTTTTTTCTATGATGTCTCCATAAAATTACGAAATTTAAGGCAAAATTGGTGAAACCAATTCAAATTTCACTAAAATTATCCATTTTCGTTCTTTTATCGATCAAATCTGGATTAAAAGTTGAAAATTAAGGCGAAATAGAGCAAAAAAATTAAACATTTTGATTTAAAAATTATTTTTGTTGCTTTTATCGAAGATATCTCGATTTAATTACGAAAATGAAGTTGAAATTGAGTAAATAAAATTTAAATTATGCAAAAATTATTCATTTTCCTTGCTTTTTTCGATCAAATCTCGATAAAATGACAAAAATTAAGACAAAATAGAGGAAAAAATTTAAAATCGGTAAAATTATCAGCTTTCGTTGCTTTTTTCGATAATCTATTGATAAAATGACGACAATTAAGGTAAAATAGACGAAATAAAATTGAAATTTTGGTAAAATCTATTGTTTTTGTTCTATTATCGATGATGTCTGGAAAAAATCACAAAAATGAAGGCCAAATTGAGTGGATAAAATTGAAATTTCGCAAAAATTATCCGTTTTCGTTGCTTTTTTCGATTATGTCTCGATAAATTGACAACAATTAAAGCAAAATAGATGAAACATAATTGTAATTTCGGTAATATTTATTGTTTTCGCTCTTTTTTCGATGATATCTCGTAACAAATGACGAAAATTAAGACAAAATAGAGGATAATAATTGAAATTTCGATAATCCTAATTGTTTTTGTTCTTTTTCGAGGATATCTGAAAAGAATGACGAATAGTTAAGCAAAATTTAGAAAATAAAATCGAAATTTTGCTAAGTTTATCTGTTTTTCGTTGCTTTTATCGATCAAATCTGGATAAAAAGTGGAATATTAAGGCGAAAGAGAGCAAAAATATAGAAATTTTGATTTAAGAATAATTTTTGTTGCTTTTATCGAAGATATCTCGATTAAATTACGAAAATTTATTAAAAATTGAGTTAATAAAATTGAAATTTTGCTAAAATTATCCGTTTTCCTTGCTTCTTTCGATCAAATCTCGATAAAATCATAAAAATTAAGACAAAATAGAGGAAAAAATCTAAAATTCGGTAATATTTTTAGTTTTCGTTGCTTTTTTTGATAATATATTGATAAAATGACGACAATTAAGGCAAAATAGACGAAATAAAATTGAAATGTTGGTAAAATTTATTGTTTTTTTCATTTTTCGATGATATCTGGAAAAAATTACTAAAATGAAGCCAAAATTGAGTGAATAAAATTGAAATTTCGGGAAAATTATCCGTTTTCGTTGCTTTTTTCGATTATGTCTCGATAAAATGACGAAAATGAAGTCAAAATAGACGAAATATAATTGTAATTTCGTTAAAATTTATTGTTTTCGTTGCTTTTTTTTATATTTTATTATTAAATGACGAAAATTAAGACAAAATAGAGGAAAAGAATTAAAATTTCGTTAATTTCAATTTTTTTTGTTCTTTTTTCGATGATCTCTCCAAAGAATCACAAAAATTTAAGCAAAATTAAGAAAATAAAATTGTAATTTTGGCTAAATTAATCAGTTTTTCGTTACTTTTTTCTATGATATCTCGATAAAATTACGAAATTTAAGGCACATTTGGTGAAACCAATTCAAATTTCACTAAAATTATCCATTTTCGTTGCTTTTATCGATCAAATCTAGATTAAAAGTTGAAAATTAAGGCGAAATAGAGCAAAAAAAAGAAAATTTGATTTAAAAATTATATTTGTCGCTTTTATCGAAGATATTGCGATTTAATTACGAGGATGAAGTCAAAATTGAGTTAATAAAATTGAAATTTTGATAAAATTATCCGTTTTCCTGGCTTTTTTCGATCAAATCTCGATAAAATGACAAAAATTAAGACGAAATAGAGGAAAAAATAGAAGATTCTGTAAAATTATCAGTTTTCGTTTCTTTTTTCGATAATATATTGATAAAATGACGAAAATTAAAGCAAAATAGACGGGATAAAATTGAAATTTTTTTTGAAATTTATTGTTTTTTTCTCTTTTTTCGATGATATCTATAAAAAATTACTAAAAAGGATGGCAAAATTGTGTGAATAAAATTGAAATATCGCGAAAATTATCCGTTTTTGTTTTTTTTCGATTATGTTTCAATAAAATGACGAAAATTAAGGCAATATAGATGAAATATAATTGTAATTTCGGTAAAATTTATCGTTTTCGCTCCTTTTTCGATGATATCTCGAAAGAATGACGAAAATTTAAGCAAAATTGAGAAAATAAAATCGAAATTTCGCTAAATTTATCTTCTTTTCGTTACTTTTTTCTATGATGTCTCGATAAAATTACGAAATTTAAGGCAAAATTGGTGAAACCAATTCAAATTTCACTAAAATTATCCATTTTCGTTCTTTTATCGATCAAATCTGGATTAAAAGTTGAAAATTAAGGCGAAATAGAGCAAACAATTACACATCTTGATTTAAAAATTATTTTTGTTGCTTTTATCGAAGATATCTCGATTTAATTACGAAAATGAAGTCAAAATTGAGTAAATAAAATTGAGATTTCGATAATTTTAATTATTTTTGTTCTTTTTCGATGATATCTGAAAAGAATGTCTAAAAGTTAAGCCAATTGAGAAAATAAAATTGAAATTTCGCTAAATTTTTCTGTTTTTCGTTACTTTTTTCGATGATATCTCAATAAAATTACGAAATTTAAGGCAAAATGGGTGAAACCAATTCAAATTTCACTAAAATTATCCATTTTCGTTGATTTTATCGATCAAATCTCGATTAAAAGTGGAAAATTAAGGCGAAATAGAGCAAAAAAAGAAATTTTGATTTAAAAATTATATTTGTCGCTTTTATCGAAGATATCGCGATTTAATTACGAGGATGAAGTCAAAATTGAGTTAATTAAATTGAAATTTTGATAAAATTATCCGTTTTCCTTGCTTTTTTCGATCAAATCTCGATAAAATGACAAAAATTAAGACGAAATAGAGGAAAAAATAGAAAATTCTGTAAAATTATCAGTTGTCGTTTCTTTTTTCGATAATATATTGATAAAATGACGAAAATTAAGGCAAAATAGATGGAATATAATTGAAATTTTTTGTGAAATTTATTGTTTTTTTCTCTTTGTTCGATGATATCTATAAAAAATTACTCAAAGGATGGCAAAATTGAGTGAATAAAATTGCAATATCGCGAAAATTATCCGTTATCGTTTTTTTTTCGATTATGTCTCGATAAAATGACGAAAATTAAGGCAAAATAGACGAAATAAAATTGTAATTTCGGTAAAATTTATTGTTTTCGTTCATTTTTCGATGATACCTCGATAAAATTACGAAATTTAAGGCTAAATTGTTGAAACCAATTCAAATTTCACTAAAATTATCCATTTTCGTTCTTTTATCGATCAAATCTGGATTAAAAGTTGAAAATTAAGGCGAAACAGAGAAAAAAAAATAAAACATTTTGATTTAAAAAATTTTTTTGTTGCTTTTATCGAAGATATCTCGATTTAATTACGAAAATGAAGTCAAAATTGAGTAAATAAAATTGAAATTTTGCTTAAATTATCCGTTTTTCTTTTTTTTTTCGATCAAATCTCGATAAAATGACAAAAATTAAGACGAAATAGAGGAAAAAATAGAAAATTCTGTAAAATTATCAGTTGTCGTTTCTTTTTTCGATAATATATTGATAAAATGAAGAAAATTAAGGCAAAATAGACGGAATAAAATTGAAATTTTTTGTGAAATTTATTGTTTTTTCTCTTTGTTCTATGATATCTATAAAAAATTACTCAAAGGATGGCAAAATTGTGTGAATAAAATTGCAATATCGCGAAAATTATCCGTTTTTGTTTTTTTTTCGATTATGTCTCGATAAAATGACGAAAATTAAGGCAAAATAGACGAAATATAATTGTAATTTCGGTAAAATTTATTGTTTTCGTTCTTTTTTCGATGATACCTCGATAAAATTACGAAATTTAAGGCTAAATTGTTGAAACCAATTCAAATTTCACTAAAATTATCCATTTTCGTTCTTTGATCGATCAAATCTGGATTAAAAGTTGAAAATTAAGGCGAAACAGAGCAAAAAAATAAAACATTTTGATTTAAAAAATTTTTTTGTTGCTTTTATCGAAGATATCTCGATTTAATTACGAAAATGAAGTCAAAATTGAGTAAATAAAATTGAAATTTTGCTTAAATTATCCGTTTTCCTTATTTTTTGCGAACAAATCTCGATAAAATGATAAAAATTAAGACAAAATAGAGGAAAAAATCTAAAATTCGGTAAAATTTTTAGTTTTCGTTGCTTTTTTTGATAATATATTGATAAAATGACAACAATTAAGGCAAAATAGACGAAATAAAATTGAAATGTTGGTAAAATTTATTGTTTTTTTCATTTTTCGATGATATCTGGAAAAAAATACTAAAATGAAGCCAATATTGAGTGAATAAAATTGAAATTTCGGGAAAATTATCCGTTTTCGTTGCTTTTTTCGATTATGTCTCGATAAAATGACGAAAATGAAGTCAAAATAGACGAAATATAATTGTAATTTCGTTAAAATTTATTGTTTTCGTTGCTTTTTTTATATTTTATTATTAAATGACGAAAATTAAGACAAAATAGAGGAAAAGAATTAAAATTTCGTTAATTTCAATTTTTTTTGTTCTTTTTTCGATGATATCTCCAAAGAATCACAAAAATTTAAGCAAAATTAAGAAAATAAAATTGTAATTTTGGCTAAATTAATCAGTTTTTCGTTACTTTTTTCTATGATATCTCGATAAAATTACGAAATTTAAGGCACATTTGGTGAAACCAATTCAAATTTCACTAAAATTATCCATTTTCGTTGCTTTTATCGATCAAATCTAGATTAAAAGTTTAAAAAATTAAGGCGAAATAGAGCAAAAAAAAGAAAATTTGATTTAAAAATTATATTTGTCGCTTTTATCGAAGATATTGCGATTTAATTACGAGGATGAAGTCAAAATTGAGTTAATAAAATTGAAATTTTGATAAAATTATCCGTTTTCCTGGCTTTTTTCGATCAAATCTCGATAAAATGACAAAAATTAAGACGAAATAGAGGAAAAAATAGAAGATTCTGTAAAATTATCAGTTTTCGTTTCTTTTTTCGATAATATATTGATAAAATGACGAAAATTAAAGCAAAATAGACGGAATAAAATTGAAATTTTTTTTGAAATTTATTGTTTTTTTCTCTTTTTTCGATGATATCTATAAAAAATTACTAAAAGGATGGCAAAATTGTGTGAATAATATTGAAATATCGCGAAAATTATCCGTTTTTTTTTTCGATTATGTCTCGATAAAATGACGAAAATTAAGGCAAAATAGATGAAATCTAATTGTAATTTTGGTAAAATTTATTGTTTTCCTTCCTTTTTCGATGATATCTCGAAAGAATGACGAAAATTTAAGCAAAATTTAGAAAATAAAATCGAAATTTCGCTAAATTTATCTTTTTTTCGTTACTTTTTTCTATGATATCTCGATAAAATTACGAAATTTAAGGCAAAATTGGTGAAACCAATTCAAATTTCACTAAAATTATCCATTTTCGTTGCTTATGTCGATCAAATCTGGATTAAAAGTTGAAAATTAAGGCGAAATAGAGCAAAAAATTAAACATTATGATTTAAAAATTATTTTTGTTGCTTTTATCGATGATATCTCGATTTAATCACGAAAATGAAGGCAAAATTGAGTGGATAGAAATGAAATTTCGCGAAAATTATCCGTTTTCGTTGCTTTTTTCGATTATGTCAAGATAAAATGACAAAATTTAAAGCAAAATAGATGAAACATATTTGTAATTTCGGTAAAATTTATTGTTTTCGCTCTTTTTTCGATGATATCTCGAAACAAAAGACGAAAATTAAGACAAAATAGAGGAATAAAATTGAAATTTCGATAATTTTAATTGTTTTTGTTCTTTTTCGATGATATCCGAAAAGAATGACTAATAGTTAAGCAAAATTGAGAAAATAAAATTGAAATTTTGCTAAATTTATCTGTTTTTCGTTGCTTTTATCGATCAAATCTCGATAAAAAGTAGAATATTAAGGCGAAGGAGAGCAAAAATGTAGAAATTTTGATTTAAGAATAATTTTTGTTGCTTTTATCGAAGATATCTCGATTAAATTACGAATATTTATTAAAAATTGAGTTAATAAAATTGAAATTTTGCTAAAATTATCCGTTTTCCTTGCTTTTTTCGATCAAATCTCGATAAAATGAAAAAAATTAAGACAAAATAGAGGAAAAAATCTAAAATTCGGTAAAATTTTCAGTTTTCGTTGCTTTTTTCGATAATATATTGATAAAATGACGACAATTAAGGCAAAATAGACGAAATAAAATTGAAATGTTGGTAAAATTTATTGTTTTTTTCATTTTTTGATGATATCTGGAAAAAATTACTAAAATGAAGGCAAAATTGAGTGAATAAAATTGAAATTTCGCGAAAATTATCCGTTTTCGTTGCTTTTTTCGATTATGTCTCGATAAAATGACAAAAATTAAGGCAAAATAGATGAAACATAATTGTAATTTCGGTAAAATTTATTGTTTTCGCTCTTTCTTCGATGATATCTCGAAACAAATGACGAAAATTAAGACAAAATAGAGGAAAATAATTGAAATTTCGATAATTTTAATTGTTTCTGTTCTTTTTCGATGATATCTCAAAAGAATGACGAAAAGTTTAGCAAAATTGAGAAATTAAAATTGAAATTTTGCAAAATTTATCTGTTTTTCGTTGCTTTTATCGATCAAATCTCGATAAAAAGTGGAATATTAAGGCGAAAGAGAGCAAAAAAATAGAAATTTTGATTTAAGAATAATTTTTGTTGCTTTTATCGAAGATATCTCGATCTAATTACGAAAATTTATTAAAAATAGAATTTTAATTGTTTTTGTTCTTTTTCGATGATATCTGAAAAGAATGACTAAAAATTAAACAAAATTGAGAAAAGAAAATTGAAATTTCGCTAAATTTTTCTCTTTTTCGTTACTTTTTTCGATGATATCTCAATAAAAATACAAAATTTAAGGCAAAATAGACGGAATAAAATTGAAATTTTTTGTGAAATTTATTGTTTTTTTCTCTTTTTTCGATGATATCTATAAAAAATTACTAAAAGGATGGCAAACTTGTGTGAATAATATTGAAATATCACGAAAATTATCCGTTTTTTTTTTCGATTATGTCTCGATAAAATGACGAAAATTAAGGCAAAATAGATGAAATCTAATTGTAATTTTGGTAAAATTTATTGTTTTCCTTCCTTTTTCGATGATATCTCGAAAGAATGACGTAAATTTAAGCAAAATTTAGAAAATAAAATCGAAACTTCGCTAAATTTATCTTCTTTTCGTTACTTTTTTCTATGATATCTCGATAAAATTACGAAATTTAAGGCAAAATTGGTGAAACCAATTCAAATTTCACTAAAATAATCTATTTTCGTTGCTTTTATCGATCAAATCTGGATTTAAAGTTGAAAATTAAGGCGAAATAAGGCAAAAATATAAAACATTTTTGTTTAAAAATTATTTTTGGTGCTTTTATCGAAGATATCTCGATTTAATTACGAAAATGAAGTCATAATTGGGTAAATAAAATTGAAATTTTGCTAAAATTATCCGTTTTCCTTATTTGTTTCCAACAAATCTCGATAAAATGACAAAAATTAAGACGAAATAGAGGAAAAAATTGAAAATTCGGTTAAATTATCAGTTTTCGTTGCTTTTTTCGATAATATATTGATAAAATGACGGCAATTAAGGCAAAATACACGAAATAAAATTGAAATTTCGGTGAAATTTATTGTTTTCGTTCTTTTTTCGATGATATCAGGCAAAAATTACGAAAATGAAGGCAAAATTGAGTGAATAAAATTAAAATTTCGCGAAATTTATCCGTTTTCGTTGCTTTTTTCGATTATGTCTCGATAAAATGACGAAAATTAAGGCAATATAGACGAAATATAATTGTAATTTCGTTAAATTTTTTTTTTCGTAGCTTTTTTTGATAATATATTATTAAATGACGAAAATTAAGAAAAAATAGAGGAAAATAATTGAAATTTCGGTAATTTTAATTGTTTTTTTTCTTTTTTCGATGATATCTCGTAAGAATGACGAAAATTTAAGCTAAATTGAGAAAAAAAATTGAAATTTCGATAAATTTATCTGGTTTTCGTTGCTTTTATCGATCAAATCTCGATTAAAAGTTGAAAATGAAGGCGAAATAGAGCATAAAAATATATATTTTGATTAAAAAATTATTTTTGTTGCTTTTATCGAAGATATCTCGATTTAATTACGAAAATGAAGTCAATATTGAGTAAATAAAATTGAAATTTTGCTAAAATTATCCGTTTTCCTAGCTTTTTTCAATCAAATCTCGATATAATGACAAAAATTAAGACATAATAGTGGAAAAAATTTAAAATTCGGTAAAATTATCAGTTTTCGTTGCTTTTTTCGATAATATATTGATAAAATGACGAAAATTAAGGCAAAATAGACGAAATAAAATTGAAATTTTGGTAAAATTTATTGTTTTTGTCTTTTTTTCGATGATATCTGGAAAAAATTACGAAAATGAATGCAAAATTGAGTAAATAAAATTGAAATTTTGCTAAAATTATCCGTTTTCCTTGCTTTTTTTTGATCAAATCTCGATAAAAAAACAAAAATTAAGACGAAATAGAGGAAAAAATTTAAAATTCGGTAAAATTATCAGTTTTCGTTGCTTTTTTCGATAATATATTGATAAAATAACGAAAAGTAACGCAAAATAGACGGAATAAAATTGTAATTTTTTGTAAAATTTATTGTTTTTGTTCTTTTTTCGATGATATCTATAAAAAATTACGAAAAGGATGGCAAAATTGTGTGAATAAAATTGAAATATCGCGGAAATTATCCGTTTTTGTTTTTTTTTCGACTTTGTCTCGATAAAATGACGAAAATTAAGGCAGAATAGAGGAAATAATTGTAATTTCGGTAAAATTTATAGTTTTCGTTCTTTTTTCGATGATATCTCGAAAGAATGACGAAAATTTAAGAAAAATTGAGAAAATAAAATCGAAATTTCGCTAAATTTATCTTCTTTTCGTTACTTTTTTCTATGATATCTCGATAAAATTACGAAATTTAAGGCAAAATTGGAGAAACCAATTCAAATTTCACTAAAATTATCCATTTTCGTTGCTTTTATAGATCAAATCTGGATTAAAAGTTAAAAAAATTAAGGCGAAATAGAGCAAGAAAAAGAAATTTTGATTTAAAAATTATATTTGTTGCTTTTATCGAAGATATCGCGATTTAATTACGAGGATGAAGTCAAAATTGAGTAAATAAATTTGAAATTTTGATAAAATTATCCGTTTTGCTTGCTTTTTTCGATCAAATCTCGATAAAATGAAAAAAATTAAGACGAAATAAAGAAAAAAATGGAAAATTCTGTAAAATTATCAGTTTTCGTTTCTTTTTTCGATAATATATTGATAAAATGATGAAAATTAAGTCAAGATAGACGGAATAAAATTGAAATTTTTTGTGAAATTTATTGTTTTTTTCTCTTTGTTCGATGATATCTATAAAAAATTACTCAAAGGATGGCAAAATTGTGTGAATAAATTTGAAATATCGCGAAAGTTATCCGTTTTTGTTTTTTTTTTCGATTATGTCTCAATAAAATGACAAAAATTAAGGCAAAATAGACGAAATATAATTGTAATTTCGGTAAAATTTATTGTTTTCGTTGCTTTTTTTGATATTTTATTATTTATTTTCGATGATACCTCGATAAAATTACGAAATTTAAGGCTAAATTGTTGAAACCAATTCAAATTTCACTAAAATTATCCATTTTCGTTCTTTTATCGATCAAATCTGGATTAAAAGTTGAAAATTAAGGCGAAACAGAGCAAAAAAATAAAACATTTTGATTTAAAAAATTTTTTTGTTGCTTTTATCGAAGATATCTCGATTTAATTACGAAAATGAAGTCAAAATTGAGTAAATAAAATTGAAATTTTGCTTAAATTATCCGTTTTCCTTATTTTTTCCGAACAAATCTCGATAAAATGACAAAAATTGAGACAAATTAGAGGAAAAAATTGGAATTTTGGTAAAATTATCAGTTTTCGTTGCTTTTTTAGATATTATATTGATGAAATGACGACAATTAAGGCAAAATAGACGAAATAAAATTGAATTTTCGGTAAAATTTATTGTTTTCGCTCTTTTTTCGATGATATCTCGAAAAAATGACGAAAATTAAGACAAAACCGAGGAAATTAATTGAAATTTCGGTAATTTTAATTGTTTTTGTTCTTTTTTCGATGATATCTTGATTCAAAGTTGAAAATATGTCTATGTCTATGTCTATTTAAGAACCCTGCAAGCCGCCTTTCGGCGTGTGGCAGGGGGTGCAAGCACCTTGACTCTATTTTCCTAAACGGTTGCTTTCGCGTATACTTCGCGGAAAAAATGAATTTTTCAAACGAGTAGTTTTAGCATCTATTTCCCTAATCTTTCGGGCAGTATCAGCACGGCCCATATAACAGGGGGGTCGCATTATATCGGTTACATCATCTGAAAACGTAATTTCTCTGAACTTATTTAATAAATTTATCCTTTGAATTTTTCTTCTATCTTCTAATGATTCCCATCCCGCGTCCTGTAACATCTGAGTGACACTCGCTGTTTTATCGTAGCAATTCTTTACAAATCGTATCGCCTTCCGTTGTACTTTTTCTAAATCCCGAATATGACATTTCTCGGCGGGGTCCCATACACTACATGCATACTCAAGGTGAGGCCTAAAAATAAGGGCGAAATAGAGCAAAAAAATAGAAATTTTGATTTAAAAATAATTTTTTTTCCTTTTATCGAAGATATCTCGATTTCATTACGAAAATGAAGTCAAAATTGAATATATAAAATTGAAATTTTGCTAAAATTATTCATTTTCCTTGCTTTTTTCGATCAAATCTCGATAAAATGACAAAAATTAAGACAAAATAGAGGAAAAAATTTAAAATCGGTAAAATTATCAGCTTTCGTTGCTTTATTCGATAATATATTGATAAAATGACAAAAATTAAGGCAAAATAGATGAAACATAATTGTAATTTCGGTAAAATGTATTGTTTTCGCTCTTTTTTCGATGATATCTCGAAACAAATGACGAAAATTAAGACAAAATAGAGGAAAAGAATTGAAATTTCGATAATTTTAATTGTTTTTGTTCTTTTTCGATGATATCTGAAAAGAATGACTAAAAGGTAAGCAAAATTGAGAAAATAAAATTGAAATTTCGCTAAATTTTTCTGTTTTTCTTTACTTTTTTCGATGATATCTCAATAAAATTACGAAATTTAAGGCAAAATTGGTGAAACCAATTCAAATTTCACTAAAATTATCCATTTTCGTTGCTTTTATCGATCAAATCTCGATTAAAAGTTGAAAATTAAGGCGAAATATAGCAAAAAAAGAAAATTTGATTTAAAAATTATATTTGTCGCTTTTATCGAAGATATCGCGATTTAATTACGAGGATGAAGTCAAAATTGAGTTAATAAAATTGAAATTTTGATAAAATTATCCGTTTTCCTGGCTTTTTTCGATCAAATCTCGATAAAATGACAAAAATTAAGACGAAATAGAGGAAAAAATAGAAAATTCTGTAAAATTATCAGTTTTCGTTTCTTTTTTCGATAATATATTGATAAAATGACGAAAATTAAAGCAAAATAGACGGAATAAAATTGAAATTTTTTGTGAAATTTATTGTTTTTTTCTCTTTTTTCGATGATATCTATAAAAAATTAATAAAAAGGATGGCAAAATTGTATGAATAAAATTGAAATACCGCGAAATTTATCCGTTTTTGTTTTTTTTCGATTATGTTTCGATAAAATGACGAAAATTAAGGCAAAATAGATGAAATATAATTGTAATTTCGGTAAAATTTATTGTTTTCGTTCCTTTTTCGATGATATCTCGAAAGAATGACAAAAATTTAAGCAAAATTGAGAAAATAAAATCGAAATTTCGCTAAATTTATCTTCTTTTCGTTACTTTTTTCTATGATGTCTCGATAAAATTACGAAATTTAAGGCAAAATTGGTGAAACCAATTCAAATTTCACTAAAATTATCCATTTTCGTTCTTTAATCGATCAAACATGCATCAAAAGTTGAAAATTAAGGCGAAATAGAGCAAAAAAATTAAACATCTTGATATACAAATTATTTTTGTTGCTTTTATCGAAGATATCTCGATTTAATTACGAAAATGAAGTCAAAATTGAGTAAATAAAATTGAGATTTCGATAATTTTAATTGTTTTTGTTCTTTTTCGATGATATCTGAAAAGAATGACTAAAAGTTAAGCAAAATTGAGAAAATAAAATTGAAATTTCGCTAAATTTTTCTGTTTTTCGTTACTTTTTTCGATGATATCTCAATAAAATTACGAAATTTAAGGCAAAATGGGTGAAACCAATTCAAATTTCACTTAAATTATCCATTTTCGTTGCTTTTATCGATCAAATCTCGATTAAAAGTGGAAAATTAAGGCGAAATAGAGCAAAAAAAAGAAATTTTGATTTAAAAATTATATTTGTCGCTTTTATCGAAGATATCGCGATTTAATTACGAGGATGAAGTCAAAATTGAGTAAATAAATTTGAAATTTTGATAAAATTATCCGTTTTCCTTGCTTTTTTCGATCAAATCTCGATAAAATAACAAAATTAAGACGAAATAGAGGAAAAAATAGAAAATTCTGTAAAATTATCAGTTGTCGTTTCTTTTTTCGATAATATATTGATAAAATGACGAAAATTAAGGCAAAATAGACGGAATAAAATTGAAATTTTTTGTGAAATTTATTGTTTTTTTCTCTTTGTTCGATGATATCTATAAAAAATTACTCAAAGGATGGAAAAATTGTGTGAATAAAATTGCATTATCGCGAAAATTATCCGTTTTTGTTTTTTTTTCGATTATGTCTCGATAAAATGACGAAAATTAAGGCAAAATAGACGAAATATAATTGTAATTTCGGTAAAATTTATTGTTTTCGTTCTTTTTTCGATGATACGTCGATAAAATTACGAAATTTAAGGTTAATTGTTGATACCAATTCAAATTTCACTAAAATTATCCATTTTCGTTCTTTTATCGATCAAATCTGGATTAAAAGTTGAAAATTAAGGCGAAATAGAGCAAAAAAATATAACATTTTGATTTAAAAATTATTTTTGTTGCTATTATCGAAGATATCTCGATTTTTTTACGAATATGAAGTCAAAATTGAGTAAATAAAATTGAAATGTTGCTTAAATTATCCGTTTTCCTTATTTTTTTCGAACAAATCTCGATAAAATGACAAAAATTGACAAAATAGAGGAAAAAATTGGAATTTTGGTAAAATTATCAGTTTTTGTTGCTTTTTTTGATATTATATTGATAAAATGACGACAATTAAGGCAAAATAGACGAAATAAAATTGAATTTTCGGTAAAATTTATTGTTTTCGCTCTTTTTTCGATGATATCTCGAAAAAATGACGAAAATTAAGACAAAACCGAGGAAATTAATTGAAATTTCGGTAATTTTAATTGTTTTTGTTCTTTTTTCGATGATATCTTGATTCAAAGTTGAAAATTAAGGTGAAATAGAGCAAAAAAATAGAAATTTTGATTTAAAAATTTTCTTTTTTCTTTTATCGAAGATATCTCGATTTAATTACGAAAATGAAGTCAAAATTGAGTAAATAAAATTGAAATTTTGCTAAAATTATTCATTTTCCTTGCTTTTTTCGATCAAATCTCGATAAAATGACAAAAATTAAGACAAAATAGAGGAAAAAATTTAAAATCGGTAAAATTATCAGCTTTCGTTGCTTTTTTCGATAATATATTGATTAAATGATGACAATTAAGGTAAAATATACGAAATAAAATTGAAATTTTGGTAAAATCTATTGTATGAGTTCTTTTTTCGATGATATCTGGAAAAAATTACGAATATGAAGTAGAAATTGAGTGGATAAAATTGAAATTTCGCGAAAATTATCCGTTTTCGTTGCTTTTTTCGATTATGTCTCGGTAAAAAGACAAAAATTAAGGCAAAATAGATGAAACATAATTGTAATTTCGGTAAAATTTATTGTTTTCGCCCCTTTTTCGATGATATCTCGATACAAATGACGAAAATTAAGACAAAATAGAGGAAAATAATTAAAATTTCGATAATTTTAATTGTTTTCGTTCCTTTTTCGATGATATCTTGAAAGAATGACGAAAATTTAAGCAAAATTGAGAAAATAAAATCGAAATTTCGCTAAATTTATCTTCTTTTCGTTACTTTTTTCTATGATATCTCGATAAAATTACGAAATTTATGGCAAAATTGGTGAAACCAATTCAAATTTCACTAAAATTATCCATTTTAGTTGCTTCTATCGATCAAATCTGGATTAAAATTGGAAAATTAAGGCGAAATAGAGTAAAAAAATTAAACATTTTGATTTAAAAATTATTTTTGTTGCTTTTATCGATGATATCTCGATTTAATCACGAAAATGAAGGCAAAATTGAGTGGATAGAATTGAAATTTCGCGAAAATTATCCGTTTTCGTTGCTTTTTTCGATTATGTCAAGATAAAATGACAAAAATTAAAGCAAAATAGATGAAACATAATTGTAATTTCGGTAAAATTTATTGTTTTCGCTCTTTCTTCGATGATATCTCGAAACAAATGACGAAAATTAAGACAAAATAGAGGAAAATAATTGAAATTTCGATAATTTTAATTGTTTTTGTTCTTTTTCGATGATATCTCAAAAGAATGACGAAAAGTTTAGCAAAATTGAGAAATTAAAATTGAAATTTTGCTAAATTTATCTGTTTTTCGTTGCTTTTATCGATCAAATCTCGATAAAAAGTGGAATATTAAGGCGAAAGAGAGCAAAAAAATAGAAATTTTGATTTAAGAATAATTTTTGTTGCTTTTATCGAAGATATCTCGATTAAATTACGAAAATTTATTAAAAATTGAGTTAATAATATTGAAATTTTGCTAAAATTATCCGTTTTCCTTGCTTTTTTCGATCAAATCTCGATAAAATGATAAAAATTAAGACAAAATAGAGGAAAAAATCTAAAATTCGATAAAATTTTCAGTTTTCGTTGCTTTTTTTGATAATATATTGATAAAATGACGACAATTAAGGCAAAATAGACGAAATAAAATTGAAATGTTGGTAAAATTTAATGTTTTTTTCATTTTTTGATGATATCTGGAAAAAGTTACTAAAATGAAGGCAAAATTGAGTGAATAAAATTGAAATTTCGCGAAAATTATCCGTTTTCGTTGCTTTTTTCGATTTCGTCTCGATAAAATGACGAAAATGAAGTCAAAATAGACGAAATATAATTGTAATTTCGTTAAAATTTATTGTTTTCGTTGCTTTTTTTGATACTTTATTATTAAATAACGAAAATTAAGACAAAATAGAGGAAAAGAATTAAAATTTCGTTAATTTCAATTTTTTTGTTCTTTTTTCGATGATATATCCAAAGAATCACAAAAATTTAAGCAAAATTGAGAAAATAAAATTGAAATTTTGGCTAAATTAATCTGTTTTTCGTTACTTTTTTCGATGATATCTCAATAAAAATACGAAATTTAAGGCAAAATAGACGGAATAAAATTGAAATTTTTGTGAAATTTATTGTTTTTTTCTCTTTTTTCGATGATATCTATAAAAAATTACTAAAAGGATGGCAAACTTGTGTGAATAAAATTGAAATATCGCGAAAATTATCAGTTTTTTTTTTTCGATTATGTCTCGATAAAATGACGAAAATTAAGGCAAAATAGATGAAATATAATTGTAATTTTGGTAAAATTTATTGTTTTCGTTCCTTTTTCGATGATATCTTGAAAGAATGACGAAAATTTAAGCAAAATTTAGAAAATAAAATGGAAATTTCGCTAAATTTATCTTCTTTTCGTTACTTTTTTCTATGATATCTCGATAAAATTACGAAATTTAAGGCAAAATTGGTGAAACTAATTCAAATTTCACTAAAATTATCCATTTTAGTTGCTTATATCGATCAAATCTGGATTAAAAGTTGAAAATTAAGGCGATATAGAGTAAAAAAATTAAACATTTTGATTTAAAAATTATTTTTGTTGCTTTTTTCGATGATATCTCGATTTAATCACGAAAATGAAGGCAAAATTGAGTGGATAGAATTGAAATTTCGCGAAAATTATCCGTTTTCGTTGCTTTTTTCGATTATGTCAAGATAAAATGACAAAAATTAAAGCAAAATAAATGAAACATATTTGTAATTTCGGTAAAATTTATTGTTTTCGCTCTTTCTTCGATGATATCTCGAAACAAATGACGAAAATTAAGACAAAATAGAGGAAAATAATTGAAATTTCGATAATTTTAATTGTTTTTGTTCTTTTTCGATGATATCTGAAAAGAATGACGAATAGTTTAGCAAAATTGAGAAATTAAAATTGAAATTTTGCTAAATTTATCTGTTTTTCGTTGCTTTTATCGATCAAATCTCGATAAAAAGTGGAATATTAAGGCGAAAGAGAGCAAAAATGTAGAAATTTTGGTTTAAGAATAATTTTTGTTGCTTTTATCGAAGATATCTCGATTAAATTACGATAATTTATTAAAAATTGAGTTAATAAAATTGAAATTTTGCTAAAATTATCCGTTTTCCTTGCTTTTTTCGATCGAATCTCGATAAAATGATAAAAATTAAGACAAAATAGAGGAAAAAATCTAAAATTCGGTAAAATTTTCAGTTTTCGTTGCTTTTTTTGATAATATATTGATAAAATGACGACAATTAAGGCAAAATAGACGAAATAAAATTGAAATGTTGGTAAAATTTATTGTTTTTTTCATTTTTTGATGATATCTGGAAAAAGTTACTAAAATGAAGGCAAAATTGAGTGAATAAAATTGAAATTTCGCGAAAATTATCCGTTTTCGTTGCTTTTATCGATCAAATCTCGATTAAAAGTGGAAAATTAAGGCGAAATAGAGCAAAAAAAAGAAATTATGATTTTAAAATTATATTTGTCGCTTTTATCGAAGATATCGCGATTTAATTACGAGGATGAAGTCAAAATTGAGTAAATAAAATTGAAATTTTGATAAAATTATCCGTTTTCCTTGCTTTTTTCGATCAAATCTCGATAAAATGACAAAAATTAAGACGAAATAGAGGAAAAAATAGAAAATTCTGTAAAATTATCAGTTTTCGTTTCTTTTTTCGATAATATATTGATAAAATGACGAAAATTAAGGCAAAATGGACGGAATAAAGTTGAAATTTTTTGTGAAATTTATTGTTTTTTTCTCTTTTTTCGATGATATCTATAAAAAATTACTAAAAAGGATGGCAAAATTGTGTGAATAAAATTGAAATATCGCGAAAATTATCCGTTTTTGTTTTTTTTCTACGATTATGTCTCGAGAAAATGACGAAAATTAAGGCAAAATAGATGAAATATAACTGTAATTTCGGTAAAATTTATTGTTTTCGTTCCTTTTTCGATGATATCTCGAAAGAATGACGAAAATTTAAGCAAAATTGAGAAAATAAAATCGAAATTTCGCTAAATTTATCTCCTTTTCTTTACTTTTTTCTATAATATCTCGATAAAGTTACGAAACTTAAGGCAAAATTGGTGAAACCAATTCAAATTTCACTAAAATTATCCATTTTCGTTCTTTTATCGATCAAATCTGGATTAAAAGTTGAAAATTAAGGCGAAATAGAGCAAAAAAAAGAAATTTTGATTTAAAAATTATATTTGTCGCTTTTATTGAAGATATCGCGATTTAATTACGAGGATGAAGTCAAAATTGAGTAAATAAATTTGAAATTTTGATAAAATTATCCGTTTTCCTTGCTTTTCTCGATCATATCTCGATAAAATGACAAAAATTAAGACGAAATAGAGGAAAAAATAGAAAATTCTGTAAAATTATCAGTTTTCGTTTCTTTTTTCGATAATATATTGATAAAATGATGAAAATTAAGGCAAAATAGACGGAATAAAATTGAAATTTTGGTAAAATTTATTGTTTTCGCTCTTTTTTCGATGATATCTCGAAAAAATGACGAAAATTAAGACAAAACCGAGGATATTAATTGATATTTCGGTAATTTTAATTATTTTTGTTTCTTTTATCGAAGATATCTCGATTTAATTACGAAAATGAAGTCAAAATTGAGTAAATAAAATTGCAATTTTGCAAAAATTATTCATTTTCCTTGCTTTTTTCGATCAAATCTCGATAAAATGACAAATATTAAGACAAAATAGAGGAAAAAATTTAAAATCGGTTAAATTATCAGCTTTCGTTGCTTTTTTCGATAATATATTGATAAAATGACGACAATTAAAGTAAAATAGACGAAATAAAATTGAAATTTTGGTAAAATCTATTGTTTTTATTTTTTTTTCGATGATATCTGGAAAAAATCACGAAAATGAAGGCAAAATTGAGAGGATAAAATTGAAATATCGCGAAAATTATCCGTTTTCGTTGCTTTTTTCGATTATGTCTCGATAAAATAACAAAAATTAAAGCAAAATTGAGGAAACATAATTGTAATTTCGGTAAAATTTAATGTTTTCGCTCTTTTTTCGATGATATCTCGAAACAAATGACGAAAATTAAGACAAAATAGAGGAAAATAATATAAATTTTGGTAATTTTAATTGTTTTTGTTCTTTTTCGATGATATCTCAAAAGAATGACGAATAGTTAAGCAAAATTGAGAAAATAAAATTGAAATTTTGCTAAATTTATCTGTTTTTCGTTGCTTTTATCGATCAAATCTCGATAAAAAGTGGAATATTAAGGCGAAAGAGAGCAAAAATATAGAAATTTTGATTTAAGAATAATTTTTGTTGCTTTTATCAAAGATATCTCGATTTAATTACGAAAATTGATTAAAAATTGAATTAATAAAATTGAAATTTTGCTAAAATTATTTTTTTTTCCTTGCTTTTTTCTTTCAAATCTCGATAAAATGATAAAAATTAAGACAAAATAGAGGAAAAAATCTAAAATTCGGTAAAATTTTCAGTTTTCGTTGCTTTTTTTGATAATATATTGATAAAATGACGACAATTAAGGAAAAATAGACGAAATAAAATTGAAATGTTGGTAAAATTTATTGTTTTTTTTTCATTTTTCGATGATATCTGGAAAAAATTACTAAAATGAAGGCAAAATTGAGTGAATAAAATTGAAATTTCGCGAAAATTATCCGTTTTCGTTGCTTTTTTCGATTATGTCTCCATAAAATGACGAAAATGAAGTCAAAATAGACGAAATATAATTGTAATTTCGTTAAAATTTATTGTTTTCGTTGCTTTTTTTGATATTTTATTATTAAATGACGAAAATTAAGACAAAATAGAGGAAAAGAATTAAAATTTTGTTAATTTCAATTTTTTTTTTTCTTTTTTCGATGATATCTCCAAAGAATCACAAAAATTTAAGCAAAATTGAGAAAATAAAATTGAAATTTTGGCTAAATTAATCTGTTTTTCGTTACTTTTCTCTATTATATCTCGATAAAATTACGATATTTAAGGCACATTTGGTGTAACCAATTCAAATTTCACTAAAATTATCCATTTTCGTTGCTTTTATCGATCAAATCTCGATTAAAAGTGGAAAATTAATGCGAAATAGAGCAAAAAAAAAGAAATTTTGATTTAAGAATTATTTCTGTTGCTTATATCGAAGATATCTCGGTTTAATTACGAAGATAAATTAAAAATTGAGTACCTAAAATTGAAATTTTGCTAAAATTATCCGTGTTCCTTGCTTTATTTCGATCAAATCTCGAAAAAATGACGAAAATTAAGACAAAACCGAGGAAATTAATTGAAATTTCGGTAATTTTAATTGTTCTTGTTCTTTTTTCGATGATATCTTGATTCAAAATTGAAAATTAAGGCGAAATAGAGCAAAATAATAGAAATTTTGATTTAAAAATTATATTTGTTCCTTTTATCGAAGATATCTCGGTGTAATTACGAAGATAAATTAAAAATTGAGTACATAAAATTGAAATTTTGCTAAAATTTTCCATTTTCCTTGCTTTTTTCGATCGTTTTTTTTTATCGTTTTTTTCTCTTTGTTCGATGATATCTATAAAAATTACTCAAAGGATGGCAAAATTGTGTGAATAAAATTGCAATATCGCGAATATTATCCGTTTTTGTTTTTTTTTCGATTATGTCTCGATAAAATGACGAAAATTAAGGCAAAATAGACGAAATATAATTGTAATTTCGGTAAAATTTATTGTTTTCGTTCTTTTTTCGATGATACGTCGATAAAATTACGAAATTTAAGGCTAAATTGTTGTTACCAATTCAAATTACACTAAAATTATCCATTTTCGTTCTTTTATCGATCAAATCTGGATTAAAAGTTGAAAATTAAGGCGAAATAGAGCAAAATAATAGAAATTTTGATTTAAAAATTATATTTGTTCCTTTTATCGAAGATATCTCGGTGTAATTACGAAGATAAATTAAAAATTGAGTACATAAAATTGAAATTTTGCTAAAATTATCCGTGTTCCTTGCTTTTTTCGATCAAATCTCGATAAAATGACAAAAATTAAGACAAAAGAGAGGAGACCAATTCAAAATTGACAAAATTTATCCATTTTCGGCACTTTTTCGGTCAAAGCTCGATAAAATGATAAATATTAAGGCAAAATAGAGCCAAAAATTGAGATTTTGATTATAAAATATTTTCGATGCTTTTTTCAAAGATATCACGTAGAAATTACGAAAATGAACAAAAGATTGAGTGATATAATTGAAATTTCGCTATTTATTTACGAAAATGAAGGCATAATTAAGCAAATAAAATTGAAATTTTGCTAACATTATCCTTTTTTCTTGCTTTTTTCGATCAAATCTCGATAAAATGACGAGAATTAAGGCAAAATTGAGGAGACCAATTCAAAATTGACAAAAATCTTCCATTTTCGGAACTTTATCTATCAAAGCTCGATAAAATGATCTAAATTAAGGAAAATAGAGCAAGAAATTGAAATTTTGATTATATAATATTTTCGATGCTTTTTTCAAAGATATCACTATGAAATTACGAAAATAAAGGAAAATTGAGTGATAAATTTGAAATTTCACTAAAACTATCCGTATTCGTTGCTTTTTTCGATCAAATCTCTATAAAATGATGAAAATTAAGGCAAAAGAGAGCAAAAAAAGAAATTTTTATTGAAAAATATA
The DNA here is from genome assembly GCA_947579665.1 of Sympetrum striolatum. Classification (NCBI taxonomy): domain Eukaryota; kingdom Metazoa; phylum Arthropoda; class Insecta; order Odonata; family Libellulidae; genus Sympetrum; species Sympetrum striolatum. The sequence goes on from OX388348.1 coordinate 71,864,573, forward strand.
TTTTCGTTGCTTTTACGGAAGATATCTCGATAAAATTACGAAAATGAAGTCAAAATTGAGTAAATAAAATTGAGATTTCGCTAAAATTATCCGTTTTCCTTGCTTTTTTCGATCAAATTTCGATACATTGACAAAAATTAAGACAAAATAGAGGAAAAATTGAAAATTCGGTATAATTATCGGTTTTTGTTCCTTTTTTCGATATTATAAATGACGAAAGTTAAGGCAAAATAGACGAAATAAAATTGAAATTTTGGTAAAATTTATTGTTTTTGTTCTTTTTTCGATGATATCTGGAAAAAAATTACAAAAATGAAGGCAAAATTGAGTGAATAAAATTGAAATTTCGCGAAAATTCACCGTTTTCGTTGCTTTTTTCAATTATGTCTCGATAAAATGACGAAAATTAAGACATAATAGAGGAAAAAAATTAACATTTCTGTAATTAAATTGTTTTTGTTCTTTTTTTGATGATAACTCGATAAAATGACGAAACTTTAAGCAAAATTGAAATATAAAATTGAAATTTCGCTAAATGTATATACTTTTGGTTACTTTTTTCTATGATATCTCGATAAAATTAAAAAATTGAAGGTAAATTTGGGCAAACCAACATAAATCTCACTAAAATTATCCATTTTCGTTGCTTTTTTCGTTAATATCTGGATAAAATGATGAAATTTAAGGAAAATAGAGCAAGAAAAAATAAATTTTTATTGAAAAAAATAATTTCGTTGCTTTTATCGAAGATATCTCGATAAAATTACGAAAATGAAGTCAATATTGAGTAAATAAAATTGAAATTTTGATAAATTATCCGTTTTCCTTGCTTTTTTCGATCAAATCTCGATAAAATGACGGAAATTAAGACAAAATAGAGGAAAAAAATTGAAATTTCGTTAATTTAATTGTTTTTTTTTTCTTATTTCGATGATTTCTCGTAAGAATGACGAAAATTTAAGAAAATTGAGAAAATAAAATTGAAATTTCGATCAATTTATCTGTTTTTCGTTTCTTTTTTCTATGATATTTCGATCAAATTACGAAATTTAAGGCAAAATTGGTGAAACCAATACAAATCTCACTAAAACTATCAATTTTCGTTGCTTTATTCGTTAATATCTGGATAAAATGATGAATATTAAGGCAAAAGAGAGGAAAAAAATTGAAATTATGCTTAAATTATCCTTTTTCATTGCTTTTTTCGATCAAAGCTCGATAAAATATTGAAAATTAAGGCGCAATAGAGCAAACAAATTTAGATTTCGATTATGAAAAATATTTTCGTTGCTATTTTCGAAGATATCACGATAAAATTACGAATATTAAGGCCTACTAGAGGAAAAAAAATTGAAATTTCGGTAAAATTATTAGTTTACGTTGTTTTTTTCAATCATATTTCGATAAAATAACAAAAATTAATTTAAATTGGGGATTACAAATTAAAATTTCACTAAAATGATCCGTTTTCACTTCTGTTTTCGATCATATCTCGATAAATTGACAAAGATTAAGGCAAAATTGAGGAAACCAATTCAAATTTCAATAAAAGTATCCATTTTCGTTTCTTTTTACGATAAAATCTCGAAAAAATGATGAAAATTCAGGAAAAATAGGGCAAAAAATTAGAAATTTTTATTTAAAAAAATATTTACGTTGCTTTTTTCGAAGGTATCTTGAAAAAATTAAGGAAATGAAGGCAAAATTAAATAAAGACAATTCAAATTTCACTAAAATGATCCGTTTTCATTGCTGTTTTCGATCATATCTCGATAAACTGACGAGAATTAAGGCAAAATTGAGGAGACCAATTCAAATTTCACTAAAAGTATCCATTATCGTTTCTTTTTTCGATAAAATCTCGAGAAAATGATGAAATTCAGGCAAAATAGGGCAAAAAATTAGAAATTTCGATTTTAAAAAATATTTCCGTAACTTTTTTCGAAGTTATCTCGGAAAAATTAAGAAAATGAAGGCAAAATTAAATAAAAAATATTGAAATTTCGCTAAAATTATTCGTTTTCGTTGCTTTTTTGATCAAATTTCGATAAAATGAAGAAAATGAAGTCAAAATATAGGGAAAAAAATTGAAATTTCGGTGAAATTTATTGTTTTCGTTCTTTTTTCGATGATATCTGGATAAAATTAAGAAAATGAAGGCAAAATTGAGTGAAAAAAATTGAAATTTTGCTAAATTTAACTTTTTTTGTTACTTTTTTCTATGATATCTGGATAAAATGATGAAAATTAAGGCAAAATAGAGGGAAAAATTGAAATTTTGCTAAAATTATCCATTTTCATTGCTTTTTTCGACCAAAGCTCGATAAAATGATGAAAATTAAGGCGAAATAGAGCAAACAAATTGAGATTTTGATTATAAAAAATATTTTCGTTGCTATTTTCGAAGATATCACGACATAATTACGAAAATTAAGGCTAAATAGAGGAAAAAAATTGAAAATTCGGTAAAATTATTAGTTTACGATGATTCTTTCGATCATATCTCGATAACATAACAAGAATTAATTCAAATTGGGGATTACAAATTAAAATTTCACTAAAATGATCCGTTTTCATTGCTGTTTTCGATCATATCTCGATAAATTGACAAAGATTAAGGCAAAATTAGGGAAACCAATTCGAATTTCACTAAACGTATCCATTTTAGTTTTTTTATCCGAGGAAATTATATATATTTATAGTTTTGTTCTTTTTTGCGATGATATATGGAAAAATAAAGGAAATGGAAGGCAAAATTAAGTGAATAAAATTGATATTTCGCGCAAATTATCCGTTTTCGTAGCTTTTTTCGATTATGTCTCCATCAAATTACGAAAATTAAGACAAAATAGAGGAAAATATTGAAACTTCGGTAATTAAATTGTTATTGTTCTTTTTTTGATGATATCTCGAAAGAAGGACGAAAATTTAAGCAAAGTTGAGAAAATAAAATTGAAATTTCGCTAAATTTATCTATTTTTCGTTACTTATTTCTATGATCTCTCGATAAAATTACGAAATTTAAGGCAAAATTGGGGAAAAAAATTTCACCAAAACTATCCGTTTTTGTAACTTTTTTCGTTAATATCTGGATAAAATGATGAAAATTAAGGCAAAATATAGGAAATAATTTGAAATTTTGCTAAAATTATCCATTTACATTGCTTTTTTCGATCAATGCTCGATAAAATGATGAAAATAAAGGCAAAATTGACAAACATATTGAGATTTTGACTATAAAAAAATATTTTCGTTGCTATTTTCGAAGATATCACGATAAAATTACGAAAATTAATTCTAAATAGAGGGAAAAAAATTGAAATTTCGGTAAAATTATTAGTTTACGTCGATTATTTCGATGATATTTCGATAAAATAACAAAAATTAATTCAAATCGGGGATTATAAATTAAGATTTCACTAAAATGATCCGTTTTCCTTGCTGTTTTCGATCATATAACGATAAATTGACAAAGATTAAGGCAAAATTGGGGAAACCAATTAAAATTTCACAATGAGTATCCATTTTCCATTTTATCCAGTATCCATTTTGATTAAAAATTATTTTTGTTGCTTTTATCCAAGATATCTCGATTTATTTACGAAAATGAAGGCAAAATAAAGCAAATAAAATTGAAATTTTGCTAAAATTATCCTTTTTTCTTGCTTTATTCGATCAAATCTCGATAATATGACAAAGATTTAGGAGAAATTGAGGAAACCAATTCAAATTTCACTAAAAGTATCCATTATCGTTTCTTTTTTCGATAAAATCTCGAGAAAATGAGGAAATTCAGGCAAAATAGGGAAAAAATTAGAAATTTTGATTCAAAATGATATTTCCATTGCTTTTTACGAAGGTATCTCGAAAAAATTAACAAAATGATTGCAAAATTAAATAAAGATAATTGAAATTTCGCTGTAATTATTATTTTTCGTTGCTTTTTTCGATCAAATTTCAATAAAATGAAGAAAATGAAGACAAACTAGAGGGAAAAAAATTGAAATTTTGGTTAAGGTGATTAAGGCAAAATTGAGGAAACCAATTAAAATTTCACTATGAGTATCCATTTTCGTTTCTTTTTACGATAAAATCTCGACAAAATGATGAAAATTCAGGCAAAATAGAGCAAATAATTAGAAATTTTATTTTAAAAAATATTAACGTTGCTTCTTCGAGAAATTTATCCGTTTTCGTTACTTTTATCGATCAAATCTCTAGTAAAAGTTGAAAGTTAACGTGAAATAGAGCAAAAAAATAGAAATTTTGATTAAAAAATTATTTTTGTTGCTTTTATCGAAGATATCTCGATTTATTTACGAATATGAAGGCAAAATAAAGCAAATAAAATTGAAATTTTGCTAAAATTATCCTTTTTTCTTGCTTTATTCGATCAAATCTCGATAATATGACAAAGATTTAGGAGAAATTGAGGAAACCAATTCATATTTCACTAAAAGTATCCATTATCGTTTCTTTTTTCGATAAAATCTCGAGAAAATGATGAAATTCAGGCAAAATAGGGAAAAAATTAGATGTTTGATTCAAAATGATATTTCCATTGCTTTTTTCGAAGGTATCTCGAAAAAATTAACAAAATGATTGCAAAATTAAATAAAGATAATTGAAATTTCGCTGTAATTATTATTTTTCGTTGCTTTTTTCGATCAAATTTCAATAAAATGAAGAAAATGAAGACAAACTAGAGGGAAAAAAATTGAAATTTTGGTTAAGGTGATTAAGGCAAAATTGAGAAAACCAATTAAAATTTCACTATGAGTATCCATTTTCGTTTCTTTTTACGATAAAATCTCGACAAAATGATGAAAATTCAGGCAAAATAGAGCAAATAATTAGAAATTTTATTTTAAAAAATATTAACGTTGCTTCTTCGAGAAATTTATCCGTTTTCGTTACTTTTATCGATCAAATCTCTAGTAAAAGTTGAAAGTTAACGTGAAATAGAGCAAAAAAATAGAAATTTTGATTAAAAAATTATTTTTGTTGCTTTTATCGAAGATATCTCGATTTATTTACGAATATGAAGGCAAAATAAAGCAAATAAAATTGAAATTTTGCTAAAATTATCCTTTTTTCTTGCTTTTTTCGATCAAATCTCGATAAAATGACAAATATAAAGGAGAAATTGAGGAAACCAATTCAAATTTCACTAAAAGTATCCATTTTCGTTTCTTTTTACGATAAAATCTCGACAAAATGATGAAAATTCAGGCAAAATAGGGCAAAAAATTAGAAATTTTGATTTAAAAAAATATTTCCATTGCTTTTTTCGAAGGTATCTCGAAAAAATTAAGAAAATGAAGTCAAAATTAAATAAAGAAAATTGAAATTTCGCTAAAATTATTTGTTTTCGTTGCTTTTCTCGATCAAATTTCGATAAAATGAAGACAAAATAGAGGGAAAAAAATTGAAATTTCGGTAAAATTTATTGTTTTCGTTCTTTTTTCGATGATATCTCGAAAAAGTGAAGAAAATTAGAGCAAAATTGAGAAAATCAAATTGAAATTTCGCTAAAATTATCCATTTTCCTTGCTTTTTTCGATCAAATCTCGATAAAATGACGAGGATTTAGGCAAAATTGAGGAGACCAATTCAAATTTGACTAAAATTATCCATTTTCGGTGGTTTTTCGATCAAAGCTCGATAAAATGACGAAAATTAAGGCAAAATGGAGCAATAAAATGAGATTTTGATTATAAAAATATTTTCATTGCTTTTTTCAAAGATATCTCGATAAAATTACTAAATTGAAGTCAAATTGAGCAAATTAAATTGAAATTTTGCTAAAATTATCCGTTTTCCTTGCTTTTCTCGATCAAATTTCAATAAAATGTCAAAAATTAAGATAAAATAGAGGAAAAAAATTGAAAATTCGGTTAAATTATCCGTTTTCGTTGCTTTTATTCGTTAATATATTGATAAAATTACGAAGATTAAGGCAAAATTGAGAAAATAAAATTCATTTTTTGGTAAAATTTATTGTTGTTGTTCTTTTATCGATGATATCTGGAGAAAATTACGAAAATATAGCCAAATTGAGTTTATTAAAATTGAACTTTCGAGAAATTTCACCGTTTTCGTTGCTTTTTTCGATTATTTCTCGATATAATAACGAAAATTAAGGCAAAATAGGGAAAATAATTGAAATTTTGGTAATTTTAATTGATTTTGTTCTTTTATCGAAGATATCTGGAGAAAATTACGAAAATACAGCCAAATTGAGTGAATAAAATTGAACTTTCGAGAAATTTAACCGTTTTCGTTGCTTTTTTCGATTATTTCTCGATAAAATGACGAAAATTAAGGCAAAATAGAGAAAATATTGATATTTTGCTACAATTATACATTTTCATTGCTTTTTTCGATCAATGCACGATAAAATTACGAAAATTAAGGCTAAATAGAGGAAAAAAAAATAAAATTTCGGTAAAGTTATTGGTTTACGATGATTTTTTCGATCATATCTCGATAAAATAACGAAAATTGTTTCAAGTCGGGTTTAAAATTAAAATTTCACTAAAGTGATCCGATTTCATTGCTGTTTTTGATCATATCTCGATAAATTGACAACGATTAAGGCAAAATTGAGGAAACCAATTCAAATTTCACTAATAGTATTCATTTTCGTTTCGTTTTACGATAAAATGTCGACAAAATGATGAAAATTCAGGCAAAATAGGGCAAAAAATTAGAAATTATGATTTAAAAAAATATTTCCATTGCTTTTTTCGAAAGTATCTCGAAAAAATTACGAAATTGAAGTCAAAATTGAGCAAATAATATTGAAATTATGCTAAAATTATCCGTTTTCCTTGCTTTATTCGATCAAATTTTGATAAAATGTCAAAAATTAAGATAAAATTGAGGAAAAAATTGAAATTTCGGTAAAATTTATTGTTTTCGTTCTTTTTTCGATGATATCTCGAAAAAGTGAAGAAAATTTAAGCAAAATTGAGAAAATCAAATTGAAATTTCGCTAAAATTATCCATTTTCCCTGCTTATTTCGATCAAATCTCGATAAAATGACGAGGATTTAGGCAAAATTGAGGAGACCAATTCAAATTTGACTAAAATTATCCATTTTCGGGGCTTTTTCGATCAAAGCTCGATAAAATGATGAACATTAAGGCAAAATGGAGCAATAAATTGAGATTTTGATTATAAAAATATTTTCGTTGCTTTCTTCAAAGATATCTCGATAAAATTACTAAATTGAAGTCAAATTGAGCAAATTAAATTGAAATTTTGCTAAAATTATCCGTTTTCCTTGCTTTTCTCGATCAAATTTCAATAAAATGTCAAAAATTAAGATAAAATAGAGGAAAAAAATTGAAAATTCGGTTAAATTATCCGTTTTCGTTGCTTTTATTCGTTAATATATTGATAAAATTACGAAGATTAAGGCAAAATTGAGAAAATAAAATTCATTTTTTGGTAAAATTTATTGTTGTTGTTCTTTTATCAATGATATCTGGAGAAAATTACGAAAATAAAGCCAAATTGAGTGAATAAAATTGAACTTTTGAGAAATTTAACCGTTTTCGTTGCTTTTTTCGATTATTTCTCGATAAAATGACGAAAATTAAGGCAAAATAGGGAAAATAATTGAAATTTTGGTAATTTTAATTGATTTTGTTCTTTTATCGATGATATCTGGAGAAAATTACGAAAATACAGCCAAATTGTGTGAATAAAATTGAACTTTCGAGAAATTTAACCGTTTTCGTTGCTTTTTTCGATTATTTCTCGATAAAATGGCGAAAATTAAGGCAAAATAGGGAAAATATTGATATTTTGCTAAAATTATACATTTTCATTGCTTTTTTCGATCAATGCACGATAAAATTACGAAAATTAAGGCTAAATAGAGGAAAAAAAATTAAAATTTCGGTAAAGTTATTGGTTTACGATGATTTTTTCGATCATATCTCGATAAAATAACGAAAATTGTTTCAAGTCGGGTTTAAAATTAAAATTTCACTAAAATGATCCGATTTCATTGCTGTTTTTGATCATATCTCGATAAATTGACAACGATTAAGGCAAAATTGAGGAAACCAATTCAAATTTCACTAATAGTATTCATTTTCGTTTCGTTTTACGATAAAATGTCGACAAAATGATGAAAATTCAGGCAAAATAGGGCAAAAAATTAGAAATTTTGATTTAAAAAAATATTTCCATTGCTTTTTTCGAAAGTATCTCGAAAAAATTACGAAAATGAAGTCAAAATTGAGCAAATAAAATTGAAATTTTGCTAAAATTATCTGTTTTCCTTGCTTTATTCGATCAAATTTTGATAAAATGTCAAAAATTAAGATAAAATAGAGGAAAAAATTGAAATTTCGGTGAAATTTATTGTTTTCGTTCTTTTTTCGATGATATCTCGAAAAAGTGAAGAAAATTTAAGCAAAATTGAGAAAATCAAATTGAAATTTCGCTAAAATTATCCATTTTCCTTGCTTTTTTCGATCAAATCTCGATAAAATGATGAACATTAAGGCAAAATGGAGCAATAAATTGAGATTTTGATAATAAAAATATTTTCGTTGCTTTTTTCAAAGATATCTCGATAAAATTACTAAATTGAAGTCAAATTGAGCAAATTAAATTGAAATTTTGCTAAAATTATCCGTTTTCCTTGCTTTTCTCGATCAAATTTCAATAAAATGTCAAAAATTAAGATAAAATAGAGGAAAAAAATTGAAAATTCGGTTAAATTATCCGTTTTCGTTGCTTTTATTCGTTAATACATTGATAAAATTACGAAGATTAAGGCAAAATTGAGAAAATAAAATTCATTTTTTGGTAAAATTTATTGTTGTTGTTCTTTTATCGATGATATCTGGAGAAAATTACGAAAATAAATCCAAATTGAGTGAATAAAATTGAACTTTTGAGAAATTTAACCGTTTTCGATGCTTTTTTCGATTATTTCTCAATAAAATGACGAAAATTAAGGCAAAATAGGGAAAATAATTGAAATTTTGGTAATTTTAATTGATTTTGTTCTTTTATCGATGATATCTGGAGAAAATTACGAAAATACAGCCAAATTGAGTGAATAAAATTGAACTTTCGAGAAATTTAACCGTTTTCGTTGCTTTTTTCGATTATTTCTCGATAAAATGACGAAAATTAAGGCAAAATAGGGAAAATATTGATATTTTGCTAAAATTATACATTTTCATTGCTTTTTCGATCAATGCACGATAAAATTACGAAAATTAAGGCTAAATAGAGGGAAAAAAATTAAAATTTCGGTAAAGTTATTGGTTTACGATGATTTTTTCGATCATATCTCGATAAAATAACGAAAATTGTTTCAAGTCGGGTTTAAAATTAAAATTTCACTAAAGTGATCCGATTTCATTGCTGTTTTTGATCATATCTCGATAAATTGACAACGATTAAGGCAAAATTGAGGAAACCAATTCAAATTTCACTAATAGTATTCATTTTCGTTTCGTTTTACGATAAAATGTCGACAAAATGATGAAAATTCAGGCAAAATAGGGCAAAAAATTAGAAATTATGATTTAAAAAAATATTTCCATTGCTTTTTTCGAAAGTATCTCGAAAAAATTACGAAATTGAAGTCAAAATTGAGCAAATAATATTGAAATTATGCTAAAATTATCCGTTTTCCTTGCTTTATTCGATCAAATTTTGATAAAATGTCAAAAATTAAGATAAAATTGAGGAAAAAATTGAAATTTCGGTAAAATTTATTGTTTTCGTTCTTTTTTCGATGATATCTCGAAAAAGTGAAGAAAATTTAAGCAAAATTGAGAAAATCAAATTGAAATTTCGCTAAAATTATCCATTTTCCCTGCTTATTTCGATCAAATCTCGATAAAATGACGAGGATTTAGGCAAAATTGAGGAGACCAATTCAAATTTGACTAAAATTATCCATTTTCGGGGCTTTTTCGATCAAAGCTCGATAAAATGATGAACATTAAGGCAAAATGGAGCAATAAATTGAGATTTTGATTATAAAAATATTTTCGTTGCTTTCTTCAAAGATATCTCGATAAAATTACTAAATTGAAGTCAAATTGAGCAAATTAAATTGAAATTTTGCTAAAATTATCCGTTTTCCTTGCTTTTCTCGATCAAATTTCAATAAAATGTCAAAAATTAAGATAAAATAGAGGAAAAAAATTGAAAATTCGGTTAAATTATCCGTTTTCGTTGCTTTTATTCGTTAATATATTGATAAAATTACGAAGATTAAGGCAAAATTGAGAAAATAAAATTCATTTTTTGGTAAAATTTATTGTTGTTGTTCTTTTATCAATGATATCTGGAGAAAATTACGAAAATAAAGCCAAATTGAGTGAATAAAATTGAACTTTTGAGAAATTTAACCGTTTTCGTTGCTTTTTTCGATTATTTCTCGATAAAATGACGAAAATTAAGGCAAAATAGGGAAAATAATTGAAATTTTGGTAATTTTAATTGATTTTGTTCTTTTATCGATGATATCTGGAGAAAATTACGAAAATACAGCCAAATTGTGTGAATAAAATTGAACTTTCGAGAAATTTAACCGTTTTCGTTGCTTTTTTCGATTATTTCTCGATAAAATGGCGAAAATTAAGGCAAAATAGGGAAAATATTGATATTTTGCTAAAATTATACATTTTCATTGCTTTTTTCGATCAATGCACGATAAAATTACGAAAATTAAGGCTAAATAGAGGAAAAAAAATTAAAATTTCGGTAAAGTTATTGGTTTACGATGATTTTTTCGATCATATCTCGATAAAATAACGAAAATTGTTTCAAGTCGGGTTTAAAATTAAAATTTCACTAAAATGATCCGATTTCATTGCTGTTTTTGATCATATCTCGATAAATTGACAACGATTAAGGCAAAATTGAGGAAACCAATTCAAATTTCACTAATAGTATTCATTTTCGTTTCGTTTTACGATAAAATGTCGACAAAATGATGAAAATTCAGGCAAAATAGGGCAAAAAATTAGAAATTTTGATTTAAAAAAATATTTCCATTGCTTTTTTCGAAAGTATCTCGAAAAAATTACGAAAATGAAGTCAAAATTGAGCAAATAAAATTGAAATTTTGCTAAAATTATCTGTTTTCCTTGCTTTATTCGATCAAATTTTGATAAAATGTCAAAAATTAAGATAAAATAGAGGAAAAAATTGAAATTTCGGTGAAATTTATTGTTTTCGTTCTTTTTTCGATGATATCTCGAAAAAGTGAAGAAAATTTAAGCAAAATTGAGAAAATCAAATTGAAATTTCGCTAAAATTATCCATTTTCCTTGCTTTTTTCGATCAAATCTCGATAAAATGATGAACATTAAGGCAAAATGGAGCAATAAATTGAGATTTTGATAATAAAAATATTTTCGTTGCTTTTTTCAAAGATATCTCGATAAAATTACTAAATTGAAGTCAAATTGAGCAAATTAAATTGAAATTTTGCTAAAATTATCCGTTTTCCTTGCTTTTCTCGATCAAATTTCAATAAAATGTCAAAAATTAAGATAAAATAGAGGAAAAAAATTGAAAATTCGGTTAAATTATCCGTTTTCGTTGCTTTTATTCGTTAATACATTGATAAAATTACGAAGATTAAGGCAAAATTGAGAAAATAAAATTCATTTTTTGGTAAAATTTATTGTTGTTGTTCTTTTATCGATGATATCTGGAGAAAATTACGAAAATAAATCCAAATTGAGTGAATAAAATTGAACTTTTGAGAAATTTAACCGTTTTCGATGCTTTTTTCGATTATTTCTCAATAAAATGACGAAAATTAAGGCAAAATAGGGAAAATAATTGAAATTTTGGTAATTTTAATTGATTTTGTTCTTTTATCGATGATATCTGGAGAAAATTACGAAAATACAGCCAAATTGAGTGAATAAAATTGAACTTTCGAGAAATTTAACCGTTTTCGTTGCTTTTTTCGATTATTTCTCGATAAAATGACGAAAATTAAGGCAAAATAGGGAAAATATTGATATTTTGCTAAAATTATACATTTTCATTGCTTTTTCGATCAATGCACGATAAAATTACGAAAATTAAGGCTAAATAGAGGGAAAAAAATTAAAATTTCGGTAAAGTTATTGGTTTACGATGATTTTTTCGATCATATCTCGATAAAATAACGAAAATTGTTTCAAGTCGGGTTTACAAATTAAAATTTCACTAATATGATCCGATTTCATTGCTGTTTTTGATCATATCTCGATAAATTGACAACGATTAAGGCAAAATTGAGGAAACCAATTCAAATTTCACTAATAGTATTCATTTTCGTTTCGTTTTACGATAAAATGTCGACAAAATGATGAAAAGTCAGGCAAAATAGGGCAAAAAATTAGAAATTTTGATTTAAAAAAATATTTCCATTGCTTTTTTCGAAAGTATCTCGAAAAAATTACGAAATTGAAGTCAAAATTGAGCAAATAATATTGAAATTATGCTAAAATTATCCGTTTTCCTTGCTTTATTCGATCAAATTTTGATAAAATGTCAAAAATTAAGTTAAAATTGAGGAAAAAATTGAAATTTCGGTAAAATTTATTGTTTTCGTTCTTTTTTCGATGATATCTCGAAAAAGTGAAGAAAATTTAAGCAAAATTGAGAAAATCAAATTGAAATTTCGCTAAAATTATCCATTTTCCCTGCTTTTTTCGATCAAATCTCGATAAAATGACGAGGATTTAGGCAAAATTGAGGAGACCAATTCAAATTTGACTAAAATTATCCATTTTCGGGGCTTTTTCGATCAAAGCTCGATAAAATGATGAACATTAAGGCAAAATGGAGCAATATATTGAGATTTTGATTATAAAAATATTTTCGTTGCTTTCTTCAAAGATATCTCGATAAAATTACTAAATCGAAGTCAAATTGAGCAAATTAAATTGAAATTTTGCTAAAATTATCCGTTTTCCTTGCTTTTCTCGATCAAATTTCAATAAAATGTCAAAAATTAAGATAAAATAGAGGAAAAAAATTGAAAATTCGGTTAAATTATCCGTTTTCGTTGCTTTTATTCGTTAATATATTGATAAAATTACGAAGATTAAGGCAAAATTGAGAAAATAAAATTCATTTTTTGGTAAAATTTATTGTTGTTGTTCTTTTATCGATGATATCTGGAGAAAATTACGAAAATAAAGCCAAATTGAGTGAATAAAATTGAACTTTTGAGAAATTTAACCGTTTTCGTTGCTTTTTTCGATTATTTCTCGATAAAATGACGAAAATTAAGGCAAAATAGGGAAAATAATTGAAATTTTGGTAATTTTAATTGATTTTGTTCTTTTATCGATGATATCTGGAGAAAATTACGAAAATACAGCCAAATTGAGTGAATAAAATTGAACTATCGAGAAATTTAACCGTTTTCGTTGCTTTTTTCGATTATTTCTCGATAAAATGACGAAAATTAAGGCAAAATAGGGAAAATATTGATATTTTGCTAAAATTATACATTTTCATTGCTTTTTTCGATCAATGCACGATAAAATTACGAAAATTAAGGCTAAATAGAGGGAAAAAAATTAAAATTTCGGTAAAGTTATTGGTTTACGATGATTTTTTCGATCATATCTCGATAAAATAACGAAAATTGTTTCAAGTCGGGTTTAAAATTAAAATTTCACTAAAATGATCCGATTCCATTGCTGTTTTTGATCATATCTCGATAAATTGACAACGATTAAGGCAAAATTGAGGAAACCAATTCAAATTTCACTAATAGTATTCATTTTCGTTTCGTTTTACGATAAAATGTCGACAAAATGATGAAAATTCAGGCAAAATAGGGCAAAAAATTAGAAATTTTGATTTAAAAAAATATTTCCATTGCTTTTTTCGAAAGTATCTCGAAAAAATTACGAAAATGAAGTCAAAATTGAGCAAATAAAATTGAAATTTTGCTAAAATTATCTGTTTTCCTTGCTTTATTCGATCAAATTTTGATAAAATGTTAAAAATTAAGATAAAATAGAGGAAAAAATTGAAATTTCGGTAAAATTTATTGTTTTCGTTCTTTTTTCGATGATATCTCGAAAAAGTGAAGAAAATTTAAGCAAAATTGAGAAAATCAAATTGAAATTTCGCTAAAATTATCCATTTTCCTTGCTTTTTTCGATCAAATCTCGATAAAATGACGAGGATTTAGGCAAAATTGAGGAGACCAATTCAAATTTGACTAAAATTATCCATTTTCGGTGCTTTTTCGATCAAAGCTCGATAAAATGATGAAAATTAAGGCAAAATGGAGCAATAAATTGAGATTTTGATTATAAAAATATTTTCGTTGCTTTTTTCAAAGATATCTCGATAAAATTACTAAATTGAAGTCAAATTGAGCAAATTAAATTGAAATTTGGCTAAAATTATCCGTTTTCCTTGCTTTTCTCGATCAAATTTCAATAAAATGTCAAAAATTAAGATAAAATAAAGGAATAAAATTGAAAATTTGGTTAAATTATCCGTTTTCGTTGCTTTTATTCGTTAATATATTGATAAAATTACGAATATTAAGGCAAAATTGAGAAAATAAAATTCATTTTTTGGTAAAATTTATTGTTGTTGTTCTTTTATCAATGATATCTGGAGAAACTTACGAAAATAAAGCCAAATTTAGTGAATAAAATTGAACTTTCGAGAAATTTAACCGTTTTCGTTGCTTTTTTCGATTAATTCTCGATAAAATGACGAAAATTAAGGCAAAATAGAGGAAAAAAATTTAAATTTTGGTAATTTTAATTGATTTTGTTCTTTTTTCGATGATATCTCGAAAGAATGACGAAAATTAAAGCAAAATTGAGAAACAAAATATAATTTCGCTAGATTTATTAGCTTTTCGTTACTTTTTTCTATGATATCTGGATAAAATGACGAAAATTAAGGCAAAATAGGGAAAAAAATAGTAATTTTGCTAAAAATATCCATTTTTATTGCTTTTTTCGATCAAAGCACGATGCAATTACGAAAATTAAGGCTAAATAGAGGGAAAAAAATGAAATTTTGTTAATTATATTAGTTTACGTTGATTTTTTCGATCATATCTCTAAAAAATTACGAAAATTATTTCAAATCGGTGATTACAAATTAAAATTTCTTTAAAATGATCCGTTTTCATTGCTGTTTTCGATCATATCTCGATAAATTGACAACGATTAAAGCAAAATTGAGGAAAGCAATTCAAATTTCAATTGGGTTACGTTGATTTTTTCGATCATATCTCGATAAAATAACGAATATTATTTCAAGTCGGGTTTACAAATTAAAATTTCACTAAAATGATCCGATTTCATTGCTGTTTTTGATCATATCTCGATAAATTGACAACGATTAAGGCAAAATTGAGGAAACCAATTCAAATTTCACTAATAGTATTCATTTTCGTTTCGTTTTACGATAAAATCTTGACAAAATGATGAAAATTAAGGCAAAATAGGGCAAAAAAATTAGAAAGTTTGATTTAAAAAAATATTTCCATTGCTATTTTCGAAAGTATCTCGAAAAAATTACGAAAATGAAGTCAAAATTGAGCAAATAAAATTGAAATTTTGCTAAAATTATCCGTTTTCCTTGCTTTATTCGATCAAATTTTGATAAAATGTCAAAAGTTAAGATAAAATAGAGCAAAAAAATTGAAAAATTCGGTCAAATTATACGTTTTCGTTGCTTTTATTCGTAAATATATATTGATAAAATTACGAAGATTAAGGCAAAATTGAGAAAATAAAATTCATTTTTTAATAAAATTTATTGTTGATGTTCTTTTATCTATGATATCTGGAGAAAATTACGAAAATAAAGCCAAATTGAGTGAATAAAATTGAACTTTCGAGAAATTTAACCGTTTTCGTTCCTTTTTTTGATTATTTCTCGATAAAATGACGAAAATTAAGGCAAAATAGGGAAAAAAATAGTAATATTGCTAAAAATATCCATTTTTATTGCTTTATTCGATCAAAGCACGATGCAATTACGAAAATTAAGGCTAAATAGAGGAAAAAAATGAAATTTTGTTAATTATATTAGTTTACGTTGATTTTTTCGATCATATCTCTAAAAAATTACGAAAATTATTTCAAATCGGTGATTACAAATTAAAATTTCTTTAAAATGATCCGTTTTCATTGCTGTTTTCGATCATATCTCGATAAATTGACAACGATTAAAGCAAAATTGAGGAAAGCAATTCAAATTTCAATTGGGTTATGTTGATTTTTTCGATCATATCTCGATAAAATAACGTATATTACTTCAAGTCGGGTTTACAAATTAAAATTTCACTAAAATGATCCGATTTCATTGCTGTTTTTGATCATATCTCGATAAATTGACAACGATTAAGGCAAAATTGAGGAAACCAATGCAAATTTCACTAATAGTATTCATTTTCGTTTCGTTTTACGATAAAATCTTGACAAAATGATGAAAATTAAGGCAAAATAGACGGAATAAAATTGAAATTTTGGTAAAATTTATTGTTTTCGCTCTTTTTTCGATGATATCTCGAAAAAATGACGAAAATTAAGACAAAACCGAGGATATTAATTGATATTTCGGTAATTTTAATTATTTTTGTTCCTTTTATCGAAGATATCTCGATTAAATTACGAAAATGAAGTCAAAATTGAGTAAATAAAATTGCAATTTTGCAAAAATTATTCATTTTCCTTGCTTTTTTCGATCAAATCTCGATAAAATGACAAATATTAAGAAAAAATAGAGGAAAAAATTTAAAATCGGTTAAATTATCAGCTTTCGTTGCTTTTTTCGATAATATATTGATAAAATGACGACAATTAAAGTAAAATAGACGAAATAAAATTGAAATTTTGGTAAAATCTATTGTTTTTATTCTTTTTTCGATGATATCTGGAAAAAATCACGAAAATGAAGGCAAAATTGAGAGGATAAAATTGAAATATCGCGAAAATTATCCGTTTTCGTTGCTTTTTTCGATTATGTCTCGATAAAATAACAAAAATTAAAGCAAAATTGAGGAAACATAATTGTAATTTCGGTAAAATTTAATGTTTTCGCTCTTTTTTCGATGATATCTCGAAACAAATGACGAAAATTAAGACAAAATAGAGGAAAATAATATAAATTTTGGTAATTTTAATTGTTTTTGTTCTTTTTCGATGATATCTCAAAAGAATGACGAATAGTTAAGCAAAATTGAGAAAATAAAATTGAAATTTTGCTAAATTTATCTGTTTTTCGTTGCTTTTATCGATCAAATCTCGATAAAAAGTGGAATATTAAGGCGAAAGAGAGCAAAAATATAGAAATTTTGATTTAAGAATAATTTTTGTTGCTTTTATCAAAGATATCTCGATTTAATTACGAAAATTGATTAAAAATTGAATTAATAAAATTGAAATTTTGCTAAAATTATTTTTTTCCTTGCTTTTTTCTTTCAAATCTCGATAAAATGATAAAAATTAAGACAAAATAGAGGAAAAAATCTAAAATTCGGTAAAATTTTCAGTTTTCGTTGCTTTTTTTGATAATATATTGATAAAATGACGACAATTAAGGCAAAATAGACGAAATAAAATTGAAATGTTGGTAAAATTTATTGTTTTTTTTTCATTTTTCGATGATATCTGGAAAAAATTACTAAAATGAAGGCAAAATTGAGTGAATAAAATTGAAATTTCGCGAAAATTATCCGTTTTCGTTGCTTTTTTCGATTATGTCTCCATAAAATGACGAAAATGAAGTCAAAATAGACGAAATATAATTGTAATTTCGTTAAAATTTATTGTTTTCGTTGCTTTTTTTGATATTTTATTATTAAATGACGAAAATTAAGACAAAATAGAGGAAAAGAATTAAAATTTTGTTAATTTCAATTTTTTTTTTTCTTTTTTCGATGATATCTCCAAAGAATCACAAAAATTTAAGCAAAATTGAGAAAATAAAATTGAAATTTTGGCTAAATTAATCTGTTTTTCGTTACTTTTCTCTATTATATCTCGATAAAATTACGATATTTAAGGCACATTTGGTGTAACCAATTCAAATTTCACTAAAATTATCCATTTTCGTTGCTTTTATCGATCAAATCTCGATTAAAAGTGGAAAATTAATGCGAAATAGAGCAAAAAAAAAGAAATTTTGATTTAAGAATTATTTCTGTTGCTTATATCGAAGATATCTCGGTTTAATTACGAAGATAAATTAAAAATTGAGTACCTAAAATTGAAATTTTGCTAAAATTATCCGTGTTCCTTGCTTTTTTCGATCAAATCTCGAAAAAATGACGAAAATTAAGACAAAACCGAGGAAATTAATTGAAATTTCGGTAATTTTAATTGTTCTTGTTCTTTTTTCGATGATATCTTGATTCAAAATTGAAAATTAAGGCGAAATAGAGCAAAATAATAGAAATTTTGATTTAAAAATTATATTTGTTCCTTTTATCGAAGATATCTCGGTGTAATTACGAAGATAAATTAAAAATTGAGTACATAAAATTGAAATTTTGCTAAAATTTTCCATTTTCCTTGCTTTTTTCGATCGTTTTTTTTTATCGTTTTTTTCTCTTTGTTCGATTATATCTATTAAAAATTACTCAAAGGATGGCAAAATTGTGTGAATAAAATTGCAATATCGCGAAAATTATCCGTTTTTGTTTTTTTTTCGATTATGTCTCGATAAAATGACGAAAATTAAGGCAAAATAGACGAAATATAATTGTAATTTCGGTAAAATTTATTGTTTTCGTTCTTTTTTCGATGATACGTCGATAAAATTACGAAATTTAAGGCTAAATTGTTGATACCAATTCAAATTACACTAAAATTATCCATTTTCGTTCTTTTATCGATCAAATAATAATAATAATAATAATAATATTTATTCAGTAGTATACATGAAAATACAATAATAAAGAACATATAATAATAATACAGTAATATACAGGAGATTCATTTTCTGGATATACTTTAAGGTCCACCTGAGCCAATAATTGGCTCTTCAGGTGGTTCCTGAGTTTTATGAAAGATTTGGTTTTTACATGGTTATTTACAGAAATAGGCACATTGGTATTAACAAAATAAACTAATTGTACATATTTTTATACCATAATATTCTCAAGATACTCTTTTATTTTTATTTTCACTTGGGACATACTTGTCAAAGTCCTAAGATTTTTTGGTAATTTATTAAAGATTTTTGGTACCACAACTTCAAGTTTGTTTCTGCCAAAATGGTTTATAAAAGATGGCACATGATACATATCTTGTTTTCTACCTTCCATAACATGTTTTCTTGTCCTCAGTATTTTGTAAGTGTCCTTAAAATAATTATCTTGTATGATTATGTAGGTAAGGAGTTTGTCCAGAGGTAGTATGTCTAAGGATTTGTACATTTCTTCAATTTTTATGCTCTTATTTGAAGTGCTGGAGCTATGTATAATTTTAATTATTTTATTTTGCAAGGCAACAAGTTCTTTTTTATGAACATTGCTCGTGAAACCCCATAAGGTAATACCGTATCTTAAAATAGATTCTACCAGAGCATGGTACATCAGCATCAAAACCTTTGCTGAAATTATTTCTTTAATGTGATAGAACTGATAGCAAACTTTCCTTAAGTTTGAGGTGATTCTCTTTATATGGACATCAAATTTCAAGTTTTTATCAATAATAACTCCCAGATACTTATAGTTCTCAACTTGTTCCAAGGGGGTACAGCGACAGAGAGATTCATTAATATCATTGTGTAAACAATCATGGTTATGTACGCATAAAGTAAGAGGTTTCCATCTTAATGCATTACTAGCTACATGCATAACTTTGGTTTTATTTTCATTAATTGTCATGTCATAATCATGACACCATTTTGTTACATTATTTAGGTCCTCCTGCATTTGTTTTACACAGACCTCGAATTGTTGATGAGCAGCTATTAGGAGTATGTCATCTGCATAAAGTAAGATTTTTGTGTTTTTAATAGAAGGAATTATCTTATTTATATATATTAGGAATAAAGTAGGACCTAAAATTGAGCCCTGGGGTACTCCATATTTAATGACCTTAGAGTTGCTACATTTGTTATTGATCTTTATTTTTATTTGCCTATTACTAAGGTAGCTTCTAAACCAATCCAAAATCGAACCCCTAATACCAATTTCGTTGAGAATTGCGAGGAGTATTTCATGATTTATAGTATCAAAAGCCTTTTTAAAGTCAATGAAAGATAGGATAACATGATTACGCTTATCCAGGTTTTCATTTAAGTTATTAAAAAGGGTTTCTAGGGCATTTTTGGTTCCTTTGTTCTTTTGAAACCCATATTGGTCCTTATGGATGAGATTAAACTTATTTAAATAGTCTACAAGGGAGTTTGATATATATCTCTCCATAACTTTGCTGACTGAGGGTAGGATAGATATTGGTCTATAGTTATTTATATCATTATGTTTACCTCCCTTATATATTAGCTTAACTTCTGCAATTTTCAATTCATCAGGGACAAAGCCTGATGCTAGACTTTTATTTAGGATATCCTTGACTACTTCTATTAAAATTATATTTTGTTTGATGTCGTTTACTCTAATGTTATCGTGGCCAGGACTTTTGTTCTTAAGAGAATTTACAATGCTGGTTACATCTAGGAGGGAAGCAGGAGGAATTACAATACTCTTACAAAATTGGTTACCATCCTGAATACCAAGTCTTACATTACAATTTAACTTCAGTTTTTCAACTTCAGAAATAAGAGAGTCTTGAAACTTTTCACATAGTTCCTCAGTATTGTCATATTCAGGAAAATATTTCAAAATTATATCATCATTTGTTTTCATTGCTTTCCTTCCAACTAGAGTATTAATGTCTTTCCACAAAGTTTTAAAATTTTTTGACTCACTTAACTTCATATTCCAATATTTCCTTTTGGCTTTTCTAATTTCTGCTACACATTTATTTCTCATGGACTGATATTGACTTTTGTACTTAATATTACTATGGTTATTTTTCCATTTCCTGAATAAGATATCTCTATCATGTAGTAATTTATAGAGATCATCATTCATCCAACCACAATCTTCTTTTCTACCAGTATTGTCTCTACAAATTGTTGCCTTTTCATATATTTTATTGACCCCAGTTTTCAATATGTTATAGCCTAAGTTAGGATTAGGTTCATTCAAGACAGTTGTCCAATCATAGGTTTGTATACAATTGTTTATAATCTTAGCATTAAGATAGGTAACCTTTGGATTTTTATCTGAAATATTTTTATCATCAGCAGGTTTTTCTAGGAGGGTAAGACCAACTACATAGTGATCTGAGATTTTTGTTTGGATAACAATTCCATTTAATTTCTTGCAACTTCCCTTGTAGTATATATGATCTATGCAGGATCTCACCAACTCATTATTGACAACTTCCTCTCTGGTATATTCATTTATAACCCTATTAAAACCATTGGAAGCAAGTAAATTCTTGTATTTCACTGTGGTAATATTTTTACATTTCTTAACATTTATATTTACATCTCCTATTAGCAGAGTTTCATGGGAGTTGGAGATTATTTTTGATTCTAATTCCTCTAGAAACTTATTTACATTACTGTTTGGTGGCCTGTAGACACACAAAATATTTATTAGTCTATTTCTTATATTAATTGTGCCACTCAATAATTCAAAACTCTCCAGAACACAGTTATCCAGTTTTTTAAATTCACAGTCGTCCCTTACATACAGAACTACTCCACCACCTCTTCTATTTACCCTTAATACATAATACATATGGTACCCTTTGATTTTGTACAGATGAACATTATTAGGATTCAAGTTAACCTCAGTTAGTACAAAAGATACAGTATTAAATTTCTTAGAGGTAAGGTTAAATAACAGATTAAATGATTCCCAATTCTTTTTCAAGGATCGAATGTTAAGGCTGAAGATATACAAGGAAGATGAATAGGTACAAGTAACACTAGTGTTACAAAAGGAACTTAAACTATCATATACACAACAATTAATCTTATCTACATCTAATTTGTCAGTTAAATCCATTGTTAATAGTTGAAAACAAAATCAAAAAAAATGGATAATCTGAATAATCTTTAGTCAATTTTTGCAAAAATCTTGATTAAAAGTTGAAAATTAAGGCGAAATAGAGCAAAATAATAGAAATTTTGATTTAAAAATTATATTTGTTCCTTTTATCGAAGATATCTCGGTGTAATTACGAAGATAAATTAAAAATTGAGTACATAAAATTGAAATTTTGCTAAAATTATCCGTGTTCCTTGCTTTTTTCGATCAAATCTCGATAAAATGACAAAAATTAAGACAAAAGAGAGGAGACCAATTCAAAATTGACAAAATTTATCCATTTTCGGCACTTTTTCGGTCAAAGCTCGATAAAATGATAAATATTAAGGCAAAATAGAGCCAAAAATTGAGATTTTGATTATAAAATATTTTCGATGCTTTTTTCAAAGATATCACGTAGAAATTACGAAAATGAACAAAAGATTGAGTGATATAATTGAAATTTCGCTATTTATTTACGAAAATGAAGGCATAATTAAGCAAATAAAATTGAAATTTTGCTAACATTATCCTTTTTTCTTGCTTTTTTCGATCAAATCTCGATAAAATGACGAGAATTAAGGCAAAATTGAGGAGACCAATTCAAAATTGACAAAAATCTTCCATTTTCGGAACTTTATCTATCAAAGCTCGATAAAATGATCTAAATTAAGGAAAATAGAGCAAGAAATTGAAATTTTGATTATATAATATTTTCGATGCTTTTTTCAAAGATATCACTATGAAATTACGAAAATAAAGGAAAATTGAGTGATAAATTTGAAATTTCACTAAAACTATCCGTATTCGTTGCTTTTTTCGATCAAATCTCTATAAAATGATGAAAATTAAGGCAAAAGAGAGCAAAAAAAGAAATTTTTATTGAAAAATATATTTTCGTTGCTTTTACGGAAGATATCTCGATAAAATTACGAAAATGAAGTCAAAATTGAGTAAATAAAATTGAGATTTCGCTAAAATTATCCGTTTTCCTTGCTTTTTTCGATCAAATTTCGATACATTGACAAAAATTAAGACAAAATAGAGGAAAAATTGAAAATTCGGTATAATTATCGGTTTTTGTTCCTTTTTTCGATATTATAAATGACGAAAGTTAAGGCAAAATAGACGAAATAAAATTGAAATTTTGGTAAAATTTATTGTTTTTGTTCTTTTTTCGATGATATCTGGAAAAAAATTACAAAAATGAAGGCAAAATTGAGTGAATAAAATTGAAATTTCGCGAAAATTCACCGTTTTCGTTGCTTTTTTCAATTATGTCTCGATAAAATGACGAAAATTAAGACATAATAGAGGAAAAAAATTAAAATTTCTGTAATTAAATTGTTTTTGTTCTTTTTTTGATGATAACTCGATAAAATGACGAAACTTTAAGCAAAATTGAAATATAAAATTGAAATTTCGCTAAATGTATATACTTTTGGTTACTTTTTTCTATGATATCTCGATAAAATTAAAAAATTGAAGGTAAATTTGGGCAAACCAACATAAATCTCACTAAAATTATCCATTTTCGTTGCTTTTTTCGTTAATATCTGGATAAAATGATGAAATTTAAGGAAAATAGAGCAAGAAAAAATAAATTTTTATTGAAAAAAATAATTTCGTTGCTTTTATCGAAGATATCTCGATAAAATTACGAAAATGAAGTCAATATTGAGTAAATAAAATTGAAATTTTGATAAATTATCCGTTTTCCTTGCTTTTTTCGATCAAATCTCGATAAAATGACGGAAATTAAGACAAAATAGAGGAAAAAAATTGAAATTTCGTTAATTTAATTGTTTTTTTTTCTTATTTCGATGATTTCTCGTAAGAATGACGAAAATTTAAGAAAATTGAGAAAATAAAATTGAAATTTCGCTCAATTTATCTGTTTTTCGTTTCTTTTTTCTATGATATTTCGATCAAATTACGAAATTTAAGGCAAAATTGGTGAAACCAATACAAATCTCACTAAAACTATCAATTTTCGTTGCTTTATTCGTTAATATCTGAATAAAATGATGAATATTAAGGCAAAAGAGAGGAAAAAAATTGAAATTATGCTAAAATTATCCTTTTTCATTGCTTTTTTCGATCAAAGCTCGATAAAATATTGAAAATTAAGGCGCAATAGAGCAAACAAATTTAGATTTCGATTATGAAAAATATTTTCGTTGCTATTTTCGAAGATATCACGATAAAATTACGAATATTAAGGCCTACTAGAGGAAAAAAAATTGAAATTTCGGTAAAATTATTAGTTTACGTTGTTTATTTCAATCATATTTCGATAAAATAACAAAAATTAATTTAAATTGGGGATTACAAATTAAAATTTCACTAAAATGATCCGTTTTCACTTCTGTTTTCGATCATATCTCGATAAATTGACAAAGATTAAGGCAAAATTGAGGAAACCAATTCAAATTTCAATAAAAGTATCCATTTTCGTTTCTTTTTACGATAAAATCTCGAAAAAATGATGAAAATTCAGGAAAAATAGGGCAAAAAATTAGAAATTTTTATTTAAAAAAATATTTACGTTGCTTTTTTCGAAGGTATCTTGAAAAAATTAAGGAAATGAAGGCAAAATTAAATAAAGACAATTCAAATTTCACTAAAATGATCCGTTTTCATTGCTGTTTTCGATCATATCTCGATAAACTGACGAGAATTAAGGCAAAATTGAGGAGACCAATTCAAATTTCACTAAAAGTATCCATTATCGTTTCTTTTTTCGATAAAATCTCGAGAAAATGATGAAATTCAGGCAAAATAGGGCAAAAAATTAGAAATTTCGATTTTAAAAAATATTTCCGTAACTTTTTTCGAAGTTATCTCGGAAAAATTAAGAAAATGAAGGCAAAATTAAATAAAAAATATTGAAATTTCGCTAAAATTATTCGTTTTCGTTGCTTTTTTTGATCAAATTTCGATAAAATGAAGAAAATGAAGTCAAAATATAGGGAAAAAAATTGAAATTTCGGTGAAATTTATTGTTTTCGTTCTTTTTTCGATGATATCTGGATAAAATTACGAAAATGAAGGCAAAATTGAGTGAAAAAAATTGAAATTTTGCTAAAT
Source organism: Sympetrum striolatum (assembly GCA_947579665.1). Lineage (NCBI taxonomy): Eukaryota > Metazoa > Arthropoda > Insecta > Odonata > Libellulidae > Sympetrum > Sympetrum striolatum. The sequence goes on from OX388348.1 coordinate 71,889,760, forward strand.
TTAACTTTTTTTGTTACTTTTTTCTATGATATCTGGATAAAATGATGAAAATTAAGGCAAAATAGAGGGAAAAATTGAAATTTTGCTAAAATTATCCATTTTCATTGCTTTTTTCGACCAAAGCTCGATAAAATGATGAAAATTAAGGCGAAATAGAGCAAACAAATTGAGATTTTGATTATAAAAAATATTTTCGTTGCTATTTTCGAAGATATCACGACATAATTACGAAAATTAAGGCTAAATAGAGGAAAAAAATTGAAAATTCGGTAAAATTATTAGTTTACGATGATTCTTTCGATCATATCTCGATAACATAACAAGAATTAATTCAAATTGGGGATTACAAATTAAAATTTCACTAAAATGATCCGTTTTCATTGCTGTTTTCGATCATATCTCGATAAATTGACAAAGATTAAGGCAAAATTAGGGAAACCAATTCGAATTTCACTAAACGTATCCATTTTAGTTTTTTTATCCGAGGAAATTATATATATTTATAGTTTTGTTCTTTTTTGCGATGATATATGGAAAAATAAAGGAAATGGAAGGCAAAATTAAGTGAATAAAATTGATATTTCGCGCAAATTATCCGTTTTCGTAGCTTTTTTCGATTATATCTCCATCAAATTACGAAAATTAAGACAAAATAGAGGAAAATATTGAAACTTCGGTAATTAAATTGTTATTGTTCTTTTTTTGATGATATCTCGAAAGAAGGACGAAAATTTAAGCAAAGTTGAGAAAATAAAATTGAAATTTCGCTAAATTTATCTATTTTTCGTTACTTATTTCTATGATCTCTCGATAAAATTACGAAATTTAAGGCAAAATTGGGGAAAAAAATTTCACCAAAACTATCCGTTTTTGTAACTTTTTTCGTTAATATCTGGATAAAATGATGAAAATTAAGGCAAAATATAGGAAATAATTTGAAATTTTGCTAAAATTATCCATTTACATTGCTTTTTTCGATCAATGCTCGATAAAATGATGAAAATAAAGGCAAAATTGACAAACATATTGAGATTTTGACTATAAAAAAATATTTTCGTTGCTATTTTCGAAGATATCACGATAAAATTACGAAAATTAATTCTAAATAGAGGGAAAAAAATTGAAATTTCGGTAAAATTATTAGTTTACGTCGATTATTTCGATGATATTTCGATAAAATAACAAAAATTAATTCAAATCGGGGATTATAAATTAAGATTTCACTAAAATGATCCGTTTTCCTTGCTGTTTTCGATCATATAACGATAAATTGACAAAGATTAAGGCAAAATTGGGGAAACCAATTAAAATTTCACAATGAGTATCCATTTTCCATTTTATCCAGTATCCATTTTGATTAAAAATTATTTTTGTTGCTTTTATCCAAGATATCTCGATTTATTTACGAAAATGAAGGCAAAATAAAGCAAATAAAATTGAAATTTTGCTAAAATTATCCTTTTTTCTTGCTTTATTCGATCAAATCTCGATAATATGACAAAGATTTAGGAGAAATTGAGGAAACCAATTCAAATTTCACTAAAAGTATCCATTATCGTTTCTTTTTTCGATAAAATCTCGAGAAAATGAGGAAATTCAGGCAAAATAGGGAAAAAATTAGAAATTTTGATTCAAAATGATATTTCCATTGCTTTTTTCGAAGGTATCTCGAAAAAATTAACAAAATGATTGCAGAATTAAATAAAGATAATTGAAATTTCGCTGTAATTATTATTTTTCGTTGCTTTTTTCGATCAAATTTCAATAAAATGAAGAAAATGAAGACAAACTAGAGGGAAAAAAATTGAAATTTTGGTTAAGGTGATTAAGGCAAAATTGAGGAAACCAATTAAAATTTCACTATGAGTATCCATTTTCGTTTCTTTTTACGATAAAATCTCGACAAAATGATGAAAATTCAGGCAAAATAGAGCAAATAATTAGAAATTTTATTTTAAAAAATATTAACGTTGCTTCTTCGAGAAATTTATCCGTTTTCGTTACTTTTATCGATCAAATCTCTAGTAAAAGTTGAAAGTTAACGTGAAATAGAGCAAAAAAATAGAAATTTTGATTAAAAAATTATTTTTGTTGCTTTTATCGAAGATATCTCGATTTATTTACGAATATGAAGGCAAAATAAAGCAAATAAAATTGAAATTTTGCTAAAATTATCCTTTTTTCTTGCTTTATTCGATCAAATCTCGATAATATGACAAAGATTTAGGAGAAATTGAGGAAACCAATTCAAATTTCACTAAAAGTATCCATTATCGTTTCTTTTTTCGATAAAATCTCGAGAAAATGATGAAATTCAGGCAAAATAGGGAAAAAATTAGAAATTTTGATTCAAAATGATATTTCCATTGCTTTTTTCGAAGGTATCTCGAAAAAATTAACAAAATGATTGCAAAATTAAATAAAGATAATTGAAATTTCGCTGTAATTATTATTTTTCGTTGCTTTTTTCGATCAAATTTCAATAAAATGAAGAAAATGAAGACAAACTAGAGGGAAAAAAATTGAAATTTTGGTTAAGGTGATTAAGGCAAAATTGAGGAAACCAATTAAAATTTCACTATGAGTATCCATTTTCGTTTCTTTTTACGATAAAATCTCGACAAAATGATGAAAATTCAGGCAAAATAGAGCAAATAATTAGAAATTTTATTTTAAAAAATATTAACGTTGCTTCTTCGAGAAATTTATCCGTTTTCGTTACTTTTATCGATCAAATCTCTAGTAAAAGTTGAAAGTTAACGTGAAATAGAGCAAAAAAATAGAAATTTTGATTAAAAAATTATTTTTGTTGCTTTTATCGAAGATATCTCGATTTATTTACGAATATGAAGGCAAAATAAAGCAAATAAAATTGAAATTTTGCTAAAATTATCCTTTTTTCTTGCTTTTTTCGATCAAATCTCGATAAAATGACAAATATAAAGGAGAAATTGAGGAAACCAATTCAAATTTCACTAAAAGTATCCATTTTCGTTTCTTTTTACGATAAAATCTCGACAAAATGATGAAAATTCAGGCAAAATAGGGCAAAAAATTAGAAATTTTGATTTTAAAAAATATTTCCATTGCTTTTTTCGAAGGTATCTCGAAAAAATTAAGAAAATGAAGTCAAAATTGAGCAAATTATATTGAAATTTTGCTAAAATTATCCGTTTTCCTTGCTTTATTCGATCAAATTTTGATAAAATGTCAAAAATTAAGATAAAATAGAGGAAAAAATTGAAATTTCGGTAAAATTTATTGTTTTCGTTCTTTTTTCGATGATATCTCGAAAAAGTGAAGAAAATTTAAGCAAAATTGAGAAAATCAAATTGAAATTTCGCTAAAATTATCCATTTTCCTTGCTTTTTTCGATCAAATCTCGATAAAATGACGAGGATTTAAGCAAAATTGAGGAGACCAATTAAATTTGACTAAAATTATCCATTTTCGGTGCTTTTTCAATCAAAGCTCGATAAAATGATGAACATTAAGGCAAAATGGAGCAATAAATTGAGATTTTGATTATAAAAATATTTTCGTTGCTTTCTTCAAAGATATCTCGATAAAATTACTAAATTGAAGTCAAATTGAGCAAATTAAATTGAAATTTTGCTAAAATTATCCGTTTTCCTTGCTTTTCTCGATCAAATTTCAATAAAATGTCAAAAATTAAGATAAAATAGAGGAAAAAAATTGAAAATTCGGTTAAATTATCCGTTTTCGTTGCTTTTATTCGTTAATATATTGATAAAATTACGAAGATTAAGGCAAAATTGAGAAAATAAAATTCATTTTTTGGTAAAATTTATTGTTGTTGTTCTTTTATCGATGATATCTGGAGAAAATTACGAAAATAAAGCCAAATTGAGTGAATAAAATTGAACTTTTGAGAAATTTAACCGTTTTCATTGCTTTTTTCGATTATTTCTCGATAAAATGACGAAAATTAAGGCAAAATAGGGAAAATAATTGAAATTTTGGTAATTTTAATTGATTTTGTTCTTTTATCGATGATATCTGGAGAAAATTACGAAAATACAGCCAAATTGAGTGAATAAAATTGAACTTTCGAGAAATTTAACCGGTTTCGTTGCTTTTTTCGATTATTTCTCGATAAAATGACGAAAATTAAGGCAAAATAGGGAAAATATTGATATTTTGCTAAAATTATACATTTTCATTGCTTTTTTCGATCAATGCACGATAAAATTACGAAAATTAAGGCTAAATAGAGGAAAAAAAATTAAAATTTCGGTAAAGTTATTGGTTTACGATGATTTTTTCGATCATATCTCGATAAAATAACGAAAATTGTTTCAAGTCGGGTTTAAAATTAAAATTTCACTAAAATGATCCGATTTCATTGCTGTTTTTGATCATATCTCGATAAATTGACAACGATTATGGCAAAATTGAGGAAACCAATTCAAATTTCACTAATAGTATTCATTTTCGTTTCGTTTTACGATAAAATTTCGACAAAATGATGAAAATTCAGGCAAAATAGGGCAAAAAATTAGAAATTTTGATTTAAAAAAATATTTCCATTGCTTTTTTCGAAAGTATCTCGAAAAAATTACGAAATTGAAGTCAAAATTGAGCAAATTATATTGAAATTTTGCTAAAATTATCCGTTTTCCTTGCTTTATTCGATCAAATTTTGATAAAATGTCAAAAATTAAGATAAAATAGAGGAAAAAATTGAAATTTCGGTAAAATTTATTGTTTTCGTTCTTTTTTCGATGATATCTCGAAAAAGTGAAGAAAATTTAAGCAAAATTGAGAAAATCAAATTGAAATTTCGCTAAAATTATCCATTTTCCATGCTTTTTTCGATCAAATCTCGATAAAATGACGAGGATTTAAGCAAAATTGAGGAGACCAATTAAATTTGACTAAAATTATCCATTTTTGGTGCTTTTTCAATCAAAGCTCGATAAAATGATGAACATTAAGGCAAAATGGAGCAATAAATTGAGATTTTGATTATAAAAATATTTTCGTTGCTTTCTTCTACGATATCTCGATAAAATTACTAAATTGAAGTCAAATTGAGCAAATTAAATTGAAATTTTGCTAAAATTATCCGTTTTCCTTGCTTTTCTCGATCAAATTTCAATAAAATGTCAAAAATTAAGATAAAATAGAGGAAAAAAATTGAAAATTCGGTTAAATTATCCGTTTTCGTTGCTTTTATTCGTTAATATATTGATAAAATTACGAAGATTAAGGCAAAATTGAGAAAATAAAATTCATTTTTTGGTAAAATTTATTGTTGTTGTTCTTTTATCGATGATATCTGGAGAAAATTACGAAAATAAAGCCAAATTGAGTGAATAAAATTGAACTTTTGAGAAATTTAACCTTTTTCGTTGCTTTTTTCGATTATTTCTCAATAAAATGACGAAAATTAAGGCAAAATAGGGAAAATAATTGAAATTTTGGTAATTTTAATTGATTTTGTTCTTTTATCGATGATATCTGGAGAAAATTACGAAAATACAGCCAAATTGAGTGAATAAAATTGAACTTTCGAGAAATTTCACCGTTTTCGTTGCTTTTTTCGATTATTTCTCGATAAAATAACGAAAATTAAGGCAAAATAGGGAAAATATTGATATTTTCCTAAAATTATACATTTTCATTGCTTTTTCGATCAATGCACGATAAAATTACGAAAATTAAGGCTAAATAGAGGGAAAAAAATTAAAATTTCGGTAAAGTTATTGGTTTACGATGATTTTTTCGATCATATCTCGATAAAATAACGAAAATTGTTTCAAGTCGGGTTTACAAATTAAAATTTCACTAATATGATCCGATTTCATTGCTGTTTTTGATCATATCTCGATAAATTGACAACGATTAAGGCAAAATTGAGGAAACCAATTCAAATTTCACTAATAGTATTCATTTTCGTTTCGTTTTACGATAAAATTTCGACAAAATGATGAAAAGTCAGACAAAATAGGGCAAAAAATTAGAAATTTTGATTTTAAAAAAACTTCCATCGCTTTTTTCGAAGGTATCTCGGAAAAATTAAGAAAATGAATGCAAAATTATATAAAGAAAATTGAAATTTCGCTAAAATTATTCGTTTTCGTTGCTTTTTTCGATCAAATTTCGAGAAAATGAAGAAAATGAAGACAAAATAGAGGGAAAAAAATTGAAATTTCGGTAAAATTTATTGTTTTCGTTCTTTTTTCGATGATATCTCGAAAAAGTGACGAAAATTTAACCAAAATTGAGAGAATCAAATTGAAATTTCGCTACAATTATCCATTTTCCTTGCTTTTTTCGATCAAATCTCGATAAAATGACGAGAATTTAGGCAAAATTGAGGAGACCAATTCAAACTTGACAAAAATTATCCATTTTCGGTGCTTTTTCGATCAAAGCTCGATAAAATGATGAACATTAAGGCAAAATGGAGCAATAAATTGAGATTTTGATTATAAAAATATTTTCGTTGCTTTCTTCAAAGATATCTCGATAAAATTACTAAATTGAAGTCAAATTGAGCAAATTAAATTGAAATTTTGCTAAAATTATCCGTTTTCCTTGCTTTTCTCGATCAAATTTCAATAAAATGTCAAAAATTAAGATAAAATAGAGGAAAAAAATTGAAAATTCGGTTAAATTATCCGTTTTCGTTGCTTTTATTCGTTAATATATTGATAAAATTACGAAGATTAAGGCAAAATTGAGAAAATAAAATTCATTTTTTGGTAAAATTTATTGTTGTTGTTCTTTTATCGATGATATCTGGAGAAAATTACGAAAATAAAGCCAAATTGAGTGAATAAAATTGAACTTTTGAGAAATTTAACCGTTTTCATTGCTTTTTTCGATTATTTCTCGACAAAATGACGAAAATTAAGGCAAAATAGGGAAAATAATTGAAATTTTGGTAATTTTAATTGATTTTGTTCTTTTATCGATGATATCTGGAGAAAATTACGAAAATACAGCCAAATTGAGTGAATAAAATTGAACTTTCAAGAAATTTAACCGTTTTCGTTGCTTTTTTCGATTATTTCTCGATAAAATGACGAAAATTAAGGCAAAATAGGGAAAATATTGATATTTTGCTAAAATTATACATTTTCATTGCTTTTTTCGATCAATGCACGATAAAATTACGAAAATTAAGGCTAAATAGAGGAAAAAAAATTAAAATTTCGGTAAAGTTATTGGTTTACGATGATTTTTTCGATCATATCTCGATAAAATAACGAAAATTGTTTCAAGTCGGGTTTAAAATTAAAATTTCACTAAAATGATCCGATTTCATTGCTGTTTTTGATCATATCTCGATAAATTGACAACGATTAAGGCAAAATTGAGGAAACCAATTCAAATTTCACTAATAGTATTCATTTTCGTTTCGTTTTACGATAAAATGTCGACAAAATGATGAAAATTCAGGCAAAATAGGGCAAAAAATTAGAAATTTTGATTTAAAAAAATATTTCCATTGCTTTTTTCGAAAGTATCTCGAAAAAATTACGAAAATGAAGTCAAAATTGAGCAAATAAAATTGAAATTTTGCTAAAATTATCTGTTTTCCTTGCTTTATTCGATCAAATTTTGATAAAATGTCAAAAATTAAGAAAAAATAGAGGAAAAAATTGAAATTTCGGTAAAATTTATTGTTTTCGTTCTTTTTTCGATGATATCTCGAAAAAGTGAAGAAAATTTAAGCAAAATTGAGAAAATCAAATTGAAATTTCGCTAAAATTATCCATATTCCTTGCTTTTTTCGATCAAATCTCGATAAAATGACGAGGATTTAGGCAAAATTTAGGAGACCAATTCAAATTTGACTAAAATTATCCATTTTCGGTGCTTTTTCGATCAAAGCTCGATAAAATGATGAAAATTAAGGCAAAATGGAGCAATAAATTGAGATTTTGATTATAAAAATATTTTCGTTGCTTTTTTCAAAGATATCTCGATAAAATTACTAAATTGAAGTCAAATTGAGCAAATTAAATTGAAATTTGGCTAAAATTATCCGTTTTCCTTGCTTTTCTCGATCAAATTTCAATAAAATGTCAAAAATTAAGATAAAATAGAGGAATAAAATTGAAAATTCGGTTAAATTATCCGTTTTCGTTGCTTTTATTCGTTAATATATTGATAAAATTACGAATATTAAGGCAAAATTGAGAAAATAAAATTCATTTTTTGGTAAAATTTATTGTTGTTGTTCTTTTATCAATGATATCTGGAGAAACTTACGAAAATAAAGCCAAATTTAGTGAATAAAATTGAACTTTCGAGAAATTTAACCGTTTTCGTTGCTTTTTTCGATTATTTCTCGATAAAATGACGAAAATTAAGGCAAAATAGAGGAAAAAAATTTAAATTTTGGTAATTTTAATTGATTTTGTTCTTTTTTCGATGATATCTCGAAAGAATGACGAAAATTAAAGCAAAATTGAGAAACAAAATATAATTTCGCTAGATTTATCAGCTTTTCGTTACTTTTTTCTATGATATCTGGATAAAATGACGAAAATTAAGGCAAAATAGGGAAAAAAATAGTAATTTTGCTAAAAATATCCATTTTTATTGCTTTTTTCGATCAAAGCACGATGCAATTACGAAAATTAAGGCTAAATAGAGGGAAAAAAATGAAATTTTGTTAATTATATTAGTTTACGTTGATTTTTTCGATCATATCTCTAAAAAATTACGAAAATTATTTCAAATCGGTGATTACAAATTAAAATTTCTTTAAAATGATCCGTTTTCATTGCTGTTTTCGATCATATCTCGATAAATTGACAACGATTAAAGCAAAATTGAGGAAAGCAATTCAAATTTCAATTGGGTTACGTTGATTTTTTCGATCATATCTCGATAAAATAACGAATATTATTTCAAGTCGGGTTTACAAATTAAAATTTCACTAAAATGATCCGATTTCATTGCTGTTTTTGATCATATCTCGATAAATTGACAACGATTAAGGCAAAATTGAGGAAACCAATTCAAATTTCACTAATAGTATTCATTTTCGTTTCGTTTTACGATAAAATCTTGACAAAATGATGAAAATTAAGGCAAAATAGGGCAAAAAAATTAGAAAGTTTGATTTAAAAAAATATTTCCATTGCTATTTTCGAAAGTATCTCGAAAAAATTACGAAAATGAAGTCAAAATTGAGCAAATAAAATTGAAATTTTGCTAAAATTATCCGTTTTCCTTGCTTTATTCGATCAAATTTTGATAAAATGTCAAAAGTTAAGATAAAATAGAGCAAAAAAATTGAAAAATTCGGTCAAATTATACGTTTTCGTTGCTTTTATTCGTAAATATATATTGATAAAATTACGAAGATTAAGGCAAAATTGAGAAAATAAAATTCATTTTTTGGTAAAATTTATTGTTGATGTTCTTTTATCTATGATATCTGGAGAAAATTACGAAATAAAGCCAAATTGAGTGAATAAAATTGAACTTTCGAGAAATTTAACCGTTTTCGTTGCTTTTTTCGATTATTTCTCGATAAAATGACGAAAATTAAGGCAAAATAGGGAAAAAAATAGTAATTTTGCTAAAAATATCCATTTTTATTGCTTTTTTCGATCAAAGCACGATGCAATTACGAAAATTAAGGCTAAATAGAGGAAAAAAATGAAATTTTGTTAATTATATTAGTTTACGTTGATTTTTTCGATCATATCTCTAAAAAATTACGAAAATTATTTCAAATCGGTGATTACAAATTAAAATTTCTTTAAAATGATCCGTTTTCATTGTTGTTTTCGATCATATCTCGATAAATTGACAACGATTAAGGCAAAATTGAGGAAAGCAATTCAAATTTCAATTGGGTTACGTTGATTTTTTCGATCATATCTCGATAAAATAACGTATATTACTTCAAGTCGGGTTTACAAATTAAAATTTCACTGAAATGATCCGATTTCATTGCTGTTTTTGATCATATCTCGATAAATTGACAACGATTAAGGCAAAATTGAGGAAACCAATTCAAATTTCACTAATAGTATTCATTTTCGTTTCGTTTTACGATAAAATTTCGACAAAATGATGAAAAGTCAGGCAAAATAGGGCAAAAAATTAGAAATTTTGATTTTAAAAAATACTTCCATCGCTTTTTTCGAAGGTTTCTCGGAAAAATTAAGAAAATGAATGCAAAATTATATAAAGAAAATTGAAATTTCGCTAAAATTATTCGTTTTCGTTGCTTTTTTCGATCAAATTTCGAGAAAATGAAGAAAATGAAGACAAAATAGAGGGAAAAAAATTGAAATTTCGGTAAAATTTATTGTTTTCGTTCTTTTTTCGATGATATCTCGAAAAAGTGACGAAAATTTAACCAAAATTGAGAGAATCAAATTGAAAATTCGCTACAATTATCCATTTTCCTTGCTTTTTTCGATCAAATCTCGATAAAATGACGAGAATTTAGGCAAAATTGAGGAGACCAATTCAAACTTGACAAAAATTATCCATTTTCGGTGCTTTTTCGATCAAAGCTCGATAAAATGATGAACAATAGGCAAAATGGAGCAATAAATTGAGATTTTGATTATAAAAATATTTTCGTTGCTTTCTTCAAATATATCTCGATAAAATTACTAAATTGAAGTCAAATTGAGCAAATTAAATTGAAATTTTGCTAAAATTATCCGTTTTCCTTGCTTTTCTCGATCAAATTTCAATAAAATGTCAAAAATTAAGATAAAATAGAGGAAAAAAATTGAAAATTCGGTTAAATTATCCGTTTTCGTTGCTTTTATTCGTTAATTTATTGATAAAATTACGAAGATTAAGGCAAAATTGAGAAAATAAAATTCATTTTTTGGTAAAATTTATTGTTGTTGTTCTTTTATCGATGATATCTGGAGAAAATTACGAAAATAAAGCCAAATTGAGTGAATAAAATTGAACTTTTGAGAAATTTAACCGTTTTCGTTGCTTTTTTCGATTATTTCTCGACAAAATGACGAAAATTAAGGCAAAATAGGGAAAATAATTGAAATTTTGGTAATTTTAATTGATTTTGTTCTTTTATCGATGATATCTGGAGAAAATTACGAAAATACAGCCAAATTGAGTGAATAAAATTGAACTTTCGAGAAATTTAACCGTTTTCGTTGCTTTTTTCGATTATTTCTCGATAAAATGACGAAAATTAAGGCAAAATAGGGAAAATATTGATATTTTGCTAAAATTATACATTTTCATTGCTTTTTCGATCAATGCACGATAAAATTACGAAAATTAAGGCTAAATAGAGGAAAAAAAATTAAAATTTCGGTAAAGTTATTGGTTTACGATGATTTTTTCGATCATATCTCGATAAAATAACGAAAATTGTTTCAAGTCGGGTTTAAAATTAAAATTTCACTAAAATGATCCGATTTCATTGCTGTTTTTGATCATATCTCGATAAATTGACAACGATTAAGGCAAAATTGAGGAAACCAATTCAAATTTCACTAATAGTATTCATTTTCGTTTCGTTTTACGATAAAATGTCGACAAAATGATGAAAATTCAGGCAAAATAGGGCAAAAAATTGGAAATTTTGATTTAAAAAAATATTTCCATTGCTTTTTTCGAAAGTATCTCGAAAAAATTACGAAAATGAAGTCAAAATTGAGCAAATAAAATTGAAATTTTGCTAAAATTATCTGTTTTCCTTGCTTTATTCGATCAAATTTTGATAAAATGTCAAAAATTAAGATAAAATAGAGGAAAAAATTGAAATTTCGGTAAAATTTATTGTTTTCGTTCTTTTTTCGATGATATCTCGAAAAAGTGAAGAAAATTTAAGCAAAATTGAGAAAATCAAATTGAAATTTCGCTAAAATTATCCATATTCCTTCCTTGACAACGATTAAGGCAAAATTGAGGAAAGCAATTCAAATTTCAATTGGGTTACGTTGATTTTTTCGATCATATCTCGATAAAATAACGTATATTACTTCAAGTCGGGTTTACAAATTAAAATTTCACTGAAATGATCCGATTTCATTGCTGTTTTTGATCATATCTCGATAAATTGACAACGATTAAGGAAAAATTGAGGAAACCAATGCAAATTTCACTAATAGTATTCATTTTCGTTTCGTTTTACGATAAAATCTTGACAAAATGATGAAAATTAAGGCAAAATAGGGCAAAAAAATTAGAAATTTTGATTTAAAAAAATATTTCCATTGCTATTTTCGAAAGTATCTCGAAAAAATTACGAAAATGAAGTTAAAATTGAGCAAATAAAATTGAAATTCTGCTAAAATTATCCGTTTTCCTTGCTTTATTCGATCAAATTTTGATAAAATGTAAAAAATTAAGATAAAATAGAGCAAAAAAATTGAAAATTCGGTTAAATTATACGTTTTCGTTGCTTTTATTCGTAAATAAATATTGATAAAATTACGAAGATTAAGGCAAAATTGAGAAAATAAAATTCATTTTTGGTAAAATTTATTGTTGTTGTTCTTTTATCGATGATATCTGGAGAAACTTACGAAAATAAAGCCAAATTGAGTGAATAAAATTGAACTTTCGAGAAATTTAACCGTTTTCGTTGCTTTTTTCGATTATTTCTCGATAAAATGACGAAAATTAAGGCAAAATAGGAAAAAATAGTAATTTTGCTAAAAATATACATTTTTATTGCTTTTTTCGATCAAAGCACGATGAAATTACGAAAATTAAGGCTAAATAGAGGAAAAAAAATGAAATTTTGTTAATGATATTAGTTTACGTTGATTTTTTCGATCATATCTCTAAAAAATTACGAAAATTATTTCAAATCGTTGATTACAAATTAAAATTTCTTTAAAATGATCCGTTTTCATTGCTGTTTTCGATCATATCTCGATAAATTGACAACGATTAAGGCAAAATTGAGGAAAGCAATTCAAATTTCACTAATAGTATTCATTTTCGTTTCGTTTTACGATAAAATCTCGACAAAATGATGAAAATTCAGGCAAAATAGGGCAAAAAATTAGAAATTTTGAATTAAAAAAATATTTCCATTGCTTTTTTCGAAGGTATCTCGAAAAAATTAAGAAAATGAAGTCAAAATTAAATAAAGAAAATTGAAATTTCGCTTATTTGTTTTCGTTGCTTTTTTCGATCAAATTTCGATAAAATGAAGAAAATGAAGACAAAATAGAGGGAAAAAAATTGAAATTTCGGTAAAATTTATTGTTTTCGTTCTTTTTTCGATGATATCTCGAAAAAGTGAAGAAAATTAAAGCAAAATTGAGAATATAAAATATAATTTCGCTAGATTTATCAGCTTTTCGTTACTTTTTTCTATGATATCTGGATAAAATGATGAAAATTAAGGCAAACTACAGGAAAAAAATATATGATGCTAAAATTATACATTTTCATTGCTTTTTTCGATCAATACACGATAAAATTACGAAAATTAAGGCTAAATAGAGGAAAAAAAATTAAAATTTCGGTAAAGTTATTGGTTTACGTTGATTTTTTCGATCATATCTCGATAAAATAACGAAAAATATTTCAAGTCGGGTTTACAAATTAAAATTTCACTAAAATGATAAGATTAATATAATCATCGAAAAAAGAACAAAATCAATTAAAATTACCAAAATTTCAATTTTATTCCTCTATTTTGCCTCAATTTTAGTCATTTTATCGAGAAATAATCGAAAAAAGCAACGAAAACGGTAAAATTTCTCGAAAGTTCAATTTTATTCACTCAATTTTGCTTTATTTTCGTAATCTTCTCCAGATATTATCGATAAAAGAACAACAAGAATAAATTTTACCAAAAAATGAATTTTATTTTCTCAATTTTGCCTTAATCTTCGTAATTTTATCAATATATTAACGAATAAAAGCAACGAAAAAGTATAATTTAACCGAATTTTCTATTTTTTTCCTCTATTTTAACTTAATTTTTGACATTTTATCAAAATTTGATCGTATAAAGCAAGGAAAACGGATAATTTTAGCAAAATTTCAATTTTATTTGCTCAATTTTGACTTCATTTTAGTAATTTCTTCGAGATACATTCGAAAAAAGCAATGGAAATATTTTTTTAAATCAAAATTTCTAATTTTTTGCCCTATTTTGCCTGAATTTTCATCATTTTGTCAAGATTTTATCGTAAAACGAAACGAAAATAAATACTATTAGTGAAATTTGAATTGGTTTCCTCAATTTTAACATATATCCATTTTTATTGCTTTTTTCGATCAAAGCACGATGCAATTACGAAAATTAAGGCTAAATAGAGGAAAAAAAATGAAATTTTCTTAATTATATTAGTGTACTTTGATTTTTTCGATCATATCTCTAAAAAATTACGAAAATTATTTCAAATCGGTGATTACAAATTAAAGTTTCACTAAAATGATCCGTTTTCATTGCGGTTTTCGATCATATCTCGATAAATTGACAATGATTAAGACAAAATTGAGGAAACCAATTCAAATTTCACTAATAATATTCATTTTCGTTTCGTTTTACGATAAAATCTCGACAAAATGATGAAAATTCAGGCAAAATAGGGCAAAAAATTAGAAATTTTGAATTAAAAAAATCTTTCCATTGCTTTTTTCGAAGGTATCTCGAAAAAAAAAAAGAAAATGAAGGCAAAATTAAATAAAGAAAATTGAAATTTCGCTAAAATTATTTGTTTTCGTTACTTCTTTCGATCAAATTTCGATAAAATGAAGAAAATGAAGACAAAATTGAGGGAAAAAAATTGAAATTTTGGTAAAATTTATTGTTTTCGTTCTTTTTTCGATTATATCTCGAAAAAGTGAAGAAAATTTAAGCAAAATTGAGAAAATCAAATTGAAATTTCGCTAAAATTATCCATTTTCCTTGCTTTTTTCGATCAAATCTCGATAAAATGACGAGGATTTAGGCAAAATAGAGCAATAAATTGAGATTTTGATTATGAATATATTTTCGTTGCTTTTTGCAAAGATATCAGGATGAAATTACGAAAATGAAGGAAACATTTAGTGATACAATTGAAATTTCGCTAAAATGATTCGTTTTCGTTGCTTTTTTAGATCAAATCTCTATAAAATGATGACAATTAAGGCAAAAAAAATGAAATTTTTGTCTAAAAAATATTTTCACCGCTTTTATCGAAGATATCTCGATAAAATTACTAAATTGAAGTCAAAATTGAGCAAATTAAATTGAAATTTTGCTAAAATTATCCGTTTTCCTTGCTTTTCTCGATCAAATTTCAATAAAATGTCAAAAATTAAGATAAAATAGAGGAAAAAAATTGAAAATTCGGTTAAATTATCCGTTTTCGTTGCTTTTATTCGTTAATATATTGATAAAATTACGAATTTTAAGGCAAAATTGAGAAAATAAAATTGATTTTTTGTAAAATTTATTTTTGTTGTTCTTTTATCGATGATATCTGGAGAAAATTACGAAAATAAAGCCAAATTGAGTGAATAAAATTGAACTTTCGAGAAATTTAACCGTTTTCGTTGCTTTTTTCGATTATTTCTCGAAAAAATGACGAAAAGTAAGGCAAAATAGAGGAAAAAAATTGAAATTTTGGTAATTTTAATTGATTTTGTTCTTTTTTCGATGATATCCCGAAAGAATGACGAAAATTAAAGCAAAATTGAGAAAATAAAATATAATTTCGCTAGATTTATCAGCTTTTCGTTACTTTTTTCTATAATATCTGGATGAAATTATGAAAATTAATAAAAACTAGAGGAAAAAATTGATATTTTGCTAAAATTATGCATTTTCATTGCTTTTTTCGATCAATGCACGATAAAATTACGAAAATTAAGGCTAAATAGAGGAAAAAAATTAAAATTTCGGTAAAGTTATTGGGTTACGTTGATTTTTTCGATCATATCTCGATAAAATAACGAAAATTATTTCAAGTCCGGTTTACAAACTAAAATTTCACTAAAATGATCCGTTTTCATTGCTGTTTTTGATCATATCTCGATAAATTGACAACGATTAAGGCAAAATTGAGGAAACCAATTCAAATTTCACTAATAGTATTCATTTTCGTTTCGTTTTACGATAAAATCTTAACAAAATGATGAAAATTCAGGCAAAATAGGGCAGAAAATTAGAAATTTTGATTTAAAAAAATATTTCCATTGCTTTTTTCGAAAGTATCTCGAAAAAATTACGAAAATGAAGTCAAAATTGAGCAAATAAAATTGAAATTTTGCTAATATTATCCGTTTTCCTTGCTTTATTCGATCAAATTTTGATAAAATGTCAAAAATTAAGATAAAATAGAGGAAAAAAATTGAAAATTCGGTTAAATTATCCGTTTTCGTTGCTTTTTTCGATAATATATTGATAAAATTACGAAAATAAAGGCAAAATTGAGTGAATAAAATTGAACTTTCGAGAAAATTAACCGTTTTCGTTGGTTTTTTCGATTATGTCTCGATAAAATTACGAAAATTAAGGCAAAATAGACGAAATATAATTGAAATTTCGGTAAAATTCATTGTTTTCGTTCATTTTTCGATGATATCTCAAAGAAATTACGAAAATTACGACAAAATAGAGGAATAAAAATTGAAATTTCGGTAATTTTAATTGTTTTTGTTCTTTTGTCGATGATGTCTCGAAAGAATGACGAAAATGAAAGCAAAATTGAGAAAATAAAATTGAAATTTCGCTAGATTTATCAGCTTTTCGTTACTTTTTTCTATGATATCTGAATAAAATGATGAAAATGAAGGCAAACTAGAGGAAAAAAAATTGAAATTTTGCTAAAATTATACATTTTCATTGCTTTTTTTGATCAATACACGATAAAATTACGAAAATTAAGGCTAAATAGAGGAAAAAAATTGAAATTTCGGTAAAATTATTAGTTTACGTTGATTTTTTCGATCATATCTCGATACAATAAAGAAAATTATTTCAAATCGGGTTTACAAATTAAAATTTCACTAAAATGATCCGTTTTCATTGCCGTTTTCGTCTATATAATTCGATAAATTGACAACGATTAAGGCAAAATTGAGGAAACCAATTCATATTTCACTAATAGTATTCATTTTCGTTTCGTTTTACGATAAAATCTCGACAATATGATGAAAATTCAGGCAAAATAGGGCAAAAAATTAGAAATTTTGATTTAAAAAAATATTTCCATCGCTTTTTTCGAAGGTATCTCGGAAAAATTAAGAAAATGAATGCAAAATTATATAAAGAAAATTGAAATTTCGCTAAAATTATTCGTTTTCGTTGCTTTTTTCGATCAAATTTCGAGAAAATGAAGAAAATGAAGACAAAATAGAGGGAAAAAATTGAAATTTCGGTAAAATTTATTGTTTTCGTTCTTTTTTCGATGATATCTCGAAAAAGTGACGAAAATTTAACCAAAATTGAGAGAATCAAATTGAAATTTCGCTACAATTATCCATTTTCCTTGCTTTTTTCGATCAAATCTCGATAAAATGACGAGAATTTAGGCAAAATTGAGGAGACCAATTCAAACTTGACAAAAATTATCCATTTTCGGTGCTTTTTCGATCAAAGCTCGGTAAAATGATGAAAATTAAGGCAAAATAGAGCAAAAAATTGAGATTTTGATTATATAAATATTTTTGTTGCTTTTTTCAAAGATATCACGATGAAATTTCGAAAATGAAGGAAAAATTGAGTGATAAAATTGAAATTTAGCTAAAATTATTCGTTTTCGTTGCTTTTTTCTATCAAATCTCTATAAAAAAATGAAAATTAAGGCACAATAGAGCAAAAAAGAAGAAATTTTTATTTAAAAAAATATTATCGTTGCTTTTATCGAAGATATATCGATAAAATTATGAAAATGAAGTCAAAATTGAGTAAATAAAATTGAAAATTCGGTAAAATTATCAGTTTTCGTTGCTTTTTTCGATAATATATTGATAAAATGACGAAAATTAAGGCAACATAGACGAAATAAAATTGAAATTTTGGTAAAATTTATTGTTTTTGTTCTTTTTTCGATGATATCTGGAAAAAATTACGAAAAAGAAGGCAAAATTGAGTGAATAAAATTGAAATTTCGCTAAAATTATCCGTTTTCGTTTCTTTTTTCGATTATGTCTCGATAAAATGAAGAAAATTAAGGCAAAATAGACGAAATCCGTTTTCGTTGATTATTTTGTGAAAAAATCAGTATTATCTGGAATATAACGAGCGCTCGAAAGATTTACATTAAAATGTGTATAGCACATTTTGGACCTATTTTAACCGAAATGTTGACGGCACATTTCTGGCGCATTTTTACCCAGCAAAAATTTCGGTAAATTTTAGAAATTTACCAAAATTTCATACCAAAATGTGCTTGGCACATTTTAAAAATTTCTAAAATGTTTCACTGAAATGCTTCAAGCATGTTGTGATCACAAATTGTGCTACTAGGGTAATTAGGATTGGGAATTCCCCTCTGGAATGGGTCAGTCAATACAAATATTTAGGGGTGATTGTGGACAATCATTTAAATTTTAAGGAACATGTGGAATATATTTATGGCAAGCTAGCAAAAAAGGTGAACCTATTGTACAAATTAAGAAAAGTTCTTTTAAAAGAAGGGAAGATCTTTAAGTCGATTGTGATGCCTCATTTGAGATTCTGCTCAACTGTCTTAAATATGGTAAATAAACAGGAGATAGCAAATTTGTAAAAGAATTTTAAATAGGTTACATGTTAAGAGAATTCGGTTATTTATCAGTAGAAAAGGAAGTTAACAGAGATGTACTCACTTTCATTTACAAACTAGAAAACAGTTTGTTGCCAGATTATTTAGAAGGCTTCATAAAGAAAAATAGTGATGTACACCAGTATTCTACAAGACAAGCAAATCATTTCCATGTTAAAGAAGTCAGCAGTAGTAGAGGTCTCGAATCAGTTCTTTTGCAGGGGGCTGAAACTGTTTAATAAATTACCAGAGGAAATAAGGTTATCAAAATCCATAGGATAAAAGTAGGTGATTGGCTGGCCAGTGAGGATTATGAAGTGTTACAAGTTTAAATGATATGTGATAATTGCTCAGAGTGTGAAGTCTCATATTATTTTTTCTATTAATGTTGTATTATGAAGATTTTAAAATGTGTTTTAGTGTTTTAAATGTTAGCAAAGAACTGCTATGTATAAAAAAGGGTATGTAAAATCAAAATTAGCCATTGGCTATTTGTAAAAAGATTAATTAATAGATAAGGCGAGGGACTATTAATAACACAATAATAGTATTGCTGTAGATTGTATCATTGTTGGTTTCTGATAAACGGGTATGATATTAATTTTTCCCAATTTACCTTCAGCCGCTCCTGATGAAGATACTGAGCACAAGCAGATTGGGTCATTTCATGGATTCTTTAATGTCATCTTTGTCATGTGCTTATAGCAAAGGAAGGAGTCACCAAAGAGGAAACCTCTGCTAGCTATAATGTACAAGACTTCAGTGGGTTCAAGATTCTACATTGAAGTTGTGAATCAAGAGTGAATGGTATTTCTTCAAAGAGAGAAGAATGCTGGACCACTTCATAACTGAATTGGGGTAGGATACATAACATAATTTCTTTTTGGCACTAATGACTGTCTTGGTTTTAATTCTCTTACTGTGAGATGGCCAACCTTTCCTAGTTTACATGTTAATTAATTTGTATGTTTGCAAGTTGGCACGTAAACTATTTTAATGAAAGCATTTTTCTAAGTCATGTATCTAAATTCCAAGAGAATGACAGTAATTTTTGTAAACATTTTAAATGATAAGCATAGGTGAAAAAAGCTATGTTCTTTAAGCATAAATCTTTATGTGCTATCTGTATTTGAAATAACCTTGAGTGGGTTGCAGAGGAATAATTTCATGTAATCTGTCCAGTCTTAATTAGGACTTAATCATCTCACAATTTCTACTCCCTTTGTCTGCTCAGGTATTTGCAATATTGTGTCTATCAATCTCAATAACTTCATTTTATATTCTGTTTTCCATTTGCTATTTAGTACATGACTGTATGAAACATATGCAAGTCTTATTGCAAGGCATTGTTTGGACTCCTATTAGTAAAAGATAGCCATTCACATATGTAACCCTTGTGTACCTTTTTCTGTACTGCTAGTTTTGTTTGTATTTTATCATCCTGTCTTAGGTAGTAGGTAGGTTCAAGTAGTCCACCAACGGTACAGAAGAATTGCTTCCCAAAGCCTCCCTTAGCTGCAGCTTACCCCCATACCTCCCCCTCCGCTGCCACCTAAAATCAAATGAAGGCACGACAAAACTGAATGATTAAATGATTCTCAAGCTCTAGATACCACGTGCCGCATGAGATTTTATCTATCAATTCACAGTCAATTAGGTGGAATTTCTCTCATCCTTAAACTCCAGTTAACTTAAGCGCATATCTTCTGAAAGAAATATGGTGGAAAAGGTTCACCATGACAAAGAATTAAGTTTTACCTATGTCTATTGCTCGCGAAAATCTATATATGATTCATATTAGAAAATCGTAGGATGATTATGGATCAATTATCGTGCTCAACCTTTTGCTTGATTCATGTGCCCTATCGAATTCATGTTAAAATTTAATTTATAGGTCGCTAATTCCCTCTTTTACGTCATACAACATCTTCTTTTCATTAAAATTTAACCATTCATTCTACATTCCATTACTCCATTAAGGAGATCTCTCCTCTTTGGCACACCCATTCTCTCTCACTTCAATCAAAATTAATTCTTCCTCAGCGGGAATATCATTCTTAAAAAAATACGGTATATCATATTTTAAATAAGTTACAGTTTTACAATTAACCATAGCTTTTCTTACAAATTAACAATTCAGAAGGGTGGTTTCATTGAATGTTTTTAATTAATTGATTGAAAATCAAATTACGAAATGGAGAGACTTTTGTTAGTAAAAATAATATAGAAGAAAATATATTTTACTCATTTTTCTTTCAGATCTTTCACAATTAAATCAACTTTACATCTCGGCCACAAATGAGAGAGAATTTGGAGTGCAACGCACCTTGCAATAGTAAAAGTCTTAGTATTTCAGCAGAAACGATCGCCCACACGCAGGATATCAATTGTGTACAGGAGTGGTGCCATCTTCGATGGATCCTCCACTAGGATGGTCCTTATTTATATGGGAAAAAATTGTTTTGAGAAATTCTTTTGGGACGTCACATTAAGTTGTTCCATTTAGTTAGAAAATAAATCGTGTAAAATATTATTTAAATTGGATAACGGAAAGACATGCCGCATCGCACATAAAGTTTATAATTTTCAACATTTTTGGCCTTTTTTCGAACATCACAAGAGATAACGGAATCTTCCCATATTTCAACTGTTTTGATTTTTTTATCAATGCATTGTTAGACATTAACTGTGATTTTCATAAAAGATTAATTGTATATAAAAATACATTAGACATCTTTAATGAGAATTCAAGTTTTCAGTAGATAGGAAACTGTTAACTTATTCAGTTAATGTAAAAACAAGTAATTATCTGCATAAAATGAAATAAAGTATTTTTAAAAGTTAAGTTTGAATAATTTTTATCCATTATTGACATATTTCAGTCGATAAGTTATTTTATCATTAAGGAAACTAAATAAATATTATGTTAGTACATTAATCATTTCCCACTAAGCTGCCCAGAGGAACACATTTTCCTCATATCATATCTTCATAATTAGGCTATATATCTTGATAATAATTGAGTTGGTATCATAAGTTGACTCAAATAACAGAATTTATAAGAGAAATAAACGGTAACCAGTTCTTAAACTCCTATCCTCCACTACCCAGAGAGATAGGCTGGGTTGGGTAAAGCATCTGCCCAGAAAGAAAGTGAAAGATCTAGTTTAGAGTCCCACTCCTGTCAGACTCTTTCCATACCCATTTATCCTTTGGAAAATTCTTTGATATATGTCTTTACTTGCAAGGTTATAACCATTCATATGATACATTTCACCATTTTCTTCTTCAAATTCATTAATTACCTCTTAGATGTTTCTAGCATTTCCTTTTCTTGATTTTAGTTAGTAGTAAGTAGTTAGTAGTGTTGCCACTTGTATCATTCGCAATGTTTATCAAATATTTGCAAGTAATCAACAATTTTCCATAATTTCATAGTGTTTGCATTTGCTTCCTTCTTAAAAATATAATCATAATCATACTGAAATTTTTCTGCTTATCAAGAAGCATATTAGTTTATAAAATATTCAATATTCTTGATTGAATTCATTATCTACCAATGATTATATAAGCCCCCAGATGGCCATGTGGTTAATGCATTTGCTTTCTGCAGTAGCGGTCCTGGGTTCGACTACCATTGAGGGTAATGATGTTTACCAAGCATCAAAACAAATGGAAAGCTACCTGAATTAAGAGGTAGTGGGTTAGATTTAAATAGTCTTATTATGGCAGTATGGGAATCGATACACTGACCATGCGTCACCCGCAGTGAATACAGCCAAATCCCCTTATAGGGATATCGCACTGTGGGCTTTATTTTACTTACCATTGATTATTTATGTGACATGTATTATATTTTCTTTTTTAGTACAAACATACTTTGAGACAGTTATTTTGCCTAGCATAACTTTTAACTATATTTCCTTAATGTTTCAGTATTCTCTCTTTCTTTGCATTGAAAAGGTAGCTAGATCTCCTTAGCTTCTTTCTTCACCCTTATCAGTAATCTTTCTTAATCCGTCATTTATAAACCTGAATCCTTTGACCTTTTTTGATTTGAGTATTGTTATATTTTATCCTTTTTGTGAAACATTTCCATAATTTTTCTTTCTGTGAATAACATTTGTCAAATCATTGTTTGGTATAGTTTTACTAACATGGAAGATGTCTTAAATTACAGGTGGTATCTTGGAGCAATGACAAGAGTGGAAGCAGAGAGTGTCCTCAGATTAAGCAAAGAAGGTTGTATTAACAAAGTATTAACCTTGTACGAAACAGTGAATCAACCCGTCAAGACTATTCTTTATCCCTCAAGTAAGTTGACATGTCACTGCAGTAAGGTAATAAAATTATGAAGTTATATCATCCACTTACAATTCAATTACCATATTTATCGGAATACAACACACACCATGGTATAACATGCAGAATGATTTTAAGAGGGATATCTGACTTGGAAAACTAAAATTAAAGGCTTGGAATGGCCAGGTCACAACATACTCTACAAAGAAGCTACCGATGACTACGAAAGCTAGTCTATCAATACTATTTGCTAAGTGTAAGGTGATTAGTAAAAGTAAAAATATTATCTTATTTATCTTATATACTATAAAGTTCTTCTTATAACAAAAAAGTTTAATTTCAGATAGTAGCATGTTTGTGCCACACACCTGGTTGATTATTGATTAAGTAATTAGTCGGTAGTCAGATATTTGATTCTCTATACCTTTTTCCACAATTGGCAGGAATTATTTGGTACTTAATCATTAAAATTATTTACTGTATATAATTTGGAAAGCGTGATGTTTAACATATAAAGATATCCATACAAATGTTTTCATTTTATCCTAAATGTCCTAAATGTTTTGTAATACAATGCATGATTTTATAAAGATATCTTACAAAGAGAGAAATGGTCACATTTTTCTTTAAAAAACAGTAAAAGCTGATCTAACTCTCATATTGAAATTGGTGAAAAATAACATCACCGATAAAGCATGAACTTTCATTTTTACTGATTAGTGTCATTATGATAAAATTAACTTCAAATTGTAAGATTTGGGTAAGAAAAATGTATTATTTCAACTACCCTCACACTTATTCTGGAGCTTAATAAGGTAAATGAGCCCAGGTTATATCTATTTCCACTATAAGCATAAGTGTAGTAAGATTAAGTTTTGCATTTCATAAGTTCTGTAAACTAATCTCATTTTTGTATATTTTATAGAAGTGCTCGTGGATTTATGCATATGAGAATCCAGCAAAACAAAGAAAGTGGGAGATACATTCTTGGACAGTTTAGTCAGCCATTCAGCAGTTTACCTGAGATGATCCATTTCTACACCATCAACAGACTACCAATCAAAGGGGCAGAGCATATGTGTCTCTTACATCCTGTCATAGAGCTGCTGCTTTAGGCTATGTCACAATCTAATGTCTATTGTCTGTATTCGGTACAGGTCAGAAGGTATGAACTAAGGAACTACTGTTTTTTAAGCCAAAGAAGAGCTGTGAAATATTGTACATATATTCATATACAGATACAATATTAATACCTCCATTTTAAGATTCATTAATAAGATGTAGCAAAATATTTCCTTTATGATATTTGGTTTCAAGAAGGAACAGAACATGAATGAGGCTTAAACCAAACCACAAAATCAGAGATGAAGAAATCAGCAATTATGTTTAATCAGTTGGTCTCTTGAAACTTAATTATTTCACAGAGAACCAAATACTAAATATGATTACTAAATAATTCATCTGGAAAAATAATAAGTGGGCAAATGAAAGTGAACAGAAACTCATTACCTCAACTTTTCCTCAAAATACAGGAGTTGGTATTCTAACAGAAGCTCTGTTTTACAATTGTGATTCAAGGTATTCTGTCTAATGAATATGCATATTTATTCTCTTTGGGGAAAAACCAAATCTCCAGCATTTTGATCCTTTACTGTTACTATTCATTTATGAAAATTAGAATTCATTTTGTTTCTCTTTGAATATGTATTTCTTTTGTTTCTATCAACTGAAATGAATTGATAATTAGCTGAAATATTCCTTCCAATGTTATGGAATAAAAACAAGTTATTTCATATCTGTTGTATTTGGAGTGTATCTTCTTGCATATATATTGTAATTGCTTGTGATATCTTTGCTGTGTGATTGAATGAAGATCACAATGTTGTGTTTATGTGAAAAAATAATTAGTTTCACAATTTGTATTTGTCATTCCAAAATAACCCAATTAGTTCAAGGTGATATCATCCATCTGGTAAATTATATTTTCTAGTTTGGTTTCATTGTGATAATAGAGTAAGAGATATATAAATAATTTTATAATTTAGGTTATAAACATTGATTTTATATTAATTAGTGTGTTCTTCTAGTGCATGTGACTTTTAATATGATAGCTTCTCCCATGAGTCATTTATGCTTGATTAACATATCTCATTGAAATTCAACTGAACTTAAAAATTAACATTAAAAGTAATCTTCTATTTCATATATGGCTTAATTTGCACAATTTATATAGATGCTTTATTGTAATTTGTTATTATAAAATTTTGAAAAAAATAGCATCCTTATAGAGAAAGTTCTATTGCGAGGTAATTATATTCTCAAAATTCCTGATTTTCATCCTATTACTAGTCAAAGCATTGCATCTCTATATCATAATATGATCAAATAACTCAATACAAATTATTTATGTGATGCTTTGTACGAGAATTAAATGCGAATGTTTTTTATTCAAGAATGTTACACAAGGAAAGAATCCACTTCTGAATTTTATTCTCCACAAGAATCTTAGGTATAATCAGTTTCACCTTGGTTATTCAAAACTAATTTGGAGTAACTTCTAGTGTTATTACTTCTATTAGCTTATTTAAATTATCTATTGTTATTTACTTCAACATTCATGGTGACTAAAATTTGTTTTTCTTCTTTCATTTTCCTTCATGAATGATTTTTTTCAATGATATCTCAAATCCAATGGTTTCTCTATAATTACTTCCAAAAAGTTGAGAATAATAATATCACTAAGTATGTGAGGGATTAAAGTTCAGAAGGAAAAGATAATAGTTATTATTTGTTAAATTGCATTCTTTCATGTTTGAGTTTAGGAGATAGTGTTGATTGATTAAATGTTATTAATGTTATACCTATGAGAATTCACACCAAGTTTGTAAGAACTTAGAATTCTCATGATATTTTGTTATTGTTTACATTGAGAAGCAAGACTCTACATAAATATTCACATAAGTGATAGATAGACAGCAGCAAGATTTTGCTCTTTGATGAACAAAACTATCCCTGTATTTTTGGTCTGTTCTGTTTTTTTCCCACAAGTTATAAACAAAAATACAATGGAAGTTTTATTAATATTTTTATTGATAAGTATGCCTCCAATTTATGGAAAGTGTTACATTGATCCCTCCAATGAGCCTCAAAATTCCCTCCTTAATTTGTCATTGTCATTGTGCCAAATTTACAGCATTAAATACAAAAGGTTATAAGTGATTTACATTTTTATTACACTCCTTGTTTATGTATTAAAGACATGTGAAAAGATATATCTAGAAAACATCACAAATGGACAACTTTCAGGCTGTTATCTGAAAATGATATCATTCCCAATTTAAGACACATTAATTTCAAGGCTTCTCAGATATATTCTTTTCACTATTGTTACTTGATGTATAAATAGTAATAAACGTATCGTCATTAGATTTTTTCAATCCAATCTTAATGATAAGCCTTCCAATATGTTTTCCCATCTCTATTCTCAACAGCTGGCTGCAAGGTTAAGAGGTATCTTCTTTTCCATCTTGGAGCCATCACATTTTTCAATAACCGGATGAGATCCATTCATTGCCATTTCCACAGGCCCGTTCTTATAATTTTGGGGGCCCTACACAACATTATTGCATGGGACCCTATGGACCGCAGTGAGGCTAGCGAAATATAACGTTAAAATATCATAATATGGTACGGAAATTGAATTTAGTATGCTTTTAATTTTATTTGTTTAATAAAATCTTTCATTATTGAAATGTTTTAGTCTTTTAAAACTTAAACCAATTAATTAACTTTAATCTAATAAAACTTTTATGTCCTACATATTTGAGACTTGGCGGCGGGCCCCTGAGTTGATGGGGCCCCACGTGACCGCGTATGCTGTGATGCCTAAAAACGGCCCTGCATTTCCCATTTCTTTTCATTCCATTCTTGGCCTTGATTTTTCGAAAGCATATTGTCCGAAACTACAAAAACGAATTGGCAAATTGATTTATCTGAAATTTCTTTGTCTTTTATTTGTGAACTAACTAAACGGTTTCTTCACTAAAACTTTCGACGAAAGATCGTCGCATGTGAAAGATAGAAACATCCGTCCCCCGAATTTTCATTTACCACCATCTTACAGTTAGCCAAATCCACGTGATCCATATCATCCATATTGTTTCCAATATCCATCCCTCTCGATAATACGAATCTCACAAGTTTACGAATTTTCGAGTGGAAGAAAAATGGCCTGTAGTTAGGTGCACCAGTCACGACTTTCCTTGATTTATATTTTATTCTACGTTAAACATAAGATAATATAAGTATTTTTAATTTATTTATTGTGGATTATATTAATTCTTCGTTATCAAGTCTCTTTCATGGACACACATAGTTCAATACAACATTTTGCAAAAATTTAACTTACCTCTTTACCCATTCTGTCTTGAACTGAAGAGCTGCAATATCCCAGCCAATCTGCTCCACTTGATCAATAATAACAGGCACTTCCCAAAGACCATTTTCTTGCTCTAAGTCTTTCGGAGTCTCATAATTGACACGACCACAGTTCTCAAAGTGTGCTCTCCTACATTATTCTCCACAAAATTGAAAAGTTTGGTTGCTGAAATAAGAAATAAATGCTTCCTATATTTTGAGTTAGGATAAATTTGAAGTGGAAAGAGTAAATTGCATATAATTTTTTATGGTAATCATATTTTTACTTATGCTTAAACATAAAGATCTAATGCGAGATCCACTCAGTAATTTTAGTAATTTACAATTTACTCTAAGCCACACATTCCAATACAGTTTTATTTCATAAATATTACTGTAATTCACATTTATTAACACTAGGAGGACGGGAGTTTCGGCCTACCTAGAAGGACGAGAGGTGGTCATTTGACCACCTACTTTTAAAATTCGTAATTAAATACTATCATGCTTCTCAAAGACCTGAATTCTGCATACCTTCTACATTTGACCATTACACAAGTTCTAATAACATTTTTTCCCCGTAATTTGTTTAAATTTTAATTAATTAAACAAAATGTTGACCAATGTCCTAAATCTGCAGAATTTCATATTCTAGAATATTTAATCTATTTATACTGAACCAATGAAACTCATATTTTCGGAATAAGTGGAAGAAGGTCCGAATTGTTGATAAAAGTCAGTCACGTTACCCCAAGATTGTTATGATATCTGACGGAAACCATATAAAAGATTTGTGCTTCGGAAAAAACCTCAATCAAATACGATGGCGGAACAATTTTTCAAATTTCGTCCTGAAAATTTCCTTATGGTGTTTTTTTCAATGCCAAATCAATGTATAATATTTAAAAATTCCTTAAACAATTTTTAGCAGGGTTGCCAACATATTAGTTTTATCATTATATAATGTTCTTCCAATTTTTTTCTCTGGTAAATTTCAAACTGATATCTCAAGTTTATATTCAATCACCTTTTTTGAACTATTTGAATTAATTTCAAGGGTATTAACTTTATAAAACAGGGCTACCAATCGTAAGAACAGATCTCTAAACAGAGACTTTTGCGTTCGCAGTATAAATAACTACAGATATATTTTGAGCACAGATTTGTTTCATGTGATTTGTCTAAACTCTTTGGGATCCCGAATTAGTTTATAAACTATAAAGAAGCAGTGTGACCAACATCTTTGGCTGTAAAGTGAAGGCAGCGATCAGATGTTCATGGAAAACCTGACAATCTCATTTATCAAGAATGGATTCTTATCTTCTATCTTATGCATTGACGCAATGTTAATGACCAAAACAAGGGTAACAACAACAATAACCATTTTTCTGCTGTTATTCAGCTCTTAAAATTTTTCATAAAAAAATTTAGACCCGCTTTGCATAAACTCTTAGGATTTGTTTGCTTCTGTTATGAGTTAGATACAATATTTTGAATTCTTTATATGTAACCTCTTGTATTTGAAATTGTTACAATTTCCGTAAGTAACACAGCCGAACAAATATTTTCATATCGGTTGAATACATTTATTTTACATATATAGTTATTCATTTACTAATTATCCTTGATGCATGTGAATTCCAAAGATCTTTAAGCGAAAGAAGAGACTTCTTAATATAATACTTGTCATAATTAATGAACTAATAATAATTGCCCGGAATGTGCTGATATAAATGTTCATATAATAATCACAGGAATTTACAGAGATGGATTCAGAAAGAAAATTTATTTAGCATGTAAGTCGTTTTCTTCATGTTCTTTTTGATATCATTATGTTCCATATTTTTCATCTGTTCTTACATAGGGAAGTAATATTATAGCGCAACAAAACATGTTGACTGAAATTGATTCATGTAGTATAACAAAGATTGAATGAAACATTCGTATTTTCCCCCCTGCTATGAGTAACTGTATTTACAATCACATGGTGGGAGGTCGGACATCTGGGTGAACTGATACGGACAGCCGCCTAAATCCAAAACCCATCTGGTGCTTCTTACCAGACGCGTGCGTCTTTATGGCACTACCTGGTCTTTTCCCCGCGTTCGGCACGTACTGAAATGCAATGGTTTCAAATAAGCACAACCCCACCGAGGCGTCTTTAGCGCACATACATTTAGGGAGAAAGGATTAGTGCAGCGTTTTCGGAGCGCCAAGAAAGCGCTACGCACAGAAATACTGCATTGTTCGAGGTGAACACAACGTTTGTCATCAACCTCTCTTTCACTGTGTCTTCCATATTGAGCGACTCTCCGCGAGTCTCCATAGTGATACATCCACAGCTGTTTGTTAGAAAACGTCAAAAAACTTAATACGAATGGCCTCAAGACGAAACCGTACCTCGGACGAGATTCTTGCCGAATTACGTGAATTAGAAGAAAATCAATCTGGAAGTGAAGTGGAATTTGCAAGCAGAAGTGAGGACTTACTGGCCAGTGATCGGAGCGACGACTCTGGTCCTGAGATTGAAGAGACTGGAAGTGAATCGGGAAGTGACTCCATTGATTGTGGCAGTGATTCTATCAGGTAAGTGAATCTTTCTTTCAACTTTAGTGCTTGTTAATTTTAATGGCTTATGTAAGTAATTTGCTCAAACCGTAATATTTGTAAATAATTGTCGGTTTTTTATAACGTATACTCAAGTTCAAAGTTTAAAAAAACTAAACTAGAAATTCCTAGGAAGAATTGTTAGCTGCAAACCTTAACTTATCAATGTAATCTTATAGAGCAAAAACTTTTCCTTTCCACGTTGTTGATTACCTCAGGTAGAGCGAAATTAGTGTCTAACCTTTAGCTATATTTATTGCAGTGTAAATGCAATTGTGAAAAAATATTCATGTAATATTAGCATGCATAATTTAACTGAAAAATGAAAAAAAAATTCATTTACATGATATAATAAAAAGTTAATATCGGTCTTGTAAAAATAACTTTTCTCAGTAATAGATGGTTATAAAAGTACGATCTTCGTCTCAATACTATGTTCTTCTTTGAAGATTTTAAGAATTATTATTCATGTTGACTAAATTTCAGTCATTTATATTAAACGCCCAGATAACACACTCTTTTCCTTCGTCGGTTTATAGAATACCAACCAGATAAAAACAAAAATATTCATTATATGTTTTAAAATGGGATGATACTCTCAAAACTTTTGGCGTCATTTATATTTTTCTCAAGGGTTCCTGCGTTAGTTTCCACTGACATTCAAACTCGAATATACATTATAAACCTGTCAGTATGCACAGATTTTTCTTTATCATGATCTATAATTATTGCTATTATGACGCAATACGTTTATTCCGTCTATTTGATGCAGAGGATATTTTCGCTAAAGAATTTATTACACAATAGATTAATACCAAGAAATTAAGTCTATTCAAATACATTTTTCATTGCCAAAACTAATATGATTATTTTCATAATCGATCAACAGTAATCCTCCAGAACCAACGGCCCAATGGGAAACTGCTCCGGATGGAACAGAGTGGCTGGAGATTTTGGCTGATCAACCTCAACCAGGAAGATTCAAAGTGCAAAACATATTGCATTTAGCTCCAGGACCAACTTCTTATACCAAAAGGAACATTCAAGAGGCATCAACATTTAGTGCATTCAATTTGTTGGTGAGTGACTCCCTTTTAGATAACATTGTAAAATGTACTACAGAGCATGGGAAGCTTGAAGATGCTAATTGGTCTTTACCTAGGGAAGAACTTTTGAAATTCATTGCTCTTATATATGCTAGAGGCGTTTTGGGACAACGTCATTTGTCAATAAAAAGTTGTTGGGACAAAACGTGGGGATCTAAAATTTTCTCCAGCACTATGAATAGGGATTGATTCTTAAGCATAACGAAACATTTACGGTTTGATCATAGAGAAACTCGGAGTCAAGCTCTGAGAGAAGAAAAATTTGCTTTAGGTTCTGAGCCTTGAAATAAATTTATAACTAACTCCCGAGCCTGTTACAACCCTGGCGAGAGTGTTACGGTCGATGAACAATTATATCCTACAAAGTGCCGATGCCCATTCATCCAATACATGCCGAATAAGCCAGATAAGTTTGGGATCAAGTACTGGGTATTAGCAGACGGGAAGTCTAAATATTGCCTAAATGCATTTCCTTATTGTGGAAAAGATGATGCTAGGGGATCAAGGCAGACTCTTGGGGAATATGTTGTGCTACGGTTAGCAGAGCCATTCAAAAACTCCGGTATCAACATAACATGCAACAATTATTTCTCTTCAATCAGCCTCGCTGAAAAACTAAAAAAAAACAAAATCTCATTGGTTTGAACGATAAGAAGGAATAGAAGAGAATGACCTCCTTCGGTTCATCACAGCAAAGAAATATACTCAACTAGAGTTTATAAAAATAGACTTGGCCACAGCTTGACAAATTACCAAGCCAAAATAAATAAAAAAGTGCTTTTAATCAGTACGATGCATCAGGACGTGATGATTTATGACTCAGAAAAAAGAAACCAGCTAAAATTTTGTTTTACAACTACAACAAAGAAGGAGTAGATATAATGGATAGCATGTGCCGGAAATATTCAACTCGTTCGGCTGCAAGGAGATGGCCAGTACATGTATTTTTTAACATATTAGACCTGGTCTCAATAAATAGCTGGGTTCTATTCAAAGAAACCACTGGGCGTAAACTCAGCAGGAAGGAGTATATTCAAAGACTTATATTAGAAATGATTGGAACCTCATTAGAGATAGAGCCATCACCCTCATGTTCCTTTGCAATGTCGGGAATTTCTTCAGGGGAAGCATGTGCACCAATAAGACCGCAGAAAAGAAGAAAGTGTCAGATCTCACCTGGTTGTTATAACAAATCCAATAATTTTTGCCTAAAATGTAAAAAAATATACTGTGGAATATGTTCTGCAAAAGTGGCAATGTGCAGAATCTGCGGTAAAAAATGATGTACTCTTAGAAGCATAGAGTGATATTCTCTCTTATCATTTATTTTAAAAATGTTACGCCATTACCTAATAAGGAATAAATATTACTTTGTAAAAACAATAGCGAAGCTTTATTATGATTTCAAACCTTACATTATGAAGATGATGAAGTGTTTCTATAATGACTTGGATGTATTGTAAAATACCGAATGATGGAAGGAAATAACATTTGAAGAATGATTTAAGTATTAAGGTAAGTCTAAAATAAATATCAACTTAATATATAATAATAAAACGAGGACCAGAGAGGATATGCACCGAATAATATATGAGTAAGAAAGGGCCATTCTCGATAAATGCATGATTAATTACTAAGTTTTCCATGAAGGTCTGATCGCTGCCTTCACTTTACAGCCGAAGATGTTGGTCACACTGCTTCTTTATAGTTTATAAACTAATTCGGTATCCCAAAGAGTTTAGACACATTACATGAAACAAATCTGTGCTCAAAATATATCTGTAGTTATTTATACTGCGAACGCAAAAGTCTCTGTTTAGAGATCTGTTCTTACGATTGGTAGCCCTGTTTTATAAAGTTATTACCCTTGAAATTAATTCAAATAGTTCAAAAAAGGTGATTGAATATAAACTTGAGATATCAGTTTGAAATTTACCAGAGAAAAAAATTGGAAGAACATTATATAATCATAAAACTAATATGTTGGCAACCCTGCTAAAAATTGTTTTAAGAATTTTTAAATAATATACATTGATTTGGCATTGAAAAAAACACCATAAGGAAATTTTCAGGACGAAATTTGAAAAATTGTTCCGCCATCGTATTTGATTGAGGTTTTTTCCGAAGCACGAATGAGTGGTTTTATATGGTTTCCGTCAGATATCATAACAATCTTGGGGTAACGTGACTGACTTTTATCAACAATTCGGACCTTCTTCCACTTATTCCGAAAATATGAGTTTCATTGGTTCAGTATAAATAGATTAAATATTCTAGAATATGAAATTCTGCAGATTTAGGACATTGGTCAACATTTTGTTTAATCAATTAAAATTTAAACAAATTATGGGGAAAAAATGCTATAAGAACTTGTGTAATGGTCAAATGTAGAAGGTATGCAGAATTCAGGTCTTTGAGAAGCATGAAAGTATTTAATTACGAATTTTAAAAGTAGGTGGTCAAATGACCACCTCCCGTCCTTCTAGGTATATTTTGATATAAAATTTAACCTAAAAGTGAAAAAAAATATTTTAATACTTAACACAAATTTTGGGATAGTAATAAACAAAGTCAAAAAGTTTCAAAAAAATCAGAGGTATTTTACTAAAGAAATTTTGATGTCAAACTCTGAAAAGTGGTCAAACCACCTCCGTCCTTCTAGTGTTAAGTCAGAAAAAAAAACTAAGCTGTAAGCTTTTATGTCACTTTTAATTAGAGGTAATAAAAATTTGGTAAATTTTGTTTCTTATGACTTTCAATGGAGAAAAAAATATTAATACATATAAGAATAGGGAAAAATTATAAAATGAATTTAAAAAAGAGCTAAGGGAAATAAGATGATATCTCGAATCCCTGGAAATATTAGAAAGAGCTTCAAAATTAGAGTGCAGATAGTAAAGCTATCATGAGTGAGACATGTATATTTGCATGGCAAGGCTTAAAAATATTATAAGAGACCTTGCAACTTGTTCAGAGCCTTACAAAAGTATGGCTACTTAAGTAAAAGTACTTTTAGTCCTTCATAACCTTCAGAAATATGATACGAGACAGAAAGCTTGGATTAAGTAGAAATAGTAAAACTATTGAATTATATTTAGATTAGGGCTGATAGAAGCTGTTGTATGTTAGACTGAGACATGTGTTTTATGAAATGAGTTAACAAATGGAACCTAGAAGAAGAAAATATAAAATTACACTAAAAAAATGATTTGGACATTCATCTCTAAAATTACTCTTTCACTATTGCACCACTGAAAACGAGTTATGGTTATAATTAAAATTTGATTGGTACAGGAATATAGAATAAAAGAATGTAAAAATAAGCATCATGATACTCTTAAAGTCTCACTTCATCTTAACAACACAAGTATGTTGATTACATTTAATTTACTTTATTTTTCTTCCTGAGCTCCTTGAAGATTCAATATTGTCGCACTTCACTCGATATCTCCGAATATTCACTAAAACAACAGCTTTCTCTCTTGTATATCCCTTCACTGAGTCCCTGCCTCTAGCGTCCCCACGCCAGTGTTTTGGATTGTGGGTGTGGAGGAAGATGGAGAGAATAAAATGGGTGGATAGAATAAGAAATGATGAAGTGCTTAGAAGAGTTAGGGAGGAAAGAACATTACTCCGCACAAAACAGAAAAGAAAAGGAAGCTAGATCGGACATATTGTAAGAGGGAAGGGGATTCAAACTACAGCCATTGAAGGAATGGTGGATGGAGAAAAGAGAAGAGGAAAGCTAAAGTTAATAGATGAAGTAAAGAGAGAATTATTCAAGAAGACCAAAGAAGAGGCCTGGGACAGGATTATTTGGAAACAGTTGCGGTGAGTGGGACCTGCCGACAGGCAGAACACCAGAAGAGATGATGAATGAGATATCTGTTATTTTAATGTAATTAACTGTATGTAAAATTTTTCCCCCTGCTCTCATCTCTATTAATTTATTCTTCAAAGCTTAACCTGCTGTGAAAAAGCTTTGAATTCCAATTCAATCATGCTTCTCAAAAATATAAGTTATTTGCCAGTTAGTTCTTTTAGTTCCTCAGTTGTTATTTAGTTCCCAATAATAAACTCTCCATTTTTATCATTGGGAAATGTACCTGAGTGTGGCAGAATAGATTAGCTAAACGATTAGATTAATGGAAGCCAATAAATACGACCCCACGGACCACCATTTTATTGTGATGTTCTGATCTAACTTACATTTAGATATTCATACAAATGCTTAAAAGATGCATAGATCTAAACTGCTCAGCCCAAAAATCACACACTATGAAGGAGACATTGCAATGACATGAAATTGAGCATCTACAAATGGCATTCTATGGTTAATTATGTCTGTAAATAGAACGTTATACTACCCTTAGAATGAATATATGCAAACAGGATTGTATGAATGACATTCAGTTTTTGCAAATCAGTGTAAGTCAAATTTTCTGCATGAAATCAGTTTCATCAGATGAACCAATTGGTTTCATCAAATATAAGTTACTAAATTGAAGTCGACTTTATTATTGCATTGTATTATGCAAAAGGGCTCTGGTAATGTGAATAAATATTATTGGAAGGGCCTGTGAATAAATATTAGTATTATTACTCAAAAATTAACAGTATTAAAGAGGAGCCATTTTTGATTGCTGTAAAAATCTAGAAATTTATAAGATATATAATTGAAATCAAATAGAGTGTAGAATGAAAATAAAATTTATTTTCTTAATGAAATAAAATTGCTTGGTTTAAATTATCTTTCCCCATCAGTCCATAGTAATGGAATAAATGCAATGAGTAGATCATCAGACCATATATTAATATGTGAAAAGGGCAGCATAGTGAACAATGAACAGAAAATGTATGCAGGTTCACTCAACAAGCAATGTACTTACCATAACTAGATAGATCAGAAGCATAGTGAGGAAAATTTGAACTGAGAAGTGCTCGGTTCATAAAGCCAAAGCTTGTACCTCCATGGAACATATAAACATTAATTGATGCATTAAAGCTGAAAATTACTCCAAGGTTTTCTTCAAAAACTGTAAATATAATTATTATTATCAGTTCATATCATATTATGACATTCATTTAAAAAATTACTGGTAGAAAAATCTGAGTAATGCTAACAGCCATTTACAAATCAATTATTACAAGCTTAACGAGGTGAAATTTCTTTGTGATATTCTTAAGAGAAATAGAATGTATCAATATTATTATTGGATCAGGCAATAAAAATATACTAGGATTAAGGAATAGTTTCATTGGAAGAAAAGTTCAATGGATTTTGGTGAATTATTTGTTTTTAAACAAGAGTATTATGCTAAGACCATAATTTTTTTTTCATTGATCCATTTACTCTCTTTTCTAAGACCAGTTTGATGGGATCTTTCCATCCAATGATCAAACCATCCACTCCAAAATTCCATCAGCATTAAAGATCTGTCAGGCTGAAGTTCTTTGAGAGCATTGAGTTGACGCTCTGGTGCTTTACCGAAGTTTGCAGTCTGAAGCACTAGTAAAAGTAACTTTTTTATATATTTTCATTTTACTGGTTTTTTTATTAGTAAATATATTATTATCATGGGAGATAAAGATAGATGGTCATGAGAAGTTTGTTATGAAGGATATTATATTTTACATTCATAGGGGCTTAATCCACAATTAAAAAATATATATCAGGGTTATTTATTAAATTCAACATTACATCAAAATATGTATGCCATTTCTAGAGCATTATTTAGCCAAGGGGATTATGTTAAATCGGCCAAATTCCTGGAGAATTAAAAACCATAATTCGTAGACAAAATCACCTTTCATTATTTTATACAGCCTTATTTCCTTACCATATTTTTAGGGCATAATAGTAATCTAATTTTTGGCTTTAACACTGCAAACAAACTGAAAATAATGATGTTATAAAGTACATAATTACCATCAGGCAAAGATCCAGAGTCATCAGAGAATACTATAACTTCAGAAGTGTAAAAAAGCTCCACTAACCCATTCTGTTCAAAAGTTGTCTTTATGAATTTTAGATACCCCTTATCTCGAGGTTGACCAGCCTAACCTAATCATCTATACTCATTTTCAATCTGGAAATATATTAATTTCTATAAGAATAAATTTAGCTGCAATTTTTTTGTATAATTGTGGTCTGATACTTGATACCGTTAACCTCAAAAGTCTGTAATGAAAGCATCCTTGTGATTAATTCTAGGATGAAACTTACTTTTCATTGATCAATTTTTTTTAAATAATGAGAAATATTTCAAATAATCAATAAAAGCTTGAGCCTATGAACAATGGTACTCTCATCTGCCAGCATTAGAAAAAGTTGTACTGTTCTACTAAGGCATCAGCTTCATTAATATATTCTACAAATACTATATTAATATATTCTCAAAATCTGTGTCAACACATTGAAATTAATCGAACTTGGCTAACATCCATGATGTAAAAGTAACATAATTTTACAAATTTATTCAAAAAAGCCATCAAATGATTTTGCCCTGAAATTCTAATTTTAAGAGAATTAAGATGAGATATTATACAAGGAATATTATCATTATTTAATACTCAAAGAGCATTTTGATGAAGAGCTTCAAAGAATTCATACGGACATGCTTAAATTATACTGTTAGTTAAATGATAGTTAGTTACAAAACTGAGAAAGAAGCACAATGCATCAACCTGAGATTTCAGATTGGATATCTTTTGAAGTTGTTGTTGAGCTTGTTTACTTTCTTTTAGCCAAATGTTAATTCTTTTAACTCTTTTAGCAATATATTAAGTTATCTGAAACTAATGCAGAAGAATACTTATGATATACATGATGAGATACATGCTTTTCTTCATAAAAAGATACAATAAAGCTCAGTATTTAAAGGCTATTAAGATACCTAATTACGTAATGCTAGCATATAGCATCCTATACCTAGTTAGGATAAACAGAAAGAATCATTGAACCATGCTGAACTCTTCTTAAACTTTCCCAGCAATAATTACCACTTACATGTATATATAAAACCGACCTTTGCCATGAGTGTTTCATGTGAAATAAATTAGATTTTAGGTGATGCAGTAATTTTTCTAAATATTTCTACATTTTTATAACCCACAATGCAAAAATTTCTGCACAGTCCCATTACAGTCACTTCAATTAGTAAAATAAACCTTTAAAATTAGACTTAACTGGATAGTGTTATGCATTAACATCAATAGTAACTTTTGCAAACAATATTAATGATTTCACAATTTTGAAATATCAATAAACACAATAGATATTTCACATCCTCCTAGGAGACCCTTTTAATTCCAAAGGTTCTGTAATAATATATCTTATGCACATGGTATTCATTAAATTAAAAATAAATTTTATTCCTGCTCGCTTAGTTACAGCCAATGAAGAAATGTTATTCAATCAAATAATAAATGAACTGCTGACACAATTAAAATTTTGAATTTACTTTTCCTTTAGATTGTTCAACATTAGAACTATCACAAATAACATATGTAGGAATCGGGATACTGTCTCATAGAGAACAAAAACAAAGTTCAGTTAATGGAATTTTATT
The DNA here is from genome assembly GCA_947579665.1 of Sympetrum striolatum. Taxonomy (NCBI): domain Eukaryota; kingdom Metazoa; phylum Arthropoda; class Insecta; order Odonata; family Libellulidae; genus Sympetrum; species Sympetrum striolatum. Next base: position 71,928,454 of record OX388348.1, read on the forward strand.
TCGTCAATAATTAATTTTATATTACATAAAATTTCTTCTTAATTGTATGAGGATGTCTAGCATAAATGCACATAAAGAGTTCAATGTTAAAGAATAGAGATTCACTTGAAAATAAACCTTACAACTGGTTTAAAACCATCATAAACTGCAACCAGCAACCAAGGCTTCCTCTGCCCAAATGAATTTGAAGCACTTTATAAACCTCTAAAATATTGAACTATTAGAATTAAAGTAATTTTGAAAATATAAATGTAAACTTGACGAAAAATATACAGGCTATGATGACTCTTATCTTTATGATTTTAGTGCTATATTTAGAAATGCTTCGTAATTAAATGCTTTATAATTAAATGCTTCATAAAAAATATTAATCATTTAACTTATTAACAGCCAATGTTAGAAATTTCGAGAAATTTACCGTTTTTTTTTTGCATCAATCTTCCCTGAACCACTTACAAAATGCTTATAAAAAATTTGGTTCTTAAAAAAAATTATAAATATAAAAACCTTAATGTTGCGTTTTCGCAACTTAGGCCGAATCAGTTATAACTATTGGATGTTATGCAACGCATCCACACATTTATAATTTTGACTTTTTCAATGCTATATCACTTAAGAAGTGCTGTTAAAGACTGATGAATACGTTCACTGTTTGCCTTTGATGTTTTCCTTCGTTGTTTCTATTTTTATAATCCCATAAATAAATAAAATATTATAATATATATATATATATATATATAATTTTCAAAGTATTTTGGATGTAAAGACACATTACATTTTTTACAAAGATATATAATTTGGCTTTTACAAAACCTACATCATTTTCTAGCATTGCCCTTAGAAATAATGTGAGAAACTCTATCTCTTCTCACTTCAGTAGGCAACGATGATTGGGAAGGTCTCCCCTTTTGGTGGTTATGTCTTGAACATGATGGTTCTTGTTGCTCTTCAAGGGAAGCCACATCACCTTTGAGGAGGGTCTCTGCTACATAAGATCGAAAATCTAGCATTGAAATCTTACTTTCATTAGCTATCCGGAACAGTTTCAAGGAATAAGTATAGACACTGTCTACTGCATTAGTGAATAGAGGCCACCACCACTTCTTTCCTCTAATTCGAACTCTATAATTCGCAATGGCATTGTCGTGAAGATCAACTCCGCCCATATACTTGTTGTATTCTCCGACGACATGAGGTTGTGGGATAGATATGTACTTCCTTTCTTTATGGCTGAATCTTTCAGCCATCCCTATAGAAAGAACAGATGCTACATTGCTTGCCATCATAACAGCAGAGTTATCGTTCCACTTCACTATTGACAGATCAATAGATTCATCAAAAACTTAATCGACATTTCCTCTTGGCCTTTGCGAATTTCTTCGTATATTCTATTGTACGCTTTTCAGTTCTATTTTCTCGGATAGTACTTGTAGCGAAACAATTATTTTCCTTCATTGTACGAAATAAAGCGTACGACGAAAAAAATTGTCGAAAACCAAACGATGATGGTATAAATCAGGAATGACTTTTAATAATTCAAGAACAACGCTAGCACCAAAACCTAATTTAGTTTCATAGGAGTTTTCTCAGGCTCCGGCGTACGGCAAAAACTGAAATAGGTACCCATCAGAAGAGCAAAGATGCCATAATTTGAAACCAAACCTCACAGGTTTATTTTTAATAAACATCTTCATGGAATGACGGCCAAAATAAGGTACCATCTGCTCATCTATGGATAAATTATGAGCAAATAATCCAAATTGCAGGTATATTTCATTTAATATTTCGAACAAGGGCCTGGTTTTTGTAAACTTGTCCGTTTTGTCCAAGCATGAGTTATCTCGGAAATGAATGTTCTCTTTCATTGCCCGAAATCTGTTTCTACTGAAAGAACTGCGTACCAAATCTACGCCTTTAAATCAACAGCCTTTGATCAATACATATCTTGCTGGGGAAACATATTATAGCCAGTGAGAAGCAAGAAACCAAAAAATTTCCTTAAATCAGATACAGTAAGCTGGTAGTCATGCCGTCGTCGTGTTTGTTCGAAAAAAAAAACAATTTGTTCTAAGACATTGTCGTCCAAAAATGTCCAGTAAATATCTATCGAGACATGCCACCGAGTTCATTCCACAATTTTTCATTGCGTTCCTTTTCCATTGAATTAGGAGCTGAGAAAAATATAACTTCTTTCGCTTTTTCCCACTTTGGGAATGCATATTCTTTTCTTTTGGACGATTCACTAGGAGCATCTTTTCTAGAATGTTTCACAGGCCTTTTTTCCGGTTCGTCAGTGGTTAAAAACATTACACCAGAGCACCTATGGATCTCAAAAGTCCCAGCGACGTCAACGTTGATGTTTTCTTCTCCAAACATGATGAGACACGGAGATTAAATTGGGAGCGCGCGTGCGCTGCTTTCCGCACCCTCAGAGCCAGTACCGCCAAAGATGCGAAAATGAAACATTAAGTTCACTTTTCAAATTATTCCAGAAAAACGTATTTTTTACATAAGAAAGGAATTTGAGGCATTCAATTGATATTATTATTACCACGTATATCAGCTTAAAATTAAAAAAAAAAATTTGATTGGACGTTAGAAATGTTTCATTCTGGAAGACTCATATGACAGAAAATGCGACATATTTAAATGATTCTTAAAAAAAAAGAAATAGATTTAAACTGTGATATTTTCACAACAAAAGTAACGATAGAACTTTAAATATATATTTAACAACAGAAATTATTGAAATTTTAAGGTCAACATAAACATTTTTAATTAAACAATTATGTTGCGTTTTCGCAACTTAGGCCGGTAATGGGTTAACATGATAGTACCTAAGTGAATGTGAAACCGAAAAAATAAACTCTTCATTCAAGCACTGGGAAAAAATTCTTCACAATTATTATGGGGCCATCCTAATAAGCATTTTGGCTAAAATCCCTAATACCAGTGAAAATTAAGAAGTTTAGACTTCATGAGAAAAAATATTTGAATAACAGCAATGTCATAAACGTTAGGGGCTAAAGAATATTCCCTTTTTTCTTTCTACTTCAATTTGTAGGAAATTCAAGTATAGACTTAACAAAAACGTACCATATACACGTAACGTATATATAATCAGCAATGCCGCAACTTCAATGATGAAAATCATATTTTCATTTAATTCTGAGTAAAAACTTCAAGTTCTCTGCAGCTCTGATGCATCACTCGTTTCAGGCACCTCCTAGCAGAAGCTGGCAACGCTGGGAACCTTTTTTAAACAATACGGTCGTGCATTCGCAGCAGCGGCTTGTTTGTCTCAAATTACGTTCAGATGTAATATGCAAAAACTAAAGATTAATGATGTCATCCCAAAAACAACTAACAATTTCAACATCGAAACCTCACTTGCAACAATGTTTTAGGTCAAGGGAGGGACTAAAGTTTTGACTACATAAATTGTGTTACACAACCAAATTCTGAGATTCCATTTCCTTTAATATTTTACAAAATTTTGGTTTTCGTAATATAAAGATTTTCGCGTGCTAATAATAAGATGAGTAAATGAGGAAAAAAAGGTAAATTTAATGAGATCAGTAAACCATGACGGCCGTTTAAATAAAATAATATCGCGGGTCATACTCTTCATTTCAATTTACACTAGGCATTTTCATAACTATAATAGCAAGACTATCTTTTACTTCCGATAAAGAACTGTTATACCAATATTAAAAATTTAATTAACATTGATAGCTTTGAACAGTCTTACAAAGCTTCAGCTGTTTGAATCTGAAACTTCCCTTAAACGCTATCTGCTGTAAGGCTTTCCGGTTCTTCTGCAAGGGTTGGGTTGTTAATAGAGTTAAGAATATAGAATAGAAAATATGGAGTATGGAATAGAGATAAGGAACCAGCTGCATTGCTAGAAATATGAATCGCTACTATCTAAGAAACATTCTTACAATGTACAAGCTTAAAGGAATTCCCAAATACATTTCTCAATCTATTATAGACTGTATACTAGTACAAAAAAACCTTTACACAAGAATGTGCTTTCTGCTCTTGTTAGCCTGAAGGGCAATTTCCGGAGTATGTAAAGTGAAATAGTGAGAGCTTTTAGATTCACGATTATCGAGTCTGTTTAGTCAAACATTATTTTAATATCTTTATGTGCAATGAAAATAATAGCCGAGCATTCCGGAAATTAGACATTGGAAAAATCTGATTTATACCATATATAATTATATAATTGCTACTTTTTAATAAAAGCAAAGAAATTATATCTTCAGACGAAATCTTTGGCCTCAATAATTCTCTCTCTTTGAACTTTTCTTGGCAAAATTCTCTAACACACCAACGCTCGCTCTCTCTGTAGTCTTTTAGTTTCTCTGTAAGGTTAGCTGGGGAGATCGGCTTCGCAGGATGATATCTCTGCGAAGAATTGCCTTTCTTCTGGATTCCCGGAATCATGGGTTGCAACTTTTTTGCTGTTATTGTAAATTAAAAGAAACCAAATTATTCACCCTCAGAGCTAGATGCTCTAATATCTAGAAATTAGTTTGAAAATTGACGTGAATCCATCTCTTAGGCAGAGAAACCGCATAAAAACAAATCCGAACATGTTTAAAAGTTACAGTTCTCAGGCAAAAATCTAACAGAAAAATAATTTACGATAATTAAGCTTTCTACATAGAAATACTTTGCACAGGTTTCCAAATCACGCAAAGGCGTACTGTGCTCGACTCGTTTCCCTTTTTACAGTGGAAGGGTTCGCCTGCCAAGTGGAACTGGAACCTAATATTTCGGGGACGTTCGCGTCATCAGTTACATTAAGCAAGCCCTATAAAACCACAGTGTGGCTGTAGCATGGAAACCACAGCCACGGAAAAGATAGAAGAGAGACTTTTAGAAGACTAATTAAGTTTAATTCTTTAATGGCTAAAGAGCCGGTATGTAGGAGTGTGTGTAATACCTATTACCTTAATTTCCCCTCTCCCCCCAAATAGTAGACCTGTTCTCTAATGCCCGTTTCTAAAGAAACCTGCCACCTGAGCTGAAAGACGACGAAACCCTTACCTTTAGCTGTGGAATTCCTTCTGCGGCGGTAGAGCTCTGCTTTCCATCGGCGTACTGAACCTCTTGCAGTCACTTTCACTAATTCACTATAATGACCATATCACATAACACTTACAACACTGATTCCCGATCTTCTGTACCGCTGCGTCAAGCGCTCCGCCAAGGTTGCCTTTCTCCGAGCGCTTCTCTCAACGACGCTCGGTCGTCTTCTCTGCCATGGATTTCTGTGGCCGAAGTGCTGCAAGGCATTCATTGACTCCGCTGTAGGTACCTCGAGATATGAAAGTCGAAATTCTGTCAGTCGTGCAGTGCGTGGCAAAATGGAGTATATAGGGTCAGCTACCGAAGATCAATCGACCACGGAGCTCGTGGCGGAGTTTGGGGAGGAACTGCGCCGAACGAATGAATCTTCTCCGCCATTTCACCAGTGCTAGCAGTCGGTACGTTTGCTTCCCTTCTTGGACGTTAGAGGGAGTGCCTTCGATCGGTTGTTAAGGAAGCTGCTTCTGTACCCTGATTATGTAACTCTGAGAAGGGTGAGAGCGACGTCGTTGCCAGGGGCAACGTCATACGAACGACGTGAGGGTGATGGGTGATGTCAGCGATTATCTATCCGTGAGAGCGCTTTTTCTCACCTTCCCGCCGTCGTACGCGATGACGGCTGGGAAAGGCCATGAGAAGTAGTGAGAAGCGTCATAAGAAATCGATTATGTACTATAAATTTGATGATTAGCCTAATAATATTGTTTGTATGATTTATTATGCGTTAAGTGTAAGTTAAAAAGCATTTATTTACCATACGATCAGTATACTGAGCATAAAAATTTTGTGTTGACACCATAAGTACGGGGTAACGTCAGTCAACTGTCTTTGTTTTCAAAAAACGACGGAGATATATTGGTAATTTCTGTAGTTTCTGCAGCTGCAGTACTACTGTTTAGACTCATGTAGTCTACTAAATACTTGAGTTGTCTTTCGTTAGCCCTCCCTCCTCGATTACCTTTCTTTCTGAAATGATTTGTAGAAAACTCGTAGAGATATTAATTCTTTCTTAAACAGCAAAATATTATTCGATATGCAAATGGAAATCTTGCTTCAACTTCAACGTATAAATAAGAAAAAAAAACTTTCAGTTGTCGCTTCATGCTTTGGAAATCACTTAATAAAAATATGTAATGCTATTACTATTTTACATCTCAACCTAATAACTTTTAATACGAATTAGTTATCTAGCGAACTTATGGGTCTAAGTCTAAGTTATATAAGTCTAAGATTTTATAGTGCAGAAAATTCAGTTGATCCTAGCCACACACTTTTAGAGTGTGTATATTTTACTTTCTGTCAAAGTTTTGAATTTCGTAATAGTCCAAGAGCATTAATTGAAACAATACAAACAGAATTCGTCTCAATATCTTCAAAACAATTCATCATCTTCATTTAAAATACTATGTTAAAGGCAACTTTGTTGTGTTGAAAATCAATGTGCATACGTAAATTGAATTACAATTAAATGAGTATAGAGATCACGATTGTTAATAGCGAGAGAAGGGAAAAAACCGCTTAACAGCAGAATTTTAAAAGATAATTTTTACCTCCGCTACCATTCCAAGATATCTAAGTAAATTTTTAAAAATTAAATACTTCATAATTATTATTGAAACACGCAGTCTACAGAAAGTTTTACTTCAATCTTTTGGAATGGAAAAGTAATGCAAAGTATCGCCTGAATCTATTTACTGTATCCCTGATAATTAATATAATATTGAAGATACGAAATTACATCTTAAACGTAATATTTACTTCCAAAGTGTAACATAATTTATTTATGTTAATTACTCTCACTTGTACGGCTTCCATTAATGGATAATTATTATTATTATGATTAATAAGCAATTGCTTGCGCTGTTCAAAATTGGCTCAAAACACCGCCGGCGCTGTGGTACGCAATTGTTTGATTATGTGTCAAGGTTTTTCATTGGTTCTTCAGATTTTCTAATACTACCAACACAAAAACATAAAAATCTAAACTACGGCCGTCCTAAGTGCTATGACGGTGAGTTACGTGATCGCTTGCTGTCGCCGAACGTCATAGAAAGCGGTGTTAGCTGTCAGCCGCCGTCATATCTCTCACATTTACGTAATCAGGGTGCTGGAGACTTGATGGCACAGTAGACTACCCTTTCCAGGCCCCAGTTGTCAAATATGCTGCCCCAATACCTTCAGCTGCACGAAATGCCTCTGCCGCCTTCGGTTCGAGATATCGTACGGTGGATGTGATCGGTCTCCCAGAGATATCTAAACTTTGCAGTAATGTAGACGAATAGCAACATTCGATCGGAGAAGTCGATAATCTCGAAGTCTGGAAAAACTGCCATTTGCAGAGACTACGCTACCGTCGTCGCAGACCTCAACTGTCGAGAACATTCTGCCCCTCGAGTTTCTCGGGACGACCGCCGAAGAGGAATGGCAACGAGGAAAGAATTTTCAGGACTTCTACTGCAGCACTGGGGGGTAGAGGGGAGGTAGGGGTGGGGAATGGAGGGGAGGGAGGGGTGGGGGATAGAGGGGAGAGTAGGTTGAGGGAGAAAAGTGGAAGAAGGCTATGCGTAACAAATCCTCTTTACGACCTTGTTTTAATAGTTTTAAAGGTTTATCTCATTTTTTTCTTGCCCTGTGTCACTATCGCCGCTTTCTGGTAATAATTTAATTAGAATTTCAACTCACCACCGAGTGATTGGTGGCTAATTACCCTACTATTTCACGGTTCCCCCCCATTTCCTAGCACAAATTCTCCTTTTGACCACATGGTCTCTTTCTTGCTTATGAAAACCTTCGTACGAAACCATTTGACTCCTGGTACATGAATGCGACCGCTCTTTTACCAATGCTTCATTCTCTTAACGTTTCTTAGCAATCGCTCACTCGCGTGCGGCAAAGTCATGATTCCGTAATTTTAACTTAAAATTATAGGAAAGCTCGATCGAATTTTTAATGACGCATTTCGGGAGAAATTGTGTCGCAAACCATTCTCAAATTTGAGGATTACAACGTTTGATTCATGCGTCGAAGAAGATATTGTCTATGTCTATGGAAGCCACCTTTCACATGTGGCAGGGGGTACAGGCTCCTTGACTTTATTTTTCTAATCGATTGCTTTCGCGTATTGTTCGCGGAAAAAATGAATTCATGAGACTATTCGTTTTTGGCATCTAACATTTCCCTGTATATGTATATACGAGTAAAATGTAGCTTGCATTCTGCAAGCATGTTGTTAACACAAATTTAAAGTCGACATCATATCGATAGGGTCCTCAAAAGTAGAAAAAGCCTCAAAAGAAAAAAAAAGGATTGAAAATATTCTTAAAATTCGCTGCAATTTAATCGTCTGGCATCGAGCCCGGGTCTTCCTGGAAAAATCACTATGCATCACAACAGAAGATCACCATCTCTAACTATGTGTGAAAATTCAAGCTGAAATATTGGCTGCCACTGCCTCAAACGACGTTCTGCTTTTCACGAGTGTAAATGGCTAACTGGATTCGAACAAAGTACGATCTTGGAAATCAAAAACATGTTCTTGAAATGTATCTATAATATCTATCTATATGCTGAATTTCAAGTTTCTATATTATTGGGAAAGGGTTCAAAATAATTCTTTAAAATCGGATCAACTACTGATTGTAGAGACGCCTGGTGTCGAACCTAGGACATATTGTAAGCTGAGAATGCACAGTTTGATTTGTGAGGACTTGATCTTATTTTATGCAAAGTTTGAATTCGATATCATGCAGGGAAGTACCTAAAATTTGTTTCCGTTATCTCCATAAGAAATGCATTGCGGAATGTAAATTGCCCTCTGGGATCGAACCAAGGAACATCAGCGAATACATAAAATTATATTATGAAATTTTTTGATGTTTTCTATCCACGTACCGAGTTTCAAGTTTCCATGTCATCGGGAAAGGATCCAAAAAAAACTTCAAAATCGTTACAATGCATTCTAAACCGGAAATATTTGCCCTAACCTAGCGTCGAACCAAGGATAATTGTCGAAGATGTCTTTTTGATTTTTGTTGTATTTGCACGGCATCTACCGGTCCCTTCAATTTCAACTCCCTAATATTACGGGAAGTGCCTCAAAAAATATTTCGAAAATCCCCACCATGTATCCTTATGGAGAAAATCGCGAATTCGGGACCTTCTGGAATCGAACCCATGGCACTGAGATCAAAGTCGGCTTTTTTCTGGAGGTTACACGTTATGGCCAATACGTCGTAAAAATTCAAGTCAATGGCACTTGTGGAACATGGTTAGAATTTTGATCCCCTATGAATGAATGAATCAGTGTATATATATCTAGGTATATCCGGAGAAGCGTCTATGTATAATAGATACTCCCTGCAGTATCATAACTGCCCATAATGTTGTATTAACTAATTCTATTAATGATTGGGGAATTAACTTTAAAACATTTGTCCATCCATGATGTGTATGTCGACTGCAGATTCTTTTATAATTAGATTTATTGTGTTTTCTGAAATTTATCATCTACATGTGTGTCATTGTGGTCGCCTTTGTCTTACAGAATAGGTCGATAAAATATTGACGAGCATTTAGCGATTTTACTCATAAACATCTTTGCAGCCTTTTAATACATTAGAAAGATCGTGAATTCTTTACTCCTTTTCTCAAGTTGTCTTCTGGACTATGAAAATAAAAATCAAATATGATCGTCATATTTTGATCATTCTTATACGCATTCAACTTTATATTTTCATTAGATTGCGCCAAACTTTCGAGAAGAGTGAAATTGTTTGTTAAACGCATATGCATTGCTTTTTAGTTTGAGTTATAGTGGAATAGAAGCCTTCAATGTCGCGAACACTTCAGATTCGTGCTCCACCAAGGAGAAAAATTTAACAGCAATAACAATCTGCTTTTTATTTCTTCTCGGAAATTAATCGTAAAATCCCTAGGACATTTTTTCGTCTTCTTCTATATTGCCAATTTGCCAACTACCTCCACCTATGATGATCTTCGCATTGCAACCACGGATGAGATACTTTTAATAAAACAAGTTATTTCCAAGACTCCAGTTATTCATCGCAAATTACATCGATATTTCACTTTTGAAGAAATGAATGAATTCATTAGTGACGCTTATTCAAATCATTTGTCCGCATTTCGCTCGTAATTGGCTCGGCCAGAAATTCATTTACTAACCTTTACTCACTACATGACATCTCAATCCTAAAGATATCTCCACTGCTCAATAAGTGCACGCTGGTCTCGAAGCCGAGGCCCGAACAAAACACGACGTCCTTCGAAGGTTCTTCCCCTCCGCCGTCCACCAACGACGAGGATTGAGTCTGCGATCAAATGCAATTGGGCTGGGATGCCATGCGAACTGAGCAAACGTGGGAACATCAGAATAAACCAGAGCAAACGTCTTCAACACAGACACCTGCAGACTAGAGTCGCATAATTACGTTAGATGGCAAGAATTATTTAATTTCCTTTTTTGATTGGTATTGTTTTTTATATTATTAATTTCTTCTTTCTCTAGTGCTAGCGCTATCATTCCTAATTCACTATTATTGAAATTACGGAACATCACTTCTACGTAGAAGTCGAAAAGAATAATAAACTGCTCCCTCCGCAGGGTGGAGATCGAGCCAGAATACGGACAAGGTACGGGCGTTTCAGATTCCAACAGGCTAAGTTAAGACTGTTCAAAGCTATCGATGTTAATTAAATTTTTAATATTCGTATTGTGCCACCTTGTAGTTCAGTACTTGGAAAGAACTGAAAAACATTCGGTAACTCAATAACTACTCTGAACAGTAATCAGCTCGGGATATCGACATTGGGAAATCAATCAGAGAATGAGTTTCAACCATAAATATAATAAGTAATAATATTAAGAGGTCAAACAATATCATACAACAAAATAACACTTTAAATTGAACTGCTCATTTACAATTAGTACAAAATCACCCAATGCGAACGTCGATTCGGGAAGACTCCGAATTTACAAGACGTCGAAACATTCTCTCCTCACAACAACCTTCTTCAAGAAGTCTCTTAGCAAAAGTGTTTTCGAACAGCCCCAACACCTCACACCAAAACCAATCTAGACTCGCCCTTGAGTTCACGGTCACACAGTGAACGGGACAGGAGCGCTGGCTGGCACGCCTTTCACACGTAACCGCGGAATAATCTCAGTTCGAACTTTTGACTCTTGACAAAGATTTTGTATTCTTCCACCATTTGGCATAAAAAGCGATCAGGAGTCAAAGGCACCACCCTTCGCCACCCTAAGTCACCATAAGTCAGATTCACTCTGGTCACTCCGGTCACGCCGTCACGAAATTATCGACGAAATTGCCACAATTCTTAATCAAAAGTAAAGACAGTTTTGCTATTATAGTAATGAAAATGCATAGGGGAAATTGAAAGAAAATGAAAAAACACCCGCGATATATTTTTTTAACTGCCATCAGGGCCATTTTTAGGAATACGCGGTCGCGTAGGGCCCCGTCAACTTAGGGGCCATGCCGCCAAGCCACAAAAATGTCATAAAACATTTCAATAATTAAAAGCATAATTAAGCATATTGTAAAATAACTTTTTGAGCAATAAAATTATTTTTTTAATCGGATTTGGAAATCAACTTTTTACAATGAATGTAATGTGTATTCGATTAAATTATTATAGAGGGGTAGCCTGGCAATGGGGTCTATAGGGCCCCATACAATAATGTTGCGTAGAGCCCCAAAAATTATAAGAAAGGCCCTGTGTAAAACATAACATTTACTGAAAAATGCCTTAAGATTGGATAGCATTAGCATTGGTCTTTGAGAGAAGAGATTATTAATATTAATTATTAGCGTTGCTGTTTTAAAGCTACAAATGTAAACTATAGTAGTAGTAGTATTGTTAAAAGTGCTTCGACAGCTTAGGTCATTTCCCACATTGGCTACCACCGGGAATCGAACCCGGGACCGCTTTCACCAAAGGCAAATGCGCTGTCCACATGACTATCCGGGAGCCTTACAAATGTAAACTCTTCCTGTTTTTCGAATAAATATTACTTTAAGTTTATTGCTTAACGTTTAAGTCTCGATTCCGAATTTGACACAAACATGAAAAGAGTTCATTAAGATTTCAACGAATTGCTGAAAATATATATTCTGACCTTTGTCGATAAGTAGACTTATATACCCTATGAAATAATAAAGTGTAGAATCTGTGAGAAAACTATTCCGATCTTAAAGTTTATTAGAGTAGCTTTACAATGATATCTCTTGAACGTTATAAGAGTTTTAATATTTCATGTTATAGATAAAAGATTTCTATGCCTCGGAGCTTATGTATTATATTAATCTTGATATTAATTGTACGGAATTTGGTTCCGATACTGGAATTAAATTCCTTTAAACACCTGACATATCTTAGCTTGTTACTGGAACATAACACTTTTTTTATCTTTGTTAAATTTTCAGTAGCCCACAATTTTGCATTACTTGTAGAGGTTTCAAAAAAAGTTGGAATTTATATTTTTCAAAATTTCTTTCATCTTATGTCACTCAAAAAAGTTTTCAGTATTTTCCAGGTTTATAAGAAGCTTAAAATGCATTCATTCAAAGATGCCTTGTTTAACCCTGCTGGTTGCAGCTTATGAAGATGCGTTTTGCACCTGTTGAGAAGAAAGCTTTAGCAGTTTCCTTTAAAATGATATTTTTTCATTATTATTGTAACTTTTATGTGATTGTTTTAATCATGCATGTACCATTAATGAGATTTTGTGTAATGAAGATGTATTTTTTATGAAATATAAATTCTATTGATGAAACTTCAGTTTTGTTCTTTGAGACAGTGTATTGTATCCTTCTCCTACCCACTCATGTGTTTTGATAGTTCCTATAGGGATATTTTCATAATCTAAGAATGAATCCTAGCTAAATTAAATTGTGATGCTAACTTTATGCTTTAGCTTAGTTAATCTGTTCATTTTTATTTGGATTGAATCCTATTCTCCTAATTATATAATTATTCAATGATCATACTGCTGTTTCATGTTTCATGCAAACAGCAGATTTTGTTGTAAATTTACAAATGGAAGGATATACTATTTGCTTTTAAATCGATATTGTATACACTCACAGATGAAAAGCATTTCTTATAAAACCTTTTAGTTAGTGTCTCCCAGAAGGTTTGAAATGCCCTTAAGGACATTGTAAACAAATCTCAATTGAGATTTATTTAAAAAATTATCCAGTTATTTCAAAGTATTTGACTGTATCGCTAACTCTAATTCCGAAAAGGCAAAACGGTCCTTTACTAAATTGACAGATTTGGAATTATAGTGAAATTCTCCCATTATATTTGGTATAAAAAAAATGTAGAATAGACTTTAATATCTTGCTTAAAATTATCATTAAAAATTTCGTATGAGACATACTCGAAGCATGAGCTTTTTCAATGCAGATGTAAATAAAATATTAAGTAAAGAAATGAAAAAATCAAAACAGATAGCTTAAGTCATAATACATTCAAAATTCTAATAATAGAAGGTATGCCTAAAGGCTGGCAGCTAAAGATCAGGTACCCCTACAGCAAAATAAGTGAAAGAGGTCTTATTAAATGGAAGTACAATAGATGATCAAAGAACATTAATGAGATGCTTCAGCAACTAGCTTACAAACATTGGCAAAGTGGTGACTTAAACTCAATTCATGGAAATGTTACAGTAGCATGAGAGTTTATCATATCCTGAGACAAAAGCTGAGGTTTCATTTTTTATTTCCAGACTAAATAATAGAAGATCATATGATGAAGATGGGATGAAATCCTGTCACTACTAAATCAAAGATGTTGAAGATTACTTAAAAGATCCACTTTGAACATTACTTAAGATTGAAGTAAATAATAATAATTTCTAAGTGGTAATCTCCAAAAATAACTCAATTATGCTGTTGTAAAACCTTTGCACAAAAGTCAGCCAACCAATGTACTAATAAGTAATTGCCCAAAACAACTGATATCAAATTTCTCTAAAATATTTGAGTTGCTGCTAATAAATGCATCTCTAATTACATTGAAGCTAATCAACTCATCCCAAATAACCATTATATTTGTCAAAAGGAACATTCCATATTGACTGCTTTAACAGTATATCTGTTAATAAACATAAAAATATCTGTCAATAAACATAAAAATATAATAAACCATATATTTCACATAAGAATATGACATCATCCGAGTCCATGAACTGAAGTATCATGCTACTTTCTCCTGCTGGTAATCCCCATATATACACGATATTTGAAGTAAAAATATTTTTATTACGGTGTCAGTCATTGCAATCTTTTTCGATGACAATTGTGCCACCAAGTTGATCAGAACTAAAAAAATTACTGAAAAACATTCGGTAACTCAATAACTACTCTGAACAGCAATCAGCTCGGGATATCGACATCAGTAAATCAATCAGTAAATGAGTTTCAACCAATAATATAATAAGTAATAATATTAAGATGTCAAACAATATCATACAACGAAATATCAATTGAATTGAACTGCTCATTGACAATTAGTACAAACAAATCACCCAATACAAACGTCAATTCGGGAAGACACCGAATTTACAAGACGTCACGAAATTCTCTCTCTTCAAGAACAAAGTTCACCTCCGAGTGCTATCCCCACAAAAGTGCCGCTCTTTCAAACAGCTGGCAGTCTCTCTCAACAAAAACCTAGACTCGCCCTTGAGTTCATGGTCACACAGCGCCGCAGAACAGGAGAGCTGGCTGGCACGCCTTTCACACGTAACCGCGGAATAGCCTCAGTTCGAACTTCTAACTGTTCACAGAGATTTTGTATTCTTCCACCATTGGTATAAAAAGCGATCAAGAATCAAAGGCGCCACCCAAGTCACCACAAGTCACGCCACTCGGGCCACTCCAGCCACGACGTCACGTCGGCACAAGATTATCGACAAAATTGCCACATCCCCCCTTGCTTTTTGGAAAAATGTCAATCTTCTTTCTTCAAACAAACGAAAGGGGTCATAGTTCTTTAATTGGGCCAATTGGGATAAGTTCACTGGCTATCAATAGGGAACACAATGGCACTGTCTTAATTATGATGGCCAGAAAGAAGTAACTGAGTTAACTGGACATCAACTAGGCACACAATAGCATTGTCTCTTTTATGATGCCCAGAAAGAAATAACAATGTCGCTTGATCACAATATCACACCAGTGGCAGTCTCTATAGATTCATTATATTCCAAGCACATTATTTAGGCATCAACAATTTAGAAATTAATTGTAACATAAGCATAAATGTGATATCATAATTATTAACTTAACTATCAATTAATTATATAATTGGCAGGATTAAATACTTTGCAGTAGTGCAATTACAGAAAATAACCTTAGTAAATATAGAATGGAAGGCATGTTTATTGGCAATACCCTTTTTGCCAGAAATTAGGGCCAAAATTACACTAAATGAAAACATTGTGGACTGAGATGATTTCCAAAGGGTTGGAATAACTTTCAGTCAAGAAGACAAGAGAGCAACAGAAAGACTCTTCTGTTTATTAACACAAAACTGCCAGTTTACAAAATTGGGTGCCTGATTCTTTGGAAAACACAGAGAAATATTTATTATTTACAAGTTATCATTAGTTTAATTATGTAGGGCAATAGATAGAATAACAAGTGTTGTCCTTGATTATTACCAAAGGAGCAGAACAAATATAATAACTCAATTACAATAAATGCCAAATGAGCAGAACAAATATAAGAAATCATTTGAATGAATGCCAAGTCCTCCATAAAATTAGCAGCTAGTTAGAAATATAGTCAAACAATTAGCATAATTGTGCTGTGTGATGCCTTCATTTGCCATAAATATACTTCAAACAATACAATAATTACTTAATTCAGATAGATCTGTCCCTAAGGGGTCCAAGACCCATGTGAAACTGAAAACTGGGGCTGTTTTCAGGGATAGAGTCTCTTCTCTGCCTTTACAATATTATTCAAGGGCAAAAGCCAAAAAAGGAACACAGGTTAGCAAAATAGGTCAAAGAAGAGAACTCATATGACCCGGATACCCAATTGTGGAATTTAGGGTACCAGAAAACTTCGCTTTGACACAATGTCGAAAGGTGTATAGAAAATATTTCTAACATAAAGTTAGGTGGTAGTTGCGACAAGAGAATCTTGCCGGGCGATGCAGATCCCATCCTGCTACGCCACCTATCAATATTAACAGTATTATGTCAAACACTAAATACAAAACATCCAAGAGACACAACAGAATAGAAACAAGTTTAAGGACTGTGAATTTGCATGAACTTATTGGGCAACCAACCCTTCATTAATGATATGCTTTTAATTGCGAAACATGTGATATTTTCTCCTTGTTAGGCCCAACCTGTAACACCACAGTAACAGGAGTAACAAATCTTATCTATTAAATATAGATGCTTCTCCGGATTCATTCAAGAATATAGATAGATAGATAGATAGGATACTAATTCACAGCCTAAACTAGAAGCGTCATCGACTTGAAATTTTTACGACGTATTGGCCATAATGTATAACCGCCAGAAAAATTGCGATTTTGAACCTCAGTGTCATCGGTTCGATTCCAGAGGGCCCCAAAGTTGCGATTTTCCCCATGAGGCACTTCCCGGAAAACGAGAGAGTTGAAACTCGAGGGATCGCTAGAAGCAGTGCATATCCAACAAAAATCAAAAAGACATCTTCGAATATTGTCCATAGTTCGATACTAGGTCGGGGCAAAAATCGGCCGTTTAAAATGCATTGTGGCGAATTTGAAGTTTTTTGGATCCTTTCCCGATAACATGGATACTTGAAACTCGGCACGTGGATATATATGTTGAATATATTTCATAATTAAATTTTACATGTTCGCTGATGGTCCTTGGTTCGATCCCAGAGGGCCATTTGCACTTCTCAATGCATTTCTTACGGAGATAACGGAAACAAAATTTAGGTACTTCCAGGCATGTTATCGACTTCAAACTTTGCATGATAGAAGAGCAAGTTATTACAAATCAAACTTTGCATTCTCATTTATCAATGTGTCCTGGATTCGACACCAGGTGTCTCTGAAATCAGAAGTTGATCCGATTTTTAGGAATTATTTTGAAACCTTTTCCAAAAATATAGAAACTTGAAATTCGGCATATAGATAGAGATCATTAATATCTTTCAGAAACATGTTTTAGATTTTCAAGATCGTCCTTGGTTCGAATCCAGAGAGCCATTTACATTCGTGAAAATTAGAACGGCTTTTGAGGCAGTTTTAGCCAATATTTCTGCTTGAATTTTCTCACATAGTTAGAGATGGTGATCTTCAATTGTGCTGCATAGTAAGTTCACAGTAAAGACCCGGGTTCGATGCCAGACGGTGAAATATCTGAGAATTTTAAGATAAATTTCAATCGTTTTTACTTTCTCCATATACGAAGTATAGAGAAAGTATTGTTTTCATGAAAAAAATCGACTTCGAGATTTCAACGGAAATACATGTTTTGGGGTCCCTAGAACACGTTTTGACCATTTTCGGAATGATGTCTGTGTGTATGTGTGTGTGATAGTGGGCACTCTAACGTGAAAACTATTAGTCGTATCAATACCAAACTTCATATATAGTACTGTGGTGTGTGCTGTCAGAGTTGATTAGTTTTTGGAGTAAATCGATCAACCGGAAGTCGAGCTTTATTCATTAAAGCTCATTTCCGGTTTTCAAAATATCTCCCTAAATATGATATATACGTATATTGTATTACTTATAAAAGTTTTAGATAATGTAATTTACTATAACTTTTGTATTTAACATATTTTTGTATCACCGGTTGATTATAAGTTATTCATGAAATACTGATAAACCGGAAGAAGATGATTATGTACTTTGTGGGCGCTCTAACATGAAAACTATTTGTCAAATCAACACCAAATTTCATACATAGTACTTTTATTACCGTCGTTAGAGTTGATTAGTTTTTGGAGTAAATCGGGCAACCGGAAGTCGAGCCTCATTCTTCAAAGCTCATTTCCGGTTTTCAAAATATCTCCATAAATATGATATTTAGGTATATACTATTATTTATAAATGTTTTAGAAAATTGAATATACTATCACTTTTGTAAAAACATATTTTTGTATCACTGATTGTTTAGGAGTTATTCATGAAATACTGATAAACCGGAAGTTGCTGATTATGTACTTTGTGGGCGCTCTGGGCTCTATGGGCGAAAGGCCAAATTCATCTTTTTTCATCGAGCATGTCCGGAAAAACATTATTAATAAAGGTTGTGCCGTAAAAGATAATAATATATAAATTATTCACTCATCTTGCAAGTTTAGATTGAATATAGAGTTGGAAATTACTGTCGTAGATAAATATTTACCTCTTATATATGGAGAAAGTCATGTGCTGGCCACATCAGATTTTTTTTTTTCTTTTGAGGACCGTCCCAATATGATGCCGATATGAAATTAGTATTGCCGATCTGCTTGCAGTATGCAAGCTACATTTTACTCGTAATTGAAAAGGGTCCTGACCATAGAGGCTCCAATTTAGACATTCTATTCTTAAGTTTTGAGTTTACTGAATGATTTTGAGCCAGTACTAAATCCCCTATTTTGAATTGTGGTACTGAATGTAATTTGTTATAAGAGGCAGCATATCTCTTGTGAGCCTTGTTTAAATTTTGAACTGCTTTGGTACAGTGCTGCCTGAGATCACGGTCAGAGCAAGAAGTATCAAAAACACAATTAGGTAGATCACACACATTATTTAGGGGATGTGGAATCAATCTACCTAGAAACAGTTTAGCAGGGGAATATAAAGTACTTTCATGAACTGATGTATTAAATGCAAATGTCAAATCTCCCAGAAATTCATCCCAGATTTTATGAGAATGTGTACAATAGGCAGACAGTGCAAAACGCAGATTTCTATGAACTCTTTCTACCAGATTAGGACAGGGATAGTAAGGGGCTGTATGTACTATTTTAATCCCAACTTTGAAGCAAGCATCTTTAAAGGCAGACGAGGTAAAAGCAGTAGCATTATCAGACACAATATATTTGGGATAACCAAATTTTGAGAGCAAATTATGAAATAACACATGTATTGCACTTTTGGATGAAGCATCTCTCACAGATTCAAGGAAAACAAATTTTTAAAAACCATCAATTACTGTAAAAATATAACAATTTCCTGATTTGGATCAAGGAAGGGGACCCACGAAGTCAATGAAAATTCGCTCCCAAGGGTTGCTAATAGGCTGAGAAGATAATACACCAGAAGAAAGAACATTTCTGGGCTTTGTTGTCTGACACACTGAACATCTTTTAACCATATCGATGATCTCAGTCTTAAAGTTTGCCCACCAATAACTCTGGGATATTTTTTGAACAGTCCTAAATATGCCTAAGTGCCCCGAACTAGGTAAAGAATGGAAATATTGGAATAACATTGGTCTAATGACCACAGGAACGACAACTCTAAAGTTTTTAGCCTTACTAACTTTAGAACACAATAAATTATTCTTTAAGGCAAAAGAAATCCCATTTTCTTTAACTAACTTAAGTCCATCATTAGTTAATTTATTAATAAGTGGTACACAGTAAGGATCATTATTTTGGTGAGCTCTAATATCAACAAAAGACATAGGTAGCTTATGTAAAAAGCAAGAAGTAGCAGACTCTTGTAACTGAATTCTAGAGAGACAATCTGCTGGTTTATTTAAATTAGCCTTAATGTGATGAATTGTAAATTTATAAGAAGATAACTTTAAAACCATCCTAGCAATTTTCCCAATTGCTTTGGATGATTAAACAGCCAGGTTAAAGCTCCATTGTCGGTATACAAATGAAAAGGTCTAAATTGTAAATAATCTTTAAATTTTTCAATTCCCCAGATACATGCCATGCATTCCAATTCATATGCAGTTAGCTTCTGTTCATGTGGATTTAAAGTTCTACTAGCATATGCCACAGGACAGTATTTCCCATCAATATGGTGATTAAGAACTGCACCAAGAGCCACATTACTGGCATCGACAAATAAATGGAAATCACGAGTGAAACAAGGCATTGATAATACAGGAGGGTTGGCTAAAGCATTTTTTAATTTATTGAAGGCGTCATTGTGAACAGTAGACCACACAAACCTTGCATCTTTTTTCTTGAGTTGATTTAGAGGGTGGGCAATCTCCGCATAGCCAGGAATAAATTTAGAATAAAAACCTGCCATACCTAGAAATCTGGACACTTGCTGAAGATTTAGCGGAACAGGAACATTCTGAATGGGTCTAACTCTTTCCGGGTCAATATGAAGACATCTCCCTCGAAGAACATGCCCAAGAAATAGAATTTTGACACAGCGTTATTTTTCCTGGATGAAGAGTTAGCCCAGCGTCTCGCAGTTTTTGGAGTACAGCTCTCAGATGGACTAAATGAGAGCTGATATCCTTTGAAAATATACAAAGATCATCAATATAAGGATAAACACAATTATATTTCAAATCACCAAGAACAAGATCCATTAAACGAGTGAAAACTTGTGGAGAATTGACAAATCCAAAAGGCAATCTGGTGTATTGAAATAGACCGAAAGGCGTTACAAAAGCAGTATATTTCTTAGAGGACTCACTCAAAGGTATCTGATTAAAGGCAGAATTTAGATCAAGAATAGAAAATATTTTAGCCTCAGACAGATATTGAAATGCATGTTCTACAGAAGGCGTTGGATAGGGGTCTACCTGTACCTTTCCATTTAATTTTCGATAATCCACAACCAATCTCCAACCTTTATCCCTCTTAGGAATGAGAAAAGCCGGTGAAGCCCATTGAGATGTGGAGGCCTCAACCACACCTTGTTGAATCAGAGATGATACAGAATCTTGTAGGATCTTGGCTTTGGCTGGAGGCAAAGAAAATGGATGTGACCTCACAGGAGTGGTATCTGTAAGCTGAATTTCATAAGCCATTACACTGGTAGACCCAAGTTTGGAAGTAATGACATCTGGAAATTCATTAATAAGTTGCAACACATCCTGTGGAAAATCAGAATTATCAATAGGTGAACATGAGTTCACCTGTTTGTTCGACCCCAGGTTTGACGAGAATACAGGGGAAACCCTTTTAACTGAAGAGCTTGAGCTTAGCACTGGGTGAACACTATCTGGTGAACTGTTCTCAAGCTGCTTATCAATAAAAGGGATTATTTGAGTGGGATTAGACTCGAAAGTAAAATAATTATGGCCTAAAATCATTTTCGTTTTTAACATAAAATCCCTGCCAATTAGTACTGGAAATGGCAAGTCAACAAGGTAGAAAGGATGGCTCCAAGAGAACGAGCTGACCTTGACCTTCACCTTAACTTGCTGAGTTAAAGTAAATGTAGTTCCTCCAAGACCTCGAATTTGACATGGGGACTGAAGAGTTTTAACAGAACGTAACCGTAAATTGTTACAGGAATTAACATCAATCAACGAATAAGTAGAACCAGAATCGATCAAGGCTTCGAGAGAATGATTACTAATTGTCACCTTAACAATTAGGACAACAAGCAGGAGACGGAGAATCAGTTGCATGAAACATCGTAATAGCCGGCCGATTCGAATTGGAACTGGATTTTCGTCTTCGATGTCGACAATTACCAAAAGTATGACCTTGACGATTGCAAAAGGTACAAGTGATTGGAGGTGGCGAGTTGGGGTTGAAAGTAGCCGAATAATTAGCAAAATCCATCAGCTGCTTCGAGGCGTACGACAATAATTGCTTCAATTCTAAAAGATTAGTAGGCTTAGTTTGGAAGACGAACGTACTTCGTGTGAGAGGATTTACTCCAGGGCCATGACAAGCGTTCATTTGTCATAGTTCTGTCCTCCGCAGCCTTTTCCCGCACCGAGGGAAGGGCGCCACTGGAGCCAATAGTAGCAATGAAGAGGTGTTTAGGCCTCTCGAAAAAAAGCCAATTTGGAATTTCCACTGTGCATGATGTTCGTCTACGGTCTTAGAATGTAGTTAAGAGATTTCAAATAGCAGCGTACATTTGTGAGACTGCGTTGAAAATATTCCCGTCGACGAATAATTTTTCTATCGGAAAGATTATATGTATTATTCAGCAAGATGAAATGACGAGTAAAACCAGCAGATAGTTATTCCTGACTGTGGCATTGAAATTGATAATGTATTTACTAAAAACAGTAATTTTGCGACCGAAAAAAAGATGCGAAAAAAAATCTATCCAGAGGGGTTTCGAACCAGCAATTTACTACTTCAAAATCGGATCTGCTATCCACTACACCACAATTTCGTTAAAGTTATGTAAAATATGGTAAATATTTGCATTTAATTTAAATTAAAAATTGACGCTAATTTTTAAATTCATTTTACAAAGAAACTAGGAAGTGTTTTTTTTAAACGGTTTAAACTGTAATAGAGTAGATACAATATGCCAAATACAATATATAATACGTAAAAGTATATTCGTCTGGTACAATATACAGGCCATCTGTTAAACTTCGGCAAAAAGAATCCGTCCCACCCCCACCTTACGGAGAGTCGCTCCCGTGATTTACTCCATCGAGAACAATAGAAACGAGCTCAATATCAGATAAAGACAACCCCAAAACCACAGATATATATTACTAGATAGGCAGCGCCTATGCTTTTCCGTAGGTAGCGGTGAAGCCAGCAAAAGAGAAATTTTGCGCGTAACCGCCATCTTACCGTCACCCTCCTGAACCCATCTTGGCTTTGAAAGCATAGGATTTCGTGCCGACTTTTTCTGTTGTTTCCTCTGCAAATAGGAAGAATGGTGAACCATTGTGTTGTGTGGGGATGCACCTTCAAGTATACTTCGAGGAAGAAAACTCCTGGTGCTGAAAATGTGTCCTTACACAGGTAAATAAATAAATTACTTCTAGCCAACAGAACCGCATTGTTGATGATAGCTTGTACTTTGAGACTATTTACTGATTCCACCAATTTAAATTTACATTTATATTAATTTATGCAGGCATTTGCACATTATATCTCGTGGTAAAATTTCACTTAGTCGAAATATCATCGGTATTAAGGGAGATATTGAATTTCTCCCAAACAGTCCTAAAGTGAAATTTTACCGGAAAATCTCGTGACTTGGCCCTACTTTAGGCGTGCAAAATTGAAAGTTTGCAAGCGATTCGTTATTTTCAAAGAAGAATAACTTTTTGAAAGGAATCAAACCTTGTTTGATTAAATTTATTCAAGCCATAAAGTTAAAAGCAATATTTTTTATCTGTAGCATCAATTGTAATTAAAGAGATCCTTATTGGGATTGATAGTTTCTTGTTTCGTACAATAATTAATATATATAGAGAAATATCAGTAGATTTATTCACTTCGATTACATACTTACAATTGTATATTGTTAAATTCATTGACTTCAATTCTTATTAAATATTAGGTATTTGTTGGTATGTATAGTAAAAAAATCTCCCGTTTTGTACTGTAAACATTTCGGCTTGTTAGAATTTTTTTTCGGTGGGACGAACTTCACCTATAGAATTAAGCCTCATAAATCAAATGTACATTAGACCACAGAAGGAATATATAATTTTTATACATACATATGTGTGGAAGGAACTTAAGTATTGTTACGAGCCGTGGGGTTCGGGATAATTTACTCAACTCTCGTAATCCGAAAAATAACACTTTATTCCCGATCTTAATCAATACAGAAACTTTTCTTCGTCAACACGCTCAACACCAAACACAACTCCAACTGTTTTTATCTATTTTTTTCTCTCCGCATGATCTCTTGAGCGTGCACGGGTCACTCCTCTCTCTCGAAGTGGAACGCGTCCCAAGCACTCGATGAGTTGTGCAACAATGTAAGTGTTCCGTACGGAGAAATGGTCTTAATTGAGAGGCTCTCAACATTGTCTCTCAACATAGTTACATTGTCCTTAGTAACTGCCGCGTCGCGTATTTATAATAGTTCGCGGCATTTCCATGAAATAACGTTGGGCGCAGCACTGCCCCTTCCTTAGACATGCTCGTCTCGAGCATTGTTGGACCCGTAATATCGCGCCAATCGATCAACATGGACAATCTTCGGAGCACCCCGTTGGCCTTTTTGGATCCGGTACGTCAGGTCATTAATTTTGGTCACAATCCGGTATGGTCCGTCCCATTTTGCTTGTAATTTCGGAGATTTTCCTTTCTTGCGGACTGGATTATGCAGCCACACCAAGGATCCTTCACTAAAACCCGGATCGTTCATTTTCCTATCATAGCGGGTCTTCATCTTTTCAGACGTTTGTTGACCTGATTGCCTGATGTGTTCATAAACGTCATTCATTCTGTTCCGCAGGTCACTCGCGTATTCTGTCAGACTTTGTGGAGAATCCGGTGGGATGCCAGTTATGAGATCAGCTGGTAATCGCAGTTCTCGTCCAAAGTTCGCGAAAGCTGGAGTCATAGTCGTAGCCTCGTGTACTGCACTTCGATATGACAGGAGAAATGGCTGGATGTGTCGGTCCCAATCCTTTTGCCTGTTTTCCACCACTTTAGCTAGATATCTTTCCAGCGTTTGGTTAAATCTTTCGACCATTCCATCAGACTGTGGGTGATATGACGTAGTTCTAGTCTTATGGGTACCCATTACTCGACACGCCTCCTGAAATATCTGTGATTCGAAATTCCTGCCCTGGTCGCTGTGAATTTCAAGCGGTACACCAAAACGACAAAAGACATCGTGGACTAGTTTGTCCGCTACTGTAGAAGCTTCCTGATTAGGAATTGCGAAAACTTCCGGCCATTTTGTGAAGTAGTCCATGACGACCATGAAGTATTTGTTTCCAGATTCACTCTCAGGGAATGGTCCCGCTACTGCTATGCGTTCCCATGGCGCTCCGACGTTATACAGCTTCAGTGCTCCTCTGCTGCGCGTTTGAGGTCCTTTTACCGCTGCACAGCTTGTGCATTTTCGGCACCAGTCTTCCACGTCATCTCGGCAATGGAGCCAATAAAATCGCTCTCGTATCTTTAATAGAGTTCTCTTTACGCCCATGTGTCCGCCAGAACATTCATCATGGTAGAGCTGTAGAACTTCAGGTACCTTGGCTTTAGGGACTACCATTTGCAGATGACTACGGTCTCCTCGAGCATTTTCCCATTTACGGCACAATACTCCGTCTTGCATGACCAAGCTGTCCCACTGAGCCCAATAACCCTTGGTCGCCGCACTCATTCCAGCAACATTACTCCATTTGGGCTTTAGGGCCCCGGCCTTAATCCACTCTACAATAGGCTTAACGTCCTTGTCAATCTCTTGGGCTTGTTGTAGCGCTTGTTTCCAATCATCGCCTAAATCTGTCCTCATCATTCTGACAGGCAGAACTTCCTTTGCTTCTTGCCTGATGCAATGCTTGCAGTCTTCCGGGCAAGGTATTCTTGACAGCGCGTCTGCATTCCCGTGAGATTTTCCACTACGATGCTCGGTTTTGTAGTCAAACTCTTGTAGCTGCTCGATCCATCTAGCCACTTGTCCCTCAGGGTTCTTAAACTGCAGTAGCCAGTTCAATGCAGCATGGTCGGTACGAAGGTGGAATTTGCGTCCTAGCAGGTATTTACTGAAATGTTGCAATGACTTTACTACTGCAAGCAGTTCCCTTCTTGTGACGCAGTAGTTCCTCTCCTGCTTCGATAAAGATTTGCTGAAATAAGCGATCACAACCTCATGCTCTCCTTTACGCTGCGACAATACTCCGCCGATGCCAGTATTACTTGCGTCTGTGTCTACGATGAACTCATTCTCAGTGTCCGGAAACCCAAGTATAGGAGTGTCGCATAGATGCTTCTTCAATACCCGGAAAGCAACTTCGCAGTCCTTGTCCCAGGAGAATACTCGCTTTTCTTCGGTAAGCTTGTGCAAAGGCTTGGCAATGTCAGCGAAGTTCTTCACAAATCGACGGTAATAGGAGCACAACCCCAAAAATGCTCTGATCTCTGTCTTGTCTTTTGGAATCGGCCATTCCTTGACAGCAGCAATCTTCTCTGGATCAGTCTGCACTCCTTCTGACGAAACAACGTGCCCCAAAAAGCTCACTTGCTGTTTAAAGAATGAGCACTTTTTCGGACTCAATTTTAGGTTAGCCGCACGAATCTTTGCAAGCACACTATCCAGGTTCTTAAGGTGATTTTCAAATGTGCGTCCGACGATAATGATATCGTCCAAATATACAAGGCAAGCGTCTCCAACCAGTCCAGTAAGTACTCGTTCCATCAATCTCTCAAAAGTTGCAGGTGCGTTGCACAAACCAAATGGCATAACCTTAAATTGTCATAGGCCCTTTCCTGTAGAGAAGGCGGTCTTCTCCTTGTCTCCAGGGTCTATTTCTACTTGCCAATAGCCACTTTTTAAGTCCAGGGTTGTAAACCACTTCATCCCTGTCAGCGTATCCAGAGTATCATCAATCCTAGGTAGGGGATAGCTGTCCTTTTTAGTAATATGATTCAGTCGGCGATAGTCTACACAAAAACGCATGGTCCCGTCCTTTTTCTTCACGAGTACCACAGGAGAATACCAAGGGCTGGATGAAGATTCTATCACGCCGTCCTTCACCATTTCTTCGATCATGGTCTCTACTTCTTTTTCTCGCGCAACTGGTACTCTTCTAGGACGCTGGCGTATCGGTAGCTCAGAGCCCGTATTTATTTTGTGCTGAACCAAATTAGTCTTCCCAATATCAGCATTATTCGATGAGAAAATATCGGCATAACGCAGCAGCATCTTCTTGGCCAATGTAACTTCTCTATCAGACAGATGCTCGCGGCAGTCTTCGAGAAAAGGTGACACATCGAAGCTTCCATTTTGTTTAGTGCCGCTGGTAGATGCTTCGCATCTTCGCACCCACGCTACTTCTTGGCAAGTACCCATTAACGTTCCCTTTTTGATGACGTGTTCTTCATTACTCAGGTTCAGTATGCGGACAGCTGAAGTATTTGGGCCCGTCACTAGAGTTCGAGCCATCATCCATGGTTTGTCAGTGTCCACTCTTTCTAAGATCAAGCATCGTTGCTTCCGTCCAGGGTCCCGTGGTAAATTAACTGGTACTATGGATTCCGATCTAGCTGGCAGGATTGTTTTCTTAAGACAGTAGACATTGCCTGACGATCCACCTTCCATGGAGATTTCTTCTGTACCAAACTTCAAAATTCCTTGTTTCACATCGATCTCGCAATGGTGTTCTCTCATGAAATCCAAACCCAGAATACAATCATCGACGATATTGGCCACGATGACATTATGCCGAAAGATCCTTTCACCCAGTTTCATTTCCACTCGCCTCTCACCATGGACGGGTATGTGCTGACCGGTTGCTGTTAGGAGTAGAATTCGGTCACGGTTCCGGGAGGAGTCCCCAAGAAGACGATTGGCAACATGGGAACTGACGACTGTTCGTGACGCTCCAGTATCCAATGTCAACTTGCAGGGTGTTCCATTAATTTCACCGACGATGATCAGGCTGTTCCCATCGTGGGCCTGTGAGATCGAAACCTTGGGGCCTTTTCCAAAACCAGCCAGCACCCACCCCTCAGTCCTGGCGTTTATTCGTTTCCCTGCTGCTGATGGGGAGTGTTGCTACCTATCCATTCTTCTTGTACTCTATCCTCCCACTTGGTGTTACGTTTAGGACAACTGGACTTTAGGTGACCCTTTTCTCCACATTCATAGCATCTCGGGCTAAACCTTTGTCGACTTTCGCGGCTAGGTGCTGCTACCACCTCCCTGACGCGGTAGGCTCGATGATCCCGACGAACTGCCTCCACCTCGAGGGCGTGGGCCAAAGCATCTCTCAAAGTCTTGGGATGTCCAAGTCTGACGGCAGCCCTCACTTCCAGATCGTGTATTCCATCGACGAAGGCTTGAATCAAAATCTTGTCGATAATTTCCGGCGATGAGTAATACGCCTTCCGGACCAGCCTTTCAATTTCTAGTGCCCACTGTTGAAGATTCTCGCCACTACGCTGAGTACGATCCTTTAACTGAGCGCGGCATACATGCTCTAAGTGTGCGTCGCCGTAACGAGACTCCAATGCTTCCAGCAGTTGGTCAAAGGTGGCCTTATTTCCCAGAGCCTCCAGTACCGTTAGGGCTTGATCTCGGAGACCTAGCTTGAGCGCCGTCATAGCCTGTGCTTCACTCCATCCATTGGCTTCAACGACGGCTTCGAATTGAATTTTATACGCAGACCACGAAGAGCTTCCATCAAATGGTGGCACCTTGAATCCGCGCGCCGGAGATGCAGTCACAAAATGAGCAGCAATTCCTTCGCCAGCTTTCAAATATCCCAAATCTTTCTTTACAAGTGCTATTTGGGCCTCCGTGTTGTCTATCCGACTTTTTGCATCCAATATTTCCTCCTTTAAAGAAGTTAGATCTTTCTCAAAAGCGTGTCGGATGTCTTTCATGAGCAGAGTTTGTTCCTCCTGACGGCGGGCCTGCTCTTGAAGAATCTCCATTAGAGCAGACATGTCGAATGCAGGAGCAGGAGCCTGCGGTGCAGTCGCCGATGTCACGCCAGACGGATCAGAGTTGGTAGAATCCGTCGTCTGCTGCTGCTGACGGATGAGTTCCGGAGAATCACCAAACCTCCCCTGGTTCACTTCCTGTTGGCGGTGTTGACTCCTGGTGCGAACCGCATCAGTATCATCTTTCGGTAGAATCGGCATAATTATCCCACTTCTGACACCAAATTGTTACGAGCCGTGGGGTTCGGGATAATTTACTCAACTCTCGTAATCCGAAAAATAACACTTTATTCCCGATCTTAATCAATACAGAAACTTTTCTTCGTCAACACGCTCAACACCAAACACAACTCCAACTGTTTTTATCTATTTTTTTCTCTCCGCATGATCTCTTGAGCGTGCACGGGTCACTCCTCTCTCTCGAAGTGGAACGCGTCCCAAGCACTCGATGAGTTGTGCAACAATGTAAGTGTTCCGTACGGAGAAATGGTCTTAATTGAGAGGCTCTCAACATTGTCTCTCAACATAGTTACATTGTCCTTAGTAACTGCCGCGTCGCGTATTTATAATAGTTCGCGGCATTTCCATGAAATAACGTTGGGCGCAGCAGTATTCTATATTCACTTAATATTGCAATAATAGACTCTTAGATATTAAGGTGCGAAGCAATTTGTTTCCTAATTTTAATGATAAATCTCAAGATAAATTAGGACATTATTGTCATTTCTTACTATTATCTCATCATTAGCAATTAAAATACATCTATGTCCTGTGTTTAATAATTGCTGTGAAAGTGTTGAGCAATTTTCAATTGCATTTTGTGTTTAAATAAAATGTATACTACAGGTCTTTATTTCTCATACGAATTTATAGATTTCCATTATAGAGAAATGTTTTTGGAGAAAATAGAGTAATCCCTCACTTTATACCCAAAAGTAAATAAAGATCCTCAATCAAGAAAACTACTTGAGTCATCAAATGGACAGCAAAGTGATATCATTATGTGAATTTCAGTCATGTGCTTACAGTTAACTATAAATTTTTATATTACTTCGGTTTTACAGATGATTCAGTGACATTAATTCCTTTTGGGTGCTGCATTGCCATTGCCATCAAGAATTAAAATCATGGCACCAGAAGATGGAAAACTTTCCTGGAAGCCCTCCATAACAGAAACCTATGCTGTTTTCTAGTACTTGATTCTGCTAGTGTTTTGGATGATTCAACCACAGTGTTTTTTTCAGTGTAGTGTCAGTAAAGACAAATGAATTGTAAATAAAGATTGTTTCTAAATGGACATTTTCTGTTTCTTTATATTCCTTGATTCCTATGGTGTAGTTGTGTGTTTGAATTTGATATGGATTGGTTTGTCTTGGGAGATTAATCTTCATTAGAGTGTGAACTACTGCCTCTAGTTAAAACCTTTTAAAATGGAATTAACCTCTATTATGGTTTTTAAACTGTTATTGTTAAAAACTGTTAAGTTCAATCGTAATAACCATTACGTTCTGGTTTGAGGTAGGGTATGAGCTTCATTCCCTTCCCTCAACGTTGTTGGAGCAATGAAGTTATATTTTGCCTCTGACTAATAAAGTAAAATTCGGCTACAACTAGAGGGACGGAGTTTACACCTGCATTATTACGGGAAACTGCGTGGGAAACAAAACACTGTAAAGCTAAATTTCATAAGTAATTTATTAGCGAATGATGTTTTAATGATTTACTCCCACTTCCTGACCCCACTTTCATAGAAGTTAATAAAATATGTACTCTGATCTTTTCCTTTAGCGCGATAGTGTTCAGCGTTTGATTGTTACATAATTCAATGTGCCGCCAATCGCGTTGACATAATTGCTGGAAGTTACGGCACGTTGAGAAAAAATTCGCCACAAAGTTACCTACCACTAACAAAGAAAATAGTCCATGTAATCATATCGGGGGACATGGTGAAACCCGCGGTACATTCGAAGCATTCGAAACCGCGTAAAAGTGAGGGACGTTATAACCAGAATTTAACCGTATCTAATCTATGTATGAAGCTGCAGAATTCTTACCTAGAATATATAGCCTTGAAAATCTCTATTGTTTAAATTATATCTGACATAAACTTCATATTTCAAACATCAATATCATAAGTAATTTCCCAGTTACGGTTATTCCACGAACTGAGACGTCCGTGTGCCATGCAATAAATAAATGCCACTTATTATAAATGTCTTTATTTTTTAATATCTTCCGCCTTGTCGATAAAATCATTGCAACCTCCGGCTCTAAATCAGTCAGTTATTAAGGAATGTTCATCATAATCTAAATAGCGGAAACATTTTTAATCTTTTGTGTACAATGCTACCTTAGTTTCGCTCTCGGAGTATGTTTTTATCATTTAACATTTGGTATACTTCGTAAAAAAATATTTCTTTCGGTTACTATAACTCAATGGAGAATAATGGTTATTTTATCTGTAATTGATGGTCTAATTCAAGCCATTAATTCCGTTTATCGCGTAGTCTTACGTCCTGCTCCTATGAAATAGAATACGAATACGTTCAAATTTGGGTGATCGTAAGATGGCCGCCATGCGCATCACGAGGCTTCACCCCCTCCACCGCCACTGCCTATCTAGTAATATATATCTGTGCCCAAAACCTTTGCCGAAACAGTTACAACATTTAAAAACTCCAAGGGAGGCTCGGATGGCATTAGATAACGTTTAACTTTAGCTGCAATCAAGCGTTCGTATTCGCGAGAACTTACAAACTCTTGCCAAATTTCAGAGGCCAGCATTTAAAAAGATAATTTCCTCTGAATAGCAGAAAACCAAAACATTCGAAAATTAGCAGGTAATTTCGACGTAAGATATATCATAAGCAAATCAAATGGAATTAGCGATAAATCAGAGACATGAATGACCAAACTCAAAAAATTAAACAAGTTTTCGGATTCAACGTTTACCAAGGGAAGAATATCCGATAGTAACAACTTGACAGAATCCAACATAATGGAATTAGCGGAATAACCTTCCGCGGTCGCTTGCGTCCCTATTGTACTCATATTGGCAATCTATCGAGACCTACCTCGATTACTACGATCTTTAGAGGAACTTGAATAACCTTTAGCGTAAGGATTAGGAGGTGGCATTAAAACGAGACAATACTTACAATACCGCAATTAGAAAAAATGAAGAACATTAAAATAGCGAATAAGATAACAAAATGTCGAAGAAATCCAGAAGGAATACTCACAAACACGATCCATAAGATGTCGATAAAAGCAAGTTTGCCAAAAACAGAGTTGTGATCCACCACGCCCTGCTACCAATTTGTGCCACCAAGTTGATCAGAACTAAAAAAATTACTGAAAAACATTCGGTAACTCAATAACTACTCTGAATAGCAATCAGCTCGGGATATCGACATCGGTAAATCAATCAGTAAATGAGTTTCAACCAATAATATAATAAGTAATAATATTAAGATGTCAAACAATATCATACAACGAAATATCAATTGAATTGAACTGCTCATTGACAATTAGTACAAACAAATCACCCAATACAAACGTCAATTCGGGAAGACACCGAATTTACAAGACGTCGCGAAATTCTCTCACTTCAAGAACAAGGTTCACCTCCGAGTGCTATCCCCACAAAAGTGCCGCTCTTTCAAACAGCTGGCAGTCTCTCTCAACAAAAACCTAGACTCGCCCTTGAGTTCATGGTCACACAGCGCCGCAGAACAGGAGAGCTGGCTGGCACGCCTTTCACACGTAACCGCGGAATAGCCTCAGTTCGAACTTCTAACTGTTCACAGAGATTTTGTATTCTTCCATCGTTGGTATAAAAAGCGATCAAGAATAGAAGGCGCCACCCAAGTCACCACAAGTCACGCCACTCGGGCCACTCCGGCCACGACGTCACGTCGCGTCGGCACTAGATTATCGACAAAATTGCCACACAATCATCACACTATTCTAAATTATGCATAAACCCCAGCATTAAATGCTTGAAATTAAGTATCAAAGAAATCCATCAAAAACTTACAAGATTTAGACTTCTTGTCAATGTTTTGAAATGACAGAGAAAATAAAAACTTAGTCGAGTTGTTAGTTTTACTGTTTCTCAAAGCATTTCTTTGAAAGTATAGAGGTATTTTGTGACAATTGTAAGAATCTATTCATGTTTCATATAATTTAAAATTTCAATTATAATTTAAAATTTATTTTATTCAATTTATTTTAATTCAATTCCTAATAAAGTTCTAGGGAGAGTACTAGTTTTGAGTTTAGTAGTGTGTTCTAGTATGGAATAATTATTCTTATTAACTTCTCATTATCCTATAAATATATGCAGTCATTACGTTTCCATCATAGAAGAGAAGAATGAGAAACAAGAGAAGGTGAAGAGAGAGATGGGGACCAAGGATGGATTCAAAAATACATTGAGTATAATTTCAGATTATCATAATTCAATTCCTAATAAAGTTCTATAGAGATAACTAGTTTTGGTTTCACTAGTGTGTTCTATTATGGATTAATTATTCTTATTAATTTATCATTATCCTTTAAATAGATGCAGTCATCTCTTTTCCATCATAGAAGAGGAGAATGAGGACCAAGAGATGGTGAAGAGAGAGATAGGACCAAGAATGGATTTAAAAATACATTGAGATAATTTAAAAGTATTTTAATTCAATTCCTGATAAAGTTCTAGTAAGAGTACAAGTATTGAATTAAGTAGTGTGTTCTATTATGGAATAATTATTGTTATTAATGTATTTTTATTCTTTCCATAGATGCAGTCATCACATTTCCATCATAGAAGAGTAGAATGAGGACCAAGAGATGGTGAAGAGAGAGATAATGGCCTTGGATGGATTCAAAAATACATTGTGTATTATTGAAAATAATTTTAATTGAATTCCTAATAATGTTCTAAAGAGAGTACTAGTTTTGAATTCAGTAGTGTCATATAATGTGGAATAATTATTCTTATTAATTGATCATTATCCTTTAAATAGATTCAGTCATCACATTTCATTCATAGAAGAGGTGAATGAGGACCAGGAGATGGTGAAGAGAGAGAAGGGGACCAAGGTTGGATTCAATAATACATTGAGTATATTTTAAAATTATTTTAATTCAATTCTTAAGAAGGTTCTTTAGAGAGTACTAGTTTTGAATTAAGTAGTGTGTTCTATTATGGGATAATTTTTCTTATAAATTCATCTTTATCCATTAAATAGATGCAGTCACATATGGCCATCATAGAAGAGTAGAATGAGGACCAAGAGATGGTGAAGAGAGAGAAGGGAACCAAGGATTGATTCAAATAATAATAATTTATTGATCATTAATTGTTACAAAAACACAATAGATCTCGTCATAAAATAGCTAATCAAAACACTAGGTCATTAATATTAAGGTAGAAAAATTCACTTATTGAATACAATGGTTTAGAGATTAACCTGTTAAAAATTATGTTGTTAAATTTTACATCATTGCACTGCACTGCACTGCACCTACAGGCAGTGCATTGAAAATTTGTATACCCAAATTAGAATGTGTGTTTTGTGTTTTATACAATCTGCAAGTAGGTTTATCTATTTTCTTTGAGTTTCTTGTATTGTAATTGTGTACATCAGATCTTGTTTTAAGTGACATCATATTCTCTTTAGCATGTCTAATATTTAGGTATATATACAAACTATAAACAGTCATTATTTTTAAACTGGCAAAGAGAGGTTTGCAGTGTTCTTTAGGTGGAGAGTTAGTCATGATTCTGATAGCTCTCTTTTGTAATATTAAAATGGTTTTAGCTTCTGATGCATGACCCTATAGTCTAAGACCAAAGCATAAATGTGCGTGAAAAAAGGCAAAGTAAGCAGATCTAACAGTTTCAATAGGAACCACATTTCTTAATTTTCAAATTAGGAATAGAGTTTTGGACAGCTTCTTTGCTACAGTGTTAATATGTACATCCCAATTCAGGTGTTGATCTAGGTGAAAGCCTAGTATTTTCACACTTGTGTCATCCTTACATCTTTCTTTCAATGATAAAATAGATGCCATGTTTTTTCCTTATTCATAAATAGATGATTTGCAGAGAACCAAACTTCAGCTTGATTCTGAGTCAAATTTGTCAATTCCAAGGCTTGTATGGATTTGTTACACGGCTGAATTAAGGTTGTATCATCAGCATATAATATTGTGTCAGCCTTTATGTTATTAGGCGGGTCATTAATTAAGATTAGAAACAATAGTGGACCCAGTACAGACCCCTGAGGAACTCCATTTTTTATATCCAGAATATCTGACTCTAAGCCATTAATTTCAACAAACTGCTTTCGATTTGTTAAGTATGATTCCATAATTTTCAGCTCCGATCCTTGGAAACCATAATACCTAAGTTTCTGTTTCAAGATGAAATGTGATACACAATCAAAAGCTTTGGAAAGGTCACATAGGGTTAGAGAAGTTATTGTATTCTTTTCAAAACCATCTAAAATTTAGCAAATTATTCCCTCTGTCGCAGTCTCTGTGGATTTATTTGAGCGGAAACCATGCTGTGCTGTTGAAAAAAGGCCATTCTTTTCAAAATGGTCATTTATTTGAATTTTCATTATTTTTTCTAATATTTTACCTAGAATAGGAACAACAGAAATGGGTCTATAGCTATCTGGATCTTTTTCGTCTCCTTTCTTCAGGATGGGGATTGTTTTTGTATATTTCAGTGCATCTGGAAAAGTCCCTGATTGCAGACAGGTGTTAAAAACTACTGACAGAGGAAAAGCAATAACATGAATTACATGCTTCACCAGCTCATTTGTGAGCCCATATGCATCTCTGGTTTTTGAAGATTTAAAGCCCTTGTCTATTTTGATAATTTCATGAGGAGTTACCCAAGCCTACTTGAAAATTTTTTTATTTAACTTGAGATTGTTGAGTAGGGTTAAGGGACTGCACTGTGGCTGTTGCACTTCAGAAAGTATATTCTCAATACTACAAACAAAATGATTATTTAAAGTATTTGGATCAATTGGTACTTCATGTGGAATATTAGAAGAGGTTTCCTGTTTAATAAGCATCTATGCTGCTTTGCTCTTATTAGTTGCTGCATTTATGAATTCAGCATTGAATTCCTTTTTTGCCAGGAACAGTTGTTTGGAATATTCCTTTTTTAAATCTTTATAGACTGTCCTCCACTCACTATTCTGAGTTAACTTGCTTCTATTATAAAGAGAAACCAGCTTTTCTCTCAATTGTACCAGTTCAGGAGGGAACCACTTCTTTTTAGCTGATCTTTTATGTTTAGAGGTTAGCTTTAGAGGAAAGCAGTAATTAAAGTTGCTGAGAAAGATATCAAAGAAGTCTCTAAAGTTATTATTACCATCTGAGTGCATGAGAATAGAAACCCAGTCAACTTTGGAGAATAGATTGATAAAATTTTCATAAAATTGAGGTGATAGGGATCTCTGGAGAATACTTCTTTGTATAGTGCAGCTGTTATTGTTTTTCACAGTTTGGTTAAGTTTAAAAGTAATGGCAGAATGGTCAGATATCAAAGGATCAAAAACATTAACTAGGTATTGTTCACTTTTATAGTTTGTGATAATATTATCTAAACACCCCAATTTTCTAGTAGGTTGAAAGTTAGTAAAACTAAGATTGAAAGATGTTAATAAATTAGAAATAATTTTGCTATACTTTGATTCAAAACGAATGTCCAAATTTAAGTCAACACAAATAATAATATTTTTGTTTAACTTATGAAGATAGTTTAAAACTTTCTCTAGTTGACTAATGTAAAGATTCATATCACCATTTGGAGAGCGATAAATTGATATTATGATAGTTTTCAGATCGTTGAGCATGATTGCTACAGCTTCAAAGTGAAAATTGAGACAATAGTCCTTATGAGAAATAGATTTCACCGTTCGTTTTTCTGTAACAAAGATGCAGGCCCCTCCATATTTTGCTGTAGTACGTAAAAGGGAGGACTTTCTCTAAACGAGCATCGGAACACGAAAATGCCTTTTTAAATAGATCAGGACAGTCACACTTTGCCGATCACCTTCTAGAACAGAATCACTCCTCCTCCTTTTCTCCAATTTTTTTTACATCGGGGTGTCAAAGAGAGGAAACTTAATATCTTAGAGGAATTTCAAATTCACCTCCACAAACGCCATAATTTCCAACTGGCCAATGAGTTTACCTTCGAAAGCAATCCCTCTCCACTCCTAATGGCACTTCTTCCCCACTCGTCCCCCCCTCCCTCTGCAAAACAATGACTACCCCTTACCATCACACCCATTTCAATCCTAGTTTCATGACTCTTTCCCTCCAAGCCTTCCTTACTCTCCCCCACTCTTTTTACTATTTAATACTTTGCTCCAGGTTTCTTTCCCAGTTCTGAGGATGGCGTATCACCACCGAAACCGGTAAACTGTGTGTTTATATTTTTTGTGGAATTGTACAAGTTTGTGTTTTTAACGTTATTTAACCCTCATATGGATTTACAAATTTAGTTACGTCGTTGGATTTTCGGCGCCGCAGAGGCGCTGCGGTATTTTTTGTCGTTATCTTCCAAATTTGGCTCTTCTTAGCAAGTTTTTTATTGATAATGCTACTAACTTCTATATTCTTTATTTTTAACTGTATTTTGTTGGATTGAACCCATTATTACAGAAGTTATGAATAAAAACCTTTAACACTGCATTATTTTTCGTTTGCTGTCAAATAATGACAGAGGCCATAGAAATAACCTTAGGCTAGCCACGAATTTTTAAAATCTATTATTGTATTTAGATGAAGTTTTGTAAAAGAACATTGTAAAAAAGAAAAATTTATGATAATTGGATAATAGATGAAAGAAATTTGGCATAGCAAACTTGGCCCTATGTTAAACAATAATAAATGATTTAGAAAGCTTCATCGTTTAAATATTATGATTATAAATATAATATACCATTTCATGCGTAAAATAAGAACCATTAAATGAGTATTGACAGGCCAAAATAGCGACGAGAAAACTCGCATAGCCGCAGCGGCGCTGTAAATCCAACGACGTAACTTTTTCCATTAGTGGCCAATAAAATGAAAACTATACGCACTATGCGGGCAAAATTGAACTTGTCGACTAAGAATGCAGAAAAAATAGACTGCTGAAAGTTTCAGCAAGATCCATGGGATTGGGCAGTATTAAAAGCATTTTAAAAACCACGAGCGCCACAAAGGCGCAGTGAATCCATTTGAGGGTTAACATGAAATTCCACCAAGTATCGCTGGATAAGTTCCTTAATTAAATTCCTTATAAAGTTCTATACAGAGTACAAGTTTTGAATTAATTAGTGTATTCTATTGTGGAATAATTATTCTTATTAATTTAATTTTATGCATTAAATAGATGCAGTCATCACATTTCAAATATAGAAGAGGCGAAAGAGGACCAAGAGATAATGTAGACAGAGATGGTGACCAAGGATGGATTAAAAAATACATTGAGTATAATATAAAATTATAATAATTCAATTACTAATTAGGTTTTAGGGAAACAGCTAGTTTTGAATTAAGTACTGTCTTCTATTATGGAATAATTATTCTTATTAAAGTATTATTATTCCTTCCATAGATGCTGTCGTCAGATTTCCATCATAGAAGAGAAGAATGGGGACCAAGGATGGATTCAAAAATTCCTTGAGTAAATTTAAAATTATTTTAATTCTATTTCTATTAAAGTTTTAGGAGGAGTGCTTGTTTTGAATTAAGTACTGTATTCTATTATGGAATAATTATTCTTATTAATTTATCTTTATTCTTTCAATATATACCATCATCAAATTTCCATCATAGAAGAGGAGAACGAAGACCAAAAGCTGGTGAAGAAAGAGTTGGTGAACAAGGATGGATTCATAAATACATTGAGTATAATTTAATATAATTATAATTCAATTCCTAAAAAAGTTTTAGGAGAAGTGCTTGTTTTGAATTAAGTACTGTATTCTATTATGGAATAATTATTCTTATTAATTTTTTTTTATTCTTTCAATATATATCATCATCAAATTTCCACCAAAGAAGAGGAGAATGGTCAGAAAGAGATGGTGCAGAGAGAGATGGGGACCAAGGATGGATTCAATAATACATTGAGTATAATTTAAAATTATTTTAACTCAATTCATAATGAAGATCTAAAGAGAGTACTAGTTTTGAATTAAGTAGTGTGATATAATATGGAATAATTATTCTTATTAATTTATCTTTGTGCATTAAATAGATGCAGTCACATATGTCCATCATAGAAGAGTAGAATGAGGACCAAGAGATGGTGAAGAGAGGGAAGAGGACCAAGGTTGGATTCAAATATACTTTGACTATAATTTACAATTATAATAATTCAATTACAAATACAGTTCTAGGGAGAGTACTAGTTTTGAATTAAGTAGTGTGTTCTATTATGGAATAATGATTCTTATAAATTTATCTTTATTCCTTCCATAGATGCAGTCATCACATTTCCAATATAGAAGAGGAGAATGAAGACCAAGATATGGTGAAGAGAGAGATGGGGAACAAGGATGGATTCAAAATACATGGAGGATAATTTAAAATTATTATAATTCAAATCATAATGAAGATCTAATGAGAGATCTTGTTTTGAATTAATTAGTGTTATATAATATGGAATAATTATTCTTATGCAATGATCCTTATCCTTTAAATAGATGCAGTCATCACATTTCCATCATAGAACAAGAGAATGAAGACCAAGAGATGGTAAAGAGAAAGATGGGGACCAAGGATGGATTCAAAAATTCATTCAGTATATAAAGTTCTCTCGGGTTTCCAGCCGGGTTGCCTCCTGCCATAGGATCGGCGTTTTGGGTGCGTACTCTGCACCCATCTTCAGGAAACTTCAATCCTATGGCATGAGGCAACCCGGCTGGAAACCAGAGAGAACTTTCTACATCATAATCACCGGGAAAGAACTTCTTCTTTCTCATTCAGTATTATTTAAAATTATTTTAATTCAATTCCCATTAAAGTTCTTGGCAGAGTACTTGTTATGAATTAAGTAGTCTGCTCTATTATGGAATAAATTTTCTTATTAATTGCTCTTTATCTTTTAAATAGATGCAGTCATCACATTTCCATCATAGAGGGGTGAATGAGGACCAGGAGATAGTGAAGAGAAAGAAGGGGACCAAGGTTGGATTCAATTATATTTTGAGTATAATGTACGATTATTTTAATTCATTTCCTAATAAAGTTCTAGGGTGATTACTTGTTTTAAATTAAGAAATGTGTTCTATTATGGAAGAATTATTCTGATTAATTTATCTTTATTTTTAAATAGATGCAGTCATCACATTTCCATCATAGAAGAGGCGAATGAGGACCAAGAGAAGGTGAATAGAGAGATGGTGACCAAGGTTGGATTCAAGAATACATTGATTATATTTAAAAATTATCTTAACTCAATTCCTATTAAAGTTCTATATAGAGTACTAGATTTTAAATTAGTAGTGTGTTCTATTGTAGAATAATTATTCTTATTATTTTATTTCTATTCTTTGAATAGATGCAGTCATCATTTTTCAATCATAAAAGATAAGAATCATATTTTTTATTTTATTTAATTCTATTGTTATTTTGTACATGTTTTGGATTCAAATGTTTTGTTCGCTTACTGGATAACTATTCTTAATATATTTTTCTATTATTTGCGTAGATGCTCTCATGAAATATCCATCATGAAAAAGTAGAGTAAGGAATGAGAGAAAATGGGGGAGAAGGGTGTCCATGGATATTGTGCTAAACACAATGAGTATAATTTAAAACTAATTTACTTCTATTCGTAGTAATGTTTTGTAGATAGTATATTTTTTGTTTTTAATGGTGTGTTCTATTATGTGATAAGTATTCTATTTATTAATTTTTTATTTTTTGCATAGATGCTCTCATCTTAATACCTTCATTCAAGAGAAGATAAAGGAGTCATGGAAGATGAAGGGAGTGATGGTTTCCATGAATGGAGTGCATAATACAATGAGTATAATTGTTAACTAATTTTCTACTATTTTTGTTAACATTTATTGGATAGTATGTGTCTTTTATTGAAATGCTTTCTTCTATTTTGAGGAACCATTGTTTTTAATACTTATTTTAATTTATTTCATGGAAGCTCACATCATATCTCCATCATGAAATAGTCAAGTAAAACCTCAAAGATGATGATGGGATATATTTGGTTCACTGATGGAATGCAATAAACAATGAGTACAATTTCAAACTAATGTATTACTATTTCTATGTAAGTTTATTAGATACTAATAGAAGAATATACAATTCCCCTAAATATATGTAGAAAAGTGCTGATTATCAAATTAAATAAAGAATATTACTGGGACAAGAAGAATACCTCAATCTAAATATTGATATCCTTGTTAGGTGAGTTGGATTATCTTGATAAAAAAATTTTAAAAAATCTGATAATCTATTAACTTTCATATATCTTTGGAATTAATTCCATTATAATATTGATACAATTTTGATTTTTTTTGATTCATCTGGAGAACCTTTAGCTACTCCTTAACAACAGAATGATATAGATCGTACTGTTCCTCTAACTACACATAGGAAAGGATGGTATATCAAATGAAATTAAGAATGGATGCTGGGACAAGAAGAGTACCTCTGCCTAAAAATTGATAACTCCTGGTTATTAGATAAAATTTGATATTCACACTTAACACGTTTATAAAAAAGTTATGTACTTCTTGCAATTGACATTGGTTTATATAAACATACAGTCTAGGTTTATGAAATTAATAATATTGTTTTCTATGGATGTATACTTATATCTACTTCCTTCATTCAAAAATGATAATTAGATACGTTTTGAGATTTTAAGATTTGTTTACTTGATCTTCCTTTCATATAATGGACGTCACGTTGCCATTGGAAAACTGGTAGGACGTCCTAGACGGCGCTGCCAAGCGATAGAAGTAAGCAGAAGTAGCTTTGCGTCTCCAGTAGCAGAAAGAAGCATAAGATTAATTAACTTGAAGCCGTGGTGGGTTGTGGTAATCGGCATCTTCGTTATGGCAGAAAACGTCCACCTCTGACGTTTCCAAAGTATGACTGTTTCCGCGTTTGTGAAATGATCACTGGACATTTACATTGAACACATCTCCAGATCACAGCAGTTCCGGACAACAAACGCAGGTAGCAGAGCAAATGAAAAACCAGAGGGCAGACCTCTAAAGCAGTGCTTGACTTGACTACGGAATATGAATATAAAGTGAAAAACG
This sequence comes from Sympetrum striolatum, assembly GCA_947579665.1. Classification (NCBI taxonomy): domain Eukaryota; kingdom Metazoa; phylum Arthropoda; class Insecta; order Odonata; family Libellulidae; genus Sympetrum; species Sympetrum striolatum. The sequence goes on from OX388348.1 coordinate 71,970,401, forward strand.
AAATCTTTTACTCCCAGCAAAAATATATTTTTGAATTTGTATAGTATAATAATTGTAAGACCGGAACAAATATAGTTTACAATGAATACAAATGTTATTAATATGAATATATAAAATTACTTAGTGCCTTTAGCCGCACTATCTATTGCAGATTGTATAGATTACTTTTGATGTGTACGGCGGGGCTATGTATAATTTAAATATTCTGTAACTTTCAATTCAGCTGCTCATATTTGCCTTATGTCTCATTGGGTTTGCGGTGAAAATCATTCAATCCGATCCGAAATATATTTTCTACTAGCGGAGTGCCCGTTGATTCTCAACGGAAAAATTAATGTAAATCGAAAGAAGTAATGAAATTTAGATATGAAAAAACTTAGATATGAAAAGTCTTAAATTCATGAAAAAAAACAATACTTCTCTTCAACCTATGTGACTTACGAAATCACAAAAACAGCTACACAAATGTAAATCTCAAACTAAACTAATGCACTACAGTCGCTACAACAAATAGAGGATACAACTAAGTACCAAATAAATGGAGACGAAATCCCAAAAGTAGCCACACGAATCTTGTAAACCACAAACGAAAACTAATAAACCAGTCGCTTAGAACGTCCAATATGTCTGACAGACACCGAGCAAGTGAAATCATCGCAACTATCTAATAAACGAATAAACAAATAAACGCTGCAAACGAATTACAATGTGAGGTAGTTAATCTAATTAGAACTTGTTCTTTTATTAATTAACACCTATTTTATTCCTTAAGATGGCGTTGGCTGTACTTCAATTAAATTACTTAACACTTTATTCCTAAACCTCTGCTGTTAAATTAACTGTAAGAATTGTGAAGAAAATTATTATCCTATTGAGAATATAAGCAGCGCATCTGTTTGATAAAAACACAATTATAATTTAACCATTATGTTGCAAAATCAGAGGGAACTCTTACCTCTTCTCTTGAATAGGATTTAATTTAATTTCGTTGTTTTCAGATCCCGTTGACGAAAAATAATGTCTTCTAATATGTTTATAAACTTGGAATGAGGAGGAGGTGGAATTTTCAAGTCCGTTTTTCCTTGGGAATTTTCCTGGGTGCACGCCCTTATGTGAAAAGTCACCTTAACCCTTTCCTTATTCAAAGATGATATTTTCATGTATAGAGTAACATATCTGAAAAAAGTTTCCGAGTTTAATATTGGACTGAAGGAAAACCATATACCAGCAATACTTCATTCTAGAGGGAATATCTATAGTATATGTAACTGAAAATGAGAAGTAAATTAACGAAAAAGACTTCGAAAGTGAAATATCTTGTTAGAGGTCATACTTCGAAATTATGCATATTCGACTAAATTCTTATTAAGTTTATCCTATTTGCCCTTGCCTAGACATAGAATCTATTAGTTACAGCAATGAAAATAATACATGTATATTTTATCTCCTTCGATACTTGTCTAGAGTCCGTAAAATGAATACTACTTTGATTTTTTGGAATAATTAAACCCTGCAACATACAACATACATATTGAGGCGTATTTCTAATGATAATATTTGAGCAGCCAGCGTAGAACCGAAGCATAATAACAAAGGACAGCCGCCCATAATCTGAGAGAGATGTTCCATATTTTATAGTCTAAACAACTTAATAACGTATCGGCAATCGCTTAACACGAACATTTAAACATATTATTTAAGATGTAACAAAATACCAATATGTATGATTATCACCATCAAGAAAAGATATAGGTGGATAGTACCTATACTTAAACACACCAATAGATGATCCACTAAAATATTTCTTGGTTTAATTTCCAATTCTATATCTAAAAACACAAAATCCGTTTACCTTTCCAGTCCGGCATAAAAGGATTGAGATTCCTTGCTGCTTAAATTCCAATTCTTTACACTTCAAAGAAAGCAATCACTGAATTCAGGGGTATTTCAACGATCTTGATTGATTCATTAAATGCACGGCGGGACGCTATATGAAACAATTAGTATTTAGATCGGAAATTAAGAATGAGAAAGTTATCAACTTACCAAGCTAAGAAGATATAATTACTTTATATGAGAAAATAAGATTCATTTAATACGACGATAAACATTAATTTCACGTAAATAATCAATAAATATTGGCGTTGCTATAAACAAAGCTTGACTGTTGCAGTCGCGCGTAGGCGAACGAATTTGAATTCAAATTTAAAGATATCGAGTAGGTGGATGTAGGTGGACAGTAACTATACTTAAACACACCAATAGATGATCCAATAAAACATTTCTTGGTTTAATTTCCCATTCTATATCTAAAAGTACACAATTCGTTTACCTTTCAAGTCAGCTATAAAAGGCTTGTCATTCCTTGCTGCTTATTAAGCCCAATTATTGACACTTCAATGAAAGCAATCACTGAATTCAGGGATATTTCAAATATCTTGATTGATTTATTCTTCAGCGTTAAAGATTAAATTCACAGCGGGACGCTAAATAAAACGATTATTATTTAGAGCGGAAAATAAGATTGAGAAAGTTATCAACTTACCAAACTAAGAAGATATAATTACTTTATATGAGGAAAGAAGATTAATTTAAGTAGTAGTAGTAATTATGAAGGTTCCTCGACAGCTGAGGTCATTTCGCACCTTTTCTTTTTGATTCATTTAATACGACGATAAACATCAATTTCACGTAAAGAATCAACAAAACACTGGTGTTGCTATAAACAAAGCTTGGTTGTTGATGATGCGCTAGTGCTAACGAATTTGAATTTAAAGATATCGAGATTGGCCTTGACGACGGGTTGTTTAGAATATCAGATTCTCATAAAATTTTCGTATTTAACTCACTAATTCTCACAACTTCGAAGTGAAAGCAATATTCTACGACCAAAATAAAAAACTTTATTCTATTTCCTTTGTTTTGGTGTTAGTTTTAGTTTCAAAGGACCTTTATTTCTAATTTAATTTTGTTAAAGAAAAGTTTCGTGCAAATGATGAAAATGTCTTCCCATGTATTTCTTATGGAAACTATTCGACCCTCTGGAGTTGAACCGAGTACAGTTGGGTCAACAAAAATTAGCCTATCATTTGCGCTAGGGAGACTTTTAATATTGTACAAATTTTATAATTTTATAAATAATTAACTTTAGAGTTATAGCGTGAAATAGATTTTTGACCCCAACTGGGGACGAACTGGGGACAGCTAGGTGGATAAAAGGTAGCCTATGTCACTCCCCGGATGACAAATGACCATCATACCAAATTTCATCAAAATCGGTTGGATAGTTTTTGAGTGATGCTGTAACAGACAGACATCCAGACAGACAGACAGACAGACAGACAGACAGACAGACAGACAGACAGACATGAAAATTTCTAAAACGTGTTTCGAACTCAGGAACAACCCTAGTATCCAGCAATACAACTTTTTTTGAAATCGGATCAATGTACAGACACGACCACCTATACAGATTTATTATATACTAGCGGAGTGCCCGTTGATTCTCAACGGAAAAATGAATGTAAATCGAAAGCAATGAAATTTAGATATGAAAAAAATTAGACGTGTTAAAATGTAGACATGAAAAGTCTTAAATACCTATATGAAGAAACAATACTTCTCTTTATCCTATGTGACTTACGAAATCACAAAAAACGGCTACACAAATGTAAATCACAGACTAAACAAATGCACCAGTCGCTATAGCAAATAGAGGAAACAACTGAGTACCAAATGAATGGAGACAAAATTTCAAAAATAACCACACAAATCTTGTAAACCACAAACGAAAACGAATGTACCAGTCTCTTAGCACGTCCAAAATGTCCGACGAACAGCGAGCGAGTGAAATCCTCGCAACTATCAAATAAACAAATAAACCACGCAAACGAATTATAATGTAAAGTCGTTATTCTAATAAGAACGCGTCTTTTTATGAATTAACTCCGAATTTATTCCTTAAGATGGCGTTGGCTGTTCTATAATATAATTACTTAACACTTTATTACTAACACTCTCGGCCGTATTCATAGATTGTTTAGCAACCCTTAGCTACAGCTAACGTGTGACTTTTTCAAAATTCCGTATTCATAGATTTTGACTTGGCGCTGCTAAGGCTCTATTGGCATACAATGTAACTAAATAAAATAGTTATCGCTAGTGACGCGGGACCCCTTGTTTAAAATGTAACTAGCGGATGATTTCGACGCCATAATGGAATTTCTTCCTCCGGTTTTCAGTGTGCAGTTGATCGTTGAACCGATATTGTGTATTATTAGTAGTAAATTTGTCAGTTTTTACATTCTAATTAGATTGTTAACTGTATTTTCTGTATTTCCTTAGTGTAGTATTGAATTTATTTATTGTTTGCATTCTTTTTGGTAGTCTATACGTAGCTGGCAATATCGAGTTCATAAAAAGGTTTGTTCCGTTTGCTCTAAAACGTATTTTTTCTACATTTTAATGTTATTTATCACTCTCTACTCATTAACTTTTATGAGGGTGGTATCATTCCTTAATTTATCCTAAGCAACTTGTATGAATTTCAATTAGCGTCTAGTTGTTTCTGGATTTGTATTCATATGAATTCGTTCTACGATGATACTGAAGTTTTGGAAGTAAAAGAGGTGAGAAAAATAGCACATGAATGATTTTTTTAAGAGCTTATTCGCCTAAAGTGAATCTGAGATACTTTACAGAGAGGTTTAGATATAAATATAGATTTGCGGAATTGTGACGTGAAAGGTTATTTCGATTGATTGGGAGAAAGCCGAAGAATGGAAGTTATATTTTTCATTTGTGAATGGAATTATTATCATTTGCCTTTAGTTACAGTATAGAGAAAAGTATGTGTTACATTTAATTTGACTCAATAGTCGGTGTTTTTCATGACTGATAGTATAAAAGCTTCTTTAAGTATGCATGATAAAGCAGATAAGTGGATGAATGATGTTAAAGTAAGTTAATGTGAATTTATAATTTGTTTAAAAACATTCATTTCTAAATCTGGACCATCAAAGTTTTTGCTTTAAGTATTGCATGCATTGTATTGTAAGAACAGTGTTATTTATGTCATATCTTGGCACTTGGCAGATTCATTGAAAAGGATAAATGGAAAATGCATACCTTTAATTCTTAATATCACCATGAAAAGAGAAACTTTTGTTTGGAAATTTATTGAACATTTGCATTTATAGTTTAATTCATAAGGCTATAATGGAAATATCATTGTGATGACCCACTGTAGGATTTTGTGTGTGAGCTTGCACCATGCTCATATAAATTTTAATTAATCTTCTACTTTGCAAATCTGCTAACATTTCTTATATACTATATTAATTATTTTTAGCAATGCTATGAAAGTGAAGTAATAATCAAGCCATTTTTATGTGAATGAACCTTAAAAGTTGATCAGTGATACATGGCATAGCCAGATTGAAGAAATATGACCATGTGAAAATGTTTATATACCAACTCTTGTTAAATTATTTTGCTTTGCCAAATACTTTTTATCAAAAATATTTTTATTTTATCTTAAATTTATCTCTCATGTATGCTATTTCAAGTTTTAGACTTATTTTATAAATATGATACTGTGAAATCACCAGTTAATGATATTCAATACCAATCATCCTCCAGGACATTTTCATTGCGTCTCTGTATTTATACCTCTTCATAATGAATGAATAATTGAATATAGATGCAATAGACTAATTTCTATGAATAAATGAAACTTCCAACCATTTTCCTCAAACATTTGACAATTATTTCTTGAGATTGAAACTAGTTTATAAATCTAAGCCAATTTATACCATTCCATTATCATATTGCCGGTTAAATAAAAACTGTAATTTACCTTTCATTGATTCAAAATTCATTTCAGAGGTATGCTAGACTTTTCTAATGCAATAATATTCATTATTATTACTAAAAAATGTAATATTCACAGTAAGCTTAATAACTACCGACTTAATTATATATCTGTGAGTATAAATAGCAACAAATCGTAAGAAAGAGCATGATACTCTCGGAAACGATGGTTTAGTAGTCAACACACATTTCTAAACTCGTCTTGTGTCCAGTTAATCTCTTCATGACCCCCTTTCCGAATTAATACTACATATGAACTTGGGGTCTCAAATGAATGTAATTATATGAAAAACGATAAATCTTAACGAATAATACAATTTAAATTATCTGAATATGTACCCAGCCACTTTAAGTTATTAACAAGACATATAATTGGAAACTACGGAAGAAAATCTAGGTAAATTGTAGACCTAGTGAACTCACCTTACCACGCCTGCCTTTCATATATTTATACGATAATATTTACGGCATTAAAAACCTTAACGATCGATTTTTAGATAATTTAATTGAATAAACAACCCTAAAAATCAACGATGTAAAGACTATCTCCATCGTATCAATAAGAAGAGCGTATGAATGTTTGCCCATCCTAGACATCATCTGTACGTTTTGAATTTATGTTATGTTATTTGTGCCATAGAAAACCAATACGATAGATTTTACTTGAGAATCTTTCAATACATCAAACAGCAGAAAGAATTGACGATAGAGATACCATATCAATCGCTTTAATAAGAAAAATCGGATGAAAATTAGCCTTTCCTTCGGGCAGAAGCAATATAAACAACTTCTTTTTCATTTGTTTGAGGTAATGATGCGAGGTTGCCAAATCGAGAATGTCACTTTTCGCCGTATAGCAGTTGTCTACGAAGCAACCTCTAGTTACACGGGTTACACGCTAGTTGAAATCTATGAATACCACATTTTAGTTAGTCGTTAATCACTCGAAAGTGAATCACTACGTAGCAACCTCTAGTTAAACGCTAAATCAACAATCTATGAATACGGCCGTCTGACTTTTAATTAACTGTAAAATTGTGAAGAAAATTTTTAGCCTATTAAAAATGTAAGCGGCGCATCTGTTTAATTAAATCGCTATTATAATTTGAGCATTATGTTGCAAAATCAGAGTGAACTACTACTTTCTTCTCTTGAGTACAATTTAATTTAATTACTATGTTTTCAGATCCCGTTGACAATAAATACTGTCTTCTGAATATTTATTAACGTGGAATGACGAAACGTAATCCAAGCGAAAGTAGACATGAAACTTGCAGGAGTTATCTCATTTAAGCGACGTAATCGGTAGTGATAAGAAATGCTCGCAAATTTATCTCGCGATCTTTCCTCAAACATTCATAAAATCCAAATAACAACAATTAAATTAATTAATTGTTTTCGGTGATATTCGCAAATAATTGAAATTTAGGCACATGATTTATATAGTGAAAATAATCAAAGATGGTATTTTCATGTATAGAGTAAGATATCTGAAAAAATACTTAGTTTAATATTGGACTAAAGGCAAACCTTATACCAGCAATACTTCTTTAGAGGAAATTTCCATAGTATATGTAACTGAAAATGTGAAGTAAATTAACGAAAAAGATTTCGAAAGTGAAATATGTTGTTAGAGGTCATACTTCGAAATGATGCTTATCGATTCATATTCAGTTTATCCAATTTTTCCTTACCTAGACAAACAATCTATTTTTACAGCAACGAAAAGAATACATGTATATTTTATTTCTTTCGATGCTTGTCTGGGAGTCCGTAAAATGAATTTTATTTTGATTTTTTGGAATAATTAAGCTATGTAACATACGAAATGCATATTGAATCGTATTTAAAATGATAATATTTGAGCAGCCAGCACAGAACCGAAGCATAAAAATAAAGGACAGCTGCCCATAATCTGAGAGAGGTGTTCCATATTTTATAGTCTAAAAAACTTAATAACGTATCGGCAATCGCTTAACACGAACATTTAAACATATTATTTAAGATATAACAAAATACCAATATGTATGATTATCACTATCAAGAAAAGATATAGGTGGATAGTACCTATACTTAAACACACCAATAGATGATCCACTAAAACATATCTTGGTTTAATTTCCAATTCTATATCTAAAAACACAAAATCCGTTTACCTTTCCAGTCCGGAATAAAAGGATTGAGATTCCTTGCTGCTTAAATTCCAATTCATTACACTTCAAAGAAAGCAATCACTGAATTCAGGGGTATTTCAACGATCTTGATTGATTCATTAAATGCACTGCAGGACGCTATATGAAACAATTAGTATATAGATCGGAAATTAAGAATGAGAAAGTTATCAACTTACCAAGCTAAGATGATATAATTACTTTATATGAGAAAAGAAGATTCTTTTAATACGACGATAAACATTAATTTCACGTAAATAATCAATACATATTGGCGTTGCTATAAACAAAGCTTGATTGTTGCAGTCGCGCGTATGATAACGAATTTGAATTCAAATTTAAATATATCGAGTAGGTGGATGTAGGTGGACAGAAACTATACTTAAACACACCAACAGGTGATCCAATAAAACATTTCTTGGTTTAATTTCCCATTCTATATCTAAAAGTACAAAGTTCGTTTACCTTTCAAGTCAGCTATATAAGGCTTGTCATTCCTTGCTGCTTATTAAGCCCAATTATTGACACTTCAATGGAAGCAATCACTGAATTCATGGATATTTCAAATATATTGATTGATTTATTCTTCAGCGTTAAAGATTAAATTCACAGCGGGACGCTAAATAAAACGATTATTATTTAGAGCGGAAAATAAGAATGAGAAAGTTATCAACTTACCCAGCTAAGAAGATATAATTACTTAATATGAGGTAAGAAGATTAATTTAAGTAGTAGTAGTAATTATGAAGGTGCCTCGACAGCTGAGGTCATTTCGCACCTTTTCCTTTTGATTCATTTAATACGACGATAAACATCAGTTCCACGTAAAGAATCTAAAGAATCAACAAACACTGGTGTTGCTATAAACAAAGCTTGGTTGTCGATGATGCGCTAGTGCTAACGAATTTGAATTTAAAGATATCGAGATTGTGCTTGACGACGGGTTGTTTAGAATATCAGATTCTCATAAAATTTTCGTATTTAACTTACTAATTCTCACAACTTCGAAGTGAAAGCAATATTCTACGACCAAAATAAAAAACTTTATTCTATTTCCTTTGTTTTGGTGTTAGTTTTAGTTTCAAAGGACCTTTATTTCTAATTTAATTTTGTTAAAGAAAAGTTTCGTCCAAATGATAAAAATGTCTTCCCATGTATTTCTTATGGAAACTATTCGACCCTCTGGAGTCGAACCGAGTACAGTTGGGTCAACAAAAATTAGCCTATAATTTGCGCTAGGGAGACTTTTAATATTGTACAAATTTTGAAATTTTATAAATAATTAACTTTAGAGTTATAGCGTGAAGTAGATTTTTGACCCCAACTGGGCACGAACTGGGGACAGCTAGGTGGATAAAAGGTAGCCTATTTCACTCCCCGGATGACAAATGACCATCATACCAAATTTCATCTAAATCGGTCGGATAGTTTTTGAGTGATGCTGTAACAGACAGACATCCAGACAGACAGACAGACAGACAGACAGACAGACAGACAGACAGACAGACAGACATGAAAATTTCTAAAACCTGTTTCGGACTCGGGAACAACCCTAGTATCCAGCAATACAACTTTTTTTGAAATCGGATCAATGTACAGACACGACCTCCTCTACAGATTTATTATATATATAGATATATAGATATAGATTATGTATAGGATTAAAAATTGTAAGGCTGCATCTTGCATAGCCTACTATGCCTAGAAATGCAAATATTATGAATATAAAACAAAAATGACTTTGTGCTCTTAGCCAAACTATTTATTGCAGAATGTATAGGTTACTTATATTTGAAAGGCGGGGCTATGTATAATTTAAATATTTTGTAATGCTCGATTCTATTGGTAGTTTTTCCAACATGTCTCATTGAGTTCGAGGGTAAAATATCTTATTCCGAGTCAAAATATGGTTTCAACTATCTATAGTATAGAAATATTGTAAGCCCGGAACTTTTACAGTTTACAAGGACTAGGAATGTAAATATTATGAATATAGAACAAAAATTACCATTTGCCCTAAGCCACACTATTGCAGAATGTACAGATTTCTTATGACATATGTAAGTCAGGGCTATGTATGATTTAAATAATCTGTAACTTTTAATTCTATTGCTCCTATTTTTCAACATTTTGCATTGGATTAGCGAATGAAAAGGGATTTAGTTATACGGATGCTAAGATAGAAGAGGATGGGAAAGTAATGGTGGTGTGATAGGGTATGGATGGGATCGAGAGAGGGAAGATTGGGTGGGGTAGAGGGAGGGATGAAGGTGTGCGGGATAAGGAGTTGGGAAGAGTGTGGAAAACGGATGGCTGGTGTGGGATAGGAAATGTTGGGTAAGGGTGTGGGTAGTTGGTGGTTTGTGTTTGGGGGGAATGGAGTGGATGGGGTAGAGGGAGGGAAGTAAGTGGGTGGGTTAGGGGTAGATTGAGGATGGAAAGGGAATGGTTAGGAAGGAGTGGGTGGGTTAGGGAGTGGAAAGAGAGTGATAAGAAAGTTGGGTTGGGTTAAGGGATGGGAAGGGAGGGGGAGGGTAATGGTGGTAGGGAGTGGTTGGGTTAGAGAGTGGGAAGGTAAAGGGGTGGGTTAAGGGGTGGGAAGGAAGGGGGTACGTTAGGGGACCAAGGAAGTGGGTGGTTCAGGGGGTGGGAAGGGATTTGGTGTGTGGTTAGAGGATTGAAAGGGATGGGTTAAGGGGTGGGAATGAAGGGAGTAGGTTAGGGTACAAAGGGAGTGGGCAGGTTAGGGGGTGGGAAAAGAATGGGGTGGGAAAAGAATGGGGTGGGTTAGGGGGTGGGTTAAGGGATGCGAAGGAGGGGGTAGGTTTGGGTACGAAGGGAGTGGTTGGGTTAGAGGGTGGGATGGGATGGTGTGGGTTAGGGGGTGGGAGAGGGATGGGGTGGATAAGGGCTGGGGATGAAGTGGGTAGGTTTGGGTATGAAGGGAGTTGGTGGATTAGAGGGTGGGATAGGATGGGTTAGGAAAGGGATAGGGTGGGTTAAGGGCTGGGAATGAAGGGGGTATATTAGGGTAGGAAGGAAGTGGGTGAGTTAGGGGGTAAGAATGGATTGGGAAGTTAGAGGGGTGGGTTAAGGGGTGCAAAGGAGTTGGTAGGTTTGGGTACGAAGGGAGTGGGTGGTTCATGGTGTGGGAAGGGATTTTGTGTGTGGTTAGAGGATGGGTTATGGTATGAGGGTGGGTTAAGAGGTAGGAATAAAGGGAGTAGGTTATGATAGGAAGAGAGTGGGTGGGTTAGGGAGTGGGTAAGTGATGAGGTGGGTTAGATGGTTTGTTAAGGGATGGGGGTAGGAAGGGGGTTGTTGGTACAAAGCAGTGGGAAGGTAATGGATGTGTTTTGGGGTTGGAAGGGATTGTGTGCATCAGGGGAAGAGAATGATTTGGTGTCTTATGGGTGGGAAGGGAGTGAATTTCATATTTATTTTATGTAAAGTGGTCGTACACAGATTAGGTTAAGCGAAATTCTCCAAATTTTGACCTCCCCTCTTCCCCCATGTAACAGGGCTGTAACGCCAGGCCGCACGACAATTTTTCCTTACAAGGTTACAAGAGCAAACAGTTAAGCGTAATTTATTTTGACATTTGCTGGAGTTATTTCAGTTACATATATTAAAGACCTCGGTTGAAAATATACAATTTTTTATACTTTTTCAAAATTCAGATGTTGGAATTTCTCAGAGTAAGGAAAAGAACTGCTTGGACAAATCAAAATCTCCCTGCATTGCCCCTTTCATCCCTTCACACCAACAGTAACTGCCTCTTATATGAAACACCTTAAAAATTCCGTAAATAAATTCAATAAGAAAATTGGAATGTTGGTACTTCGTATTTTCACGCGATATGGTCATTTCATATCCTAAGAAATATTATCGTCCTTTCTAGAAATGATTAATAATACTTGCTCATCACCTTCGTCCGAAACCAACTTATGACCAGTACATATACGTTAGATATACTGACCAATCCCGTACTCGCTTCGGCGGTACATATCGTTAAATTGGAATGACCCAGAGAAGATTAGCATGGCGTTAGGATGTCATGCAAAATCATGAAGCGTTCCACATTTTTTGGATTCTCTTCTGAGTTTTTAATAGAACCTAGAATCCTACCAAAATGAGTGCTTCATCTGATGTTTAATCATTGCCTAAGGAAGGTAACATGCCCTCCTTTTTACTTTTAATCAGGGCTACCATTAATTTGGAAGCAAAAATAAGTACACTCGGACCCAGAAATAAGATTTCTAACCTGAAAATAAGACACAATTGGTAAAGTAGTTTTATTTACAATATTTTGCATTGCCAATGATTTTTTACAGAAATTCTTCATCTTTCGAAAGCAGTTCATGCACCTCACCAAAGGTCACATTGCTATTTATAAAGAAGGAATTATCCTTTACACCACATGCAATAGTACGACTATCCGTCGGATCAATTTTGAGGGTTTAAACTTCCTAAAGTTCTCGCACTTGTACTTTTTATTACATACAATGTGAGAGACCGTTTGATTTCCTTCGATATAGATGAAATAAGCAAAATTTCATTTTTAAGATTTTCTTATTTAAAATAAGCACGCTATGGAAGGCCTGCTTTTAATCGTTACTTTAGACTTTTGATTGTTACTTTTAGTTGAGCATTCTCAATCGTTCTGAAGAAAATGAAAATACTTATTCTAGAAGTGGAACATGTCCACGTAAGTGCAGCTCAATGACTCTATGAGTAAAGGCTGCGACACAATCAACGTGTAGGGGAGACCAGGGCTGGTTGACCGAGTTTTGTTTTCGGAATTTCTGTATGCATTTTGGTTTGACTTTTTGAAAAACGGTTTGCTTTGTCATAAAGATACAACCCTTGAGCATATATGTAAATATTTTCATCCATGAAAAAAGTTATAAACAATCAAATGTGGCACCAAAAATCGGCCAACCAACCCCAGGGCCGGGGTAGGTTGGCCGTGTTTCGTAAAATAAGTGAAAGACATCAAATGCTCAATGGAAAATATTAATAAGTGAAAAAAAGTTAGTGTACATAGTTTTGTAATATGTAGGTACGTAAAAAAAACTCCGCTCTTTACTTTTTAGTCTTTTTAACATGTTTAGACTTAGTTTCGGCAGCTTTAGTGAACTTTTTCATAGCTCTCGCGGCTTTCTTTTCCTCTGCCAGCGTACGCTTACGTTTGCTTTCATTTTTCTCCTTTTCAAATGCTGCTTTAATTGGGTAATCGGTCAAAATTTCGGTCGATCGGCGTTTACGATCTTGACGCTTCTTCGAATCAGTTCGTGCACTCGCCTTGGGGAGAGGTATGACGTCTTCAGGGAGGCTTACATCTGCAGCAGATTCTATGCTGATGGACAAGTTTTGTTCAGGGTTGGGTCGATCTGTGACAAATCCTGCCAGGAACTCCTCAGGAGGAAAAATTTCAGGATTGAAAGGGCACACGCCTGAGACTCTGAAACCAGCTCGAATATTGTTCGGTGTGCAGGCGATTGGAAATACACTGGCTATGATTCCCGGAATGTCGTAGATGGTCATTGTTTTGCCAGGGTTGTTCGTCATCCACATATCAGAGTAGGTATTTAGGAATTTTTTAAATGGATCTGGATTTTTTAAAATTTACAACTCGGCCAACCAGCCCCACACAAAACTCGGCCAACCTACCCCAATGAATGTTTTCGAGAACAATCACGGTTTACAAAAACAAAAGTGAGGTTACCCTAGAAAATGATATACCATTTTGTAGGGTTTTGAATTCCCTTTCCAGCGGTACCACGTTTTTTGAAATCGGATGGAAATTGACTGGTGTTACGAAGACTACTTAACAAGAACAGAAATTTACTCACTTACTTAAGACGTGTAGCGTTAACGTGAAACCTACAAAAGTTGGCCTTGTATAAATGATTGGAACCGCACACAGTCATCGTGTATGTACGTACCTGTACTTAAGGAGATGGGCAACTTCTATCTTTACAAGTCTCACGTACACGCACAACCAATAAGGATTCACCATACGATAGCTGCGCCATCTGAAGAAACTACAAGTACTGCTGTTTGGGGTCCACCATTACAGACCGTAGATTTGAATAATCATTAAATCATAATTTTTTAACCGAATTACATAATAATTGCCTCATTTTCATCCGACATTCTATAAGATTATTCTCCTCTTCATCTCTTTGTAAATGTTAGAACACTCAGTGTGCATAGTGCCTACGAGTGTCCATTGTTACCTAGGATTTTCTGATTGGCTGAGATTCTGATTGATTCACTTTCACGTTCTGACTGTGTACACTAGCACCAAGTGCCAAGTTTGACGTACAAGTGTCACGTCTCAAGTCCTGCGTACACGTTGATTGTGTCCTCGCCTTAACACTTCTCTAGGCATTCCATAAGGAGGGATCTTAATTATTGCCACTATTTAGGATATCCATTGTAGCTTAAAAGTCATCATAGGCAAGACCAACTGTGACATAAGTAATGAAAGATATATTTCTCTCCATCCTGTATCAAATGACAAACGAAAAATATCACGTACGATACACACTAATGTTTTAAATGAAACGTAAACTCGATGTGGTTATGGAGAAAAATGCTTTAGGTGAAGTGGACAGATAGAATTAGAAATGAGGAAGTTTTATTGTGAATAGAAGAGGAAAGAAAACTAACTGCTTATGGATATCAAAAAGAGGAAGACAGCTTGTTTGGGGCATATTCTACGCCGAAATTGCCTAATTTGAAGAAAAATGAAGGGAAAATAGAAGGAAAGAAAGGAAAAAGAAGAATGGGATTGCTAGATTGCATAAAAAACTGCCGAAGTTAAAGGCAAATGAAAAAACCCAGGACCGACTGTGATGGAGGGTATACAATTAAAACCTGTCGGAAGACAGACGCAACTACTCATAATCTCTGCGCTTATACTCTGCTCTTTCATGATGGAGATCATGCTAGCATCTATGCAAAGAATAAAAATAATTACATAGAATAGTTATTTAAAAATAGAACACGCCATTTCAATGCAAAACACTTACTATCTAATAAACATTCATAGGAATAGTAATAAATTTGTTTAAAATTATACTCATTGTATTTTGCATTCCATCAGATATGGTCCATCGATGGAATGCAAAATTGATGATGAAGGGAGAGATTTGGTCCATGGAAGGAATACAATAAGCAATGAGTATCATTTGAAACAAATTAATTATATTTCATACGAGTAAAATGTTGCTTGCATTCTGCAAGCATGTTGATAACACAAATTTCAAGTCGACATCATATGGAGAGGATCCTCAAAAGTAGAAAAATCATTAAAATATTCTTCAAATTCGCTGCAATTTCTCCGTCCGGCATCGAACCCGGGTCTTCCTGGTGATAATTACTATGCAGCAAAACAAAGGATCACCGTATCTAACAATGTGTGAAAACTCAAGCAGAAATATTGGCTGCAACTGCCTCAAACGATGTCCTACTTTTCCCATATATTCCTTATGTGAGAATTTGTAATGTGCTCTGGCATTGAACCCAGAAACATCATGGTCTTATCTATTTTTTTTTCTTAAACCGAGTCTTAATATACATCTTCTATCAAAGCGAGAACTTTCTATCATTTCGATAAGTGCATGAAAAAATAATGAAGAACCATCCCTATGTTTTTATATGGGAGATATATTTACCACCCAGCATCGAAATCGGGTCTTTCTGGTGATATTTTCTATGGAGCACCATAGATTTGGTGCATCAATGGAATGAAAAATACAATGAGTATAATTGGAAACTATTGTATTTCTATTCGTATTAAAGTTTAAAAGATAGTATGCATAATTGAATTAAAATGGTGTTTTCTATTTTCGAAAAATTATTCTACTTAATTTTTATATTTCTTTTTATAGATTCTCGCATCGTATGTCCATGTACCAGCGAGTACGATCGCAATGATTATGTGGGGAGATATTTGGCCCATCGATGGAATTCAAAAAACAACGAGTATCATTTGAAACAAATCAATGATATTATAATATATAATGGTATAAAAGTAAATTATTTACTTCGAATTTTTGCCCATTTCTTTCGCCTTTTGCCGTTTCTTGCATACGATAAACTTTCCTCTTTAATCGAGCTTAAATAGTCATAAACTATTTTAGTCATATGAATTCATCCGTCATTATAATGTGAAAAGGCCATTTTCCAAGCCAAGGTCAGACGTTCAACTCCCACCACAAACAACCTCGTTCATTTGAATTACTAAACATCATCTCCTTTGTGAAGGTGGACACTATATATTACAGATGATCAATATGACACCTTTCTCAAACAATGCCGCACCAAGAAAGAGTTTGTCAGTGAAATGGACCCGATGTTTACAGGATTTTAGGGAGGGAATTTCCGAGAACAAATTCAGTGGAAAGATATATAAAAAGGAGAAGAAAGAGATGGGGAGGAAAAGAAAGGGAGATAAGGAAACCGCTTCGCAGTGAATCAGTTTAATGAGACTCTTTTGGGGCAATATGGCTCGCGCCCTGGCGAAGGGAAAAAAGGCAATTAGGAAGATAAGGGAACTGCGTTGCAAGCAATATAGAGCGATCCTTCATTATTTCGCTTCCTCCGGACCAATTGCTCTTCTTTAGAATTGGCATCGTTAATCTCTTGGCCACTCGTCACAGGCGCCAGGGCACGAAAAGTGGATGCGATTGATCCCTTAACCAATGGCGCGGATGATAAAAAAGGAGATCTTTGTCGGATTCTCGAGATGACGTGAATTCCCTCTTCTGTGTTTCCCTGGATAGAGCGTTACAAGGTTGAACCTTATGGTTTGTTGATATCTGAGACGTGTAGTTTGAGAAGTGTAGGTCAGAAGTGGGGAAAATGTGAAAAAACTGACGTATTTAAATAATATATCTTCCCAAATTATGTTTACCTTCTACCTATACGTAGTATAGAGAAAGTATTGTACTCGCAAAAAAAATTCGACATCCAGATTTCAACGGAAATAGATGTTTTGGGGCCCTTAGAGTTCGTTTTCTCTATTTTCCCAAACATGTCTATCTGTGTGGCTGTCCGTCAGTCGTTAAAAATTTTGTGGGCGCTCTATCTTAAAAAGTAATTATCCGATCATTTCCAAAATTAATATTTAGTATTTTCCTAACAATGCCAAGAGTTGATTAGTTTTTGATGAATATCGCTTAACCGGAAGTTGCGGTTTATCCGGAACAAAATTTTGTTTCTTACATATCTCAGTCAGAATGCAATTTAGGTATATACAATTAGTTACAAAAGTTATAGATAATGTACTTAACTACAAATTTTGTTTGAAACATTTCTTCGTAACACTGATTGTTTAGGAGTTATTCTTGAATAATGGTTAACAGGAAGTTGTTGTTTATCCGGAAATGGAAGTTTTTCATACATATCTGTCTCTGTCAGAATTCAATGTAGGTATATAAACTTACATACAAAAGTTTTTATTTCTTATGCAAATTTCCTGTATTGCTTTTATTAAATTATATATTATTACCGGGATAGCCATTCGACTTCGGTGAAGGCGGTCCATTCTTTTGATTCCCGGTGGGAGTTCATGTGGGAATTGAGAAAGTTACCGAAGCTTTTTAAGCAATACTACTACTACTACATCATTGCATATTCCGTATTTAACCATTTCAATGCTGAAAAGACACAAAGAGAGAAACATATTAATTTCCACAGTAAATAATATATCTTAATCATAAACACGTTTCCCCAGAAGTGAAACTAAGTTGACTTTCTTACTTTCTCCATATACGAAGTATAGAGAAAGTATTGTTTTCATGAAAAAATTCGACTTCGAGATTTCAACGGAAATACATGTTTTGGGGGTTCCTAGAACACGTTTTAACCATTTTCGGAATGATGTCTGTGCGTATGTGTGTGTGTGTGTGTGTGTGTGTGATAGTGGGCGCTCTAACGTGAAAACTATTAGTCGTATCAATACCAAACTTCATATATAGTACGGTGGTGTGTGCTGTCAGAGTTGATTAGTTTTTGGAGTAAATCGGTTTACCGGAAGTCGAGCTTCATTCATGAAGGCTCATTTCCGGTTTTCAAAATATCTCCATAAATATGATATATACGTATATTGTATTACTTATAAAAGTTTTAGATAATGTAACTTAATATAACTTTTGTATTTAATATATTTTTGTATCACCGGTTGATTAGGAGTTATTCGTGAAATACCGATAAACCGGAAGTAGCTGTTAAGTACTTTTTGGGCGCTCTAAAATAAAAACTATTAGTTGGATCAACACCAAATTTCATATATAGTACTTTGGTTGGTGTCGTTAGAGTTGATTAGTTGTTGGAGTAAATCGGTTAACCGAAAGTCGAGCTTAATTCTTCAAAGCTCATTTCCGGTTTTCAAAATATCTTCATAACTATGATATTTAGGTATATACTATTATTTATAAACGTTTTATAAAATATAATTTACTATAACTTTTGTTTGAAACATATTTTTGTATCACTGATTGTTTAGGAGTTATTCATGAAATACTGATAAACCGGAAGTTGCTGATTATGTACTTTGTGGGCGCTCTGGGCTCTATGGGCGAAAGGACACTTTCATCGTTTTTCATCGATCATGTCCCGAAAAACATTATTTATAATGTTTGTGAAATGAAAGATAATAATGTATAAATTAATCACTCATCTTCCAAGTTTAGATGGAATATTGAGTTCGAAATTACTGTCGTAGATAAATATTGACATCTTATATAAGGAAAAAGTCATGTGCTGGCCACATCAGATTTTTATTCATGGCTTTCCACAAAGTTAAACCTTCTCACATCGATTTTAACTTACAATTTATCACTCTTCTGCAAGGTTACGGTTCCAGATGTGGCTTGTTGATTTCTTATGCTCAAAAATAGCGCCTTCCGGTATCACCGTCATGGGTAATTCACACGGTAATTAAAACAGTACTCAATATCTTATTTATCATCATGTTACTACGTACGTGATTTCAAATCCTGCGGGACTCAAAACATTTTGCCTAGATTTCTAATTTCTAAAAAAATTCGAAGCCAAACTATTGGGTTCTACCAAAATTACGTCTTTTAGAGCACGGGGAGTTACCGTCGTTTTTTTGCGGCACACTACTGTGCCGTGAGTTACTGGAGAGCCGTGGAACTAAGGTTATCAAGCAAATTACAACTTCTTGTCATCTAGAGTCATTATGCAAAATTTTTCGATTCTGCGATTTTCTCTCTTGAATTATACAATTTTAAGTATTTCCTTCAAATCAGGGATGAGTTCTCATTACTTCCGTACATACATGAGCATCATATCTATCAGGTGGTTGTAAAACCCTTAATTTCCTTGGTTAGAACCCTCTGCTTCATCAATTCCTTCTTTTATTTCTGGCGACCATTTCGTCATCCAATTACTTTCGCCTTTTTCTCGTCTGTCTTTTCCTTCTTTCAATTATTTCTGTTAGCAGTCCTCTCTCAATATCCAATCCACGTATTCCTTTTCCTTCTTTTCATCCATTCTGCAATATTGTCTTAATTACCAAGGAAAGGATTAAATTACTATATATGCTAAATTTGTCACACTAACAGTCGAAGGTATTGCAATGTTAATATATTTTTACTTTCTCCATATACGAAGTATAGAGAAAGTATTGTTTTCATGAAAAAATTCGACTTCGAGATTTCAACGGAAATACATGTTTTGGGGTCCCTAGAACACGTTTTGACCATTTTCGGAATGATGTCTGTGTGTATGTGTGTGTGTGTGTGTGTGTGTGTGTGTGTGTGATAGTGGACGCTCTAACGTGAAAACTATTGGTCGTATCAACACCAAACTTCATATATAGTACTGTAGTGTGTGCTGTCAGAGTTGATTAGTTTTTGGAGTAAATCGGTCAACCGGAAGTCGAGCTTTATTCATTAAAGCTCATTTCCGGTTTTCAAAATATCTCCATAAATATGATATATACGTATATTGTATTACTTATAAAAGTTTTAGATAATGTAATTTACTATAACTTTTGTATTTAACATATTTTTGTATCACCGGTTGATTAGGAGTTATTCGTGAAACACTGATAAACCGGAAGAAGATGATTATGTACTTTGTGGGCGCTCTAACATGAAAACTATTTGGCGAATCAAGACCAAATTTCATATGTAGTACTTCTATTACAGTCTTTAGAGTTGATTAGTTTTTGGAGTAAATCGGTTAACCGGAAGTTGAGCTTCATTCTTCAAAGCTCATTTCCGGTTTTCAAAATATCTCCATAAATATGATATTTAGGTATATACTATTTTATATAAATGTATTAGAAAATAAAATTTACTATAACTTTTGTATGAAACATATTTTCGTATCACTGATTGTTTAGGAGTTATTCCTGAAATACTGATAAACCGGAAGTTGCTGATTATGTACTTTGTGGCCGCTCTGGGCTCTATGGGCGAAAGGCCAGTTTCATCGTTTTTCATCCAGCATGTCCCGAACAACATTATTTATAATGTTTAGAGTTCGAAATTACTGTCGTAGATCCGTATTTACATCTTATATATGGAGAAAGTCATGTGCTGGCCACATCAGATTTTTACTTTCTCCATATACGAAGTATAGAGAAAGTATTGTTTTCATGAAAAAAATCGACTTCGAGATTTCAACGGAAATACATGTTTTGGGGTCCCTAGAACACGTTTTGACCATTTTCGGAATGATGTCTGTGTGTATGTGTGTGTGTGTGTGTGTGTGTGTGTGTGTGTGTGTGTGAGTGTGTGTGTGTGTGTGTGTGTGTGAGTGTGTGTGTGTGTATGTGTGTGTGTGATAATGGGCGTTCTAACTCGAAAACTAAAAGTCGTATCAATACCAAACTTCAAATATAGTACTGTTGTGTGTGCTGTCAGAGTTGATTAGTTTTTGGAGTAAATCCGTTAACCGGAAGTTGAGCTTTATTCATTAAAGCTCATTTCCGGTTTTCAAAATATCTCCATAAATGTGATATATACGTCTATTGTATTACTTATAAAAGTTTTAGATAGTATAATTTACTATAACTTTTGTATTTAACATATTTTTGTATCACCGGTTCATTAGGAGTAATTCGTGAAATACTGATAAACCGGAAGAAGATGATTATGTACTTTGTGGGCGCTCTAACATGAAAACTATTTGTCGGATCAACACCAAATTTCATACATAGTACTTTTATTACAGTCGTTAGAGTTGATTAGTTTTTGGAGTAAATCTGATGACCGGAATTCGAGCTTCATTCTTCAAAGCTCATTTCCGGTTATCAAAATATCTCCATTAATATGATATTTAGGTATATACTATTATTTATAAATGTTGTAGAAAATTTATTTTACTATAACTTTTGTATGAAACATATTTTTGCATCACTGATTGTTTAGGAGTTATCCATGAAAGACTGATAAACCGGAAGTTGCTGATTATGTACGTTGTGTGAAGCTCATTTCTGGTTTTCAAAATATATCCATAAATATGATATATTGGTATATTGTATTCCTTATAAAAGTTTTAGATAATATTTTTTACTATAACTTTTGTATTTAACATATTTTTGTATAACCGGTTGATTAGGAGTTATTCGTGAAATACTGATAAACCGGAAGAAGATGATTATGTACTTTGTGGGCGCTCTAACATGAAAACTATTTGTCGGATCAACACCAAATTTCTTATATAGTATTTTGGTTTGTGTCGTTAGAGTTGATTAGTTTTTGGAGTGAATCGGTTAAGCGGAAGTTGAGCTTAATTCTTCAAAGCTCATTTCCGGTTTTCAAAATATCTCCATAAATATGGTATTTAGGTATATACTATTATTAAAAAAAGTTTTAGAAAATGTAATGTACTATAACTTTTGGGTGAAACATATTTTTGTATCACTGATTGTGTAGGAGTTATTCATGAAATACTGATAAACCGGAAGTTGCTGATTATGTACTTAGTGGGCGCTCTGGGCTCTATGGGCGAAAGGCCAATTTCATCGTTTTTCGTCGATCATGTCCCGTAAAAATTATTTATCATGTTTTTGGCATCAAAGAAAATATATAATATTAATCACTCATATTCCAAGTTTAGATGTAATATAGAGTTCGAAATTACTGCGGTAGATAAATATTTACATCTTATATATATGGAGAAAGTCATGTGCTGGCCACATCAGATTTTTTACAATGACCTGATAACGCATATTCAAATCTTCGATTGAAAAGGTGCTAAATTAATTTATGAGATAAGGTAATTCATGCATACCATTCAATCCTTTTTACTTTCTCCATATACGAAGTATAGAGAAAGTATTGTTTTCATGAAAAAATTCGACTTCGAGATTTCAACGGAAATACATGTTTTGGGGTCCCTAGAACACGTTTTGACCATTTTCGGAATGATATGTGTGTGTGTGTGTGTGTGATAGTGGGCGCTCTAACGTGAAAACTATTAGTCGTATCAATACCAAACTTCATATATAGTACTGTTGTGTGTGCTGTCAGATTTGATTAGTTTTTGGAGTAAATCGGTCAACCGGAAGTCGAGCTTTATTCATTAAAGCTCATTTCCGGTTTTCAAAATATCTCCATAAATATGATATATACGTGTATTGTATTACGCATAAAAGTTTTAGATAATGTAATTTACTATAACTTTTGTATTTAACATATTTTTGTATCACCGGTTGATTAGGAGTTATTCGTGAAATACTGATAAACCGGAAGAAGATGATTATGTACTTTGTGGGCGCTCTAACATGAAAACTATTTGTCGGATCAACACCAAATTTCATAGATAGTCATTTGGTTGATTTTGTTAGAGTTGATTAGTTTTTGGAGTAAATCGGTCAACCGGAAGTTGAGCTTAATTCTTCAAAGCTCATTTCCGGTTTTCAAAATATTTCCATAAATATGATATTTAAGTATATACTATTATTTATAAATGTTTTAGAAAATTTAATTTACTATAACTTTTGTATGAATTATATTTTTTTATCACTAATTGTTTAGGAGTTATTCATGAAATACTGATAAACCGGAAGTTGCTGATTATGTACTTTGTGGGCGCTCTGGGCTCTATGGACAAAAGGCCAAATTCATCTTTTTTCATCGAGCATGTCCCGAAAAACGTTATTTATAATGTTTGTGACGTAAAAGATAATAATATATAAATTAATCACTCATCTTCCAAGTTTAGATGGAATATAGAGTTCGAAATTACTGTCGTAGATAAATATTTTCATCTTATATATGGAGAAAGTCATGTGCTGGCCACATCAGATTTTTAATGTTTTACTTTGGTGAAATTTATTACTTATCGATAAATTTACGCCCAAGAATTATTATATTTTTAAGGAAAGCAGGATAATTTTATATCATTTTAAGAAGCAATTTTCACTAGGCTGCGCACAGGGGCATAATTATTTCATTTTTCCGACCTTAAGCTATATCAAAATATTAATAAGTATTGAGTTAGCATCTTAAAGTATAGCAAGTAACTGAATTTAAAAATAATAAGGTTTTTCAGTAATTGCTCTTTTGTGGTCCTTAAAGGGTTAAAATATACTTGTATTCTCTCAGAGTAAAATACTATCAAATATTCCTAAAGAGTTCTGCACACAAGATTCGAAGCCTTAAGGAGAAATACCTTCTATGCAAGATTGATGGGACGAAAGGATATAGGACGTTTCCGATGCTTAGAGGAAAGTTGAAACAGAAAATGTGACAGTTCAACGCGTAGAGAATTTTTACAAAAACAACACTCCTTTAAGTAAGATATTTTACTACCATAATTAAATTAAGGCACTTTTAAAACACGTTTAGTTTGCGACTGATTTGATTGAGTGAGTTTGGGGCAACTTTTGCACAAATTTCAATTTGTAGGCTAACGTCACTTACGGTCTAAGTTAATCACCCAAAAAGATAATCAAATTAGATATTCGTGCCGTTAAGCTTCGTTATGCACCATTCACTTCCGGAACAAATAACGAAGAAAAAACAAGTTTCACGTAATTCCACGAAGGCGCGCACTCGCGTTCAATTGTTTCCATAATCAGTTCCTCTCAAACAGGAAGCGGCGGTTGCGTGGATTGTACAAGAGAATAAGGAGCGGGAGCTTTATTTTTCGAATATTTTTAACACCGGGCGTCCCAAAATAACGTAATTACGGTGAGATTTAGCAGAATACGTCCGTTAATTGTTCGGGCCGTCGCTTCTCCAATTAATGTGACCGTTAAAAAGAATAGAGTGGATAATGAGGGGACTTAACGCTGTGGAGTGAACGTAATTAAAGAAAGGTCTCCGTGGAAACCAGAAGTTTGTCAATAGAAAGGAGTTAATGCACAGCATTACGTAATCCTCGCACTGCTCTTACTTCGGGAGGAGCTGATGTTCACATGCACCGAATTGCCTTTGTTTTCAATAAATCGATTTGTACTAAGTATGATTATGACGATGCAGCATTAATACAGCATTTATAGATCGGGTACAAAAAATTACGCTTTTCGTATACCTAAATTATTTTTCTCCGATGTTATAATAATTATACATATTTATCCGGGCGACACTAAGAATAAAAATCTATTGTCCCAATTAGGCCATCATCTAAGACTATACAATAATGAAATTTAAGAGATAGAGAGATATGAGGAAAATAAGAGGAAATGTTAATGCATGAAAAACCTAAGAGACTCTTAGGAAAAAAATTATCCACTGTAGGATTAGTATACTTCTTATAGCTTAGTGCTTGGCACGCGAAACATAAAGAAAATTTAAACTAAGGTCGATTCCAGTTTCTTTTCGATTTCGAGCCGATACCGATTCCTGTGTTATCGATTCCCGATTCTCGATTCGGTAAATACGAATTCTGGATAATTTTAGATTTGAATTGAAATTATTAAAAATAATTAAGAATATTGAAAATTAAAACATTTTTTTTATAATTCTTAAAAATAATACATAATATCAGGCAAAGAAATCATAAAAGTGATATTAGTATGTAGTTTAGTACATGACTTTTTTGAAACTCTAAGCAAATAGGCATAATTTAACTTTTCCTCTTTAATTATATTTTAAATTGTAAGAAACCTAGCAAAAATATAACAGTAGAGCAATGCCTAATAAGGTGGATCGAAAAAACGTTTTTTTCAAAATCGGTCTTCGGCTAATGCTTTGTGGTTGTCGGTCCTTATAACCCATAAAAAAATTTTAATTTTGTGTGAAAAATGTCAAATATTTGCATTTTTTCCTTGAGCTAGCAAGGGCGCAATCATATTGTGACAGTCGGGAAATTTAACATCACAGAATTTTTAAGTAAGCCCATCTATTTTGTATTTCTTCAGGATCGACAATAAAGACTTCAATTCTTTGATATTCGATTCTTCCTAGAATCGGTGGAATCGAGAGAATCGGCATCGACCCATCCTTAATTGAAGCCATTCGCAAGCTTTCCGGCGATTCTTGCTAATTTTACGCCAATCAACACCGTTTCGATAAGAATTTTCCAATATCCTCTTCTTGACTTTTCTCTTTCCAATTCTATATTCTAGTAATTTTTATTTCTATTACCCCATCTTCAGCAGTTGCCTGTTACCGTGTACAGAGTAACTCCAGTTAGAGAGTTACCACCCAAACTTTGCCTTCGTTCTTTCTAATGCTCGTTATTGCCTCCTTATCTGCAGAAAATCGCACGACTTCGTCTTCTCTTTCTAAATTGCGCCAAAAAACTACACGCTAAGACTTTCGGTGCCAAAAGTTAGACTAATTTATTCCGTCAAGATTGGAAAGGAAATAAAGTTTCCTTGTTTCCGTAATTGTACATTTCTGTTTCGAGAATTGGGTTAGCCTTCCTAAGTGATCCATCGACTGACCGAAAGAAAACAAGTGTTCTTGAGGAAACTGACGAAGTACGTTTTCCTAGCATCTTCTTTTTAGACTTTTCATTGGATTAGAAGGGGATATATTTTTGACACTCGCTGGATACTCTAGGGATACTTCTTATGAGTTTCCTTTTAGTTTTCTGTTCTTCGTCTTAACTCAAATTTCAATAATAAAATACCTTTTATCTAGTGTCGCGGTGAGTCTCATTTGAAACAAAGGTGATACATTTCGAGTTTATAAAGCTCTTTGGACCTATAGTGCAGGAAGAATAGGTTTAACTTATCTTTTTTGGTTTATCAAGCTGAAAATTGGTGGATATGTTTTCTGAACAGCCAAAAGCAAAATCCCCAAGATCCCAAAAAAATCCCAATTGGGCAACATGCCGAAATATTTAAACAAAAGTCGCCATCTTGTATTATCGACCTTGCATCATATTAAACGGTATATCTCCGTATCCAATGGTGATAAAGACACACGATTTTCTTTAAACTACTTACTAAGGTATAAGCTAGATCCATAACACTTTATATTGAAAGAAAAGTGAGTAAATATAAAGCTACGCACGAAAAATACTCATTTTAGGGTAGCTTTAATGGGAAAATCAGCGGTAAATGTCGATTTTCGACCTTTTAATATCATTGAATCAAAAAATATATCGTAATAAAATACTACAGAAGCCTGATTATTTCTCAGTAAATTCTCTTAGAAATAAGTGTAATGGAAGAAACAGTTCTTTGGCTTGAAGGTGAATGAATGTTCCAACTCCACTGCTGACTTATGCTTGAACTGCAGAAGGAGCTATTCTTGACCAATTTCTACGGGTTCATTTACCCCGAAATAAGAGTTCCGTGCAATTTAAAATTGAAGTGCGAAAACCTTTCCCATATTTCTGTTTCGATGTCCTTAGTAGAATGAGGGAATGCATTTGAAGGAAGGCGCAACTTATTTTTTTTTTAGTCTTACCTTAATGTAAAAAATGCATTTGTAAATCAATATAGGCAAGTAAAGATTATTCGTGATTGTGCGTGAGCAACTGAGGGTTCATAAACATAAATACATTTTATTTCAGGGAAATAAATGCTAGGACGCGTCGCTCCAAGAACTCAAATTTCAAATTGCAATATTCTGTCAACTATTTTTAAGGTGAATAACAAATTTCCTCATGCTTGATGTTAACGTCCCAGCTTCTTCTTTAAATTTTCCAATTATATCCTATAATTAAATTTGATCAATTATTTGAACAAGCTGTAAAATCTATTTATTTTATTGAAGTCGGACATGTATTTTCAATTCCAAAAGATACAGTGAAATGTCTACATGGAAAACATATTACAAAATATACTGCAGAAATTGTACTAAAGCTTAAGAATGTTATTTTATCCAAGAATCATTAACTCCAATTCCTTGCTTTGAGGAGGTAAATATTATTTAATCGGTTATTTTATTTTTGATTTACAACCAGGATTAAGAAGATAATAAAATTCCAATGATTAAAGACGATGACAAGTCCTCTATTCGTAATTATAATTATACTGAGCATCTAAAATGATTTGGGTAATTTAATGAAATAGAAGTAGTAGAGTAGAAGTAATTTATAATGGATTAAAAACTAAACTAAACCCGTTAATAACAAGGAATTTGTATTTTAACGAAGGTAATAGAACACATTCGACTTGAAATTACCCGTTTCAGGAGTTAGAGATATGTTACTGTTCGTCTTCAAAGCAATCAAAAGGCCTGAGGAAAACGAAATTATGTTGAATTCGATAAAAAAATGTAAATAAAACTTACTTAAAAACTTCGAATTCTACGAACACTGCCCGATGTTCATTGGATTTATTTTTTAACGATTAATTTATTAAACTTCGGGAAAATTTTGTTAAGAAATTTCAGCTTCAATGATCTACGCTTTAATTTTGTCTTTGAGGTTGTGTTTTGTGCATGGTATAATTTTGTGTAAATTAATTAAAATCACAGATTATTTAGATTATAAAAGGTTAAAGTGAAAATTTATACGATCATTCAAAAAAAAATCAATGAGGATTTTACATATAAAGTATTTATATGTATAGTATAATATGAGGTTACGTAAATTTAATAGGACAAATAGTGATTATAAATATAAATAATATTGCATAATTGTATGAACGTGTTTCATCAAACCCATTTATTTTTAGTTCAATTACTGCTTCCTGCACGTTCCAAAAATAGGTGTGATCAGTTTCAAAGAGATGACCGAAGTCAAGAGAATGGCAAAGAAAAATTTTGTTCTTTCAAAGCTTCCTCTTCCGTTTCCTTCCCATATTACAATTAACGGGAAATACCTCAATCTACAAGTACTCCCAACGAGGAAAACGCTTTTGAAATACGCTTGCTCTTCGCTTGATTTAGGCCCTATAAAGCTGAGAGATAGAGCATGTTCATGTTCCTTACTTTCTGGACCATAAGGCGCAGTGTAAGCAAGAGAGATATATTCATGATGGAACCGGGAACTTGTATTTTCGGATTCATCGGCTCGTGAAAAACGTTGACCGTTCGGAGGGATGACCCAGTTCCGAGTGCGATTAAGGGGGTCGATCGATTGCCCAGAATTATGTCCCCGTGGAGATATGTATGATTGACAGCATGAACAGCACATTATGAAATAATAAATAGAGGTCTTTGTTATGACGAATCTGTGCTCAGGGCACAGCTCTTCGGACCTGATTTTCCCACGATATAATTACGATGAGACGAGAGGCAAATAGCAGGCTACAAGTGGTTCTAATCATACCTCGTATATACACTACAAAGGAATTACCATTACTTCTACTTTCACAGCGTCATGGAGTCGATCTTAAAATGCAGCAACGCTGCTCCTTCTGCGACTCTGACCCTCTGCAACTAAATTTGCAATCCGCTTTTTAGCGTATGGCAGAGGGTGCCTTCGTACTATATTTATCGCACATTTCCGCAGATAAGACAATAGTTGAATCATAAAAAAGGCCCCCAAAATCTGGAGTTGTCTTTTGGTAAAGATACAAAAACAATCAGTGCGAAAGTTTGCTGCAATCGTAAGGCAGTGCTGCCAGATGCAAGAAAATAAAATTTGTTCATTCGAAAAATCACGAATAGGATATAATTCCATATAGTAATAATTCCCTACGCTACACAGGATTACTATCCAAATGATGATCGCTGATCTAAACTAAAATCAAAAGCCGTTGATAGTTTGGAGGTCAGCTCGTAGGACAGATATATGCTTAAATGATTAAACGTTGACGAATATTCATACATCGCTTAATCTGAAGGTTGTGTCATACGTGGAAATATACTTTATTTACCTGATCGGTTACAGCGTATCGTTAGCCAAAAAATAGTTCTTCAATGGAATAGTCCTAGAATCTATTTCCCAGATTTTCACGCAGCCCCTGAAGTAACAGAGGTACACATGATGTCCGCAACGACTTCCAAGAACGGATTTTCGCTGAATTTATAGAGAAAAGGTAACCTTACTCCGAATGATCTTTTTTCTCAAAATTTCTTTCTTACATTCTCAAGCATCTGGGTAACCTTTAGAGATTTTTTGCAGAAATTCTTTTCCAGAATCCTGTCCCTGCCGCTGTATATTTCCTGTTTTTCGAACACAGCACTCACTGGTAGAGTGTCTTACACTGCAAGCATGGATTAGCAAACGTGATGTAACATTTAATTCTATGCAAAACACACTACAGGATGTGGAATGTGTCGGTAAAATCAAAAGAAAAGGTAATGGAAGATTTTACGTAATAATATTTTTTGAAAGTGTTTATATGAATCCAGGAATTTTTAATGCAAGAAATACTTTATATTACCCTATTATTTAGTTTAATCTGAGTGATGGCAGTCCATAGGTAAGGACTCCTTCACGGATGTCTAAATATCACTTTTAGTTGAAATTAAATTGTTAGTTTAGTTGAAATTAGCTGTTGAGCTTTTATCCTTTTTCAAAGCGAAATAAACGGTTATATTCATAAAAAAACATTGCTCGCAGACTTTCCCAGCACTATTACAGATTGAATATGCCGGAAAATTATGACTTGATTACTGTTTTCTCATAATTCTAAATTAATTTTCAATGCATGGAAATATGATTAATGTGACAAAATAGAAAGTAAATTGTACTTAGGTGAACAGTCATAGGATATTTTCCATACAGCCTACTGTGATTAGAAGTTTGAATGTTCGTAAATGTATCATGTAATATTATAAATAATTAAAACATAAATAAATTAAGATATTTGTTCTGTATATTATTTAAATAAACAACGAGGTTCGATGATTAATCGTCACTACCAGATCTGATAACAAATAAAACCTTGCGTTTGTTTAGCCTTTCTCAAGGATTATCGATTCGTCTCCGACTTGATTCGTACTGAGCTGAAAAAAATAATAAGGAGTATCGGAAAAATATCAATTGATTCGACGAAACAGAACGATATTCTTTTTCTGCCTATCTTCATATGAAGAGCATACTTTAAAAGAAAATATACAAGCAAAACCGACAATAGAAGAGAAAGATTTTGTCTTGCATTTTATTTATTACCTTATTTTTGACCTGTTTCTGTTCTTTCAATTAGATTCTTCTATTTAATAAACGTTGTTCATACAATGAGAATCACTTCAAAGCAGATGTGGAAGAATTTAAGTGTGTTACAAAAGCTTTTTTTATCTAAATGCATCGAATCAGTTGCTCTTTAGAATGGGGGTTGACTTCATTTAGTATTTATATAATCGAAGAAGAAAGAAATGAGGTATAAATTAAGCATTACTAATGTTCCATTCTCTGCCCTTGATCTTTTGATGAGAAATTTGTGGCTTCTTACCTTTCGAGATGAATATTTGAATGGAAGAGATTCAACCCCTTCATTAAGAACTCTAATAACATTTACATGCAAAAGGAACAATTGGAATTTTCAAGTCTCGTAAGTCTTGTCAGTCTTTATTTATTTAGTATGTCACCAAGCTAGCATATCGTGCTCCTAAATATTCAGCTGTTATAAATAAAATCAGAGCTGTAAATATGAATATGAAAATGTATAATAGGTATGAATATGTAGAAATGAATAAAAAATATATCACACATAATAATTATTTACAGTATTTATTTGAGAAGCTACATTTTTAAGATCGTATTTCTTCTCCGCAGGAAAAGTCAAAATACTTGTGATCTGAGTTTTAACTTTTCGGAGCTCCTGTTAAATTTCATCTCCAAAACTTGTGCCAGGACTTTGTATGCAGTGCTCGTTTGGAGGACCGTAACACGTACTTTCACAGCATAACATTCCCTCTCCTAGCAGTACCACCTTTTGTTTATAGAAGAGCTTAGCAAATCCTGAGACCTAGCGTGCGAAAGTGGTCACAACTTTGGTCAAAGGCGGAATGGTCAATATACCAAGCGAAAGGCTCTGTACCTCGGCAGCACCAAAGGCAACTACTGTATCCCATTGGTGCAGTTACACAAAAGTGACTCCGTCGCCCCAACGGAATTGTTAAACAAAGAAACGGAATTTCAACGACATTCACGTTTATCCAGCGATTCCTAAATTTACGCAACCGAACTTTGAAGAATGCGGGAAATATTTTAGTTGAAATTTAGATGAATTCGTTATTTTAATAGCGAAACTTTCTTTTAAAATTGGCTTCTTTTGAATTTATTGACGCATATTCAGATCTCGAGCGCTCGGAATGAGTGCATTAGATTTGGCTGTTAAAGCTTTCTAGAATTAGTTGAATTCGATTTATACCTAAGCGGTATTCACTCAAATAAATCTCCATTTATTAGAATTTATATCTAAATATGTACTCTAACATATCCACCTTAAAATGTGGAAGGTAGTATATATAACTCAGTTGTATGATGCCTACACAGGGAATGTTTTCTTCGTTCAGTTAACTATCTTATAGGATAGACAAATTTTCTTTTTACTTTATCCATATACGTAGTATAGAGAAAGTATCGTTTTTATGAAAAAGATAGGCTTCGAGATTTCAACGGAAATACATGTTTTGGGGTCCCTAGAACAAGTTTTGACCGTGTGTTTGTGGGCGCTCTAACGTAAAACCTATTAGTCGTATCAATACCAAACTTCATATATAGCACTGTGGTGGGTGCTGTCAGAGTTTATTAGTTTTTGGAGTAAATCTGTAAACCGGAAGTCGAGCTTTATTTTTCGAAGCTCGTTTCCGTTTCTGCAAAATTCCTCCATTAATCTGATATTTAGGTATATACAGTTATCTACAAAAATTACAAAAAATGTATTTGTACATATCTTCCAAGTTCAGATTGAATTTAGAGATCGAAAATACTGTCGTAGATAAATATTTACATCATATTTGTAAGTGCTTTTACCTTGAGCAGAATAGGCTAAACTCAATAACAATCACATCATAATGATCCCAAAATAATGATAAAGGTGTGCATTTTTTCATGATTAATGCATTTAATTTTACCGCCATTAGGCTATATTTGTATAGAGGTATTTTGTTCCATAACTTTGTAACTTTCTGTTCTACAACTTGTTAACTTAGCCCTCTTACATCCCATTTTCATTAAAACAATTTAAGATTATGTACGATGTATTACGTAAGAAAATAATTCTATAGCAGGCTTTAAACGTCTAGATATATTACCATCTTGATTTTTTCTTTGCCGTCGGACCTTGGGGGTAATTGCGCAAGCTATTTCGGTTCGGTGTCTGCAACGGCAAACATGTAACTACCGAAGGGAAGCGCTTTTCATATAAATATAAATTTCATTGGCTGGAGACCTTATTACTTCTTTCAAGAGTTGCTGCTTCACTTAAAATGTCTATCGTACTGTGGAGAGTCGATGGAGAACCCCCTGGAAAATCCCGCTTTTGAAATCGATTGTATTACCAAATCCATATCCGAATCATGATCAAAATTCAAGCAATAGCCCTCTTGCCCGAATGGTCCACTGTACATGAATACAGTGGTACCTCGAGATACGAGCAGCCTAACATGCGAGTTTTTTGAGATGCGAGCCGGAGCTCGGGACATATTTTTGTTCAAGATACGAGCCCAAATCCGAGATACGAGCCGTGTTTCCAAGCCAAGTGCAGCCAAGAAGGCAAAAACAAGTGTTAATTAAATTTACGTAAATGTTAAGCTGAGTTTAAGTTTAAAGTTAAGTGCATTGTTTTAAGATTTTTCTTTCACTTGAAATAAGGAAAGTGAGGTTTTAGTTTTAAAGTTACGAAAATAATTTTAAGTTCTAAAAAAGCGCCGTTTACGCACGTGTCTAGAGTGCCTGCATCCCTTCCCCCTCCCTCCTCCTCGCCGTTCACCTTAGTTAGCCGCACTCGTCTGTCTCCAAAGTAAGACTATTATGCTAAATAACTCTTTTATTTCTTTATTTCATATTTTGTTACGTATTTCTTAATTATACATGTTTATTTGTTTTTTAAAAACATATCTTTATTCATAATTTACAATGATTTGGGTTTTTTCATAGGTCCGGAACGGATTAAATCGAATTCAGTTATTTTAAATGGGAGAAATTCGTTTGAGATACGAGCCGATTGACTTACGAGCTCGGTTCTGGAACGAATTAAACTCGTATCTCGAGGTACTGTATATCGAAAGTAATAAGGTATATGCGAGAGCAGTAGGATTCCTGCAAGTGGCATCTATAAGAGGGAACGTTTAAAGCAAGGTTTGCGCGTTGTTGATAAAAAAGAGTGGTTATTTCGAGGGTCACTTGTTTTCCAGCTCGTAGTTTGAGATTCGCAATTAAAAATCGGCGTCTCGTTCGCAGTGGGGACGCGGTGACCACAGAACTGTGGGAAAGTTTCACTTGGAATTGAGCATCCGAAGCGGAAATGTTGTTACGTCTGCAGCCGCAAGGAGCGCCTCGATCGGAACGAGATAATCCGGTTATAGGATTGAG
Source organism: Sympetrum striolatum (assembly GCA_947579665.1). NCBI lineage: Eukaryota > Metazoa > Arthropoda > Insecta > Odonata > Libellulidae > Sympetrum > Sympetrum striolatum. Next base: position 72,004,270 of record OX388348.1, read on the forward strand.
CGGATTGTCTTGTTTCCATCCTCCGATCCTGCAATACCCCAAAATACACCCCCTTGATGGTCATATTCTGATGTGGGCGTCATTTTCATTCGGCAACAAAAATACCCTTAAATGCGACTCAGTATCGGAGATTTGCTATAATTCCCATCCAATCAGATCTACTCTTCGTTTTTCTCTTTTCAAGTTCATGTATTCTACGGATTAAAAACTGTTCGAAATTCTATTTCTCGCATATTTGTCACAATCTGAATAGCTATTCGAATAGAATTTATCGTCTACCATTGAATTACACCACAAAGAATAAAATCCACCGAACTTCGAGTTACTTTGTAGTAATCCATCCCAGGAAGAAAAAATCTGATGTGGCCAGCACATGACTTTCTCCATGTATAAGATGTAAATATTTATTTACAGCAGTATTTTCGAACTCTATATTCAATCCAAACTTGGAAGATAAGAGATTAATTTATATCATATTATCTTTTATGTCAAAAACATTATAAATAATGTTTTCGTGAAATGTTCGATGAAAAACGATGAAATGACCTTTCGCCCCATCGCCCAGAGCGCCCACAACGTACATAATCAGCAACTTCCGGTTTATCAGTAATTCACAAACAACTCCTACACAATCAGTGATAAAAAAATATGTTTCATACAAAATTTATAGAAGATTACATTTTCTTAAACTTGTATAAGTTATAGTTTATACATATAATTAATATTTATGGAGATATTTTGAAAACCGGAAATGAGCTTTGAAGAATGAAGCTCAACTTTCGGTGTACCGATTTACTCCAAAAACTAATCAACTCTAACGACATTAATTAATATACTATACATGAAATTTGGTGTTGATCCGACAAATATTTTTCATGTTAGAGTGCCCACAAAGTACATAATCAGTTACTTCCGGTTTATCAGTATTTCACGAATAACTCCTAATCAACCGGTGATACAAAAATATATTAAATACAAAAGTTATAGGAAAACACATTATCTAAAACTTTTATAAGGTATACAATATACCTATATATCATATTTATGGAGATATTTTGAAAACCGGAAATGAGCTTTGATGAATGAAACTCGACTTCCGGTTGATCGATTTACTTGAAAAACTAATGAACTCTTACAGCACACACTACAGTACTATATATGAATTTTGGTATTGATACGACTTATAGTTTTTACGTTGGAGCGACCACTGTCACACACACACACACACACACATACACACAGACATCATTCCGAAAATGGTCAAAACGTGTTCTAGGGACCCCAAAACATGTATTTCCGTTGAAATCTCGAAGTCGATTTTTTTCATGAAAACAATACTTTCTCTATACTTCGTATATGGAGAAAGTAAGAAAGGGGAGAAGGGGAACGAAGTAACGACACAGTTACAGGTTTTCACTCCTTCCGTTTATTTCTCCCTCGATTCTCTTTTATTTCTTCATTCCACCCATATCCCACGTGATTGCCAGCACACACACGCGCCGGTATACTGCATATTCGGGAATATAGCAGCATACCGGCCCTTCCCCTACATCCGGTGATGCATTTTCAGATTTTCCATAGCTGCAAAATCAGGAGATCTCATCGAGACTTTGCAGCTATGGACATGCATAGCCGGCCCTATGCCCCCCACTCCTGTGCTACTTGCAACATCAGGTATTCCCGTCCTTACAGAAACAATTTTTCACTAAGGAAACTAATTCCGTATTTAATGATAATTAAACTAATTATACACAACTACTGAGCACAGGACATGGTTCGATGCTTAAGCATAATCTTCAATTGACGCTTAAATATCTGACACAGAGTTATTTTCCCTCGGTTGTACTCATCTCAAATATTCGTATGTACTATATTCATAGTAAAGAATCAAATCCATTTAAACGGGTAATTTTCGTAACTCTACGATGGATTTATTTCGCATAAAGTAACATTCCCTCACATTCAGCCCAAAAGGATAATAAATCTTTAAGTTCAGATCGTGGAAATGCACAAATGTAGTTTAAGTTGCAAAATTTAGGTTAGAAACGTAATCAATGAAGAAATTATCTACAAGAAAATGTAGAAAATCATGGATGAATAAAAAGTTTTCCTTTATGTATTTCCTCATTAAATGTGCTTAGATTTCTGTAGATATATTCCATCTGATAGGAACGCCAATCTCAAATGAAATACTTTTTGAAAGGTAGTGAAAAACGTTGAAAGTCGTGCCTGAAGCTATTCTTAATAGTCATATATTTATTAAGAAACGAGGAAATTCCTCTTCCTACGTTTCCTAATCGAGATTTTACTTATATATTCAGCATTTTTACTTTCTCCCTATTCGTAGTATAGAGAAAGTATTGTATTCGCAAAAAAATTCGAACTCTAGATTTCGACGGAAATAGATGTTTTTGGGCCCATAGAGCTCGTTTTCGCTATTTTCCCGAACATGTCTGTCTGTGTGCCTGTCTGTCTGTGGTAAAAAAGTTTGTGGGCGCTGTATCTTAAAATAGTAACTATCCGATCATTTCCAAAATTAATATTTAGTATTTTCCTAACAATGCCAAGAGTTGATTGGTTTTTGGTGAATATCGCTTAACCGGAAGTTGCGGTTTATCCGGAACAAAATTTTGTTTCTTAAATATCTCTGTCAGAATGCAATTTAGGTATATACAATTAGTTACAAAAGTTATAGATAATGTATTTTACTACAACTTTTGTATGAAACATTTTTTCGTAACACTGATTGTTTAGGAGTTATTCCCCAATAATGGTTAACCGGAAGTTGTTGTTTACCCAGAAATTGAAGTCTTTCATACATATCTCTGTCAGAATGCAATTTAGGTATATACATTTAAATAAAAAAGTTATAGATAATGTATTTTACTACAACTTTAGTATGAAATAGTTTTTCGTAACACTGATTGTTTAGGAGATAGGGTAAACCGTAGAGTTATTGGCCACCGACAGTTATTGGCCACCGACAGTTATTGGCCATTTGATGTTTCTAAGGTCATAGTAAGACTTCAGTCAGTCCTAATTTACATTTATCATGCTAGATGACATGGGCAGTCATTTCTGTCACCACATCATTTTTATAATTACCATCAGATGTTACGTTAATTTGTATGATGGGATTTCCCCCCGCGTGTATATCTAAGGAGGTGTTTCTTGCGATTTTCTTAAGGGAGGAAGTATTTTTAAAACTTCACTGTAGCTGACTCTTTAACAACCTGTTGTTAAGGGTATTTTGATTGGTAAGTATAGGTTATTAATTAACTGTTCACTTGATATTAATGCAACTTACCACATCAAGTAGCCCACACAAACGGTGGCCAATAACTATTACCAATTTACCTTCAGATTCAGTTATAGTGTACTTAACTACAACTTTTGTATGAAACATTTTTTCGTAACACTGATTGTTTAGGAGTTATTCTTGAATAATGGTTAGCCGGAAGTTGTTGTTTATCCAGAAATGAAAGTTTTTCATACATATCTCTGTCAGAATGCAATGTAGGTATATACAATTCTGTACCAAAGTTATAGATAATGTTTTTTACTACAAATGTTGTATAAAACATTTTCCTGTAACACTCATTCTTTTGGAGTTATTTATATATTACCGGCATAGGCTTCTGTTTTCAATAAATACGGAGAAAGTCATGTGTTGACCACATCAGATTTTTTTATACAAGTATCAAAATAATATAGCTAAATCCGATTGCAATTAAAAATATTTGCAAAGAATTTTTCTAAACATATGTTCCTCCTACCGAATTTGTGAGCCAATTGGTAATGATTTATTCCTGCGCACCTTTTTTTTGGGTCTATTACTAGAATAATAATATTGATAATAATTCAGTTTGGACAGATATTGTAAATAGGTAGGTACTTGAGTATAAGCCGAATTGAATAAGCCCGAGGCAACTAATTTTATCTCAATAAACTAACGAAAGACTACAAAATGCAAGTCTAAGGTGGGAAATGAAGAAGCTACAGGTCATTTTTCAATAATAATAGATAAAGCAGAACTCCAATTATCCGAATCAATTGGGAACGGACCCTATTCGGATAGTCAAAAATTCGGATAATCGAAAATTCGGAAAATTAATTAACTTCTGTATACATGTATAGTATAAAAAAGAGCTATGTATTAATAAGGAAAGGGTTTATGTGACTTTGCACATAAGGGCGTGCACCCAGGAAAATTCCCAAGGAAAAGCGGACTTGAAAAAAGTCTGACAGGGCAGGGAATCGAACCCGGGTTCTTTCTCTATCCGGGAGGCTGCCTTAACCATCTAGGCTACCCGGCCAGAACATAACTAATTTAAGAAATTGTAACACATTGGTATGTTAAGCGTACATCACTTCTAAAAGCTAATAAAAATACTATAACTAAATCAAACTAATGTAGTATTTACATTATTAAATATTTTTTTATAAAACATTTATAAAACATGTTTAATCAGTATACTCAGCCCAGCGGCAGGCGCGTGTGTTTTTTTTTAGGTCTATTCGGTTTCTACCGTTATGCTTACCACGTCAGCGAATTTAAAACTGCTGTATGCATGAAATGGTGTCCTAAAGCGATTCGGATAATCAGCGATTCGGATAGTCGGAGTTCGGATAATTGGAGTTCTACTGTACCAATAAAATCACAGTAATTATGGACGGGGTGCGATTGTGGATATAATTTACAAAGAATTGCTAACTGAGCAAGTGAGGAATTAACAAGCCAATTTTCGGCTATGGCAGACATTTTCCGCCGAAGAACATGTAAGTGGACCAGGAACAATACACCTTGCACGTGGATATGCCGAGGGAACTAAGCATAAAAAATGTGCAGAAAAACTCGGCTTCTACACAAGTATATGTGATATTTGCGATTTTCTCCATCGAGAACTTTTTATCAGGGCTTTGCAAACTCTTTGAATAGTTGAACTGCGAAGATTCCCAAATAAACGTGTAGCAGAAGAGAGCGTACGCCATTTGACTATTTGCCTTTCTCTCGTAAAAAACGCTGCCTGTTTCGCGCAGGTGCTACCCGAATATCAATTTCCAGAGACGCTCGTAAAAAAATGAGAATCACAACCCGCCCAGGCGAATTCACACACTGGATCACTCTTCTCTTGTCAGGAACACGAGCACTCGCCTTAGGCTCCGATTAAGCGTGCATCCGAGACAGATTTGCGTAATAATCGAATGATAAAGATAGAGGAATATCGGTTTATTCTTCGTAGAATTATTAGGGAAATGTCTCTTGCAAGCCGAACGCCGATCACTACGGATTTATCTAATCGGCTGTGATAGAGTCCCTTGGTTCGCTTGAGGAAATAACGATTGGGTATCGACGGAAACTATTTAAAAAGTTATCAGTGAAAATGTAGTCTACGAGATGGTGGATTTTGTGTTTCGAATATACAACGTTGGTTAGAGAGCAGAAGAAACAGGGTTGGTTCTAGGAAACTGATCTAGCCATCACTCAAGGAAATAATTGGAAAGGTAGTTAGTTACGTATGGTCTTTTTTTCCTGGAGCTAACAGTCATTGGAGTCGAGCATAGATGCTGATCCCTTGCCACACGACTTTAGTAGTTTGCAAGGTAAATACATAAATACAAATCTAAAAGGATTTCATCCATAATTGATAAAACTGGATATACAATTAATAAGAAAATAAAATCTCTTACAAATAAAATAAAATCCCTACTGACATTGATACCGACATGCACTGAATGTTCTTATATGAATGAATTACCATTTAAAAATTACTTTCAGTTATATTTTAGATGTTACGCTTTAATTTAGATTATGTGAAAAGGAATTATTGCTCCAAATGCAAGGTAAATACATCTAATCCCTTCGTTTTTTCCTAGGAAAAGAAGACCCGAATTATTAATTAGCATTTAATTTCGGGCCATCATTTTCTGAACTACGAAAGCAATATCAATTCAAATTCAAAATAAGTCGAAATTTTTTAAATTCTATAAGGAAAGGGATATGATATCTTCCCATAAGAGCGGGCACCCAGGAAAAATCTCAAGTAAAAATGGACTTGAAAAAGGCCTTACATGTCCTGGAATCGAACCCGATATCTTACCAGAGATAGCATCTAATATATCATTTTAAGGAATCAGAAAAATTTTTGGAATGTTATTTCACAGTAGTTAATTAATTCTACTTTTAATTCCAATTTAAAGGGTAGAAGGAGTATTTAACAATTCTGATATACCTGCGTAAGTTTTTTCAATCAATTCTGTAAGTACTAATATTGCAAAGATGTAACTGAAAGTGTGCTTTCATTTTGCAGGGGAGTATCATTTCTTTCTTAGACAAACGAAGTTCTAAAAATTCAATTATATCCGTTGAGTTGTGAAATTAAATTTCCTCGGCGGAGGTATAAAAGGCTTTATGTTCTGGACGGAGGATTCGAAAATAATAAGAGAAAAATAAAATTATGTTTAGCCTCCAAATAATGTACGACTCATCTGAATAATAATGCTGAAATATCAGATGAAATACATTGGCTCCTTAATCGGCAGGTTAAGGATCAAGTGGAAATATTCCACACAATTTCGTACTTAAAAAAATATTTTACAAAATAGAAGAAGGAACTTACGAAAAACATGGCGTTAAAAGAAATATTAGCAGCACTCATATGATGATAAAATAGCAGAATTTTGGGAAAAAACGCGTAGAGAAGGTCGAACAAATGTGAGAGGCAAGTAGAAAAGAAAATGAAATATCATAAGGTGTAGATAGAAAGTTATAAATTTATTTTTTATATTATTTAACTCCATCCTTTTGATTAATTTTATTTTTACACTTATTTTTATAAATGATTACGTTTTTGATTAATCGTAAATTTTAGGTTCATAACCTTGTTAAAACGTATTTTACTTGTGTTTATAATAAACAGATTCCTCTCATTTATAGAGGAAAGTCTTGTTAATAGGATGCAAAAGATGTTTGCGACTCCATAACGATATAACTAACGTTCAGTACATAATCAGTCCCTTATTCGCATCTTTAATGATATAAGAAGAAATAAAAATATTAGTTAATACTCCCTCAAGTGATTTCTGCTTTGAAAAACATACATTCTGCTTCATAAGGCGTCTTGGAAGCACTTCCACTCCCATCCACTTTCTTCATAACTCGCGGAAACTGATCTCCATCCCTCATAAGGAACGAACTTTGAAAAGTTTCTTTATAATCCCTTACAAGCGATTTTATGATCTTTTCCTTCGTTCATAATAACGTTACTTAGAATTAGCTTCCAATCTTAACTTGTTAACGAGATAAACAACTTGTGATGCCCTCAGGCGGCGTGGAGCGTAAGTAAACTATAAGATGGCAGCGCTTTTCGAATGAGGAAAATCCTTCATTTCAGAGCTGTAAACTGCATGCTGAACTAAAGCTAAGATATTGGTCGGAATTATTTCCTACTTGGAAATACAAGAAAAACAAACAGACGAATAAAACCCTCGAATTCTTGCAAAGATGAGTATGAAATTAAGTTGGGATATATTGTTATAAATTTACGAAAGTGAAACAATCAGAAACTTTTGTCAATTTCTAATGAAATTCCGAATTAAATTTCAAGCGGGATAGATTGGCTTCGTTGCTAACCTAAATTGAATGTAATTAAACAACAAACCCATCTGCTTACGTGGAACCAAGCATTATAAATGCTGAGCGTTTAATTATATCATATTTTGCAGTATTATGTCCATCATGATCAACATTATACTCCAAAATAGTGTACTCAAATAGTAGAAAATAGTAGATTCAGTTGAAATAAAATGACCTATTTCATACAACAGATCGTTTTTCGGCCAAAATTGTAAAATTAATGGAACTAATTATTATTTCTGAGTACTAAACTTTTGGTAATAATATGATTTAAGACAAATAATTTAAGAAGTAAACAACTTTTAGTAAAAATATTATTATTCACCTTTATTTATCTAAATGCGTTCAGAGTGTGCCTAAACAACTAGATGTCTATTAGTTCTGAAACTGAAATGCGTCAAATAAAGTTTAAGATGAAATAAGTGAAAAACTCCATATAAAAATTATAATATGCAAAAATAGAGTTCACCAACGAAAAACTTACCCAAGCGGTCGCGCGCTGTATGTGTTACAACAGTCGTCACTTCACAGATTTCGCAGTCGGTTTAGGACTAAAAAGAAGCATTTGACGACTTAACAAGTTAATGGTAAGTGCGATAGAGGAATAGACCCGGGCATGAGGTTCAAGGGACCACCCAGGTAGAAACGGGACCCGAAAAACCGTCTGTGTTGTATAATATACAACAGCGCAACTGACGGAGGGTTAAAAAATCTCCGTAGTAGTACGTCGCCGTAGTAGCCGTAGGAAGTAGCCGTCTTTGTCCAGTTTTCGGAAACAGTGGAAGGGCCCGGATTACTGACAAACTGATAACAAACACCTAATGTAAATATCAATATCCATGCTCTCCGACGGTCAGTAATTAGGTATTGGAGATTTTTAAATGCCTAAGTAAAATCTTAACTTCTAAGGAAATGGGAAGTATCTTAGTTAAAAAAGAAGCAATTCTCTCTCCGGGATTGCTTGAAAGCGAATCATTAATAAGAGTAAGTGTCCTTAAAGGAAACATACCGAGTTTCTTAAAATGAAGCAAATGGTAATGTTTACGACTGAGATTCGAAAACCTATTTGATAAATATCTTATATCGGCCACACATCGTAATGTTTGCATCGATATTCCTTTCCGTAAGTCGGTGGCTCGATTCAAAATCGCGACCCTAAGCCCGAGGAACAAAATCGCTCGAAAAAAGAAGCTGCGGGACAGATGGAAATAGGGAAACTGCTAAATAACTTCCGTGCGTTAAATTGGACTCTCAGATTGAAAAACTCTCCAAAAGAGCGATGTGAAACTTTTATATGGCATTTCAACGAGTATGTTGCTGTCAGCCTCAAAACTCTGTACGGGAGAGGGGCCAAAGACGGATGGAAATGGAAGGAAATTTCGCGATTTCGAAGAAGAAATTGGCGTCGGGAATATAAAGTGGAGAATTAAAGAAGGGTAAGGAGGTTAATTATCCAACTCCCTGGATATTTTGGTATTCAAAAACAGCCCGGAAAAAAACGTTGAAAAGGTAGTAAAATTTTGCTGAAAGATGGAAAACAAAATTTGTAAGTAATGTGGTAGATATACGTATAGAACTATACCTATGCGACTTTGACTTATTATAATGAATCGAGATTTTCACGATCGATCTTTTGGAGCTAATAGTAAAAACTTTATGACAACTTTAATTCCAATCATTCACCATTCCATTTACATACTTTTCCGATACAAAGTTTAATAGATATAAAAAATATATATGGTGAAATTACCTCAGAAATCAGTAGAAAATTATAAACCCAATAACATACCTACGTTTTATTTGAATCCACCATCTCCCTAACCGGCCTCGAAATCAAGATTTATTCGAATTTGTCGAACCTCAATACCAGTATTCTAATCTAATCTCAAGTCCCAAACCTTTTCTTTTTTTCCTATTTTGTATTTCCATAATATTAACTTACTTTATATATTATTGTTTATGCCTAAATCATAATTTTAACTCTCTTATATAATTATTGTAGAGAGTAATTTTGGATTTATCGTGTTTTATTTTGCTTTTTTCTAGTTCAGTCATTTTTGTATCACAAGTGTATGGATCTACTCACTGTATTGTCTGCATTTCATTTTTTATCAACTTTCATTATTTGTCTTGATAATATGTATCTAAAATTTGTTGTAATTTTAAAGGTTGTATGTACATTGTTTTCTTTAATGTCTTTTAGTTTTTGCTATCGGTAGGTTTGCGCAGGTTTTTCACACCCCCCTTCTTTGTAGGTGTTTTCCTGCAGCTGATATTTTTTCCTAAGCTTTTTATAGTTTTTTTACATCCGCAATCCCTTCTTACATTTTCTTCTATTTTCCTCTAAGTTTCATTGATACATGTAATATACTTATAATAATGTAACAACTTAACGACAGGTTAGATGGAAGAGGAGACTTTTTATTCTCAATCTCGCCTGTAATAAAGACATTCTAATAATAATAATAAAGTGGTGGTTTGAGTACCATTGGCTGCCAGAATGGAATTAAAATCCATGTATCTTTATTCTCTACAGATATAAATCCAATTTATTGAAATTAGTTATGCAAGAAGTGAAAAATAGTTACTTGGCTGGGACATTGGTTTTAAGCAAAAATATTTTAAATAATACAAGCTTCTCTGGCTAGTTTCACTTCTATGAATTGCATTATTCATTCAATAATTTTAATATCTTTTTGGTACTTTTGAATCAGAGCTCCCGCTATATAGTTGAATCTATATTGTATGTGTAGTATGTGTTCTGCGATATCAATGAAATGAAATTCTGGAAAGGGGCGTAAAAAATTATTCGTCCACGGTTTACTCCAAAAACAATAAAGGATATATTTTTGCACAAGGTAGCAAAGTGTTAATTTCTAATTGAGGTTTTCCATTTAGTTTGATATGCGTGAATCAAATGCAATACAGTTTCTCAAGGAGCGAAACATTTATCATTTCTCTTTTGTACAGGGTAGAGGTAAATAAATTTTATTTTCTTGATTTATAGTCTTTTTTATGATTTTCAAATTAGTGGTGTTGAATAACGGCATACATCACATTCTAGTTACTGAATTAAATCAATAACACATAGGGTCTTTAGTGATTAAGGTGGGTATTAAGTTATTCATTGGAATACTGTGTTAAATTCATGCGGACTTGTCTCACTTATAACAATATATCTTGTTGAGGAGATCAAGGCAAACTACCTCATCCTCATCCTGTGTAATCGCCTCATTTCCACACCAGTTGGTCCCTAATAATGGAGGGGCAGTCTTTCATTGAACAGACAGACATATCTTCATCCTCCCCTTAACCCTTAAAGATCCAACCTTTTTTCGGTTACTCGTTGTTCACTTTTGTTTTTTTCGATAAAATAATAATGAAACATAATATCTCTTCAGCAATTGCCTTCTTGGATTTTAAAAAACTTCTTACAATGAATTGTGTTGCTGAAAATTGTACTACTGCGATAAAAATAATGAAATTTTTATTTTTTTAAACTCATCAAAGACAAGGATATGATAAAGCTTCTTCTCAATGGTACCGGCTTTAAAGCTCTAATTCGAAAAATATGTTTGTAAATCACCGTCAGTTATGCTTATAAATAAACAACGAGATACAATTAAAAAAATTAAATTAAATTATAAAAATTAATTAAAAGCTATTTGTCAAAATATATGATTCCATTTGGTTCAAAAATATGTCGTAGGTTGGACCAAGGGAGGGTCAATTTGTGTCTATTTCCACTCTCATTACATTGCTTAAAAAAACGTACAAAATGCATCAACGTGTAGTTATGTTTAATAACCTATATTTGACAATGTAATGAAGTTATAAGACTGTATAACTCGATTAAGTTCTTAAAATATTGAAAAAGAAAAGTGGTGGACATTTTTTAGCCCTCCCTTGGTCCTTTAAGGGTTAAGTATGGACCGCCCTCATGCGGAGTGTCTGTAGCCAATAGTGCTCTTCCGATGGCATGCCAGGGCATTCGGCCTCTCTCAAATGCATTAATTAAAAGCGTGCTTATTCCGGCGGAAAGAGTTGCTCTCTTCTGCAGAATGCGTCACGGAGTATTTCCGGCGATAAATATGGCTTAGCGGCGGATTAATCGCAATGCGTACTTCTTCGGGAGGGCTAAAGACACTTCTGCCAAATTACAACAAGAAAAGTGAGTGATATCATAAGCTGACGATCTGAAAGAGGAACATGGGATGACCTCCAAAGAGGGGCTTGTGAAATCATCATCAGATATGCCCAAAGTACAATTAAATGATTTGAGGACTTTCCTTAGTGCGAACGCACTCCACCAACGCAGAACAAGATGAAGTCACTTAACACCGATTCCTATTCACAGATCTGATAACTTTAACAAATCTATTATTCATGTCATCGCCTGTAGATAATGGAACGCACTATCTCCTAATGCTAGAAATTCACCTTCCCCTCCATCATTTAAGAAGCTCATTTCTAAACTTCTCTTTTCTGAACAGATTAGCAGCGACAGAAACACTTATTAATAAGTCTTAGTAGTACTCATATATTTCTGTATAATCCTTTCAACCCCGTTATTTATTTGTACACATGAACATTTTCCCCCTTCAATGCTTGCATCTTTGGTAATTATATTCTTAATAGTTGTAATTTCATATTTCTCCAATGAATATATTTGTCTTCAGTACATGTGTTTTAACCCTTTCAGACCTTTTCAGTGTTCATTTTTTACTATTTATATTAATAAAATATTTATAGTTTGAACTCTATTATCGTTTTACTTCTTTCATTTTAAAATTATGTTAATCCTTTATCAAAGTAGTCTCATAATAAGATTTTATGGCTAATTGAATAACAGAATGTCATGAGTTTTTTTTGAAGACCTGTGGAGGGTATTTTATGTTTCAATTTTTACTCTTATTATGAATTATTTTTTATATATTTTTGATCATATGTTGTTTGAGTCTTCCTAATGAGTTTTTGAATATCAAATATTGTTTTATTTTATAACTTTATCATTAGTGACAGTTTAAAATAGGTGACCAATATATTGGAAATCAGGTCTGAAAGGAGCACTTTCTTTCTCGGTCCATATTTTTATAGGTTTGTATTTTAACTTTTCTATAGGTTAGATTTTTATGCTTATGTTTGTATATGTTAGTATCTTTAATATCTATAGGTATAGGTTAAATGATGGTGGGACTTGATTTCGCCTAATTAATTATAAATTTAATATTTAAATTTAATTATTTAATGAAAATAATACCCTTAATAAAGTATTAATTTTACCTGATAAAGTTCTTTACTCGTCCATTTATCTATTTAAAGATCTCGATGGAATTATAAGAACTGTGAAAGCTCCGTTGGCAAATCAAATATACACTTTATAAATAAATTTAGAAAAAAAACATTTAAAATATCTACGTAAGAAGAGGGAGCTATGGATTTATTGACTATTAATGCAGTAATGCACGTACTTAGAGAAGTATTCTCAGCGTATTTATGATTGCATGTGGAAACGAAATGCACCATGCACTACCTATGTTCAGTAAAACTTAATTTTTGTTCGTAAAGTTTGGATATCATGCCACATGAATATAAGCAACACGCCCCTCTAGTAGGATGTGATAATTACATATGCGGCCAAATAATTTCCTGTAGTAGTAGTATTGTTAACAGTTCTGCAACAGATGAGTTCATTTTGCACAAACACATGGGCTCCCAAAAGAAGTCTTACATTTCGCTTTCACCGAAAACGATTGCGCTACCCCTTGACTATTCGGAAGCCCAATTGACTTCTTGGGCCGAAAAAAGGACTTCCTATGAAAAAATATTCCTTCCTCTGCCCTTGGCATAGATATTTCATATGACTATAGAAAATGAAAGAAGTACACCAAGAAGTATCCTGTCATGATAAGCAAATAACACTAGTTTGATAGTAAGATCTACAGCTAGTTAGATCCTTCCTCCGTGAGTTACCAAAAGCTACCAAAGAGAAGAAATGAGTCTTAATACCTAAGGTTATTGTTTGTCATTGCTTTAATCATTGAGACTAAATACTATGAGTGGAGTCCTTATCCATAAGAGCAGCAAAATGATCATATGAAAAGCACTTTTCGTGGCATTCAATAAAAAATAAGCAACAAGAATGTGCAGAAACCAACCGTATACCAATCATCCAGACACCTAAACAACAAACAAACACACCCAGTTTCACTTACATCTCAGTAACTTGTACATTATTACAACCATGAGCAAGATCTAATTTGGTATCGTAACCTCATGGAGTAATTACAGCAATGACCACCTTTTAGAGTAAGCTATATATTAATTATAGAAGGAAGAGTTTTCGTCGTGAGTATAACTCTAATTAATCTAAAATATCCGTCTCTATACACGGCACATAGTGATTAGTTTACAATTATTTTGCGCAATAAGCAATATCGGTATAAAAGAACGAAAATTACTTACATTCTATTACGAAGAAAAACTTTTCTACAGAAAAACCTAATCTTTTATACAGATTCCTTGAAATGATTGATGCCGTTGATTGTTATTTCTACCAGAATTATGCCTGAAACATTCATACATTTTAAACTCTCCGATGTGATATTTTTTATCCCAAATGATGTCATATCCGTCATAGTCCATGATTATTAGGATTCTGCTCATAAAAATATTATGATTACGTTATGTCTTATGGCTGACCATTGTTTCATTACATTAGTTTTGTACATAAACATACCTTTCTGTAATCGAAGTAAAACATGTTCAGCAGTTATGATTGATGAATTTCAGTAATAACGTTTTATATTAGGAGAACATTAATGTTTCCATTAAGTACTAAAATTTCCTCCGATCGTATATCATACAAAAATTTGAGGTAGCATGTAAATTTGTCATCCTGGATTTATGCAGGACGTTGATTAAAATTAGAGAAATATGAGCATAAAGTACGAACGTGCCATAAGGGTCATCCGAGTTTGAGGAGCGAAGCTCTCAAAGAATGCGTCAGAAACTTGTAATTTGAGATGCCGACCTCATAATCGAGGAAAGAGTGAGCATATTAATGGCCTATCTACATGGTTTCCTCGTAAGATTTTAGCCTACTTTCAGGGACAATGGGAAAGTATTCTTATGAGATGTCTGCACGTCCTCCAGCAGCCTGCAAACGATGGAATCATCAAATTAGCAAATAGCCTTCTCTGACCTACATCCACACGCTCTTTATCGCGTTTTTTATTCCTTTTAAAGTGTGAACATAAGTGTATGAATCTTTCGTTGAATAGAAGTAATATAATACTCTAGTTTCTCGAGTATAAGCAGAGGAGTTTTCAATAAAAACAGACTTCCGAAATGATGTTGAGACCAGTGTTTTGGCTGATTCATAGGAATGGTGTCCTTTGATGACCTGGCCTTTCATGGTTTGCTATTTAAACGAGCAAATCTCTTAAGACGTGAGGAGAAACTCAAACTAAAAATCCCTTATGATATTTTTTCAACAAATCCTATATACCACTTGTAGTTACCGAAAGATATCATACCTGACCTTGGACTTTTAGTAATTACAGAAAAAGAGATTTCATTAACATCTAGAAGACGGATTCAGGGGTTTCAGATTCTGATTCGGATTCAGGGCAAAGGGGTGATAACTAGGTAGAACCACCGAATTTCGTGGAATCTGATAAATAGCTTTAAAACCAGATTTTGAAGATCTCCTACTATCATTACACGTCTACTATATCTATTAAGAGAAATTGGCTTAAAAGAATTAATTAGAGATGATAATTCGTACCCTTTGGCAAATTTCTGGAGCATTCTCTGACAAGAAGTGATTCATACACAGGGGCACATAACCTTGGAAACTACCAGGGAGAGACTAGAGTCGTCTTCTATTTCAAGCAACAATTATTCTTAGTACAGTCCCACGTAAAGCAATATCTGGCAGTGATGGAAAAATTAATAACTCCACACTCCACTCCACATAATTCCACATTCAATTCAGTGGAAAATACTAAGTTCGTTTCTGATACGTTTAAATTACGTTCCACAATGTCATACCGGAATACCTAGAATTTCCTAGCAGTAATAATTCACGTTAACGGGTTGCTAGTATTTGATCATAGGCAGTGATCTTATCCTCCAAATATATTGCCACCGTAAATTTTGTTTGTAGACTAATGAAAAAGTGAAGAGCCTGTGGTCTTTTCTTTACCTTTCAAACCAAAATCTTGAATTACAACAGTTTGGTTGACAGTTAGTTAGACTGTTGAATTACAACAGTTTGGTGACAAAATAGCTTACCGATTAAGTGGAAACTCTCCCTGTTTGGTTTGAGAAGAAATTAAATTCTTTCTCCTTCATACTATTTCGATGCTGGATCATTTGAATGAAGGCAACGTTACACTTTTTCGCGGTATTCCATATATGAAGGCTCTCCATCTCTGCTTTGCGTCTATTCGACCGTTTAATTCACCTGAATTTCAAACTATGGTAAACATAAATGTTTCCATAGCGACCCTTATCTCAAAATAAGAGAGCGAATAAATAAACAGTCAATCGAAAACAAGGAAAAAAGTAAGCAGCGACCGAAAACATTTTCGAGCGGCATGAAAATAGTTTATCGTTTGTTTGATGATCGACTCTGATGTCCTGGAAACTTCGTCCAATCGCTGTTGCCTCCGTATTCACGTGACCACACGCATAATCTCATAGATCGCCAAAATTCAATTCGGGTCGTGATTCAGGAGGCGGAATAAAAAACGATCGGAAATAGATTTCGCATTTGCGACTTTATGCCATTCCCTCTGCACTTTATCGATATTCCCGCCAAGGGCCTCCATGTATAATTCCAGGGGCCTAATCACGATTCAAAACCCGCCGCGCGAAAATCTGCCAATATTTTCCGAAAAACGAACCCATTTCGCTCGCATCCATAACAACGGCGGGAATAAACAAAAATCGGTCGCTTTAATGAACGACGGTGATTCAAAAGGAGGTCGATATGGCATGTCCCTGAATGTTAAGCATCTTCGGAACGCAAATAAAAGTCGATCTCGTGCATATTCATGACTGCTCATCTCCTTATTCATTCCGCATTGGACATTTTCGAAAACAAGGGAGAGGGGCGTGAAACAGATTTTCTGTCCGCTACGTCATTTCGGCGGAAAAATTGGTGCGTTCGCAGGCCCACGGATAAAGGGTAGAGAAAAATGGGGGAGCAATAGACGCGCGCGCTGAGGCTCATGGGAAGGGAGGGAGGGGCTTAAAAGTTTTCGGGAGGTTGGAAAGTGGTGATGGGGATGTTTGGGAAGTGACGCGGAGTAGAAAGGAAGCTAAGGAAGGAGGCACAAAAGAAGGGGAAGATGCTACCGACTGACAAATGACATAATATTAAAGGTCAGTTGTTACAAGGAAGAGGGTAGGACCCTAGAGTGGATCAGATACAGTCATTATTTATGGGTGATTGAGACCATAACAAGACCATACACTTGTGTATCCCACTGGCAATACACAGAGCAAACTACCAACTTAATGGCCTAATAACGCAAGCTTTTAAAAAAGGAATTCTAAGGTAAATAAATTTTACTTATTAACCCTTCCTGGACTGTTCCGTGAAAACTTCCAAAAACAGCTGTGCGGGGTACCCGGGTACCCCAACCCCTTTTTCGCGAATATTACGTTGTTTTTCCTTTACTTAACCTATAATTACGTTTAGAAATGCATTACTGATTATTTAGTTGTGATTATCTTTGATTTTTTTGGAGGTAGCATTAGAGTTTTTACCATTATATGGGATAATATACCACAACTAATTTGAAAAACCTTATTTAATTTTAATTAAATAATGCGATATAATTACTGTCAATGCAATAAATAATGAATACATTGAAAAATCTATAAGAAAAGGTTTTTTTTCCACAAACACACGAGATGACATTGTGTATAGCAATCCAAGCAAAAATGGCTGTGCGGGATACTTTGGTACCCCATTCAAAAACTAAAGATATTTTGGAAATAAGTATGTGAAACAAATTTTTTTTTTCAATTTCATAATATAAAAGAAACATAGATGCACGAATACATGAAATATGAAACATATGTGGTTGAAAATAAAAATTTTCTGTTGAATTTAGCTATTTTGGGGTCCTCAAGACCCCGCACCGTCAAGGAAGGGTTGATGTCGGATAACTATTGCAAATATTTAAGAATTTACGCAAATTGTACGTGAAAGCAAGAAAAAGTAGGCTTTAGATACATATAACTATATAATCATCCAAAATAACTCGCAACGACAAAAAAATACATGTTCCTATATTCTGAATTCCTTTTTTATTTATTTTTATTCATTTATTATTATAAAGCGAGATTATTAGATAAAATGTTTGAAGAAGAGAAGACGTCAGGAAAACGCATGACGAAATACGTTAGCGAACCGTTTCCGTAATTCATAATTAGGTTTGCATGTGCAACTTTGGATTTGGGAAGCAATACGAAGTCTTCAGAAACTACATTTTCTAGAACATATATTCATTGGATTGGCGTATATATATTGTGGATTATGTGACAATTCAGTTACAGCTAATCCGAATGACGTTTCTACTGAGTGAAGTAAGTACGAATGGTAAAATTAAATAAAAGCGTTAAAGAAACCATTCTGGTTTTCGCGAAAGTATTACAGGAAAGTAAAACGGTAACAAGGGTAAAACATTCATTTTTAATTAATGAAAAACATTTTGGCAACACAAATATTAAAAAGGCTTTAATTGAAGATATTTTCAGGGTTTGTATTCGAGGTATACATTTGCACGCTAGCAGTAGCCTCTGATGTAGAAGCGACATGAATGGGAACTGTGAATTCTCCAAAGGGAAACTCGAAAATCTTCTGAAAATGATTGATCATGAATCGGTGGAAAAGGTAGGGGAATGAGATAGGGGAAGACTACAATATAGTTGATTAGAAGGGTCGTTTTTCAGAATCTAGAGTCCCTTACGGATGGAGACAGGGAGAAATAGATGGAGGAAAGGGGACGAGGAAAAAGTAAGCGGCAAACGAATTTATTTTCAAATGGATGAAGTTTCATATATCCACATTCGGCGAAGGCTGGAATGAGAAGTGTTTGGTTCGGCTGACATTTTCGTCATATAACGTACTTTGAATGAATAATAAATTATCTATCCTAGTCTTCTTAGATCAACAATCTTCGCGATTGGGATGAGAAAGTACATAAAAGTAAAAATAAAAGAGATGCGTGATTATTTATTTGAAAGCTGGAGTAAAAATTGACATTAAAGACAAGTTTTTAATAGGTATTAGAGACTTCTCCTTTAGGACAACTACTTTGGAGACCAACTACCTAAATGACAAAGTTTTAAGGGATTAATCATAAGGGTTAACGATAGAAACTGAGACAATTTGCGTTATTAAAGGAAATACAAATAAAGCAAAAGCAAAGAAATTTACAAAGACTAACGTTCATGACATGTCAATTCTAACTTCATTGAAATCAAATTTCATGGACAAATAAATAGAAGAGAGGAGAACTAGGAAAGCAAAAATTATTTAAAATGGAGTTACGATTTATAGAAAGAAGATTTTAAATATCGAAGTCGTGAAATCTATTTTTTTAAGATTTGATTTAGGAACAAGGGGCCTTACTTGTATGATATATATTTACTATATTTATGATACATTGCTAAAACAGTATTTGAAATAATCTGGACCAATACCGAGAAGATAATTATTCCTTAATCTGAGAGAAACTAACTGAAATAATTCGATGCTGATTCCACAGACATTGTTTGTCTCGAGACTGCTAAAAAATTTGCTGACAACAGTGTAGCTAAACATGGTTTAGGAAGTAAGGGGTCAAAGTTATTCAACAGATTTTCTATTAATTTTCGCTAATTAGTCTGCAACGACAAGACTAAATACGAGCCCGAGAGAAATGTTTATATAATCCGTAATTTTCCGAGATAGGAAGTAAGATAATCAATAGAAGTTGCTCTAAAACGAGATAAATTACATTTAACCATTTAATGTCGTCTTAAGGGAGTTTTTTTAACTATTTGTCTATGTATGTTCATTTCTGCTGTTTCATTTTTTTTGGTTGTTTATGTTGTAGTTTTTGCTGAGAATATTAATATGAGAATTAAAGCAACTTAACAATTGTGTTTTTTTGCAGGAGTTAATTCCTTTTTCATATTTGATGCATGCAACCAAGTATTCTTTCAACTTTCATCGTTTGTTCCTTTACTTTTCTTCTCATCAATATCTTTAATTTAAAATTGCTCCTTGTTTTTGCATTATTTCCTCCGCTTTTTCGAATTGCAATTTAATTTGTGCGTGTTCTAGAACCGTATAAATATGAGGTTCTAGAACAATCCAAATAAACGCAAACTGCAGAGATATTCCCTCCTGAAATTCGATCGTCGGCCGCACCGGTGATTCTTCCAGCCCTGAGGCGGTGTCTTCAATTGCTTTACCGTCTGAAGGCGACCCTTGAGGACAGCCGAGGGAAAAACAAGGGCGGAAGAGGGAAAAAGACGGACAAACCTCCTCATTTAAAGGGCCACAATAACTTCACAGTATTTTGACAGTCAAGAGGGGGGAAGTGGGGTGTGGGGGAACAGCTGTGCATTGCGGGGCACAGGTCACACAACGGCAGGAGAAAAATAATAGAGGAACGTGTAGAGGAGGAGAGCAAGGGTTTCATACACATCCCGAACTAAATGGCGTGGGGCCCGTGAGCGAGCGTAGGAGGGGATGGATGCCCCTGAGAGGGCTTAGATGGGGTGGGGGCGTTACTATGGTAACCAGTCCATCCGCGGGGGAGAGCGACGGGCGCATAGGGCGTATCGCTCAGTCGGACTCGTGAGCTCCGTGAGGTAACTGCAGTGCGCGACTCCGGAGTGCGTGCGTGGTCACGGAAGTGAATTCGACGACAGTGGTGCACGGGGACGGTCTCGCGATTTGGGATGCCGGAGCACCCCACGGCTGCCAGGGCCGGCGGGAGCGCTTTCTCCGGATGATGAGACCGGCATCGAGTGAAATTGCCCCGATCAAAGTGCTTTGAAACGAGTGCCGTGGTTTAGTTATGCGCGGAGGTTATCCTCCAGGAGTTGGAGCCTTTCCTATCCACTCTTCTTCTGCACCCTCTTCTCCTTCGGTTCCTTGAAAGGATATACGACAGAGAGTGCTCTTCTGTGTGCTTCAGCCGCGATGAAGGCGTGAAGAAGCCGCTGGATAACATGTGCCGCGGAGGGCACTGCGACGGCAGAGCGGCGTCGGGCGGCGCACCCGTGGGGCGCTTTGTCCCGCTCATTGCCCTCTTTGCATCTTCCTTGCTTCTCGCCACGGCCCGTGAGTACTCTTACTTTATTGCAGGGTTTTGTGGGAGAATGCATCGTCCCTCCACAAAGGGTATAAATATGTCGACCGTGCAGGGAAGTGATACGGCCAAGTTTTATTGCAGCGCCGATGCTTTAGAGGGAATAAAATGAAGCAATACCGTTCGGAAACACGGTATGGATGAGCATCAATCCCTCTGTGCCCCGCTGCGGAACTTCCTAGCGATGGATAAAGATGATTTCGAACGAGAACAGTCTGCAAATTCTCGCAAAACAATGTTCGCGATAGCGTAGAGATAATTGTCTGCAGTTTCCAGCATCCGTGGGATAAATTTGCGGGGAAACGTTGCTCGCAAATGTCAGGAAACGTAAATAAAACCAACGCTATAGTAATAGTTGATTTGTAAATATTATTTCACTACTTGCTGGCAAAACGAAGTGGGAATAAAATACTAACAAAGAAAACCTTATTTGCGTATAATAAATTACCAATGTCCACACTTTAGCCTTTTTGGAGGCAGAGTCATTAGTTTAGCAACTTATATTGTCTGTGAAGACTTTTGTTTCACTTTAGGTTGCGTCTCGACCTATAAAAACACTTAAAGTGGTCCTTCGAACATCTGTGTACCATCAGTACGTTCAATACAACTCGGAGATGAACTTGTCATGTAAATGAGGGGCTCTCAACCTTAGTTTCCTGTACACCCTGGGAGTGCCGAAATCTTATCTAGAGGTTACGGCGAGTAATAGGTAAGTGAATGGGAATATACTATCAACGCTTTCTAGAAGTAGTCAGTTTATAAACATTTCCTCGTTATTCCCTGCGGGTAGTAAGGTTAACTTCAACGCTCATTCATTCTAAAGTGAGGACGACATAACTAAAAATACAAGATAGTCATGGGAACCAGAAAAAAACCCCTAGCATGGATTATAAACTATTAATTTGGTAACATAACAAGGTCAAATTCAATATGTTCGTTATTTGGAATAATTTAACATTTTGCAAATTTCGAACTTCTTCTTCGGTGGTGATACTTTTGTCATAGTATCGTTTTGGTTACATTTTCGAGTATTATTTAGAGAGTTTTTAAAGAAAATTCAGGATATTTAGCTGAAGGGCAATCTGTTAGCTTCGAAGTTTGTCCTAAATGTTTTTCGCAGCATTTAAAGTTTTTCTAAAAGAAATTTTAATGTAAGGGTAGTTAATACTTACCGATGTTATGACGTGATAGATATTTGGAGGTTTTAATAATTAGTTGATCGATAGCGTGTTTAATGCCCTCTTGAATGAAACCCGAAGCACCGTAAGAAACGCTAATGCCACAGAGCAGCTTAGTGCGAAGTATAATGCAGTATGCCATTGACAGATTTGTTAATTAATGTTGGAGCGTTGAGTTATGAGTGTTAATATTCCACTTAATGAAAATTTAGGCTCCCAGAGAAAGCGGAGGTCTGAGAGGAAAAGTTTGGTAGTAGCGAGATTTACGTCGACGGATGAATAGAACGCGCTCGTAGTAAATCATCAAAGGCTCAGATAACAAACATTCATTAGGGACACTTTTTCGAGATCCCAGCTTCTCTTTTCTTGGGTGATCAGAGAATATCAACTTTTTCGATCGATGGCCGACTTATGAGTTAGGGCGAGAGACCCTCTCGTATCCGTCTCCTTAATCGGATCGCCGTAGATGTCCGAGATGATCGCGAAATTTGTCATCCATGATTGAAACTAATCCCATCATCTGAGTATTATTATTTATGACCTGATCAGTCTTGGGACGGCTTTATTTTCGTAAGAGTAGTATTCCTTGGGGAAAAATACGTACTTCCATTGGGTTTACTCTCTGTAAACATAATCAATATAAAATTAAACAAGGAAATTGGGTATAGGTTATTTGTACAAAATGGCGTGCAGCCAGGATAAATCGCAAGGAAGAACAGACTTGTAAAAAGTCCGATCGGACCGGGAAACGAACCCTGGTCTCCCGATTGCCGGCCAGGTGCTTTGTCCGTTGAGCTAATCCGCCGGAACATTCTCTTAAGCTATTCCCGGCCCCCTTGGACTTTTTTCGAGTTTATTCTTCCTTCTGCAATATGAAATTATTTACGCAGGACCTCATGGATACCTATTACATTGTAAAGTAGGAATTTGCTAGTAAACGCTGCCTCCATTTTTCAACTGATTTTTTGTTACATAAGTTTGGAGTGGAATAAGTACGCAATTTGTAGAGTTCATGCTCAAGTGCGTCTTGACATGGAAACCATTGTGATGCTCTTAGTATTCCCATAATACCAGGCGGCGGCATCTAAATTTGACATTTGTCTAATGTTTTTAATACTCATACTCTTTCTTTCGTATTATATTTTGCCGTGTAATAGCTTGTTTCTGTTTGATTTTAGACTAAAAATTGCAATAGTAGAAAATAAGATGCCGTAAAGTTAGAGGACGTATTTAATTATTTCTCTCAAGTCGAAAATCGGTTAGCGCCTGTCTGTTGGAAGTCCTAGAGAAATTGGAAATTCGTTATTTATGCATTTTTCGCAAATTAATATAATCTGTATTGTACGTTGAAACAAAATTGGAATGAACGATTATAATACTCTTCAAATATATCTAGCAATATTTTACGAAGGCAGAAATTTCGAATTCGTAGTCTAAACTTCCCTTCGAGTGGAAGAAAAAATAAATCTCAGTTTCTCTTAGTTACGCAACGCGAACTTGAACAACTCGCCTTCCTTCGCCTGTTTCAATCGTGTCAATGAATAACGAATTCAGAAAAGATTACCGTATATACTAGTTTATAAGCAGAGTTTTTTGGCATATTTCTTTATCTGAAAAAGCCTCCCTCGGCTTATACACGAGTGAGGGTCCCTTTAATCTGTTCTCTGGTGTAAAAAGTCGGAAAACGGTTTTTTAAATTGTGAATTTTTGACACTCTTTTCAACCTGCAGAGATAATAAACTGTTTTTAAAAGAGAAATATCATAAAACCTTTAGCCTGCTGGTGCCTCAACTATTCTAATTTTATTGGTATGTTTTTTATTTTAATATTTATCAGCTGCTTCACTAGGCTAAACTGCTAGACACATACTCGAGTCAGCTAGTTTGTTTAATATTTTTGTGATCAAATTAGGTGCCTCGGCTTATGCTCGGGTTTATACGGTATTTCGTCTCCAAAAGCCTTCAAAACTGTTCCCAATATAATAATAATAATAAATCGTCTTTATTTGGGCGAGATTGAGACTTAAAAGTCTCTTCTTCCATCTAACCCATCATCATTAATTATAAAATAAGAAGTAGAAATAATTATAAGAATTGTGGGTGAAGAAAACCATAGAGAATCTTAGAAAAAAAACTCAACTGCAGGAAAACACCCACAAGGACGGGGGGTGTGAAAAACCTGCGCAAACCTACCGATAGTAATAGCTAAAAGATAAGGAAAAGAGGAAAACATTCAAAAATAAATAAAAACACTACCAATCAGTACTTACATGTGAAAAATAAATAAGAATCAGTTCATATTTAAAAAAGAGATAGCAATATACAAAATAACATAAGAAAGAAACCAGAAAACAAGGAAAACGTGCATGGATATTCATCCATAAAGTACATTATGAGGAAAAATAAAAGAATATTATAGAAAACAGTATCAAAATCTAAAAGAAAAAGTCTAACCAAAAAAGGAAAAAACAAAATCCGAATCTTCTCAATTTGATGCATTTCGTCCATTTCTCACAGCCCTAATAACTCCGATCAATTCTCATTATTTCATCTCCGTCGCCTCTGATTCACGAAGTATTCTCCCATGGCCGGAATGTCAATTTGCTCCAAAAACAAATC
Organism: Sympetrum striolatum; assembly: GCA_947579665.1. Lineage (NCBI taxonomy): Eukaryota > Metazoa > Arthropoda > Insecta > Odonata > Libellulidae > Sympetrum > Sympetrum striolatum. The sequence goes on from OX388348.1 coordinate 72,029,087, forward strand.
CGAAGCGAATTATCGTGGGAACCCATCGCCCTCTTTGGAGGATCATTCGCAGTTACCTTGAGACCATCTCGCAGAACACGGAAACTCTGACAGTTGGGTAATTACGGTCTTGAGGCCGCATGATGCTACTTTAGGCGGCCACGCCCGGATCGCTGATATTTCGAATTATTCGTCGAAACCGAAAGTTTCTATTTGAAAATTGAATACAGCGAAACAGGACGGCCGAAATTATGCTTCTGCATTCAAAGGTCTTATTTTGCGGAATCAATTGAAATCGACACTTGAAATATAGAGAGCGGAAATAAAAATTACTATTATTCTATTAATTTTAGCTATTTAAGTTATTAATTAATCTTCCCTGTTGAGAATTTTCTACGTTTTATTTCAAGGGCGTGTTCGATAATTTATCCCACGATCAACAGAGCAACTAAATTAGATTAAATAAATTAAATTAAATGTAGGCAGGCAAAAATGAATATGTATTGTTAAATATTATTATTGATTTTCAGAGATGTTGCATTTTTTGGTTTTTATATGCCAATAAAAACCACCCTTTGTGGGCCCACTGTCTTTCCGCATGTGGTCTATAGCATCCACGCTGTGATATCTTAACGTTACTCCGGGATATCATGATTTCCCTAAAGGAATATCCTTTGACTGTTTGGACAGACCATTGCGTATTCGATTAGCTTGGATTTTGAAGGAAGTGATTCTTAAATAATTGATTTTTGAAAAAGGTTATCATGGGTAAGAAAGAGCAGTAAATTTGAGTGCTACTTATTCCATCTTATATTTTATGTAGCGTGATTTATATTCATCTTTTGAACTGTAAATCAGTCCTTAATTGATATTATTTTGATTGATCGTCTCCAATTCTGTTACTGCTAGTAGTAATTATATACAGACTGTGCATTATTTAGTTTTTAAGCACTCCATGGACAGGATTTCAATCATAAAGAATCGAAGAAACCGAAGGAAGGATTGGTATTAACAATTTCGCTTCTTATTGTTGTGATATGTTCTGATGGTTCAAAGTTATAATTCATAAAAATCTTTCGATTATGCTTAAATTAGCTGAAAAATATGAAAACTTTAGACGCGAACCATATTTTCCCGGGATAAATATTGAAACTCCTTACGTATATATTTTGTTCTTTTTTGCTACCGATGCGAGTTACTTAGCTTCCACGAAGGCGATCTATTCTTTCTTTTCTGATACACGCGATTTATTAACTTGGATCCCCAAACTCGATTTTCACGCCAAATGAAAAAATAGGAATGGGAAATAATTAAAAATGTTACACCCAGGAATAATTAGAAATTGAATTTGCACAATTTCTAATACGAAATATTTGAGCGACTATCAGAGCCTGAATCCACTACAACGCTACCGGTTGTTTTCGGCTTAAAGGTTTACTACGCGTCCAAATGCTGCATGTAACTCTCCGAAAACTTTCTAAGCTCACCATTGAATCTAATACCGCGAGATGACGAAATGGTAGAATCTTCAGCTTCATAGTTTTGGCAGCATTTTTCCCAACGAAACCTCCGATGCTCTCCAGTTTTGCAGTCATTGCGCGCTTGTTTAGTTCCGACCCTTATATTTGAGAGGCCTCTATTGATATAGGATGCCATATATGTGAGCGGCATTAAAAATGCAGTGCGCGGCTCTTCTAAAGACACCTTAGAGGGAAACATGCTCATGACCTATATTCGTTCGCGGAAGTTCAAACAGAAGGGAGGGAGGCCTAAGTTTTCGAGGAGTGACGAGGCATTCTTCAAAAATGATCCCTAACGAGCAAACTTGTCGAAGGGAAGCTCCCCAATGGCGGGGAAATTATGATAAATTTCCAAGATAACACTCGCGATTAAATGAAATTCATGAAGCCCTTTCGGATACGAGCGGTTTTTTTTCGAGAATTTTCTTCGCGATCCAGCAAGTCCTTTGAAATGTCTATTTCCGGAAGCATTTTTTTAAACTTTAATGAAAGATTTGCGTGAATTTTGTGAGCTGTGATATTACATGTTCCAAAAACGGATTTTTTCCTCGCGAAGTATTGTAGAAAATGTTTGCGACTCTTAGGGTTTTGCTCACCCGTCCTGAAGAATTCATGTTTTTTATTGAATTGAGATGTCGTATATGCGCACAGAATTAAAATACAGCGCACGGTTCTTCTAAATTTGAAAAAATACAAATGCAGGAAAAGTAGCAAACAAATCGCAATGAGAGAATTGGAATTTTCCTCGAATGGGAAAGGGAAAGAAATTTTTGAAAGTCACTGCACTTATTTCATTAATTTAAATAACAAAATAATATCTATTTCATTATCGAAAAAATACTTATTTATGTTGAAATGCAACGCTAGAATAATAAGTTTAAATTATTAAAACCGTAAACTATTGCTAAGAGGAAAATATTATTTTCCAAGAACTAATTCAATGTCGTAGGCGGTTGGTTATAGGAAGGGAAAAGAAAGAATTGCCAAAACTTTCATTAAAATTCATCTCGAAAAAGAAAAGGTTCCTTATGAAAAAAAAATAAAGGTAGAATTTTGCCGAAAGAGGAAAAGATATATAGTAAAGAAAGATTGGGCTACCGGATCAATAAAAGAGCCTTACGAATACATTTTAGGACTTTGCATTTAAGAGAATATCCTTTAATTTCACCAAAATACGAGACTCCATCTTCCGTGGCATAATTAGATAAAAAGTATATATTTTGAGTTCATCGATTATTCCCCGTTTAATTAAGAAAGACATTGCGTCTTTCATGAGAAAATACTACATCAACTATAGTACTTATTTTATTAACAGAATCGAACCAAAACCGAACCAGAATTTTATAAATATATTTAATATTTAAAAATTTGCGGTGGGGAAAACCAAACAGGGAATGGAATATTTTTATTTTTCCATCCGAACCAGAACTAATTTGTTCCGATTCTTGGTCCGAATTCTAATAATTTGAAACAATAATTATAATAACAAGTAACGGTTATTTTCGAATCATTTAATAAACATTCATTTTTAACAAATAAATAGTTACTTGGATTATTTATGAAATTTGGAATTTTTTATTAAAGATTTGAATAAATTTTAGTTGCTCACGGCAAAAGCAAGGAAAATCATTCATTCTTATTTTTTGCCGAAAAATTAACAATTCTCTTACCGGTCTGATCAAAGTTTTCCAACTATCTCTGCTGCCTAGCAATAATTCATATTAATAATTCCTTAATTAGGAGTTAAACAAGTTTTGTTCTCAATAAGATAGATTAGCAGTTGAAAATATCGAAAATGAGTTATTATTAAAATTATTTATTATTAATTATTAAATTATTTAAACATAAAATTTGGATAGTTTTATTCTAGTTTGAACGAAAATTAAATAATTACGAGCGAAGAAGCTCGCGGTTGCTAGGAAAGGTTGGCGTTGTTATCGTGTGCTGCCATCTTTAAAAGGTGCCATTCAACACTTCAAACTGATTCATCGCGTAGTTTGACCGTTTTAAGTATTAAATGGGTTGACGTTTTTTGATAAATAGGATATAACTTTGCAAAAAAACTTGTTCTTTTATAACACTGGTCTCAATTTATCCACCCTCATGCTGCAGTACGAGATTGCTCTATTTTTTTCCTCGAGATATTCTTCTTTTCTTGTTTGGATTCTTTCTCAATTGACTCTATTAAAACTGGCCAAATTACGCTTCTCTTTCAATAGCGATGGAGGGAAAGAGGCTCTCTCGTCACCAAACGGAATGTAACCTTTATTTTTCAGTAATTAAAGCGGCGCGGCTCTGTTCTTGAAATCCCAAAGATCCTCTGGGGATTGTCAGGGAAAGATTTCCTTAATTATAGATTACAGGAAAGGGTCCAGTGAAAACATCTGAACTTGGCAATGGAAGAGTTTTTTTTTCATTCTTTGACCGCCCTTTTCATTTTGTTGGACGGAGTTTCTTCTTCAAAGGCTAGAAAAATTGGTCGATATTTCAGCAAAAGGGGAAAGAGTTGAAGTCGACGGAAATGGTACAGGCGGGACATTTTTAAATGTCAAGTAAAAAAATATACTGAAAAAGTGCCCTATCCTGAGATGAATGATTAAAGGACCGGATCTGAGATTTTTTTTATGAGTAAAATTTTGACAAATGAAAGGTTATGTTCCGAATGTATGTACTTTTGAAGAGCACTATTTTTTTCTACTCTGCCGAAAGTTTGTTTTAAGCGATACTGGTTCCAGTGGAAACTCAAATTTGGTTTATTCTCGTTCGAAGATTAAAAATGTCTCGACGAGAGTGAAAGTGAGGGAAATTTGCATGGGGTAAATTTTTAAGGGCTCGACTTTGGGTTACAAGAATGAACCTCACCTTATCGCGATGGTAGACGTATAAATTCATCATAAGTTTTCCTTTTTAAATGATAACGACGACCTGTGTCGTCGCCTTGAAAAAGCAGAAAATTCCCTTTTTCCGAATCTTCTCTTAAGAAAAAAGGAGGACATAAAACTTAAGAAAAATACTATTTAAATTTATAACAATAATGTAATTGAACCGAAAATTTGACAAACATCTCCCCTCTTGAATTTGAAGACCTACATTTAAAATTTCCATTTACGAAATAAACTTCTTGGGAAAACTTCTCACACACTTTCTCGAAAATATATTGCTTGTTTGAAAGCCTAAACTACATTCTCGAAATATTTATACTAATTAAAATATCAAATATAATGGTAAAATGTGAGTAACCGAACTATGGTATTGCAATATTTTTTCTATAAAGGATTTTATAGATCAACATCTCAGAAGATGAGTAATGAAAAAATGAAGAGAGAGGTATCGCCATATCCAACTGAATTCAGATAAGTGTTCACCAACCTGGTCTGTACTGTTCACTAGAGGGCGTTTTTGAATTCCAGATGAGCTGTGAGTATTTCCCAAATGATAAAATCGACAGTAGAGGCCGACAGTGGTTGGAAATTTATAATTGAGGAGATATATACTTTGAACAAATAACAATGAAAAATACTTCTCGTAGAAAAGGACTATGATAACATTGGTGATTATTTTTTAGGGATAAAGACATTATTGTAAACGCCAATAATTCTGGAATCTATTATCGTTGCTTTATTCTGCTCACTTTCACATTGTATTTCAATAAAATGCAATCTTTCTTAAGCTTTTATTTTATATTGTATGCTATAGACTTATTTTCTCTATCACATCATATACTTTTGTATTGTGTTTCTTTGGAGGAATATATTTTTGAACATTTCATCACTATTATTCTTGTATTTGTCTATGAAATGTATTATATCAATAAACCCTTTTATCATTACTAACATTTTGTGCGTGATTATTTCCATAAACACTAAATTAGGCTTTCGAGACGGACGGAAGGCAAAACATATTGGTGAGAAGAGTGTAAAGACATGCGTTACTTAAAAAGAAATCGATGACTTTTGATTTCGATGAATACTCTCCGGTAATGTACACTTGATTTATAACGCAATGTATAAGATAATGCATAATAATTTAATTGTCTTACATACCTATAACTTAGTAGTAGGAGTATTATCGTATTATATTTTGGCAGACATTCATTATATATATAAAACAGCTTATCGCTACTTTGAATGTGCTACTTGAACGTACGGTTTTTGCATAAAAAATGTACGTGAGAATAGTGTTTTGTATTGTAGTAAGGCTATATTCGGGTTTATGTTTGGAGTTAGTTCAAAATTAAAAACTCAAACTCTCAGTGATCCCAGAATAATATTATGTCCAACAACTGTATCCCCACGCAGACTAACGATATCTTCAAACTGTTAAATGAATAGTAGTCATCTTCAAATTAATACAATGCGCATTTGTAGTCTACTACCTAAAACATTGAATGGAAACAAAATATGGTAATGCAAGACTATGAATAACCTGCATGGCAAGAACTCAACCGGCTTAGGAGTAAAAACTTTACAGTAAAAAGTAACATTGTTGACGTCAATTTATCTTGAACTCGTTCCCCATGTTAATAAATTTCAAACTTCGTTCAATACCTTCCCCAGTATTTTGTTGCCATAATTAATTAATTTAATCCCTTCATTTTCTCCTCTAGCGTGGCAGAGACTGCTTGTAATATTTCGTTTACGATGCATTTCTTCTCTCTTTCTTTTTTTTCTACTCAAAATATCTCTCCTTAGTATATTCCAAATAATTCTGTAGCTATTGCCTATTTTCATCTCCCGCAAATTCCAGATTTCTATGGTTTTAGAGTATAAATCAAAGATTTCCTGACGAGCTAGTAAATTAGACTAATGCAACGATTCCTGCATTCCTTAACAGTGTTTCTCTCAACTACAGTGAAGTAAACGGACTTTAAAAAATTCCGGATTGAAGCAAAGCGTAATAACTCTCTGTTTCGCTTATAAAGACGCGATTTGACTTGTAAATGTCTCCACAGATGTCACTTTCGAAACTCTCGTCTCCAACAAAGAGCGCATTTTTTTGGAGAGAGAGAACACACGCGGTCGCCTGAACAAGTGCTTCCCCCTATGATAATTACCGCGAAACGTGAGTGAGGGCGAATTCACTCGGATTAAGAGATTCCAGGGACGCACGTTTGGTGTGTGAGAGACACCTGCGAAATTCCAAATGCTTTCGATGCCACCGAGATATTTGGATGTCTATTGGAGGTGTACGGGGAATTAGGTGGATCCGGGGTTTGAAGGGAGGGGTTGGGTTAGGTTGGGTTGGGTTGGGTTGGGTGGGGTGGGGATATGGCGAAATTGGTTTGCTGCGGAGACGGAAAATATCCGTCACGTTCCGGAGATTAATGACGTATACACTCGTCCTTATATCCCTCTGTCTGTAAGAGAAAACGAGTTTCCCAGAGTATGATCCTCCTTACATATCTGAAGTGCACTATCGGATGAAACATTTCTAAGGCTTGCAAAAACCTGCGGCCCTTACGATCAACTCGTAAATCTCCCATTACAACCAACCTCGTGAATAAATTCACGCATCCGATATCGAAAATTTCCATAAGAGAAGCACATTAATAAAATTTCATTCTTCTTGCAAAGTTTTTATTTTATAAAATTGAATTCTAATTGCCATACGAAATTGCGAGCAGAAAAAATAATATGTATTAGGGATTTTGATTTTATCATCGAATTTTGTTCATAATCCAAAATTGCGAAAAAATTGACAGAAAACATCTGCTTTGTGCTGAATTTTCCGTCAACATTTAGAAAATAGTTTCGTTGCTATCATTAAAATTTTGGTTGCTGCAATATTTTTTTGGCAATTAATCAAGAAAATGCTTACATTGTACACTGAATCGTTGGCACCAATGACAGTCACCTCATTAATTTCCGAAAATAGTTAGAAATATCAAATGAATTTGGAAGTAAATGATATTTTTAAGAGTAAAATGTTATTAATTGGGAAGAATGCGATGGGCTAAGGTCTATGCCGTAAGTAAACAAATTTTAATGTAAATCCTGTCCATTTTACATATTTTAATCAATGAAAGAATAAATCCCCGAACTTTAGAGAATATGACACGATAAATAATGGAAAATTTTAATATTCCTACAGTTTTTCGTGATAATGAACTACTAAGCATAACCGTATAACGCAAAACCTATAGCTACTATTTTTCCGAAAAAAACCTAATTAGTCCCCCGATGTTCATTGAACCAAATAATCCCCGAAGACTATCACTGTACGAGTTTATGAATCTTTAGTAAGTTTGTCCTACTTTTTCTCAAAAAAAGATACAGCAGAAAGATATGAGCGCGGGTCGGTAAAAGGTGCATGCCTTCAAAGCTCCTTACAAACATCTCATTTTTCACCTATTCCTCTGCATTAGAGCGCAAACAGAGCCCTGTAATTAGGCTTACCCGCACAACGAGATCAAAAAACAATAACCGTCTGTTACGACTTTGAAATTCTTTGAGAAAAATGGTGTGTCTAGTTTTCCATTGAAGTTCGTAAAGAAAGGGAACTTGAAATTCCTCTTTCCTGGCGTTCCCTACCGCAGCGCACGTCGGCTTATACGCGGAGTTTACCACTATCTGCAGAATTTCCTTTTTCGTTCGTAAGGAAGTGTTTGCTGCGAGGAAATTCTCACTTTTGCTTGTAAGCGATTCTTGTTATAGAAAAGTCAGCTGAAAGCGAAGTATATTCTCAGGGCCAAGTGCCGCACACTTCAAGAGCTTCAACTCGAGATAGGCTTGAGCTGAAAGAGCGTTTACGGGAAATTGAAGGAAGAAAAGTAATATATTACTCACAGTAACGCAGATCGATGCAATTTTCTTCAAATGAATCGGCAAGGAATCTCCTTCAGAACGTCATGAATCCTGAAATAATAAATGTTAATTAGAAGGTGTTACACTCAAATTAATGCTCTTATTTCAAATGCATGATGAATCGAATGACAGGATCTTGCAACGATATTTACAAATATTTCATTCATTAGGATAAATTTCTGTTATGGTTCATTTTGATTTTTTCTGAATTCGATTGATCGGAATTGAGACTTGAGTGTATTTTTGTGCATCTCTGTGACTGTTGTGTTATACTTCGATTTTCGTTATTTCTGGATATTAAACTATAATTTTCCATTCATAGCTTCATTCTACCACACTTCTTTGGACTTCGAACCTCATGAATCGTAGGCAGTCATTTTTATAGCTGCACATTATTATTTATTAATCGGATTATCTTATACATTTATTGGCATGATGTGTAAAGTGATTGCTGTTGTTATCTTTTGAGAATTGATGTTACTGTTGTGTCTAAGAAGTGCTTCGATAGCTTAAGTAATTTCGAACATTGGCTCCTACCGGGTATCGAAGCCAGGTCTGCTTTCACTGAAGCAGAAAGCGTTGCCCACTTGGCTATCTGGGAGCCTTCTGGATTGATCTCAACTAATATTTCCGTCGTTTACACTTAGCTATAAAGCGCTAGAAGAGAAATTTCACGGAACTTTAGGCAAAAAACAATGTGCAGGACCGCTTGATATGAGACAAAAGGGTTGCTTAGGTCCGCTTTAAATTTCATTGAAAAGTTTTTCCCCATTGCTGCATCAACAATTGTGTCGCAACTTTTATTCTTCATTTTGCTGCGAATCTTGCAAACGAACGTCCCTCCGCGTATTTTTCAGTTTTTAGCAGTTTCGATTCGGGAGGGCTCATGGCGCCCCCCGCAAGAGCTGCGGAATATTTCGAGGAGGAAAGTGCATCCAAAGGAACGTCTCTCCTTTTTTGCCACAAAAGGGAGACAGCGATCTTCTTTTATTTCCTCGAAGCGATCGAAGCTCCAATCGGAGGATTTGGGAATCAAAAGGAAGTGCATGTGGCGCAGCAGTGGGAACATGGCGAGAGGCGTTCGAACGGAACTTCCTCCCCACATTATCGCCGTGCGCTTTTCAATTTTTTCCGTCCCGTATCGAGGGCGCGAGAGATAAAAATGTAATCTCATTTACATGCATTGTTTTGTGCGAATCGGGAACACTGCCCTGGGCCAACATTCCTTTTTAAAGGCAAAAGAAAAGCGATTCTGTTATGTCAGATATTTTCTTGTTTGCGGGCGGCCTCGCAAGGATCGGGAGATTTTTGGATACTGAAGACTATGCAGCGATTATTTCGTAAAGGCGAACTTCTATTACTGCCGACGGAAATTTTTTCGTTTGATCAACAAAGGGTTTGATTTCTTTACGGCGAAATATATTCCAATGCTGGATAATTGCCAATCCTTTACGTCCGGTTTTGGGGATTGATGAGAAATGCCTGAGTGATGAAATTAAGCAAATAAGAATACAAAACAGGGACGTATCTTTGATGCTACTGATGCGCAAAAGAAAGGCATGAGATAGGTCTAGTCTTTTGTTGTTATCAAAAGGGATTCTCCAAATTGAATTCCTTAAAACCATTCGTTAATCCAATAAGGATCAATCGGAGTCTTTACCTACGTTGAAAAACTCAATTTCCACTTATTGGTGCTCCACGACTACAAGGGAAAGAATTTCGCCAAGTTGAATTTCCCATGTTCAGATATTGCTTTTCTTGGAAATAAAAACGTCTTATTTGCATCAAATTCACGCTTTAGTTGAAAAATTACGCTATGTACCTCCTAAACACTGCACTTTTTATCCTACAATCGAATTAAATGCATTCTGAAAGTTTTCGCTCGTACAGCAGACACGTTAACTGACTGATCTGAAGAATTTTACAATCAAAGCTGAAAATAAATGGAACAGCTACCAACTAGATTTTTTTTGATTTTTTTTAAACCTAACGAAATAGCCTTCGGTAAGCTCTGAATGCCTAAGTTTAACCTATCGGAACTTTTGGCAGTGAGAAGGGCCGGAGCTATATGGATATTGACAGAAAATTCAGGGAATTCCAGTAAAATATAACTTTGAAGGTATGCGACAATACAGAGAAACCTAGGTGCCGAGGGTATAATATCTGGCAAGAGAATGGGATCATTATTTAGAGTTTCGCCAATTACCGAGAGAACAAACTGTATTTAACTTATCTCTCTCAGTCGGTGATCAGAACTAGTAGTGCGGCAAAGAATGTTGTATTTATATCTGGATGCCTAAAGTTGTACTATATCGAAGGATTATTCAACCGTTACTGATTTTAAAGATTCTACTCAAAATTGTAATTTCTGAGCCTTTCTTTGATTAAATTTGATCACATTTACCATTTGGAAAACGAATCTTACGAAAATAATTTATTGAAAGATAAATATATATATAACTACGAACGATGGTGTAAACTTCTTTCCCTTATTTTTATATGAATTCTCCTTATTTATGCTCATTTTTTAAATTTATAAATCCCGATGTTTTAGTCCTTTTTATAATGTAAATGCGAGCTCTCTTCCAATTAATACATTTCATATAAGGTAATTCCGGTAGAGTCGCCCCACCTAAGGAGATTACTTCATAACGATGGCTTTAGTGATAACAAGAATGTGAAACTGCGTGATAGAATAGAACATTTATTTATTATTAACAAGATATAAACAAATTTCGTTTTCAAATATTTTCACGCAAAATATTTATGTATAACTTATAAGTTTTTGTGCATCCATGCATTTGGCCATATCTCCCGAGTGTCCGGGTGAGACGCCTGTGGGGGAGGTATGTACCCCATTAGCTTACACTAAATTTAATCTGGAATGCGCTTGTTATATACAAAATCGTTAAATATAATTTAAAGTCAGGATCTAAGAAAACGTTTAAGTTAACTTTAAAACCTATTAAAAAGTTTAATTTGCAAAAATGTTTGAAGGCATCTCAGCCCCCTCTAGGGGCATATAAATAGCATATTGAGGTTTGGTTATCAGTTTTTTTACAAGTGGCATCATTTTAGGCAAAAATATTGTCGAATCAACCAAAATAAAAGTTATGACAATTTTGATGTTTTTGTCGAAATTTCGAAACTTCGAGGCGAAAATTCTCGCAGAAGATATTTTTTGATTTCGAAAAAAAAATCATACTTGTAACATCAATGTGGGTGGGCCACCTTTTCCGGGTATTACATTTAGATCATAAAAAAGTGGTAAAACAACCACCCTAGTGCTTACTAAACACTATATCATCTTTTGATCGTGCATAAATTGCAAACGACCGTGGATTTAAATTTGAATTGAAATTTAAATGTACATTACAAACGTTTTCTTGAAAAAAGCCTTAATTAATATCAACTTAAAGTTAAATTGATACAAATAGGACACATACACCTAAAGATAGCACTGGGGCATCTATCCCGAGAAGAGGTCTGTCCTTTCAGTACGGGAGAGATGCCCTTACATCAAGTGGGGCTACACTTTGTCCAAGATGGCCAGTCACTGTATGTGGATATTAGATGAGCCTATAGCTACAAGTTTACGCCCTTTCATTCAAAATATTCAAACATTTAAACAGATGCCAACCAGAAACATTATACCCTATCTTATAACCGGGCGGAAAAAAACAGTGCCTACTTGAAATGATGTTATAAAACTGCATAAAAATAATTAACCGCCGTGAAACTCTTGCAGATGGAAAAATGCCTTCTAACTTACTGACGCACACAGTCAGCAGAGCAATCTTGTGGTTTTCCTTAAAAATAATGCGACTGGGCCTTCACTCCCGGTGGGGCATCTCACCCAGAATTACCTTATGCGTATAGAGTTCACCATTTGATCGCTATAATACTCATTTAGTGATTATGAAACGTTAAAATTTAAACACACACACCCTGAAACTGTCAATTGCAATCATCAGAACCTGAGGAGAAAAAACGAATGAACAGTTCACAACTTTTGGTTGCCATTAAACAATGATTTAGTGATATTCCTCCTGATTTAAAACAGAGTCGCAAATTACCTGGATCTGAGATACATTCCTGATAAATCAATTATTTTCACTTACGATTCTCCGAAGAGTGTTTCTGAGAACTGGAGACAAAATTTATGAATAATCTAGTGTAATAAATGGAAGGGAAATTATAATATTTTGTTTAAGAAAGATCCTCGTAGAAGTACTATAAATTAACAGTGGAGGATAATAATTGCATTACCATTGATTAATTTAACTGATCAGTGAAAAAGAAGGAATCCACCCCAATTCATCCACAGTAACTATGTTGGTTAAAGTAATGGAAACCATTGGTGTTTTCGGTAAACTCTTCAGTGGGATTCAATTCAGCAGACTTTCTTTTCCTCAGGAATTTGAGAGCAGTTGTGCGCTTCCGTTTATTTCACGACTTTTCTTTAATCTGTTTGAACTCGGTTCATCAGATCTATGCTAGAGCGAAGCCCCTCTCTAACTGAGTCAACTTTTGAAAGGTATCCTTAACGAGGAGCGAAATTTCCTAACATTATTCCCATCTCCGCAATTCCGTCTGGGAATGCGTATTTGATTTGCATCCATGCATTCTAATTCATTTTGCGAGGGAGGGATTCCAAACCGTTCTTTTTATCACAAATCCCCGGCATTCCGACCCTCGGCGCAAATACGCTGCTCTTCTGATCCTCCGACTTCATTTTACCCCGAAAATTTCATTTTTTCGTTCAAAACGAGGGAAAAATTCCTTCTTTTTTAAATCGAGTCTGTATCACTCATAAAAGATACGCATCCGAGACTCGGATGCTGTTTTTCACTCCGAAAGATGCAAGTATTGAAAAGGCTCACCGCCCGGATGTTTCACCCAAAGCGTTTCATTCAAGAGACGATTCGCCCAAGATCGCTTCCATCGAATAACGGTTCGCCCAAATCACCCGATGGAGATTTCCCCCGGAGACATTGTGCCCAAGACTTTTTACACGCTGAATTTTCACCGAAGAGTAAGTTCACCCAAAAAATATGTATTCCTACGGACCTTTCATCCAGCGGATGTTTACCGTAATAAGAGCATAAGAAAGTGTCTTCATTGACTTTTTGATGTATTAATTATAATATCCCAAAATATATTATAATTTTGAAAACTCTGAACCAGATCTTCCATTTCACCAAATTGTTCCACGTTTGACCCTTGATCTTACGTAAATCCATAGCAAATTTACGTCCTTTTTTTCCTATTCCAAGGAAATAGTGAATTATTTTGCTTAAATGAATTACAAACAAGCACACACACGCACATATACACACAGACATCATTCCGAAAATGGTCAAAACGTATTCTAGGGACCCCAAAACATGTATTTCCGTTGAAATCTCGAAGTCGATTTTTTTCATTAAAACAAAACTTTCTCTATACTTCGTATATGGAGAAAGTAAAAATGTCCGGAATGCATTTCTGAAATCCCATTTGGGAATGCATTCAATGTGGCCCTTGGGTAAAATATCTATTGCGTGAATTCTTGGATGTAATGTCTGTGAGCAAAAGTTCCCATAAAAAATTCCTTGGGCAAATCGTTTATTGGGTGATACAACTTTGAGTGAAAGGACTCTTGAACGAAATTTGAATACCTTATTCGCCAAAAAATCCATTTGCAATCGGTAGCTAACATAATCAATTTTCCGAAATATCCTTCAGAGAAAGGTCCATTGGGAGAGACATCTTTATGGTATGATGTCCTGAGCATAAATCGAATATTTGATGTAAATGTTATGGACGAAATGTCATTGACGTAATGTCTGCTGTCAGAAACTGAGTAAACGTCATCTTGGTGACATATCCTATCCCGAACTTTTCTTCGCCTAAGGGTAAAGTGTCTTTTGAATGGAATCCTTGGATCATAGTTGCAACTTCCCGTGCTTTCCTCATATTTAAGAAGATAAAAGAGCGCCTTTGGTTTCTATCGCGCCGAACCGTAGAGAACTTTTCGGCTCCCCTCAAGGCGTGTTCCGGTCATTCAAAAGTCCTCTGCTTCCTACCACCGCAAACTTATTTCCTCAACTTTGCAACCCCTAGGAAAAAAGGCAAACCCTCTTCTAGGAAAATTCGCAACTATTCCACGGAGGAATGTCGACCTCGATTCCAGAAGGATCTGGTTTGTATTCCGGACAGAAAGGTCTTTTGTTTTGGCCCAAGATTTATTATGAAAGACGCCTCCAGTATCCGCTAGCCGTTTTCCCCAAATAAATTCCGCAAAAAGATTAAGAGCTGTTGATTTATTCTTCCGAAGCCTTCCCACGGTTCCACGACAAAACGTGAAAGTTTTGCGGACAAAAAAGTTAAGTCTTTGAATGAGAAGGAGTCTCGTGGAAAGCAGCGTTACGTAAATGATGAAGAATTCGCGAAATTTGAATGTGCATTTTTATCTCGCAAAATTTCGTTTAGTGTGTCAAGGTCCGTGGAAGAGGCTGACGAAATTAATCACGAGAAAAATTTAGCGAAAAGTCTTCGCGTTCCTTATCATTTGCATTTCAGTGAATATTCCGAATTGTTTTAGGGAAGAGAAAAACGATTACCACATAAATGGACTTTTCTTCTTGATTCCAGGACAAAAATTAATATTAAATTAATGTGGGATAGTAATTTTAAATTGAATTTTACTTCTGACAATGAGATGTTTAATCGTAATAAAACATCGATTCTAATTATTTATCTACCAATATTGCACACATTAAATTCCCCATTTGGCTTGAGACATATTGTAAAAAATTATAAACACAAGGTTATAAAACGATGAATGTTAATGAAGATTGAATATTTTTTAAATTTCTTAATTGCGAGTAGAGCGTAGATAATCAATAAATTACACCTATTAGAATGCTCTTGATTTTATTGAAACATTATTTGACGAAATATATACTTATTTAAAAAAAATATTTGAGCAGTTTTATTAAGGTATGCAATGTATTACAATCAACGATATTTCCATTAATTTACTTCGTTGAACTGTAATGAAAATATTACGAGCTAACATATCAATTCTGATTTTATGTAGTTCATTTGTAAATTAAGAAACAAACTTATCGAACAGGTCTCCCATCACATAATTAGGTTTCAATGATCATCCATGATTACTCTTATTCTCGACTCTTATTAATTTATTTGCAAAACTCAAGATCAGACACCTACAAGACATTCAACTTCCGCACTCTTTGCTCAATACCTCTCAAAGAACTTATTCAAATAACTACTACTTTCTTTCCTGAGCTCTGAAAGGCAATGTTAGTCATCCGCTTCTTGGAGAACACGAAGAAAATAAAAACATCCCAAGTTATTGTCCAAGGGCATGCAATTTTTAAGTTGGTAATCTAGGAATAAGCGGAATAACCGTCCATTCAAAATAAAATTTTATATTTTTTATCAATTTTGTCAAATCAACTTTAGCGCTAAATCAGTAGGTTTATTTTGATTTGAGTTTCCAAGTGATAAACTTATTAATTGCTTAAATAAACCAAAATACCACATATATCTAATCCACTTTATATAAGATGATAAGATGTACATCTACATTAATCCCCTACAAGCCGCCTTTCGGCGTGTGGCAGGGGGTGTAAACACCAATTGAATCTAAACTACTTCCTTGATCGGTTATTGTCGCGTATTGTTCGCGGAAAGAATGAATTTTTATATGTTGTGAAATATTATATGTATGCCCCTAATTGATTGATTAACATTGCACTTGTAAGTTAAGGAGCACTAATGTAAGTGAAACAAATTGTATATTAAATTCGATTTATATTCATGGGTTTTTCGTGAAAATGTTGATTTGGTATTGGTAAAAAATCATAACTGAAGAGTTTATAAAACGCTGCGTTATGAATTGAAGATGAATTGCAAAGCTCGTCCAAAAATTCATCATAGGAATGCAACTCGTATCCCCGCTGCAAAATGACGAAGGAGACATCATTTGGGAGATCTCTAAACCATTAACGAAATTTGTAAAGAAACATCACGAGGGATGTGACGTAGATCTTTCGCCGTACTTTTCCGTTTTCGTGTATCTTTTGTTTCTATCCCATTCTTTTCGCTTTCGTTTGTTCGTCTCAATCGAAGATATCGCCGACGGAATATTTGTTTCAGACGCGTGCTTTCGCGAACGTCCACACTTCTTTCAGATAAAAATTATGTTGACGAGGAGATGAGATGATAAAGGTGAAGATTCCCTTTAAATAAGACAATTGTTGTGGTTTTATTTAGCATATCGCTACTTTTCCAATCTTGTATAGTAATTGTTCAGATTTTTCCCAGTTTTCAATCTTCTCAGTGTGTCTATATCTACCGGCTATCACACTAGGGTGCCTTGCTTTCCATTTTTTATCGAAATGTAATGACCGGCGAACGCAGACATTAGGGACGTTATAGATATAATTATTTTTTCCAAGTTGGAAAATATCTTCTGTGACAATTTTTTCTGTAGCGTTTCAAAATTACGATTGAAAAGTACCAAAATTATCATAAATTTTAGCTCGGTTTCGATGATTATATTTTTTGATGAGGAGTTGTTATTTGCGATGAAAACTGTCATTCAAACCTCAATATAGCAGTTCTACGCCACTGGAGGCCAATGAAAAAAGACATATGGATAAAAAGACATTCATATTAAATCAAAAGAAGTGTAAACATGTATTTTGACTTTAGATGTCTTTAATGAATTAATAGCAGAGTCAATCAGAAAAATATTTCTCGAAATTTTGCCTTTTTGATCAATCGTCTACCCTTAACGACCGATTTGCCAATTCTGAAGTCACGTTTCCATAAATTTGCATTTACTATTTGAATATTCGCACTGAATATTGAATATTTTATTTACTACAATCAATTTTAATGCATTCTAATTAAAGAAACTACTATATCAATATAAATTAATTATTCTAGTAGTTTTATTTGGTGTTTGTTTTTTATATTTTACTATTCTAAGGAATATTGCTTTTGGTTTTATAACTTCAAGGTTTTTATTACTTACGCTGGTCGACAGTATTTTTTTTATAAGGAATGTGATGCTTGTTCTAAGCTAATTCTATGGTACTGAATCTGGAATTTAAATCAGTTTTTTCCTCTGGCTCAGTTTTTTTTTGCACTAATGCATTTTTCCAAAATTCCTTCAAAAAGCCTAAGCTTTCCTATTTATTCTATAGTAGATAATTATCATTTTATAGACATATAATTATTAATAATTTGTCAGATTATTAATTATGGTTACCCACTCAAAGGCAAGCTCTAAAGAAATACAATGTAAGGCATTGGAAGATTGTGGCGTCAATTTTGACCTCTAGAGCTAACCTTTTATGTCACAATTTGAATGTTATTGTGTAAGTAAATCATAACTCGATTTCCAAGGAATGTGGATTTATTTAACTCGGGAATTTTTACATATTTAAATTAGAAAAAATGTACTTGTGCATTCTCCTTTCCCATCAGCCACTAAAATATCCATGACACAATAGTTTGAACGTAAGATGAAAGAAGTACCGTTCCTAAGCTGAAATATAGAGGTAGCGAAGGATGCTCTATTTTAACCGAGAAACTCAAGCGATGGTGCAGAAGGAGGGGCAAGTCCTCCATCTTGGCTTCATTGTTTCTTTTCCTCAGCGGTCTCTTTGGGGAAGCAGCTCCTCTATCGAGTAAATTGCGAAAGTCGCCAAAGCAATCCAAGGGGGTCTTACTCGAGACAAAAGTATCCGAGGGCCTCAAAGGACGGCTATTAAGCCGGCCCCAAAGAATGGGGCCTCTGATATTGAAATCGCTTTGAGTCTGGTAATGAGAGGGCTTAATTGCGGAGTGCCACTTGTCCTAACTCCGAGGCAAACAAGGACACTCTTGACGCCTCCTCATCCCACGGCAACAGCTATCCAACGATAAATTTCTAATCCGAGGATTTCAGGATCACCCAAAGCCGTAAAACTCTTGATGCGGGCTTTCACTCTTGTAATACAAGCAGATTACGAATGTAATTTCAGGGGAAATGATTTTAGGACGCTTGTAACTTCAGCACTTTGAAAAAAACTCTTTCGACTACTTCATAAAACGAACGGGAAAAGTACTAATGGTATGATCTTGTTTCGCACTTACATACGTTAATTATTCTAAATCATTATTGGAATCAATTTTTAAAACATCCTTTTTAGCTATTATCAAAGAACTATTCTAACTAATGATCCTAATTATCCTAGGAATGATTTTAATGATTAAAAAACACCTTAAAATGTTTTACAAAATTAAATGACGAGACATATAGATATATAGAAGTTTGTGGCTTTTCAAATGACATACTATCATAAGTATTAATAATCTAGTAAATTACGAATTAATTTTCCAATAAAAAAGTATAATTACTATCGTTCCAATAATATCAAAACACATATTCACGTTGACGTTCTTGTGCTTAATTAGTGCCAACGTACAGTATTTAGCATTAATATTCTACATCATAGTTAGTATTAAATATTAATAACGTTGACTTTGAACTGTTAACAAATTGGGTCCGCTTTTAGGCTCATCATTTATGGATGATCAAAATCAGCGTAATACATTTTCACTCGTGTAATAATTACATATTTTTGTTCAGCGAAAATAACTTTGTAACCTTATAAAATCATTCAGTGTTGATTTGAAAGAAACGATTGCAACTTCCGATTTATTAATAATTCCCGAACAATTGTTCGTGGAAATCGTAGAGATGTCATTAATTAAACATCGCGAACCACTGTAATAATGATAAATCGTAAACATGCACTATTTGAATACTATTTTTTCTTCAAAGCGCAGAACATAATTAACGTCAGAATTAAGCCTTTCTGTGCTCAATGGAACTCAATTAGATGAAATCCAATTGTTGTAATAAAGGTATACAAAGTATTGTATACCATGAAGCCCAATCCATGGGAAGAATAACTCGTGGAACTAGAATCGAATCCCGAAGTAATTTGGAAATGCCAAGAAGGGAAGCTCTAAAGGCAGATTAAAACCGACAAATATCTATCACTGATTAAATCTAAACAAGGAGTAAACTAAATCTAACAAAGAGTTAACCAACTTGATCTAATCTCGCAAACTTATTCCTGCTTATTTTAAGGAACGAAATATTATGAATACATCGATTTACACTAAATTAAATTTCATCATTCCATAAATATGCATACATTACAATCATCATTTTATAAATAACAACTAAAAGGGACAAACGTATCATGACTTAATGGATAAAGTTGTAGCATAGCTCATACTTCATTTTAATTCCTTTTATTTGGGTTTAGGATGGATAGAAAGGCTTCTACTTGATAGTAATTTGATGTATTACGATTCCGGATACTTCCAAATGAGGAATATTTCATCATTCTTGTAGCCCATTTTGGAAATATTTATTATCAGAAGAATGCCTTTTGGAGATCAACCTTTATTTTTAGAAAAGCTAATTTGGTAACTTCATCTTTTGGACAATTTAAAAGTAGAAATGGCGTAGAATAAGTGTTTGTGAAATAAAGTAAAGGTTATGTTATCTTATGCGTTTAGTTTTCTCTGTTTGCTGCTCTAAAGCGTATCAATATATTACCGTTAGATGGTGTGAGTGTATAAATTCATCCTCAAGACCGAAAATAACGCATTGAAAAAGAATTACAGTTCAAATAAAACTTTTCAGCATTGTAAGGGAAAATAAATTGAATTAATATTTTTGGTCAATTAGTCTTATAAAACTTCTGCGAAGAAGTCTAATTAAAAACGTAAACGTTTCATTTTACTCAAACCCAGAATGAAATTGTATCGAAGTACGACAACGAACAGTATATCTCTCATACTATTAGTTCAAATCCACTTCTAAACTCAGCTTAGCACTTCATCTATATATTTTAAATCGTCGGACCTTCTTTTTAGAAATCAGGCGAAACTTGTGAATTCAAAGTTTTTGGAAACTATGAGCCAGAATCCGGCGTTTTAGTCTATTTTCTTTCAAACACTTGCATTCTTCCATTTCCAAGTAGGGAGCAGAGCGAGTTGTTACTGAATCCAATCGTGATTCTGCACTTAATAAACCTATTGTGATAAAGATAAATTAGGGGCTAGGAACCTTTCTACTGCGAAAGAACATATTCACGACTTGTTTACATAAGTTATTAGGCAGTATCAGGAAGTATACTCGAGTTGCATATCATCTTTCATAATATTGACTACTGCTATTGACTAACGAACTTGGCTAACATCGAAATAATTGGTGAGGTAGTGAATTAATTCACTTAATGAAGTCTTAGAGGAATTACTATTCCATTTCCAAGTGGAATTATTAGAAAGGTTGAGAAACAGATTCCGTCAAGTTTCATCGAGTCGTATTGAATGCTCACAGCGAATACAGGTTCCACATCTCAGTACTGAATGGTTCTTAACTAAACGAATACGGTATTCTTTGCATTGACATGTCCTGAAATCTTTCCAAGTTTTAAAGCGACCCACTGGAACTTTAAGATGAATGAAAACGCTCATACACGTTAACACAGGATATAATAAAAGCGACCTAGGTGTCCACGCATAGTCATCATCTGGTATAAAAAATGGAAATATGTAGTTACTTATGTTGAGGTAAGAAAAGAGGGTGTTCAAGAAAGAGTATGTGGGCGTAAAGGGGGTTGGGTTATCTCGGGTGAAAGATTTGAGAAAGGGTTTTCATTGTGAAAGAAGGATGGGGGAAGTTTAGGGGAAAAGGATCTCATCTATGATAGCTGAGGAAGGGTTTGTAGTAGTTTTAAGAATTTCAGATTGTTCATAATGTTCACTTTGTCCGCGAAGTGGAAAAAACTCCACAATCTTCCTCCAGCGTATGCCTCGGCGTATGGGAAGCCACTGGATTGCTCAGCTTTTGGGGTGTTCTTTGGACTGTTCCCACGTAAGCCCATGCGCAGTCGTTGCAATGGTAGATAACGCTTCTCTCTTTAGGATGCACTGGGTCTTTCCCGTGCCTCAGGAGTTCTCTCAGCTTCTGGGAAGGCCTAAAAGCTGTCCTCAGGGGTTTGCCATTCCCAGGTATCTGAGAGGGGATCGTGTCCCTCCCCTTTGTCTTGTAGATACGGTCGCGGCACAATCTTCTCTACTTCTTCTGAATCATATGGTCAGTGATCTTGGGAAAACCATAAACGGTGGTGATCTGTTTAATGGTAGAAACTTCTCCATCTGTAATTGTCAAGGGATAACTTGGTGGGGTGATGGCGTGAATCCACATAAATCACATTGCCTCAGTACGTCGATTTCTTAGCACTTATTCAAAGACGAGGAGACAAACGTATTAAAAAATAACTGAAATACTCGCCTAATTTTCCCTGAACCTCAAAAGATTTCGAAATTGACTTTTAATTCGTAAATGAAGTCAGATTGTTGTCGTAAACCAATTGGCGAGGTTGACATTGTTCTGAAGCGTTGCTGATTTATTATAGAACTGAAACAATATTTGTCAAAGGAAAGTCCGTGTAACAAGAGAGCACATACACGCGATGAGGAATGGACGCTATGCATCTCTCGTTTCGGACGCCATCTCGAGATAGACAGATGACCCAACAGCCACAACTATGAAGTTGCGTATACATCTACCGCTCCGGGAAATGAAAAAATGCGCGACTTGACTCGGCGATTAATTTCCCGGGGCAAGGAAACCCTCAGTAACTAGCGTCTTCCACTTTAAAGCGGTGGCGGTCGTATTCATTTCGTTCTTCGTTCCATTACTCCGCATAGCAACGCACTGTTTTTTCTTCGGAGGACGTTTCTCTACGTCATCTTAGCGCAATCCCTACAAGTTGCGCTTTCCGCCATTCATCAGAGTGCCACTTGTAATGCTCTGCGCATTTGTTCGATGTAAACGCGTCTTCACACTCCGACGAGGCCTCTGGGATATTTTCATCTCCGCGGAAGAGTATCGTCTTTTTCAGACCACCGAAATTCGGCGAATTTATCTCTTTTGGCCGCCAGGCGGCTCTGCCCTCGATTCCGCACGGTTTGAGGCGGAGAATTCGGACGCGTTTTAAAGCGGAGCGGAAGGACACTTGTATCGGCCACCTGTGAAGGAATTCTATGAGACGAAAATACCACGAATTATTTGAGAATACAACCCGAATAAAGAAAGGAATTGTTTCCTCATCCGAGCAAGATGGAGGCTGAAGAAGTATTCTCATATGTGGTAATAATTTAGGTGTATTGCAAACGAGTGGAGAGGAAACGTTTTCAGTCGGTGATTTCTAACCTTCAGCTGCCCTCTGAACTCTTGAACCCTTCCACAAACACATCCCATTTTTCCTCGTTAAAGAGATTAAAAATTGAGATCTCTTCATTATGAAGATATACGAGGCCAATCAAGGAAATGCCCGAATGATGAAGTTGCCCAACATCAAAAGATAAATAAATATTATCAAGCGTAAATTGGGGGAATTTCATATCAAGAACTTTTAATTACTAAGTCAAAAGATATAACCACTTCAAATTTCACATCTATCTGTGGAATTTTTTACATACAATTTACATCTTTGGACTTTGTCGTTAAAAGTTTTATTTGCTAAAAGCTAATTCTAAACTCCCAAAACCTCTGGCGTTCTTGGATTCTTTATTAGTAATTACTAACTAAATATTCATTTATTTCGGTTTTGGATTGATCCAAGCCACATGAATAAATTTCATTATAAAAAATAAATTATTTAATACGTTTACAAAGTATAAGATAATGTAAACATAGCATACAAATATGAGTAATTTTCTTTTCTTTTTTTACGGACTTCTGTATCTTTGATGATATATAATCAAGGTTGACCGGTCTATATTTTGTTAGACCGCGTTTGAATTCGAAAGAAATTATCGATTTACAGAAACCAAATCATTTATAAGTCGTCTTTCTATCTTTCGGAGTCATTTTTAATTCCATTTCACCTAAGGATTAGTATGCTCAGCCATAAATAGATATATTGTAAATCTTAAATTAAGAAGTGATAAAATAATTCGAAAGATAAAAATCTGATGTTGCCAACACATGACTTTCTCCATATTTATTGAAAACAGAAGTCTATGCCGGTAATATAAAAATAACTTCAAAACAATGAGTGTTACAGAAAAATGTTTCATACAAAAGTTGTAGTAAAATACATTATCTATAGCTTTGGTACATAATTTGATATACGTACATTGCATTCTGACAAAGATATGTATGAAAAACTTCCATTTCTGGATAAACAACAACTTCCGGTTAACCATTATTGAAGAATAACTCCTAAACAATCAGTGTTACGAAGAAATGTTTCATACAAAAGTTGTAGTAAAGTGCATTATCTATAAGCTTAGTAAATACTTGTATATACCTACACTGCATTCTGACAGATATGTAAGAAACAAAAGTTTTTTTCGGATAAACCGCAACTTTCGGTTAAGCGATATTCATCAAAAACTAATCAACTGTTGGCACTGTTAGGAAAATACTAAATATGAATTTTGTAAATGATCGAATTATTACTTTTTAAGATAGAGCTCCCAAAAACCTTTTTACCACAGACAGACACACAGACATGTTCGGGAAAATTGCGAAAACGAGCTCTATGGTTCCGTCGAAATCTGGAGGTCGAATATTTTTGCGAATACAATACTTTCTCTATACTACGTATAGGGAGGAAGTAAAAATGATCGCGTCGACCGTTCACGATCGACTGACGACTAATCACCACTAAAAGACTAGCTGAAATTCATAGTAAATATAAAATCGAATAATTTGGTAAATTAGGGGCCGCACGCAAATTACGTAACGCAAAATTCTCCAATTCTCGCCAACCCCTCCACCCATGTAACAGGACCATAACGCCAGGCAGGACCACCCCCTCTCCGTTAGAGCGAGTAGAGAGCTAGTAGCGAGTGCTTTGTGATAAGTTTTGGGCTTGTATTCAGGAAAGAAGGGATATTTAGATCCCAATTATTATTCACTTATTAATAAATGATTTCAATTTTAAAGGCCTTTTATACATCTCACCTAGATTCGATGCTATGACCTGTTGATAATTAGCATCGCACAAATACAGACAGGGAATACCCGTGCAGCCTACCGCACCCCACTCGCACACTGACTACTTCCGCTCGACACTCGTGCTCGCTCGGATCAGAGCTGCCAACTTTTTCCGGTAAATTGCGCGCGAGATTTTAATTCAAACTTTAAACATGCAGAAATGTTGCTATTGTTTACAGTTCTAAAACCGTGACGTAGCTCAAACCCTGACCACCCCACGCACGAGGATTGCAAAGCCTGGCCGGACCCCCCTCACCCAAATTGCGTCACGTAATTTGTGTACGACCCCTTAGGGGGCGTCCATTAATCACGTGAGGCGTTTAGGGGGGGTCAAGCCTAATCTCACTCACTCTCACGTGGGGGAGAGCGGGGGTTCTCGCAAAGATTACGTAATTTTTTATCTGCAAGAAACAGTGTAGAATTATGAGATAACTGGGTTAAATTGAGTAAAACGTCTTTCTCTACTAAAATATGACTAAATTTTACACAATATTATTTATCACTGTTATGCGAAATCCACAAAGTAGCATAGTAGCCCGTCGCTTGTTTAACCACCGGCTAGCCGAACGATTCGACGAACGCTGCGACGTACGAGTTTTTTTGGATAAATCCAATACAATGAAACATAGATTGACATATTTACACTGAATAAACGCATTTTGAACAATCCCACGTGAGATTAGAGGAGGGGGTCGAGCCAAATCTCACGATATCTCACTAGGGGGGTCAAAAATCGCAAAATTCACCTCACATAATTAATGGATGCCTCCTTACCTGAAGGAAGACGCGAATCTAGTTTTAGTATAGTTACAATGTAATCTGAAATGCTATGAGGGAAGAACCCCAAGTTACCGAATTTGACAAGGATAACATATATTGACTTGAAAATATTTTGAATGATTGGAGATTTCCAGAAATTCTATGTTTTACTGCGAACAATTTTCTTTTTCTATGATTTCCCAAAACCGTTAGGAAATACTGAAGTTTTTACTGCAGCTAAGAAGTTCTGCCATCTCTAAGCGAATCTACTCCATTTGCCGCTCAAATGGCGGCTCAATTCCTATACCATTTATTGGAACATTCAAAACGAAAACTTTTTATCTGTGTTACTGTTTCTTCTCTATTCTACTTTTTGCGAGTGCATTACAGTTAGGACATCAAAAACAATAAAAGGAGTGAACATTTTGAAAGGTTTCTGCAAAATTTGCGGATCTAAAAAATGTAGATTTATCTTCAGAGTGGATTGGTCCTGTGTGCGATCCACGAACCCCGATTCATTCGATTCTAATAATATCATCATGTAACCGAAAATTGGAGAAAGTCTAGTTTAGTTATAATATGTATACTCATGAAGACCTTGAAGGTATTAAAAGCAGATGATAAATACAGTTACTAAGTTCAGAATTCTGTGTAAAGGTACACGATGTTTGTATGTTTGGATAATTCAATTTCGAAGTAACATAAGCATGTTTTAAGTAGATAGTAAGGTATGAGTTCACCAAACCTAGCATTGGAAATTTTCTACTGATACCTCATCTGGTTTGTTCTGCAAAAATTGGTAATGATTCAAAGTGATTAGAATCAACAGTTTATGCGGTTAATGGTAGCTAAGTGGGGTTTTTACCGTTACTTTTTTCAGGTAGAAATTTCGAGGGTCGCCATCCGGACCCTTACCTCCGCTTGAAGCTCGGCAGCGCCCGGCAGTCACAGCATGGGGGACCATAAAAAAACTGACCGCGTGGAATACGATTAAAAAAGTTATAAACAATTCAAATGAGCAACAATTTATTATCTTCGTCGTCTCACTCGTTCTCACACAGGTTTACAAGGAGGGTCAGATAGGCGGGTGTTTTAAATATCTCAACGGGGGTTGGGTTGGGTTGGGGGGAGGATTTCTTGATTTCTAGATTTTTGATAGAACTCCCTCCCCCCTGCCCCAATCCAACGGCAACGTTGCAGTGTGTAAACGGGTAATTTCTTTCAAAATCACGAAAAATCTTAATTTTCATCGTAGAACGTCGATCAAAAGACGCTTGTATATCTCTTAGGATGAGTGAGAAGACGAAGATAATAAATTTTTGCTCATTTTAATGTATTATAACTTTTTAAATCGTATTCCAAGCTTCAAGCGGAGGTAAGGGTCCGGATTAGGATGGCGACCCTCGAAATTTCTACCTGAAAAAAGTAACGGTAAAAACCCCACTTAGCTACCATTAACCGTTTATGCTGCCACGTAACCAAGCATCGACGGAAGAATACTCTCATTTTATGTTTCGACTTTGTGAATCAAGTCAATATTTCCGAATCTGCGAATCTTTCCTGAACAGTGGAAACCATAATTTCCGTATTTAAAGTCGAAATTAGCGCCCAAATTGAGCGTAAATTGCTTCATTGACTTGCACTCCATCCTGCGGTCTGTGTTCGTTAGAACCACATTTCAGACAAGGCCCAAATGGAAAACAAATTGAATCGCTTTGATTTCCCGCAGAACAGCAATCGCGGAACATGAAGTTGACGGAGCCCACGCTTTGCTCTTTTCAGCAGAATCAACCGACGGATTGGGGAGAAATTAAGTGCGTTAGGAAAATATAAGAAACTTGAGTAATATACTGGTATCTTTACTCCAAAGGCTGGTTTCACCGAAGATTTTTTCATTTTCTTTATTCATCATGGACTCTGTTACCCTCCGACCTCCATGGTGACTCATTTCAATGATCATTTTATAATTCCGCATGAAATACTTAAGATCACCATTCTAAAAATTAAAAAATATTTTTTCTGATATAGATGAAAGAAATTCCATCAAATTCGCAAATTCTAGTAGAAAAGGAAGGGAAAGGAGGTGTTGTCTGGAGTGATATACTAATTTAATTGCTAGATAAACGCGCAAAATATGTAATATGACACTTATCTTATTATTATTAATCAAATATTCTTCGATGACCAAATAGTTCTCTAGTTTTATTATTTCGTGCAATAATGTATGAACATGGACAAGAGAAACTATATAATCACTTTTTATAGCCTTTATATTTCTTGCAATTTTAACTCGAACATCGAAAATAAATTCTAAAAAAGTTCTTAGTATTTTCCCGAAGTTCCATTTTTTCAGGTTT
Source organism: Sympetrum striolatum (assembly GCA_947579665.1). NCBI lineage: Eukaryota > Metazoa > Arthropoda > Insecta > Odonata > Libellulidae > Sympetrum > Sympetrum striolatum. Next base: position 72,056,604 of record OX388348.1, read on the forward strand.
TCGGATTCATACATGCAGAGGATAGGAAATTTTATCGATCTATTATCTATTGTCTATTATCGATCAGCTCATGATTCACCTCCGTTTGCACAAATTTGGCCTCTCCACCATTCTACTAATTTACGTAAGATTGAAGCAACAAATTTTTACGCATTGTCGGAAAGGCAAAATTATGGACCGTTAGTAATAATTCTCTCGTCTAACGTTGATTTTTTACTTTCTCATTAACCCAAATAATAAGAGAAAGAAATAACTTAAAAAATAATATTATTATGGTTCACTTATCACTAAATTTGGTAGTATTTAATTTTTGTGGAAATTAAAAATTTTTAAAATAACTTAACTATGAACTAAAGCAGCTTTTTTCGAGTAAAAATTGTTTGAGTATGTAATTTGATATTTTTTTCGAAGAAAAATTGCGGACGTGCAGAATAAAGATAAAGTATTACAAGATGTAGAAGGATGCTACATTATATATGTAGAACCTAGGTACAGTTTGTTTTATTATTGCGTACCTAAAGAATGGAACTGCAAAAGACCAAGTAATGGAAGTCTCCGAATTATAAAGTGGCGAGCGATCGGTGAAACTTAAAAAAATGATTTCAGATGCAGAAAAGTGCTCCGTTACCTCGGAAACGACTTTGATTGGTTTGTTTTAAAACTACGGAACGCCAGCGCGAAGTCAGGCTTTTACACGCAATGGATATAAATGACGCAACAATAAGAGGACGGAAGGTAAATAATAGATGGGATGCGATACCTCCATTTCGTTGAAAGCCCAACTGAACAGCCTCTCATTTGGATTAAAACTTTTCATCCTAGAACAGACGGACGCATTTCCAAATCCTCCTGCTGGCGTCATTCAGAAAAAAGCGCCATCTAAACAAGATGGGATTCGGAACGAAAACACGGGATATTTCGCAAATCAATTCATAGGTCGGCCTTTTATTCGGAAATCGCTCGGCCGTGGCCCATCGAACGCGGGAAAAAAATCACGGATCGCATGAAAAATCACGAAAGTCCCCGCCGTGCATAACTAATCGGAGGCACGCATCATTAACACCGCCCGGCGGATTATTTTCTCAGAGTACGGAGATGCATTAATTTTCCGGCCCCATTCCCGTGGCGAAGCGGCCGTAATTCGGGTTTTGCCGCAGTCTTATTACGTTATTTCGATGAATAATGAATCGATTAAACGAACGCCATTTCGGCCTAAATGACGGAACGTGACGTCACTCGGATGTCAAACCAGGAATCGCTTTTTTGTGAACCGATGTTATTACCCTAAGAGAGCGTAGCATTCATAACAATGGGATGTTTTACTGCCCGGTCCGTGCAAAACTGCGCTCTAAACTGGAGGAATAAAAAATTTGGAGGAAAAAGTCCATCTCGACACTCTGATCACGGTTAGTTGGCGTCGCTTAGCGTCGCTTAGCATCGCTCCATGGCCCATTCAGGTGGAAATGGATGAATATTTAAAGTGATGACCTTATGAGTCACGCTTGTTTCGGAGCGGGCGTGCACCGCGAAATTTATCGTTCGCGGAAAGAACAACTGGGGGCGTGATTTAGGGATCTCGACCAAAAATCTATTACAGATGAAGGATAGCTCCCCTGATTATTCGTGTTTTTCAACGCAACCCTTTGATGAGTTCCAAGCGTTGAATCACAAACGTTACTGTTAATCTATGGGGTGCAAAACTATGAGAAATGAATAGGAGAACACCAATATTATTCAAAAACGTCGCATCCAATTTTGGCCGATTGTATGTGTTTTCGTGTGTTCATTTTCTACGTATCGATGGTGTAAAATACTACTTCACCATATTATAAGTAAAATATTACTTCATCCGACTTGATAAAATGAGTAGGAAATGAAAAATCTACATCTAAGCGTTTACATACGATTATTGCATTGTAAAGTAAAAGATTAATAAAATGTATATTACAATGCGTTTCGTTTACTGTATTGCTTTTATTTATCAATGTTAATGTTTATTTATTTTATCAACATCATTTATCTTTAAGTTATTTGATTATTTTATAATTCTTATCTAAAAAAATCCAAAGTTAGGAAACTTTTACTACGCTACGAAACCTGGGTCGTGTTTTTCTGAAATAAATAGTGGTCTAGTAAAAGATTGTTTACCATAGATTTTTTAATAGTTAATAACTACCACAAAATTAACCCTGAATCTGTATCGTTAATTCTTATCTATTCTTTGGAAAGTAATATTTATTAAGTATGACTTGCAGCCAATTTTTTTCGCCAGTAGTTGAACACATCATAAAGTAGAAACACAAGTAAAATTAAAATAAACGTATCCTTGTGACAAAAAAATTTGTTTCTTTTATCGTGCTATGTACCAATTCCATTTTAATTCATCATAGGTATTATAGAGTCAAGTAACCTATGCAGCAATTACTAGAACAAGTTTCCTTTACGCCAGGAAGAAATGGTTGAATGGTAAATAAAGCAACTTACAACCTCTCCGGAATTCCATATTATAAACATATTGTTAATTGCATGTGAAATGTCGCTCAAGTTACCTGCATTTAATAATATCGAGTTCTTCAAGGTATCATGTTTTTATGATCAGATATCAATTCTTAATCATCACTATGGAATCAAATAATAGCAGAATTACTTATGATGCTGACATAAACGCAACAGCTGCTCACCGGTCATGTCAATCATTCTTTATAGGAACCAAAATACTAAACATTATAAGGGAAAAATGAAATATTACAGAAAATCCAAACACTAATCTTCTGCACAAGTGAATAGGAATTGTTTTGTTCTCTCTTGTCTCAACCGTGTCACACCAAAGCAAATTACAACCGCAACAAATGATAGTAGGTGGCGAAATCGGCATAACTTACGTTGTGTTGCAAAAAAGCGAATTTACCCGAGAGAAAGTTAAAACAGTAAACATGGCGAAAAATTAAGAGGGCTCGTTTCGGAGTTGGCAATGATTCAAACGGTTGCTAGGCCACTTGTCGCGACCTTGTTTAAATGAAGCGGACCCTAAATTTGCCAAAAGTTTTTTGCTTTACTTTCTCCGCGCGAAAAAGTGACATTTCCCTCGGAAATACGTCTACTTGCATAAAACAGGTTAAAACTCCTCTTTAGACCTCTCGTGGGAGAAAGTTCACTGAGGTTTGAACAGAGAAGTACATGTACTCTTAGGCTACAAATTTAATAGCAAAGAAGAAGTTAAGATTCAGTTCAGGTTCAGCAACAATTTAATCCTTCGTTATATTTAGAAATAAATATATAAATTATATTTATTAAGCATTTGCGAATGGTTTGGAAAAAGATGATACTTATACTTTTAATCAGTTTTACATAGAGATATAACTTCTTCCTCCATTAAACGACCTTAATTCATAGTTTCTATTTATTTTTAATATTTGCGAACGGTTCAAAGTGAGATGGTACTCTTATTTTTAGTCTCACGTTTACTTTTATTGTTTAATTAACTGACTGAATTCTCATAAATATTTGGCTAGTTTCTAGAATCAACAGTTTCACTTATTATCGATATAACTTTAAATTAGGGGAAGGTCCTCTAGAACGGGAATGCATGTTGTATGGGACAGGCGGTGTTTGGCCAATCAACGATATAAGGCAGCCTCTACTTTGGCATTGGCTTGAGCACACTGATGCCAAAGACCAGTTCTGCTATGTGAGATTTGTGTTAATACTCGTTCTCTTATAACGAGTGTTTTAGTGGTTTTGCACCAAATTTTTGTGCACGGAGATAACTTTAGACCATCCCACCTTCATTGTAATTTAGTACAAAAATATTTTAATTGTCTTGGTAGCAACTAAAGGTTATTTTTAGTAAGTTATAAGCGATTATTTCCAATCGGATTGGTAAGTCGGAAGTTGCGCTGCATGACAGTCCGGTTGTATGGGACAGGTGCATTGAGGGTTATATGGGACAAAATTGGAATGCACAAATTAGGCAATTAATCTTAATTTGATCGTGAAAACAGTAAACCCAAACAAAAAATGCCCTTCTCATTCTGGACGGTAATGTAAGCCATAAGGAGCGGGAAGTAATGAATTTTGCAAAAGATCACCACATTCACATGCTGAGCCTTCCACCGCACACTTCTCATAGGTTTACCAAAGTGAGCCAAATAAAGAAGCAGTTGTGATGAAGGATTGTTTTCATAACCCATTTAAATTTCTCTAAGAGGCAAAAAATTTAAAAGTTTGAACATTTTGAAATAATATTTTTAAGAATAGCCATGTTTACAATAATGGTTTAAAGCATTTATTATTGGATTTTTTATGGTAGAAGGTTGGATTACAAGCAGGACTGGACTATTCCGTAACCTATATAAGATGTCTCATACAACCCTCCAACTTTTCAAATGAGCAAAATGTAAAGGTTTTTTCAAATGAAAAAAATATCGAATCGATCCGGTTTGACGTTATCCTTCTAAGGGTCTTTTTATAACACTTTTAAAATAGTTTTAGCATAAATTTAAATTTGATTTGGCCTGTAACAATTTCGCAATTTGCAAAAAGGCTCATCTGTCCCATACTTCCCCTATGCTGTCTCAAAGAACGTTCAAGTATCGTAGTTAATAAAACGTGATAAATCAATAGCTACAAAGGAATTAATTAAAAAAATTCACGATGTTAAATTACCAAATGTAAAGTAATTTTTGTAAGAAAATGGTCTCCCGTTCCTCCACGGAAGCGTGAGGAGGTGTCTGTGCTTCTTTCCATCCGTGCGAATAGCGTAACTTGCAGTGGTCAAACGCTCTTAGAACTACGGTGGACACATTCCTCGCACGTGGAAGTATACCTCCCTTTTCTCTGGAGGACAGGGAGGGTGTACTCTACATCGTGAGAACTGTCGATCTTGTGGCGATCCTAGACTCCGCGGCGGAAAGAACGGAGAGTTGATAGAAGCGGTAGACAATTGGAGTTGGGGTCCGCAGTACGGTAATGCGAGAGCACGAGGATGAGTCGGTGACGGACGAAGTTCTAACATTTTGGTGTTTTCCGCGTTCCCTGTCCTCACCTCGGCGGACCCCCAGCTTACGGTGTTCTGACATTTTTATAATAAATATTGGATTTCAGACTAAAATATGAAGTGGTTTTCAACGAATATTCTTTTAATCAAAAAAGCATTGATTTCCCACGAGTACCTTATTTCTTAAACAGAAGTTGAGGAGTTGTTAGTAGTGTTGCATTTTCACGAACAAAACTGAAAATTCTCATTTAGTAGATATACTTTCTATTATACAATATTTTTATAAAGTTAAATTTTATCTTGCTGAAGAAGACATTGACTTTTCCTCTAATCTTTAGTTCGGCTTATCAGAAAATCAGATTTTTATATATATCATCAACGTATGTATTATTAGTTTAATAAGAAATATCCCAATATTACTTGCTTGAAAATAGCCACAGCCACAATTTTTTGTGGTATTATCCACGATTTATAGGACTGAAAAGTGTTATCGATAGCTAGAATGCGCTTGAAAGATGGTTTCACTAATATTATAAACTGTCTTATTTGGTATTCTCACATTCCACATGCACTCTATTTCTATGTCTACTCATCAAATTTGCAAGTCACCCGGTGAGAAAATTTATTTTTTCAACATTGATTGCCTAACTTCCCTGAAAAGTTCCACCAAATTTCTAAAACATTTTCACAAAATGCACGTATCTTTAAACGCACACTGTCATGGCGGTCGAGATATATGAGTTCATACTATAACAAAAATGCCTTTCAGAAAATCGCTCATTCTCATATTTGCTCCATGACTTATGCGTAGTTCCTTTTCTGAGAATTCTCGCACCTGAGAGCAATTTGGCCGCGAAATGATTTAGTGACTCGAAAAAGAAGAATTGGCTAACGAGGCGATTCGTTCAATGAATGAGATCGGAGTCCCTTTGAGGACAAAAAAGGCGAACCAGTCGGCACTGATTGAATTTTTTCCTTTGCAATGGAATAACAACGAAGGGATCAATTTGTGATCCTTGGCGTTCGTTTCCGGTACATCATCGGATTCCTCCGCTTCCAAACGTCAAATTTATCGCATGCAAAGGCCTGTGGCAATTTCATTAAACGTCATGAGCAAATGACTGCCTTCGCGCGTGACATGTGAAAGGAATCGACGTTGAGATGCGCCAAATTCGCCTTTGAATCCTTCGAGAGGAATTGATTGGAGATCCGAAATGTTGGAGGGTAAGTTCCATTGCACGCACATACATCGTTGCTTGATTATATTTTTGGTGCGCTGAAAGGGAAGTCGAAAAAGTTTCTTATAATTTCCAGTCAAAATACGAGGATAAAAAATGCTGCAGAAATTGCATATTTTTTTAACAAAAGATTAGTTTTGATAGGCTTCCAAGTCTATTGGAAGAATTTTCGATATATCCTGATGTATTCCCTTTTCTTTTTTAACGATTTTAACTTTCATAATTAAAAAAAACATCCCTAAACGATTAAAAAACAATCCTATTGCCCGGTTCTGTACAATTTTCTTTACATTCAATATTGAAATGGAGTACTAAACTTAACAGTCCTTCAGGTCTTAGGTTCTTTAATTATCTAACTGGCTTTAGATATTTTAATAACTTTCCAAATAACTAGAGTCAAAAGTAAAGGATAGATTGGCGAACCGACAAATGGCAAATCAATAGTGTCATTATATAACTTGATATTTACGAGTTTTGCTAAAAAAGGTTGGCTTTATCAATACATGTGCACGCAATTTGGGGTACATTGTTAATTAAGAAGATTGTTATCAAGGCAAACCCTATTCTTTTTTGCCTGTCTGTAAAGTAATCAGATAGCTGGTTGGATCCTCATCGCCTCTTTCATTAGCTTCATAAACTTTTGAAAGGGAATGAGGCAGACATGCAAGGTGAGGGGAGGAGTTAGCCCTTAGTTTTTACACTAATAAGCCACATTGCCATGAGTGAAAAAGTAGTTAGTCATCGTATTCTTAAAATAATGAACATCAAAAATCAAAACTTTATTGCGTAATCTTCGTACAGCAAGGATACTCTATCTCTTTACAAAATATTAAATGGAAATGAAATGGAGATAAATTTGAATCTACCATTCTTAACGTACTTAACTTTCGTTTACAACGATACCGCTCCTTTTCGGAATGAATTTTATCGCCCACTTTACATCGATAAGTGCTCGACACTATCGTTGTATCGAAACCGCGATTATGCTAATGTCCCTTCCCTTGCGATTTATCTGTTTTGAGAGCGGCGATGCTCGGGGATTGAGTTGCCCCAGGGATTCACGATATATCGGAGGATTATCTCGCGATGTATCGATCGCGTTACTTTCGATTCCTTCGATATTTATTCGTGGGAAATGCAAGGAAATCTCGCGTGGATGTACTCCCAGAGATGGAGCTTTGCCAAAGCGTAGTCTGGGATTTGACGGAATTTATGCCCACGTCTATCCCTCGATAGTGTTGCTTTGGATTTGGCATTACTTCCGACTCGGTGAAATATGGGGATCGTCAGGGCTCGTGATCACATGGGCATATGGCCTAAATTTGGCGAAAGTGAGAATTTGTTTTTTTTTTGAACTTGAATAAAGTATATCCCTGCGTCTTACCGATAAAATGCGGAGATGATATTATGGGCAGAGAGTTTGCTCGGCCTGATACTTCTTCGTGCGACGAGCTGTAATGATCTTCCACTATTTGGCAAGCATAAGTGAGAGCACATTTCCATGCTCTCTCCTTATAATTGTAATTATTATATTTCACTTCACCATTAGTTGAGGGCTAGAATTCTGACCTGTACTATCCTTTTCTCTAATCCCTCTATACAAGTTTTTCTCTTTTTCTAAAGTAGCCTCATTTTCTTCTCTACTGGAATATATTGTTAAAATTATCAAACTAAATCTAAAATATTCCTGGAATTAATTTTAATTGAAACATGTACCACGCATTTGATGTAACAAATAAGTGTATGAAGACCTAAGGTTTAATTTCTTAAGTTTAGTTAAGTTAAGTTTAAAATGAGCATAGAGGGTATGTTTTCCTTGAAAAAAAAATGTGATTACTCTTATGAATGCATCGCATTTACAAAAAGAATCGAGAGTGGCTTTGTACTTTTGACTTATTATCTGAATGTCGCCGTAAATAAATTGAATTTTCTACTATTCAGAGTGTACTGAGTTTGCACTGTAAGTTATTTATTCTTTCAGAAAGTTTTCAAAATGCTTTTTAAGATGGTGCATTTCATTTAATGATGAAAGACACAAAGTTTGACAAACACAATATCCTTCCTATGGAATTTCGTGGGAATACTCACTTTTTATTAAATAGAGGATTAAATTATATTTCATTTAACCCTTAAAGGTCCAACCATTTTTTTTATTACTCCGTGGACCAAGGGAGGGTCAAAAATTGTCCACTTTTTTTTTCAATAAAATAATAATGAAACATAATATCTCTTCATGCAATTGCCTTCTTGGATTTATAAAAACTTCTTACAACGATTTTTGTTGCTAACAATAGTACTAGTGCGATAAAAGTAATGATTTTTTTTTTAAAGAAAACTCATCAAAGACGAGGATAGGATAAAGCTTCTTCTCAGTGGTACTGGTAGCTTTAAAGCTCTAATTCGGAAAATAAGTTTGTAAACACCGTTAGTTATGTTTATAAATCAACAACAAGGTATAATTAAAAAATTAAATTTAATTATAAAAATTAATTAAAAGCTATTTGTCAAAATATATGATTTCATGTGGTTCAAAAATATGTCGCAGGTTGGACCAAGAGAGGGTCATTTTGTGTCCACCGCCTATTTCCGCTCTCATTATATTGCTTAAAAATCTGATGTGGCCAGCACATGACTTTCTCCATGTTTAAGATGTCAATATTTATAGACGTCAGTATTTTCGAATTCTATATTCAATCTAAACTTGGAAGATAATTGATTAATTTATATCAAATTATCTTTTACGTCACAAACATTATATATAATGTTTTTCGTGACATGTTCGATGAAAAACAATGATATTGGCCTTTCGCTCAGAGCGCCCGCAAAGTACTTAATCAGCTACTTCCGGTTTATCAGTATTTCACGAATAACTCCCAAACAATCCGTGATAAAAATATTTTTAATAAAAAAGTTATAGTAAATTCCATTATCTAAAACTTTTATAAATTATAGAATATACCTAAATATCATATTAATGGAGATATTTTCAAAACCGGAAATTTGCTTCGAAGAATAAAGCTCGACTTGCGGTTGACCGATTTACTCTAAAACCTAATCAACTCTGACAGCTCCAACCACAGTGAACCACTATATATGAAGTTTGGTATTGATACAACTAACAGTTTTTAAGTTAGAGCGAAGACAGACATCATTCCGAAAATGATCAAAACGTGTTCTAGGGACCCCAAAACATGTATTTCCGTTGGAATCTCAAAGTCGATTTTTTTAATGAAAACAATACTTTCTCTATACTTCGTATATGGAGAAAGTAAAAAAACGTACAAAATGCATCAACATGAAGTTATCCTTAACAACCTATATTTGGCAATGTGATGAATTTATAAGACTGTATAATACGATTAAGTTCTTAAAATATTGAAAAAGAAAAGTGGTGGACATTTTTAGCCCTCCCTTGGTCCTTTAAGGGTTAAAATGAATTCTAAAAGAGATTAAAATGATTGTTCTTGGGCTCAAATTTCGTTTGGAAAATTATAGTTTGAAAATAATCAACCAGCAATTTATTCCATTAAAGGCGCACTTGACTGAAATCGCCAAAATATATAATAAATTTTACTAATATAATTTCTATAAATGCACTTCATAGACAGGAAATCTCATATATAAGAAATTAATGCTATTAGAACTCTTACAAAAGTCCCGTAAATAAAGCAATTGTGTAAAGTGACGTTCTAACAAAGGTAAATATGGCTTTTGCGAGGAAGTACAAGAATAGTTGTTGCATGTGCTCTACCAACCTTAACTATCCTAGGTAAAAACAAATACAATTACAGGCTTTTCTTTACGTTTTGTGTTGGGAAAATAGGCTTAGCGACTCGCGATGTTTAGAGGCGTTTCTTGAGTTGGGAAACCTTTTCCATCTTCTTTTGTAAGTAATGATTTTATATACCATAAAAATACATGAAAGTTTTGCAGTACATATGTATTCAGCATAATCTCCGATACATCTACACAGTGGCTCTATAGCTTCTACTTTGGCTGAAATACTTAACTGCAATTTTACGTCAGGCGATTATTTCTCGCTCCTTCGAACTTCTTCCTCACCCTTAGATCTCCAGTCACGAAGAATGTGCGCCGAGGGTCTAGTTGATGCAGAAGTTGAAATCCTTCTCTTTCAACGAGGCGGGGTTAACAGGATTACGTCTACTCGCGATGTGCGACGGATCTAAATCGCAGGGAGAGAGCCTAATAAGGTAAAACCCACTTCATCCGACCTACATGCAATGTCTTATAAGTCTGTACCTCCATTTGAAACGAGATACATCATTTATAGAATAGGTTGGCACTTTTTTGTTTTATGAAATGCATGGTCAATTTTACTTAATTTACTATAATAGTCACCGTTCCACCATGAGCAACAACAACCATCAAAATTGACCCAATCGGACAGGATCTGAGAGAGGTCAAAATGCACAAATCACGATTTCATTTTTTTTAGTTTAATTACGACTAGTTTGGCTACGCTTAGGCGTTTTCGGTTATGATGACTGCCGCATTGTTCTAATAGAGTTAACGTCATAATTCCCTTTGTTAATAATCTAATGATGCTGCACTGCTGAAGATTTTTACAATAATTTTTAGACCGTAAAATACGTAATTTCAAATTAAAGGTAGTCGCCTGTAAAACTGTAACATTTTCCAAATTGGTGAACAATTCGTGCAATTCTTGCAATAAAAGGAATATCTCAATGTAGTGTAACTTTTGAATGCAGAGATTTAATTTCCTTGTTCTTTATAAACAATTCATAGGTAAGTAAATTGCATTTATTATATTTTAAATAAATACATTTATAATTAAATCTAAGTTAATTAAAAACATACAGTCTTGGCCAGTTACCCATCGAGTCTGAAATCCACTTTTTGTTCCCAACGCTGAATCGAATGTAAATGTAATTATGAGGTTATTTTAGACATCAAAGTTCCCTTTAGGGTTCGAACCCGGGATCTCTTTCACCAAAGGTGAATCCACTTAACTATTCGAGAGCCAGGTGCCTAAATCAGGATATGTTGAATAGTGCATTTGAAGTAACCTATTCGGTAGATATCAAGTGATATCCTGTAAACCAAGGCTCTTTCTAGAATAGTGAAGCAATATTAAGGTTTTACCTTAGAGTGAATAGGAGGCAAGGAAATCGATTTTTCCTTTGTTCCTTTCATTTGAACCTGTATTATTCACAGTGGAATATTCCTGTGCCGTCGAGTTTTGTAAGAGCAAGATAAACTTTTAAAGATAGATTAATGCAGAAATTTTAATAATACGATTCTTATGGAGTGGCCCAAGAAGGCTAAAAACCAAAACCCAAAAGTCATTTGTATGAGGTTATCGCAGAAGTTGTTTTCGAAATGGCCAGAATTATGTTTAATAAACTGCCATTCCCTTAGTATCGAAAAGAGGGGCCGACTTTATTGATTAAAGAATTACGTTTGGTGGCTTATTTCCTGTTTCAATGACGTAACCAATATTTTTTGGCTTCCAATGGCTAGTTAGAGCTAATATACTTATGCATAAATCAATCAATACGTCAGAAGTAATAATCAAGTGGTTCGGAGTCACTACTCACCATTTTACTTATGATTGTAAATTAACAGCAGATGTTCCTACAGGAGTTTATGCACTAACATTTCGCAATCAAATTAAAAATACTCATATAAAATATTTGAGACTTTTCTATTATAACCAATACATCTAATTCTTCATATCGGTAATAATTAGTTCTGACTTGAAAGAAAAACTACTTTGAGGCATTTTTTCATCATAGATACCCTAAAACACTAGAATACCCAATCACAATAATTGATATTAGATTAAATATTTTTCCAACGATTATAATCAGAGATAATGAACAGTTAATGCTTAAATTAAATGGAATCTATTTTTACCAAAATTTATCACGCGTAAATACTTTAAGAATTGAATTCTTCTAGGGAAAACAAGCCAAGGCATCGTAAGCGTCATAGTTTTGGCCTAAGATGGAGTTTATGCCGTAATTGCGTCTACTTTTTTTGCGGAACTCGAGGGAGGACTTACAAGAGCCCTTGGGTGATTAATTTACGTCTAATTTACCGCCAGTGTCATTGCAGATATCGCCCTTGATTTGTACGACTTCGTATTCGCGTGACTCTAAAATGGTGGGATCAGTCCACGAGTGCATCTTTAAGGTCGGAGGAAAGTGGTCTTCGCGATTCATTGCCTCTTTGAAGGAGCCTTTTGATGAATTATTCTTTCGCCTTTTCTCTCTCGAGAACTACCATTTCTCGCCTTCGCTGTTTGCCCCTTTCATCCTTCCGAAGTTGACACTACACTTTCCTCCATCTGCAAACATCCTTCTTCCTTTCCTATTTCTACGACTTATTTACCTCCTTTTCTTTGTCGTTATTTATTCTTCTCTTTGCACTCACATCCCGCTTACATTAATCTTTAAATTTACGGTTGTCTTTTCTTTTTCGAACTGAATAGAAAGGAATGTATCTTTCGTTTACTTATGTCTCAGTGTTGCTCACGGTTGCGATAATGCTTAAACTACTGAACGGTGAATTATTCTAAATAATGGAAATCATGTAGGCCTTTCCTTACAGAATAATGTGAAAATTTATCTCGATTTAGGTGGACTTCATCCTTTCATTCTAGGTGAGAAAATAGTAAATTATTTATATTCAGCCTCCAAAGTTTTTTGCATTCGAGAGGCTGTGGATTCAACCAGCCTTCTAGATGATGACTCTGCAGACAAATAGTTTTATTCAAACTCTTTTGTACATGAAAATGATAACTACTTTTTGATCTAATTGTTTGTCTCATCTTTATTTCCCGATAAATTAATTTTGTGTTGTATATTTCATTAATATTCGTGCATTCCTAGATGGCTGATACAATGGTCCAACGCTTTTACAGGTGCTAATGGTTTAATCCTCAAATAAATAATAGTTGATATTCCAATGATTCAGTGTTTTTCTATCCATTGACTTTCTAATTATAACATTCACACGATCGAGAAATATGGATCTAGAATCTCTGGTATGTATGGTAATTATTATATATTTTCTTGCACGGTACTTCAAAATTTACGTATAACTTTTAACTAGGAAAACTACAATAAAAATTCCTGTAAGCAATATTATATATGATTGAAGTCGAGTAAATTAATTTTCTGACCATTAGGATGATATAATAATTAGGATATTTGGCTGAAAATCATTACCTCTTTCTTCGATGCCCATACTTAAATTCTAAACATTTAGCTTATCCCATATAAGTATCAATTCCTCCCAAAGTTAATCGCTCTTAAAAGAGTAAGTAATGTGGTAAAAGACAACGATAAAAATATGTCATTTTGTGTAACTATATTCAGTGGCACTGTAAAAAAAATAGAAGCTCCAAATATTTTGATCAATAAATCAGCAGTAAATTTCAAAGCGTGCAATATAATTTTGCATTATTACATATATGAAAAGGCATAAATAGGCCAAAGTCTGGTGACAACATTTTTACGTTATACGAAATCAAAACAATTTTACAGCAAACTCTGCACTTTGTTTAATACATAGACTGTTGGTATCCGATGACGTACAGTTTTCATATAACGCATTTAGTTATCGTTACTTGTAATTTGATTAGAGGAAGTAGAGGCATGGGAATTCATACGGAATTTTTATCGATAAAAGTTAGATATTTAATTCATGAGTAGGATTTCGTAACAGATGGGTACTACGGAGAGTGGTGCGTTTACTACAGCAAAAACTGAAGCTTCTAGTTTAAATCCGGTGGGGAAATGAAAATATTTTTACTGCTTCCCGAGTTGAATCCCATAGGAAAGTTTCTCGTTTGAATCTTTAATGTTTTCAACTGCTGCTTCCGGTAATATGCTGGGAGAAAGAAAAATCTTAAAGTTAAATGGATTCGATATAGCTTCTTCCTTTCATTGCGGGCTCGTGATATTGGACAGCACCCCACTGAGAATTGCATTCGATGTCGGCCCTCGTGTTTCTCCTACATAGCCTCCTGTGACCGGGAGGTGTAATTTCCACTCATTTCATTTGTTTTTACGCTTTGGCAATTTTCTTTCTTGCTACATAGTCGTTATTTGCGAAAAGGAAGGTTCCTTTATTAAACACAATAATCTTACCGACTTCGATAGATGAAATAGATTTGTTTAAAGGATAACTATCAATGGCTGCTTCGAGTTGGTGGGAACTAGAATGGAAAACCCTATTAAATAGGATCTTCCATCTTGTCTCCTATGAGTTATCTAACGTTGCACTCGGATTAAAATTTAATTGGGTCAGCTCCTTTACGGAAAGTCCTTCGCTAACTTCTCTTAATTTTTAAACCCTCAGGGAGAGCGTTTCAAGTTCGCCTTACCGAGGAAACATTTTAGAAACGCGTCGATCAAATTTAATCTCCTATGTCGTATAACGGATCGAAGTAGCTGTAAAATATGTCTAAGTGGTGTCTACTCATCACAAAGTTTGAAAAACTTTAATATTAATTAGGTAGTTCTTCTACATAAATCTTTTTAAAATCTTAAATGTCGTCGATGTTTAATTTTGTAGTTTTCGGACAAAATATTAGCTCAAACATAAAGAAGTATGAATCCACGGCTTCGTGGGAGGTCTGCGTCAGAAACCAAGAGATTGCATGACTTTTAAAAACCACAAAATAATTAATATAGATAATCACTCCATGAATCGGAACCATGGACTTTTGTAAAATAAATTATAATTTGATTTTTTAAAGTGATACTTTTTCTTTGTTCCCATAAGTAATTATATTCACATATCATGGCTTTCTATGACATTTACAAAATGTTTGTCTAAAACTATTTTCCTATCTCTTATAACAAAATAAATAAATATAAATAATATTATGAATTTTATAAAAAATTGAGTTGCTCGGTAGCCAACTATCGTGAAGGAATATATAGTCTTGAAATGACTGCATATAATCGAAATCAACTTTACAGAAATTTTCCTCTTCGTCCCGCACGAAGGGCCTTGCTTAGGATTTAGAGACACGAGGATCCGTATTTCAATAACAGAGTTAGCTGTGATTTCAATGAAAACCCAGACGGCCATGGAATACTCAAAGCAGTTGCTAAGGTAACCTGACCAACAAACTTTAATACTCGCATCGACTTTGAATATCGCATTTCTCATGAGACCAATAAAAACAAACGCACCGTATAAAAGAATTAGCCGTAGCTGACCTACTTGTTCCGTGCATGATCGACGAGCACTAAACTGCCATTTGCATGTGGGGATCCTCCGTGATTTCCTTGGGAGCAGTTTATAAAAATCAATCCTTCTTTATGCGGAATATCCGCAGAGCCAAGGAAAATGATGAGATCGGCGAAAGCTCTGGAAAAATATTCTTTTCTCAACGGCTCGCGCATCCTTAAATCACGCATTACTTTTTTCATGTTTAAATTGTACCTGGCAGTGCTTCTCCATGCGGTACGTGTATTCTACTTTTGTTATTATTTTTATTTTTGAATGCATTTCAATTTCATAGTATAGTATCTATAATTTGTTTTATTTATTTATTTTCTCATTCGCATCCTGTGAGATTTTATCCTGTGTCGTGGTTTTGTTTGAGAACCTTCAGAGCTGCTGTTTCTTTCCCTGCTAATGTGATTATTTTAAGCGTCTTCCTCGATACGCATCTCTTTCCTTCTATTCAAATTTTAACCAACGATAAATTGATCGACGAACGTAATTATGCAACAAAAATCAATAAAATGCTCTTTGGCGCAATTTGAAATACTTAAAGTAAAGTGGCACAACAGCTAGTTGTAAAAAAAATCATAAAACATTTACTGAAGATATTCTAATGTGGTATAATGCGATGTAACTTTATATAAGAGATTTTAGCTGGAGTCTATGTGGAAAGCCTAGGCACAGTAAATATTTTTCTCAATTTATCACGGAAAATTCTTATATTTTTTACTAAATAGTATTAGGTTTTGGGTTATCCTGAATATAATTTGTGGTATGAGTATTGACTCCGCCATAGAGTATGAGTGTACTATTGTGGATGTAGTGCACATCCGACTCCCTTTCGCTAGTTGCATACGTAAAACACATTCGATGGCTTCGTTCTTCCGTCCCTGACTTTGCGGAATCCGTTCGCGGATACACGTAACTTAATTTAAACGGAGAATGTGTGCCACTGTGAGAATTCGGTCGGGCTTCTTCATTATGAAGTCGGAAGGTAAAGTGGCGACAGCGGCGGAAAGAAAAGGAAACAGCGAGGGGAAATTGCGGGGAAAAGTGGAGAGACGAAGCAGAAAACGAAGAGGAAGCGGAGAGACAGGATGCGCAAGGGAGGAAAAAAAGGGAGAAGAGGAAAGATGGGGTGAAAAATGTTCCGAAAATACCATTCAATAGGATGACGACTATACAATGCATTTAGAGAGCGAAATGCTGCAGCTTCGTAAACGATTTGGAGAAACAAGGGAACGTCTGAGGTTAAATCCAGGTGTGCGGATATCTTATTATAAGTGAGGTGTAACGAATAATATTTTGAGTCAGAAAAAGACTCCCTCAATTGCTGGAGTTAGAAAGCTAAGCGTGTCTTTAGATTGAAAAAATATGATGCGGTCAACGCATGACTTTCTCCGTACTTATTGAAAACAGAAGCCTATGCCGGTAATATATATATAACTCCAAAACAATCGGTGTTACAGGAAAATGTTTCACACAACATTTGTAGTAATGTACATTATCTATAACTTTAATGCATAATTGTATACACCTACATTGCATTCTGACAGAGCGAAAAATAGCGGGAAAATAGCGGGAAAATAGCGAAAACGAGCTCTATGGGCCCCAAAACATTTATTTCCGTCGAAATCTGGAGGTCGAATTTTTTTGCGAATACAATTATTTCTCTATACTACGTATAGGGAGAAAGTAAAAATTTGGCGATAAATTGAAGCTGATTGATTACAACCATTTCTTCTAGTTATATGTATGCTGTTCACTGAATAGTTTAAATTTATCAGGTACTTGTATTAGGTATTTTTGGATAACCAGCTCACTCAATACGCGTTTTATCACTCTTTAATAATTATCCGATTATCATAATATAAATACGCATAAAAGAAGTTGGTGTCGCAATTGTAATGCAGAAGATAGAATAATATAGAAAATAGAAGATATAATAATACTTAAACTTTTAGCCCATTTCACCCATCCGCTGTAACTGTATTTAAAAGAGTTGACTTGAGATTTCCCAATTTCTCTACATGAATGATTGCTTTTCTTTAAAGTGGTATAAAGATTCGGGGAAAGGCAAAAGAATCCAAGAAATTTAAATTTTATTACCAACTTTCAGGTTGTTAGTGCATTTTGTCGCACAATTATCGCTCTTTCGTAGATAGCCGATAGCATATATTTCATGCACATAAACACTCTTATAATTTGTGCTAATCTCATGTGCATCTGATTTAACCGATATTTCCAAAGGATATATAATAAAAGTCCATTTCTCTCCAATGATATTTCACTAACTTCTCCAAATGAATTAGAAAATAATTCATAAGAGCTTAGAGGTAATCATTATTGCATTACTCATGTATTCCTTTAGTTTTAGAAGTGCTTATTTAAACAGGCATTGGATTAATCTCTGCTTGTAATTCATGAATGCTAATCGTGAAGTAATCCTCACCTTTCAATTAATCTCGAATAAACGGGAGCTAATTGAAAATTAGGATCAAAAAACAACCTGAAGCAGGTCCAAATTCGGATTTAGTATTCCAGAAATCCCTCTATTATTTTCGCAGTACAGAATGAATTGGTGATCTGATTTAATGCGAACATAAACATCAATACGCTTTTGAGGTCCTCATCTTTTACTGATACAATTCTGCAGTCGGCATGCAATACGGAGCTAATGAGGAAGGTTTATGAGTTTATCTCTCTAAATCTCATTAGCCTGGAATCGTTCAAATCTGTAGTAGCCAGAAAAGTACTGAATTTATGCGGGCTATTTTACTCATAAGACTTTAGCTGAATGAGGAAAGTAAAGGGAAACTATCGAACTCATATTTTTAGTAAACCTCATTCACACATCAGGAGTAATTATCATTATTGTACTATTCGGAAGTATCATTTTTGTCTTGTTCCGTATTGTAATTTTTATATTTTTTGTATTATCATTATTGTATGGAAATGTTTTTTGTTCAACGTTTTTTATTTATCTGTATCGGATCTGTATTTTCAAATTTGTATTTTTTGTTTGTTGTAATGTTTTCTGAAGAATCTTTTAAAATTTCTATCTCACTATCCCTACTCAATGGAAATTTCCTAGATCAAATAAAAATTAATTTATGAAATAATATATCCTTCTGCAGAACTTTTGGTAGCTCATGGAGGAGGTTAAGGATTAATTTTCGTGCTGAAAAAACTACCAAGAAATATACATGCATTTGAAATTAATATGACATGGCGCTGCAATTAACACAAAAAACATCAAGGAAATCGCAAAAGGAATTTTTATCTTTCTCGTATAAGTATACAAATTCCGTAAATATACAGTTTGAAGTTCGTAAAGCAGAAGAAGAGACAATGAGCCCATTGAGAAACTCGTTGGTGAGAAGGAGAGAGAGAGTCCAATTGAGTTGGGAAGCGGAGGATGCTGGGAAGATAAATCACAAAGTTGCCAAGGGGAAGGCAATTATTCACGGCGACATACGCGACACGACGTTCCTCTGTTGTGCTTCTTCTCCCCTTCTGAAAAAAAGGGGATCGAAGGTGAAAGATAATGGGAAAGAAAGCGTCGGTTGGGGGAAAGGATGAAATGGGGTGCGAAAAGAGAATCAAAGATGGGGAAATTATAAGTCTGTACATCCCGGTTTGAACCTCAACCCCTGCATCATTAACTTCGAGATGCTCTGAAAAAGGAATGAGGCGCAAGGAGAGGAGAGAGCTAATTTAACTTTACTAACCAGTGAGGAAAGAAGCAAAGGACTTTGTACTCGTCAGAACTCGGATGAAGTTGATGGGATGGCTATCGAAATACGTATCGGATGCTTATTAGAAATCTGGGATTCAATTGTTTCCGAAAACCAGTGGCAACGAGGTGCAGAGCGCCGACAAGAACGGCCATTGGAGATCTTATTAACCACCAATTTACTAACCTCACTCATCCCATGATGTTATGAGTAGAATACGTCAACATTTTAGGAATTCAAATCCCAATAATAATTTTCATAATTATCATTAAGGAGAGACCTAAATGCAGACTCGAATGAACTAAAATGTATTCATCATCATACTTCAAGAGAATCCTTAATATCACATTCATGAAATATGATAAATTTAAGGTACTTTTTTATCAGTACCGTTTTTTTACCTTGAAATATATGACTAGTACTTATTTAGTCGTCTTCTATTCTAACTATTGTAAGTTTTTTTCTGCTTTGGCGCATTTTGTCTTACCAAAGAATTATATTCTTGGGCATAAAAAACTTTTTTACTTCTCAAACTCATTTGTATTAGCTACGGAAAGCTAAGGAGAGGGAATGAGGCTGACTATGGAAGATGAGGAGTGAGGTAGTTTGCTGTTGCCTTACTCACCGCGCCACAATGTGGGTGGATAATGGATAAGAAAAGCTGCACAATGAACCTACGGAGTGATCTACATGCATGCAACTACTGCATCGCTCAAACCATACGTATTTCATTTCATCATAACTTTCAAGGAGAAGGTGACAAAAGTGGACGAAAGATAATTTGTTTTCCTTCCTCCAATAAAAGACAAAACAATCAATAAATCAACACGTGTCAGTAAAAACGATGGAGAATCAATCATAACTTCATAAATATAAAAAAATCCCAAAGTTGGACCCTCTGCACAATTCAGTAACTTAAAATTCCTCAAAGAAGCGCGGTTTCCTTTAAAAAATAAGGTTGCACGGAACCAAGGGTGGATTCTTTTTCCGTGGAGGTAAAAACACGGTGTTGAAAACAGCAAAAATGAGAAAAGGATCTCCGGCGCAAAAAAGACCGAGAAAAAGGTCGTTAGCAAAAAAAGCGGCCGGAAAGCCATGTTGAAGGCGATAATAAGGATGAGGGAAAATTCAACAGTATATTCATTCGACTAAAGATATTAATAACAGTTACGCAGTCAACGGGGAAGCCATTTAAGGCTAAATAGATGTTGTAACACGTAGACATAACAAAGATATACTCCATGCAAAAAAATATGAATTTCGTTAAATTCATTAAGTGGGCTATTTAGTGGCTATAAAAATGTTATTAAGGCTTTGTATAATTAGTACTGTTCAAGTAATTGCTAAAAGTGAAATGAAAGTAAAGCTTACTTAGGTAGAAAAACGATTTTAACATGAAGCATGAAGAATATATACTTGTCAAACTTTGAAAGTAGGTATTTATGTAATCTGAGAGATGTTATTATTAAAAAGTCCGTGGATCGAGTTAACACCTACCGAGTAATTAAATTGAAATCTGTATTACTGAATTTTTGCTTTTTAATATCGATTGGTTTCTCTGTTATTTTTCCATTTGAAAAAGAGATATGTGATGAAAATAAAGAGTTTTTTAATCTTTTTCCCTCACCAATATGTGTGCTAATTGGAGCGAGAGTCGTGGTGAATATTTGATAGACAAAGAAGAGTGCATTTGTTAAATTAGTTTTAGAAAATGAACTATTTTCCATTATGAATCAGACCATACCCAAAATTGGAAAACTAGAATATTTAATAGAATAATTTACATTAGTTGAAAATAATTTTACTTGGTGCAATGAAAAATAAATACGTTTGATTAACTAATTAAAATGATATGAAATCATTAGAATAGAGGATGTATTATTCATTCGAAACACGAATTTTGAAAGGTCAGGCTAGTCAAAAAATTTAACATGCATTGCGTAAAATACTTCATGGGTCGTTAAATAAGTCGTGGTTTTTATGAAGATGAGAAAGAAGTAAGTAAGAAAAGGTACGCAGTAGAATTAGAAATGTGGAGTTGAAATGCAGGAAGAGACAACGAGGGACGATGAATGATAGAATGAAAGGAGTGATAGAAAGTAAGGTGCTTAATGAGACTTTTTTCACAACGGGTGGAACACGCGCGTTGCAAGAGAGGGTTCGCCAATTATTTTTAAGTGCGTCCCGCAGCGTCATCTCCAAGCGCAATTGCTCGTTTTCCCCCCAATTTCTCTAACGAACTTATTTCGCGCTGAGCCATTGCTCACAATTACTAGGGCACGCGTGAATGGAATGCCTGCCTCAGGCCGCTGCCGATGAATATCAAAAGGCGGCAACGCACGCCCGTGCCTATTACCTTCTCTATTTTTGTCACGATCGTGCGTTTGATCTCGATTCGGATACTAGACACTTCCGTGAGCATTAATTGCCTCTGTGATTACTTGCGGCGTAAAGTTCTTTCGCATCAACAAACATACGCAACTAACCGTTAACTGTTTGATATCATACCCTAGTATGACGTAGGTGGATAGTTGTTTTTCACATCATGTTCAATGCATCCGCGTAAGATACACACGCTCCTCCAATCGCAGGGATGCGCTTGAGCTGCGTTTTGCTTAAATCAAAATTAATTTACTGCAAACTAAGAAGGAAAACGATTTAAATTACGAAGTAAAACTAGATATAATATTTTCAAATCGAATTTTACTTAAAAGAAGGAACGATATTGGGTACAGCCAGTGGCGCAGCCAGGATTTTCCAATGGGGGGGGTCCAAGGCTGTCGTGAAAACGAAAAAATGCCTACCTTAC
This sequence comes from Sympetrum striolatum, assembly GCA_947579665.1. NCBI lineage: Eukaryota > Metazoa > Arthropoda > Insecta > Odonata > Libellulidae > Sympetrum > Sympetrum striolatum. The sequence continues at coordinate 72,078,612 of OX388348.1, forward strand.
AGGGGCTAGTATATTCGTGCCTGCTACTTACTACAATATATGTCAATTCTTTCAAAACTTAAAATGCATTGGAAACTAGAGGAGATTAACGCTTATGTGGCCTACTTAATTAAAAAAAGATAGTAGTTTACACAAGTGAACTATTGGAAACTTATCATTAGCGTTGTTTGGATTTCTAGTTCGGATACGACCAATATCTATTAAAATGTCATTTCTTTCTATGCTGAAATGTTTAGTGTTGTAAATATAAACTTCCCGAGTCTTTGAGAGTTCTTTCATCCTAGAGGTTGCAAAGCGTGAGATTGAAAAAAATAGTTACGGTTATATGGTAAGCGATATAAAACGTAACATCCACTCATTAGATCCCCCAAGTTTGCGTTCCCATGCGTGTTTGGATATCTTTCGTTATTTGACTATATCATCAGCAGATTTTGGAATATAATTGAAATACCATTTGCCCAGAAAACACGATCACTGTATAAAAATAATGATATGAAGTATATATACAGCTTACTGCACAAATTTTATATGCGCCGTGCCAGAATTTCGCTACAGGAATCTGAAGTTTATTAGATTTGATAACTATGACATTTTATCAAATAGAGAATCTTTCAATTCAATAAATACCTAAACTCAAAAATAATGAAAAACCGTTCTCAAAAACTATAATATTTATTTCAATACCAAGGATGAAAAATTTTAAATAAGAAAATCACAAAGTAATATTTAATCGTCTCTTTTTACTCGCCAATAGCTGAATCACGACATCCACATCAACCTTAATTTTCTCGTGAATGAACATTAAAGCCAGTCCGTTTAGGCGTTCTTCAGTGGTAGAATTCCTTAGGTAAGATTTCAGCAGCTTTAACGATGAGAATGATCTCTACGGAGTACAGGTCGATACAGGAAGGGTGGCCATTATCGTAAGAAGACTATGTATAGTCGGAAGCAAGTCAGCGTTACAGAGCTTTAAGGCCTCTATAGCGTGCTTTGGAGCGTTCTCTGTAAGTATCGGACTCCATAGACGAACCTCACCCGGTATACCAGGGCGAGTAATTTCATAAAACTTGCATAACTTTTCCACAGATAGAATGGTTTGGTTAATCAATTTTTCATCTTTAGGAGGAGAATCAAGCAGTACATGAAAGGGTTTAAGAGTTTCTACATGTGCTTCAAATTTTTGGTCTAACGACTGTATCGTATTATCGAGGAATGGGATGAAAAGAGATTTCCTGTAATATTCTTCAATCGTCTCTGATTGAGCATTGCTATCGTAGGTTTTACGGAGTGTTCTAGGTCGAGAGACGGGAATACCAAGCTCAGTACATAAATTTGTGACATGACTGAAGATTTTTTGAAAGCTTTCTTCAGCATTCGCTCGAATTTCCTCGAAAGATTTCTTGATAGAAATGGCAGAGTCCACGGCAACAGAAAGATCCAGAGATTCTTTTTGTAAATATATGCTTAGTGGGAGTGTGATGGCAAAAACAAAATCTAAAACCATTAGGCCTGTAAGGAATTCAATTCTTTCTATAGCACTAATGAGAAGCTGAGCGTCTGTGGCTGCTTTTCTATCGTTCCAATCACAAATCTTTCTAAGAACGGACAGTACAGGGTGAAGGAGTTCGATGAAAGCTCGAACGGAATCATGCCGTTCAATCCACCGGGTAGGGCAAATTCGTTTGAGTTTTTCAGCTCGTAGTTTATTTTCAATTTTGGCTATTTCCGCCTTCAATGCCAACTGTCTCTTTGGGGAGTTGAAGAAATTGTACACTGTTTCAATAGTGCCCATACAAATGCGAATGCATTGTATATCACATCCTTCCGATATTGACAAATTTAAACAGTGGGAGCAACAGTGCACGTAAATAGCCTTCTCGTGCTTCTTTCGCACTAAAGCTTGCGCTCTTCTTAGATGACCACTCACGCTCCTAGCTCCATCATATCCTTGACCTACCAGCATAAGGTCCGGATTCAATCCGACTCGTTTAATTGTATCGCAAATAACCTTTGCCAAACCTTCTTCCTTACATGATACCTCATTTAAATTGAGCGATCCAAAATCCCGATGGCCTCGGAAAGCAAGCCCTCTCCTTGCAAGAAATATTGCAGATTTAATAATAGGTTTCATACATTCCCTGTTTTTCTGAACCTGAACATTACGTCCTTCGTCTAACGCCACATCTATACTTTTGACTAAACCACTTCTAGTAGCCATGAAATATCCAGCTTTTTCTAAACACTGAAGATGATATCTCAGTTTTTCGTGTTTGCGGAAATTTTCCCTAGCATCTTTCTAATTTTTGTATGGAAATTTGACAAATTTCCCTGGATCGGAGCTGGCTTTCCCCTCAGTTGTACAAAATAACGCACAGAACTTACAGTAAACACCATCCTGAGATTCAGAGTATAAAATCCAGTCCCACTCAGTCAGCCAATGTAAACAAAATCTCAAATTTCTCGACCCAGATATAGGGAATTTGAATTCACTATAAGGATTCCATGGATTGCTCAGAATCTCCATTTTCGTTGTGTCATCAATCTAGAACGTCAAAATAAAGAATCAAATCTAATACGTAAAGATCATTTTCTTCGTATTTTTTTCATTATTGCAGGAATAATAGAATGTGCTCATGTCCTTCAATATACTTCTAAGAATAATTGGAGATTACAGATTTTTACCTGTTTTCCAATGAATAATCCAATATCCAAGCCAGACGACTGACGCGAGTGAGACTTGTTAGCTGCATTGCATGAATCATCTACTCGGGCTTTCTTAGAAGTGACTTCATTCTTTGTTTTTAAAATTACCTCCTCTTCTGAGAAACAAAACAACATTTATATCAGATAAAATTTTCTGATAGTCTTACAATTAAGCCTGATTTCGTTATTTACTTATTAGCTAAGTATTAGTAAAGTATTCAATCAAATGCGTCACAAACTGAACATTAAAAATTTGGCCGAATTAAAAATACAGTAGACTCTTGATTATAGTTGATATTATAACTTAATTTGCAGAATTAAAGTTACATACAAAAGTGAAAATAAATACGTCATTTTCAATTATTTAGACTTAATAATGTTAGGTGGTTTAAATAGCAGAGAGCTGACTCAAACCAAGTCTTACGCACTGAGTTTTCAAAGAAAACAAAAATTTTCCATGAATTGAAATTTTGATGGGGCATTACATGACCACGTGGTTGACAAGATATGTCATGAGATTAGTGGGGTTCTATCACCAGAGAAAAAATTGGTGCCATCGAAAAGGAAGCTGAAGAATTTAATTCACAGTTTTAACAGTTTATCAAATTTATTTCAAGTCGTCAAGTCACAGTATCGATAAATTTATGGGTACCTTACGCGCACAATACCTATCAGCTGACTGATTTTCTTCCAAATGGTATATTATTAATAATATCATCGAAAATTAATTTTTTACTGATATCTTGTGTTGCTCCAAGACTTTTTAAAATTCTACGAAAATTCGGTAATCAAATAACTTTCGTAAATATACATCAAATTAACAGGCAATCAAAAAATAAGGATAACTATAATTTCTATCATCCCGAGTAAAGAAGAGTCTACTGTAAAGACTTTTAATTGTCCAGAATGCTTAATAAAGGAACAGGTACCTTCGGAATTGTCGGTTAACTTATCTTGAGATGTGCCCTCCGATAACAGCCCTAAAATAATACAATCCTAATTTAAGCATCTAATAATGGTCATTTCACAAAAAAAAACAACATAGCCATTAACTTACGTTTTTCCGATAGAGACCTCGAGCTATTAGCGGACTGCGGGAAGAATTTTCGGATGTCCATCCGTATCTTACAAAACCCAAAATAACTCTCCTTCGAACTATTCACTTTGAATTTCTCAATAGCACTACTCAGGAGACTGGCTTTGCATTCACACCCTTTAAAAATTCACGTGCAGAAGATCTAACTGAGCGTTTTATCAATCTGTTTGTCTCTCAAACGTAATCTTAATCTCTGTTTTCAGGGTGTAAGTTTCGATTTACCTCTCGAATGTTCTCTTGTATTTTTGCGAGGAGTTAACAAATCAGCACTTTCGAAATTTTATCATGGGAATCTCATCTTATGGTGTGAGTCATCTAGCTAAAGGATAGGCTTAAGAAGTGCTCGTGTTGAACATTGCGTGCAAAACACTCGTATCATAGCGTCCCATTGATATCAATGTCGGCTCATGGCTTGCTCTGCTACCGAAAATATCGCTGCAATCGGAGCCATATTTACGGGTATGCGAAGCTTCGCTGAATTTATCAAGCAGTGCATCTTAAGACTTGCGTGATGAATGGGGTTTTGTACTCTTCAGCAGAAAAAAAAGCTCAGAGATAGTCATAGGACTTGACTCTTGGGGGGGGTTTGAACCCCCAAAACCCCCCCCTCGCTGCGCCACTGGGTACAGCGTAACTGAGATTAAAAATATTATTACCCAGGAAGTGATCAAATACTTCTACTTCCTGTTTTATGTTTTTCTCTCTCACCGCTTTCTTTAAAAGGCTCAATAGAGAAATCAATAGAGAGTAATAGGAATAAGGTAGTATTTCTTTGAAATGAACCATATTATATCCGAACATTCCAGAAGCATCCATAGATATTCATGAATGGTAGAGTTGCGATGAATTTTAATTAAAGGTTCTTTAGAGACTTAACGTAACTTCTCACAGTACAATAAAGAAGGGCCCGTAACAGTCAAAATTATCCTCAGCGAGGGCCTCTTATATTTGAGGCCCTTGTCTCCAGACTGTCAAGCGTAAAGGTAAATCAGGCCCTGGTTCCCCACCTATATGGTACACTCCTGGCCAAAATTAACGCAGCACCTCCCTAGCGATCCTTACGGCCGGTGCTGCGTTAATTTTGGCCAGGAGTGTACATTGGCTCCTAGGACCATCATCTACTGCGCATCAGTGTTCCCTGAAACCACCGCAATGTGGAAGCTCTCTAAGATTTAGGGAACCGAACAGTTATTTTTTTTAGGGAACCCTTATGATTTAGCACGGATTTCCGCTAAATTTTCCAACATCCCACCGTCGGTCAACCATTATGTATTTTGGTTACCTCTTATACACACTTGCCTGAATATATTTACTTTATGATTAATATATTTTTAATTAGAAATCACATAATTGAATTATCACTGAATATAAACTGTCGTGATGTCGTAGCTATAGTGATAAGAGAGGGTCGAACCGAGCTTTCGAATCTGTCTTGACCATCTCCTCCTTTACAATAGTACTACGCCATCAAATTGTTATGTAAAGCATGTAACGACCACAAACGACCATGATGAGACACGACTGTGGATTTTAAATGAAAAATTGCCGCGACAAAACACATCACAACACTTCTGGTAGCTATTACAACGTATTACATATATATTTAGAACCCAATAAGATGTACTCTATTCAATACTTATCATACTTTTATGTTATTTTTAATGTGATTAGGATATATAGATTGATTCAACTTTATTTTTCATAATCCTCCCTTTTTAAAGTTGAGTTGAGTACTTTTAAGTCTCAATCCCGGCCAAATTTAGACGATTTATTATTATCACTATTAATATTACTGTTGGGTTTTGTTCAGCTTTCTCATTTTTATGATTAATTCAACTATAATTTTCTTATCTTAAAGATTAATTGTCTTCTAACCTTGTGTTTTAAAGACTACCTTTTAAGGTACTGGAGGTATTACTTTATTTTACTACTATTTGGTCGTGTCTGTTTTCAAACATTCCATTCGTATCTTCCTTTAATAGAAGAGATCAATAGTAGAAGAGATCAGACGATTCTCAAGTCAACTGTAAAAGGCAGTCTCATCGAAGGGCATTTTTCAAGGACTATCTCCTTGATTGCCATCGACTTTTCATTGGTTTCATGGCGTGCTGGGGACTCGTGTGCTATATAATGCGCGAGGCTCGATACTCTTGCTTCACCTTTATAAAACATGGAAGGGTTGGAAATAAACGAGATTCTAATGCGTTTCTCCAGAATAGAAGCCCTCTGGTGGTATTACGATTGGGCGGACTAATGTCGACTGAGGGAAGTCGATTCATACGTTGCCGAAGGAAACATTCGCTTCAAAATATGAAAAATACAAGACTTATTCGAAAAGTTAGGGCCGTGATGTAATAAAAAAATTAATATTCGTTAGAAAATGATTTTTTGGTGGTATTATTGTCTCTCTCGAGAGCAATGAATAAAGGTTTGTTTGCAACTTACTTCTCGGGATAAATTTACTTCCTCGTTTACCTACTCAAAAACGTCACGGTAGTTACTTTGATAATTAACAATTTTTAATTTACAACTGCATTTTACATATTGCAAATGTTAGCTTGAATCTGTGACCCGAATGTCAAGATGAAAATATAGTTACGTTCCAATAAATCAATAACGAGGTTTTGTACATTACTTCTGAATTAGTGGCATTGGAGTTTCCACAGCAAATAATTTAATTGCTCTTTCAAGCTCCAGTTATTCGGTTTGGGTTTTACATTTCAAGAAACAGCAGTAAATCTCTGAATAGGGAAATCGATTGAGCATACATTGATAGTAAATAAAAACGAGAGTTGATTAATCATCAGCATTCAAGTTTATTTATTTATTAAAGAAATCAAGTTCTTGCTCTTTGAAATAACTTCTGTTCTGAGGATGGTGCTGTGACACCGAAACCGGTAAATCAGTTACATTAAAAATTTTGTGGAATTAGTACAAGTGTGTTTGTGTTTTTATTTTTGGTGTTTTTTTATTTATTTATCTTCAAATAACATAAAATTCCCGATGGAAATCTATATTTATGATCTGAAGAGAAGTTATCCTTCGGCACGTTATTTGTTGTATAATTTCAACAGCATTTGCTTTCGCTCTGCGGTATAACTTCGAAGGATCAAGAGCATGACTTAGATAGTCTTTTCATTTAGTTTATTCCAATATACATTAAATTATATTTTTATTTATTATTTACTTATCTTACATTTACGCAATTTAACAAATAATCTCTGACGGAAATTAAAAACACTAGTTGCTTCTTATCAAATTAAGAAAGCATTGATTATAGTAGGTATCACTATATTAATTCTGTCAGATTATTCACAAAAGTTTTTCGTCAGCATTCGCAAACATTAATTTTTTGCCGTTTTTTTCATGGTGATATATCAAGTAGTGGAAATGATGAACCTCTTTGATGGGTCACTAATAAAAGGCTGGATGCCGTTGATGATACACATTATCAGTCGCAACACCTGTCACCAGGTTATGAAAATGATATTTCTGAATAGATCATTAATAAAATTATTACGAAGCGACAACCATCTTGTTTACGGATGGTTGGTTTTACTTTAGGCCAATAATTGGTTTTTACGGCCCATCGTGGAGTCACTTCAATGTATCATGAAACATGGTGTTATGACTGATAGCAGCTCTCTACAGAGATTATATGGCTGTTACGTGTTTTTCAAGTCTACCTTTTTACATAATAGGTTTTTGTTTACCTTACGCAGCGTTGCGTAAAGTATCTTATTAGGAGTTAAATCTAAGTATACGCAGTAACACGTTTTCTCCTTATAGGGTCTCTGTAAACATTTCGTATTAGTTGCAGAAATTATTTATTTCTTCTTTACGAACTGAGATCCTATAAATCGAGACGAGTTAAAGAGTTAACTTTCTTTTACAATTTTCAATTTTATTAACAAGGCTATTAAGTAAACATAAGGCGAAATGTGAACAGGTTTTCCATTAATTGAATTAAAACAGCCGTGAATATTAACAACAGTAAGTCTGTCTAAAATGTTCGCTTTAACTCCCACACGATTACAGTATAAATTATTCTTAGAAACAGGTTCGATATTGTGCATCCATTTAAGCGTGAAAAATTTACTAATAATATTTGTGGTACGTAAATAATGAAATTTTTAACATATCCCTCCACTTCACAGCCAAATCCAACTCTATCAAAATGTTTTAAGAAATACATTTTAATTTCATTGAAATAAAAAAGTACAGTTTTTGACACGTGTGTCACTGAAGTGGTAGGTATACCACATTAGACCAGAGCCCTATTCATAAACGTCAGGAAATCTGATAATGTGATTGAATCTCTCTCGGATACCTCAATACTTATGTCTATGCTTGAAGCCTTTGTAATTCCACCGACTGAATTTAAAATATAATTCAATAAGGGTGTCCCGATATATATAGGATATTCAATATTTCTGCTCCCTTTCAAATTTATTGTGGCCAGAGCGCCACGTGCTCTTTAGGATAAAAAGTTCTTAGGTGCATTTCCGCCGAGAGGACGCATTACAGTCGACGTCACACTTCTCTATCATCAACCTTCAGTCCGCTTTAAACATCGCTGAGCGTAATTTTGCTCGACACACTGAATATGCTTTCAGGGTTATCGTGGTGCTCTATTTAGAATAAAATTCGCACCATGACAACAAGAGAGAGGCAAACGTATGAAGATGGGGAAATTTTTGGAGTGTGCCGAGAATGAAACAAATTCGAATCGATTGCGTGTACCTCGAGTAGATGCGCAGCGGAATGCTGTCTTCGGTTGAAGAGGAAACATATGCTATTTACGCAGCGAAGTTCCTCTACGTGAGTAACGGATCCGGAGGGCAATTTATCTGAAAAGATGAAGCCACAGACGGGATGCCGTAAACATTGCGGAGCGAGGAAAAATCCCAGGAATCCATTTCGGGCCTTTTCTAGCGCAAAACCAACTTCACAATGGAAAGAGAAATAACGTTTTTAGCATGGAGGAAGTTTTCCCTGAAGTCTGTTGAAACAGCGGAACAACTTAACTCTCCGGCAGTCGCCTCGAGCGGGCGCGTGGTGCTGCAACATATTTTCCCTCGGTTTCGCTACATATATATGATGTTAGCAGCAATCTTCTATCAAAGAGATGTTCCATTCCGACAAGCTGTCTTTTTTTAACGATCCACCTTTTTGCTTTTGTTGTTTACATTGTTGTATCGCACGCTTTTCCAAGCAAGGTACTAACTAAACGTTGATTCATACATTATGTAACATGCATTTGGTACACAGAACATAGGTAAAATACAGCTAATTATTTAAAGCTAATTTTTCCCTCATGAAGAGGATATTTCAATAGAAAGCAAATAATCTCTTGTGCTCTGAAGGGGAGGTATGCCTTATGAGATTTTTTGGACAAGCTGATGTTTTCAATAGCTCATAAATTATTTCAATGTAAAACCTGTGATAACGTCGTAATGAATTAAGCTAAGTATTCTTCATTTAAATAAGATACCTGACAAGGTACCTGACAAAAGATAATAAGGTACCTGACAAAATAATAATTTAAGGAACTCGAATTAGATGTTCATGGCATCTCATTTTAAACTCGTAACTAAGAACGTGTTTACTTTACATATCCACGAATATATTCGTCATATTTACTTGAATTTAGGAGAATTTCAACTTACTGAGTAATATTAGGTAGCCTTAATTCACTTTAACGAGTATTCGAATATATTAATATTATATTTTATTGAAGGAAAGGTCAATAAAATGGAAATTTAAGGTAAAAGAACCTAAAAAAGGCGAAGACTTATTAATTGATCATGTAAAAATACTTGCATGCACAAAAATGAAAAACTGAACTACGAAGACAGTCGCTGGGCACTTCAAGAGCATATTAGTTATTAGAATACTTTTGCTTGATAGAGTGGCCTTTTCTTAAACTTCACTCATAATCTCATTTTTAATTAACTTGGTTATTTCTGTGCCGCTTAAGTACGAGTAAATGTGGCTTTTGCGTCGCAAACTTCTCCAACTTTAATGAAAAAAGGGATATTTTTTCTCTGTGTAAAGTTGAGCTCAAAAGATCTCTCTGTGAATCAGAAAAGCAAACTAAAGCGGCGATAAAAGTGATTCCTCTGAGCCGCTAAATGACTAGTCAACGGTTAAATTACGTTTTACGCAGATGCGCTGGCCGCTGAAATCTTTCTCGGCGAAATCGAATGTTTCACTTTGGTGCATCATTTGGAAAAAATCGGTTTTCGATCAGTTTTTTCCGCACGAATATTTTTACCAGGTCCACCGAATTTTTCTTTGATTGCAAGATAAACAGGGAGAGAATTTTCTTCATCTAACTTTCGTCTTAAAGTTCCGAGATCAATCAAACATTAATGTTTAAAAGTGTGAGATTTAAAACAGTGGAAAAAATATTGTATTCGGGTCCATGTCAATTAACCCTTGTTGATGATTGGTATACATGGTGAATGCGACCTAAATATTGTTTAAGGTCTTAAAGAGCACGGTTTAATTCGATGAGAGGACATTTTTTTACTGTTTGTACATGCAAGTGTAATTGGATTCTGAGAACAATGTAACCACGCATTGTTTTAACGAGATAATTGAGTAATGATTTCTCTTCTTAGAGATGAAGTTATAGAGGTAGATTTCAATGAGTGCATGTTAAAGCTTGATTTCAGTTGTAAACTGCATCTCAGCTCAATACTTGTCCACCCATCAATACATAGTTTAAAGAAACTTTGATCTAAAGTTATCGAATCTCAAATTCGTTGCTGTTGATGTCTTCAGCAGGATATATTCGTTAATGAAGTGAAATATGATACGTTGATAAATGAGGTTCACCTTCGCTTCAACGTGTTTCTAGTTCTTCAACTGTTCGCGACGTTCTGAGGTATTGTACTGCGTCAAGCCAAGTAAACAAGTAGGTCATGGGCACACGAAGGAAATGAATCAATTTTTCATGGAAAAGTGTACTTTGTAGATGTGGCAGCTTATTCCATTGTCTCCTGCCCTCGGTTTGAATGGCACGCGAATCAGACCTTCTCAGACAAGGAAATGTTTTAATTTTATACCACTGGATGAATCCAGCCTGGAATGAATTTGGTGCAGTCATGACCGTTACGGCAGAAAAATGACACTGGGACGGAAATATCGTATTAAAGGAGACATCTCGAAAAAAAGAAAGGCTCCCGCTTGGAATGAAATGTCACCAACTATCAACCTATTTTGTGTGAAATTAAGTGCACTGCAAGTGTACATAGATTCCCTGCTTAAATTTTGCTCATGATTTGAGCCCAAGGTTTATCAGGATACTGTTTTCCACAAATACCTTATCATAAATGTAAGTTAATTGAAGGCAGTACACTTTATATAATATGACAACTGACTTTTTCAGTAACACTTCGTTAACTATGAAGAGTAAGGGCTCGAAATTGAAACAGTGAATAAAAAACAAATATATAATGTATCCTATTGAATATATACCATTTCATACCTTTAAGTGATAGGCGTTAATGTTTAATATGGAAACATTTCTCATAAATATTACTATAATCTTATGTATGATATCCGTTAGATGTCTGGGTACCCCATGATGGTTACCTTATACTGAATAAGACTTCATTAAAGTTTTTCTAAAAACTTGTACATTGTATTTTTAAGTTTTTATTTTGAGTGGAAAAGAGCACATATTATTTCCAATAGCAAATTTTCGTACGTCAAGTCATTAGATCGTCGTTTCCACCTTTACGTATTAACAGCTTTAGAAAGAGAATGAGGAAATGTAAATATGAGGTTTGAGGTGGTTTACTCATGTTTTTCAGGCTGAGATAGAAATATAAGGGTGGGATAAGTAATAGAATAAATACCGCAATGACCCGTAAGTCATAATTTTCATTCGGTTTAACAACGAAATATCTGGATGGATACCATTATTCCGCAGCAGCCATAAATCAATAACTTACACATTACGAGAGTTAAATTAATTAATTTAAACATTTTCCTCTACGCCGAACTTAAAGACAATTGAAAAAATTGCGTATTCGACCTTAAGGAATGGTTTTTTCTTCCCCACATAATCTCTAATACGAATCATAGATTAGCATCCATTGAAAAATGCACAGTAATGATAAGATACTATACATATATGTAGTAACATATGTGATTCAACATGTAAATGACGAAAACTTGAGTATTTTCAGACAAATGTTTCAGAACCCGCCGAGGATTAAAATTACTCGTCGTACCGCAAAAGCCCGCGGACAGTCGTAGATGCAGAGCCGACGTTGGCCCAAAAAGTTGACGAGGACATTCTTTTCAATTTAAAAAACCCAGTGTTCGTCGAGTCGCAAAGGCGTCGAATGCTCATCCTTTATTATGAATTTGGGGAATTTGCACGCGAATTCATTCGGCGTCCGTCCGCGCGATTCCGAGCGGAAAAAGGATGAGCTATAAAGGGAGGAAATCGCTGCGGCGTCCAGAAACACGGGGAATCAGGAGAGAATATCACCAGGGGATTTCCAAAAGGATTACTTGAAATTCACGATGTGTATCGTGAATGCATATGGATACATTCATAGTTACATTCGTATGTGAAACGTATTTTCATGCTGGAGCTTGGTGCTGAAACGATGCATATATTCCCATTTTCAAATTCTTTTTCTACATAATTGCAGAGTGTATGAGTAATATTATTTCAAAAAGTGCCTCGACACCTAATACCATTCCCTTCATGCATGTGGACTCCCAACGGGAATAGAACCCGGGACTGCTTTCACTTAGGCGCAAAAATCCCTTTTGGTAATCCGAGAGACCTGCGCAGTGTGAAGTAGGCTCTCACGCCTTTCATTTTAATTAACAGTTGACAAAGAAAATAAAGAATGACTTCTTTCTTTCTCTTAAAGGCGCGCTTCTATTTTCATTCCAACCACACTTTACTCTAAGTTCATTCTCAAATGTTTATATCCTTGTATACGCACGTATAAATATTTTAAGTATTTGATTTAATGAATATCTGTATGTATTTGTAGTATATATCTCTTATCTAATTGATGATTTATGTATGTGATGATGATGAAGTGATCATCTCTTATCTAATATTGTAATTCTTTTTGACTTGTATTATGCTTACTTATGCTTGTTTTATGGACCAAAAAGTCATTATTATTATTATACCACAAGGTATTGCATATTACACTCGTGTACGTAAAAATGTAATCAAAAACCGGTTCAGAAACACTATACGTACGTTCGTTCGTGCGTGCATGATATCCATGCTTATATAAGCGTTTGTATGAATATTTATGTATGGGAGTTTGTATAGTAAATATATGCACGTTTGTATCTCTGTGGATGTATGTTTATGATAAAGTCCATATTACCATTTCACTAGACTGGATGACGAGAAGGGGATTCTGAAAAATCACATCTTCAAAGTATTGGTAAACGTTACGAGAAATCCAACAAGTTATTTGGGGTCTAATAAACCTACTGAATTTGTGGAGATTGCTATTGTGAACTTAAGGAATATGTCAGATAAAGCAGATGCACATACAACGCCTATATCCTCAGTGGATAGAATTTTCCTTTGTGAATCTTCCCTCCCCGAAGTCTCATCGGTTCTCGGAATATTATCGGAGAATTGGTCGTTCCAAAAGGAACACGTCGAGGAGAAGATGTTGCCCTCTGGCGGTCGATTGATTAACGCGAGACATACTCTCGTTAATACTCGAAAAGGCACGAAATTAGTTCATCGCCATAGGTAAGCTCATGTGCTCTAGAATTCCTTACTTGACACCAATTCCTAGAATTCTGGAAAATTAATTTTGCCTTAATTTCATATGAACTTTTGCCTTTATCTTTTTCTCTTTCGTTTTTCTTACATTCTGCCTCCAAAAGCTTTCTTCAGCAATACCTCATCTCTTACTACTTGTCCATCCATCTCCCTTCGGTAAATATACTACTTTAACCGAAAACCTCTTCTCTCCCGCCATCACCAGCCCTTCTGCGTTTGATTTGCTATCAACAATTCACTTTTTTCTTTCTTCGTCGCACCAATATGCCGGAGGCCATTCCATCGTCAGTCTTCTTAGGTATCACATTTCAAATTTTAAAAGTGAAGCCTCTACAGTAAAAGTTTTACTAATCCATTCCTGATTCCCTTATTCCTTTCGTCATCAGCTTCTTACGCTTAAGGGAAGCCTCCTTGGTTACTGGTATTCTTCTAGGAACCTCAGTGCACCTTCCATCGCAAGAACTAATCAATTAATGGAATTGGTTGACCTTGGCTTGTATATTCCCATCCACCCTGAGCATAAATTTAACTGCCTTTTTACTTTCTCCATATACGTAGTATAAAGAAAGTATTGTTTTCATGAAAAGAGTCGAGATTCCAACGGAAATACATGTTTTGGGGTCCCTAGAATGTGTGTGTGTCTGTGTGTGTGCGTGCGTGAGAGGGTGTGTGTCTGTGTGTGTGCTTGTGGGAGCTCAAACGTAAAAACTATTAGTCATATCAATACCAAACTTCATATATTGAACTGTAGTTGGTGCTGTCAGAGTTGATTACTGTTTGGAGTAAATCGTTCTACCAGAAGTCGAGATTTATTCTTCGAAGCAAACTTCCGTTTTTGCAAAATATCTCCATTAGTATTAAATTTAGGTATAAACTATTAAAACCAAAGGTTTTAGAAAATATAATTTACTTTAACTTTTTTATGAAACATATTTTTGTATGACTGATTGTTTAGGAGTTATTCATGGAATACTGATAAACTGGAAGTTGCTGATTATGTGCTTTGTGGGTGCTCTGGGCGAAAGGCCAATTTCATCGTTTTTCATCGAAAATGTTCCGAAAAACATTATCTATAATGTTTGTGACGTAAAAGATAATAATATATATATTAATCACTCATCTTCCAAGTTTAGATTGAATATAGAGTTCTAAAATAATGTCGTAGATAATTATTTACAATTTATATATGGAGAAAGTCATGTGCTGGCCACATCAGATTTTTTTACTTTCTCCATATACGTATTATAGAGAATTATTAATAATTAAAACATATTAATAATTAATAATAATTACTAAATATATTAATTTTGTTAATATTTTTCTTGCTATGATTTTTCTCTCAAATTCTCATGCTTTTTATTTAGGACATGAACTAGTATTTTACCTTTCAAAACAGATGCAATAGGTTTGTAGTCTTCTTTTCTTTCTGACCTATCCCCACCAGATTAACAAGATAGTTAACAAGGAGGCATATCTCATCGCTTATGCGCCAACTGCCACGCGCCAAAGAGCCGCTTACGTGGAATCTCGAAGTCTGTAGAAGTGACACGAATCTCAGTTGTCGGAAAAGAAAATCTCCCCAATTTATGGCCTTCCGTATCCAACAACTCTTCGGAATATAATTCGGCTGTTCTAAGAGCCATTACGAAGCCAGCTGCCCGAGGCGTTACATTCGTTATAATAGTTTTCGATTTTCCCGCCTTTGTTATCTTTACCCTGGAGGAGGGATCCGATACACCCAATCACTCCAAAGTAAACATTTCCCCTCTTCCGACCTTTTTCCTTTTCCACCGTTTTCTTTTCTCTTCCAATAATATATGTTGCACGTCTGCCTCCCTTGGGTTAAGGAAATATTCTTTTGGAGGTAAAACTTTGGGGTGTTGCTTGGCGAACTGTGCGCATGCGCTTGGGCGGACGAATAGGTAGGATTGAGTTACCAATCTGATTTTATTTATTTTATTTATTATTTATTAAGAAACATCAACATACAGCACGAAGCCAATTACTGCTGATGATTAACAATAATAAGAAAGAACAAAATAACAATAAAATCGTGAAAAATCAACAAATTAAACATATAATAAAATAACAAATGAATATGAGCATACAATAAAATCTTAGAAAATTGTATTTTTCCGCGTCAAACTAGCGGAATCATATTCTGGATAGATTTCGGAGATAAGAAGAACGGATCGAAATGAGTATTGAAGGAAAGAGAGTTGAAAATTGAAGGAATGCGAAAGAAGAGTGATCGTTTTACTATTGATAGACGAGGAGTAATCAAATAGAAGGTATCGGATAGGCGTGATGTTCTTGAGGAAACTCGGAAAGAGAAAAGTGAGAGTAAGAATGGGGAATCAACTTTGCTATTTATTATATTATGTAAGAAGAAAATGTCTGAGAAAGTATGAGAGAATGTATTTTAATTTGTATCCGATTTTTTTCATTTTTAGTTAGCTTTCAGGGCAACTTCACAGCACTGATTTTTTAAAATACTACAAGTAACTTGATTTTAAGCCAAAAAGCATGCATTAATTTCCAATATATTGTTATTGTAGGTCAATCCGTTCCATTGAGGCCTCATCTTTTCAGAAAGATCGTTTCTGGAATCCATACTCCTGGTCGTTGTACAATTTTTACTCGAATCGTCGAGTCTTATGGCTAGGTACTTATTCTAAAGTTACAATCCTTTCCTTTGTGGGGATTTTTGTCTCATTCTTGGAATGAAGTTTTTACAATGATTACTTCAATGAAACTTAAAGAAGGGCTCCGATCATTAATCGTTTTTTCTTTGAAATGAAAGGATTTCCTAGAGTTTTTAAATATTCTTGAATAAGTCGATGGCCACAAAGGAAAAGTAATGAAATGCTACGTTGGAGTATAATTACCTGCTTCCATCATAATTATGAATGAATTTTCACTATAAAAAAATTAATTCAAAGGTTATCTTGATATGTTTATTATGTTGTAATAGCCGCCAATTTTAATCACAACTTAGAACACAGCATACAATGCCATGAGAGTGGTTTTGAATACAGAAACTTAGATAGGATTGATTCAACACTTTTATGATGCATTCACTTCATATCGCATATCATAATATCGAAATTCGGAATTAATTCATACTCATAAGACCCAATCATGTTAATGACTACGCTCTTTGAAAAATAAGATGCATTTTAAATATAGCATACATAAGGGACCTCAAAATTAACTATTTAAATAAATGGTCATAAAGATTCCAGCAATTATTTTAAACAGATAAAATAATTTTTTTAAGTATCTCGTCTGTAGATCTTACTAATAATATTCAGGGGATAATTGAATAGATAATCAGGAACCGGATCAATTCAATTAAATTGATTAATTGATAAAATTAATTCATGAATTCATTTTCAATTATATTTGATTCGATTGAATTATAAATAATAATAATAATAAATCGTCTTTATTTGGGCGAGATTGAGACTTAAAAGTCTCTTCTTCCATCCAACCCATCGTAGTTAATTATAAAATAAAAAGTAGAAATAACTAGAAGAATTGTGGATGTAAAAAACCTAAGAGATACTTAGGTAAAAAATCCACTGCAGGAAAGCACAAGGAAGGAGGGTGTGAAAAACCTGCGCAAACCTACCGATAGTAATAGCTACAAGATAAAAAGGGAAAATGATCTTAGGAAAGAAAGGATTCAGAAGATACTTTTCCACTTCCTTTTACGTGTATGAAAAAAAACACATTCTATCCTCATGCAATTTGCAGCAAGTGATATCTGTTGATTTTCCATCTTTTCCAACAAATTAACGATATATTTCGTCCATCTTCATTTTAAATGCATCAAAATAGTTTCCCAGCACCAAAACATCCCGTTACATTTGCAAAGGATTGAATTTAGTGCTTTATCTATGGGATCGTTTTTGCTATAAGAGCGAAAGATGTTCGACGAATGCATCTTCAGAATCAGTTGTTTGTTTATGCAAACGCAGCTGAGCGTCTCTGTTTATGGAATCCTTGAATTCTTCGCCGCATACACATTGTAACAACAAATTCTTACGCGTGCAAAAGGAATGTGCTCCAAATATTTTTGTTTCAATAAACAGCTTGAGAAGTATTTTTCACAGATGGGATATGGTTTAGTTTATAATAAAAAGGATTCTTTCACGTAACTAAAAAGGGTTCGACTAATTCGCTATTCTTTCCGATTGAGGGTTCAACGATCAATCTATATATCCAAATATTGCTCACTAACTTAATTCAAGAGTTTCTGCGTATGTAATATTCGTGACTTCGGTTAATTCTAATCTCGCTTACACAGGAAAGTTAAATCTTCACATATTTTGCGTTCTTGCGTTTCACGCAAAATTTCTTAAAATAAAGGGTAAACTTGCAAAAGTATGTAATCGGTATCTCTCCAAGCATCGTAAATTATACACTACCCGTGTACGATTCCATGTTTCAGGAGCACTTTATCTTATACTAATAAAGACTTTGGGAAATAGAGTCCAAGTTGCGGAATAAAAACACTTCGTTTTTTTTCACAGAAAATTTATTTTGCGACCGGTTTCATAAGCGAACTTACATCTTCAGGCTTTGAAGATGTAAGCTCGCTTATGAAACCGGTCGCAAAATAAATTTTCTGTGGAAAAGTACGAAGTGTTTTCATTCTGAAAATGGTTTTCCACGAAGTCAGGCCTTCTCATATCGATTATATAAGAGTCCAAGATAGTTCTGCTGGCTG
Organism: Sympetrum striolatum; assembly: GCA_947579665.1. Taxonomy (NCBI): domain Eukaryota; kingdom Metazoa; phylum Arthropoda; class Insecta; order Odonata; family Libellulidae; genus Sympetrum; species Sympetrum striolatum. Next base: position 72,096,939 of record OX388348.1, read on the forward strand.
TGGACAAATAATATAAACGCGAGAACATGAAAAAATGAACATGAAAAATATTTGAATAAACACTAAATACTATGAAGCTTTACATTGTTAATTTTTTAACAATACATATAATTTTTAGTATCCATCATTTCATTCATTTGTTATTAATCATGCATATAATTGGAATTTCTAACGAAATCCTTAGAAACAATCCCTAAAACAATTTATAGTTGCGATTCGCATACGATAGAGATACTTTGAGACTGTTTTTATTTAATTTCTTACTAATATGACTAACAATATGATGCAGAATGTGTGTCGAATCGAGTTACTCAAATCGTGAAAGATTCTTTCGAGCAAGCAGCATCCTTCCCAACTCCCGTCGCTCTCAAAGGGTCAGCGTGGAGGTCACACATCTTGGAAGGGGTAATTGTTTCCATTCTTGCTTTCTCAGGCCCTTAAACGTGACCCGTGACATTTTTTGCCGAACTGAAACGACTTAGCCCTTCTGAAGGCATTATTCTTCTTTATTTGGGGTTTGGTGAGGAATAAAAGACTGAAAGTGGGATGGGGAAAATATTAGTCACCAAAGTCAGAGCTCAATTAAGCCACTTCTTCAGCAATCTGAACCTTATGAACGCCTAGACAGAGGCTATAGTCTATAACGTACCATTTAAATGTCACAGAAATTATATCAGCCAGCATTATGATCGCAAACAGAATGGTAGGGTTCCTTATTGTAGGCGAAGTTATTTCTTTGAAGCGTCTCTTGAGTTTAAATGCGTCAAAATCTATTTTTATAAGTTTTCTTCGATATAGTTTGGAAATTTCCTCAATTCATTTATATCAATTTAGTCATTCGCCACCGATAATTCAGATTTTAAGCGTAATACTTGAGGTAAATCATGTATCTTATGATGTTATACAACTAGTAACTTAGGTCTCAAATGCGAGTCCAAATGTTTCCTCTGCTTGCTATTATAGTATATATAGTTGCTATTTTCTTCGCGTATTTACTACTAACATATCCCTGAGATAAGGTATGGTAACTCAAAATATCGCTATTCCTGAATTCCATATTATATTTTTCCCAAAAAAATCCTACGTAAACCATTTTTATTTTCAACTAGTGAAGTCTATCAATATGCAGCATAATAAATAAATGAAATAATGCAAATAAAACTGTCAAATGCATGGGCAAATAGTTTAAATGAAATATTAATTAAATCGAAATTTCAAACTTTTCTCCAATCCTATCATCATAGAATGTAACGTAATCCCATCCACAGTTTCTCTGAAATAGATACTAACACGATTAGACATATCAATAATCTATCGAATCGATACGGTCAAATGGGATATCGATGCACATATCCGATGAAAATAGTAATTCGATATATCTCTTGGGTTTTTTCTTTTACCGTGACCAATAATTCAAAATCTGAGATTGAATCCGCTGTTGCAAATGTCTGCGCATTCCCCCCTGGGGGATCGAACCTAATGAACCTCACTCCGAAGCAACCGTCCTGAGCAGCGTCTCCAAATACGCCCTCGGCGTCGAAATCTCGTGATACGGCGTCACGGCGCTCTTTTTGCGGGTCCATATGATTAGAAAAAACGTGCATCTGTCACTGCGCGTCCATTAGCCGACTCTCTGATCAGTCACTCGTTTTTGACCCAAATGGGAATCCATCCGCATTCATTTTTGCAATCCGACGCATCGCCCGATCTATCTCATGGCAACTGCTGCTAAAACAAAGCTTTTGACAGAAAATAGTGACATAGCGTTGATTTCAAATAAAAAGTTGTCGTGTGCATGCACAGCTTATCGCAATGTTACTGGGGAACTGAATTTGCTGCAACTTCACAAGTCTTTTAATTCCGTCGCTACACGCATGATAGGTTTTTTGTGTGTATCTTTCGCTCACAGAAACAAATCTACCCAACAAAATAAAAAGGTAAAGATAAAAAATAGGGAATTTCAGTCATGATCGAGCCGAAAGATTCACTTCGTAGAAAAGTTTGTTTCGTTACTACGAAAAATGATGCGTAGTGGATTTGTTATCTGTGTAGGAAGTAATTTATCTTGCTTCACAATCATTTCCGAAGGATATCGAGTTCCAACGTCATTTTAAAATATCCTTCATGATATACTCACATAACTTCTGCTGTTTTAGTGATACATAAGAAGAATTATTCTACTATAGTTTCGTTATGGTTTTCGTGAGTTAATTCACTGATTACCCAATACAGCGACAATACAAGCATCATCAAAATGTCGTATAATACACATATATTCACCTCTATTCCATCTTGGTGTAGTTATGAATATCCATTATGCATGATGAAATATATTTTCAATGTTATTAGCAAACTGCGGCCTATTAGTATCATGCGAATGTAAATTGTATACTTTTCCTTCTCGGAAGAAATATTCTCCTTTGGATTTGATATTTTACTTCCAAATTATGTTAATATGTAAATTAATAACTTATTTACTTAATTACTCAAGAATGATATTAACATGAATTATCGAAACCTATGCCGAAAGAAGATTCAATTTTCTTCATTGCGAATTCTCTCTCAACAAAGATAGGAAGAAACTTGGGAAAATTTGATATCGACTTAAGATTTCCGTTGTGAGATTTCTAATAATGAGCTTAAGAATAAACCATTAACTTTCCCAGGGATATTTTCATCTTTATTACTGACTCCATTAGAGAAATATCTGATTCCTGATAATGATTTGATGTGTTTCTTTATAACACTGCCTTAGGGAATGTACGCAGTGAGAAGAGAACTACTATGTTTGGAAAAGAGGAAAATAACCAACTAAAAAAATCTACAAAATAACTGAAGAATGGAGATGTTAATTCTCGGTAAAGAAACGAGAGAGGATTCTAAACGAAATCATGAAATTTCCACATTTAGCTCATTATGTCATTTAGACAATCCGTCACTCCACGAAAGTTTACCATCAGCACAAGAAATACATCTACAGCTAGAAGGTGACTGAAAATATCTCCAGACACTACCTACAATCTTAAGTTAAAACGTAATACCTCGACAAAACACGAGATTAATTTCAGTGAAACGTAATTCGTCACTGTGCATCGAAGTGATGTATGTTGGATGGCGTTCAGCTGCTCCGAAGTTTCACCTTTCCAAGTCTTTCGCTTTTTATGAAATCAGCGGTGCCTTATGCTGATAACAGATTTCTTCCCTTCCCATCGAAATCTGTTCTCACTTTATCACTGCAGGAACAGGTGCTGCCAGACTTCCGGGATATGAGAGAAAGGAATCGCGTGACTTTTCCACCTCGTGTTCAATTCCACCGAAATGAAGGCTATAAAAAGCAGTTTATCTCGTTATAACTGAATAGCTCCGGGGAAATAATATTGTAAAGAGGGAAAATAAATAAGTTACCAACAGCGCTTCTGCCTAGCGGGGCCATTTCCATGATAGATTAGAATTACATCAGAAATATTTACTGATAGGCAATTAGTTGATTATTCACAATGTGCAATTCGTAGATATCACTTTCAAGTCCTAGTTTTTTCAAATAAACATCTATTTAATTATATATCTATGTACATACAATGTCAGTTACAAAGTAATTCAGGTACATCAGAAAAAGAATTGAACAAAAAATTGCACTTGAAGGTATTGGTTTCCCTTCTGGTCCTCCTGAGCCAATAATTGGCTCATCAGGAGGTGCACAAATAAACAGACAACCAGAATACAGATAGAAATATAGAATACTAAAGAATTATAGAAGTATAACTTACTTCTAAAAACTTTAGGAATACTCAGTCATAAGTTTTACTCAAAACAACACGTTATATCTATATACACATCTTATCCAAAATAGATTATAAAACAATAATTTAAAAGTTATATTGACTCATTGCGTAGTAGAAAGTTTTTCATACTTTTTTTAACGTCTCTTAATGATGTTAAATACAACAGATGTGTTGGCAATTTATTAAAGATATTCAGTACAACACTGTTTAACCTATGAGCACCATAATTATTATAATTCTTAGGAACATCATAATTTATCATTCTCCTTGTCTCCTTACTATGTTCTTTTAATTTTATTCTTTTATTCTTATCCGTGAAATAGTTTTCTGTCATTAAGTCATAGCTTAAGAGTATCAACTGGCAGTATCTCTAGATTATCATAAATATGGAAAATACACTTCACAGGAAATGTCTTAATCTAACCAATGGAGAGACATGGATTCCTTCTCCATTGAAAAACTTAATAATGTAGTGGTAAAAAAATGACAGGAGCCCTTCCCCGAAAAAAATCATTATGCAGAACGATGCTAAAGAGCGAACACTCGCTTTGTTCTGCAATTACGAAACAAACCAATCAAATCTCCGTCTCGTACTTTATGGTTTGGGCCTCGATGTCGGCAGATAGAAGTATCAATATCCGTTCAATAATTTATGAGAAGCCCTCTCTTGTAAATCACCACTCGCTTCCGCAGTCACCTCTTTGTAAACATCGAGGCTTTACAAATCTGCGAGACACACCCGATGCTCTCCCAGGCTCAATTCACAGTTTTATCGCTCCCTCGGGGCCCATAGAAATATGGGCACATCCCCAATCAGGCCCGAGTGGCAACTTCTTTTTCACAGCGGGGGGTCCAAATTTAAATGCAAATGAGCATCTCTCCAAAAAATAACACATCCTCGCCCGCCTCTGTTTACCTTGGAGTATTGCCGCTCCTCACCTCCCGTTTGTCTGTCTGCTGGAGGACAGACGCGAGGAAAATAGCGTCGCCCCCCCTTGACATCTCTTGGAAACCGGTATCTATGGAATGTACTCGCATCTGCCGAAGGAGGAGGACGCTTTTGTCGAGGGGGGCCTTCTCTTTTGTAGTGGGCGAAGAAAAATATGAAGCCCTGTGTGGATTTCTGTTAAGGGAAGAAGATGGCTGGGAGATGGATGAACAAGGGGACGAAAGAGGCGTAATGAAGGAGGAAAAAAGAGGGCGCTGCTGTGGAGGTAGGAATTTCCATGAGAATCGGTCTTCGAGGGGGGGAACAAAAGGGGGAGGGGCAGGAGGAGGAGGGGTGGGGTGCAGAGGGATAATGCAACGCAAAAGGGATCGGATGGGCTTTGGGATTCGTTATGGAAGGGAGAGAGGCTAGGAGGGGAATTGCCTGGGGCTTGCCACGAGGCTAGGGTCGAAATGAGTACAATGGATGTATCCCTCCTTTTTGGTGGGAAATCCTGGCGATGTATTTGAAGGATCTTGACCCTTCTCAATCCTAAGAGATGGTTCTCGGAGGTTACGTGTGGAGTCATAGCCGACGGCAGTTAACGTGGTGGAAAGGAATCTATCTAGGAGATGAAAGAATCTAGAACGGTTTCGAAATTCATTATAGGGGATCCACGTAAATGAAAAACTTTTCAAAATTTCTACAGCCTAGATTTTTTTAACTCGCTGACCTCTTGAGCAAATTAAATCACAAAAGTAGAAAGAGAGAAGGAATCAGGCAGGAGTGATAGGAAGAACGATGAATAATAACATAATATTTTATAGACGAAGTAATTGAAATATTAGTGACAGTAAGGAGCGAACGCGATCTCCGAGAGGCATCGACGAAGCGTTATAGGGAAGTCATCGCAAGGACGGATAATTACTTTTGGTCGTTTTTTCCCTGGGTAATTAGAGAGGCTAATATGGATGAATGAATAATGGTGGTGTATTACACCTCTTGCCATACGCCTCTGGAGGCTCGCGGGGTATATATCTAAATCTAAAAATAATCTGGGAGGAGAGTGGATGTCTATAAAGTTAATGATATAATCAATTCCGAGAGGGATTTCCTGGCGATATACATGCTTCTTTTTCTCCTTTCTAAGTCCTCGAACAATGGGATCAGAGGTTGCATTTGAATGCAAAAGTACTTAATGAGGAACTTCTAAGATCTCAGAGGCGGAGGAGTCTTGAGTTAGTTCACAATTTATCCAAAAAAAGGGAATGGTTAATTGTGGGAATAAAAATGATACCACTAAACCACTGAAAAGCTGTAACTAAATGATATTCGTAAATTCTTCATTCGCTAGTACTTGCATCGCTATAAATTACACATATGGTTAACAGCAAACGCTATGGATCTTCTTTTTTCACTGCGCATAAAAAAACTAAACATTAGAGTAAAAGCAGATGAATTAGAATGTTTAATTATCACTAGTAGTTATACTGAAATCCTACTACAGTTATCAAATCTAATTAGAAACGTCTGAAATGACTATATTACCAATTTCTAGTGGTATGCTGTAGTCTGACATCGTAAAGGAAAAGCATGCATATTTTTATAATAATGTGAGAATGTTATGCAATGCACATCTCGACGTGACTCTCTGACGTACTGCGGCCCTTCTCTTTGCTCTAAATAAATCTGAAAGATTCCTCATAATACTGTAATTTGACATGTAAAACATAAAATATTTGGGAAATATAGCAAAGTAAAGAATTTCATTTGAGGGTCATTGTGATTGCTCTAAGAGCATGAGATTCAAAAATATTTACAACGATTTATGCTTGAATTTTAATATTCACTCTCTGGCCACTGTAACATTCATAAAAAGCTCTCTTTATAGTTTGTCATTAATTAATATGCAGTATTTTTCCAGTAGATCAAATAGGTCTTTTGAAACTTAACTTTTGCCTTCAATCGATAGGCATATTTTTTATTTACATCAAAAAGTAATGAATCTCAACTGGAGAAATAAGAGATATTAATTAAAAGTATTTGCACTTACCGTTTCTTCTATATGAAGCCTTTTATTTGTTTGGAGTTCTAAGTAAATATGCCATTTTGAACAAAAACGTTTTTCTCTTGAATAATGAAAAGATTCGAAAATATCCAAGTAAATATTTGCCAAGATATTTCAAATTTCATTCTCCGTAAAACTATCTCGTTATTCCATATTTTTAATTATTCCCACTATGGTTCACTATTAACTCCTAGCTTTATTTGGTCGCTCGACCTTTAATTCGTTTATACCCATACGTTTTATGCTATATAATAGATTTTATATCCAAATACATTCCTCCTGAACCTTTCTGCGTTAAAGAAGATTTAGATTTATTTATTTGTGTTTAAAATGCTATTGAAATTGCTCTACATACTCTTTTATTTATTTTAATAGATAAGCATTTTCTTCTTCAAGAGTGGAAATATTAGATTATTTAATTCTACTGTTTATTTTGTGTTTTCCGTCTTATCTTATACACTTAGGTATGTAATATACATTTAGTTTAGTACGACCTAATGCTAGAGTGTGCAATGTGTAGTTATGCTGCGGAGGAGAAACAAATATCTAAAATCAGAAATGCATTCTTAATGCTCTAAGTTTAATATCTGTCTTTCATTCCCCTTTTTATTCATTCAGTAGCAACAAGTATCGCAGTTGGTATCACAGTCTTTTTCAGACTTTGTCCATTTGTTCAAGCAAAGGCATTCACTCTCATTTCAGCACTCTTGTAAAAGTTTTGCTCCTTTTATTAGAGTTCCTTGAGAAACCTTTGGATAACTTTGAAGAATTGTTTCATCGATTTTAAGTATTTAAATCCTCTCGCGAAACTCTTTAAGTCGGTCGAAGGTGTCGGGAATTCATTTATCTCATTTCAACGGTTTGAATATAGGACTCCAAGTTCAAGCATCGCAATTTTTACATTCACTTGTTCCTCTTTTTTATCACAACCGAATCCTCTCCAGTTTACTCCCATTCAGCCGACATATAACGCCCTTCGTTTGTTTGGATCGTCTTCATCTCCGTTTTTACTTCTCAATTGTCCGCTCGTGAAAGCTGCTTACTCTTTTCATCTCTTTTCAAAGCGTATGAACACTTTCTGGATGTGAGATTTATCGTTTGAGTAATTGCTGCTCTTAAGAACGGAGGTCAAACATTCGCTTGAGTTTATTCAGAAAGGCATGAGGACGTAAGGATAAAACCCCAGCGAGGAAAGTTTGTGTGGCTTGAGAATGGCCTTAATTTTATGCTTCGATTGATATCATTGAGCGAATTTTAGGCTGCATTCGCTTATATATGCCAGGACAAGTATTCGCCACGAGGCAGTAAATTCATTCGCAACGGTATTTATGAAAGTTAGTTGTTTACTTCTTTGCTTTCTCTTGCCCTGTAGGTATAAATGAGCATTTGCTTCTTTTTGATTCAGTTGAGATAAAAGACTTGTGATATCCAATGTTAGATCGAAGGATACTTTAACAAATGAAGATTAAACACAATTTAATTTTAATATTGAAGTAAATTTCTAATCTTTACAGCTTTGTAGAACTCGAAAATCAGTCATTACAAATAAAATATTTTAAAACTTAATCTGTCACTAAACGTCTGATTTTAGTTATATGATGTGTTCGAAACGCATGGTGAATGATGGTCAATTTTAAGTGATAATCAAGGTGGATGGGAATGTAAAGTTAGGAGGATATGTCACTGACGGCTCATATCTTTTACTAATAAATGTGAATAAATCTTCCAAATCGTTTCTCGGAATTTCTTTTTGTGGTAGATAATATATGTGAATTATAGAGATGTTATGTGTAACTTATGTAATAATTTGAAAAATATTTTCATCCTAAATCTGTACACATCAAAACCTAAACCTTTCACTATCTCCAATCTTCCAGCAAACAGAATTTGCCGCCTCAACTCTGCATGTTTTGTTTAGAGTAGGGACTCAATATTTGCTGTAAAATATTCAGACCATAATATTGGAAAAGGAAGTCTCATTAACGAAAAATTTTCTCACCTCACATTATCGCTTCAACTAGTAAAAAATCTCCCGCCTCCGAAGTTCATGGAAAAATGGCCACTCGTAAAGAATTCCGAAATATGCTTTGATGGAATGGTTTGGATGTACAGCTTCATTTCCGGTCTAGGATTTAATATGGGCGTTGCTGTGGAGATATCAGGGAAATAGTAGACCGCGCAAGTTTATGTAAAGGAGAGCAGGTTTAATTAAGTCAGTTATAGGGGTTATAAAGTGAGTGATATAGCCTGGAATTTCCGAGGGAGGCCAAATATTGCGTGAAAGTCAGGGAACGCAACATCAAAATTACCACTAGAGGAGCTTCGATCGATGAGATTACACACGTATTGTTTGTATTCAGTCTCGAGGGAGCGTTTAAGTAAAATATTTTATATCCAAAAGGAAATTTATCCCAACTGATCTTGTGAAAGAGGGGAGATCTTCGGTTTTCGATAAGAGAACTTTATGCGAAAAATATGATTGGGGAATGGGGAACGTCATCGGCCTCCTAAAAATTGATAATTAATATCTATTTAATTAATATTTCGTTTGCTTAATGCTTTGCAATCAGAGATATATTGTTTCTGTACAGTGTGTTATTAATGATAACATTATGAGCCTGGTCACGGATTTAGAAAGACTTGACTTGGAAGTTTGTATACGATAGTTGATTAGATAAAATTTTATTCGAACATTCTGTTACATAAGAAACAAGTTCACCTGCTATAGAAATAGCTATAGAGAAATCAAAAGCAAAATTTCCTACAGAAGTATAGAAGAAGTCAAAGTATTTGCTTTTTATGATAGAATATTACAAGTTCTATGGAAGAATGGTGTCTTTGGGCTCTCAAAACTATTTTTTGGAGATAATTAATTCTGTACAAAGTATATTAGCATTTTACGTACGTTAAATAGATTACATAAATTGAGAGAGTAAATAGATTAACAGTTAACTTTGACAGCAACGATATTTGAAACAATTCAGGGAATGGTCATTCCAGGATCCACTGGCCCTGTCCTCATTCCATGAAGCCAAGAAATACTTTCATTCTGATAATATATATGTATAACAACGGCTTCTAAATAATTCTTTTCAACGGCAATTAATTCAAGTGCAACATAAAAAACCATCACACATATGATACACATATGATAAGAGAATATTGTATACCAGTGCAAATTGGCAAAAGGAAATGTAAGAGGAAGATAAATTGTCCTTTAATTATGAATTAGTTATTTATTTAGACTTTATTGAATCATGGCTATAAAATTTGAAATGGTATTAAATGTTTGGTTTCTCTAATCTATTCTGCATGTGTTAAAGAATAGTTTATCCATATCAGCTTTAAATTTTTCATCGGAAATATTATTTACTAAGATTGTTCGTAACAAAAAAGTTCTATTGCCTTAGAAAATAAATACAAGGCAAATGGTGGTACCTTAACGTTGAAATATATGGATGGATAGACTCATAAGTCATCAGATTTAATTTTTCAATATTCTCCTCGGATGTAAGCACGAGGTATTAAGGCAGTAATACTAGCACGAGGCTTTCGCATAGTATTACTGATCCCTTTTTAAAGCCTAAGTAGCTCGGCTTAACATTTTAACGAGCGTATTTGCGCGGCAGGATAAGAACCTGCGACCCCATGTGCAGAGAACGCTCTCTGCGCCCCCACATCTGTGTTTAGTGGGCGTGAGGTTTACCCTACGGCGGTTTCCGGAATTACGCATTAAAGGGTCGTTGGGGTTTGGAAAATGTACATGCTTTTTAACCCTTCCGAAGGTGGAATGTGACCTTCCGCTTTTTTATAAAGTCGGTCGAATTTACCCGTAGTGCATCGACCTATAGCGGTGTACCACTTATGGGGTTTTGTCCTTTTATACGTGACATCGTTTTTGAATAGGTATTTCTGGCTTCGCTTCTCTCTGGAACATGATATATTTACTTCAGATACTGCATACCTTGAATCTGCTCTAAACACTCTTTCACTGTCGATATTAAACATCTCTCTTTGACTATTACTAAGGCTATATTAATTCCTTTATTGTTAAAATCTTAAAGAACTATGTGTAACGTTATATGTATAATCTTTAAGAATAAAATTTGAGGAATGTGTAAAGATAAATTCGCAACAAGAAATTTATCGATAGAAGTAGACGAAATTATTTAAATATATTCGTTTAATGTTCCATCTTCGATTCAATCGAATGAACTTCTCAACAGTTGGCTTAAGTTTACATAGCATTCACTTCATTAATTATAGCTTCGTTTTCAACCAATATTTTAATTGCAACATATCATAAAATTTTATTCATAATGTGCACAAAGAATAGATAAATATTTGCAAAATTATTGTTTTACTTTTGCATTATATCTGCGGAAGTTATCCCGGACAAAAATCAAGTTTGAGTTCTAAACTTAACCCTCGTTAAGGTAAATGAAACAACACATAAATATTACCTATTCATAGATTCGTGTAATCTCACTATTTTTGGTTTGTTTGCATATTCCAAGTTTTTATCTTTTATTTAGGGGTTTCTTATTTTAGGGTCTATTAGTTTTCCCTATAATTTACTTTATATTCGAGGTCAATTAGTTTAACTTTCCTTCAAATTAATTTGAATTAAATATTCGTAAATTTGTCGGGTTAACAGATTTGCTGACTTTCCAAAAGAAGATTTCACAATTGAATATAAACCTCGAAGTTGTAGCCATGGTAATATAATCAAGTGAAGGTTCAAAAATGATGGGAAGAAGGTTGGGGACAGGTTCGCGACACCGAATCAAACGAAGTAATTCGTGAAATGTTTCGAATTGGCATGAATAAGTATAACTGTATTTTGTTACGTATGAAATTCTGTACACAAATTTTAAAAAATATTCCTAGCATTGAAAAATCTATCTTTTCCACCTCAGTATCTCGCCATTTACTTTTCCACCTACATATTTCGCTATGTTATTTGTTTGTTAGCAACCAGTAGAATCAGTAGCGATTGTCAATCATCTGTCCCGAAAATACGCAGTACCTCTGGCGCCGAAGTTCTTAGAAGTCTATCCAATATATAGTAGGCGACGGGGCTAACGAATCCCATCCACGCAAATGGAAATTTCCGCAACAGACGTAAGAAGCGCTGATTGAAAGTGCGGGAAACTATTGAGTGCGTGGGGAGATTAAACCTTTGGGAAGATAATTCATTTTTGGGGATTAATAGGGCTGAGGTTAGCGATCGGAGGCATCGGGAATTACGGCTTGCTGACAAGGCTCTTTATTTAACGGAATTGAGGGATCCGCGAGGGACTAATGAAGTCCGTTGGTCGGGGAATGCAATTGGGGTGGGAAGGGGTGGAGGGATTCAATATAAGAGAGGGACAGACAAAGAGAAGGGGCGATATAGGGGAGAGGTTTGATTTTTTTACGGCAAACGGAATGCCTCCAAAGTGAAGAATGTTTAATCTCAAGCTACGTATTATATTGTGCAAAGAATTATATAAGAACTGAATGGATGAGTAGATTCCAATCGCATCTAACGCAGTGGATATATTCAAGGAAGCTATGCGTAGAGCAGAGAATGCGTGCATTGCGAACAGATAACCAGGCACCGTCAATTACCGAACTTCAGCTTTTACGTGTTACAATATCAACTAATTGTATCAGGGGAGTTCAGTATCGTTGCTCAATTTCGTACAACAGTGGAAACAAGACCCTGCTGATCCTGCGAGGTTCCTACAATTTTCAAGACGACAAATTTAGGTTCAACGCAGCAAAAAATGAGAAATATTAAACCAACTATAATTTAGTTGAGGAATATACCAATTGCTTTTCTGAACTTTGGTTTAAAAAAAATAGGGCAAACTGCGTTATCTGCGGCTCATAAATACGTTTTTGGAGCTGCTACTGCCCATTTGAGAGAAAACCAAGGCACCACTGTTCTGGATGTTCCTACGTTAATACATTGGGTACAAGTCACAATTTAATTCTGTTATACTTTGATTAGAGAGAGGTTTAAAACAAACTTTTCTATTATTTCAATTTCTTTGCAAATCATAAAAATGGCTTCATAAAAACTCTTTTTAAAACAATTTTTCCGAGGCAATCAAACTCGCTGAGCTAATGTGGGACTGTAGAATTTGAGTCAAACGCAACTGTGCTGTGGTGAAGACCGCTGGTAGGCATTGAAACAAAAACATAATGATAGGGGCGTAAGTCATTGATTTATGCCAATTTATAATTGTGTTGGTTACTAACGAAACCCACATTTATTATCTTTTATAATGTTAAAAATCATTGTGCCCTAATACAATAAATAATTTGAAGCAGTAGTAATGGGCTTTTGTGGAGGTTGGAGTGAGTCTCCAAGGAAAACAGACAGTATTCATTTTGGGAAGAATAACGTAGTTATTTACGGTAGTTAGTCAAATAATGCAATAAAATTTAGTTTTTTGAAAGTTGTTGAGGTACAAATTGATGAATGAAGTGAGTCTCGCAAAATTAAGAAGAACATGAAATGATCTTGGATTCCTTTTTTGAATGGGATTATCTGTCTCCCATGACAATTAAATGGCTATAAAAACGAAAAATCTGCTATAAATACATTGAGATACCAAGATGAATTTCGTGTAAATTTTCCAAAAATAAAATAGTCAATTCTCTTAAAAAAGACCAAGTTTTCCTTGTCGATGACGTGTTTAAGGAATAAAGAATGGAATTTGCGCGAAGCTTTTAAGTTTTTAATTAATTTACGAAGAATTTCGGAGAGGTATGAGGAAAATTTACGGGAAAGTATAAAAAATAATTCATTCTTTTGATAGCGTAAAACAAAGGTTGATCAAGGAGGCCTCTTAAGACTCTTAGAGATAAATGCGGTTGAGCCGAAGAAAATTAAAAACTGAATGCGTGGTAGTGGAAAGAGGACGATGGCTAGAGTTGATGAGAAGAGGTGCATGATGGGAAAAAGGAATCCTCTCGTATCACACAAAACCATTTTCTGCTACAGAGCTTCGCTTTGGAACCATACCAAGTTGAAAATTTGCTCCTCCGATATCATTAACTTGTAAAGGGGACCATCCCATTATTTATTTATCCTCTTTACACTCATAGAAGAAGTTATTTTCACCAACTCCTTTCCTACGAAAAATAGAAAAATTCTTCCGCTTATATTCAATAATTACGAGGTGATATCCTTTGAAGGAAGGTCATTGCAGATGTGATTTGTAGACTTGAAAATGATAAGCTTGGTTAGAATCAGGAGGAAAGTCAGTGTGAGTAGGTTGACCATAAGAAAAGAAGTGGAAATATTGGATGCAGGCAGTAGATGTGGTACAGTAGTAGTAGTAGAATTAGGCGCTTCAACTGCGAGGTTATTTGCGCCTGCACTCCTCCAAGTAAGATAAATAGCAGGTGTTGGTTCAAGTACATCATAAAAATTACCGTGATACACCTGTTGATGTTTAAAAGACTCTTGACAAAAAATTAATAAATCGATAAATAAATAGTTAAAAAATAAAATAAAATAAAATGTGTTTAAAACACAGTTGCATAAAAGATAAAAATCCTGTCAGAAACTGAGAACTGCTAAGTTAAAATGTTTAAAATATGTTGTCAAAGAAACTCAGACAAGATGTGGTACATACGTTATGAGGGTATATCTGTAGCTCTATGTTTTAAAAAAATGCTTTTACTAAATAAGAGAGCCATGTTGAGGTACTTTGAGTGCTTCCCCCTTTCCTATTAAAGACGGTCACATCAGCAGCAGTAGATACACACGCACCCAAGGCAGACGTAATGGAGTAGCTTTTAATTTTATGCATCAACGATCGCCCAACCCTTTCAAATCGTTACGGAACGGGGAATCCGAAGTATAAAAAGGGTCATTCTCTTCCGTCCAAAGTTGTTCTTTCGAGTTCCACATTAAAAAGGGGGACACTTGATTTCTCTTAATTCATCAGAATAACAAACATATCCTAGTTTTTTCCCCTAATTTATATAAGAACGACTGAATAACTAATTGCGTGATACTGTCGAATTCTTGGCTGAAATTGATACAATGGTCAAGTACTGATTTTAACAGTGGAACCAGCCATGACAGCGGCACTATCAGCGAGACAAATATATATATTAACTAGCTTCAGTGAATAAAAACTGAAACGCAATTAATCCACATATTTCTTATTGGCATTGATTGGTTTAATTTCTTTATCAAATAATATTTTAGTTTACCTATCGGATTTAAGACTAACATATACATATTAGATGGCATTTTATTTAATTTAATTAATTGATATAATATATAAAATAGGGTTTAATCTACTCATGCCAAATTATTGGATTAATTGATTTAATTAATTGGTTAATTAATAATAAAGTCACACAAAATAACTGAGTAAAGTTTATTGGAAGGATGATGTAAGTTAGCAGAAAAAACTGACGGTAAATACATTATTTAGGCATATTCTTTATAAGTTAAGCTTTCTACAAACCTGGTGGTAGTTTATTGGCACTAATGTTTGTGAGCTACATCAATGTTATATCTATAATTAGTGTATATAAAACACGATTAGAGTGATGCGTGATAAATTACCATGATTAGAGTACAGCTCTCTAAAAATAAAATGAATCCTTATAAACCACAGTCTATAGAAAAACTCAAGATAAAATCTCGTTTTTTTCACCCTCTCAAAATATTATTATCTGGAACTTAAAAGGAGCTCCATTAAGAGAGGTGTTTTTGCGGAAAATTGCGGAGGGGAAGAGAAGAATGTGAGACGGTGGAGAATTTACGCACAAGTCATTCGAATTAATTGGAATGCTATTGTTTTCGCCGTGCGTTTCACGCGCCTGAAACAGACTTAATTGGTTGAATTTGTCATCAAAGAAAATTAAGAATACTTCGGAGGCCTATTCGAATCGGCCGATCTCCTTCTCAGCAGCAGATGCTGTTGGAAATAGAGCTCCTCTCGTGATAGAATCACAGCGCTCTGATCTCATTGTTACGTATGTAAATATGCAAATGGGAAACACGAGGAAGAATTCCATTTTTATTTTAAAATGTTACGTACTTTAAAATATAAAAGCCCCTTTCTTATGAGTCCTCTTTTAAAATCACCTTGTTTAAACAAAAATGAAAAATTTCCCGGAAATATTCACCGCAAAAATTACGCTATTATTTATTTCATAATTGATAAGAATAATTTGTATACGATATGTCATATTTAAGGATGATAAAATATGTAACCTCGAAAATGATAGTCAATAAATTATCACGTGTTCACACAAAATTGGGATGTTAAGGGGTTTACACAGTCATTGGAAAATATATCTGAGCCTACGATGTCAACTGGTCCCATCATATTCACGAATTTCAAAAGTAATTAAAAAAATAGAATCCACTGCTTGGGCCGTGACTTCGTGGTAAGTCGCCATTAGGAACAAATGAAAAGATTAACTTTTACACACCACAGATAATTTTATTCAGGAACGACCATGGTTTCGACTCATGGAGTCATCTTCAGGTGGACCCTGAAGATGACTCACCTCCACCTGAAGATGACTCCATGAGTCGAAACCATGGTCGTTCCTGAATAAAATTATCTGTGGTGTGTAAAAGTTAATCTTTTCATTTGTTCCTAATTAAAAAAATATAGAATTTTAGAAAACTGGGTATTTTTTCATCTTTTCCGGGATGCAATGCAACAATAAGGTGATAATTATTAAAAATTGTCTCAATTAAAAATACACATAATATTTGATTTCAAAATATAAAAATTTAAAATTTATCGCCATAAGCTTCAAAATATCAATATCTAAATATGTAAAAAAAGCACTGAGTCAGCCAGTGGCTGTAATTACCTAGGTATCTACATTTTTCCTTTGATTATTATCTTTGCTATAGATATTTAGCGGAGTAAATGATTATTTGAAACGATTTAATCTTGATTTGGTCTTATTTATCGTTCGGTCGAGTCAGTGAGCAGACCACATAATATCTTTTGTGCATTCAGAAAACTTTCCTTCCCTGATTTCATTTAGTAAGCTCAACTCAGCTACTAACATACTTCCTTCCAAGGATTCAAAACCTGAAACGCAGAATTCAATAACGGCTGCTATTTTATAACATTACTTTATAATCGAGTGTATCGCCTAATGCTAGTAGTAACTTAAACTCAGGACGAAGCCTAATTAAATAGAAGTGGAATCGCTCTCTTAAAATTTTTAAAGCACCCTCTGGCTACTCGCTCAGTAAAGCTGTCTTTCTATACTTCAATGCAGATTTTCGGATATCCGTGCTCCAGTTAATTTTTGCTTGAGTTATTCGTGAGCGTGACCCCAAGACATTCAACTGAGTCGGCTACTTTCATATATATTCCATCGATTTTATGCAATTGATCCTCGCGCAATTGCTTAATAATTCTAAGGGTACGGAATTGCGATGGTAAGCTATAGAATTAATATTTACTCAAGGACACAGAGAATAATATGTTTCCATCAATTCAAATGCAGTACGACTAAATTTAGACATGCGTGTGCACGTATTACAGCTTGCATGGGTGGGTGTGAAAACGCGATAATGCCTTTTTCTCGCAATAAGAATTTCTATGAGCGCTTTTCAGAAAAGATTTAAACTGAAGAGAGATTTTTAGTAGCTCGGATGAATCTGAAAATACAGCGGACAGAATAAAATTTTACCCACCCATATTTTGTATCCGAAACATGATCCATTAAGTAGTATTTGATTGTATTATGATCAATTGGTATTATTAGTATTGTGCAATTAAATCATTCAATATGTTGTAGTGACTTACCCATATATAGTAAATACCCTGATAGTAAACTAGGAACTCCTGGTATAAAATGGACAGCTTGGTTTCATAAAACCAGCGCAGCATAGTGTTCCATCATATGTCAAATTTATATGTCATAATTTCATATTTATGATATCATTGTCTATAGCAAAGATTTAATTTTTCTCAGTTGAAGATTTATAATAAATGGGTGGGAAATAACTTAGTAAAATTCCACTGTTTATAGAGAAATTTCTTTAAGTTATTATAGTGGTTTATATTTTGTAGTTATTAAACAGTGGAATTTTATTAAGTTATTTCCCACCAATTTACTAGGATGGAGTTCCACACAGTTAAAGCTTAGCAGATTGATTTATTGATGATTTATATTAAATATAATCATACATTAATCGCTTTGGAAACTCTATAACTTTGAAATTAGCATATGAATTTATCTTCTATCGATCGATGGATTTATTTCCTCTAAACCCGTAGTTTGGGACGATAAGAGGGCCCATAATCTATGATTAATGTTTGAAGAGGCATAAATCCAACGTTCGGCATGCGTTGGAAGATTACGAGAGATAGAGGAGCTGCAGCATTTGCTGCGGGCATTCATTTCAATCAAAATAATGGAAATATTAACAGAATCCCCGGGAGGTGAGCCTTCCATCGATATAATCCAACGCAGAAGACAACAGAGCTATTCTTAACCCTAAATACGGTTTCATTTCATGGAATTTGGTAAGCTGATGCCTTTGTGCGTATTCTCAGTTTTATCTTGATGCTGATAAAACTCAACTTCTAAAATTATTCCTGATGCTAAAGATAATCTGAATATTACAGGTAATTGTGTAGTTTAATTTTATGAAACAAAAAATAATATCTCTAGAAACCAGTTACTTTACATATTTCACTTTTCCGTGGGTTCGGTTGAACAGGAGTTTGTCTGTATACGGGGCTCATGTCGTGCACAATGTTGAATGGAACATTACACAGTTGCACCCATTAGTGACTTAAAAGAGCTCCGCAAAGCATGTTTTTTTAATCTTTACCATT
The DNA here is from genome assembly GCA_947579665.1 of Sympetrum striolatum. NCBI lineage: Eukaryota > Metazoa > Arthropoda > Insecta > Odonata > Libellulidae > Sympetrum > Sympetrum striolatum. The sequence goes on from OX388348.1 coordinate 72,115,557, forward strand.
TGGCTATCTTTTAACCACTGCTATTCAAGCTATAGCGTATTTTAAACCTGGTAAAGATGTATTATGAAATACATCTTTACCCGGCTAAATTCTTTTTTCTCTTTTGGACTATTTTACGTGGGATAGTGAGTTTTGAGTATCGTAAACAAATAATTTTTGGGTACATGCGTAGTAGAGGTTTCTCTCAATTTCTTTTCTTACTTGTTACGTATTTCCAAAAGTTACTTAAATCTGCTTCGATGCGTTTTGTGTGCGTTCATAGACTCAATGATTTATGTATCACAACGACGCAACATTACTTTCCTCATGCTTTCAATGTTTATCACTTAATATACAAAATCAATGTAAACCTTGCTCTTTACGTTGCAAATATTTCTTTATCTATTTTTTTGCATTTTTCCTTTCTTCTATCCATAAACTCAAATATTGCCTTAATCATAAGGTATATGCTTAGCATTTCACGTCGCTGTCTTTAGTAATTCTCTAATTATTAGGAAACCGTTAAACGAATTTTGCCTCCTCTGCATTTTGGTTCTTGTTAAACAATTAGCTGCTATGAACATTAACTCAGAAAATTTCATTAGATTGATGACTAGGTGGACCCAATCAGCGAAATAAGACATGATTACATCCAGATATCCAAGACCTCTGATCTATGCTAACGGAAACAGCAAACCGGGTTGAACTTGGGATCTGTTTTGGAAGGACATTGTCCTAACGAGGACATTTGGCAGACTCCAGCCCCAGAAATATGCAGGCGCTATAATTCCCTAAACTTTCGACGAGAATTAAGGCCTTGCGCTCTTCAGCTTTCAACTGTCACCGAACTGCAGCTGACGGCGCTGTTGCCACTTCCACCAAATTAAAAGCCAACTCTCGTCACAACGGACGCAATGCCTCCGAATTTTTACTTCTATAAAACAAACACTCCATCTCTGAAATATGCAAATTCATGGATTTGGTTTTGTCAGAGAATTAACGGAAAATAATTTCACGCTTTATGAAACCCCTTTCCTTTGTGAAATTCAAGGCCATTTTGCAGTTGTCCTAATACACTCCACGAAGATTTTCCAAGCTTACGTCAAGCGCGGCACAATTTCGTGAGATTCCAGGTTTAATCTGCCTAAGTGAATGATATTTTTCCATTAGCCGCAGCTTCATGATTAGAATTGATCTGTTTCACAAAATTAAACAAGAAATAATTGACTTATTTAACTTAAATGGATGCAAATTACATTGAATTCAAATTATATTCACTGTGTTACGTTAATTCAGCTCATGCATATTTTAAAGTAATTGCTATTATTTAACCATTCATTGTTACTGTGGGATATTCTATTAATGTTTACATTAGCTTGAGTAAAAGGAACAATTAGATTATGATTTAAACCGTAACATAAGGGAAAAGGAGATGTCATCAATTATAAATTGACTAGCCCATAATTTTTCACCTGAAAGTAAAAAGGAAAATAATATTGACACTTCCACAGAAATTGCAATTAGCTTTCTCTAAAAACAGATATCTTCGACCAGAAAACATGGAAAAACGTCGGTTCATGGAAGAAATGTATTTTTGTAGCGTGTAGTGTGAATGTGATGTAGCTAGAAATATTTTTACTGAATTATAACACTCAGTTACGGTTATAAATTATTTTTTAGCTTCTTCGAGACAACTCTATTTTTCATGTGTTTTATACATATATAATGATTTTAGGAATACTGTCGGTGTGGAAGTACAAAGTAAGTGATACATAAAAAAAGTTAATTATAAGAAAATTTTGGGACATAATTCCAATAATGGGTCTTAACTAGAGGACTCCTAACGAGGCGATAGCAGGAGCTAAATGCATATTATCTGGGACAATCCAATACAGATTATCTCGAGCTCAACAATGGGATCGTCAAGGGAAACCAATCGCGATGCCTCGTTATTTCAGCCTAATGCGGAATCATTAGGCGGAATATGGACAGTCCAAAAATACAGTATTACCCCTCAATTCGAGGCTTCTCCCACCAATTTGTGGAGCGAATGCATTTTGTCAGAATTCACACACTTTCAACGTGATACCCCCACAGGAAAAAGCTCTTATATTTTCTAGAGAGACGATTATTTACACATATTCTTGTTTTAAATGTTCCCCACTGTTTAATTATAAATACAGTAATGAAATATAATTGTGTATTTACATTAAAATATGTAATTAATTTGGATGTATTTTATTGATTACTCGCTCAAACAGGACGTGCATATTTAGATTCGGATCATTTTTAAATATTAAATTTCTATGTCAACTATTTTGTAATTAACTTGATTGTATACTATTACGAAAGTTAGATGTTAAAGGTATAGCTACATATATTAAAGCAGTTCAAAAAATATAAAGATGCAAGCAAGGCCCTCCTTAGCCAAAGAGGACATCAGGAAGCGCGTAGATTTACATTAAGCATCAACGTGCAGTTGATACATTGAAAAATGTACACAATAGTACGGTAATATATGTTAAAACACAAAATAAACATCTTAAAAACAGACACTATTTCATAAAAGCGTTAATTAGGATCCACTCCAATTAAAGTTAACTCTTGTTTAGTCCATATATGGGATATACCGAGATCAAAGATGGAATTCACTGCATTTTGCTGTTGCTATAGCACGGGCATATCTTCGGCGAAACCCCTGCAGGTATTATTCCCACTGCAGCGTAATTCATTCGTATCCTTTCTCGTAACTAGGGCTTTTAAAGCGACCCATTGCTTCTCCCAATCAAGACAATTGTCCGGAAGCGCTCGATGGAGATCCGTATCTGGAAACTAAACCACTCAACACGTCTGCAGTTTGAATGAAACATCCAATGCGCTCTTTTGTGGTCAACTTCCGTCGAAGGGTCACGTGACCCGGGGAAGCGAAAACATCTTCCAATTAGCGAGATCTCGTTAGACGCGCGAGAGACAAAGGACTAACCGAGAAGAGATGCTAATGAGAGGGAAAATAGTCCTTGTTTTTCCGTGAGAATAGAGTAAGCGACTGCGCAACGCCAAGAATGCCCGCTGTTTAAATAAATGCCTCGCTGCTAATAACAAAACAATGAACACCAACGACAATAGTGTAACCAACAATGACGGCGGTAAAAGTGAACTCGCTAACAATGGAATAATCAACATAAACAAGACGAAAATTACGAAAAAAAGAACAGCAATGGATGGCAAAGGTAAGTTAAAAAATACAAACTATTATCATCTTTTTCACAGTTACTGTTTTCGAAAAAACGTTAGTCATAAAAATTTGAATTAGAAATAAGGATTACAACACTAAGGCAACAGCATGAACCAGCTGCAAAACTCCCACGATTAATGCTTCTACCTTAAATTCTTGAATTTTGATATCGCAAACATTTAACTAATATGATTAGAGCTCCCTTATTTCGTACTCTATCCTAAATCTTAAAATGCAATGATTTGCTATTTTTGGGTGTTTCATAACAATTTCTGAAAACGAGATATTATTGCACATATGGATTGTTCTGATAATTTAATTTTTGATAACACGAGATTTAATGTAGTTGAAGTAAAGAAATTGAGAAAATATTTCGTCGGAATAGTTAAGATTAGATATTTACTCAATTATTAATCATCCTTGCCTTCCCACTAGTGACATTTCATGCCGTCGTTTTCCAACCTTGATGATCCTATTCTCACTTCAGAGGCTTAACCACAATTAACCTTGGAAGAGGTCAATCATGTGAATGGTTTCCGTAGACCTGAATTCCCCTTAAAATATCAATATTATTATTTCGAAGCCTTTAAAACAGCCAAGTACCACCAAGTTGGAAAGAATTTTTGGTTAATGGTAGCTAAGCGGCGTTTTTAGAGTTACTTTTTTCAGGTAGAAATTTCGAGGTTCGCCATCCTAATCCGGACCCTTACCTCCGCTTGAAGCTCGGCACCATAAAAAAACTGACCGCGTGGAATACGATTTAAAAAGTAATAAACATTTCAAATGAGCAACAACTTATTATCTTCGTCGTCTCACTCGTCTTAAGAGATATACAATCGTCTTTGGATCGACGTTCTACGATGAAAATTAATATTTTTCGTGATTTTGCAAGAAATTACCCGTTTACACACGGGATTACACGGGGGGTCGGATAGGCGGGTGTTTTAAATATCTCAGCGGGGGTTGGGTTGGGTTGGGGGGAGGATTTCTAGATGTTTGATAGAAATTCCTCCCCCCTACCCCAACCCAACGGAAACGTTGCCGTGTGTAAACGTGTAATTTCTTGCAAAATCACGAAAAATCTTTAAAATCTTATATATATATAATCTTATAATCTTAAAAAATTAGAAACACATGAAAGCAGCATTAATGAAATAAAACGACATCTACCTGCTCTAGAACCTTCATTGAATGGCAAGAGTTTCCTTTAGTTTGCAATCACTACTCTGAAGGAAAGAGGAACGTCTAGTTACTAGTCAAGTCTAGCCTTGACTAAATATTCTAATCTTCAAATCTCAGTCACGTCTGATTATCCACTTACTGCACTCCTTTGGTTATTCCTAGGAGCAATCATAGTTCATACTTTCAAATGGTACTCTACTTATGATCACGCACCTCAAGCCAGTCTCTTGTCTGAAGTGGCAATGACAGTACTCTGCAGGGGTAGAGCCATTGAAAGGGATGAACTATGGGGGGTGTGGACGGGGGGGTGCAGGAAGGGGGGTGCAGGAGGGGGGTTCGGACGAGGGGTGAAAGGTTACAGAAGCGAGATTCCAGAGGACGGCGGCCACGGATGCTGGGGACAGCCATAAATGAAGGGGGCGCTTTTTTAAGTTTTTTGATGGATGGAGCATCGTTTTCAAGAGATACCTTTTTAACCAAACGGGGGTAAATCTCTCTGGCTGCCACTTTCACTCTGCCATTCTCACGTAATTACTTTTGTCCTTATTTTAATTACTCTCACCTCTCATTGAAATTCCTTCCAGCGAGTGGATTTTTCATAGGCCGCAGTAATTACCACGGAATTTTATGGACTAAATATCCTTTTTTAACGATCGACTTTTTCTCTCGTCTGCTGCTGAGGCCATCTTGGCGTGGATAATTAACAGTGGACCCGGCGTTTTTAATCTGTTTCCGGATGTTAGGAGCGAGGCTTTAACGGATTAGTCTAGCGTAGGGATTAACGGTTTTATCCGGGATTAAGGCAGGATCAGCGTCTGGACGGAGGGGTAATAACTTCCACTGCACGGATATTATAATGAAAGAAAATTCATAATGCTCTCAACTAGATGCGTATGCAAACGGTGGCCAAGTACTGCCAGTTTTCACAGGCGCATTTTCGGAACCGTGTTTTAACGTTATTTTGGCATAATTAATAGTATAACCATTTATTCACTCTTGATTCTCCTTATTGCTGAGTGAATAACGTTATTTTTCAAGAATTACGGAGTTAGGAAGAATGAGTTGAGAAAATTGAGACAAATTTCGGCTCTTTCGGCTGCATTTCGTTTCATGTTACATGTATTCCTCCATTTAACTTCTGAATTAGGCGGAAAAAAATGTTAACATGCTTAAATAAGTTTAAATTTCAAAATTATACTAGTGGCCTCTTTTTTAAAGCAAAAAGGACTTGAATTTTTAACATAAATATACGAGAAAATATAAAACGGTAATTAAAATTAGTTTAGAAAAAAATAACCAAAATAAACAAAAAACTACTAAGCTTGATTATCATCACGAATTATAAATAATACATATCGGGATTACTGAATTAGAATTGTTAGTAGCATTATTTGTAAATTGTCTTAACAGCAATAGATAATTCGTCAAAAATTCTTTTATTAACTTTAGGGTTTATTTCTCCGACTATCTCTGCATGACAATTTTTTATTAACCTCATCGATGTGTAAATAGATGAGAGACTTATAAACACTAGATTTTCATCTTTATTTCTTATTCTACTTCTATTCATGAAAATAGTTTTGAAGGACACAAGTGCAGAAAAAGCAGAATGTGTCAGAATTCCCATTTGAGTATTTTTAATGACAAACATCTGCGTTATCCAAGCAACGAAACTTCAACTAAGGGTAGTGGTCACCTTTAACTCCATGCAGACCTATCCATTGAGGATGCACCTGCAATAGAGAAAGGCGGTCATCGACCACAAGAGCAGCCCTGCAGCGCACAATTCAGTTGATGCTGTGACTATAATAGGACGGTGTATCTCGACAGATCTCGGGTCTTGAGGAACGCCATCGGGGGTTGACTTCAATGAGTTTATAGACGACTTCCGATAGACGGTGATATGCCACCCGCAGTTTTTCCAATTGCTGTGTGCTCTCGGCCAGACACTAATGCATCAATTACTTCCATAGTGACCATATGGAGCTCTCAAACTCTCTGATTCAGTAAGCGAATTACGTTTTGGTAATATCAGTATTGCAGTACTTAATGGCACCATATTAGGGGTAAATATTCCTGATGATTAGTAAGAATTCAACTTCTTATATTTTGGTAAACTTGTAGCTACTTTATGCAGCCAACTATTAATAAGTCGATAAAAGCTTGTATTTTTATTTACGGATAGATGTATCCGTTGTGATATTCTACTAATCTGGGAATTTTTTACCTTAAAGCATTTACTGGATTAATATCTTCTGTTTCGCTAGATTTAGTTGAAGTTGTTTCCTAGGTGAGGATTTGGCGGAGTGAAACGACGTAGAAAATTCAACTGACGCAGTAGAAATTCGGCTGTTAGATTAGGTTACGCACGGCCATTGAATGTGTGAAAATGATTAACATAATAATGGCCTCCGAGAGAATGTAATCTCTCTGAATATTTTAAGAGATGGGTGCCGTAGAGATTGAGCGCTGGTTGATTGATTTGACCTATTGCGTAGTAGGCTAGTTCCTAGTAGATCTCTGCCTCTACTAACAAAGCACCGCCTAATACATTGGGTAGATGTACATGATTTATTACTGTTCATCGGTTCGAGTTTCTATATCTTCATACGTGAAAGTCTTCATTGAACAAGTGAAACGCTAAATATAAATTTTAATGGATTCCGATTTAATCACACATGTATTGAAAGTTAACTTCGTGAGAAAGAGCTCAATCTAAGGAACTACCAGAGGATCAATTTAGAATGATGCCAGTTGATATCCAGTGGCAAATGAAGAAATAATAGGATGCTGGAATGGTATAAATTTAACAGGTAAAGCCTTAAAATGTAAGGATGAACAGATGTGAAGAATATCGACATGCGTAGGACTCGAATCAAGATCTCCCGCTTTCCCAGATGGTATTCTGACCACTAAACCACCTTGCCCAGTTTACCTTTGTTAGCTTCTTATTGTAGTTATACGGTTGGAATACCTGTCCTACTCTTTTTCACTTCAGTTTGTCCTCGGAAAGAAGTTGGAAGTAATTAAAAGTTAATCTAACAGTCTATAATAGTGCAAGGAAAAATTAAACTTTTTTACTGTAAACTGAGAATTACGCTTTCGTTCCATCAACTGAAAGGTCTAAGATAGGGGCGAGAATTAAAAAAAATGAATTACCGCATTTTCCCTTCGGCTGCTTTACATAGGTTTCAATTTGTTTGTATGTACATAAATATTGCTACCGGGCGACATTCTGAAATCCGAAGTCAAACCCTGCTAAAATACTGATGGCTCATCTGCAGCATCCGAGTAAAAAGATTGCCAACCTTTGCGCAATGCACGCGTGGTCAATGTATGCAAAAACAGGAGAATTCTTTGCGAGAACGAAATGGAAATCATGGGGAATCCTCTCTGGCCTGCATTGCTCAACTCAGTGTCACAAAATGATTATCATACAAATTGCCGGAGCGAGGTTTTTCCTTCCGAACCGTTGGTTTCAATCAGGTTTAAAACGCAGTAGCCCCATCTCACCGGAGAAGAATCTTAATTTCCCAAAATGGCCGCCACCGCTCCCGCCAATGGGAAATAAGTGATAGCGGAAGGGTGGCCTATGGGAAGGTGGCCGTCCCAGGGCAATCACAATTCAGCGGCGGATAATCGCCGATGAAATGGAACCTTCTTGCCGGCCCTTCCATCATTTACGGTCGCCGGGAATTCCCTCAATTTAGGACCACCGGGATCTTGACGGGAACAATGGCGCCTCCTAACGAATCCCACGTGTTTGCGTTTGCTTTTTCCTCAATTGCAATTAGGCTAAAATGAGTCCAAACATGTCCTCGCGACCAACGGCTCTCCACCGGCGACCAAATTCTGCCACGCTGGAGAGCTATAAATTTTCAACTGCAACAATGAGCGTAAATTTACGTGCTGACATTGTTGCCAACGCCCAGCGATGACGGATTATCTCGTGGCGTTTAATGCACGGAGAATGTACTCAGAAGTCTGATATGGGCTCATTCTTAATTAAAATATAGTTAATGAAAATTATCCGGCTTAGCTCGCAATAGCGTGGATTGGCAGAAATTACGTTTAGGTTGACCCAATAAATTTCATGGTAAACATATTTCTTGTCTTATTCGTGGTTAAGTCTACCGTCTCTTTTTTCGTAGTTATTAAATATAGCCTATCTCACTCCTTTGTATTAGTTAGTAACTGTCTTTTTTTAACTATATATAAAGTACTAATAGCTAAAAGATATGCAAAGCAATGTTTCTGACTAGTACTTTTGAATTGTACGATTCAGAGATCAAGAAGTGGCTAGTTTCGATATCTCCTAGTAATTGTAAGATAATCGTTTTATGCACTCTAGTGGTGAGGACGCTGTCGTTATATATCCAGAATACTGAATCGGAGTCTAACTAAGACCGAAAAAAAACATTTTCTGGCGTGAGAACTAAACCGTAATAGAAAAATTTCAATTCTAGAACCTGAATTAAACCTGGAAACCATTATTATTTCGGTTCACGTTATCGATTTTTATTCAAATTAGAACTGAAATTCCGTACAATGGTCTCGCGTCAACTCTACACACAAATTACTTTGTAGAAACGAAAAAATCGGCTTGCACCGGTTCGACGGTTTCCGGAGATAAACCTAAACCGGTCCTAAATTTGGTGTCTTCAATAAATTGGAACGAAAACTGAAACGAATATAAAACTGTTTGAGGTTTAACATACATCATTGGTGATGTATTTCTTTTCTCTCTTTCATGGGGACGATCTCTGTCTATTCTAGCCAACAGTAACGGAGCACTTTATTACAAAAGGAAAGTTTATGTTATTAATTCTTCAATACAGGCTGATTTTAATCCAATATAGATTCTGTTGGTTGTAATTAATCTATCACTAAACCAAAAGTAGTGAAGTTAATGAAATAATTGAAGATCATTCACCATCCGTTTTAATAATTAATTCGTGAAAATCACTTACTAAATTCCTTATTAATTTTAGAGTTGCAAAGACAAAATATTGCAGAAGTTACTTCGTAAGGAAGCTTTCTATGCCTCAAATATGTTTCTCCATGTTTGTGAATCTGATGATGGCATTGATTAATCAAGAACGTCGTAACTAAGTTCAGTTGTGTATTTAATCTTTCACTCCTGTGGAAACGAGTAGAGCTACTTTTAGCCCTGTTCGTGTAACTAGATAAAAACACTGCTAGAGATTAGGAGAGCTAAATATATATAGAAATACTTTCATTTTCATCGCCACGATGGATATTTACAAATTATTACCATAATTATTTGTGATCGGTTGAAAATTAAGGACAACTAAGTTCAACATGAAATGCACGATTAGGGAGCAAATGGAAGACAAAGCATTGGGAGAAATTTAGAGACTTCAGAAAGAAAAAGCGAAGGGGAGAAGGTTTTTCAACAGTAAAGTAGGATTTAGGTGATAAAAATAGTAAAAATTAGATATTTAAAATAGAAAATTTTGAATCGCACCGAAAACTTCATCGCTGAGACCCTGATTCTGCGACACTTCCCCACTGATGCCAATTAGGAGTCCGTTTTCTTAAGGGATGATAATTTTGAGATGAATAAATGGTGCAGGCCTTCATCTGGAACTGAAAATAGAGTGTACACATTTCGTTAGCAGAAGCAGAAGATATCAGTTCTATAACAGTAAAATATGTAAACTATATAAAAAATACCATCTTGCATATGACCAATGGGGACTAATTAATATTTCCTAACCATGTATGCATTATTAAATTGTTTATTGAATTTGATTGTTCTTTAAAATTCTTTAAAACTCGCTCAAGTTTCATCTTCAAGAATAAAAAATAATTATTTTGATAAAAACGGATCTAACTCTTGCGAAGATGAAATTCTATGCAGGAAGAAGAAATTTCTTCCGCATGCTGCAAGTCGCTTACCTGTTGGAAACATAGAGGTGCCATTCAGTTGGAGTTACTGAATAATAGAAATGAAATATTTTGGAATATGTTTGGAGAGGTATGCTGTAGCTACCCTCACGGAAGATTCAATTCATACCCTCATTATGAATGCAGTGACTCTCAAGAACCTTGGCTTCTTTGAGCTTGTAGAACGCGGTGGAAAATTGCAAAGAATAGAAAAATAAGCTATTTTGCATTATATTCATTCATCTTTGAATTATATACATGGGCCGAGGGCTGTGTTCATGAGTTGGAAAAGGTCCAACGTTAGGAGGTACGTTTCTTAAAGTTGAAATCGTTACACAGATACTTCTTAAGACTTCTTGCAGCAGTGATAAAATGAAAGGTTTGAGAAACGCTCTCCAGATAATTATAATAGGTAAAGTAGTAAATATTACGCTTCCACTAGGCTACCTTAGAAGATCATGGAATGCGAAAAATATTTTTCTTCCATGCCTAGCTACTGTTGCCCTTCACCGGTGAAGTCCTCCTAAGCTCTGATGGACTTATCAGAAGGCGCTTCCACAAGGCAACAGTAACATCTTATCAGTATATAACAGGATTTTAAATAAAATTCTGTTACCTGTTGATTCAAAAATGAAAAATTTTGTACACAACACCGAATAGGGATTTGGAATAAATATATGGAATGATATTGCTTTTATCTTCTTTTATGGGTTATTAGTATGTATTTCCAGATAATGATGCTCGTAAAATATGAGATTGAAATCAATAGCGTTTCAAAATACTCATAGAGATGCACATGAATGTATAAATTTAGTATGAAGAAAGGCTAATCTGTAGGACTACAATAGATGATGTATAACGTTACATTTCTATGGATTCAAAGATATTCTAATTTAATTTTCATTGCTTTCCTTGATTCCGTGGATAATATGCATTCAAAAAGTAAAAAAATCTTTGAAAAATTTATCCAGGTGTTTAGCCTTATTTCTGTGTTTCTCAAATGCTTTATTCACGAATTATCAATAGAATTGAACAACATTCGATTCTTCGGCATTCTGTTATATTATAGCATTCATTTTGTGTCATTTTATTACTTTCACCTACTGCAGAGGATATTTTGACGCATTTTATACCATAACACCTTCAAAAACTAACGTCTCGAGTGTTATCAGATTGATAATGGCGAAAATTACTAAGGATATTCAAAGCTGTGTATTTGCTTGGTGTCGGGGTGAAGTTAAGATTTCAAGTGGTTCTATCCTTTAGGTTGCGGATTGCTCGCAACAACAAGAGAGGGCATAAAAAGGGGTTCGAAGGAGAGCTTCAGAATGGAGAGAGGATGTTTTTGCAGGAGAAAGAGAGTTGAAGAGGAAGACGAGTTTATTTGTGAAAGTGTTTCCGATGCCTTCCACAGCTCAACTTCCTTCGCCGAGTTTCTTGCTCTCCTTTATACTGGTATAAAAAAGGGGTCGAGCAGTATTGGACGCCATTTCACGTTCTTTTATTGGACCGTTGGAAATTAGAGGTTAGGGCCGCAGTTGGATTCCTTCCGGTGAGGATCTTATTCCAGAAAAGAGTTTATTCAAAAGATACCAGGGGGGTTATCATGAAAATTCGGCTCGATTCTCGGACTCGGTATCGTAAACGAGCTCCAATAATCGAAAACGAGTCGAGAATAGAGTGACGAGTTATGACAGAGACTACTCGATTCCAACTCGTTTCGTTCCCGAGTAGACTTCGGTAGTTTCCGGACGAAGGAGTGAAGTTGCCGTCTCCAGCCAATAGAAATCTTCGATAGAAACCGCCAGCGCCGTTTCCGTCGAACCTCATATGTAAACATGGGGCAGATGACTTTTGTCCTTACAGGGAAGCTAACTTTTATTACGGCCTTTTGACATGGTAAATGAATATGTAGAACTTCATGTACGTCTCGTATAATATTTGAATTGCGTTAATTTACTCGTACTAGTTAATGAATCGAGTGTATATGCCTTTATAATGCCATTTCATATGTTCGTTCTAGGACTCTGCCTCAAAGCGTTAATTATTATTTGAGTATTCATCAATTTATTATTATTCATACCCTTGAACAGATGTTTCCCTGGCAAATACAACTTTCTATTTTATAACTAGCATATACTATTAAAACTAGTACATATTTTTATTTAGTATTTTATATTTAGGCATCACATTAGCTCTTGAATGTAGTGCTATGATAAATGTATTCAATTAGTTATCATGTCAACCGAATAAGCATATTACCATAGATAGTATACAGGCTCGTTATTGGGTAGGAAGATATGATGATTATTTCTACATATTAGTTCAATTATGTTCATGAAATGTGTTTTCTCTACATTCCTTCCACATCTCCATGTGAGAATAGCCATTCTTTCACAGTTCTAAGGATCCTAATTTCTTCACTTGCAAAAAGCATGTTTCCGAATATAGAGAGACACTATTAACAACCTTTGAATATATATTATATGAGTTAAAGTATTAACTGAGCGGCGAACATTTTCAAACGGAATGGGTACATCGTCCGAACTCCGTGTTACTTTGATTGATGAAAGGATTCCAATGTCTACATTCAATTGGTGCATACTACAACCTTTAATATGTAGATTATTTAAAATACTACATCACATTAACTTCGTGGCGTTAATACTAAATAATGAACAACATCTCGCTCCAAAAAGCTACTTCTTTAAAAAAGCAATTAATTCTTACATTCTAACTTCACAAGCTACTCACACAATCTTTGAAATTCACAAAAATGTATTATTGTATTACCTGTACAGTGTTATCATCCACGAACATTACAAAAATAACAATCAATCCCAAAGTCATCGCGTCGCTCCAACACCAACAACGCTAATTCTTCGAAAAACAAATAATTCTAACTTCGTTAACTACTCAAACTACCTTTAATATTCACGAAAATGTATATGATACATCCAACACAGTGTTAATACCTTATACATTTTTTAGCCGACACATACATTGGACTGCAGGATGGCATTTATCAGAGGTTGCGTTCAACTTAAAAAATGTTTTGCAAAGTTCTGGTTTAATTAAACTAAATAGCATATGGTTTGTATTCGTGCTAATGATACAAAGAGCAACTGAGGGAAAAACCAAATTTTTATATTGGATAGGTAGATAGTATTAGCAGTTTTAAAAACGATCACCGGTGAAATACTCGGGACTTCTTATTAAAATTCTTAAAGTTTAAGTCTATATAATTAATAATATACAAGTATAAAACACACATATTCGAAGAGAACAATTCTTCCTTAATGACAATATAATTATATTATGTAAAATTGTCAGAAAAATAGCGACTGTTCAAAGTGACAGCTTCACTCGACTCATAAAATCTGTGAAACGAGTGCTCAGACCCACTCGTTCCCAGACGGTCGGTACTCGACAGAGAAACGAGTCGAGTACCGAGCAAAAATATTTCATGATGACTCGGAAGACGCATTCTGTAGATAGTGACGTTTTTTCGGTCCAAGCAGCCATGTTTTTGTCGAGTTCTCGATACTCGACACTTTCGTGGTAACCCCCCAGGCAACTCTTCGGAAAAAATTCTCTGCGAAAGTTCTGTTTCTTCGTTTCGATATATTTCTGAAAAAATAATTAGTACTTCAGAAGTTTTACTCGCAAGAAAGTCACGGGCTTTGTGTATCGTGATTTGCAAAAAAAAATTTTATCTCCGAAAAAGAGATTTTAGTTTGAAAAATTGGGCAGTGGTGTTTTGTATACGCGAAAGAAACATCGTACATTATCAGTTCTCGGCCAAAGTTGAAAGAAAAAGCATTTGTAGAAATTACGCATTGAAATGCTCTGAAGAGTTTAACCATCGAGAATATTGTGAAACTTACTGGTTTATTTTTCTAATATATCTATAAATATTGATATAAAAGTTAACCAAACGGGGACGGTAAGTGATAATTTAGCATGAAATAGTATGATGTTCGACATGGTGAATAATATTAGGCAATTTTGACTACCTTCGACTCTACATTTGTAATAGGACTATTTCTTGATTTTTTTTCCGAAAACTTAAAACTTGGCCTCGTTATTAGTTTGTGAAGTATCTACTGTACATCTGAATCGATTATACAATCAAAACAGGCCTCAAATTTCACTTTATGAACCACCTGGTAAAAAGGTATTCATTTTGCCTATTTCTCGTAACAGTCTCCAACATGTATGATCAAAGGAACCGTTAGAGCCATAATATATGTGTATTTTTCTATAAAAGGAATGCAAAGTACTTCAATGCGTGTACATACAAAGAACGTACACTTTGCTCCAATACTTGCTCGCTAAGTTGACTCCATTATACGGATCTTAACCGGCAGAGAATGGAGCTCGAGGCAAAACTGAGCCTCAGCGTGGTAATCTAGCAAACATACGCTAATACCTTCACCGTTGGGGGAGAAATCCTGCACTCGCGCCCCCATTCCCATGAATGGAGCACTATAATTTACTGTCTCTAATGGAGAAGAAATCCCCAAGTATAATCGGAAAGGCATACTTGGGAAGACATTTTCTAGGGCAAAATTCATCGTCAGAGGGTGTCGGAGAAAAAAAAGAGGCAAAAAATTTTGTATTGTGAAGTAATGGGGTATTGAATTGATGAAACAGCAGATTCTTTCCCTCAGTTTGAAAAGGGTAAACGCTAAGTCCATTATAACAATCACTTTTGCAATATCCGTAAAACAACAGCACATCGTAATGGAAATTTTTCCGATAAATCAAAGTCTCAGCCCACTCGTGGAACAGTTTTGAGTATTTTATAATTAATTTTCATCGATACATTTTTTAAGAATAATAAATAAAAATAAACCTTTGGAATATACATCTAGTTAATCAAATCAACTTTTACATTACGATAAACTAATTAATAAATCAATCAATTAACTGGACGTATTTAAACATCGGATTAAGTTCTCTCTTTGCGGAAATTCGTAATCAAAACATGAAGCGATGATCCACGAGTATTTTAGAAAATTTTCAGTTTTCTCCAATTTTTATTCAGTTCTGTAGATTGAATAAAATTGTGAAAGAACAAATGAAAATTAAAAAAATATGAGAGTCAAAAATATGAGTCGTAATCAATTTAATGGGCATTAGAAATTTAAAAAAAGTTATTGTAGCATATTATGAGAAGAAATGTATTTTCCGAGTCTTTTTAAATAATGAAGTTGGAGCCTCTCTATGTAAATTAGGGAAATATGGGATTGTAATATTCAGAGGAGGTTGAACTGTACATGAGAGGTTATCGGAAGGTTTTTTCTTCAGTCTTTGGGCGAATCCCAGACATATCATCATTATTTTCCTTAAATTTGCCTTTAATCGTTGCCTAGTATTTAGACCAAATTGCTAAGTTTTATTATTAAATAAAAAAATCATATCAAAGAAGTAAACAAATGAAATACCTTTGAAAGACATTTCCTTAGTATCAAAATATTTCGGTTAAATATTATTTATTCTCTCTCAAACCGAATTTACCATCTCCCATTCAAACTGTGCTTGTTTCTTTCTCGATGTTTTCGTAAGAAGAATTGACACTTCTCAATTTACCAACTCCAATTACAGAAACCTCCAAATCAGATATCTTATACCAATCTAAATACTAACTCAAGTCTCGAGGCGAATATCTTCCTCTTATTTGAAATGGAGCGAAATGAAGATTCATACTAAAGGAGCTCATGTTTATGGAGACTGCAGCGAGAATTACAAATACGACGACTTTTCAATATTCATACCTTTCCTACATCTCAAGGTTGGCGAGGGATATTAATATTCATTTAATCCATTATTTATATCTCCTCCTTCATCTTCGGATTGATTTGTATCCTTCTGGAAACCGTTTCTCAGGGTAACATCGTCTTACGTTTGTTGGCGACGAAAATTCTGAGAAGCAAAGTTGGAAAGACTCATTTTTTCAATCCGCAGGAAGGTCACCACATGTTTCGAGAGGAGATATCAAGATTCCCACTCGTAATCAGTCCCAATTAAAAGCCGTATTTTTTAAGTAAAGAAAGGATCGGGCATAAACAAGAGTTCCTTTACCCATACCGTCGCCTGAATGCAAATCGTCCACTTTGAATAACCGTCAGCTCGGTGGAACTCCTTAATTTTCATGTACGAAGTTTTAATACATTTTCTGGAAATGAAACCAGTTTTTTAAATGAGGGTTCCTCTCCTAGGGTTCTCCTGCATTGTTTATATTCGTCGCCGAATACAAATCGGAATATATAAATATTCATTTTTGATGAAATTGAGAGTCGTGATTCAATTCGAGGCTTCGTTTTTGTAATTGTTTCCTTCTCGCGTTGAAGAGACTGCGGAATAAATTGAAGCCATTTTTTCCGGAAAACAAAAATAAGAGAAAGTCGCCAAAGAACGTACATCAATAAGCCTCAATTTTACTTCCTCTAGCTGAATACATTGAGGTTGGGAAACACGTAACTGTTTCTGGACTCTCTTTTGACTTTTTCTGCGGATAATTCAGCGTATTTAGACTCTTTCTATTTCCTTTTATCTCCTCGAGCGAAAATGAAACGTGAAATGCCCGGCTTTTATTCAATTTTCCGCTTGTTAACTTTCAGACGTTGGTCTATCTGAATTTATGCTAGGCACGGAATGAGAAAGGTTCGTTGGCCTTTTTTGCGTATTTATGCGTCATTGCGGTAAAAAATATCCACACCCCTGATTCGAGGGTGGCTCACGGAATTAGATATGATATATTCATTTCCTCATTCTTAGTTCGTAATATTAGACATCAGGATCAGTAAATTAGGAGACATTTTATTTCAAATTATTGCGGTTTAAATAATTTAGTTTTTATTCATTATTGCAATTACCCTCCTGCATTTCATCTCCCGTGGGCTAATCTAATTAAATACTAGCAAATAGTTTCTTCAAATTTACTTCCCTGATTCATCGATTTGAAAATGTCAAGTAAATACTCAGTCTTGGAATTTTATTCCTACCTGCAAGCTGTGAAAATATATACATTTATTAAATGTTTAAAATAAATTATCTTCAAAAGGTAAATTACTTCCTTTGAAAAGAAAATCCTACGTTTTATGGAGTATATTTAGAAAATGCTACTATTATTTCTTCTAGGGAAGAAAATATATGATGCATCGAATACCGTCTTGAGTTTGAATCATAACAGTATTTTATATCAGTATCTACATTACACAAAGGAGCATATTTTAAAGGGAATATATTTGGGAAGGTTTACCTTATTTCTTCAACAGTTTTGAAATTATATAATGATATAATATAGCCACATCTAAAAATATACGAGTAAATAGTGATCGTAATTATCGTAGTAATTGAGTTTAAGTTTTTCTCTTTTGTAGCTGAGTAGTTTGTCTAAAACATCTAATGGATTGCGTTTTAGACATTATAATAACGCTATATGGTATGAATTTTGAAAATCTAAAATCATTTATGAATATCCTTGTACTCTTATCAACAGATCTTAAACTAAGGATATATTTATCATCCTAGTTTCATATTACAATATTAATCATATTTTATGTCACTGAAATTATTTAACTATTCTTTCAACTACTGCTGTAACTTAAAAAATCACATCCGTTTCGTGTGTAAATTTAATGTGAGCTTCCAGAGAAGTTTTAACTTTATATCCCACGGGATTTTCGTCTAATTTTGAGACCTAGCTTCATTTACAGCTTTTGAGGAGCGGTTTCGAATAAATAAAATAATGGGATCTGCTTAATTTTACCTGCGAGTGATACCATATCTCTCACTTTTTATTTTTGGTCTCTGCCTCGAGGAGAGCATTTTTAATTAAATGTGTGGTGCTCAAGGAAGTGATATCACAGAGGACCAAGAAGAGGATTCAAAATTAAACATTCTCAACGAATTTTCTGCTCATATTAATTACCTTTCGGCGATGTCATCTTTTTTCATGTAATTAGGGTTCTAGGTGTTTATAAGTGATGAATCATTTCATCAGAGAATAGAAAGTAATTTCTTAGCCCTTATATTTTAGGAAAAATAGAATGCTAAAGAAATATAATAATATACTCAGACAAGTCTTGTCATGACCTTTTTACTCAAGTTGATATGATGATTGGGAAATCAAGTACTCAATTTGAACGTTAAATAATAGTCATCTATATATCAGTGATTACCATGCACTGCAATACAATATCCAATGCTCCTTTGTGCTGCATACATACATAAATATAACGATCCTTCATACGAAGTGCAAAATTATTTTTAACTCATCTTCTGAATATTTGTGTCTACCATACTAGCTACCTTTTGGCGCGTTACCTGGGGATTATTTACCACGCAACCCATTTATATATTCAATTTCTCTCACATATTTTGTATGAATAATGAGTTTTTGAGACTACTAGTACTCGCTTCCATTTCCAGATTTTTCTCAGTGTGCAATGTACTTATAAGGCGATGATGTCGCATATTATCCAGTATGAGATCCTGTATCGTCGTGTATCAGGATTCGATTTTATTATTTTAACCTGAGATTTAACTACCCTCTTCCCTATTCCTACGCAGGTTTTTCACACCCCCCTTCCATTTGGGTGATTTCCTGTAGTGGATTTTTTTTCCTAAGGATCTCTCTTAGGTTTTTTTACATCCACAATTCTTCTAATTATTTCTACTTCTAATTTTATAATTAATGACGATGGGTTAGGTGAAAGAAGAGACTTTTAAGTCTCAATCTCGCCAAAATAAAGACGATTTATTATTATTATTATTATTCCCTTCGAGGCTGGATCCAGAAACATGAGGGTCAATTTAAGACGACCTTCTTATGAACCCATATCCAGCTAACTGTTAAAGTGACATTTTTCGTGATTAATACTGCAGTTATGCAAAAATTGAAAAAAAAAAAAACAATCACAATCAGATATCAATTCAAGCGCTTCGTTCCATCTTAGACAAACACTTTTAAGCTCAAAAAAGACGCCAAGAGTCCTTTCTGTTTCAAAAAGCTTCTTGGCATTGCTTTATGATTCGTCAATACTCACTAAAATGTTTGAATATCTCAGTAACTCATTTAATTCACGATTATAACGTTTGTTTTCAGGTTTATATATAATATTGGTTGGGGAAGTCAAAATGTGAAACGATTATCGCTGTCAGTATTACTTCTACGTGATACTTCTCATTTTATGAGATGCGCGGGATCGACTTTGACGGAAGTTAAGATTCGACCTAATAGTTCGTAGAGTAATCAGAAATGCCACTAAATGCAATGGAAGATGCCTCGTTAGAGTCATCTGATTTGACACTGAAGATGAAATCGGCTCATCGCTTGCGGCCTCGTCCTTGTCTAACACTCACAGCCAAATAGCTGAATACATAATTTAAGATTTAGCAGTTGGAATGGAGAGGCGCTGACCTCATCAAATCGGAGGATATCCAAAGGATTTCCTGAGGGGAGACTTATGGGCAGATTCCACACACTTGACCGCGCTGTGGCCGGGGATTAATACCTTGGGATCTCTTTGATGGCGGACAAGGAGAGTGTACACTGAACGGACGTTAACGGATGACTTATCTTCGTCCGCCACTTACGAGCTAAACATTATAGCTATGAGAGATGCAACGGGAAGATTCCACTCCCGAGTCCACTAATCATTTATTTGTATTTATAAATCATGTTTGCCCGTGAAAATAGAAAGGTTTGGGAGATATCTGGAGCGTAAACTCGCTTGGGTTTCGAGGAGGGCGTTGGAGGGATATTGATTCACTGTTGGTTATTACAACAAATGTCGGAATCATTAGGCGAAAATAAACAGAGATGGGTGATCTCAATCATTTTAGGACACCCAGAAGACCAAAATCAAGAGTTCAGCATCACATGGGTATAAAACTAATGCGGAATAACGACGAAATAATCTCCTAGTCTACAAATAAGGTAACATTGCAATATATTGATGTTTAATGTGATCATAAGATCAGGAGGTGCGAATCATCATAAAAATTTTGCATTTTAATTGTTCGATCTCTAAAGTGATCCTTAATATACATTATTCTTAGACGAAAGTCTTAAAAATTCGTCTTAACAGAGTAAAAAATAAAAAAATGCATTAGAGTAGGATTTTAGAAACCTTACTTCCTTCTATTCTAAAACCTTTTTCTTGGCATACTGAAGCTTACTGTCTAATTAATAATAACTGAACATAATGTTAAATTTAGGAAGAGCATCTAACAATGGTATTGGTACCACTTCCTTTGGTTTTGGCATTGAGTATTGAAAGGATCGTATCACTTTCTCTTGCGGCAAAAACACAATAAAGATTTATATTACTACTGCGATCTTTTTTCGCGCGATAAATTTTATTCCAAAATGACCAAGACCAAGATGTATTCCGTTCCCTCCATTAAGAGTATGCGGTATGGATAAAATATGGTTCTCTTATACTGCAACCCAAATTTTCTTGCAAAGCGACTTAATAGCTCCTTTTCCATAAGAGTAAAAAATTCAAAAAATTGAAAGGTTGAGTCCGTAGGGAAAGGTTGTCGATTCACACATTTGTTTCCTAACTTGTTTTTATTGTCAGGGAAAATAGCGGAAAAATTTATGTTGCTTAAACTGACCTCACTTTTGTTAGTATCTTAGATAGCGTACCTTACTTTTCAAACATGCATTAAATATAGCCTAATTTATCACCTTAATATTGTAAATAGCACAAAATCGTTATTTAAAATTTAATATTGCTTTCCACAATATAAAAATGTCAGCAAACGGAACGAAAAATTAACTTTACTTACACTTATTACCTAATTTTCTGAATTTGGATCTATACATTAATGTGTAATTGTTTTAATACTTCATGGTTATTACAATACGGAATAAAACCAAAAAGTAAAACCAAGATTTCGGAAGGTAATGCACGTCAATTGCGAATCTAATTTTTGGAAGTGGATAATAGAGGCACAAATTTAAGCCTCATTTCGTGGACTATTTTCCCTCAAGTGTATCAGAAAAATGAACAGTTAACCGCCGTGAAGGGTCTTTTATAATACTCCTTGCGTTCCCAGTAAAGTGGGTTAAGAGCTGTAATTGCTTTTATTCAAACTGGAAACTATGCACCCAACTTATTCCGCGAGCTCTCTCCTCTTCTCTTTCTCCTCCATTTCTTTCCCATTTCATTTCTCTTCACATTTATTTCTCAGAGGCTCTGGAAAAACTCTTTCCCTAATTTCTCCCTTTCTTCGGCGAAAAAAGCGGTGGTCCGGTGGAGAGCGTGGGTGACGTAGAAAGTGTTTTAAGGGTTTCCCAGGGAACAAAGGGTCCGTTTGAAGAGGCGGTCGTCGAAGAGCGATGCCATGACAAAGGAGTCCTTCCTATTTACAATTACGCACTTCTTGCCCCGTGGCGAACGGTGGCGCGCCCAGCGGACGAGAAGGGAACTAGAAAAGATCGACCTTCCTCCCATCGGCGCGATTAATTACATCGGGAAAATTCAATTAACTCCCTGCGAAATGCTTGGCGTGTCTTTTTTCTCTCTTTTTTCCCTCGTGGCCAACTTAAGGAATCCTTCCGTCAGAAGTTTGCTGGGGTTTGAATTTTTTCGTGCGGTTTTATCTCCGGTGGACAAATTGCCTGTCTTGTCTGCTGATTTCATGGCGGTGGATGGAACTACCTTAAATTCTGCGACCATTCGTCAAACCTTTGCTTTGCGTTGCTTTTGAATTCAAAATCGAAGCGAGTTAGGCTGTGGAATATCCCACGCTATAGATAGAAAATAGTTCAGTTCCCAAAAACCGCGCGTTATCTAGAAAACGAAGATGATGCACTATAAAAAGAAATCGAGTGTTTAAATAATATTTTTCTAAGATCAAATTAAAGTTGGCGGTTTCTTTTCATAACATCCATTGATCTCTTTATATCTCTCTGTAGGTGGAGACAGTTCTTAAACATTTAGTATCTTTTAGCCACTACGCTACAAAATTTATGACTGAAGGTATACTAGAGATATACTGGGCTAATTAAAAGTTGTTCTTATTATGATTCCTAAATACGAATAACTTAAAATTCTAAATACGAATTACTTAGATAACTTTAAAAAATCGCGTTTGGAATTTCATCCTCTTGCCACCGTAGAATTGGTCGTAATTATAGAAAGAAACCAAGAATATTTCGCTCAAAATAGACGAATTAAAAGACAAGGAAAACAACTATAGGCCGACAGAAAAGAATATATCGACATTGATGATGATTTTCGTTGTATGAGGTAGGTGGTTAAATTGGTTGATTGTCAACGATGAAGTGAATGTAAAATCTCATCGTATATAATACTGACAATGAGAGAATTTCGGTGCGATGAATAGAAATTCCATAACGTAATGGAGTACAAACACCGCAGAAAATGGATTTTAACGTGAGATTTGCTGTAATCTGGTCAAATAGTTATTCTTTCTCATATTATTTTATAGTACTTTGCTGTTTTAATTACATTACTCAACCTGCTTTTGGAATTTGTTAGGCATATTTTTCTTAACCGAGTATGTATGAGAATTTTTACTGTGTCATTGGAAGACGGTTTACTGGAAGTCGAAGAGTAACGTTTCCCAAACAACCCTTCGCGCATTGCAAGTATCGTATGAGCCCAAATGTCGTAAATGTCAAAACCAAACGTATTTGTTGTACTGGTCATGCAGACTACCTTTAAGTTCTTCCTCATTTATTAGCTTCTATATTACATTGTTAACTTTTTTTAAGTATTAGCATACATCTGTATGAAGGTAATCTAGACATGAGTGAGGGATTGAAATTTCGTAATTATGAAGTGCTCTGTGAGAGGAAAGGTTACGAAAACGCTTGTTTATAGGGAAGGAGAGGGTATGTGACAAAAACAGGAGAGCCCTACGTATTTAAGACTTGGTCTCATGCCGCAGATAATACGCGTTGCGTGTTTCTTTGGTTACTATACTATTGCTCTATTCCTACGAATCTGTGCATGAACACAGTACATCTTTACGTGGAACGTGGAACGTGGAACCAATTCTCACCGATCTACGGAACTATCCACCAAACAATTCGCTTTCACGAAATCTCTCTCCGAGGAAAAACATGTCGGGGGTCCCTTTCTCCCCAGATATCGAATCGGCAGATCATCAGCACATCGGGAAATATCAGCGAATGGTCCACCCCAACCCGCTGACGTCATAAGTCGGCAGATGGAACAAAAGGTTGAGCGATTGTGGAGGTTAGCGGGTAAGAGAGGGAAGAAATATGTGCAGAAGGGGGAAATGGTCAGTTAATGGTCGGGGAGAAAGAGTTTGCGGTGGGAGGAGGGTGAAATGGGGTCGAAAATGGAAGAATGGAAACAGAAGCTCCTGCATTCATTCCACCTAATGACTCCGCCATTGTTTCCCAACCGGAAATAGAGCAAAAAGGACGAAAAACAAGCGTGTGAAGAGGGCTGAATAAAACAAGGACGAATTAATCGGATAAGTAAAAATTTCGATTGTTTCCATTAGCGAAAAAGGCGGGAACAAAAGGCGTTGATCAAATGGGACCGCCGCGGTAAAAAGAAGGCTGCGTTAGGCAGGGTTAAAACAATAGGTTTATTACCCCCGCGACAATCCCTGACTGCTTCCTAAAGTTCCCCGAAAATAAGGGAAAATGGGGAAATCGGGGGCGAGGGATAATTAGAAGCGTAGGAGAGAGCCTTTATCGATTAAAAATACGCGTGGAAAAATTATCTCCGTCGGGTTTTTCGGGAGGAGAAAATGGGTCCTTTATACGTGGTTTGGTCACGGTCCGGCAATTCTGCGTTCGCGAAAGATAAATTTTAGATGCTGGAGAGATAGTGGAGTGAATTAGTTGGAATGAAAAGAGATTGGGGAGGGGAAGATGAATGGGGAAGGGCCTTTCTTCCTGGACACTGGGTCTTGTTTAATGGAGCGTCAAGCAAAAATGGAATACGTCAGAGTTGCACGGTATATAACGCTGTCTGAAAGGCGGATTTAAAACCGTGCTTAACTCGAGTGTTGTCGTCCTTGTTGCAGCGTCATGGGGACAATGCACTGCGTAAGGTATGATAGGGACGCTGTAATAATAGAAGGGTTTAATGAAAGCCACACCGAAATCCTGGTGATGGGGTAATGTGCTGTGTAATGATAATTGCATTACGTTTAATCCGGATATTTGGCTAATACAAATTTAGATTACATTCCTGAGCCCTGACTGCATTTTTACAACTAACTTAACAGTTAATTTTAATTACTAACCTCTAATACCTTACAATTACTCAACAACAGTACATTTACGACTGTAAATCAAATATGAGAGCGATTGTTATGTCATACTATTCCAATATTCAGATACTCAGTTACGGACTGGTGAAATTGGATGCGGGTACTGAGGCGTCACAACCCCTGGTACATCAGCATAGGGGGAGATATGGGCGATTGCCCAGGGCTAACGGCATCTTGAGGGAAGCGATTTACTAGAATATAAAGAAAAGGTCGAACTATAAGCTGATAGCAAAACATTTCCACTCTCTTTCCCCATTGCCTACCTCGATAGAATACTATTGTGTAGGTTAAAAGTAGATTATTAAGCCACATAGATTATGCTACTGCCCAATGAAAGTACTTTGTCCTAAATATCCTTGGAAGCCTTTAGCTGGGCGGAAAACCTTTTTTATTCGGACATCCACCATGTTTATAAAAAATCCGCAGACCATATTAGTGTGGCCAATCGAAATAATATCAAGAAAAACGGGTTTTATCGTGAAGTAATTTGAAAGAGAGCAAGGTATTTATGTAAAGTAGATATAGATACAATTTTAGTAGGAATAATTCAAAATTTTATACGTGATGTAATGCAATAGTTTGGGAAAGCTTATTAAAATAAGTAAATTCGTGCAGGAAATTATGACAAAGCTGTACTTAGCCTAAATCCCAGGATTTTACACCGTCAGATCTGTGCTGGTCTAGCTCCACCCTTGTGTCTGCATATATAAATGAACCGTGCGATATTTAATTCTAGTTAAATCTTTTCGTCACCTGTGATTTTGATTCTATTAAACATTTTGACATATATAATGGGACGATGAAACTTGTTTGAACCTAAATGGAATGAGTTCAATAGATCGATAGAGAAAATAATTCGAATATGATTTAGAAATATCTACTAATGATTAATGCAAACACCAGTAACTAATTCCCTTGAACTTACTCTAATAAGAAGAATCGAGATTCTCTACTGTTTTACTTAGAAAGAATTATGCGAATTTGAATGCCGGACGACTAGCTAATTTCCATCTTTTTTGCATAAATTTATTT
Source organism: Sympetrum striolatum (assembly GCA_947579665.1). Classification (NCBI taxonomy): domain Eukaryota; kingdom Metazoa; phylum Arthropoda; class Insecta; order Odonata; family Libellulidae; genus Sympetrum; species Sympetrum striolatum. The sequence goes on from OX388348.1 coordinate 72,141,196, forward strand.
TCTTAATAATTCCATCCTTTAATTTCCGTGAAAATATTTATGAAGAAAAGATTTTCCGGGAAAACAAATAAACTTTATATTCCATCTACAATTTATGCGCGTGAATTAATGCATTTCTGCGGGTAAAATTCATTATCTTCCTTCAATTTAATATCTGTTTATTAGCATTTTTACTCTCAGAAATGTAGCATTAAAATTTAAAGCTCAGAAAATAATACGATATGAGTAGAGTCATCTTGGAAATATACGCCTTTCTCGTCGTTTTTATGAGAATGTTCCGTGTTTTGAGATGGAAGTGCTAAATATCTCGAGTGAGGCATTTATGTTTTCCTTTTTCATTTCATAAGTATGACAAAGGAAGAGCGGAAATTCAAAGAGAAAAAAAGTGGGAGGAGTGGGAAGAGGGTGGCATGAGGAGACAATAGGAAATGAATGGGTTCTTTGGATGAAATTAAGGAAAAGGTCAGGAGGTGAGGAGAACCCTTCGATAAAGAATCAAAAGGACGATTCTAGACTCTTCTAGACTCTTCTAGATTCTTGGAGCAAAGTGAGAAATCAATGGTGATGAATTTTTCCATAAGTGTTTCTATTTTACTCGATTATCAAGGCATAAATATGTTCATAAGAGTAAAAATTTATTTAGGGTTCTATTTTTTTCAAGCATCCGACACTATTCTCAGTAATCATTCCCCTACTCATAATTCTTTCGTTATGGTATTTCCATGATGTTTTAACTCAACCATGGGCTTTATGGGTTCCTTAGTTCCTTACTCTTCCGACAATTCCGTAGCCATTGGATATTTTTTCTTGAATACTAGCATTAGAGCATGACATTCATTGGTATACTGATAGAAATCGTAGGCTTTGCATTGCAAGGGGTTCCCAAAAAGTAAGGGCGACATTTGTTATACAGGGTTCACATATTACTTGCCTCCAGATTCATCGCTACTGCTAACATACAAGTTCGTGTTTTATGTTACATGCTCCTTATTGGCACTAGTCCTTACCTTACCAAAGAAACAGAAATATGAGAGGATACTTTTGAAAAATAAAAAAACATCGAAATTCTCCCTACAATTATTTTCGTTTCCTAGTTCAATTATGTGAAAGGCACAGAATAAATTTTTATCCTTGAATAAACTTTCTAAGTGTCTAAGTAATTAATCACCTCTGATTTTTCAACGCACCAATTAAAATAAAGCCTCCTAAAATGGTATAATTTTCCCATAAAAAGGTGTAAAAGAGTTTCATTTTCACAATTTACGATAATGTTTTTGTCTCTGAAGGGTATATAATAAAATATAAGTTTACCAATATTGTAGTCGATGATGATTGAATACAATTAGTTTTCATCCAATTAAAGCTGTCGATTAAACGTATCGGATTGGAGGAAAGCGGAGGACCTGATACCTCAAATATAAAGGATGGGAGTCCGTAGGAGGAAAGTTAATTTTGCAGGAAAACAAATGAGAGAGTGAAAAATAGACTAGAAGAAGAACGTCGATTACGGAGTTTAGAAAGACGAAAGAAATGGGTTTGTCCGCTATTGAGAAGAATTGGACCACTGAAGAAGGTGATTAAAGAAAGGATTCTGGTTGAAAATAACTCAGTATTGGGACAATATCAAATGGAAAAGTATTAATTGATTAGGAAAATAATCATTGAAGCACTCCGAAAGACGACTTATAGCGATAGACATATATCTATGGATTTATGGAAAGAAAAAGATTGTTTGGGACTTTTTATTTGTATAATTACTAAACCATATGCAACTAAAGACAACTTTTTATTTATAGGTTAGGTAGAGGATCTGTATTTTCATCCTCAAGTTACTATTCTCAGTGAGTTTGAGCAGATTTTTTATTCATACATTTTACATACATTGTTTGTGAGTGTTTTCATACCCGTTTTCATAAGCTTCACTCAGTACTTTATCATCCGCAATTAAGTTTTTCCTATTTAAGTTTGATTAAACTTACTTTCTACATGAGTCTCCAATTAGATTTGGTTTTGAGGGAGAGGAGCCCTTCAAACCTCAACCTCGAAGAAAACAAGCTCTTTACATATATTTTATTCTAACATGTACATAAGAAAAAAAAATCTGATGTGGCCAGCACATGACTTTCTCCATATATATAAGATGTAAATATAAGTATCTACCGCAATAATTTCGAACTCTATATTCCATCTAAACTTGGAATTTGAGTTATTAATATTATATATTATCTTTGATGCCAAAAACATGATAAATAATTTTTACGGGACATGATCGATGAAAAACGATGAAATTGGCCTTTCGCCCATAGAGCCCAGAGCGCCCACAAAGTACATAATCAGCAACTTCCGGTTTATCAGTATTTCATGAATAACTCCTACACAATCAGTGATACAAAAATATGTTTCAATCAAAAGTTATAGTACATTATATTTTCTAAAACTTTTACAAATAATAGTATATACCTAAATACCATATTTATGGAGATATTTTGAAAACCGGAAATGAGCTTTGAAGAATTAAGCTCAACTTCCGGTTAACCGATTCACTCCAAAAACTAATCAACTCTAACGACACAAACCAAAATACTATATATGAAATTTGGTGTTGATCCGACAAATAGTTTTCATGTTAGAGCGCCCACAAAGTACATAATCATCTTCTTCCGGTTTATCAGTATTTCACGAATAACTCCTAATCAACCGGTTATACAAAAATATGTTAAATACAAAATTTATAGTAAATTATATTATCTAAAACTTTTATAAGGAATACAATATACCAATATATCATATTTATGGATATATTTTGAAAACCAGAAATGAGCTTTACACAACGTACATTATCAGCAACTTCCGGTTTATCAGTATTTCATGGATAACTCCTAAACAATCAGTGATGCAAAAATATGTTTCATACAAAAGTTATAGTAAAATAAATTTTCTACAACATTTATAAATAATAGTATATACCTAAATATCATATTAATGGAGATATTTTGAAAACCGGAAATGAGCTTTGAAGAATGAAGCTCGACTTCCGGTCAGCCGATTTACTCCAAAAACTAATCAACTCTAACGACTGTAATAAAAGTACTATGTATGAAATTTGGTGTTGATCCGACAAATAGTTTTCATGTTAGAGCGCCCACAAAGTACATAATCATCTTCTTCCGGTTTATCAGTATTTCACGAATAACTCCTAATGAACCGGTGATACAAAAATATGTTAAATACAAAAGTTATAGTAAATTATACTATCTAAAACTTTTATAAGTAATACAATAGACGTATATATCATATTTATGGAGATATTTTGAAAACCGGAAATGAGCTTTAATGAATAAAGCTCGACTTCCGGTTAACGGATTTACTCCAAAAACTAATCAACTCTGACAGCACACACAACAGTACTATACATGAAGTTTGGTATTGATACGACTTTTAGTTTTCGAGTTAGAACGCCCATTATCACACACACACATACACACACACACACTCACACACACACACACACACACACACACACACACACACACACACACACACACACACACACACATACACACAGACATCATTCAGAAAATTGGCAAAACGTGTTCTAGGGACCCCAAAACGTGTATTTCCGTTGAAATCTCGAAGTCGAATTTTTTCATGAAAACAATACTTTCTCTATACTTCGTATATGGAGAAAGTAATAATGAAATTTATATGCATATCTATACTGCAATTAAGCTGAAATTACAGTACGACCCGCAAACATACAGAAAACACTTCCAACATAATATGAGTACTATTTTTTAACCCTCATACATTACTTATTGTTGGGACCCGTCCATTAGTAATCGAATACTTTCTCCCTCAGGAAATCAATTTCTTTTCATAGCTGTTCTTTCTTCCACGCACTTGCTCCTATGTGCACAACACATACGTTTGGATAACTTCTGCTTTAATCTCGTGCCCTATATTCGCTATTTTAAAGACGATGGAATTTGAAACTTGAAACGAAAAAAATCGGTCGGGAGTAACTCATCTTAGGGCCGACAGCAAAAAGTGGGCCTCTTCCATATTTTCCAACATTTTTCGCGATATTAATCAGCGGCCCCCCTTTCTTATCCCTTTCATTAAACGACTTACAATGATGCGGAAATTTCATTCCCCAAGAACATGAGCGTTCAAGTAGCGGCGAGAGCATCACGGGAAGGATTTTTCCACGTAAGTGGCGCAGGAGTTGAAAAAGCAAGAAGAGGATTTAGTATCCTGGAAAGGGATGGAGTTAGGATAGTGACCTTCAAACTTATGCCTTCTCGTAATAGCAGAGATAATTCTCAACTTAGTGGAATCCATGGAATTTAATGCCACGTATTGAATTGACCGCGCCAATATTTCATTGACTAATTACAATTGGTGAATGATCTACATAATCGAAAGGTACATACTCAACCGCATTTTTATCAACGGAATCAGTTCGTTGTGCATCTAAGATGATGAATCTACTTCTTGCCATGTTATCCAAAGAAAAAGGGGATTCGTATTTAACCCTCCGTCAGTCGCGCCGTTGTATTCTGTACAACACAGACGGTTTTTCGGGTCCCGCTTCTACCTGGGTGGTCCCTTGAACCTCATGCCCGGCTCTATTCCTTTATCGCACTTACCATTAACTTGTAAAGTCGTCAAATGCTTCGTTTTAGTCTTAAACCGACTGCAAAAAACGAGTATATCTGTGAAGTGACAACTGTTGTAACACATACAACGCGCGAACGCTTGTGTAAATCTTTCGTTGGTGATCTCTATTTTTGCTTATTTAAACGTTTACATGGAGTTTTTCACTTATTTCGTCTTAAACTTTATTAGACGCATTTCAATTTCGGAACTAATAGACATCTAGCTTTTTAGGTACTCTCTGAACGCAAAAATATCCCAATTATATCCATTTTAATAATTATTACTATTTACAAAGACACGCAAGCATTCCCCATCCAGAAAAATGCGACTATCCGGGATTCGAACCCGGGACCGTGGAGTCGGAGCGATAACGAGCTCGCACGTTAACCACTCCACCACGTCCTGTTATAGCCACAGGCATTCGTAAATTTACCAATATTACCCTCAGAAACTGTAATTATTTGCAGCTGAAACTTTGACCACCTTATTAGTGTAGGAAAAAGCGAGGAAATATAAAGTTTGATGTAGAATATTGAAGTATATAGTTATGAGCGGGTCTATAGTGGAAAGAGATCTATTAAAGCAGTTCTTAAGACCGCTGTCTAGTGAGTTAACGACGCAGTTTCGAAATGCATACAGATTTTGGTAAATATTTACTCCACTTCGAGAGGCTCCTGCGAGAGACGCGTCGGATATTTACATTTACGATTATTTGCACGTGCCCGAACTCTGATCTGTTAATTATTACCCCGAAATTTCACCCTTCTCCTCACGGAAACCCCCTTGTATCCCCTAGGGCATTCGTACCCTAGTTTCCCCTCTGGGGATGGCGAAGAGCCCTAGGGATAGGCTCTCTAGGAGAAGGCCTACATTTACATTTTATACCCCTAACAGCCGCCGGGGGCAATGGACATGTGAAAACATCAAAGTCGCATAGTATATCGACTATCGAACGGCTTCCAAAAGTAACTACGTGGATGTTATGGCTGCGGCAACCCTCAGGCGTTTAGTCGACCGATTTTCAAATTCACGAGTGTCATTTGGAAGAGTAATAAGAGAGGAAGATTCCACTGTCACGTTGTGTCACGAGCCGAGAGTGAGGCAGTAAAATATCACGTCCACCGATTCGCGTTGGAAAGAAACTGCCATCAGTCACGTGACACGTGACGGATGGATCATACGTGTCACCGAACGTTGGGGATGTCGGAAAATCCGCACATTTCAAAAACGATCTTTTACGTAATCAGTTAAAGGGATTTTCACATCTACACCCACGGAGATAAGCCAAGAATCCATTATAATAATGATTTACCTCCCTTAGGGCAATTTTAACATTGATATTATGACAGAAATATAGCTCTACACTCTTTTATATGTTGTTATCGAAAAAGAAAGCTAACCATTATTAAAATTTTGTCTACTATCAGCTACGAATATTTGGGGGAAAGAATAAAGGTTATATATATATAGAAGTTATAAGTTAATGAAATGAGATCAAGTGAACATAACTGATGATTTAGGAGGTTTGCTTTGTTAAATAAAATTTATCAAATTATCGCTTAGCGAACATATAAATTAGAGGAAATTCTTCACTAGAAAATAGCTAATTAACTCAGCCCTAAAATTGCTTGCACGCTGCTGAAACTAGTTGCTGCAAAAGTTTACTCAACCGCTGGGAGCGAGGCATTTATTTTTGCTTCATGGCTTTTTTCAATTCCAAGAACTTCAAAGAAACCTCGTTTTTGGACGGCTGAGATAGAACTGAACTTCAGCTTGCTATCCACGCAGAAAATATCATAATCCTCATAGAAATGGTAAAAGATAACGGAAATGATTTTGAAAACTTAATTCCGTATGAAGTTAGAAACAGGGTTAAATGTATTCCACATACACAGAGAGGTAGTTACAGTTCAATAATATTGGCGAGGATTACGATATTTCCTGCAATCTTTTAGGAATTGTAGGAGTCTTATAGGAATTCCTTCAATAATTATCGCTTCCAAAACCTTCTTTTCGTGGTCCTTTTCCCATAATTTTTGCATGTAGAAATCTTTGCGGATTTCATGCAGAGAAAAACTGAAATATTATAATCTTCGTGCTATTAATTTTTAATTAAGCATACATATTAAGATAAATAGTCTAATCTTTCTTGAGTACGTTTAGCGAGTGCTACTAATTTCAATTCGTTGAGCCATTCTCAACATCATATGAAGTTATCATCGAATTATCGATTCTCAAAAACCGCTATAAGTGAGAGTTAATTATTCCCGCTCTTAATTCAAGGAAAAGAGTGATAGCGAATGATTTTCCCGTTCACTGGATCAGATCGCTTTATTTCCTCATTTCTCTCTTCATTAAGGGAATATATGAATAACTGATAAACCTTTTTTTTAAATTTTATCATCGCATTACCAACCTAGATAAAACCCATCATTTATCATTAATCTTCCATGAAGATGGTTGTTGCGCGATTTAAAGCCAAAGTATTTCCTCATATGGACAGCTAAACATTTCCGAATGATGAAAATTAACGTTGTGATACGAGTTAACGTGAGCAATTAAACATTGTTACTTTTGATTTATTCAATCTTTTACCTTCTACGTGCTTACATTGATGAATTTATTATTTTTCTTTCGTTCGGACATAAAAATAAGTGGAAGCATGGCATACTTAAAGAATTTATAAGATTAATAAAATAACTGAAGTTGATTATTAGTATCCTTTCTAGCAAGCAATTCATACAGATGAATAATTGCGAAATATTTTAAACATTCAAGTATTCCGCTGATTTGCAATACACATTTGTAGTAAATGTGTTACGGATGCTGGAGAATTTTCTTTATATAAAAATAGAGAATTTGAACTAATAAAGGTTTCATTACGTTTTTTGCTCCGACTCAATGGAAAAACAAAACTTCAATTGAGCTCCCCTTGAGATCCGTCTGCCAACGCCATTGGTATGGACCTGGTTGCTTTTGCTTCGATCCTTCAAATACTAGACTCTATGCTAATCTAAAATGTAATTTAATATGTGTTGCGTTATTTCAATGAAATCAAGTACTATTAAATCCGCATCACATCGAGTGATACTGAAGACAATATTTTCAAAATTATAGATAGATGTGTTAAACATTGTCACATAGATGTTACAGGACGCGGGATGGGAATCATTAGAAGACAGAAGAAAAATTCAAATGATAAATTTATTAAATAAGTTCAGAGAAATTACGTTCTCAGATGATGTAACCGATATAATGCGAACCCCCTGTTACATGTTCTGATACTGCCAGAAAGATTAGGGAAATAGATGCTAGAACGAATCGTTTCAAAAATTCATTTTTTCCGCGAAGTATACGCGAAAGCAACCGTTTAGGAAAATAGAGTCAAGGTGCTTGCACCCCCTGCCACACGCCGAAAGGCGGCTTGCGCGGCTTGGCGGCTTCTTACATAGACATAGACATTCATTATGTTGGTTTAAGGCTCTTTTACATTGCAGTAGAGCTTCCTCTATTTATACTCACGGAAAATGTTATTCTTTTTATTCGTTACAAAAAATTGTATTATTTTTAATTTAATTTTTGTAACCGTAAATCGGACGGAATAAACGGTTTTCAGTTTCTAGAATTCAAATTCATAGTTTTCTGTTGTCCCTCCCGCACAACTACGGTTTTTTCAGTTTCGGTTTTCAGTTCCGTTCAGATTGATGTTGTTTTACATCTAAATGACTTGAACGGACGCAACAAACCGACATTCGAACATTCATAATGATGAAATAACATGAACTACTACACAATTATACGTTTTATTTGAAGGGATCGGAAAGTGAGAAATCGTTATGGCTTCCACATTTGTTAAACGAGACTCTTGGAGAAGTAGAACTAGAAACGCAGCTGAAAATATTTAATTACAACGGGACATGTCGTAATTTGGGAGCAATTACTGGCCCAGCGTTCGGAAGCCAGCCTTCATTAATCCTCCGACTGCTCTTAATTTCGCCTATAGTTCTTCGCAGTTCGTTTTACGATAATTCCGATAGCCGATGTTTTTCCGATGCCTCTTTGCCGGCAGGCGATTCAATTAGCACATTTTTCTCTTCTCTAATCCAATATCTCTCCGTCCTTCATAAGGTCGACTTTTTCCTCAAGCGAGGAATTCAAGGACGGAAAATAAGTGTTTCCGGGTTAATTTGCAGTACAGGATTGTTCTATTAGTCTGAAGCATAACAAACCGTGGAAAACAAATAATTGAATTAGATAACGAGAAAACTCCACGGATTCAGTCGTGACGTAAAGCGGCCGTACATTCTCATCCGTCATTATGGGTTAAATTCGATTTCTCAGGGTTATTTCTTGCACGAGGACATTCAGAGCAATTTCATGCAAATAGATCTATATTTGAACGAATATCTATGCTCATTCAACCACCTAAAGCTAAAAATACATACTAGTATACTGTTAGACTACAATAAACCCTTAGCGGCAGTAATTAATGTAAACGAACGCTTTAAATTCACTACTAATTTGAAATATACTATCCAATAGTTAATTTATTCTAGCACCGAAAACATCGTCGTTGGAATAGATCAACTTCTGTACAGTATATTTCAAATCTTCGACCATTTTTAGAATGTTTCACCTGATTCTGCCGTTGCCATAAAATTGGAAATATATATTTATGATTTCCTACATTCTTTTGCGTTAATTACAGAATATTACTCTTTCCTTTATCTACCAGTATTTTTTTAACATATACGTTTCGAGAATTAGTTGACGTATTTTCGGAGGAGTGGAAGGTTTATACGCGGCCTCCTCCCAGCAACTTTGATTGCAACTAAGTTTTGATTAGTTTGGTACATGTTTATTGCGATGTAACACCAAAGTGAGAGCTATCGGCAATAAAGTTTGATTCATAAATAAACTAATTCATGGGAACAATTTGGATAAGTGTTTTTCTCTATTTGTTCGCACAAAAATCTCGAAATATTGATTCTCAGGATCCTCTCAGAATCATATTTGGTTGTCTCTCTCTTGAACAATTGTCATTACTTTTGATTTAAAATTCTTTTGATCTCATTTTATCATTTGCAATCTGGATAGCGCAACGATCCTTAAATCTCTCATAGATAGAATAGAAGACACTCCAGAAATCAGCCTTAAGATAAATACTTTCCAAAAGTTAGGTCAAGGGTCATGGAAACTAGGAAAACAGACGTTAAATAGCCGATTGTTTACCTAGGATTTCTCCTTTGTAACCGCACTGAAAGACTCCATCTAACGAAAAATTTAGATTCAGAGCCTACTCTTTTCGATTAATAACCTTTCTTTATCATGCAAATCTGGTACCTCAGCATTAAAAACAACGAGAAAGCTAATTTATTTCTCAATTCCGTCGGATCGCTTGATAAAGGATTCAAAGTTCAGAAACATTACATTTTCGAAAACCCCGAAGTACCCACAAACGAAAATATGCCATGTTTTACTGTGCGAGTATTTTGAACCTCTTCTTGGAAGATTCAGTTATCGAACTCTCATTTCAGGTCAATTATTTCGTTTTCAAAGATGAAAGGAAAATTTTATAGCATAAAATGTCAGACGTAATCTATTTTTCTGAATTGTAGCAGCTGTAATCCTGCCAGCAGCATACACATATTTTGAGAAATCAGCTAAAAGTAATTTCTTCAACAAAGCGTAGGAATGGATCACAATAAAATATATAAGAAATAAATTGGATGATTAAATTATGTAAGTAAACAACACCAGAATTAACCTAACTCCATCCTCAGAGTTCCTTAAACTACTGGTCAGAGTGATTTATTATAGGCAAACCTAATGATATTGCGCAGCTATTCATGTAAATATAATTTTCATAATGCGCTAACGGAAGATAGTAGAAGATAAATTTATATTTATGTAGACGGTGATTATCTTTTTAGTCTCTATTTTGGGATCTTTTAGAAGTTAATATGTGCTCGTTCCAATTTCTATTTTTCAGTGAAACTTAGCTTTTTATCAATGACGTCAAAATTAATGCCAATACTATTCAATTTTCGTCAATTAAACTATCGATAGCTATAAGACATCTTAATCTCAATTCATCCACAAGCTTATTTATCAATCTTTTAACTAACTCTCTCTTTTATAACTTTATTTCGTTTTCCCACACATGGTATAGGACTTAAAATCAAGCTCTATGATCTCCGGTTCGAATTATGGAAATACCCTTTCTGATCCTTAACTTGAGAGGGTTAGTATTAAGGGAGGTCTATTTATATTTTACTCATATTTACACTTTAATTGTAAGTACTATTAGTTTCATAAATTTTAATAGTTCTATTATTTATTCAATCTCTCCTTTGTGTTTCTCAACCTCACTTTCTGCCACGACAGACATTGCTTCGAAAATAATTCCGGAATGTGTGTGTATCATAATAGGGCTTTCGAAATGAAAGCGCCGCTCCTGCCGTTGTTAGGGGCGACGCGGCCACAGACAGATGCGGAAACTGGAATTTCAAAAAGACTGCTTTCGATGCAGAGATCGAAGGAAATTGTCGAGGGGAGAAGACAGAGATGCGGAGGGCGGACAAGTGGGCGAAAGGGGGTGGAAATGGGGGAGGAATGGGGGTGGGAAAGGAGGATGCAAAAGAGAGGCGAAAGGGGAGGCGATGGGCAGATCATTGAAATGCAATTTCGCAGATCGATGTCTCGTGAGCGCCCTCTTTGAACGATTTCCGCTTGGAGCATAAACGAGGGACAAGTACGGCTCCAAAACCGCACTACTGCTCTGCAGAAACTTGTAGTTGCACAGAAGCAACCATAGAAAAATGCACAAATCATCCCTTAGAAACTTGCGATGGAAAACGTTTCTTTCCAGAAGATATCTTCTTGTGAAATTGTATTTAAGACCAGATACTGTGTACAGTTATTTAATTATTCAGAGCTATCAGTTTAGTCAAATATATAATATGATTAGGCTAATTTTTGGGAATATATTTACGCAATATTTGGGCACGATACTCGATTTAAATCAATTGAAGCTTAAGAATTTTGTGTAATTTTACGGCCACACCAAATGCTGTAGTACTTCCAGAAAGAAAGAAAGCTTTGTCGTATCCATACAGTGTTAAGACCTGTTTCGGATACACAGCCACCCTCCAGTTGTCTTAATAAGTGCTATATGGATTTACTAAGCCTTCTTTACTCGGAATGTTTTTCTACGAAGTCTGGCTGAATAATTTAGAATGAATGCTCGTTCGACTTTGGAATGTTTCACGTAAAAATTCATACTCAATTTTATTGAACTCTTATCCGAACATCAGAAATTCTTTTGGAGAAAATTATCACTTTAAGACAGCTCTTCTTAAGTATTACTTAGTATTTGTTAGTTTACGTGTTTATTTTATTATCTTGTAGCATTTAAACGAGTTTTGCGGATTTATTTAATTTGACGACGGTGCAGTTACATAGCATAATGAATTTTTTTATACTGATGTCTTAAATTATTATTTTTCCTTTGAATTAAAAAACAATGAATACATGAGTTTGTAATATTATTGTTTGGTTCGCACCAAAATAGAGAAGCGGTCTTGGAGTGTTTTCCTCTTTCAAGGGGTTCACGGACTGAAAAGTTTGGGAACCACTTGCCTATAGAAATCGTTAATTACTGAAAATAATTGTTTATTTATGTGTACGAACCCATTCGGATGCAATTTAGAGGTACTAAATTGTTTGCGGTTGCATCTCATAAATTTATGCAATGCTAAGGATAAAATATTTCAAGTATAGAAGCGGAGATTCCTGTAAACAAGCAAGAATCCTCTGAATAAATTATAGTGGCCTCTGAATCTTATACGAATCTCCTAATGGTCTGCACCCGTTTTCGCATAAATCTGTTTGAATCTGAGTTTCTCTTCGAATAAAGAGAAAGGTGTGGAATAGGTGACGGAAGCCGGAATAGATTAAAAATGAAGCAAGGGAGTCGGGGGGTAAAAACAGGAGGTGGAAATGGATGCAGGGAATGGGGGAGATTCTGCAGCGAGAAAGAAGTTCCATCGAAGACTCTCTGACGCACGTTGGGAATCCTTGGAAGGAAGGAGTTCGAGGATAGGCTCTTATATATATTCAGAGGAAGTAAGGTTGCGGAAAGCAGTGCTATTATGTGACCTCCTTGGTACCTCCGGTGATTCGATAACCATGGTAGGACAACGGAGGTGAACGAGGAGACAACTTAAAAACAACGTCCTATCCGAGCACGATAAAAAACATAAACAAGTTGATTTTTATTTATTTTGTAAATTAATTTTACCACCAAATGGCTTGCATTTATCTGTAGATAAATTTAAAAGAGTAATGAGTTATTTAATTTATCGTGAAAATATTTTGGAAATATTATTCAATACTTAAAAGTTATTCTTGTTAAATTGATGAAGTATGATTATCTTTCTTTATTAAAAGTTATTTTTGTTAAATTGATACAGTATGAATATCCTACTTTTGTGATAGACGCTACCATTCTATTAAGACGGTGCTGGTCCATTGTTTTTTTACTACGTGGAATTCTTTCAGGTGTTAATCTTTTAACCAAAACCCACTGCTATGTTACGATTTTATTCATATAAAATATGTTTATTCCCAACTTTGGAACTTTTCTTCTTTAGAAAGGTTTCCTGCATAAGATTCGTTCAGTAAACAATTTAATGTAAAGTCTCGATGCGCCAAGCGATTTAACTCAAGGCTTATTAGCATTCCGAATGTATTGTATTTCAACACTTTTCAATAAAAATGGCAAATCTCAATGTTCTGGCATCGCCATGAGTAGCAACCAATGACAACCACGTCAGCATAAACAATTATGCTCAACGAACTAACTTATTTACATGTTTAAGTTACGAGAGATAAAAAGATATATATATTAAAGTCTATCATAACAGTATTACGTCGGTATTTTGCAATATGTTACTTTGTACATTTCCGATAAGGTCAACGAGCACTGATTAACAAGCCAATGATCGAGTTTTTCAATTTTTTACTAAGTTGATATCAGATATACGATTTAGTTTATGCTGATATAAAATACATCTATTTTTACTGATAGAGGTAATAAAGGTATAATTTTTTGAAGGATTGCTCGAGTAAGTAGAGTTTAAAATCACAAAATATTGGAAGTGGTTTTATGAAAAGAATGATAGTCATAATTGTAACATCAGTTAAATTCAGTTCTTTTCTTGATTCGAATGACGTCAATTTGGAAACAAATGGTCTCATTTCGTGCAGCACATTTCGCATTGGGTTGACGGAAAAAGCATTAGAATGCCGATTCAGCGCAGAAATGGCCAACGCCGGTAGTTTATTTGCGAGTCAATTACGACGAAATAAATTATCCCTTAAAAATCATATTAACGGCAATCTGCGCAGTGTGAAGTACGTGATTAAATCACGAAATGAATTCAATGCCAAAGCGGTTTGTTAACACGATATCCGCTCCGTACAGAATGCGATTTGTAACCTTCGATGTTTTCAAGTATCGCATAATGCGTTTGATATTTAACCTGGGAAAAGTGCGGTGGCTTTAGTCGTACAATACGCTGTCGTATTTCCGGTCTCTCGAAATTCGGCGGATTTAATTTAGATCGTTTTTTTATTGTATCCACGCTTTTACGCAATTAATACATTCAGCGCTACATTTCGTCAAATTCAATTTAGAAGCTCACTCACTTTCGTGCGTTCCGTTTAATTGTATTCTCCATCTGTGTGCTACAAATGAAATAATTTCGAGTTTAATCACACATTTTATAAACTTTCGTCATTTTCATGCGCTGATACTTTCGGATTGTTTTTTGGTTCGAAGTAAATGTTTCGTAATTTGCAACGAACTCGAACAAACTTAAAATTCAGTCTGTAAAACATTTGTGCTACCAATGTTTTGTCGCATAGTGTGTCAAATTTATCATCCTTGATTTAACTTGGTAAAAGGCGATAATTGACATTTGAATCCCGAACTTAAGTTCAACGCACTATTTAAAGAAATTGGAGCAATGGAAGTGGGCTTAATAAACTTAACTCACGGTTTAAAATAGCGGCGAATTGATTTATGATCTTAAAAGGTAAATAAATATCCAGCTTAGAAATTTTTTAAATACCTCGGCTAAAAAATCACAATAGTAGGTGATCAAATTGGAATATATCTTCGATGTACGGGATATTGAAACAGTAATAGTTTGAGTAGAAGACATATTATTGTGAAAGCCAATCGATACAGTTAGTAACCGAAAACTGCGGACCATTCAAAATACTTTATCAACTATTATTTTCGAATAACTAAGCTACATAGCATGACTGTATGAAAAGCGACTGTTTACTATTTCAATGAATTATATTTCTATCTCCGGTGCTATTGCCTATGTATCCATCTCTCACGACTCAGTTATTCCATTGTTATACCTCATCTTGTCTGTACGTTAACCCCTAGGAGTGGATGGATCCCTTCTTTCCATTAGCTCTGTAAGGGGGATGAGACGGAACGAGTCCACGTAAGTGCAGCTCTATGAAGCTTTTCATGATGTCCAAGGAATGACCAGAGTGAATGCTATTACTCAGAATCACTCATACCTCAGAGGACTTGATGCTATCGTAGCCACGCATAAGATCTGAAGAAAAGTAAATTAATGATATTCTTTTTTCTATCTTACACCAAATTAGCTCATTTATTCCAACGATCAAGAGAGGGCTGCATAAACTACTCTCTATCATCTACTTGGATTAACGTATCGCAAACAATGCGAAAGTGAAGTAGGTGATGCATATCTCTTCATTGCTGTGATTATTACATTTTTCACCAATTTAACTCGTATAATTCTACAACTTTATGAAATCTCTTTGAACTCGCCAATGTCGCTAATAGTACATTTTTCTAAAAACACTATATAAACTAACACTTTCGCACTTTGTGAACTTTTTCGTGGACCAGCTGAGTGAACCTAGAAAGAAAGTTTACGACATTTTTGAATGATTTTATTACTTTACATTTCATTTTATTACTTTACAAAATCTGTTTTATGCCTACGCGATTTTAGTTTTTCAATTTTTTTCTATGCATATTTTTATATTTATCTCATTTTTATTTCTTAATCTCATATTATATTTACTATTGTGGATGTAATTGGGATTAACCTGTATCCGTAAAATAATTAACAATAATAACTTTTTCCAAGTTAAAGTCTTGTTAACTGTGAATTTATCCAGAGCGTAGTACGGAAACTGTTTAGACCTCGTAGGATTGTAAGACGTGGGTTTTCGTTGAAATGGAGAGCACAAGTGTTGAGCGACCGCAGGCGACCCTCTGAGGTGAGACGTGATTTCGGAATGGTGCGTGTAGTGCTAAAATTGAACAAGGGTCGGCGGTCGAAGGGAAAGTGGAAAATGGTTGAGTTAGAGAGGGACTCGATGGAGAGCATCATCGAATAGTTGATCATATAATGCACTTCAGAACAAACTTTCACGGTCGTAATACGCCCTACAGTTTAAATTGGGATTAACCTGTATCCGTAAAATAATTAACAATAATAACTTTTTCCAAGTTAAAGTCTTGTTAACTGTGAATTTATCCAGAGCGTAGTACGGAAACTGTTTAGACCTCGTAGGATTGTAAGACGTGGGTTTTCGTTGAAATGGAGAGCACAAGTGTTGAGCGACCGCAGGCGACCCTCTGAGGTGAGACGTGATTTCGGAATGGTGCGTGTAGTGCTAAAATTGAACAAGGGTCGGCGGTCGAAGGGAAAGTGGAAAATGGTTGAGTTAGAGAGGGACTCGATGGAGAGCATCATCGAATAGTTGATCATATAATGCACTTCAGAACAAACTTTCACGGTCGTAATACGCCCTACAGTTTAAACAGAACTTCGTCCAAATTCATGCAAACGTTTTTTTTGTCCTTGATTCGATGGGTAGGCGTACGAGGAAATGTGAATGGAAAGTAATTAAAAATTCATTGAACAACAACAACCTCATCTTGTCTGTACGTTAACCCCTAGGAGTGGATGGATCCCTTCTTTCCATTAGCTCTGTAAGGGGGATGAGACGGAACGAGTCCACGTAAGTGCAGCTCTATGAAGCTTTTCATGATGTCCAAGGAATGACCAGAGTGAATGCTATTACTCAGAATCACTCATACCTCAGAGGACTTGATGCTATCGTAGCCACGCATAAGATCTGAAGAAAAGTAAATTAATGATATTCTTTTTTCTATCTTACACCAAATTAGCTCATTTATTCCAACGATCAAGAGAGGGCTGCATAAACTACTCTCTATCATCTACTTGGATTAACGTATCGCAAACAATGCGAAAGTGAAGTAGGTGATGCATATCTCTTCATTGCTGTGATTATTACATTTTTCACCAATTTAACTCGTATAATTCTACAACTTTATGAAATCTCTTTGAACTCGCCAATGTCGCTAATAGTACATTTTTCTAAAAACACTATATAAACTAACACTTTCGCACTTTGTGAACTTTTTCGTGGACCAGCTGAGTGAACCTAGAAAGAAAGTTTACGACATTTTTGAATGATTTTATTACTTTACATTTCATTTTATTACTTTACAAAATCTGTTTTATGCCTACGCGATTTTAGTTTTTCAATTTTTTTCTATGCATATTTTTATATTTATCTCATTTTTATTTCTTAATCTCATATTATATTTACTATTGTGGATGTAATTGGGATTAACCTGTATCCGTAAAATAATTAACAATAATAACTTTTTCCAAGTTAAAGTCTTGTTAACTGTGAATTTATCCAGAGCGTAGTACGGAAACTGTTTAGACCTCGTAGGATTGTAAGACGTGGGTTTTCGTTGAAATGGAGAGCACAAGTGTTGAGCGACCGCAGGCGACCCTCTGAGGTGAGACGTGATTTCGGAATGGTGCGTGTAGTGCTAAAATTGAACAAGGGTCGGCGGTCGAAGGGAAAGTGGAAAATGGTTGAGTTAGAGAGGGACTCGATGGAGAGCATCATCGAATAGTTGATCATATAATGCACTTCAGAACAAACTTTCACGGTCGTAATACGCCCTACAGTTTAAACAGAACTTCGTCCAAATTCATGCAAACGTTTTTTTTGTCCTTGATTCGATGGGTAGGCGTACGAGGAAATGTGAATGGAAAGTAATTAAAAATTCATTGAAAAACAAGAAAAACACCGCTTTTGAAAATGCATAGCAGGTATTTTTGTTATGAGAACGTGGGCGAAAATTGATAAGCAATTTTTGTTGACAGTAGATTCCTATATCTACCACTGAAACGCTATTCTGCGGTTTGAGGAAGTATTTGGAAGAGTTTGTTAAGTGATGGAATATATGTGAAATCAGTCGGAGGGTAAAATAAAGGGAAAATCAAGGTAAAATAAAGGAAAAAAATATAAAATTAAAAAAAAATCGAAAACAAAATAAAATAAATAAAACATTGCAGTAGGTTGGAAAATTAACCAATTCGTTTCCTAAAAGACTGCACATTTAAAAAAGAGAGTTCTGTAAACAACACTGCAGGACCCACTAGACTTCCCGAAATCTAAATAGAAATGATTTCTACTCCTTCAAAATAATCCATAAATATGGGGTTTTAACGAATAAATGCATACAGTGAGAAAGAAATGCTATACTCTCCAAAAGGGCTGATCTTATTACATAGAACAACTTCTTTATGCGACCATGAGTCGTTTGAAGTCGTTTATTATTCAAAATCTAATAGTTGCAACAAGGAAAGTAAATCAGAATCAATTTTTCAACATGAGATTATCATTTTTAATAAAAGAGTAAACGAGTTCAACTAGAGTGGGATTCGAACCTAGATCTTTTTTCTGGGATTCCTACGATGTTATCTTAAGTCATTACATTGGAAGAATTTCGGGGATATTATTGAAAAAAGAAATGGTGTTACTAATAAGGGTTCCAGTTTCAAAAAATGGGGAGCAACACAACACACGAAGAAATTTTCTCGCAAGTTGATGCCCTATATAAATAGAATGGCTTAACTTAATCCTTCGCGGAATAAAATGAACAAAATCACAGTGCCAACGGAATCAAGTCATTTAAGATTTACGGTCAGCAAGTTCGAGAGTGCCAATTTCAGGGTGCTACCATATACATCGGACTTAATTTAATCATATTTTCCTGAAAATAAAAGGCAAAGGAAGCGACGGAAACACTGCAATCTCGGAAGCTATCGTGCACGATCTGATATTTATGAATAGCCTCAAATGATCGCTTATCATGTTCCTCTCAACCCATAATTGGACTTCGCCTCCCGCAGTCTCTCATTTGGTCGGTTCTTTCCGGCCCTCACCTTCCTTAATTTGGGCCCTTGTTATGAAGGGGGAAGGGCTATGCGTCATCCATTGACATGTTGCCATGGGCTCACCCTTAGCGCCGCCGGAGAGGGTGTGTTTGGGGAGGCTTCGAGGAAATGGTAATTCGGACGGGTTTATGTGCACTGCGGAAAAGAATCGGCCGTAGTTTAAAGGGGTTTGCGTTTGGAGAAGTTTACGCGCCTGCCGAAGGGATCCGTTGAATTGGGCGCTATTTGTTTGTTCCGCGGTTATCGATTCTGCAGATGAGAGCTTCGATGGGAGAGATGAATGGACGGAAGAGGAGGGGCGAACAAACAGACGAGCAAAGTTTCTCTCCTTAAGGCCGAGAATTGAGCTGATGAGAATCTTTCAAAAGCCCACCATTAAGTATGAATGGTTCAATAGTGAAAAGAAAACTGATTTGAGAGGATTGATACTTCTTTCCTCCAACCGAGAAGGAGTAAAGGCAGGATCTGCTTTTCACGTACTAATTTCTCTATCCTGCGCATCTAGTTTAATACAAACAGAATGCTTCTTTGTTGGTATAATCAAAGTAAAATCATAAGTAATTGATATTGATCCTAACTTTCCTACCAAGTAACAATACCGTAAAATTAAACACGGAGTGTAAATTAGTCTCTTTCCAAATAGCTTCACCAACAGTAAAGATTATTCTTTTCTTCTGTTTTGAAATGTCAATTCCTGCGTTAGGCATTGAAATTAAAAATAAAATATTTTTGTAACTTGTAAAACCAGTGAAAGAAACGACTATACTTATTCTGTACCCATGTTTTGCGAAGTTATTCTTAGAAGATGCTTTCCTATGACAATTGTCACAAAAATAAGGATATGGTATAAACATCAATTTTACCTTATCAAATATAATTTCTCCTCTCAATTAATATACCATGTATTTACGAGTGTCACAATTATCCCAAATAGATTCATCCTAATATTTCTACGATTTATCCGTCATTTTCTTTGAATACTTCGTTAACTTCACGTTTTAAGACCTCGAAATCTTATCTTATTCGAATCTCGAGCATGAGAATGCACGATGAAAATAATAATGAATATATATTTAATGATGAAATTTAAAAATGTAAAATATGACTATTCTTCTAAAAAGTGAGCTTTAGAGTTACTAGATTCCAACATAATCAAAGAACATTAAGAACGATAGCGACAGTAATGAGGCGATCCACAATCGATTTCCTCCAAACTATGCACAGCTTCCGCATTCAATATTGACAGAGGTAGTCCGAATTCTTGCTGTAACCAGAAATATCTTGATATGAATTGTGCCAAACATTCGAATTTGGCTTTCGTAATTAGATAACCTACACAGAGCATGAAATGGACAAACAGACAGCTCTGTCTGCACTGAATTTAGCCGGGGACTGGTTGGAATCTCAAACCCAAACCAAAAAGTCTCGCAGAGTGGGCTTACTAGATGAGGAATGAAGTAGGTTGCCCTTACTCTCCTCGCTGAAGCGGAATTCTTTGAGTAAATAAAGTCAGAGTAAGTGAAGGGCTATGACCCAGGAATAATTGTCATATTAGTCAATAAGGAGAAAAAAAGACGAATCTTCAGTTTATTTATACCTCAATAGCTTTCACATTAATGCAGCACCAACAAAATTGAGATCAAATTAAAGATTCATATTGTTCTCTCCTGTACCTGAGACAACTGAAAAATACAAGCAGTCTGGCATCGCAACTAGTGAAGGCCTCCCTCAGACACGCTTAGGCAGTGCTCAGTCTGATCCTGCGGTCGAATGCAACTTCTAACGCCTCCAAGTTTATGGGGAGAGTGTAAACACGGATCAGGGGATGGATTATCATATGCATGCGCGCGTATAAAAGGGGCGTAGACGTATTTCGCTGGGATACTAGTCCGTGGTGTCTTGATGAAAGGGTTCTTTGCCTAAGCGAAAGGGGAATGACTTGGTGCGAAGGGTTGTATCTCGAACCGGATTTCTCTGGTACTTGAACTTCGCCTGAGCTCCGGTTAGGTCGAGATTTAAAATGTTATTGCAAACGGGTACTTGGTAACTTTGGAAACCGTAAACAAGTTTACGTTGAGTAAATCCCCTGGTTAAATTGAGGGAAGGTGCTTGTGTTTGATTTGCTCAGAACAGTAGGGTGTGGCAATATAGGCCTTGTTGCTTGGATTTGGCGCAAAGGTTCACTACTTCTATCACGATACACGCGGAATTTGATGGCATTCAGTACGATATTGTCTGTATTACCTTAATTTGTGCGATGCATCAACGGACACATATCTAGAATCTTCATAGCTGAATAGCATATTTTGCAAAAATCAATACCATAGGTTTGTAACAATCGTAATAAAACTTTTCTATGAGTATTTATTATCGCCTTATCAATGACAATTTGCACATAGAAGTAACCAAGAAACAATATTACCACTACCTTTTGTTCTGACAATGCAATGCGAATAAATTTTCATGCTACACGATGAAATATACCAATCAAATCATAGTTTAGTTTCTCATCATTGAAAAGGAACTTCAATCCACATGATATAGATATTCTATTAATTTCATTTAATTCAAAGATCAAAATTGATATGTAAAATATGTTCCTTAAGCCATTAAGTTTTAATATTCGCTCATAGAAATTTAATAATAAAGCAATTGTAAATTCAAATCATTACAATTGCGCTTAAGATAGTTTTGTTTAGTATTGACTCCCCTGAATCATTACATTCCATCTTTCAGCCATATTCTTTACTTCAGAAATAATATAACAAAATGTGGCAGCAAATTTATAACGAAAATTCTGTACTAACAGATTTTCTAATTTTCTGGTATTTTTCAAGATTTGTTAAGTTTTAATTATTTCACATGCTCCATCATAATTTGGCATTCACAGCCTAGTAAACTGAAATACCAAATACGGTAATGCATCCATTCATATATTTTACAAATACCGCAAAGTTTGCCTTTCCTACTTATTATTATAACTACAAGGATCTATATATGCATCGTACTTTATTTCATAAACTTTGCTGGTAAAGACAACATGGAAATAGCCCTACATTTTATAGTTTTTCTATTCACCGTAAAGGAGCCTTTTTGGCTATGGATTTAGTATACTCTTTCCAAAGGGTTTTAAATACATTATCTCCTCAATGTTATTTATCTCACGATCTTTCCTTTGTAACAACTCATTGCCTCTCCTAATATATCATAAGTATTCGTTTCGTAGGTCAAAATCAAAGAGAAATGTTAATGCGTATATATTCAAGCAAGCATGAATTCAAAACTAAAACGTTTTGGAGCGAAGCTATTCTGAGAAATTTACATTTAATCCAGCGTAAATGATAAGGCTAAACAACTCATCAAATGTGGGGCTCTAAACTTATTCCGTGTACATGGAAAGCCCATGGTTGGTTGAATAAACGAGGGAAGGATACAAATTCGATATTCTTTACCATGTAAATATTAGCTTGTCTGTATTTTAACTCTTTAAAGGAAGAGAAATAGATGAGGGGAAATCCTCTGACGGAGTTTTCTCATTCTCGTAAAAGTCAGGGAAAGACAAATCGTTTTACGACCATTCTGAAAGAAAGGCTGATGAATTCAACCCTCCACGACCTTTGAATGAGAGCAGGGCATTGTCTCTAACAATTACTGTCTCATGGCAACGATCACGTGAGAGCCACATGGCATGAACACTATTGCTAACTACAAATTCTATACTTTCTGATGTAAAAAAGTAACCAAGAGGAAAATATAACATGTTTCCCAGCGGCTTCAATTGGAGTACGCACTAGAAGAGCATTCACAGCCGTTCTGAACATCTCGCTTGTGAATGTTGTCATTCAAATTTCCAGGGCGTTGATTCTCATAGCGTACGTAAATCGATAAAGGTAACTAATGAAACGGAAATTCTGAAACCTATGTATGATTTTCTATTCAAGGTTGTACACAGTATCTGGATACCTCATTTTATTGGTTTCAATGATAGAAATACACCTCAGATAAGTACAGAACGAGCGAAGTGCGTAAAGTTGCCCATGTCTGTTTTCACATAATAAAAGTTCTCATCTGTAGCAATTTATGAAAAACATGTAACATGAGGCCGAGAATTTAATTACGAATTCTATGTGACATTTATATACCGATGGAGTTCATAAGAGCGTAGATAGGAACAAAAATAAAGCTAAATAATAGAAGAATTAATGCAGTGTATTAGACGAAGAAAATTAGCATCGACAAATAAGTTTTAGGGGATAATCAGCATCAAAATCGTGAAGTAGAAAAACGGACTCAGCATGAGATGGACTAATCCAATCGAGAATTTCAATCAGATTCCAGTTTAGATGGAACAAATCAAAAAGATTTCGATCTGTTTGAAGCATTCTTAGAATAAGATAGCTTTATGAGGTATTGCGTTCTTAAACATCGAGTTGTTTAATCGAGAAATCCTGAGTCCAAATAAGTTGCCACAAGTCACAGCATTAGAATATCTGTCTCTGAAAAAAAAAACTCGTAGTTAAGACGTAAAGAATGGAATCGACGTAGGTGTGGAATATGAACCTTTTCTCCCAGAACGTTGATCGGAAATGAATCTTTCAAATCTCTGAAATATAAAATAGTATAGACGTCAAATTCTTAAACATTAAAAAAGGTCGCACGTCTATCAAATTCGATATTATGGTGGAAATCAATTTCGGGGGAAGAAGGAAATCCTTACAATTTTCCAAAGTTCAGAATTCAAAGACACAATTTGAATGGACCATCGGAAGATGGGAAGAGAGAGCCGTCAAATCGGAGACTTTAGCATCTCAGGCCTCTCTAAAGCGTCCAATGACATCTCTCGCTTTCATCCTCAACCATACATAATTGATAAAGCGAGAGAGAGTTTTTGGGGGATACGGTTAATCCAATGCAGCCCTTTCAAGGAATACTCATCATATTACGTGGAGCAATTAAGCCGATTGGAGTGCTGCGAGATGGAAGCCAGTGAAACCGATTCTACCGCCATATATATGCATTTTGTGGAGGGAAATTTCATTTTAAAAAGTGGAAATTTTGGGGTTTCTTTTCCGGAGGATGACCTGTTACGATTCGCGACGCGATTACATTTCTCTGCGCGATCATCTGCGGAATATAATGTAATTGAATGGAAGAGAGTTTGGGAGCCGCATTAGGCTTTACGGGTTTCACTTAGAAATGTTCGCATAGCCAAGCTTCCGCAAGAGAGAAATTGTACAGTTGCACTTGATGCAGGGTGAAAAGAAAATATACAATACTCTCCTCTTAAACACTCAGTCAACTAATACATGGAATCAAGTAAAATTATTGATGACTTTGTATGAGGATTACCTTATGTTCTACCGTATTTGAGGAACCTATTACCCACAGGGCACATATACAGTCGCCTTTTCTAATCTGATAAATACTAAATGATAAAATGTGTGAAAGTAAAATAAAGTGATAAAACTGAGCTACTATAATTTTTCCTGCTAAAGAGGCTTGGGAAAAAATAAAAAGAAAAGTAGTTTTTAGTATTTAAAATAGCGAATTAATTCACTTTCTTACGAACCGTTCAAATTCTGGCTTCTTTGGTTGCTTTTAATACGTTTCATAACAGAGACTCGATTTTCATATTTGGCCAAATGTGCATTCATATAGAGTTTCGAGTTGCAATAGGAAAGTTCCCAACCCAGTGCACATATTCTTTATCCCTAAAAATCTAGCTGATCAGTGCATAAATATCTTTCTAAGTTGAAAAAAGTATTTATAAGTAATAGTCTAAGACTTTTAAAGCGTTGGATTTTGGGTTACAATGGCCTTGAAGAGTAATTTTGCTTCTCAGTTATACAGCGTCTTTTATTTCATTCTTAACTCGATTAATTTTAATTAATTGAAATCACACGAGAATTAATATGATATAATGAGTATACCTCTAATGAAATGGATCATTCTTCTGAATAAAAAATGAAAAATATTGAAATATGTAATCGAAATTTAGTTTTCCGTTCAGAATCGCCTGAGGCGGTCGCCTTTTCACCCGGCAGGGGCCCTCGGTATTGCTATCGTATCTTGTTCTATATAATAGCATATCTATGATAATAGTAAAACAGGAAAAGTTAAAAAATGCTCTCTGATGCAGTTTGGGATTTAAATATTTCGTGTTAGGCAAAGGAAATGAAATAAGTTCAGAAAAAGAATTGTCATAGGAAGAAGAAATACTATTTGAACACCAGATAATCCATTGCATTAAAGGTGTAGGATACCTTCAGGTACTTACGCAATCATCTTTTTGTAAATGTGGCCTATTTTCATTTTTTCGAAACGTTCAATGTCGAAGCACAGAAGATGCGAATAAAAGGTGATGTTGGTGAGGGGATAGGGTAAACATTGGTGAATTTGTTACATTGGTAAGTTTGTGATGCATTTTCAAACATCCGATACGCAACTTACAAGAAAATAACATACCTAGCGTTTTCTACATAGAATAGTGAATACAAGAGTCCTCTCTATCCAAATATTTGAGCCAATATACCGCAGTAAATCGCGTAACAGATGTGTGAAAAGTTATCATAAATTTACCAATATTACAAAGTTACCAATGTTTACTCTGTGTCCCTAAAATTTCTTTACACAACAACTATACAGGATCACGATAAGGAAAAAAAGCTTGATGTTTTCGAACTCTGTAACAAGCATTAATTTATGATTTTCAGGGTATGTTATATAGTAGCCAATGTAGGTGAATTAAACTCTCAAGTATGGGTCGACCGGATATCTCCAGCACGCAGCACAGTTAGTACTATCCAATTCCAAACCACTCCTTACCCTATTCTCCCGTTTATCCTCAACACCATTCTATTCCTCAGTTCTTCTTCCTCTATTTCTTTGCCCCCCCTCTGAGCATGTCCGTGGCCCAGAGGCGGTATCCACTGAAGTGAGATTAAAAAGCTGGAAATGTAGAGTTGTGAGGGATATTGCAGAGGGAGAAGCTAATCCAATTGGAGAGCGCTGAACAGTGTAATTGACAGAGAGGGGGCCAGTGTCAGTCGAGGGCGGTAATAGAAGGATAATGGTGTTGCAGAGGCGAAGGAAGACGCATGATTAGAAGAGGATGAAGGCCATATGAAGGTGGAGTTGCTTAGGAAAAGGGTTGCGAAGATGAATGGCCCCGGGCCTTGTATCGGGTGTCGCTCGATGAGAGGTCGTAAACTAAAATTCTTAATTTCCTTTCGGAGGGCGCGTCGCTGGAACAAGGGAATGGTTTTAAGCTCTTCCCAACCCTTCGCGTCCTAATTTCTCAAATGTAAAACTTTCGCAAATTGCGATTTTTCTGGTTCCCCACCACTGGTTGACTTTCGTTCATTTGCAACCAAAACTGTGAACGGAAGCTCAACTGTATGATGTATAGCATCAAGTCCGGTTTACGCATCCTTCATTCACTAGGACATGGACTTCTGCCATGTTACTGAACTCCCTTTAAGCATTCGTTAATATTTCGCTAACTATCTGCAATCAAAAACATATTTCTTTCTGAGACTTCGATCTTTAGCATCGCAAAGTTGCATGATTCATTGCGGTACATTTGAAACCATTAGGAACTAGGACGACGCATTTCATACTCTCAAATAGTCAAGCGTCAAACTGTCCACGAGAATGGGTTGCAGTAGCTCAGTAAACTTTAGGAATATATTTTTCATTTCATTTTCTCTTGACGAAATCAATGGAAATAAAATCATTGAAATGAGTGAATGTGTCACAAAAATAACGTAAGGCGGCACTGAACGAGCGTTCCTCAACTCTGTTTAACAGCGACTGATTTCAAACTAGGGCATACGTAACTCAATGGATACCCCTGCAATTTATAAAGGTTATGCGAACGATTTTAATGTCAGAGATTCTCTTACATTTCCCTTGAAATGACTTTAACATCTTCTCAAATTAAATAGGCTTCCACATATTCTCTACCATAGTAGCTGGATATGACATATGATCGTTATTACAACTTAGGAAGATACTTTATCGAGAACACATATTTATATACCACATATTGCACCGTATATAGTAACGCATCATAGTTAATATTATATCGTAATTAATGGCTAGACGAGGAGATCACATCTCGAAACATTTGTGTTATAAGTAAGGAGCAAGGATAGGAAATAACTTAGCTCGTGAAGTCGTGCGACTGAAACCCAATGATAAACAGAGGTGAAAAATAGCGACATGACTGGGGCTCGAACCCAGGTCTCCCACTTTCCGGGCAGGTATTCCACTAAACTACCATGCCATACCAGGCATGGTAGTTTAGTTGTTTACATTATTTTTCACCTCTGTTTATCATTTGGGTTTTAGTAATAGCACAATGTCAATCATATAATCAAATCTTAAACTCTATCCAAGGGTAAATATTATTTAAAATAATCTTTAGAAGAGCACGTGCAATATATTTGAAGACTGATTGTTAAAATTACATGTTATGCCAACCACTGTGAAGTTAGGGGGTAACGTACAAGTCTCAAATACTCTAATGTAATATATTCATTCTATATATTTATCTTTCAAACATCTTCCG
Source organism: Sympetrum striolatum (assembly GCA_947579665.1). NCBI lineage: Eukaryota > Metazoa > Arthropoda > Insecta > Odonata > Libellulidae > Sympetrum > Sympetrum striolatum. The sequence continues at coordinate 72,168,778 of OX388348.1, forward strand.
TAGCAATAGCGTTAGCACTAAATTATTCCTATAGAACTAAAAATAAACAATTCTCCTATATTCTAGAATTATTCTTATCAATCATCATGTACCAAAAACAGATAAGAATATCTTCCGTAAAGTTTTCTTACCGGAATTTCCCTCATTTATTAAATTTTTAGACGTGCAAGCCACCTTCTAGTATGCCATAGAAACAGTTAGCTTAAATTGTAAACGTTAATAATGTTAATTTGCTAACATAGCTTGATCGCAATTATTCTGTTACTGCATGCAAATTATTATCAAGTATCTGCGGTCAACATAATGCAATACACTGAAGGGACTTCAAAATCGTTTACATTCGAGAAATTGTCTCTGTGAAAACTGGTAGGAATAAAAATGGTGACATTTTTTTTAGAAGTCATCAAATATCCTCTATATGTTATGATATTACTGTTTAGTACACATCGTAGTAAATTTGCTTCATCTCATTAAATACTATTTATAGTTTACTATATGGAGAAGATGTGATACAGTTAACAAACGAGGAAAATGAGGTTGGGCATTCTTTCAATTGTTTATTATGAACACTGAAATACACCATAAAATCTTCCCAGCGAGTAAGTACGCAAGAAAATCATTTTATTTCACTGGAAGACACAGTACACATCATTAAGCCGGGGTGAGCGTTTCTAATTAGACATGATGATTCCTTCTTAGCGTGCCTTAAGTCATGTCCCTCGCTGCAAATTACTCTTTCAAAATCATATTACTCGAAAACTCTTTCAATTAGGACGGTAGCTCACCTTGGCAATCTTCGAAATTTGTTTACCTTACGCCCGTTAAAAAATAATTTCCGGTGCCTCGTCTTTCACCAGCGAGAATCTGCCACAGTTTTTGAGCTCCATTTTTGTGGTTGGCCGGAAAGAAATTAAGTTGCACAGCAACCTAATCGACCTTCGGGTAAGTGAGCGCCAATTACTTGTAATCTGCTTTAATACTTATCTCCTGGTGCCCTCCACCGCCCGGAAAAAAGATAATTAGAAATTTAATTCCTGTCGCAGAATCAATTTAGAGCTTCAATCGTGGCTACACAGGGTTCCCAATTTGGCGTAACTTAATGACGCAAGAAATGTTCTTACGGATGATTAAATGAAAGGGAACGAAAGAATTATGATTGAGTTATGAATTTGCGTTGGTGATTTTGCTGCATCAAAAGACTCCTTTTATTAATAATTTCGCAAATATGATAACTAAGTCAAGGAAGTTTTGACGGTTATTTTGTTCGTTAATATTTTACAGACGCCAAGAGTAATTCATTATTTTAAGGAAAAAAATTGTGTGTAGCTTCCCATGAGCAAATGGGAAATTTCCTGGAGAAAAGTAATTCAGTTAAGTCCTAAGTAGAAAATTCAAAATTATTAAGAGCTACCAAGTTATGGTGACGACTAAGCACGACTTCGAAGAAACTACGAGTGAAACATGAAAACTTATAAGCTACAGAATATTTAGAGAAGTGAGAGAAAATCTTAGGGAGATTCTTGTTGACATTATTTCGATAATCAGAGGTCCAGACTCCACATTAACTGATACTTCGATCTCTTTTAGCAAATTGAGTTTACTGCTTGAGAATCACTTATCACCGTTTCTTCAAAGAACTTTAATTAAATATTATACTAAATAAAATAGCTACACCGATATTTTAGTCGGTAAAAGTTGTAAATTGAATGAAAATTGAGATTTTGGTGATTATTATGTTCATAATAAACTTTTTTACTCGTGAATAAAATAAAAAATAAGTTTTTTTATCAAAACAAATATTCTTAAATGAAATCGATTGTGGCAGGCTTAACCGAGTGGAAATCCATAACAGAGGATGTTAAGAATAAAGATTTGCAAATACTTTTTTCCACATATTTAAATGTATATTAGTATTTGAAAATATTTATTCTTAACATCCTCTATTCTTAGATGAATTAACGTATTTTCGAGATAGAAAAAAAGTGTAAAATAAATAAATTAATTTTATAACTTTGCTATCTAAATTTAGATTATTATATCACAAGCTTTCCGCGGGTGAATTATAATTTGTATTTTAGTAACTTTCCGCAATTATATAGCTGGAATTTTACTATCTTAAATTTTAATGTATTCAAAGGAACAGATCCAAAAGTGATGTAAAATACCTGCCGTTTGGCTCAATTTGATACCAAAGGGTTGATTGAAGGACTCTCATAAGAGGATAATTGGTATCCGTATCTATCGAGTGGAAATAAAACCTTTATCCTGTTAGGGCGTCAGTGACCTTTCATGTAGCAAATTCAAGCCTTCTTAGCTCTCAAGGTTGATGAAACAAACATGACCTTCCTTCAAGATAACGTCGTAGTCCCAGAAAAGGTACACACCACATCATGAGTCGATTAATCTTCAGAGAAATCTCGCATTCGTTGATGCTAAAACTTAGGATGATTGAATTTTTTTCCAGGATATATGAAGTAAGTAAAAAAATACTCATTGATCAAGTAAAGTTAGTAGATTTCACTCTCTGACGTAATTACCCGGCTACTGCAAAGGAAAACTTAAATCAATCGATTTCATAGAGAAATTACCAGGCAAAATTAGTTTATTTCCTTCGTAAAAATGTAGGCTGACTTCGGTGTCTCAAGGAACTCGTTGCAAACTATTTACTAGTATACTTTAACATATTAATATCCTATTTTACCTTGGATGTGTGTTTTCATACCTCTCCTAAATACCCAACTAAGAGACTTAAAGGATCCGCGTGACATCGAGAAGGGATGGAGAGAAGGTCAAAGCCCTTAAAGAAGCCAGATATAATATCGGCGAAAGGTTTTACGCGTTGCCGACATATAAGTATCACATAATCCCTTAAGGCCGTCAGCGGAAAACGATATTCTGTTTTTATAGATACGCTATTTATCGGAATATTTCAGAGGAGTCAATGACATTCTCGGTTGAGGGAAGGCAAATGCGTATATTCCCTCTGTATCCCCCAAAGGAGAAAAACTTCGTACGGCTAAGACCAGCAATGGGCTCTAATATTTAATTGAAATTCGAAACCCCAGCCTCCAAAATCAGTAGAGTATTATTAAGAAATGGATTAATTGAATCTATCTTTTATGAATAGCATCCTTTAAATATACTAGGTTATATACCTATTATGTCTATGCTATTCCACCAACAGTATTTATGAATTAATCACCGTTAAATGCAAATTTTGGACTTATTTTAGGAGAAAAAAAGTACTCTGACATGCTGGTAATGATATTGAACCTCGTTAAAAGATAATTCGTTAAAAATTTTAAAGAATTTTCGAAATCCAAAACTTTTTATAATCCCTGAGGTTAACTTTCCGTAAAACTGTCATTAGTGTTTTTCAAATGATTAAACGGTAATTTAAATATAAATTCATCATAATATACAATTAATAAGATACATTAAATTATTTCCCTTTCAAAATCATTAGAATTACTGGGGAAAAGCTATTTTTTTATATGCTTCAATAAAAATAAAATAGGTACGGTTTAAATCGTGGTCTAATCCAGTAATTTGAAAATTATTAACTTACGACTTTGTTTTGTTCATTTTAAGCGAAATTAATATTATAAATAAATTGTAAATTAAACGTATAGAACAAAATTTACATGAAAATGTTCATTTGAAATTATTCCTCATCCATATTTTCATCTCATTATTAATGATTACTTAAAAATGACGTAATATGAATTGAAATAAAATGATGGTATAGAACAGAAATTAAGCTAATAAAAGCAGAGACGTGCACATTTCAATGTGAGAGTAACTGGCTTCTAAATCGGCATTAATCAGTAATTAAAGCTTCCATGTATATCCATGACGATCTCTCGTGGAAATTCTGAACAAAACTCCCAACACGTTAAAACGTAACATTAGAACTCATTTTTTAAAATTCAGTCCGAGATAGGAAATTTTCCGGGATAGCGGCAAACAAAGGATGAAATTATCTCGAGAATGTATTCCGCACACAAAAATAACATTCGTTATCAAACAGACTTAAGATAAGGAACTCGCACTTTTTAATTTTTCTCTAAACGAAGTGCTGTTGAAAATAAACGATCCACAAGTTTATCTCGAATCGTCGGAATAGCCCTTTCTCTAATTAGACACTTAATCACCGCTATCTCGCGTATTTGACCGGAAATTAAGGGTCACGTGACATTTCTAACATTTTTTCTTAATCGTGCGGTCAGTCATACTGATTAAGATAATGACGTGATAGAGATGTTTCGTGAAAGATAGACGGAGCTGAAATATACGGAGGAAGGAAATTAATATTTTTGTCTGAAAAAAGGCCCGCTCGAAATATCAGATCGTATCTTTCTATTGCAGGTAACAGAAAGCGAAATATTCCTTTTTCCCTAACTATTAGTGAAATAATACCATCATTTACATTCCACTTTACTAAAACATGGTGTATTTGAAGGACAAAAAAGAGGTATACATAACAAAACCACGAAGAATGAACCTTTTTGTCAACTTCCAACTATTAAAAGATGATTATTTTATATTCCTTTCGAAATAAAAACTTTAGAAACTCGATTTACAGACCACAATGGGTAATAAAATTATTTCGAATATCCCAAATTTGGTAAATCCTTCCAAAGTAAAGTTCGAAAACGTGACTTAATGGTGTGCATAGTCAGCATATAATAATGGGAATAATAGATGCATTAATGGATAAAAATTAAACTTAAAAATATTAACAATAGCTGGAGTTACACAGGGCCTATGGAACAACGATAAAGTTACCACGCTCCTTCGATTATGATACTATATATGCAAGGGCATAGCATATTTTAGCCTGCTGCATTTCTTTTACAATAGTATATAATAGTGTTTCAATAGATACATGTATTCAAGTATGCTAAATGAATTCTATAGCCGGATGAATTACCTCCGTAAAAAAATAACATGAAATTTTGGTTCTTTAATTTACTATGAGGGTTTTATAATATAAAGGGATCTTCATCCTTAATTTTTTTATCTTTATCTAATAAAGTCGTTGACATATTCCAAGAATTTTAAAAAAGTTTCATTGTGACAGGTTTTCTTAAAATATGAAAGCCACTTTCCTCTATGATTTGTCTCCAAACGTACTATATATCAATTTTCATTTCAAAGGAGTCCCCTATTTTTACATCAGCGTTAGCAAACTTTTCTAAATATACGGTAAAATGAGCTTCGAAGAACTAGAAATTTTCCCACGAAAATACATTACTTTCCGATAAAATGTGTACCCTCGGCGTAATGTTCAAGAATTATTGAGGTGAACGAGTGTTTTTCCAAGATTTTAGCAAAACTCCGCTCAGAGGAGGTAGTGGGCAATATTTAGGACTCGAATTGCATGAGTGAAAAAAATGTCTTTGTGCAGATGCTCGTTTTGTCCACCTCGCAATGAGACAGAGAGACAAATGCGTAAAGTGAATGCGTGGGGAACGTGCGTGGAGAATCCTGGAAAGGGACATTCATGTATGATGGGGTAGTGAATGAGCAAAGATTGAAAGAAATACTGAAAGCCCCAAGTTGGGATTGTTGCAGAGACAATAGCGGTTACCTTGGTGAATGAAATGGATAGCAGGGCGTGCGATTTTGAAAAAGGGAAACAGATGAAAGATGAAGAGAGAAGGGGTAGAGGGTTGTACATACGTTTGAAGGGAAAGAGCCACAGATGCTTGCTCTCGGCGCAATAACGAGGAAGAGGTATGCGAGGATGGGACAATTTATGCTGTGAGTTGGAGCAGGTGGAATTTAATCGTATGCTGGTATATATTCCAGAAATTGTCCGTTTGTGAGGCAATTGATTTCGGAAGTTATGCCGGCAATGATGATTTAATTTATACCCGCTCAGTCGAAGTAAGCTTTCAGCGTGTTTTCAGCTAAAAAGAATCATCCCGTTGTTACCCGAATCGCTTGGATTTAAATTGGCGAATGTTCTTTTAGCTAGCCTTGACTCTCAGTAAAAATGCAATTAGAATAACCATTAATTACGTAGTGTTAAGTAAGTACTGTTATATCAAGATAATGTGAGGATAAAGATATTTTTTGTGCTAGAAATGTTTTAAATTTTAACAACTTTACCACTTTTACAAAACTTTATCATCATCCATCGGAAATTATGTTGCTATAATATGAATATAAAAAGAGATCCAGAAACATATGGAAATGGATAATAAACTCTTCTTCAAACGACAGAAAGAAATGAAAGAAGACAAGGAAACAAACATCGAAGCACACATTAAAAAAAATTTATTTATATACGTTTTGAGTAAGTCGATAGTTTACTAGATATTATTTGTTACATTGGCATCACGAGACTACAGAATTCAGATACCGCGGCAATGGCAGGAATTTAATTTAAACGTATTATTATTATTCAAAGAAATACATCGCATGGGTCATAGTGTCTAATTAAGGGTTAAGTGTATCATGACTAGTCATAGCAAACTCGAATAGATCATGCAAGGCAATATGTATTCCTCATATTACAATGGGGTCCTTGTGTTCCAATAGATTATCCAATTCCCTGGAATTCTGTACACTGTAAACAAACACTGAAAAGTCTATGATTGAAGAGAAACCTAGACCCGTCTTTTTCGTAAAATAAAACTACATCTCGTGTATCTCCAAGATATATCTTTAGAAATAATCTAAGAAAGATTTGTCCTTTTACCACAAATTTATTTATTACAAATAACAGTAACACGGCCCGTTTCTACGATTAATTGTCATCTTCATTATTAATCGTAGAAACCAGTCGTGTTACTGTTAATTGTAAAAAATAAATTTTGGTAAAAGTAGAAATCTTTCTTAGATTATTTCCATTATGGATTAATTACCACAACACATCGCCTGATTCAGTGAAGTTTATATATCTTTGGACTAACAAAAAGGTTTATAAGAAGACATTTTTTTGGAAACGGCGTTAATTTGAAATATTATGAATTGAAACATTTCACGGAATAACCTTTATGATAATGCTCTGACGGATGATTCTACTACTTTAGAGTCATTTGAGAATATGTGAAATAACGGAGAAACTTGCTATTTAATTTAAATACAACAAAGTATCTCTATGGAAACAGTAATACTCAAACACCAATCCTCATCATTAGAAGATATCAGGCAAAAGATTACCGAAATATAATTTGATTGAAATTCCACAAGACGAGTAATTCGATTCAAGTAATCTTCAATTGAATCGAATTCAATATTCAATTGAATATCAATCAAAGAAGATTAGCATATTTCTCTGAAGGGCTGACGAATTTATTATTCTCTTTCTTGTATCTCTCTGGAATTAAAATATCGATTCCGGAATCATTTACTTGATATATCTGCAAACTCTCTTTGATTTTTCGTATCAGATCGTCAAGTAACAGGATTAGAGGAATTTAACTAAGGGAATCTCGAGGGATGGAATCGAAGACGTATTGTTAGAAGGCGTACCGATGGACTTTTGCGTAAAAGGAAGAATCGCAGCAAAAAAATGAATGAATGGAGGTGAGGAACAAGGGGACCGATTGCGGACTTTTGAAAAATCGATTTCTGTCTGATTGAAGGTTTTCTCCGTGATTAATCGTCTGGAAGAGATCTCCTTTATTCCTTTTAACTTTCCTTAGGAATCGCATTGTGCCGGCTAATATTTCGACGAGGAATCTCTTCGGTGAAAAGAATTAGGGGAGAATAAATTTCATTCGATAATTGGATGATTTTGAATTATTGCGAGCTGCATGATTAATAACGCTCCTGTTCTGCAATCCGCATTTTTTCCGCTCGGTTATGAAGCCGAAAGAATAGAATTGGTTCCATTATTCGCGAATTTAATTCTTTCCGACCAATTGGACGAGGGAAAATGAAAATTTCGTGCGGTTCATTTCGTTCATTGTGATGCGCGAAGAAATCGCAAGATGGGGAATGGCGAGGTATTCAGTAAGCCAATTTTCAATAATATGCTTAATTTAGAGATGAAATTTAAGGCTTCATAGTGGATAATTATTTATAATGAACAATTTAAAAATAGACCCGTAATATGGTGGAAAATTTGAAGATTTAGTGCTATTATTTTATATGAGCTATTAGCGATTTATAATGAAAATATAAAATGTAAGTAGGAAGACAAAAATTTCAAAAGTAGATATTTATTAATGGATAAATGAATAATGAGCATCTTCAGCGTCCTTGATGAGGGATTAAGAATATTCTCATGTAATTTATTGCATCATTTTACGGTTCTCCAACGAAAAAATAATCCCAGTACCTCATTTGGCCGCCCACTAAAAATTTTACCCAATTGCAATGGTCATCTAAACATTTCGGACTTAATAAGCAGTCTTGGATAATTTACCAGATCGGTTTACTTGGGTGAAACTGTCTGTTACTTTCCTTCCATGGTTTAGTATATCCCAATGCGATCTTATAATATGCAATTCCATAAAACTACCGGATGACAACGGACGAGGAGATGCAGTCAGATAACAGAAAAACCTGTCCAGAATTCGCCCAAAAACGAGAGGGGCAATCCTCCAATAACCTCCCGTTAGTTACCTCTAATACTACTGCCACCACATAGGTTTTCTGGTATACATACTCATATGAATAGACTAAACTAAACAAAATTCCTAATTTTTGAGAGAGTAAGGAGGAATCCGCTGTGACTCAAGACAAAGGATATTTTATCAGATAAATCATTGACAAAATCCATTCGCTTGGAAATAATTTGGTAAATTTAATTTAGGAATACTCAGACTATGCCTATCTTTAACCAAAGCAATATGTTGAAATCTCCAGGAGAAAGCTAAAACGTTTAAACAGGTCGTTGCAGCCTCCGAAATAATCTACTGTTCTTGAGGTTGTCGGATTCACTTTCCTCGTATAATAATTAACTGGGGAAAGCTCTCGAGTTTCAGAGTGCTTACTCACTCAGAGTACTTACTGTTCTAATGCCTCAGATTCGCAGGTTCTAATTCATTGCGTGAGCGGTCGTCTAAAATATCGTATAAGCTCTCAAGAGATGCTCAAATATCGAGTCTTACTCAACAGCAGGGTGAAATAATAAATAAGTGAATATTAAGTTACTTCAATTTTGGCTCTAAGTAAGAATTAAAATGTTTCTTCAATTTTGCTACTATTTATGGATTAATTTACGTACAAATTTCATTTAGTGATATTTTTCAGTTTACAAGCAGTCCATTTCTCATTGCTTTAGCACTGATAATTCAAATATTTTACCTATTTTTCGCTTAATTGCATTAATTCTTATATTCCCAGAGTTAAAATTGTGTATGGAAAGAATAAAATTCTAATCTAATTCACAAGTTTCAAATTTTTACAAACATGACACTAGCTATATTAAAACAATATACATGTTGTTATATATAATATAAATCATATATTATTACATGTAGTATAAATCGCAGGGAATTGAAACGGAAATAATGGGTGGCAGTATCGTAGAAGAGAATGATGCAATCTATGATGCTTCGGAAATGTTGAGGATGTTATTTAGAATGTTAACTCGGATGTGACCTGTAGGTTATTTAGAATCTACAAAAGGATTAAAAGAGGGTAAGATGGTTGGATAGCAATAAAAAAGGTATTTGTTGGAGTTTATAACTGTAAGAAGTTAAAATATATAGATCGATAAGCATACAGTGAGATATTGGGTATTAGTTAATACTTACGGACAGACGTATCATTCGAAATGAAGGAATCTAATAACTTCGTAGGCAAATCTCATGAATGACACATACGCCCGATGTTAAAATTTTGATGCCGCTGAATTGAGATCGAAGAAGGCTTAACAGAAGTATCTTGCTCTATCTTCAGAATCCTCTTACCGATTCTTGAATATGTTGTCAATAACCGAAGACTTATTCATCGAATATTTTGGTAACCTTTTCTCTCGCATCCAAGAGCAGCATTAATCTGCATTCAGGATGCTGTTCCTCCAACAGTTGCCGTTTCTTCATCTTCCCTCTTTCCGTTGTCATGGATACGAAGAGCCACAGGCCAACCGCACTCATCCATATTCAGCGCTCCTCCTTTGCAACGGAGATTCAGTGGACCGGCTAAAAGAGGGCGTCTGCCATAAAACAACGGAGGAAATATGCGTGCATACATTCGAGACATCTCGGGCGAAATTTGCATCCGACGTAAAAAACTTTGCGAAAGACGCCGTGTGTCGGTTTTTTATCCGAAGAGTTTTCTTGATGATGACTCGGAATGCATTCGCGAACCTTGGGTTTTGCGGAGAGGTAAATGGTGGTGATAGAAATTGGACGCGGAACTCGAGATTCAAAGAGTTTTGCGGATGGGTTTGCGTTGGGTTCGAAACTATCAGTAAGCGAATTATGCGTCTCAATATTTTTGAAGGTTGTAGTTGTGATTAAATGTTCTTAGTACGGCAAATTGAACCACTGATACTTGTAATTTAATATAATTATTTTGCCTAGTATAATTATAGTAAAGAAAAATATAATAATTAAAATTTTGAATAATTTAAGAAAAATATTATATTGATTATAGAAAATATGATACATAAGGAATTACAGAGAGGAAGAGAAATAAAAAAGGACAAAATACTATTCCATGTCTGCTACTCTTTGCGCATATTCCCCTTACAAGCAAAGCTACCTTTAACCCTCTCAATAATATATAAGGATGTCTCGATCATTTCCGTATTCAGATGGATGGTATTCTCCTACTTTACATAATAAATCTGTGTGAATTTATAACTATTGCATAGTTTAGCTAGATTGTTTCATTTATTTCTAAATACATTTTTTGTTCGCTGTCTAACTACTAAGGTAAATTGAAACTGAAAATCAAATTATCCAATTTATATATCTGTCCATTCAATACTTGTCACTGAAATTAGAATACAAAAAATGGAATTTCTGTGTTGATTTTTAATTTACTTTTATTGAAGATGATTCACGAAGTAGAGATAACTAACTTCTGTTTTTCTTTTCTTTTTAGGTAAGTACATGACATTCTACTGGGTTATTAGCTTTAAGGAGAATTTGAGTCGGTCCCTTTGGTAAGTCGAGCTTTTATAAATTCCCAAACTTTTTGTTGTAAATCATATGTAATTAATGCCCTACTAAATTTATTTATCGTGACATTCCTCATAAGCTTTTCCTTATTTCGCACTAGTTATCATTTTTTACTTCATGAAGTCAAACGCGAAAAAGGCCCTGCAGCTTACATAGAGAATTGACGGTTTAAATGAGACATTGAGTCTTTATTTTCATAAACTAGTTTGAAGTTGGTGTTCTTGTCTATCAAAAGAAGAGAACGTTGGAAAATCCCTGAGTTTACTGGGCTGTACATATCTATAAATCATTCATTTGAAAATGGAAATGTTACAGTTAGTTTATTTTCAATAGCGGTGGGGTTCCTGTTTCCGGTGAAACAGTCTGTTATATTGACTTAAATACTTCTGTTCATAAAATTAGTTTACTCTTTGCTCTGGGTACTTCAGAAAAGGGTAAGTCTTACAGCACTAAGAATCAAAACCACAAGCGTAAAATATAAAAAGAACATAATATTATCCTCCATTCCTTTCCCCAAAGTAATTTTGATTTCAAAGATTGAAGAAGAATGCCTGTTCACGCTCGTTTCTCTTAAGACTTTGCAATACTAAGTCGTTTTGATACCTGCTTAAGAGATGAGCTCTGATGCAGGTGGTGAAAATATAGTCATATTAAGCGGTTTAAAAAGTTACCAAAGATTGCTTCCTAAGTATTTCAATCGTGTTTGTTCTTTTATCTATCATAGATAACTTTTATTTTACGTCATATTTTTGTGAGTGGCGAGTGAAAGTTCAGTATTCGATTGTATCCCTTATTTTTCGAATTCATTAAAAATACTTAAAATGATAATCTACCTCCTGATTTTGACATTCCCTCTAACGTGGTTCCATTTAAAGAACAGCACAGTTCACCCAAATTTCCTTGTGCTAAGCCTTGCCCTTTTACTTTGGCTCTCCCTACTGCTTCAACTTTAATTCAGTGTATTTCCTGACTAATAATCGATAGCGTCTGTATGTTTTTACTCTATGGTATTAATAAGCGTAATGTTATCTTTCTCCACTCGCTTTCTTAGAAGGCTCCCGGGGATATCTCGTCGCCATTTTGCCGAGAACCCCACTTAACCGAAAGAAAAACTGCCCCCATTAGCTGTCCGCTAATGTGATCACTTATTCTTCTTAGGGGAGACAATCCCTTGCTATCAATACACAGTTCCTCATAACCGTTTCCTCCGGATGTAGGGCATAAGTTTCTTTACGACCTCATTAGGCAACTTCTACTTTACAATGATGATGGAATTCTCCGTGGTTATGTGGTTTGCAGTATCGCCAAACAGTCCTAAGTCATTCAGAATGGAGAGCACCTGGGATCCCTATCTAATGTAGTTTACGTACTGTAATTACGTTTTGAATGAGTGAAATGGATGAATACATTCGAGAATGAAATAATACACCAGTCCATAAGTCAGGGAACTCGCATTCCATTTCCGAAAGAAGGATTGTTAGAAGAAAAATTTTACAGAAGCAAGATTTTGTCGAGAAATAGCTTTGTTAGTTCGTCTAGGATTTCCTGGTAGAATGATGGAAATTTTAGTTTCATCGTCGGTAAAATTACGGCAGTGTTGGCCTGTCTTACCTACAAAAGCAAATTCTATGTAACGAATTCTCCAAATTGGAATATGTGATATGATTTGTGATGGATTTAAGCACAACTGTTGGTCGCAGTTGAATATTGCTGTATTAGTATTTTGTTTCCTTGTTTATTCATAGATGCAGTATTAAAATTAATTTTCAGATGGCTGAATGACTTTCTATCTAATTTCTCGCCGTCTTGCTTACACGATTACATGCTTTTCACGCCGTCGTTGAAAATTGAATATCTTTGAAAGGGAATTGAGCTTAGCCCCTTCTCTTTTTCGGAAAAATTTGAGTCTATTAAGTTTTGATGCTAGAGTATTGTTATATTTCTGATATTATGTTTTGAAACAAGCTGGTTGTGAAATCAATAAATATAGACACGATTCATTGAGGTTAAATAATCCATTTCATAATTAGGTTCGTATTTAAAAGGGTAGGTTACGTAACGATTTAAAGTTTAATATTATTATAGTATAGGTTTTTTAGGGGTTATACTTTTGCCAAATATTCCAGTTTTCCTAATTTTCTTTAATCGTACCTCTTACTCAAGTCTTTACTATTGTAATTAAACTAGTTAATCAGCTAATAACTATGGTGACCCTTTATATTTATTGTGGTGACCCTTGGTTGGAAATCAGGAATTTTCTTAAATATATATTTTTATGAAATTTTGGAATGTGTATTGAATATAATAGCTTTAGCCAAGCCCTAAATATCATTAAAGTTGTTCGACCTTTGAAAGAATAATACTGTTAATTACAACCTTGAATATCGCTATGTATTTTTAAGGAACAACTGATGTAGATAAATATTTATTTCAATCGTGTAATAACCGCTATCTGATTTTATCATAGCATAATTTGATGAATAAGCGTTGAGATTGACAGCAATTCACTACGCATAAGTGATAAAACCACAGCGTAACTTTGAGCATAGAAACTTGTTCGTGGTTCATGAATCAACCGTTCAAATGCTGAGCGGGTTTGTAGCTAGTGCCATGTAAATCACTGATATTTAAGGTAAGTTGCAGAGGATGCAATGCATCAAGTTTCCCCTAACGAGTCTTGTCTGTCGTGTCCTATGATTGTCATACTAGACGGCAATCCATTATACTTAGTCGGAGGAGTCGCCTGTTTCTGAGAGGGAATCAGGAATCACAGGAATGACTCTGAGATTTATTCATTCGACACCGCTAACGTCCATCGCGACGAACCGATATATGTCAACTTCTTCGTTTCTCTCATATTTTCCTGAATGAGGCCACCACTTTTTTTTATCTTTTTGACAGACTGTCCCATATCCATCTACTTCCTAGTTTTGATGAGTAAATGCAGTATCATCTTATTTTCATCTATCTTTACTGCTTGACATATCCTAACTCCTCATAAGTTTCTGAAAATTGCACGGAACATATTCTCTAAATTTAAATGAACCATTTTCTCTCGAATATCTCATTTAGATTTTTCTATTCTTTCGATTAATTACTTATTATTTCGTCCTTCGATTTCCTTTAAATTCTCATCGAATGTTACTACTGCCATCCTCATCCAATAGTTTTTCCCGTGATATTTTTCTGATTGATTAGCATTACAAGCGAATGCAGTGGTATGATAAGATGATTAACGTTTCTAATATAACGAAGCATGAGTAAAATAACGTAACGAATTAGATCATATTTGGGTGTACTTCGCGGAACTACATACTATCCGCAAATTAATTTGAGATTGATTATTATTAATTGGAAATTGACATACATAATTGTCAACTCGAGTCTTCCATAATCGAAGTGTAATAGGAAGCGTGAGAAAAAAGTGGTACGTCTAATTATTTTAATTTTGATCAAAAATGACGTATCATCAGCGAACAGAATGAGTTAATAAGACTGTTTTATCTCTTCCATCTCAACTCACGATTAATAATAGTGTGATGAGATGATCACGCATTGCCTTTCTTTTCATAAAGATATTTATGGCTGATTTTAAACGCTGGAAAAGTACGATGAACTACAATTTGACGTTAAAATGCATGGCTAAGTATTTTTATCGGAGTTATTCGCTCTATGTTCCGAATTAGATAAGGTATTGCGGTAAAGTTTGCATGACCTTCTCTCGGGGTATTTCTCAAGTTTATTACGCGAAGTAATTAAGTCTTTAAATTGGAATTCAAGGACGCCGCATGTGAGATTGAGGAATAGGAGAAGTTCTCTCGAATTGGAAGTAAAGAGTGCAGAAATGCGGTTATGAGACCTTCATAATCTGAAGCAGTCAATATCAGGAGCCCAAAGTTATGCCTTGAAGAAGAAGGCAATTATTCTAATCAAACAGCGGCAGAGTATAGATTTATCGAGCGCCTGCTTAATGCTCTCTCCATAAATAATGGAGCAGTAATCTCATTACGGCTTCTTTTATTGCTAAACTCTGAGAGATTAGCCTCCTGCGGTGGATGATATTTCACCTCCTGGATTTGCTTTTCGACATTTTTTAACTCTGCAGTAGACACTTTTGAGATTAACCTTTGCATTTTAGATCAGCTTTTTACGGACAATGATTTGTTTCCTTTAAGGGAACGAGGTTATCGCACGTAAGAACCCTTATTCCTCATCCCTAAGTTTTTCGGAATTTAAGATTCTGGAATATGCGAATAATCATTTTTGCTTGACTTAGTAAAATATTAAGTTGCACAATGCAAACATCTCATTACGAAGTAGTTATGCTGATTAAAGATAGCTACCAATGTGAGTATGTAAATGTGTTTTTATCATCGAGTTATCACGTTTGAGGTGATGAATAAAATCAGTAATTTCAACTTTTTTTGCGATAAACTCCGTGAAAATAAAGACCATTTACATTATTTGAATGAAAGCTAAAGAAACCAAAGTGGTGTGGATAAAACTTAGTTTGCAGGGCTTTAATTTGAATCTACGAAATGAAATTGAAGGATTTCACCTTGAAATTTCAATGATTAATTTGTCAGGCTTTCGTTTGAAGTGAATCGCTTGAGGATTTAGGAACGTTAAGTCTCCACTTTACTTATTTTCATGAATCTTTAGGAATATATTTCTTTATTTACAGTTGTACTCAGAAATTATAAATAATTATATTTGCCTCAACTTTGAATTCAAACGTGTAAATTGCAATTACCATGTCTCCTTTAGTTACCCTAACATTTTCGATCAGACTTTCCAATGCAACTCTTTCCTTATAGACGGTTCCTTTGATTGCTGCAAGTAGCGAAGTAATCTCTCCGTATGTTCCCAAATCGTTTTTCAGAAATTCTTTTATGTGGTTACTGCTTTCATCCAAAATAGTTCAGCTGCCCGTCCATCGAGTTCTCAAACTCTTACATTCAAACTAATAGCTCCGATCCCCATTTCCTTTTCTTAGCTGTCATCGGAATTCTGCGACGGTGTTAAAATAGTATCACAGAAGAATGCGATATCGGATTCCCCGAAATTACTGAACCTTGATATTACTACCTCCTCCCTGTAAAATTTTATCGCGGCCACGTAAATTTATTCATCATAGGTCCGCATATCCAATAATCTGAGAAAATATCGAGGGCAGACAATGGCTATCTTCCCATTGATCATCTAAACGCTACGCTTTTATTTCTATTGTTACGTCAGGATTCGTTCCACCGCGCGGGAGCTATTGTATTATTTCTTTGGCTCTCATGGTGGAGGAAAGAGAAAAAGGCGAGAGTTTCACAATCGAAGAATTGATTCAACGGTCTGTGCTACGTTTGCTCAGTTCACAGCTGCGGAGTATCATCTAATATTCCACGACCCAGTTCTGAATAGCAGCCCGAAAACACCGAGGAAAGATATAAATGTTCGATTTATAGGAATTCATTTGAAGCACAGGACGGTGGGAATCGACGCATTACGGATCAATGAAACAGATTCTCTCGGATTTTACTCTTAACTGATACTGAAATAGCATCAGAGTGAGGTTAGGATGACTAATTTCCTAACCTTTACCCAGTGACCTTGAGTTCGCCTTAATGTGATTGCCATCCATTGCTAAGAACGTTTTTTCATTTGAGTGTTTACGCCTCAAACTAACTCTCAGCCAGAGTCCCCCCTTAACTGCGTGTGTGGGCGTCCGCGTGATTCTTTTTAAGTGCCGCCGATTAATTATTCGAGCTCCCAATATTTATTGACGAAGTTGAAAATTTCTCGCATTAGATTTCAGTAATGCGTCAATAAATTTGTATATTGTGAATTACATAGTAGAATTACGGGATTTATTTAATTATTCAAGAGAAAATGATCTGAAAATTTTTAATTCAAAACTCTTCCTTAGGAATAGTGGCACAGATATATATGCAAAGTGCTCACAACAATTTCTTGTCACCCCTAAAGGGAAAATAATTGAAGTAACTATGTTCACATCACCTATCTTTCTAATTCCACCCGAAAAATTATTTGCAAATAATTAGTTGCTGGGTTTAAAATCTACAGAAGATTCTTCCGCAGACCCTTGGTACCTTTTTTCCCTTTATTCTTCTTTAAACTGTTCCAATCCTGTTTTCGTGCTGCCAACCAATTATAGTCTACTTTTCTTTCAACTCTCTATATCATGAATTTCAATTCAACAGCGTCAAACCAGAACTGAAAAAACTTAATTTTTATAGTAGCGAAAAACCGATAACGAAGAGAAAAGTAAGAATTCTTGAAACTGGAACGAAACCGGAAAATGTTTGCTATCGCAAACGTTGCGTATCCACGCGAAATTTGATATAATAGTAATCAAGAAAGAAAATTGGAGCAAAAATAATAATTTGCATTCGAAGCTCAGCTCATAGCTTACATTTCTTTCAAAATTCATGCCTAGTACAGGCTCTCATCCATTCGTAGCCTACCTGGTAACTTCGCATATCCTCTGTTATATATCCATATTCTTCAATCCTTCAACTCACTGTTATAAGGTGATGCTTTATTTCCATTTATAGCAAAGAGTATTCGCTCAACAATTATTTAAGTCTCAGAGATAAATTTAAAGTTCGCTGTTCAATTAGTTTTCACACATATTTGAAATAATGCCAGATCCTTAAATTCCATTTTTTGGAACATTTTAAGGTGTTCATGGCTTATATATCATGATATGTCAGAATTTCCACAATGTCATACGTCATCAACAGTGTAAGAGGCACGAAACCGTGGAATTACACTATTGGGAGACGAAATTTCCATTTTTACCTCGATATAATCCTATCGACTGCAAAGTTTGTTTTCGAAAAACCAAGGTTAGAGTTTTGTTTTTTATTTTTAATTATAAATTTTCAAATTTTTCAAATTTGGAATCGCCGAATCACCCCTTCAAGGAGAATATAAGTTCTTGAAAACTACTCGCTGTTTTCGGCACCATCTTTTTCTAAAAAGAGACCTATATACAAAAGTTTAGCAAGGAGATTATGAATTTTGAGCTGGATTTGTAAAATGTTGAATGGAAGAATCACCACTTTAAGTTAAGGAATTTTTAGTTTATTTGGAAAAGGTGGCTTCGGCGGAATTTCCTTATAAAAACGCGGAAAACTTATAACTTTAATTTCTTATCCTTCCATTTTACAGCTTTCTATTTTCCCTGCTCCATTATTAATTAGAGAAGTGAAAGGTATATCACTCACCACGAATTATGTAATATATGTAAATGAATGAATGGAAAATTAAAAATCAAAGATTTTAAGTAAAATTCAAAAAACTTATTGGAGTAAATTTTCTTCCATTTGTATTATTTTTATCAGAAAAGTTATATGCGAGTATACTAAAGGCAAAAAAATAAAGTCACCCTAAGTATTTTTTTTAGAAAGCAACTAGATAGATTAATATTCAAGAGTTATAATTTTTTATAATACTAATCTTAACATTTAAGTTATTTATTTAGTAATTATGGTAAGAAATCAGCAGAAATATCTCAAAGAGGGACAACATCTAAAGGAAATATTTTTGTTTATTAATAACAGATTTTACTTCATAAAATCATCCCTTCTTTACTCAAAAAGTCACTTTATGAATTATTTATGATATTATAGAGTTTATTTTCCTTCGTTAAGAATATACTTTGATTCATAACGTCATATACGTACTTAATTTTCAGAATTAAAGTAGAAAGGGACTGATGCCGTCAACCAAATTAGCTATTAATAACTGTCTGCATAAATTTGTTGAAAGGGTTGATAGAAAATCGTAATAGTCATGATTATAATTATTTAATCTCACGAATGATACGAAATTCTGAATGGCAATATTGAGACGGAGTAGGTGTCTTAGTTTTAAATCTAAAATATAATTCAGGCTTCGTAGGGTACGATTTAGAAGGGAAAATATCTATTTCTCCTTTCTACTACTTCATAGTAAAATCTTGCCTGGTTTTTCAACTAATAAAAATGTGAATTATTGTTTAATTATTCCAGTCACGTTATCGCCGAATTTCAGTCTGATAAATTCGGCGACGATAATTCCAAGGCTTTCATCGGTTTCGAAAATAAATCTCTCGCGATCGCATGTACATGGATATTAAATACAAATTTTAGGGTAACAAATGGAAATGTTAAAGGTTGCGACCGCATTCATGTTCGCCATATTTATGGTTTCCATTTTCTGCCACGGGATACGAACTTCCTGTTTACGAAGGCCCAACAAATAGTAATAAATAACATTATGGCGATTCATTCTTTCTGCGCAAACAATAATATTTCATTCGATGGGTACGGCAGAAGGGGAATGAATATTTTAAACGGCCCGAGCAATTGTAATTCCAATGGAAAACATGTAATGCGGAAAAATATGTTACTTTTCCCGATTTTATTTACATCCAGTACATTACAAAATTTGTCTAATACTTCCTTCTATTTATCGGTATTTTCTTAGCAAAATAAATATCTTAATCCCTTAATCTTGGCTTAATCTCTCCATTCTTACTAACATGGCAACTATATATGCATAAGAGGAAAAGTGAGGTTCGTCTTCCCTTTCCTAATTTTGCTGGAACGCTGCAAGTGGTAAACATTCACGTAAGTGTAGCGCAAGAACTATTAGAAATACTTCTAAAACCATTTTAATACCAAGATTAAAAAAGAATGCTATAATTCAGCAGAACTTATTCTGTAAAAATTGCTTTGATAATATCATACCAAAAGATATTACTAAGACAAGTTACTTTTTAATCCGTGTTGTAGAAATTGGCAAGTGAAAAATATTTAGCTCACCAAAATAATCTCAACTTCATATGATCAAAATGGCAGCGGGCTTTCGGATAGCCATGTTGGCAACACGTTCGGATATAGTGACAGTGGTTCCAGGATCGATTCCCGATCGGAGTACATGTGCGAGAGGACGTAAGCTGTCGAAGCACTTTTAACGATACTATATCACTACCACCATAATGGGAGCACAATTACCCTGATAATTTTCAAGTAGCAACCCGCAACACACAAAAGATAAGCTTGAAACCAGACCTTCAGGGGTCTACCGGTTACGAAATGGGAATATTAATACCACTTCATTGATATTACTTTATCATGATGCAGTTGTCGTACGTTACACTACACAACATGCATTCGTACACATTCTACCAGATAGTCCTTTTAACATAAAATTTTGCATGAATGTTATTGATGAATGTGTGTAAATATCGAGAGTGAAATTCTAGAAATTCTAGTATTCAAAGTCAGTCATGCAATTTTACCTCCCCGACGTAATATTGCTCAGAAGCTTTCACTTCCATTCGCTATACAACCGACTTATATATCAGTTTCCACACACACGGCTGTCATTGGCAATAAACACGCATATTCTTCGTGTAACTCTCCCTTTTTCAACACCGCTTCGATTCGGTCCACACCTCTGACACCGGGAGATGAGCGATGTATTACTTTCGTCATCGGCGAATCACTATTTCTTGGGGAATTCCTTCGCGACGTTCCCATTCATCTTCCAGATGTCCCATCCATCACCGACTACACCCACACTCTCCCACGCACTCCGCTCCTTTATTTATCAGTTCGATTAACTTTCACGTGCCTTCACAACGACGTCCTCTCCATTATTCTTGTTAACGCAATTGCGGTTTAGCTCTTGTGTCGGAATTAGTGGTCGTACATACGTATTTCATTAGCTGCGTAATTTATCGTGGAGGTATGAATGTAGATAGACGTGATATGAGTCGGGACTACCTTCTTCTAGTCTAGTCAGTTTCTCTTTTAGGTTATTTCATGGTAATTGTGATTGCTTCTGATTGGTATTTCACATTCTTGAACTATTGCTATTAACAATGCATTGAATCCTTCAATTCGAACTACCTAAGATGGTAAAAGTTTAAGCAAGGAAATTTTCCACCATCTCTAAGGGCGTTTAATTTTGAAATACCATTTATATGAAGTGATTGAAGTAAAGATAAATCTATAATAACTAACAAGATATTTCGTGATGTTGGTCTAGCTATAGAAGAAAATTCCTCAAAACATTTCTTTTATTGTTTTGTGGAATTTTGAATCTTTATTTAATATGATCCCGATTACGGAGTTCCACCAAGTTAAGGCTTCTTCGATTGAATTTTTTAAATTTATCGTAAATGTTTCATATACATAGATAATTCTCTGATAAAAGAAGAGATTCATGTTTCGTAGAGTGATTGTATTTTTACCTTTATATTGAGTGCAAGTGGGGGTATAATTTCGCAGTAAAATAAGGTCTTCTGCTGTTATAGTTACATGTTAGACATCCGTGTTGTGGTACCTTACAATTGTAAGGTGATATATTACAACAATCAAAAGATGGTTAACGTTGGTTATCCACCATTTGGTAAATAAGGAAAACAAATTAATAACTTGAACCAAAAACTTTTTAGGATTTACTTAGAATTTTTTAATTTAATTTTCAAATACCACGTTGAAAAGAACAATTACATTAAAATATCCTATGGAAAAATATTGGTTTCTTGAAGTCCACACTGATTTACCTTGTGCTTTCTGAGAAATTAATATTGAAAAATATTTGCTTTCGTATTGTATTAAATAAGGACGATTTGATTTGCGAATGATGACCTTCGAAAAAAAACGAAGTAACTACAAGAAAAATAAGAGAATCGCAAATTATCGCAAAAATCGCAAATATTTTTTCAATTTCCTTCCTCTGTCTACATTTTATGGAACTTAAATCTGTCAAAATTCGTCGTTGAATTACTCATGATATGTGATTTGCTATGCAAAGCATTTCCAGATTCAGCAGTTTGTAAGAGGAAACGACTTTGCAATCAAAACATTCCAATGAAAGAGCGGCTAATTTGAAACTACACCGCTGAGAATTTCACGGACAAAAAAGGAATCTTCACAAAAGCTATTCAGTACCAATGAGAAATAAATTCAAAAGAACACCGCCGAAGCTTTAAAACACGATTAGTTTGATGTTTGCAGAACAGGGGTCGCGATTATCAAGAATAAAGGTTATTCACTGTCAACTATTCAATTGCGAACCCTAAGATTGCTAAGTCGATGTAAGCCGTTATTTCCATAATTACGAAATTACTTTGAGAACTTATTAACGCTTTTTTCCGTTAATTTAATGAACGATCTATGAAGAAATTTTATAATATTATTCAACCTTTGTGTTGCAGTAGTTTCAGATCTGATCTAGAACGTAACTATATGATTTTTAGTTTTAATTTCATAATCAAGTTACACCAAATTTTACTTTCTGTACCAAAACATAATAGAATATGTTACGTTAAACTGTGGAGCATTCTGTGAGGGATTTGAAGTTATATTTTCTTATCATAGTTTTTGACATAAAAATTATGGAAGGTTGTCTGAAAATGTCACGTCTTAGAATGAATTTTTGTATGACACCTAATTTCATTTCAATTGGAAAGCCTTCATATTCTTCAACAGATTAAAAGATAAATTGTGTACTAAGGTCTTTCGATCAAAACTGAGACTTATTCAAGTTCGATATCTATACCACCTATATTTTTCTTAGTAATACAAATAAACACTCATTGAAGGTGGGAAATCATTTTTTAAAAAGTAGGAAATATAATGATGTTACTAGAGGATAACTAATGAGAAATCAATCATTAATCTACATGAAACGTTACGGTAATAATTGTTTATGTTATTTGGAGACTTGGTTTTTACCTGGAATATAAGTGCAGCGTTATGATAAAAAATAAAGATGAGCTGAAATTTATTATGGAACTTAATCTCCATACTGTCTCAATTGTATTTGTACGTAACCATGTATTTTAGCTCCTCGTCTGATACTGGCAGTAAACTTCAATATGCATTGTTTAAATATCGGATTAAAATTCCTTTTCGAAAAGAATTAATGCCAGCTGTTTTTACCTGAATACCTTACCCTAAATGCTTAGAATAGTACGAAAGCGACAAAAAGAAAAAGTTGCCCAGGAAATAGAAGAAATAGGCGTTTTTGTTGTCCGTGAATATTTAACAGCGGACAAATCAGAAATCCTTTCCGAGTGCAGCCAATTTACGACACGGATACGCCTGTTTTCAGGTCCTTTCGGAAGCAGCAAATCTTTCCTCTGAAACACAACCTCTTGGTTATTGCCGACGGTGGAATTTATCAGTCCCTCCGACCAACATATCTCACATCCTTACAATCGGGAGAGTCTATCCCGAATCACACCCTCGCAAGCATCTTTTCCCTTGTCCCATAGGAATCTCTGGACCCTCCCATCTTCAAAGCATTCCTTTCTCTTTTAAGGCCTTTCCCATCCTCTCCCCACCCTCTTCCCCACTCACCTTTAGAGCCTTTAATTTGCGTAAAAACAAAATTCCTGTGCTGACCGCGGAAGTTTAACTTCCGCCCCATCTGACCGCAGTCGAGGAGTTATCGCATCTACGAAAGATATTAATTTCTTATTTTTATCCTCTCTTTGCGAACAATGGGTTTCTGTTCCGAGTATGGGTTTACCTCGTGGAATCGTAATGAAAACCAAATCGAATGCTTTAATGTCATGAATGTTTGATAAGATAGCGGTTGCGACTGTTGTACCCACAGATCGTGACCTCAGTTAAATACTTTCATTTGTGACAATTGTGTCTTTTGTGGTTAATTATTGATTTCAAAGCTTCAATTATGCATAAATCATTTACTATGTTAATAAGGAGTGGGTCTGTCTCTCTTTACAGAGATACGAATTGTAACAATATAGATTGGTATTTATTTCCAAAGGTTTTGCGAAATTTATTTAAACTAAATTGCCATCCAACTGCTATTCTTAATACAATTTTATACATGCTTCTACGCAAAAATAGTCACAGAGTACTACTGTATTTTAATGAGAAGGCAAATATCATAACCCTCACTACATATTTTTATATGGAAATGAATGCAAGTTCTCTATATTGCCGGCATGCTATACCTTTACTCTTTATAGAGTAAATTTAATTAACAAAACACTGAAATAAATGTATAAAAGAAGTATTTTGAAAGACAAAATATGGTATTTCGTGAGAAAAATTCCTGAAAATAAATTCAGAAGTATCACGAGTACGTAAAATTTTCCCATACATAGAGGGATAATTTCTATTTCTTGATGACGTGTTAGTGCTAAAAATTAAAATCATTCAAAGCATACAAAATATGAATGCTATTTTATATTTGTTTACTTTGAGCTATATTTGCAAACAAGAGATAAGACTAAAATGTTTCAAAGGGATTCAATCAATGGCAATTAAAATGATGAATTTTATACTCCAAGTGATGAGAATACCGGAAAATTGAAATACTGTTACTACTTACAGATAAATACTATTTTAGGGAAATTTGTTTGTAAAAGCTTTAGAATGCACAAATCGTTTACGAGTTTTCCTGTGAAGTAAAAATGAAAAAAAATCAGAAAATATTTTTGCTTCCTATGAATATAAGAATTTTCCATGACCTTACTATTATTATTATTTATAAATCAAATTATAAATTCCATCGTTACCTTAATTGTTTTTATTGAATGTGAGAATACTATATGAATCCTTATATGGAGTGTATTCCGTGGACAAACGAAAGAATCGTTTTTCATTCACGAGGCCATCGACCCGAGCGTATCATTTGGTCCCTCCTCTAGATTACTCGCCGGAGGAAGGGAACTCTTCTTCCGCGGCCAATGTTAAAGGATTTTCGCGCCTCGCTCGCTTCCTTTGTTCCACGAATTTACGCTTTTACCGCCTCTCGCGGAAAAAGGCCGAACGAGAGTTTTTTCCTTCATCATAATGCATCGTCGTCACCTTTGTATTCCCCGGCATCTCCTCCGGGATAATCTGGATTGCGTGCAACTCCCGCACCGCAGCACCTTTGTTTCTCTCTTCTTGGCCTCCCCAACAACCGGAGTCTCGACGGCGGTTGAAATCTCTTTGCTTTATTTCTTTTTTCTGTTGCTGGACGAAACGTAATCGCCGCCCGAAGCAGAATTTCGGATGGCGAGGATATTACTTTCGCCGTATACAACGCGCGGATTTTTCTGAAAATTATTCCTCTCTCCGAGATGGAGATGATAAAGATTTTGGGAGATCAAGGAATAGTGTTTCTGTGCGAGAATAGCGTACTGTTCTATGCACGGAGAAACATGGATTCGGAAGATTATTAAAAGAAATAAGAAAAATGTCCAATGCGTTGCACTGCTCAGATGCCGGGTTTTGATTATTTATATATGAATTTTAGGATGGGCCAATATTCATTCTAATATGTACGGATGTACATATAAAATGGGATGGGTTAAAATTGTGTTCTTTTTAGTGATTTTAGATTGCTACAATAAATACAGATTTTCAATCTGATGTCATTCACCTGCTGGCATAAAACAAGGCATTTTGGCTAATAAATTACCAATGAGAACAATTTTGGATAAAATATTAAATTTTGCACAATACTTTGAGCGGCCTATATCAAATAATGTAAAATAGGTGCTAGAACGTTAATAATTTCTCGTAGATATACTCCTTAAGATGTCTTTATCCCCGCAAAAGGAGTGCACTATTCAATTTTCAGAAGAATAAAAGAGATAATAATAGTGTAATAATACCATAAAAAAGAAGTAGAGTTTGCTTGGAAATGTATTACAATTATCACTATCAACTAAACTTAAATGCTAGATCGTATCATTAAGTAACTGTATTGTAAATTAATCTGTGATGGTGTGTAAGCAAAACTTTCCGAGTTCGGTGAACTTCGGCCAATTATGAAAATATTCCGGAGAAATAATCCGTTCCTTTGGCAGCTCTAGTTGTATCAGATCTCGATATAATATAATATTCAATCGAATTAAATTAATCCAAATTTGAGCAATCCTAATCACCGCCGAGTTACTTTCCGTTGAAATCCTCCCTTTTGGCACATTTACGCATTCTTGAGGAAAAAAAACGCGCAAATTCCATTTTAGGGTACATTTTTCGCGATATATTTTGCGTGGTTATACTGTCAGCAGAAATAAACCGGTGGTTTATTCGGATTCATTAATTCGGGCCCGGGGCAGCGTTTGCAATGCAAATGATCTTTAGATTTTATCAGCATGTTTTTAATCCAAGAGGACAATCCCCGGAATGATAGAAGGTCTACCCTTTCTCCCTTTTGCGATTGCTATCCGATGCCCATTGTGCCTCTTTCTCTCGTTTGGACTCTGTTATCACAACGCAGCATTTATTGCTAAGGATATTTCTCGGGTTATCGTTTTATTTCTGTCGAAAAATTGGTTAGAAAAGCATTCTCTTCGGTAATTTGAGGTGAGGTTTGCCTGGAAAGTGGTCTGCGTGGATTTCCCTTCGGATTGTCTTTTTCGCGATTAATTTGGGCTACTCGATTTGCTTAATTTTCCTCCCGTTTAAGTAACTGGTCATTTGAGTATCTGAACCTAACGTATTGTATTGTGTTATGTTCTATACGTATCTATCTTTGAAAATTAAATGAAAATGTAATGAATTGCGTTGTCAAATTGTAGTCGTAACAGTACTCAAAAACACAAATCAATATGAACACGCGCCAAAACTTGCTTCTGAACCTTCTTTACCTTTTTTATTCCTGAAAGAAATTGTTAGACTAAATAGGAAAGGAAAATTTTTAGTATCATAGTAAGTATGCCTCTTTGTAGAGCTTCTTCATCAATGCATTTCATGCATTATAGGAATATATCTTTCCTACTACCATATCCTGATGAAAAAACATTAAAGAAAAACCATGTTTTTTCAATTATTAACAAAACGAGATCTTATAGATGAACAGGTTAACTTCAATTCAGTTTCTATCTAATATTATTTTGAATAATTTTATATCAAAGTTCTGCTGGCAAGCATGGCTACTCGTAAAATTATTTTTACTATTTACAATCATCTAGAAATATTATGATATCTCTCTAGGTTTATGATTATATACATATATGATATTATGATAGATATCTAGTTTACGTCCATGTTAAAGCTGTAACAATATGTTGGAATTATTATTTCGAAATTACTCCTGGTTCCCGTTTATACAACGGTGTTGCAATATCTAATGATTCATGAAATACGACTGGAAATGTTTCCCTTGATGACATAATTTATAGCTCAGGTATGGGGAACGACGGTTTCTATTTACACCCAGCAGTGCTACACAAATTTGTATAAACAATAGACCCGGTAGTTAGAAACTATGAAGTAGACGTTTGCTTCATTTCCAAGACAATCGAGATTTACGAGGAAAGTACGTGAGCAGACCTCCGTATTAACATATCGTAAGAGCTGTTCCACTTTGCTACATTTCGGACAGTTGAGGCAGAGTTAAGAATAATGCCTCGGAATACGGTAATTTCCAAAGTGCATCGTAACAAATCGCCTTTTAAAATGGACCGTAGTTTGATGTAATCCTGCAGAGAGGCGTTAATCATAGCTCCACAGTCCATGTGTCTTTTACCGCGGGACCGCAGAGGACAGCACCAGTCCGTGCCAACCGCCGCCATTAAAGTCCCACAAGGCAATGCGTCATTCCCTTCCTCAACTTCCATCCGAGGAGCCCTTGATCGGCCTCTTATCACGCCGTCCCTCACAGTAACGCTCTCCGACAGGTTTATCCAACGGGGACAAACCCTTCCGGGGAAAAAAGCGGAAATGGTGTCGAAAATAACACGGTTTGAGGAAGAAGCCTGCTTCCCTGTTTTTTTTCCGACGTATCACCCGCGTTGACGTCTCTACGGAGTCATAATAACTAACTTGTGAAAGAGAGAGAGAGAGAGAGAGAGAGAGAGAGAGAGAGAGAGAGAGAGAGAGAGAGAGAGAGAGAGATACATTTCCCCTTCAGTTCTCCTTTTGCTCGTTAGCGATTTTCGGAGGTATTTTTTGCCGGAGTTAATTAGGTTTTATGGAAAATCTAATTTAAAAATGTGCGAGTTGCCTCTCATAGGTTTGGATCATGGAGAAGATTAAAAAGATATCCGTACTCATAGTTATCATCTTTGTGGCGTGCTCACGCTTCTCGCTTGACGTTTAATTTCTCCGGTAATGAATTCGGAAAATAAGAACATCTCTGTTGCGAACTCCGAGAGGGAGTTTGTTTCTGCAAAGGGAATCTGTAATTGACTTTTGTTGAAATTATAACTTCTACAAAAATGCAAGAGTTCTTCCTTTTCATCCAATCCCCAAAACCTCGTCTCATGAAAGGGAATGGCAAATATGGTGTTTACACGAATTCTAATATGCAATACAAAATAAAATCTAGCATTAACCATTGAAATATATAGCTAAAGTAAAAATATTAAAGCAACCTATATAAAACTGTAGGTGTCATCAACAGCTATCATGTCATATATGGCATTTTAATTATTACAATGAAATATCGGAGCACATGAAAATGATTGCCCTAAAGTACCTTAATTATAGATGTGAAGGACTTACTTTGTGAAATACCGGAAGAATCTCCCTAATTAAGTTAAAGGCGAAAAATAAAAGATACAAACATAAAATTACCAAACAGAAAAACACAGATTTGACTGGAACTCCAGTATTCTAAGTTTTGTGAGCACACACCAATATGTGTTCCACCTTCTTACATCCTTGTGTTGTTTAAAATAATAAATTAAGTGTATTGGAACTTAGAGAAGAATCATCTCTCTCAGCACATCTTGCCACAAATATATATTCGAGACAATTACTTTATATATATCATTACATAATCACTAATAAAACCATTTACAAACATTGGAATTCCGAGGAGTTAAACCAGTGAAATAATTAACTACATTTATCCCCATTCTTACTTTATAATTCTTATTGTATTTTCTTCTTTGTCTTTTTTCAGTGCTATGAACCGTTTTTACTTATTTATAATCTGAATATTTAACGAGCTTTCACCAAGTGAAATTATGTTTATATGTTCAGTATGTCTATCATGTATGTATAATTTAACATGTAATTGACCAAACTAGTTTAAGCTAGTTAGGATTCTACAACTTAATTCCAAATTAGTTATATTTTTGTGTCAGAAGTTTATGTAAAATGTTATAATTTGCTCTTTTTTGTACATTCTAATGACTTTCTTTTTTTCTTGTCTTATATAGCTCTTTAATCTACTACCATATTTAAATTTAGTTTTCTATCTGTACATTTTGCAGGTTTTTCACACCCCCTTCTTTTGAGGGTGTTTTCCTGCAGTGGAAATTGTTTCCTATGCTCTTAGCTTAGGTTTTTAATCCACATAGTAGTTTTCTTCTCTGTAATTTTACAATCTATCTATTTCTTTCTGTTCTCACTTGAAAAAGGGTTAGGTGTAAGAAGAGACTTGATAGTCTCAATCTCGCCGTGAATAAAGTCATTTATTATTATTATTATTCTTTTGGAAATTCTGGAACTTTTCTCTGCTCTTAAAGAGCACATTTATAATTTCCTGTAATAAGGAAACAGATAATAAAATTATATAATGGAATAATTAACAAATTCAAACTTCCAAATTGTAAATACATGTAAGATACGGGTTGAACTGGATTTTTTACAACATTATAAAATGATATTCCTCAAGCTTCTTTGATGCTTTAGGATAGGAATCATCATTCTGCTACATTGTCTAGAGCTTTAGAAACACCATAAACTCTGTGCAAAATTTTGTAAGCAAGATAATCACATACTCTTGCTAACGTTATATTACTCTTCCTTTCAATGCAAATATATCTAAAGATTAGATAGAAGATGCCCAGAAAAAAATTTTGGCAGGTTGTGAAACAAAAATTTCTTCTTGAGCATATAATATTTATGTTTGAACCATTTCCAACATGCACGAGTACTATCAGTTATCTTTTGAGTATACCCGATGAAAACTCGATGGAAACGATGAAACTAAATTTTTAAAGTTTTTATCCATGTCATTAAGTTGAAAATTATTGAGGATTGCTAATTTTAGATATCGCTGGCTGTGTTTGGAGTGGCACCATTTAATAGTTCACCATCGCAAAGTTTCGAAATACTAGTTATTTTAGAGTTTTTGGCAAACACAGAACTTTTCGTTTCCGGAATCCGTAAAATGTATAGAATAGTAACCTGGATTTCTCGGATAAAGTCAACAGTCCGTGTTTGCCATGTCCGAGATCGATATTTCAAAACGGACTGTCATGTACCCCAAATTATATCCTCTCACCACGCAAAGCCGCGTCGACAACCTTTTTGATGCGAGAAGTGGCCTTAGAAGTAATCCTTGTGGTCTTGGAATCAAGAAGGCCCTCCGCGAGAGAATGAGGCGTATTTTTTGCGTCTCGCGATGTGGGTCACGAGATAATAGGAGGTGTCCACGGGCAACTGTCGTTGATTATGAGATCAGCGCTCCTTCCTAATGACCACTCCGTCTTCTTACGAGCATTCAACACACGCTGAATCAACATCGTGCCTGCCTCTTCCTGCACCGAAATCCCTTCCTTTCTCGATCTTTCCCCGCTGAACGCAATTACACTTTTTCCTGCCCTTGTCGTCCCTCGTCTTTCTACGTCTCACTATGACACCTTCCTCGCTCGTATTTACATTTTTAATTACTTTTGGAGTCCAATTAAATCCTGGCTGTTTTTTATTTCCTTGCATTCACATCACGGGATTGATTTATATCTGGGTGGTCCAACTCGCTTCCTGAGGGTAGCAGTATATGTCCCTTCACTCATTCCATGCGACCCTGGGGTTCCTCCAAAAATATACCTCATCATTCTATATGCTAAACCATGGTCATAAAAAAATATAAAAGCAAATTAAATTATAATTTACCCAGGGAAAATAAATTCTACGATTTTTTTCAAACCCAACGGTAATGAAAGATTGAGCCTACGGTTTTCGATACCAATCAGTAGAGGTGCTTGAAAATTATTTTATTTTTACTGAAATTTGTTGATTTGATAACCAAATTGGGGTGTTTTGTTTTTTTATTATGTTTCCTGAATTTTATGTTACTAATTTTCACAGAGTCTTATGTAAGCAAAGGAATAATATTAGGCACACTTTAGCATAAACATGAAAAGCATTGGAGATGTTATTAACTGTAAATTATTCAAAATAGTATCAATCCGTTTTCTGGTAAGCTGATAGCGCATTTTTCCACAATGCATCGCTCGTACATACATTGTTGTAAACGTGCGAGTGATCGTTGAAAAACTGCCGATAGCCAGCGCCTGGCTGAACAGAGTATTTTATACAGTGATTTAGTTATGTGAATTTTTTGCAAAAGATTAAAGTTGAATTCGCGTAAGCAAAGATGTCATGAGTGATCAAAAGTATGACAATAGATGCTTAAGTAATACAATCATGTATTGTACATTTATTAAATAATACCAAAATTACATTCTGCTCTCTAAAGAAAATTAATGAATCGAAATTCACCAAAATCCGTGGTGCTTACTAAAACTGCCAAAATTTGCGTTATTTAGCTAAATCGGAAAAAAATTCGCTTTAATTGTAGGTTTTATCGCTTATTGCGAAAAACAAACACCTCTACCAATCAGTATCTAGAAATTCGGCGGAGTTTACTATCTGCGGTCCGTAGTAGTCCTCCTCTGGCATGAATCGTAGTTATGACATAGGACAGGTCAGATTTAAATAACTCTATATAAATAATTTATACTAAATAATTTGCTTGACTACTTTTGTTTATCGACTTACCAATAAAGTGATAAACTATGGACATCACTTCGTCACCTTTCAAAAAAATTATCGAACAATAACTTGCTATAATTATTCCTCAATTACTTTTAAATAGTGATTTTCACAGATAGTGAAAATAAATATACTGATTCTTTTATCTGAATAATGCAATTGAACGTTATAAATATGCGTGATATTATGGAATGTAATTTTAAAACAAAATTTTCATTATATCATAGAAGATTTCATTCTGAATAACTTTTTATTATTTAAATTTCTTCCAATGCAAGCAAAGGACAAGGAAGTGCTTTGATCTTTAGAACTGCCATTTGATTGAGCCTTCTGGTCTTCGATGCCAGAGGCACGGTTTTCTTCAAGGTTTTTCCACTTCACTAGCTTTCATTTTGAATGCTTCCAAAAGTTTTTTAATTTTTCTGTTTTCTTTAGAAGCGAATCCTCCATAAAATGAAATAAAACTAAGCTTCCTCAGGAAAGGTCGCGCTTCAGGAAGCTATGTCCTATTTATAGACCTCATCTTAGAGCACACGTCAGTCACCTCGTCGTTAAGCTATAATTAAGCTGAACGTAAAAATTAAGAACAATTAAAGCTGGTGATCACATCTTTTATGTATTTAAATTTAATAATCTAATTTGCTGTTTTACACGCACAACTAAGATATGTCATCGGACAGTCTAGTCATTAATCTTTACTCAGTAGAACCTCTCCCACGTGCCATCAGTCGAATGATGGTCTGTTTGTGAACCATTCTTCTGCCAAACCGAGTTTACTTTATTTTCATTGAAGCCATTTTTGATGGGTTGCCTATTTACACCATATACGTGTTTTAATAAATCCTTTGTATATTTTATTCAACGAGTTAACCCATCGACTATAAGTCATCGAAAGTTTCGCGTATGAATGCAATGAATTCCACGCAAGTAAAGCTCAACTGTTTTATGAATACCGATTTCCATAGAATTTCATCTGAAGTTGACAAATTGAATGATGTTATTATGAATGTGTTAGTCGGTATCACCCCTACGTCTGAGGCTTTCGTATTATCAAAATTATTACGAATACAGAGACAAAAGTAAGTGAAGGATGTATTTTCTACTTTGCACCAAGAATTAAATATCCCACGCATAAATGTATGTTTCTTATGGAGCAACCAGTCACATTGGCAAAAATCATTCAAAAGTGTATAATTTTGCTTTTTTTGTACTTTGATTTATTTTGTATAATGTAATTTTCAGCCTGGTTTACAATTGAGAGAACTAAATGATAACGAGAATTCATTTCTTCGTTCTGTGACTGACATCGCGCGACGTCTGTCATCAAAAGAAAAGAAGTCAAGGAAATTACAGTTAATTAATTTATACGGAGAACTTTCCATCCTTAGTTTTGTCATATAAAGTCTCCCCTAGCAGAGTCTACTCTCCTTTCAATTCCTTCTTTCCTCAATACTTCCCATTTCTTCGCTTTCACCCTCCCATCTTTCTTCCTTTAATATCTGTCCTCTCCATAACGCCCTCTTGAAACCCTTTTCATCACTACCTAGCAATCCGCCCACCGCAGTTCAAAAATTAAATCTCCCGAAAATTAATTGCTACCGGATGAAGGACTCGAGCCATTTCAGATGAAGATAGACTTAAAGTGTCCCTCGTAGTTTGATGATCTTAATGCGACTTTAAGACTTAGTTAATTAAATTGCTTATCGTCATCTGATTCAGCATCTTCCACAAAACTTTTGATATAACATTGGGGAGCGTTACAATGAAAGAGGAGTGAATGTGACATCATACTGACCTGAATCAAGCCTTTCATTGCATAAATATACTCGCGTGTACGCATTTAAAAGAAAAATGGTGTGCATTCAGTTCGAGAAGTTTCAAACAAATCTTGCGGCTGATTAAGGTTTTCAGTTTTGCGCCAAGGTCTCAGCCGTAGCAGCAGCGTGGGTCAAATCACAGATATGACTACAAACGAAAAAAGACTTTTGGGGTAAATGAGATAGATAGTCTTGCCAATTTAACTTCCTCCCATGATTGAATCCCAGATTAAAGTTTCTGGCCTAAGAAGCTAGATTCATTAGTTCGGGATTCGATTCCAATTTTGGTTTTAAATCAAGCGGATTTGAGTTTCTCTGCCCGGTTAAAAGTCACTGCTACAGAAATCGTAATTCCAGTCAACTTTACATCTTTTTAATGCAGTTACGGACGTACGGAAAACTCATTTTGCTTCATCCTCACATCTATTTAGAATGACACTTACAGAAAATGTATGTGTCACTAAATATCTTAGCTCTAGTGTCTAAGTTGTATCTAATTTGTCTTTTTTCATCTATAATTTTTCTCTAATAAATAAAGAAGATGGGTGTAGTTTTTTCTACATATAACTGAAATGCAGTTTGTGCCGTGAATAAATTTCCCCATAGCTTTCCACAATCACTTGACATTTATTTTTGACGGAAAGTTATACTTTTAGTATAGTTATCTACACTACAAATATTACTATATATTAAAAATATTAACACTACGAGTATCGTAAACGATTTACGTACTGAATTTAATTATCAATACCTGTTTTATTAGTTTGCATTACTGAATGAAGAAGGCGCTCTTCTCAATACGAAATTAGTCAATTGGTTAATATCAAAGAACTTTCGATTTATATTAAAACTAACTAACTAACTACTCTCAAAAATATCGCCAATATTGAATAAAAAATGCATCAAGCACAATGAAATGGCCCGATCATGTTTTAATTAACGATGGAAATAAACTCATATAGCTCTTCATAAAAAGTTACCTTAAAACAAATCGAGAACGATTAAATTCTGAACCGTATAGATAAAATGTTAATCCGTTTCAGTGACTTATTAGATATCTCGGTGGCCACCCAATATATTTTAAACAGCGGCCCAAGTGCTTTTTTTAAACACCCAATGGTTTTTCCGTCATAATAAACGAATTCATTGGAATTTTTTTTATATATTTTCCTTAATAATTCCATTACTTTAATGACTACATTCATAATTTTGGAATAAAAAATTAATTTCCTCAAGGAAAGTGAAATCAACCATTTTAATCTCTTGCTATGATTCAATTTCATAAGGTTAAGTCATATAAGAAAGATTACAAGATATTTCTTCCCACTTAACCCGTACAACTAAAATTTAAGGGACCAAAGATCTATTACTACAGTCTGCTAAAATACATTCCTACTTCGATTAATCGCCCAGCTAATGCTGATTAATAATTTAGTCGGAAGTCGTAAGTAGTAGAGTTGATACATTTTATTTACGATTCTAGAGATAAATCTAGACATACATATAAATGCTTTTTCAGAATACCGATTCATTCTTCCTTAAGCAACGCTATTATCGCAGTCATTGTCTTTTGCATTCAATCCTACTCAATGCAACGATTTTCGACCTACTTTATTTTCTGAAATAAATCTCTTTTACGTACATTTACTAATTAACCAGTCAATCTAGCCTAAACTGTCATTCTGAGCTGATCGATTTGAGTATATAATCCTTCATATACAGACGAAATTAAAAAAACCCTTACACACAAAAACACGACGTTGTCATCCATGATTCATCCGTTCGAATGTGGTAATTGGTGACGCCTGCGCTGCAGTCGCTAATAAACAATTTCGTAGCAACGAAAGAAAATCAATATCTTTGACACTATCTGCGGAATAGTTTATGATTCGTCGACGAAGTACGCTGAATCTATGCGGATAATTAGAGATATCTAATTACTTATTGATCGTAGATCAGATCGGCGAGTTTATGCCCGATCGCCATATACATCGGCCTTTTTTTAATTACCGAATAAAACGGAACATTGAAGTGGAGCATTCGGAAGGTTGACCACAAGAGCACGCGGATTGGTGCCGAATTCGGCCGCCAGGGGGTTTGCGATTCAAATCCGGAGTCAATTTGCTGTTAAATAACGATTCTCCACTCAATAAAACGAGTGCGGTGCTCATAACGCGTTATCTGAAACACCTTCCATAAAAGAGCATCAATGATCTCAAACCGTCGACCTCTTTCTATTCGAAATATATTTTCGAAACTATTTCGATAGATAATTCTAGATTGCCCCGATTGCGGACGGAATATAAACAATGTTATCGGCGGAAACTTTAACTTTGGAGTTAAGTCCGGGGCTTCTTTTTTCCAACTGGTGAAATAGTTCTCCACATAACTTTGTGGGAGAATGGGATTGCTCGTATTCTCAGCGCTATCTCCACCCCTTGCTCTATCTCTTTCTCTTTTTGTCTCCTATTTTATCCCTCTCTCGCATCTTTTATTTTTCCTTACACTCTTTGTTCTTCTTCTCTTATTCTCTTTATCGCACACTCACACACCCTTTGTGCACCCGAGTTCCAGTGGCAACTTTAAAATCTCAATTTCGGTTCACCCTATAAGCGAATGCATCTCTTTGTGTATCCCCACTACTTACGGATACTGATTTGTTTTCAATTTGCAAAAGTAAACCAAGTTCCAAAAAAAATCTCCTTCTCGCCTTTTAGCTGCGATAAAATTCCTTACTATTCAACACTATTCGCTATCCCCGTATCTCTTCAATGGTTTTTACCATTTTAGACTCAACACTTTATTCCAATTTCGTAATCTTAAACGACATTCTTAGCCTAATATGATAACTTGTTTATTAGTAGATATAATATTTTATCTTCATATGCATTTACATTTTTTTCTCTGCGGGTGCTTTACTACAAAGTGGTTTTTTTCTGCCGATATCATATTGGAAAGATATTTTACGGATATATATTTTATAAGATAACTATATACGGATGAAGGTACTAAAGAAGATATGATGAATCTATCTTCGTCAAACATCTATTTTGAAACGGTTCATGTTATATTTGATGGAATGAATCCACACTATCCACTAAAGAGAACAATAATTGTAGTTTCCCTGCCTTTTCTTAAGTATAAATATGGTAAATTTCTAGTTTTGTCGTCCGTGTACACTATCGATTTTATATATTTATTCCTCTCTTGATCTCTTAGCCTCATTCTTACTTTTTAAATACAAAATGTATTTTGCTTTCCTTCTTCTGTGATACCTTCCCTTCCCCTTCTCAGTATTCGGTGTTACGTTTCAGATAGATATTTTTGATTTGTTTTAATTTATCCATGAAATAGTCAGTAGTGGAAGAATACTAGCAGTATCACTCTATAATAGAAATTCATACACCGAATAATATCGCTTGTTAACGACACTTTCTTAGAATTTCCTGAAATTTTTGTTCATTGCCACCGTATTATTTTAGCATCATTTCTATGGATATATATTCACCATTTAATGCCCATTCTAATATAGATGTACGTGATACATATAAAGAGGAACATTTCTAAAGTGTCGTATATAGTTTATCAGAATATCGACGTTAGAAAACTGTTGAGGATCAGTCGATCGGAATTTAATTCATTCGTATCTTTCAATGTATTCCTCTCTTTCTTCGAGTCCCTCTTTCTCTTCCCAATTCCTGAATTCCTTTTTCTGTCCCCATATCCTTTATCCTCCTTTTCCCTCCTTCTAAACTACCTCCCCTCCCACTGCTCCCCCATCCCCTTCCGCCTCTTCCGCAATTGGAAACTGGATTTTGACCGCCAAAGGGGAGCGAGATCTGCAATAGAACGCCGGGAAAATGAATTCCGAGGATTTGGGACGAAAAAATAAAGAAGGCGATAGTCACTCTTAAAAAGCGCTGTGGCACGAGATTAAAGCTTCGCCTCAAACGGCTTAAAGGCAAACTTATTGCCTTTCCGATCGGAAGCGTTTTTTCCGTTGTTTTATCTTTTTTGGAACTTTATTTGAGATTGGTGAAAAGCTCGGAGATTTGTAACGCACTATGAGGGCACCAAAAAATACAATTAATCCGGTGGTTTTGTCCTAAACTTTTCTATTTTCCGGCGATAAAAGGCTTGCTTAGAATTCCGTTTCATTCCTCGCCATTTCCCCACATAAACAGTATCCATCACGGTCCGTGATAGTGCTGACGATCCCCTCTTAAATTCCTACGGGAGATTCTCTCATGAATTATTCACACGGACCTTGCTCAAGATAACAAAGGGAAGAGATAATTAAGTTTTGGAATCATAATGGAAGAGTATGACTTAATTATGGAAGACGTTATAGCTCTGGAGATTGTTTTTGAAATGTTACCAAAGTCAAGATATTCTATAGCTGGCGAGGTGTAATTTGGTCCTTACGGTGATCCCTTGTAGGCACTGCAAGGATTTACAGCAGGTTTGGGATGATACTACAACTTAATGATACGAATGGTTTTTTCAATTTTTTCAGAGTTCATATACTTAATTGAAGTTGTGATTTAAAATAGCAAAATATACTTGGGAATACACCAATTATTTCAGTAGTATTTGATCAACTGCTATTTATTTTGTTATCTAATAGAAAAACTGTCCGTCAATCTAATCTAATCTAATAGGAATAAGATATGTCATGGAAGATTGGTTTATACAGAAGAGAATATGACCTTTCACAGCATACTTTAAGTTTATATACTTTTTGGGAACTGATCTTGTAGACACTAAAAAGCATTAAGCTATATCCCTGATGTTCTTAATTTTGATAACTGTATGATTTCATTAATACGACAGATATATCCATCCTGAGGCTTATTTATCAAGGCAAAATGTCTATGTTTAGAATTTCTGAAGAACATATGGATTCTAATTTAAAATAAT
Organism: Sympetrum striolatum; assembly: GCA_947579665.1. Lineage (NCBI taxonomy): Eukaryota > Metazoa > Arthropoda > Insecta > Odonata > Libellulidae > Sympetrum > Sympetrum striolatum. The sequence goes on from OX388348.1 coordinate 72,207,322, forward strand.
AACACTAAATCAGATTTATTGTATTTTGACCTCGAAAACTTTTCAGTTGAAATTCCCTTTATTTACTTTTACATAATTACTATTTAAAACCTCTTGCTGTCTCCTTTTTGTGGAAAAAATATAAGTATGAATCATATCAGTTAAGTTTGTGATTTATAAAGCATATTTTAGGATTCGTAGAAGTATTGTTAAAAGTGATTCGACAGCTTAGATCATTTTGCACATTGGCTCCCACCGGGATTCGAACCCGGAATCGCTTTCACCAAAGGCAAACGCGCTGTCCACATGACTATTCGGGAGCTTTTAGGATTCATTATTATGGTCCAATTTCTTTCACTCAAGCACGAAAATTCCCATGAGAAGTAAACTGAAGTAATCGACATTGACTGTTAAAGATGTATTGATTGATGAAACGAAATTTCTTCCAACCGATATTCTTTTCGGACGCAACAACATCTGTATCTCCAGGAGTCACAATATAAAGATAAAATTCAAAATTATGTATTACAGCAATGGATTGAATATCGGGATGAATTGAACGAAAAATAAATTTTCATAGAACAAGAGTGATATAGTATATGATTGAGAGAGTGGCATAGTATGAAACCATCATCGAAAATGTTAACATAGGTTGATAGCATATCTACTGCGTATTAACAGCGTCCACAAAAAGACTAAGCAATCGCCATATCCGGCAGAACGTGAGCGTGTGAGACGCCGATGGACGTTAACTTTCGACTAGTAATTTCAACTCTAATTAAAATAACAAGATCGGTGCGGGAATAGTTTGAAACAATCAATAAATTAATTAGCAACGGCGACCCAGAACTCGCTATGCAGTAAACGAAATCATGTAGCTTCGATTTATAAATAACTAATAATTAAAATTCGTTATAATTTATGCTTGACTTGCTGTGGAACGGGAAAACTAAAGCAGAGCCGGGGAGTTTTATTTGGCCTCAATTTGATTCCCAAAAATCGTAGCCCACTTAGGGTTTTTCAAATATTTGAAATAGAAAATCCATTCACAGAGTGATACTTGCGAATCTATAAGAAGAAACTACCTTTAGCTATAAATGTTTCTTAATGTTATCGAAATGTCATCGTTTGCATTCTTTCTTTGGTCGGTCTATTACGGATGTATCATATATATCATATAAAAATTCACTTAAACAGGTTCGACTTGAATGCGAAGTGAATTTATTCGAACGTTCAAAAGAGAAAATGTGAGAGGTCATTCAGGCATTTCATTTACAGGAGTAATCAGAAATTTAGACATGAAGTAAATTCAGGAGCTTTGCAGCAACGGTGAGCACGTTTAATCTCAATAAATGCACTTTTTAAGTACAAAACTTCGAAGGATGAGAGATACTCGAGAAGAAAAAAGTAGTGTTTAGCTGAAATTTTCATCCAGGAAATGGACGTGGAAGAGCAATAACTATTCATGAGTGTTTCTTGTTGAATTGTAAATAGATTCATACTCGCTATTGTAGAGAAACTGTAAGCAATCCCCTGGGCTTTGTGAAAGCCTCTTCTTTTGTATTTAGGAGTGCATACAATTTTCCTTCCATTAGAACGCAGTTGAGAAAATGTCTCTGTTTGAAACAGATCTAAAATTCAATATTCAAGTCCTACTCCAGTATTTAATCCCTGCATTTACGTGAATAATACATTTTTCTGAATATGAAATTACTTTTTTGCCAAGGGACCAGTAGAGGTAATGGAATTTGTTATATATGTCAATAATTCTATTTATTACATACTGCTACAACATATTTTACTTATAGTAGTTATTTGTCCAAGACGACTTTACTTTGATGATTTAAAATTCCTATAACAGACGAATCAATCTTTATTGGCTATGAGATAGATGCTTTGATGGTATTATATTACCTTTTGTGGTCCCTTTAAAGATTTTTATCGATACTATATCTCTGACTAAGTTAACTGATATCTTAATGCTATATACTAAGGCTCGTGATCATTATAGCTTGAATTTATGGGCAAAACGTCAATCCTTTTAGCTTTAAAGTCAAACACGCCTTGTATTCTTCGTAATATTTTGAAACTATTGTGAATGAGTACAAACTTGGCATCAGCTATGGCTGGCCAGTCGTTGATGTTTAAAAATTACATTTTGGTGTAAATTGTGAACTTTTTAAGAGTTTCAGTAAAAATTTATTTCCAAAAATAATTAATAAAAATCCGCATTGAATTATCTTCCTAAAGTCGTCCTTTCGTAAAGTTATCGTCCATTTCCTGATTTACCTCTGCTAAAGATATGCACTCAGTTGGCAGTAAGAATAAAATTGTTCTTGCTACTATGTGCTTAGCGTGTATTCATTAGAAGAATACTGAATAGCTAATAATATTTAAAAATATGATATATCTGATTAGTTGATAAATGGTGATATTAAACAGCGCGTTCAGTTTTCGTAACTTGTTAGTTGTTTTTAGCAGATACAAACAGTTATACTATAGCATGTACATGAATCACGGATTTTAATTACAGAGGTAATCATGTTGGAAGCCGATTAAAGACTGCAAAATGTAGATGATAAAACATGGAAACTGCGTGGACCAGAACATATCCAAAGTTCCTTTGAAACCCCCCGCTGGCTTCGGGGATTGACGACCGAGTGCATATCACGAGGCCTTTTCATCGAAAGTGAATACCGCCTAAAAGCTTCTGTAATAGGCTTCACTCCGAGACAAATCGGAAATACTTTCCGGTGTTTGAGCACCCTGGAACCGCCGAGAAAGAGGGACGAATGGAAGTCTTCGGTCCCCCGCCGAAGCAACCCCTTCATCCTGGGGCTTAATCTCGTGACATGTGTATCGTGTCGTGCACTAATGCATGACGGAGCCCTTGTAGCAAGTGCAGCCTCCAGAAGGTACCGCGGAATATATCACCAGCTGAAGCTCTCAATAAATCCCTCTTTCCAAAGCGACCTCCGCAGTGCAGCTGAGGTGGACGTCGAATGTTGTGGCCGAAGGGACAAGTGACGATCGCCGTCCGATCCAACCTTTAATGATCTCGCAAATGTGAAATGTACCAATGGCCGACTGTATTGGGCTAACCACAGCAAAATACGCCATTAAAGTTACAGTTTTTCTTCCCCCGCTAAGTACTCCTTTACAAGAAGTTAAAACGTAATCAGAGAGATTAATGTTAAAAGGTACTTCATAAGTGATAAACAACCTCTATAAAATAATAGCGCATTTTTTATACGCCAATGAGATTTATTTCACGTTGATGATAGTCTACTCTTTCGATTTTTCTCAAAGCGTTTTCCGCGTACCTTGGGAAGCACCGGAAGGTCTGCGTTAGTCCTTCCATTATACTAGAAATGTTTACAATCCAAAACTCAGGGACGAATACTTTGTTTGCATATAAAATAAGATACCGTTTTATAGTATGTGGGATAAAAAAGTGATTATAATGAATATTTTTGTAGTTCCACTGCCTTTATGGTATCTTAGCAACTAGGTTTTCTTAGATACCGATCTACCTTGGCCGGGTGCAATAAAGCAACAATATCCTTTCGATAAATTGTGGCCCACCAGATTATTAGTGGTGGTGGATATTAATTACATTATAATCACCTCCAAATTTCAATCGGAACATTAGTCATGGAAAAGGAAAAATCTGCACTTTATGCCCGTTTAACCTACTAAATTTGGGATTTATACTATTTCTTGATAGAAAGGGGAGGGTGTGTGATAAGAGAACTTTAAGAGTTGTCATCTGGATGATTGACTTGTAATCTTTAAATCTTACAATGAAGGCATGTAAAGCAGATTTGTTCAAAATACGCCAGTTGTCCATAAGTCACTGAAGCAAAATAAACGACATGAAAATAAAAGTTTTAGCTAACAAAAAGTTTTTAAATTTTCAAGAATGGTAAATTGCTCTTTGTCTCATATAGGGATAAAAGTAAGAATAATTATCTTTTTAATGCATGTTTACCCTAGCTGGGAGCAGCTTAAAATAATCTCCCACCACCTATACAGATACTAGCTGCACTCTCTTATCTTTTCAGAACAACCGTCTTGGTGTTTTTTCTTCGATTTTTCTTACGTTGCCAATGAACTCAACAATTTTACAAGCATAAAATCCCAATTAAACTAATTTATTAAACTAATTAATTAAACTAAATTAACTCATAAAGTATCTTATTTAAATTTATAGTTTTTCCCATGATAATACAATTTAGCTCATAACCAATCTCTCTCAAGCAGTCTGTTTCAAATCCCTTCAATCACCACAGCTAAGGCGACGGAGTTTTATTCTGCCGTGGAACCAATAGATTCATAAAGCACGCAGACCTTTAGCACTGTAGTACATAGAAGTTTCAGTTTCATCAGCGAAAGAAGAAGCCAAAAATTCCCTGTTCAGTTGACTGCTCCAACTTTCGCTTCGCCTGGGATTCCCGCCTAAGTGTTTAATTTTCCGGCGGAAAGAAGAGCGCTCTCCGCAGTGGTCAGGGATATGATCCAGTTGACGGACGAACACCCTAAATCCACCTCCGTCAATATTGATCACTAAATTCTCCGCCAAGTAACTAACTCCCTCGTACGGAGCAATAGCTAATCGATTCACCCCTTCCACGCTAAGTCCTCCACTACTTATCCGCCAAACTAAACAAGAATGCTTTCACCTCAGGTGGGGCGCCAACGTGTATCAAATTACTAAATTAAGCGAGAGAAACTCTTACGCCCTTCAAACTGATATCGAACTAACGATTAAATTTTGACCTGCGCTAACTATTGACTCTCTAGAAAGCTTAAGCGAGGATTTCTTTCGATCTAACCTTAATTCAGGCAGATGGAAATCAGACTCTAAAAAGAATGGATGGCTTAGAATCGTTGATTTCGATAGGATTATTATTTGAAAGTTAATAAATTATAAGAATTTAACTACTCAATATCAATAAAATAAATTATTGCACTGAATAATAATAATTATGAAATTATTGCAATATTTTGGGAAACTTTTGGAGTAAAGTAATCCTTTATTTTTACGTTTTTGAGAAGAAGTTCCTTTGATTTCGATAAAATTATTATTTGAAAGCGAATTCATTTTAAGAATTTAAATACACAATATTAATAAAATAAATTATTGCATTGAATAATAATAATTATGAAATTATTGCAATATTTTGGGAAACTTTTCGAGTAAAGTAATCCTTTATTTTTACGTTTTTGAGAAGAAGTTCCTCCAAGTGATGATCTAAGTGATTGCGTTTACTTATGCTGATAACCTACCGATCAGAGAAGATGACTAATTATGATTAATTATACTAAGGTGCTAGTGCTTCCGGATATCCAGGTGGGCAGCGCTTTCCGCTTCGGTGAACGCGGCCTCGGGTTCGATTCCCGGTAGAAGCCAATGTGCGAAGTGAAATGAGATGTCGAAGCACTTTTCAGAAACTAAATTGATATGTAAATTTAATAGGAGAGGATAAATTATTTTATTTGAGTGAGGAAACATAATTGATCACGATGATTTACCCTCAATATAATCAATTACATCGACCAAAATTAGATACTTTCTTCTTGATTAGAGGAAAAAACTCTTTGAATTAATACTTTCTTCTGAATAGCGATGAAACTAGCACGACCAATTTTGATACATATAGACAATCATCAGCTTGGAGGCAAGATAGAGTGCTTGCGAAAAGTCGTTCCGAGGTTTGGAAATGCATTCAGAAGAAAATAAACATTACTCGGAGAGATCACCCATATTTGAGATAGATGCAGTAAAATTTCACCTGTATTTTGCTCCTGGCGTTCGAAAAACCCCTCAAAATTGCTGCCAGGATTCCTTTCTGACGGGCAAATACGCTGACACCATATCCGCTGCAGAGGCTTTCGGGCTGTTGATCCCAAATCTAGCCGTTCACGCGATAAACATTTTGGCTTTACGATCCGAATAGTAATCTAAGACCATAGTACCGTAACCCACCGCACAAGTATGTGGCGCTGGAATGATCCCAGTTTCTTGCCGTTTCAATCCCTACCCTACTAACACCGTTCGCGGTACAAAGCAGGGATTTCCGGATGAGTTGAATTTTGACTCGTTTTCAAAAGACCTCAAATGGTTTGAATACAATGAGAAGTGCGACATGAAATCGTCGCTTGGATCATTCCTTATGTGTTTTGACATTTCAGATTAAATCATTTTGTTACAGTCTCTGAGCATAAAAGTTTGAAGCCATTCTTCGGTCCCTTGTAGTTTTCCCAAGTATTTACATCCAGAACGAATCCACATACACCTAATCAGTAGTCTATACTTGTTTAATTGAAGAAACTACCAAAAATATTCCTAAATGCAAGATTTATATGTTTAGACCACTTACACATCTCATTTACTAGCTCTAAAAATCTGATGTGGCCAACACATGACTTTCTCCATATTTATTGAAAACAGAAGCCTATGCCGGTAATATATAAATAATTCCAAAACAATGAGTGTTAGAGGAAAATGTTTGATATAAAAGTTGTAGTAAAATACATTATCTATAACTTTGGTACATTATTGTATATACGTACATTGCATTCTGACAGAGATATGTATGAAAAACTTCCATTTCTGGATAAACAAAAACTTCCGGTTAACCATTATTCAAGAATAACTCCTAAGCATTCAGTGTTACGAAAAAATGTTTCATACAAAAGTTGTAGTAAAGTACATTATCTATAACTTTTGTAAATAATTGTATATACCTAAATTGTATTCTGACAGAGATATTTAAGAAACAAAATTTTGTTCCGGATAAACCGCAACTTCCGGTTAAGCGATATTCATCAAAAACTAATCAACCATTGGCATTGTTAGGAAAATACTAAATATAAATTTTGGAAATAATCGAATAATCACTTTTTAAGATAGAGCGCCCACAATATTTTTTACCACAGACAGACATGTTCGGGAAAATAGCGAAAACGAACTCTGAGGGCCCCAAAACATGTATTTCCGTCGAAATCTGGAGGTCGAATTTTTTTGCGAATACTTTCTCTATACTACGTATAGGGAGAAAGTAAAAATGTCACTAATTTTCAAGTCGATTATCCAAACGGTAAGAACTGATAATCTCTTAAATTATAATTACTTTTTCTCGTTTTCTCCTTTGGCAGTATTTCGCTTCTCTGCAAACAGTTTTTAAATTTATTATTATTGGGTCAAAATATTTTCAATCGTTTCGTGATAAAACTGAAACGAACAGTGGTGAATCGAGAGCTTCTACTTGTAGGAAATAATTCATTTATAAATGAATCCTTTGCTTAATATTTTCTCCATCTTACCACTATCACATCCAAGCCCTAACCAGGAAAACCTCGATCACTCGGGACTCGGACTAACATATAAGCTTTCTATTCCACCTTTTGTGGTTATTATACTCATATTAATGTGGTATATTTGTTAATACTTAAATCAAAATAGCGAATGATTGAGACCTAAATTGAATGAATGATAATTCCTTAAAAATATTTTTTATTATAGTCCAAAAAGTTAGCTCGAGCGAGTCACTCCATTGCTCCAAAAGCCAAGTTCAATCCAGAAGAGTTGGTCGATTCGCATCCACAATTTTAAAATGCTCATTGGAAACATCTGTGACGAGATTTGGTTTCTATTCGAACGTAACTGAGGTGGCATTCATGCATTCACAACCTACACGACCTACTTTAAGGTAAAAAGTGCTAAATTTCACGACCTAATAATTTCAAATGATTTTTATTCTTTTTAAGAAGCTCAGTTGGGTGGCCAGCGATCGGTAGAGAGGATATAAAAAGGTTTTAAAATTGCGTGCATTCAATGCAGGCATCTTCACCATTAGAATGTAGACTGAGCTTTTTTCCTGGAGTGATTATTTCTAATATCAATGGTGCAAGTCTCGGAAATTCTCATCCTATTCATTCTAAATATTTCTATTCATATATTGAGTTTGAAAAAATACTACATATAACTAATAGACGACGAGCACTTATTGAAGGTAGTGGCAAATCCAAAGCAAGTATGCATTGATAACGTGACTATCATGGTTTCCATTCACGTAATATCTGGTATTACAATTTTGGTATAATTTCATCCATGCTTTTGAGTTTACGGGATATATTTTCGAGATGTTGATTTAATAACTACGGAATATTTCGCGGAATATATTTATTCATTATATGAATATCAAATCTATTTCAACTTATTTCCTCGAGGGTTTCCTTGAATCTTAAGAAGTTTTGAATTAGCATTTAAGCAAATTCTATGCTCTTTTTCCATTCATTATATTTTTTTAAAAATAAGCTTCATATATTTACATCAAAGCAGGAAATATTTACACGGAAATGCAATTATATACTCGGAAAAAATAGTAATAGAAATGGATTATCATTTATGAAATTTAATAATGAAATGTTCTAATCAGATGTTATATTTGAATTTTAAAGGCTTAGTTGCCTAACCTATCATCCTATAAAATTCTCCTATTTAGAATGGGTAGTAGTGAATCATTATTCTATGACTATCTTTCTACATTGGTTTATAACGTGTTTACTTATATTATGTACTTAGCGCAGAATGTTATATTTAAAATATACGAAAAATGAAGCGATGTTAATCATTATATATTTACAAAGTACCTTTTACTTATGTAACCTCTTTTAACCAGGACACCTTCGGTGCTAACGTTTGATCCAAATTTGTAGCTATCTTGGCTGAATTGAAAGACTGTAGCAAACTATATATAGGAAGATACGTGTATTTAAATGAGATATATCGATTAAACATAATTTTTCAGAACGTTGTAACATTCCATACTTTAAAGAGGGCAAATCATATGAAAGTAAATTTGACTAAGGTTTAAGGTAACGTCCCGATTTCTTCCTCAAATGATTAGTTACAAAATGTGATTAGTCCTGGTCTCTTGTAATAACTTTATGGTAACCCTATTTTTGGCAATCATTAGCCTGGTGGAGTTCCTCAATATTATTCCTTCAGAAAATACACAGAGGGACATAAACAAATAAGGCAAATCTTCCCACTCGATATTGGAGCAAAGGAATCTACAAGTGCGGGGAGAAGCGACGGAACGAAAACAGTACGATAAAAATACGCCAAATCCATGGCCGAGCCTTAAGTAAAGGGATACCGAAAAATTGTTGGAAAAAAGCATCGATTTGAAGGCCTAGAAACTGAGTAAAATGGCTGAGTGACCAAAAAGGGGTGGATCAAGGGGCAGTTGGGCGGAAGTATATACGGCAATTGATGGAGGGACTAAGGCAGGATCAGAGCCTCCTCTTCATTTGACCTATTTCCAATGTCCGCTCGAGATAAATGCCCGCATGACAGCTGCGGAATCTCCTCCGCGAAATAATCTTTTTTCACCGACCAAGAAAAACTTGCTTTGGCTCTTATATTGATGGGGCTTCAATCCTTTTTTCGCACGGAGAAATTTTGCCAGGTATCAAATATGGATCAAATAGCTGTAAGTATAATTATATACATGTACATGAATATATGAAACAACAACCAATAAATACTAATAGGCATAAACAATTATTAAAAATCTGATGTGGCCAGCACATTACTTTCTCCATATATAAGATGTAAATATTTATCTACGACAGTATTTTCGAACTCTATATTCTATCTAAACTTGGAAGATGAGTGATTAATTTATATATTTTTATCTTTTACGTCACAAAAATTATAAATAATGTTTTTCGGGACATGTTCGATGAAAAAAGATGAAGTGGCCTTTCGCCCAAGTGCCCAGAGCGCCCACAACGTACATAATCAGCGACTTTCGGTTTATCAGTATTTCACAAATAACTCCTACACAATCAGTGATACAAAAATATGTTTCCTACAAAAGTTATGGTAAATTCAATTTTCTTACACTTTTTTAAATAATAGTTTATACCTAAATATAATATTTATGGAGATATTTCGAAAACTGGAAATGAGCTTTGAAAAATGAAGCTCGACTTCCGGTAAACCGATTTACTCCAAAAACTAATCAACTCTAACGACGCCAACCAATATACTATATATGAAATTTGGTATCGATCCGACTAATAGTTTTCATGTTAGAGCGCCCACAAAGAATATAACAGCTACTTCCGGTTTATCGTTATTTCACGAATAACTCCCGTTATAACGAATAATAACATCAACCGGTGATACAAAAATATGTTAAATTCAAAAGTTATAGTAAATCACATTATCTAAAACTTTTTTAAGGTATACAATATACCTATATATCATATTTACGGAGAAATTGTGAAAACCGGAAATGAGCTTTGATGAATGAAGCTCGACTTCCGGTTAACCGATTTACTCCAAAAACTAATCAACTCTGACAGCACACACCACAGTACTATACATGAATTTTGGTATTGATACTACTAATAGTTTTCACGTCAGAGCGCCCACAAGCACAGACACACATACACACACACACACACACACACACAGTTCATGCAATTTGAAAATCCTGAAGCGGTCCACAAATTATTATCTTCAACATTCGACAGCTAGTAATTTTGAATAAGGGATTCTCTAGATCCAAATTTAGAAACAAGTAAATATTTGCAGCTATCATTGTACAGTATTAGATGAAGGGGCGTCTATTTGTAATGCAACGATAATTTAGTAAAATCATAGCATATAGACTATGAGCAGCTGAGTTGCCGTGCAGTAGCGTACACATTATTACGGGCTACTGTAGATAATTTTATCCGAAAACAAGATTGTAATTGATTTTTATATTTTCTGCATATGTATAGTATGCAGAACAAGTCAAAGATTAGGAAGTTTGTTTTTTTTGGAAACAAAACCTGTAAACCTGAAATAGCAGTGGAAAAATGAGTACAAATTTAATTTCTATAATCTGAAAATTGTTTTTTGAAACCAAATATTGAGTTATGGCATTGGTTATAATCGCAGAGGAATAAAATATCTAAAGAGTACACATTGTATAATAAAGCGGCTTAGTATTTTCTTTTGCTGTACCAGTTTGCGGCGGAGGAGTTAGAATATCTTTGTAAAAATCGTATAAAACTTCGTTCAGAACTTTCAAAGAGAATTAAAAATACAGATTTAAAACAAATGCAATTCAGAATGTTAATAAACAGAGCAGTTATACAATTATTCAGAAATAAATGAAGGTCATGTTCTGTTCGAAATTATGTCAAATTCAATGGCTAAGCGTAATCAATTCCAACGCATTGAAACCACTTGAGAATAAAACTATCGCATCTTCTCTTTGAAATATCAGATTCGCGAAGGTCAAAGGTCACTTGTTTCTACTCTCCATTAATTCCACTTCCTTTGCTCTGCAAGGAGTGAAAATGGCACTTTCGTTTGATCTGACAGCCGCTCTCATATGTCAACGAACTTCATCATAAAAATCAACGAATTTGAGGAAAGTGAGAAAGAAACAAAAAATTATGGAAAACAACATAAGCAACCCGTCTGGAAAGACCAGAGGAAATTATTCTCATCTCTTGTCCTACTCCTCTTTTTTGAGCTTCTATTCGCATACATTTTATTTTACTGCTTTAGTTTTGCTTTCATGTTGGTTTTAGGCAAGAATCAGCTTTCAATTATTATCTTGAGAACTTTATTCTTGGATATCATGAAACCTCCAAATAAGAAATATATTCTAGATAGCAATTTAAATAAAGTTTCCTTATTCTTATTCCACGAATTTTCCGTCAACTCTACTTACAAATCTAACAACTTATCGTTTCTGTGATTCATGTTATATTTTCAAGTGGTGTTAAACGTTTAATTTCTTAACTCTAAATTTGATATAAAATTTAGAGTTTAGAAATTAAATTTTATATAAAATTTAGAGTTTAGAAATTAAACGTTTAACACCACTTGAAAATATAACAATGAATTGTAAAAGACCCATTAATGAGTTAATATTTTCCCATAGATTTGCTTCTATTAGTAAAAATCAAATATACTACTATCGCTGTCATGAATATCGAAAAATATACTTAACATTGATGTCAAAGTACTATATTTAATAAACCTTCTGAACGAAATTGTTTATCAAAAAATCTTTTCAGCACAGACATGCCTCTATGTGTCTTCCTTAGCTCCATATAATTGCAATTTATAGAGAATTCGCTCGCTATCGACTCCCATGTCAAGTGGAACGGAAAATGTTTTTGTTGAGGACTTCGATAAAGGAAAATTCCGGTCCTGTTTATACCCGAGGCAATGGGTCGTTCCTTTGACGAACAATCTTTGAAGAGGATTTTGTTCCTCTATTTAGGAAGAAGCATCTACTTTGGCAGCAATTTCATTTTAAAACTAGTTAAATGAAAAAGATTAGTATCGATTAAATACGATTCGTCTGAAGGTGTCTACCGAGTAATTTCAATCTATGGGATGTTTTGTAGTTCAACATTCTGAACTGAACCTTATTTCAAAATCATTCTTCTAATACAAGCATAAGTAAGTTCTTAATGACAACGAAAAAATGAAAGTGCCAATTTTGTTCTTACAAAGACACATAAAACCTACTATTCTCTAACTCGGAACCACTGAATTACAATTATTATAGATTAAATTTTATGTCTTCTAGATTCGCAAGACTACTGCTTGCTTTTCTGTCCTCGCACGACTATTTTTCTCCTGGAAGACTATTTTGTATTATCATGCATCCACTTTAGTTCCTGAAAAAACATCCAGGGCAAAAGGGAGTTGATATTAGTAATAAAAGCTTCGAATACAATGCCTAAAATTGTTTCGAATCAATAAAAAAACGTTTCGAGATTATCTATTTATTATAATAATGACATTCTGAAGGGAAAACACCAGCCAATGATTTCCAAAGGTAGAATACAAAACGTACTATTCAATATTTTCGATCATTAATCACTTTTTGACACACAAAAGAATCAGTAGGAGGCTCCCGAGTAGCCATGGGGAAGCGCGTTCGGCTTTGGTGAAAGGAGCCCCGGGGTTCGGATCCCATTGGAAGTACAGAAGGACTTTTAACAATACTACTACTACCAAGAATCAATGGAATACATAAAATTTAAAAAAACACTGGAACGCCATTATTATTATTATTATTATTAGGGTCTTTATTAGGCGAGATTGAAACTAAAATGTCTCCTCTTCCATCTAACCTGTCGTTAAGTTGTTACATTATTATAAGTATATTACATGTATCAATGAAACTTAGAGGAAAATAGAAGAAAATGTAAGAAGGGATTGCGGATGTAAAATAAAACTAAGAAAAGCTTAGGAAAAAATATCCGCTGCAGGAAAACACCATAATTACAAGAAGTGTTAAAGACATATTATCAAGACAAACAATGAAAGTTAATAAAAAATGAAATGCAGAGAATACAGTAAGTAGATACATACACTTGTGATAAAAAATATGACTGAAATAGAAAAAAAGCAAAATAATCCAAATCCTAACCAAATCCTAATCAATCCAAAAATAACGCTCTACAATAATTATATAAGATAGTTAAAATCATTATTTAGGCATAAACAATAATCTTAAGTAAGTTAATATTATGCAAATACAAAAAAGGAAACAAAAGAAAATTTAATACTGGATGCAAACTGTAGTACCAAAAACGAACAAAATATTCCAAAGTAAAGAAAGAAGTTTGAAGTGTTGCTCCGTGCAGCTAGAAAACATAAGAAAAAATGAACTTGACTTATGGTAAAATGTAAAATGCTATGATGGAGATAATTAGCGTTATTGATTCTCTAGAAGATACGAAAGGCATTTCCTCTTGAAAGTGTGGATAGAACAGGAAGATTTGATACTGTACGGAAGGGCGTTCCATAAATTAACAGCGGTCACTGCAAAGGATTTATGTAGTATTTCCGTCCTGTGATTTGGAATGAGTAGATTGTTTCTTCCTCTTGTGTTACAAGTATGTACCGACCCTAAGCTGACAAATGTGTCAGCTATACCAGGGCTCTTCAAACTACGGCCCGTGGAGACATTTTTATCTACTGAAAAGAATCACGGAAATTTACGAGTATCCTGCCAAGATCAGTCACCGCTTACGTGGACGTAACGTTTTTACCGAAATTAAAATAGTGTAATTATTATTTTAATTAAATTAAATTGATAATTAAAAACAACATTTATGTTTTGATTCTTTTTTATATTGATTTCGATTGTGTAGTGGGCCCCAAACTGCTGTTTGATAGTTAATGCGGCCCTCGGGCTGAAGAGTTTGTAGACCCCTGAGCTAGATTAAAATAACAATTCCTGAAAATGAAAGAGCTCTGTAATCACCGAAAGCCCACTAAAATAAGAAAAACTCGTTGCAGAATTGTTAGTAATTTCACCTTAAAAGTCTTTCCGCAAAGAAAGCAAAAAATTGCACAGTCTGATTCCGCGAATAAGACCTCATTAAATTCAAATGATTTATAAAATCTAAGCTCAGATTAGTTTTGATGTAACAGAAACAGGATCTAACGACCGATTTGTTATAAAAGGATTGTTAAAGGAATAAATAGGTTATTTTAGTGAATTACTAAAAAAAACATGATTCAATTTCTTTCTTTTTTGGAAATCTATTCAGTTTGCAATGAGGGATTGCAGAAGCTCATTCATCACTAATGAGCGATCACCGAGCAAAATAAGCTGCAATTAATTAAGAACCGTGACTCAGAGACGCTAAGAAAATGCGTCATTCAAGAGTACATTTGGAATCCCTTTTTCCGAACGAAATAATTACACGACAGACGAGAAGATGGAAATTAATCTTCTTCATCTGTTCTGAGAATGATAAATGGCCAACATGAGGCTCGTGATACGGGGGTTAAATATAGAAAGATGGCGATTAGATATGGAATGGGAAATTAATCGACGGAGAAAAGAAGATAGATTCGGCATTGAGATTCGAGATGAAATGGGTTGTGAAATCGAGTCTTTTGTACTCGGAGGGATGTGAAAGGAAGCGTATTAAGAATATTCTACTGGGGATTTATCGATATCGGAGAATCATTTGGACGAAAATGTATCGGAATATACACGCTCTGAATTCCGTTAAACTTTATGATGTAAGATGACCAGAGAACTCTCAGTAAACCATGTGTCATCCTACATCAGAATGAAAATCATTGTATTGCTACTCAAATTCTATTTAGGCACTATTATGAAACGTTTACTCCTTTCAAACTAGATATATCGAGAATGACAGGCTTTTTCCTGCAGCAGCGAAGTCCATTGATTCTTATTACACTACCCTACTAAAGAGCGCTGTCATTGATGTTTCGCAATTCAAAACAAATATCGTAATTAGTTAGCATGAATTAATATATTTTTATTTCTGGTTGTAAAAAGTCGGCAAGGATAAAATAGTAATATGTTTCCCAGAGTGAAGGTGAATATCATTTTGCTTTCATGAAGTGAGAATAGACAATATATTAAAAGTCTCGTTCTATTCGATTAGAACTTACGTATGAATAACTAAATAAATCATCCGAAAACATTCCATTTCGTCCTTATAAACTATTTCATACTCAATATTTTAATTTGAATAGGAATAATAACATACACTGAGCTTAATAGGCTTGTTATTTCTAGACCATACACAAAGTAGATGAAGTAATGATAAGACTTACAAAAGGATCAAAAAATTGCTTTCTTAATTATGTCTTACTTATTATCTGCTTAATTTTTACTTATTTTAATGGTTATGCTCAGTAACATAAGGTAAAATCTTTAAATATAAATGATTCACTTTAAGGAACTAATGCTGTTCGCGACGGTTTTCATGTATTTGAACGTGTAGTCTTGTAAGTTCTAGTTACTCCCCCATGAACTATAGAATACGTAGGGCCGATGTTTTATAGAGGAAAGATGCTGCTTTGTCCCCCGCTCTATAAATTTATTCGTTTACACGCCTGGCTCTGCATGTTTTTACCAGAGGAACACTTTCTCCACACAAACGGGCGAAAGATAACGCGGAAACCGCGCTTTCGGACGCGGGTTTTGCAGGAAAAAAGGACATCTCTCTCTCGGCACCTTTCACCTCAAAGCTGTCCTCAGTCCTTTCACTTAGTTCTTCATTCCCTTTCTCTCAAACAAATCACTCCTTTGTTTGGCCGGAAATTGCCCCACTTTGCTATATTCTGCTCTCGACACTTTCTAAGCTTTTTTTACTTCCCTCACGTTCGCATTTTGGAGAATTGTAGAGAGTGCTCTCCTAGATGGTGTTGTGCGAAGAATTTCATCACGATTTTCTTCTACGGTTCTTCTATTATATCTTTTAATTCTGTTATACATTTTGCAAAATATACATTGCATACATAAATCCTAAATAATGTCGCTTACGTAGCTTTTATGTTTTTTCATCCCTTAACAATTTGTTTACGTTTTATATTTCTTCTCCACCACTCCACCAACACATTATTTCCTGGAATTAAAGGATGCATACTATGCACTATATAAAATTCGAAGAGTACCATTGCAAGCAGAGTAGTCAACCTGTAGTTTTATAGGGTAATATTTTCAGTCATCTAACTTGGTTTGCTCAGCATAAGGAAATCTAAATCAGCTACGTATGAATTGTACCTTATTTCTAATCCATCAGTTCTAATACCGCAGAATTGAAACAAATATGCTGGGTGAATAAAAAATTCGAAAATTTTACGATACGTGTCTTACAGAAAACTATTTTACCTTGAGTTTAATTGTGGCAGTATCCAAATCATCTATCCGAGATCCTGCGTAAATTGTTAGTAATTCACAGAAAAGTATGTTAAACTAATGGCGATAGAACAGTTTAGGCGAAGTAAGCTTTCCCATAAACATTTTATTGTTGGCTTGGTTTTTATAAATTTTTCATTATCAGAATACTTCAGTCATTGTCCCAAAATACAAGTTAAATTCAATCTTATATATTCGATGCCTTTTGTAGGTTTTAAAGGGACAGAGTTAATTCAAAAGATATTTGTAAAGTGAGTTCGAGAAGAACTGTCGGATGATAATGAACAGCGATTCAATCACTCTTCCAATTATTACGAGGAATAATCCAGGCGTCCCAGGATTATCGAGTTAACATTTCCCACAAACTTGAGCAAAGGGCTGAAGAATTTGAAAGTAGAATTTTACGACTCGCCAGTGATACAGAACGGAAGGAGTCCCTCTGTTCGTATCCGAGTCGCATATAGAATCTCTTAAGATATCTCCTCCAGATCAACTCTGAGGACCTCTTTACGACCAGAAGCTGTCTCTGAGACATTCAGAGAAGTTTTATTTGGTGGGGAAGGAGGTCGCGGCTGAGGCAGTTCCCTACGCCATTCCCCTACGTCGGAGACTATTTTCATTTTTTAATGTCAGCTGAAGAGAGCGTCTCAATACAAGCGAACTGTTAACGTAAGAAAGTAAAGGAGTCGTCATAATATCTTACTCCTTCTCTCACATGCTGCTTAAATGCATTGATGCAATCACTGCCACAGCAGTAAACTCTGGTTGCATCTTTTCCGAGTTTTATTCACTTGTACTCTACTTTGGGAGGGTTGCTCTTTAAGGGCACAAAATTGCTGAGTAATATGGGCTCATTGTAAGCAATCACTGCACCGGACCAATAAACACGGGGATATAAGAAGTATCATGCCCATCTTTACTATGCCGATAAGTGTAATGAGAACCATAGCATTTTTGTTTTGGGAATCGACTTTGAGAAAATTTTGACACGTCGAGCCCGAATCTTTGAAAAATATTTTAGTTTCATCGACTTGAAATAAAATATATTATTGACCGACCCATTATATCTGCTTACAGAAAGCATTTTCCTCCATTGCTGATCATAATTGCAAGCATCAGCATGATTATTCACACAAAGATAAACGAGTATGAATATGAATCCACCACTACGTAAAGGACATTTAATCGTGAAAATCGCCTTAAAATAAATCAAAAAAACATAAGAAAGATCACATTGAGCTCCAAACTGGTCCAGTTTGCAGTCTCAAACCCATTTCACTTCATCCTAGTATCTTAATATAACCAGAAAGTTTAATAACTGAATACGAAAAAAGTACTTTCAAGTTCATTTTACCGAAAAATAGGCTATTATCTTTCCGATGAAAAATCATAGTAATAAGGAATAGCATAGTTAGTCAATCATTAAAAATGCGCTATATCAGCATCATATTATTACGTTATGTCCTTACACGTGGAATGTAATAGGATCTATATGTCATGGATACCCCTAGATCAACTTTCACGAATTGTATGTATCATATCTTTAGTGTTTCCTCAGGGCAAGAACCTTATGGCTGGATACATGAACGAAAGACTCCACGAAAATCAAAAAAGGCTGTCTACAAACTTAGTATTCCATTTTCTTTCAATACGGGGTAACGTAATCTCTTAAGCATCGCTTGACAAATCCATCTCTCTTTGGGAATAACAATCTAGTTATCTGACTCCTTTAATGTTCAAAGAGAAGAGACTCCTCAGAGAGAGAATAGGATACGCATAGCAAATCGAATGGGAACGACATGGAGAAGAAAATGCATTATTCAGGTTCAACGAACTCAATAGATACGTAACCATTAAACGGGCGAAAGTGGCGATCTGGATATAAAATATCAGAGACAGACGGAAGGAACTCCAGTCGATTTATTCCCTGTTCTTTCTCTTCCAATCTTTATCTTTTTTATTCCCCTTCAACCACGAGCAGCGTTATCAAGCGAAGGAACTCTTTCCTCCCCAAAGGCACGTTTGAATTTCGGTCGAAATTTCATTTCCCGCATCTGCCGGGCGACCGCTAACTCGAGGAGACGGAAACCCGAAGATAAAAGTGAGGAAAAGAGGGATAAAGGGAATGAAGGTCTAGAGGAATATTCTGCATTGTGCGCTGGAGAAGTATTGGAGGAAAGGTATCTCCTTTATTCGTCGAAGGCAAGGAAGTTTGGATGAAAAGATTCTGAGCAATGGATTGAGAACTACAATGAGCAATACTTTCACAGAAA
This sequence comes from Sympetrum striolatum, assembly GCA_947579665.1. Taxonomy (NCBI): domain Eukaryota; kingdom Metazoa; phylum Arthropoda; class Insecta; order Odonata; family Libellulidae; genus Sympetrum; species Sympetrum striolatum. Next base: position 72,226,304 of record OX388348.1, read on the forward strand.
CGGGCTATTTTAAGGAGTTGGGAAGGATTTTATTCGCAAAATAGTATAAAAAAGCTCTGTAATGATTTTTATAGCGTTAAAAAACGAAGATGAAGTTATAATTTTTCCGTTGACCATTTGTTGAAATGTTCACCTTCTATAGATTTGCAGTATCCACTACTTGGACCGACAGTTTCAATAAGTTTAAATATTAACGCAACTTTAAAACGAATTTGACGCATAGCTGGAACGTTTGAATAAAATGTGCTCCTTTAAATGATTAAGTATCATAAAAGGAATATCTCTGGCAAACGTTTGGAAGGACTGATCTATTTTCGTTACTCATAACTTATCATATATTCTATAAACAATAATAAACAAATTTTAGCAAGAAAAAAATTGGAAAGTAGTAGTGACTTGAAACCTCGAAAAGCATTCAAGTATGTTCGGAAGTAACATTTGTGATGAAATTTTTCGCATTAACAACCTTGTAACTTAATTTAAAGTAAGAGCTGCCGATGACGCATAATAAATCATAAAGTAAGCAGAATGTAAAATATCTGCAAAAATCTCAGGCGCATGGCGTCTGAGTTGAAATTATATTTATCATTCTTCCACGGTTATGAAATCACGAATTAAAATAAACCGGAGAAATCCAAAAAAGAAAAAAAAATAGGTTTTGAAACTTACGTAAAATATTTTGTAGAATTTTTGCTCCTCTACGAACAGGTTGTATGAGCAAAAAAAAACTCAATTTCCTATGAGTTACTTCACCCTTTTAGAATTGCAGTAAATAAGAAAACATAGGTTTTCATAGTCGTAAGAATCTAACGGAACCTTTTACGAGAAACTTTAAGCCCGACGGACCGTTTTTTTAATTATTTAAACCGGTGGAGATACATTTAATTGCTAAACTTAAATAACGTAGAAAAACGTAACATTCTATCCTTGCCCCTTAAGAGATTTTCATATACGTGTTATCACTTGAATGACCCTGGATTTTAAAACTATACAAATGACCAATGATAGCAAGTGATTGATGTTTGAAAGTACCTTCGATAATGTTAGAATTATGGTTCGGGTTTAATTAATTTGAACCTTATGCATATTCAAAATTTGACCCCATCTCTCCAATATTACCTTTTTTAATCGAGTGGGGGAGATTGGGGTAAAGTGGCCATTGGCCTGTACTTACTGGAAACTACTACAATTACGTAGGAAAAGTTTTCACCTAACTTATAGGAAAGCTATTAGTTTTGTGTTAAAGTGTCAGTTATCACTTTGCAGAATTGTTTGAGTTACGACAGATTTTCTAATTTTTCCATCATTGATCTAATTGTTTAGTTTTATTCTCAATATTGTCATTTTTTCCTGATACAATATTTAAATTAACATAGCTGAAAACTGTGTTTAATTACTTTTATAATGATATTGTTTATGACGAATTAGAAAGTTCTCCCTTAAAGGTTGTTGTGATATATTGAAATGACGCGTAACGGGCTAAAGTGGCTCATAATGGGGCAAAGTGGCCTCCGTTCCCTGCCCAAGTTGAATTCTCAGAACATTTTAATATATTATATTAACCGTTGAGCTTTAATTAATTTATTTATATTTAGGAAAACTAATGCACCTATTGTTTAAAATCAGATTTTGTTTTTTTATTCGAAAATTATAATAAAGTATTTGAAAGATCAGCAACTAAAGAAAACTAACAAAATCTAGGCAAATGCAGACCTGCTTTAAATGAAGCTCGTGAAAAAAAATTATTGGACCATCTCTAGGCGTTAGAACAGTACACGAACTTAGAAAGTATAGGACTGGAAACTGCTGAAATTTTTTGGCTCCCTTAATGTCCGCATCCGCGAGATGGCAGCACTGAAGTTCGCCCTTTGAAACCATACTCTCATAAGGAGTAAATGGAAAACACAACACGATTATGATACTTTTTCCCTGTTTTTCTTTGTGGGAGTAGTATATAAGAAAGATGGAATTCAGAGTTAGTGATTTATCCATTAATAAGTACTTAAAACAATTGAATAAAATGGGCAAATTAGTAAATCCGAAGAATAAGTGCAGGTTGCCTTCAGGGCACACCACATGTAACTTCGTCGCTGTGAAAACATTATTCGTAGATCAGCTAAGTGTTCTGCTTGGATACACAGAAAATAATTGATCCTTAATAAATTACCAATGTTACATCTACTTTCAACTAGGCCTTATAAAACTAGACTCGCAGGATGTAGTACATGAGTGGTCTGAAAAGTTTCCGACATTTCAACATTTCTTGACATGGTTTCTGAAAATTTCTGAAGATTTCTGAAGAATCTGGGGTTGGAAACTTTTCAGACCACACTCTTATATACATTTCCTGAAAAAAAATCGAAGTTCCCAGAAATAGTCTCCAGGAAATTTGCGAAAAGGAAATTTGCGAAACTGTCTAAAACTTAATGTTTGGTCAATAAATTTACTTATACCACTCTATCCTTTATGTTTGTATATTGTATAACCTAACTTCACATTTCAGGCACCCCAAGATAAAATGCAGTTCACGCCAGTCATTAAAAGTTGATACTCTTGGATTTATGTATGTTTCAACAATATTTGACCGTTTACTAATTTCCTGGAGACTATTTCTGGGAACTTCGATTTTTTTTCAGGAAATGTATATACGAGGGTGGTCTGAAAAGTTTCCGACCCCAGATTTTTCAGACATCTTAAGAAAATTTTCAGAAAACTTGTCAAGAAATGTTGAAATGTCGGAAACTTTTCAGACCACCCATGTGCATCCTGCGATTCTAGTTTTAAAAGGCCTTGCTGAAAGTAGATGTAACGTTGGTAATTTATTAAGGATCAATTATTTTATGTGTATCCAAGCAGAATACATTGCACTTCGCTGATCTACGAATAATGTTTTCAAAGCGACGAAGTTACTTGTGGTGTGCCCTGGAGGCAACTTGCACTTATTCTTCGGATTTACTAATTTGCCCATTTTATTCAATTGTTTTAAGTGCTTATAAATGGATAAATCACTAACTCTGAATTCTATCTTTGGTATATACTATTCCCTCAAAGAAAAACAGGGAAAAAGTATCATAATCGTGCTGTGTTTTCCATTTACTCCATATGAGATTATGGTTTCAAAGGGCGAGCTTCAGTGCTGCCATCTGGTGGCTGCGGACATTAAGGGCGTCAGCCGATTGTACAGTCAGCATAGGGGAGCTTCAGGGGCGTGGAACAGTGTTTATATGTCGAGTCAGTTAACAACCTACACCGCTTAGACTCCCAGCTTTCGGGAAAGAACAATTCACCTCATGGATTTGACAAGGAAAAACAGAAGGCTGGTTACGACTGGATTGCAGGTTTAAGAAAGCGTAATTCTAATCTGAGTCTACTTTATTCAATTTCATTAGCCTGAGCCCAGGGTTTTAGTAAACCTAACGACGATGAAGTTTTGAAATCTTGAAAGAGGTCCAAGATATTGTAACATCAAGTCACTTCAGAGCAGGACTTGTGGATGAAAGAGCGAAAAAGAAACAAGATGGAGAAAGAATTAAAGGAGAGGATGATAATGAAAAGTCTACAGGTGAAAAACAAAACATCGGAAAGAATGAAAACACAAACTGAAACTCGACAAAAATCACTTGCGGAAAATTTTGAATCAGATGAAGGTGGTGCTGCTGAATGTTTTAACCGTAACGTGATGTTCTGGTTGCCACAAATGGGCTCATGAAACGTGAGCTAAATGCGAAGGTGATGATGAAGATTTTTTTTTGTTAACATTGCAAGAAAATTTCTAGAACAAAATACACTTTCTTTTCGCAAAAACATATTATTTCATTTTCATCTATTGCTAATTGTGACATTAATATTGATTTATAATCGTTAATAATACAAATATAGTCTGATTTTGTATGAACCCGTGTTTATCATCTCAAGATTTTTCCCCTGGCTATTTTACCCCGCATAGTGGGGCAGTGGCCACTTTACAACAGTTAAAAAAAAAGGTTAATGGTAGTTAAGTGAGGTTTTTTTAAAGATCCATCCCTAGGCGCCGTTCTTGCTGCTTTATCACAGTTTTTTCCCACGACTCGAGCTCAGAGCTGATAAAGAACCTCGGCTTATCAGCAGGCATCGGGATTTTTCAAACCGAAAGGTAAACAAAGGCGTGCAGTACGATTTGAAAAGTTATAAATAATTGCAATATACAACAATTTGATATCTCCGTAGTATCCTTCGTCTTAAGACTAGTACATGCGTCTTTTGATCTACGCTCTACGATGAAAATTAAGGTGTTCTATGTTTTCTATACAAATTATCCGGTGAGTTGTGGCAACGCTGCATTAGCAGGAGATTCATAGGCGGGGATTTCAAGAATTTGAATGTGGCAAATCTCCATTAAATCTAAATAATTACAGTAATTAAAGAGTAAAAAATCTGATGTGGCCAGCACATGACTTTCTCCATATATAAGATGTAAATATTTATCTACGACAGTAACTTCGAACTCTATATTCCATCTAAACTTGGTAGATGAGTGATTAATAAATATATTATCTTTTACGTCACAAACATTATAAATAATGTTTTTTGGGACATGATCGATGAAAAACGATGAAATTTGCCTTTCGCCCATAGAGCCCAGAGCGCCCACAAAGTACATAACCAGCAACTTCCGGTTTATCAGTATTTCATGAATAACTCCTAAACAATCAGTGATACAAAAATATGTTTCATACAAAAATTATAGTAAATTACATTTTCTAAAACGTTTACAAATAATAGTATATACCTAAATTTCATATTTATGGAGATATTTTGAAAACCAGAAATGAGCTTTGAAGAATGAAGCTCAACTTCCGGTTAACCGATTTAATCCAAAAACTAATCAACTCTAACGACACCAATCAAAGTACCATATATGAAATTTAGTGTTGATACAACGAATGGTTTTCCCGCGCATAAAAACAAAAGTAGGGGAGCGTGGGGTTGCCCCGGTCGGAAGGTAGCCCCGGTAGGCAGTCTGCTGACCGATTCGTTTGTTTTCTCTGGTCGGTGCTGTTCTTTTGGAGAGAACTAGAGGAACTAATTGTGTGATTCGCATCAGTCCGCCTTCATACATTGTTGAGTGATTGCGTTGTGAATTTTCGAGTGGTGGTAAATCTAATTTTGGAGAATATTTGTGGCATCGTAACTACTGATTTTGATTACAATATCATAAGTTTTATATTATAATCGAGTAGTGTACTCAATAAGCTTTAGTTTAATGTATATTACTAGCAAGTTCAATTATTCCGTTTTGATCTCATTTGTCCACCCTGTATTAGAACATTCGTATATGGCACAAGGCGGACCATCTTTCGTTAACAGCGGGCTCTTTCTTTTCCTGGGATAAATGAAAAGTGGAGGAATAAAGATGCTAGAAGCACTTATTGCACACATAACAGTTACTAGCTTCCCCCTCTACCAACTGGTTACAGAGCCAACTTTTTTTTTCCTTTTGTTGCAAGTATTTTGCCAGGGTCTTGTACGGTTCTTATTCCAGTCTCATCTGCATTGAAGATTCGGTCAGGTGTGAACTGGCTTTTTGACATAGTTGATTCAAGATTGTCATAAAATTTGGTGACTTCTTCTCTATCAAATCCCGTTATTTGATTTATGCTCGTAGCTTCGGGCTTACGAACACTTACAGATGGGTTTCTTTTCAGAAACCCATACAGCCAATCTTTGCCAGCTATTCGTTTGTTTTCATAAAATCTGCGGGGGATTTCATTTTAACTGCGTACTCATATGCTACTCTTCGTACATATATATATAGTATATATGCTAACCACTAAAAATGTTAAATCAAATAATTTACAGTTTTTATAATAGCTATAAATGAAACCGTTTAACATACCGGCATTCCCCCATTCTCCCCTATGAGGTTGACGTTTTTTAACGTCTTAAAAAGCAGTTGATGTTTTCAAAATTAACTTTTTGGAGGTTTCTCTATGAAAACAGAAAAGCAGCTTCAAAAAATTGATTCAAGCCCATAAAAAGTTTATTTATCTTAATGAAGAATGTCCTGAACCATCGTAAAGCCATTTATGAGGGATAATTTCTCTATTTTATTTCTTTTATAAGGGGTTTATTACTTTTGCAAAATTAAAATAGGAAAAATATTAACGCGTTATTGAGACAAACACCAAAAGAAACTAAATTGAATGAAGATTCGTATTATATTCGTGCAATATTGCTTACGATTTGAATTCGTGAGAGTATCCGTAAAATAGAATACGAAATTTTATTTTCATCACCCTGACGACCGATCCCATTGTTGAATCCGAACTCATGCGTTTTCCTTTAAGAATATACGAGGATTTTAGCTGATTGTAAAAGAGGACGATAGATTTCATGCATAACCAGAAATTTTATGCAAGAAGGTAACCGGCATTGGCAGGTACATAATTACGACCAGAATCGATTAAGTGCAACGATGGAAGTGCAACCATCACAAAAAACCTCTCAACGACCTCTTTTTACCAACTGGAAAAATACGGTAAATATTTAATTTCGTTTCTGCTAAGTATATGTGCATCTGCATTCAGTTCAGCTAAGGTTCAGTTTCTGCTTTGTCCGCCGTTTGGGCCGGAAGAATTTCCCATTTGCCAGTTGCGCAATGAAGGGTGAAGTTGGTGATTGATAATTTAATCATAAGTGATAACTGAAATCGTGACGGAGATTCAGCCAAGTAGATAAGATTCCTAAGGGAACGTATATAAAAAGAGGAGAAGAGAAGTTGATTTTTACTCTTGATCTAGAGTTCACAGCCGATTATGGATTACTGCAAGAGCATCTCTGCCTTAAAAGCGCATCTGGCCGTGGTGGGCGTAATGAAGTTCCTTCTTTCAACGGGAATAATATCCATGTGCAAGGTTTTTGTGTGTGGGAGATTGCGCAGATTACAAGCGAATGGGAAAAGTAGACATCCTGTCTACCGGTGCAATGATAAGAGCTGTCGAAAGGTAAGCTCAGTGAAGGCGGGCACTATTTTTGCCCATTTCCGACTTAGTTTGGATGAGGTCCTTGCAATATCCATAGGATGGATCAATCGCTATCCCTCTGGTATGATCTCAAGGGAGCTTGGATTAGATTTTGTTAAGCCAGGAAAAAAAGAAACTCACACCCAGAATGTGGAAAGTCTGTGGTCTGTGATTAAAAGAGACATGAGAAGAAGAATCGGGAGGGTAGGAGTAGGACCGTTCGAAACGTACGTGGTCGAATATGTTTGGAGGAGCAGGCATCGCACTCCAGAAAAAACTATTCCAAGACCTCGTGCGGGCAATGAATTGCTTTAATCCACATATATAGTAAGGAAGAGAAGAGAAGATTGTCTTGAGCATGGATATTTGAAGAGGCCGATGGCTACATAGTAAAAAAGTTCTTTTCAGGGCTGCTAATGGAATCTATTTGATTGGCGTTTGAAATATTGCCTTGCATATAGATACTGGTAGCAGACTTGAAATCATTCTTCTGTCTACTGTCAATACTGCATTCGCATACCAAGTTTTGGACAAAAATGTCCAGAGATGATGAACCTCATTGGTAATTAATGAATACAAAAATGTAAAAATGACATTTACTTTCTCATTCCAACTTATGATCCTTCTGACATATAAAAAAATTTTACTGTGTATAGTACGCCTTTAATTGAAGGAGGGAAAATGATAGATTGCTTACTATTAGATAATAATTCAACAGTTAATGTTATAACCATGAAGTTTAAGAGTTTTTGAAAGTTCTCGTAATTAGGAAACGAAATATATTAAGTTTAAAAATTTGACATTTTACAGAATAATTACCTTATGCAATTTATCTTAAGTTCTTTTTATTGTTATGTCCAATCAAATTCGCCATAGAACGTAGAAAGTTAACCCTTTAGTGCTTGCCTGGGGTGTATGGTACACCACGCGATGCTAATTAAAAAATCTGATGTGGCCAGCACATGACTTTCTCCATATTTATAAGATGTAAATATTTATCTACCGCAGTAATTTCGAACTCTATATTCCACCTAAACTTGGAAAATGAGTGATTAATATATATATATTATTATCTTTGATGCCAAAAACATTCTAAATAATGTTTTACGGGACATGATCGATGAAAAACGATGAAATTGGCCTTTCACCCATAGAGCCCAGAGCGCCCACAAAGTACATAATCAGCAACTTCCGGTTTATCAGTATTTCATGAATAACTCTTACACAATCAGTGATACAAAATTACGTTTCAACCAAAAGTTATAGTAAATATTATTTTCTAAAACTTTTACAAATAATAGTATATACCTAAATATCATATTTATGGAGATATTTTAAAAACCGGAAATGAGCTTTGAAGAATGAAGCTCAACTTCCGGTTAACTGCTTTACTCCAAAAACTAATCAACTCTAAAAAAACTAACCAAAGTTCTACATATGAAATTTGGTGTAGATACAATGAATAGTTTTTAAGTTATAGCGCCCACAAAGTACATAACAGCTACTTCCGGTTTATCGGTATTTCACGAATAACTCCTAATCAACCGGTGATACAAAAATATGTTAAATACAAAAGTTATAGTATATATTATTATCTAAAACTTTTATAAGTAATACAATACACGTATATATCATATTTATGGAGATATTTTGAAAACCGGAAATGAGCTTTAATGAATATAGCTCGACTTCCGGTCAGCCGATTTACTCCAAAAACTAATCAACTCTGACAGCACACACCACAGTACTTTATACGAAGTTTAGTATTGATACGACCAATAGTTTTCATGTTAGAGCGCCCACAAACACACACACACATACAGACACACACACACACACACACACACACACACACACACACACACACACACACACACACACATACACACAGACATCATTCCGAAAATAGTCAAAACGTGTTCTATGGACCCCAAAACATGTATTTCCGTTGAAATCTCGAAGTCGAATTTTTTCATGAAAACAATACTTTCTCTATACTTCGTATATGGAGAAAGTAAAAACACCCTTCGTTGACTCATTAATTATTTTCGTATAACTTACCCTGCCTTCCGCCTGAATTTGCAGAATGGATTTTTCCTTTCCGTCCCATAATTGCCCTCTCTGAATTTTGTAGAATATACTAATGTAATGTATTTAGTACATGAACGATTTGGACATGCAAGGCAATAACTGCTCCTTTTGCTGAATTATTGGAATGGGTCGGGCTCCCGGATAGTCATGTGGACAGCGCGTTTGCCTTTGGTGAAAGCGGTCCCGGGTTCAAATCCCGGTGGGAGCCAATGTGCGAAATGACCTAAGCTGTTGAAGCACTTTTAACAATACTACTACTACTACTGGAATGGGTCTTAGGGCTTCATTTGAGTTGGTGCTCTTTGCAAGAACGGATGACGGCTTGCCACTGTAAAGCGGCTTGTTGAACGCAGCGGATTAGGTATTTCAGGAGTATAGTAAGACGCAAAATGATGCAATCTGTACTCCTACGTAATCTCTTGTTTTCTCTCTCTTACCTACCATAGTTTTGGGCATTGGAGATCGACCATCGCAGTGTTACATTTAAGTCTTCTCTATTCATATGCTTCGTTCATTTGTGTGAGGAATTCCAATCATTTTCTTGAGACTGCATTAACTGTTCAGAAGTAAACGAAAATAGGGCTTACATTAAGGACGTAGAAATTAAGGCTTTATGACAATTATTATTGGCAATTTAACATAGGAAACGTAGAACCATGTTATTCTTCACCCGGTGTACTCCCACGGCAGTTACCGCTTAGGAACGTAGGACGAAGTAAATGTGCCTCCAACAGAACTCAAAACGGTAGCAATTGGTATGATATGCAGATTCAAATTCATCTTAGTTAAAAAATTAAGTTAGAAACTCTAAGTTAAATGGAACAATTAATTAAAAGCAACATTTATGGGGATCTACCAAGGATCTCATAGTTTGGAAACAAAAGCTATAATTTACGTCGATTATATGTATGTTTATAGGGTACCTTCCCTATCCAATTTCTCTTAAGACCGTAGATGATTATTTTCAAATTAATTTCGTAGTGGAAACAGTAACTAAAGGATTAAAGCGAAAAAGATGCATTTCTTACGGGATCGATTTGGCTCTTCTGAATCGTAACTGGTAAACTATAGATGCAAAAAGGAATATATTTTTTAGGGCGTCGAAGTTAAGCCTCACAAAAATAGAGAATGTCAATAAAGTATCATTAGACATGGATAGTTATTAATTATTCTATATACAAAGACTATTTGCATTAGTTACCAAAGAGGTAATATGAATTATGGTAAGAGCACCCTCTGCCATACACATGCAGTAGCAAAAAGAAAAGTTAGTAATTCCAATGTTTTTATTTACCGTTGAAAGATAGAGGGAGTTAAGAAGCATTCCTAATGGGATTGCTTTGGGTCTTCTGAACCATTAGTGATAATCTATAGATTCATATAAAAAGATTTTTTAATGTAGACTTCGTACATAAAAGCTGAAGCCTAAATGACATTAAATGAAAATATATTAGAGGGGGATTTATGTTATCTTTTATCCTAAATGCAAGTACAATACGCGGCAGTTAACAAATAGGGAAGGGGTGGTTAATTAGTAGTGGTTAATTAGTAGCTCACTAACTACCACTGCCGGAAACCAACATGTACATTCCAAAACGTTAATGCAATGTTAAACTGTTTTAGTGTTTCAGCACCTGACTAAATTCATCAGTAAATTTGACTTCTAAAATTTAGCATTTACTCATGCATTATGGATTCAACTATAAATTCCTCAGTCTCGAAAATGATGATTTGACGAACGGTTTAATGAACTTTTCTCCAATCCAGATGAAAACGATCAGTGAAAATAAAAATAATTCTTTCACCCTGAATTCATTGAATTAAAAAAGAGAAAATAAGGTCGTGCAATACTTCTAGTGGTCGCACAAAGGCTCCGTCCTGTGCTCCATTCTTAATAATCAACTTAGTAATTAAGTTATGAATGGAATTGATGAATGTTTTTCTCTCTCCATGGGTGAAATGTTGGTGCCAGCTTTTCTTTAGCTATCGAGTTACGAATTTTCGTAATATTCAGTAAACCATGAATTTCCAGACGTTTATGGTCATATTAACGTAAGTATTTGAGATGCATTGCTGATTTTTTCTCTTAAATAGCTGAATAGTTGCTCAATCTCATATTCCGATTTAATCAAACTACCTTAGTTTTGAAGTTACCAAAGGTTAACAATATTGTCCATTACAAGTGAAATAATGAAATTTAAACAAGTTAAAAAGGAAACGAACAATATTTTGCGACACCGTATTGTGAACATTTATATGTGAAATGGATATATATATAGCAAACTATTAAAGGGATATGAAGATCTTCCGCATTCAAATACACTCTGATCAAGACGATGCACATAGTGAAGCAGGGCCAGATGACGTCCCTAGTATTCGCGATATTGGGAAGATCAGGTTGATGCTAAACGGCAGTGTTGCAAACGCTTGGATGTTGTTCCGGTACAAGGAAAAAGATATTTCTCTCCATGAGTTTGTCCGAAGAATTGTAATTCCTTCACTATCTACCCCAACCCTGCCGAACAAACCCGGACCCGCCCCAGTTATCCTTAAAAAAACGTCTCTTGTACCTCCAGAAATTCGTTTTGACGGTATTGACCATCTGGTTGATGGTATTGAGAAACCGAGGCGTTATGGAAATTGTAACAAGACTGCTTCATTTTACTGTATTAAATGTAATATAGTACTTCACCCAAAGGGGTGCTATGTCGCCTTTCACACGCGCTAAATTCGTGAAAGAAAACAAGGTCACATGATTTGAAAATGATTAACAATGTGATTTGAAAATGATTAACAATGTGATTTGAAAATTGACAATGATGTGAGTTTAATTGTTCTTGATTACTTGGTATGTATTATAGCGAGATGCGATTGAAATCGTTAAGATATGATTATGTAAAACGCGCAGAATGGACTTTTCTGCTGATTTATAAAAAGATATCCTGTTTTACTATTATGTCTAGTTTTTAAAAAGGTTTTGTAACGTTTACTGTAATAAAAATGGTAATAAACATCATGAAGTATAATTTATATATTTTACCCCCTTATGGCCACCGTACGAAATTTCGCACACGTCCAAAAACTATGATAGCGATAAAAATTTGGATTTTTTAAGATATCTTTGTATTAAACAGTCCCATAACGTCTAAAAATTTAAATAACATCAAAATTCATCGATACCGAATAGTTCCGGCCAATAATGGGTCAATTGGTGTCATTAGAGTTGATTAGTTTTTGGATTAAATCGGTTAAACGGAAGTCGAGCTTCATTCTCCAAAGCTCATTTCCGGTTTTCAAAATATCTCCATAAATATGAGATTTAGGTATATACTATTATTTGTAAACGTTTTAGAAAATGTAATTTACTATAACTTTTGTATGAAACATATTTTTGTATCACTGATTGTTTAGGAGTTATTCATGAAATACTGATAAACCGGAAGTTGCTGGTTATGTACTTTGTGGGCGCTCTGGGCGAAAGGCATTTCATCGTTTTTCATCGAACATGTCCCGAAAAACATTATTTATAATGTTTGTGACGTAAAAGATAATATATTTATTAATCACTCATCTACCAAGTTTAGATGGAATATAGAGTTCGAAGTTACTGTCGTAGATAAATATTTACATCTTATATATGGAGAAGGTCATGTGCTGGCCACATCAGATTTTTTACTCTTTAATTACTGTAATTATTTAGATTTAATGGAGATTTGCCACATTCAAATTCTTGAAATCCCCGCCTATGAATCTCCTGCTAATGCAGCGTTGCCACAACTCACCGGATAATTTGTATAGAAAACATAGAACACCTTAATTTTCATCGTAGAGCGTAGATCAAAAGACGCATGTACTAGTCTTAAGACGAAGGATACTACGGAGATATCAAATTGTTGTATATTGCAATTATTTATAACTTTTCAAATCGTACTGCACGCCTTTGTTTACCTTTCGGTTTGAAAAATCCCGATGCCTGCTGATAAGCCGAGGTTCTTTATCAGCTCTGAGCTCGAGTCGTGGGAAAAAAACTGTGATAAAGCAGCAAGAACGGCGCCTAGGGATAGATCTTTAAAAAACCTCACTTAACTACCATTAACCAAAAAAAAGAATTGCGAGAGTAACTTTCAATATATTTTTGATATATTAATGGTTATCGATTCTGCACTAACGAAAGTACATGCTTTGTATTTTAAAATTGTATTTCCTCCTCAAATAGTAAACTAAACATACATTTTGTCTTAGGGTGGCCACTTTTCCCCAGTCTCCTCTACTGCAATTAATTGAAAATATTAACAATTGATTTTATATTGTAAATATATGCATAAGCCATAGGTGTCTAGAATCTGTAATAAGAGGAAGAAAATGTCTGAAAAAAATCAGTACGTATTTTTAATATATTAGATAATTTGTCTCATCCTCTAGGTGACTCTGGAAAAAAAAATACTTATATATTACTGTCTATTTTTTTAGCAGAAACACTTTTAAGAGTCATTTAATACCACATTATTTTTGTGCTTTAGTTATTTTATATTCCCATCTCGGTTTAATCGTAAGGACGGAGAAAGAAATTTGGTCAAATGAGGATGATGATGTAGCAGAAGGTGACTGAGAAGAAGGACTGGAATGACTTGTTCATGATGCGGTTGCCATTGTTTTGTTGGGTGATTGAATGAGCGATTGAGAATGTGGTTTAGGGGACTTTAACGGCTGATTGGTGGATGAAGGTATGGCCGGCGGTATGAGATACATCGTAGGATAGATGAGGAACAGTTAAGGGGAGTAAGTGACAGGGGCAGATGAGGAGTAGTTTACGAGATTGGTCATAAGGATGAACATAGTGTGGGTTGAGGGAGGTACACGGAGTTATGGGATTATTGAAATGGCTAATCCTCAGTTAAGGGGGATTGGGTGGATGATTAAGTCGTGGAATTCATATTGGAAACAATAGTGGACGAGTAAGCTGCTATTGAAGGATATCGTTTGAGAGAAATTTGAGGGAATAGATATGAGGTCAATTAAGACATAGGTAAATTGAAATTGATATTCTAGGGTCGAGAGAAATGGTGGATAAAAGATTTGATAAAAGTTGTTGATTAAGGAGTAAGTGAGTAGGTAGATCATGGATTATTTAGAATATCAATAGAGTAGGTACTATAGACAAATAATAAAAATAAATATCAAGATGATGAATGCCCTCATATAGTTATGAGGTCATTTATCACGGATGTTCACAAATGTAAGACATGAAATTGATAATGTGGTGAGAGTTGTGTTCTTCACTTGGCATTTACCTTGATAGAAAGGGATAAGAATTCCTATAAAACTATACGTAAGGCAAAGGAACACTTGTGATAGTTTGGAAATTATTAGATATACGAATTAACTTCATAGAAAGTAAATAAAGTACGTCAGTAAAAGTGACTGGATTAAATTGCAAAAATAGGTGATTTCAGGAGCGAAAAAGGAAAGGTATTATAACCTTTGATACGATTACTTATCTGAAGTTGAGACAAAGTCTATACTTGCGATAGGAAAATTTTACAATAGAATTGAATACTTAATCAATATTGAATTAATATTCAGTAATGCAGTTCTACTTGATGATGATTATCTCACCTTTTATGCTAGCCTTAGGAAACTTCTTCATAATACATGTTACCAAACCAAATCAGTAACAATAAAGGTGAAATACTCCCTCTCCTGACGTTTTTCAGAAAGAGATGGCGTTATTTACTAATCCAATATACATTTCAATGAAAAAGGTATATTATTAACATGGGTATCAAAATAATCACCACATCGTTTAAGCTGAAGCTGTAAGCCCGAAACCTGCAAAAAATTCATCAGCCGTTTTATAATTTGAACTGCTTTATATCCATCGCTAACTATCATTTGCAATCAATATCCAATATTGACGGTTAACCAACCAGTCCCTTCTCGGAGATGTCAGCCTCTGTGTGAGGGAGTAGGTCACATCTCGGCCACAACGGGGGGCGTAGTTTATGGGGGGTATGCGATGGGGTAGGCGAAGGGAGGAATCACGGATGATGGGGTGGCAGTCAATCGGTGAGTAAAAGCCACTCTTTCCGCAGAATGGTCGTCGAAAGGTCGCTTCAAGGACGCCCGCTTCATTGATTATTTGGCCTCCTTCCCAATGGACCGGTGGTCTCCGGATCGACGCCTCAATACAACTGATTTCGATGGCACCCCTTAAACGAGCCTTTTATTCCCGTAGCGAATTTATATCCCTCTCCATTAGCTCCGAATTTTTAACAGTTTCGGCGCTTTTATCTGTCGGCGGGTGAGCGAGAGTGCGTAATTTTACGGCCTACGTTGGATACCGATTAATGCGCGCTAAAGGAGATATGTTACAATTAAACGAAATCTATAGAGTCATAAATATTGAGTGATGTCGACCCGAAGACAACGGTAAGAGCGGTGGAAATATGTTTCAACTTTTTTGAATGAATAAATGGGAAATATACTAAAGAATATCTTGAGATCATCATAAAATATTTATATACTTTTAAAACATTTTGGTTGGCAAACTGTATTTCAACATATTTTCCAAATTAAAGTTCAGCAAAGCCATACAAAATGGATATTCATTACAGTAGGTGTGAAATGAAAAATCGCCTTTTTAAACAAACTATTAAAGGGATTCAGTTTCCTATTAAATATATATTGCGAAGTCCATCTTATCTAACACGAGTATCCGGACTACTACATGTGTTTCAGGAAA
This sequence comes from Sympetrum striolatum, assembly GCA_947579665.1. NCBI lineage: Eukaryota > Metazoa > Arthropoda > Insecta > Odonata > Libellulidae > Sympetrum > Sympetrum striolatum. The sequence continues at coordinate 72,242,138 of OX388348.1, forward strand.
TTATGAATGTTATGTATTTGTAGGACTATATGTAACGCAAAAATAAAATTTGGATAAGTACACCTGCGCTTGAGGAAGGTAAGAACCAACAACTACCTCACTCCTCATCCTACTTGATAAGGCAAACTCCAAAGCATTGAATGTCCGACAGTTCAGGGGATGAGTATCCAAATACTCTTCAGATAAATAACTTATAGAGATGCGGATACTTGAGGTACCTCTTTGATTTCTCTCTGCATTAATCTATATTTTACTATTTAGCAAAGTCTCTCTTAAACATTCCACTCATTCAATCATTCAACAATCTCATTCATTATGCTCATTTGCGCTTTATTAATTCCTCTATAACTTCCTCCGTGTAGTCATGAAATCCTAATCAACTCAATTCTTCGAAAACTTTCTCTTTTAGAGGCTTACTGTAAGAATATAACTTCAAGTTCTGCGATTTAAAATATTTTCCTGCGTACACTAACGCATATAGACTTTGTTCGTCATCCTTCGGAGAACAGCGACGCTGGAGAAGTTTCTAGACAAAGTAACTTCGAAGTTTGGAGGATAAAGTTCCGAGACAAAAAGCAAGCAACTTTTCCCACTTAAAATTTGAAATAAGAGTGAGAGAAATGTTTCTAAAGTATACATCTCGGAAGTGATGCGCTCTAGAAAACTTTTCCACACGAGATATATGGAAAATCATCGGAGACAAACTTGAGGGCAAAACCCGTACATATATGGCTAGGAATGTACGACGATTAATTTTAGAAAATCTCTTTCTTCCAGCTTCTCTTTGGATTCAATGAACTCCTTCCTCGTAGGAATCGATTCCGGCAAGAAAGGGTCCATTTCTCTTTCGTAACAAAATGATTTAACAGTCTATCCGTATATAACACGTTTTCTAAGGCTGTGATTGAAGACGTTCAATCAAAGAGCCAGAAGGGTTAAATGCCTCATTAGCGCGCAATGAGGTCGCGTCTAGTACGTCACTTCCGCCAGTAAATTTCAGGTTGAGGCTGCACCATTTGGTCTGCCCCATTTTATTGGAAGATTTTCTCTCAACAAATTGCTCCGACAGAGTTCGATCGGTAGGGAATCTAAAGAAAGAAGGGTCATGCCGGAAGTGACCTTTGTCATGGAAACACAAGGCGTTTTCAATGAACAGGAAATCAGTCTTGACAATCCGAAGCTATCGCATGATATTTTATAAGAAAATGACGCAAAAAATCATCGTTATGCTTTTGTTTTAGTTAGCCCAGCCATAGGGAATTTACAGAAGAAAGGTATGTCAACTGTATCGATAATGTCGAACAGAAATGCTTTTGTATCTTCGGGAATAAGTATAAATTTAGTTCACTTATCTTCTAGATAAACAAGCAAATAAAAAGTCACGTACACAATATAGGCTTTAAATATTCGCAGAACGCGAGGGAGCAAAACTACAAAATCAGTATTTAATATAGGCAAGTAAAACGTCTGAAATTATCAGCAGAATCACAGCAATACAAACGAAGAACACAATTTACAACAGAGAAGAGCTAAATTGTTCCTTACTAAGATATTAAAAAGAATACTCAACTACCTTTTTATCTTACCACCTAGGGCCCTTTCAACGTAAACTCGACAGCTCTTGACCAGCCTCAAGTAAAATCTCCTTTCACACCCCTTTTGAACGAATTTGAGCAAGTTGTTTCGATATGGAAATGAAAGAATTACTGCTTTGCCACTATCTCAAACAAAAATTAATTACTCTGATACTGTCGTATATTGATTATTTCGTATATTTTTAATACCTTCATTTTTGCTTGATTTTCTGACAACTCGATGACAGTCGCAAAAAATATATGCGGACTCAATTGAATGTTTTCAAAATAAACTTTTGTTTAGTTCAATTAAATGCACTATTTCTGGTGTTAGCTATACTTCGATGTTTATAATATACAAATTGTCTTTTACATATTATAAAGGTCTATATATAGAAATTGTAATTATCATTATTCATAACGCATATTCGCTATTACTAAATTTATTGTAAACATTTATAGAAGATGGAAAATAAAGGAACTTAAAAATCGGATATTAGAAGCATAAAGTTGGATGTGAATATATGTGCGAATGTATATGGAGAAAACATACAGCAAAATGCTTTGATGTTCTATGGAATGAAAACGTACAGAATCCGTTGTAAACCTGACATTTTGTTAAATCATTCAGAGCTCTTCCATTTCTAACGAAATGTAAAACCACGTCATCTAGCTCAATCCTGATCTGAAATGGGGATTATGCGTAAAATCACAATCGACTCAATTTAGAGGCGTTAGCGTTGGGATGGCACATAAGATGGCACGTGGTGGAAACATCGCCTTATCTCCCGTTCGCTTGTTTACCCATCATGCTCTTCTCCGTTTGCTGAGAAATTGTCCTTTTCAATCGGACAACGCGGGATTGGAAGCGAACGGCGCAGAAGAGACTTCTTCCGAACTCTTGCTGATGCAATATCTTCGGAAGCCTCGCTACGTGATGGGACGTTTTTTTCTCTTTTCTTTCGGAAAACATCGCTATCTATATAACCTTTTTCCATCGGAGTTCCCTCGACTGGTCTCTGGCAATCCGCACCGCTCTCCTGCACACTTTTCAATTTTATTCGTCGAAAAAATTCGATTAGCGGAAAGATGGTAAGATTTCGACACGGGCAGAAGGAATTGAAGGTTACTTTGGGGGCGTTGAGATTCGAGGGAATGGGAGCGAGGAAAGAATTTCATTCGCTGTACCCATTTGTTGGGAATGGAACGTTTTTAATTGCATATTAAAATGCCTTTCTCGGCCTCATGTAATGCAATTATCTCCATTTTCCACTTAAATATTTCTTATTTAACTTCAGACTTGACCTCGTGGAACTTAAAAACATTAATCATGGAAATATGTGCGGGCGGATCAATTAGTAACCGCACTTGAAGATAGGCAGCGTTAGCGGAAAGCTCAAATTACCATACTCTACCTCCATCTGTTAATTGCTTTAAAACCAAATATTGCAGTGATACCTTAATTAGTTTTCATTTAACCATCATTATTGTTTAGCGTGTGTGGCATTTTTTATAAATAGAAAAATATAAAACAATATATAGTAATAAACATTCAATCGCAAACCTTTGCCTCTTTAATATGTTTATATGAATTTGTCAAAATTCTTGAAATTTAAATTCGAAAACAATATTTCGCAAACGAATAATTAATGTTTTCTGGGATTTTGTACACAACGATTACGATTTAATCTTCGACGTCAGTCCAAAGAAATCGGCAGGAAACATTATTTATGCCTTAGAAAGCACGAGGAGAAAGTTTAGAAAATCACAAAGTCGTCAGGTTATAAATAATCATTCAACAACAAATTAATTACGGTGAGCCGTTACTTAGGAGAACCGCAGTAGTGCGAGGAAAATTAAGTTTAACGGACTAAATTAGTGGTGATTGGATCAGGAAAAGATGGTTGTTGCTACTTTCCACAACATAAGTATCGGATTACCTCTATAGCTTCCAAAGCTTTTAATTTACGGCCTCTATCTCTAATATACGAGGGAAATTCTTTGAGTTCCGAGGAGATGAGATCTTTAGGAAGATGCTAGGCAATGTGGGTAACAATGTTTTCCAAACGAGGTGGGGAATTTCCACCGAATCAATAAATACAGTTTTTTTAATTTCAGATTTTTTTCCTATTGCGATTCCGAAATCATTCATGATTTAAACAAGGCATTTATTGGTTTCTGAGACTTTGAATTGGCGATCAGCTTCGACGGTGTTATCATTGCCAGGTTTACAATGGAATACAAATTTAATTTAAGGAATATTAAAAATGTTATTTACACCGGAAGTGCTTCCCAGAAAGTAGCACCATACTGCATGGACTTTCTAAAATGTATTTATATAAGTAATTCACCAAAAAAGAGCGTTAAGAAAAATTCACATATAAGCATTATAGGTATACGTTATATGATTTACTACGAAAAAACGTCAGGAAAGATATGGAAGGATTATTTCCTTGAATTTGTATATTGAATTTTGAATGCTTTTTATTTTTGAAAGTACAATTTAGGTAGGAAGAAATTGAGATAAATTCTGAATAAAAAGCAGTGAAGCACAGATTGTGTGTGAATGCCTTTCAAAATGTCAAAAAGATCCATAGCACTATCAACGGAAGACCGCAGAAGCTGTTTTTGAATATGCTTCCAACCAAATAAAAAGTAATCTCCTGGAACATTAAAATAAAATGGTGATAGTGTTGTACTCACCCAGCATTCTCAAGTAGGTATCAAGTAGGCGAGCAAAGATTTTAAGTTGCCATTTCTCGTAATGTCTTCTTTTCCTGAGTGTCTTCTTGCGAGCGAAAACAGTCACTGCTCACAAATGGGGCATAGCCTGCAGAAAAGGAATTTAAAAATTGTTAGCTGAATGATTGAACTCATCGATTCAATGAAATCGTTCCCAGTGTAACAAAGATGGTATATACATTTATTCCATCTAGTTTGTACATACATACGTACAGAGAAATCGGTCCTTTACTATTTAGGTATTTTTTTAGTTTATGATAAACACTACAGATAAGAAGTAGGAGCATATAGTTGTCCTTAACATCGTTATGTGAATTCGTCATGACAAATGGCAACCATGCTGGTGACCTCATCCCCTCGATCACCATGAATTTAATGCATAAAAGATAAAAAATAAATATCATACAGCAATATTACTCCTGTTTACAAAAGCGGATTAAAGGAGGACCCAGGAAATTATAGACACATATTATTAACTTCGCTGTCCGGAAAGGTAATGGAACATATCGTCGTAAGCTCACTCATGGGATTTTTAGATAGAAATGAATTCCTCGACGCAAACCAGCATGGTTTTCGTAAGTCCCGATCATGTGAAACCCAACTTGCTCTATTTGTACACGGTAATTTTAAAGTCTGCTGAGAGTAAAAAGCAAGTGGGTGCTATTTTCCTCGATTTCAAAAAAGCATTCGATAGAGTCCCCCACTACAAACTAATATACAAACTAAAACTAGCGGTCATTAACAAGGAAGTAGTCAACTGGGTTAAGGATTTTCTCTACGAGAGGGAACAAAAAGTTGGCGTTAGCTCAAATAGTCAAAGTTACCTCTGGCGTACCTCAGGGCAGTGTAATTGGACCTCTTCTTTTCCTTATTTATATCAATGACTTGAGTTACGAGATAGTTAGCAATGTGAGGATATTTGCGGATGACTCGGTTATATATAGGGAAATAACAAACGAGGAAGACCGGACATCTCTCTCAAACGATTTAGTCCTCATCCAAAGGTGGTGCGAAAAATGGGAACTAGATATTAACGTAGGTAAATGCTCCGTAGTTAATTTATTCGAAAAGAAAAAATTGCGTCCAAATCACCAGTACAAAATTGAAGGTATTAATATAAAAGTAGTAGATTCAGTTGAATATCTCGGGATCAACATTACTAATAACTTAAATTGGAGCACGCATATTCGAAAAATATGTGGCAAAGCAAGTAAAAGGCTTGGCTTTGTAAAGCGTATTGTCGGTAAATGCGATGAAAAGGTGAGAGAGCGATGTTATTTTACCTTGGTCAGACCCCTTCTGGAATATGCGGCAAGTATATGGGATCTGGCGGATGAAAAGTGTACTCGCGAACTCGAGTAAGTGCAGCGTAAAGCGATTCGTTTTGTTAAGAAATGCTACGATAAAAAAACAAGCGTTACGAAAATGCACTCAGACGTAGGTTGGGAATCCTTGAAAGACAAGAGATTGGAAGCTAGGCTGCGATTGCTTAATAAATTCAGGGAAACTACATTTTCGGAAGATACAATCGGTATCATGTAACTCCAAAGCTACCTCGGTCGATCCGATAATGACCGTAAGAGAAATACATGCTAGGAGGAATCGTTTTAAAAATTAATGCTTCCCGCGAACGATACGCTACAATAACCGAATAAGGAAGTAGTTTAGATTCAACTGGTGTTTACACCCCCTGCCACACGCCGAAAGGCGGCTTGTAGGGTATTAATGTAGATGTAGATGAATATTTATTAGCAACCTTAAAATATCTCCATTATTTGTGTTTTCACAGAATTATAAAAATGAGGCTGCTAATTAAAAATTCAAGAGAAAAAATAAAATTTGATATAAACATTCTACAAAAATTAAAACTGTGCAAAGTTACACATTGTAGGTAATTCTTAATAATTATTACATTATTCAAAACTAAAAACTTTTTAAAGCAATATTACCTCAATTAGAATTTAACATGTCACAATTGGTAATAAATTATTGGGAAGTTGCCATTATGTAATTTGTACCTAAAAGTATTAGTATGGCAAGTATCGCTGAAAAATAGAATTAACAACAAAGCAACAAATGACAAGTTAATTTCGGTCTATTTAAACATCTTACTATTGCAATATTATGTGTATATCTAAAGTAATGGCAAACATTTCAAAAATGTTTGTATAATAATTAATATCTGCCTATTTTTATGAAGCTGAATACTTTCCCAGAACTGTGTACAACTTTCGAAATATTATTGTAGGAAATAATTCACTATATGATGATAAATAATATGTTCTCTTTCCTTTTTAGGTAAGTAAACAAGATTCTACCAAATTATTAGCCTTAGGAAGAGTATTTCAGTCGGCTCATTTGGTAAGTCGAGCTTTCATAAGCTCCCAATTCTTTTTATTGCAGATTATATGAAGTGAATGCTCTATGAAGTTTATTTATTGTGACTTTCTTCGAAATCTCTCGCACATTTCTCTCTAATTCGCTTCTTCGTTTACTCTGTGAGGCAATTTCTGATGAAAGGCCCTGCAGCATTACAAAGAGAATCTATGTTTTGAAACCAGATGATGTTTATTTTAAGAACCCTTTTGGAGTTGATATTCTTTTATATCAAAGGCGAAGCAAGTTGGAAAATATTATTTGCATTCTTTATTTACCGGACATCTACGTAATTTAAGAGGAATTTTAATATCGCAGTTAATATTTTCAATGGTGATAGAACCGCTGGACGTTAACTGCAAATCCTTTAATGTTTGTGTTTTAAAAATTATTTTCCCTGTAGCTGCAGGATGTTAAAGAACAGTCTACGATATAAAGAGAAAAATATTACTTCTGAGAATTATTTCACATATGGCTTCTTTTTCTCTTAAATTTTATACATGAAGGAAAAAATAACTTTTAACTCCTAATAAATACCCCTTATCGTCGATACTCTTATTAAAATGAAGAAGTCCAATCTCCTCCAAAAATCTCCGTATCAGAGATTCCAAGAAGACCTGTTTCACATTTTCATATAGTTTCTACCTTCCTTTGTGAAGCTTTGCGCCTTCACGTTGGTTATCCGCATGAATACTTATCTGCTGTCATTGCTTTCTTTTCATTGAGGTTGAGAATCCTCTCCAATGAACGTGCATCATTAGCATAAGTGTAATCAAAAACTCTGGTTATATATAGCGCTTAAACTTTATTTTGATACATTTAAAAGATGTCTTCCAATGGAAATCTTCCACACGCAATAAGTTGAAAGCTATACAGTCTCACAAAGGACATTTCCAGCGAAATCTTCAAGGCTCAGGAAAGAGTTTGAGGAGGAAAATTTATATATATTTTTCTAAAAATAGTTAGCGATCGCTCGACCACATGAGCTTAAATATTGGGACTATCATCCTAGTTTTTTAAGAGCAACTGGAATGAAAGATAATTTCCCGGAAATGTATGATCTGCACACCTTATGAGAGGAGCAGTTCCCTTCTTTTGAGGGGAAAAGCTTCATAAAACGACCCTGACCCCAATCTCAGAACTTCTGGATCCGTTCCAAGAGAGATTCGGATGAAAATACTTAGGTTCGTCGGAACTATGGGATTGTCACAAATTATACCTTCTACGGGAAGGATCCCACTAAATCTCTTGCTTTCATTTTATATTGTCACTGCTTAGGAGAAATAAAGAGCCAAATGGTATCGGTTCCTATATTTTTCTTGTGATAAAGAAGCTCAAGTCACAGTACTGTGCCTATCACCTAAATTAAGGGTTTTAATAGACGTGATAGAAATTGAAGATCACGGGAAAATTGGATAATAAATAAGGCTAATGTGTCTGCATAGAGAGTAAAAACGACTATATCTATATTCATCAAGTACTTAGGCGTGACGTGTCAACGAAAAGCAAAGGACAGAAAAATGGAAAGCCTTTGGGGGGACTACGTCCGAATTCGGTTTAAAAACGGCTTATGATGATGATTTATCGGTAGCAAAATATCCTAAATAATTACTTAACATAGTGTACTACAAAATTCTACAAGAAGCTATATGCGTGAAAACACAAGAGGCATATAATACTACGGAGTTTGTATACAATAAGGTTCCAATATGAAGAAACTCTATAGTAAAGATTTAAAAAGTTAACTAATCGTAGCTCCAAACTCAATCGACACGAACAAAATAAGTGAAAATTTAAAAAGAATTCGACGCTGATAAAAATGAATAATCGTGACTCATATTGTTCAGAATTTCTTCTTTAGACTCTATCTTCCTTCAAATCGTTTCCCTATGTGTTTCTCAGCTGAATGTGTGTTGAAAGGGATATTTATTAATTAAACCTCTGTCATATTGCTACAGAGTTTGAAATTCGGAGCACACAGCTGTAATTGAAGAGTTGCAAAAGATGAGATAGCTTCAAGAAAATTCATATTTCGTAATAGGCAAAACTACTGACGCAACTCCTTTTGATCTTGCGAAATCTATGCAGCGTGAAAAAATTCTTTAGCTATACAATTATCAAAGCGCAGAGTTAACTTTGCAAAGCGAAGAGAAAAAGCCCGCATGCGAGAGATACTCCAGTGAAAACTTGCATCAAACTCGTTAAACTTGCTATTTTCTGTACCTAAGAAAGTTAATGTGGTTAAATTTTCGTGTCCTACTTATCAAATCGCGTAAACACTTAGTCACAAATGGAACAGTTTGGAGTGCAAATAATCGATTTATACTGCAAAGCACGAGTGCAATTTTTCTTTTCGTGCACTATGAGCTTGATAGTGGGAAAGTGTATCAAAGAGCCAAGTTTGCGAACTTCAGCGTAATTTTTTCATGAAACATAGTAGCTATCGCTTACTCAAAGGAAATATCAAAGTTTGGAAACTTAAGTGATGCTTAATTGTCGGCTGCGCTAATACAGCAGTACTTTAATTAGCCTTCAAAGTAACTCGAATAAAATGCACACTCAAATAAACTCACAACGTTATTTCGGGAGAAACTGAACCTTAACTGTCCTGTTTTGTGTTCAAGCACTCACCAAGAAGAAATGGTTGCATATAGGATATAAGTAGAATATTAGATGAAATTCAAACATAATTTTATTATTATTAGTTGAATTTATTTTCATATTTCGTGATTCAGAACTTGTGCGTTAGTATGTAAGCTCTGAAAATTTTCAAGGGACTTTTGACGAAAAATGTAAGTTCAACTTTCACCGACAAATAATATTTAATTGGTGTAGTAAAAGTGTTTTATCATGAAGCCGTTTTTTAATAATATTTAAGTTCAGATTTATGTCATTTCATATAAAAACCATTATTATTTTTATCATATTCTATTTTATACTTCATTTCCTTTTCTTTTCATTACCCCAACACCCAACAGTTACTTAACATCCTTCTCTTTGTGGTCACTTTCTTAGAGCGGAAATGATTTTTTGGCGATAAGAATGATTAAATTTACATCTTAAAAAAGCCGTTAACTTACTGCCGTCATGGATGTCAAAAAATCTGACTACAATATAGTTGATATTCGATTTCAAAAGCTGAATTCCGTTTTATTTCATTTTTATTGTGCTCTAACAATGGTTGACGGTACGATAGCACTTTATTTTCCTTACTGAAGACGTTAGTACTGAGTTGTTCTGCAATTATACCGAAAAGAATTTAAAATTAGTTGTTCACGATTTCTTTATCTTGTTCCCCTCCTGCAAGTCCCACTTTTTTCGCCGTAAAATTTGCTGAAGGAAGGGACTTCTTGATCTCGTTCCAACCCCCTCAATAAAGACGTACCTAAGATGAGAGGTTCCTACAGATTCCCAAATTTTGGGAGATCCGCCTTTCTTACCTTGATATCGGTCACAAAAACAGTTAAATGATAAAGCGGCTGAAGATTAGGAAGCATTAGAAGGGTTCTTTTCCGAGTAATCGTTACCCTTAGCAACCCTCACTTCCTAATGCCGTCTCTCGATTCCGTTTCTTGCAAATTTCTCGTTAATGCTCGTCGAAATCGATAAAAAACAACCTCTCGTCTCATTTCCATTCGGGAACCGCTCCTTTTTTCTTTCTCTGATCACTTATGCGTAACAGCGCGGACGACACCCATCTCTCTCGCCTCAGAGCGTCGCCTTGCGGAGAACCGCCCTCCCAGAGATATCGCGCACACAGTGCCGTTACATACCGAATGATGTAATCAGTAAATAAGAGTACTCGAGTTTGTTACATCTGGAACTAGATAGGAATACTTTGAATACAACAGTGTTTACGAGGAAACTATGTCTAAACTCACTACCTCAACTGCAAATCAAGGGATTATGTAATTTTTTTGACATTTTTGTGATTTTAGCTCTTTTGCGCAAGACATAGTATTTTTTGTTGCCATGTTCCTCCTCTGAATGCATGTGAGGAAATATTTTTTCTTGAATTCAATTCAAAATTAATCGATAAATAACTTAAAAATCGCATTACTTTTTTGCGCAGGAATTATATTAACCAGAATTGAATTAATGATATCGATTTAAGTCAATATACTTTTTAGCGACTTCCCTTCCCATTTAAGAAACATTCTTTCCCAAGTTTGGAAAATGCTAGTATGTAGCATTCTTTCAGTATGCATCTCTTTCCGAAAATTAATTGCTACTACTAGTTACCAAGGTCCACAAGAAAGATAAGAACAATCTTGGATATGTCGAAGAAAGCTACACTTCTGCTCTGTCTCGAATGTTCTTAACAATATTTTATTTTTTCACCATTCATGTATTTACACAATGAGCTAACATTGCCATCGAAGTAATCATGTCTGGAATTTAGTAGTACGGTGTTTCATAAAAGTACAACATTAAAGTGTTTGTAGTGGTAGTATTCATATTTAAAAACTATATGTGTTTTTGGCATTTGAATAATTAAGAGGAAGTGAGAAACATAAATATTTGATGGAAATTACGGAAGTATACCGTTTAATTTTGAAGCATTATAGGATTTATATGATTGTATTTCTAAAATCTCGCTAATTGTTTTTTAACAGAAAAAAGGGACGTCGATTGATTGTTGCTAGAGGCGTTGTTGATAGTCGAAATGCAAAAGCATGGCAGTAAAGAAAGTAGACAAAAGGGTAACATATAAAACTTTAATAGCGATAAGATTACCCAATGTACCATTATTTCGAAGTGTATTTAATGATAAACAGAAACTTTCTTTCAGCGAATTTTAAAGTGTCAAGTCCCGGAGTAAGAAGTACCTTCGAAAGATTAAGCAACTTCTCAACGGAGAAAGCCGCTTCCCCGCATTCGTTCAGCACGTAATAAACTTCGATCAATTAAGATCTGACAGCTGTTCATCCTTCGCTGGATCGATAAGGCATACTTCGAAGTAATTTGCCAAGATTTGTGTTTCCCGTTTTAGACGAAAGTGGCTCTGGTGAAATATTTTGGGAAAAGTGGGGGAGGGGGGATTCGACGTCGGTAGCAGTCGCTTCAGAAGCGGAGTACTTAAGAGTCAAGCGGCGAATTGCCCGCCCACGAGGATCTGTCACGCAAGAACGTGAGGGATACGGAGGGCGATAAAAAAGGGGCAAGAAATGAAGGAGAGGGTGGAAAAGTCACATCTACATAATTACCACATACTGGTGTGTGGCAGAGGGTGCGAGCGTCATCCTGCCCTCGCATTTATTCCCTTCCATTGTCATTCGGTATTGTTCGCGGAAAAAGCGGTTTCTGTAATCATCTATCCGCACAATTTTTCTTTCGTTATCTGACTGCTCGGGTGAAAAGGGGAAAATCTCTCCGAACTTTACCCTCAAAGTAATCTCGAATCTGGTCATTTTTTCCCAAAGATCCCCAGCTGAATAAGAGTGATATTTCTACCGCACCTCCTGAGTTGTCGTTGTTACTGCCTGCGTAATGAGTTTGGGTCTCATAGAAATTTTTTGACACAATCCCCTGCACTGGACCCTTGAAGAACCTGGCATTTTATTTGCCCAACTCCTTCCATATCTAAACTTTGGGATCTGAAGATAGTTTCATATTAGAGATGTAAGTTATTCAAAAGTATCGCAGGATGGTGCATCTTGTTACGTGCCTTAGAGAGTATTGTAATTGAAAATACTTCTTGTCCTGAAAGTCTCAAATCCTGCATAATCTTAGATTTTATATATTAATCTTGGATAGGAAGGATTGGAGTTAAGTACGTCTATCCGCAGGATATCAAATACTTTCGTTGATCCAACACACGGAGAGTATACCTTTGTAAAAATTTGTGTTATAATTAGTTACTTCGTTTCAAACGCGGTCATTTTTATATTAATTTAATTTTCTCAATTTGTATGCAAATACATATTAATATTTATTGATTAGATTGGCATTAAGTTTAATATTCGAGGAACACTTCTCATATTACTCTAACACTTATATTTTACAGTATAAAAAGTTGGGAATTAATAATCCCGGGGAAAAATGGGAAGTAAGAACCCAAAACGAGCGATTTACTATTTCCTGTACTATATATGTAAATCAACTGCAATTAATTTTTTTATGTATTTATTATTGTAGTACGATTATAAGTCCAGATGGAAAAATAAAAATAAAGATTGATGTTATAACGTCTGAAGAAAAGTAAGCCTTACAGAGATAACTTAAAATAATTAAAACATTTTAAAATTTCATTAGAGTAATAGTCCATCGATAAAAAGTTCTTTTAATGATATAAACCATGAAAGACAGTGACCATAATACGATAAATGCTTAAAATGTTTTATTTAAAATTGAAAACGTGTTCAATGTTACATCAATCCATAACTTATGAATTGATTGGGATAAATTATCTCAATCATTTGGTTTTTAACAAATATACTTCTGTAAACAACCAATACAACAAATATATTTCTGTGAACATGATTCGTTAAAGTTGGGAATATGTATACGCGAGTGCAATTGCGTAATGTTCCACTAAAGATCCAAGTTCCCAAATCGGATTACTTGTTGATATCTTAAAATATGACTGTGCTCGACCATTCAGCCATCTTGAATATTCGAAGGTGATAATTTGGTCCATTCATCAACGTAGTGGAAGATTAAATAAAGCGCCATCAATTTTTCTCGAATAATTTTTCGGTCAACTGAATTTCCGGCCAAATCAAGATTTATTCTTCTTGATTTTATGATAATGGATGTTCTCTATATTTAAGATGGATTGCTTTTTGAGTTAATCCTATTTTTTCACAAAACCGTCGGCAGTTCATTTAACCATTATCCGATCAACGATGCAAATAATTTAGACGAACTGCTATGTTTTAAAGCAATGCCTTAAGCTTGTCTCGGTTATTAATGGATATATATGGAATTCGGGAAAGGAAGTTTATCTCTCGAACCATTAATTGAAACGTACTATATGGGTTTGATGGAAGAAGAGACTTTTATTCTCACCCCGATTAAGACATTATTACTTTTTGAAGATTTATTTAATTTACTTCCTGATTTTTGCATTCGCTACAACTATTCACTTTGAATCAAATGACATAGTTATACTCGATGGTGAGGCTTAAGATGATGAAATTTTTATGCAAAAACCTGTAAATGATAATTTTATATTTTAAGGTCAGTTCGCAGTACATGCTTACTTTAATAACCTTTACTTTAATAACTTTAATAACATGGGTTATCTTCACTAGAAAAAGTGATACTAATATTATTTCACGTTTCTTAGAAGCTTATTTGTATTAACTTGAATTTCTTCTGGAATTTCAACCGTTCGGAATCTTTTTTTTACTAACGATTTTAATACGAACTTCGGAATGCATCTACAGCTTGTCTGATAAGCGATGTATTGCCACTAGAAGTCCTCCAGTAATTCACTCAGTGATACTTATGCCCCAGCTATAGAATGTATGCACTTAGCGATGAAGACAAGCATAACTTGGGAATTAATTTCAGAAAAAGTGGAGTCAGTAAGCGTCACCCAAATGCTTCAGTAAGTAGGTTTTAATCTTTGGTATGAAGAAATATAGCTGTGTCCGCCCAATCACTTCTTAGAATGTTGAAAGAGGTTTTTATTATGAATCTTATCTGTGACTTAAGCCATTATAATACCGCCAAAAATACAAGGGAAATAAATGTTGAAACTTTTTGCTTCAAGGCTTCATTTTTTCTGTAAACGAGACGCAATGATAAACAATTAGGCAAATAGAATTAACGGTGCATTCACTTTCTACCATACAACGATTGGCAACCCAATAGGTACGTATATATTGTACTAATATATCGAATATACACCTATGTAAAAAAATGCTTGGTGTATAGTTGCTTTCTGAACTAAGAGGAAAGAGAACGCAACCGATACTACCTTTCGTACGGATAGATATTTTTCGAGCTATTTATATGCAGTAGTAAAGTGTCATCCAAGGGCTGTTTCCTTGCAGCCGCTGATTTAAAATTTCCCAGAAGGAAACAGTTTACTAATAGACCTCGTTGTCAATGGACTTTATCCTCAGGGATGTATAAATAGAGGGAGCGAGAAACGGGGAATAAAAAATGCTGACACGTTAGTCCCGTTCTCGAGTCATTAGCAGAGCCACGGAAACATTCGGCGCTTCTTTTTACGACCTTCGAAGTCCTCTTCTGCGGTACACCTCATAAGAGAATTCGTTATTGGTAGCAACTGCTCACGAAGCACTAATCGCCTACAGTTGTAGGGAAAATACACTAGGAAGATGAAAGGATATCCCCAAAAGAGCCAATCACTTCTCGGAACACATTTCAACTTCCTCCTTTAATAGAAAAAGGGCATGCTTGTTAAAATAGGCTAAATACGCCGACGTCCACGTAATATAATAGAAGCAGAGGAAACGAATATGAGGAAGAGAATACTAAGGAAGGATGAAGGATCGGGAATAATGATGATAACGAGGAAGTGGATCAAATGGCGAGGTTATTAGGACTCCGAATGGACCAGTTTCTGAAGCATGATGATCAAGAGATGCTGTAAAACGGGGTTTTGATAGAGGACGTTACAAACAGAGATGAGGAGGGAGAGGATGGTGAAAACAGTGGCCAAGGGAGACCTTCGGAACAAACCAAGTGTATAATTACTTCTTATCGTTGCCAATTCCACGATGTTTACAAAGGGATATCATCTCTTTACCGATGCTTCCCTTCCGAGAGTTCATGTGAGCGACCCAGTTTGGCCGAGCGATTATTTGGTCGACAGGCGACCCTTCGTTCGCCCAACAGGACTGGAACTTTATCCACAGATTTATTAAAATAAGCCGACAAAATTTGGTCGACAACCAATAAACTAACAGGATATAGGGAATAAGACTACTATGGCATTTTTTGTCAGAATATGCTATGAGTAATAAATTACTAGAAGAGTATTTTGCAAGCCATCCGTGAATCAAAATGTTAAATACGTAATGTCAAGTCGATGAACAAGTCGAGGATTTATGGTGTCGGCCAAACGTGACGTCGGCATAAAGTAGTCGGCCATGTGAGTAATGAGTGAGTGAGTCAAAGTAGCTACACTCATTAGCGAATACACCTCAAGAGATGGCTTTACCGCCCTTTGTAGTGGCAGCAAATTTTAGTAAAATATTTATCATAACTTACGAACGACTTTAAAAGTACTCGAAAGTCGTTCACTATTGTTCGCTAAAGCTCAAGTTACGCCTCTATCATTTGCGTCAAATTGTTTGGACTCATCATTGTTGAATATATTCAGCAATGCTGCCTCAGATTTTTTTAAAAGTAGAAACGTATCGCAAACGTTCCCAAGTTTTTATTGAAAAATAATTCGGGGAAAAATTTGGGCTACCCTTATACAGGTTACGTTTAGGAACACTGTGCATACAATTATCTTATATAAAAAAATGAAATGATGTTCGTGACGTCGTCTAAAACTCAAAAACGGCTCAACCGATTTGAATATTTTTTTTGTTTTGTTCGCCTCGATACGGAGGTAGTTTAGGAAAAAAGAAAATTAGGAAAAACCCAAAATGAATAGCCGAAAAATCGAAAAAGCAATTCCCTAAGAAATTCACGTAAAGTTCATTTTTCTCGCTGCAGACTTTATTTCATTTGAAATTTTAAATTATAAATAATAGTCGTACAAAGTCGAATCAAGCACCAAAAGGAGTGAAATAGAATAAAAATTCTTATTTTGGCCGTGAAATATCGTTTACGATACGAAATTTTGAGAATTTTGATGAAATGCGTGAATATTTTATCAAAATTTCGAGGCTGTAAACAACCCATTCTCTTGACAATGAAGGCGAATGTTGATTCTAAGTTCATGTATTTATCCATCAAAATGCATTAAGAATATAAGTCAAGTTAAAGTTAATCCTCCTAATAAGTGATACACTTAATGAAGAAGAAAAAATTGCATGAGATTTTAACATTTGCTGATACCAAGAATATACCTTGAAGAATCGCACAAAAAAAAGTACGAACATTTAAGAGGTATTGTTTTGCAAACAAAATTTTTAAATAGCACCAAATGGCCAACCTTGTGAGCTCAGGAGGCATGATATCTTTTTTTTCCAAATTTCTGGAGGAATTAAAGATTTATCTTCTGCTAGTTGTAAGTAGTTGTAGTAAGAGGATTAAGGTGAGATCGACCTTAACGCTCCACTGAACGATGAAAAGAGGCAGAAGTTATAGGTCAGTAGTGTCAACTCCCAACCAGATGCAGATGGAGCAATTTTACTCGAGCAACAAGAAGCAAAAAGAAAGAGCGACAAGTAGGCGAGGGCCGCTTCAAGAGGAGCTAACTTGAGATCAAAAGGCCTAAGTGAAGAGGGGAAAAAGGTCCCAGACAATAAATATGCAAAATAAGGTTAAGTTACAAGGATTTGGAAAAGGGTTTTGCACAAAAGAAGAGATATTGAGAGAGCTCGATGCAGTCTGCATAATCACTGTTTTCAGCGAAGGGAGATAACTCTGATAATGACTGCTCAAAAGTACTGTTGCCCGTGCTTCAAAACTTCGCGCGCCTTTGCAGCGGCCAAAGAGAGGGAATAAAAGACAACCCTCAGCAATTATTCCCTCTCTAGCGATATTGTTTAAAAGGAGGGTCAGGCGGACAATTACGCTCAGGGGCATTAACGTGAAGTTCTCTGAGAAAAGGAGCGAAACATTGCTGCAATTACCAGCGAAAGAATTGAGCGGCGTCTTTCTTTCGGGAAAATGCGCAAAGATAAACTTTTTGGAGGGAAATTTGCGATTCAGTTGCAGCCAAGTTTAAACTCCCTCGCAGTTAACGTAATTTCGGGGAATAGCTCTTTCTGCGACCTTTTTATCGGGGGATGAATTCGACAAGGCGCTGCTCGAGCGAATGTACGGAGTTTTGCAAATGAGCGGAAAGAGTTTGAAATAATGAGAGGATGTGGAGAAAGAATCTCCGTTCTTGTTGCGATTATTCAAGAAATGGAACATGGTGGGCTCGTTTTGTTTACGAGTTGAAATTTAGTTCGCTCTCCAGGAACACGGAGAAGGTCCCCGAGAGAGGTCCGCTGCCGTTTGTTTACTTGTTAAATCCATGGGAACCGCAGGTTCTCACCAATTTTTAATTCCCTACGAAGTTTTCTTCGTTCGTGCAAACTTTAGTTAGGTTAGGATGAATAGTTTGTAGGGCTTTCGAGGCATAATTAAGGCACATGCATTAACGTTAACCTTCACTATTTCTAGGACTATTTTAAGGAAATTTCATTATATCTGTGATTTTTTCTCATTTTCTTTCTCACTTTAGTAAATGTTATATTTTTCTATTGTAATTGATAATATTTTTATTTCTTTTCTGTAAATTCATTGATTTATATATATGCTGTATGTAATTTTATTATTGTCTATACTTAATTGTTATTTTTACTGTGTTTTCTCGGTTTTTTGTCACCCCCCTTCTCTGTGGGCGTTTTCCCGCAAGGTGGGTATTTCTTTAGCAAACTTCAGTTGCAAAGATTCCCCCCCTCTTTTCTGTCTTTTTGTTTTAACTTAGTTTATAATTATTTATATTCTAACGACTGACGAGGTTAGGTGGAAGAGAGGCCCACTTGGGCCTAACCTCGCCAATAAAGGGTAAAATAAATTAATAAATAAACTATTTCTGTTTAAATTTATTCTGTCAAGAATTCTTTTATTACAGAAGCAACTGTTGGCCGTATTAATAAAATTATGAAATTGATATCCCCTAATTCTTATCACCTATCAGCAAGCAGAACTTTTTATATCAATATTTATGTTGCGTATAATTCCAAAGTTACAGGAATTAATTGAAATATAAATTCTTTTATACCCATGGCTAATTTTATTGACAGAAAAGAGCCGAGTGTCAACGATACTGAGGATAGAAACTGGTTTATAGTTAAACACAAAACTCCATAATTTTTAAATTTTAAGCAAACCTTTGCATGAAATTGAAAATTCAATGAAGATGACTGGCAAAGTACATTAAAATAAAGCAGCATCATCTGCTCAGACATAATTATGGCACAGAAAATAAGTAGAGCATCCCAGAGTCATCTCAGAGTAATGACAGCGGTATACGTTATTATTTATAAGTCATTTACTAGTAATTCGATGGTAGTTTTAATAGAAACACTTAAAATATGTAGTAGAAAATTCGGTAGGGTAGTATTGAAACTCCCTTTTGCTTGAAAATTTCTCTCAAGTGATGGTAGTCGATAGATAGCAATGATGGCCGTTGTTTAAGGCCAAAGAGTTGATCAAAATTAGAACTGAAATAAGGATATCAAGACCGCATTGTGCATAAAATGTGACAGATGAGAATGGATAATTTTTAGATTTTAGTCACAGAAAGGGAAGCACTGCCCAATTAATACGGGCTATACGTAAATGGAGAAAGTGTATGAAACAGATAACATCGGAAGAATTAATACATAATTCAAATAATTATGACTTTAATATAAATAACTTTATATATGCTTTGGGATTAATGGAATAAATTAATAGCATCACTAACGTAAAACGGTAATTCCATTGAGTATCTATCTGGCTTTTCTGCATTATTTCTTTCCAAAAAGAAACCCTATTTCCTGGAAAATATTCATAATAAATTATTGATTCAGAAATTGCATGCGGTTTTTTTAATATTAGAAGCTTAACTTCTCATCCAAATTGCATTTGAAGAACGATATCAGACGTTTATCCTCGCCCAGAGCCAAAGTATTAACGACTTCTAGATCTAAATTCAAGTGATGACCAATCAAGACACGTCCGTAGATAAAACCCTGAGAAAGACGTTCACTCTGTGGGTGAAGAAAGAACTGCATCGTTCCAAACCATAATCCTAAGGACGGAATTTCGGTCCAGAAAAGTTCGTCTCCGCTCGGAATTCGCTGTGGGAATCCTTTATTTTCCATATTTAAGATTCGAACCCGTCGCAACCTTTTCAAAGAGGTTTTTTTCATTCAGTTTTCCTCGTATCAAATTTCAGCGATGAGACGAGGTTATCCAGTTGGCGTTTCGGAATCCAGTCACGCGCCAGCCTATCGCAACTTCCCTTTTGATTCCTTTTTGTGAAAAAATCATGAGCTGGCGATCTCTTGAAAATTAATCAGGTTAATGTTTCGAAAGAGCCTCTTTCGGGTGTCTTTCTCAAAAGAGCTGATTTGGGAGGCTTTTGGGTCAAAGCGTTTGATGTATTTGCCCATCCTTTTTAGATATAATTCTCATAATGTATTCAACATTCAGATCAAGTACCTACGCCTCTCGCACTGAACGCAGTGAATACATGATATGAATAAATGAAATTTCACTTATGAATGCGGCAAAGTAATTTGTTTTTTTATCCCACATTATCTTTTTGCTCAATTCCACTCTCTCTTTAAAATTTCATTTTCATTTCTTTTTTTATTCATATCTCGATAATATATAAATTTAATTAATTTTCAAGGTCTTGATAGCATAGTTTATATGCTGGTGTATAATGCATAAAATAATAGGGTTTCATCAAATGAACTTTAGAAATCTAAAATGGAAATGTTGCTAACCTTGAGCGTAACTCTTACAGCATTTTAAATCAATCGCATCATTTAAATGGTACATCTATGTCATAAATAGACTCGAAAATACAAGATAGTAAAAACTTCACTTCTAACTGTAATGAATATTATTACATTATCCACTACTGCAAGACCCTAAGTTTGATAGTGGTGATATAATCATTATTTATCGACATTGGTTTAAAATGCTCTTCATCAAGAGCATATTGCTACTAATTAACATGATGTCACATCTCATTAATTTGCAATAGTTAAATGTTCTATAACATTGATGTAGTAATGCAGTAAATAAACTAATCAATAGTTTAGTACATTGATATATTATAACAAAGATCGATATTGTTTATTTATTAATACTCATTTCAGCCAACCCAACTCGATTAGTAAATGGAGATCTTAAAATTTAAAGCAGCGGAAATTCCGCATCTCAATTAGGCAAATGTGTGTTCGCAGACTGTGAGTGCAAACTCTCTCGATAGACTACATTATGACGCAACAAATAGGGAACAAACTCACGTGATTACCCTTTTCATGAAAGTGCAACTTACTTTTATTCATGGAGGTGACGACATTATATTGCCGCATCACTTTGCATTTACGCTCTAACTTGATTACCTCGCATTACTTTGAAGCGTCTGCTTCACTACAGAGGTATTTTAAATTTCATTAACCCAATTTCAGTCGAAGTGGGACTCTTTCATATCGAAGTTTCATTTGGGAGTTAACGCAATGCAGGGTGTTTTTATGGTTCGTGTAGCAATTAACCAATGCATACTTCCACTATATGAGAATTCGAGGAAAACATTTGATTTTAGTTCAGAGAGATGGCGTAAAGCCGAAATGATTAATGGTAGTTTCTAAAAGGCAATTCTTAGTTTAGAGACATCATCTCAGCAGAAAATGGTGTCAGAAAAGGCAGTTCTTGGTAGACTGCATTGCAAGGTATCCTTTGACTCCAGCAACATAAATACATAATCATCGCTTGCGCTTATCCCCTCATTAAACACATTCATTCACAATACTTCTCTGTCATTTCCTATATTTTCACTCGGCTGCATATTCAAATCCATCCATGCACATTTCTACTGCCTCAGCATAGCTTACAGCTAATAATCCAGAAGAAAGCTAACTTCCTATATATCATTCATCTAGCGTTGCCTCAGCCATCATTTCCTTTTATAAATTCGAATACCAATAATATACCACCTTATTCTAGCCATTCTGAGTAGGCCCATATTTTACTTGATAGAAAATCAATCCGGTAGAGTAATCCTGGTCACGTAGTCTTTTAGCTGTTTTCAGTTTGTTCAAACAACTGTTTTAAATTACAAGCATTTATTAGCCAGTGATCACTGTCCCTGAATATCTTGATATTTTCAACACGTCCTTTTCCCGGCTTGCCATTTTTAATAAAGTTCGATAGATTATAAAAAATTACGAACTGTTCCACAATTTTCAATCTAAAAAGAACCCTTTTACCTCAACAACGAATTTTGTAGCTTTGGTGAGCACACATTCTTTATTGAATACTTTTTTGCCCATCAGGTATGAAAGTGAATTAGTGTCCTTAATTATATTTTATCTTTCCAAATCGTGTACTCACATCTTGAAAGCTCAGTAAGTTCTTGTAGTCATCAATTACGGATTTTGAGAGTCATTTTAAAATTAAATTAAATAACACAATTGTATTCCATAGTTGCCCAAACTTTGTAACAGTTCATTTCCTTTTAAATAACTTCCTTTGGAAATATAAATTTTGGCCTTGCGATGATGTTTTACAATCTGGCAGAGTTCTTTGAACCTCTTACGCACATGGTTGCCATGGGGGCAGCCAAACTTGTCAACAACATGGCGGAAATCGGAGGAAACACGGAGCTGAAAAACAAGTCTGAGAAATCATCGTTGGTGGCATATAGAGAGGATTCACACGCAATAAAGGAGCTGGGATGTTGTCCTTAATACTAAAATAGCGCGAAAATAAGCGTGAGGAGGTGGAAATCTTTCAGTCACGCTAAGGCGCCTCCGGGAGAAAGGATCGCTGGCCCAAGTCCATGCGAAACATCAAGTAATTATCGGGTGCAAGAAATCCGGAAGGAAGGCAGCGCCATCAGTCCGGAGCGGCCAAATGATGAAAACACAGATCGCAACGATAAATCACGGGCTATTCTGGACTCGGCGTTATTAACAGTCGTTCTCTTTCTGGACCGATTCCAATCTCCCGGAACCGACCTGCTAAAGGAAAAAGTGGTCTCCGTTTGATAACATCGACGTAACGCATGGGAATCGACCTTGATCTAATCACCGAGATCTGCGATACCAAATGTTGGAGGTAATCGCAACCCTCTTTGATTTACAGAGAGCGGTGAAGACCCTAAAATATTCCCCAGGATAACAAACTGCGCATTATAGGTAAGGTATATAAGCCAAAGAATCTAAATTAATGTTATTAGTGACATTTTAAGTCATATCGGTCACCATCGATTCTACTATCAATTGCATCAGGAACGACCCTTTGGTAGGAGTTCATAACGTAAATAAATAAAAGGGTCCTCAACAGATGACGTGACTAGTCAATACATTGATAGCAAAATAAATTATTCCAGTGGTATAGATACAACAGTCTTCTCTTTTTATTTCTTTTCCGTAGATTCTATTAAAATAATTATCATTGTATTTAAAAGAAGTCGGTCTCCATCACTCAATCTTTTTTGAGAGCAGTTGTAACCAATCACTTTAACATAAGCTCCCAAACTTACTCTCATTGTTCGACGAGGAATTAAAAAGAACGACATGGCTGGAACTCGAACCCAGGTGTCCCAGTTCCCGTACATTTTTTCTCAATATAAAATACTAAACGTGGTTCACATCAGCAACCAGAAACGATTCGGGGGTTTATCCATTATAATTGTGAGCTGCTGAACGTTTATAATGAATTTACACGGTATGTATTTAATTGAACAACAATTGTCTTTAGTTTCTCTTTTCTCCCTAATTCAATTAAAAACACGCAAAATCTGTGTCAGTAACATATTCATCATACCTGTTTCAAAAACTAATTACTCTTATAATGCGCCCCTCAATAGGCTACATCGATTAGCAAATACTCACCTTAAAAATATAGACATATTCCACACTAGTTTACGTACAATTAAAAATTTAAGCCCCATTGAATACTGAACATAATTTTAAAAAAGAATTATAAATCATTCACAGTAAATAATACATAAAATATGTGATTGTATCATTCATATGTATTTTTTTATAATTTATATCATATATGATAAAATGTATTTGGCAATCTGTTTCTATTATTTTTCATAAAGATTTCAATAATTATTCTCTTCACAAATGCTGTTTATGTTTATTACTTGTAAAATCTTATACGTAAATTTTATTTCTTATAATGATGATAGTGATATTTATGCTTAAAATCCAATAATTTGTGATATTAATTTCCATATTTGTGATATTTTACACTTATACAATCCTATTGTTTATTGTATTTTATACTTTTAAATTCTGCTATGTGATATTGGTGCTGTGACATTTTTTGTAACAAAAGGGTAAATCCCGTTGAATAAATAAATAAATATTTAAATGAAAAACCGTTGATAAGAGGCTATGTAAAGGTTTGTTTTCTCGGAGGCCGCACATAATTTATGAAAGAGCCGCATGCGGCTCGCGGACCTCGGGTTGGGGGCAACTCGGACAGCTACAGTAAACAAGTAAACCCTCACGTACATGTTTTCAAGTATGGATAGTATAATTTTTCCGCATAAGCACAAAATTGGTGAATCATAGACGAACATTCACGTTCGTTAACATTGGTACAGACCTCGGAAAGCGTTTGTCTCATTCCCTGTGAAATGTGAGGGTTTTCCAACTTCTTTTAGCCCATTTCATTCACGAAATTTTCTCAAAAGAGGAACAAATCCACTGCGTTGGCCTGCGTAAGGGAAAAAGCGCTTAATCTTGCGTTGTTTCCCTTCGCTTTGTCGCTTTCGATGAGCTCGGAAGCGCGTGAGACGTGTTTTTCCACCAAAAGGTTTTTCCCAGCGAATCCCTTGAAGCGATTTGCCTTCGAATGAAAGAGTGTTGAAAAACGCTCTCCGAATAAAAAAGCAGAGTTTTATTTCCGTTTTTTAGATTGCATTTCCGTGATCCCACCAAAAGTACAATTCCGCAGATTGACTGATGTGAAATGGCGGGAATTTTTTCTTATGTTTGCCACATTTTAAATGCCGTCCGTGATGTCTGAATGTGGGCTTACGAAAGCCATCTCCGCCCCTTTCTTTTCCTCTCTTCGTGAAATTCCGTTTCCTTGAGCGGAAACGTTTCCTTACTTCTCAACCGTCACGCTCACACATCTTCCGTGGAAACTCTGACGCGTATTCGGAACTTTTTAAATGCCTGCTTAATTTCTGTACCGTAATCAAGGTTACTACTTGGAGCACATTTTATCACCAGCAGCTGCAGAAATTTTATTTTCAATTCGAAATACAACAAAGACCTTAAATTTAACATTGGGGATATAAGGTTAATTTTATTACTACAGAATTTGGTTTCTTTATATCTTAATCATGAGGATATCTTTTAGATCACCGTGCGTTTTGTTTCATACTTAAAGTAGATACGTATTAAAGCAATCATTCATTCTTTTTGAAATTATCCGTGTATTACTACCACTGTAATGTGATAGACTACTAAGGTCAATACCACAAACTTAACGAATAATAATTTTATGGTTATTTGGTCATAAGTTTTAAAGTTACTATAATTTTTACTTTTAGGTAATAATCATTTAGGAAGAGGTTTTTCTCAACCATTAAATTCCCAATATTTAGTTATAATTGCTTCCCAAATAAGTATGTATTCGAAATAAGCCAATTAGTTCGTTTATTCGAATGTTACGGTCAAAATGAAAGCTATCTCGTTATTTGATATCCGCTCAATCACAGATAATTACGATAGGTCTCTCTCCTTTTCCTCGTTTTACACTGATTTCTTTCAAATGCTGAATCAAAAAATTTGATTACTAAAAATGTTTCATACACACTTCTCAAACTAATCGTTTTTAAATGAGAGATTATGAAGCTATAATTCCCTGTAATTGGAATTTTAGTACTCCAATAATAGGGAGCAGCACCACCACCACCAACAGCAATAGGCAAATTAATTATCATGACGGGCATTAACAGGATTAAATTACTGATGAATCACCGAAAAAATTAATGGCCTATGTTGAAGCAGGAAATTATATAAGGTTCAAGATGAATTATGGAAAATGTTTGTAAATGTAATTTATTGGAATTCCGCTGAAACTGGCGGTCACAACTCATGTAAATTTGACTTTTCAAGTGAAATATTTAAGTTGTAGAGATTATTTCTCGCAAAATGGTAGTATCTATGGTCTAATAATTCCTGTAAAAATATCTCACACAAGTTTTTCTAATCAAATACTTCTAATAATGAGTTTTTTTGCTCTGATTAAAGCCTTTGACGCTTTCAAAAGATTTCACAAATTTATGAATATCAAGAGTAATAAAATAACTCGTATTTTAAACCTCTGTGTCTTTCGGAAACATTTCTATTGAATTATTGGTGAAAATGTATACCCTAAAAAATATTTGATTTAGCGTTGCAAACGTATTAAGTTCTTGAACTCGTTAATCTATTTGCGTGTAAGAATAGCGATTATTTATTCAAGTTTAAATCATTAATATGAATAAAATCATTTTTCACGACAGAGACCTACTTCTTTGAAAATTCACTGTATGACAATGATAAGAAACTAAAAATGTGAAGGGAATTTCTGCTTACTCTCGTGTCCACTTCATTTCGAAGTGCCTTTGACTGTTTTTGTCTATGGTCATCGTACTACTTAAATTTGTTCTACCTATTCATTCGCAAGATTTACTTAGATACCCATACATAAGCTGCCGCAATATAAAGAATTAAACGCTGTACGTCTGTACATATGATAATTCCCGTCAATTTGCTTGCGTATGCTATGGAATATTAATTCAGGTTTAATCAGAAATGGAAAATAGCTACATGGCTAGAGCTCGAACTCAGGTCTCCTACTTTCTCAGAAAGCATTCTAACCACTGAACTACCACACCACGTCGACTTCACTATATTAAAGAGATACTTTCTGGGCAAGGAGCTCCACTACCAAGAAAATGGTAGACCTGGTTTGTGTCCCAATCCTGCCACTGTTTTTCACTTGTTATTGCACTAGGTTTCTAAGGCCAAAGTAAAACATCTTCCCCACATCCTTAGGTCCTGTGCTCGGTAAGAGGTCCCTTGAGTGTTCCCTTTTGTTATGTGTCTCTCGAGGAATCTGACGGAGGAGAATTACTCAGGCAGCGGATCAATCTCCTTTGAATGCCTCTTCCTTATTGGATTTGAGGCCGCCTGCCCACTTCGCCCCTTTGTTCACCTCAACGCCTTTCTCTCCAAAAACAACTTCTCCAAGTCGAATTACCTCACTGCATTCTAAAGTCCTAAGACAATAGTTCGATTGAGTCCACTTTTGGAATCGCAAAGCCCGCTTCCTGAGAGCTGCCTAGCATTGAAATTACGTGCTGGTTGCCCTAAAGCCTCAACTATTTGTATTTATAGGTTAATTTATTTTCAAGAAATGTGAAACCCTTATATTTATGAAAAATAATGTCAAACCTTTGGGTTTAAATAAACTTTTGTTTCTTCACGATGAAGTAAAATTCAACAGCAATGATGCGTTGCCAGGTAAATTTATTTACGGAAATAAATTAATATTTGATTAATTATGAGTGAAATTTATTTTTTTAGAAATGAGAAACCCTTATATTTATTAAAAATAATGCCAAACTTTTGGGTTTAAATCAACTTTTATTTCTTCACGATGAAGTAAAAATCAACAGCAATGATGTGTTTCCAGGTAAATTTAATTACGGAAATAAAATTAAGATTTGATTAATTATGAGTGAAAGGGGGATTAAGGATTTAGGCTGTGGGGATGTATTGATTTGTTGATGAGTAAGAGAAGGATACGGAGGTTGGGTGAAGAATTAAGAGAAATTACGTTTTCAGATGATGTAACCGATATAATGCGACCCCCCTGTTATATGGGCCGTTCTGATACTGCCAGAAAGATTAGAGAAATGGATGCTAGAACGAATCGTTTCAAAAATTCATTTTTTCCGCGAAGTATACGCGAAAGCAACCGTTTAGGAAAATAGGGTCAAGGTGCTTGCACCCTCTGCCACACGCCGAAAGACGGCTTGCAGGGTTCTTACATAGACATAGAGACAAGAGAAAACGAATGGAGGATTGGTGAAGAATTAAGAGATAACGAATTATTTATGATTTTGGTGGAAAATTTCTTCAAGACATCGAATTTCATCTAGTAGTTATGTAATATGCTGTGCTGTAAACCAGGGTAAGCCTGGATTCTTTCTTTGTGCTGAATAGCTTTCAAATTTTTCATACTTTCGTCCATCGAAATTCGTGCTCCTAAACTTACAGATGAGTAAAAAATAAATGGAATTTATTTCATGGATATGATGCAACTACTGATACAACTCAAACCTCATACGGGAAAATATTGGCAGAAAGGTTTAAATGGAAAACTTGAGCTTACAGACTGAGATCAGTGAAATTTTTAAAAATATAGAAATCCTCTGATAGTTAATGAATTTGTGCCATTGGGTAAAAGTATAACATATTTGTAGACCTTGAGAATGAGTACGTGAAGAATATTAAATGGACTGGAAACAGAATAAAGCAAGGCAAAAGAAAAGACGGACGATCTTAGCAGTTTTACTAAAGAGAGATTAAACTATATAGAACATTATCTCGGGAGAAATGGAATTGATATACTTGAGACTAAAAACTGACTCGTTAAGGAGCTAATGCAACAAAAAAACTGCTCCCAATCGCTCTTCATTAGAAGCTTATCTAAAAACAATTTTAAAATATCTTAAAATAAACATTAGTCTTCCTCAAAGGAAGTAAATTATTATTTAAAAACAACTGCATTTTCTGATAAATGTTTCCAAAAATATGGGAGAAAGCTACATGTAAGCTTTTTTAATAGACGAAAATATGATTCTATTTGCACCATTATCTAACTTGATTTTAAAATTGATGAAGTTCATTTTCATACGTTTACGAATGCATGATGATGAATCATTTTTTACGAATCGATTTTTATTTAAGAGAAAGTATAAACATTTCGCACAAACGGAAATCATCAAAGAATTTGTAATTTTAAAATTTCATGGCAGGAAAATATGATTTTTTGCTTTCTGCCTTTTCTGATGTAATACAGTTCAATCATGATTGCAGTTCCAGCTAGCTCAATACAAAATCAACGTTCTGAAGCGGGAATTAACGATGGTATGTATACATTAGAACATCGCTGTGATGTCTACCGTCTTTATTTTGATGCAAATGATTCACCACTCAGTTCACGGAATCGTAGATCGTTTGGGAGGAAATAGCGGCCAAATTGTACCGTATATATACTCTGATTAAACTGGATGCTGGCCTTCTTTCGACTCCGTCTGCGGTGAGATCCCCTCGAGACGAAATATATTAGATCGAATCTTCTCCAAGCACCTCTACGATTCGGAGCTATTCAAAGGCGGTATTTGTGCTGAGTTTTGCCATTCTTTTCATGACGATTTCGTTAAGATCCTCCTCGCTAAATCGATAAGCGCATTATCGAATAGCTTCCAAGCGCCTTCCAAGAATTCCAAGTTCCTCTTATCTTTACTCCTTCTTTTCCCAGTCCATCTCTTTCATTTTCTTCACTCCTGTGATTTTTCTATGATCTTTTACTCACACTAAGAATATTCAGCGCAAGAATAGCGTAAAATCACAGATAAAAGAGACTTTTGCGATGTTTGCGTGTGCACATACGCCTAAAACTGGAGAACTAACAGTCGGGCGACTTTCAAACTTCAAGAGTCATGAAATCCCAGCACGCAGAAGATGAGCAGCTTTTTATGTGCCTAAAGGTCCACGGTTCGATCTCAGACGAGCGAAGATATTTTCATATTTCATCAATTTTATTTCTTTATTTCGTAAGCCAGTTCATTCACAGTCCTTTGACACTGTTATTTTCTTTATGCGGAACGATTGATTCCTAAAGATAATTATTTTTCGATCCACAGCCAATACCAAAAAGAAAACTTATACTCCACAACGCTTTTTTCCTTCTACTTGAAGGAATCTCTAAGGTTATGACACCCTTTTTTGTGAAGCCTCCTATACAGCTCTCGATTTACGCCTACCACCAATCCAAACTCTTCCTCAGGGTTAGAAGATAACGGTAAGGTAACCTATGGAAAGGTATACTCCAATGCAGACTCATTCCCTTAGAAAATATTTGATGGAAAAATCACTAAAATTTTATCTCTTTAAAGTAAATCTTGGTGAGTGAGCATGAATGAATGGTGATGGCTTACAGTCAAGGATTTGTCAATTTAATTAATGTGTCATTTAAGGGCAGCGTTTTGCAGGATATCATAATCGTAGTGTACATAAACCTCTTTTGACCTATGGTGGGTTTGTAATTGGAATTGAAAATTAACGTATTCCTATTGAATGTATTATTTCAACTATTATAATATATATTCCTATTTTGATTAGTTTTCCGTTCAACTCTGCGGCTAACTCAGATCGTAACTAACATCAATTTCCTTGAAATTATATGAAAAAAAGGGTTAGGGATAAATAAAGAGGGACCAAAGAAAATGGATGTCAAATATTGAGAGGGTATGAGTTGTTAAATAAAGTAGCATAGGTTAAGACACAAGGAAAATAACAGGGAAGAAGTCAAGAGTAAAGGTTATATGGATGGAATCAATATTAATACATACATTAATGCTATGGCTTCGAATGAAAATTTGAATGTTTTAGGTAGATGAATTGGCAGAAAATTGATGAGTAAAATTAGGAATTTAAAGGGAATGACTGTACACGAGTCTAGATTATGGAAAGGATTCGCATTAAATAGAGAATACTCATCGGTATATTGGATTCCATTCCAAATGTTCTAAGAAATAGTCTCAATCCCTTTTCGTAACGGTAATGGCTCGAAATTCTGGGAGAAACGAAGACAAACGCGTGGTGTGGCGATCCGAGAAATAGTCAGGTGAAGTTGTCATGAAAATTAAAGGGCGCATTAGACGGGGGAAACAGGATCATTCCGTGGAAAGAAAAGAAATTTATCACAGGGGAGACATTCCTCCCTTTTGGAAACACGGAAAAGAAGAACTCGTGCCTTGCACCCACTGCCATAGACTGATGAGAATCACTGAAATGGTGGGTCGATTATTAAGTTTCCGTTTCAAATGCTTTTGGAGTTAATTTTAATCATTTTTTTTGCTTTTAATTTTACTATAATTTCCCGTAAACAGGAAGGATACAGTACATATATTTTATGCTATTATCATACACATTATGATGCAACTGTAAAGGATTCCGCAGATGAAAACTGTGAAATCTCTGGACGTAAGAATATGCGAATTTAGGAACTAAATTTTGTTAAAAATTGTTAGGGTAAAACTGCAAGAGTTATCATATGTATTTTTAGCGCAGTTAGTTCAAACTATGCAATGCTGGAGGTAAGAGCCTTGGGTAAACATAATGACAGTAGAATCGGTAAAGTATCTTGGATTAACTCTCACGAATAATTTATCATAGAGTACTTACATCCGAAATATATCTGGAAAAGCACTTAAGAAACTCGGCTTCATTAAAAGAATAGTCGGTAGGAGCGAAGAAAAAGTTCGAGAGCGATGCTACTTAGCTTTAGTTAGGCATCACCTTGAGTATGCATGTAGAGTATGGGACCCCGCCGAGAAATGTCATATTCGGGATTTAGAAAAAGTACAACGAAAGGCGATACGATTTGTAGAGAATTGCTACGATGAAACAACGAGTTACAGATGTTACAGGACGCGGGATGGGAATCATTAGAAGATAGAAGAAAAATTCAAATGATAAATTTATTAAATAAGTTCAGAGAAATTACGTTCTCAGATGATGCAACCGATATAATGCAACCCCCCTGTTATATTAACCGTTCTGATACTGCCAGAAAGATTAGGGAAATAGATGCTAGAACGAATCGCTTCAAAAATTCAATTTTTCCGCGAAGTATACGCGAAAGCAACCGTTTAGGAAAATTGAGTCAAGCTGCTTGCACCCCCTGCCACACGCCGAAAGGCGGCTTGCAGGGTTCTTATATAGACATAGACATTCATTATGTTGGTTTAAGGCGAAAACATATTGTTTAAAAACTTCATTTTTCTACATATTGTTTACAATTTTCATTTTTCTTGCGTAAAATACGCAGATGTTATAGTCAAAATAAATAGAGCGATACATTGGTGTTTGCACTCATTGTCCGATAGACAGCTTGCACGTTATGACGGTGGCTTTACTACTTTATTTACTGTCCCTTTATCGTGTTTAGAGCACTCTATTCTTCTGTCTAATTCTGGCCTATATAATATCGCATGCTTGCATGCACTCATCAAGTCCATCTCCTTTCACAGAACTCATACGCTCGACACAAGAATGAGCACAACACGCAGCACAAGTTAGCCCACTCCACGCACAGCTGAGGATGAGAAGAGGGTTGAAATAGACTAAACCCGTTTGTCTGTCCGTCGGCCTCTCTGCTCAGGACGTCTCTTGGCTGCGTGAGATGATTCCACGAGAAAAACAAAGGGTGCTCGTGGAACCGCTTACGCTAATGCTTCCTCGCAAGGCATTCTGGGAATGGCCGCGCGTGGAAATGTCTCCTGCCGCCTCGTTTGCAGCGAATTCGCCTCTTTCCTTATGCATGGCGTTGCCTAGATACGGTTGAGACATAACAGGCAACTGAAGGCCGTAGTGGTTGCGATTTCTGTTTTAGGAGGGTTAAAGCGAGATGCGGCTCTCCAAACGCTCTGTCCCATTTAACGTCGGTATTCCGTAAACGTGCCCAGAAGAATATGCGAGTGCTTCGAGTGAAGATGCATCCGTTGAATCATTTTCTTTTCTCGGCGTAATCGGCTGCCGTGTATTGCTCGTTCAAGGGGATGTGGGGAATTCCACCGCTAGGAGGCGCTTTAAAATAAATGTCACACTTTTGCAGTGGCATTACACTCTGGTAAATCTGTTTGCATTAGGCATATTCAAGATTCGGCTGCGATTGTGTTTTTTTCATATCTCTCTAAAATATAACTCGTAAAAAATACTATCAATCAACTTCTTTAATCATATACTATAATCAAATACGTTTTGTAGTTGACAATCGATTTCTCCGTTAAAGAAAAGAATTACGCCTAATTCAATTGGAATCGTACGATTAATCTTACAACACTTGAGGTAATACTTCTTCAACAAATTATTCACGTATCATATTTTTATATGGTTGAATTCAGACATGAACTGGTAGTTCCATTGTTTTTCTGCAATAAGTTTTGGTTTGCAAATACTTTTTACTTGATTTTTTCACAGGATAAACCTCTTAGGGGTTGATCTGTTGGAATTAATTACACATCTTATTTAACATATAGCACACATATAAATTCCGCAAACCAACATGTGAATTAGTAAAACTCTAAAAGACACATACGTTTTCAACAAAAAAAGACGATCATCATGGGGTCAACTAATCTTTTAAATCAAGATGTAATCTTTATTTAGTACCTGTGTTATATGTTGCAGGAATTATAAAGTACAGGAAAAAAGTCTTAGTATTATGTTCATCTCCCAAATTTATTTTGTTGGAAATTGCTGAAAATCATTGCATTTATCAAAGATTTCATGAACAAGGATTCCAGCAAATTTATTTCTATAGATTGTTATAAAATTATTTATCTATCC
This sequence comes from Sympetrum striolatum, assembly GCA_947579665.1. Lineage (NCBI taxonomy): Eukaryota > Metazoa > Arthropoda > Insecta > Odonata > Libellulidae > Sympetrum > Sympetrum striolatum. Next base: position 72,275,301 of record OX388348.1, read on the forward strand.
GTTGACAAAAATCAATTTCGAACAAAAATTAGTGTTTTTTGCATTTAAAAAACTTGCTAATTGAATTTTCCCTTCACCCCTTAAAATGCGCGTCAAAGATCCTATCACATAAATGAAATTAGTGATAAATCGCATTTTCGCATCAAAATCCCTTTCACTAATCATCTGCTAAGGAGTTTGCTGCCCTTTGATGGGTCAATCGAGGTATCGTCCCTTCGGATTTATGCTTATGAGGAGTTTTAACGCACGGGGTCCTTTCCCTCCTTAATGGCCCTTCTAACCCAATAGGCCTCTCTACGACTTTGCACGATTAAACCTTAACCTTCTCGACCGTGTATCAACGGGGAAATTGTCCCCATTCCAAACAAAATGAGAAAGACTTAGTTTAGAACTCTGCGTAAATGCGTCGTGTTTACTACTTCAACTCGAAATTCCAAACTACGCAAATTTGCGATATGGACGCGGCGATCTCAATTGGAAATGTTTATCTGTTTTCTCAATTAAGTCGTATCGTCATAAATTAACGCATTAATCAATGGAATTATTTGGTTAAATAATAAGATTATTAATTATCAGATGTATATTCATAATTCATAGCCAAAAAACCTTAACCGAGTGCTGACAATGAAATATAATTTTCGTTAGAGAAATCTGTAGTCCTTGATTCATGTTCATAGTTTGAGATATGATGAGGCCCATCAACACTGTGTCGGGTCTGCTTCTAAGGTGAAGGACCTTCTCTGGATGGTAACTTCGGAACTAAAGTTCTTATGACGGGCGAAAGGTACCGCAAGATCCGACCATATTAACAATGATTACATAGGTAAACCTATGATAAGAGCGTACAAAAATTGATGAAACATTATTTGAAGGGATATGGAAAACCATATTATTATAATAAAAGGGATTACTATAGACTCAAAAATATGATCCTTCTTTAGGGGGATGGGTTATTTATGACTGCAATTTCATAAAAATATATATTAATTTCACCTAAATTCTTTATTTCTAATCTAAAACGAAGTTACATGATCAAAATAAGAAACTACTAGGTCTGTTAAAAAATTCCTTGAATGAACTTCGACGATCAGCCGATCAGTAACAGTAATGTAGGAAAATCAAGAAGTTGGAAAGGCTACCCCGAGCCTAATCCTGGATCGTAAAAAGTAAAAGAACTTTAATTTAGAAAATATTAATATAAGTAATTTTGATTAGGATACATTCTGCTAGGGAGATCAATATCTTTCCAATTATCTCCAATTTAAAATCCCCTAAAACGGCAAAGGGAATTCCAATAAAAGGCATATCTTTAGGATTGCGTAAGGGAAAGAAATTCGGAAGAATTGGTTTGATGATTGGAAATTTAGTTTGATATTTAGTAAAGAAAATATGATTACATTCCGAAGACATTCTATTTTGGAGGAACGGTTTTCATTCAGGAATCTTGAATATATTCAACAATTAGAATCTATCTATTATGAAATAAAGAGGCAAGATGTGACGAAGAACACAAATTGATATCAATTGTGAGTTTCGAAGCCATTGGGAACAATAAATCTGTAAAAAAGGTAAGGAAAAGCTATGCTTAACAGAAAATCAAGTAAGTGCACCATTAAAATTGAAACTTAGATTGTTCGAGGTCATATGCGAGGTTATGTCTTAGCGTACTTAACTATTCTTCGGCCTTGGATTTGAATCTCTATAAGTGGACTATTCCGTGCTAACTTACTCTGGCAGAAGTAATCCATAACGGTACTCAAAAGTCAAAAAAATAATAATATTTGCTATTATATGGCTGCGAAATAGCGAGTAAAGTATATCACGCTGTTGCAGATTATACGTTTGGGAAAGATTAATTGCCATTTGATGTACGGAGTCGCCTTTTTTATCCGCAATACGTGCGTCTCAGCCACACGTGCTACAGATAATTTCGCACCCATCATGCACCGCGTTACTCACCGGCGGCGAAAAAAACACCGTTCTTAATTTTTCCCTCAGAATGCAAATTGTAAGGTAACCCGTATTCATGATCCGTAACAGGATAACGAACGGCGAGTGCCGCTATCTGAGAAGTAAAGCTAACGCCCGATTAGCTTATAATTATACCTCTTCGTCGTGTGTTTTCCCTTACGAATACATTACGATAATGGCTCCTTCTCTACTCAACCCTTCCCGTTATAAGGCGACTATTTTCGAAAGCGTGCATAAACTGTAAATGAGGCCCGTGAGAAATGATTTGGGGGGTGTGGAAGTAGGGGGAGGGCGGAGGAGGAGGTAATGGACGTGGCGAAGGGAGTGTGTTAGAAGAGTGAGTTATTGGGGGTGGGGTCGCAGGGCTGCCAACCGTACTTCCTCCAATATTTCACAGCCGTGAGTGGAATGCCGCTCTTCGCAAACTAATATTAAGCTCGAGCACAACCGGGTTGAAATATCGATAATTCATTTCGCATTCCACCTGTACTCGTGGTGGAGACAATCCTGCTAAGTTGAGGAAATACTCATTTGATTTTTATTTACTTGCACGTATGCTGTGGGTATCCCTGGAATAAATGTTAGGTATTTATGCAATAAGAAACTGTGTTTACTAACATTTTTGAGTGGCTAAACAGAGAAAAGAATTTATAATAATTAATAAGAATAAATAATAGTTACCTGTAAGCAAAAAATTTCCTTTTATGAGTAACGTCTTATTAAAATCGCTTATTTCCCTTACAGATTTTTTTTCTTCGTGAAAATTGATTTAATAATCCTCGAAAAACAAATAAAATTAAAAATTAAATGAAAAATTTTCAATATAAGAACAACCACATAAAATAAGATGAAATATCTTTCATCTTGCTAAAACAATACACATCTACTGAACTGTTTAAAATGATTTAGACTTGAGAAAGGTCTTATGAACTTAATTATAATTTTAAAAATTCCTCTATTTTAACGATTCGTTAAAGTTCTACTCCATGTAAACCAAATCTCTAAAAGCAAGGCAACCGATTGAAATGAGTACAATCCTTAAAAATTGGTTACATAAGGTTTGATATTTTATGAATTAATGAATAAAATGTCAATATTTTGTCACGAATCGTTTAGAAAAACGTTTGAGTAACCTTAAAAAAAATTAATTTTCAACAATTATTGTTGAAATAGTTTATTAATTGTAGTTTTAAATTTCAGTGGATTAGGGTCCGTTTTTAAAGCCAGTTTAATTTCTCATAGGCGTCATTTCTCCGAATTAATTAATCCAAATTTCATTAATGAATTTATTATCATAAAATTTTCATAGATATGAAATTACTGCTCGGAAAAAATATTTGATATTCATCACATGAATATTTATGGTTTGAATTTCAAACTTCTTCGTAGAATTAAATTTCGGCCTTAACATGAATTGCTACATTTTCGCGTAATAGATATTTTGATGCGATTATTAATCGTTTTATCCTAATAATTTGATATATGTTGAAAAATATAAACCGTAGCTCATTGATATAATTATACTGCGAATTTAATTGCAAAAATGATTTATCTATGTGTTTATTATAATACATTTTCCCTTCGTTAAATTAGCATCAAGTGTCATTTCGCAATTGCTCCTGTTATCCTTTTAAATATCCTCTGAAATATATGTCACTATTACCAAGAATTGATGTGATGAATATGCGAAAACAATGCTACAAATTTAGTTGCATTCATTACGGTAGCCGCTACTATTTGAATTAATTTCGATTCATTTTATACGCATGAATACCATTAAATAATTTTAAATATTTCTCCTTTTTACTCTCTACAAATTATGTGCAAACAAAAAACCCCTTAGCCGCTCTCTTTGAGAATTCTAACATTTTTATAACACTTTTCAAAGAGAAATTTTTATCATCGGATCTGATGATATCTTTGATTCGATTACATCTAGGATCTTACGATGAAAACTTTTCTGAGAGACCTTTCTTTTGACATTGACCAGCAGTTAAAAAATACTAGTTCAGCTAATACGTCACTCTAATCGTTACTTATGTAAATAAATACGTATATAAATCGTACTTTTCTTTTTTTTAAGAATGTTACTTCCTTAATCTTAACTCACTTCAAACTTTCCACCCCTCGCATGCATCTTTCGCATCGAACATATCCGCTCATCTTTTCCTTACATTCCCGCTCATTCTTTAAGCTGCTTACGTCTCTTCTTTTCAGCATCTTACGCAAAAAATACCGCCAGCATTTTCTTGTTCTCCTTTGCCTTTTAGAGACATCTCATCCCCATTTACACTTATCAATGGCGTATGATTTATGCGGTGAATGTCATTCTACGATAATTCCTCGATTTATCTGATCGTTACCAGTTAATTGATTGATATCAGCAATAAGCAATTTAATTTTAATAATGAGTGACGCATTTAGTCTTTCTAAATTCTCGTATTTTCGTTTTCCAGAGCTCATCAGCTTCATAACACAAGAAATTAATTTATTTTTCCCATAATTTGATAACAATAAATATTACACAAGGAAATAAAATAACTTTACAAAGTTCCACAACTTTTATTCCATAAGTCTACTGATTTCGACTACAAAGTCAGTCTTGTCTGTGCCTGTTGATGACTAGTTCTTAGTCGAAACCGGTAGCCGTACGGAATAAAAGTTGTGACATTTTGATAAAGTTATTTTATTTCATTGTGTTTAATAATGTAGTTCCACAAAGCAACAGCTCACTCGATTGATTTAGTATATATGATGTTGCTCGAGAAGATACCGAAACTGCGATCCAGTTTTTCTAGTGAGAACAGATAAATAATTATTGGGAGTTAAATACTTTATTTTTATTTCTCTGCTTCGTAAGAATAGCCTCACTCTATGTTGTCTCTATATGGTGTCTCGATATTTGACTTTTAATTTCGATGTATTGGCGAGAACAGAAGATTTAAAATACAGTTATAGGCTATCAAGTTGACTTTAAAAACTTGTTCATGGAGTTAGGTATAGTTATGGAGCTCGGTGTGATGTAGATTATAATTCTCATTGGGATTTTAGGAAAGATTACCATCTCTGTAATTGTAAATTCAAACGGACGTAACTTTTGATGTTCCCTGACCGAGATCTCCCTCTTTTGGGGAGGCGCTGCTCGAGAGGGGGGTGTCGGCGGAGGATGCAAAATATTTCCGCTCATAAGTTGGCAGCACTTGAGCCGGGGGTTGTTGACGCGGGCGAAAGGGGGGGGCTGACAAAAGAAGGGGGAGGCAGTTTGGTTACCGAAGTTATAGTACGGCGTTACCCGGAAAGCCTTCTTAACACCCTTTGAGAATGTCCTGTCTGTGTGATGTAGAGGTGGAAGATGGCCGGAAGAAATTCGCGTTAATATGTATGTGGCGCTCTCGGATTGAGCTGATTGATGATTAGCATCGTGACGCGTGGCCAAGGATGCGGAAGCACGCCGGGACGAGTTTGCCTGCCCTCTGGCGGGTGAAAGGGTAAAAAGGGGGGCTGTGTGGTTAAGGAGTTAATGGAAAGGAGAGTGCGTGCCCTCGGAGAAGGGAAAAAGAAGTTTAAACCAAGTTTGTTTGGAGAGTGACATTTCGATGGGGGAAAACCCTGGCGGGAGAATCGGGAACTATTTCGGCTCCGTTTGCAAATGTTGATCCCTACGTGTTCTTCGGACGGCCTCGTTTTTTACTTCGGAGTATTCTCTTCGGCGGGGTTTCCGGTGGAAACATTAAGTGGATCTCACGCTAATATCGTTACCCGGAAACTCGCGAATTTTCAGTTTCCTGATCCCAGCACTTTCACCGCAGTAGTGTCACTGTTCGCTTCTACTCACGTAAAACCGAGCGAAGTTTACCAAAAGGGGGTTGTGGAAGTACAATGTTATTGTATTGCGTAGGCCATAGGATCAACGGAAAATGACGCTGTTTTCCATACTATTTTTCTTTTATTTAAAAATATCATAAAATTATTAGTTACCAGGCTCCTGGAATAAATAGGATTTGATGATACAGCTAAATAAATTACTGAATTTCATGTTAATGCTTACTTTCCAATAAAGTTAGATTGTATGCCGATTAAAGTAAACGTTAAACCGCTAACTTCTAATCTTATTCGATTAACAGATTATACTGATATGTTTCCTCCATTTGCGGATGTAGAAACAAAAAAAGGGGAAAAGAGACGGTTTTAGATAATCAATGTATTTGGCTGTAACTAACAGCTATATTATAAATTAAAATCTTGAATTACCCGTTTAAATATTATTTGGTCGTGATAACTCTGATACATATATATCTATATATATAATCGTAGAAAAAGTATCCAGGTAGGTTTTGTTTTAAGCTCTTCCTTATCTCTAAGTTAATTAAAGGTTTTGCGAATTCTTCATTGGTTTGAAGATAGCCGTCTCTGGAGGCGTTAATGGTAACTCTTGCTCCTTTACAAATAATATATATGCATGCGATGTATCTGGGTTAAAGTTTGGCTAATAAAAGAAAACTAGATATTTCAAGACCACGAAAAAATCTATTGTGGCCTGCTTTATTAAGTGGAAACTCAACCAAAGGATTGCAAGAATAAATTTCACTAGTCCTATTTCCCGCACAGTAATATAAATTAATTTATAGGTGGAAATTAGTACTTGTGAAATTTATTCTGACAATCCTTCTGAGATCTTGCCTGTTGAAGTAGTTACCCATTGCAGATAGCAAAGTAATAAGTCTGAAATAGTGAAACGAAGAAATCCCAATCTGAGGAATGGTTTAGTAATATATTGGCGTTTTTGAAGAGGATTCAGTTGACATAAGGCTTTCATCAGAGCGGCTTTGTTGACCAACGTCCTTCTGAAGACGAAGGAAGTGGACTCGAATAGAAAGTAAATACGATCAAATCCGAGATGCAAAATCTTATAAGGCCGATATATATATAATCTTATAAAACCTTTCCACTTCGAAACAAGTCAGCCCATAGAAATATCTAGATTTTCATTACCCTCCATGATATGTTTGGCAAATTTTTGAATGAATTACACATTCGAGTTGTAAATTTTACATTCATTTCTTTGGTATACAGAATTAAAGTTAACTTCGTGGTATAAAACTTAAGTCTAAATTCCTCGAATTTCATGCCATTCATTTTCTGAAAATTAAACTCGGAAATGACTTAGAAGCAAAAATGTCAGATGGTCCATCCAGTTATCTAAGTATAAAAATGTAATGCTATTTTATTAGTGTTGGAGACGATAATAAAAGAAATTGGTCTCTTGAAAGTGATCTCTTTTTTATCCATTAATAATGATTTTAAAATTTATTGATGCTGAACTGTATTAGTTTATTAGAAAGATGCTATGGCTGAATCATACTAAATTAGTGACGGTATGAAATTTAGAAGCTTCTTACTTGGAGATCAGAATATTACTAAAAACACATTCTGCACCAGCCCATTTTGATGAAGTTTCAAGATCCGCTGAGATATTTTGTATATAATAGGAAAATATGAATGCAAATTAAAATAATTGTAGTAATCTAAACAAACTATTTTTAATGAACTAATTTGATATAGAGTCTATGAAGTATTATTAAAAATGATTTAATATTCAGTGCCACACAAATGTACGACGGTTTTAATTCCAGTGAAAGATAATCATTTTAAATTAATTTCAATTCCGTGAAAAACCAAGCAGCAATGATTGTTCTTCATTAAACATAGCGCACCTGGAGTTAAAAGCATAGAGTTGGGTAATCTTACTCAGATTATTCGAGTTTTTCACAATAACGGTTGCATAATATTCATGAGCACGTTGATTGAGACATTTCAGAGCTCTCTGAGGGATTATGCAAAAGTCGTAGTTTATTTTACAGTTTCTCTCGCGGTTGTTTTGATTTTTACTCATTTCTCATTTTTCCAACTTTACTTCCTGATAAACACCAAAAGTGGAGCCCGACTTCAAAGAGATTCCGTACACAATGCATATCCGAAGGATAGAGCTTTGCATCGTTTTCTATGTTCCCGCAGAAAAAGTCGAATTACCTGTCGTGTGACATCTAATATGCATACTCTAATAATTCTGGCGTTGTCTAGACCACGAGAAATATTTCCGTATGAATTTCACCTCTGCTTCTTTGATCAAAGGGTACAGCTGTCGCCATCGGCTGATTGTCTGAACGTTGAACCTTGGCGAATTTTTTATCATTATTTAACTCATTTTTCTATCTCTTTTTTTGAATCTTCATTTTTCGGTGGAAATGTATCTTGAATATACAGATCAGACAGTTTTATAATTAAGAGGGTTATTTAAATGTCATTTCCATACATTTATTGTTGAAGCTCACGTTTGTAATAAATACTGCGCAAGACCCTATCATAGTCTATACCTCAATAATCTCAGTAAAGAACTAAGGAGCAATGGAAATATTATCATCAAATGAAAATAGATTTAACTTTTTACTTAATTTTTCCTCTGAAATCAGAATCAAGTTAACTTGTACCTATTTAAAGATCTCAGGTGAGTCTATATTAGGTATTTTGAAACATAATTAAGCAAATTTTAATATATATTTAAGAAGAATTACTTACAAACCGTAATTTAGTGCGTTGTTCATATATTTTACATCGAAATATTATAATATCATAATTAAGTTATTCAATTTTTGTTAGCGTGTCAATGAATAAAGACGGAAAGTTCAAAATTTACGCAAGCATCCTTTCAATCGATGTATAAAAATAATGTAGTAGTAGTAGTAGTATTGTTAAAATGCTTCGACAGCTTGGGTCATTTCGCACATTGGCTCCCACCGGGAATCGAACCCAAGGCCATTTTCACCAAAGGCAAACCCGCTGTCCACAAGACTATCCGGGAGCCTAAAAACAATGCCTTCCTGCAATAAAATCCAAGTCAAGTCAAGTCAATTGCTGCTGAGAACTCCAGAAAAGGTTGGCAAAAAATAATCCCAAAGGACACGTACGGAGATGAGGGCTGAATCTGAGGAACCGACAGCGTGGGCGAAGTCAACTGAGAAAGTCGACGTTTAGCTGTGTTTTTATTGCGGTTACACACAGAACACATCGGCCCCGGTCATGTGTATACGGTTGTTACAGCGTGAGTAATATTTTCCACCTACTAGCTCGTGAATTAAAAAAACAAGTAACGTTATTCAACTCAGCAGTCATATTAAACTGGTTAAATCATTTATTTATATCGTAGTAATGTGGAAAGGCTTGTACTCTTTCCACAGATTTATTTTAAAAATTTATTTATATTCTTGAATCACAACGAAGGAAGGCAGTGAATATTTGAGTAACATCTTTCTTGAAAAGAAAATGCATAGACATTATTCGTCCAAAATGGAATATGGAAAAAAGGGAGAAGAATATTTTTATACCCGGAGAATGGAAGATTTGTCATAAACTCTGATAAACTTTTATAGAAAGTGAAATATTTCAGTATTTAAAACTAAAATATAAGAATAAATAATGTCTGGAGTAGATCTAGATAAAGTACACTTTATGAGAGGAACATTTGATCCCTGAAGGCCAGAATCTGATGATGGAGACGGACTCTTAAACCTTGATCGAAAGTTTTGTATTTTCTACTAAGCTTTTAGCACAAAAAAACGCTTCCTATCTCCTTTATAACTCCGGATTAAGGCCATGTTGATCTAATGTACTTAACTAATAGTTCACTTCGTACCTTCCAACAAAACACTGAACTCAACTACTGCTCAGTTAATGGTTCTTTTTCGTGCAATTTGCTTCATACGGGTACTATTGGATTTCCCCCCTAAACCTTCCGTAATTTCCACATTTCGATCGGCATTAATGCCCCTCAGACAGCGCGGATTCCAATCTAATCCGTTTCGGTTAAAGTTTAATATCTTCCCCTCGATACAAGTCCGTTACGGTCCGTTTACAGAGGGCGTCGTTTGAAAAAAAAGGAATCTTTTGGACAGGAAATGAAGCGTTGCAGACGCAAAAGGATGTACGAAATGCTCCCACGGTCGTTTGGAGGGGATCCAAAAGTTTAGATTAAAATTCCGGTAAATAGCGTTAGACAAATAAAAAAGGGCGAATCCACGCCAAATCCACGGAAGATTAGATCCAGAAATTCATATCCAGCTGTCATGTCTCCTCCGCGGAAATAGATCCGGTCGAGAAACTGCTCAGAGATAAATAAACGGGAGTGCATGGGTGGCGGGATAAAATCAACAAGGCGCCATGGAAACAACAGCCCGCGAAATTAAATCTAAGAATACACATGTTATGCAAATGACGGGAGAATTCGCGACACTCATGACTTATGTTTGTGTGGATAAATTGAGGAAAGGCTGCACTACATTATCGGAATGACTGATTTGGAGGTCTGTTTGCCAAGTCCGTATGACTTCCGGGTGCTACTGTTTATGTAATTGCGAACATGGGGAGGATGCTTCCAAAACGATTTCGGAATACAGCAAACTGTGATATAATCACTAAATGTTTACTGAATATTTGGGACAATAATTATACATTTGTCACGTTGAAATTCACGAAAAATGAATTCATGATGGAATTCTGAGAACAAATTTGCGTAGCAATTGAATTTTTTGACGTTGAAATTGAAATTTTCTGTGGGTCATCATGGCTTTCGTCCTGTCTGCCCTCTTTCGCATCTAATCTTTTTATGACCCTTCTTATATATGGCACTCTTTGTTTAAAATCGAATATATCTAACGGTCTATAGCAGTAGGTTGTACTGAGAGTATCTATTGTCTTCATTCGGAATGCCCAATGTAATTGATGACAGAGATACACCAATTATACCATTTGACGATCCATTAAACGTTGTCAATTGCCATTCGATATATTTGATTACCTTCTGAACAGCGATACTAGTCCGTAAATTGGATGAACAGTTTATTCAATTTTCAACGCATACACAGGAAAATGAAAGCGCTAATAATATTTACCGGTTAATACATCCATTCTATAAGCAAAACTGTTCTATGATGTGATAATATTAAAACTTTTCGTAACTTACCCTCTAAAGTGATTACAGTCAAACATGGAATGGGTTCTCATTCGTTACTTATTAGATATGAATCCTTCATAGAACTAGAATTAAAGTGTATTTTAATCCTCAACGAAATATTATGTGTGAATATATCTATTATATATAGACGCTTCTCCGGATTCATTCATATAGATAGATAGATAGATAGATAGATAGGATACTAATTCACAGCCTAAACCACAAGCGTCATTGACTTGAAATTTTTACGACGTATTGGCCATAACGTGTAACCGCCAGAAAAATTGCGATTTTGATCCTCAGTGTCATAGGTTCGATTCCAGAGGGCCCCAAAGTCGCGATTTTCTCCATAAGAATACATGGCGGGGATTTTCGAAAATTTTTTTGAGGCACTTCCCGGAAAAGTAGAGAGTTGAAATTCAAGGGATCGCTAGAAGCCGTGCAAATCCAACGTAAATCAGAAAGACATCGCCGAATATGGTCCATGGTTCGATGCAAGGTCGGGGCAAAAATCGGCCGTTTAAAATGCATTGCGGCGATTTTGAAAATTTTTTTTGGATTCTTTCCCGATAACATGGATACTTGAAACTCGGCACGTCGATAGATATCATAAATATATTTCGTTATCAAATTTTACATGTTCGCTGATGGTCCTTGGTTCGATCCCAGAGGACCATTTGCACTTCTCAATGCATTCCTTACGGAGATAACGGAAACAAAATTAAGGTACTTCCCGGCATGCTATCGACTTCAAACTTTGCAAGATACAAGACAAGGTCTTTACAAATCAAACTGTGCATTCACAGCTTACAATATGTCCTTGGTTCGACACCAGGTGTCTCTGCAATCAGAAGTTGATCCGACTTTTAGGAATTATTTTGAAACCTTTCTCAATAATATAGAAATTTGAAACTCGGCATATAGATAGAGTTCATAAATAAATTTCAGAAACATATTTTAGATTTCCAAGATGTTCCTTGGTTCGAATCCAGAGAGCCTTTTACATTATTGAAAAGATGGACGTCTTTTGAGGCAGTTGTAGCCAATATATTTGCTTGAATTTTCACACATAGTTAGAGATGGTGATCTTCTATTGTGCTGCATAGTAAGTTCACCAGTAAGACCCGGGATCGACGCCAGACGATTAAATTACAGCTAATTTTAAGAAAAATTTCAATCCTTTTTGTTTTTCTTTTAAGGACCGTCCCGATATGATGCCAATATGAAATTAGTATTGCCGATCTGCTTGCAGTATGCAAGCTACATTTTACTCGTATATAAATATAACTTACAATTAGTGATATATCGGTTTGACTTTACACATTTTATGATGATGCAACCAAACGGTAGTTGATTGGAGATTTCATGAGATATCCACGCAGGAAACTTATGCCCGTAAAATAATGCATCGACGGCACAGGTGAGAGATCAAAAGGTTTCGCTTTGGAATCAATTAACAATTGAGAAGCTGGAAAATTAGCAAATCGTCGGAGGAGCATTGACTCGCCGTAACTGTTGGCGGAGTGTACAGATGCAGATAGGGTTTCTCAAGGCAGTTTAGGGTTACGCGTTATCTGCATTCTACGGAAGGCCAACTTTAGCCTCACCTTCGACGGTGACACCAATGAACGTTCGATGACAGAGTTGTGAAAGTTCATAGAGTTTCCCTGAATATCCTAATTTCAAAACTTCCTTTGGGCTTCGGCAAGTCGAGCGGGAGATAGACAAAGAGGAAAGTTTGGGAATGAAGTCCTTAAAGAAAAACTGTGACGTGCAGCTTCTCGAGAATTTAATATCGCGCGTAATTTACATAAACTCTCTTTAAACATCAAGAAAGTCCCAGTGAAGTTGCGCTTATTTTAAATTCTATTCCATTTCCGATAAGAAGAATTGTAACGGCTTACGCTAAATAGGATTTGAATGAAGAGCCATACTGACACAGGTGGAATTGGAAACTTTCACACGAATTAGTGATTTCTAAAACATAGAAGATTAAGCCGGATTTAATAATACCGCTAAAGAATTAATAAGTTTCGTCATTACAAGTCCCTAAACTGCAATGACGTAACCAAACTTTTCTTACGATATTTTCAGCCATTTTTCCTTCGAAAATTCGCAAGTACTATTCGTTCTCTTGAGAGAATTTATTATATTATTATAAACTATTAATGGATAGGATCAATTTATACACTATATAAAAGTAAGTATGATTAAATATGTAATCAATAAAGTCTTCCCAGTAAACTATTTCATCTTAAAACTTCCCACTTTTCCGCTGCCCTATATTAATAGATAAGTTGCCACTCATTATACATAATTTACCGACTTCAGCATTTCTTGCCTTAGTCTTTTGTCTTGGATGCTATCCTCAATTTTTATCTTTATAAAAGTATCTGTAACATATTCTAATATTTTCTTATTCGCCGATATAATAGGACCTTATTGGAGGTGATTTAGTTTTGAATAAAAATTAAATAAATCCCTCCAGTGCATCCACTCAAAGATTTTCCTATTAACTATGTAGTTTGTTGGAATGATGTATTCTGTAATATAGAATTAACAATTATAAGTATACGGCGAAGGGAATCGCATGGAGAGGAATCTAAACTCTATACTTCTAAAATAATGCGTCATATTAGAATACCAATGGCGAAGTTAAAAAAATATTTCTGTACGGAAGTTGCAGCTCATCTTCAAGAATCGAGCGAGGCATTTAAGACGATTAAATTAATAAGACGTTCTTATTAATTCGTCTGTTTAAGAAGCATTCTCGTAACAGACGTCGTCAAATGGCTCTAATTGGTTATGAATAAATCTGAAGTAAGAGTGGGACGGCAATTACCTCGTCCCTCAGCGGAGTCTCATTTCTGCGGAATGGCTTGCCATCACTACTGATGAAGGAGGATCATTTGACTGCATTAACAGAATGGCTGCCACTTCCAGTTGTAATGCGAATCTGCGACTGTTTCCTAACCCGTTTTCCGTGAAAGCAGCGGCCGCGGTCGAACAATGGCTTCCACGAGATTGAGTCCTTGATTGGCTATTTGGACGATTCTTCCGCAACACAGCGGTTTACTGACCACTCTTTGTCTGTCCATCGATTTGCTTTATTGTTAACTCCATCAGTCGGATCGCTTGGAAATGAATGAGAATAGTAGAAAAATGGTTTTTGTATTTTGCTCTGCGAAATAAATTTTAAAAGCATATGCAAATACTAAATTAAGTTAACAAAGTCTTTAATAATTTCTACCCTTTTAACATCACTCATGTTTAGATTTCTCGCTCTAATTTAGTTTTTAGATTACTACCGTATAATGAATATTCAAGGTTTGAGTCGGGACATTACTTTTTACATCTACATCTACATTAATACCCTACAATCCGCCTTTCGGCGTGCGGCAGGGGTTGTAAACACCAGTTGAATCTAAACAACTTCCTTATTCGGTTATTGTCACGTATCGTTCGCGGAAAGAATGAATTTTTAAAATGATTCGTCCTAGCATCTATTTCTCTTAACTTACGGTCATTATCGGATCGACCGAGGTAGCAGGGGGGTTGCACGATACCGATTGTATCCTCCGAAAATGTAGTACTTTCTGAACTTAATATTAGCATTTTAAATAATAATTTCAGATTGAATCAATTGAATTGAATTAACTCGACCCAGTATATTACTAAGTTCACTCCAAAAAATAATTTCCTCTCTCTTATGAGAAAAGTCTGTAAGACAGGGGTAGACAACATTTTTCCATAGAAAGGATTCGTAAAAGACTACTCTGTTCCGATTGAGCTGTATATTTCCTACATTAAAATAATATAAAATCAAAATTTAACATGAGGAGATGTTGAAGTTACTTTGAGAACTAAAAGAAAAATTTTTCATCTCATCTCCACAATATGTAACTGGGAAAATTGGGAAAATAATCCACTAGGGTTTTTTTGTAAGTGGAGAGAGATTCACAACAAACTTTTATTTATAGTATAAGTTTATATTTATAGCTTTCTTGTAAAAATAAGATTGAATTAATTGAGCACGTTCTATTCTAATTCAATATTGCCTCTATTATTTCCACACATCCATTATAAACATTCTGTGAAGCCATCTATTTAAAAGATGGAATATCGCTTAATAGGCAAGATAAGGAATGAAGTTATTTGCTCTTGATCTCGTTATTAAGTCAGAATGCAATACGCGAAAAATTCCCAGAGATTACTTTATTTTTCATTTCTCACAATTTTATCATTATTCAAAGAGGCATTACCTGAATTATTGTCATCATTCAGCATCATTAATACCCCATAAGTTCTGGTATTACCATAGTCGAGGACGAAACTAATTATAATATGGAAATAAGTGAAAGATAAATTTTATATATAAAACACAAATAAACAAATGAAGCGTTTCCCATCACGATATGATTGAAGGAACTACCCTAAGGATTTCTTTGAATCTAGTAACTACCTACCCGAGATTGGAAAGGCTCAGAGAGAGCATAAAGATATCTGAAGTCTAGCATCAGTGCTACAGGTACAGCAAAAATATAAATTCACTTCGGAAGAATCCGAGCTATGAAAATTTTGAATCAAGAGAAATGTCGAAATGCACTTAACGAGGTATGAAATATTCAACACGAGCGGATAACGCTTGAGGCAAACCAAGTGAACGCAATGCGAAGTTGCGGGGGTCCCTTGAGATAAGGGCACTTTATGTAGCGCTGTCTGGGAGGGCCACCATCTCTATAAATAAAAGATAGCGGAGATTTTCGATAAAACATCTCTTCGCTTGGGGTGCCGAAGGAACTGCAACAAGACTCAGGTTGTCAGCGAGCGAAGTAACGCGACGATATTCTCCAAATAAATATCGAGTGAGAAAATAGCGTGAGGATGTAAATGCTAGTTTTCTCAGTTTAATTGAAGGAGATTCAGTTTCCATCGCTTGTAGACATTATTTGATTTCTGAACCCTTTGGTTGGGAGTAAACACAATCCTCTTCATTGCTGCGGATCTTATTTTTGGTACATGTACATTTTCATAGCATTCATACTCATAACATAAACATTTTATGCTTTGCATTACATTGAACGACATCTGTGTACATACATGGTAAAATTAATTTGGGTGTATTCAAGAAGTTTTCAAATGGATATCAATAATTTATAGCTGTTATGGAGTACTCAGAAAATGATTAAAATTAATTTATCATAATATATTAAGTATGAATGGGAATCGTGCATGACCATTATTGATCTAAGCTACTGAATATTTAAGTTAAATTGTTTCATTAGTAACTCATAAATTGCATTTTATCGTGTAAATGTATTTCTTGACAAACTGTATAGGATTAAAGTTAATGAGTCAAAAATACGAATTGGTCGCAAAGTCCACGACAAAATGTGGTGATGTTTTCTAAATGATCATAATTTTCTTTGTGGTAAACGAAATGAACTTCTTTATTTTTTCTTACAAATGATCTTCACAACTTTTTGCTGGTTTTTATATCCAAACTAAACTCATGTTTGATAATTTAAATATAAAGATATCGTAATATATCGGTAAAATAGTGTGTAAGGTCACGAAAAAGAGAAATCTACATTAATTAATTTCCCAATTAATGAGTTTTTATTAAATTTTAGACTAAGACATATTTTCAGCTGGTTATGATATTTTATCTTCCGTATGAATTTCTGAGTTAAATAGAATAACATGACATAGTAATACTCTACATAAAATTGTGGCATTCTCTATTGATTAATTCAGTAAATTCAGAAAAGTTACTTATCAGGTGTATGAGCCTTTGGTCAATACCGGTCTCTTAATGAAATTGTACAATTTGTAAGGGGAATCCATATTCAGGTATGGTATTTTACGATATATGGACCACTATTGCATCGACAGATATAAATTTGGTAAGATTTTAGTATTTACAGTACAAAAAGTACAATCCATTGTAACAAAATGAACAATTTAAAGTAAATCCTTAATCGAATCTCGCTAAGAAGACTACATTTTTATAAACCTGTTTCCAACATTCTCCTCGGAAGTAAAATGAGAATCTTCGTTAGAAAACGATACCTTCGTCATTAAGGGCTCCCCTTCTCGAAATGGGGCCCCATTCGTCTTGATATCAGTTTCCCCTTTGATTTACCGAATCCCGCCATTTCATGCATCTCGCGAAACTAGAGAGAGAGAGAGAGGCGCGTAGGAGAACGTCCGCAGAATACGCTATTACGGGGATTATGTCTTTGGGTCCGTCCGCCCCGACGCCCTCCGACGTCGCAGCGGCGCCATACAGAGAGGCTCAAGCATGAACACTTGATAGTACGCGACGCCTGATCGGACGGTCACCCCTGCGATGCGGGTGACGGAGCTTCAGGGGCGAAAAGCCGTCCAAACAGCGGCTGTTACGATGGAGGGGAAAAGGCCCACAGACCACACCCTTGCCCCCACTGGTACTACAAACACGTCCGCCCAAACTCCCCTCCTTTCCAGCCCAATCCATCCTTCGAGGATTTTTCGCCACGCTAGAGCGGCACAACGTAACCATTTCTTGCACTTGCTCCTTCCACGAAAGACCGCCAGTGTAAGTTATAGATCAAGAACTGAAATCACGTCGTTGAAGAAATCTACTTAAGTCATGAGAGGGTCATACATCCAGGGTGGCGAGGTCATGGAACTAGAGGCTGACGTGGCTCGAAAGGGAATTATTTTGGCACTCCGTCGTCTGTCTTTGTTAAATATATTATTTACAAAAATATTTAAACTCCGAGTTAAATAAACAAGTTTCCTTGCTGGGGTGCTTATGTGCAGCATAAAATTTTGATTTAAGAGATATTCTCAATTACTACACATTTATAGTTGTACGCACTAACTGGCATAGTGATACTCTACTATTATCTACAATTCGTCACCAATTACATAAATTCACTCTAGCCAATGAAATAAAATCTTAAGCTTTACATCTGAGTACTCAATGTTTTTCAAAAATTCTATCATTTAAATTTATTAGGCTTATTTTTACTCTCTGGTATCGAAGATTTGGAGTAGCGCTACTCACTTTTTTCGATTCTCTATTTTCAACAACAGATGTTTACTTGCAGCTTTAATCACGTGTTCTAAAAACAACAGGATACCAAAACTGTGTACATTAAATATATTTATAGGAGAAAGTTTGTGCAAGAACTCAGAAATTCACTGAGATTCCAGTCTAAAGCTATATTTCTAACCTAAATCAACATTTGAAAACCTAAATAAACATAGTAAAAGTCCGGGAATTTATTTAATCTTCAATCAAAATATTTCACTACCAAATAACCTACGCCAACAATATTCAGTTTACGCTAGAAAGGGAAATATTCTCAGAGCTAAAGAAAATAGTTTATTGTGTTACCAGACTTTGAAATATAAATTCACGGTAAATTCAGATGCTTACCATTTCTCTGGATAGAAAGGGTTATATTTATTCGTTAAGTGAGGAGAAAGGTCACTGCGCTTACTTTTATGTTTTGTCTCTATGTTGCTACTGTGCGTGGTTTATTTGGAAGACTTTCTTGGCCACAATGAAGAGAGGCGCTGACCTTCCCATTATAAGGGTCAAACAGCCTCGCCTTCCTTATTGCATCGCCTCGAACAATCTCACTCTCCCCCTCAATTCCCTCTTCCTGTACATCCCCTATTCTAAATCATTCCACGTCACTTCACCCCTGCATTGCTCCAACTTCGAACCCCCTCTGCATTCACCACCTTCCCGAAAAATTGCGGCGCTGATTCCTCAGCTGAGACTGTTTTAAAAAATTCATACGGTTGCATTACACGGATGCTGCCCCCCTGGATGCAATCATCAAGTGCTAAGTAATCACTGCTGAAAATTTCATGCGCGACGACAGCTAGAAAGAGGAAACTAAATATTCCCATCGGGTGCGTCATTGAAGTATCGAAAAAAACTTAGGGCTTGAGATGCTTGATTACTAGACGTGCGTATTATACAGGAATTTTCTCTGATATCGTTGAATAGCGTTGTATTCCTGAGAATGTCCTTGGTGACATTAGTAATGTTCCATATTTAGTAAATATAGTTGTAAAATTCATAAAAGCAATTCTTGGCGTATTTTACTTAGCATTCTAACGTTCTCGCAATTTTCTCTGCATTTTTCTTACTTTTAATATCCCAAATTTTAGCTCAAATTTACTTAATCTCTTCTTTAAGAACGTGGCATGAAGTTGTAATAAAGTAAAGACAATTTTTTCTATGTTTGCTTGATGAATGAGCTACTAGCGTTAAGTCAACTCTAAGAATAATCAAAGTACCAATAGCTATAATATCTACAATAGTTCTATAAAGAATCTCGCAACCGATGAAGAGCAATTTAGCGTAGATGTCTTAGATTCCTTACTCAATAAATCTCTTTCGACATTTCCTATGCAGATACTATATGCAGCCACAATCTTATAAAATCAAGAAGACTGTACAATAACCAAGTTATTATAAAAGTTTACAAGAACTACTGTTAACTACTATCATACATCTAAATCTACATATGCATGAATCCCTTTGGAGCTATCTGTCGCTGTTTGTAACGAGTTCTCCTTTAATTATCGCTAAAAGTGATTGAATCAAACGTATGTACATTTTAGTCATCAATCATAATAACCGACGATCGGCTGAAATCGAAAAGTTGACAGAGTAATTCATAAAACATGACCAAGCGTGACATTGTCGGTTGATCTGACCAAGATTCATGTGCTAAGTGAATTAAATCTTCCACTTTTTCATTACTTCATCATGATTTGAGAGATATATTCCTCGCAACATGACAACATTATAGGTTTATTTAATTTATTCTATCTTATACTGTAGATTTTTTCTATTTCCTTCTTTAAATATATCCTTTAAAATACAGGTTTCGGTGTCCCATTGTTATGGTATGTCTTCACTTGTGCGCTTTCCTCTTCCCCTTCCCTTTCAACTTTCGCTTCCTCTTTCCCTTTCAACATGCGTTGCGCATGCTTTTTGGGCATGCCTCTTGAGCACGAACTTAGAAAGTATAGGACTGGAAACTGCTGAAATATTTTGGCTCCCTTAATGTCCGCATCCGCAAGATGGCAGCACTGAAGTTCGCCCTTTGAAACCATAATCTTATATGGAGTAAACGGTGAGAAAGCACGATTATGATACATTTGTAATAAAGATTAATATATACCAAAGATGGAATTAAGAGTAATTGTTTTATCCATCAATAGGTACTTTTGAATTGAATACAAAACATTTGAATAAGACGAAGAAATTAGCAAATCCGAAGAATAGGTGCTTGCCTTATGTGCAAAACACAGGTAACTTTGTCGCCGTAAAAACATTCTTCGCAAATCACTGAAATCCGATGAACCGTACTGTAGAATGGGGTGACTTTGGCCGTTTTTTAGATTTTTTAAAAATATTTCTGTATTCAATTACATTCTCTATGCTCAGAAAATTTAAATTACATGAAGGTAATTCTTATTCATGCAAATAGTATCTAAAATTTTTTCTTAAGCAACGGAATTTATTTAAAAAAATAAATAATAGCGGCCTTAGGCACCCTAACCGATGGGGTGACTTCGGCCACTAAATATGTTTCCTAAATATCGCATATAAAATAAACTATATGACTAATATTACGACCATTAATATATTTTAAAATCTTTAAATTATTATTTTACATAATCTTTGTTTACTAGGTACTGAGCTAAGAAGTTATTGACTCATAATAACGTTTTTCGACTTTATTTAGAAATTTTCAAAAGAAAAATAAATTTTTTACATTTTTTAATTTTTTCCTTCAAATACAAAAAGAAGTGCTTGAGTGCATAATTACAGAGTTGCTTGAAGGTGATGAAGAGATAACTTTCCCATGCTTTGAGCACGGAAGTGAAATCATACCATATATAATAAAATATTATGTAACTATGAGGATTAGACAGCATGCAAAGTTCATAAATTCGGAGGCTGTTAAAGAAAGTGCATCGAAAAGGAAAATTGCGAGACTGTCTAAAACTTAATGTTTGGTCAATAAATTTACTTATACCACTCTATCCTTTATGTTTGTATATTGTATAACCAAACTTCACATTTCAGCCTCCCCAAGATGAAATGAAGTCCACGCCAGTCATTAAAATTTGATACTTTTGGATTTATGTATGTTTCAACAATATTTGACCGTTTACTCATTTCCTGGAGACTATTTCTGGGAACTTCGATTTTTTCAGGAAATGTAAATACGAGGGTGGTCTGAAAAGTTTCCGACCCCAGATTCTTCAGACATCTTCAGAACATTTTCAGAAACCATGTCAAGAAATGTTGAAATGTCGGAAACTTTTCAGACCACCCATGTGCATCCTGCGATTCTAGTTTTAAAAGGCCTAGTTGAAAGTAGATGTAACGTTTGTAATTTATTAAGGATCAATTATTTTCTGTGTATCCAAGCAGAACACTTCGCTGATCTACGAATAATGTTTTCACAAGTTACTTGTGGTGTGCCCTGAAGGCAACCTGCACTTATTCTTCGGATTTACTAATTTGCCCATTTTATTCAATTGTTTTAAGTACTTATAAATGGATAAATCACTAACTCTGAATTCCTTCTTTGGTATATACTACTCACGCAAAGAAAAAGAGGGAAAAAGTATCATAATCGTGCTGGTTTTTCCATATACTCCATATGAGATTATGGTTTCAAAGGGCGAGCTTCAGTGCTGCCATCTCGCGGCTGCGGACATTAAGGGCGTCAGCCGATTGTACAGTCACCATAGGGGAGCTTCAGGGGCGTGCTCGTGAGGCATTCAATTTGTTGTCCACACTGCATTATCTACTGTGCGTCATGATGGATACAGAATCGGCAAGTCTGATAGCCATTTGTGCTGGTGTGTTTTTAAGAAATGCACGTAAAAGAAAAAAAGCAACGGGTCCTGTGGACAAAGCAGTTTAACAAAAATCGAAATATTGGGCTACTCAGAGAACTTCAGCATGATGTAAACTCATTCCGGAATTTTACTCGCATCTCGAAGGAAAGTTTTTACAAGTTGTTACGAATAATAGAACCAATATTTCAAAGAAAAATATTAGTTTCCTAGAAGCTATCCCAGCTAAAATGAAGCTATTGACAATGTTGAGGTTGAGGAGAGTGGTTTGAAAAAGATATTAATTACTGAGAGAGCAATTAGGTTTATACAAAGTATCGAAAATCTCTGTGAGAGCAATTAGGGGATAGAAAGTATCGAATAATCTCTAATTGTTCGAATGCGTTTATCATCATCTTCAAAATGGAAAATGTCGGGCGAAAAACTGCTGGAATATTTGTTTACGTTAAGGGATTTCGCAGAGTGGGAATAAGATGAAGCATTGATGAATGCATTGAATTGTTCTTTAATGCGAACGTTAAAATTTAGGTAAGCACGACGGATGTAGATAGATTTGCAAGTGTCGCAAATTAATTTATAGACGCCGCATTTATAAAAATGTTCTACATTGTCTTTTTTAAGGCACAAAAATTTCCTTAAGTTATTTTTATATCTAAAAACTGGCACAGCATTGAATATTGTGAAGAGATTGGAAAGTTTGTGCGAAATATTACCTTTAAACGGATCGACAACACGTCGTGGGGAATCCATCTGAGATTGGGATGCAAGAGGAAAAAGTCGATTGTCGATTATGCGTCTTTCTTTCCGTTGAACCATTTTTTTTAACCATTTTCAACAGGTATTTCTTTAATAGTTTTAAGCTCGCGAAAAAAGTTTATATTAGATAAAGGAATATTAAATAATCTGTGGATAAGACAGTGAAAAGCGGCGAGCTAATGTGAGTAGTGGTGATTAGAAGTGAAGGGGATGGCACTGTTAGTATACGTTGATTGTCTGTATGATAATAACTGTATAATAATATACTTATAAACACTGAATTCGATTTTTTGATTAACTAGACGTAGGGTGAGGTCAAGAAAGTTCAAGGTGTTATTAGTTTCAATTTCATAGGAAAATGAAATACTAGGATGGATAGAATCCAGGATAGAGACGAAGGAAGAGTTATCGGTTATTCCCACCCCAAAAACAAAAGATCAAAAAAAAATCAACCTACCGAAACCAGCATAAAATAAATTTTATCAAATGGGAATTCGAATAAAGTAATTTCTCTTTTAGGGAGTCCATGAAAATGTTAGCTAAAACAGGGCAAGACCATATTTTTGTTCATAAAAACCACCGTGGAACTGAAAAAATTGTTTTCTTTTAACACACATTTACCAACGACAACAGGTTACTAGTTACTACTTCATCCGCATTGTTCCTTTTTAGCAAGCCTTCCAATACAACAACAGACTCTACACAAGGAACTCTGGCAAATGAGTTATAAACATCGAAAGAGTTTTGCATTGTTAGGAAATTTCAAGTTTTTCACTTTTACGTGCAAATTCCACTGAGTTTTTCACACAATGGCATAAAGTCTGATAAATTAGCAATTAAATGATTAAATTCAGTGGCCAGCTTATGACACAGGGAAGAAATGTTAGAAACCACTGGGAGGATAAGGATGTCTTCCTCATGTATTTTTTGGATGTCCATAAAGACGCGGGGGTAAAGGGTTGGATTCAGAGAGGTGAAGTTTCTCAGTCTTCATTAATCATCGATTTGAACAGAGCTTCTTTAATGTTGAAGTAGATATTTTTGATACTATAGCAAAAGAAAAAATTGTAAATATCTTAATGTACGAAATTGGAACCAAGGAATTTCTTTCATACCATTCGGTCTACTTTATTCAACTATCGAAGAGCTATAAATGGTAAAAATATCATACAATTATTTTTACAAAATTTTATTAATAGCAAAAGTTATGGAAGAATAATTAGTTAGACGTTGCAGGGAGTGACGCAATTTCAAGCAAAATCTCAGCCGAGGAAAAGCTGTGAAAGATGAGGAATAATGGATAATAATCAGATATAGACATAAAAAAACTGCAAAGGGCCAAACTGTGACTCGGATCATTAACTATTTAAATCAAGAGTAAGGGAGAGAATAATTAAAACAGAAAAAGGTCCAGATATAGTTAAGAGAATATGGGACACAGATTAGTTAAATGAAGACCAGGAAGTCACGAAGCAAAACCGAAAAGGATTAGCTAGTAAAATGCAAACCAAGAGCCGATGAAAAGAATTATAAATTTAACCATAGAAAAAGAATGGGAAAAATAGGGAAAGCAATCAAAAAAGCTGTGGAAAAAACTATTGGAACAAACAAGAGAATAATACATGCTGATTGGTTTAACAATGAGTGTGCCCAAATTATACAGGATAAGAATAAAGCTAGAGAAAGCATAATAAGGAAAGAAACCAGAACGAACACTGAAAGATACCAAGAAATGAGGAAAAGCATATAGGATATGCAAGAAAAAAGGAGAAAAACGAAAACAGCTAGAGAATATAGAAGAATACAGCAAACAGAATAAACAGAGATAGTTCTTCTAAGTTTTAGAAAAGGTGAAAAGAGGATACCAACCAAGAATGGAAGGATTTAAAAATACGGAGGGAAATGTAGTCCAATTAGAGAATAAAGTTCTGGAAAGATTGGTAGAACATTTCAAAGAACTTCTCTGTACAGAAGATAAGGAGAGAGTAACAACTGAGGAAAATGACAGGCTAAGGAAAGAATCAAATATAGAATCAATCAAATCAAATATATCAAACTTGCTCAGAATTAAACCCACTAGGCTGGAAATTGCACAATGCATACAAAAGTTAAAAAATAATAGAGACCCAGGGAAGAAAATATTGCAGCAGAGCTAGTAAAATATGGAGGAGATATAATGAGTGATGCTATACATAAACTTAGTTGTATAACATAGGAGACAGAAAAATGCCAGAAGGATAGAGCATGGTAATCCTAAGCCCAATATATAGAAAGAGAAATAAACTGGTTCTCGAGAAATATAGATGGAAAATACTGTTAAGTATAGTATATGTAATCATCATAAAAGAAAGGCTGAAAGGCTGAGTAACTGGGAGGATAATTGGAGATTTTCTGTGTGGGAGTAGATCCAATAGAAGTACAATAGACCAACTATTTGTAATCACAAAAATTTTAGATAAATGCTATCATCATAATGTTTAATTGCATACGCTATTGTAGATGTTATACAAGCATTTTATTGTATAAACAGGATCAAACTCTAAGAAGCAATGGAGGACATGGAAATTCCATCCAAAATAATTCTAATGATTCAAAAGGCATTGAAGAAGAGCATGGCTAAAGTAAACATACATAATAAACTGAATTTGAATTCAGCACTGGAATAAAGCAAGGATATTCTAGGATTACACAAATCTGAAGAAAAAATAGATCAAAGAGGAACAATATTTAACAAATAAATAGAAAGAAGCAAGCAAAATGGGATTGATAGTTAATACCAGTAAACCTAAATATATGCTCCTGGCAAACCTAGAGACACCCAGGATTTGGGGATAGAACAGATAAAATTTGATAGTGTGGAAGAGTTTAAATATCTAGAATATTTAACTTACAAAAAAGCATAATATGAATAAATGAAAGAATACAAGCAAGGAATAAAACTTGCTTTGCAAATATGAAGATACTCAAGAGAAAGTTAATAAACAGAAACACTAAAATACAAATATATAAACCAATTACCAGACCAGTGGTAACCTATGGAGCATAAAAATGGACACTAACAATCACACAAGAGTATGGTCCTGGTAAGATTTGAAAGCAATTGCAGAGAATATACTGCCCTGTTATTGAGAATGGATTATGGCAAAGGAGAACCAAAGAGGAGTTAAAGACAATGATGAATTGGGAAAGATGTAGTTAAGTTCACAAAATCTTTAAGAATATAATATTTGGACCATGTGGAAAGGATGCATGAAACAGCAATGCCGAAGAAGGGAATAGAAGGGAGACTGCATGCCACTAGAAGGAGAGGAAGGTCCAGATTGAGATGGCTAGATGATACAAGAAATGAAGAAGATGAAAATGAGAAGACAGAGAAGTGGAGGCTGATCGGGGTGGAAGCTCACATAGGGTTGTAGCTTCAAAGAGAGAGTTTGTCTATACATTGAGAATTAAGGACAATTTTTAAGTGACTTCTTATAAGTTTAGAACAAAAAATATTAAATTTTATCACACTTTCTATGCCTTGTGTAATATTTTGTATCTATGTATAGTTTAAATCAGTCTATATAATATTAATATAAGTATACCATACAACAATTGAAAACCAGGAACTAACAGATGAGCCAAGAATGGCTCACGTGGACCTTATCCTGTTTTCCCTGACTTTTCTTGTAAATATGAATTTATTCTTTATTTTTCATATTATTTTATTTGCCAATAACTCTTTTTTACCAATTCACGTTTTATTTAAGATTCTTTGTACAATAACTATACCTTGTATTAAGAGTAACATAGTTGAATTATATATTGTACCAAAAATAGCACTTTGAATTTAGTGTTTCATGTCAAAATAAAATCTACTTACATTATAGTCCACTTTCATATTAATGAAAATGAAATGTATTTTAAAATCGTTTTTTAAATAATATTGCTTATCGGAAATAATATTTTACATCAAAATTTTCTAAAATCAAAAGTTTATTTCAAATTTTTTTACAATCAAGAAAATAGCAAGAAAAACATTTAAGTAGTCGTGATAGTAATCAAAATAAAACCTATTTTATTACAACCATATTTCATTTAAAAGAACAAAAAGATATATTTGAAAATCTTGTTTTAAATTATATCGCTCACCAGAGTTAATGGTTTAATCAAAGCTTCCTAATTAAATATCAAGAAAATAGCCGAAAAACGACTTTCGTAGTGCTGTCAAATTAAAGCCTACTTTCATTATAATCAACTTCAATTAAAAAAAACAAACGGATGTATTTAAAAATCTTATTTTTAATAATAATGCTTTCCAGACGCAATGTTTTAATTAAATCGTGTGGATATATAATCAAAATAATGGCAGTTTGACTCCATCGAAGCCACATTTATTTAAACAACTACTATGCTGAAATTAAATTTTTTAGCTTACAGTCGTTTCTCTAGATAAAACTTTACAACAGATATGAGTAATTTAAGTTCGGATTTTTCAGCAGAAAATACTCTTCGATCCTAAAGATATACTTTTTTTCATGAGCCGTCTTGTGATTAGATAAAATCTGCATATCGTCATTATATCAGCTAATGCATTACTTCATTTAGGTCTTTTGTTTTAATAACATTGTGATTCAATAAAAAGTGAGTTACTGGAACGTGATAACTTCCGTATTTTTCGGTGAGAAATATGATCAGTCACTTGATATATTTACAGTAAAAAACTAGCAATTCGTTTAAAAAATACGGCATGAAGTACCTCGCATAGAAGCAATTGATAGTATTTTCTTACCTCTTTAGATTTCCTCAAATAACGCTTTTAGATAACACATCACAGCACTCCTTACAAAACATTATTTTGAGCGAAAACATTACAACATATCTGATGACCACTGGTGACGAAAAAAACAATTTGCCGAGTAATTGCTCAACCTCACTGTATCCATTTTCGCTTACAAAAGCAACACCTCTTAACACGTATATTCTTTCGCCGACCACTCTCCGTTAACTGAATGGATTAAGTGTACTTTGAAAATTTAAGACAGAGAATTAATAATGTTTTAGAAATAAGCACTGCAGTCACAATTCCACAATATTTCTTAGAGCAATTGCGCGACACTCGAATTATTTTCCGCAGCACTTTGTAAACCGACTAAAATCCTTGTTAGTGGAGGCATTTTAGGCAAGAAAAGGCTCAACTTATCCTTTTTGGTTTATCAAGCTGAAAATTTGTGGAGATGTTCTTTGAACAGCCAAAAGCAAAATCCCAAAAATCCCAAAAAATCCCAATTGGGCAACATGCCTAAATATTTAAACAAAAGTCGCCATCTTGGATTTTCGACCTTGCATCATATTGAACGGTATATCTCCGTATCTAATGGTGATAAAGACACACGGTTTGATTTAAACTACTTACTAAAGTGTAAACTAGACCCGTGGTATTTTAAATTGAAATAAAAATGAGTAAACATAAAGCTACACACGAAAAACAACTCGTCGTAGGGTAGCTTTAACGGGAAAATCTGCGTTAAATGTCGATTTTCGACCTTTTATTATCATTAAATCAAAACATATATCCAAATAAAAGTTGTAGAACACATCAAAAGGCTTCAGAATGTTTTATTATCATCTCCGTAGTCCAAAAATTGTAGCTTCTACGAAGCGCCAAACACGTTCGCACACTCAGTAGATGGCCACTAACGCGGAGCGCCTATGTGCGAGTATCCATCAAAACACCGATTATAATGCCGGAAAGTATATTCTTATTCCTACAAGTAAATAATTTTACTAATAAAATATTTAAGCGTTTAATAATTATAACTTAGTAAGATAAAATTTAATAAAAGGAAAGATACCCCATTAATTTGGACGAATGTTTTTCTTGATGTTTGCATCCTCGGGCGAGTTTTCAATTTGGCGAGAATGAGGTAAGATATCGAAATGCGGAGTAATGTCGTCTTCTTCTTCCTCATTCATTTCATCTAAATCGTTCTGATCCGAACCATACCAAAATCAAAGACCGGATCGTTACCACAGCCGTTTCTTCATTGTCCAAAACCACGCTTTTGCAAATAGAGCACACAACCTCCACTGAAGTAGCCATGCTTATACGTGAATGGCACCCACACCACAAAGAAACATACAGTAACACAGCACTTACAAGTCACAAACCCAAGCCTACACTAGGCATTCAAAACTTAAAGGAACGCTAAGAACTACGCACAAACTCACTCTAGGAACTTAAAAAAACGAATAAATGCCAAATAATGAAACTAAAAGCTGCGCAGCAGTCATTTTCCGGTCTGAACGAGTTCTAGATTCCAAAAATGGAATCATCCTGCGTAGAATTCCTTTGGAATCCCTTTATCCCATTGAATGGGCTTGCTTTGATGATAAGGTGAGAACATTTGCCAGTGAGATCTGTTTTAAGAAGTTAGATACCCTCCGCGATAAACTCAACAGATTTTCCCAGAAGTAATTACACAGGATGATTCCACCTGCCGCCGATTTTCCTCAAAACTCCCTCCCACAGAGCATGTATTTTATCAGTGAGTGAAAAACCTATCCTACGTTAACTTTTCTGATAACGAAGTCAACTTCCTATCAAAAGGCCTGAATTTTAATTCTAGCCATTATAACGGTAACGATTTTAAGAATCTGATAGCTGATTGTGAATATATTTTCAACCATCAACGGAATGATCGTTCCTTAAAACATAACTTCACCCATACCATCACTTAAAATCTGAAAAATCTAGTGTTGCCTTCTTACTTCCCCGTAAACTTACTTCCCAGAAAACCTTACTTAGCATCATGAATACTGTGGAACGTGAAAATCTCGTTATTTCCAAAGCCGACTAAGGAAAGTGCATTGTCATAATAGACAAAAGTAATTACACTCAAAAAGTACAAACCTTCATAGAAGACAACCATATATTGAAAATCAACGACCCTACCAACGAACTAAATAAAAAAGTGAAAGAAATAGTGAAAAAGTGTACAACTGTGCTAAAACCCAAGGATTATTATAAAATAATTAATCCAAATCCTCTTCCTCCACGATTATACGCTCTCTTAAAGTTACATAAACTTGATATCCCCATCCGCCCAGTTATTTCATGTGTTTCCTCCCCAACCCACAAACTGGCCTCTATAGTGAATGAACTTATTTAAAACTTAACCCTGTTTTCACCTAGATATGGTATCCGAAACTCCATCGACCTTGCTAATAGACTAAAAAATTTGAAATTATATACAAACTAAAAAATTGTTTTTTTGATGTTAATAACAGATTTACAAAAATCGCTAGGAAAGAGGTGTTGTTGCTGTTGGAAAAATTATTGTACGACAAAAACTTGGACAGAAATGTTGTTCACGATATTTTACTGTTGACAGATTTATGTATTTCGCAGAATTAGTTTTGTTTGAAAAATCTTTTTTTAATCAACCTGATGGTCTAGCGATGGGATCTCCCCTCTCGCCAATTTTAGCCGAAATATTTTTAGATGATTTTGAGAATAATTTATTTACAAATTCCCAGAATGACGAAAACCCGTTTTCTTGTGGTTGAGATTATTGAGATATGTTGACGATGTCCTTTGTATTTGGAATGGATCCCACAGACAGTTGAATAGCTGTCACACCTAAACCAACAACACAGTAAAATCAGATTTTCTTTAGAAATAGAGAATAACAACAATTTGAACTTCCTAGACTTAACTCTCTCAAAGAATGCAGATTCATTTGAATTTTCTATCTATCGAAAACCGACTTATACGAACCACACAATTCATGCAACCTCTAATTATCCAGTCACACATAAACACGCTGATTTTCATAGTTTTATTCGTCGCCTCTTAAATATCCCCCTCTCTCCATCAAACGTTTCTCGGGAACTAAAAACCACAAAATGCATGGCTCTCTCCAATGGTTATTCCGAAAAAAGTATAGATACCATACTTTCACATGGACAAAGAAAACAAAACATTTTCAGGATATATCCCGATTGCTCCATTTTCACGGAAGTACAACGTTGGGGGAAATTATCTTTCCTCGGCCACATCAGTTATCATCTTGCCAATTTCTTAAATGCTCTAACATCAGACCCGCTTTCTATACAACGCAGAACATAGGAAAAACTATTTTAAACAATAAAGATAAATTCGATAAAACACGCAAATCTGGTATATATAAATTAAATTGTAAAGACTGTAATGCAATATACATAGGCCAAACCAGTAGAAATTTACACATTCGAACAAAAGAACATAAACAGTCTTTCCTCAATGGTTCCAGTGCCTCACATTTCGCTAAACATTTACTCGACAATAAACACCATTCAGATTCTACCAACACCCTCCTCCATAGCCATTCTCAAGGAAATAAGCTAAACTACCTGGAGGAATTAAAAATTTTACATCATAATTATACGCTAACTGACATTCACCTCTTTCCTAACCACTCCCTACTTTTATCAACTGTTTGCCTCCTCCCGCTGCTTCCCTCACCTAATATCCTTAACCCTTCCTCCCCTCTCAGACCTTGCTTGCTCATTGGCCATTGTTTTGTATATATTCACTGGAGTTGTGGTCACTTTACCTGATGATGGACAGAATTTTCTGAAACCGATCGTGTATTAAAACTCAAGTAGAATTTTCGACATAATGTTTTTTATTTCTATTCTTATGTTGGTTTATTGTTGTTACTGTTTAGAAAGGTTTTGTATTATTTTCCTTCGATAGTATTAATTCTTCCGGTTATATTTCCACTTTATAGTCGTTAGCTTGTAATTTTTTATCCTTTTATATTATTGCCTTATTTTTATAAATCATTTTCGTTAGTTTTCCATTTGGGAAAATATTTGGTTAATTCTTTGAATAGTTATATTATAGTCATAGCAATTCAATAGCATATAATATAACATAAGGATATAAGGAATATAGGAATAAGAATATACTTTCCGGCATTATAATCGGTGTTTTGATGGATACTCGCACATAGGCGCTCCGCGTTAGTGGCCATCTACTGAGTGTGCGAACGTGTTTGGCGCTTCGTAGAAGCTACAATTTTTGGACTACGGAGATGATAATAAAACATTCTGAAGCCTTTTGATGTGTTCTACAACTTTTATTTGGATATATGTTTTGATTTAATGATAATAAAAGGTCGAAAATCGACATTTAACGCAGATTTTCCCGTTAACGCTACCCTACGACGAGTTGTTTTTCGTGTGTAGCTTTATGTTTACTCATTTTTATTTCAATTTAAAATACCACGGGTCTAGTTTACACTTTAGTAAGTAGTTTAAATCAAACCGTGTGTCTTTATCACCATTAGATACGGAGATATACCGTTCAATATGATGCAAGGTCGAAAATCCAAGATGGCGACTTTTGTTTAAATATTTAGGCATGTTGCCCAATTGGGATTTTTTGGGATTTTTGGGATTTTGCTTTTGGCTGTTCAAAGAACATCTCCACCAATTTTCAGCTTGATAAACCAAAAAGGATAAGTTGAACCTATTCTGCCTCCACTATGTATGTTCAGCAAGAAAAACTGGAAGTATATACAATTTCTTGGTGATAGAGCACGAAACACACTTGCACTTTGCCAATATAGGTAAGTCCTCAGAAAGATACGTTTTCGATGTGAACAACTCGATTGCACGTAAAGAACTGAAAATGAAGGCCAAAAACATGACTACACGCAAAGCATTTCTATATTTCTTGCTTGCGAAATCCACCTTCCACGTCACCCCTTATCTACTACCCATAGGGATAGAATAGCCACCAGAAAAGCAGGCTGAAATATTCGGTCTAATTGCGCAATGGAATATTCTTATCTGTGGTCAGGTCCCTCGAACTAATGAAGAGAAATGAGAGCTCAAACGACTCATCCCTTTTCGAGACGAAACTATTAAATAATGTATAATTAAGATGGTAAAATCTTTATATCGATTGCGCTTCAAATTCTTAGGGATATTAATCGTTGCAGAAGTCTTTTTGTTTCACTAATTAAATTACACTGATGCGTGATGCGGTTTACAACGTCTTTAGAGTGAAATTATGTCTTTGCGTTTTATGTAGCAATGGGAAGTTACGCATTTAATTTTCTGTCTCAGCAGAGAGTAGATTATCCTGAGTTATGATGGAATAAATATTATATTTGAGCCGCAGAAGTTACTTTGGAGTTCACTTGCATGAAAATTGAATTATCCTTTTGCTCTATGAGTTTAGAAAGATCATAACCAAAATGTTTATTTTCTGAGAGAAGAAAAACGGACATACACTCTCACTTAAAAATATTGAAAATTAAGATTGATGATTCCTTTTGCAATAAAACTGTTCAAGTGAAAATACAATTCTTTCAA
The DNA here is from genome assembly GCA_947579665.1 of Sympetrum striolatum. Lineage (NCBI taxonomy): Eukaryota > Metazoa > Arthropoda > Insecta > Odonata > Libellulidae > Sympetrum > Sympetrum striolatum. The sequence continues at coordinate 72,308,275 of OX388348.1, forward strand.
TCAATTCTACACAGAGATGAAAATGGAGATATAATATTGAGGTTGTGCAAGAAGTGAAAAATAGTGCCTTGGCTGGGGCTCGAACAGAGATCCTCACTGAGGCAACCGAAACACAAATCGACATGTAGAGTTTTCCCCTCCAGATATAATATTTCCACTTATATTTAAACTGAATAGCCGATATTTCAATAGTCTTACTAGCAGTATTTGTGAAAGAGTATAATTTTCACACTCGAATATAAGCCGACCTCATTATAAGCCGAGGTACCTAATTCCAAAAAACTGGGAAAAGTAACTGAGTCGAATATAAGCCTAGGGTGGGAAATGCAGCAGGTACTGGTACACAATAAAAATAATTAGCTATGAAATTACAGTGATTGAGGCATCGGTCCTTTAGTAAGAGAGAATTGACAAGGAATTGTTGAATGAGCAAGTGAGGAATTTCCCTGCCGATTTACGACAAAGACGCTTCTTTGCCACGGGAGAACTTATAAGGAGAGCCCTCCCCTCGAGTTTAAGAAGCGGGGGCCTTGTACTCAGCATAAAAAGGACGTAGAAAAACTCGGCTTTTGCATGAGTATATAATTGTATCCACTGTTAAATTTATTTACATGTATATATAACTATTTAGTGCCCTATGGCTATATATATATATATATATATATATATATATATATATATATATATATATATAACCGTAGGGCACTAAATACGTTTTTGCGCGATGTAAGTTTATCGCTCTTAAGGTATTCCATTTAAAATGAATTTAACACAGCAATGATCTGCTTTAGTGGGGGTCACACTTTCTGGCGGAAATGTCATTTATTGATATTTAATATTATGTATTTATAAACAAAATTATGTATTGTTTTATTTATTTTATAACATATGTGTTTGTTTTTGTGGACCTGAAAATGATCGTTCGATTATTCCAATAAAACTTGTGGAGAAGTGAATACCATTTTATTTCATTCGTAATGAATTTCCTCAATGTCAATACGGCCTCAGTCGATTTTATTTAAAATTAAATTAAACTGATATCGAAATCACTGGAAAGACGCACAGAATGTTGAACGAAAATCCATTTTGTTGGATTTACGTGCGCTGAGGCATGCGACATGAAAAAGAGGTCCAGTCAACTTGCAAGAGGCATGCGCTATTGCATGCCTCTCCTTCATCATACCGTGCGCTATGACGCATGACTGTCTTGAATAGAAAGTTGCACAACTGTGGACATAGCTTTAGTGTTCTTTGTGATTGCTTCTATCTGATTTTAAGAGAACTTAATTGTACACGTCAATCATTGCCCCCTTAGTAAAAATTTATTTACTCATAATAAGCGTTTTTAGAGGACGATTTTCAAAAGATGAAAATTAACAATATTTTAATTATCACTTACTTTTTTCTTTAACCCCTCCTTTTCCAAAACCACCCACCCGCTATTATCGAAAATTGCCAATCCTCAATGTTTCTTTTTATAGCTATAATCTATCGCATAAAAATGTATTAGCTTACATTTTTTCGAAGCCTCTTCAACTCTTAAATGTAGCTGGTGCTTTACTTTATCGATTGAGCAGTGCATTGCATTCGGAAACATGGAAAGTAGGCGGAGAAATTCTCTTGATCTTAAAAGCAAAACAGTCCAATAAATTGCGCGACGCTTATCTTATCAGAGATGCAGTAAAAATATGAACGAGGCTGAATTCAACTCAGGCAGAGTTTTAAGGAGAGAGAGAAATTATAAAGTGCTTTTTTATGCTATCAAACTTAAGATCTATCCAGTTACTCAGTTAAAAAAAATATGCTCTTCAAAAGATTCAAACACATCAAGCGGTGTGGTTTTCCTGATATTCATTAAGGAGTTGGGACAGATAAATTGCTAATAGTTACAACAACTCTACAGCAATCTCAATTTCTACAATTTCACATACATTTAATAGACTACTTAAATGCTTACAACGCCTCATTTTCAAAATCAAATTAGTTGCTTAACTAGGTAAGTACTTAGTCTTGACGAATATCTAATGGCATACATGTACATAACGTTTAAAAATTTCAGAACAAGACTCATGATAATATATAAATAATGTATAATGCTATAATTTATGACTTCCAATGTAATTAATAATTTAACAGTCACTGTTACAAAGGAAAGGTAAAAGTACCTGATATTAGAATGAGAATCAGAAAATTAAATAACGTTTTAGGTTTCAGGTATGAATAATATAAATGAAGCATAATATAAAATTTTCAGAGCTGAATCTGTTATAGTTACGTCATTTCTAATAGTATTTGTGGTTTTTGTATTAATTTCAGTTTGTTTTTTAATACATTGGTTAGAACTAACAGTTGAAAGTGTTTCTGGGATGAATAATCTTGAAAATAGAAGAATGTCGAGGAAAAAGGTGGTTGAATATTCTGAGTGATAAATTGAGGAAAGGATGTTTAAAGAAACAACTCTTGAGAAGATGTGTCGATAGTTCTGACGCGATAGATTTAAGCAATGATACCAAAGTAAGAGGAATACTGCAAAAGGAAGAGGGCATGACACGTGCCTAGTCTTAAAGAGATCAGAGTGATTGTTGTCATGCGTAACAATGTGAATGAGGAATGAGAACAAACAAATCGATTCACTAAGACATGAAAACACGAATAGCGCGAGGCGCAATTTGGAGCGGCAATTTTGGCGAATGGAAAGCAGTCGAAGGAAACGGCGTGCGTGTGTGCTTCGAATGCGTATGTGAGCAGTGCGAGACCACACCCTCAGGGCGTCCCTTCTTTCGATTGCTTTTACTGTTTTCCACGATTCCTTTAATCTTCGCTTCGAGTGGGAGAAACAAGGCGAATCGATTTCGGTCGCTGCATTAAAGGAGGGTGACGACGGATCATTTTTATCGCCATCTTGTTGACGAATCCGTTTGCACTATTTGTCCTCCGCATAGTTTTTATCCCTTCCAATAGAGGCGCTCTCTACGCTTCTTAATCACCGCACTGAGAATTTGAGAATGTTTTTGTGTCCACGCTGATTAGCATGAGTGTCTGCTGTAAGCGAGTAAAAACATGTTTTGGAATATCTACTTCGGATGGGTCAGAGGCATTATCCTCTATGGAAAAGAGGCGACTTCTGCTTGATATCTCATTCCAGGAAACTGTGGTTAAAAATGTGATGTGCCTCAAAACATATTTACAGAGAGAAGTTTAAATTATTCAATGTCTTTAACATCGGTATGTTATTATATCCAGTTAACTGTAATCCACCGCTTATGTTTTTCTACCTGGACCTATACGTGCCATTATTTAAATAAAAATTTATATATTTATTATAACATCACGTTTAGTTGTAGCTACTCTTTGTTAATTAATTAATATCCATTTTATGAAACTATCACTAGTTTTCCGTATCCACAAGAGCTTCATTGCTACGATATTTAATTTCAGTGTAAGATCAAAACAAAATTCTTAAAGATTTTATTTGATAAAAGTTCCCCTTTGGAGACACTTCTGTGCATAAAATTATTATTCTGGATAACGTGTATTTGTGTTTAACGAAAATTTCCATTTTTGTCTAAAGTTTGATGTCAGTTAGTTGAGGTTTTAAAGGTCACATCTTAATTGATGGAAATCGTCACAAATCAGAACAAAATAATTTTCATTAATTATAAAATATCGGTATTTGATGTAGGATATTTTAATGCAGACGTTTTACAAAATAAAATAATTATATTTAACATAGTTAAGTTTTAACGATAAATATTTCACTATATTTGCAAATTGAAATAAAAAACGGTGGTTATCATTTCACTTGATCTTACAATAAGTTTAAGTCAAAATCTCAAACGAAGACATTTTAACAGGAAAATGATTCTTATTAGACTCTGTATCTAATATAGCTTCCATTTAACAAAACTATGCTTAATACATGGCAAATAACTCATGAATAATAATTCGTTCCGTGTTATTAGAAACAATTTAGTCCCCTTATGGAAGTAGCTTCATTCCCATTCAATTATAGACAATTTTGCACATTCGTATTACTGATTTATAGAGATGTTTGCAATTATAATACATTCTAATTCATTGTTCCGGAACAATTTTCTCATTTGTTTAGGAAGATAATTGGTATAGGAGAACAATGAATATTCTTTTGCGTAGGCGTAATTCGACCTTGGGGTGTTCAAAACTGGTAAATAAGGCAAAAACTGAATATTGTGTAAGTAGAGAAAGCTTGAATACAACAGGGATCAACTCGTGGGAGGCATAATCATCTTACGAACGCTCGCAGCAGAGGTGAAAGGTTGAGGAAGTCCGATCAAAAGCAAGCAGAAGCGAGGACGTGAATTAAAAGTGAAATAAAAGAGATTGAGTGAACGCGCTATTTGGGGTGCGCTTCTATTGCAAACAGAGAAAACTTCCTTTCATGGTAATAGAGATTTTGTAGAAACACCCCTTTGGGATTCGCCCATTGCCATGGCAACCAGGAAAGAGAAAAACAAAAAATAAGGGAGGCAAGAACGGACTGCATCTGATCGCTGCCAGCAAAATATTCTTATGACTTACTAAGGTAAGCACGTTTACGTAATGAGAGAACTCATTTACGTAGGCTTTGAAGATGCAGGATATATTCGTAGAGCTGAAATATAACAATCGTTGGTAGAGATGCTATCTCAAGACAATGTTGTTGTTTTATGTTTTAACGATGCTGGAGTTCTTACTGATCCACTGTATCTCGCGTAAGAAATAAACAGCGTGTTCTGTAAATAGTCGCAAGATAAATCGCGAAGCTCAAGTGAATGAGACGAGTCTTAGCATAGATGATATCTCTCCAAAGAAAACAGTAATCAAGGTTAGATTTCATCGATAAATTTTGAGTTAAATTAAGTTCATTGTAGTCATAATAGATATTAAACGTCTATCATAATTCCTACTTCTAGCCTCCTACTCTATCCTGAAGATGCTTCCACGGAGGAAGTGAAACCGGTAGTGGAGAAATAAATTTAGTACGGAAATTAATAATTTTTCCATTTTTTATTCTATCCTAATACTTCGAACCAGATTTTCGGTTGATGTAGAATAAAATCGTTATAAAACGTTTATGTTATCTTTCGGTATAATATTTGTATAGTATATATGTTATTAAGTCACGATTTATTAAATTAAGCAAAGTTTGCAGAAATTATGCATGCGGCAAGGGAATTGCGGTCAGCTTTCTTTGCTACTGAAATATGATGAACCAATCTCACAGCTTCGGAGTGAAATATGGAAGAAAGCTTTTACTGTGCGCTCCCACCGATTCCTAAGAAAAAATCTCATTGGAAAGGAGGACATCGTAGACTTCCCCTCCCTTTCCTCAGCCACACAAACACACACAGCGCCCTCAACGCCTCCTCAGCACTAACTCCAATCGAACCTCACACCACTCTTTCTTTCTTCTCTTACACTTTCAAACTTTCTGCCCGAGGACTTTCCGCCTTTCCCAACCACTATCTCCGCCGCTCTCATTTCTAATACTGCTCCGCCTAAAGATTTAATCACGTTTCTGACTTCCATAAAATGCTCAAAACTGACAGAGCTTTCACAGTTAAAAATTGTAGACTTTCACGAAAATAACAGTAACGTTTCCGCATGACTTGCAAGGATATTAATTTGTCCCTACTATGGGGAACGAATTAAAATCCATTTGATTAAAATGTTCCCGGTACAAATTCTTGATGAGTTAAATATTTTTCTAGATTATATTGGTATTGGATACGGGAAATGAAACTTTCAATGATTTATACATTAGTTTTTCTCATGACTGTTGGAAATTACCGAAGTATGGATAATGCTGAACAATGGTATGCATCCTGCTACGTTAATGCTATTGTTTAGGTCACTGCGCTGCTCTTATGTAATATTTCCTCTCTTATTATACTCTGTTTTTATGAGGACAGCTGGAGAAATTACCTCAATCCTCATCTTTCCGAGTCATCTCATCCTTTCTATATAGCTTCTGGTTCTTTATCGATGGTTAATTTTTCAACCAGCATTAATGATGTTTACTTTACGGAAACCCTAACTACAATGTCATTTACAGTTTTTTTCTGTTTTTAAGAATAATGTTTGTGTTATGTATGTATGTATGTAAAATATTTACTTCACCTTTTGAGGCTTACTAAAAGCGTAGTATATTCACAAATTTCTGGGAACGCCCTCCTTTTTCTAATTCATTTAATAATTTAAATAATTTTTTTATGACATTCAATTATTCATCTCCACCTTGCATTCCATGCGGCATTATAGATGTGGATGAATAATATATCTGTATGTGTTATCTAATAGCGTGCGTTTCACCATATAACAGAGAAAAACAGTACGTAACCTACTTATGCACTGTTTATTTTATTGTTCCTTGGGTAGAGATAATTTGTAATTTCAATATTGGTTATTAAAATTGGAATTCTGCGTCACACTGTCGACGAAATAATTGTAGAAGGTTTCTATTACCTAAGATATTTCATCAATAAAAGCCTTTTTTATAATAGAAGATGTCACTTTTGTCTTCAGGGGCTCCATCAAATATCGCAAACCAAATGGAAAAACTCCCAGTATTTCCTACTTTTTAATTACCCTTTTCATTATTTTAATGGATAGCTATGCAGGAATTGAATAAACCGAATTAAATTATGGGAGACTCAGCGTCAGAAATTAATTAATTATACAGAAAGAAAACTAATTGAAAACTCCAACAATTCACCTTTTAAGGCACTCTTATTCCATTAATGTCTGCTTGTAAATCTTCATGTGTACACGTGTTTCCCTATCTGCATGAATCTCTGTCGAACGGTGTCCCTACCGTAATGTAATCTCCGAATCGTGGTCCTTTATCCCCATTCTTGTCCATGCCTCCATCCATTGATCCCAGCTAAGAGTTTCCTATCTTGTCCCTTCTCTTCCATGACTTTCTTCCTCCAACTTTCTCCCCTGAGGTCGGACGATCACTCGGTGGGCGTTTGTCGACGGACAGACTGAGGAACTAGCAAACATTCCTTTCCCAGCTCATTCTTCCCAAAACTTTTTCTCCTTCGGATTCCGTCCCGAAATATCTCCGCAGAACCCCAGTGAATGGGGTGAATTATAAACGCAGGAAAGTAATTTCTGCTCACCCACGTTCGATTGTCTCTTCTTTAAGCACCTTTTAAATCGATGTCACAATTTAAGGCGATGGAATGGAATACTCTGTTAATGCGTACACCCAAGTAATTCGATTCCTTTTATTTTTAAGAATGATATTTTTTGGGGAATGAATAAAAGTATCGTACATTTTTTGTATCAGAGGCACTGACGTTATAATGAGCATCTTAATACTTTGATGAGGTATGTCTAGAGGAAAATTACGTGGTGTGATTACAATTACACATTAAAAATTTTACGAACAATTAGCAAAATAGTGGCAGGGATAAATGAACCTGTTGATATACTTTTGCAATGAACCTGGGTTGTTTACCTATTGGTCTTGAAGTACAAATTTATCATGAAATCATTTTTCCATTTCTGCAGTATTCAATAGACGAAGAAGAAATTAGTTTAAGTTAAAAAAGAGCAACAGTTAAAGAAAGAATCCACAGTAAAACATATGCGGGCGATGAAGAACATGATACACAAGTGCTAAAAGTCCACCTGAAGTTAAATGTAGTCCTCACTTATTAGATGCTAACTGAATAATGAAACAGATATTAGGTTACTGTTAATATAGAATTTCTGTTGTGCTGATAACATTTGGTAACTTACACAAGTTATTAAAACGAAATTTATCCCGTTTAGATTTGAATCAAAAAATGATTTCGCACCCTATAAAACGAAAATTGTGAGATTGCCCTAGAGCAGTTAACAAAAGTTCCCCTCGTGGATGATCTATTAGCAAAAGAGAAAGGTTTTTCGCTTGAAAGTCCATTGTGTCTCCATAGACGTACTCTCGCTCGCACGGAGGCAATGTAGGCAATGAGGAACAGTAGGCGTCCAGTTTGGTTACTATGGGATTAGATGTAAACAATGTTGCTCAACAGGAATTACACACTTTATCCTTCGAAGCGGAGATTTTGCTGTCATTGAAACCCATTGCTTAGAATTCTACGGTCCACGGATCTCTTTTGAAATAAAGACATCTTCTGATAACTCTACAATAGAGTAGGGATAGTTAATGCAGTGCCTCTTCCGTAAGAGAGATATGCTCTCCTAAGAGAGCACGTTGTTTGCGCACTGTCCCCAAATCAGACGCAAAAGCCACCTGCTGGTGGACCAAGCGAAGGCTTTCAGTTGTGTTAAGCCCCAGCTTATCCCAAACGAACGCAATTCCAGCACTGTCTCGGGGTTTGCCGTCACAAACTGTTGGGACTCCGTACGCAAATTTGTCTTCGCATCACCTGCTGTTCTCAACCAGATCCACCGTATATTTCAAGGATCGCGCGCCCAAGAAAGTTTTTGCTCGTGTTGGCGGTTAATCCAGACGCCGTTTAATCACCATAGAACATGAGTTAGGATCGCGTAGGAAAAAGATGCTTGATTACATTCACTGTAATTTGGACGCGTAAGAATGATAAGTGCTAAATACCAAACGGATCATACCTCTTTACATATTAAATTTCCTTCTTACAGTATTGACTCTAACTGATTCAGATATTGTTCTGAACAGTGAAATTCTAAATGTTAAATAATTGCAATAAAAGAGCATTATTGAGATGTGAAACGGCGATTTATCAAGTTATGCACATAACAAGGGGTAGTTTGTGATAAATACAACGTCAACAGGTTTCCTATATAGTATATATATGTATTTCCTATAGTAATTTCAAGTAATTGTTATGGGAATTTATATTTTAGGATATGAAGCAACCTCTGTTCCGTTCTTAAATCATTAAACTGATACTATGCCAACAAAACACTTCGAGAGAAGAAAAATCAAGATGTAGACCTCTAGTTTTCTATTCCCTTATCTCATTTTTCTTTGCACTCCTTTCCAAGAGCGTCAATGACTTAGATATATTTTCTATTTATTCAATTTAACATTCAGCACAATGAAAACGGTAGTCAGCAAAGGTTACCGAGAAAAAAATGAATGTACGGTTAACCTAATAATGCGTAAGGCACAGAGACCGGTTCTTGCATTAAGCCTAATTTAATAAAATTGAATGAATAAATCTCTGCTTTTAATCTCACCAATTTCTAGTTTTTCATGACAACAGGCAGCGGATAAAAGTTAAACTTCCCTCATAATGTATGCTCAATAAAATTATAAGCGGGAACTGTCTGATTTATTTCCTTTGGTTAATGTATATAATTACCACCACAAAAAAATCTGATGTGGCCAACACATGACTTTCTCCATATTTATTGAAAACAGAAGACTATGCCTGTATTATATAAATAACTCTAAAACTATAAGTGTTACAGGAAAATGATTCATACAAACGCTGTAGTAAAATACATTATCTTTAACTTTTGTATGTAATTGTATATAACTAAATTGCATTTTGACAGAGATATGTATGAAAAACTTCCATTTCTGGATAAACAACAACTTCCGGTTAACCATTATTCAAGAATAACTCCTAAACAATCAGTGTTACGAAAAAATGTTTCATACAAAAGTTGTAGTAAAGTACATTATCTATAAGTTTTGTAAATACTTTTATATACCAACATTGCATTCTGACAGAGATATTAAAGAAATAAAACTTTGTTCCGGTTTAACCGGAACTTCCGGTCAAGCGATATTCATCAAAACCAATCATGCTTTGGCATTGTTAGGAAAATACTAAATATGAAGTTTGGAAATGATCGGATAATTACTTTTTAAGATAGAGCGCACACAAACGTTTTTACCACAGACAGACACACAGACAGACATGTTCGGGAAAATAGCGAAAACGAGCTCTATGGGCCCCAAAACATCTATTTCCGTCGAAATCTGGAGGTCGAATTTTTTTTCGAATACAATACTTTCTCTATACTACGTATAGGGAGAAAGTAATATAACGATGAGTTGATAACGGTTACATTGCAAGTGTGTGCATAGTGATGTGTTTAAGAGAAATTTGACTCAAGGAACTTTGGGGCACCTCGAAAGACGGAAACAAATAGAATTCCTCGAGAACAGAGTTACCCGGTTGCAAAGCAGTTGGTCCGGAATATTAATCGACGTTTGCGAGAGTTAAAACGTTTGAATGTCAACCCAATGCATAACTCCGCTCATTTAAGACATCGATCAGTCGCCGCCGCACAAACTTTCACCTCTTTAATCCTCCCATATTTCACCCTAATTGCTCCCGAGAACTTTATAAGATGGCTCAGAATCCTCAGACGAATCTGTAAACGTCTTCAAGAGTCCCTCAACTTGGGAGGAATACCTCAGCGAACAACCGCACCGTCTGCGGCGGGATTCTCTAGTGATGACACTCACGACGTACGCATTTCATTCATTTTGTGGAAATTCACCAAACCATAGTTTGTTACTTAAAGTTATAATATAAAAAATCTTTTCTCGATTGCTATTATGATTGCCCTTTGCAGAGAAACGTGTTTTTCTATTTCCTCTATTGCCACAAATATTCGTTATCAAGAAAGGTGAGAAAGTTGAAAGCAGATATTGGATTATGCAAATAATCGAATGCTATCAAGAGGTGAAGGAAAGAGAGTTATACTGTGAATTTTGGGAACATGAACCAAACGATCCATAAAATTCCGAGGAATATGAAATAGGTACACTCCTGGCCAAAATTAACGCACCGGTCGTTAGGATCGCTAGGGAGGTGCTGCATTAATTTTGGCCAGGAGTGTACTTATGAGAAAAACATAAATATTGCTTTCATGCCTTGCCATATTTACGTATGGTATATAGTATTTGATAGAATGAAGTTATAAATAAGTACGAATTGAACCCGCCAATTTCTTTCTTCGTAGAATTTGTATTTCTTACGCAACTCAGATGCAGTCATTAAAGCTGCAATTGAGTTATACAATTTCTTTATTCTTTACCAAATGGTAAATTCAGAACACTTAACCAAAATGGTAGCAGGGAGTTGTCTGATTCAGAAAGTTAGGATATTGATAATAGTAGGATGTAGGTAAATAAAATGATCCTCACGATGCTACCTGGAAGAGAGCTTGGTTTGACTTTTTCCAGTATGCACATATATTTCCTTGCTAAAATAAAGTATGCCTTTAATCGGATTTAATCGCTGGCGAAGTTTGGAAATTACCATTTCAAACGCTGTTTTCCCTCGTTGAGATGTAATTCAGACGTATATCCGGACCCTTTCTCGAGATTCAGCAAAATTGAGAGAAGAAAAAATCGAAACTGTCCTGGTGTTGTTTAAATGGAAGCGGTTAATTACCTTGTTGGAGGGAATTGTCGAATTGAGATCCAATTAACAATGACAATGGCCTGTCGTCGATGGCACTGACAGCCGATTGTCCTATGCCTCCGAAGCAGTTTTCCGTCCAATCCCAGGCGTATTTTACAACCGCGGCTGAAAATTATCGGCCCCGGCGATCATACGCGGACCAAATTCCCGTGTCTGCATGAATTTTTTAAAGTGCTATCGATGAGTGGATGAAAGGGGTTTTCGCAAAAGAGGATTCAAAGCCACGCCAAAGTATGAAAAAAAGAGAATTTTTGATCGATTTCGGGATGAATAAATTTTTAACCCTTCCATTAAAACATTCAAAAGAGCTTCTAAGCGTATATTTTGGACAAAAAGAGTTGGGAAAATTGAGTTGCGGTGTTGAATGGAACTAAATAGACGAGTCGAAAGTTCGTTATCATCCACGGAGTATGAATTCGCCTCTAAAGGGTTTATTGTAGATTCCGATAGGCCGAAAATTGGATTGTCGACGCAGAAAAATACGCTTTAGCACTCTGAGCTCTTTGGAGCTCCACAGAAGAGGAGATTGAAGGAATATATGCTTGTTGATCGCGCAGAATATCTTATCAAGTCAAGTGCTTGTATTATCCGCAACTACATATGATTCACGTCAATTTACATGCTTTTTACTATCTCCATATACGTAGTATAAAGAAAGTATTGTTTTCATGAAAAAAAATCGACTTCGAGATTTCAACGGAAATACATGTTTTGGGGTCCCTAGAACACGTTTTCACCATTTTCGGAATGTCTGTGTGTGTGTATGCTTGTGGGCGCTCTAACGTGAAAACTATTAGTTGTATCAATACTAAACTTCATATACTGAACTGCGGTGGGTGTTGTTAGAGTTGATTAGTTTTTGGAGTAAATCGGTTAACCGGAAGTCGAGCTTTATTCTTCGAAGCAAATTTACGTTTTTGCAAACTGTCGCCATAAATATGATATTTAGGTATATATTATAAATAATAAAAGTTTTATAAAATGTCTTTTACTATAACTTTTATATGAAAAATATTTTTTTATCACTGATTGTTTAGGAGTTATTTGTGAAATACTGATAAACCGGAAGTTGCTGATTATGCACATTGTGGGCGCTCTAACATGAAAGATATTTATATATTATGATCATATCAACAGCAAATTTCATATATAGCACTTTGGTTGGTGTCGTTACAGTTGATTAGTTATCGGTGTAAATCGGTAAACCGGAAGTCGAGCTTTATTATTCGTAGCTCGTTTCCGTTTTTGCAAAATTCCTATATTAATTTGATATTTAGGTATATACAGTTACCTACAAAAATTACAAAAAATGTATGTTTATACATCTTCCAAGTTTAGATTGAATCTAGAGTTCGAAAATACTGTCGTAGATAAATATTTACATCTTATATGTGGAGAAAGTCATATGCTGGCCACATCAGATTTTTGTTTATAGCGGACTTAACGTGGTACTATATAAGTCGCTCTTCTTCAAATACGTTGACTTTTGAGTTTACAAGTAAAACATGGAGTTTGTTTTTTGGTAATCCAGTATTTACTCAAGTAAAATAATCTGCATCTTCTTAATTTATAAAAAAATGGAATGTTAAAATCTCTAACAAAATTCAAGTTTTTTATAAATAACATACAGTACATGGAATCTATACCTACTAAAAATAAATTTAGAAATTTCTTCGTGTTTTCCACAATATTTATTCAATGCGACCGGTTTCGACTATTACAGTCATATTCAGGCCTGAAGATGACTGTAATGGCCGAAACCGGTCGTATTGAATAAACATTGTGAAAAATACGAAGAGATTTTTAAATTCATTTGCTACGGCGTTCCACAACGTTCAGCCTGAACTCTGGATTCTATACATACTATTTCCATGACAATTTGAATGTTTTACGTAAAGTTATACATTTAATTTATGGAAAGAATTTTCTCTTGGCGGAAAATGAATCGTCTAGAATTTCATACAAATTTTAGTGGTGCCTCTTAACAACTTGTATTCATTCTGCTTTATTTACGATATTTTAATAACATTCTTTAAAGAGGCAATGCTCCAAATTTGAACAAGGCCCTGACTGACCCTCTTCATTCTCTAGTCATTATTATTTTTATACTTTTCGCAGGTGGTAATCCATATAATCGCTCCCAAATTGTACATCTTACATTTAGCCGTTTCCAACGAAACACAGCAAAAGATAACAATCCACGACAGAAGCAATTTCGCTTTGCCAATTTGTCTCCTGGAACAATGAAACGTAAATTAATGCAAGAGTCTCATAATTGTATCGTACACAAACAGAGTTTTCATGGTAAAAGCGTTATCTTTCAATTATCATCAATTTTCAAACCCGTTTCCATCGAAACCTGATCCACATCATGCACAATTCCGCGTGATATTTTTATTAATGAGGCTTCCTTACTTTCTTCAACCAGTTAAATATCCTTCCCCATTCTATACAACATTTCCGACCCTCCGTTCCCAAGCAGCGCCCGTTCGTAAAATTCCTCAGATGTGCGCACTGGTTTCGGCAGTGATAAAATTGACGTAAAGCTTTTCCTCGCAAACGCAATTACAACAAAATCATGCCGTTTTATGGCCCGTGGGAACAACTATAACGCAGGGGTATTAGGGAAGCTCATCCTCGAAAACATCGACAATTTAATTCTGTCTCAGAGCGCTCAAGTGCTCAGGCAACTAATGAAACGTCACTCAGGATCGGGTATAGGAAACGCGAAAAAAGCAGAAATTTCCGGACCAAATCACTAGCGCCGCAATAAGAAAAAGCTCTCTTGAAAGCATCCGTCGCAGAACTTTATTTGTCCCATAAACGTCACGCTGACTTTGCCACTGTCGTTTTATTAGAACGTAAAAAAAGATGGGCCGAAAATGAAAAAGTGGAAATAAATGAATCCTTAAGGAGGGGATACATGAGAGGGAAGTGAGATAAAAAGAAGGTGAGGGCGTTTATCCATTTTTCGGAGACTCCCTGAGTGCATTTGTCCTGAAAGGGAAGTTCGGCGGAAAAAGGGATGAAAAGAAATAAAAAAGTAAAAGATGTATTCGGCCTTGCATTAGTGGAGTATAAACAACGCAGCATTTAGGCAGGGACTCTTATCAGAAGGTATGTCAGAATCGTAACCTTTATCACCCAAAGAAGGGAAACTGGTAAGCACACCATTAATACAAGGATGCCCAACGTTTTAGTGTTGGAGACCGCAATTACGTTTCTAATGATCGCAGGTGAACGATGACCGTTGATTCTTTAGTCCTTGTACTGAAAGATTAAAGAAAAATATTTTACTAGTTTTACGTTTTCTTCCAGCCGTGGAGGCGGAGTGATTTGCGTGATAGCCCGTTAATGCTCCAACCTCACGGCCCCGGGTTCGAATCCCAGCTAATCGGATTTTTCCGGTTAGGGAACGGCTGTCTGTGTATTTCGTGTGTCCTTATTAATATAGAGGAAATGAAATGGGTCAACTGGAAGAAAATCCTTCCAATGATAAAATTTGCCCATAAAAAAGACGGTTATTATTATTACGTTGCGGGTGGACCTAATATAGTTCACGTCAGTTTCTTTTGGTTTGAGATGAGCCATCTGAACTATTTCTATGCGGAATTCAACTCGAGCGTTACTTGGTGGAACTTCATTTTTAAAAACACCAAAAATAAAAACACAAACACACTTGTACGAATTCCACAAAATTGAATTAATTTAATTTTGTGGAATTCGTACAAGTGTGTTTGTGTTTTTATTTTTGGTGTTTTTATTTATATGCATCTTAAAAAACAATTATATGCCATTAACTTAAAGTTTATCATGCGTTGAACTACTTTTATAAGCTGTATAATAAATAAACACACTGGAAGTTTAATGGTAGGTTATGTTATGCGTTCATGTACATGCATTTGTGTTTATATATGTAAATCTTGTTAGGCATTTAATAATAAATTTTATCTATACTCATTGTGATGTTATAATTGATATTCAATGTATAAATAATATATTGTGTATATTTATATCCACTCTGCCAGAAGTGGCACTAATAATTTAAATGCCACTTTTGGCAAATTCTCAGTAGGCTGAACATATATTACGGATCGGAAGTATTTTGATATAAGTATTTATGCGTGACTGTGATATAACCAACCATTCATGAATGCAGCAGAATAAAGTAAACACCTCACATAAAAGGCAGTTAGCAGAAAATTAAACTGTGAAAAGCAGCCTGTTTCTCTTCTAATCTCTATTCGTTCGAATTTTAGACTTCAAAGTGGAAAACGCCGAAAATAAAGCTGCCCAAAATGAATCTGCGGTTTTTCGAGAATATGGTGGTTGTAAAGCTCAGAAATCACATTTTCACCATTATAATTTTAGAATCGTTCTTTTGAATTCCGATCGGATAGAACGGACCGCAGAATTGGCCGCATGCGGATCACTGGCCGCGGATTTAACACTCCTGCTTCAAAAAGTCACCATCAAAGGAACTATTTGACCGGATGATTTTTCTTGAGCTTTTTATTGCCTTTACGAATCGTCCACATCGTCAACGCCTCATCCATTTCTGTATTTACGACTCAAAGATCTGACGACATATCGCCAACATTTGGACCCTCCTTTTAAAGCTTCGTAGGCCAATTCTCTTTCTATCCCTTTTTTATGTCTGTGTTCTATTGAGTCAACACTTATGGAGTTATGTTCCTCTGTTCGTATAATTTATTATTTTGCTCGCCTGCGCAAGTTTTCTAATAAACTTGGATTTGCACTATTTATTAGGCAAAACTAACGATTGACACCCGAAAACTAAGAAAAATAATGATTGAGAGTTTATGATCACGCTGCATATAAAAATTTTCCAACTTATATCGCATCGATTGTATTATATCTAAATATTAGCTAAGTGCAAGAAATTATGTGCACTCAAAAGGAGTACATACAATTGAGAGTGAGCTAAGATTCAAATATTTATCAGTGGATTTTGGCTACTTCTTCATCGTGTAAACTGTAGTACAAATGTCTAAAATATGGATTTCAATTTTTATATCAAGTTCACCGTTTCAGCTTTTTTAAATAGTTCGCAAGCAGATATAATTTGCCAAATTTTTAAAGATTAAAATGTCATCTAATCCACTTATTATAAGGATTTTGTTATTATTATTATTACCTCAAATTAATGCAATGTGTTATAATTTAATCAAACCAAATTTTACACTTCTACTTTTTTCTTATCAATCTTTTTGATGAAACTGTAAAGAAGAAACTAGGCACTTGGATGTACGTGGTTTTTAAGAGGACCGGCACCCCGCCCACGAGTTTGGCTACGTCGTTGTAAAATTAATTTTGACTGCGTTAAATTTCGGATATAGTGGCAACTCTGGGGAAACGAAGAATTTAATCCCATTTAACTTCAGAGTTCCTCAATGAAATTGTAACTCTTATCGCTTTTGGTGCTTACTTGGTTCGCTGGATACGGGGGTCGAGAGAATGAAGGCGAAGGAAGAAAGGAAAGAATTAATGAGCGAAAGGAGAAGAGAGTGGTTAATGAAGAAGAGACGTCGAGGTGAGTGACGCGGAAAGAGAATATCATTTATGAGGAGAAAATGAGTTGCGGGAAGAGCCCAAAAGATTTGAAATGTGTGGAATTTCTCGAAGGAATGAATTTGGGAGAGGATAAAATTGTGAAAGACACTGGCAATGGGAGATTATTTCGGCCCATTTTTATAAGAACGCCGTACAGATTCTGCATATCTTTATTCCTCACATTGTATGTTTTAGTAAGTATTTACTCGGGCATAAACCGTGTCTGACGGAAAAAGTATGACGGTTGAAAGAAGAAAATGTTTCTTTATTTCGATAACTAGTAAGTCAGTAAATGTATCGCAGAAGAAAGATTATTTAATTAAAATACAAACAAGAAGGAAAATTTACCTTATAAATATCACCTGCGAGGTGATTATCTTTTTAGTTTTAGAGCTTTTTTTATTCTTATCCTACATATAAAAAGAATCAAAAGTTTCAAAAATAATGTAAATTCTTTCAAGAATCCCGTGCAAAGGAAATGGAGAGATATTTTAAATATTTCTGCAAGATGATTAGAGAGCATTGACTTTCATATAGCAATACATTCGTTCCGATTTTCCAGCATTCGTCATAGAATATCATGAAGGAATTCCACCAGTGCACTGAAAAGAATATTTAGGTCGCTAAAATAACTGGATTGTGTATTCTATTCTACTCAAGTGTTTGGCAAGCCTTAAATGATCTATTGAATCGATTTACCTCTTTTCTAATTTCTGTACTGCAAGATGAAGTAGAAATTTTGGTGGAAGGATCTATAATTGCGTTTCCAACGAAAGGTTTCCCGTTATTAACATTTATGCACGTATTTACGCTATCAGTGCAATTAAATGTAAGCATATTTCGAAGATATGGTTTTTGTCAACAGCTTATTCCAGAAAAAAGACGAAGTAACTAAATGATATGGTGTACTGAAAACCACGTGAAGTCGAAATTGGTGGAATAGAATCTAAATTTTCCACGAAATAAAAAGAAGATAATGCGTTTTACTAGCGGAGGAACACACTTTATAAGTAAGATGATCTTTAAAAAAATTTAAAAAATCAATATATTTTCCTGAGGTGTTATTATTATTGAAACTTAATAATTAATTTTTTCTAAGGAACAATTTCTCACTTTAACAAAGTTCAATCATTGGATATAATCTGAAATAAATGCTATTCATTACCTGTTAATAAACCGATACCGAATTAAAATAAAATATTGCAAGGCGCTTAATATTTAAATCTCTTAAATCTTTCACCCTCCAAATAACTTGCTTTATTATCTTACCCATACCAATGCTAGTTTGTATTTTTATAACCTCTGTCATCAATATGAAATATGGTATACCTTTCTTTTTTATTTGCTTATCGGATATAACGAAGGGCGGAAGTTCATCTTACAAAGCAGAAGAACAAATATTTAACATACTCGTAGTTCTAATACTATGAATTTCATCGAAAAACTATGAGAGGCTGAAAATTCAAGAATCATTTTGCTTATCTTTGGAGTGAAACAACTCTTAAATCAGAGAGATGGTCTCTCATGACAGAATACAGCAATAATATTCGTCTGCAAGATTGTATGGCCACAATATATTCTTCTATGTGGAATGTTTACAAGGATCAAACCAAGGTAATAATTACACCACAAGAGTGAGTTTAAATGAATGAGAATGTCACATTTTAAATGCAGAATGTCACAAACCCTGAAAAATTCACTATTTATTCGTGTTTTCGTGCACTCCTGCCGCTTTACGTATTTTCCATTCGCGACTTACAATTGTGTGTGCAACGTGATCCAATAGACAGAGTCTCAAGAAACTTTCGAATAATCTCAAGAGAGGGCGTGGTTAATGAGTTTTGAAAGGAAGATGCGAAGATGGAGGAAGATGCAGAAGTGAAACACTTTTTATAGCGACGTTTTTTGTGCGCTGTTTAATGAGTGCAAAACGCTTCGAGGAGTTCTCATTTGCATAATCCGCCCGCTTTGGGATAAGACGCGAGGATAAGGAATGGAGAAATATCGGAGAGTATACGCAAGAAGAATAATTTCCGTATTTAAAGAGAGAATGCAAGGAGGTGGCCATTGTGGTCAGGTATCCCTCCCTCGAAGGGACACTATTCTTTGCGCTGCCACTCCTTCCAAACCGCTCCACCAGAGGGATCTACTTTATTCATGCGCGAATAATTAGACTTGAAATGCTGTTAGATCTTAAATCATAGAAGACTTAAATAATCAAGCAATTACATATAAATTTTCCTTTAAAACGTAAGATTTAGTGATCACAGATCTTAGGACTTTTTCAATATTTTTCTAAAAATAAATTATAATATCTTTCAAAGCACCCTGGGTATAGGACTAAGATAATAATAAGGACCTACGTAGCAAATATACCGGAAGTCGCAGTATTTACAATTCTTGATAACATGAGATAAGTATTAATTGTTTTTCCAACTACATTACGTCATTTTTGAGGCACAGAACTTAATTTCGTTTATTTTCTAAAACTAAAGTGACAATTGTTAATAGTTTTACACCTGAGCTTAGTATTGTAATTTAGCAGTTAAATTGGAAAATACAATTTCTTTATCAGTATTTTAGCTCCTTAGTTGTCCATTTTTAAGTACCATCTTCATAGGTAGCAGACAATGTATAGTATAGTATCCTATTTTTCCGGGTACATTTAATTTATTATTAAAAAAAGTTACATATTTTCTATAAAAGAATTTTGGAACAGTTAGAACGTGTTCTGGACGCTCAAATTTTTGAGTTTTTCTAACTTAAAATGTTCCTTTGGAATTGAGCGGAAGTTAGGCGGAGATGAGTAGCAATTCTCAAGGGTGGATGATCCGGTTTTCTTCTCGTTCACTGATATCGTTAGAGGAATTCAAAGGATCCGGGAGTTGTCTCAAAGGATCAGAATTAGTAGCAAGAATTACATAGTCAAGGAAGAAGGGAGGAAAACTCAATTTTGTAAATGAGATATATTTGCATCATTTGCTTGTTCTATATTCAAATGATGAATGGGGTGCTAAACTATCCGTGGAAAGCGATACTAACGAATAAAGACTGTAAATAATTAATTTATATTGCAAACTTAATCATTTGTATGTTTACATACATTTCAGGAAAATTACCATAATGTTATTAATGATTACACAAAAGACATGTTGATTGTTTCCGGAAAACGGTTGCTGCTATGCGGCTTGCCAAACTTTCAATTAAATGGCTATTTAAATATTTTATAAATATAAAATTATGAATAAACATTGATAAAGCTCCCCAGCATGATATTTGTTATTATTGTTTACATAATCTATTAATTAGTCTTGGCAGTTTAAATATTTAAATAGCATAGTTTAGCTTGAAATTAATTAGTTGCATAGATCCATGTTGAGGGGTTATCTGAGAATCTACATAACCACCGATTTTTATGGTACTTCCTTTCGGTTTCGCTAATGTGCGGAAAAGTTTTTTGTGATAATGCGAAAGTAAAGTTTACATTTGCATGATTCAATCAAATAAATGCATGTGAAATGTTCAAAATACTTCGCTCCACTTGTTCTTAACCTGATCCAGAACGCCGTCAAAAAAATTAATTTGAAATAATGATGGATGATGAGGCAATGATGACGATATTCAAACTAGATAAATGAAAATTAAAATTAAATCAAAAATAAAAGGTCATCCAACACTATTATTATCGCATTGCTTCATGTAATTGTTCGTTCGAATTGCTTCACTTATCCACGAGTTCCTCCTATAAACCACAAATGTCAATGAAATAAATTTACCACATTGAAAACATTTGTGGGAACGTATCCTATTACTTTACACACTAATGTTGGCCTCGCATTTATTGCGGTACCCATACACCGTACAAATCGAGAGTAAGGTGTGGACTGTCAAAAGGAAAGGTCTCCCAATGAAGTTAGAGCTGCTAGGAAGGTAAAAACACTGCCTCAAAAGGAATAGTTAAGGCTGAATCTTGATTTCCCTCGAGGTGGGATGCTAATGAGGCCGAATTTCCCCGAGTAAATACGCATTAATAAAGAATATTTGCGAAGCAGAAGAGCGTGATCACTTCCAGAGGAGATAATGAGAGAAAGGGGCGAAGATAGGCAGGTGTTGGAGTGTGGGATGAGAGTGTGGGACGCCTCTATGAATGAGAAATAAGGAGGTGTTGGCTGCATCAAAGCGAACACTGTTTACCGATCTACTTTCCACCAACTCCCTCTGTCCTTCCTTCGATGGGCAGACGTCGTCTTTTGTCGAATTAGCTGAAGAGGTTATATCCGCTGTCGGGGAGCGTCCGCTGGAAGATATTAGGGGACGAGCGAAGATTGGATTTAAGTACTTCAGCGACGGTGGGAATTATGGCCAAGATGGAGGACCATTCTTGCGAACGACGATGCGGAATTCTTTCGCGATCTCAACGCATTAAAAGAATTCATTGAAATGTAATGGCAATGTGGGTAGCACTTCTCTAATTGAGTTATGGGAGGAGTGATTATTACAACATTCTGTACCGGCTCCGGATGACGGTGCGGCTGAAAGAGTGGCCGCCCGAGACGGCATTGCTAAATGCCACTGCTTTGGTTTTGGACTTGCCGTTCCTCGATAATACTACATGTGTAACAGATTGTCGTTTGTTACATTCGATTCAAAATAACGTTAATGAAGGATTTATGTGGTTAATGGGTGAATGCAATCCTCAACAGATATACACGAAGGAATAATTTATTAATCACAAATCAATACGAAACGTAGTAATTGTTATCTCTAATGAAGCATTTTACACAGCGAAATTGTTTTTGTTACTCGGCATTTATTTAAATTTTCAACATTCAAATTTCGACTCTCGATCGGTTAAATACCCATGCCGCGAATGTGTAATGATAATTTATTGAAAATCAATTAAGTTAATTCTTGGATTTTTGATGTATGTTTAAACGCGCTAAAGTTTGATAGCCGTGAGGGTTGAAGAACTGTGTTCGACTCTCACTTATGGGCACATTTCTTATATCCGTTTGTTTCTTTGATTTTAGGCGCACGCCCGAACATAGAACGTTGAACATCTATATCCTCATCGTTCTGATATAAAGTCGTTCAATATGGCGAAGTGAAGAATTAATTGCAGAATGAAAACACTTCGTACTTTTCCACAGACTTTTCTGTGGAAAAGTAGGAAGTGTTTTAATTCTGCAAATGGCTTTCCACGAAGTCACGCCTTCTCATATCGATTATAAGAATTAATTGTTTAATATATCCTCACCATCAATGAAGAACGAGTGATACCACATGTTTAAGTTATCAATATTCATATTTAGAGAATTTTAGACGAAAACCTGCTATAGATTGAATGTAACTGGTTCATTTACAGAGTAAATCTTTACTTTATACTCTAATGAAGTAGCTGAATCAGGGTTCATAATTCCTCTAAGTTAATACTCTTGAAGGTTCTTTGTTTGAGGCAAAACCATTATGTTTATGGAATGGAATAAAATGTTCAATTTGCCACTGTTGTGGATTCAATTAATATGAAGTAGCGGAACGCCAATGCCTTGTTGTTGAACGTGCTAAACAATTCAATGGCTTTAATGGCTCTTAACCGGTTGTTTATGAACATTTAGGAGGATATCGGTTTACATTTTCAAACAACAAAGATGATGGAATGAAATCAACTTAGTCCGAGGAAGCCTGCGTCTTATTTACTAACCTTACCTTTAATATTGAAATTTTGATGGAATACACCCACAAAAATAAGAAACATCAACCTTGTGAGTTCGCCTTGATTGTTATCAAGACAAACAATTACTGTAGATATAACCGATAATAATCAATAGCAAATGGGTCTTTAAATGAGTCATTAAGCTATTATTTAATAGTTAGAATTGCTTTTAGAGGTTCACCATTTAACCGCTGAATTCCCTATGATATTCTTACATATATGAGAGATAATGCAAAGAATTGTTCAATCACGAATCCGTGCCGTTGTGCTTTGCAGCCGTCTCTATTCGATCCGAATCACTGCACTGCCGGAGTCACTGATCGATGCACAGTGCACTCCCGTATCATTTTCCCTCCGTGAATATTTCCCGTCACGGAGAGGCTAACGAGCCCCTGTGAAGGTGAAATCACGATTTCAAGCGAAATCTTCGAACGGAGCAGCCGTCGCGTGATTTAGATCACGGAGAGGGCATTAATGCGGAGTATCTTTCCCTTCAATTAATCCATAGTCTAGCACTGATATCATCTAGCGCACACTCTTGGAAGTACTGTAGATCATCCCTTACAGCTAGGATATCTTCATACAGAGATTATTTACTTATAGTTTATAGTCCTTTTCATCATTATTTCAAGTGTAATTTTCTGATTATTTATCAGCATAATTTTCTCTTTATCGCAAACCGAAATCTACACTGTTTCTCATTTTCCATTCTTATTTTTTTCCTGTTATTAATGTCTCGAGTTCCTAGTCCTTCCATGTCCAGTTAATCTTGACGTAATATCTTTATTGCGTGCGAACCGAGTGTCAACATACTACTACAACTTCTCTTTCGGAATTGAGAGATAAAAACCGAACGAAAATTCCGAACAACCTCATTAAAGCACGTGCGTTGAAATTCTTCCAACAAATTCGAACCAAATACTTCATGCGATACTAAATTCCCAACTTTAAAGCGTGAATACCCTTTTACTATGGATGTGCATTTACTGTGGATGATATTCCGACCGGCTACCTTTTTCGGCTTTCAAACGGCAGGAATGCAAACTACGAACTATCTAATTTTTACCCTCCAGGGACGTGGAAATGTTGAATTTAAAGGGAAAAAATTCCATTTTATTCCTTCCTCTTTCCCTTTGTTTCCTCTGTCTTTCGAGAATTATGGACGCTAGCGCCACGGTGCGGAAATACTGCGTAAACGACAACCATATTTTGCGAACGTAATTTATCGCTGTAGTTTATCTTCGTTTATTTACATCACCCACCCCACCGAACACCGCAAACGAAGGGGTAACGGCACAAAAGTACTCAAATGAAAATATACTCTTTACTTTATAAAGCACGTCAGCTTCTGAAATGGGAGAAATTCCGCAAAATATTGCGATCTGCTGAATTCAAAGTATCGGAATGGCTTCGTGAAAATACAGGAGAATGGTAGTCATTGAAATATATGAAGTTATTCGTTTTATTATCGTGCTGTAGAGTTGTCGTTCATGGGACAATATACAAAGAAATGCGACTATAATGGAGAACATTGAAAAGAAAAATATGAAACAGTCAAACGTCGATATTTGTGAAATATAACAGTTATCTGAAATTTTGGCGTATGAGATATGTAATGTATCCGCTATGTATAGATATAATTTATTCGCTTCTAGTTCTTTATTTCACCAGTGAATGTGTGAATTGCATTCCATAATTTACTAATGCTGAAACTTTGATAAGAAAAATTAAACAATATGTTTGTTTGTAGGCAAAAATATATATATTAGCTTACATCCAAACTTGGGTGCAAATAAAATTGTACTTCCATAGCTGGAATAAGAAAAGCATTGTTTTAAATTCATTGCAGTTCATGCGCCGTTCTTTCTAAAACACTTGTAAATACCGCAAATACCATATTATTATTATATGCTTAGCATAGAGATAGAAACGTGTATGTCTTCAGAGATTGAATAGCTTCTAAATAAAATATTTCATTTGGTAGTGACCAACATATCTGAGCGTTTAGTTCGATTAGCGAGTATCCGTAAAATTAAAATTAAAATCCTGCCCATGAATTCCCACATTAATGTTAAAGGAGTACATTGTAAGAAAAGCAAACATTGGCGATGAGAATGGCTGAGTCTCGGTAAAGTTGCAGTTAATTCTGGAGATTTTGAGCGCGATATTGAAAAATGTTGATACCTGAGAATTTAGTTTTGAAATATAAAATGTACGGTCTGAACACATGGATTTGCTCATACCGTCTGAATACATGGCTAAGACTACGTGAAAGTTGTTCATACCCTCTTTGCAAGCCTGGCGGCTTTCCGCAATGCCATTTCACAATTTGCGACAGCGGAAGCAAACGGAATGGAGAAGAAAGTCGTTAAAGCGAGTCCTTTGATCGGAATCCGCTTTGTTTATTGCCGACTTCCGCGTTGAGTGCAACAGCGGGCGAAGATAACGGAGAGCGAGGAAAGGAAAAATTCATCGGACATTTCGAACGGAACTCGTAATGCGTTTTCGAAGGGATTTCGCTTTTTTCGGAAGACGTCGGCCAAAAAAGGACGCATTCCGAACAAAAAACTCCGAGTTTTTATCGGCGTTAACGGTCTTTTCTTCGGGAGATATGTTCTCCATAGAAGTGCCATTCGACGGAACACATGTGCTCTCTCTACGCACTGCGCACCGACAAATCTCTCAACTTTATAACGTCCGAACGAAACAAAAGGATTCTTCCTTCCTTCTTCTTTCCTTTCTTCTTCGCTCGGAGATCAATCTTTTCTTTCTTTTCGGAAGCTGTTATCGAGATTCCAACACAAACATCTGAAAGTCGTCCTCTGTCACCATCCGTTGTGTTTTTGCTACGACAAAATGATTGCATAGTCTCAGCGTAAAAAAACGAGCAGAATCAGGGTAAATCTAATGCTGGTTCTTAATTCACTGCGGACAAGCCAGAAAGCTAAAGCTTTGCCCGTGTGCAAACAATATTTAATTTCTAATTAATTGGAAACATTTGTTCCTAGGCTGAAGCTCTGGTTACTGAATGATCAAAATTTTTATTTACGCCAAAAATTTTAACTCCATTTTTACATCCAATGTAAAATATGGCTTTTTAAGGTTGATTAATTTTCTAATATCATAAAATTCACAGTATCTGGCGATTTATAAAGGAAATACGTCATGATGAAGAAGTACAATTTGTACTTTTTCCACAGTATTTTATTGAAAACACTAAAAGAAAACAAAACACGACTAGTTTCAGAGATTGATCTCCATCATCAAGTTTTGCTAGGTCACTTGATGATGGAGATCAATCTCTGAAACTAGTTGTGTTTTCTTTCCTTTTATTGTTTTTAATAAAATACTGTGGAAAAAGTACAAGTTGTCCTTCTTCATCATTTATAATATCATTTACCATGAGAGAATATCATAATGAACGAAGTTTGGAGCTTTCCCTTTTTTTAATGGAAAATGCGTTTCACTAGTTTTTTACGAGTCTACCGCAAACAGCAAAGAGTAATAAAATGGTGAAGGTGTACTAATATTATGATTTTTGACAGAATTGAGGTATATTTTATCAAATTTTCTTCACTTTGAAACTCAAAACAGTATTTAAATTTTGAAGAATCAGATTTTTCAATGACTCGTCTCCAAAGAGGGCCATTTATGCTAAAACAGGATATCAATAATGAATTCATTCACCGAAATTCAATTTATACTATTCAAGTACATAGTCAACAGTTAAATCAGTAAATTGATGGCTATTTTAAGATTAAGTATTCATTCAGTAAGTCTTTCAACTAAATTAGAAAAAAATCTTGATATTCGCCAAATTAGAAAAACGTTTACTTTCGCTCCCAAACTCTATGAATGCTTTACTTCAACCAAATGATTTTTTCGTTAGTACGCATTTTGTCGTCGAGCAGCATCACGTCTTGCATAACTTCCTTATTAAAAAACAATGCAATATGGTTAATTAAGAACCATTAGTAACGATCCTCAACTTCCAAAAAACTATTTCATGCTGGAATGTTTTACAAGGCACGTAAAAAATATTTCCCAAGCATTTCGCAAAAATTCATATTCGCAGAAATTCCCAACTTCCGTCCTTGACCTTGTTCGGTTCCATACCTATGCTCCCTTCTGAGACGTCGTCTGACCTTTTGGAATGTAGGACGTTCAACTCGGTATGCGAGATTCCTTTGCCGCTTTAATGTGCGCCGTTGGATTCGTGTGGGAATCCTCGAGGAAAAGAAGAGCACCAAACAAAACCACGGAGTAATTGAGAGAAGCGTGATCCTATTTATGCTGAGAAAATATGGCGCTCTTTAGATGTTTTTTCTGTCGATAATATCTCATTCAGCGGTCGAGGACTTTGTTTTTTTTTACCCTTCAGTTTAAGGCTGGTACGTTTATTTGCCGTGAATAATTTACAGAGAAATTCTTTAATAAGCATGATGTTTCCAAGTAAATTTATTTATTTATTTATTAATAAGTATCAACAAACAGCACGAGGCCAATTACAGTTTATGGAATAACAAGAAGCAAAGAAAAACCAAAAATCAATGAGAACAAAATAAAACATCAATTCAAAAACATAAAATTAATTTAAATAATGAATAAAATTATCATCAAATCCTATTTAATTGAATCAGCCTCAGGACGTTCAGGCAAACTATTACTTTCACATAATAAGATTAAATGTTTTTTTACCAATAATAAATTGGCCTTATATTAATCTGCGTGGGTCAGCATATATTTGTTAGCGTTGCCCAAAATTATATTATGAATGAAAGAAGAAGTGAGTAGCTGCAGTGTATGCTTGGCTCACAGGAAACGTGAAAATTGCGTATGACTTATAAAGCTACTAATTGAACACAGATTTATACTTTTCCACAAAGGTTTTTATTAAGGAACTACCGGTTTCGGTATATTATCATCGTCAGGTTCAAACTAAACTTTTTTGTTTGAACCTGACTTTTGACCGACTTTTTTTGTCTTTCCACAACATCTCGGCCGAATCGATAGATTATAAAATTTACTAATACTAATTGATAAAATAAAAAGTTCTACGAATCTGAAAATCACCGAATCTACATGTTGCAACTACTGCACTTAAGATATTTGTTAGTATATTTCCCTTGAAGTTGTTAGTATATTAGTATAGTAAATATTAATATCATATTATATATTAGTATAGTAATATTATTAGCATGTCTCAATGAAATTTTCTTGAAATACTTCTGATTTTTGAAAAATTAACGATAAGCGAAGCGAAATCGTGAAAATTAATCAGATAGAATTTTGGGCAAGTATGACATTATTAAACGAAGAAATTGGGTTAAAAATCATTACAATAGTTTATTAGAATTTTTCATCTATTATCCATTCGTTCGAAATGTGAAAATCTATTGTTTTCCTTTTCCTTCTTCCGACCCTTTCAATTGCATCGCTGTTGCGATAGCATGCTGGTATTCGCTCTAAATACCAATTATTTGCGCATTCTGTTTCCGTAAGAATAGCGAATGCAGCTGTGTGCCGTAGATTGCATCGTTGACTGGATTTCGAAATAAAATATTGAATTTTTGTTTCGAAGGTAAATAACGGGTGAAAAGGCGAGATTCGCACCGGAAAGTCGAGTTAAAAAATTGGAATTCTCTCCGAAAATATTTAAGGAAATACGAGGCAATGAAGAAATAGGAGATATTACTTAGCAGTTAAGGGATTTTTCATTTTAAATGAATGTGAATATATCTATTCGCATGAAAAGTCAATAATATTAGGTGACAGAATACCTCAACAGTATTTGCGATTCGAATATAAATTCTAAGAGATGCCTCTATTAAATACTACCTGAAAATATTTCAATCAAAATTTGATTCAGAATAAAACTTTTTCATCGTCAGAATTTTATATGAAACACATTTTTATGGAATCCATTAAACTGATTTAACTTATGAAATTGTCTGTTTAAAATTCATACGGAAATAAAGGCGGCGCCTTGAGCTAAGTCAGTCTCTTTGTCAATTAATATAATTGTACGTAGGCTTGAATAACTTTCTTGTGCATGGATGCAAAGAATTTTAATGGCATAGCATTATTCGTGTTAGCAAGAAATATTCCCAAATTTATTAAAAAAAATTAAGATTTAATTTAAACTTCAATATTCTTCGAAAAAAATTAGGAACCAAAAACATTTAACGTAAACAAATTGATAATGGCAAAGAAAATAAAACAAGAATAAAAATAATCGCACGGTTAAAGGCATTCTAATAGATAGTCTTATAAGCTGGAAGGTTAACTCCTGAAATTTAAGTAACTCTTACATATTAAAGTATGCTTTCGGTAGCGGAAATTATTAAAAATGTACTATAATATATATAATGTAAAATTGTATAATTTTTTATCCATCTTAAAATGAGAACTATGACACCTAAAGCCTTTATAGAGATATTTTTATAATTATTGAATCTGTATGTAAGGCAATGATTTCAAAAGTATTTATTTACATCATTATGAAAGTCCATGGCAATTGAAATGTATAGCCGAAACTGTCCTGGATGAAAAATTCACAGAAGGAAATATCTTTGCTTCGAAAAATTGTAAATGATCTTCAAGAGATAAGTAGTAAATATTACGTACGCTGAAGAAGACACGCAAGTCAGTAAAAGCCAAAGGATACTGTGGAAACGAATAAATTATTCAAGTAGCTACTTTTCCGTGAAATACCTGAAAATTTGACCTAAATATTGCCCATAAATTGTTTAGTCGTACATTTTTAATATGTAATAGGAATATAGAATTTGAGGAAGAACGTTTTTCACGATAAAAATCTCATAAAAGTTTTATCAAGATATCTTACCTCTTACTGTAACTTCCAAGAGAAGATCTTGAAGATAGAGGCCGAATAAAGACAGGAATAGAAAGGGAAGAAACAGAGTTATAGGGAGAAGAAATTGGAAGGGTTGCTTCCAGAAATGGCATCGGAGCCGTTTTATGAGAATCGAACAAAAACATTTCGAATGGATGTGTAACAGTGGAGGCGTAAATTTCGGGAGGAGAAAAAATGTCGATGGAGACATTAGGAGGAGTAAAAAATGGAATCGGTACTGCGGAAGAAGAAGAATAAGGGAAACTGAAAAGAGGAAGATACCGCCTAATTGAGGACTAATTACAAGACAAAAATGAATTGGAAAACAAAAAAAAATTATTTGATCACGAGGATGCTAAATAATCTATTTTCCAAAGGAATATATAAAGGCACAAAATTTTAATGCGTACAGATCGGTCCTTAGCGAAATGCCGTACTGTATGAAAGAGAAAAATTAATTGATTACAAAAAATGCCAGTCCCCGGTGAAAACCTTTTGATTGGATCTTTGATAAACAAATTTAACGAATTGATATCGTTGACCTTGTCCATTTACAAACAAGTATGATTAAAGACTAATGGGTTCATTTTTAATACAAATTTCATAAACAAAAAGAATTCATCCGTAAGGACAAAAATTTTAATGATAATCATTTCACAACTGTAGAAAAGAAAGAAATTTTTAACCGCAAAAAATTTAAAAACGTATTTTGAATAAATAATAAGAAATAAATAGAAAATGATAGATTTGGATTGTATGAATGATATTTTATGATAGAAATTCAGATCTCGTATCTCTTACTTAGCTTAATAAATTCTACAAACCTATACAATAACAACAACAATCCTATACAACATCAATCTCTACGTACAAATGTTAATGATAACTGAAAGCAAACTGCCAAATAAGAATGAGCATCTCCCGTAAATTTCTGTTTGATGAGAAAATAATTATACTTCAAATCCTAAGGAATGTGCCAGCTCGTCCGTCCTTTCCTTATCGGACTAGAATGCTTTGAGGAGATAAAAGTATATTAAAAATACTTTATATTTCAGGCTCTGCTACGAGGCCTAGAAAACATTGGCATCAATCAGGAAACAGTTAAGGAATTAATGTGATTAAATATACGAAGTATTACATCCAGCCCTGTCCATCTAAGCATGATCCATTGAGGATATATTCATAATACAGTAAATAAGCTCCAATAAGGCACTAAGGAAATGTTATTAATCAAATTTATAAATTAACATTTTACCATATCAACATTTCACGTTATATTCCACTTAACCACAACATTTCTCATGAGAATATACTATTAATCTCAGACAGCGGTGCAAATTAAAACAATATACGAGTCGCAGTCGTAAGAACTAAAATATTTTTCTCATCAAACCGGGGAGCAAAGAGTTATTATGCGGAACAGGAAAAAAAGAAAAATGGAAGAGATCATTTTATCAAATTATTCAGATATCATAATCTCCCCACCTCCGCCTTACGTAAATAATGGCCGATATTCATATATTTTTGCAGTCAAGAAACGTTAGCCCATTTTTGAGATTAAGGATTGAGTCGGGAAATCTTGGATAAATTCCGCGGAACAATTTGGAAAGGGCTGTCTTAGGTAAGTGGCCGCAGAAATTTAGGCTATTCATCACCGAAACGAAAACAGGGTCTGAGAAGGGGAGCTTAGGAACGAGGAATATGCCGGGAAGGAAAAAAGATATCGAAGGAATATATGTGGAGGGAAGGAGAGGAAAATGGCGTGGGAAGAAATAAAACTTGGGAGTTTCCCTGACATAGACGGAGATAAAATGAGAGGGAGGGGATTGGTGCGCTCTGCAGACATATTAATGGTGGATGTATGGCTAAAGGCAAAAGCTACTCAAACTTTCTTATACAATTGTGTTTGCTCTAACCCACATTCTTTCCTATCCATTGCTTCTTTGTCCCCATTTATTTCTCTTCATAAACGTTCTTAAATACTCGGAGGTTTGGTAGATTCGTACACTTGAATTACAGATAAAACTAACGAAATACATCTCTATATGTTTGGCAGAATATAATTTGTTTGGCCCCTTACGCCAGAGCTCCCTTCGACTTCCTTAACATCTTCAAAATTCTGCCATTAATGATACCTGATTAAAACTACATACTTACCGATTTATCCTTGATAATGATCTTTCACCTTTTGAATTAACGTTTATCTACTAGACGAGGACTACTGTTCACGAGATGAAAAATCTGATCTCTGAGTGGGTGTCGGTGCTCTTAGGCTTTTCTTATCCCAGAAAGTTCTCAAAGGAAACAGATTTGTCCTCGTGTAGAGTCAGTGTTCATGTCGCGTAAAGCTTTTTCCTCGGCCTGTTGAGGATCTCCCGATAACAACTTTCATTAACTCTTAAGAGACGAAGTCGAGGACCGCGGAGATATCAGAAGACAAGGACCACTTGCTTCACCCTTGATTTGCTCGTACGATCTTTCTTCGGCCAACCGTAATACTTGTTACTTCTCTCTACATTTACGGATGGATATACTCTTAAAGGATCGCTAAGCTATGTGCCCATATTTCGCTTGGATATTCTTGATGGTAAAATAAACATTTTCTGTGCATGGAAACTAAAATTCTTAAGCAGTTACTCCTATTCATATATTTTAATCAGGCATAATTCGAGACTCAACTTTGCATTTATGAATCTAAGACGTGGTGAGAATGAAGAAGCCGCAGTGCAAGGATATGTTTAATATGGAAAGCTAAATATCTAGTGATTTTCTTTTCCTCAAACGCAAGTGATATATAACGTTAAATTGCTAACTAGCACTCAGGGTATGTTGAAATGTATTAAAATTGTAATAAATAGCTACACATTAATAAAAAGCACAAAAATAAAGCAAATGGATATAATTAGGAAGGTAAGTTGGATTAATATTCTATCAACCATCTATAGCAGGGATTCCCAACCAAAAGTACCCATGACCAGGGGTCATGGTAAATAGTATTTTAAGTACTAAAGTATTTAAATAGTTGCTATTTTAGGCGCATTCGATACTTTACATGGTATTACATTTTTACAAAATACACGCTGCTATTCCACGGTGGCTCTTTAGATCAGATTAAATATTAATTACTTCGTATGAAAAATATAGGGTACGTGATAAATCGCTTATGAGCCAGATTGGCACGGGAATCCAAAAGATTGAAAATCCCTTATATCAAACTAAAGATAGCAATTTTGCATTTTCAAACAGATAAAATAAGCCAGAGTT
Source organism: Sympetrum striolatum (assembly GCA_947579665.1). NCBI lineage: Eukaryota > Metazoa > Arthropoda > Insecta > Odonata > Libellulidae > Sympetrum > Sympetrum striolatum. The sequence goes on from OX388348.1 coordinate 72,341,081, forward strand.
TAACTATCTATTGTATACAGAGTTATCTAAACCTAGGGCTTTCAGTGTAACCGGAAATGTAGATACGAACGAACGGGTGAAAAGTTGCTGCTAAAAGTGCGCTACGATAAGCCTATCGGTGGAATAAAAAAATGCGACGATCCATATTTAATATCGATTCGAGTTTGAATATTTTCAACTTTTTCAGCTCAACGCTAAATTTACGTGAAAATATTCCGAATGAAAGCAAGAAATGCGGCCATTAATCACGAGCATGAATTTGTAAAATTTAGATGAAGAAAATGAACACAAATGAGTTATGGAAAAAGTTATGCCCATCTTGAGGAAATAACAAGACGGCGAAGTAATTTTGAGTGAGAGAACCGAATAACTCAAAGACGATAATAGCTATTGAAAGATCATAAGGAAATCTAAGGTAATATAACTTTCTTAATCTTTCCGTCCTTTGATGATTTACTAGGACCACTTCTCGCAGATTTTTACAAACAAATACTCCTACAAGTACTGTCAACACTTTAAAGAAAGTAAATTTAGTAACACAATACTTTATTTAATAGCCAAATCTGATCGTAATGATTTTTGGCGATTATCATCAAAACATAAGCATAGTCACTTCAAAAAGTGTAATAGAAGATAAGCTAATGAAAAGAAACAAAATTTCAGCACTTATTCAATTTAAGCCAGTTTCAAAAATAATTACCAACCAAAGTGTAACATTTGGTGCAATTAAGCACCTAACTTTATCGTGGGAAGCCATACGTTTAAGACCTCCGAGAGAAATAGTTAAGGCTATCTATCAAAGGTACCAACTTCCATTAAAGGAGACAGAAGAGAGTTAAATAGCTGTATCTGAACCGAGGATATTATCGAGAAGTTCAATGTTGGAAGCAATGAATTGTAAACAAAAATACTTTTCCGAAACGAACTCGGTTGTCGGCGTGGATTTTTCGGTGTTTTCATCGCACGATTCGCCGTCAATTCGTCCGCGTCGCCCTCTGCCTATTTACATTGCGATGCAATTTAGAGCAGAAAACAAAAGAGAGTGAAATGCTTTTCATTACTTTGCAGCGAAGAGAAAATTAAAATGCGTTTCGTTAACGTTTTTTCTGTTATGGACGCGCTTTCGAAATCAACTTTTACTATCGTTAACATTCGCAATCGCCATGGAATAATGTTTTGCTGATAATTAAAAAAAACTATCAAAGAGAATTAATAAATGTATATTTCATTAAAGACTTCTTCGTTTCTGCTATCTCATATGAATACATTAAAATTCCGTAATTTATATGTAGGCGTAGGATAGTGGGACATGTATCTTTGATTTTTAAATCTAACTCATTACCTTGATCATACAAAAAATAACCTATAGAGTGATACATTTTGCAAAACGGTAATTATTGAAGTCACTCCTTAAAGCTATGATTTTTCATTATTCATTAGTTTCCACTCTTTTTGCCTGTTATTGCACTAACAGGTACTATTACTACTTCTAATCAAGATAGTGGGCGAGGAATATCTGGCAATGGAAAATATGAAATTTGGAGAACAACTCTTCGAAATGATTAACATAAAGTTAACTATGATTGCGTTTACTTCGTACACACTCCTTTTACAGAAATAGTAATTATACTAATAATATTTTTTAAATATCTTTCTGGAACCCATAGGAAATTTATATAATAGGAAGATTTATGTGAAAACAAAAAGGTCGAGAAATTATGTTTTAAATTACAATAAAGGATAAAAACCATGCAGTGTTAACTCACCAGACTACAGTTAATTCCCATAGGTTCATGTAATTTATTCTGGAGACCAGCAAAAAATTAGATGAGCCTGCAAAAATAAAGGGGAAATTACAAATTTGCAGGAGTTGTACTGAATAACTGTGGCATTACACTAATGCATAAAATAGTTTCGATTTTATTTGAGGATGAATGTGAAGGAATTATTAGCTTCGAAGGTTTTATTAAGGTTCATAAAAAAGGAATTTTGCCGTGATAAAAAATCTAGGGTAATGAAATATCCTAATAATTGAAAAAAGCCTGTGTATACACAACTAAAATGTTTTCAAATTCAATTTTTAATTATTTTTATATTTATGTGTGAATAAATGGCCTGATGATACACTCCTTCCGTTAATCGAAAAGCAGCTCGCAGGAAATATACAAAGAAGTAGATGCATATGCTATCAATAACTCGACGAAACTCAGTAAAAGCTGTGATTTAAATTACTTTGGATGCTTGGAATAATGTATGGAAACGGAATTGTATATGTTATGTACTAAATGTATAGAGGATATGAATGAAGTTAAAAGGGAGAGGAAGGCCAAGAAAAATTGGTTGACTATGGCATATGGGATGATAAAGAGATATACAAAGCTTAAAAGATCAGATTGAATTCATTAAAAGATGTTTGAATCCACATTTAAATATCCAAGTAAAGATTAGAAAGGTGAAGCTTCTTTGATAGACAAATGTAGTAATTCGAGTGATATATGAGCTAAAATAATTACTAACATATAAAAAAATATTGTTGTTTGACGTAAATTCCACTACAATACCGTGTATAAAAATGGTTATCAATTTATAAATAAAATAGATGTAAAGGTTGTTCTTTAATAGAAATATATTATATTTAACCTCTCATACAATTCTTCTGTTGTTAACTCAACGTCTTATTCATGTATTTCTGGCTAAAAATATTGAGTTTTAGTCCACTCAGATTTCATAGTCTTTTATTTTCCCTAGGCTTCGAACTCTTGGTAAGGAAACCTTAACTACACGTACCACTTTGCTAGGCAGGAAGTGAAATCCCTTAAAAAATTGGCCCTTAGATTGACGAAGATGTATTTGCAGAGTAGTCGAGAGCTGAATTGAAGTTTTCCATTCATCATCCGTTTCCTAAATTTGCAAAACAACCGTTCTCTTCATACACAATCTCAACTATTGAATGAAAAAATACATTCTTTGGATAATCAGCATTATGATGGAGCAACTCTTTTCTAATACCCCTTCAGCTAGACCTCTATCGGAGCTGTAGATGGAAATAATGGACGAAACAACTGTCTGGTGAATGAGGAATGGCCTTTTCCAGTCGAGAAACGAAATACTATTCAAATGGCTCTCACATATCAACAGACCCAATCCTCGCTTGCAATTCCCCATCCGCCCAAAAAAAGGGTTCGACTATCAAATCCAATTTTCCACTGTCAACAACAATACGATTAAATAAAAAGAAAAGGGCTGATAAAAGTGTCGCGTAAAAAAGGTTTTTGTGACGCTATGAAATAAGACTGGGATTGGCCTGCTTTAGGGGCGAGGTATATAAAGGAAGGGATACGTTGGTCTGGGGGAAGGTATTTCACGAAACTTTCAATTTTATACCTTATCACGTTCCTCAATCTCATCTTGGTAGACACTCCAAAAGGGTCCGAATTCCCTTCGTTCTTTCTCCTTCCCTCATAGACCACCACTTCCCTCTCTATATATTTTCTCCCTCTTCCGCGTCTGGTCGATCTCTTATCAATTTTTATAGGAAATAAAACTGCGATGTTTGCAATGCGTGCGCACAAAGAAATTCATCATAAAAAGAGCGCTCTCTGTTTTTCATTTTCGAGACGGAATAAAATTCGTATTTGCCGAATATTCGGCTTGATTCTTTTTTATTTTCGGTTGGAATATAAGATGAAGCTTTGTGAAGTCTCAATTTCGCCGGCGGTAAAGTCGCTGTCTCTGTGTGTCTGCTGATTCAATATAAGGTTCAAATTCCAATGCTTTTTGGGTCCGCGAGAGATCAATGCATGTATTCAGATATGAATTTCTTTAAGTGCATTTACGCTTTGACACATTTATGGGCGCATAAGCTTATATATTTTTTATTTTGGCTGGAATATTTATTTATTAATCAAAACTACAAATAGGCACAAGACCAGATGGTAGTCATTTCATTGGGGAAGGGAATTACATAATCTGCCTGGTATTCACCCTAGTCGGGAGGAAAACCCCCCAAAACCTCCCAATGGCAGTATATAATACATGTAATTATAAAATATACCAAATTCTTCAAAATTGACAACAATCATACAATGTTTGAAATGTTACAGTAATATTACAATATTACAAAAATCACAACATTACAACAAAATCATTAAATCCTTTTAATTTTATTGAAAAATATATTTTAAGAAGGGGAAAAAGGTTCTATAACTTCTCCAGGTAAATTGTTCCATTCTACTATTCCCCGATTTAGAAATGAAAATTTACACACATCTGTTCTCTGTTCAAGGGAATATATTATGAAATTTGCAACATCCTTGGATATAACAAAGAAATTGATCTGGGATAAAATTTGTAGAAAGACTTGGGAGCTGGAAAAACATGAGAAACAAAAAGAAGTTAGATTTTTTTAAATGACTCAAACCCGGTTCTTCGACGAATTAGGACGAATTAGGACGAATTCAGCAAATTGATTTAGTTATTAGGATGATCAGTCACCCACAGAGAAAGATTTCCTAAAAATTTTATATTGGTTTCAATTTAAGGGTCTGTAACTTCTTAATCCTTAAATTTTCCCATCGCTAATTCTACGATTTCGTTATAAATATTCATCTGCACTTTTATGTCCATCTTCGAAGAATTTTGGAAAACCATAGAGGCATGTAGAAGAATAGGTTTGCGGTAGCATAATAAAACAATTAAGGGGGTATGGATCTGTTTTTGGCTGTTTTGTATGGCAACTTCAAAAATTATTTAAATATAAACTAGAAGCAATATAGCAGTTGGGTTTTTTTCATCATATTTCTTTAATCTTCTTTGATCATTTTGATTAATAAAATTTAAAAACATAACCTCCCCCGTCTTAGGGGGTGGGGGGTAAGATGGGGGTTCATTTTGCAGGTTAGACCTTGCGCGCAGGATTTTTCAAAAACTATTTAACCAAAACATTTCAAATTCATGCCAGATGTGTATATTAATAATACCTACAAATTTTCTTAGGGATTTATTTTTAATTTTGCTTCAATCAAAATATTTTTGAAAAAATAAAATCATGCCAAAAAAGCACTCATTTTTTGACTTATTTCCGCGTATTTGCGCTGATTTGTCGTAATTTAACCATATACCTTACTTCAGAAGAAAGCGCGCCACGCAGTCAATTTTTATTTCCCAGATAAAAGTAAGACATTTTTGTAAACATGAAGAGTGTCGGAATACAAAAGGCCAAAAAACGAAAAATCGTTTTTCTGGAAGTTCCATACCCCTTTAAGAAATAGGTTTATGTTATAGCCAGAGTCAACCTCCAAAGAAAACTTTTCGTGAATTAGAATATAATTTGAACGGAAAAACTTCAACTCAAATAAAAGCTCAACATAAAGGGGTTATTTTACGTGGTAGCAGTTTATTGCTGCTCTAGTACTAGAATACTATGTAAACGAGGAACAGAAACACAAATTTTTCAACTTTTATCGGGAAATGTTTAATGTCGGTCACAAATCAAAGCAAGTATGATTTCGTGAGTAAAAGAAACTGTACAAATTCATCGCAAGTTGTTTCCTTTATTGAGAGGCAACTTGTAGGGCAAGACATTGCCAAATATTCCGCTTTGCATTCATTCTATAATTTTTCGTTTGTACTTATTATTTCATTGTTGCCACCTTCCAGTTGCTATCTTGGACATACCAAGCTACGGAATTCTCGACAATTATTTGGCATTTCACTTAAAAATATATATTTTCCGTTGTTTTTAATCTTTTTCCTTGATCGTGTCATATCTTACTTACTTCGCTTCTGCTCATCGTGTTCATTCGTTATTACTTTTCGATCTTATTTTTTTGTTTAAAATTTCATTGAAGTATTTTGATTTGTTTTATACTAGATCTCAAGCTTTATAAAAAATCTTTTTAGTATGATAGCACCTGGACGACAGATGCATTAAACTACCACGAATTTACAATCAAATTTAAACGAAGCACTTTATCTTACATCGAAATAAAATAGAACGACCATGCGTTTTCTTTGATTTCCTCATTTTGTAAAATATCGAATACCTCTGGCTAGTGTACATAAATAAGAATTGTTAGAATTAATCAATTTTCATTTTCATGTCAAAGAATTGCATGTAAATGTTGAGTTGCTAGTCGTGTAATAAACCTCATGTTCCCTTTGTGAAGTGAATGAGAGATTGTATTCATCATTCGCAATTTTACCCTAATTTTATCTCCTTTTGGTCCTGCCACTTAATGTTGAGGCATTGAACATTTCTCGTTTTTCTTTAGGCAAAGATTTTGATGAATGTACTTTGTATCTAGTTTGTCCATAATGGTATTAGTCTCTCCTTGTTCAACAAAACGTGTTATTCGTAGAGTCATTGTCCTACATCACTCACGCAAACCTCCCATCGTACTAAATATTTTGCAGTCTATACCTTAGCAAATGTTTACGCCTTTCCTAAATTCGTATATCTTTATGAATCACGCGTAAACCTCGGATTTGCAGATATATCGAATTAAGCGATATTTTTATTGAAAAAATAACTCAAAAAGGGGTATGTTTATACGAGCGTTTACGTCATCCTATTTCAAGAAGTAGTTGGATGATGCGCCCAATAAATTTTATAATGTCAGCAGTAAAAAGTGGGAACGATGCTTCGTGTACTACACATAAGTGAAGAATATAAGCGGAGGCAAAAACAAGGAAGGAGATGAGCGAGATAGTAAGTTTTTAAAGACCCTCCGAAGAAAGGCAACTGCGCAGAATTTGTTATGATAACGATGCCAATAAAAGGATAGGGAAAGAGTGTAATGGAGTTCTATACGGAAGGGATATAAATGGGGGAAATAATCCGTGGAAATTCGATGAGGGAAAGTGCAGAGAGAAAGGGCGAGGAAAGGAGAGATAAGAGGAAAAGTATTAGTGTTTGGAGGGAAGGAGAAAACGTTGATAAGATATTAAGTGGATGTTTCGGCTCATTATCGCATGAAGTTTGGGAGAGGATGAGGAAGAGATGAAGAGATTGCTAAATATGGCAGAAATAAGGTTAAGACGGCTGAAATAATATTCTGGAGGAGGAAATTTTCACGAAAGACTCCGTTTTAAGATCTGAGCGAGTTCATAAGTATTTTCCTTGCAACGGGCTGGTACTACTGTTGAAATAAGAATAAAAGCTATGCTAAATAGTTATATATTTGAACTCAAGCAAAAGTTATCCTAAAGAAGTTATTCTGTCAGTATAATTACGATTATTCAAGATTTACAACTACCAACTGACGAAAGCACATATTTTGTTATTTCATGTATTTTGATTGAATAGAAAATTGAAATCAGATTAGTTGTTAAATATTATTAAATTATCCTTGTTCACCGAAAAACTAGCAGATAAGAATAGGTAGGGAAAAGGCAAAGAAGAGAGTCAGGAAGAAAGAGTTACAGCGTTACAATTACAAATGGCAAAAATTTTACAAAGCTACCTTAGGCACACATCTTTCTCCTAAATTTTACTAAAGCACTGAATGAGCTTTTAGGATAATTAAACTACTTCTTTTGGTTATAAAGTCTCTGTAAGACTTTTAAATATGTACAATTTTCAAGTTGATGGGAATATTAGTGCAACACGTTTATTTAAGCATGGAATGCGAGTATTCCGAATATAATTCTATAATTTGGCTAATGGTTACTTCTCAGGATGTGCTCGTAGTCCATTGAATTTGTTTAAATAAACAAAATAAATGAGTGGTCAACTTCGAATGCATATGTATCTTTGAAAACGTAACCAACTACATCACAATCTATGGACGGTTGAGTTTCAAATAAATCTAATTTTCTTTAAACATAACAGGTACGCCAAAATATGTTTTATCTCCCACTTCAATCAAGTTTTTTAATCTGAAAATTTGACATGACCGATTCAAAGACACATGAATACACATATTCGTATATTTATGTAAAGAGGATAAGTGCTCAAACCGACCTCAGCCTTGATGCTAATGGAATACTCATTCTCGTTGTAACTCTTGCCAAATTCGCAGGGAGAAATCATTATTTATTCATTCCCTATATCTTGATGAAACGAAATTTAAAAGCGATCTTCGAGATATTAAGTAAATTTACTCACATCTGTCGGTTGGTCTCAGTATTAAAATCAACTTGAGTAAATACGGTGAAAGCTCTGAGCCTTAAATAAATACAGGCTCACTGATTGAACGCCAAAAAAACCCGAAAGTATCCGAAATAATATCTATTATATAAATTCCCTCCCCGGATTCATTCATATATATATAGGGATATAGGTATATGAATAGGATACTAATTCACAGGCTAAACCACAAGCGTCATTGACTTGAAATTTTTACAGCGTATAGGCCCAAACGTAAAACCCCAAGAAAAAATGCCACTTTGAACCTCACTGTCATAGGTTCGATGCCAGAAGGCCACAAAATCGCGATTTTTTCCCATTTAAATATATTGCTTTGATTTTCGGGAATTTGTAAAAAAATACTTCCCGGAGAGGTAGAGAATCAAAATTCAAGGAGCTTACAGCTATAGTCAACATCTATCGAAAACATCAATAACTTCAACAGAAAATGTCCTGGGTTCGATGCTGCGACGATGCAAAGATTTCCCATTAAAACACATTGGAGTAGTTTTTCATTATTTTTTTGTTGCAGTTATCGAAATAATAGGAAGTTCTTGCTTAGCTAGAAGATGTATATTAAGACTCGGTTTAAGAAAAAAAATTAGGTACGAAAATACTGATCCTGGGTTTGATGCCAAGCTAAATTAAAATTTCTTACATAAGAAATATAAGGGAAAAGTAGGACGTCTTTTGAGGCAGTTGCAACAAATATTTCTCATTCAGTTTTCACACATAGTAAGAGATGGAGAACTGCTGTTGTGCTGCATAAAAAGTATCACCGAGATGACCCGGGTTCGATGCGGGACGGATAAAGTGCAGCGAAGTTTAAAAACATTTTCAATCCATTTTTTTCTTTTGAGGACCCTCTCGATATGATACCGACTTGAAATGAGTGTTATCGATATGCTTGCGGTATGCTAGCAACATTTTACTCGTATGTATATAAAATCATATTCATGTACATACATATATGAGGAGATAATATGGGTATACATACACGTAGGCATGCCTCATAATGAAAGGGAAAGGCGGAGAGACGATTATAAGATAAAAGGGTCTTAATGACCGTCCGTCTGTCTTATGGTTTCAAAGAGGATCGACTTTCGAGGCGGATCTTACAAATTTGCAGGTCCACTTTACATGGGCCAATTAGGTTCCCTGCCAAACCCCAATCCCAATTGCGACTGAGAGAGGCAGTAAGATGGTAATTGCTGTCCAGTTTAGGGCTTCTTCTTCTGCGAAAATTTCGTCGGCCAACATTCTCTAGCCTGGAATAGTTATATCCCCTTCGGTGGCGACGCCGTAACATTCCCTTTTCTATGCAAGAACTAAGGAAAGGGAAAATGAAGAAACCTTGATGGAGTTTTTGTCCACATGGCGAAGGATAATAAAGACGTAGAAAATTTATTTGAGCCTCCATATTTAAATCATTCTTCTAGAAAAATGATGAAATGCAGAAAAAAATTTCTTTTGGCCAAAGATTAAGTATCTGATACCTTATTTACTTTATATATACATTTTTATTTCTATTTACTCTTTATACTATTATACTACCTTTTTACGTTGTATTATCCGATTATCGAAATACACTAATTACATACAAGTGAATCCTTGTCAAGGCTTTACCAAAAGTATCATTATAGACATTTAGCATGAAAAGGAAATTATAGTCTTTTGTGTTTCTTAACTATCTGGTGACGTGTAACCTTCCCTTCCTACTGTTTCATAGGTGTACTAAATCTTGAAAAATCTCTTTTTTTTCCTCAGAAAATTCAACGAAGCTGGAAAAATCGCCAAACACATCAGGTAATTGATTTAAGACGCCCGAATCAGTTGGAAAGATGGAAGTAGCGGTGAATTAAAATCAATATTTCATGTATAAAACTCATAGCAATCGTATTTTTCATTTATTTTATCATTAAGCCTTTCATTTACAAAATCAAGCAATTACTCTCCCTTTGAAATCAATAATAAATTTTTAAGTTGTATTTTAAAACATAAAAAGTAATGAAAGTAATAAGACCGTTGATGAAGAGTATCGAGACTTAATGAAGACGATGTCTTGTAAAAGCAGTTCTTTAACCTGTATGTTCTATGTGTAGCAGTTCTATAACTTTAAATTTTACTTTCAATGTAATAGCCTTAAGATATTACGCTCAAACCGTTTGTGCTAGCACTGAGAATTTTTAAGTTAATTAAAGTTGGATATTGTATCATAATTTTTATTATGTATTCATTACAGTTTTTTGTGACGTTTTATGAACTTCTTTCGTAATTAATTACCTTATTTTACGATTTCTTCTGCGTTTACCTGTGCTTAATAGGTACACCTTCATAGTGATTTAAATGGATAATTCCGAAAAAATAAATGCGATTCTGCATGGTTGAGCAGTCCAGCCGATATTACTATCATAAATTTTAGTTAGTTTATTAGTTTATTAATTTATTTAGTTAGTAGCCGTTAATTTATGAAAACTAAAATGAATAAATTTATAAATTCGTGGCAAAATTACTAAGCCTTAAGCTATTACTCTGCTCCTTGTACGGAAGAGTATGTAAAACCCAAGAATTGCCAATCCGTTTTCCTAAGAGATCGTTTATCAACAATTTCTAAACGAAGATAAGGTGTTTTAATTGGCCCGTCATGCTTACTGAATCGGCATCAACGAAGACGCAAATCCATTTGTACGATTTCAGGAGCAAAATCCATCCATTTTAATATCTCCGATACCTTCCCTTAAATTTTCATCTCCAGAATCGCTAAAAATACGAGGCCGTCCTCTCGAAAAGAAAGATATGAGACTCGGAAGAAAAGGTGAGTTTCTTCGAGATTAAAACGACCGGTTGCGAGCGGCGGAAGGAAAAAATTATAAAAATCGACGGCCATTCTCCATATCTCAATCGATACTTCCCTTTTTGGCATAGGGTCACGATACATCTGGAGAAAAGTCGGATTTCCGTGAATGGGTCTCAGTTTTTGTTAAGAGACGAAGAATTGATGGAAAAAATGCCTTTAAAATACGTACTCGATGGCAGGATACATGTTTCTGGATTCGGGAACGGTTTTCCTCAGTGACTCAATCCTTCTAAATAAACGTGCTTTGATAAACCGTGGATTCTATTGAAGCAATGATTGGCCCAACCCCGCCCACAGGGAAAAAAGTCCCTTCTTTTTGGATCCTTCCTCGCTGGCTTGCCGCCATGTCTGCCGAAGAAAGCGGAGGATTCTTAATAAGCCAGAGATGAGAAGGGAAATGGGAGGAGTTGTCTTGCGACCGATGGGAATTGATTAAGGGGCGCCAAGTTCTCCATTAACAGAGAAACGGTCGTCCTTTCTTCATCTGTTTGCGATATCCTTATCCCATTTTAAAAAATCTGTGTAGGAGAATAGATTTCCCTCCAACTGCTGTAGAATTTATGAGTTATATCGACTAATTACTTCCTTTTAAATGAGATATCTCTTGGCATTCGAAGTATAGGTTTTAATTGTGTTTTGACCCATGATACGCTGAGTTTATTTCTCATTATTAGGCAATGATATGTAATTGGTATGTTTAAAATTCCAATGCGCAATGTTCATTATTGCAAACCAATTTCCTAACTACAAGATTATAAATAGAGATATATATTGCACCTTGGACTGTTATTATTCTCCCTTTTTTCGTCATTCATGTATTAGGTAGTTTTTTTCGTCTACAAATAATTTTGTCGTCTTTCTTTCTTTGCTCTTACTCGACATTTCATTTAAGTTCCGTTTGCTCTCAATGATTCACCTGAATAATTTAGATGCTTGCAACCGTAGTAAAGGCATATTGAATTATTTACAAGCTCACTTATTTTTTCATTGATACCTTAGACATTTAGAATATCTCCTCAATCCTTAGTTTTAAAAATTTCGTTTCCATTTCTCTCATCTGGTACAAACATGTTAGTTCTAATACCATTGTTTTTTATCTTACAAATAATATGTTGATTAATGATTAACAAATAATTGATTAATAATGTATAATGAGTATTGTTCGCTTCTTTAATATAAACAGTTGCAACCATAGTTTAAAATATATTCAAGCTTCAAGTAACAAGACCACGCAGAGAATATAACAAACAAGAATTCATTTCACAAACCATAATTACACGGACGCTCACATTCTAAAAGTTTCACCAGCGAGTGATTCATTAAAAGTTCTTCCTGACATTGTTTTTTTAACAATGAGAATATCATTATCAAGCAAACACCAAGCGAAGACCTGAATAACTTAATCAATTAGGTAATTGTTAAAAAGTAATATATAAAATAAATTCAAACTAATTTCACTCTACCGGTGACTTGCCGGCACTAAACACCAAAATATTTTATAGAGAGAAAAGGGAATATATATCACTTTACGAACCCCATTCATATTCTCAAATAAAACATCAAAATTCTTGTTTCTAGGCTCATCTATTGGCTTCTATTAAAGCGAAAACAATCCAAAAAACAAAGCGTGTCACCGTGTAGACTACACGCAAGGTTTTATATCAGTTATTTCTAAGGTAAATCACATAGTTATTACGAAGAAGAGCTTTAGCTTAATATTGAATCCTGTTTCCCTCTATAATTAAATTTCACGAATTAAGCTGTCCCTCTTGCCGCTTAACTTTCTTGGGGATTGAAAGTCTTCCTTATGCAAGAAAAAAGATTAGTTATGAGCATAGTGCTCTTAGGTGTACCTTATATCTACACCTTATACGTAAAATAGTGCTCTTAGGAGTACCTTATATGTCTCCTAATCAAACAAAATATCAATCCGCATCACACTCAAAATCTCAGAATAAATTGATCAAATTAATGAAGTAAGTCTTTAACTGAGCAACTGAAACTACCCCTTAGTATTATTACGACAGTTTTAGTAGAAGTTTTAATTCCAAAAGAAGATCTAAATTAATCAACTACACGATTTCTGTAGGCTCACAACAGTGATAAATGCAGTCGTTACAGCAATAAGTATAAATGAAAAAGTAAAATCTCACTTAATTTGATAGGACTTTACAATGTCAAGCATAATCATCGTGGTTGTAAGCATATTAACGCTGTGTTTGTTTTCTAGTAATGTGATATTTAAACTTTGACTTGAATAGCAGTGTTGATAATTGTCCTTCGGTGTCGCTGATAAACATTAATTTTTAGTACGTCAATTCCTAAACATTTCATAGTTAAATGAGATTAATATATTTAATGTACTTCATAAATATGTATTAATCCTGCACGCCAGCTTACTTTAGCAAACAGATAGTTTACAAGGAGCTAACGTTTCCAAATTAATTCGAAGAAATTAAATATATAATGATATAAATGTGAAATGAAAAACTTTGTAAATTCCCATTTACAATTCCATTTACAAAGTTATTCATTTTACTATGGCTTTCCACGAAGTCTCGCCTGCTAATATTGATTTCATTATAAATGTGAACATATTAGTTTGTTCGATTATAATTTTTCTTTTCTGTTAAGGGATATCTAAAATTACCACTGACTAGCTAGCGATGGTACTGCATTCTACTGGCTTACCGTTAAGCTAACTTAACAGCAATAATTCTCATCTGCTCCATTTGAAACCGCAATAAACTACAATATACTGGCCAAAATTGAGGGAAATATCAAACCTTCCAGTATACTCGGACACGATTAATTCCTGGTTATTACTCAAATTAATCAGCAACTTATTTTCCCATTTTAAATTATAGTTAGCATCTGTTTGAGTCAGGCAGACGAATTTCGCCGCTACACTATATTAGAGTTTCCCATTAAGAAGGGGGCTTATGGTATCCCTTCACATATGAGTCGATTTGGAAGATCAAAGGGATGGGAATTTATAATGTGGAAAAAGACGCTCTCGATGGACCTTTCCGGTGGTTGGACTCTCCCAAAGTGATGGACGCATTCCAAGCCCTGGCGATATTTCCAACATTAAGTGGTATTTTTCATTAATCAGGATTTATCCAAGCATGAAGGGAAGATTTCGCTCCGAGGGCTGTATCTTCGTTTCAAAGATTTCATCGCTTCAGAGGGGGGTTTTATCAGGGTTTTAAGCGACTCATGAAAAATTCGAAGCAGTCTTTTCAATACATAGGGTTGAAGGGAGGGAATTGAGATTTTGCTTTCGGAAATGCCTTCCTTGAATAAAAGGGCGTAGATAGGAACGCGAGAGGTTGCAAAATAACCCGTCCCTTAAGTTCAACCCTTATATTAATTACATATTCCTGAAAGAATTTTTCATTTTCCATAATTAGTTGTCATTAATCGAGAGGGAGCTACGTAGGATGTAAGCATCAAATATTTTCGAAAATTCAGATCATTTTAAGCCGTAGTTTTTTCCTTTCCCTCGAAAATTGTTAGCTAGATACTGACTATCTTTAATGGGAAGGGGGATTAAAGTCATTTCTATCTTTTCCGTAATACATGATTCAAAACAAATGTATATTTTAAAAAATCACGAAGAGAATACGAGAGACCGGATCAGTAATTAGTTTTAATTCAGTAGAGTGATTCATAATTTTGTAGTTTAAAAGTGACTCGTTAATTCAGATGTTACTTTTTATTCCGCAAACTACATGACGTAATATTCACTCATTAAAAAATAACGGTTTAATTGCGGTATATACTCTCAGGATATTTGTCAAGAAATTAATATCATTGACATCACTTGCTCAAGAACTACAAGAGTAAGAAGACCGTAGCATTGTCTTCAATAATTTGTTTGAATGAGCTAACAAGTATATAACTATGCGCTACTAATATAAAAAATAATACTAAAAAGTTTTAACGTAAGATCTGCGGAAATGATCACGTTAGAGACTTAGTCACAGACAAAATTTACAAATGTATTTGATATACATCATTGTGGTAATTTCTCAGACTCAATATTTCATTATCAAGATAACTCCCTCTTTGTACGAAAATAATTTCTTTTGAATTTACGACATTGAGGGCCTTTGAGACGCCGTTTGTCTTAATGGCGACAGGAAGTAAGAAGGCAGAGGTCGTATGAAGAAACCATATGGACTGGAAAGCATTATGTTTCCCCATGAAGGAGGGTTAGGGTTTCTTGTGTGTATCGTTAGGGGTGACTTGTAGCACTACCCTGTTGAAAGCACCCTCCGTTAATTTCATTACCTGCCACGCGTAAAATTTGTAAAACATATAAGTTACAGCCATAACAGCACCTTTTCCTCGAAAAAAGTATTGTGTCTCCGTTTATGCGGCTTACAAGAGACCGCGATTCCACCATTTTAATGGGATCTCCGAGTTTTAAACACTCTTGCTCGCATTACCATGAACAGCTACTCTAGTAATTAAAATGGAGCACATGGAACTAAAATCTTGCGTAAAAGGACTTAAAAAGCGTCAGAAATGTCTGCCATGAGGCCGAGAAACCCTTCTAAATATCCTTTTCGCTCCTCTTTGCCTGGCATCTGCATCCGTTGCATTTTGGGTAATTTATGTGTGTGAGGATTAACATCACCAACCGCGCACACCTCGCATTTGGAAATGAACACCGTCATTGCTGCTTCGGATGTCTTAGCGAGTTTTAGGACTCCATTAGCACCTGATCTTGCTTTTATTCCTCCATTGCTGTTAGCGAGTGCTTCTATTTAAGTATTTACGCTCACAGTTTTTCTTAATCTCCTAGTTCTTTCTGGATTTGGATGGATTGGTTTGTTTCCGATACCTCGAATTAAGCTTGCCACCAATTCTGTGCTACTTTTCAAATAGCAGAACGCTTTTTTACTTGCTCAATGAATCCTACTGGAAACAGGGAAGCAAATTGTTTAGGATAGCTAATGATGACTGATCTAGAGGAAGATTAAACATTCTTCTTTCTCGACCACGCAGTGATTCTACAAATAGAATAAGAGGGGTTTACTAACATTTATTTACCATGGGTATAAAAATGACACCCAGAGACCGAGGAAAGCAGCCAATGAAAACTCTCGTCACTGAAAGGACTGGATGCTTATGAAGCAGTTTTCAGTGCATGAATACGTTTTCTCATAATTGTACAGTGAGATTTTTTTTATTTACAAAAGAAATGGTTTTGAGGCTTAGTTCATAAATATGCAAAAAAGGGGGAAAACATTATTAAAATAATGTTCTCCGATAATAAATGTTTCAATTTAGTCTTTGTATTTGACCAAGATAAGAGACCATTATGTGCGAATAAATATATCCAATGATAAAAAGATACGTAGTCGGAAGGAATTCAAAATAAACATAACTCATATGTTCTCCACTTATAGTAGTATATTAAACAACCGATCGCAAAACATAGATTACGAACATATATAATCAGATTTATTCAAATTTTAAATGTTGTAATGAACTGAATTATATGCAAGCTGAACGTTACTTTAACTTTTCCTGCCGAATCTATAAATTTATAAAGCAGCGAATACATAATTCTGTCTACTGTATCACAACAAAGATTATGGAGGATTGTTTGTGGGCACTAAACCTAGATTTAAGCAGTTTAACGTTTCATCAAAAGAAATTAGAATGTATTACTATCATATAATGACTAACAATATAAATTTCTACACACTAAGCATTTTTACTTTCTCCATATACGAAGTATAGAGAAAGTATTGTTTTCATGAAAAAAATCGACTTCGAGATTTCAACGGAAATACATGTTTTGGGGTCCCTAGAACACGTTTTGACCATTTTCGGAATGATGTCTGTGTGTGTGTGTGTGTGTGTGTATGTGTGTGTGTGATAGTGGGCGCTCTAACTTGAAAACTATTAGTCGTATCAATATCAAAATTCATATATAGTACTGTCGTGTGTGCTGTCAGAGTTGATTAGTTTTTGGAGTAAATCAGTCAACCGGAAGTCGAGCTTTAATCATCAAAGCTCATTTCCGGTTTTCAAAATATCTCCATAAATATGATATATAGGTATCTTGTATTACTTATAAAAGTTTTAGATAGTGTAATTTACTATAAATTTTGTATTTAACATATTTTTGTATCACCGGTTGATTAGGAGTTATTCGTGAAATACTGATAAACCGGAAGTAGCTGACAATGTACTTTGTGGGCGCTCTATCATGAAACGTAATTGTCGGATCAACACCAAATTTCATATATAGTATTTTGGTTGGTGTCGTTAGAGTTGATTAGTTTTTGGAGTAAATCGGTTAACCGGAAGTCGAGCTTCATTCTTCAAAGCCCATTTCCGGTTTTCAAAATATCTCCATAAATATGAGATTTAGGTATAAACTATTATTTATAAACGTTTTATAAAATGTTATTTACTATAACTTTTGTACGAAACATATTTTTGTATCACTGATTTTTTAGGAGTTATTTGTGAAATACTGATAAACCGGAAGTTTTTGATTTTGTACGTTGTGGGCGCTCTGGGCGCTGGGGCGAAAAGCCACTTCATCGTTTTTCATCGAATATGTTCCGAAAAACATCATTTTTAATGTTTGTGACGTAAAAGATAATATTAAAGAAATTAATCACTTATCTTCGAAGTTTAGATTGAATATAGAGTTCGAAAATACTGTCGTAGATAAATATTTACATCTTATATATATGGAGAAAGTCATGTGCTGGCCACATCAGATTTTTTAACTAATAAAATTCAACTGTTTCCTGTAAGAACTTTGCCTTTAGTCTCTGATTTCGTTTTGGGAATCATCTTATATCTATAATCTAGGAACAGCGAGTAACTTTCATCGTGTCCAAAACAAACAGTAATTCTAATAATCGAGAGCTGACTTTTTTGTTAAGGTGAATCACCCAATCTCACGTCCATTATATAAGCGTGTAAAATCCTACGCTAATATCAGCTACTCTTTAAAAGTCACTTAAAAATGAAGGACGAAGGGGTAAAAGGGATCCAGAATGAAAAGGACAGACCCGATCGCGGGCTTTTAATTAACTTATTCAACAAGTACGGAGGCAAGTGGTGGGGCGTGTAAGGGTATCGATGGAGTGGGGAGGACGCCTTGAAAGAAGGGGGCGTGGCTCGACCGGACCGAATCCCTAATTACTCCCTACGTCTCCCTCACAGTCATGTTTGCAAACGTGCAAGAAAGGGGTTGCTTCTGCCTTTAGGGGTGGGTCTGTTTGTTAGCCCTGTAAGACACTGCGGTTCCCTTCCTCTGGATTATTGCTCTTTCCCCGATGCTGCGGAATGGCAATTTGAAAGGAGGGCTTTTATATCCGAGCTGAAGCCTGCGGTTTCCCGTTCCGGATAAAAATGCGCTTTTCAGGAGCTCTATCCGGAATTAAATCATCGTGGGGACCCGTGTTGGGCGGTGATTGGCTAAGAATTGTTCATGAGGTTTGGCGTTCTGCCGCAATTTTCCGGAGCGTCAGATAGCACTTCCTCCGGAGGGTAGTCTGTTTAGCTGAGAGCATCGCTGAGAACCTTTCTATGCTTGCTGATGTCCATGACTGAAATGAAGGCATTTTCATCGGTCTCACCGCAGTACGGAGTCTTATTGGTACTCATTTTCTATTTACCATTTTACTGTATCGGAAATCATTAGCACGCACTTATATGGAGTACACAGCCTACGCTCAAATAATTAAGGATCGAAATAATAATAATAATAAATGGCCTTTATTCGGGCAAGATTGAGACTAGAAAGTCTCTTCTTACACCTAACCCATCGTCATATGCAAAAACAGAAAGAAAGAGATAGTTTGCAAAAGTACACGAAGAAAACTAGTATGTGGATTTTAATAAACTTAAGCCGAGGGCTTAGGAAAAAATTTCCACTGCAGGAAAACACTCACAAGAAGGGGAGTGTGAAAAACCTGCGAAACCTACAGGTAGAAAACAGTATTTTGTGAAGAAGGAGAATAAAAATAATTATGAAAGACAAGCAGAGAATAGAACACGTGCGAATAGAATCGTACTAGGGAAAAAGAGTTACACTGCTGAGTAACCGTAGCTAAAATATTTCTCATTTAATTTTCTAAGAAAAAGCAGGTCATCACCAGGCAGTCATCTTCAACCCTTATTTCGTCATCTCAACTCCTAAGATAGTTTGACGCTTTTGCCTGAAACAAGAATGTATCTTGCAAATAGATTCTTTACAGCAGAATCATTTTGTTGATAATTCCCAGACAGTATTAGATTAGAAAGAGAACATTTCTGTCTAATGGGAAAATGAACACAGCATAACATTAAGTTATTTAGCTGTCAGATATCTTACACAGAATTTGGATGAATTTAGATTTAAATTTAGAGAAATTTTAGATACAAAACCGATTTTTTCCCATTAGCACAAACAGAGCGTGCTCAAGTAACGCGAAATATTAAGAAATAATATAAATTCGTAATAGGATGGATATAATTCATAATTCCCTTATAGGAAACCCTCTCTTAAAACTTATATCGATATACTCTGACATAAGTTACCGACGTTTCGTAGCGATTATGACGTAAGGCTTGCAGCAAAGGCTAAATTCTCAACATTTCGATTACTATAAATTTATGTATAATTTGTAATTTTGAGTTAAGAAATGTTAAAAGCAATATTTTGTGCATTAAAATCAAATCAATACTTTTTCGAATTATAATAGTCGGAGCAGTAAGTTTAAATTGAATTCTGTTACTTGATTAGAGCAGCCATCGCACGTAGTGATACTATCTCAAATAACGGTGGAAATCCTAAAGACAGATACGATGAGGAGATAGAAATAAATTAAATATAGGTTTTACTACAGACCTCCAGCTGCCGTTCTTGCCTTAAAGGAGGAAGAATGGTGAAAGAGAAGTCGGTTTGATTGGCGTTAAGTGTCGGCAGAGATAGTCCAGTGGTCCTCAAAGAAGATTTGGAAAGAGAAAGTGGAATTGGAAATCGACAACATTCTTGGAACTGTCAAGGATGGAGGACACTCGATTTGGAAATAACGAGAAAACGGTGAAGTTTCTAGGGGTAAATGATTTGACTGTAATCGTT
Source organism: Sympetrum striolatum (assembly GCA_947579665.1). Classification (NCBI taxonomy): domain Eukaryota; kingdom Metazoa; phylum Arthropoda; class Insecta; order Odonata; family Libellulidae; genus Sympetrum; species Sympetrum striolatum. The sequence goes on from OX388348.1 coordinate 72,361,172, forward strand.
TTTAAGCTACCTTAGTCACTCTAGACCCTCAATGTAGACATGCATGATCGTTCAAGATTACTGTCAAATATTTTACTAATGAGTGGAATATACATATTTAAAAAGAAAGAATCAACGAAAATGCTATCATGCTATCAATGCTAGATATCAAAAGGATATTTTAAAGGTTTCTGTTAAATTATTCACGACAAAATACTTTCAGATAATAAAATAGTTTATTTGTGTAAGAATTAAAGCCTTCGCTACAGACTTTTAAGGTTAGTAAAATTTTGAATGAATTTAAAGCGAAGGAAAAGAATAGAGAAGAGGCAGACAAACAACTTTCTAATGTTAACAAAAATTAATCCGATGCAAAATTTATCAAGATTCTATTTTGTTCTATCTAAGCATTTAAGCAACATCACCAAGCTGCACTTTTCTCACACCGTACATGCATAAGGAGTTAAACTTCTTATCTACTGCCTAATCATACGGTTAATTTAATTGATGAAAATCGGAGATATTTAGCTTTTCTCGGAATATCTAAATAGTTGTTAAAAGTTACACGTTGAAAGAAATACAATTTGAAACTTGCGAAGAGGGTTTTTAATGAATCGAACTTGGAATGAGGCATTAACTTTCTTGAGGAAATTTAAAAACAACGTTGATGCGATACATATACGGGACTATTTGTGAATTTTCTTCGTTGGTCTCTAAAGAAATCCCCATAAATAATATGAATAAATAGAGCATATAAGTCACCACACACCACATAATATCACCGTCACAATTATTGAAACTGTTAGAACTAAAAAAAATACACGAACAGTATTTCCAATATCGGGTGAAGAGGAAAAGATGACTTTGCCCATAATTACTGCATTCATTTCCTAAGGAATAACTAAGACGCAGTATCATCTCTCGGACTAAATCGCAGTACGCCCAATACCGTTATTAGCGCTCCGTTCGTGGGCCTGACCGAGTTATTCGCCATGATTTATCGAAACTGCGGAGGAAATGAATTATGATTCATGATTCCGCGTTCCTTTTATTTGAAAAGAATCCCCAGGAGGGCCGAGTCATCATCTCCGAGTAGAAATGCTTATTTCAAGAAACGAGGCTTTTATGTTGGGGAATGTTTGAAGAAACGGAATTAATCAGAAGTAAATAAAAGGAGAGAGTGGCAGATGATTGATTTCTCGATGGTTTTCCTTTCCGAGACGCAGTAGTTAATTTGAAGCGATGGAAGATGGCTTCCTAAAGTAAATTTCTTTCGCCAAACAAACCATTAGTCTCCTGCTCCTCTTTTCATCTCTTTCGATATTTTTACGTCTTTTTTCCTCATCTGTATCTTCTCCGACTTCCCTCTTGCGTGGGAAGGTTTCCTCTTGCGCTGTTTTACAGACGTGAATGAATCCACAACGACTGTGGATTTTGTAGTTCTTCTTTTTCTGTAACTATTCTTATACACATGCAAACACTACATTAAGATCCCTTAGATAAGGGTTAAAATTTTCAATGGCTACCTTCAATTTGGCTCCAGTCGAATGGTGAAAGGTAGCTTTCTGGATATACGATATTCTATATGAATTACTAATAGTAACATTAACTGAAACCTCCCTAACTAGCTAATAATTTGGATTCCTGAAAATAATAGCGTAAAATGAACCAAATATACGTACCATACATACAACTGAAAACTTACCTCAAACCAACGGTTTTCCCCTGCCATACGCCACGGGCGTTTCGCGTGGTATGCATATGAAGATAAAATTTAAATCTAGCGGTTACTATATCACGATGAAAAAATAGATAATAAAAATTGTTTTGGTTTTTTCTGTTTCGCGAAGATAATTAATGTATATCTTTGAACTATTTATATTTCCATGGGTATCCAGATATTTACTTCATAGGAATTTTAAATCGGGAGTGGTTGAAAAATTGACCGGCACAATACCTTAAATCTCTCTCATAGTCCCGGTCACAAGGGGTAAGTCTACTTAAAGCGATGGACAGGATCCAAGTGGCTCGCTTTCTTTATCGGTGTAAGGCTCATCTAGCGTACGTATGCAACTATGGAATTTTTTCAGTTTTTCCCCTGAACTTTAAAGAAGAATTGGCGATGAATCCGAGTTGCAAGTCTGCCCATTTAATTATGAATTTCTTCGTGAATAACCTTACTGAAATGTGGAGTTCGGAAAATTTTCTTTCTATCTCCTTCCTTAAATTTCTCGATACATTTTAGTATCCTTAGATGTAAGGCATACTAAGGCGAGATTGGGACTAAAAGGTCCCTTCTTCCAACTGTTGTCAGCGATGTCAGTGGATGTATAAAAACCTAAGGTAATAAGAAAGGAAAAAAATCCACTGCAGGAAAACACCCACAAACCTAGTAATAGTACAAGCTAAAATATGTAAATGTAGATGAATAAAGCTGTGTAGAGCATGGAATTTACAAATTCATTACTATAACGAAATGACAAAAAATAAAATCAAAAACAGGAAGAATTGCGATAATGTACAATGAGAAAATAATTAACATCGCAAGTAAACATAATTAAAACATTATATTGACAGATTTGTTCTTTTCATATGTATTCTAGTCTCTTTTTCCACTTCCCAAGGTCTTTTAATACTCAATGCATACATATATACTCAACCATGATAGTCATTAAAATATCCCTAAAACCTTTCATTCAACTCGGTTTATTTAGACTCCACTCTAATACTATTTAGAAAGTAAATATTCATTTTATAACTAAACCAACCCGAGGATTCCACGCTGACCTCCTTATTTCGCTCGTCTTTCACGTATTTCTGACTTTTTCTCTCGTTTTATCTCACAGTAACGATCCCCAAACTTCAGAAGATATAAAATCCTCTGAGGAGAACGAGATATAACAGAATTCCATCGGAAGCGGATATTAAGAAACTTCTTACTTTTTATATCATGTTAAGCGAAAGAGTACAAGCTTTTCCTTATTTCCGCTTTTTCTCATGATGCATTATAATGAGCTGAATCATGGACTTAGAGCTCATTATGATAATAACTGTGAAACGAGAACTTTAATTGCACTTCATAGATCATTAGTAATATTTCCTTGTTGGAATGAAGATTTGCAACCTACGTAATTTTGCACTGAATTAAAGGGAACTGTGTACGAATCTCTGTTGAGAAACGGAGTTTTAATGGTAATAAACTTGCTATTAAATTAGGCTATCAAATGGAACATTTCAAACTTTGGTTATCATTTCACCTCCAATTATCATAATGTACACAAAGAGTAATTTTTTGGCTGAATTTAACTTGAATGCTATAACAGCTTTGATTTATACCTAAAAATTGGTTAAAGTTGGAAAAGCTAAGTTAACGGCTATGGTTGATGAAGAAAAACTAGAAAAGGAGGATAAATTCTATTACTTGTACAGTACTCTTTCTTCGGATGGAAGATGCAGAGATGAGATTCGTAAAGGAATAGCCTTGGCTAAGGAGGTCTTCATGAAGTGAACGGAATTGATAAACAGAGGTTCTGATAAAGACATTTTTTAAAGATTAGTAAAATCCTTGGTGTGGCGTGTTTTGTTTTATGGGTGTGAAACATGGGCCCTAAGAAAAGAGGAAGTCAAACGTTGGAAGGCCTTCAAGATTTAGATATGGCGTAAGGAAAAAGTAAGTTGGTTTAATACAAAAACAAATATAGAGGTACTGGAGATGGCCAAAAAAAGAGAGGGCTTTAATTAAAGTAATTAAGCATCGACAGAGGGAATAGTCAGGTCAAATATTGAGAGGAGAGGAAAAGATAACGTTAGCAGTTAAGCATGAAATGCAAGGGAAAAACAGAAGAGAATACTAAAGATGTGAGATGACATAAAGAGTGCAGTGAGCTTCCAATAATGAAATAAATGGAATTTGATCGGGAATATTAAGGCACAGGAACCTACCGAGAGGTAGAAAAGTCAAGTGTTTGTGTTTTTCTATTCCGTCAATGTTGCAGTAATCTCATAATTCGTTGCGATTGAGCAATACCTATACTGTTTACCCTCACTTGTACCCAGAAATTCTTTATGCTTATCGCACTCCGTTCAGTCATTTAGGAGGATGTACTGCCCGCGAGACGTAATTGAACTCTTGGGGTCCATTCTGCCAGCGCTGGAATGCCTCCTGTAATCCATTTGTCGCTCCAAAGAGAGAATCATCGCATAATCTTCATCTTTATTTACGCACATAAAGTGCTGAGATTAGGGAATAGTGTTTTATCTTTGCAGTTTTGCTTAAGTGAATATTCCCCATTCAGAGAAGCAATAAAAATGTTTACAGTTTCCTGAGAAAGGGGCGTTTGAGTTAGGAATGAAATTTCATAAAAGGTTTTTCGAGTGTTATTTATCTTCACCTAAGCTTAGAAATTGTGTAATTTTGATCTACAAATCACAATATTGTGACGTAAGGAAAAAGTTGATTACTCTATTTCTGGTTTAAAAAAGTCACGGATTTTCAGAAACCAGTCATACGAAGGGGAATCTTCGTACAAAAACAAGTGACACTTCAGCCGTAGTGTAAAACAATGTGAATCCTTAAATTAAAATAATGAATAAGATTATAATATTATAAATTAACTTAATCGGAATTTTATCAAGCCTGCCCTCTTACTATATGTAGTAGGCATCTCTGGTTCACAAAGATGGAAAAAGTATTATAAGAGAGTTGATGGTAGGACATGGAAGAAATACAGAAAGGGTGTGCAATAAAAGAGATACATTAATAAATACATTATAGAAAATATTCTTTCTAAAACTTAATCTTTTCATTTCTGAGGTAAGGCTATGCTTTATAGGTTTTGTATGCATGTTAAACATACTACTTTTAGATAATATTAAACACGTTATTTTAGGAAAACAATTTCTTATTGGAAAAATAATTCGAATAAATTGGATCAATAATGGTTAAAAATTTTTAATTTTAATCATTTGTTAAAATTAATGAAGCAAGTGCATAGGTTTGCATTGTTGTCAACACATAATGGACAACGTAGCACAAACAACAATTGTAACAGTGAATGCTAATTGTTGACTTTGATATTACCTAAACCGAATATTTTGTATGAAATTTCCAAAATAATCAGTTATAAACTTCAGACGGATGCAGCGTGAGTAAAACTATTTACATAAAAAACAATTTGTATTTTTCGATCAACTGATTCGACAGGAGGTGAACATTGCGGAAAGTTTAGTGGCAACGTTTGTTTTCGCGGCTTAGCCAACTGACACCCTGCCATCTGCCGGCGGTTCCGAGACTTTAACCCCAACCGCAAATCCCGTAAATCCGCCCCGAGCCTCCCTTTAAGCTAAAGAGCGATTTTTCGCGACAGTTTTTGACAAAAAGGCTCGGCCTGTATTCATATGGAGCATACAGAACCTTGCAAATTGCCACCGATTCTCAAACAACCTCACAATCCCCGTGCTGGATGACGCTGGGCCATGCTGCCGATTTAAAATGATTTCCTCCGGTGGAAGAGATGCGTGTATGGAGGTGTTGTTGGATAAAGAAATGCCTTACATAATAAATACAAGCCCATACACCTTTTTAATTAACAGGTCCGTGTATACGAGATGGTAACGTTTCACTAACAGGGCGATATTGCCCTCGGGGATTGTGGCTGTTGTAGCATTAGTGGCTGTTGACGAAAAAGAATGGCCTCGCACAACGCCATTTGGGTTGACTCCCGACAAACGAATAAAAGCTGCGACACCGCGCTTCTCATACAATTCCGTGGCCTTTGTCAGAGGCTCACGGAAATTCAAAACCGCATTTCGGACGACTTTGCCTTCGCTCCCTCTTCAATTTCCTCCGAATCACTGTGCGAAGGCGTTCGACACTTTATTCAGGTTAACCTCCGTGGATTTTTTCCTCGCTTCGCTCAGCGATCGCCAATTAAATCATTTTTAGCCTCGAAAGAGCCTCGGATCGCCTAATTGGTCCGCGGGATACAAATCCTGTGTCACGGAAAGTGGGACGGGAGTGAATGATCAACTTTTTTCGTTTTTAGCCTCGCAGCAGGCGCCGCTAATTAGCGGGAGAGAGAAAGTGGCGCAAATATCAGAGAGGCTGTAAATATATGCGGAACTCGCTTAAAGGGACCATTTATTTACATCTGGATGAAGATAAGCCCTTTGCTAATCTCCGCGGAGGAATTGATGCGAGAAACGCTTTTTTCATAGTTTCAAAGTGTTGAGACGGAATGCCTCTCGCTTTATCTTTAATAACACACGGATGTGAGAGGGACAGCCAATTTAATAAGCGCAAAGAAAGGTTTCAGAGGAAGGAATTTTACGAAGGTTTCTTCTCTGTTTTTTTAATGTTGCTCCCACACGCAACCAAAAGGTTCTTTGGAATGTAACCGCTTTCAAGCTGAGCGAATGAACCGGTAAATTTAAAAATGAAATGTATGAAAACGTCTTCATTACAGTCTTTATAAAAGTCTAACTAAAGCATACCTTTATATAACTTCGATGCATCACGCATTATTTTAGCTATATCGGAATTAAAATTTCTATCATAGGTATGCAATCACAAATTAAGGAAATTTGAGTTTAACGTAATAACTGTCGCTTACAACAATTCATTGTCTACGCTGCTTACCATGAAGCTATGAAAGCAGTTTGGACTCCAAAAAATGTTAGATCTTTGGCGTTAACTAGAGATTATCGTGAAACTGCTGGTTAACCTTGCACCCCTTAGAACGGTTTCATATATATAATGCATATTATAATGTGCTATTCTACTACATACAAAATAATGATAACTTAACAACAATGAAAAGGAAAATATTTGAATCAAATCCTAGGGTCGTGAAATTTACTATAACTTTTGTATTAAACATATTTCTGTATCACTGATTGTTTAGGAGTTATTCATAAAATACTGATAAATCGGAAGTTGCTGATTATGTACTTAGTGGGCGCTCTGGGAACTGTGGGCGAAAGGCCAATTTCATCGCTTTTCATCGAACATGTCCCGAAAAACATTATTTATAATGTTTGTGACGTAAAAGATAATATGATATAAATTAATCACTTATCTTCCAAGTTTAGGTTGAATATAGAGTTCGAAAATACTGTGGTAGATAAATATTTACATCTTATATATGGAGAAAGTCAAGGCTATTCTAATACTTACAAAATGATGATAACTTAACAAAAATGAAAAGAAAATATTTGAATAAAATCCTAGGGTCGTGAAATGTATTACTAAACACTTTATATTCCACGTTTAAATTTCACGCCTCAAAACTTCCTCATTATAGATACTCAATAAATAAAGACATAAATATTGGAACAACGCTGTTAATGGATAACTTGTTTAAAAACTCGAGAAATAAACAAATATTATCTAACTTTCACGAATATAAACCCGAATGGACAAAATTCTCAACATTTAAGAGAATCATCAACATTGAAATTTAAAACGCTCACGAAGAAACAAGATTTTTGCTCAAATCCAAGTTTGGCCAAAAATTAAATGAAGAGATCCGATGATGATTTAAAACTATTGAGTGGAATATTTATTTCTTTTATAAAAAAATTTGATTGATGCGCATTAAAGACTCGGTGCAGATAATCAGGAATAACTAATTTTCCCCGCAAACTCTAAGATGCACGACATCTGTGTGACGTAGAGCAACATGAGCAGCTATAAAGGTGCGCCTGTGGCTCATTCTTCAGTCGCAAGCTATTTGCTAAAACAAAGGCGCTTTCAGAGGAAAAGAAAACTGCTCCGCGGGTCGCCGAGAATAGCAGAAGGAACTGCGACCGCTGCATTAGTGTAATAAGTTTCCGCTGAAAAATGAGGACGGAGACAATGCCGCAGAGAGGTGGACATGAGGTAATGCGGACTGAACAAACTACGGAAATGGTGGTTTTTAAAAGAAAATTAACTCAAGAAAATTATAATGCAGAGGTTAGTACTTTAGAAAGGAGAAAACTGTGGAAAAGCCTGTGATGCGGCGTGTTTTTGCCGAGTCCTACTTCATGTTTTATTAACACTCTTCTTGGATATGATCTTTTAAACTTAATGAGAGTATAGTCTTGTGTATTAATGCAGTCTCAAAGATAAATCGGAGGGACTCTAAATTCAGGCCTCTTATGTTAACGAATAGAGAAAGGATCGCAAGTTTGAGGGAAACGTTTTCTGAGACTAATTCCGTATCCTCATCCGGAAATAAAGGCGAGTAAACAACCGTGGTGTCTTAAAGTATGCATAAGAGAACTAAAAGATGGGATTAGAGGAATATTTTACAAAGGGAATGACGCTATGAGAAAAATATTTCAAAGAAAAACATGTAAGGAAAGAAAAAAGAAAAACAATTTGAATTTCCGAGACAAATTTATGAATAAGTATACCTGATTAGTCCTAACCTCAAATTTGACAGTCATATGCAATATCAGATCCAAGGGGGACCGAATGTGTGACTATTCCCTTTTAATGACTTTGTAGCAGTTTACCTAGGGAATGACGATGAGCTTGGATTAACATCAGAGTATTTTACTGCGATCACTGTAAATCTACTGAATATATTTCAAAAATTTATAAGATTCCGTGATACTTGGTGGGATTTCAGTTATAAGATGGCGCCGAAAATAATTAACTTGTGTATATTTGTATTTTGGTTTTGTACACTCCTGGCCAAAATTAACGCAGCACCGGCCGTAAGGATCGCTAGGGAGGTGCTGCGTTAATTTTGGCCAGGAGTGTACAAGTATTGCAGTAAAGATTCTATTTTTTATATCTTAACAAAATGAAATTTCAAAAGTTAATTTAGGAGGATTTCATAAGGAAATCATATTAAAACAACTGCGCTCTTTGGCAAATTCCTGGATCATGTTTCATTCATGTGCTTATTGTCGATATGATCAATGATTTAATAGGGATTACTCTATTTTTAAAAACCAATTTACTGTTTTTTTTATTAAGAATTTTCCTTTTTATGGAAGCCAGTAATAGTTCATGAATTTCAGGTCTAACAAAGGTTTACATCTATACAACCTAGAGAAAATGTTATTAACAATGTAGTCATTCATAAATGCTATGAATAAATTTATTCATTTAATGTTTTCATGGATGGAAATTCAGTGTATGGAGATGATCAAATAGGTGTTCATATTAACGTATCTTTTCTAATAAATAAATACTACTCAAGGACAAAATTGAGTAGTTAAAAAAATGAATAAATAATTATATAGAATGAATTGAATTAATTGAATATTGAATATAATAAATAATAACCAATTTTTATTTCATATAGCTCTGAACAATGCACAAGAATTCCTTTTGAATTAAGGCAACGCCCACTGTGGACAAATTATTACTGCTGTGATGTTTAATTTTCCTTTAAACAGTATTAATCTCATCCTCTTTGATGCAGTAGCATTTGCGATGCAAATTAGTTGTTGACCTCTTTTTAATTTCATACCAAAATATCTTCTACAGGTAATACTTTTATATTTTTCACGAAATTAGGTTACCTCATACAAATGGCATTCACAAACATCTATCTGTTAAAAATATTTTTAGAGAGTAATAAGTTATATTTTCTATTCATTAACGTACGTTTCTCTGGGAAAATTAATTAAGAAAAAATTGTTGATAGACTGTAATGTTTCGTTATGATATCGTCCAGATTGGTAAATAGTAAATTTCCCCTCGCGTCATTTATAAAAGGAGCCCTGCGTAGCTTTATTCCGTCTGAACGATAAGTCTCCTTGAATGACGAAGAATTTTTCCATTCCGAGAGAATAGTTCTCCGTCATATCGCAACCGCTCATGCCTCTATACTTTTGCCAAGTCCGCTCGAATTGCCTCTCGATTTAAGCACCGCCAATTCCTTTCGGGTCGAAACTTTTGCTGGCACATACGTGCGTACCCACGACTCAAACATATGTCATATTCTCCGGTCAATTCCCCCAGATGCGAGGTTTTTCTTCCCCATCATCCTCTCCTTGGGTAAATATACGATTCGAATGTTTGGAGACAAAAATGACTTCTGCATGGCGCCTTCGTGGCTTTCTGCGGGAGCAAACAAAACGAGAAGATTCCCCGCGGACCTCCTGCCCCTGGCAACATCATGTGGGAATTTGACAAACAGCGTTTGGGTCGGACTGAACTTTTCCACTTGCAATAGATCGCCCTATGATGCTAACTGTATAGATTCAGGATAGAGATTTAAACAAGAGAATTCTACGAAATTTAGCAAACAGAAATGTAGATGGGGAAATTCCTCTGCCTTTATATAGCTAGGGTAAATAAATGAACCCCTGAAGGAATAACAGCGGTTCCGACATTACAAAGTAAATATGCAGCGAAAAAGATGTTATAACGGCAAAAATAGGATACTGAATTCAGAGTCGCCTAAAGACATCGATGGAATAAAACATGTAATTTATTACATGACTTATGCACTTACTACAAAGTTAAACCTAGTTGAAGAAGGCATAAAATGACAAAAAGGATCTCGTTTAGCGACACTTGCTGGAATTTCATATTAAATAGTTTAGACGTACACCATGTTTTTATTCATTATTTAAGAAGAAGTAAGATTGTGTAATTGATAAATAAACTTTTAATATTATAGAGTTACATTCATGGTTTATTAGAGGCTGTGAAATTATTAAGGATTACACAAAGGAAGCTCAAAAATAGATTGTAATAAGAGTTTATTTATTATAAGCCAAGAGCTTTGCTAAAGAAACAAGCGACAGTGATAAAGACAGTTTACTGTCTGGTTTCGGCGGTAATTACGCCATCCTCAGAACTGATGAACTGTCTTTATATATTTTTTACCTTGTGGAATTTTATAAGTTTTGTGATTAAACAGTGCATAAAATGACTATTCAAGGTAGCAATTTTATAAATCTACGGAGCAATGACTTCCCTTCATTTCGATTCATTTATTACATTATCTGAGAAAAATGAAAATTATTTCTTCTCTCTAAGTCTTCCCATGGCTAAAAATACGCCCAATAAATACTGACAAAATTTTTGATATTTAAATTAAAAACTCAATTGTGTAGTCTCCCTCAATTGTTTAAACCTGAAGTGGAATTAAAAGTATCTAGAGCACTTTATTTCTGTAGCTACGCATTGATTAGAATGAAAACGGTATTCAAATATTTGATTTTCCTCTGCTCAAACGCAGCATTGAATCATGCCAAAGTGATGAGCAATACAACTGAATAAATACTTGGAAACAAGGGCTAAAAGGCTTTCGAATTCCTCAAAAAATATTGGTTACTAGAGTAATGGTCAGTATCAAGAAAAATCAAATCAATATAAAGACATAAGTTTTGTAAAATTGAAAGACACACACGGCAATAAACATACATAAAAATGCTCAAATATCCCATCATCCCATTTCAAAACATTAATAATTGATAAAAAATTTAAAAAAAACGTTTACTTTTCACTCCCGCTTCACGTATTTAGCATCTGGATCTGGAGTAATTTTCTAAAAAACAAGTATATCACTCAAGAAAAAATCGTATCCAAGCTGTAGATAACCTCATACTTTTCATCTTCCAAGGCAAAGCGTGATGATGGTAAGCTTCTTTACTATGAGGATCAATCAGTTAAATCTTAAATCGTACAAATATAAGTAGCATACCAATGTTTGTGTGTTTCTCTTTTATCTCGCGTAGTAACCTGAATTCATATTAATCTCCACATTTTATCCCCAAATTTCTGTGATATTCGTCGTTTTCGATGACCAGTTAAGGTTCTTCAACGCCTTTCAATGAAGAGGAATTCCCTGATAATCCGTTGATGATTTCATTAACTTGGGGTTAATAATCATTCGCATGTTGGACACACCGTTATTATCTCCAGCCGTAAATCAGCCGTAATTTTATTCGATTGCAAGTTTAACTTTCAGAAAATGAATTTACCACGAATTGGATCTCCCATTATCTCCTCTTGCCAAAGTCCGTATCTAATGCAATCTAAATTTGTCTCCCGATATTAATCGATGCATTGGGTGAAATGTTACAGCTATTTCTGCACAAGTGCCTCCATTCAGTTAACCTACATCGGAAATTATTTTGCAGGAAATTAGATTAGACAATTGCGGCTTTACCTTTGATCATAACAACGGAAACGATTAGCATCCTGTATCGGAGGTAAATTTATATCGCACAATACGCCAATTGAGTTTATAAAGAGATACAATCTTCGATAGTAATATCTGAATTTATTTCCACCCATCGATAAAGTGATGGTAATGACGGCTGTAACTGAAGTTTGCATGAAGATGATAAGTAAATAGTTAACAATATAATGGCTCAGAAATTAAGGAGACTTGCAGCATTCTTTCAGAACCCTTCGGAAAGGAATGCTTCAACTATTTCAGGCATCTTCACTGTGAAATATCTACCCATTTTTACAGAAAAATAATAGCTTTTCTAAAAATGTATATCTTAATGGTATAAATTTGCCACATATGCAATAATAAAATATATAGGTTATTAAATTTGGCGAAATTCACCGCTGGGGCTCTGAAAAATTTTAAATTTCACAACCACACATCGGCCATTGTATGAATGCGCTGGGAACCATTTTGATTGTATTACAAATAGACCCTAATATTTTCGGTTTAAAAACAATGCATTTAACTTAAAGTTTTGTTGATACATGAAAATCAATAGAGCGTTTTTCTCTCTTTTTAAATAACAATTTGATCCATTTTGAATCAGTATTATATTTTTATTTTCAGGAGTTGAGATAAATTGATAAGGGTTTGATGTAAATACATTCAATATCTTAATACGCAATCAAAACACTATCAGCCATTTTAGGAAAATAAAAGTTATTGGCTATAAAAGATAAATCAAGTATCAATGATGGAATTATAAATGAATGCGTATTGTTAAATACTTTTTAAATTGTCTAGTTACAAAGCTATTATCTGATTTCAAAATTTATGTCAAAAATAAACGGGCAGTTATACTAATCAAGTTTAGAGTCTTATAATAATAATGATAATAATAAATGGCCTTTATTCGGGCGAGAATGAGACTAGAAAGTCTCTTCTTACACCCAACCCATCGTCATATGAGGGACAGAAAAAAAGAGATAGTTAGCAAAAGAAGAAAACTTATATATGGATTTAAAATACCCTAAGCTAAGGGCTCAGGAATAAAACCACTGCAGGAAAACACTCACAGGATGGGGAGTGTGAAAAACCTGCGAACCTACTCGTAGAAAACAGTATTTTGTGAAGAAGGAGAATAAAAGAGTTATGAAAGACAGGCAGAGAATAGATAAAAAATATGCAAAAGAGACTATACACATTCACCACAAGCAATAAAATTGAACAAAATATCTTTACCAATGACGCTAAATCTAAATACAAGAATTGTTGCATAAAAAAAGATAAAACACATACGAATATCTCAAGAATAACAAAACGATTAATACATTAAGGTTGAGAATGAATAAATATCAGAAACATAGAGTTTATATGACATTGGTCAAAGACAATAAGCAAAAAAAATTAAAAATTAAAAAATAAGACCAGTCTTATCAGTTTAGATGTAACGTAATGACATGAAATAGCTGTAGGTATATCGCTATATAAAGATATGATGCAATTTAAATATATAAATTCTCTCTAAATATTCAATGGAACTCATTGCTGTCTACTTTCCGAATATTGCCTCATCACGAACAAGCATATCAAAATATAATAGAGACATTAAATCCTTCAGGGTATTTTACGTCTTCTTTTGAAGGCTAAAAGTGAATTTTAACTACCTTTCACATTAGTACGAATCTTGAGAACACAAACACGAAGAACTGAGGAAATGAATTCCTTAAGTTGCCTCTTAAACTGGTCAAAATAATGGATTCTTTTGGGATCTTTGAGGATTTTACGCAAGGCTCTTTCCCGCTCCGTAAAATAAATGAGATTTCTTGTTTCCCTGAAATCCAACCCATAAACCTCCTCCTCCCTTATCTACTGGTTGAGCGTTCCCTTACCGTAATGTCAACTCACTTCTTTATGGCGTATCCAGTTGTTAAAACAACTCCAAACATAAAACCATTGCTATGGCAACTTGCTCTAGGACGGCGTGTGTGTCGTCTGTTTACTGCGGTTTTACTCCTGTGGTTTCCGCGGCGCTGCGAACAAATGCCGGGATGAGCATCCTTTCACATTTATACAGCAGAAAACACCTATCTCTCGGAGGGGTCTTCAGATGGCTCCCCACAGTCAATACAAAGCTTTCCTTTCCAATTACCTCCTGCGTCCATCAATTATTCCACGGCTTTATCAAATTCGAGATCGCAAAAACTATACCATCTCTCGGTTTGCTCTCCGTTTTACGAAGCTATTACATTACCACTGTTGCTTAGGAATGAATTCAATGGGCTGGGATTATAGTAGGTTCCGATGCGTATCTAAATTAGCTGATGGATATCTATACAAGTATTCAATGTAGTGCCTATTATTTCAATTTAATTACTGATATGGGAATGGGTGATGTATTCTATATGTTTATAGGTATGGTGTTACGAGAAATCGAATTCGAGAAATTACCCACCGTTGAAATTTTACTGCTACAATCATTGGTAAAAATTGTGTAGGAGAGAGAGAGGGGTAAAAAAACATTCCTGTACACAAGCAAAAGTCGGAAAGGCTTATTCCTTTCCTAATACTTGCATTAAAGATCTAGAAATTTATTTGCTATATCTTACTAGGCAAATCAATAAGATTCCTCAGTTAATGCTATAGATGATCAGTAATAAAATATTAGTTGTATAACACTTTCAAACTGTAAAACACGAACAAGTACCGTTTCTGTGAACTTGTAGGGAAGTTTAAAGGCCACTCATAAGATAATTTTATCTTTTTCATTTCGATTAGACTTAAAAATTGGTGTTTTTATTTAATATCTATTTTATGGCATAAGTTCCAAGGGGAACTGAACATCCAAGTTGAAAAATTATGCACATTTCGAATATTTTATATAAATTAAGCATTTTTTCCTCCTCTGGTGGTATACATTTAGGCATAAATTTGAAAAATCAGCCGTCCAAGTTAACTAGCGACCACAATCACTCTTTAGCATCATATAAATCGTTCAGTAAATCTTTCATAAGTATCAACATATTATTGCATAAATAACCATGGTTTTTATACCATTATAATAAGCAATTTGAAATGCAAAATTAAATGTTTTTATTGATTCCTCAAATTTGTTTTTTTTTATCTGAAAAATGGTTTTCAGTTTCATTATCATCACGAAAATAGTAAAATCGATATTTGTTCACTGCGATGGAGTTTATTACAGCAAGTGCGCGGTTATTCTCTTTAATTTGCATATTTTTTATCGATTGAAGGCTTCGGTTGTGTTTACGTAAATGACAGCTATTGGCGAAGGGTTTCTGATAAGGTGTTGAAATATTCGGTCGTTTTTTTAGCACGAATTGCAAACATTGGCCTTTCTTTTTTCCCCTCATTGACGAATTAAATTTTGCGTGGGCATTACTGATGAAGCTTGTATTATAAACCGTGTCAATATTTATGCGGTGCAGGAACATAAATTTCCTTTTAATTTTCGGACTTTCGATAGTGTATATAGGCAATTAGTGAGATGTTTTATCTTGGTATTGCGGTATGCTATCGGAATCAATCCGATAAATTTGTCGAAATTTCGTTCGGATGATAAAATGGATTGCAATGAGTTCAGTGGATTATTTCACGAAGCATTCGGGTCACGGATTGGGTGTAACATGTGAAAAATCACTGGATTTGGGATTGTAGCTACCGGCTAATTTTCCAGGCATTCACATACAAATAGTAATCCACAGAGAAACGTTCCATAATCACCTTTAAAATCATATTTTATCGCATAAGCTTTCTCATTCACCCATGCATTGCGACAAGAGAAAAAGTCATTATTTTCGAAGTTTCGTTAAGGGCTGACTATACCTCGAAAATATACATTCCCAATAGCTACAGAAAACAACCATTAATTTTCTTTGCGTTGCTAATTAAATAGATTGAATTAAAACTTAAGGGAAAAGTGACTCTTAGTTTATAAATCTAAACGCATTTCAAAATTATATAAAAGAATGATCCATCTCAAGAGTTATAACATGTCTATTTTAAAACCTAAACATTTACACCTTATGTTGAGAAGTAGATATCTATAATTGTTCGCTAGAATTTATTTCTGTTTGGTCTTTTAATATCGTTGCGCAAAAATGGAATAAGAAAAAGAATGGAATAACTGTGAAAAGAGTATACTTTTCCACGATAAAAATATATCTATTATAGTGAAATTTCCTTTAAAATATATCTAATTAGAGGTTAAAAATCTCCAATAGCCGTCTTTGTCGGCGTTCTTCGTCTCATTCACCGGTGTTCGGAGAAAACAAGAGAGGACACCGCACCTGCGCCAAGCAGCGGTCACGATCTAACACCAATGGATGAGACGAGGAACACCGACAAAGACGGCTATTGGAGATTTTTAAGCACCAATTCTTAAGCAGCCGTGTCCTAAATTTTTCTTTCCTTACATTTTTCTGATGTCGACATCAAATATTTTAAATTTATCGATCATAAAATTTAAGCATGATGGCATCCTACAATGTACCTATGTTTCTCTTCAGACTTTTTCGGATTCGAGAGCATCTGCTGCATTACAAATCCCTATTAATATTAAACGCAATCTCCGAACTTGCTAGATTCTGTGATGTGTACTTTCGTCTCCATAGAGCTTGTTAAAAATTCTTGGATTTACGCGTAGATTTGGAAATAAATGTGGCATTGCAGTACCACCGAATAAGATATTGCACAATATTAGGCACTCATTAGATATACTTGTAACTAATACGCATACACTGAATTTACGCAAGTCTTTCTTTTACACACATTCCACATGACCTTTCAAATAATGTTTTTATTTCGACCTCATATTCCGGTATGACATCAAATGAATAGGAACCTGATATTTAGTGTCATTAACTAGGATAGTTATGCTAAACTATGCTGATGATCCACACGTAAATGACAAACAAAGCTTTGAGACAAGAATACCGTGGTTGAGAAAAACAAAAATAAAATATTCTCATCAACAAGCCCCATTATTAACCATGCGTCGTAGATTTGGCTAATTGTCACACTTTTTTGCAATATTCATGGCAAGGTTCTATGCAAGGTTAATACACTATGCTCTTAATATTGATATTTGATATCACATCTTACGGCTGGGATACTATAAGAAACTTGAAGTTGAGAAAATGCCATTACACGGAAGCAGCTATAAAGTAAAAATGAATTTAAATTTAGTTTACTCTAAAGTTCAAATTATTTATCGAATGAAATGTAGTCCATATCATCTAATAAATATATCAGATTTCCTGTATTTAATTTTAGTTTTCTTTTCACCACCATTAATTCCAAAGACCGGATCATCGTTATCTAATACTATGCTATGATTTTCTCTAAAACGCTAAAAATATTCAGTAATCGTATTCAGAAAACTTATAAACCAAAATATTGTTTAAATAAGCACATGGAGTATGTTAAAATCAAGATGTTCAGTTATCCCCAACCTAACCAACGACCTCACTTACCACGACCCCTTCCCACTCCTCTCCCTCCCATCAAAACGGCAAAGTATCCTATAAATTCTGTCATTTCTGTGTTACCAATTGCCTGAAGATGACTGTAATGGTCGAAACCGGTCGTTTTGAATAAATATTGTGAGAAATACGAAGAACTTTTAAAATTTATTTTCTATGTAATATTTTACTTTTGTCGCAAATTGAAGTATGGACGTCAGTTTATCCTCTTAAGTGCATCTCATTTACTTTCATTGTCTTTTGCTAAAAAAAATAACAAACGCGAATTGGATTTACGGCTCCGCTTTTAATTCTGCCCCCAAACACTGCGCGAGCCATAAAAGATGTAATAGTCCCGACGAACATAAAGAGCGCGCTGTACGACGAGCATACAGTGGAGACCACTGTTTTACAAGCGCAGATTAAGGTTTTAAACTTGACCGCTTATTCACTCCTTCCCTTCCGTGCAGCGATACCCGGTGATCACCGAGTCACGCTCGTTTCACGGTCACGTCACGGGACGGCCCTTGGCAGGGGACTTATCCGAGAGAGGCACGCAATCAACGGGCAGATCCCCCTGGGGGAATATAAAAGAAACTCGGGGAAAAAAGAGAAGGAGGAAATGCGCAAGAGGCAGCGCCGAAGTTTCTTGCGAATCCCCAGACGTCCTTGTTTCGTGGAGATAAAAGCGGAAATGGAGTTGTGAAAAAGCGGTCACGATACGAGGATGATTCACTGAGACGTGTCTCCCTCCAATGAAGAGTTACGATTAATCTTCAAGTGTTCCACGGGATACGGATCTCGAAATGCCCCGAGCGAATATTCATCTTGGTTCTCCTTGTCGGTGGTACTTCTCTAAAAAGTGAGCCCCACCGTGTGAATAATTAGCCGAGTTCTTCGTTTAGTGAGTGTACCGAGTTTTCTTCATAAAAGCAAAGGTTTAAACCAATCCTCACCTTTCTCTTCCCATTTAATCGGTAATAGACTATTCCTTAAGAAATTACTCGCAGAATTTTGCAAAATTGTTAACCGCCTTTCCCAGCAATTGCTTCATACTCTATAGCTCTCAGCATTACCAAATATTCCTCTGACGCTTCTTGGTAATCCTTGAAAGTTATTTCATTTATTCTACGTGGAATATATATGCAACTAATGATGAGGGAAATTACCTTCTTTGAAATGGCAATTGATATTGTTTGATCTCTCTACGATATCCATGGCCCAAAGATGTAATAAGAAAGTTAACATAAGGGTTAGTCGTTTAAAAACACCCTTTTTCTTTTGAGAATTCGCTATGATATATAATACTATATGATATGGGAATGACGCCTGATGCCCAGATGTGAGCTGAAACGTACTTAGTGTGTAAATTTACATTCTAATAGTTGGTTTAAATCTGCAATTGATATTTGTTGTCGCAATTTATGTATGAAAAAGAAAATTGTAGACGTATATCCCCTCTGAATGGAAAACCCCAAGCCACAATGCAAATGATAATTACATTATATAGTCCTTAATACAGAAAAGGAAATGCAAAGGATTCTTAAAGCTGAAAAAATTACCCCTATTTAGTCCATCTCTGTAACCTCGCTCGTTTTTTTTAGCAAAACTCTCGACTTATCTATTTCTTATAATTCCTTCTCCGGATTCTTTCATGGATATAGATGGAGAGGATACTAATTCACAGGC
This sequence comes from Sympetrum striolatum, assembly GCA_947579665.1. NCBI lineage: Eukaryota > Metazoa > Arthropoda > Insecta > Odonata > Libellulidae > Sympetrum > Sympetrum striolatum. Next base: position 72,380,454 of record OX388348.1, read on the forward strand.
TAAACCACAAGCGTCATTGACTTGAAAATTTTACAGCGTATAGGCCTTAATGTGAAACCCCAGAAAAATACAATTTTGAGCCTCAGTGTCATGGGTTCGATTCCATAGGGCTCCAAAGCCCAGATTGTTCCCATTTAAAAGCATTGCTTTGATTTTGGAAAAAAAAGATACTTTCCGGATAGGTAGAGAATCAAAACACAAGGAGCCTATTGATATGCACATAACCTATCGAAAACATTTATGACTTTTACAGAAAATATCCTGGGTTCAATGCTAGGACGATTCAAATATTTTCCATTTAATATACATTGAGGTAGTTTATCATTCATTCATCGAAATTATAGGAAGTTCTTGCTTGGCAAAAAGTTGTATATAAATACTCGGGTTAGGAAAAAGAAATTGATAACACCGTACTCTTTCTGGGCTCGATGCCAGAGCACATTGAAATTTCCCACATAAGGAATATATGGGAAAAGTAGGACGTCGTTTGATGCAGTTGAACCCAATATTTCTGCTTCAATTTTCACACATAGTTAGAGATGGTAATCTTCTGTTATGCTGCATAGTAAGTATGACCAGAAAGACCCGGGTTCGATGCCGGACGGTAAACATATCTCCCATTTAAATATATTGGTGGAATTTTCATGATTTTTTCGGAGTCTTTACCTTGAAGACAGATAGTTGACACTTTGCATGCATTTATCTATATCTGTTATATTTCTTTTATATATTAAACCATTTGCTTGCAGTATGAAAGTAGCATTTTACTCGTAATAAATAAACTTTTATTACAATCTATTTCTGAGCTTCCTTTGTACAATCCTTAATAATTTCACAGCCTCTAATAAACTGTGAATGAAACTCTATAAAATTAAAAATTTATTTATGAATTACACAATCTTACTTCTTCTTAAATAATGAATAAAAAACATGGTGTGTGTCTAAACTACCCTTTAATTTACTCTGCCTACAGTGTGTTTTCTGCACATTTTTGAGTAATGAGATGAGCTGCTCAGTGTTCTTGGATGGCTGAGGTTTAACTTAATAAATGCATTTTAATCTTTTTCCTTGTGAGGTTGATGTATGAAGCGATTCCAGGGAAAATCCCATCCTCAAGACTCAATTTCGAGGCTTCCTCAAATTTTTAATCTCCGCTTAATGAATGAACCCAGATATGGATTCTTAATTAGATACTCCAGAGGAAAATTCGCGAGTTGCGCGAATAATCAAGTTTAATTCATGCTTTTATCTTTATTGGTTATGAAAATGTACTTGCCTGAGCCTTCGCACGATTCAAGCAATCATTTAAAATTATAATTTTAATTCACTTTGTTAATTGCTAATATTTCTGAATTTAGGAACTCCGCGTTATTCCTTTTTGTCCTCAATCCCTGGTTTTATTTCGTTGTGGAAAATTCAGCGATTAGTTAATCAGCTGTCAATAGTTATATAGTTTGGCGTAAATGAGCGAAAATTTTTATGCTGTATTTTCCGTATTAATAGGAAAAGTAATATCAGTCAATTAGCTAAAATGGAACGTGAAACTAACGAAGAAGATAAGAAGGCCGTAAGGAAGAAATAGATGACAAAATGAATAATACCCTTCGCAAGTAGATACTAATATGTACTCGCCTTTTTTATGTCAGTCTCAAAGTTAGGAGAGTATTATTTTCATTTATTTCCCAAGGGATTAATGAATATCAGACTCACTAATTATATTGTAGCATCATATATAGTGATATTTATTAGAATATTAATGCGGTGCCTAAACTCTTGCAAACCTAATACATAACAACATTTTTCTGATAAACAAAACCTAATATGTTTCAGCAAGCAGTCAATTTTAAGAAAGAGCTGAAATCATAATGAATGTTTTGCTGACGGAAGGTGACGTCTAACTTAATTGTAGTATGAGTGAGTGAATGAATTAAAACATTTTTTTGGGGGTTATTATAAACTGAGACTATTATTATTCATACTATTTAATTACTGAATAATATATAAATCATTTCCCTGTGGATAGGATCTTATAATAAAACCAAATAATGAAAGCCCAACTCTTAGGTATTATTGCAAGGCACACAAATACTAACTTTTAAACTTGCTAACTATCGTAAATCAAGAATTTTAAAATGACTAATACTCGTACCTCAAAAACTGTGTGTCTCGCTTGTAAATAGATTAATCAAGCGATGGATAAAATGATTCTATTAAATGCTCAGTTTCACCATAAAATCGAACTGAATTTTAAAAACATCAAACTAAATAGCGGAGGTAAAGCGATCAGAATTCAAAATGTATTTGATTAAAGGGAATTCCTCTTCTCTATTATCAGCGACGGGATTTCGCGATCCTTAAATTCCCAGCTCGATCGAATCGAAGCGAATTATTCGCGCATCTCCTGAGCAGCGGATTAAAACGAAAGAGAAATTACAGAAATGAACGAATTTCGCACTCCATTTGATTGACCGGCTCGAATAATTACTCCATTTCTCAGCGGAGTGACGCGACGCACGAATTACATTGGATTAATAATGGAATGCATAATATATCTCATAGATAGCCGGAGAGAGTCCTTTTTTCTCCATGCAATGATTCCGCGCCGGCTTATCAAACTGTAGTGGATGACCACCGGTGTCAATTACGAATGAAGATTACACAACTCTTTTATTACAACTAGTGATTCGATTCGGTGGACGGAGGAATAAAAAGAGAAGATGTCCGTCCGCAAAAGAGCGTGTTATTGCAGGAGATACGCATGTGAAAGCGACAGTGAGAATTGGAATTCAAACGCGAGTTAATAGGGTTTGTATTAGGCTGTGAACGAAACATTTTCTCTATTGTAAACGACGGTGAACCGAGTTCAAACGGAAGCAGACAAGCAATGAAGGACTCGATGTTTTTAACTCATCCATCCTAGAGCTTATTGTCTGGATTGGAAAGCTTTTCCAAATAAAAAAATGACAAAGTTATTTAGCGTGGAAAATACATAATATGCATTTCCTTTGCCGTTTCAAATGGTATGATTGATGTCAAAAACAGGGTAGCTCTTCTGCGGAATACTTTACTTTGAAAAAAATACGGCGATTCATCTTCGAAATACTAAGTTTAATTTATGGAGCCCTTAATTGATACTTTTGACGTTGCGACTGAATGCAGTTGAAGGGCTTTAATAGAAAATTTTCAACAAAACTCGTAGTGATCCATCATCAAGGTTTTTTTAAATAAAACTACATCGAAGAATTGCGAATGAAAAAAATTTTATATTAAATTAAATGGTTCTCATTTAAAAATATTGCAACATTCTACCAAAGTTTGAAATAACGGCTGGTGTTTTAAGCACGAATTTTTAAGCTGATAATTTTATATACTAACTCAAGATTTTCTATACTAATATTTTGCTCTGGATCTAATATTGTGGAATGCAATATAACCCCGAGCAGCGACATATATAAAAATATGAAGTACGCTTTTGAATTATTTTTTTATAATTTTACATTCAAATTAATTTCATTTTTTAATATCCAAGTGTAATTTTCGAGAGAGAAACAACTCGCAGTTGTCGAGAATTGAAAGGATGTTGAATATGCTATTTAAGTTACAGGTATCATTCAGAATATCTAAAAGCTGTCAGAATTACATATGTTTGACCACATATGACACAGAACACGGGGAAGAGATAAATATTTCTCATCTCCACCGATTTATAAACGACCTTTTTGATTCTGAGAAAGTATCAAGTATCTGAAGTTCGTCGTGTAAGGATGTGTAGAGTATAATTATACTTCATTCCATTAATGTTAAAATGGAGACCAGCGTTGTCTTAATCGAATCAGCAATCAATAATTATTAATATTTAATTAAATTAAAATATTAATATAGTATGAATAGTAATACAATTATCAGTCGTTAATTTATATATCGTGTTAGTTTTTAATTCGAGTTAGAAGAATCTAATACTAATAAAGAAACCAACTTTGTAGAGTCAACAATCTTTAATAATCCAGCACAACCCAGGTTTCATTACAATGCAACATCTTCAGGTAAAAAAATGCATTTCTTATATTTTTCAACTTTTTTTCCTGAAGATGTTATGTTGTAACGAAACCTAGGTTGTGTTTGATTATTAAAGGTTGTGGAATCTACAAAGTTGGTTACTTTATTAGTATTATGAAGGAGTTACACAGAATAACACCGGAAACCGTCTTATTTAGAAGAATCTATATAAACTGTGCCTAAAAATGTGTATTTTTGTCATTGCAGGTGGTGCCGATTCCTCTTCACATTCGTTACGTCACCATGGTGCCCATCGTCCGCCTGAAACAAGTCCTCACTCCCCAGAAAGCAACTCTTCCGCCCGCAACCAGCTGCTCTTCCGCGAAGGTGAGGACGTGTTCATTCCGTGTGACCTGACCGCCGTTTCCCTCAACTCCTCCTCCGCCGACGACGAGGACGTGCAGTGGTACCACGAAGGCGACGCGGTGGTCGTCGAGAGGCCCCCACACCGCACACAGTCCTCGGGGCCCACCTCCGAAGTCCTGCGCTCCCTGGGCTTCGGGGACATGGGGGCCCAGGTGCTGGGCGAGGCCCCGGCGGGGTCGGACGCGGGAGGAAAGTTCCAATGGGAGAGAGTGGGGCCCAACAAGACGAGGCTGCGCATCAGAGGGGCGGGCAGGTCGGAGGAGGGGTCGTGGCAATGCAGGAAGACCTCGGATGCCCTCGGAACTCACCCACCGCCCCTCGAGATCCTCATGATAGGTAAGATAGGGCGCTGATGAGGCGCACCCTTCCGCTTATCGCCCCATTCGAACGATTTTCCCGCCCGCGCCACTCTTCCATTGTTGCGTCATCGATCGGTCGAACTGCTCTCGTATCTGCTCCGATTTTCCGTTAGCGTGGAATGGTAACTGCCGCTCTCCGCGCGCGTATTTTTCGGGAGTGAAACGGCTTTCCTTTAGCGAGAAATTGAGGGAGAGCTTTGGCTCCTTTTAGTGGTAATATCCGAGATGTTTGGAGAAGGTAGCGATACGCCGTTACTTTGAGTCAATGCGAGAGTTAATTAGCTTCAGAGTTAGCGACTTCTGATTTCAGAGGACGACGATGTGAACGAATAAGTGAATTCGCCCGAGTTAATCACTCTCTAGGGTTGCGTTTAAGCATTTTAAACCATCGACTAAAGATTTACCGTGGCAAAATTAGTAATGACGGTCTTTATCTTATGTAACTACTTTAATGGCCAAAAAGGAGAAGCACTTCCTATGAAGCATTGCAATTTGGTACTTTGTTAAAGTTCCTACTGCACCAAAGACACGAAATGCATTCAGATGCTAACAGATTAACAATTAATACTGGTAGAGTGCCTGTGTCTTCAGAATTCGTTTATCTCAGTGGAATCATGTTTCCTAAATTTTCTCGCTGAGCTCAATTTATCTTCCCTTTTGATGATCAACCTCCCTTTTATATCATGTAGCAACTATATCATTCTTCTTTATGTTAATCAGTATTCTTCCCTACATTGCAGTCGTTTTTGTTTAATTCATTCAACTTTAATTCAATTATCTTGCCTCTCCTAAATAAACATTACAAGCCATTCTCATATATTTAATTCAAGGACATAATTTCGCACAGACCTGAGAAGGTATAAACATTCCGAGAGATACAATTATTCAGTGATTATATCTTGTTTCAATTGTTACGGCATTAAATCTTTTTCGAAATAAAAGGCAAGATAACGGATGAGTTATGCTTTCCTTAAATCACCCAACATGCTTCATTCTTAACGTCGCCAGTAATTACGTCTAGGAAAAGGGAAGAGAAGGGATGGGAAGGTAATAGAATTTATGCAAGACATTCAAGATGGATATCGAAACACTACCCTAAATAGTAAATCTTAGAAGTACAAAGATTGCACTAAGGAAATTAGCAATCATAACTTTTTATTGCGTACGAAGAGTAGCATTTTATGAAATCCTACGTATCATCCTCTTATTAAGAAGGAGATATGTGTAGTTAACGTTGAGAAAGATTTTGGGGGAACCAGACAAATCTTTAAATTAACCGTTTCTATCTTTTCAAACACAATAATTTTTAAAGGAAATTAGGTTATCTTTCACTTATGAAGAAAAATTACTGAAGAATATCTTATTCTACTAAATTTACCAATATTGTAAAATAATGTTTATACCTTTGCTCAGAAAAAAATTATTATTATTTACATTTATGATTAAGTAGACGATGAAGTTATGCGTTCCCATGGTAACACATCTTTCAGAAAAAAAAAACTTTAACAATAGAACATTTTCCTTTCAAGCGGTTACAAACAGAAATGTTTGCAATTATTGAGCTAAGGATGCTCATTAAACATATATAACTTCTAGCTTTTAGATGAACCTAAAGTAAAACCTCGAAATAAAAGAGCTGGCAGCGTACCGGTTTTCTAATTAAATTCAAATATTAATTAAGTTGCCAAAGAGAACGTTTCACGGCAGCCAAAAAAATACTATGAATGTAGGGCAGCAGGTAAACTTTGCAGGAAAAGAAGTGCGCCTTTAACGCAAAGATAAATAGAAGTGAAAAATATCGGCAATATATTTTAGGAGTTTTCATATCTTCCCAAAAAGTGAGATACCTGGATTTGAGTCTTGATAAGTTCATCAGAGGACTTCACCGGTGAAGGGCAACAGTAGGAAAGCATGAAAGAAACATGCTGTGGATTTATTATCCAAATCCAGTAGGTCAGCAAATCTTTATTTACTAAGAATCTGGTTTCTAATTCATGCCTCCCTTAATTAGCGTTTCGCTACGAAAACACTGACGTCACAGCGCTTCCGAAATACTTCTCCTCCTCGTTCTTCCTTCTTTATTTTCCCCAAATTCATCTCGCACGCAGCCTCACACGATTTCATCTGTATTCGCCTGTCACGTGCTCCTGAACGATAACTAAATTACTTGGCTCAGCCTTAATTTCCTCGCCCATTCGCCCTATTTTTAACCACGCTCCCGTTTCTTATCTAAAATTAATGCTCCGCCTTGTGTATTTCTCTTGATAAATTACCCCCACGTCAGCACTCGAAAAATCTCCCGAGTCCCTCTCATTGCTGACATGGCAGAGGCGAATAAGGCATTCCTAAGGAGAAAACGCTTCTCCCTTTAGTCGAGATGTAAATATATTACGGGGTAATTAATGATCGAAACTTGAGTGCGAAAGAAGGCGGATAAGTGGGGCAATTAAAATCGGAATTACCCCCGGGGGTTGATGAAACAGCCGATATTTCGCAACAGAATTGGAGCTGTGATGTCATAGTGGAAGCAACAAAGGAACTTTGTTTAGGCTACGAAAACTTTGCAGTGCCGCTCGTGGTACAACCGCTTTGACGTATCCTTTGTTACTCGGGAAATGAGAAAAATTGGGTGCGCCTGTACTCCTTCTTTTGTTTTCCTAGCACATGTTTCCTTATCGAATTTTGTAAACACAACGGTGGTTGTTCATTATCAGTTCGTGAATTCCTGAATTTGTATCAGGAATTGATTAAAATCTTTCATGTCATACGCATCAGAGTAAATTAATCATATTTAATATCGGTTATCTCTGATTCATGGTTTAAAAGGAGTGCAAAATAATTGTTTCTTTGAATTTTCCTAAATAGTTTCAATTAAGAATCGGCATAACAATATGGTTGATTTAAAAACATCAGTTAACGGATATAGTATGATCAACATATCATAAATATATATTTTTCGAATCTAAATATGTCACATAGTATTACAACCTATCATTGCACATATCCGAATATGAAATGAACAATATTTATGCAACAACAAGCAGTTAATAAATATTTCTTTCCGACTTATGAATAAGCATTAGAAGAATGTTGAGAAAATATTGATTCAGACTTACAATTAGTACGAATGTATATTCGTTGTTGCTATCAAGGTTCTCTCTAATGTAGTTTACGTTGTTTTTCCGTATTGCTAATATTGCTGCTAATTGGAGGAGAGTATATTCGTACCAATTTTTTATTTATATCTATTCTTTACTATGGTGTATTCTGTCAAATATTTGTTTCATTCTTCTGTCTATTATTGTATCCTCTATTTAATTTAGAGAAAAAATTATATATAACAAACAATTTAACTGCTTCCTTTTGCTCGTGTACCTAAAATAGAGAGACATATGAAAGTAATGTAGGAAAATAAATCCAAACGCACGGCCTTAATATCGTAGATGTTTTTTTTTTGTTTTCAATTTTTGAAAAGCCATAGGAAGAAGAATTGGATGAGACAAAATATCAGTTGCATATAAAATACTACCAAATATCGAGATTATAAGTAACTTAATTAGGGTTAGGACCCTATGGACAGTAGCCGTAAACACGTTTGTTAAGTTACTAGTAAAGAGATGTGCTTGAGTAAATGTTAGATGTACGTCTAATTTTAAATGCAAGAATGGTTTGTATAGTCTTCCAATACGTACGATATTCAATATTGATCTCAATCCGCTATACGTATTTATTCCCCTCCATCTTGTCTCCCACTAGAGAATCCGCTTTTGCCAACTTCCGCCTCCATTTCCTCTCTCGATTATTACCTGCGGATTTGGCGATATTGCGATTTGCACACACTAATTCTGCACGGCAGACGCACACGTTGTAAGAACGCCTCATTACGCCGTTTGATTCCCGTTTGCCAAACATCAAAGCGCGCAACTGAAGAATACATCGTCTCCTTTAGGATATCTGAGACGTACCATTTAATCACTTGACATCGTACAACACGGTAACTCATTTGTTTTACGATTCTCCATTTCTTGCTACAAGTTATTTTCGGATTAAGAAAATTATGCGTAAAATTACTTCAGTAATGATTAATTCACTCCTAATATAACTCACATAAGCATTTTAATATGAAGAACAATTTCCCGTCAGATAAATATTAAGTTCATTGTTTGTGTGTGTACTATAAAGTAATCAGTCCGAAGTCCGGTTGCTGCCTCGCCCATTCTGACATGAGCTACTAAGAGCATCCACAAAGGAATGAGGTGCGGAATGAGGAGTGAGGTAGTTTGCTCCTGCTTCCCTCACTGAGCCAAAACGCTATAAGCGAAACGTCCACGAAAATGAAGCACAATAACTCTACGAGTAACGCTTTTCTTGTCAGTCCACAACGAGAGACCTTGATCAGTGCAATCATTCACTCATACTTTTCTTTTGTCTTCATTTACTTTTGTCAAGACTATGAGAAAAGTAAATGAAAGATACATTTTTTCTACCCTGTACCAAATGACAAATGTAAATTTTCTATTCATCAGAATATGGTACCAGGAACATGTTTTTAGTTACCGCATATACAAAGGAGATGATTTGTTGCTCAAAAGTTCTATGAGAGATTACATAAAAATAACAGTTAAATCGTACGAAAAGATGGTAAAAATCTTAACACAGGTGAATTTTTAAATACTTACTTATATCAAAACGTTCAACTTTCCAAATGTGTCGATAAATAAATGTCCATAATAGTTAGTTAGGCTAATTTAAAATCGGAAAAGAACTATCACCAACACTTATTTATAAGATTACTATTTCTTCAATTAAATCCGATGGTTTCTATCCATGAACTAATTAAATCATCAATGAATGCATGAAACAGTGAGTTCTCTCTCAAACTAAGTCATCGCTGAGAGAGTTTAGTTTAATATCATAATTTCAATTCCGTGACTTTTAAATGGTAAGACTGTTTGAGGAATTGAAGAGTAAATGCCTTACCTTAAATTTCCTGCAGAGTCACGCTATGCAATGCTCAATTGTTCTTTTCTTTGTCGCACCACTTTTTCTTAGCTCGGTTGGAGAGAACATGCGGCCACTGAAAATAAGCAATCAAGAAAAAATATTTTGATTCTATATACCAATCAACATAATCACAGATTTACATAAAATGTGTATTTTATATTCCTTTTCAATCAAGCATAAGGATATGATCAAATAATAATTTATTTTTACCATCATAAATAATATGAAAGAATAGTGCATATTCTGTCGGTCTGCCCATTTTACTTTTCCTTATTATTCGGCAGCAGTCTATCTCCGTTATTAATTAAACTCCGTTAAAAATTATTTTTTTTTCTTTACTATTGCTATTCCAGATCAACATTTTTATTCATATATTTATATATTTTAATTGGGCGGATCCATAAACCAAAGCTTTCATAAGATTTCATATTTTACTGTTTTCAATTTTTAGTATAGCGTTCTCCCCGTTCTAATTATCATTTTTCATTTGCGTTTTCCGATGATCTTTCTACCAAAATAATAAAACACTTTTTCCCTTTCAAGTATGTGCGTTCCTTACTATTGCTTGTAAACCTTTCTCCTATGTTTCGAACTTATGTTTGTTCAGAATCATATTTGTGGGAAGAGTAAATAAAAAAAAAACCCTGACTTGAAGGCACTAAATTTCGGAATCAATGTATTTGCCTAAAGAAAACATTCATATAGTCTGCTTTTTTAAACGATAATTACGAACGGAATAAATTTATCTGGGTGGTTGAAAAGTACTTAAGGGAACGCGCTTACGGTTCTCTTCAGCCATCAAAATCTTCTTACATTTTCTCATAGCTCATTATTTTTAGGAATATTGAAGAACGAAGCATGAAAGATTTATGAATAATTATTTATTATTTATTACTATCTAACGGCTAAACGTAAACCATCCCCAACAAAACCCACATTAAAATAAACCGAAATGTGTTTTTTCGAGTGAGCTTCCAGCATGACAAATACACCTGCCAACCCGAGCAACGTAATATTACCGGAGCCTTCTCTTCGGGGGACCCCTCTTGACAATTTCAGATTATCTCATTCGAATTACTAACACCTATTTTTACGCTCTGCACAGTCCTCCAACGTTTAAGGGGAAAGGGTCGCTGGGGATTGTCAGGGATTCCGAAAAGCTTGGAATAAGGGTCGCGCGAGAATGAGACGTGTACTCCCTGAGGAGTATCCATCCAGAAAAAGAAAGGGCGATTGGGGGCGAAGGAGGACAATAAGGGAGTGTTGAGAGTGGGATTGATATGGGGATGCACGGGTCGTTGAGGACATAAGAGGGTCTACTTCTTTATTTCCACGCATCTCGTTATAACTTGCTTCGTTACTCGGAGTTGAAAATACGTTGTTTACAGGTTTTGCGACATCTTAACGACGAAATAAATTTCTACACGAGTAAGAACAACCAGAGTATAACTATAATCGGGGGGGATTTTAATCTTCCAGACATCGACTGGAATAATCATAGCATAAAGAAAAGGGCCCGGGATGTCGACTCATGTAAAAAGTTATTAAATTTACTTCAGAAAAACTCACTAAGTCAAGCAGTAAAATCGCCAACCAGGGGTGACAATATACTCGATCTCCTTTTAATTAACTTTCCCGAGCGCATAGAGAACATTTCGATTGACGAAGGTCTTGGAGACCACAAAGGCGTTTTTGCAGATATCGAGATAAACCTTAGCAAGTATAAGAAACCCAAACGCAAAATTTATCTCTATTCCAAAGCCAAATTCGAGGAATTTAACGTAAAACTAACTACCGATTTTAATTCATTTAAGTCGCGCGTAAGCAACAACAACACTGAGGATACATGGAAATCATTCGTGGAGATAATGCATAAATATATAGATTTGTATATACCTTCGAAATACTCTAAAAATGATTGCGAGCCCAGATGGTACGATAAAGAGGTTAGAAGGGCTCTCCGCAAACAAAGAGATTTGCACGGAAAAGTAAAGGCTTTTAAGGGAATAGATCAGCTTGTTCCAAATCCACAACGATCACTATTACTAGAAAAGCACAAGAAAGCAAAATGCGACACCAAGCGAGCCATGCGTAACGCCCACAGCAACTTTAAAAAGAAAATACTTGGGGAATGTTTAGAGGAAGACCCTAAAGCTTTCTGGTCCTACGTTAGAGAGGTACAGGGAAAGATACAAACAGTGAGCTCGATAAGGGATATCGAAGGTAACATTACTTGCGATTCGAAGAGGAAAGCGAATATTCTAAACGAATTTTACCAAAGCGTATTCACATCAGATTGTAACATAGAGATCCTCCCTAAGGTTAATATACTGGATTCCATGCCAAATATAACTTTTACGACAGACGGTATAGTTAAAATATTACGCAAAATTAAGCCAAATAAGTCGCCAGGGCCAGAAGGCATCCCAGCAAGAGTGCTTAAAGAACTGGCAGAAAGCGTCGCCCCTTATCTCAAAATTATATTTTGTAAATCGATAAATGAAGGTAGGGTCCCATCCGATTGGAAATTAGCTAATATTACTCCTGTTTACAAAAGCGGATTAAAGGAGGACCCAGGAAATTATAGACCTATATCATTAACTTCGCTGTCCGGAAAGGTAATGGAACATATCGTCGTAAGCTCACTCATGGGATTTTTAGATAGAAATGAATTCCTCGACGCAAACCAGCATGGTTTTCGTAAGTCCCGATCATGTGAAACCCAACTTGCTCTATTTGTACACGATATCTTAAAGTCCGCCGAAAGTAAAAAGCAAGTGGACGCTATTTTCCTAGATTTCAAAAAAGCATTCGATAGAGTCCCCCACTACAAACTAATTTACAAACTAAAACTAGCGGGCATTAACAAGGAAGTAGTCGACTGGGTTAAGGATTTTCTCTACGAGAGGGAACAACAAGTTGTACTGGATGGCGTTAGCTCAAATAGAGTCAAAGTTACCTCTGGCGTACCTCAAGGCAGTGTAATTGGACCTCTTCTTTTCCTTATTTATATCAATGACTTGAGTGACGAGATAGTTAGTAATGTGAGGATATTTGCGGATGACTCGGTTATATATAGGGAAATAACAAACGAGGAAGACCGGACATCTCTCTCAAACGATTTAGTCCTCATCCAAAGGTGGTGCGAAAAATGGGAATTAGATATTAACGTAAGTAAATGCTCCGTAGTTAATTTCTTCGAAAAGAAAAAAATGCGTCCAAATCACCCATACAAAATTAATGGAATTAGTATCAAAGTAGTAGATTCAGTTAAATATCTCGGGATCAACATTACTAATAACTTAAATTGGAGCACGCATATTCGAAAAATCTGCGGAAAAGCAAGTAAAAGGCTTGGCTTTGTAAAGCGTATTGTCGGTAAATGCGACGAAAAGGTGAGAGAGCGATGTTATTTTACCTTGGTCAGACCCCTTCTGGAATATGCGGCAAGTATATGGGATCCGGCGGATGAAACGTGTACTCGCGAACTCGAGAAAGTGCAGCGTAAAGCGGTTCGTTTTGTTAAGAAATGCTACGATAAAAAAGCAAGCGTTACAAAAATGCTCTCAGACGTAGGTTGGGAATCCTTGAAAGAAAGGAGATTGGAAGCTAGGCTGCGATTGCTTAATAAATTCAGGGAAACTACATTTTCCAAAGATACAATCGGTATCATGCAACCCCCCTGCTACGTCGGTCGATCCGATAATGACCGTAAGTTAAGAGAAATAGATGCTAGGACGAATCGTTTCAGAGATTCATTCTTTCCGCGAACAATACGTGACAATAATCGAATAAGGAAGTAATTTAGATTCAACTGGTGTTTACACCCCCTGCCACACGCCGAAAGGCGGCTTGTAGGGTATTAATGTAGATGTAGATGTAGATGTACGGTGGAAGTCCTCGCAACCAATAGCTCCTTGCGTTTCTACTGAAGTACTTAGAAGAGTATATGTTTATCGGTCCCCACGTTTACAAAAGGTTAAGATTTGTGTTACATGAATGTTCAGTTTGAGCGAAATCACTAGGTTAATTCAATCCGTCAACTCTTTCATGGACAGTGTCAAATATATTAGTAACAGAATTCATGGCTCATTGTATACTTTTCAAATTAATTCAATATTATATTTTATATTAATTAACTATTATAATTTTAGAAAAAATATCAATTAAATATTAAATATAATACTAAGGAAAGCGTTATTATGCAAAATAATTAATTTTATTTTATTTGTTTGATGTATTTATGTTAGAAAAAGTATACAATTGACATGAAAGGTAATCAAATAATTATGTAGAAAATAATGTTAAGCTAATATTTCATATAGTATGCTATTAAAATTCCCAAAAATACTTATTTAATAATTGCAAATAATATAAATTTACTGTTATAGTCCGCCTGAGCCAATCAGTAGCTCTTCAGGAAGTAACCCCGATTATGCTAAACATAATTTTTGATGCAATATTAATTATGTTTTCTTGCTCCTGTTTATGATTTAACTTTTATATTTTAATTTTACCTGAATTTCGTATCGAATTGGACATCAAGTCTGAAAGGAGTTCGAAACTGAAACATTTCTCATTTCTTTGAATTTCCTTATTATTACGAAGATTAGTGATTCTTCAATTTCAGATTTAAGTTCTAATTTCAAACAGACTCATATTTTCTCTTATCCTGCGTATTCTTATTTCAAATTTCAAAACACCATTTCTTTACTCTTCTATTGTAACTAAATATCAACCTGTAAATTGTTTAATAACAAAATTCTAGAAGGTCATGCAATTTTAGGAAAAATTGGCCTTTGTATTAATGTTTAACTATTATTCATGCATAACAGTTATATCACTCTCTAATAGCCACGATTAATCTTTTGGAAATGTTATTCCGTAAGAACATGAGGCGAGCGGTATATTTTTATTACAATATCTAATGAAATAACTAAATAAGAGAAATAATAAAAAAATTAAATAATTAAATATAAGAAATAGTCACACTTAAACTCAACACACGCTCCGAAGAGTCTTGTATTACCGTGAACCTAAACTCCCTTATCAAAATATATGGGATTTTAAGTGTAATATTTTTACAATCATATTAAACTTCAATGAATTTTATATTGCAGTTTTAATAATGGACCTTTTATTTCAACAAACCCTGAGTTTGCTAAAATAAATTTATAAAGTCGTCCTGGTGTAACTGAAGAAATGCGAGTCACAAATAACAAGGAAACTTCAGCGTAGTTGAAGGCTTTGCAGTGACGTCGGAGATAAGCATTTGGAGTTGGCGTCGAGGGTCGCAATGGGAAGGCGTCGAACGATCCGTCTGCGACCAAACCAAGCGAGACTACTAAAATGACGGTTGCCTTCTTTTTAATTTCACATGAATCTCTCCTTTATTTACTTCTGCCTGTAGTTAATCAAACAGCACTATAGTTTATTTATATCAAAATAGGAAGAAGTAAATTATTTCTCAGATCGATGTTAATCAATCGTAGAAATGCACAAATGTATACAAAACGTGATTTCTACTTAGACGAATGCAAAATTTGAAAAGTAATTAGGAGGTTTAGAGGAAATACCTACTGCTTATGATCTTAAAATTATTTCATCGTTATTCAAGAAAAACAACAGTACAGCAAATGTGTCCTTTCGCTCATAAAATTAGCTCTTTTCTTAGTGTTAGGTGGGCATAAGTTGTATATGTGTGAATGAAGAGCAAAAAATATAATTCCCTTCATTTCTTTACATCGATCTGGCTAATTTATCTCCGAATAATTTCTTTGAAATTGAACTAAACGAAGGGCAGTAGACTTTATAAGCAGTGGTTCAATTCAGAAAATTCTTAATCGCTTGACGATTGCACATGACGATTGCTGCCATCACTATCACCTGTGTTCCACCTGGAGGGTATGCTATGGCAAAGCATTGGAGAGATGCGGATTGCGGGCATTTTTGGGGCACTGTTTGAATATATCATCCGCTTGTCCATTAAGAATGAGCACTGCTAAGTTTTACAAGTGTCATCAACGGCAAAGAGTAACGAATTTTACCAGACTTGTTTGCGTAATGAAGCCCTTTACATCGTCCGGAACATATATTCTGCTGAATCCAAATTCAATTTCAATATTTTCGACAGCGATCGAATACACTATCCTTATTTTTGATTCTCATTGTATTATTATTAGGTACACTTATGGAATAATGTCACCTATTTAATTACACAAGAATGTTTTATAAAGGTGTAAATTGCAAGAGGTTAAAATTATCCGAAAGTTGAAAATGATCTGGATCAACATTCACTTTCGACCGAGCATCCCTCCACCTTGGTTCATTGAACTTAACTATTTGCAAGTATTTATTTCCATTGGTTTACAGCATTTCTTTGTCATTAATTCTGAAAATTTTTGTTCAGCTATTGTTAAAATATATTTAAGGGAAAGGGATTATTTTGCAAGAGTCTGCAATAAATCGAAGATTAATTTATAAAGACAAATATGCGTAAATATAAATTTAACAATCAGTTACACTTGATAAATGATTTGTGAAGCTTGATGTGAGAGATAGAAAAGAGAAATAATCAAGAGATACTGCAATCAACGCGAATCTTTCAAATGAGGAACATCTAATACTGGAATTTATTTAAAGAAATAGAGGTTTTGGTTTTGTTTCTTTATATCTTTTAAAGATACCGCAAAATACAAGGAGAGATTCTCCATAGAATGTAATCAGAAAACTGATATCATAAAATAATAATAATAATAAGCCGTCTCTTTTGTGGGCGAATTTTAGCCTAGGAAGGCTATTTCTCTAATTAACCCCTTTTCTTAATGTTATTCCTCTTTTTTGCATTTTATTTTATTAAAATCACACACACACACACACAGACAACATACACAGACACACCCTAACCGAAAAAATCCGATTAGCCGGGATTCGAACCCGGGGCCGTGTGGTTGGAGCGGTAACGCGCTAGCACGTCAACCACTCCGCCGCCACGGCCGGTAAAAATGTGTATTTACCTATGTATCTATGTACGTATTATGTATTTTGTAGAAATGAACATCTCCAAATAGCCATAAATTGCTTAGTACTGTCATAGATTACGATAGTAAAACAATATTATTTTGTGTCTCTACAGTAACGACATTCATAAACATTTATTCCGTCCTTTTATGAAATATTCCACGTATAAACGATGTATCGAAAGATAGAGAATATGTTTAAACAACTTCGTTCGCGAAATGTATGAAAAGGCGTTGGAGACTGTTAATTGCGGCGAGCAAAAAAAGATGAATTGCGGTGGGAGCGTATTTCCCATTGAATCGCCGGAGTCAAAAATAAAGGAAATTGGCGGCGGGAGGACATTTGGCCGAATAATGACGTTCAACCGAACGAACCGTATTTTGAATACGACCTCGACCGGAAATTTCATGTGTGACTTACTCTTTCTGCGAATCCGAAATTTGTTCCAGTCAATTCCTTTTTGATATCGAAGCGTCGAAGCGAGGAAATGAGAAGTCTTTGCGTTTGGACGCGAAATTTTTCATAATCCCTGCGTGGATAACCTTTTCAATCCCAGCTTCAAAGCGTTTCCCCTTCTGCCATTTTTATTGTCCGCGTAAACGATTTCGCCGTTAATGCTTCAATTTTCTTGAACAAATTTGTCGGAATGTTTTATTTTACTGCACTTTGACGTTCAGATTGAAAGTTAGTCTAAAAAATTAC
Organism: Sympetrum striolatum; assembly: GCA_947579665.1. Taxonomy (NCBI): domain Eukaryota; kingdom Metazoa; phylum Arthropoda; class Insecta; order Odonata; family Libellulidae; genus Sympetrum; species Sympetrum striolatum. Next base: position 72,397,961 of record OX388348.1, read on the forward strand.
TTTTGCCCAAAATGTATGGATTTTAAATATTTTTCTTCTTTTCATTTAAAATAGCTTTCGTGTCACTTCAATCGAAGAATTTATACTGTGTATCTTGATGAATGCAAAGCCTTTCATTTTACCATTTTTTAGCATTTGTATTTCAAAATATTTTTGTATGCTTGAACTGCAAAATTTACTTGTACTTTACATTTGCTAAATCTCGCTCATTGATGCGATGGTAGTCTTTGCATTGAAAGATTTGGAATCATGATCTTCATCTTGTTATTCATAGTGTCATTTCCCATTCTTTCCTACTAAAGAGTCCTAGTTCAATGAAGAAAGTGATATTCAACTGCTTCACTCCTTATCTAGCCAAATGGGCTTTTTTTAGTATTTACACAGCATTTGGGAAGGGCATGAGATACAAACTGGTCAAATAAAGGTGTAATTACCATACAGATATCCAAATTAAGGCTTAGCATAATTTGAAATATCAATATTTTAGGAAGAAACTCATTAAACCTTCGTATTTTTTGTTATGAATTAGGAATATTTTGACAAATTCTATCACCCAGTTAATAACGTTAAGCAAAAGGCAATAATATTATATTTCAGAGTGAGATTTTTTGCTACTATACCAAGGTAATGAATGTAACATATTTCAGTATCACCTGATTTAACAGAATATGTCTACCCTTATATTCATTTCGTTTGTTCAAGAGTATTAATGTCGACTACACACAGTAATGTCTTATCGTTTAAATCAATCTACGAAGAGTATACGGCTAAGTATGATTAAGGGTATACAACTTTTAATTTATGGCTATGAACATACTTTAGGAGTGTCACCTTTAGCAGCATTCCTGATTCATATAACTGATTGCGATTTTACTCATTTTAATCCTCAGTTACACCTATTCTCTCCTTTTTCGGTGATAAATTAATATGCCATAGGCACACATTTTGTGAAGAGCAGAATATTTTTAATGGAATGCATGAGAAATGCCCTTGATTAACTCGGATACCTTTGGAGCATTTATTTATTTCATAATTTGCGTCATTTGAAATCGGGACATGTCATGAGTGAGCCAAAAATGGATTTCTTATTTTGACATCGGAAAAAGTGGAATTAATGGAAATATGGCGAGTCATTAAGTGGGACTCGGAGCTGACATTTGCATTTATAAAGAGAAGGGAATAATTCCGAATGATTAATCCATTGGAGAAAATATAAGACAGAGACAGAAATAGTCATTTTTTCGAATTGTGCGTAAATCAAAACTAATTTAAGATAGCGTTCGATTTTTTCGGTGTGGAAACGTTGTGGAACTTAACAGTGAAAAAAGGTATTTCCGTAAAAACTCGAAGTTATAATTTTTTATCTTAGCGTGTTTTCGGATGTCAACGTTCATCCAAGAAATTATCTTTTAATGATTGAAATTAATTCTGAACATATTATATTCTCTTTTCATAGGACTGTGCTAATATACTGGTGTCATAAAATTCTTTTAACTCGTTTTCAACTGTGAAATTGTGATATTGAATATTTTAATTTTGTTAAGCATGTCAGATGTGACAGTATCTTATATTAGTTCATTGATTCCGATCTTTTTGAAAAACGCAAACTTTTACCTATGACTAAAATACTTCGCATTTCACTTTATACAGTCTATTACAGAAAACGATATTCAACAACATGTAATTTTATCACCTAATGGTGTTAAATTATTTTGTATTTTTATCAAAACAGCTCCTGTATCAAATTATACCTGAACTATATCAAACTCTTGGTTGAGAATTCGAATTAAGTCATTCTTTCATTAGGGATAATTATGATCTTTCAAAAGTAAAGTTAAGATAGGAAACGGCAGTTATTGCAAGCGCTTCGTTCCATAATGTTTAACTTAAATCAATAGATGAATAAGTATGATTAATTACACACTAATGATTTCATTCATATTGTTGCAAACTGTATTGAGTTACATTTTTATTACACATTTCCAACGGTAAAAATTAACCGCAAATGATTTTCATTCATTCATGCAACAGATGTTACCGTAATTACAACATGTGTTTAAATTTATTAATGAAATATAAATGCTGCTCACGCGGCAATACATCTGCAAGACCTTCGCTAATTATTTCAAAAACTGTACTACAGATAACATTTATGTATCCTAGAGTTTTCAATTGTGGTTTAAAGTGCATATTTATGAAGTATGCTGATATTAATAAATAAAATTTATGAAATCAGATTACCGTATAGGAACTAATAGCGTCACATACGCCGGTTATTATGAAATTAATTCAACCTGAAATTAAAAATTTAGGGTAAACAATTATATAACGATGTATTTCTATGCTTAACGTGCGCATTTGAAGCGTAATTGGAAGACTCATAATTGGAAGACATGATTTGTTCATGAACATTAATCCCGTAGAGAGGGGATGAATCATAAACAGAATCGTAGATGGGTTGAATTTTAAATACTTGAAATATTTTAAAATAATATCTTACATTAATGATTTCACAGTTATGAATTAAGATAAAAAACACCAAAAACCATCAGAAACCAACTTAAATGTGCCAATACGTATCTCAATGGCACCATTTTCAAGGCAAGACCAGCAGGAAAGAACTCAGATGAGAGAAGATGGGTTAAGTTGATTTTTGATCGTTTTTGATGTTTTCTTATCTTAGCAACATAACCATCTACGACCTTTTATTAAATAACAATGAACTATAAAAATTAATCATCAATCATGTCATAATAATCGTTTAAAAACTTTGTAATCATAGCTAGAATCGAACCGCATACGTTTGGCCTCGCGCGAACGCTGTATCCGAATTTCTTTATAAGCACTTTCTTATAATATACATTCATTTCATTGATTGCCTCAGTATCTTTTTGCTTGTAAAGTCATTAGACCGAAGTATTGTCGGATCTTCAAGCCATATGACGTCACCTTTGAGGTTGGAAGGATGCCTATCTGAGGAGAAGTGAGATCATTTCTTTTAATCTCGCTTTTGATAAGTTTCCAAGGCGTTTTATTGTATTTTTAAAAATTTTAATGCTAAAAATCTACCCTATTAGTAAGAGATTTATCAGCATTCAATCAATTTAATCATCAGCGGACTGTCAGATAAGAATACCTTCATTTAGCACATTTAATGCCTCGAAATCTTCATGCCGTGATAGCATAAACAGTACTATAAGAAAGCGAGTGAAAAGATTTTCATTCATTCAATCTTTTTTTCCACATGAAATATATTCCATTCAGCAGGACATGGTAGAGTGAATGCGTTAAATACCAATTCTCTTCGACAAACACTTGGAAATCCAATAACGACCATCTTCAATGGATAAGCTCTCTATCTCCGCCCACCCTTGCTTCCATTGGAAGGAAAGGCGGTCTACCGAGGGTTCCATTTGGGGTGGGGTATACTAAATAGTGAGTCGTCCCAGAATATATAGATTAGTCCCACCTTTCAAAACCTCCGAAGCAGCCTTCGTCAGACCGTTCTGGAACGGTCGTTAAAAGCGCTAGACGGAGAAATACGCGGCTTTCCTTCGACTGAAAAATCTCGTCCCTTTATCCTCTCACGACTCAAGCCCAGGAATCTTGCATGTATTAATAGGCCTTCGAGGGGAGTTCGGTCATTGATAAATCCGCCCCTCCGAAGTCCTATTTATTTTACGATCTCAAGGGACTGCGGGTTTGGGTTAAATTTGGCGTGTGAACGGCTGCGCTGTATCCTCGTTAGGATGTCTCCAGCAGGTGCGGAGGATGTGTGAATTCCTGGCACCCTTACGCCAGGGGCGCTTCACCATTATCCTTTCCCCCATGAGACAGTTTGCCCACTAACCCTAGAATATTCAACTACAGACATAATGTTTAAGATCTGTTCAAGCAAGAGATAGTTCACAGGATAGATAGGTCAACCAATTAGATTTTTCAATAAATTATTTTTTCGCCCGTTAGCCTGTGCACCCGAAGTGTATTAAACCAACGAAACATTTCATCCAAACGATTTTTAGACAAAAAGTGTTCTAGAAAAGCAAAAATATAACACTCTTTTGAATGCTCAACTTTCTGGAATGGTGTCATAGCAAAGAAATAAAATATCTTGGAAATTTACACAGGAATTAAAATTTATCTCCTGCGGAAATAACCAAGTTCTTTTATTAAAATGAATATGCTCAATCTGGCCTTCCCAAGATTGAGATATAACACAGAACAACCTATACGGCCCGTCGTTTCTGGAATAATTTCACCAACGCACAATATAGCCTTCAAATTAAACGGCATAATTCGAAATGCACCAAAATTTCTCCCAAAAAATGGACTGAAAAATTCTTTGGAACTCTTGCGAATGAACTGAATACGATGACCTTCCCTCAAGATTCACTCTTGGTCTCCTTCGACATCAACAATCTTTTCTCTCCAATCCCTTGTGATGATTCCTTGAAGTACCTCAAAGGCATCATATCGGAAAACAATATCACCCCCAATAAAGCGGAGGAGATCATCAATCTCGTCTCCGAATGCCTATCCCATAATTACTTCCTATTCAACGGTGTTTTCTGTGTGCAGCTGGACGGTCTAGCAATGGGATCTCCGCTGTCTCCACTCCTAGCAGAGGTTTTTCTGAATTCTTCCGAGAACAATTTATTTTCCACGAACCACCCCGAAATCAAGCATTGCTTACTCTGGCGCCGCTATGCGGATGATATAATTTGTATATGGAATGGCGCGAAAGAGCAGCCAAACGATTTACTCGTCTGCTCTCTCCACAGCTCATTAACATTTACTAAGGAATCTCCTTCAGATGATCTTTAACCCTTTTAGACGTCACGATCTCATTGAAGAAAGGAAGACCCCACTTCGCCATCTATCGGAAACCCACTTAAACCGATCATGGCATCCCCAACGTGTCTTCCCACCGCCATTCCCATAAACTCGCAGCCTTCCATTCCATGATCCTCATCCTCATTCCCCTCTCGCCAACCCAAATTTACAAAGAACTCAGCATCGTCAAGCAGATAGCCAATCGCAACGGATTCGACGCCCGATTAGTAGACGGCCTCCTGAATCGCAAACTAAAGAAAATAGCCTCCAAAAAGATCACTTCTTTAACGGAACTACCTATTTCTCCGGTCTCTTGGAGAAAATTTCCTTTCCTAGGAAAACTTTCCTACCGCCTGGGGAGAATACTCCCAGACAATATAAGGCCGGAATTCGATACCCCGAGAACCTTTAGGTCCTTATGCAGAGCCAAGGACAACATGGGCAGGGAGTCTCTCAGAGTGGGGTGTACAAACTCTCCTGCAACGATTACCCCGCGATCTACGTGGGACAGCCCGAAATAGCCCTAAAGATAAGGATATCCGAGCATAAGCGCTGCCACCGCACTGGGGGTCCGGGTTCTGCGTTCGCGGAACACTTTAATGAGCATCAACACAGAAGAGATTTCCATCCTCGTCTTCTGCACAAGGAGAAGAAAGGTCGCCGCCTGTACGCTTTAGAAATCATCGAGATTTCTTAAAAAAGGATTATTTTGACCATTGAATATTTGTTCCCTACCCACATCCTTGTTCCCTTCTTAACCCCCGCCTTCTCCCTCCTCATTTTTTACTCCTATATAAGACTAAATTTCCTCTACATGTTTACCAGATGATGGTAATACTTTAACGTAACCGGTCGCGGATTATGTATATATAAGCTACAAAGTCTATTTATTTCAAGATGGTTTCTTAAATAAATTTCGAAATACTATTTTTATAAACTGAAATTTCGCGCATGCTTAACTTTTAAACTCAAACCATTCGGAGAAGGGGAGAATCCTTAGGGTACCGTAGAATGGGGTGACTTCGGCCGTTTTTTAGAGTTTTTTTGAATATTTCCCTATTCAATTACATTCTGTAAGCACAGAAAATTTTAATTAAATGGACGTATTTCTTATTCATGCAAATAGTATTTAAAAACTTTTCTTAAAGCAACGGAATTCGTTTAAAAAAATAAAGAATAACGACCGTTGGCGCCCCAACCGATGGGGTGACTTCGGCCACTAAATATGTTTCCTAAATATCACCTATAAAATTAACTATATGACTAATATTACGAATATTTATATTTTAAAATGTTTAAATTATTATTATACCTAATCTATTGTTTAATAGGTACTGAGAAAGGAAGTTATTGACTCATAATAACTTTATTTATAAAATTTCAAAAGAGAAATAACTTTTTTACATTTTTAAAATTTTTTTCCTCCAAAAACAAAAATAATGAAAAATTCTTGTAGAAAACTTCTTCTCACTGTCACTGAAACCCTTTAAAATAGGTTCAACCAGGTACATATTCCATCTCAATATCTATTTTCTGTTACCTGAATTACTTTCAAGATGGTATAAATTTACTTGATAATCAAATCTGACAACGTATGCCATGAGTGTATGCAAAAAATGAACGACATATCCCCTGGATGATGATATATCTCTGCAATGGATACTGTTGGGCGTAACATATTCGTAAAAAATCGCAGGATGGAGTTTCTTTAAGAAAACAATAAAGTATATTAAATAATCTATTAAAATAAATTACTTGAAGCCGACCTCCAAAATAACGAGCCTTGGGTGAATTATCTTGAGTGTATTGTTACTGGATAGAAATTAGAAGGGTTTTTGGGTGAAACATCCAGATACCTGTGTGCCCTCAGGACATATATTGTGTTTGCACAGATTTAAATTGCGTACTGATTAAACCGTTGACGAGGTGTACTAAGTACTCTAAATCGAGTACTTGTCAGGGGATTGCTGGTCAAAGGATATCAATCATAGGCGAACTTCCGTCTGTTGGCTTTCAAGGAGAACGCCGGAAGCAGTACGTTTTCTCTTCTCAAAGGGACGCTTGACACCATGTTCCACATTCGAGCAAACAAGCACCGAATTTACGATTTCACTTCCCGCACCTTCAAACTCGCTTTTTCACGCTTTCAAACGGAAAATTTCAGTGAGATGTCTTCATAAAAGTGTCGCTTGTGGTGCTGTGAACACGCAGTTAGGGGGAGGGGAGGTTGTTTGTACAAACTAATCAATGAGGCTAATTTAGGCGCACTGAGGGACGCTCTCCTTTCGGAATCGAACAAAATTCCGAGCACAAAACAAATATTAGAGCGAAACTTTGTGTTTTATGCTCGAAGCGTACTTTCTCCCCAACCCTATTTAAAGACGAGAAATAAGTTCCTAAATCTTTCGGAAGGACGATCAAAGCAGCGTTTAATGGAGCTTCTCATTACTTGAATTTACAACTAGTATTTTACTTATATTTTTGCATCAAAGAACTGATTTATATTAATAAAGAAGCGATTATACATAGTTTTATTTAGGTTTTCGTTACACAAAGGGAATCGCAAACATTAAAGTAAAAGATAACGAAAATATGATCTTAAATGATTATTTGTAGACTAATCACATATATGATTGTGATTCCAAAAACCTAGAAACGAAATGAAAAGCACGTAATTGGTACAGAAGGTTGTTCCCTGAAGTGCATCATAATTAGAGTAACGATAGAATTTATGATGGGAATGAAGACATCTCATGTTCTTATAAAAATAACTTACCATTTTACATGCATTTAAAGATTATTTTTGCTGATTTCTGTGAAATTTTCTTTTCTTCATCCATCACTGAGTCAAGTATCTGATTATGATTGTAATGTATTACACTCCAAAATTGGTTTCTCACGCTATTTCCTAGCTATATTTCCTCTTCCTAGGCATCAAATTATCTCCATTACTATAGTAACCTTCTGGCTGCTTTTGAGAACATGGTGTGGATTGCATGCAGAGTGTAACCTATTTTCCAGGTCAGATAGTACCGCGTATTGCCAGCACAAAAAATGAATTTTCGAATCACTAACCCCAGCATTTATTTCCCTGATAACTCTCACTCTATCTGATCGTAAGCACGTACGCTACCTGTTGTTTTAAATTAGATTGTTGTACTACATCCCTCCGGCTAGGTTTCGCAAAAATTAAATATCTCGCAATTTTCTATCTAACTAGGTTGATCGGATTGAAATCTTGGTTTCGGGGCATCATATTTATTCTTTGGGGCATTCATAGTACGGATTTAGGTTGCTCCTTATCGGATCGGAAAGGATAGCTCCACTATCTCAGGATGAACTAATTATGTACGGCTGTTTTCTAATCTCGAAGAGTGCACTCCGACAAACTTTTTAACTCATACTAATTTTCTACTTTGATAATCGCCTAAACCTGGAATTGTATGATATTTAGCGTTTTTGCTTCACATTTTGAACAACATAGATTCTAAAGGCATTATTTTATATTTAACAGTAATAATTCCTGTAAATTCACAATTTTGGCTTCCATAATATTTTTCGTAAAAAGATATAACTTATGAATATAACACATGGAATAGGAATTTTGAACACAACATGGGACGTTTTTTCACATATATTTCCTAATTTATATCTCATGTTTTTATTTTTGACGGCGGACATTTCAATTTGTCCGCATAGCCAGTTGGCACAAAGGAGGTCCGACTTTATTATTAGGCTTTGCCTTTCACTGAAAGACACCGTTCCAAAATCTCTCGTAATTAGTGCACGTGATACATCGTCTACGTTGCTGATACAAAAAAATCAGAATCGTTAAATTCAGTATGCAAAGATTATTCAAAAAACTACTGTAGGGAATAGAAATGCAAAAATCCTATCTGATTTAAATGGGGTATGACGTGCATTTCATAGTAGTAAAATGCGTAACACTAGGTAAGATACATGACATATAATTTTTATTATACATTAGATTGAGATACGCATATAGTTGTATAACAACTATATAGTCATATTCTAGCAGAGGAAAGGTTGTTTACAGAATAAAATTCACAGAATCGGGCGAGATGTGGTGGAAATCCATCATGCAAAATGAAGGAGATAATTGGTACTTTTTTCACAAAAATGATTTTGTGAATTTTTGCGGAAAAAGTACCAATTATCTCCTTCATTTTGCTTGTTTACAGAAACTATGCAACGTCCACATCCTTACTGATACTAAAACTTCAAACATAAGAATGATTCGAGTTTTCCTATTTATGACTATTCCCCACCGAATGCCAAGTGAAATACATTCATTCGATTCTGCGTTTCCCGTCATGTATATATATATATATATACTAGTACAGTAGAGTACAGTGTAGATATACAAAATGATCAAATATAATCATTTATATTACATAGGGAAAGTAAATTAGCTTGAACTATATGAATGATACATGTCAAATTTTAGCATTTTATCGATAAAAGTATATATTGAAATCAAACACTCAAATTATTAAATAAGCAAAGGTTATAACGATAATGTAGTATAGACGGCAGAAGTGACTTTAATGACAAACGTTTTAACGCTGATATTCTGTTAAAATCTGTGAGTAAAGTGGAGATATGTTATAATTTATTTATTTTTTCATAATATGAGGGAAAATCCCTCTACTAAAGCATACAGTTTTGAGTACCTAATTTAGTTCTCATTTATTAAAGTACAGTGCAGTACAAGGTAGATTTACAAAATGATCATATATAATAATTAAAATAATGTAGGCAAGTAAATTAGTATGAGATATCTATTATATATAGACGCTTCTCCGGATATACTTATATATATACGAGTAAAATGTAGCTTGCATACTGCAAGCAGATCGACAACACTAATTTCATGTCGGCATCATATCGGGACGGCCCTCAAAAGAAAAAAAAAGGGATTGAAAATATTCTTAAAATTTGCTGCAATTTAATCGTCTGGCATCGAACCTACGCCTTCCCGTTGAACCTACTATGCAGCACAACAGAAAAATACCATCTCTTACTATGTGTGAAAATTCAAGCAGAAATATTGGCTCCAACTGCCTCAAATGACGATCTACTTTTCAGTAATGTAAATGGCTATCTGGATTCGAACCAAGGACGATCAAGGAAATCTAAAACATGTTTTTCAAAATGGATAAATGCTCTCTATCTATATGTTTAATTTCATGTTTTAATATTATTGGGAAGGGGTTTAAATTAATTCTTAAATATCGGATATTTTACTGATTGTAGAGACGCCTGGTGTCGAACCCAGGAAATATTGGTAGCTGTGAATGCACAGTATGATTTATTAGGACTTCATCTTGTTTCTTACAAAGTTTAAAGTCGATATCGTGCCGGGAAGTACCTAAAACCTTTTTCTGTTATCTCCATAAGAAATGCATTGAAGAATGTAAATGGCTCTCTGGGATCGAACCAAGGACCATCAGCGAATATGTAAAATTTGATTACGGAATATTGTTACGATCTCCAACTCCATGCCGAATTTCAAGTTTCCATGCCATCGCGAAAGGGTCGAAAAAAATCTTAAAAATCGCCACAATGCATTTTAAACGGCCGATTTTTGCCTTGACCTAGCATCGAACCCAGATTATTTTCTGTAAAACTCATTTACGTTCTCCATTAATCATGACCATATATAATTGCTCCTAGAGTTTCGATTCTCTACCTATCCGGAAAGTATTTTTTAAAAATTCCCGAATATCTAAGCAATGCATTTAAACGGAAAAAATCGGGACTTTGGGGCCCTCTGGAATCGAACCTATGACACTGAGGATCAAAATCACAATTTTTCTGGCGGTTAATTGTTATGGCCAATACGCAGTAAAAATTTGAACTCAATCACGCTTGTGGTTTAGGCTGTGAATTTGTATCCTATCTATCTATATACCTATCTATATACCTATCTATATACCTATCTATATACCTATCTATATACCTATCTATATATATGAATGAATCCGGAGAAGCATCTATATATAATAGATATATAGAACAATAAACAAATGCCTTCCAGAGACAGACTTTGTTTGTTCCGTAAATCCCACGTTCTGTGGTGAAATAAAAAAACCGGAAGCGAGCCCTCAGGGAAGAACGGTTGGATAAATGCAAATTCAGGAAATAAATAAAATTTTCTCTTTTTTATTTTTAGGTTTATTTCATTTGTCGCGCTCGGCGCCTCGGGAAGTTGAGGATTAACGATCTGTTATTATCTCGGAGCTTCAAAGTGCAATTATTCCCGCCTCTTTATCAATTGATCTTTCGCGTCGCCTGGAGACGGCTTTGTTTGCGTCTTTCCGTTCCAAATTTCACGTGGATTAGCACGGGAAGATGAAAAAATATTGGTTGGCAAAATTACATCAGTTAACTTGCGTGAGATGTATGCAACACAGGCGCTCTTGGCCTAATGACCGCGTTTCAGTTGAAAGATGAGAACTGTAGCAGGCATACATATATTTACATTTGTATATGTACATGTCAATGAATTTATGATAAAAAAATAAAATTACATGAAACAACAGAAACAATCCCGTAGAATTCAAAGAAGGTTACAAATATATAATTTCTTTAATTAAAAGTAGCTTTTCGAAGTAAAAATATGAATTAATCTTTAGACTTTGTCATACCTAGGTGTAAACGTTACATAGCTTACCAAGGAGACTGCAGTTGAATCTCAAATACGACATCAAATCATACAAAAAAATGTAAACCAAATCACTGGAAATATTTTAACTAAAACTAATAAAAAACAAAGACCTTCATGAAACGTGTAAATACATTTTATTCATTACATCTGACAATGAGTGTGAGGGTATATTAATAATAATAATAAATGGCCTTTATTCGGGCGAGATTGAGACTAGGAAGTCTCTTCTTGCACCTAACCATCGTCATATGCGAAACAGAAAGAAAGAGATAGTTAGCAAAAGAAGAAAACTTATATGTGGATTTAAAAAAACCTAAGCTAAGGGCTCAGGAATAAAACTCTACTGCAGGTAAACACTCACAAGAAGGGGAGTGTAAAAAACCTGCGAAACCTACAGATAGAAAAAACTATATTTTTGATGAAGGAGAAAGAAAAGAGTTATGATAGACAGGCAGAGAAAATATAAAAATTGTACAAAAAGAAAGGGGAAAAATATAACTCACACTACAAACAATCATTATCGATATTAAATGTATTGGTTGATTCCTCGTAGCAGTACTTCATACAGTGTATGTCATTTATTAATAAAAAAAGACATTAAAAAGTGAACACTTGCCATGGCAGCAATTCTTTTCGCATAAATCAGAATTCTGAGAAGTACCCTTGTTATTCCATCTGTTGACACGAGACAGACACGACCGCAAATCTCACGAGATTCTCTCAGACCCACTGAGGCACTTTTTACAGCAAAAACAAAAACATCAGCCGGAATAACTGTAGATGCGGCAGTTTAACTTTAAAATTCCACGTTTATCATTCCTTGAAAAAATGGATGCTGCATGAAGTTGCTCTTGCCATAGGAAAGTTTTAACAAGGGATTTTTTTTAATGGAAAATTTAACTATCAATGTTGTTAAAGCAGAAAAACTTCCTCACCCAGATTTCTCATCAAGAACTTCTGTCAAAGTAAAAAAAACAATTATCTTTAAAAAATAGAGAAACTTTTGGATTTAACCCAGCGCTATTACCTTTCGAAAATTGTTTTGACTTAATAACACTGGAATGAAATCTCAAGCGACGGAACTCTTTTACTTAGATTCTGTTACCATATCTAATTATCTTTGGTAAGATTTGGTGAGGGATGTTGCATACAAAAATCACATTTGGGAGAGATGATTTCCAAAGGAGTAAAATTGGATTTTAATGCTAATTGACGTTTTCGTTAATGATTTCAGGGGCATGTTTCTTTAGGTATATCTTATGTTTGATATAAATTATTTTAACTTATTTGATTTACTTAGTTTTTTATGCTTATCTCCACCTTTATATCCAGTTATAAGTCTTCAATGTCTTCGCAATCAATAATAGACAATAAATGTTTATATTTTGTAGTATTTTTAAATTTATCGTCATGTTGTAAATGTTAGATATATTCATAGATAGAGATAGTTTCTACAGATAATTGATACATATAAGAATTCCATTTCATTAATTCAATCTCCGTAATTCAATTACTGGATACGTTTATTGTATTAGATTTTTAATCATGCTGTTTCCCAGTTAATTTCTCTTTGCCTTTTCTTTTAGAATATTCTACCTGTATATTTGCGTTGGTTCCCTTCCTCCTTTGAGTTTAATTTTCTGCAGTTGATACTTTCCCCTTATATGGGCACTAATGATTTATTTTATAAACCCGTCCTTTGGTTATGTTTTTAGCTATCCCTAAACATATAAGTTTGCGCATAGTTTAATGTTATGTTAATGTGAAATTTCGGCATTTTGTTTTGATTTCGTCGATTTTCGGTTGGATTGAAAAGAGTCCAATTCTCGCTTTTACCCGTAAACCCGTAAATTTATATCCCGCCTACATGACGATGTTTATTTATTTCATGTCAGCATTTTCCCAGCTTCACTGATCGCTGTTAAAACATTTGCTTGGTCTCTCATGGAGTCCATTCTTATCGACTCACCGTAAACCACTCGCGGACGCTAAAGGCGTCGCTGGGAAAGCAGTGCAACGACTCAACCGCTTTCGTGGTAAAAAAATCCAGACGATTCCGGTGGAGGAAACACTAACGAAGACAAGATAGGCGAGAAAAGTTACCAAAAGTCATTAACGTGAACTTTCCTCGGTTGTGCGGAGAGATGGATGAAGAACGTGGGATTTGTTGAAGGAAGCGTCGAAATGGGAGCCAAGAAAAGAGGAAAGGCACAAACGTTGGTTTAGGAGAATTCCTAAGCAGATAAATGAATGGGATGTCGAAAGGACTGCTGATTGTGGCTGGACCCAGAAGCTCCCTCGGAGGTAATTAACCGCTGGGAACGGCGTATATTTTCGTCTCGAAGGAAAGATGAATGAGTATTTATCCGTCATCGAGTGAAGGGGTGCTGAACTGCGCGTTTAATAAATTTCAATGGAATCATTATTTTAGTAGAGCAAATTTTTGTGGCGCCAACTTCGAGAATTGATGGTCCATCAACGTTCTTAGCGGATAGTTTGTCATTCGAGTTGCTCAACTAAATCTGTTTTCAGAACGGTATTCTAATTTTGGTGCGGCTCGAAAGAGATCAAAAAGCTAGGCATTGCGTGAAAATATGCCTTTAAACCGTATGCTATGACTTATATTATTATAAGGTCTAGTTATAATTCACATGTATGTATTCGTATATATACAGATACAAACATTTCGAGTATATTATAATACCATTATTTTGTTTCATAAGGTGTATACATTAGTGGTTACGTATGTGTAAACATGGTTCATACATTAGTATTTATTTGAACGATATTTTTGAAAAAATTCCTGTTTTCCTGTCCAAAATGCGTTGTACATTTATTGACAGAAACGTTTAAATATTTTCCTCTTTGTTTGCTTGCGTGCATTTTATACGGTCCCTGAATTTCAGTAGAGAAGATTCCATCGGTTGAAGGCAGAAAAGTAAGAATAAAGATTTCAAAAAAATATTGATAACTGCGGTTGACTGACTCTTTTTAAATCAACTTTCCCGGCTTTTTGCGCTATGCGTAACGATTCCATTTTGAGATATATTCCACGACAAAATTCACAGAAATATTGGCGCTCTCAGCATTCAGAACGTAATTGAAGCAATTTTTGATTCGCTATTTCCAGGTAGAGCATCGAGGAAAACTTTTCTACTCTACTATTCGGTTTAACACAAGGAAAAGAAAGTTTTTCGATGCTATTGGTTGCATTCGTCTATATTTCCTGCCGGATTTCCTCCTAACATACTGCAGCACATCGGGTGATTTATGGAAAAGTATTGCATGAATACTTTTCTATATAAAATAACCCACCAATCCCAAATAACCGCCTGCAATAAAAATCAGAATTGAGTGAATGTTTATTCGAGACCCTTACACTACGAAAACTCGCACTTTAATTTTAAGTACTTACACGTCCAGTTGATCACACGAAAATGGATAACAGCAAATGTTGTTCAGTACGAAGCGCGGCTTTTCCCAGTCTCTTTTCTAAAAACATTTACTGAATCTTAATTCGTTTAACGCAACAGTAAAATTTACCTTCTAAATTCTTCTGATCACACCACCACTACCACGAAGAGGCATTCGTGGTGGGATATCAATCAACTAATATATTGATCCTATTTCCCAAACTGAGTTCTGATTTTATTAATAATTTAAGAGTTTTTTTCATAAGTGAGCTTATATAACTGTATTTAGTTTGCTCGTTCATTAGTTCATTCATTTCGTAAAGCTAAAAATTTTATGATTAAAAAAACCCATACTGGTAGAACCTTAGGTGAAAGCGATCCCAATAGCATTGTGTGTTTGGAATTAGGTCAAGAACCTGCCATGATGACAACCTGGGATGTTATTTGGATGACAACAAAGGGCATTGTTGAGAGAGACTTAATTAAATAAAATCAATACATAAGGACGACTGACTCCATAATGCAGGTAGTCCTCCAATTTTCTCGATTAGGGTTGGTGGCTGAAAGAGCATCACGTTGTAAAAATCAACGCCAAAACCTAGTTCATCATCATCAAAAATCGTTATAATTTATCAGCCGACCCCTTAAGTGATGGAAATAATGCTAAGAAAATGTAGGATAAATAGTTGATTAATTCTCAAATCGGTTGCTCTTAAAGAGGGCAGTTTAGTTGCCTAATACCTGAAAAAACGAAATTAGGTCACTGCGAAATATACAGGTTGATTCCATAACGATAAGTACCATATATTTTGTACGAGAAGAGAAAAATAGTGACTTGGCTGGGACTCGAACCCAGGTACCCCACTTTCCGGTCATGTGTTCTAACCACTAAACTACCGAACCACGTCCTTTTCCCTTCTGTAACTGGGGGGCTTTTATGATCAAGGTGATGGTGCTCCACGTAGTGGCACCAACCACCACCAGAGGTCCTTACTGAGGCAACCGAACCACAAAGCGAAAATATGATAAATTCCTGGGCTCGAGTCCCAGCCAAGTCACTATTTTTCTCTTTTCGTACAACCTTGGGTTAAGTTGCAGGCTTTCCTGTGCTAAGTCTAACTCCATTAACATCATTTGACTATATATTTTGTATTAAGGTAGCAAAATTGAAGGAGTTAGCTAAATATTATGCAAAATCACCGAACTATCACGATCAAAATGAAGCCAATTCTCGCTTTTACCTTCAAAAACCTTGTATTCAAGGTCTCTAGGGCACTGGAAACAAATAAAATAGCGGGAGAAAGGTCCACAAAGAAAGATACAGACTCTGCGAATATTTTCTGCTTTTTACGCCCGAAGACGAGACCATCAACGTTAGTAGAGGCGACTCGGGATATTTTTCGAAGTACTTATGGGGCAGAGTAGAAGAATAAAGCAGACCTTTAATTAGAAGGGTTAAATTGGGCCGAGATAAGGGCCATATAAGGTACAATGAGTCGAATGGGGCACACGAGAGGGGTTTCAATAGCCGCAATTTCCTTCAGTCCTAGCGAATAAGTACCTCACATTACATGCAGCTGATGCTCCTCCGTTCTTTATCGGCCTCTTTTAAGAATAGGCTTTCTGGTTTTAGACTGCTGTTCCGCCCAAAAATTACGTTCTTTACGCACTAATTAAAGTCTAAGATCTCCGTGCTCTTCAGCTGCATTTATGGATGGAAATTTTATGCGCGCCATAAAGACGAGGCCTTTTTTAAAACTTCACGTGAATTATATTTCAGCGCCATATTTTTTACGATTTCAAACGTTGCTTTGTTTAATCAGGAGAGTCGACATTCATTTTAACGTGCTATTTTAGCGAGAACATTTTAGGAATGAATACGTGATAATGTTATGAAATAAAATAATTTGAAACGATGGATGTTTGTACCCGGTTTCCTACCAATACGTTATCTTTGGCAGCAACTTAAAGGAGAGCTGTTGCTGTTTACTCTACTTTCTTTCGGGTTTCATTAGATCACGTACACATATAAAGCACATACCAGTGTATGGCCCTTGCGCGAGTAGTGTACTCTCTATTGGTAGCAATATGTGCTGTTAGACCACATATTTTTTTACTATCCTCAACTTAAGCAACCGTATTGTAAGGATGGACATCATTGACTAAAATACGCCAAAAAGTCTGATGTGGCCAACATGACTTTCTCCCTATTTATTGAAAACAGAAGCCTATGCCGGTAATAATATAAATAACTCCAAAACAATGAGAGTTACAGAAAAATGTTTCGAACAAAATTTGTTGTAAGATACATCATCTATAACTTTTGTATGTAATTGTATATACCTACATTGCATTCTGACAGAGATATGTATGAAACACTTCCATTTCTTGATAAAGAACAGCTTCCGATTAACAATTATTCAAGAATAACTCCTAAACAATCAGTGTTACGAAAACATGTTTCATACAAAAGGTGTAGTAAAATACATTTTCTATAACTTTTGTAAACAATTGTATATACCTACATTGCATTCTGAAAGAGATATTTAAGAAACAAAATTTTGTTCCGGATAAACCGCCTCTTCCAGTTAAGCGATATTCATTAAAAACTAATCAACTCTTGACATTGTTAGGAAAATACTAAACATGAATTTTGGAAATGATAGGGTAAACAATTTTTAGATAGAGAGCCCACAATTTTTTTTACCACAGACAGACAGACACACAGACACAGACAGACATGTTCGGGAAAATAGCCAAAACGAGCCCCAAAAGATCTATTTCTGTTGAAATCTGGAGGTCGATTCTTTTGCGAATACAATACTTTCTCTATACTACGTATAGGGAGAAAGTAAAAATTAATACATTATTATCCCAACGCGATCACAACGCATAGCTACTTACGGCCGACGACTACCATTCGGCATATTAAAATGCTACAGCACATACGGATGTAGGGTTGAATATCATTTATCTAATCGAAACACTATAAGGCTATGAAATCAATGCGTGGTATCTTCATTTGATTTTGGAAACCATGATTGCATATTGTATGTTTTCTGGTCAAGTGAAGGATTTTCAAGTGTACACTTGATTATGGATAATTATATGATTGATTTAATGCAGTGTTATACCATATTTTACTCTAAAATTAGTAGTTCTCAAATTCATGGACATTATACATATTTCGGTAATCCAAAGATATTTATGACTTATGTTAAGCCGTATTTTGTACTTCTAGGGATATTTATCATACCTATTGGTAAATAATAGAAAAAATATCTCTTTAGGGAATTTTAAAGATTATTTAATTGTGTAATTAGCAATGCTTGCAGACTTGTTCTGGCTGTTAAATTAGCAGTCTTATAGCTAAGATTAAAAATGAAGCTTATAAATCTTACATATTTCTATGCATACTGCTCCGGAATTACTCGTAGTTAAGTTTTCTTCAATACCTGAAAAACACATCGTTGCAACTTGGATATTTTGTACGAACAAGATTACTGATGAATGAATGAACGAAAAATATATTTTAAAAATGGGAGCATAAACCTTTGTGGAGAAGTACACCGTGACCTGCAAATTTAAATAGTAACGGGTCGTGGGAAGGAGGCCAAAACGTTTTAATGTTAGTAATGTGCTCTCGCTGATGACGATATTTTCCCTATATCTCGCACTATTACTTGGGTAACACATTCTTTGCCTATGGAAGAACACAGATTGAGAGCAACGACCCGTTTTTCACAAAACGAGCGGTCATTAAAATGAATCGTCAGGTGAAATACGGAGGATTTTATGCTCCCTGCAAATGCAGTCCGAGAGTGTTTGTACGTCCCAGATAATAACTGCAGATATGGCATCTAATGGTGCCTTTCAAATCTTCCATAGGCCACACTAATGTTTAATCATTTATCAGCTACATCTGGCACTAACGTAATTCTAACTAAATATTTTGATAACTTCCCTCAACCCATTCTTAAATTATTCCGGGTGAAAAAACACATTCCCTTGCCAGACTATTTTAATGTGGATTATGAGAGTTGGTTAGTAGACAACATTCCATTAAAGAGCACATGATGTGTTACTTGACAAAATGAGATTGCTCCTCCCGCCTTACCTACATAACTGAAGTCTCTAATTCATTTCATTTGTTTACCAAGATTCATGGTGTAACTGTAGTAGAGGAATCCTTCGTGGAATTACATTTATTGTAATATGAAGAGAGCTAAAGTGGCAGACGAGAATAATTACATATATAAAATTCTGGAAAAACATATAATTCCAGAAGTCACTTAATATGTATCGCATTGAAATCAGCTACAATCAAACAAAATATTTATACGTAATGAATCCGAATGCTTTACAAAACACCTAAAATCACTTACATTTCATACGGAAATGAATATGGCTCGCCTGGAAATACAATTTATTTCTTATCCTTTTCTTACGTGATTCAAAAGGAAATCAATGAAGCTAGGTATATAGATAAAATAATAAATTTTAACTATGAAATTATTCAGAGTACATGAGACTTGTAAATTCCAGGATCTATATCTCAGATATTTTTATGGCTGCTACAAACTGTGAATCTTAGATCACTCAAAAGATAGCTACATAAATTAATATCAATAATTCATCACAGTTTTATTAAATGATTAAACACCGAAAGCAGAACGAAGATACATTTGCGTTACGTCGCGGTAGCTCCTAATAATAATAGATTGATTGTTAGCACATGCGTACTTATATGTCATTTATGACTTTTTCAATTTTGTTCACTAAAATAACATAACTAAAATATGCTCTCTCTCTTTGTAATAACCTTCATTGAATTTTTATTCTTCTAATTTTTATTTTCTAATAGGAAAAATTAAATGGTGATTGCATACAAACGATACGTATTATTCCTTCTGTGCTTCCTTGTTTTAGCAATATTTTTTATAATAATCTCCAAATGACAATTCTCATCATATCAATAAATATAGTTTATTAATATATATATATATATATATATATATATAAATGAAACCACCAGATAATGAACCTTTACGAAATTAACGAGTGTTGCTGTAGCACCAAATTTAAAAAGAATAGAATCGCCAGAGGAAATAACCAAAGCAGAATCCCATTGTAAATTCGCCATAATCCTTGCACAAATTAGAGCACCGCCGAAGGCAAATACCGATCCGGTTCTCTTCGTAGGGATTTCAGGTTATCCCCGAGAAAGGCTTTAGGCTCTAGAGCAGCTCTGCTTTTGCTGGCAAATCTTAACTGATGCACTCGTGAGAGAGATAGCAGCACTGGCTAAGTAGTTTATGGGGATAAGATATGACGGGCGAAGTTGACGGGTGTGAAAGAGATAAGCAGAGAGGAGACAGGTGAGATGGAAAAGGCGGGAAAGAAAAGCCCTCGCGGTTACATCCTCACTCGAGAAAATTACGTTGTCCTGCGAAGGAATTCGGGGCTGCGAAAAGTCCTGATTCAGCGCTTCTCCGCAGAGCGGCGCCCCCGTCTGCCCAGTCTATGGCCCATTTTACCCGTCCCATTTCACCAATTTTCCCATCTCACCAATTACTCCCTTTTGCTCGCTTCCTTGTTTCCGCCATTTTGTCCTTTATGCACTCCATCCGCACCACCAATTCCCACCCATTTCTTGGCACTCTCGAAATCATTAATTTTCTTCTTTCCTCAACTTCTCGCTCCTTAATCCCTCACAATTCTTTGATGCCCTTGGAGAATCGATCTTGCCCTTTTTTCCTTACGTCCCTTTCCTCCATTTATAATATTATATATGAGAGATTTAAGTATGGATAATTTTTAGATATTCGATTACCAATATACCAATCACGAATAATACAATCGTATTGATTCACGTAAATTCAAATTTCCCGAAGGACTCAATTTTCTATAATTCTTGAAAAATAAAGCCTAACTTAATATCATTCAAAATTTCCTCTTTTCACTTCAATAACACGTTATGCAAACATGTTTTTAGATTTTTAATATTTCAGAAAAAAGAAGAACCTTAGTTCCTATCTAGTATGCTTTCCATTACCAATATACGTTAAAATGTTTTTAACCCTAATTATTCACCTATTTAGCAGGATTTAGTGATTTCAAAAATGGCAAACGCTTACGGATGTTGAGTCATCAGTCCAAAAGCTACTTAATTTTTGATGAACCGGTCCTAATATCTATCAAAATATAACTACATAACATTTACGCTTATAAATTTAATTAATCACCTTTATTGAAAATAGATTTTTACTTTTCCACAAAGGTTTCTATTTAGGAACTACCGTTACCGGTCCACGGCACGGCGCCGAGCTTTCAAATAACCATGGGTCTTAATGGATGTCTTCAAACGATGCGAAGCGCGCCGTAGACGGCTCGACGCCGTCTACGGCCGCCGTGGTCACCACGGCGCCCATTTCAATCCGGCACGGCGGTGCGCCGTCTACGGCGTAAAATACACTGTGCTAAATTGACTTGTTCAGACGCGACGACTTCTGCCGTCCGCCGTGCAGTCCCTGCAGAATTCACAGTAGCGTAGACAGCGAGACATTACGGACAGGAATAGTTGATCTTCGTTTTTTTAATTTATTTATATTTGATCTCGTGTTTTTGGACAATGGGAGACATTGAAGTGGATGCTGAACTGCTCATTACATTAGTAGCTAATAGACCCGTGCTGTGGGACAAAAGCCTGGAAGAATACAAGTCAAGAACCGAAAATACAGCAGCATGGAGGGAAGTTTTCAATGAACTGGACTCTAGATTCAAGGCTATGAGTACTGAAGAAATGAACAAGTATGGTAAGTTATTTTTATTTTTGAATAGTCCATGAAGGAATTAATTTCCACACGAGCATACATTATTTTTATACAGAGCATTATACAAAATCGTTATTGGTATCCCATCACATTACTTCAGGATGACTGAATCAAATATAGCCTGATAACTTTGTAAAGAAAATACAACAATATTTACATCGTGTTATATCATTACATATCATAATTGAATAAAAAAATAATACCATTATAATATATATTTTTTTTGACATAGACTATATATCTGATATCATTTAGAACTACATGTTCCACTGCCAATTTAGTGACCCTTCTTGTGTAGTAAAGAAGTCTGCAAAAGCATTTCGGATGTCATTAGGTGCCTTGTTACCACGTTCACCTTCCATTTTAGGAATATCGTCAATACCTAATATCGTGAGTGTGTCTTCAAAGTTAAAGCCTTCCCTTTCTCTCACAAAATTATGGAGAACGCAGCATGCTTGTACTATTTTTATAGATAGTTCCACTGAGACGTTAAGAGGTCTGTGGAATATTCGCCATTTATTGGATAAGAGTCCAAAACCACATTCAACATACCTTCTGGCCCTGCTCAATCGGTAGTTGAATATGCGTTTCTTTTTATCCAATATTTTCCCTGAATAGGGACGCATGAGATGATGGTGAAGACCGAACCCTTCGTCTCCTATAAACACGTAAGGAATTCTTTGTTCTCCCAATGTCGACAGAGGCGCTGGTTTTGGAATGGGTAGTTCCCTGTTAATTATGCCTTTCCAAAGCCGAGTTTCTTTAAAGATTGTTGAATCGCAGTCTTTGCCATAAGCACCAATATCTACAAAAATGAAGCGATATTCACTATCCACCACAGCAAGTAGCAAAATTGAAAAGAAATCCTTGTAGTTGTAAAACAAAGAACCAGTATGTTATGGTTTTATCAATCGAATATGTTTTCCGTCTACTGCCCCTATGCAATGGGGAAACTGAGTTTTATTTGGAAATCCATCGGCAACAGAGTTCAGTTTTTCTTCTGTTAATGAAGAAATACACTCCTGACACATATTGTCCCATATTGCACCGCAAACTTCAAGAACGATATCAGAGATGGTAGACACTCCCAATCGGTAAGTGTAGTAAAGATCTGTGAAAGTGTTACCACTTGCAAGATACCTAAAAAAATTAATTTGAAGAGTATTAAAAACACGGTTAATGAGAAAAACACAACACACGGACACAAACATTCGTGCACCTGCGTACTCATTCATTGATATGCAATGAAAAATGTTAAACACAAAAATAAATTGCTGTTTTCTCTTTTAGGCAAAGCTGTGATTTCAAAATGGACCAATATCCGGGACCGACAGATAAAATATTTAAAAAGGCTGTCAGAAGGTAAAAGGACTGGGTCACAAGCGAAGTCGATAAAGAAAAATGTTTATAGTGATCAGTTGGGATTTTTAACCAAGAACACGATAACCAGGGAGACTGTAAGCAGTCACGATGGCGAAGAAGTTGCTGATGAAGAAGAGACGGCTATCCGCGAGAATTCTGTAAATGAAAACGAAGGCAAAACATTTCGCCAACCTCCATCCCCTGCGTCTTTACGGAAAAGAAAAAGAGGCCAATCGGGAATAACGGATGTCGAAATGTCGATTTTAAATAAACTACAGGAGCCTGAAGATAGAAATTTGAGCTTTTTTAAAGGCATTTTACCTAGCCTGCATGGACTCAACGAAATAGAAACAATTCAATTCCAAGTTGAGGTTTTGACAATTATACAAAAGTTACAGCAGTCCAGAGCACCACCCATGAGTACCTCTTTGTCTTGTATGCAACACAACTCATCTGTTCCTATCCAACCCACCCATGTTTCTTCTCCTGTATCAGCAGCATCACAAAATTCTACGCCGTCTCACCAGTCTACAGATTCTGCGGGGGACGAGGTAGTGCTTAGGGACTTATCAAGATACTAAGAGTAAATATTGTACATTCTAATTGTAATAATATATGTAACCCATGCAGCTGCATTATTTTTATAAACAATTAAAATCATTAAATGTTTTAATATCTAAATCTATCTTTTTTTTGCAAAATTTCAAGGACCAAGTCAAGTACTGAGATAATTGAAGATCTTACCTTAAACATACAGCAAGCCTCTCTGTTGGTGAGATGGCATCTCTCATCTTGCTATTCTGCTTGAGGAGTAGTGGGCTCAGTCGATTGAGGAGCTCATCAAAACTGGCGATTGACATCCTAAAGTAGTTAAAAAAAACTTTCTCTCGTCATGCCTTAAATCATGATACAAAGTGACGAAAGCACCGGTAATAGGTCTCTGCATAATTAAAGGATGAATCCACTTCCTGGCACGTAAGCACTTTTTTTCTTTAGGTAAAGGTAATACAAGTAACATAACTTCTTGCGCCTATCCATGATGACGACTCAAGAACTACTGAACAGGGATCGCTGATTCGTAGCGTGGACGGCGGCCGGCGAAAAGTCGTCCCGTCTGAAAACGCCTTAAAAACTCTAAAAAGGCATGGCGCCGTGCCGTGGACGGCGGCCGGCGAAAAGTCGTACCGTCTGAAAGCGGCCTGAATCATCAAACTGCCGAGGCATACATTGTGATTTGAGTGATGACAGATAAAATACAATGTAGAAGTTCGAAAAAGACATACATACGAGTACAATGACAACCAATCAGGAGGTAGGAAGGGGAGTGCGAGGGGAAATTTAAAGATGACTAAAGGATGGGGGAGAGGACGGAATCTAAGATGGAGTAGGGAGAATGAAAAAAGATACCCGTTAATAAGGGAGCAATGGGGGTAGGAGAGGTGACGTTTAATTTCAAGCTGTTCTAGGGCATTGAGTCGAGGACTTTTACTTTGAAAGTGAAGGATTTCTGGAAAAAAATCACTTGAATGACTGTTTACGAAAAGGTGTTTAGCAAAGTTGGAGGAGGGAGATTTAGTAAAAATCTATTTTCAATTATGTCTTTCAACAATATCTCGGCCGAATCGATTGATTACAATAAGAAATGCCTTTCGTATGAGTTAAAAGGTCTTATTATCCATGGGAAATGCGCTTCGTTAAATAAATTTTCCTACATGTTTAACAAATGAAATTAGATAAACATTTTTTCTCTTTATATTGAGAGGTCTCAGAATTTTTAAGGGACCACATAGCTTCTATTAGATTTACTATTTCATATTTCATCTCGAAAGGTATTCCCTTTGAGCCACTCAGCAGGCATAGCGTCGTTCAATGAATTCTTCAGTTAAATATTTGAATAGTTTCTTCGAGATGCCGCTATGAGAACACAACGGAGAATTGTCACTCGGACCGAGAAACAGGTTCAGATAAAAAAGAAAGGAAGAGCGCCTTTATTTATCATCGCACTAATTTGAAACAGCTGAAAAAAATGTGGAAGACAGAAGTGGTAAGCGAGCCTTGGGAATTCACAAAGCGAGAGCACTTCAGAATTCCCACTACGTCATATCGTGTAAATAAATAGGCATTTCAAAAGCGCGGCCAATTATTTTTGCCTCAAACGCATTTTTTTCCTCAAGTTTTTCAGATTACCTTGAGAAAAAGTGGTGGCTTTTCCTTATTAAATTTCTAAGAATTTCTATCCAGGATTTGAGGGTTTATCCTTATTAAATTTCGATTGAAAGACCTCTTCACCGAAGGATCCATCGCTCTTTACCATCTTACTAGGATTAATTTCTATCTACATTCCTATTGTGGTATCATTCTTATGAGATTCTTGTAAAATAATTATTTGTCGCAACCTTAAATTGGATGGTAAAACAATAATTAATGCTGTTAAGTATTAAGTAAGTAGGGCTGATAAACGTTATTTGTAACCAAGCGAAATGAAAAAGGCAAAATTATTTATTTAACGGTGAGGAAAATGTTTACAAATATTCCAGGAAGACTGAAATTAAAATCATAAGGGAAACGCGGAGTATTGTTTCATTATTTAATCGTTTCCTGCTGCGCACAGTGGTCAGTAAAAACTTTATGGTTACTCTCAATTTCTTCCGTGACATGTATCAAATACTTTTGAAAGAAAACGCTAATGAAAATAAAATGGAACTCATCCGTTTAAATTTAATATTGTTTGATGTAATTAATTGATTAAAATGCTACAAATTTCACTTCTTACACTATTCTATGCTAAGCCGTCAAGCAAGGGAAATATTTTTACGAAGATAAACTTTAAAATTTTGACATTTTTTCTTTAATTCGATTGTGCTTGCTATTGAGTTGCTTATTGAAGTAGGTGGCGTAAAAGTGATTTTTAATCGACGCAGGATCCAACTTTGAACGTTCTATATTTGCATGCATGGAAAACTAGTGAAAATTATGAATTCGAGATTTATTTGTTTCCCTTGGCTGGTTAGGAATGAATAGTTTGATGGTATATATACGTATACAAGGAATGGGAGGTAGGAACTCACACATTCTGAAGTCAAGAATGCCAATGATTTTGAAGAGGAAGATCTTCAACCAATCCATTTTACTTGTCCTGACCTATGGTAGTGAAACTTGGGTGTTAAATGCTGCAATAACCCAGAGACTTCAGACAACGCAAAGGAGCATGGGTATGCTGGGAATCACAAGAAGAGACAGGAAACGCAGCACTTGGGTGAGAATGATGACTGGAGTTACAGACATAATAGATAAGGTAAGATCACTAAAATGGAGGTGGGCCGGCCATGTTGCGAGAAGAAACGACAACCGTTGGACGTCTGCAGTTCTCAACTGGATACCTAGAGATGTGAAGAGACCAAGAAAAAGACCAATGGACAGGTGGAATAGAGACATCATCAAGTACCTAGGTGTAACGTGGCAACGAGAAGCTCAGGACAAAGAACATTGGAGAGTACTTGGGGAGGCCTACATGCGACTTCGGATTGAAAATGGCTGATGATGATGATATATAAGGAATGAAAATCACATTAGGAAACATATATTAAGGTGATAACGCCTGGTTATTATTCGAAGTATAGGGTCATCTTCTACTAAACGAACTATTTTCTATAAAATCGAAATCGTTATCCACCGAAAGAGGCACCAATTTATTACGATAAATTGTGAGACAAGAAAGAATATAAAATGGAAAATATGCGGAGATAACCACGGATTAGTTCACGAAGTACTGAGATTATGGATGGGAATTTATGCAGAAGGAGATAAACAGAAGAGTCAGCGATTTAAGACAAGCGTGGGGTTTGTTCTGAAAAGCTTTGAGGAAGATAACTCTACGGGAAATATGGGCTACTTTAAGGAAGAATGGTGATGATCAAGAAAAAGGAGACTCACTTTTTACGTACCCTTGGAAGATTGGCAAACTTATTATGCTAAAGTTTCATTAATATGAGGTTATTTCATGCGAAGAGTCTTAACTTAATGTGCGTTACAAAATAAATTGTAGCATGCTAGATAAGAACTAATAATTTCTTTATTAGTATAAACTAGTTACTTAATGCACTTATGCCTTATTAACATCCGAAGAAAATATATCATTTGTGGATAAATGCATCCCTTCATCATGGTTTTTTTCCTAAGTAAAGAGGTAATAACGGAATGATTACGTTTATTGCATTGATACCTGAATATTTTCGGTTGACTTCAGTGATCATTTTGTTACCTACCACGTGTAATATCTAAGCAGGAGGTAAGAGACAAAGGATATGAAGGAGAGTGGAGAGTACTTGCATATTTGCAGGAATGCGAAAATTTAGCTCTAAAGCCTTACATTAGTCATACTTCATTACGTAGTCTCTGCAGTAAATTCCAATGAGCAATATTTAGGTCGCAGTACTCGATGGCATTGCAGTTATCATGATTCTCAGTAGTTCAAGAAAATTGTAAGCTATTATATAGAGGCTTCCTTCCTCGGAAAGATGTGTATTTCAAAATCTTAAAGCAAAAATTACGACTTTTTGGCACTCTTTGATTGGAAATTTTGGAGATTTTAAGAGCTAAACGCAATGGTAAGAAAAGCAATTGCATGAATATTATTCTCAGAATCTGATTGCTATTTAGTTTGCATCCTAATAGCATTAAATTTGGTTTAAAAATATAAAATCTTCCTATCTTCGACGTCAGCATTACTGAATTTCTGTTCCTGCAATTGCATTCACGGTCAAATCAGTTATTTTGTTTGGCAATGTTTTAGCAAATTGTTTTCGGGATGAGAGATACATTCACATATCTACCATAGGGCTTCCCATAGGCAGCTTGTATACAGTAATTTGCATATTTTAAGGCTAGTTAGTAACAGTGTAAATTGTTTCTTGTGTGTTTAACCCTTCCTTGACTGTGGCCTGAAAACTTCCAAAACAGCGGTGCGGGGTATTTGGGTACCCCAAAGCTTTTTTCGCAAATATTACGTTGTTTTTTGTTTTTATTTTACGTAACCTTTAATAATGTCTAGAAATACAGTATTGATTATTTTTTTGAGATTATCTTCTATTTATTTGGAGGTATCATTAGAGTTTTGGCTATTATATGATGTCAACCCAGGCATACCCAAAAACATCCCTCCACATGAGATTTAGGATGATAATGGGATATAAATACTGTTAATGCAATTAATAATGAATCAATTTAAAAATCTGTAACAAAGGGTGAATGAATTACCACAAACACACGACATGACATTGTGTATAGAAATCCAAGTAAAAGTGGCTGTGCGGGGTACTTTGGTACCCCATTCAAAAACTAAAGATATTTTGGAAATGAGTCTGGGAAACAAATTTCTTTCGATTTCATAACATTAAAGAAACATTGATGCACGAATACATGGAATAAGAAACATATGTGGTTAAAAATAAAACTTTTCTATTGAATTTAGCTATTTTGGGGTCCTCATGTACCCCGCACCATCAAGGAAGGGTTAAAGAACACAAGCCTGATAGTATAGATTAAGCCATCTTCAAAGAAATAAAATTTAGATTTACTCATATAATTAATGAGCATTCATGTTGTTTAAATTTATTCCAAATATTCTATTGACTGAACGAATATGGATACGTTATATGGACTTTAATAGTTATAAATTACTGCGAATATAACTAAAAATTAAGGAAGGTTCAGTTCCCATTTGCAGACTTAGAGCTCACTTTCCGAATATCACACCGATGCAAATTTCATTCCTCGAGGAAGTGTGAGGACTAAAAGCCGAGAGAAACTTACTGCTGGAGGCAGAAAAAGTTTCTTACATAATGTGGTTTTCTTAAAGAAGAAAAACGTGTTCCTCGCCCACGTAATGCTCTTGTATCTTCATTTCAGAGATATAAGGGTCCACGGCAGGTAAGCCCTTCCACAAACCGCTTCACAAGGAACTCTCGAAATATCACGCGAGCCAATGTTAGAGAGATACTTCTCTGCCTCTTAAATGCGAGGAATACGTCAAAAAGCCAACTTAGAATGAAGGAATTTTACTATAGGCTACTACAGAAATGCATATTTAGGAAGAAATTTAAAGGTTATTCAAGGAATGTGAAAAATTTATCAGCAGATACTCGGCAGTGATATTTATATTGACCACATACTTAGAGATCCATAGACAATTTTTTCATATTTAAAACGGGTCGACTACTCCGCTTGATTACCGAGAGAATATTCTTTCTTTCATTATAAATTTAGCCATTCATAGTTTCATTCTCTGAACCTGTTATATTATTGCTTTATATTTTAATAGTAGAACTCAAGTGTCATTGGTACTACTGGTATGATTCCGTTACATTAAAAGCGGTTGTAATTTATATATTTTTTCTAAATGCCTATCTACCAGTTGACAGGGTTATTAGAGTTATGATTTAAAATTTATAAAATTATAAATTAGAATTAAATTATATTATTTTGTTTTTTTTTTATGTGAATCGAAGTTATGTTTATGTTATATAACTAGGATGTGCATGATTGACTAAATTTATTACGTAGAAATTATCTGTCTAAAGTTGAGCAGTATGTAAGACAAAAATGTAGGGTATTTTCTAAATTATGGTTATTATAATTTGAGAACGAATTTTGATCCAGCGCTGCATCGGTATCTTTGAAGGATTCTATGAGTAGATTTCTGAATAATAATGATTTATCGGTCATGAAAACTGGAAGATATAACGTTATTTTTTGGATCTAGCTTAGCAGAGGCTCAACGTTTACATAGATGAAATCTCTCACTGTACGATATCTGAATTAAAGTTTTTATGTATTTCCGAATGAATTAATGGAAATTGTGGTAGCGATGGCGGGACTCCAAGGATAAGCAGGAATTATTGTAAGCTTATTTTAACAATGGGATATTTAGGAAATGAAATAAATACTCACATTAACAAAAAAGTTTCCATTATCTCTCATGTAACTTCAGCATTCGATTTAGGTGAAATAAAATTGAAGAATGTCTATACCTCCTTTTAGTACAAGTTTCTTAACATTTATTCCTTGTTATTTTATTAAATGCAATGTATTCTCGTACGAAGGGTAAGTCCGTGTTTGTTCGTAAAATGGACGTACTCCTACTAAGAATTAATTTCAATGGAAATGCAGAAGTAGTTTGTGCTTTTAATCATGGAGTTCATGACGGCGAGTGATGGAAATAGTCCTTGGGTGAAAACAACTTAAGCACTATCTATGAATCGCAATAACGTCTGCATTTCCATCATCAATGTATTTAGTTTTTCTGTGGCAATTATAAATTAAATAATTGGCTACACTGCTATGCACAACGTACTATAATATTCAGAAAAAATGCATTTTCTCCTTAAAAAATGCTACTATCACTTCATATATATTTTTACTTTTTTAAACTTAACATATAAATATATACTAAACTTATGTATTAAACAAATGTATATGAAAATATATCCACAAGCAAGGGTGTATAAATAAAAATATAAATTCTCGGATGAAAAATATCAGACACCGCATTGGATGCGGTTCAGATCAAAATATTCGCATTTAAATTTTGCTCCGAGAGCGAAAAGAATGCCACGAAATGAGAATGGATGCTGAGATTGTTCCAGATTGGAACGAAGGGAAAAAGGAAACAAACGAGGGATTTTAAACAAGAGAAGCTCATTCGGGAAAGTTTGAGAACCTCACCACGAATACGAGTGCAGAATTCTTTAAGAGACATCATCCGTAAAAGATATGAGGTGGAGGATTGCATTGCGCAGACACAAAGATCCAGAGCGGGTTGACGCTTGAGAAGAAGCTTGTGCAAGGCGTCGCCAGTTTAGAAAGGCCTGTTGTAATAGAAGAGACACTTGTGCTGAGCCTTGAACCACTCAAAAGGAGAAAAGATGAGGAAAGGAAGGAGGAAGTGAATGAATGCAGTAAATGGAGATACATGATAAGAATGGTGAAAAGGGATGCTTAAAGTTAGATCGATTGCTTTACTGTTAAATTTCCCCTTTCTTTATTTTAAATGTTGCAAATGTAGGTATTAATAAAGTGCTTAACTACGGAATAAACAACAGAAATTAATTACCATGTATTTTTATATCAGGGGTGTTATTATAAACGAAGGGAATTATAATCTGTGGATTGGTAATAATTATTGATAAATAATGCTTCATTCAAAAAGTTCCCAAACTTATTTTTTCCCTCGAAAACGCCGAGCAGGAGTAGCACAAAATTCTGGTGGTAGATCATACTGAGGGTACAGCTACTTACCACCTTCCTACTTACCTATCTACCACCAGAATTTTGGAATTCTCCGGATCGGCGTAACATGGTAGTGTAGTTGTAATTGGGTGGTAATTATATTTTGTTGTGTCCTTATTGGTGGATGATGTATGTATCCACAATGTAGCCATTGGTGCTTTATTGTTGCAGATAGAGTTGAATTTCCAGGTTACTGTGAAATGTATTTATAATTTTACTATGATTGCTGATTGTAAGGGATTGTTTTGTAACAAAATAATAATAATAATATAAATATAAGCTATTATGCAGGAAATTTCAAAGTAAAAGAAAAAGTAAAAACGATTAAAGAGAGAACAAAATGAACGCGCGAAGAGAAGTGAATGGAGTAATGAATAGTGGAAGGAGAATCAAAAGAGAAACCGGCAAAGAATGGCGAGAAGAAGTTATGAATGTGGAACGTTATTAAATGAAACCGAAAGAGCGGAAGTTGAAAATGAATGACAGACGGATTAAAGGAAATAAAAGAGGGTTTAATAAAATGAGGATGAGAATGAAGGAGAGAAGGATAAATTAGGGTTCAGAAAGTGGAACTCAGAGGGATGTGAAAGGGTTAAGAAGAAGAAGCAGACATGAGGGTAGAATTGTTTGATAAGTTGGATTAAAAGCAATAAAAGTAGAACAGGGAATGATACATAGTAGAAGTACATTAAAAAGGATGAGTGCTAAAGATCATGAAAGCGGGTATGAAAGGAAGTCATGTAATGAATGAAGGAGGAAACGAGTAAGTTTTTGTAAATTGTAGGTGTAATATTGGACAGAGTGACAAAATGGCACGTAGATAAGTATAGAAGCGTAGAAAACTGATTATGCAAAACTAACTATATTTATGAGATATCTTGGGTGTAAGGATATTAGAGTGGGAACCAGGGGGTACTCTATAAATAAGGGCTTGCAGCAGTAGCTGTGTGTATTCTAATATTGTTTGTAAATACAATGATGTAACTTGATGATGTATTGATGATGTGACCCCTGCCACGTGCCACTGGCGGATTGCAGTGTTTAAATGTAAATGTTAGATGTAATTGTAAACTTCGAATTGTTAATCAGTAAGAAGCTTTCTAGTATGAGTGAATGTGGAATATATGTGTCAACACTGTGAATAAAAGTGAAAAAAGATTTCGTACGAAGTTTGAAGAGGAATGACGTCAAACGAAATATGCGCGAGAATAAAGTGAAACAGGGGAATCACAAAAAGTGAAATATCGAAGCGTAAAAGTTAAAGAAACTACGGTGAGAAGTTAAAGGAGAGTGAGGAAAGATAGTGAAACAGAAAATGCGAGAGGAATGAAGGAAAAAAGGTGAATGACAAGAAGTAAAAATTGGAGGTTTAAAAGTGAAAGAAGATACGACGAGAAGTTAAAGCGAGTGAAGAAAGAAGGTGAGACGGAAAAGGCGCGAGGAAAAAGTGAAAGGAGAGGAAGAAGAGATCTGCCTTGAGGAATCGTGTCAAAGTGTCCAAGTGTACGGTTGGGAGGGAGAAATACTGGGAGGAAGGAGAAATGTTGGGAGGGAAGGAGATGTTTGGGAGGGAGATGTTTGTTGGGAAGAGAGACGGCTGCGGTTGCTGAAGCTTCTTAAAATCTCGAGAGCTCCGCTACGCCGAGAGAGGAAATATATAAGTGTATATTTGGAGCGAGGCGGGCTAATGTCACTGCTGGGATCAGATAGGACGGGGTAACGAGTCACTACAGAGAAGGCCTATTACTCCTTCGGAAGCACTGTCCTGAAATATGATCCGACCCCGCTCGTGCTTGACCGTGAACGATGCGATTTTGATGAACACGAACATTCGAACGTATTCTCAAAAATGGAGCATTTAAGTTTGATTATTGAAGTATATTATTTTACTTAAATCGAGATTTTATTAAAACTTACCGATAGTGAAGCGATTTTCATATATTTGAAATAAATTACGTGTTTAATTAGAAAAGAATGGGAAATAGATGTATGCTAAAGCATCATTAATGATAATTATCGATGAGAAATTGAATTAAACGGCGATTGACGACATTTATTTGAGGAATAATTTAAAGATACATACACAACTACGTTAAGGAGAAGCGAGAAATCCATGATATTTTTCCTTATAATTTCTTATGCCTACATATTTAACTCAACTTTACTTCTCATCTGTTAATGTGTATTAAAATGAATTGTCAACACCCTTTTCGTTATTTATTTTCAACAATCTCCTACTTCTGCATCGCCCTACAACTAATATATTTTTTCCTCTTTTAGCATACTACCTCTCCGTTTAAAAATACACCCTCTTTCATAATATGTTTATCCATGTATTTTTTGTTCATTTTATTTCCTAAGTCAAAATATTTCCTTCTGCCACTATCTCCTTCCAAGGTGATTTTGATATATTTTTTTCGAAATAACTCATTCGAGATGAAATTGAAAATAGATGATGCGTATTTCCGGGTGCCTTTAAAAACAAAAGGTATATTATATATTAATATTATTATTTTTATTATGTCACTCTTACAATTCCACTGGATCATGGAACCTATAATCATTGGAAATGGGTGTTAATAAATTTGTCTTTCTTAATTTGTATTTGACCACTATTCACTGAGTGAACCGAAGTACGATGTTATTTATAAGAATTTTAGTAATATCTTACTTCAAATAATTGCTTAAATTCTGTCACTGGAAGAATTTAGAGTTAAATATATGGATAAAAGTTTCTAAAACACTTTTTTGTCCATAAGAAAAAATCGTGATAAGAACTATTGATACGTTTTGAAAATAAATTGATCCAGAAAGTATTAAATGAATAAAAATGCTTTCCATTGTTCAGAATTCAGGATAAAAAAGTTACTTTTCGCGGAAGATCCTAAGAGTTCTTTTCTTAGGGTAAAATCTCAAGACTTTGTGTTTCAGTTTCACCTACTTTTAGGTCACCGCAGCTATTCTTTATAAAGATACACGGATACGCCCTTCACGGATGCAGAAACTTCCTACCACTAACCCTCTCTCGTTTTCCGTACCTTTTTTGCCTCTCACTACACCTACATAAGACATAAGATTCATTGAAAGCATTTTTTTCAATCGAAGTGAATTTTTACCTGGCAAATATTTTTCATTTCAAACTTCCTACGAAATTAGTTTACCATAAATCACCTTTGAAACGACTTTCTGAAATATAGATCAATTTTATATTATGGGCGTTTTCAAAAATTGGCTTTATTTGGCTGTTAGAGATCTACGACACACGTGTACGTATTTCACCGTGTTTGTCGTCGCACTCACGAGATGGTTAAAATGATGGAATTTGTCGGTTTTATTTGGATCGGAGGGAATCCCGCCATTCATCATTCGCCTGTCAGTCTGAGAAGACGCTCTTAAGGAATTGACGTAATCTCTGAATAGACTGCAGAGAGAAATTTCCAAGCATTTGGCAGGATTTAGCAAGCGTCGACAAACACAGATATTGAGTCAGTTGTCGGATTAAATTTAACAAAACCATTGCCAACTCAACTTTAATGTTATAATAAACTCCTCTTTTGAGGTATTGAATATTTCATGAGACATAATACCTTAATTCCAACATGATTTTTCACAATATCTTCGTAATCATAATCTTAATTCTCTCGAATAGTCATTCTCTCATAATAATGAATTTAATCCAAGAAGTACACCATGATAGCCATATTTTCGTCAGCATAAACTACTTAAATAATTATTGGAGATTTTCCTCGCATTAAAACTGTAGGTCTAGCAGTGGGATTAAATTATACTCTGGATTTTAAATACCACATTTCAGCACAATACACAATGACAATAATTCACTTTAGATTGTTAAAATAATGATATTCAAATACTAGCTGGAGTTAGTAAGTAACTAGCAACTTTAATCTGCGTTTAAAAGAGATATAATATTAGATAGTCAATTAATGAGACAGCGAGCAAATGTTATCATGTATTTGAAGTCGGCAATGGTGGTTAGCTTACTCATAGCGAGGCGATTGCTGGAAATTTTTGCTTTACGCCATATTTTCCAATATTTTCTTTTGGTTTAGGAAATATTAAAATGATTTTTTAAGTCTCTAGTACTTCTTTTACTTCCCTAATTTTCTCACAGTTTCTGATCGCCGTATGGTTAGTGCAGAATGCTTAAATCATCATAGAAGAACGTGCAACCACTAAATTTACTGAGCAAATCTTATTTTTGTCTTCGCCTTTATTACTATTTTCATGGTACTTCATGTAACTAGTAATGAAACCGTATCTAATTCAAGTGAATGCTTAGTAATACTTACTATGCGTTGCAAATGTATCTCGTTTAGAACAGTTTCTTTCCGTTAGTTCCTAAAATAATACTTAATGTCTGAGCAGCTGTAATGTGCTGTAAGTCAATGATAAATTTAGATTTAAAGTTTTGGAGCCATCTCGAATTAACGCTCAATCGTGTATTAAAAAATTCCGAGGTTTATTCGGGAGAATTTGTTGTGATGTAAATCAATCTTTCCAAAACCTCTTTTCATTATTTAATTGGCGGTATTCCGTCGAAAATCCCCTTTTCAGCGAATCGACCTCTGAGAGAGAAGTGACGTTTTCTCAACGGACGGGTGACAAAGCTTTACGACTAATTAATCGCTCGAGATTCTCGGAAATGAAACATCTTTGATTTTCGAGGGGCGCTTAAAAACCCAAGCGAGAATTTCCGACCGATGCAGAGATGGAGCTAATGAAAGCGGAACCCACCTCAAGAGCGATATCCCAGAACTCCATCGGTTAGGGGAGGAACGCGGAAGGTGTAAACCGTGCTCAAATTCCTCAACTCCTCAGAGTGTTCTCAACGTAGGAAAAAGTATGCGGGAAATGTCGTCATTTGCGTCGAGAGAGTGAGTGAGTTAAATATTTCGTGATAACGTTATCGTGCCGTCTAATTAAACAATCTCGAGCGTGGGGCAGGAAAGGGTTTGCGAGGCATTGCGGAGCGAATAACGAGATGTAAAACAACACTTTGAGCTGAAAGGCGAGTTAAAAGGGAGGTTAACCTTTGTGAGCTTACCTCACTTCTCGTACGAGCATACATGCCGATGCATAATAAAGGAGATGCATAATATGTGGACAAGGTATGCGAGTTTGGGCAATTTCTTTACTCACTCATTA
This sequence comes from Sympetrum striolatum, assembly GCA_947579665.1. NCBI lineage: Eukaryota > Metazoa > Arthropoda > Insecta > Odonata > Libellulidae > Sympetrum > Sympetrum striolatum. The sequence goes on from OX388348.1 coordinate 72,434,545, forward strand.
TACTTATCATCATTAGTTATTTTCGATAGTTCAATTATTATCATTATACAACATAGTAAAAAATGTCATCGTTATAAGGTAAGCTTTGCATTTCTCATGCATTAAAGTCAGATCTCAATGGCTTAGAGATCTTATCACACATACTAATATTCAAATTGTAGACAGGATATTTCAATAAAAATGTCTTGAAACTGATTGTGAGATATACAATTACAAATAACACAGAGTATGTTCATTAAGGTACAAGTGGTTTCGAGTAATTCTCGTTTATCTTATCGTTTAATTAATCGTTATTTGAATTCCGCCTTCTTTTTCAAATTTCTCGTTCTCATGTACAAATTATGTTTATACTTTTACCATCTAAACATTTCGTTCGTTGCGATGGATAATAACAGAGCCATGAAATCTATATGGAAAATCTGAAGCGTCCTAAATCACTGCCTTATATCCGAAATCAAAAGTTGCGGTTATTCTACTATGCAATATTAACTACAAAACAGTGAGATTAGGAAAAACTATCCATCTAGTCCATCGATGTGTGTACTCACTTATAAAATATTTATATAACTCTTTGCTTGAAATGCGTTTCCGTAGTGTGTCGAGGTTTTTCTCCCATCGTGGGACAAATGGACCAGTGTAAAACGAATTGAGAGATCATGTTCAGGAGAACTGAAAAGCGACGCCGTTGCGGTGGAAGTGGGATTCGCTGAGAGCAATAGTGTGTCGGGTTTGGCGGATAAAGTTCTTGCAGTTTAAAAGTAACGAACACGTTAAAACAGAAGTACCACTGCGGTCGTTTGAGTCCACCGATCAACCAGAGCGAATAAAAAAATATTAAACCTTTTAGTTAGAATAATTACTACTCAAAATTTTTGGAACTTAAAAAAATGTATAATCGAAATAATTTTTACCTAATTCACATATTCCACATTTAGAATTATTCTCACGGTAATCGATATTTTATAACTTGCTTTACGAAATCAAAATTTTATAACCTACATACTTTTGCAATATATCCCGTTGCAACCTAAGGATTAAAACTAACTTATCAATATATAAGATCGTGGATTGACGTTTTTTCAACTTACGAATTATCCCTAAATGAAAGATCGAATTTATCAGCAGGTGGAACTGCTCACGGTTACAGAGTGCAAAAATAGTTCACACATCTATTATTCGAAATTAGGATCGGCGTTAGATGAATCGTACGTGTGACTTGCAACTACACTATAATCATAATTATTTAATCTCTTAAACTGTTGATTTGGTATTAATCTATCTCCCTTTCAATTTAAAAACGTGAATGTCCATATGCAAATGACACGTATGTTTTCCTTCATTTCCCAATGATACACGCTCATATTTAAGCGACTCTGAAAGTCAATAGGGTAAGAATCTCAACTGCCAAACCAATCGAAAACTAACGACCAACTCTTGGCCTAATTTTCAAGGGCTCAAGCACTCTTTCGATTGGCAGAAGTTCGACCGGAATTACAACAACTGTCGGCAGATTTTGAAGCCTTCTGTTGATCCAATCCCATTAATAATTTCCCTTCTGCACTTTCCCGATGGCAGAAACACCTGAAACAATTTAATCACTCGGCTTGAAGTTCGCCACAATTAAAATCCGATGGCTCGAGATCCACTTGTAAGCAGCGCCTCTATTGGTCGAGCCATAAAACACTTGCATCACGTGCCCTCCTTTCTTCTGAACGAGTGAAGCCAATCTCGCGTAGCGGAAGTGCTTCTCCTATTTTAAAGGCTTTCTTCAACTGATGGAACGCGTAACGGAAGGGAGATTGACGGTAATGCCATCGAAAGAGAATGATTGGGAAAACATTTGCTGTTTCGGTTGGATTTCCTCTGTGATTCAACGGAAAATGTATATATCCACGCTGGTATGACTTACAAAGTGCTGGGAATAAAAATATCTTCGGGATTGATCTAGAGCAATTCTGATTTGAAGAGTCGAAAAACTCATGCTGAGAAGCATAAGAAAGGATTTTATTGCGGAAATGAATGTATATCTAGTATATCTATTTAATGAATTGATTGCTTTGTAATATTCAAATGAATCTTAGGAAAAAACGTACATTCGTGGAGTTATATCATGATCATAATATTATTAACACATGAGTCATATGCAAGAAAAGGCAAAATTGGATCCATATCATATAAATATGTTTTTGTAATGATAGTTTAATCTTTATAGGTTGGATTATAACAATGTTTGAAGACGGGCATCACACATTGCTATCAAACAAAACTTTTTATACAAAAGATTCAAACAAACATATTGAAGGATAACCTTTTAAAAGGTAATAAATTTAAAAAATAACAGATAAAAATAAGACAGTAAAAAGTTGCATATAAATCGATAAAAATAGAAAATAATTTTCATAATTTTCGACGGAAAATATAAGATAAAACCTGCTAGTAAGGCAAATAAATAAAATGAAAACATAAAACAAATGCCTGTTTAGTATTTTTGAAATCTCAATGTTACATATTGCTCATTTGGCGTTGATTCAATACTACCTGGTATTACGTATGACTCATATATTAACAGCAATACATTTATTAAATAATTTGACAATTTTCAATCACTTTGATTCTCATGTTAACAATATGAAGATGTGAGGTGATTTCAAGCAATTATAAATATTTTTAAGTAATTTCAATGATTTGGTGTATTAGGCTCTCAGAAATTAAAGGAATCAATTGAAATAAATAGATTTCGGTAGGAATACATTTACGAAAATTTACAACTGTACAGTAATGAGTTCACCTCTAAACTAGAAAAAAAAATAAAATAATTCAGACTTTAGTCACACATCGCAAAATTCTGAAGAAAACAGAGGGTCGATAGTGTTAAAAATTTACCTTAATATTTTAAAATAAACATCCCGAAATTCATTGAATGCATTTTCATTTTTTTCCATTTGACATTTCAAAATATACACACTGAGTGCTCAAATTAACTTGTGAAATAGGACATTATTAAAATGTATCGATTAATTAATATTACAAGTTTGATAAGCATTGTATATTTACATTAAATTATCAAATAATATATTATACCTTAAATGAATATTAAACTTTAATGTGGAAAATATCCTAAAAACTTTCTCTCTACCCAAAATGCTTCCAACGAAAGTGTCAAAATGATGCTTCAGATTGCCAAGACGGCGAGAGAGGAAGGCAAAATTTATCGTTCATAAGAGCAAAAATGAAAATGCGCGGAATTCTGAGGAAGAGAGAACGTATAGAAATTCGGCACCATTGAAAAATGATAAATACCTATATATTATCCGAGACTGAGCTTATGTGGAGTGTAGAAGAATCCAATGATAATTACACACCAATAAATTGATATATTAATTGATACTCGAAGTTCTCCTGATCAAAAAAAACTCTTGGTAGCTTTTTAAAGTTTAAATTAAAGGTTCCAGCAATTGAAAATAAAGTCCAAGAGATTTCCCGGACGTCAAGATGAACGTTCGAGTCACACCATCGAGGCCACTATATATCCCCAAAACGACGTCACTCGTTCTTTACCATTTTTTCTCACGTATCTTCGCACAGCTGCGAGCCACTTCTGTTTCGGGAGGTTTAAAAAACCACCACGATGGCGAAAATAATTTGTCGTGATTGAAAACGGGATGAAGTGAAGGCTCCGGGGGATACGTGGAATAAAAAAGTGAAAGGAAAAATGTGTGTTCTTTGAAGTGGTAGAGTTTGGTGGTAGTCGAGCGGTGTGAGTTACTCCAGAGGGTGTAAAGGGCACGGATTCTTCCGAAATTGAAGAACTTTGTTAAAGATTTCCGGCGATATTTGAGTTTCCAAAACAAACCGAAAGAGGGAGGGCTTTTAGCCAGGATGGGCTTCCGAATGCTCTCAGAGGCATCGGATTGCGAATCGATAAGTGTTTCGTCAAAAGAGAGGAGCGTTAATTGTGCTGATAGATTGGGTTTCGGAGCAGCTCGGTTTTTGCGGGAATATGTTTTGCGAATTTTAATGAGATGGCTCCGGGCGGTTTAATCTGCATATTTCGTGCGGTGAAAAACGATTAATTATGTTTCATTCGTTAGATAATGTTGCTACGGGGAAAAATATTATGGTAATGTTTAAATTTGAGTGATATTGAAATTATTAGCATTTTGCGTCATCACGATGCATTATTTCTTCATGGAACACAAAATACATTAAGGAAAAATTAAATATTTAAAGAAAACATAAACCCACCAACTACAATTATAAAATTTAGGATATTCTTTCATTATTTTTCAAGAATCACGCGATGGAAAAAGTGACATGAGCAGGAAAATGACAGAGCAACCTGTAATTCCTTCAAGTTTATTCACATTAATTAATATGAATGAATCCTACAAATATGTAAGACAGCAGTAAATAGCTGACTTTTGACTGAATTCTTATATTCTTTTTCGATTAAATTTACCACTAATTTAATCTAATGGCAGTATTAAGATAATTTAGCTAATGCCATAGATTATTGTAATTTTACTTTTGCCAAATCATATTGGTGAAAGCAAATTAAAGTTAATTCTTCCATAAGAAATCTAACTATTACAAGGCTACTATGACGGAAGTGACGACCTATCCGGAACACGAAAAATGTTGAGTTTTATGTAAAAATGGCATCTGAGTTACTTCTTGATGTCATTCTTGATGTGAGTAATTTTCAGTTATAAATTAGACCAATTTATCGATGCCATATATTTAGGGAGGTTTAATTATCTCTAGTTAATATATTTTTATTTTCTAGATTTTTGCTATTTATATAAATTGTTGATTGGTTTGAATGCATAAAAATCGTCGTCACTAGACAATGTGTGTAAGTATTGCGAAAATTTTTAATCGTTATAAAATAATAATTATGACAATAAAAAAGTTTCAAAGCTACTAGCTATATATAACTACACTTGATCGCTAATTTTCAATGTTTTCGGATCAACCGGGCATGATTTTATCCGGCTAGACACCCAGCAGTATCCCAGACAATTGACGGCTATTTTTGTATATAATAGAATAGGTTTTCGAAAAAGCACTTCCAATAATGGATCAATGACATCCATACCAAATCATTGATCCCACTGTTACATCTGAGAGATCCCCAGGCTAGCATGTTACCCAGGGTAGCCGATCTCAAAAAATATCACTCCAAATCTTCTTTTATTTTTCATCTCTCTCGGATACATTTTCCCTTCCCGATTCACCTCACGTTTAAAATTTGTGTCCCAACCCTCAGTTGTGTTTATCCCTCTAAAGTATATACCGGAGGCGAACAGTGGGATAAATAAAGAAACGAGCAGAGAGCGATTCCACAAACATCACCTGGAAATCGCCAGGGGGCAGAAAATACTCCAAAGAATGGGCAGAGGGAGAGGGGAGATCGTAATAACACCCTGGGCGACAATGACTCCAAGAGTTAGGGAACGCAGCGGTTATACGGTTGGGTTAGGGGAATGAACGCTCGGGATTGGCTGCTTTGCGACACATCCACTATCCTCGATGGTTATTGTAGGAGCTCGTGCAATGGGAGAGGAAGTTAAAGGAAAGCGAAGGTTTCGTTTTTTGTTTGTGCCGAAAGATAGATGGAATGGACCGTAATATGAGAGGATGTAGACGTTAGTGGGGATGCTTCGAGATGAGGTCTTTCCGAGATGAGGATTCCAACTCGGTTTACGCCTTATTTCGGCGTTTGTCTCGCTCCTCTCGTAAAGCGGGTCGGTTTGCAGAGGGTTGATAAAGTCTGCTTGGTGTTGGTGAGCGTGGGTATGTGTTGATGAAAAACACAACGCGAAGAGGTGATCGGTACAGAAACCAGTGGTCAGGAGAATTCAGGGTTTCCTTTCTTGATTGAGGCCGTCAAGGGAAATAAAGAGATCGTTATCTTCCTTTGTCAGCTGAGAAATGGTTGTCAAATATTGCAACTCTACTTAAAATATTTCATTTAATGTTGTCAGTTCGGAAATGTAAAAGGTCATTTTCTTGCACTACCGTTACCCTAGTGTTTCCGTTTTATAAAACCTACAGTAATAGTATTATCTCGAATCTATCTCCTAAAGTAAGGTTTACTATTTTTCCTCTAAATTGAAAATTAAAAAACAGCAATTTCATTCAGGAAATTTAAGCAACGATAATTGCTACTAAGATTTCATCATCCCATATGTGATTATATAACCTAATAAACTTTCCATATAATTTAATAGTAAAGTAATAAAAATTAAATAAGGAAGTAGACACCAACATCAAACTAGTATTCACCAATAGCAACATGAGATAATGTTGACCTCAATTTCCCTCCATAAACAAATAGTGAAGGCGTTTGTAGGAGATAGTGAAACTAGTTAATTTATTTTTTTTAATAAAATTGTTTTTATTATAAAAGATTAAATAGACAATAAAGTATCCGCGTAAATATTTTGCTTTCCGGAAAAGGCCGGTGGATACTCCAAATTCGTAAGTGCTGCCACAAAAGGTCATTACTACGCGTGACCCCTTAGGGAATTTGAGAGCACCAATTAAGCACATTGGAAACTTTATCACATTACATGGATAAAAGGACGCCACTCTGCTGCAATGGAAATCGCATTACTCACTCTATTTTGAAAGCGAATCGACTGTCAGTTTATCAAAGAATTTGTGTATGATTTGAGTCATTTATTTTAACACTTTTATATAATAATTTACTTTACTGCGAATTATGATATAGATACAGCTATTTTTATTTCGAATAAGCTTCTCTGACTTCTTTTTCAATCCTCCAGAATTCGATTTGTATATATTTAAAGTGAAAGTATGTGGATGAACATTGATTATAAGCTCATTATTTATGCCAAATAACTATTTATTTACCTTGAGGAACGATTTTGATGTGATAGTTTGCTCTCAATTTTATAACTTTTATCCGTTGAATAGAAAACAAATTTGCTAATTGACCAGGCAATTGCAAGTAGGACTATTTAAAATCCATTCATTTAGTCAGAGGGAAAAACAGAAAGAATACAGAGACATTAGAAAACAATATCCTACTTTAGGACATCAGCTAAGGTAATTTCAGTGGTAGTAATTAATAGCATAATACTAATAGGAAACAAGCTTTTTCTTTATTAATAAGAATTAAAAATTACAATTATGGTTTATACGTGCTCATGACCGATTTGCATTTGAGGAATTCGGTATACATCTGGCTGTAAAGACGCATTCACCCCTTTCCATTTCTTATGTGTAATTTCACTGCCCAGATAAAAGCAATATACAGAAAAAAAACTCATTTAACTTCTACATGAATGGTACGTAGTTCAACGTACTAATATACGCGTCAACGCATGAATATAGATGATTTAAATAAAGGAATAAAGATATTAATGTAATTATCTATGCACAAAATTCTCAAATACATTCTGCTTGTTACATTCTTATTACTTTCCATAGTAATCATCTGGAGAACGATGTTTTAAAGTTTTTCTTTGCTATTTCATTGTACCTGACGAAGGAACCAATTTAAACATTTATGGATGGCTAAATGAATATATTTTAACTCTCTGGTACTAGTTAATTTAAGAATCTTTTTTGTAATGATATTCCATTTAGTAAAGCAACAACTACGTTGTGTTATAAAAATTAATGTCAGTTTACCATTACGGTTCTTACTTGATGAAAGTCACGAATAGTCACCTCACGGTGCTGAAATGTAAAGATGGATGCTCTTGTCATAAATTTCATCGTGGAAACTCGCTCCTCCTTGCACTTTGTGCGATATCAAACTCGGTTATCCGTAAAACTTTTCTCCCATAAAATGTAGAGGTAGTTGAGGCGATATTTTGATCGGGACGGCCTAGACCGTGGTGCCCTCAGAGGTGAGTTTCAGAAGAGCCACCGCCGAATGCATATTTAATGTCGCGTACATCGTTGCCATACAGCTCGTTAAAAAAATATCTCCTGCGCCAGCTAGGTCGCCCGCAGAAGAACTTCCCTTAGGGTTCTAAGGACAAGCGACTCTCGGAGTAAAAATTTAGGGTAGGCCCCGGAAGAGCCGCCTGTTGAAGTGCTTCTTTGATGCTATTTTTAAACGCTCACACCTGCCGACCTGAAAATCTGGACACTACGAAAGAGTTCGCAAAATTGTGAGGAATAAATCCATTCGAAATTCTCCGAGATTTTTTTATGCAAAAGAGTCGCCTATACTTTGAAAGCATACACCTGAGGTTGGATTATAAATATACGGGGGAATCCACACCTCTGTGAGTCTGCATAAACTATTATATTCATGAGTATGTGATGGATGATGGGTGAGTGTCTCATACAATATCAGTATGTTTTGGAGATCCATCTCTCCACAATATTTTATAATAAATATTTTATTCGTTGAGAGCAACCCGTTAGTAAATCAGATAAACCCACAATCCAATTTTCTGGTGGTTGCCAGGGGATTTCTCCAGGGATTACTTCTTGAGTTTTCTGCTTGTCTAAGGGATGAAGTATCACAAATAACTCGAAATCCTATCAATCTGTTTCGCTCCATCGATTCTGCATCGCAAGCAATATGGAGATTTTCATTCGTTCATTTCGTCTTAAATCTTCTCATATAACATGTCCTTCGTAAGATTTCCAGGGGGGATAAAACAGGAAAAATAAGCATTTATCATTACTCTTTCGCTCCAACAGTATTGATCAAAAAAATTTGCACGTGACACGAGAATTTTCAATATTTTTGGATTTTTCATGGAATTTTGGGGGACATAAATTGACTCATGTTCCAATATTTTCTCCAATCTCAGGATAAAAACACATTTCAAGGATCTAAATAGAAAAACTGTACGAAAAGCCACATTACGGAACAATAGGATATTGACTCGCTTTCCAAGCTTAATTGACTTCTTTGTTTCCTCGCGAACCACTTCCACCTTTGCATTTGTACTTTTCATTTGCTTCGAGAGCCGATGAGATTTTGGCTCATTTTTAAACCTGAGACTTCACCGGTAATCGAGCACAAGACTGCTTCCAATAAAGGACAAGGCTATACGACCATTAGGATAATAAAAGAGCTCTTCCAATGTCAAAAATATAAAGCTGCTACTATATAGTCGTAAAAAGACTGCGAAGTTTCTCCTATCATCTAAACAATCGTGTTGTTGATTTGACAAATGCTGCATAATTTGAAAAGAGATAATTTGAGGAGAAATATGAAGATTGATTAAATAAATAACTTAGGTATCACTTATTACATATAATATAACATCAAAAGCAAGAGAACACCCAAAAGAAGCTAAAACTCCTAACTACTACTACTACTGCTACCAACTTTAGCTAAAATGATAGCTAAAATTAGTAGCTAAAGATCTTCAAAATCAAATTTAACCTTGTACAAAGAAACATGTGTCTTATACCCTAAGTTGTGGAAGACCTGGATTCGAATCCCAGTCACATCGTTATTTTTTACTTCTCGATTAACTTTAGCAGCAAAAGCTTAAAGAGAAATACTTTTTAACCACCACGGTACATTAATATCGATAATTCTAGCAATCGCTACTGTCCTATATCAATCTAACGATAGAATTGAATTATTCCGATTGAACGATAGCAAGAGAAGTGTGTTTAAGAAGAAGCTTTAAAAGATAAATTTCATTTAAAAGGTGGCGACACTATGAATAGACCAAAATGACATTAACCAATAATTCAGCTCGTTCTTTATCAGCCGTATCTACAATATATGGGGTGAAACAGAATGAAAAGGGAAGATTCTCAGTGGAAAGCAGGGAAGAAAAGATACCCCGTTATATAAAGGGATGAAGAGAGAGCGCTGCATGAGAGGAATTGGAATTGAGGCTAAATCGCAGGAAAAGTGGTCGTAATGTGAGATCCATAAAAAGAGCTCCTCTCACACATTCTGCCTTATATCGGTCGCTGATTTAACGGAATTGTGTGGAATTTGTTTGATCATTCCTTTACTGTTTCTAACCACCACGTAAATGTTTACAACGGATTACGTCAGGATTTTGCGTAGCGAAAGGACCAAGCAGGAAGTTTGTTTTGGCTTCGGAAGATACACAGAAATATGCACACTTCGGAAAGGAACTGAGGATGTTAATCGGATGTGATGTTTTTAAACGTAATTTTTTAGTTAGTACGCGGAAACAAGGCTGTTAAAAGGGTTATATGTACTAATTTCTATATTTTATGCTGTCTTTTAAGGTCCAAAGAATTCTTTCTTCCCCATTCTATTTTATTATATATTAGTTTACGTGAAAAGCTAATTATACCAATGACAATATTTAGAATAATTTCCACAGATTCTTTATATTTTTTGCAATAGGAATCGCTAGACTGCTATGCTCACATCTGTCAGTTGGATGACTCAAGTTGGCTAGCAAAGTCTCCAAACATAAGAATTCCATAGAGGCTACGAAGTTTGTATATTTACTTAATAGTGGCTTACGTCATAGTCATGAATAAGCATGCTAATTTTCGTAGGTTTGATTTTCCAAATAAATCAGATAAGATTCTTTTAATCATTGAGCAATGTAGGCTAAATTAATTTTTTTTCCAAAGTCACAGTTAATGCGTGCCTTCTGCTTGGGTTTTACTCTACTCAGCCATCAATGATAAGTCTTTTTAATAACTCGAATAAATTAAAATTTATTATGGAAATTACGAAGTCTTTTTTTTCAACTTAACTTGATGAAATAAGATTGTCTCAAAATATCTTGACAATACTATCACATTATATTTTCATAGAATGCAGTGGATAGAAATCATATTCTTTGTTTTCAAGAAGTAAATGAATTACTTCAGTAACTATAAAAGGATTCTTGTCCCTATGAATATCTCAATACATTCTGTATATCTTTCGAGCATAACCTACCATTATATTAACAAATCCCAATGAATTTCGATCACATTCTTCTCCCACTTAGTATCTTGTATTTTTTCTTGAAAGTGTTTATAAAATTCAACACTGAGTGTATATCGCCTTGAAATTTGAAAGTTGGCGATGACTCGAATTAGGCCATCAAAACCGTGTGAAATGAGTAGCCAATTGGGGTCCCTGCAATTCAGAAGTCACGGAACCTGAACATTTTCGGGACAATGGATATAGAGAAGGACATAACCGCTATCAAGTTCCCTACATTGAAGCCCTAATTGATTGACTGATTGATTTTGACCCTGTAGTAGCGAAGGTAAGAGTCACTTTACTATGCAAACCTCTAAAGCCGGAATAATTGCAGTCATTTGGTCCGCCTTACAGCCTGCTCGTGTGCTCTCAATTCAAGTACTAGCCAATGGTAATAAGAATCACTGAAGAATAATCCTCTTTTCCAATTCTCCTTTAACTGCTAAGGGCATCTTTAATTTAATTAGAAACTATGGAATATAAAAGCTCTTCCATATAACTTATTAGGTACTGAAAAGTGACGAATGTGACGGTTCTACAATAATTTGATGAAAACCTCAGAGATAGGTTATGTGGTATTTAAAGAAGTTAAAGGATACTTTAAAAAATCTTTAGGTGCATGTAAATGTTAAATAAATAAATATGTCTATTTCCATATAAATTAACAATTTTTTGTGATGAACCTCTAGTACGAATCAAATGTGAGTTAAGTTTTGAAGCCGAAATCGATATATATTCGAGCGAATCATTAATAAATTCAATCAAAATAATAATTTAAGAGTTGATTGTAAATACCTATATAGGTAATAATACGGTAATATAATTACAGTATTTTGTTATTATTCCAATATATAGTGGAAAAGGAGTAAGTCAATTAACCGAAAGTGAGATTATCGTAAACACAACCTCAGAGTTATTTACAGAATGAAGAAACAGTTATTTTCAGAATTGATAACACTTTGAAATAGCGATTTTATTGGGAATTTATTCTCAAAAATCTATTATCATTCATATAATCGATCATTTATATGTAAATCCATAATATTAATGTTTTTAAATCGGTGTTCCTGCAGTGAAGATGGATATGAAGTTCATCACCATCTTCGATATGAGAAATATTGAGGACAAAATATCGCAGTATAGTTTTAAATACGACCTAACGAGGACTGCATTTAAATTGAAAGCAAAAGATATAGTACCGTAATCATTATCGGTATAATATGTAATGAAAGTATTACTTATTGTGGGTGGTGTTGCCAAGTCGATGGGATATTAGCATTTCAAAAAATTCCTCGAATATCTCCAGACGTCATCCTTGTAGCGAGCCATCGATCATTGAGAAAGGCTGTCGCCGATCTTCCAGTCTCACGGATTACTGGAAAACAGATCTTCAAAAGACGCAAAAAATACATATTTTGCATTCCAGGTAATTTATCTCCTTAGATCTCCGCCCGTTAATTTTATATCCTCATTGTTCGCTCGTTTGAGTGAAACCGCAATATTTCATGCCTTAACTGAGAGACGTGATTGGACGCAAGAAAATGGCTGCGGGCGCGACGCTTTTTTCCATCACGCGTCTCCCATAGCGCTGAAGATATTACACGCAAAAAGCAGTTGATAAGATGCTAAGCTTAATCGCATGAGCTCCTTTGAAGCATCCTTTATCTTCCCGCGATTCATCTTCTGGGGGAACGCTCTCTCCGAAAACACGATTCGAAAGGAAAATCTTGGAGGAAAAAGAACCGTGCCCGATTAAGGGAGCATGCAGAGCGAATTGGGAATGAAAGGGAATGTGAAATGAATGTAGAGAGGATGTCTGAACAATAGAATGATGGATTTCCTGCGGTAGCTCTCCAACAATGTCTTGCCAAGGTAGCAAATTGTTGTGCCAATCCATCATGCAATTTTTTGAAACGATTACTTGTTATCGTCCATTTTTCAGAGTTTCCGAAGCTTTTTTTATTATTTGTTGTAATCAATTTATTTATAAGAATACAAAAGTGACTATTTTTCCTTTGACCCCCGTTCTTTTAATTAACCATACACTTCTTTCTGTTCGATAGTTATGAATTTATATTACTAATTTTAATTATTGGCTACTTTTTATATGGCAAAAATATATGGTGTATTAAATAGGTAAAAAGGTTGGAATAAATACTATTCCAATTATTCATTTTTATAAATTTTTATCAGTATAAACCTGTTTCTAATCAAATAATTCATACAAGTTTGTATTAATACGGATACTGTTGAAAGAAAAACATATTTTAGTTTTTCACGTATCGCCATAAATTTTGTGTGAACCACTAAGCGTGAATATGCTATCTTAATGAACTGCAATTGAAAATCAATTCCCGATAATTGGAAAAGTGTAAGAGAAGTATTTTATTCCGACTTCAATTATTCGTAAGTATTTATTTATTTAGGTAAAGAAACTAACTCTAAGTTGAACAAGGAGTGAAAAATTGTGACAAGACTGGGACTCGAACCCAGGTCTCCCACTTTCCGGGCAAGTGTTCTAACCACTAAACTACCATGCCACCCCAAGTCCACTCCTGTTAAAGGGAGGGTTTATCAACAGACAGTGGCGCTCCACATCGTTAAGTTCTTTCTTGAAACTAACTCTGACGAGATTTCTATGCAAAGCATGAAATTACAGCTTCCAATTACCACCCTCCAAATTCTCCCTTAAGAATAACTGAGTTGGCCTGAACTATTTTAAGATATCTGATAAATATTACAGATAAAGTTAATATACACCTACTAACTTAATAGTTTAAAGTACATATTTTTCTCATTGTACACTCCTGGCCAAAATTAACGCAGCACCGGCCGTTAGAATCGTTAGGGAGGTGCTGCGTTAATTTTGGCCAGGAGTGTACGTCATTGCATTAAGCTACTTATCACAGATTATTTATATTATTTTAGCCAATTTTATGAATTATCTATAGTTCTTAATCATAGTTGGAAAAAGGCAACATATTTATTAAAATTTTAAATCGTGTTTGTTCCATTTAAAATTGCACCAAGTCTGCTACCCCTTCTCTCAGACATAACCTAGTTTTCCGTTGCAGTACTGCTTTAATTATGTACATTTCGGCACGTATTTTACATCCTATGACAAAACCTGTGAGCTACTAAATAAATACATTCTCTGAAAATAAAATGCCCAACTTCCAGTCAGTATAGTTATATTCTTCTTCGAGAATATATCACGAAATACTTTTCTCACTATATTGTTAACTTCATTCTGCAGTCAGTCGAATGCACTTTGTCCGCTGTCCTTGATGATTTTTATCCTATGAAAGTTTTTTTGCTTCTCTTCTTGCTGGAGTCGGGTATAGATATGTGAAAATATAATAAAATCTTTTAATTTCTCGGAAACAGCCAACTGTAACAGGAATGCGCGAAATTATCTCTTGAACTCGTTCTCTTCAAGTTTTCCTCCCATAATATGGAACGCTTCTGCGATAAGACTAAAAATAAACAACGGCAATGATGAAATAACTGTACTTCTAATAATCTAACAAGGGTAGGCTAACATTTACGTATCGTCGAATCGCTTCAGGCTTCCATTTTATGTACCGTGACCTAAAACAATAGACAATATTCTGACCAATGACATTACTAGACTTTAGTTTACGTAACATATGCATCTGAAAATTGGAATTAGGCAACCTTGCTGAAAACTTTCATTTCCATGTAGATTGTGTTATTTTCCACGTTAGAAAATATTTTCATCCAATTTTTTTAATAAGATATACTTTAACCATTAGGTATTGCTTTCTTACCTTCCAAGCATTTATTACAATTCTCGGCAATATTTATTGAACAATATGTTGGGTTTGAAGTCCCTTTATCAACTATATGGACGTTTCTCAACTGCATATGGGATGCATATTCTTAGTCTAAATCATAAACCGTCATTATCTTTCCATTTTAATGCTGTGTAAAACCCAGCGAAAAATGCAAAGGGAAATACCGATCCAAACTTCCGTAAGTTCTATCCTAAAAGGCCCCAAATTCCAAGAATTTCCCGCAAGAATGCATACATACAAACGATTTGGAATTTAATTTGAAATATTTCTAGGGATGGTACTGAAATGAGAATCGAGGTGTTGTTTTTAGCGCGTTGAGTTGCTACGAACTACGATTTCCGGATGCAGGTTTCACATAAAAAGGCCCAGTTATACCATACCCTGGAAATATCGAGCGAACACGTGTAGCAAAAAGATAAACCAACAATTATAACTTCAGGCTTCCAATAACGAACGACATTGTGAAAATTAAAATAGTTATAACGAGCTTATTTCATCTCTCAGAGAGCGTTTTTACAATCGATGTACAAATTCAGCTCGAGATTGAAGTATTGCTTCGCAATTTCAGAATTATGATTGCATTTAAGACAGCTCAGTTTTTTTTAGCATTTTCTCTGTAAGATGAAATTCGGGGTTGGAATTCGATATTTTTATCTCTTTTTATCCTTTAGGCTTATTCCATCATGACACGACCTAAAACCACTCCAGTAGTGTAGTGTATCATGGGAATTTTCGTTGATTTTTTCAAACTAGTACGCATGAATATATATCATGATAAAGTAATTATCTGCTTAGAACGTTGAACTAAGGATGTAAATGCCATAAAAATATTTCAAAATTCTTCCGAATCATCTTTATGTATAAATGTGATACCATCAAAATAATATAAAAATTATTCAAGAAGTACTTGAGATAGGAAAATGAGCAAAGCCTCCAACGCTTTATTCAGGAAAAAAGACAAATAATTATACGCGCAATTGTGCAACTTGCGGAGTTGTTCTTCTTTCAAGATGTGTTTTCTACGACGTAAGATTGGAGCTTTTCAATTTAATTTTATTCAATTTTTGAAAATTATCTATCAAGCAATTTTTTATTAAAATACCGAAATTATAAACCTGCTGTCAAGCGGAAATTACTAAAATGACATTACTTTTATAATCCAGAAAAATGCTAGCCTTGAAGAATTTCGCCCATTCTTTTTCTTTAGCTGGTTCGGAATAGTAGGCCACGAAAGATCAAGCAGCTCTTGCATTCGTATGTGCTCCGTTGACAGCAGAGCTCAAGCCATTAATTAATGCACTAAACTGCGCGAAAAATTCCTTCGCCTCAAATTACGAACGGTGGGGCTCGAAACGTTGCCACGAGAACCTTAATTTGGGGTCCGTGCAATCCCCTTTGCTTGAGCTCCCCACTCATAAAAAGTCCAGAGTTATATATTACGGCGATTCATATATTATAAAGTTTGTGCAATGTATCACGCGCCATTTATCTCCCTTCTTCCTAACTCTTCCTTACCTTCAACCACCATTTCACTCTCCCCTCTTAAATTCTTCCCTTCACGCATTCCTGCCCCCGCTGCTCAAACATGCATGGCTAAGATGAACCTCATATTCATTTTAGCTTTACGGTTTTACTTTCTAACTCAGGCAGGAATACTTTGGCTTTTTTATTCGTGAAAAACGGTAGCTATTACTTCTCGAAATATTTATGAAAAAAACTCAAAAACAGAAATGATATTGAGGATTATTAGAGGCCTCAAGGGACTTGTTCTACACCTCAAAGATATCCAAGTAATATAGTATCTATCAAGTAGTACATATTGGAATGTAATTTTATATCATACAGTTTCAGTGTTTAGCACATCACAAGTTCTTTTGGAATTCTAATAAGTTATTTGGAATGGGTTATCACGTAGCATCGCTTCCGTGGATCTTTCGTACGGTATATAATTCATCGCGTGTCATATACCGTGGTAGGTCATCATAATAAAATAAGTGAATTTAAAGGTCAAGGTTCATCTACTTTTATTAGTTATATCATCTTCAGTAATAATCAGGAAAATTCAATCCTGTTACTCAGGCACATGCAAAATTGACCAAGATTTATTTCATAAAAGAAGAATATCCTTTCCCATAAAATCTTGAGCTTGGTTTAAAAAATGCATACTTGAGTGAATTTTTTTTTAAAGAGAAATTTTACAATTTTTTTTTAAATGAAACAGCAAAGAAATTATGTAAAACAGAGTATGGACTATTCTTAAAGGAATGCATTGGAAGACGAGCCAAGACCGTTTTTTTTTTAAAGAATGTTCTTGTTTTTTATGATCGGAATGTACCTACGTAAATAAATATTCAAGTTCTATGAAAGGGAATACTTTAGGTATACATGCAATTGGTTCAGAGATCTATGAAGTAGAGAGTTAATCATGACTGTATGTTATTTTTGTCTATTTGGTGATACCTTGAGGTGAAGTAATTGAAACAGCCGCAAAATGTCATCAAAGTTATAATTACTAGGTGGTTGTCCATTGTAGTTTCTCTACTTAAAAATTGATATTTTCATCAATAGTTTTCCCAGAATAAACCTTAAATACATGGGTGGTCTGAAAAGTTTCCGACATTTCGTCATGTCCTGACATTTTTTCTGAAGATATCTGAAAATTTTCTGAAGATTTATGAAAAATCTGGGGTCGGAAACTTTTCAAACTACCCTCATTGGTGTATCAATAGAATTTATGAACAGAATTTCGATGAAAAACGTAACACTGGGTCAGGCAGGCAGAAGAGAAGCATCTATAAGTACTTAGACGAAAGCTATTGTTTGAGGTTTTTGCAAAACTATTCTACATCACTTAGAAACGAAAAGTCTATTCCTTAAGTTTTCTAAGGCCCAAGTTTAATGGGAGTGTTTCTTTTCAATTAACGTACTTTAAGTTGACTATATTCGGTTGTAAGCAAACTCTCCAGATTCCGAAGAGACACTGATTACGCAAAAAGTCGTAGATATTGAACTCTCTTCTGCTTAAATCCATTAAGAAGATGTGCCACAGTTCAGAGAAAACCCATCCTGCAGAGATGAGAAAAACACAATCGGCGAAAGTGGCGCCGCATCGCGTATACTTTCGCAACTGTGTATTTGCACCTGAAGAAAGCGAAACATTTCGGAAATGGAGTTGGCGGATTCCTCGGAAATATGAAACGGAAATTGCGGACCGAAATTTGGAAAGTTCTCCCGCGAATCTGGCGATATTGGTTGGGATGTTCGTACTCGTCATCCTGGAAATTGCTCCTCACCTCTTGATGTTCCAAACTCCACTTTCTTCTTTCGCCCCTAATTATCAACCGAACTTCCCGTAATCCCCTCTCTTCCTGCCAACGTGTGCCTAAGCCATATTCCTCTGCCAATGTTGCCTCCTGCAGATTCGCCCGTCGTGCACTTTAAGCTCGCGAGAAGCAATTCGAACCAATTCATATCCAACTAATAATCAATGCACGATTGGAAATGATATTCTCAGTAATGCAGGAGGATTGTTGCCGTAATTAAAACCTTACGGAGTTTAGTTACCATAAATAATGATTCAGATGATCCTGTTCTTTAATTTAATTCCTTACCGCTATAGTAAGATCAATATTAAAGAAAATATTGCTATTCTATTTTAGTTACCATAATTAATGGTTCAGATTATCCTGTTCTTCGATTTAATTCCTTACCACTGTAGTAAGATTTATATTAAAATAAATATTGTTATTTTTTCCGTTGTGAAAGCCTTCATGTCTTTTTATACTGAGTGCTTGTTATTATTTAGCTTCTAAGAAGGTCTGTAATCTGCAACCTTCCTGTTGCCTGCGAATACAGATGCATGGAGGTGAGAAACGCCGACAAAGACGGCTGTTGGAGATTTTTTAACCTCTAATTCATTAACAGCCGTGTTCGAAAATTTCATTCCTTAACCCTCGAGTACTCTCATCCCAAATTGTCACGTCAGTTTGGTGGAATCGACCCGACATCTTCCAAAGGGGAAAATTGTCTCAAAATGTAGTGAATAAATTTTTAATTTATTAATGATGATGTCACATTGACGGCTAACCTGGTTATTAAAATAAAATTTAGTAAATATTTTCCAATAGACATTCTGTAAAAATTCGATATCCCTGACGCCGAGTATATGGCTGATGAATTTGAAATATTGCGTTTAAAAAGTAAACTATTTAAAAATAAAATAACATTTAATATATTAATAGTAATTACTAATTACATGAAATTTATATAATATCTCTAAAAATTAAGGCGGAAACAAGGTTAAAAATGCAATACTTTACGTAAAGGTATTTCATCTACCTGGCACTACCGCTAACAAAAAAATGTTTAAATAATTAAACTTCCATTTCTGGCGAAAATGCATGACTGATTCAGAACATTCTAAAACTCAGCTACTATGAGAAAGAAGATGTAAAAAAGCACTAATAAAAAGATACGGAATATTCATATTCACATGGGTAGATTCGACCCAGACGCGAGTACTCGAGGGTTAAAGTGACGAATATTGTACTTATAGTCTGTGAGCAGATAAAGAAGGATACTGGTCTAACATTTCCTTTTCATTATCGGTGAAAGGATTGTAATGGTGTGTAACCGAGAGCTTAATACCTCAATATCTATTCATCAGCCTTTACTTTCACCTTTTTCTACTTCCTGTTTCCGGCAAGATATGTTCTCTCTGCCTATATATCTTCCTCCATGTATATTTCGCAGATTATACACATTGCTATGCAGTCCCTTTCCCACCTGTTCACCCCATGAATTTTATGTTTATGCGCTCATGCACGGATCTTAAGGAATGCACGTCGTGTTATCGCGGCCTAAGATGTGTTCCCGCTTTCCAATCTTTTAATCGATTACTTTGCCGGCATAAGGATGGAAATGAATTTTTCCTTGGGTTAACGTGGTCGTGACATGAAAGGAAACATTTTCGAATACAGAATTCAGGGATGTCGAAACGGCTTTACCGGTCTATGCAAGGCTTTTCTTCAAGGTCTTTTCTAAGCAACCATTATCGAGGCAGCAATTTAAACTTTGGAATTTTCCTTTCGGGTATGACGCAAAAACCCTTTTCCTTCGCATAAAAAAATGTTTCCATAAATGTTTCTAAGAAACACTCAAACGTGATAATGAAATCAACTCAAGACTCTATTCCATAACTCCTTTTATAATAACACACGAATAAAAAGAAGATTATATAGTTTCCCAAGAAAATTTTCGTCGTCAAAAGTGTTTGATATGTTGTATGTAATGGTTAAAATTTTACATATTTATATTTCAGCTTCACTTTTCATTAAACGTGATAATCAAATAAATTCAAGACTCTATTCTAAAACTCCTTTTATAATCACGAATTAAAAGAATATTATATAGTTTCCCAAGAAAATTTTCGTCGTCAAAAGTGTTTGATATGTTGTATGTTATGGTTAAAATTTTACATATTTATTTTTCAGCTTCACTTTTCATTAAACGTGATAATGAAATAAAGTCAAGACTCTATTCTAAAACTCCTTCTATAATCACGAATTAAAAGAAGATTTTATAGTTTCCCAAGGAAATTTTCGTCGTCAAAAGTGTTTGATATGTTGTATGTTATTGTTCAAATGTTACATATTTATTTTCTGCTTTCTATTTGGACATTTTAAAGGTTGAAAATATTTCATAGATAATTTTTTGAAAATACTTTTACTTGATCTTGGATGATGTGTTCTCATTTGATTATTTACTCCAGTAGCGAGTATTTGAATTTGAATATGTAAATTATGCATTTTCAATCTAAGATTTTACACTTAAGGGAAATTAGTAAATTATTCAACCGTAACATTTTCACAAGGCGATAGCTCCATTCCGAATAATTTCGAATCAATAGCCGTCCCAACGAAGTACTGAAAAATTCATAAACTAACGTACAATCTTTGGAAAACAAAATGGAATTATGGAAATTCCCTCTATTAATAGGATTTCAGAGAAATAGCATGCGTCTTGTGGTCTAACATCAATGCTCCATGTAAGATCCAAGGCAGGGGTTGCGAGGGATTATCGCTTAGCGGCTTTATCCCATGTTTCAGTAAACAAGCCGATGACGATAAACGTGGAGTTAATGAGGTGCATCTGACCCATACTTAGGCTCCATTAGCAAGCCCGTTCCCATCATGCAATGCAAAAGACAGCTCGCAAGAATTCGTTAAACACATACACAATAGCATTTGGAAGTAGTTAAACATTCTTATTTTCGTGAACAATGTTGGTAGCTAATTGTTTAAGTTTTCGTTAAATTTAAGGGTTTGATGTACTTATTTTATCTCACTCTATAAGAACTTTGACTATATTTAAATAGATATTGAGTGAAATGAATACTATAGCAAAAATGTTATACTTAAGATTGTTCGATATTCGGTACTGCAAGACTTGATTTATTTTCTTATATAGTTTTGATTTACTTACCATTAGAAACTTTATCAACGGGAAGTCTTAATGGCTTGACAATTCAATTTGTAGGATAAATAAGACAGTATTTAAAGATATAGAACTTTAGTATGTTTAAAGCTCCTTATGAGAGGTAATTTTACTTCACAGAAGATGTACTGGTAACTAAATTTATGGAATATTATTGATTATTTTTTTCTTTACTTTCAGGTAAGGAACCAATAAATGTGTACCAATGTCTGTTCTCCAGCCCCTACAACTGTCTTGGTGCTATAATAAGGTTGGACCAATTTTATTTAATAAGAATACTATATTCCAGATTTTGTTTGCGGAACATATTATCATCATGTTATAATTTTCGCAAACACTTACCTGTTTCTCACAGGTGATCATAACGGAGCGTATTTTCTCTGCTTGTCACATCTTTAGGGTGAAACAGAGAGTACACTTTTTTATACTTTGAACATTTTTCTTCTCCGGAAATGTCTCGGATCTTTCTAAGAAATTATCAGTTTTTTAATTCACTGATTCCAGCATCTATTTCCCTGAATGTTCTTGAGCCATTTTATAAGATATACGCAAAATATTAAGTATTAGCGACATCATTTTACAATACAATTTGCATGATTTTCCAAAGAAATCCATTACAAGATCTCGTTGCAAATTTTGAATTAATAATTATATATTCATTAACAATGATAATTTTGGGAAAAGCACGAATATAAGTTTCAGTATATTGGTCGAGTTATCTACGTTCACAAAACTTTTCAGGACTAGAAATTGAGTTTCGTTGGTCTGAAGACAAGCAGATAGTTGCTTACGACTCTTACCTTCGCGACTCAGTTTCACAAGCAAACTTAAAGTAAATTTAACTTGCTAAGGCGTTTCTTTTGAAGAGTGTGTGAACAGTGTTCAACTTGACACAGAGAGCAAACTAGACCAGAATTTAATACAACTCTCGCAAAAGTTTCGCGTTGAGTCGGAAGTAAAACACCTACGTGAGATGATGCAAGGTATTTTGATGCGTGGCTCATTGTAGCACAAGAATGCATGGAGGTGGAATAAATTACATTTCCACAAAAGCAAATATTCTTGACCTTCAGCACATTTCTGATAGAATATTCTATTGCCAGCTTGGTCGTTAAAAAATCTTAAAAAGATAGAGCAAGAAATAACAAGAAAATTTATTTGTAACACAAAAAGTCGATAACAGTGAATATATTATACGATAGTTAATTTCATTTGGTTTTAGATTATAAATACCTGTTCACATAGCATAGAATAAACACTTCATTTTGGTCAGATTTTATAGTTGTGGCTTAATAGTTGTTTTAGGTTCGTGAACGTTTTATTGAAGGTTAGATAAAATAAGCTGATAAATTTGAACAGAGTATAGTGCTGAGATTGATAACAGGAAAATTCAATAAAACGTAGTAGTAGAAATAAACGATTCTATTGAAGTCAAGAAAAACCATCACGGTTTTGTAATTTTTTTCATGCTTAGCTACTGTTGCCTTTAGTCAGTGAAGTCCCCCTAAGCTCACATGAAATTGTCAGGTTGTGCTTCACCGAGGCAACAGCAACAACGAACACAAACAATCATTCCCTGATCGGCGGAATCCGATCAGCTTGGATTCGAACCCGAGACATTGGGGTAGGAGCGTAGCTGGAATGCTTTACCTTCACCACCAAGGCCGGTGAAATATTAAAAACTATAATATTACATTATGCATCATCATGATGTTCTTATATCACAACGATTTACGTCTTACATTACAAATACATTTAAAATCACCACAGGGATATCGAAATGAACTAAAGTAAAACTGCAATGATTTACTGGCATTCCAACCCAGATCTACTATCCTGGTGGATTTCCAAGCCGATTAACAATAAGATATCTCTCTGCTGTATAAACTTTTAGGACAGCTTTGTAGACTACTTAGCAATGTTGCTCCAGTATTTAGAGCTCTCCTACAAAATAGGAGATCTGCGTTCGCTTCCCAGTTATGCAAGTATTTAGCCCTTCGAGTTTTTTGCCCCGCGATTCAAGCGAAGTTCGTCCTAAATCACATCCCTTGCACTATAAGGTTACAATTGTTACCAGCTGAATGGAGTAGGTAAGAAGTCATCCTGTGTTTATTTTCTTGTCTAATAAATAGAAAGTAGTCGTGCATAACGGCTTTTGATCTATTTTGTGCCTAAATAAGATGATAAAAATCCTTCTGATATGCCCATGGAATTCATATATGGAAATAGGCAAAGAAGAAATTACTAAAACATTACGTTTATGAAAGGAACAATTGAAGGGTTAATATTCAGAAACGTATCACAAGGAAATCTTCATAAAATACTCCTGTTCTTCTTTTACATTAAAAGCAAAAGTTTCTTAACACAAGATAAATAAATGGGCGATTAGAGATAAGGGCGTATGAAGGGATAGCATAAAAAGGGAGACTACAGCATTAAGTAAAACTCTCTCCAGTAAAGGCTAAACTTAACGCTTCGAACGAATCTTTTTTGGAATCGATTAAATTTATCCCCGCGGTGAAGAGTGGAGCGATGGGAAAGGTGGAAGAATGGAATTTGCATATCGGATGAGTGCGTCACACCATTGGCGGCAAAAAGCGTGAGTTAGATAAAGGAGGGCGGATGGATTCGGAATACGGAATGAGGATGATGATGGAGAGGGATCCATCGGAAACTATATCACATAAGGAAGATTCTTTACGGCGGACTCGTGTTTTTATCGCCTGCCCTTGCAACTTCCGGAAAAATCGTCCTCTTTTGTCACTGAGACCGAACCACGCACGGATTCGTGAAAAACTGCACGCGTGTGCGATTTTTACATTTTCTCTCTTGCATCGAAAATTATCTATCGCATAAGTTGGATGGGTTACGGAAAAGCATTGTGCTGAGTTCGAATTTTTCATGAGGAATTGCTATTTTGCAAGCTGGTTATATGAAACGTAATCGTATTAAAGATATTTTATCTAATAACAGGCTTCCTTCTTGTGTTTTTCTAAATTACAAGGACCTTAGTTACACCCTTTGCGGAGTCTTTGTATATGAGACCAGTTTATTTCGTAATATTGCTAGATAGAGTATCGATATTAATTCTTTATATTACCAATTACTGATTTTAGTATCTTTTTCTACGTTATGTTCCATTTCCATTACTCATATTTAAATCAAGGCTTATCTGTGACGATTGTTCATTATCAGATATATGATCAAAAGTTTAAAATATCGCGCGCTATAAGTTCATACACTACACAAAATACCAAAGTAATCACTACCTCGGTTACCAAAGACTCATTCTGCTACTATGAAAAAATTTCACTATTTTTACACATTACAGAATACATTGATACACAAGTATCGTTTTTCTCTATCTCATACTTTAATAGCTGACTCAAAATTAATGATATAGGCAATTAAAGAAAATTTTCGTAATGAATTGAAATTTCCAGCAAAAATATTATTGTGAGTTAGATACAAATTTTAACAAGATATTGCGAACGTGATAGGTTAATACAGAGTTAATGATTTTCTCCGTTAGTGGATAACCTATATCGCTCGGATGGAACGATTTCTAACATGAGGAAATTGAATGTGTGATTAATCAAAGGAGAGTAAAAATGCAAATTTAAATAGATACATAGGTGAATGAAGTGGGTACTTGCGAGATTCATATAAATATCCGGTGACTTGTTTTACGATAAATTAATTAAATGAACTCATTTCAAATTTAAACCACTTTTTGACATTTCGAAGTGGAGACATTTTTTTCACCTATGTGGGCATAATAAAAATATAATTCAAGTTATATCTAAAAATAGAAGGGTTGAGATATGAAGTTTTATTTTACTTCTGTTAGGCTAGGAATTTAAGATGCAAATTGTCTGTATCAACATTTAAAAGTTACTCATAAGGATAATAAACTTATAAAGTTACATAAATGGATTATAATTCTTCCGATTTTTTTAGAAAATATCGATTAAGTAGAAAGCATCAATCCGTACAAAACCGTGATTAAATAACAGTTAATTTAACCGTATTGATTCATGAATTATCATCACGCTAGAGGCGGAAGTAAGCATTGTTTTCTCTCGAGTAGCATCTGAAGCTCCGTCTCCTAGGGGTATAGTTTCCAATTTTCGTAGTTCTGCTCGTAATGAACACACGCGTGTAAGTCAATGGTCATTCCATCCCATCCCTCCAATTATGAGGCCTTCTCAGCTTACGCGACCCTTTGCTAATGAGAGTTTTTGGGGCCTCGAAAAATTAGCCATGGGGCAATTCGAGGAAACTCTCACTCAATCCAAACATAAAAAAGCGCAAACGAGATTGAGAAGTGGATTTAGCTTATATTGAGAGACCTGATTTATTACTGCAAGAATGTCTGAGGCGATATAGAGATTCTCGCCTAATTGCTTTTCGGCGATATAAATTATAGCACTCTGTGGCAATTAATAGTTTGCTTAAGCTCCTCGGCTTTTTCCTATCGCCATTATCGTCCGATGGGTCTCCACAGTGATAAGAAAAATCGACACCAATCGATTCAACAATATCCCCCTCTGCTCGACCAATTGCAAATTAAGAACGAATCGATTCCTTTCTCTTTTTTTGTAGCAAAGGCGATTTTTCGCTTTTATTTTTTCCTTTGCTATCGCTAAATCTAAATGTAGTTTTCTTTGCAATATACTAAACTTACATCAAGTAATTAACTTCATGCTTGCATTCTCAGTTCTTTTTACCTCTTCTAAGTTACTTGGATTCTCTGAGCGTATGTTTCATGATGATATCATTGCAGGTGACTTGCAAGTTTTCGTTATTTTTAGGTAAGGCCCACCAAAATAAATACATCTGGAAATAAAAATGATGTAATCTTCGATGGTAAAATACTAAACGGACTACTTCTAATACCGCGCCAATTTTATGGCGAAGTTGATAAAATAAGTCGAAGAATCATACTCCGTAAAAATTTATTTTTGCTACAAAATAGCGAAATGAAGTTATTTCCAACGTTTTAAAATTTCATTCAGGAAATAGTCATTTGGTGGTACTTTGTGCGTTGTGTAGAAGGACTGTTATATAAAATTAGGATGGGTATTTGGTAAGCTTTTTACGTTGCGTAGGAGCGTTGTTTTATTAAGTAAGGGAAAGAAACCAATAATATGTAATAACTGAAAAACTGTGATTTTTTGAAAGGCAGTGCTGAAAACAGAATTGAAATTTATCAGTGAAATAAAAAAATCACAATCTTGGAAATATATATGAGCGGAGATTACTACTAGCAAAAGCTAATTTAAAGCCCTATATTTGTTTAGTGGAATGCGAAGGCACCTTTAAATGTTTATCAAGTTCATATATCTATGTTTGTTCAAAGTATAAATATTTATATTTGCAGAGAAATATTTATATTTATAAATAGCTCTCTTTATTTGTCCTCATCTTTTCTGTTTTCTTTGGAATATTTTGATTACCCTGAGATTCATTCCATCTATTGTGTCAATATATAAATGTTACTGCGTGCAAATATAATTTGGCAAATAGAAAAGGTAATACATTTATAACCACAAGAAAATAAATATTTTACATTCTATTCATTTCGTTTAGCGATACAGTTAATGGTTTCAGTGAGGTCTTCCACCTACACTACCTTTCCATTCAACCATTCCTCCGACTATTCTCCTGAGCGAACTCCTCTTTACCTATCTCTCAGGTCCAGCGTGTTTCGATCAAGGTATAGAAGCGAATCACCCCAAATTGAGATGAGGTTATAATCAAGTATTCACGACTTCCGAGAGGAAAAAAGTTTGTTTTGATGTGAGAATTTTCATTTCCGCTGCGAGGGAAAGTTGGCCTTCGATCTATTGTCTGTTTTGAATCGCTGTTCCGGAGAGAAGTTGGGATCGTTTGTACACTATCGCGGGCGTAAATTAGGCAACAAATCAAACGATACGTGTAGGAGTAAGAAATAAATTGGAACGATATAATGGCAGAAGAGTCAAAAATGTTAACGAAAGTAGGGAATGATTGAAATAGAATTTACGAAACTCAACCTAAACGATTTATTTCGTGGCTTTAATTTCTCAAATTTTGGAAGGCTTTTAGAGACATAAATTCGTAACCTTTCTAATATTAAACTACCAATAAATAGCATATATACGCAATTCCGTTTATCACAAGAACCTGTTGAAGTTTTATTTATTGCACCGTGTGCACTTCGACAAGACCTAGATTTGCTTCTAAAATCTATTTGTTTCTAAAATCTAAGTTGGTGCGGTTATCTATCTCACATCGTGCAAGCCTTTTAACATTTCTTGATCAACCAAGAAGCCATTTAATAAAGCACCAATGTAGCTTATTTTTCTGAAACTTTAGAAATGAAACTGATAGCGACATCTTAAGAATTGATGCAAAAATTAGTTGCTACGTGTATAGAGAATAAGGAAAAACTTCAACTGGATCATATCAGAAATGCTTCGCAAGTGAAATCAAAATGAAAGATTTGAAATTGAGATAAAGGTGATCACCTCAAATCTACAAGAAGTGTTATACATTTACCCCTTACTACATACCGAGAGACGGCTTGCAGCGTACACAAGTAAATGCAGATTAAAATTCATTTAAAAAGTAAAAGTTATTGAAAGTATAATTCATCTCACTACAGTATAATTTTATGAGTTTTAATTCCTTAGTAATTATAATTGTATACTGCTACTGCTCTGTTTTTACGGCAATTTGATAATAAATATCAATGCTTAGACTTAGAATACAATAACAGACTTTGCCTTCTGATTAAAATTTCACGGATTACAATTTCATCCCAGGCTGTACAAGAGCGGCTGGATGTATTCAATGATAATTTATTTTCCAAGTAGAATAAATTTTTGATTAGACTGTTTGAAAACGATTTCTAGAAATCACAGTTTTTGCTGTCGCAATATTAAATCTAAATAGAAGTGAATTATTATTTCCTTTTGGTGTGTTTTCGAGACTAAATTACCACCATAATAATCTGCTAACAGAGCCCCGTCGGAATACGCCTTCATATCTTATCCGTCCGACGATCTGAAAATAGCAGGGTCTCCACCGCAATTTCTCTTGTCTCATTTCACGATCATCAGAGAAAGCCTTCACGCAAGCGATTTTCGACGCTAAGAAGGTTTGGATTGCTCTTATGATTCCAACTTCAGTCGGACCCTTCTCGTGAATAACCAGCACGATCGACATCAAATGTAATTTTCATTTCAAAACTAAATATGAGCCTTCTTGAAATACGAACATCATCAGAGGGAAATTTTAACCACTTTCATTGCAATCTCGGAGTCTCGAGATTATTTTCCGTCTGGAAAAAGTCATTTCCTTTGTTTTGAAAAGAATTGACTGTCATATTTCTGAAATTATAATCGCGTTTTAACATGAACTCCTCTCGCACAGTTCATATAATCAATTATGTATATTGTAGACCTATATACCTTCGAGAGCTATGAATGTTTTTAAAAGTAAAGTGATTAATATTTTACATCTAAAATTACCATCTACCTATGACCATCAGTACGGATCCTATTTATGGAAAATATATTTTTTTAATTATGGAAATAAAATCACCAAAAGTTCCTTTTTTATTTTGCCCTCATATTTTCTCAGGTAATGCATTCACAAAATATTTTTCAGCACCATTCCATTACGCATGCGTTGTATCTTACAGCATATTGACCAGCGGAGAATAATTTTTAAACCATCCTGTAATTAATGACTCCATTCTAAAATTAAAGTTATACATTCCAATCCTCAATTTGCATAAAAATATATACGTTTTCCAAGAGAAGTTACTTATCTCAGTTATTTCTGTCGATGCAGTAAGTAATCTGATTTCGTTAAGCAGATAGATCGGCTTAATAAATCCTACTGCCAGCCGAACCAACTATTTGTAGCATACGTCGGTTCTTAGCGAGTAGATTACCAAACAAATCTATCCCAAAAGAGAGGAAATGAAAGACTGGATTCCCGCTCCGGATTTGTACATTAGTCTCAACTGATACAGGAAGAATTACCGCTGGCATGTCTCTAGCAAAGGACTTCTAAGTCTTTACATCTGTTCACAGGTGTAAAAGGAGTTTACCAAGTTATGAATATATACTAACGGTTTTATTTCTTTAAAAGATTGACGAATTTTCTTAAATAGATATTTTATAGCTAGCAGAAGAGTATCTTCTAAGACTAGTAAACTCCTGCAACGTATGAAGGAATATAAATGCGCATAAAAAAATCTTGTAATTAAGGAAATTTCGCTCTCTCCAGTGTTTAACTCAAGTACTTTTGAAGCAGTAGCGTATGAAATGAATGCAAATTCCTCAAATAAAACCGTTTTTACGTGAAGTAGTAAAAAGTTAACACTTGTTAATCTCTTCCTGTCATGCTGTATAGTTAGATATCTCAAATCTAAAAGCCTTTACGTGAACTAAGTTTGAGATATGGCAAAACAGTGTCAATAGCAAGTAAATAGATATAATGTACTTACCATTCGCGGTTAGTTTAGTTATTTACATCTTGGGAAGATTTAAACATCGGTATCGCGAATTTTTCATCTAATACTCTTATTTATTCAACCAGAATAATGGAATTGAATCAGAATCGAAACATTTGCATTGATATGAGTAATTTATTTTTAAACTAAATGATTTTTTTCTTATATTTCTGAGCAAAGTGAAATGTTGAAATATCTTATCCATCCAGTCTTCTGAGAAGACGCTGCTCCAATTTTCGTTTAGTAACTTCAGCTTCTACTTTGCGCTGAGAATCTCTAGTCAGCGTAAGGAGTCAAAGGAGTATTTAAGTATCTCCTGCGATTTTATCGCAGCCTACTTATCGAAACGTATCGCCTTTCGTAGAATATTTTCGAAAACTGAACGGTAGGATATCGTTTGATCCTTCGGGCGGCATTTTTCCTCTTCGATGGAAGTAAAGTATCTCTCATAGTAAAACATCAAAGGAGGGTCATTAAGGAGTATCCCTTCTGACTGGGGTAATCAAAGGCTCCAATCGAACCCTTAAAACGGGTTGATGCTGGCGGATCATTCCTTCCGAAAAGTTGGCTCTCCGAAAATAGAGGTTTGAGAGGAAGCTGAGGTTGGAAGAGGAAGCGAAGGAGAATGTTTCGATGAGATTATCACGCGGTGAGGCATCGCAGAAGGCTGATAACTGGGATAAGGTGATGAAGAAGGTGCGGACGTGCGGCGATCGGAACACGATAAGGAGTTGGACCGAGAGAGAGTTCGTGCAATCGGAATATACTCCTCAAGGCGGTCTTTCCCAAGTCAGATCAAAACTCCAATTCTACTTAGCATGCCATCAATTCAGCAAACCATCGTTGACGGAGCAAATAGTTTTTTACATCGTTATTTCCGATGTATTCAACGTGATTTGACGGGACTTTGTAGAACGCCATTTATAAAATATGAAAGCGAATATATTCTTATCATCAGGTATACACAGAGGAAAACGGCAAGAATGTATATCCGTACAGCTCGTTTTAAGTGTACCTGATGATGGCTTGGCATGACATACAACGAATGGAATGAAAGATTCAGATTAAAAATGACGTGACCTAAATATTGACATTTTATTTCATTTCGACGCTTTAGGTAGTATTGTGAAATCTTTAGAGCCTTTATAGCATAGTTTTCATCGTTCGCTACTCCAACGCATCCTTCCTTATAACGCCAATCAATTTCGCTGCTTTCGGAGAAGACGTCTTAAGTAAAAATATCTTAAATAGCAAATTACGACTTCGTTCGATAGTTAAATGTTTACTTGCCTCAATGGTAAGTTATCAACTAAACGAATCGTTTCAATACCGACATCACAGATAACACTCTTGATCCTTCTACACCAACGGGTGCAAAAAAGGTATTTATTTGATGAAAACCTACCCTATTACCCTAATGATTCCAGTGATTTAGTAAAACCATAAGAAATATTGTCATGCTGAAATCCTACTATTTAATTGAATCCAGGGTTACTTTTGCGCATGACATTTAGTTTAAACTACCTTCCTTTTCTTTTAATTCCAAACCGTGGACTTTAAAATGAAATATATGATTATTAGAATAGCACCGAATGAACATAAATGAATGAGCCTTCAACTCTTCTATAGATTGAATTACTTTTATGTTACGAACTAAATGCCAATTTGTTTATTTATTGATTGCTATTCTTCTTCCTTTATTTCATGAAATACTTTTTACTACCTCTGTCTCTATCCTTGCATCCCATCTTCAATTATGTTTTGTGTTCCCTCTCGATATTTAGCCCAACCTTATTTCTCTCTTTTTATGTTCTCAATAAATAACCCTTCCCCTTTCACCAAAGACACTACTTGTTTGTTTTCCCGTTATTCACTTTTACCATCCCGCGCAATACCCATATCTCAAAAACTTCCAATCCTATAGTATAGTCTATTCTTATCACTCACGTCTCGTGAATATACCGCAAAACACTCCAAGTTCAGGATTTTACTACGCAGGGGGACGAAAGTGCATCTAGATATCAGGTCACAGACTCGGCGCGACAACCTTTGGAAGAGATATCTCAGAAAGGCGAGATTATATTCTCCCATGCAAAGCTCACTGTTATCGAAGCAGACGGCATCCCAGGTATTTTAAACTCAAAGGAGTGAGTTGAATCCAGTTTGAGCTTCTAATGGCCACTCCACACTTTAAGGCCGAATCGTCGCCGCCTGTTGCCATCCTTTGAGAGAAGTCACCGCCTTTAAAAAAACCGCTAAACCTTTTATCACATCACCGATATCGGTGAAGGGATTTTTCTGCTTGGCGTGCCAAAAGAGGTGCGCGAGGTATTCTCCCAATTAGTCTTAACAAGCAGAAGAATTGCCTCCCCTCACTCTAGCTACATTAACCAGCAATTTGTGAGAATATTTACTTGTGTAGATCGTCTTCAATTCTCTTCTAAAGATTGGATGAACAATTTCACGTCGCTATTCTTACTTTATATATTTTATATCATGTTTCAGAGCTTCACGTTGTTAACATTACTATTTTTTACAATAAGATTCAATTGGTACGTTACTATTACAATCTGTGCATACATTTTTCGGATAATTCCCTTATTTTGCTACCTTCTAACGTAACTGATTGGTAGAAATAATTATAAAAATAATGTTAAAGAATTAATTTAAAAGACTTAGGAGAAGATAAGAAAAATACATGAATTGATTGAGTTTGTAAAACTTGTTACAAAGTTAAAAATAAATACAATGCTGGACTCACAAGATATTGGCTTTATAAAAATGAAGTATGTATATTATTGTCAGAGAAAGAGACGAATTGAATCTATTGCAACGCTTCTCTACCTTTCCATCATGTTTTAAAGCTCTGATTAAATGGGATACATTATCTTTAAAGATATGCGTTCGAACAAATGTTGTTGCAACCGATCTCGAAGACGGAATTTTTCTGCTAAAATTAAATTGTTCGAACTATCCAAAATTTCCTTGAGGTATTTATTTTGCGAGTCAGTAGATTTCCAAGTTTTATTATACTTCAAAGTTTCCATATACCGATTGGAACGAAAAACTAAAGTATTGCTCAAAGCTATAGGATTTTGGAAGTAAATCAAACTAGGAATTTCTTTTACTCAATGGTGATCAGTTTCTGCTATTTAAAAAATAAAATATAACCTTGGAGTACAATGTAATACGAAAAGCGTAATATAACAGCATAGCGAATTTTAAATAGGAATGTCTCCAATTCAAAGTTTTAGCTTCATATACTATCTGTACAATTTGAAAACTTTATAAATTAGCCTTAATAATCGTATATGGATACAATGATCAAGTAAACGCACGCTATTACTGGGCTAACATTAGAGCAGTAAAACTTAATGACGATTTGTACTATCTTTAGAATACTCTGAAATGATGGACCCCTGGAAATAGCTAATGTTAACGTTTTTAAATTGTCAAAATTGTTTTTATTTTTATTTAACCCCTAATTGGTGCAATTTGAACCCAACTCAGATATCAACCTAATCAACTGGTTTAAATACCCAACCCTGGTTCAATTTGAGCAAGACTTAATTTGGGAATATATTTCGCTAATGATGAGTAAAATGCCTCCAATTAATTAAGACATCACGGTAAAGGACTTTTAAGAAAATCGTTGTATAATCAGCAGTGGACCCCACAGAATACTTTCCCTAACGATGTCATTTTTAGAACGAATGGAAAGGCTTTCCTTCAGCGGTGATGTGCAAATTATCCAATTAAAAATCAGCACCCTTATCCCGGTTGGTCTGGAAATGTCTTGAGGAAATCCTAAGGTCCTCCTGCGGGTCTTAACCTCATGACCCGGTGTGTATTCAAGGGAGAATTTTGGCTCAGGAGGCAAATAATGAAGGGAAAAGATTAGTGAGAGAGGGTTTGGGAACGGAAGTGAGCCTACGATAAGAAGAGGAGAAGGAAATCACCCATTTGTTTGCCTTCCTCGAAAAAGAGTTCGCTGGTTGCGGGTGGCGGCCATATTGGAAGACAAATGCGCCCGGATGAATGGGCCCCATATCCCCCTGCAAAGCGATTGGCATTCGAAATTAACGCTCATTCCAAAGGATTAAGGGTTCTGAACCCTATGTGCTCACTCTTCTTGGTCGTACTCTGCTTTTATATCTTCAACCATATCCCACTTCAGGCGCCAGACCTTTTAATATGGTGAAAAATGTCTGTTACAGTTATACTTGTTATACAATTCGATTGTTTTTTACTTACAATATTTAATTTAGCTAATGATAATCATTATAACCCATCAATTAATCGAGTAATTCAATTATGTAACTGATCAAAAAGTCAACACATTTCACAGAAACGATATCAATTTAATATAAAGATCAAGATTAAATTAGCAATATCACCCATACAATGTGAGATGGACATTAAAACTGCAATTATTATCTCAAGGCTGTAATTTCTCTAAATACTTGTTTTAAATAAGTCTACTCTTGATCGAGATATTCTCATTTATTTTAACCTCATCGAAAAATATTTGAGGTTTAAAGCAATCTCGAGAAACCACGAAGTATAATCAGAAGTCTTTTACTTGATTACATATAGTTCTTACTCTGCCCTTCATTCGACCTCTTTTACCTAGATACATCTTCGAGTAAATCACTCTTAATAAATAACGACCATTTATAAGTTACCTAAAGCATCAGTCAGCACCATTTCCTAATTTTAGTTATCTTACGTTTATAATTATGTTCAGTATTTATGGAGGGTTGATTTAGTTTACTTCCTCTGCCTTCCTTGACAGTATTTTAAAGTTAATTGACTCAGAGTAGGCTGTCTGCTTTTAATTCCACTCCTGTGATTGCTTTTCATTATCCTGCAGAAATTAACGTCAATTATATAACTTCTAAAATAATAGCACACGTATTTTTCGCATCAAGTTTTCTTTCTTATGCGATTCATATTTAAGGATAATAGAAAAGCGGCTTAAATCGTGATGGGCACCGTAATTCCTTATTTGGTAATACGCCCACCGCTGGTTGTCAGTGGTAGTTCACATGCAGTACCAAATGATCTTGGCTGTCAAAGCCCTTTTATAAATACTACCACAATTCAATCGTAAGTGTTCTCAGCCAATTTAAGAGGACCGCATAAACTGTAATAATTCGTTTGTTTTGCAGTCCAAATCTCAGATCGTGAACAATGGCGTGACTGCACGCATACCGAAAACCGTGTATTTTCAGAAATCCATCATCCGACGTCAAAAGAACGACGCGACCCTTCCTCGGACTGCTTGTTTCCGCAGTTTGTGGCGTTGTCTTGAGAAAATTGGCTTCGCTGACGTGCATTTCATTTGAAGTGATTAGTGACGGATTTGTGTTGGACGAAAACTGTTAAAAGTAGTGGAGCCGAATCACTTAGGAGGAACAGACACAACAGAATAGTTAATGGAGTGATTTTGAATTTGATGAAACTCCTTGGGATTCCTTCTAGATTCATGTTTCTTAGATTTATCGGCTAACTGGATTTGTTTCTTACGCGATTTCACTTTTACATTTTTTCACTTTGATTTCATGGATGTGTGAATGAATTTTCTTATTTTCTGTGTTACGTTTTTTTATTCCGTGTTATTTGGTCAAATTAAATTGATGATGTATAATCAGTATGACTTAGTGGAATGCCGTAAAAAACAAAATTCTGTGTTTTTTCCATACTAAGATATTTCCATTGAGGGGTTTCGACTCCGTACCTCAGGTTTATACTTTTCATAATTGCTTCTATCTTACGCAATTTCCTTTGGTATGTTTATAATTAAATTAGAACATTAACAATAGAATTAATATAAATTGATAGCATTTCATTGAATATTATCTCATATTATAATGTAGCTTACTTCACACAATAATGGATCTTTAATTCTCGTCCACATAAGCAAAATTCGAAAGGTAATGACAATGATAGAGCATGCTTAATTAGTTTGCATTGACCTTTATTTTAAAGACTTTTCATTACCGCTAACAATATTTTCACCGATGTATCTAACTGACGGAACTTAATACTTCATAACTTATCTTCGCTGAGTCCAAAGCATACTACTGATAGAAAGATAAGTGAGTTATTACAAAAGGTTTTTGCTGGTTCAATTTTTGATTTATGGTTTTCAAAAAGAAATTGGAAGTAATGGACAAATTGAATTTATTTTTAAAGAAACTTTCTTTAAAGAATATTATTTACGTGATTACTGTCAACTTATTTCGCATTTTTTCTTCATTTTCACCGTGAAAATGCGGTCATTGTGGGAACCATTCCCGCTTAATAGGAATATGGTAATCTTGATTAGTTCCTCTTTATCTCATAACTATATCCCCTCATTCTGTTTCTCCACCACTTCCTCTCCTTTCCTTAGTAGATATCTTTGATGAAAGCGAAATCACGCAATGCGTAGAGTTTTATCGCGTGCCCCCAAATCATTGCGTGTCCCGCCTTTCCTTTGATACCTAATTGATATTTAAGAACCATCCGAACGCCCTCCTTGTCATTACCCT
This sequence comes from Sympetrum striolatum, assembly GCA_947579665.1. Taxonomy (NCBI): domain Eukaryota; kingdom Metazoa; phylum Arthropoda; class Insecta; order Odonata; family Libellulidae; genus Sympetrum; species Sympetrum striolatum. The sequence goes on from OX388348.1 coordinate 72,470,821, forward strand.
CGGCGCAGTAATTCCTCCCGAGGCAACGCAAAAGTAGCAGCCGTTTAAGTGAAGGGCGATGAAAAATCCGCCGACAAACACTACGTGCGTGTATGAGCAACTGCGCGGATTAAACTTCGCAATCAAATCCGAACTGGATTGATACGCGGAGATGGAAACGTGCCTCTCATTCGGAAATCAATTATTCATCGCCCGTCCGATACGCGATTGCTACGGCAAAAAACTGTATTACGGATGAATATTAAAACTGCCCCTTCCTTTAATGGGAATACATATTCTTGCATATTAATTCCCGTCGTTTATTTTTCGAGGATTTCCTAGCCAAAGGTCGAGGTAATCCTTTTGAGGCAAAGAAAGCTTTCTTCGTCAAAGGCGTCGGTGCCTTTGAAATTCAGTCACGTAAAGGATGGATATCCCGACAAGTCCTCGAGAAGGACTTTGTGCCGAAAAAAAATCTTGAAAAGCAATTTTTTTTTAAAGGTCCTCAGGTTACTCTTTAAAACAGTAAAGTCTCACCCTCTTTGGATGCTTTACTAATTGCTCATTATTTTATGTGAAACAGTTTTCCACGAAGCTATGTCAACCAACACTAAGTTCAAAGTACACTGCCATACTTTATGCTATAAATGTAGTTTTAAACACCGTAGATAGGTTTTTGGATTTATTTTTCATAATTTACGAGTTATTAATTTTTAATTTGATATGTGTTTCAGCCATCAGTTGACTAACGATAAGTATAGATATAAATTAGAATTCCTCTATTAATATGCAGAATTAGCGAAAATTCCAGGAATTGCCAAACCAATCCAAGCAATTCAACCCAGTTCAATTGATTTTAACTTATATCGAACAGAAAATACCAAATTTTATTCAAAATATCATTAAATTTACATAATTTTATTCCGGATTAGTCCTTTTTTATCTTAGTTCTTTGAATAGTGTAACTTCGGTCATGTAAAATGTGAAGAATATGCATTATAATCACATTTGCTGACATCGTAAGTCGAATTACTACTATAAAATATGATCTAATCTTAGTGAAAACAAAAGGCATTGCAATTATTTTTATCTTACAGAAACATGCCGAATGAAAGATAAAAATTTCGTTAAATAAATTTACACGCACGCCATTGCGTATGAAGTTCCCAGTTAATTCCCCATCCGGATTCTTGGTGTTAGTCTGGTACAGTAGTAACTGTACTTGAGTGCAACTCCTCTATAAAATCTCCTTCAATTCCTTTAGTACCTAATATTCAGCAATCAAATCGTCTTTATAGTAACGATGATATTATGATATAGCGCCGATTATGTACATTCAATGGTTTAAATACGCTTTGACGACGGGGCTAGTCTTCCAATGAGCACACTGTACCTGGAAAGCGCGGCACTGGAAAGCATTTATCCAATCAAGAGTTAAGACATTATCATTTAGAGAAGGTGAGCAAATACTTGCATCCTTTTCGTTAACTTAATTCAGGCGATACGTAAATAAAGCGGGTTATCATTTGGGAATGAAAGAAAATTTTAAATTCACATAATTTTGTGAACTTTGTAATTTTCCATGATAAAATGCAATCATCTCAATGCTGCAAGTAATTGTTTACCTTGAGAGACTGGTGTGTTAAGGGAGTAGAGCCTAATTAGAGAAATATGCGTGAGCTCGCTAACGTTTGATACAGGAAATTACATTTCAAAGCTCTCGTTTGTTGAGCATCCAGCGTAAAGCTCTCCTCCGACACATCTGCTGATGTAATTACAAGAAGACGCGGAATTGTGAGTGAATGAATTCAGCGACACATTAAATAGATCACCGCCACCAACATATTCCATGTTAATTGAAAAAGAAGATATTGATTGATCTGCACCTTGATCGAATTTCGCGGTTAATTTATTTGCACAAATCACGGAGTGCATGGAGTTGAGTAAATACGCGGAATCAAGTATTTCCGGTCGAGTGATTTTTCTTTGCATATAATTTAATCTGATCCATTTGATGCGGGCCGTTGATTAATTTTCGCTTATCCGAAGCCTTAACGGGTAAATTGCCGAATTTAATCACGAGATGTGATGAAGGGGGGCGATCTGTAATCAAGCAATGCGTGTATGGGAAAATACATTGGAAAAACTGATCCGGTCATAATTTTTATTGAGATACGAAAGTGTGTTTTATATACTTTAGCTAGCTCGTAATAATTAATATTCGCAGTATAAAGATAGGTGTGATTTAAATCTACAATAAATTGTATTAAACGCACTTTTTCCACGAAGTTTTATTTTTAAACAAAAAATATTCTTCACAAATTGTCCTTCTTTCAGTTTAAAGTCATTCGAAGTTTCCTATTTCTAGATTAACATAAACAAAAATTTAAAAACATATTTTCTAATTTCTAGCGTAGCTACTGTGATGTTATAAACAGAAGCTGTTTTTATTATGATATATAATACTTCATGTTAAGAAGCAGAAGTAGAATAGTAGTTACAGTATTTTTTATTGTTTTCTTAAAAAAGTAATAAGAGTCTTTAGTTTTCCAATTCCATAATTCACCAAGTTAAACAGTTTTGTGTGACTCACGTGCCATATGTATGTGGAAAGTAATATTCATTGTTTTCCCAAAGAAGAATAGCCTTGAAAAAAGTACTAAAATGTGGATCAAACATTCCTACTTGATTCTCAACTGTTGAAGTAAGCGGTTTCGGGTTTCAATACATTTGGAGTGTTAAACGAAATTAAACAGGTTTTCCAGAATTAAAAATTTGAGAACCAAATATTCTTGAGCCAAATTGTCTGACCAAATACCTTTGGAAAGGAAATTGGTCATTATAAGATCTTTGCAAAGTGAAGTTGGTTACATGAACCTTGGTTCACCATCTCTCGGATATAGCCATTGAGATAAATCACTAAAACAGTCTCATTGTCTCTCCCTGGACTTAGTAATATTTACAGCTAAATCATTAATCAATACAATAGTTTGAGGACGCCTCACTTGCTGAAACTCCGTTATTGAAATAACATTTCAATAATTGGATTCATGTAATGGATCTCACATGTTATTAATTCATTCACACTCCCAATAAACCCTCGAAGTAAATCGCGACAAATTATAAAAATATTATAAAAATTCGTAACAAAATACATAGCGGAAATATTCCTTTTGTTTTCATCGACACGAATGAGCTCAAAGAGCACGACCTCGTTCTTTGTGCTCAACGTAGTTCCAGCAAGTATCACTCGAAAGCATTCCATTTATTCGAATCACTTGTGCAAACGGGTCCACTCGAGTCCTAATCGAATCTTCTTCCAATCCACGCACGTAAAACACAGTGCACCGCGAACGGTATCTCTCTTTTCGTGGGATTGTTTACTGCGTCCCCAACTGTCCGCCAGAACGCGCGACTGAGGAGCTAACGACCTGATTTTGATCGCCGTCATCAAAGGACGTCGTTTCAATTAGAGCCTTTTCGTGTAATCTTTTCGCTGAGCTTAAATTGGTGAGAGGCGAAGGATATCCTGAACGAGTGTATCTCGAGACGAGCGGCACTCAGTAAATTACTCAGGAGTGGAGTGTCTCTCGAGGGCGAGAGAGATTAGAAGAGGTCCTTGGAAGGTCAAAAAGACGGAGGGTGGATGCATCAAGGGATGGAAGGGGAATAAGGAGTTGTCCCACGCAGAGATCTCTAATGCCCCACAAAACCATTTCCTTTGCGTGTGGATATACGGAAAGTAGTCGGAAGGAGGAAGCATTAAAGCTAACGTCATATTCAAGGGGTGTCGCGGAAAGAGGCACATTTCCTTCCAGATGAAACCGAGAACATTTTGCAGCCTAGTGTAGCAGCATAATTACCTAGCACATTTCTTAAGTAATATGACAAAAGATTGTCAGATACACTAATTGGAGAAGTTCATTAACACAGCGTGATGAGTAGTTACTGACGTTACAAGTGGTCCGCATTTAAAAAACAGACAATATCTTAAATTTGAGGCTTTGTGTATGGCGATGTATATTGATAAAATAGGAATTATTGTCAGTAGCAATTTAGTTTGACGAAATAAACATTATTTATACTATAAAAATATGAATATACTCAGGAGATCATGTAGTGTTATTTCATACCCAAGGAAGAGAATTACGGATAGTATAATTCTAAATATCCTGATCAACATTCACTTTTTCCTTTCACTGAAATTATAAATAAACGAGTCAAGTTAGGTAAATTCTTGGTTGAATAAAAGAATATTTATATCATAATGTATTATTGAAATCGGTAATTGAAAATTACTTTTTATAAAAACGGAAAATTCGATGGTTCCATTGCTATATGAATTGTAATTCAATAATTGTCGAAGAAAGTCTTTCCCACTACATTCGTTACTTTAAATTATGACCTATTAAAATAAAACCAGTACAAACAAATATTAATATATATCATGAATGATTCAATTCGATCGAAAGTAATCCATTCACATTGATCAAAAAACTTCGAAACTTATCGATAATAATTAATTTTAAAATATTCTATGTTGATTCCTTTTGTAACTTATGATTACCATTATTACTTAATTACTAATTTTCATTTTAATATAGGATGATAAAGACAAATTAGAATTATGAAACATCAAATTTGGCCCTATGTCAAAACTTGAGTTCGTTCGAAAATCGAATCGTTCAAAAATCGAATCGTTCGAATATCGAATCGTTCGAAAATCGAATCGTTCAAAAATCGAATCGTTCGAAAATCGAATTCTTCGTAATTGAAAAGTTTCGATTGCAAGCAATGAGCGACCGCAGAGTGGTTTAAAGTGAGCCATTCGACATCAACTCCTTTCGCAACCTTAAATGAAGAACCCTTTGTGAGCAAACGTGGCGATAAAATAGAGAGAGAGTAGGAAGGGTTCGGACGATGACGAGTCCGCTGCATCCCCTCAACAGCCGCTAATTACCGATCTGATAAAGAGGAGTCTTCCTTTGAACTTATCTAACCGGAAAACTTCCTCGGCTGTGCGGAGGAAGGCGTCATCCCAGACAGCGTCGACAAAAGGAGTACCGCCAGCGCTGCATCCGTCGAGAGCGTCAATACCTGCGATGCCTCTAAAGAGATATAACGAGTCGCTTTATTTCGGAACAAAACAGATCTAAAAAATCTTTTCACTCTGGAATCGCCTAATAACTAATGGCATTTCAGAGTTACTGTCATGCGCTGAGTGATTCTGAATGCTGTAGAGCACGGTTTCCCAAACTATGTTCCGCTGAGCCTGAATAGGTGTTCCGCGAACATTTGGAGTGTTAATGGAGAATTGAGAATAAAAGTCATAAAATGCTTTATTTATTCATATGTGATGTTTATATTATAATATTAATGTTTTATATTTAAAAATAATTACTACATAAATAATTTCTAGTAATTTTAAAATTTTACAAGAACCTATAACCCAATCTAAAAGTAAAAGTACTCGTACATATGACCTAACCTAAAAGTAAGCTAAGTGTTTCGTTAAACCTCCCAGGTTAGCGAAGTTTTCCATTGTAGAAAAAGTTTGGGAAACCCTGCTGTAGAGAGTTAATAATGATTTCAATTGGTAGGAGAGAAAAATTCCGATGAAAGGATTGTGGGTATCTCTGACTTGATTATAAAATCATCTAGGAATGCGTCGTTGAAGGTTCATAGGAAGGGTTGAGGAAACACGGCTACAGTATTAGCTTAATTGAATCTGATAATGATAACATTCACTAATACCTGGAAGCTCTGTAATTGAAATGCTGTCGTTTAAATTACTATCAATCAGTTGTGAAGAAATTTTTCATTTATTGTAAGCGAAATTATTCTTATTCCAACTCCTGCTTAGTAAGTTTTCCTCAGCCTATGAAAGAAGAGTTCACAAAAAATAAATACGGAGAAAAACAAAGAATCGATCCAATAGTTAATTTTTTTATAAGTTGCTTTTAGATTTCTCCAGTAGTCTACATGGCCTCCAAAGGTCGTGGATGTAAAAGTGTGCATGCAAGCCAGTGATTTAATTAGAATTCATCTATACGAGTTCGCATTACGATTTCTTGTAAGTTATTTGAATTATTTGAAATTATTTGCATTGGGTCATGTAGAAATGGTAGATTTACGTGTTTTTCAGTTCTTTAATTGCTATGCCATTTACGAGTTTTTGCTATATGAGTCGATGGGCGCATTTTAAGTATACATCAAAAGAAATTTAAGGTTGATAGATAAACTATTTAATTACACTATTGGAGTCTCTAAGTTGAAATGAATCCATTGACTTGACTTGCAATCCAATGTCTTACCTATTTCTCCTAATTGAAAAGGGGAAATTCACATGCAAAGCTCACCCTCTTTGACGTCACTTCAATGTCTGGAAGGAAAGGAACTTTGCGAAAACGTGTGTCAGACGGGAAAGGAAATGAATCAATCCTTTGACCAATTCTCCTTAAACACGCCACATCAAAACACTTCTCCAGAACTTCTGATTGGTGAATCACTATGTATGACGAACGTTTTGGGCTTTACGTGCGAGTGTTTATTTTTTCGATTTGCGGTTAATCACGGACAGACAGAAGAAAATGCTACCATTGGAGTCTTAAAGGCGTCATGTTTGTGTCAGTTTTAGATATTCGAACTCTTAAGAAAAGATAAAGTGGGTTCCAATGATGAGTAACAAACAGAGTATACTCATAATTTTATATTAAGGCATCATTATATTTCATTTTTCAGATGGGACAAACCCAAATACTTAGTATTTTTATTGTAGAGTGGATAGCTTCATCAGAAAAATGACAAATTCATATCACACAATTTTCATCGCAGTAATTCAGTTATTTCCAATATTTATTCACTTCAGGATCGTTTAATAACGTAAATTTTGCGGAAGAAGTCAGTCGTATGGCATAACCGGCAGATGAAACGTGTACCCGCGAACTCGAGAAAGTGCAGAGTAAAGCGGTTTGTTTTGTTAAGAAATGCTACGATAAAAATACAATCGTTACAAAAATGCTCTCAGACGCAGGTTGGGAATCCTTGAAAGAAAGGAGATTGGAAGCTAGGCTGCGATTGCTTAATAAATTCAGGGAAACTACATTTTCGGAAGATACAATCGGTATCATACAACCCCCCTGCTACCTCGGTCGATCCGATAATGGGCGTAAGTTAAGAGAAATAGATGCTAGGACAAATCGTTTTAAAAATTCATATTTATACCCTCTGCCACATGCCGAAATGCGGCTTGTAGGGTATTAATGTAGATGTAGAAGTCTTCAATTTTGCGGAAAGCTCCTGCTTGAGTAGATAACTGCTCTACAATACTGCGAAGTAAAACTTCTCCCATATACAAGCTGAAAGGAACATATGGATCCCAAAATTTAGTGTTTACGAATCGCGGGCCTCGAATACTCTTTTAACTTCAATGACTGCGGGAAACTGTGGGTGCTCATGGGGCACTCCTGTTTGGGAGCAATACAGTATATTGCACATTTACGCACTCATAGTCAATTTAAGCGTGTTTTTGCGCTTCCAGAAAGTTAAATAAGCCGTAAATTCAAATACGGACAGTCTGATTTATCGAGTAAATAAAAATTTGCTATAAAACTCCTTTTAATTGGAATCTTCACGCCCTAATTTCCCCTTATTCTTCTCAATTTATAAGACATCCTCAGAGCAGACATGCTCCAAATAAGATAAACCCCATCCCAAATGTTCTCCTTCTGAAGGAGCTTCCGAAGACGGAATCTCCTCTTTTAAATTCTCACCGCATAAAAATGGCATAATTCCAACCCCCTCGAAAGTGCATTGTAAATGAAGGGCATATTTCCTTCGTCAATAGAAGGCGTCCATTCTGTACCAGACCTCGTCTAATCACTCTGCCCACTCCAACCTTTCACCCCTTCAAACGCCATCAATCTTGATAAAAAACATGGCCTCTGAAAAGCCAAGAACCCCTTTCGAAAGCCCTTATCCAAAGCATCTCCAAAGCCACTAACAGCCCCTTCCCCTCCGACACAAACATGCACTCCCCTTAAAAAACCCTGTGAGGCGGCGGACAACGGCCTCCTTGGGCCCTAATTCATCCCTGGAACCCTTTAATCCCCCTGGCAACACCCTTGTGCTCACCCTTCATCCACTCACAAATCTCGATTCGCCTTTATTCGGTGTATAGCGCGAGACGTGTAGTCTATTTTCCCGATCGGGGCGCCTCAAGTAGACGGTTTCTCAACTAAAGCGGACGTTAATCCTTCTGCTTGAGGTTCAAACATGGTTACCTTCGTGATTTTAATTCCAGCTGACCTGATTTGGAGAAAGGGAACCGTGTATCGTTAATGCCCTTCCTAATTCAACATAATCTGCTATTTGCCGTTTATCTGTTTTACTTTACTAGTTGCATTTCCAAGTTCTTGGTTTACCAGATTTCTTAGTTAAATGCTCCAAACAAAAGTCAAATACTACGTTAATGTCTCTATTTCCTCTCCTTAATGCACCATATATAAGGAGATTAAATTCATATTACTATTAAATACCGCATTTTCACATTACTTTATTGTTTACACCGCCTACCAAATGTCTTCTTGACTCATCCAACTTATGCTCCTAACACAAAATGGCTTAATTCTTACTCTTAATAAAATTTCGCTATATTTCGTTTGTATTTATTTTTTGACAAATTGTGAATTTATATTCTTTATCCTCATTTTTACAGTTCTCTTAAATGGCCTTGTTTCATTTTTTTAATTTTATAGCATTACAAGAAACTCTTATTATAAGTTCTTGGAACAAATAACACCCATTTATACCATAAGTAGGTATAACGTGGGATTTTTTCAAGAAACACCCAAGGCATTTGTAGATAGTAGATTGGAAAAGTAAATATAAATCTAATTCAGAAGTGGATAAATGCTATTGGTTCATGAATAATGAACGGCAAAACCAAAGGCCCTGATTCATTGCGCAAGAGGATAACGATTACCTTGAAGGTGATGAAGGTTATAGCTCTTTTTCTCCTATAACTCCCAACTCACGAGTTTTTCTAAGTACGTACAACTTAAAATAATCAGCCATTTACTGATCACGTCAGCCTTGCAGGTCCATTCACGTTCTGACATATCAATTTTCTAAGAGCCCTCTTAGTTTTACTTCTCATGCCATTGTTATTGTGAAAGAAGTTGAAAAAAATTCATACCCGCAGGCCACAAAATGTGAGAAGATGGATCTCGAACGATGACAAAGTCATCTTTGACTTTCTAAACAGTAAGGAAAGGGTAATAAAGGGTAAATTGCACATAAGGGCGTGCACCCAGGAGAAATGCCGATTGAAACAGACAGCCACTTGAGACAGATGGACTTGAACAAAGTCTGACTGGGCCGGGAACCCGGGATCTTCCTCTATCCGGGAGGCTGCCTTAACCACTAGGCTACCGAGACAGAACATTTCAACAAGTCGTTTTGGGAACTTTGTGTGCAAGGGCAAGTGTGATTTCGTCCAACTATGCGGCATCGTCCACGGCCATGACATTATCGAAGCTCCGGCAACACAAAGTGGTGATAAGGAAAAACCCACCTTAGGGAATCACAAAGGAATCACAAAGAATCACAAAAAATCACGAAATCAGTTGCCCTTGCACACAAAGTTCCCAAAACGGCTTGTTGAAATGTTCTGTCTCGGTAGCCTAGTGGTTAAGGCAGCCTCCCGGATAGAGGAAGATCCCGGGTTCCCGGCCCAGTCAGACTTTTTTCAAGTCCGTTATTTCTTGGAATTTCTAAACACTCTTAATTCCACCAATATTCGGCAATAAATTGATTGGTACTACTTATCAGGATCTTAATAACCTTCCCTTAATATTGAATTGATTTCTATCTGGTGAACCAAAACTGTTTCCTCAATATGAACCTCGGCATGCCAAAGGAAAGTGTGATTTGTCGAACTTACTCCTGCCATTAGCTTACTGCACTCCCTGCTGAAATCTTGTAGATGTGTTCCAATATCCCCTTCCATGTGTACAACCAGCGCAGTCCAAGAATATGCGATAGATAATTTCATCCTAAGGACGAAAAATTCACTATTCATCCATCAACTTATCTCTACATGTCTGAGAAAAAGCTTTTCCGTGAATATTGAAAAAATTCTTTTCAAAATTTCCTTCCAGCCAATTTTCATTGTAAACTTCGAAAAAGATTGATGTTAATCTATCTTCATCGACGTCAAATTCTTTGATGACGACACTCAATCATTAATATTAATTCAGGCTATAACAGCGAATCATCTTCTTCTTGGCGAATACTCCAGAAGTCGAAAACAATCAGCTTTCAATAGCGTGGGACGGACTGAGTGTAGTTGGAGTGGGTTATAAATGTTTCACTGTAGAGGATACTTAATGACGCGATAAGATAAACAAGAGGTGACAAAATATTCACAAAATTAATTCAAACATTGCTGATTGAATTCCATTGAAGATTCTACAGATTGCGTCCGGTAATTAATTAGGTTAATAGAATCGGACGGTAATAGGAATCCTTTCACCGACTTTATACTGTTAAATGCTAAATTGAGTTAGAATGAATTTACAAGTAAATTTTTAATTAATGCAAGCCAATAATGGGGTCGAATTGTTTGAAAATTAGTGTGGTACTACAGAGAGAAAATGAAAAGTTGCCAGTAACGTCAGATTTACCACCGGTAACGAATAAATTGGTGGTAATTCAGCAAGATCATATAGAATAATAAAGTAACTAAAAACAATTTCTTTTCTTTGATAATAATAACGTCATTATTGTATTTTTACGTTTTAATTGAATATTAATATGCCTTACTTCACCTATACAAAATATTATATATATATATGGGAAATTATTTTTTTTACATGTAAGTCACAATTTGATACCAAATTTACGCAGTACATGAAAATAGTAAAATTTGTTTATTAACACCAATTATTTTAACACGTTAATTAACACCAATTATTTCATAGTACGCATTAAATTTAAACGGTACATAAATACTTTAAAAATTATTATATACACACTTCCCATTCTCTTTATATCGAATGATTAATATATATAAATATATATAAATGTATATAAATATTTTATTTTATGTTTGAAATTTTCAGCAAAACACTGAATATCAGATATTCTGCAAAATTGTCAGCGTGACCAAATTATAGAGGTAATTTAAGATTGGGAAATATCTCACAATAACTCACAAGATTAAAATACTGAAGAAGCAAAAAAAGTACACAAAACTAATCATGATTTTTCATCATTTCATTCAGTTTCATTTTCAAAAAATCAGCTTGACTTCGAGTACCTCTTCCACCGGAAAAAGAGCAATCGAACCTCTCTCCGAAATGGAAAGCCATAAACCCATTCAACCGCGACGCTGTCCTATAGGTCGGGCCATTGTCGACTAATTGGTATGAAATCACCAGAAAATAATTAATCCTTTCGGAAGTAATCCATCGGAGCTCTCGAATTCCATCTGTAATTATTTCTTGGAGAGTCCATTACCCCGCCATCTGCATTCTCATTTGGAATTCAACCTGGGGGCGTTCCCACCCCACGACGACGCCTGTCAAGAACCTTTCCCGGAGACAGTAATCGGAGCTCCGTGAGAAATGAGAGTTCGAAATTCAGATTAGTGTTGAGGCATTATTATTGTCCGAGATTTCGAGAGAGCAAAAATTGCGCCGTTTTTTCGCCCGTTTTTTCGCCTCTCCGAGCCAATATGCAGACAATTAGACGAGTTATTACATGGGATATGTGAAAGGAGCTTTCCTCGCGGGGGGGAGTGAATGGAGAAACCCCCCGCTGCGACAAATGGGAATAAGAATGTGGCAAAAAAGGAAGGTCCCTCAAATTAAAGCCGCATCATCGCGATTGGGATATGCGTCCGGAATATTGGAATTCCGGGGATCCGTCTTCTCTAAATGGACGGATATCGGAAGAGGAGGAGAGATTATTCGAAAGTGCGGACTCCATTTTGTGCACGATTCCTCCATTTTATTGTTTCTCTGGCGATTCTCTTTATTTTTTCCTCCGAAGAATTCCAATTTCCCCGTTGCGATAACATCTCATCTCCAAGTAGGGAATAAAAAAACAAGAGAAGGAGGCCCCGCGACGTCTTCGGAGGAAGAAAAATCGTGGGAGGAAATGGACGAGTGACACAAATGAATACGCAAACGAGATGGAAGGACTCGTCACGAGTCCGATGGCGAAATGCGATAAACAAAACAAGTTCCTTTTTTGGGAGCGAAATTCAAAGGGGAAAAAGAGGGAAAAGGGATGTTAAACGTGGATTAGAGAAGGCGAAGAGGAGATGAATATAGTGAGTAAAGAAAAGGAGAGATAAAAAGGGGAAGATAAAGGAATGCGAAGAAAATGAGGAGAGAAAATTGGATGAGAAGAAGAATTTGAGGAATTGAGATGGAAAAGATTAAAGAAGAGGGCGAGAAAATACAAAAGGAAAAGAATAATGAAAAGAAGACAAAGCTGTGGAAACACTCGGTCTGCGAGAGGACCTTTCGAAAGGGCTGATCGTAATCCTTTATTTTGGGTAATTTAGTTTTAAATGGTCTGCGAACGATTCATAATCATGACAAATGGATCTAAAAGCGAGAATATATACAGGTCGTATATAAAGCGTTAGTATTAAATGTTTTGTTATCGTAGTTGAAAGGAAAGTGAATATTCTACCATAAATCCAGTAGCTAGGATATTACGAACACCAGCAAGTTTTAGAAAGCACATTTCAACTATATGAATTATGGCATAAGTAATATTATAGCTGTAATTAACCAATAAGACTACTTATTAATTTTGTAAAACTCGAGTAATTGTCATCAACGTTCTAAGTTCGAGTCCCAGCCAAGTCACTATTTTTCTCTTCTGGTACAACCTTTGCTTACATATGTTTTACTGCTTCTTTGAGTTGTTTTCGAAACTATAAATATCCAGAATTAACGAAAAAATATACGTATATTCAATGAATATTATTCATACATGATGTAGGCTTGAATGTTACTACGTTACTTAATGAGGAATAATTACCTAATCAGTAAAATTAATTATCATTAACGTCAATGTTGATATAATTAATATATTTTCCTTGTAAATGTTACAGTGCTTTCTAAAAAGCTTTAATGTGGGAAAACTTAGAATATTTCTGTATGTAAAGTTCATGGTAAAATTGATACAATTATATTATTTATAAATATAACTTCCTTTAATATTAATATGGATTCCCAAAGGCGTGAACTTATCTTAAACGTATTGAGCCGCTTTGCTTTAGTTATAAAACCCACCAAATTGATGGTCATAGAATCCAGGAACCCTTTCAGTGTCCTCTATGCTTCTGAAAAACTTCATCAGAAAGATCGGCTGCTTGGACAGTTTGTCTAGTCAGCAGACGACCCGTAGAACCACGGAGGTGTTTTTTCAACCCTCGAGGAAGGGCAGATAGAGGGTAATGGAAGAATGGAGGGGAAAAGTGAAGGGGAAGATACGGAAGAAGGTGTGAAGGGGAAGACCGGGATGTTTGGGGAGATAAGGAACGCAGAGTGACGATTCATCCTTCCTTGTTTTTTCTCTTCGAGGGTTGAGAGAATGGATGGAAACTTTTGCTGGGGGACCATTTAATGGCAGATAGGGGCGGCTGTGTTTAAAGGCAAGGGGTGGCGTATGTCATTCATCCATCCACTCTAAAAGCAACTATGAATTAATCATCTTGATTTTGAGTCTTCCGTCTGATCAAAGTAAATCCAAATTTCCTCTTCTGCGTTGAAAAGGAAGTATTTTATAATGAGTGAGATATAAATACGAATTTAAGCAACTTTCAGATGGCAAAGCTTTCAATCGTTTTATCTTTGTATTTAGAGACTCGAAAAAACTTATTTCATTTTTACGTGATGATGTAAAGGAGCTACGGATTGAAAAGGGTTCTCTTTGCATCTGTAACGGAACTTCTCTTGGGATAATTGAATACCTCTCGATAACCGATGAAAGTGTATAGGTTGTTAATTATGGTAATATGTCAATTTTTCAATTTACATCTACAATTTTTTCCTGCCCTTCCACGAATCATACATATTATCTTACATAGAATTTAAAAATACTAAAATGGAGTAAATTTTTTGAATCCATGGTTAAAAGGAAAGTTATAGTATTACGTATATATGTTATACATATTTATTTAGATATTTACACCAAGTCGATAGCTAATAATCAGGGCGTTATTTAGGCTTTAAGAAGCCCGAAACAAAACGGTCACTCAGCGGCCCTTATGTAAAATAATCGCAGTGATGACCTACTAGAGATATTTTTATCAATTTCAATGTAGTATCACAGAATTAAGTAATGGTACATGATCATTCAAATATGCATTTTAGCAGATATTTTAGTAAAAAAGCTTCAAAAACGTACAACTGATAAGGATAAAAGCAATCACGGCTTTATTACAGTTCATCTCCATTTCAATGCTTAGAAACATTTAGGATAGGGATTCGAGCCCGTGCTGCTGGGATAGTACGCTAACCCCCGAGCTTCCAAAGCCAACAAAGAGAATACACGAAGGTATAATACGCACAAAATCTAAACAATTATTTTTACCGTATATACCAAGCAACTTTCAAATCAAAATTATTCGAATATTGAATTTGTTTAATTTCGTTTAACATTTTATTTGATAACAGAATTTGACTTTCTATCTACTTTCATCCTCATATTACACATCTTTATTTATTCTCGCATTCGTTTTGAAACCCTATAATTACATTGCGTAAATTATTTTATTTTATTAAATTATTATATAATTGAATCAATCGAATGTCAATGTTGAAGACAAATCATCCGTGAATCAAACAATGTTTGAAATTTCATCAGATCACATTCTCTTTCCTTTGCAACAGCGGATTCTCTCGAAATTCCAAATGTCAGTTTTTTTTAATTCAATTGTTTAATTTCAATGTACCAATCTCATATTTAGTTAATTTAGTCATTTCTGTTTACTTTTCTGATATCCTGATATTACTTCAGGGATTTTACCAGATTTAGCTTCAAGTTAAACTTTTAGTGATACTGATATTATCAATTTATAGAGCGATTGAAACAGTGTTCGCAAAACAACATTAGGCTTTCCTCTAATTTTGAAGTATTAAATCTATATATTAATACGTGAAGAGAAAACTTTGGACCCCTTTTTAAGGATATTGCGCGAACGGAGGAGATTAAGATTTGGCAAAGTTAAAGTTTATATGGAGAAGGAGTGCAGAAAGCAAATATCTTTGTCCAAATATCCTTGGTTCGACTCTGGACCAGTATAATCGTCTCTCATAAGAAATGCACGCAAAGTTCATTTTGATTGATTACCTCATTTTTTCTTTTGCAGAATTAAATCAGAAATAATGATCGTAGGAATTTGAGATAAGTAACAAAAGAAAGGGAATTGAATAGAGACTCTTATTTTGGTCGTAGAATACAGCATTCGAGTCGAAATTACTAGAACTCTGGTAAAATGAACGAAAATGTTGTGAAAGTTCTTCGTAGTAAACATACCAGTCTCCCTGGTGACCAAGGCGATTGTTGAATCCGAGTTTAAGCGTTTTTACATTTGAATACACGGGAATTTTATCTCCAAACCAAATTAACGGTAGGGACTCTAGTCATAAATTATGAAAAGAAGGCAATTAACCGAGATACGAACTGCTAACTGATTAATAAATAACTGGGATATAATTACGGCGATTTTACGGAATTTTTTTTTTTTTGAAATCAATCTTTAAAATTAAAAATGACAAAGGATTTTATAAAAAATAAATAAAGCTACAAGCTGTAATTGTATTTTATTTATTTTTCTAACGTTAAAATTTTACATTTATTGAAGGGAATTAAGGCAAACAATACACCCTAATAACGTATTTGTACACGCTCACTGCTGACGTAATAGAAAAATGATGAAATAAATTGTAAGCAATGATTATATAGGTATACTCTTTGACAAAAGAGTTTCAATAACGTTCACACTTGAAAATTAAATGAATTATGATCGAATCTCGGCCACTGGGCGATCACTAGTACTTTTTAATTGATAACTGGCTTACTGTTTCATGATCACTGCACCACTGTGACCTAAACATACAACGCAATAGTGATGAACAAGCAGAAGGATTGTTTCCTTGGAAACCAATCTATTTACGTTGCTGAAAAGAACTCATCTCGGAAATAAGTGGATCCTCCCGATTTCCCGCCACTGCGTTCGTCTCGATTCCATTGTTTGTCCTGGACAAACAGGGTAACGAACTGCTGCATTGAAAGAGAGAGAGTGCAATTTAATGTTTTATAACTTCCCCGTCAAAATCTCCGTCCAATAGGTGTTGCCATTCGATAGTATAATTGAAGTAGCGAAAAAGAAGTCTGAGCCATCTGTGCATCGGACGCAATAATGGATTCTGCGACATGGACGTTTTTCATAATCCGTCCGAGGATTAATGTTAATGGATCTAATTTTGTCAGAAAAGTGCCGTCGGCTGAAAAAAGAGCAAGTTTCCGTAAAAGAGCATCGGAACTTTTTAAATAACAATTTGTTTCCGTCCGAACCTGGAATGGAGCCATCGGAATCCCCCTTCCATCCATCACTCACGAAATATAATATTTTGTTTTGCCGAAAATCCCGCCGCTGATTTTTCTAGCACGCTCTGGTCTTTAATGAAGAGATTTTGTGCTTCCAAATGTCATTTTTGACGAGAAAAAGAATTTTTTTTATTAATAAAGTGGGGATACTCATTTTTACGAATGCAATCTTCTAAAGTTCTTTTTCTTCCTCACTCGCTCTTTTTAAACAAATATAACTTCCGTGCTAAATTAGTAAGAATACTTTTTGGCTTCAATGATACGAATATGAAAACATCCTTCAACATATGGCGCAGACAGTGTTAACATCACAAACCCTGCGCGTTTGTTTTCCGAATTGCGCATGTTTGAAACCTAACCCGATTTCTTTCAAATGTTATAAAATCACAAGGAAGAATAGACTTGTAGAAAGTCCGACGAGTTCGATTTCCGGTCCAGTCGGACTTTTTTCAAGTCTATTCTTCCTTGGGATTTATCCTGACTGCACGCCATTGCGTGAAAATAACATTTACCAATTTTCTTCGTTATAAAATCAGTTTCCATGTTATGGTTTTCACTCGGGCTATTCATTTTCAAAATTTCTCTTTCACTATCCACTTGGTGAATCTTCACTACAGCCATGATAGAAGAATGTTATGCGTATTTGCTGAAATATATTTCTACAGTATAAGGTAAATTTTCTACAGATTCGTTAAAACTTTAATTCTTGAATTTGAAATACGTATGCTACAAGTTTATCGAGTAAATTTCAATCATTCGCCTCTAATTATATTTAGTTTCTACCTAATCACTTTTTACTCTTGATTTCATAAGTAATGAAATTTCGTGTCACTTTTTATAATGCAACGCCGCATGTTATATGTATATAAAAAATTGTGTTTAATCTAAACAACATTAGATACAGACGTATTTTCATATCTTCAAAACCACTAAAAACTGTTACATGGAAATTTAGCCGAAGGCTATTTCCGTACACTAATAGTATTTTGACATAAACTGAGAAAGGAATCATGTTTACAAGTTGCAGCACATGCATATAAGCTCTTGACCTCTTGAGAGCTCTTTGGCTATGACACTAAGTGGTCTGCAAGTTACTCCGCTAGCCTCAACATTAAACGCTCTAGCATTTTTAAAGGGTGCCAAGTACTTCCTGGGAGTGAACCCGCGATGTCAGACTCCGGGCTAATATCCTGGGACTAACCTGCCATATTTTCGGGTGAAATTAGGCTGAAAACCCAGCGAGGCTTTAATGTAATGGATAGGGCCTCAAGAGGCATTCGCGATGGGGTTAAGCCCTTCATCGCTGCTGATGAACCCTCCGTTGGGAGCGCGTCTTTCTGAGTCGTGGGACGCACAATACCCGCCTCACGTGCATTGTTCCGCCCTCCAGCTGTTCTCCACACCAGCGCCCTTTATTACACGGATTCCTCCGCCAATGGCAGAGGCTGTGGCGCGCTGTTTAATCGCTTTGTCCGCTTGCAACTTCCGCTGGTACGACAGAGCGCTATTCCGGTGTCCCTTACATCCCGAATGCCCATTAAATAATTAAGGCGCCTTATGAGCCATCGCTGGAGGTGTGGACGTAAGTCGTCAGAGGCTGTTTAGGCTAATGAAAGTGTTACTTTTGCGTATATTTCAAAAGTGGTGACAAACTCATTGAAGGCACGAATTATTTTGTTTGTAATTGACAGGTACGCTCAAAAATGAGAGAAATAACTAACGAAGACATAAATTTTAACTAAAATTAATGGACGAATCAATAAATTTTGAAGATACATTTAGGTAATTAATTCTGATATTCAGTCGAGTATTGATTTTTGCAGCAACCATTCAGTCGTGGAAGCTCATTCGGTAAGAGATAAATTGTAGCAATAATTATTTTAAAAAATAAATTATGCAACATATATTCGAGAATTATCTACTTCTTCTGAAGTCATTATTTCCCCTGACATACTTTTCTCCTTTACTCATTCTTTTGAGCTTTTACTCATTATTTGAGATTTCGTAAAACTGATTCCATATTTCCTCATGAATTGATTACCCTTCACGATGTCCTCTATATCTGAAATCATAAGCTGTTCCTACCAAACTTTACCACTTTTTGTTGATTAAATATGCGTTTTAAGGAAACGGCAGGAAATAGGCTAAATATATCGGAGTGTGTTAGAGTAATACTCGAAGGATTGAGTTAAAATTCTGACGCGGTCTGGACTCGGTGCCAAATCCTCCACTGAAAAATGAGACTTGATTTCTCAATCGGTTAAAGTATCGGTTCTCAAGGATTCGAGTGTCAATGTTGTCAGACATTTTATCTTATACCTATTCTAAGCGTATGAAATTTCTTTGCATTCATCAACATGATTAATGAAAAATAATTGACTGAAAATTTTATTAAATTAACAATTAAGTCTAGAGGAGAAAAGGAGGGAAGAAAATATCAAACTTATCAATATCTAATCCTTTACATTTAGTGCCAGGAAAAAAAAATACAATGTAAAATGACACCAAAACGAAAAGGACTATTAAGTTCAGAAACAAAAACGCAGCAGAAAATTCAGTTCACCGATTAAGATATAGAAATATTAAAAAAAAGAAGGGTATCGGGTTGAAAGAAAAAACTTCGTAATTTCCACAATAAGTTTTAATTTATTCGACCGGTTTCGGCATTGACAGCCATCCTCAGGTATCATACCATAAGAAGGAAGTATTAGTATTATGTATAATCACAAAATAAAGGAAAACGTTTTCAAAAATTCACAAAGAGAGGGGGAAGAGAAAGTTGGAATCGGATAGAACGACTGAAAATAATAGCATCTCGTAAAATGCAAAGAATTCGGTATTAAAGGCAAGCAACAAAGGAATTGTTTGAACTGTAGTCTTAAATTCGACACAGTCCCGATTCATTAACATCCATTTCTGGGAGACAATCGATTTATACGCCCCCATCCCAAATCGAAAGGGAATTTTCGATAATCGAGATTTGGAGGAGATGGCCTAACGAACGATGTCGCCTAAACCCCACCGAATATCGCCCCATCTCGTGCAAATTTCGCAAATGTAAAGTTACGGCGTCGTAACGTCCATTGCCTCAATTATTCATCCTCAGAATCGACTAATAAACTAGGACAACGGACAATTAATTCATCTGCGAATTGCTAATAAAAACGTCGAAAAATCGACTCGTAAATTTGTGCATCGAGCGACGTAAGCAATTAAAGCTCCCACTATGGCCCATTAACGTAGGAGGAATGGTATGAAGCATGGATCAAAAGAGGATCCTTCGGGAGAGAGGTGGCCACTGGGAATGGAGTCCTCCGTGGACGGACAATTTCCCTAAAAAAGCGAAAGGAGATCGGAAATTGGTCGGAGAAAGGCGCGGTAATCCCCGGCAAAGAATCAGAATGCAGACATGTCCTCATCCACGATTTAATCCAGGGTTCCATCTACGTAACGACCGAACGAAAGGGAGTAAAAATAAAGGGACCCTGGTAATCCCTCCTCCCGAAACTACTTAAAACGGGGAAAGAAAAGGCAAATGGGAAGGGATTTATTCCGGGAATTTCTCCCTACGGAATTATCCTCTCTCTCGACGTGTATCCAGACGAAGATTATCCTCGATTGAGGCGCCTCTCGCGACGGCTGACGAAAGCGTGTTTGGAGGTGACTTAGGTCGAGAGTACTCCGTTCGAGTGCTTTCTCTAAGTGCACCCATCCTTTTGACTCGGCTTTCCGTTACAAATCCTAACTTCTCCCTTAAATGCGTTTAAGGTTAATCGTGACTTAGTTTTTTAGTTTTTATTATTCTCTAGAACGATGTTATTTTTATGTGCCAGAAATCAATATAAAACATCTATATATAACACATATTATATAGTCGATAAATATAATAGTAATAATACAAAAAATATAGTTCGGATAATTGGTGTTTACACCCCCTGCCACTCACAAAAAGGCACCATACAGGGTATATATGTAAATTTAGATAAATAAAATCAATTACTTTTAAACTTTTCTTTCTTTATTTTTTCTCGGGGTAATTATATTTGATAAATTTTATGTTTTTTTGTCTTCATATTTGCGATTTGGGGTGAAGGGTTTGTTTTAATTGAATCATTATTTATAACATAGATCTACTTCACAACAATTTCCTCCTGTAAGTGTCCGATAAATCAGGAATAAATCCATTATACATCAGGAATAGCAAGAGTTATGTGTTAGTAGCATGCACAAGCCAAAGCGTTCAATATTAAAATTAGGCATTGGATCATCGAAGTAATTCTGGCTTACTGTCCAGACTCATTCAATTGGAGAAGTTAGTAATGCTTTGCTATTTCTTTAACTAGAATATAATGATCTTAAGGAATATTAAGTTCTTAAATTGAGGGATTTTTATCCCACACTCACCTTTATCTTGTTCATTTTAGTCTACACTGGGAATCTATCCCGAGATCATTTCCACCAATGGCTAACGCATTTGCTGAAGGACTTACTGAGGGTTTCACTTTTGTATCATTACTAGTTTCAGTAAGAGGATGATAAAATACTTGAAAAGATATCTTAGAAACTAATTAAGATGTAAAACACTACCTAAATTAAATATTTTTTTTTAATTTAGCGTCATTGATAGATAAATTGAGATTATCAAACCAATTGTGTACAGTTCAGAAAGCGTTAATTATAGTTGAAAAATTAGCATGATTACGAAAAGAAAAGCAGGAATACCAAAATTAGCTGAAGTGGGATGTTGAGTTGTAGAAGACCCTTTTTTATATGTAGAATATCAATAGCTTACGAATGTTATCAATTTTAGTGCGTTTGATATAAGCAAATAAAATTAATCACTACTCCACAAATTTGCTCTTTAATTGATCCAAAATTGACAATTTTGCAGATAAAAACAATTAATCCCACACCTTTTGTCATATTGCATTACAGTATGGTTATAAATGCAATAAAACTGTACAACCGTTATGATTATATGTTTAATCTATTTAACATAGGGAATTTAGATTCTTAAACTTACCATTACTATTAAACTTAGTTAGATGAAAACTTAAATTAATGGAAACAGAAAGGATATTCAAGGCATGAAACAGTAATTAATAGCCCAAGTGACTTTTTTTAATTATATTAAATACCAGCGATTTATATAAGGAGAATGTCGTGCGTTGTCCGCATCGCATTTATTTTTACGTTCGCATGTTTCAGAGCAGTATCTTACGAAGGTAGCTTTCCATTAACACCGCGACTGCGTTCCTGTGTATATTGGAGTGAACGGCATGTCAGTTAAAGAAAATGAATGACTTTATGGTTCTTTATATATAAATTAAGTGTATTTCCCCAAATTTAGACCATACCGTGACGTGAAATTGAAGCTAAAGTGCTAAAGATAATGTGTGTCAAGCCACATAATTTACAAAAACATTGAGATCGTTCGTAAAACACCAAGAGAGATATGATTTGGTGCTATTCAGGTTTACAAAGCAGCAAATTATGTAGCAGTCCTCTCTTGTTGCTTGATAACTCTTGAATGTTATGAATGTTTATTTTTAGCTCAGAATTCACTAACCAATGCCTTGAAGAGCTTTTAGTAGTAAAAAGGAGTAGTCAATCATAGGAGAATGAAGAGAATAGGTAATTACTAATTTCAAGTGAAATCTGGTGGAATTTCAATCTAAAATTCATTACGAAATTAAAATATGCTGCCCACAGAGTAACATTTTTATACACATGGTCATGTGAATAAATATATAATTCTATAGACTGTCTATTTAAATTTAATTGTGATTTAAGAATATATAAAATTAGAGAAATATAGGTTAGGGCAAGTCGTTTTGAGAACTCAATCATTTCTCAAACGTTATGCGATAGTAAAAAAAAACAAAGAATCCAGGATGTTTACATCCCCTGCCTTAGTCCGAAAGGTGGCTTTCAGGAAGATATAAAGAAAGTAACAATAAACTGTTGAATCAAAGAAGGTTTACTAAGCGATTCTTATTATAATAACAACAATTTTTATTTCCCCGTAGTAACTCAGGGCTTTTAACATATTCTTTATGTGTGCAAAGCTATCCTTAACCAGAGAAGCTCCCACGGGCCTGCACAACCAACTTCCACTTCACGTATTTCTTCCTTCGGCTTCTAAGGCCCAAAATTATTCGGTAAACCTCTGAGTTCGGCCATTAAACGCAGTATTTTAGGAGATCGCCCTCACTCTTTTAAAACTCGTTCACATAACTCAATAGGCCTACTTCTCCAATCGTACTTCGACCCCCTCATTTATTCCCCTATCTCCACCACCATTCCTCACCCACTCTATCCTCATAATCCTCTCCTTTCCTCTCCCCTCTATCTCAGAGACTTTGTTTTCCTTTATCCCCTCTTACCTCTCCATTTTCCTATTTCTTTCTATTTCCCTCCACCCCTCATTCATTATCCTTTCACTATTCCCACCTCCATTCTACTGTGCTCCTCCCAAATCCCTGTCTTTGTGGTCAATCTTTATTGCTCTATCTCAATCCATTGCACTTCTTCCTTTTCCTCTTCCCCGACTCCAATTGTCCTAAGTGTTTCAACTGCACTACGTACTTCACGTTACCAAGTGATGTTATTGTGGTCGCAATGTTTTGGGGTGTTTTATTTTTGAATCTTGTAATCCATGCGCTACGTTTTACTTGTATGAAATTTTACTGATGTAAAAACAAAGTACAATTTCACAATAGAGTTACACTGTGGAACTGTGTGTAAATTTTATCTCTGAACCCTGCTGATTTTACCTTCATCCAACTTTTTGCTTTTCTATATTCTTAAGTTATCGTCTTCTAAGTGAATTGTATTCAACGAGCTACAAAGCAGTGGCAGTAATACCAGAAGTGCTATTAATTTATCAAGTGACACACACTATAAAAATTAAAGATAAGAATTGAAAGTTACTATGCATGAACTTCTTTCAGACAAACACAAAATGTGAAATTTCCAAGGTTTTATTAAGGTTTAAATATCAAGGAAGGTTGAATACTGAATTTAAACCATTGGCAATCAAGTTGAATTGTTACTTCGGATGTTTTGGGTTACAAAATTTGTCTTGTAGCGGTAGGCATAACAAAAGTTTGACAACACTTTTTATGCTAGCTTTATATTTTAATAAACCTAAGAAATTTTTCATTTCGTTGATATGGAAGGGAGAAAGGAAAATACTACTATCACTATTAAAGCAAACTTTCAGTTTGCTAAATTAATATACTAAAACTACTTCTGATTTACGGTTAACATTAAGACATTTATAAAGTATCAAATTACAGTTTTAATATAGCCTACCTAAAAACAAATTTTTGAAGAATTAATGCTACATTTTCGCGATAAAACCCTAACTTCCCGGGAAAGAGGTTTTAATAGGCAATCAATATATGCGAGCCGTTGGAATTATTTATATCATAGTTTGCACAGTTACTAACGCCGCCGATATCGAGGTAACTTGATGAAGCCGTCATTGATTCCCACCTTTGCGATCATGTTTATCTTACTCTGTGTCACCGGTATTTTATCCCACCCACTACTTCACAGTCGTACCACTCTTCCTCCTCCGTCCCATTTTTCTTCTTATCTATCTCTCCTTTTATCCATTTCCTTATCACAACCAAATCTCCTCCCCCTTTCCTAATCCCCATTCCTCCCACTCCTTATCTCCTCCGGGACGAGATGGAAAAAGGCCTCCGGAAGGAAGCCTCCGCTTGCGGGGGATGCAAAGGAGGCGGAAAAAGGAATTCCTCCGCCAATTTCACTCCATCACCTCGCGAGACAGTCTCTTTTATCAACTGCTCCCAGTCTTGGACTTCCGACAACCCTTTGCGAAGAAAGTTATATTCTCACCGCGGAGGCTTTTACAATTCCATATCTTCCCTTGCCAACCCTTTAATCTCGTCACGAAACGTCTACCACCTTATCTGCAGCTATTCTCCAGGAATGCTTGAGTGGCAGACTTTGTTTGTCTGCAGAGCGACTTCGACCGAATCCTACGGAAGAGGACGTGCCATTTGAATTTTTCGTGCACTTTCGCTTCATTGTTTGGGAGGAATTTCCGGAACGAATTTTGACGGAAAAGAATAAATGTCGCGGTTTATTTTGAGAAGGGCTTCGAATCGTCAGCGACGGTAAATAAGCTGAGTGACTTATTCCTGTGATCCAATTACGCGGGTTTTGCTTTGCGATCGGCGGTGCGTCGGAGGGAACGAAACGGACCGAGAAATCTCTTTGCATTGAGAGAGTTTTTGCGGATCCGAATGGAGGTTAATTGCCTCTCGATAGAGGAGCTGATCAAAGATCTAAGATTAAAGGAAATGAGATGGGGAAATCTATTCCCGTGGATTCGAATAAATACAGGAAAGCTCACTTTTGGCCCCTGATTTATCAGCTAAACAACTTGTGTTTGTAAAGGGATTGGCATTAAAGCAGGCTGGTGTTTTAAATAGCACACCTTTAGCTGCCTCAAGTACTGGAGAGAAAACTAGGCTCACCAAAAGGAATAAGGAGTGATTTTATTATTATTTTCACTTTTCTAAAATGCCCCAAGATGAAAACGTGCACGGAAAGGAAGTACAAAGATACTTTAAATTAAATACCATAACATTCAATAAGAAGTAACCAATATTATTGAAACGCAATTATCTACATAGATGATATAAGCTCGAGCTCCATAAATCACCCGTTACGAAATGCAGGGTCTAATTCACATTTTTTGAGCACTCAATTCAAACAAAAAGGAGACAGCCGAATCTATTTCATTCTGATACTTTAGATGCTCCAAGTTACCTTTTATCTGTGGAAAATCATGCATCATGGAGTAATTATTCAATAAAATATTTATCTGATAATAATCAAAAGGAATGAAATTGATATGCTGAAGCGTGACTTCGTGGAATGGAATAGACATTTCAAAAAGATGAGAAACTTTGTAACTTCCACAGAAAATTTTATTTAAACACGACCGGTTTGGTCTCCGAGATGACCGAAGACCGAGATGACCAGAAGATGTCATCTCGGTGACGAAACCGGTCGTGTTTAAATAAAATTTTCTGTGGAAGTTACAAAGTTTCTCATCTTTTTGAAATCAAAAGGAATGTTTAGTTAAAGACCAGGCAATCAAAGATTACATTATTTTCGACTGCTACTTATTGCATTCACATGTTGAATCACGCTATTTTCATATCATTTTACACTTCATTTGGCATTGATATTAATGTAATTTCTTCAATTCGTATGATTACTAGTAATTGTGTGACGACTGAGCAATTAATTAATTTTCAGCGCATTACAATTTCAAAAGCTTTCCTCTGAGTTTTCTCAATCAGTTCACTCTTGTACTGCCTCATATAAAACTCATTTAATCATTATTCTGTATATTATGAAATTTAATTTCTTAAAAACGATTTCTCAAGTTCATATCGATATTCTGATACATTACTCTTAAATATATTACTATCCCCGCATACTGGTTAAGGTTTTAAAAGGATTTGAGATATAGTAAATGATTGGTTCTTCTTCAAAATAAACTTTTTATCTTGTAAATTAACAAATCGAGGGAGCAAAAATATTTTCCTGGCAGATTTGTAGTAGTTAAGTGTTTCAATAGCTTAAATATATCATTCGTTTAACGAAAAGGTGGTAGGGTCTATTGCATTAATAAAGGTAGATGGTATCCATTTACGTATAGAATATTGTTTGGGGATGGCATTCAATCAACGCTAGAAAAATAAATTTACTACGTGATGATCCAATATTTTAATTTCAGAATTAAACCATATTAATATCAGGAAAGCACCGTCAGATAAAATTTAGTATGTTAATTGCAATGAGGAGGAAAAGGCTCTGACGATTTAATATATTATAATGTTGATCAATCGTCAATTACGAATTCATGTTCAAATTTCCTAGATTCAATTTATTGAAATGAAGTTTGAATTAGCAGCTGCCAAACCGATTACTCAGATTAAGAACACTCGAAAAGGTTATTAGCGAATGTATTTTAATCGAGCTTAACTTTTACTCTATTTTATATTGTTAGAATAATTAAAACTGAAAATGATTATCCCTGAATGGTATTATAGTGAACGACGATTCAGGGTGCCCAGTTAGAATCCAGTGGACATGTCTTTGGGTTTTTGATTTGAAAAAAGCTTTACTATAAGAGTGATAATTTAGGATTTAATTTTTTTCTAATAAGGAAAAACAAGGAGAATTTATTGGGATTTTTCTAATAAAATCGTAATTATAATATAGTTATAATTATCAAATATTGGAATTACAGACATCCATAAATAAATTGCTAAAATGATCGCTGCAATAGCAGTAGTTTATGGAGAGGAAGGCAATAATAGTTTGGTATTAAAAAGAGAAAAATGAATGTTGCATGAAAATATTTTTAAATAAGAGTTTGAATACACAAGCTCTTCAACGTTTGCTTTAATTTGATGCGATGAATAGCAGAGTTTAAACCAGTTAAAAATAAGAGGGACCACTTTATCGAAAAATCAAAGATGTTGAATATAAACTGGTTTCTGGAATTTTAATTATAACCGAAAAAGGGCACTTTCTTTCATCGTCACAGCATCCCATGTATTGTTTGAAGATATTTATAATGAAAGAATTTAATTTTTAGACAAAGTGCTCATAGGATGAAAAAGCTGAATTTATATTTTATCCATCCCATTAATTAAATTTTTCTCACGAAACATAACGTTCATTATGTATTCATGCATATTTTTCTACAGAATCCCCGTACATTTTATGAAAGGATCGCAACAATATTGTAATAAAAAATAATCATGAAATTAGTTTCACTCACAGTTTGCTCTCCAAATATGATTCTCTCACTGTTAATTATTACGGTCCAATGCTTCCGGTCTCCACTTCCAGATGATGCCTTCGGCACATAAAAAGTGAAATGGATTACCAGGAATAATAAAATAGCTTTGGTTTCTCATGAAACACCAATACCGCAAAGGAATATTTAATCACATTATTAGTACATTTTTGAAATATTAAATATCCAAAAACCATGGAAAAATGTGATGCATCTCCACTGTTGTTAATTTAGCCTTAACAGATAAATCCATATCTAAAAAAGACAAAAATGCTTTGATTAAAAAGCTTCCTATTTTTAATTCCAATGAACTAACACCAATTCAGTGTTAATCATACAGATATCGCATTCTATGCTACAATTCTATGATCAGATGATGAAGAATGAAAGCGATTCTGGTAATTTCAATCCTATACTACATAACCGTATTGTTTAAACGAGAATCAACCGTCTTCTCCAACTTAAATGCATTATGATTATTGTTGAATTTACTTTCGCGAACAACAAGAATAATCATCTAACTACTTAATAGTAGCCTCGTTAACGAATCTAGAGGCAATATCAAATAGCCATGGTTCAATTTTTTCCGGTCAAGGCACATTGTTTTACAAAATAGTTACTTTTGCGTTTAATTGACAAAATGAGATTTATTTGTAGATACTTTCTCCGATGCTCCTTACATTTATCGTTAGGAATTAGTTTACTTTTAGACTTTTTCAGTGTTATTTACCTTGATCACTGAGATTTTAGGAAGGACCTCATTTACTAATCTTATAAAATTAAGGGCCCGTTTCATTAAGGATTAACGCTTCCGTTTTTTCCAAAATTTCCGTAATTTATATCTTAATACCGGGATACTTTATCTTTCATTTTCTCTTCATAATTTTCACCAAAAAGGGTCCATTTTATTTGTTAACGCAGCTGAAAACCTGTCGATAGAAATGATACTCTCGGAAATAAGAAAACTAAACTCATACTAATTTAGGCAAGAAAGGGATTCGCACATCTTTCCACCAAAATTCAATTAATATCTCAATTAAATTCAATCTTTATTATAGTATGATAATTTTAAAATTATTACTTTAAGCCAAAATAAGGAATAAAAAAGGTAGACATAAAATAATCTAAAGAAGACATTTGTGATATTATATAAAAAGCATGTACAGTAAAGAAAGCAATATGAAAGCTTATATGTACGCATATGTGAGCATAGATTAGACAACATGGCTTTAAAGGATACTAGATTCGTCGCATGATTAATTGTAATAAATTTTATTTTGAATAATCTTATTGAGGATATCACAAAAGGAAAAGAATCGAAGTCGACTATCTTTAATATCGAAGATCGTTTGAGAAGCACAAAAGAGAGAGGATGCGCTATTCAAAATGGCAATAGGGAAAGAGCGGACATAGTGTAGCTGAATCGACTGCGAAAAATATAAAGGAAGGAATAAAACGGGTTTCAAACTGACGGTCCGCGAGTCGGATGAGGCCCACCAGCTCCTCTCCTGCGGGCCGCTATGTTAAAGGTTTCGCTACCTTAATAAAACGCATTGAAATCGCATTTCAGGACTGTTCTCTATTCATTCATTTAGATAAGATATACCCCAAGATTAAACACTTCGACGAACAATTAATGTTCTATTTTTGAAGTGTAATTTCATGAAAAAATTACTTCGGCGCAGGAAATTTAAAAAAAACCTCATATCAATGGGAAATTTTCTTAGCATAATATGTTCTCCAGAATTATCTCCATATTTTGAGAAGCAAGCTGGAAGCAAACATTCGCGAGTGACCGGAAAGAAAGCTGAAAAACCTGTAATATCAGAAGTGAAGCAGTATTTATGATAAATCGCTACATTTATGTTAATCAGTCGACATATTTTATTAATAACTTTATCTACGTTAATTATTATCTCTGTATCATTTGAATTATGAAACAGTTTTGGATTTTTCTTTATTTTAATTTTACTATCTCTCGATCTCGATAGTGAAATGAAATAATAATCTATCGATATTATGTTAAAAATGTTCTTTAAGTTTGAAAATTATTTAAACACAAATGCAAAACACTGTACAAATTAATAAGGAGAATTAGCAACATTAACCCAAAATAGTGCAGCCCATTTACCTCGATAGTGAAATGTCCGCTGCAGACACGAGCCCTCTCATGACAGAAGCTATAAAAAGGAGAGGGTATGAGAAAGGAAATAGTGAATCATAGGCATTGAGCTGATCCAATAGATGAAAGAAGAAAAGCAACGAAGGCAAATATAAATCCAAAGAAATGAAATATATGAGAAAGTTGAACGGATGAATGGAGCATTCCTTCTGAAAGGATCTTTCTCTGAAAAACGGATCGATGAATGAACTGAGTGTTCAGAGAATGAAATAAAGAGAGAAACGTTGCTTTTATCCCCGATGAATAACAGGTATGTGACAAAAAAGTAACAGCAAAAGGTGCTGATCGCAAAAGGAAACAATGCAGACACGAGAAATAAAGGAAAGAGAGTTAAGCGTCAAGAACTTCATTGTATCTGGTTTGATACACGATTCATCGACACCTCATTTTCCTGAATTAAGTCTAAGAAATAATCCTATGATTGAATTTTGGAGGTAATTAGTAATGAAATTAACAATATTAGGTACTTTGCCGCTTTATCTAGTAGGACGGAATATTTTCATTTATTTTTGCCTTTATATTATTCATTGCTGATTCAATATGAAAGATATTGAGCGATGATTGGTGACGACATTCATTTCGGTCCCTTTTTACTGAATGCAACGAAAAAACCATTGGGTTCTTTCTACTTTCATGGATTTTTCCACTTCATACAATTTTGTTAATTGATAAAAATAACGTAAATTTCCTCACTTCTCATTTTGTCTTCTAAACTAAATTTCCTCACCAATGTCATTGGTAGCTGAAAGTGGGTGGAATGAGATGCCAGTAACTCTTAAGGAAGACGTCTTCACAGATAGATGTTGCTTATCGAAGATAGCAAATCAAGCTTATGGGAGGGCTTACAAAAATATATGGAGCAAATGGAATATTTCAACTTTCAGATGTCTGAAAAATATTTTAATTGCCGAATCGCACGTTTCTCTGAAAGAGATTTTTATAGCAATCGTTAGCCTTTTCTATTAATAATCTTATAGATTCACACAGTTCCATCATCAGGGTGATTGTGATCTTATATTTTGGAGCAGATATATGAGCAAAACGAACGTTCATATCTGCTCTTCGTCCTAATAAAATTTGAGAAGTGTAAGCACAAAAGAAGACTGAACGCTACTCCGCGATCTAATTACTACAAAATATGTTGTACAATGAATGTATCGTTTATAAAGCGTTTACATTGTACATTTATTCATATGAACATAAAAACTGCGACTATTCAACACGAAGTTCAATTAAACAGGATTTAAGCAGCTGAATTCACGAACTTAAGATTACTTTTTTACAATAAAAATGAAAAGTTCTACAGCAAAACTCATTTTCCCACAAAAATTAACAAGAAATGATGGAATTCAAAATCAGGAAGAAATATCTCGGGAGTTAATAATTCGCATTGAGCATAAACCGGGAAGGATGATTAAGAATGTGATTTATTTATAATTAAAGTTAGAAGATTCATCATAAATACTGAGATAGTGGAAATTTGAGTAATACCAGGATTTTTCTGAACCTACCGAAATTATTTATCGGTAACACAGTTAATGATGAGTAATCATCACTTCATATCTTATTCACCGGTTTAAATTGTTTCGAAGGGTTTTAAAATTGGTACAATTTCTATGGCGACCCTATGATTAATTTATACATTAAAATATGTTTTAATGAATATCGATTTCAACGTAGAGTAGGAAGTGAGAGAAAAAACATCTTCACTGCACTGTGATTTTTTTAATAGGTCAATTTTCCATGCAAAAACAATTCATTCGCTTAGTTCCGCTCTAATCACGGGCTAACACACTCAATCTTTCAGTGCTCATTCAGAGTCACTGATTGGAGCGATAAGAAAATTATTCCACGTAGAATGCACGGCTGAAATTCCACAAATGTGGGTCCAAGTCATTAGCTCATTGCCAACAAATAACACATGGGCAGCTAATCTCAAAATCAACTGTTTCGTAAATATGCATCGGAGCGTAAATTATCGTCCTTTTTCGCAAATCGCGGAAAAAGTATCCCCACTCGATGTGTATCCAAGGGCTCTCCAAGTTGATGGACGCATTGGGGGGATTCTAAAGCGAACCAAAAAGCCATTATCCTAAATTAACCTCCGTTATTGTTTGTTATCGTAATGCGAACGGCTCCACTTAATGACTTTAATTATTTGAAACTGCGCATAAATCACGGGGGAGGCTTTATCGGGGATGAAAAGTCACGGCCGATGTATCGATTGCAGCGGATAATTGAGATTCCAGAATCACGCGTTCCCGGAGGAGACTCCGCTGATGAAGCCTTACATTTTGGGACGTCAAAGGTTTGATTGGCGGGGGGTCGTAAATCACACTCGATCTCTAATGCAGATCTCGCGTTTCGTCATATTCCGACGGTTGCCATTGCAACGGACGGGTGGCAACAATGGCGAAAAAACAGAGAACGCGGGGAGCAGAAAGTGTCACATTTGGCTCGTTATTTATCCCATCGACACACATATCGATACTTGCGACAACTGCACATCGCGGGAGAAAAATGAGATCCAGCGGCTGCGATTTCGAACGTCATATCATGTTGTTGCTCCGATTTATTTCCTCGGCGAACCCTAATATATTGCCTGCGGACGACCCACTCATCTCTTTGCCTCGTGACTCCACGTGATGGGGTTCCCAACTTCTACCGAGTTTTCGTCCCCTGGGAATTAATTTTCCGTGAATTTCACTGTCAAATTTATGTACAGCCTTGGAGATCCATACGAACGGAATTTTTTTATTTTCCTTGCAGGAACTTCGGCTTCCTAGGGTTCCATATGTAAAATAGACTTTTCAATCGAGCTTCAGGAAATTGCTATCATATTCTTATGAATGAAATATTTATCATTTGGTAGAGGATGGAGAAAACTCTTTCATTTACTTGTCTCACAGTCATGATCATGGCTGTAGTGAAAAATTAAATGAGGTATGAGTGAATAATTGCACTGATTAAATGCTCAATTTACGGATTGCCATGCATAGTTTTACTCGTAAAGTCATTGTGCTGCACTTACGTGGACCATAGCATTCTGGCTCAGTGAGGCAAACAAAACTACCTCACTCCTCATCCTGCCTTGTAAGCCTCATTCTCTATTACAAGCTCTTGGTAGCTTATTTCAGAGGGGGTGATTTAGTAGGAGTATTTTACAGGCAAACAGAAAGATGACCATGGAGATATGTAACATGTTTGGTCCTAAATTCCTTTTTCACCTAAAGAAAAACCAAACAAAGCTATAAAAAAGTAAGAAGTAAATATCTGCAAGACAAACAATCTATTTTTCGTATAAACTCCATGTAAGAATGGGTAATAATTAACTTTATAACTTTTAAGTTAATTTGTTAAGGTAATTACTGTCGATATAATGCATCGGTAACAAATAGAAAAATTAAAATTTTTGAACATACTAATTGCCTTAAATACGTTTATATAAAATCTGAAAATGGAGTATTTTTTAATGTAATTCCCCTGATAATGCGGATAATACTTTCATTAACCCAGTTTCGAGAACATATTTATTTCTATGAAGTGAGATTTGTTGCAAATAAAGACTCTTAGCATACAGATGCGTTAAGAGTTTTTCCAAAAAATATATTTTACAAAGGTTATTTGAGCAGTAAAACTGTCAGCGGTTTTTCTGGAAATAAAACAAGCTCTCCGTTTTTGCATTTTTATCGATTTTTTAGCCGTAAAAAATTCTCACTCACATTTGAATAACGGCGGTAATTTACTTAAAAACGTATGCATTTAAATGAAGGTATTTTGATTAGATGAATAATTCCTTGTTGACGCAAAACAGCTAATCTCTTCATTAACTTAATTCCTTTAAATTAAAGTCCTCCTCCTTTTTGTATATAATACATATATATGCATGCCTCCACCTAAAAAATGAATTTATTTAACTTCGCATCAAATTTTATAAAATAAAGTTTGCCAGCTGAAGAGCCAATTACAGCTCAGACGAAGATTTAAGAATTATTTGAGATGATTTGTAAGGAGTCCCAGTATTATTATTTTCAAATGAATTATTGATCTATTGCTACTACTATTTTAGTTAAAATCTGGAGCATTCCTTGATATTGCCGCTCAATAAATTAGAAATTTTAATAACGAGCATTATGTAGAGTACAAAATTTATTTTTTTTGTATGGAAACCTGAATTCAGTGAAGATGAAAGAAATGTTTGTACTATAATGAAAAATTCCTGTTTAATAAATTAACTTTATAATATCTGAAGACCATGGGATCCAAACCAAGATTTTCCTATTCTGATAAAGTTCCTACGTATTGAGATATTAACTATTGTTTCTTTTAATTGTGATAACATTGCAATAAAATTGACTGCGACAATGTTGCCTACACACCTAGTGATGGACAGCAGCTATCTATCGAATCTAGAAATATTTATTTATAAGCGATGATGTTTAGGACTTTTAAATCCTAAACTCATCTCCCTGCAGTTAAACATTACCCTCTATACACAAAGAGCCTTTTCGTTGTCAATGGAAACGGCTCTTTATTTACAGCCCACACTTATCTTCAATTATCTTCTGCTGCAGAATCCACCAGCATTCTTTCCCCTGCACCTCGAATTCCCATTTTTTCGTTTCCTCGATGCATCGCGCCATTCACATTCACTTTGCGAGGAATTCCGGACCTTCGTGTTAAACTACTCGTTAACTTCGGCAGTCCGTGTGGAGAGATCGCTCGATACGAGTGCTTTACGCGAATCTAGTGCATATCACGCGCCGACACGTTTAACGTATGGTTTTCGAGTCGATATATTTGCTCTCCGATTTCACGGCACACCGCTCTTCATCCGCATCAACTCGGCCGTTTTCATCGAATAAAATATATATGAAGGAGAGAGAGACAGCCGTTATTCATATTTCGAAATACCCAGAGGAGTGTCGTGACGATGCCATTTCCCAGCCGTGCACGTTTTTTCTCTCATTCGCAAGAGGGCGACTCCATAAGTTGTTTGACCCGAGGAATTTTTTGCGTCCCCCGGGCGATATTCCGTGTTTGACCTCTCCACTTCCCCCTGCCCGCCTATCTGCCCGCCCCCTGCCCGCGCTCTGACCGCCCCCCAAATGGAAAGCAGTTCCCGCAGGCGCCAGGGTTTGCTACCGGATGCGTTGGCACACACGCGGACACATGCCATCCACTTCTTTATGCCCACTCCAACACTTAGAGGCTTTCGCTCCACTTCCCCTCCTGTTTGCGAGCTTTAATGCGCGAGGTTTTCGCGTTACTGCCCTTGGTCAATTCAAACACGACGCTGCTGAAGGTGGGTTTTTTTCCAACCGTGGGAGGGCCATAACTTGCAGAAAGTAAATTCACTGTCCGGGCACTCCACCGCCATTATCTAACCATGCAGCAGCTGGAGGACCTTAAGGAGGGGTATTGTCGTAACCTCTTGGAGTGCGAGTTGGATTAGGATAAAGGATTAGGGAGGTCTAAGGAGGTCCCGCAGAGAGAGGTCTTTGTCACAAGATGGAGAAGCGTTGGAAGACGGAAGGCTATTTACTTACGAATCGGACTGGTGGAGATGAAGCGTTACCAAAGGTCGCATTCAGTCTCTGAAGTGCACGTTCGCTGAGATAGGACAGTAGGCGAATGAATTAGAGACGTAATGGGATGTCTGAATACCGGTATTCCTTTATGAAAGGACGATTAATTATCTCGTGGAATCGACAGTTTTTATTTATCTATAATAATGATGATATAACGAGGATGAATCGCCGCATTGGCAATATAAATAAATATTCAATAAATACAGATTTTAAAAATAATCTCTCTCATATAGGTTCGAATTTTACATATTCATGACGGGTGTGTAAATAACTCTTCATGTAAAAAAATATTCACAAAATATATTTCGAAAACATTTCATGAATAATTAATAATAACTAAAAACTTAGCAATTTTGTAAACAAAAGACTCAAATTATGGGTCTCTGCTAATAATACAATAAAATGTAAAATCTGGCTGCTCTGGAACAAAGGCAAACAGATTGTACGCATTGGAAATATCACGGACACTACATAAAATCAAGTAGCAATAAATTCATTTTTGGTAGAAAAATTTTGACCTATTTCAAAGAATATCTGGGAAAACATGTATTTTAGGAAATAGAGGAGAGATAGTTGACAAAATCCAGCGTAAATATTTACGCATGTCTTGTTTTAAACAATGGAAAGAGCACATATTTTCAGACCGGTCAGCTTAAAAATATTTATATGACAAAACTATTTTAATTACCCACTAAAATTGACGTGGAGCTAAAATGCCATTCTCAATAACGTTTAGGAGTAAATGAATTTGCAAACAAAAGTGATAATAATTTGAAATAGGCTGAGTTTTAGCAAACTAGCGATACATGTATTTCTGGATTTGCACCACAAATCTTCCATCCCATTCCGGAACTATTGGTGCAGTGGAAGGATGGTTTACGATTAAATACTTTTAATTAAGTAATATCTTTAAAAATGTTAAAAAAATTATCGATTTGACGAAGTCTCGTTTCATGCTAAAACAGTCACTCTTGTTATAAACTGATTAAAAATCAATCAAAACGTATTTCGATTTCTTATGAATAAACAGTTCCGTATTCATAATTCTAGCAAAGAGATGAATCTCCATTTACAAAAAGTATAAATACATAGATAGTTTACATAGAAATAATAATAAAAATACTTTATTCGGCGAGGTTAGGCCCATTAGGGCCTCTCTTACACCTAACCATTAAGAGTAACTAATATTAATTACAAACAAGGTGAAAAAAATACATACAAACATACACACATTCATACATACATACATACATATACATATATATATATATATATATATATATATATATATATATATATATATATATATATATATATATATATATATATATATATATATATATATAAAGAAGAGGTAAAAAAAAAGAATTGGGATGTGAGGAAAAACTCCTCGGCTGAAGGCTTAAAACCCACTGTGCGGAAAAACGCTCACACAAGATCCGAATTAGCAATTTCCGAATACATAGATATTTTGTCGTATCCCTGCGTCTATCATCATGTTTAGGAGCTTACCTTTAAATAATTTGACAAATTTAATTAATTCGTTGCGGATATGAGTAAAACAGGACTTAAAGAGAAAACTATTCAAGAATCTCTCAAACGCTTTCCATTCATCGCTCCTCACTTTCACTTTTCGGAACGTCCTCTCAATTTCCTCATTCACCAGTTTCACCATTCATCGCTTTCTTCATTTCTCTTTCACCGAATCTCTCACTTGTTCTTGCGACTTTAATTAAGCAGCCAATTTACGAAATGCTCCTCCGCCATTCACACCGATTTTTCTTCTTATAGCAATAAATCAAGACTTTCATACTCCATCAAGAGAACTCTCAAATTTATTTACTTACTAAGAGAATTAATTGAAGTAATTAATACGCATTTTGATGTCCAACCCTCCCCTTATCTAGTGCAATACCTACCTCCTGAAAATTTAAGTGTCTCGTCGATTCATTATCTGCTACTGAAACCCTATGTTTTTAGCCTCTATAGATTTGTAAATTCTTCTGTATTATTGATTAAAGTTAATCAAGGAACCGATTAGATAATTGAGCGATTATGTATAACCTAAATATTCACCGCATTAGTAAATTTAATTGAGATGATTAAAGAAACATAATTTATTATATTAATTTCGTAATATTTTAAATATCAACTAGCACAATTCTGAATTAGTGAATATCACTAAGTAAATAGTTGCTAATATTCCAAATACCATCAAACACTTTTGATGGTATTTGGAATATTAGTAACTATTTAATCATTTATAACCATCAGCGGAAATCCTCTTGTTGTTGAATATCTCTAAACAATATCCCATTTTTTCATTGTAGGTCCAAGGGTATGTTAATAATAGAATAAATTCAAGTATTGCTAATAATAGGAAAATAGTCTGATAATTGCATTGTCTGGGTATCAGTAATATTATATGGTTATATAGTATAAGGAAATATTTATTGTTACTGTTATGAAAGTGCCATCAATTGAATCTGCATGTTTTAAAGACTTACGCTTTTCAGAAATGAATTTTTGCTTTCTTTCTAGCATGAACTTTCCATTACATTTTCTTTTCCTCCTGATTTATAAGCTAATTTTGTAACAGTCTACTTCGTATATTGATTGTTTATAATTATGTAATTGTTGATATATTTGTTTATCAGTCTAACTTGTGTCAAGCTCTATAGATACCCCCAAAATTGAAAATTATTTTAAAAGGCATTAAATGAAGAGAAATCCATCTATTTCCATTTCTTATGGAGATGAAATTTAAATGCAAAAACATGCTCTGCTTTAACGTAAGTCGCGAGTAAAAACCTAGCGAAGAAGAAATATATGATATTTAAAATTTCTGTATCTCCTGTCAAAATTTTTCGCTTCCATATACTTTTCAACGGCAATATATGTTTGAAAAACTCGAGTAAAAGTCGAGAGCGATTACAACGAGGCTTTTTGTCGCGGGTTTGCTGCACCGGACAATCCTTTTTAGAAAAGCGCTCTCCCAATGTTTAACCTCCTAATGGAATCTCCTTTCGCAGAGCCGCCTCACACGGTCTACTTGTCGGTGGAGGGCCGGCGGGTGGGTGCAGTGGGAGGGGCCCGATTGGAGGGAGCAGAGGACGAGGAAGAGGAAGACGAGGATGAGGGAGTGGAGGTGCGGGAGGACTCGTCGGTTACGGTGCGGTGTGTGGCAGAGGGTGGCAGACCCCCTCCTTCGCTTTCGTGGCTCTTGGACGACCGCCTCGCCTCGCATGCCTCCACTGACCTCTCTTCGCCCCACTCCTCCGGCATCGGAATCCACGTGGGGAGCGTGGCCAGGGCCCTCCACGGGGCCCGAATATCCTGCGTCGCCAGACACCCTGCGCTGCCTTCCACACTCACTGCCTCTCTCAAACTCAACGTCCTATGTGAGTACCCGCTTTCACATTATTAAAAAAATCTGATGTGGCCAACGCATGACTTTCTCCACATTTATTGAAAACAGAAGCCTATGCCGGTAATATATGAATAACTCCAAAACTATGAGTTACAGAAAAATGTTTCGAACAAAAGTTGTAGTAAAATACATTATTTATAACTTTTGTACAAAGTTTATATAAATACATCACATTCTGTCAGAGAATGTACGAAAAACTTCCATTTCTGGATAAACAACAACATCCGGTTAATCATTATTCAAGA
The DNA here is from genome assembly GCA_947579665.1 of Sympetrum striolatum. NCBI lineage: Eukaryota > Metazoa > Arthropoda > Insecta > Odonata > Libellulidae > Sympetrum > Sympetrum striolatum. The sequence goes on from OX388348.1 coordinate 72,509,741, forward strand.
ATAACTCCTACACAATCAGTGTAACGAAAAACAAAATTTTGTTCCGGATAAACCGCAACTTCCGGTTAAGCAGTATTCATCAAAAACTAATCGACTCCTGGCATTGTTAGGAAATTACTAAATTTGAATTTTGGAAATGATCAGATAATTACTTTTTAAGATAGAGCGCCCACAAACGTTTTTACCACAAATAGACACACACACACACACACACAGCCACACAGACAAACATGTTCGGGAAAATAGTGAAAACGAACTCTATGGGTCCCAAAACATCTATTTCCGTTTAAATCTGGAGGTCGAATGTTTTTGCGAATACAATACTCTCTCTATATTACGTATATGGAGATAGTAAAAAATCAAAACTTTCAAAAGGAATCCAAATAGTCGGACACTAATTTGTTCCGCAACTGGTGTCAAATATTTTCGAATTTTAGAACTTTATTTCAAATATAATTCTGAGATGAAATTACCCTTTGCCAGTTGCCATTTCTCTAGCGATAGTTACAATATAATATATATTGCCCTTCGCAGACCAAATCTCTCTTTAAAATATATTAATTCACTCGTTTCCAACTGCATGTGCAAAAATTAAGCACATGAAAAAAAATATTTAATGCTAAAAGATTATACGATTATAAAACTCTAGAAAATACCGAGTATAGTCTAACAAATTGGCAAAAATGATAAACGCTCAAATCCCCTGTTCATACGATACCACAGATGAAAAACGTCATCTTTGAGCCTAAAACTTAATATTCGAATTGCGCAAAGTTTAGTTGCAAATCAGAAGTTTTTCAATGCCCAAATTACTTTCATTAATGCCATAATACTACTAATTAAGACCAGTATTTATTATTAAGATTAAGTTTATTGATTCCATTATTGATCATTATTTAAAATTATTCTAACAATTACTTATGTTATTACTTTAATTCAATATGTTATAGTTATGGGAACATGATTTTGTAATATACGTACATAGGAGTATAAAAGTGACTACTGACTTCTAACCAGTGAAGTTTTTATGCCCCAATATTATTATTAAAATACTTCGGGAAGAGCTCTGTAAAATTACCAAGAAAGAACCAAATCAAAGTAGATTTTAATGATAATAAATAAAAACAGGGCCATTCAAAAACTAAAAAGAAAATTAAAACATCTAAAATGCCATTTACAATTTCTCTAGACATTTATATTCTCGATGTAAATGGAATGATTTTTTTTATAAAACAGCCATGAGGAATGAAAAGAGAAAATATCTTTTGAAAAGTTTCTTTTGTGGAAAGAAGCAGTATGATGAATTGATGCATTATAAATTGAGATTACTACATTATTTGAAAACAGACTTTTTATTTAATTTAATTCCAAATTTGGATGAAACCAAAATCAGCTTCACTCGTTACTTTAACGAGATTCATTGTGTTGCCCTAGTGCCCTTGAACATAATCTTCGGAATCCCTGTTTATTCACACAAATAAATTGTTAACATTCCGCAACCGCATTTCGAATGCACTGATAACATTTTCATTAGAATAGTTAAAGCGATAAAACTCAATTGCAGTGGATGCTTGGTTAAGCACAGATTAGTGCCTCATATATTTTCACAAATTGGGATTGGCCTTTAACTATATCGTTTAACCTAAATTAAGAACATTTATGTTAAAATAGTATTTTGGTGCTTATTCTCGGAACAATTTATTTGTATTTTGTAGTACACCATGTAAAAATATTTGAATTTATTGAAAATTCAACTGTAATTAGAGGTTATATAAAATAGTGCAAACATATTTGAAGCTGCTGTGTATCTCTATAATCAACCGCAATAAATACTTCTAAATCACTAAATAAAGATAAATTTCCCCAAAAAGTTCAGCGGTGCATTCTAAAATGCCTCTTCAATATCGTTCCTCAGAGCCTTCATTTCCACCATTTTTTAAACTACAGTATCATTTCGTCGACATAAATGGCCTTCTAACTCTTGAGATGAATAAACAATACGGCGCCATTCGTCCTAACTTTAGGCAGTCAGGCTCCACGTCTAGCTTCTGAAGTGGTCTAATTCATGCAGTTGGAAACTATCTTGCTCAGTAAACAAAACGGGGAGAGACTTCGCTAATAAGGTGAAATTCTGCAGAAATATCTGGAGCTAGATTTTATGCTTAAGCTGCGATACAACATCCTGCCTTTAATGCGAATACCAAGGAGACATATATAAATATAAAAGCATAGTGAAAGAAAGGGCGTAGAACATAAATTACTCATCCATGGTTCGCGTGAGTCAGTGTAATCATTCAGTTGAAATTTCTAGTGTTTCGTAAACCATTTTGTTTTAGATTTAATAAAAAATCTCAGGAAGGTGTTGTTATTTTGTTATCTATAATGAAAACGATAATTATTCATTTCTACGCACAGCTTCTTTAGAAATTTCCAATTTTAATGAGTGCGAATTAATTAAAACATCATTAGCTTTTGGTAGCTAATGATGTTCTTTGATGTGAAATATCAGCAAAATTTGTATTAGCGAATACGTGGAGTTTATGAGTAACAGCCATGTTTAAGTTAATTATGAGGGTTTTTTAATGAATGATGACAACCGTCATCATCTTCTAATCGGAAAAACCAAAAAAATCATCAATTACTCTTTCATTAGGTGCTTGACTCCAAAATAGATTTCCTGCTAAGTCAAATTTTTATTGAATTTGAAGCGAAGTAATAATTTTTGCTCAGTTTTAATCTTTTGAATTTCGTTATTTATTTACGTGATCAATCTTACAAATAGAGCAAAGTTCAGGTGGCAAGATTTAAACCGGAAAAACAACAAAACATTACATCACAGATGTTAGCTTGATGACAGAAAAATTGGTAGACTTTTTTCATATTTGGTACCACAAGAAATTAGGCCAATTCTCATCGAAAACATTAAATTTAAATGAACTCAGTGATCATATTGCTGTTTTGGGAGTTGACGTAAATAAATGAGTGTCTTCAGGTTCCCATGGGTAATTTCCCTGAGTGATTGAGCGGAAGAATTAAAGGCTATAAATTCTTTCTGTAAAAGGTCTCGTCAACTGGGGAGTATGAATTGTAATGAGAAAAATGAAAATTTCAGCGGAAAGATGGACGACTTAATTACTTACTTGACCGTTCAGAAACAGAATGGAGGAGTCCAGAGAGATGGGAATTAAATGAAATCGGTCTGAGTAGAAGAGCATTGTAATTTTCGCCGACACAGCCTCTTCAACCACGATTCAAGGTTCACGGAATACTAATCTAGGGGTTCTGAAATACATACTTCACACACAGCGCATCATATTTCAAGAAGAAATCACTCCAAGAATCCAATACATTATTACTCACTAAACTCAGATTTCTCATTTCGATGTTTCGAACGTGAGGGAGGAAATGAATGAAACTTGGCAATGAATCCACAACCTCCTGGAGTGCTCTAGGTTTACCTAGAATTTTCGAGATCACGGCTTTAGAGGTTTAATGTAAATTGCGGAATTCCAATCATAGCTCTCTTGCCAAACTCCATTTGAATTCCTGTTTTGGAATTCTAATAACTCCAACGCTAATCCTTCGCCTGTCCTCGGCGTTAATTTCTCCGCCGGATAAATATGTAACAGTATTAACCCACCTGAGCAGTGGTATGCATATACTCTGTGTGATTGCGTACGCATCAGGATAAAGAGGAAGGAAGCGCGGGATTTCAACGCCGTTTATATTACCAATCAACTAAATGGAAGTCATCTACTGGTTATTGCTGATGCACTATTTGAAGTAATAGTCGAAATTGGTAAAATATATTTCCTTTAATCTTTCTAGGTTATTTCAATCTTAAATCTGCTTTATGAATTCTAACTTTGTTGTGATAATTCACTGATTTCTCTATGATTATTATTCTCTATTTCTCTGTAATTACGATTTTCTCATGCGCTTCTAAATGAGAAAGTGGTAAATATTTACAAAATATCTTGAAATATTCGTAATGCTAATTAGATAGAGTAAAAGAAATATTGCATAGGTAGAAAATCGAGATTTGGCAATGAAATAAAAAATAAAACAAAAATAAGTCTACATAATTTTTACCTGTTCTTTGATACGTGTATTCATGCAGTTATGAAGAAGTATGTATTAAAGTAAATCCAAAAAAAATGAAAAATTAACAAAATGACAGAAATAATAAAACTGTAAAGAATGAGATTAAATAAAGTAAATTAAATATATATGACATTTTTCCAAAAATTATTTTGCATATAGTTTATTAATAATTTTAGGAACAAATTTTACAGCTGATCGTGCAATCTTGTGTAATTACAATGGCAAAGGAAAATTTAAAGAAGGAACGAGTTGAAAATGTAAAAATATTAGAGAAAGATATTATATTTCCCCTTGTAAATTTTCCATTGAAACGTTACAATTACTTGCTCCATCGCAGTCCGTTCGTGAAATTCCTAACTTTGGCTAAATACTCAACTATTCAAATTTAGCTTCGGAAAGTAAATGAGGCTGAATGCGAAAAATGAAGAGTTAAAGAGAAAGTGTTAATAGTATTTACTACATTAATAAGGAGTAAAAATTACAAACATAATCTAAATTTCATAACAGCATCCAAGGCAAGCTCCACTTTCAAGAAAAGATCGTTTGAACTGTTCATTTTCAACATTTAAATCTTTCCTTTAACGCTTTTCGGGCGCTGATTTAGATTAATACTCGAAAATTGAAGTTCGTCAAATTACAGTTTTAAAGTACAAGCGCAGAGTTTGCTCGCTCATGCGCTGCGATTGGTGAAAAGATTCGCATGCGTTTAAGCAGTTATCTCCTGAATTCGTTAGCCATGCAAAAATCCGATCGGATAACGTAATTAGTGATGGCACGCCTCAACGCTCCTCCGCGATTGCAGCGCCAGCGGCGTGTAACAACAACTACGCTGCTACGACTCGGATACCAAAATGAATGCAAGCAATTACGGCGAAGCAGACCCGCGACCACCCCTTCCCTCTTATGCCCCTTTCACGTAAATATTCTTTCTACATTTTACCATCTCGCTTTATACGAATACTGGAAAATTAAACTCTAAAGTTTAAACTAGAAGAGCAGCTGGTTGTACGGATAGGAAGGAATGGCTTTCGTTTGGATTTTATGTTCTCGATAAAGTCCTCTGAAGATAATCCTGGAGAAACCTCGAATTTCTAGTATTTCATTGCTCTTCTGCGAGAACCTCTGCCCATATGTGGTCTCTTATAGTGTAGAATCCTCTTTTAGTATGACTACCTTTATGTCTCCTTATTGCGGCCTACTTTATAGATTAAAAAGTAAACTTAAAGAGTACTCTTTTATATTGTTAGGTTATAAAATTAATTTGTTACTTAAAAATTTTTATTCTGACTTTATCGATTGAAACTATTACAATCAGAGGATTTTCAAGTCTCTATTACGGCATTTCTTATGAAGAGGAAACAAAAATTTGTATTGATTTAGAATAAGTCGAGAGCTATCTAATCTTGACATCGCTTTTATTAATGCATTATGTAAGATGTTTCGAGAAAATTCTCAAAAAATCGAATACGAATGAGTAATACGAATTTGTCTCCTAATTTGAGTGAAATATATTTATAAAAGAGTAGTAAATTTCCTAATATGATAAAATGTTCATATATTTCTAGAAAAAAAAACTAAAATTTGATAAAGATCAGCAAAATACCAGAAGATGATAGAATAATTTGAATTTAAAAAAATCATTTTTGGTTAGTAGTTTTTGCCCACATTAAAAGAGACAGTTTTCCTAGCTACATATAAGTAATAAATTTAAAATGAAAAGTTCACAATCACAAGCAATGTGTTTACTCGTATACTCACACCGTTAGAAAGTCATGAGAAAGAATTCACAACAAAACTAGCTCAATTTGCAGTTTATTTGGGGATAATATGAGATTATATAAATATCCAAATCCAACTATGCGTTCAATGGTGATCACGGAAAGACTTGAAATTTACAATTTCCCACAGTTTTTTTATTGTCAACCTTCCGAAATTATTAATTTTTTCACGACTCTCATGTTATTCATTCAAAATTTAATCTACCGTGATGTTTAATGAGCTAATTTCCTCTAAAATTGTTGGCCAATTCGATATTAGCAAAATAAACCTCTGCAACAGGAATATATTACGAGATTTTCTTGGGATAAGAGATTATATGTGAGATTTTCATGAGAATGACAGAATATTTTGATTAAATCTTCCAAAAACCAGCCGGTTTCGATGGAAGATAAATATTTACAGAAATTTGTATATGACAGGTAAAGAAGTGTCATGATTCCCAATATTTTTTTAAATACGAAGCTCACTTTCTCTATTATTTTCTGAGACATTATCGCGAGGGAAATCTTACGCAGCAGTTAGGTCTCAAATGAGGTTATAGCCGTTTACAATTTCACTGCCTTTCAAATTTTCATTTTCTTTGTCCTCCTTCTGATGCGCAGTATTTTCCAATCGCGAATTAAACCCCAATTAACGTGAAATCCCTGGGAATGACGCTGCTCTGAGCGTATAATAGCTGCGAACTGAGGAAAGTACTGCTATAAGTCAACCGGTTATTGGCTATTAGTTTTCATATTCCTTCTGCAATCGATTTTTGGGCAGCTTTCGTTTTAATCGAGGGCCTTGAATGAAATGCCACCCAATAAAAACTATTAAGGGTATTACTAAGGTCACCGATGTGGAATATTTATTTTATTTGGCGAAGAAGACTATAGATAACGAAGTCGTCTTATTACAGACTAAATAAATTGTAATATGACTCACCTGAAAGAGTAAACTGCCAGAGTAAAATATTCAACGGTGTGATGATTTTTTATGAATATCTCTTCGATATTAACGCTTAAAGTATCTCTTAGACAGCCCTTTAAAATTACAGCTATCTTGATATCATCTCTGAAGAAATGAATGAAATAAATTCTACAAATTCTGTCTTTCATATCGATTATTTACGTATCTTTTAACTTTTAGAATTAAAACTGTATTATTGATATAATACTGACTGCGGTAATAGTAGTGTGATTAAAAGTGCTTTGTCGGCTTAGGTAATTTTTTTCACGTGGACAACAGGGAATCCAACATGGGACCTCTTTCACCAAAGCCAATCAGACTGGTGACATGGCTATCCGAGATTCAAAACCGGAATTTTTCAGCATAATTTAAAGCGAAAGAAGTCTACATCGGTTTAAACCTATTCCTAATTTGAGAGTGATTAGTCTGTAATTATAAAATTCCCGAAGAAATCGTTAATTTAACTAGAGACAATGTAAGAAATGTATGGCTCTCAAAGAACAAAAATTGCATATTTAGTCTCCCTCTCATTTTGGTCACGTATCAGATTGTTCTCTAAAATTTTAAAATTCATGTTGTATATTCACTGCCTTAAAATATCCGAAGACTAGAAAGGCAGTGTATATGAATCGTCTGTTATTTTCTAACCACTTTACTGGAGTATAAAGGATTAAGCGTTCTTGTTAACACCCTCGCTCTTCTAATAACATAAGAGGCTAATTTCATAATAGAGTAAGGATAATCTCGTCGCTAAGGGGAAACAATTCCACGCTGCGAAATGCCCTTTATCTTCGCCTCGACGCCCGTGATTTATTATCCATTATCATTCCCAACAGCAGTCGCAAATCTCAGCTCCGCCATTTGCACGATATCCTCGGCCATCTCAAAACCATACATCAGAACCACTAAATGGCACTCTTTGCCCATTGAACTTGCAGATTGGAAACTGACAAAGTATGTCGCAGACGCTTCTGAGTGTTTCGAAATATTTCGTGACTACGCAATTAGATTGAGGATAAGTGTTAAGAATATTTGAATCCTTAAAGCCTTAATTATGAAATTAAATGTAAAATATAATGGTTTTTGAAAATATAAGTAAACTCAGAACTTCTTCGAGCCTATGAAATGGTTTGGTTTCGTTAATTTACTATTCATTTTTCGGATGAGTTGATAAAAGACGTATAAATCTTATATAATTTTTATTTTCATCAAATAGGCTTATTTGTATAAATATGAATAAAAGGACGACTTAAGAAAGTCAATTAACTGTACTGATGGTGACTCCAAAAAACATCTTGTTGTCTTAACTCTAAAATGTCTAAAATATAATTCTGAACTCAAGCGACAATAAACATGTATATATAGAATATAGATATAGATTTATGCTAAAAATAGATACATAGAAAAATGCACAGATACAAACAAACGATGCTTCATTCGTTTTGACACTCGACGGAATACGGATGCCATATGGCATCATCCGACACCTGCTATTATTTCATTTTGTATCACAGAATAGGAGAGCTCGATGACAATGTTGCAATTTTGTAAATGTTTGGCTGGTTTTATAAATATTTTTGGCGTAATATTTTATGGGTATTGTTTTCAGACAATCAAAAAGCGAAATACGTAAGAAATTTAAAATAATTACAAAACAATAATTCCGGCCTTGGAGGGTTAATTTCACCCTTAAAAATCCTTTGGGCTTGGAACTGCTGCTGACAAGCATTAATGCGATATCATTACTCCAATAAGAAAATCAAGTGAATCTGATTATGTTAGAGGAACATCTTATTGAAGTAATTAGGTGGTAATAATTCAATGTGGTGAGGTAAAGCTTACTATTTGATCGTAGAAAATGAAGAAACTTTAACGACCGATTTAGTGATTTATCCTTTCCACCGCTTTCAAACCAAAGCTTCCTCAAAACATTCTTCTTCGCTCAGTGTACACGCCCAGTTACTCCTGCATGAGTTTTGGGATCAAATTATAATTTGCTTAAGTAGGCTTCACTCGCTGCATTGTCCTCCGATCCCATAAAAATCTGCGGATTGTCACAGATCGATTTGCAAGATACAGCAAGTGTCGCTACTGGAATTTATAACCTCGGGAGTACTCGTTAGGCAAAGTATTGGACCAAAGCCCTCGTCGGAGCCATCGATTCCGGTGCCCAATCCGACTCATTTCCGAACAGCGACACCATGTGTCCAATATGCATCAATAATCCCAGGGTTTTGTCCCTCCGCGGACTCAACAAGGACTCGCTTTCTGGTCAAAATAGGACTCAAGGAATAACACGTACTGCACAAGTTCATGTGACAAACTCAGGATCACATTGTATGAAGCTAGTGTATGTATATATATGCTTGTGTTTTGTCTAAAACACAAGTATCAGACCTCACAATACATTGAAACCCTCTACATGGCATTTCATCACTATCCTGTAGTTAAATAAGTCCTTTTCGTGTTCAAAGAGGTCTTGAGTTCGACCCTAGGTCATTTATAATGAGCTAAGAGTAAATTTGGTCACGAAGTCTTTTTATATGACTATTATTTGAAAAAATTCACTACCATTATTAATCACTGGCATTTTTAGCATTTAAGTGGGCATGAAATGGGTTTTGAAACGTTAATTATCTCATACTTTCAAATTTCATTACATTTTGAAGATATTTTCACGTAATTTCCGGTTGGATATCTCACCAAATACAAAAACATCTCCGAAAGCTACAACTTTGAGCTGTACAATCTAGAACCCTTACTTTTAATATGCTTTGAAAGAAACTTGATGTGAGCTAAATATTGAAATCGTATTTTGAAATATATTCTGAAATATATTCCAAATTAACGTTGCCCTCCGTAAATGGAATTATAAAGCTTTTAACTTCGGAATAACCTAAAAACTTGGAATAAGTGAGAAAAGATCATCATCGCTGACCCAAAAAGTTTCATATTTAGGAATTTCGTAGGTAGTTAAAAATGTATTTTTTTATATAAAAGTATTTTCGAGTAGCTCTGCATGCATATATAAAACCCTGATGAGGATAAACCACTTGGACGATTTTCGCCCTGGCGAATTGAGGCAATTAGCTCAGCAGTCGCTTACCTCCATTGTTTGGTTTCGCTCGTTCCTGAAGGTCGGCCAAAAAAAGAAGCTCTAAAAAGTCTATCCCACGAACTCTCGCTCACACAAATGCTGTTGCAAACTTACCAAGTGTACGTGATTTGGGCTCAACTTTAGCCAGGGATAAATAAAAGGGTTCTGATGCCACGGAAGCGTAAAATAAAAGAAAAAATGCAGCCGACATTCGAGTGAATGGGACGGAAGGCTAAGTGATGGCTGGGATAACCGCGGAACGATAGAGATTCAAGCGAAGAAACCTTGGCAACGGCGTATTCAAGTCTCCCAACTCGCGGGTCCATTGTCTGCATTAGCTATTCACTTCGGACTGCAAATAATTCGGAACATATGTAGCCTCAATGGCAAAAGTTAACGAGGCCTGGTTCGGTGGGAGATCTTGAGGAGGAACGGGGTGTAGGATGTGGGAGGGGAAACGAAATACTTGACGAAAAAAGACATCTTCACCCAAGTTTATGATACTTGTGCGGTGGACTAATTCTCAGAAGAGTTTATTTCCTAGAATTTGTTCTCGGCAGAGAGTTGAGGTTATTTAAAAGTGTCGTTCCGATTATTTGCTATTACCCCTTCTATTTACTCCTTCTATTTATCCCCTGCAGAGTTTATTTCCCGATTACGGCGTCAGCTATCTTCTATAAATATAAAATATTTCTATTCCACGAAGCTGAAAAATATGCCTAAGTTAATATTTTCACATTCCTAACAAATAGATTTGTTTGTGAAATAATTAAATAGATGCCTTGATGAAAAGTGTACTCATCGACGTTATGAACAGATTTTAATGTTTTATTGACGAAAAATTATCTATTTTTATCCGATTAATCTGATATTTTACTTTTCATGACATTATCTGTTTGCAAGGAAAGCCACAGCTTATATTTTCCATATACCCCGTCCATATATATGCCCGGTCCATATTTTCTATATACCCCGTATTTCATTCATTAGCACAAATAAACTCTTCTGCTGTGAATGTAAAGCAAATTCGGTTTAAGACTCTCAGGCAATGTAATAATCGAGCTATTGAAAATATTTGGACGAATCAGTAAAAACCTTTTGCGTAAGGTTTTCAAATAGACTTACTGGAAGGATTTTCTTAAAAGATGAAATCATTTAATAGACGAAACATATTCACGCAAAAAAGCGAAAATAAAAAGGAATAGGCAAATTAATTTTTGAATCTCGAGGCGTAATTAATCAATCACATTTCAATTTTTTTAATAAATTCATGTTGCATGTCCGTATTTAGAAAATAGTTCCACCACAGTAGTTTTATACGTGCTACGCTACAAATATTAGCGAATTCTTTTTGAAATTGTATTGATTCCCAATGAGGTATTATTGAATTGCATGAATGTAATCGGGGAAGCAATACCCAATTGCTGTATTCGCAATAATTATTAAGTCCTAACAGTGTAGACAAAACCAATTTAAAGCAATCATCGCCACCAATGCAATTGCATTTCAAACTAAATAGTGTTCTAAAAAAACGGAAACTTCGTGGAATACTAAAGTGGGACATGTAGGCGTGACTCTGAGTTTTGAATTGTTACAGTAAAAATAGTGAATTATTTTTTTTGTGATTGTAATTTAATGCTAGATAGGAGTTGTACATAGTCAGCAAGTAACTAATTCACGGATAGTGATGAAAAGGGCCTGAAACAAAATGGCGAGACGCATTCATATGAGTCGGAATTCAAAATTACTGTTGAAAGTTTAGTCAGTGGCCAATATTCGGAATAAAATAATCTAACACGGAGTTTCCATTACTCGACTATGGCCCCTTTGCATTCAGAGGGACCTCGGAAAAAGGCCTTCCGAGTTGGAGTGGGCAATACAGCTAAACTTGCAGAAATCCTGCTTTTGATCGTGCGTCGGAGATAAGACAAGTTACATGAGGCTGAGTTATACGAAGACATTTGCACATTGCCGGGAGGTAGAGACGAGTTGGGAGTGAATTAAGGGGAGAGATCCCACACACTCAACGGAGATATCCATAAATGCATAAGGCGCACTTCGAATTCACTTCCGTTATTATTTCAGCTTCTGTCCGATGCACCGTTCCTACCGATAGGCGGCGCTTTTTTCGCAGCCGCTGAAGCGAAACCAGGCCGCGGACAGTCCGAAAAAAAAACGCTCTTTCCCGTTGAATAGGTACTGCGCGGGCGGACAATCGGCCAGAAAAGTATTTGTCGCGGCTGTCATTGTGGTTTTGGACAAGGAATGGAAATGCTGTTATCCGATTGTATTAATAATTAACGTAATTAGATGGTATAAATGTAGAAAAATAGATGTGATATCAATGCCCCCATTGCAAAAAAATTGAATCAGAAAAAGCCGTAAAGAACGCCTTTTCTTACGGTGGGAAAACAGATGAGAAGACGCAAATCATATTAAAAAAGTTACAAAAGAAATACTCTCTTCATATACTTGACTAAAATTATAGTTTCATAAAACACTTATACCGAAATTTCTTTAACGATATTGAAAGCAGCATCCTTGTTAAATCATTCATTAATCGATTCAAGCAATTCTATAGAATTTATTTTGAATGAAAAAGATCTACAATGAAGTTAACCACTTTCGGCAACAACTATACCGCCTCCGTATATTTAAACATTACAAAAGTTAATATATATTAAATAAATACCTTTATTATTTATTATAAACGTTACAAGTTGACAGTCGTCTGGTGGCAACGTAAAATATATATAAAGACAGAAAGGAAAAAATATATAAAGACACAACATATATATAAGCACAAAAGGAAGAAGATTATCAAACATCAAGCATTCCTCTGCTGTACCTTATGCTAACAACCAATTAGTTATACATTTAGTAATTAAAGTAGTAAGTATCGTGAGTGAATATATTGTTGACAACTTGAAAATTATTTCCGCTCATCCCTCGATTTTTCGTCGAAATATTTTATTTGTACTTAGGAAGGGGTATAAAATGACTTAAAACCTTTTCGTTGTTTATTACTAAAAAAACGTTCAAAATTAGTCGGTAATATTTACTTATAAATTAGTAGACATATAAATTGATTCACAACGAAGAAGAAAGTTATGTTATCGTAATTTCTTGCGCATGTAAGAGTATAACTCTCAGGTTAAGTTAGCTCTTAATTTCAAGCGTAATTAGGGATTAATTATTTGGATAAAACATCCATATAATTAATTCATGATTCGCATACACCTTACATAAATCTTTTTTTAAGTGAAACAGGTACGGAAGCGAACCTTTTTATTCACATAAAAGGAAAGATTATGAAAAGAAACAATAATGAATCTAAGTTATTCATAGAAGTTTTGAATGACAGCAATGCACGATATCCTACTGCGTCAGTTGATGGCAGTATAAAACGAGGTCTCAAACGCGCTTTTACAGAAAATTTAGCAGGTCGATGAATAATACATCAAACTGAAAAGTTCTGGAATTTGATACAAGGTAGGCCGATTTAATGGGGTGTAAACGGAGTTCCCTAAACCACCCCACTCTCTGGCTCCAGTTTAGAGCCCCTGTTTCTGGTGGATGCTGGACCTTCAGAACATCTACAACTATCCTCGAATGGACCAACATGTACTGTATAGTACAACTATAACATACTAGGGAATTCATAATTTTCTCAAAATATAACAGAAATATTTTATCATACTTCTGCATCAAGTTGATAAAGACGTATTTTGTAAAAGGAATGAGAAATACGAGACAAAGCTCGTCATTTTAGAATATGAAGAACAAATTTTTTTAAGTTTAAGATTTCTTATAATATTTAATATTACATAACGCCACAAAAATAAAATTTTTCAGCAATCACAGGGTATTAAGCTCAGATGCCTTGTATAGATTTCGACAAATTGAAACAACCCAAAAGTAAAATTATAAACGAAGTCTTTAAAGGAAAACAGTTGCTCCTTGATGTAATATATACTATCGTTCGTGCGTATATCAGTATATAATGATAAATTAGCAATATATACTCAATCAGACTAAATGAAAGTAATTTAAAGCAAAATAATCGGAGAAATCCGTTAGAAGTATTATTGTTTTTAAAATTAAAGATTTTTCATAAATATCTAAATTAAAACGGTATTATAATGAAATACCTTAGTTCTAACACGAATCAGATATAAATGTAAAATTTCTGAAGAAATTTCAGATTCAAAGGAATTAAATGGAAAAATTCGAAAGGATATTGAAATGTTAAATGATATCTCTATCACGAGACTTGAAGGATATTGGGGATTTCTAATTTCCTTTTGTTTTTCGTCCACCCAGACTCCCTTGTTATCTGATGTGACCACTCCCTGCTGTAAAAAGCTTTCTCACGTTATAGGCAGACCTCGGGCGACCATATAAATACCTTCCTCAGAAGCTTATCTCCCTCGGAAATTTCTTTATCTCGGCTGTTTATTATATTAAAAAAGTTTGGTTACGTCCCTGAACTACATAAAGAAGGGTCTTACAACCTAAACTTAAGCAAATAATGGAGGAACAGGGCAAAAATACCTGCAAAACACACAACTTTCATTTAACGTAAGGAGGGGGCATCAGTTTCATAACAAACGGTTGTGCTTTCCTCAGATTTAGTACTTTTCTCATTTTCTTCTTTAATGTTTGAGGTAAAAAATAGGAGAATAAAATCATTACGATCTTTCGAGATATGAATTTGAGTTAGGTAAAACAAATGAATGTTTTGTGATGAGAACAACGTCTATCATCCAACTCTAACACAAGGAAATGCGAGATTTTGAAGTAAACAAATTTAATATTCGTCATGGAGACAGAAATCAAATATGTTTAAGGTAAAAGTGTACATAATATTAATAACAATAATAAAGGACTTTATTCAGGGCGAGATTGAGACTATCAAGTCTCTTCTTACACCTAACCCTTTTAACAATTACATGTTAAATTATACAAACATAATAGACATACTGTACATATAAGCATTATAAACATAATTTCGTTTGGTAAAATCTCGTTAAGTATTTAGATTACAAATAAGTAAAAACGGCTCAAAAAAACTGAAAAAGACAAAGAAGAAAATACAATGAGAATTATAGAGTAATGAATAAAAGAACATATTCCAATAAAAAAATCGTTTGGACGGAGGATAAGATAAGAAAGAGAGATGTTCTGAAATAGAGGTAGGAAGGCCAAGAAATTTTATTATATTTAGATAAAGCATAGAACACTTTTTGCCTATGCTGATGTAAACTTATGTTAGAGAGAAAGAAATGTTACAGTTATACGTAGCATTTTTTCTTATTTCTTTCAATGATTCTTCTTCTTCGTTATCTATCATAATTAGTCCTAAAGTTTCTTTAGAAATAGATTATAATGTATTTAATTTTAATCAAAATCTCGTCTGGATTAGAAAAATTGAATCTAGAATTAAGTCTCATTTAACTATAAACTCATTACGAAACCACAAATAAATATGTTATAACCAAGATTTGAACTCCGAACCTCAGTAGTGATTTCAAGAAATGAAAATCTAATGCGAAATAACGCTTCTAAAAATTATATTCTATGTTATCAGTTTTGACATGGCCATCAATTTTTAGGTACAAATGTACGTGAGACGTTATAAATATTTACTTCCATTTACTATTTGGAGGAGATTGAAGATTTGAAAGTTGAATTGTGAAGAAAGAAAAGGAGAACCTTGGAGTTAGATGGCAGTTCTGAGGTAGAAGATGAGAAAACTTGAAAGGGAATAAGTATTGAGTTGATATTCGTTCATTTCTCCGAAAGGCTTAAGAGCAATCGTTTGTTGCTTTCTAGGAATATCATTTTATGGCTCTTCAGAGAGAGTAAAGGATGAAGATTCCGAAGGTAGAGGAAAGCTTTCAAAGGATGAATTGTTTTGCAAAAGTAATGAATCGGGTTAACGTAAATAATAACTTCGTGTCCTTTGGCTAATGTCGAAAATTATGGCTGATTTGGCCAATTTTAGGCAACTCTACTATTATTTCTTTCAAGCTTGTTTTCTTCAATTTCTTTTAAGGGTCAAACTTTTTGACGGTAGAAGAATTGAAGGCTGCCATGATCATTAAATAAAATGCTGCCAGGAAGTTTTTTCAACATAATATATTCGATAAACTCTTTAGACATAAGCAGGAGGAAAATATTCCAAAACTACCCTGCACTCGGAAATGTTGCAAGATGATTTGGGTAATGTTTTCTAAAAGTCGTTCTCCAATGGAATGCGCCTCCCACCAAATGCGCTCCAAAAACATTCCCTTCGATCACTTTTCATCCCAAGGAACCCAAGCACCCATCCCTTGCGATGCAAGCAAACTAATTACCTCTGCGATTCTCCACTTGTCTCTCTTTTGATTCCTCTCTGCTCTTGACGTCGCCTTTCCTTTCCATCATCTCAACGTTTCCCGCTCTATCTCTTCCTTTTGGTTCACAACAAGAATGCATTCCATTCCAGCGTTTCCATCTCTCCATTGCCCTTTTCATACTTATCTCTGTCATTCAAATCCCTTTCATCGATAAAGCGTATCCCACTCGGTCCCTTTCATATCGAACATGTAAACTTCATCGAAAGACATTGTGAAATGTTTAGCTTGAACTTGACACTTTAGATAATGTTCACGCACAGAATTTCGTTTATTAGGACCTACATGTGTGTACATGTGGCCTGGAATGTGTAGAGTGGAGGAAGGGAAAGGTACAACTGTATGAATGGAGCGAGATAAGGGAAGGAAGGAAATATATGCTCTCATTTCAGAGGACTGAATCAACCCAAATCAGGGGCATGTGAATTGAGATTGATTCTATACACTTTCTCTACGCATGTCCTACGCCACCATCCTTGGAGTTCCGTCTTCAAAAAAGTTGCCTTTAAGCTTATAGGAATGTAGCGATATTTTGTAGCAAGAAACATAATGAAAACTAACCATTTATTACGCAGAAGAAAAAAATGGCTATCGTGTAGGTACTGAGTAGATGTCTTTCCGGGTGAAAGCCACTCTCTTTTACTCTTTCAAAGTATTCTTATTCCACAATCGAAGGACATATTAAATAAAAAAGACATTCGAACTAATTTATCAAATATGTCAGCGGTAATCATTCAATTTATTTGCTTTAAAATCCCGTTGTCTAAATGAATATTTTCCAAAACAGATTTTCCTGCTATCATATATAGAATAAACATATTATATTAGGTGGTAAAGTGATCTTAAACGATTGTAAGAAATTTCAGATTTAGATATATACCCCGCGAGCCGCCAGAGGCGTATTGCCAATATTTATTCCTCCTTATTAGCATCTCTATTAGCCTGGGGAAAAAACGACCAAAAATACCTGGGATATGCCACCAAAATAACCTAGGATAGAGTGACTTGGAGATTGTAGCAAACCAAAACTCGGTTTGATAAACGTGTAGATACACGGAAAATATGCGGATGAATTTGAAGAGAAATGGGTTCCCAAAATTAGGAAATTCAGAGGAAACGCTGTGGATAAACAAGTCTTGCTTGCTCACCCAATATGGAAATAGCTTCAAAATTATTCATGTATGTATTTATGAAACTTTTAAACACAACATACACGTTTTAGAGTAGCTTTAACTATGTTTCTGAACCAAAAGACTTACTGACCTAAATAAAAAATAGTTTAGTTGAAAATTGTACGTTCTATCATAATGCTTGACTTAAGGAGATTGACTATCTACAAATTTGAATCTAAATATCGATATCACATTATAATAATCTAATTCTATTAGTTTCAAGAACTATAAAAATACTGCCAAATTATGGAAATTATGTCACCAGAACTATGTAGGAAAGGAGCTGAGATAGAAGTTATCAGTTTTCTCGCTTTAACACAGAATTTAGGCAAATGGGTTACCTACAAGGAAAGCTATGATCTCTTTGAAAAAGGAGGGTGAAAATGTAATATCCATTGACCTGAGTTGCAAGCGTGTGGAAGGATTGCGGTGAGAAAGGGACGCGGCATATTGGAATGTTAGTGTCATCCGTGATAACGCACGGCGACATTTTCCAAATGATCAAATCGTTTTGGTTCCGCAGCAGACGAGGCAGACAGGTGTTCGCAATCCCAGTGTTCTACGCATGTTACGGGGTTAATGCCCGCTATCATTCCCTATCCGTCATTCTGTGAAGTTTTAAAGAATTTGAGGGAATGACGTCGCCATTTGCGACACACAAATAAATTGTACTTTTGCGATTGGCTTCTTTCATAAAGAGGTTGTTTTTAATAACATTTAGTTAAGATAGAAAATTCTCAAAATGCAATTATAAACCCTGCTCATGAAAATAAAATATTGGGAACTCAAGTACGTAAAACAGGCTCATCTTCGGAGATACTTTGGATTTTCAAACAATAAAACGTAATGTTTCCTGGAAGATTTCAATCCATGAAACCGTTAATAATTCTGGTTAAATGTTTATGAAATTTAAGCGAAATCAATCCATAAGGATTATACACATACCCAAATAAAATTAGCATGTTTATTCTTAAGCGTGTATTTATGCCTAACATAATTGAGAAAAATATTTGATACTATCAATAGATACTATCTGCTAAGACTTCAAAAATATTTAAATATCCAGAGCGATGCAAATGACTGAATAAGAAAATCAAAGAAATTTCAGATTCATACTGATAACAGAACCATTTTATTTGGTTACCCTGCTATGTAAGGAGGTTTTAATTCTCGGTAATTTGAACATTTGTCAAGCAAGCAACTGTTTTACACAACATCTCTGTGAAGCTGTACTGTTCATGCGGAAATGAAATAATGGCATTCCCAGGGCTTTAAAGGAAATTGTGAAAACCCTTACTAGTTTCATTAATAACTACAATTTTGCTGGGCTTCTCTCAATATCAGAAATATTACGAAACTACTTCAATTGGAAGAATATTTTGGAATATTTTCAAACAAAATGTCTTCTAATTCTAATACAAGACAGCAACTACCGAAATTTTTTGGCACATTCTGCTTCAAATATAGTAACATAAGCTTTGCATAAGAATCCAAAACTTGATGACCTACTTGCAAATAAATAGACGCGTTCAATTATTCTTATAACTACGGAAATATTGAGATTTTCTTTTAGCCTAGCGACACAGGATAATGCTGATGAGTTAAAATATGTATGCGAAATAGCGCTTCGAAATAAACATAATTCTGAATAGATAGCAAATGAAACATGGAATCAGCATTCTCATTTAGGCACCTATTTAGTTTCTGTGCCCTATCATAACGAAGCTTTGTTGCACTCTCATACGACAAATCACCTCAAACTACCGCCAGTGTCATTTATGATAAGCACCACATAATTTTGGGTCGGGTAAATGAATAAAAGATGCGGAAATCCGGCTTCATCTGTCTCTTTTCCCCTTATTATTGCGATCAGATGTAAATCGGCGTTCATTTGAGGACCGCAGGCGTCCGAAAACTCTGTCCCTGGAGCGACGAGGCCTCGTTAGCGGGGGATTGTAGCGCAGCGAGTCGTAGCTAGGCAACGGATGATAGACCATCAGACCCAATGTGCCACGCCCTCAAAGTGCGTTACATCAACCTCTCCCATCGCTTCCCTTTAACTATTTCGTATTAGAGGAAGGATCTAATTTCACTTCAATTCAGACTTAATGAACTAAACAAAGCATTCGAAGTTGGGCTCATAATTTCATGAGGTTCAAGCGACAATAACAAAATCATTGGCTTCGTTTTTTAGTCCCTCCAATTACTATAGAAGTCATAATTATATTCTTTGTGATTTATTTTCAAAATTATCAACTTTAAAAATGTATTTTTATAAATATATTTTATATTATTTAGCAGTTTATTTTCAACTTTTCATCATAGAAAATTCTTATTACAGCCTTAAGCATTGTAACAATAAAATAATGATTCGATTTTGCTTTTAACGAGACAAAAAATAAGCAAATCATCCGAAAAAACAAATCGAATCACATAATTTGATTTTTTCATTTTCCATCGTTGCGAATTACATCTAAATCTTAATGGTACATTTTTTTAACGTTATGGTAAACTGATATCTACAAAGTCAGAATTTATTTCTTCGCCAATCAAAATATAGAGGGCTCTTTTTTGCTATTGATTTCGAAATCACGACCTCTTCATTTATTTTGAGTAGCGTTCGGTGACTTAGAGACCCGGTAATCAGTAAACTATGTTTGTTTAATCCTAAATACATAGTGATGGGAAAACCAAACAAAAACCAGGAAAAGATAAAGTTACTCTTCGTTAACTTAGTTTACTTAATTAGTTACTTAACATTAACGCCTAATAGCGAAGCCTGATCGCATTGTATTTACAGGTGAATCTTTTCTTGGCTCTAGTAATTAGCTTTATACTTTTATTATGAAGCGCGTGATCTGTTCGCGACATTTACTTTCAGTAGTTTTGCTGGATGATGAGTCGGGGTTGAATGTATTTCATCCCACTCGAAATCCCCCGTCTGTGTACATTGTCGCCCTTCGCAACTGCACCCCAAATCCTTCCACTCCAATGGACCACCACACCCATCTCTGACGTGGGGAGAGTTAAACCGGGTGACAATCGACACCGACGTGGCACCAGCGCGTCTAGGCGCCACCTGGCACACCCTAGAGCGGAAGGAACCATTTACATAGATGTGGTGCGTCTCCAGGGTGTCCCTTGGCCATACATATTTATGAAGTAGAGCAATGAATAGTCCCCGAAGCGATTCCGCGAATGAACAAAAGATTAACCAGTTGCGGAATCGATTGCTCTATTGGAACTCCGCGCAATTTGCTGCAACCACGGACAAATGCATTCATGGCTAAACGTAAAATAACCAGTAGGAAAATTTCACTTAGGTTTGTAGATCAATGTAAAAGCGATACTAATGCAAATAAAGTGTGAATTTTAATCTGAAGCTTACTTTGAGGGAAATCCACATCCATTAAAAGACATCATTGGCACCTTCCACAAGACAGATTAACAAAGCGTTTGAGGATATAAGATAGATAGATAAGGAACTTTATTAGGCAAAATTGAGACTTATAAGTCACATCTGCCATTTGTTTTTTTCAGATGAGTGATAGATTCAAAGACCTCGATTTTGATAGCCGAAATTTATCGAAATAAAACGTTTGTCTAAAGTTTACGTTTCTTAACCATTCAAGTAGGGATCTTAAAAAAATACCCGCTTTTCAAAAAATTATGTATTTATATCGCTGAATACTTATTTTCTGTATTTTTTTAAATATGCGTTAATTTACTATGCATGATTAAATCCTGACCGGTAACCTAATCATAAACTTCTAGACATATATAATACGAGTAAAATGTTGCTTGCATACTGCAAGCATATCGATAGCACTAATTTCCAGTTGGCATCCTATAGAGAGGGTCCTCAAAAGAAAAAAATGGATAGAGATATTTTTGAAAATTCTCTGTATTTTATCCGTCTGGTATCGAACCCGGATCTTCCTGGGGATATTTTCTATGCAGCACAACAGAAGATCATCATCTCTATCTATGTGTGAAAATTCAAGCAGAAATATTGGATGCAACTGCCTCAAACGACGTCCTACTTTTCCCTTATATTCCTTATGTGAGAAATTGTAATGTTCTCTGGCATCGAACCCAGGAACAGTACGGTCTTATTTAAATTATTTTCAAAACCTTAGTCTTAATATACAACTTTCATATAAGCAAGAACTTCCTATCATTTCGATAAGAATATCAAAAAAAAATTATGATGAACTACCACAATGTGTTTAAAAGGGCAGATTTTTGCATCGTGCTAGCATCGAATCCAGGATATTTTCCGTAAACGTCATTTATGTTTTCGATAGATCATGACCATGTATATAGGCTCCTTGAGTTTTAATTCTCTACCTATCAGGAAAGTATTTTTTTTAATTTCCCGAAAATCAAAGCAATGCTTTTTGATGGGAAAAATCGGGGCTTTGGGTCCCTCTGGAATCAGACCCATGACTCTGAGGTTCAAAAATTGCGTTTTTTCTGGCGATTACATGTTATGGCCAATACGTCGTAAGAATTTCAAATTAAATAAACTTGTGGTTTAGCCTGTGAATTAGTATTCTATCTGGGTATCCATTTATATATATATGAATGAATCCGGAGAAGCGTCTATATATAATAGATAAAGAAATTCTTCCTCGTTCTAATAATGGAATAGATATTTAAAATCATTCGACAGTGTCTACAAACACTGCCAGTAACTAATTATAACAATCTATAAAAATTACAACCATAATAAATGATGATGGATGCGATTCGCAATATAATCTTTATCTCGAAATGCCTTAGCCTGCGGTTAAAGCAAAAGTTACTTTATTAGGAGAGGTTTTCACTCAAAACAGAATAAAGCGCGTGCAAAACGCACGACTTTTCTAAACGTCCAACACCCTGGATAAGGCCTCAAGGGCAGAAAGGAGTAAAGCCTAATACATCGGTGTTAAATTTCGTAACGAGGTCTTTTGCTAATACGTTGGGCAATCGTTCTTTTATCACCCACGGCTATTTTCAACAAATTTGCTCTGATTTTCGCAACGATTTGCTCCTTTGACAGTCGCTATATAAAGCTTTAATGACCGGTAAATGGAATCGGCGCTGCACTTAACTCAATGCGAAGTAGTATTTAATATATTCCTACTATCATTTAGCCCATTTCACGATTCGCTATTCATTAAATCAGTAATTACCGTTTAGTAGACTTAATTAGAGACTTAATTTAACTTAAAGCGATAAATTGAACAGAGGAATAATAAAAGGACATCGCAAAATATAATTTACTTTGAAATTAATTTTAAATTACTTATAACGCAAAAGATTACAATAAACTGCATTATATAATAACAGTCATATTCTAACAAATCACGAGTAAGGATTTATTTAAAAATTCTGATGCAGTGGAATAAATTATAAAATTCATAAAACTCTTTGATGTGTATGGAAATTTTTATCCAAAAATGCTGTCGGAAAATATATGTTAATGTCTATCGTATATAAAAGATATCCCTCGTATAATTCAATATAGGAATACACAGTGTTTTTCCTTTATGAAAAGAAACATTAAAAATGTATATATAATCAAAATTTCCTCAAAGGAAACTGAATGCGATAAAACTAAAGTCTTGTGAAATGAAAAAAGTAAAAGAATAAATAATTATAGACAGCTTATGCTTAAATTAATATATTAGTTCTATTAACAAGTAATATCAATTTTATTAGTGACTAAACTGCAGTATTATCAGAAAAATAAATAAAGCTCAAATCATTTTGTGAATTCCTTATAATTTGTAGAACTTATGCTTAATATCTTAGTTGCCCTTACATACTTATTAACTCTTATTTGATTCCCATAGATACATTTTGTTAGATGAATTTAATAAATAACATGTGTAAAGGTTTACAGCTATGCATCGCATTGAACAAAGTAACCGGTTCCATTTAGAAATAAATTTAAAAAGGAAATATCTCACTTTACTTTAACAAAACCTTTTAAAAGAAGGCTACATGAATTTCAGAATACTTAATTGCTGCAGCATCTCATATGTTGCGATCAAATGTACATACCTGTGAAGTTATATGGATGAAGAGTATAATAGCGAATCGTATCTTCTAGAAGAAGGGTAACAATGTCTGAAAGGAAAAGGCTGCGAGAAATGAGCAGAGTCACAAAATATGTGATTACCCGCGACGACAAACACCTTGGGTCGAAAAAGGTCCTCCACTTTTCTGTTGGAATAAACTCCGAAGTTTATCTTGTGCGCTAGCGTTAATGGACTTCCACGAAGTGGCCTGTTCTACAGGAGATTAGAGATTAAACCGATATGAATTTGAGGTGGACTAACAGAAGATTCTTGGGTATTAAATGTTATTTCGAGTAAAACTTTTGCATAGGTCAATTGGAGGCGCGTCTTTTTTTCGCTGAGATCAAATTCCCAGCAAGAACTGATTTTATTAGTTTATTCATGATAAGAGAAATAATCGAAAACCTACATTATAGGATATCGAAATAATAATATATATCGATATAATCGAAACCTACCTATAGAATACATTTGTTCTGCCTTAATATTGTGTTTTCATCCCGGGACCGATGAAAGGGGAGCTTGGTAATCACCCTTGAAATAATTTTAAATTCATATTAAAATGCAGTGAAAAAGCTCTTCAAAGAGAAATTCAAAACATTACTTAGTAGAAATGTATACACAGGTAGAAGAGAAATGTCTATCAAATCTAAATCAATACGATAAACAATTTTCGTAAGCCTTCATAAAATAGTAAAAAATTGAGCAGTTTTATCTCTATGAGCTTAATTATTTCAATTTGATAAATTTCGTAAATGATATTTTATAATCTTTCAAAAACTAAGATTCAACCACAAATACTTCTCGAATGGGTTTTATCCGAGTTAAAAAAATGTGATTCATCTTTAAAACGTTATGTTTATTAATGTTAAACTTAGCAGCACAATGACACCTTTTTGATATTAATCTAAAACGTAGAAATGATGAAATATTGATATTTTCGCATTCTGTCCTTAATTTTGAGGCATTTCTTCACTTACTTAAATTATTTGTCCCTGAACTTATTTAATCAACTTGAACTTTATATCCGAAAACAACTTCAAACTAATCTTTTGAAAAGGTAGAAAATAACTTGGAAATTGCATTTATCACAGTAAAATATGAAGATATTTATCATCAGGAATACAATTAAGAAAAGGGGTTGATTGGAGGAATAGCTTTCCTAGTTAAAAAAATAAAAGACAGCTTTATTATTATGCTATATTTATGTATGCAAATATGGATGTCAAAATGTATGCTATTTGATTTTGATAGAAAAGCAGCACTATAGAGCATTTGAAATAATTAAATTAATATTCTTTAACACAATTTTATTCACGAAGAAAAATGTGACGGCAATTTGAAGCAGGAAACGGCTAATGCTAGTCGGAAATTTGGGCTTTACTATTCACATGATATCTAAATATTTCCTAATTTTTTCCCAGCTTCAAATGCATCTGCATGAGATTTATGCTTCATTCAATTACGGAACGTGTCGAAATTTTTCAAATTGTGTGCTCCAGATTCAACCTCTTTATTCCATTAATCATCGCTGGAAATCGAATGAACGGGGATATTGTGCAAACATTAGCAAGGTGATCCGAACTCGGGGAGCTCTGTGATTTGCATCTTTTTAATGTTTATCAAATCGGAAATGCGACTTTTGCTGGAAGCCAGAAATATCCCGCAGCTCGATACTGGAGTAGGTCAAAACTTATCATTAACGTGGTTTGCTTGGTGGGAAATATCAGTGAGGAAAAAATAAAAATGATGGTCGTGTGTGATCATTATCGCAAATGAAAGCTCCATTTTCTCGTGCTGCACATAATCATTGTTTTAGTATTCTGATCAAAAGCATCTCCGTTGAAAATATGAAAATGTAAATGAGAAAGTGTATGCATGAGTATTCAGAAGCAATTTCTCTTCTAGAACTGATTTTCCATAATATTTTCTAATAATTTCTTCGATGAATTAAGGGACGAATCTATCATTAATTGCTATGTTTTGGTTAAAGTACATACATACTCCAGACGCGGAGATCTAAAAAATTTCATTTAACTGATGAAAGAAAGATATATTTATTTGAGAAATGAAAAATAATCAGATTAAAGATGCCAACTAACGATGGATATTGAAATTCCTGAAGATGAAATTAAGAAAATAAAATAATAAATAATTGCATTCCAACATATCAAGAGTGTTAACAGCTTTGAACAATTTACAATTACTTATTGACATAATTAAATAAAAAATACAACGTATTCAGTCAAAAAGATTCCATTGTTATATCCTGTCACATTTGCTATCTCAGTGAGACTAGTATGATTTTTTTTTTATTCCACAATAAAGTTTTTGTATTTCCTGAAGAATAAAAGTATAATAATCTCCATAAAAATATAAAAAGAAGGTAAAAGATATCGCTACCGTCTAATTTTAATTAGGGACTTTCTTCATAATGTGTTGAATGGCATTTATGTCATTTTTAGTGGAACCCTACCAATGCAGTTGTGATGAAATAAATGAATTCCTGTAATAAGAATATTTCGGACGAGATGAGAAAGTAATGGATTCAAGTCGTTATGATGTTATGATCAATCTGGAAATACCATCGAAGAAGGTTAAAACTCCGATGGATGGTTAAGAATCAAATGTCAAATATCTTCATAGAATTCCAACATTCGTAGGCAGTCGCTTTTTCCGACAGAAAAAGAAGGAAAACGAAGCCAATTTCGAAAAACCGTTAAAAAGTTCGCAGAGAGATCCCTAAGTGAATGAAAATCCTCAATGGTAACGCTATCGAGGAAAAGAATTTCGTAATAAGTTTTGATGAGGATTTTGCGAAAAGGTGGGCGGGCGATGACATTTTTCCCACGTGAGACGCCCTTTATGAGAAATTCCTGACTTAATGGCTTGAGAGTGACTCGTCATCCGAGACGCTTTCTCCAAATCACTTACAGGTATCACATGGGAGCCCTCCTCTATCACTACTCTTACAAGTAAATATCAAAGATTTACTAATAATATAAAATGAGGAAAAATCCGGAAAAAGGAAATCTAAGAAAAAATTAATGTATAATGAAGATTTGGATTTTATATATATACCCTGCGGGCCGCCAGAGGCGTATGGCAGGGGGTGTAATACACCACCATTATTCATTCCTCCCTATTAGCATCTATAATAGCCTGGGGAAAAAATGACCAAATGTAATTATCCGTCCTTGCGATTACTTCCCTATAACGCTTCGTCGATGCCTCTCGGAGATCGCGTTCACTCCTTACTGGTACTAATATTTCACTTACTTCGCCTATAAATTCTGAAGGAATGAACTTTTCGAAAAGTTTCCGACGATATTCAGATATTCTCATCTGTAGTGAATTCCAATCGAGGGACTTTATCATTGCCGTAACGCTGCTATCAAACCTGAAATCCCCGCAAACAAATCGGGCTGCTCTACGCTGGACCAACTCTAAATCTGATTGTGAGACCAAACCTACTTCGTGTTGGTCCCAAACCGCACAGCAGTATTCTAGACTCGGCCGAATAAGAGAGAAATAAGCTATTTCTTTGACTCTCGGTGAACATCATCTTAACTTTCTACCTGAAGTGGCCGGTTTTATCATATAATACCAACGAAAAACACTTTTAAAATTTTGGTCTATGTGGTGGATCGCATAAAGCCCTCGTCTTCTACTCAGTAAGCTTAGGTCAAATCCGAGCAATGGCTGTTCATCTGCCGATATTTCATGGGATTTCATGCTACAGATCGACTGAGCCTGGAAAAATGACTAGAAGGTAAAACTTGGGCGTCAGAAGCGTAGTTCTAGCCATATCATCTTCAGTCCATACCGCTTGACACTAGTATTGGCAGACAGCCTTAGTTTTTTACTTCAATTCTTTAAATTTTACTCAGTCAATATCTCTGTATATCGTTTCTTGGTAACTTATCCCCATTTATATCATCTCACTTTGGTCTCTCTTTTCTATATTGTATCCTACTTTCAGTTTATCTCTTTCTCTTTCTAATTTTCAGAGATAAAAAATTGAACTGAGTTATTTGATAATTTTAAACACTCATGAAATCGTTTTGTCTTCTCCCAAATATTTAACGTCCTTTCTCAGAGAAATTAAGATTTAGAGAATTACATTCGCATGTCGATATTAATTCTGCACTGAATTTCGGGGATATTTGGTCTTCTAAAATTGTTCAGTTTTCCCTCAAGTTCACTTTCCACGCCCAAGAGACAAGTGAAGGGCAAAAAGGTCAGATTCGGTGTGGAAAATAAGCCAAGGATACGGCCTTAGACTTAAAACGCATGCAAAGATTATGATGGTGGAAGGAAAGGTCGCGACGGAGAAAGGAAACGAAGAAAGATGGGGGAAGAAAGGAAGGAAGGAAGAGAGGAAAAAATTGAATCGCGGGAGAGAGGGTTTTTTGAGGTCCTTTGGAGATGCATTTCCAACATCCGGAGGTCAAAAAAGGAGCGGAATGATGCAGCCGTAAGAATGATAGGGTTATGGCAATCTCATAAGGCCCTCCTCTCTCTAGCTCGCATATTTCGTGCACGGGTCATAAAGCTTTTTCCCACTAGAAAAAGGAAGCTCTTCGTTAAGTAAGCGGCGATGCTCAGGGCATGCGGAATTCGAGTGGGAAAGAAAGTCTAGGAAATTGGGGGAGAAGGGAAAATGGAGAAAGAACGCGGTGGGGAAAGAACGGGGGGAGGAAAGTGGTTTATGCAGGATTTGCAATGCGGACTCTCCCCTAACTAAGGAATTTCGGGGATTAAAATGTTTCTGAAAATGGCCCGCAATGGTTTTAGCGGAGGGCAATTTTTAAGGAGTTCCTCGGGTTTTATTTCGTGGAGAAAGCAGTTTCATTATTACGTACGCGTTGAGGCAGCCAAAGCCCTCCCGTGCTTCCTCTAAGCCGCCAAGGTTTTAAACAGAACTATTTACACCGTGAGAAGCTCAGGTCAAACGATGATAAGATGCGAGACAGAATTAAGTTCTTATAACTTAATATCAAAAATCAAACGACTGTTTTGATTTTATATAGTAGTAGAATATATGGAATAGAGAGGGAGTTAAAAAGAAGATGCTTCGAATAAAAACCTAAATTCAGATTTCAAAGAAAATACAGTAAATAATGAGAGACTGCCATAGAAAAATATGTGTCCCTTTCGGCGAAAACATTTATCACAGCTTCAAAATCAATTTCTTGTCTGATCCTACAATAAGCACGGCGTAGTCGAGACTTCAATTACAATTTAACCTCAAGTATTACAAACTTTTACTAATTTATACCGGACGATTTTCTGCTTTAAAAATTTGATTACACGTTGGTAAAATCTTTAGTAACAACGTTGTATCAATTAGAGAAAACAATGAATTTATGTGCTATTCCATAGTAAAATAGCACACTCGGTTTCTATAGTTATTTAACGTTATTATTACCTGCTGCTACATATTGTAAAAGAACAATATTATTGAAAAATGTTATGTTAATGGAAAAAACACAAAATAGTATCAATATTATTATTGTTGTAGCCGTTCAGCTTTCAAATACCGTTGTCATATACACTCTCTATACAATCCTAAGTTTAAACTGAACCTAAGTCCTGCAAATAATATTCGACTACGTAACTCATATATCCCTAATAGACCTGAACAGAAAATCCCTTTGCCTATTCGATGTAATTTCCATATTAGCTTCTAAACACATTTTCGGGAAAGCTCTGTCAAATAGGAATCCCTTGCCATAGATGCGGGGGAATTACTGGTCAAGGTATGAAGATTTTAGGATTATATTCCTGCCTCGTTACACACCCAATAACGTCAATTAATGTTAATCTTCTGATTCATGATTCAGAGATAAATAATATGCTCTTGTTTTATTACCATTGAATTCTAAGGTATAATGATGATTAGATGTTGCGATTTACTATATACTGCACGTGGTTGCAAGATATTAAGGAATATATATATTTTTATAGCTATTTAAAATCGCGATCACTGAGATAAACACAATACGGTGAATTTGATAACATATATTTCGTGGCTCATAAAGTTATGCTGCCTTTACCAGAGCTATAATAATTGTGATATTTCATGTCCCCTGCCACAATAGTACCTTTTTATTTTATTTTCACCGCATTAGCATTCACCCTTTGGACAGAATTAAACCTCCGCATAAATGCATAATTGCACTCACGAATTCGCCGCATTACGATGGCTCTCTGAGGGAATGATTCCATCAACTTCCCTGAAAAAAGTGATCCGACATTTTCTGTGCTTTTGTTCGTGTTTTAATCGGAAGACTGCAATCAACATCGTGATTTATTTCGGTTTCAGTGGCACGAAATGGAATGGGGCAGTTACGTTGCGAACGTGAACGCAGTCATATTTGGTGCACAATAAAATAACACCCACTTCAAATGGCACTAACATTTGTCTGAATTAACCTTTCGGATTCAGTCAATATTCTTAAAAAAAAGTATAAAAGAGTAAGTTTAAGTAAGCGATTCAGGACCCGAAAAATACCTAAGATAAACAACATTTCGAACACATCTATTTAGTACGCCTGTAATTTGTCAAGAGTTTCTTCTGTGAAACTGAAGGAGAATAGATTTTTATCGTTGCTCCCAAGAGACTTGGGTGTGAGTTTTGAGATTCATCTTGTTGTACACATTGTCTTTATTTTCTACATCTACATCTACATCTACATCTACATCTACATCTACATCTACATCTACATCTACATCTACATCTACATCTACATCTACATCTACATTAATACCCTACAAGCCGCCTTTCGGCGTGTGGCAGGGGGTGTAAACACCAGTTGAATCTAAATTACTTCCTTATTCGATTATTGTCACGTATTGTTCGCGGAAAGAATGAATCTCCGAAACGATTCGTCCTAGCATCTATTTCTCTTAACTTACGGTCATTATCGGATCGACCGACGTAGCAGGGGGGTTGCATGATACCGATTGTATCTTTGGAAAATGTAATTTCCCTGAATTTATTAAGCAATCGCAGCCTAGCTTCCAATCTCCTTTCTTTCAAGGATTCCCAACCTACGTCTGAGAGCATTTTTGTAACGCTTGCTTTTTTATCGTAGCATTTCTTAACAAAACGAACCGCTTTACGCTGCACTTTCTCGAGTTCGCGAGTACACGTTTCATCCCATTTTCTAATAATTAGTTTCCATTTATATTTTTATAGATGTATCAATCAACGAAATTCAGGTGGTAGTTAATGTATTTTCGATAAGAGATGTCTACTGTAGATTTATTTGTGATTAAATATTATTCAGAGGAATTATAGGAAGAATTAATTAATTATGTTATCTATTAAAAAGAATTCATAATCATAATTGATAAGCTGATAATTGTATGAAATGCGAGAACCACCTTCATAAAATTCTCCTGACGTATTATTGAACTAATTGGCTACTGAGCCCATCCACTGATTCACTTTAAGCTTATTTAATACTTAATTTAATTTAAGTATAAAAGAATTAATTATTGAAATGATATTTGGATTTGGCAGTTCACTTTGACGGATATCAAGCCCATTGCTACTCATCACAATCTCCGATTTTTCAATAAAATATTACATTAAGATAGAGAATTACAATAATAAACCCATATCAAGGAATTGAATGTTATAAAATCAAGCTTACTTTGAGTGAGGCTCATTATGCTTCTTTATGCTAGGTATAATATACTAGGTAAGGAACGTATCTATTTTAGGGAACGAAACATAAATGGAGACCTTTGATTTTTTGGTATTAGTTGACCAAGACAAAATTTCTTCGGCCAAAAATTGCTTTTGAGGTGCTTACATATGGTGCAAAGCAAGTGGATTGCTTTGATTTTATGTGTATAAAAGTTAGCTCAATTATTAAAAAGATATGAAATTAAATTCACGTTCATTTATTATATAAATACATAAATACTCTCTTTTAGAAATACTAAAGACATAGACCCTCTAAAATCCCTCCATTTCTATATTTCTCGTTTTCCTTATGTAGCACTATTCCAGCATACGTAATTCGCTTTATTATTGACGTTACTGCATGTATATCTTCATTTAACTATTTATCTAAATCTTTAAATAAATTATCAAGGCAATGATTAATTATAAATATCACAATCTTTACATCGTGATCTTCGCTTAGCCTATTTCCGGTTTAAGTTACGAAAATGCTAAGTTCAATTCAGTCAACTGACCAGAGAAATTTTTTTTTTCAAAAATAAAAACCAAAAGCATTCAAAGGATAAAAATGGGACAAAGAAGATGTTGAAATCTTAGGAATAAACCTAACTTCTTGCACACTAATACGACAGGAAATTCGATATAATTATATGCCTGTTATGGAAAAAAATTGCGTTAAAATATGTTATTTTTGTTTTAAAAGTTATGCTAGATTTTTAAATATTAAATTAATAATGAAAAAGTTCAAAAATGTGAAATTGAATGTGAATATTTCTGGAACTCGCAACTGGAAATATCATAACTGTACCGGCTTTACTGTACTCGTGGTAAAGTGATAAATAATGCATGTGTAACCTCTGTGTATTTTATAAAGAGAAACTCTTTAGAATTAGAGGTAAGCGAATTTAGGACAACATAAAAGAACCCTTCGATACTCTATTCTAGGCCTTAAAATTTACCACGAACATTTAAAGAGTAAACTTCCCTGGGTTTTTAGATAATTCAACGTTTGTTTATACCCGTATCCAGGTAACGTCCTGCCCTAATTCAGACCACACTCCACTCAACGTATTCCTTCCGCAAAAAATACATTAGCACGCAAACGGCAGAAATAAAGTTTCTTGCAAGTCCGGCTTTCCATAGCGAGCAATTCGGTCTTTAATTGTGCTGCGGCTGGCAGAGCCCAAGCGAAAAAGGGAGTGCTCTTCGGATGGGCGACTTCATATTCTTCTTTGCAGCAGCGAGCGGAGTCGGGTTTTAATCCCAAACGAATAATTCCGGAGCTGTTTCGAATTAAGCACAAGAGTGATATTACATGCGAGTAATAACGTATGCTTCTCTTAACGCCTCGAGGAAAGCCAAGATTTTTTTTCCGCCTCCTCATTGTGCACAATGAGAAAAGGAAGCTTTCGATGTTTTTCGGTTAATCCTCGTTAACGCCTGCGAGAATGGCGACCGAATGAGGAGACCCTCGAGGAATGGAGATATTTGCCATTTATTGCGGTGGAGAGAAACTTTTATTGGGTTCTTAGAATGACTGCCGTCTGGAATATCATAGATACATTCCGAAAAAAAACACAGCTAAGCATTAACGTTGACGTGCTAAGTGATGTTAAGTTCGTCTCAATTTCATATCTGATTTATTCCGAAATAAAAAGGCCTGCGAGATGAAAATGTTACAAAATCTTAGCTTACGAAATATTCATTATTCAACATGAGAAAAAATCGATGTATAAATTGTTAATTGAAAAGATAGATGTGTAACAAAGAGAAAATTGAAGCACTGAGTACCAGTTTTTTTCGAAGTAATGTGATATAACGTGACCCACCAAGATAAGACTAAAACTCATTATGAGATCGTTATATTTCAAAGAAATTATGCGTAAGATGTACTTTACTTAACTCTGAAATTTTCCTCACTGCTTACAAATGCTCGTCAAAATTATACTGATTAGATAAATGAGTTAGAAAACATTGATTAAAATTTGAATTCAATCATAATGTTGTTCAATATATTTTAGAATTAAAAATTCTCAGGAATATCAAAAGTAAAAATGACATCCAAACGAATGATTCTAAAGAAAATCTTTGCAGCTTATTGAAGCAAATAAATCGAATTCCGCATTTAGGTCTTTTGATTATAATGGTAAATAATTATCAGAAAATGTTTTTTTTCGATAATTGTTTTCTGGTTTCCATAAACAGTCTCACAGTTGAGGAATGTTTTGAAATCAACTGTCATGAATGATTCCTCTTCTTCTTCGTCACCACTTCTGATCCAACGCTGCTTCGTAATGGAATTCCGCGAAGATCGCATTAGCTTCAAAAAGCCCTCGAGACTGCAACTATTTTCAACGACTATTTTGCCTCGAAGCTCTGAGACGTGAATGATATTTAAATGTTCGCCAACTTACTTAAAATATCTACACAAGTTCGCTCCTACACTCTGAAAATCCCTCATTACGAAACTTTAGCTGCCTTAAATGTCTGTGCACCTCTCGGCGTGCTTGATTTACATCTCATTTCCCCGTCACGAAAGAAGCACTAATCCGAAGGCGTGCCTAACATTTGTCCAAAGACCGCGAATAAGAAGGTCGACTACGTGGATACGAATTCTTTCTCCACATCTACTTTACATTAATTTACCTAATTCGAGCGATTGTCTTAATTACTCACTGAGCTGAAGGATTTCAAAGAATTAAAGTCATGGCAGGCGAACATATTTTCTCCGTTCTCTTTGGGTTGAAAAAGAAGCGAATACCCAGTGAAGTGCTATCGACGAATTTATCTATATTAATATTAATCGTGTTTTCTCTAAAGGTGTAAACAAACAGTAATAAGTATCACAATCACAATTCTTGGTATTAGATGTCTCATTCTTTTTTTTGGAATACATGGCGACATTAACACCTTAACTTTAAAATGAGGAGAATTAAAAGCAGGATTAAAAGAATTCCATAATATTCAACCAATTCAGTAGTTGGTTAACACTATTCTATATACTCAAACCACCATTACGCTGGCTGATAATCTACGTAAAGAACTGTTAACCCAAATAACAATTAATAGAGACAGGAAGAGACAATAAGTATGCAGACTGTGTGATTTAGAATTGCTCTCAATGCGAACATATGCTGTGGTATACTTTCAAATACATCATGACATCGATATCGTAGGAGAATAAAAAACGATGAATCCATTCCATAGAACATAAATAGAACACATTCTTAATAGAAATTTCTTTAAAATAAACTGAATGATCAAATAACGCCTTATCTCATGAGCAATGGAATTTAAAATTTTGAGCTAACGATAATTTTAATTTATTATGAGAATAGCTTTTGTAAAATTATATTAAGTATTAAAAGCCGGGAATTTTTATTCTGTACTATTTTCATTTAATATTTACTGACACAAATTTAGGTTTTTAGAAAATACTTTTCTTTAATTTAGTCAGGAGAAATGTTTAGCGAACGTCTGAGAACTATTTAACAGAAAAAAGCGAGCGATAACAACTGTTATTAAAATCTTATATGTCCTTCAACCTCAGAAAACACGTTTTCATAGGTTTTATTTTGTCATTTCAAGAAAAGATAGAGTAAAGAAGAATATCTATTGATTATTATTCAATAAAATAAAAAACCTAAGCAGTGAAATGTATGGAATAAAATTTCTTCATTTCTAATATGCATTAAATGGATTCGTAAAGTAAAATTTGTTGACTTGCCATTGACTTGAAAAAAAACATTTAATAGAACCGGAGTTATATTTGGCGTTATTAGAGTCATAGGCAATACAAAAACCAGTCATGTATTTCAGACTGGCCTCATTGTAGCAACAGCAACTCTTAAAAGAAACCCGCGGTGGTATTTTCCTAAAATCATCGAATCTCTTCCCCTTTCTTACGATCACGTCCGAATCCAAGCCCTGGGCAAACGATACGCCCTCGCCATGGCCCTTCGCCCGGCCATATTGCCAAGTAACCTACATACTAACACACGAGACCACGATCAAAATAAATTTCGACCGATCAGAGATCAAAGGAGGAAGAAAGCGCCTCTAGCGGCACAAAGTGGAACCTTATCTCGCAAAAAAGGGCCCTTCCGGTCGTCCGAGGAGGAAAAAATCACCGATGGCTCAATTTCGGAAAAGGAAATTTCTCCGGGGGAGCGTATTAAAGCGGAAAACTTTGAAAATATCGAATCGGATATCTTTCGCGAAAAAGTTCCTTTCCTTGAAAGCTCTAAACAAGTGGAAAGAAATTTGGGCTTTTCGTCCTTGGGAGCGACAGGTCAGAAACTAAATTAAATCGAACAATCTGCCGTTCCATGAATACAAAGCGGATTTCCATATCTCTACGGAAATTCGGGTCATTGAGAACGCTATCTCGACTTCTTTTGTTCTTCTCTGTCCACACCTCCGACACTTTCCCTTCTGACTAATGCCAATCCGAATTCTTAAACCGCCCCTTTAAGGCCCTTCCCCTGAAAACCACTCCTCCAAAGCATACTTGAACCCTTAATAGCAGTGCCTTTCTAATTCTGCTCTTCTTTACGCTACGACGCTTTTCTGGAACTACAGACGACAATTTTAATGGCGCAATTATGCCGAATTTGACACCGGAATTACTAACGGAGTTTTTGCGAAAATCTTATCAAAGCGCGGAGGAGTTCGCGGGGCTCTTTGTGTCTGCGACTCCGTTCTCGTTTTGGTGAGCACTGCAAGTGCAACAACCGGGTCCTTGTGACACGTATTTGTTCAAATTGGGATAGAAATTAAACATCGGAACAGTCAAATGGTCGAAAATGAAATTATTTATCTCTGCTTTAACACGTAACTGTACTTCTTTGGAAGTGTAAGACATTTTCACGAAAAATGCTGTATTGAACGATTGCAGAATCCATGAAAAACGCTATAAATGAAATTTTTTTTCAAGAAGGTTTCATCATTTCTCATCCCAAAAATACATTAAAGGCTTTGATGCAAAACTTGCCACCTGATTCTTATTATGTGACATTATTTAAAAAGGATATGTCTTTTCATTCAAATTTTGACTATCTTCATACAATGATTTATTAATGAAATTTTGTTTTTATCGAAATAAAATTAAATTTTCATTCAAATTATTGAATAACTGATTAGTTTATTAAGACTTTTAAATTTTGTTAAATGTGCCATTTAGTCAGTTTAAAGATATTTAAAAGATTGCGGTGTCCCAGACCGCACGGCACTGGTAGTGTGGCAAAAATTGTACGTCACTGGTTAAGGGTTTAATGGTATAATTTTATGAGTTAACGAGTATCAGAATTTCAAATCTACTTTCTATGAAATTATCATTTTATTTCACCTTTCTCTAGAATTATCCCTATCTCGATGAAATATGAGGCTTATGTTGATGGAAAAGTTAAAAAAAATTAACCATGTGTGAAATTACCATGTCAATGTTTGATGAAGAAACAAACAAGAAAGTCTGCCTTACTCGGATACTACTTAGTGTCCTGATTTATGACAATGTTAAGTTGTCCATACCGTCAAAATGATTCAGTATTTTTTTCAAAGGTAATAAATGTCGTCTATACTGTATTTTCTCTCATTGGTGTCTTAGAAATGTTGTGCAATACCTAATTACATTCAAGAAAGGCTTATTATGTGATCAAAAAACGAACATGATACGCATTCCATCGAATTACTGGCATTAGATGATTAAAATATAATTACATATATAACGGTGACTAATATAGAAGTTAATGCAAAAAATAATATCACAAGTTTAAATATTTTTTTAAAGATTAATGAAATTTTTAAATTCAAGTAGCTGAATAAGAAAAAATAAAACAGCGCTGTGTTGTCATTCATCTCAAGGCAAGAGCCAGATATTTTAAGCATTCACTCCCTTCATTAAGATCGTAATTACTTTTAATTGCTCCATATAAAGTTATAATCCCTCTTTCTGGCATTTGACCTACTTTTGCAAAAAATACGGCAGCGTAGAAAATGTAACAGAATAAGATTTCAAAAACGTAAGAAAAAGGAAAAGAAAATTTTTATAGGGAAAAAATAATCGTGATATAATGCTTGACTTGAATTTTAAGTATGCGTAATGATCTCATAATGAAAGAAGAGAGATTTATAAAATGTATTGCAAGAAATATTTTTCTGTTAAATTTTTTTTGAAATCCTTAGTTACGTTGTAAGTTTTTGAGCTCGATGTAGAAGTGTAGATAAACTTAATTGTAGCAGGAAAATTTTGCCATAGTTCCGGGTTGTACTCAGAAATTCTAACCTTTTTCAAAAGTAGCATAAGGCAACCTTATATGGGGGAAGAATTTAATGACGAGGAACTTTGATGAGAAAACACAGAGGAGATTAACGTTGTCTAAATCTGTAGTGTTTTGGTACGAATGCGAAACTTGAGTTGTTGGACCGAAGTACTGAAGAGGATGTTGTCGGGAAGATAATGGGATTAATCGCGGAAAGAAAAAAGTGATTAAGACGGATGCAGGGAGAGATTGATTACTGAAGGAAGTGATAAAAGAAAAGATTGATGGAAAGACAAGGAAAACGTTTTTCTTGGGGTAGTCAAAGGAGTGAGTTACAACGTAGTAGAGAAAATGGCCTAGAAAATAAATTCGATGTAAGCCTACCGCAAGCAAGAACACATTGGACATCAATGTCTCTGGTATTGACTTGTCACACTTGTATTATTCAATTTAAGTTTTATTTCTTTCAAATACGAAGTAGAATTAATGAAATATATCAAATAAAATGCTATTATACTCTCACTGCCGTTAAATTCTCGTTACTGTCGTTAAAACGAAATTCTCCCTGGAGTCGTGTGAAGTTACCGTTGAGAGGGTGGTTTCACATTCAGTTTTAAAATTACATTTTGGCTTAAGAACAAGTATTAAAAAATTATTCAAGTACAAGATTACTTTCATTTTGGGTTTAGTTTAGAAATTGGGAGAACATTCTCTGTCAGTTAAATACTTTCATGGTCACAGTATTTTGACTTTCGCATTATAGATTGTCAATTAAAAATTAACTTTATATTTAGGCATAAATTCCGGGCTAACAAACATACCTTTACATTTTTAATTCCTCTTTTTAACTAAGAATTAGAAGCACGGTTTTAAACATGAAAAAGTGATTGAAATAAAAATCGCTGATTAAAATTGAAATATTAAATTCCTCCCTATTGCCTACAAATACACACCTTATGGTAATCATAAATTGTTATAACATAAAGTCAAAAATAGTATTAGCTCAAATTATAATGTATCATTAGTTAGTTGGGACGGTGGAACCCGAGTTTGCTAATAGCTTTAGTTAACAAGTTTAGCTAATACATATAGTTTGAAATCACATTGATGTTCTTTCAGAAGAGAAGCAACTTTATGGTTTATTGATTTTACGTTGTAATAAGCTCCTGTACTTCTACAAACATGTGAGAAAAGCATGTATACAACTGGAATACATGTTTTAAGTCTGCATAATGACAATTAGTGAATTAAAGAGCAATTTTCTTCCGCTATAAATGTATAAAATAATAAAAATAAAATTTTGAGAAAACAGAGAACACAAAAAAGAAAACAAATTTAGTTTTCAATTTCAACAAAGAAAAAGTTAAAACAAGACAGCAAGCTCGTAAGTTAAGGATTATCTATAGAGTTTTTCGGATTAGATGGTATATATTATGAATTCTTTATAAAATTAATCCCAATTTTTTTTAGTTATAATATGTTTATAGGCAAGATATCTGAGAAAATAATAGATAACACCAATTTTAGATTGAAAGAAGAATCTTTTGCCTCAATCTAATTTTTTGTCGATTAGGAAACATCAATCCGTCATTCTAATAGTATCTCAGCAGTATTCTAAAGGACAACATCTACACAAACAATTAACATTTCTGCAACATCCATAAATTTCGCTCCATCCCTACGACAGAAAATTCCGCTTTTATTGTGTAGACAATCGCCAATTATTCACCGCTCATCGACTGGCTCGAAAAACGCGGAGATGGATTCTAATTGATGCGCATTAAATCAAAAACGTCGCATAAATCCGAATAAATTTATTTCTCTCCGCCCGCAAGACATTTTGCCCTCTCATCGTTTTCCTTCCCTCCTGTAAACAGGGACAGCGCTTAGCCAAAAAAATCGATGGCTTCGGTGAGAAAAAATGCCCGGAAAGATATTCGGTCGCTATACACACAGCGCGGTCGTAATATAATTCTCGTCCATTTCCCAGAAGTCCTTTTTTGCGCGCAAATAAAAAAGGGAAGATTTTTATGCAGCCGCAAAAAAGCGGCATTAAAATTTCGAAACGACGTAACGGTTCGGACGTTCGGAATTGATCTTTCGCTACACGAAAGAGGCTGAGGGAGGAACCAAATTCCCTCTTCCCCTTCTCTCTATCCCCTCTTCCCCTATATATTTAGTAACTGGTATCCAAATAAAAATTAATTGGACCAACTATTCGAAAAAATGCTCCACCGCCTCGTCGAAATTTCAACAAATACAGGTTTTTTACAATTATTTTAGAACGATTTAATTTCGTTATATGCGACGCTTTTGGGATTTATTGTGCTTTAAACGATGTAATCCAGAAATAGGCGAAATCCATGAAGCCGTTGATCCCTTCCGACGATTTATTAAATTGTCATCGAGCTACATTCAAAGTTTCCGTGATTAAAAATTGAAACACCCCTGCGTTCGCTTATTTAACCGTATACAACCCATTGATTTTATAACTATCACGGAAATTTCAGGCCTTCCCACAGAAAGCAATGGAATCTCATTTATTATATCAATGGTAAATATAAGCATATAAAGTATAAAACATACAGCAGTCCTAATTGTTTTTCGACCAATACGAAGACCTCAAATATTTAAGTAACCCTTGGAAATTGGGGTCAATCCTTACGGATCCAAGCAAACAAAGATAACTTATTGGTAAGCTCAGCATTTTTCGTTTTAAATGATCATTTCACATTGTCAATCTTAACAGAATGCAACCCAACGATTCTACAGAACAGCGTCCATAACAATAAATTGGACAAATGAAATAACTATTTACTATTTATTATTTTTCATGACGTAATTACTAGTAATTGTGAACAAGTTCTTCGTTACCTATCTCTTTTCATAAGGACATCTTTGAACAAAGTAAATTTGACCCCAAGAATATCGTTGTACAGTTCCCTCTGAATATATAACTGCCATCTCATACATTCCACATTTAATGCATGTTTTCTCTGTTAACGTTGAGATAAAGGCCGTCTGTATGTGATAAAATCCGGGTCGTAGGGAAGGAATATCTGGAAAACTAAGATAATTTCGAGCAATGAAATATAATTTGTTCGATACATTATAATTTTTACATAAGATATTTTTGCTGATTAGGATTGAGGTAAATATTATTGTTTCTTCACAAACTCCTTAAGCAAAATGCCAACTGAAATTTGTCTCCAAGTGAATACGTTTACTCGCGTGGTACCTATCAAGAAACTGTATTAATTTACCAGGGGTATATTTTGCTCTCAACGTATGGGTGCACATTTATATAAGTGCATACACATATGAGCATATGGGTGTACATTCATAAATTTCGTTCTGTAAATAATATAAATGTTTTTCTGTATATTATATCCCAAAGACATTGAGGTCCGCAGGATGAACCCAAGAGGCATGTGGCCCGTGGGTCGTATTCTCTGCAGACTGAGTTAAAGGGACACTCAAGTCTTTTGCTGTGGAGGGAATACTTTATTGTGGGTTTAACATGCAATGAGATTTCTCCACTCCACAAAACTTTCCTCTTTGTTTTTTTATTCAACCACTTTTTTGCATACAATAAACTGAAATACTCCATGTCACTATTTTCGCTACTTTTATAAACGACAAAGAATATATATCAAGCAGGCGATTTTATTGCGTATAATTCATTCATCTGTTTTTTTTGGGATATCAATAAAAGAGCGAATCGCAGCAAAATACGGCGGTTATGGTGTGTAGAATGAAATTATCGGTCTCCATTCCACTCTTAGAATATCTTTTGGGCGTTTATTCACCAATATTTCTGTCAGTCTAAATGGTGTGAATATAGAAGTGTTATTTTTGGGGCAACATTTATAGTCAAAAAAGAGGCCAAGAAAGTTTTTCGTCCTTATATCTTTCCACTACATATGGTTCGCGATATCTTATATCTTTTGAAATAGAGAGGAAAGAGTGACAAAAACATTGCGGTACCGATTCTTTTTACCTATTCCTTCTATTTACTTGTTTTTCTATCTTAAATATTATTCATCTGATTTTGTCTACTGTACCAAATTCCTCATTTTTTCCTAATACCCCATACATTTCCCCATCTTTTCCCGTTTCTATCTCATCCTCTCCATCTTCCTTCTCCCTGCCATTTCTTCCTCCCCATTTCTCCATTTTTCCATCCCTCCACCCCTCCTCTTCCCTCCCCCCCATCCCTTGACATCGGTCCAGGAACCCCACCCCTCTCCTGAGTATGATATTATGCATGGAGTGGAGTTACGAGGGAGGGCGAGACAATATCACCAAAAAAGGGGAGTCGAGGGATGAAAAACGGTCGAGAATGTGGGTAAACGAAGGAGACAGCAATGGATATTCTCTGTCCTGGAAACCCGTAAAACTGCGGTCCCTGGATCCATACCTCCCCATCATACTCCAGAGACTATTCCTTCGTGTACCTTCGGGTTAAGCGGCGTTAACGGTAAATCCATCTCCGACGGCTCAAATGTTTACCACTAGAATTGGTTATCGTGAACGCTACTCCGTTTATAATTTTGTTTCCATTTATGCCTTCCAAATAATGCAAGCGCCGATCTGCATCTAATAGAGAAATTGTTTCATTTGACGATACGTGCTGGTGTGTTGGTAAATGTATGAATCAAATAATAAAATTGTGGCGTTCTATGCTGTTTTTCTCGATACGTAATATAACTCACAACTTCTTAATTCACCAATTAGATAAAAAGAATGAAACAGAATTATAAATATTTCTATGGAAAATAGTTTCTCAACCAATCACAATAGATTTACATTCAAAATAGATAAAACTTAAAGCAGCTTATTTAAAGTTTTGTCACAGTGAAAACAAAGAAACTATTTTCCAAAAAGAGCCGACCTGGAATTGTTGATTTTGATGTTATTTTCACTATTCGACTAAGATTATTTCTCATTATAAGAAAATAGAGAGCACAGAAACAGAGAAATAGAGAACTACATTTTGAGTTAAATGATATATATTTTCCTAGGTAAAATAGTACATCCTAGAGTCAATATGTGGATTTCAGAAGCTGAGGTTACCTTGGTGTAAATAATCTTAAAATTTTGTGAGAAGTGTTAAATAAATGAAGGTGGAAAACTGTGCCCAAAAATTCAATTTTACGTTACAACGGTGAAGTTGATGCAAATCGAACCATTAAAAAAATTTGTATGATTAAGTTTAAAATTTACAACAGCGTTGCAGAATACCGTATAAAAAGTCTCTGGCTTTGTAGAAATGTGATACTTCGCCATATTATAGCATGCAGAACCATTTTGAGAAGAAAATGTCTGTAATAGAAGTTGCTACTTCAGCCTCAGGAGATTATAGGCCAAGTTTATAATAGAACAGGAAATATCGCTTCTGCCGTAGATTGCGTTTGGCTTTCGGTTGTATACAGCCAAAGCTCGTCCACCGCTGCCATTCAGGCCTCGGTTTCAACAGATAGGAGTAATGCACGGAGGGGTTTACATAAATTTCTTGCTTATTTCATCCATTTTGGCAAAAATTTCTAAGTTGACACAGCAATTCCCTCGGCAGAGCTCAATTTAGATTATAACTAGAACTCTTTAGTTATGATATGTCGACGAAAGCAAAGCAACAAAAACGAAGATAAGGCGAATTTTTGCCCAACTAGCGCCACGGTCGGCATTTTTATCCCTTCTTCTTCTCGAATAACGAGAATCTTCCCTAAAATGTATTTCCCCAAGGAATTACTTGGATTCTCGTATCGTGCAATAACTTCGGCTCATACCAGAGCAAGTGGAGCGCACAAATTTTCAAAGTCGCAAAGTATTCGATGCGACAAATTTTACCGAGGCAAAAACATGTTTCAGCCATCCGAGGGCAAAACGTAAACAACGGGGATGCTTGCTTTTCCCCCTTGAAAATCGAAAACACGTAAGAAGCTAAGTTTTATGGGTTTAATAAGTTAACGTGTTTTGTAAACCATGAATTCGCTATCTTTACATGGTGACAAAGTATATTACGTCCTCGCGATGTATGAGTCTAGCGGTGGATGGCCTATAACAGGAAGACGCAAGCTACCCCACTCCAGATAAGATAAATGTCAAAGGATCTACGGCAAGGAGGGTAACAAGGTTCATTTTTCGGCCTCCACATCCCAGTATGTAAATAAAGATGAAGTATATTAGTAAGGGTGGAAACCTTATTTTATCGGAAGGCTGCATACACAAATTGGAGGCATAATAAACAATTAGGCCGTAGTATAAATGCGTATTGGCTTCATAAGAATTTTTACTTTCTCCCTATACGTAGTATAGAGAAATTATTGTATTCGCAAAAAAATTCGACCTCCAGATTTCAACGGAAATAGATGTTTTGGGGCCCATAGAGTTCGTTTTTGCTATTTACCCGAACTAGTCTGTGTATGTGTCTGGGGTAAAAAGTTTGTGGGCGCTGCATCTTAAAAAGTAATTATTCTATCATTTCCAAAATTCATATTTAGTATTTTCCTAATTATGCCAAAAGTTTATTAGTTTTTGATGAATATCGCTTAACTGGAAGTTGCGGTTTATCAGGAACAAAATTTTGTTTCTTAAATATCTCTGTCAGAATGCAATGCAGGTATATACAATTATTTACAAAAGTTATAGATAATGTATTTTACTACAACTTTTGTTTGAAACATTTTTTCGTAACAATGATTGTTTAGGAGTTATTCTTGAATAATGGTTAACCGGTAGTTGTTTATCCAGAAATGGAAGGTTTTCATACATATCTCTGTCAGAATGCAATGTAGGTATACACAATTACGTACAAAAGCTATAGATAATGTACATTACTACAACTTTTGCTTGAAACATTTTTTCTTAACACTGACTGTTTAGGAGTTATTCTTGAATAATGGTTAACCGGAAGTTGTTGTTTATACAGAAA
Organism: Sympetrum striolatum; assembly: GCA_947579665.1. Classification (NCBI taxonomy): domain Eukaryota; kingdom Metazoa; phylum Arthropoda; class Insecta; order Odonata; family Libellulidae; genus Sympetrum; species Sympetrum striolatum. Next base: position 72,554,203 of record OX388348.1, read on the forward strand.
TGGAAGTTTTTCATACATATCTCTGTCAGAATGCAATGTAGGCATAGGCTTCTCTTTTCAATAAATATGCAGAAAGTCATGCGTTGGACGCACCAGATTTTTTAAATCGTTATTGAGTAAAGGAAAATTAAGTAGGTTGTTCAGTACGCTGAGAAGTCATATTTTGCATCTTAATTTCCCTTTGTGTAATTAACGAGGTTGGAAAATAGTATAATGCGTAAGTATATTACCAGAAATGCGGAATGTTCTGCACTGAAAGCATTCCCAACTCCCCATGTTGCTCTAAGGCATCAGATGCCCATCTATTAGCAAAGCAACATTTTGATTCCGGCTTAGAGCTGTGGCTTAGAGGAAAAATTCACCGGATGAAATATAAACATAAATGATTTACTTAATAGCCCTTTTTCCTGAGTAGTATTGATTCACTCGATAAATAATTTAAGTATGAAAAGGAAGACGAAGGTCCTAGGCCGAAGGTTGGCATTTAGTTCCTTGCAAGCGTAACTATATCGGAATATGTATATACTAATGTATTCGAATAAGTTTCCAAGAAGTTGTTTTTCTGGCTTTTCTCGTTAAAGTAAGTACAGACAAAATAACTTTTTCGTATATTTCTTACTTTATGAAAATTTTTATGTAAACCGTTTGCGGGTTAACATTTTATATGTCTGGTAGAACTCATACAAGTATTCGACGTATATCTTTTGAAGAAAAGAATCAAATACTCATATTAGGATAGGCTTATCCGTTTATAAGCAACTGCGTGTCTCCGTTTAGAGGCTTAGCCTGTTTCATTCCGTTAAAAGATTGAGTATTATCAAAAAAATTGATTCAATCGCTAAAATTTCGTTGTGACGCTAACAAATTTGAGTTTGCTGCGAGCTGATAGCGAACATGTTACGAGCTGATAGTTGATATGCTCATTGAATAAAATAGAGTTTAAAACTGCGTCTTGGAATAGATCTCATCAAAATTTGTATTGTGTGATATCTCTATTTGTTTACCACTGGAAAATGGCAACCCTAAGTGGAAGTATGTGTGGGTAGTCCTAAAAACCAAAAAAATATCTACTCTCAACTCCTAACATTCGATATCTCCAAATCTAAATTGCGATTTCTTGTGGTTGTTCTGAAAGAGACGCCGCTTAAAGCAGAGGCCAGTTAAAAAGGAATCGGATGCGATCTACTTTTCCGGCATGCATCCAGAGGATGTTTTGTCGGCCTTCACGGCTGCAGAGGATCTGTCCGAGACGGACAGCCTTCGCAGGAGAGGATACAAATCCCTCCCTTCGATTCCCCTTCACCTCTAATCTCCGAATTCTTCTTTTATTCACCCCCTCGGGCCTCTATCCCAACTTTCCTTCCGAGGGCTACTTATCCCCCATCTGGAGATGGCGAACCCCATGGGCTTCTCTTAAAGGGGGAGGATAGTGCATGATAGAGAGAAAGCAAGGGGATATGAAAGCAATATGAGATGGAATAAAAAGAGGAGCTATGGAAGTGATAAAGAGAGAGGATTCGGGAGGATTCCAGATGCTGTACAGCGATCGGAGGGGAAGGGAGGAAGAGGAGAGAAGAAAAGAGAGAGAAAGAAGGAAAAGAAGAACACGGACAAAAGACTTCATCCTGAAGACTTAACTTGTCATAACATTTGCAAAGTGCGTGATCGCTAGCAAAAGTAGTGGTTGTAAAAGAAAAGAACGACGATTAAGCTACAACTGAAGCATTTGATGATGTGATTATAAAGTTCTACGACGAAACTATAGCTAGTACGATCAAAATTCGTTTCCAACAATTGCGCGTTGATGACTTGATTGTGAGATCAATTTACCGGAAAACCTAGCCAAGTAATACGCATATATATTAACCAGGGACGTCGCAGCCGGGGGGTCAGCGGGTCAGCTGCCCCCCCAGAAATTACACCGGGGGGGCAATATACTCATTTTGCCCCCCCAATCGGAAGTAAGTTTTGTTAATAAAATTTGTTGTTAACGAAAAAAATCATGAAAGAATTTGTTATGCGAAAAGATAGAAGAACGACTTTTGGAAATATTTAAACACACAAAATACACTGCACAACTATTTGAATTATTCGACGTTTGAAAATTATAACTGAAATAAAAGTTCACATCAATATAGTGCATTCTCATTGCGCCATACCAAAATGTTCGTATGAATTCTTTTTTTTTAGCTATTCTAAATTTTCTCATTTGGGTTTGCCCCCCCATGAAAAATTTCGTTGCGACGTCCCTGATACAAACTGTACAAATATTCACTTACTCTGCTCATGAGAAAAAAGAAAACATTCAAAATTAAGTGTTGAGTCACTGGCAAAGGTAGTTCTCCTGAATAATCCTACTCTTGTATTTCCATCTTTGCTTGCCTTTTACATTTCAGACACCACAATACAGTTTTCCGTCTGATTCCTTCGTACATTGTACCAATAAGCTAACTACATCCACGTAACGGCGCACTATTTTAATACATTACTAATGATTATTTATTCTAATTTTGACCCTCGTGATCCTAATTTAATATATTATAACTGATGAAAGAGGAATAGAACACTTAAACACAATACCACTGGTATCATGTATGGGTTTTATTTTATTCCTCCTTCATCATGAAGAGCTACCACAAATTAGAAGCCAAAACACTGGTTTTTGCCATTATAAGTGCTTCCATTTCTAAAAAAATTGCTTTGACAGACGCAAAACTTTTGCTACTACACAAAAATATTGTTGCAAATATTTTTATACCTATTCACATCAGTGACACTTCCAAACTTTCTCATTTATTTTATGGAACATGTACTTATCTACCCTAATATCTACATTCACACGCTTTCCTATCTCTCTCTCACCATATATTCTACTTGTGTTATAAAAATTCCCATCCAAGTCATTCTACAAAATTATCCACCATTTTAGCGTTCCCAGTATTATGCAAGCATTAAAATCAATAGGTTCATTCATTCTCCCAAAAGCCTTATTTTGGCAACATTTGCTCTCGAATGTGGACTATCTGCGAAAATGTAGTAACAATGATTTAGAAATCGTTTGGATACAGTAAAATTCGGATGAAATTATGAGAAAATTAAACCAGTGACCGAATTCAGTCATTTACTCTATTTTTCGTTCCCAAAGCCATATTTGAAAGCAAGGTTTTGAGCATATGGTTAATGTGACTCATGATAGTCTGCGTGGATTTTAAATGCTCCAAGTTAATTCCCATTCACAAGATTATATAATGATATAATGAAACAAGTTGCTCTGACGACCTCCCTTTGGGTGCAATAACTATATTTTCATAAGTGGAAATAGAGTATGATCATGTACTTGATTTATTAGATGACTCCGTCGAGACATGAAATTTTAAAAAAATGAAAATTATGATGAAAATCAAGTTCTACTTTAAATATTATACCTCCTTTGCTATAAATCATCTTTTTTATCGAAGAAGCAGTGTTGTAAAACTGCCAATTTTGAGGCGGAGAACAAGTTATAATCTCTCCCCATGGTAGGTAAAAGACTCATGAAAATTTTCTGTCTAGCTAAAAGAACGACATAACCTTGCAGACGAGAATATGAAGGAATGACATTAACTCACAAAACGTGAATGTCAATGACGTTCATTCACGATTAGACCAATTTCCTAAACGTGATTAATTACACAGGTGTAGTCGAGGATGGTCACATCTATCACTTTTTACGATGGAGGCGAAGAGAAAGGATAGAAGAGGTTATGAAGGTCGCCCAAAAGATGAGTTTCCATGGAGATTCGCTTCCGCGAGATAAAGTGCGTGTACGTAATCAGTTTTTACGATTCGGAGCTCGAAGGGAAGTGGCGGCGTTAAGTTTATGGTCCGAACGAATACATATATATAGCGAAGTGAGGGCGGCGAAGGAATATTCCCATTTGCAACTGTCCGCATCGAAATTTGGAAAAGATGCCGCTCAAAGATATGGCTTTGATGTTCGCCCTCCGCTGCACGAGCTCTAGAAATTCAAAAGGCCGCGGATAAAATGCTGCTTCTCATTTGTCTCTTTCTATTGTAGCACCTAAAGAAGTTCCATTTAGGGCTTTCCTTTAGGATGAACATAACAGATGTTGTTTTCTCTGCAACAAACAGATAAACTATGAAATATACACCGAAAGTATATTATAATCAAGAAAGAGGCCGCGGTTGTAGAGGTTTACATCAAATTTAAAATGACGGTTTGAGTTTATCGTATTGGCATACAAAAATGATTTATATCTGAAACTATTAAGTAACAGTAAACCTGATTTATATGGCGATAACTACTACCAGTTGAAGTTAGTAGTACAGTCCTGGCCAAAATTAACGCAGCACCGGCCGTAAGGATCGCTAGGGAAGTGCTGCGATAATTTTGGCCAGGAGTGTACAATTATATAATTTCGCGCAACAGTTTTTTTAATATTTACCTTTATTTATTCTCATAGCGGCCTTTCCCATGCTTTTAGTTTTCTATTTTTAATTAAGTTCATCGATGCTGATTTTTCAGTTTCAAAATTCAGGTTTAAAACTTAAAAAAATATAGCTAATAATGTATGCTCTACAACATTTGTATTGATCTATTTATAAGGAAAGGGTTGAGGTGACTTTGCACATAAGGGCGTGCACCCAGAAAAATTCCCAAGGAAAAACGGACTTAAAAAATGTTTGACGGGGCCGGGATTCGAACCCGGGATCGTCCTCTATCCGAGAGGCTGCCTTTGGCCGTTTCTTCTTGGGGATCTATTTTAATAATAAATATCAAAGATTTCTATCCTAATGGATTCTTTATCCTACAAGTTCTAAATCGAAACAATCAATAACGAAGAGAAATACAAGAATTACACACAGGATAACGGTTTCTCTCACATTTTTACAGTTGAAACTTTTTATATTTTTTTCCATAATTCTTACTTCCGTCTCATTAATTCTGTGCGTATTCTTTCCTTCCTTTTTCACACTTTCGCATTATTGTAGTGCGAGAATTTGCGCTAATATAATAACAATGTACATTTTTTATGACAATTAAATAGTTGAGATGAATAAACAATATCTTAATATACTGTAAGACGAGGAATTCCGTCCTGAATTCGCCCATATTTCCTTGAGAAACCTAATTTCAAGCAAAGAATCGAAGCCCGACAAAGAACACGCCCTTGGGCAGACCGTTCTCAAGAGCATCGATTAAACGTGCCAAGCGAGAAGCCAAACGGCCTTTGCTCCTCAAATTGCCGCGAAATATGTCAAAGTTCGGACCAAATAGAGGGGACCCGGAAATAAGAGGGGAAGTGTCGAGGGGTGCATTGCCCGCTCTAATTGCCCCGCTCGCTGCCACCGCAGGCCGTTCATAAACTCTTCTCATCAACGTCTTCCGAGACGCACGAAATGAAGCCTACCGACTGTTTCGGTGCACTCCGAAGCAATTAATTCGGGATATGCAAAAATCGCCGAAGGAGAGTTCGGCTGCAATCCGCTGCAATATTGCTGTCCCACTTGCGAAAGACTCCAAAAACAAATAAAACGCTATCAAAGCTGCTTTTTTCTATTTTTACTCAATATTGCCTGTTTACGTTTCCAGCGTAAATTGTCGTTCAGATGATCGATGGGTGTATTTTGAGTGTTATCTGAAACCAGAATGTTTTGTACAGAGCTCACAATTGTAAAAATTAGATATCTTTATAAACTCTGGCTACTTTGAAGGAAAAATTTTAGAAGGTGAAAACAAAACCAGTTTCTTCCTATTGTATATGTTGCATTCAGCTTGCTGAGGAGGATCTAAATTTTCAATTGATATTTGTTCAGAGGGTATATAGATTGATTCCTGTCCGCGATGCTGACCCTACCCCATTAAAAATATTTAATAACTATGGATGTATCACAACTTCGGAAGCCATTGGTAGTAGAGAGAGCATCAATCGATTTTCTCCTTTTTATTTACTAATAATATTTGCAATAAGTTTGGCAAACCACCTTACAAGCTTCGTGGTTCACGGATATTGTTTGATTTTTATATTAGCTGCAAAAATAATTCCTCTTTTCTGTTTCAATATCTCTTTATAACCTTTAATTGTTCGCAAATACCCTGAAAATAGTTTTTAATGGATTTTCACCATAAAATGATAAAAAATATTCGCTTTTAAGAAATTTCTTTTAAGAATATATATGAACCCATATTTTTATTTTAATCGGTTTCATAGCCTAGTCAATCTTTTCAAGCCTTTAGTTGAAATCACGAAGTTATTGATAAATAAAGATTTAAATTGGTTCGGAATCAAATGTGGCATTATCATGTTACATAAGAGAGCGAAGAATCAAATAAATTGGAACGTAATTCATACCAAATGTTGATGGAATTCAGTGATACTGCTAAGGATTATTTTTCTTGAATTTTCCACCTGTCACAATGTCTGCCTCTTAGGCCGGTCTTCCTTTGGAAGCGACTACGAGCGACGCGTATACGGCCGTATACGGGCGACTAATCCCAAAACACAGAAAGTAACGGAGCGTCGTCCACTGCAGGCGACTATGGGCGACTTGATTCGAGCGTACACAGGCGACCGGCGACTGATCCCATTGAAATGGGATCCGTCGCTCGTAGTCGCCGCTATGCAGTGCATGACTTAAAATGATATATACGCACTGAGGAGTATTTCAAGAAAAACATAACATGCCAAATGTGTTATGAGTATTCAATTCTCTTATTTCGAGGATATTTTAGACAAATTCCTCAAATATTTAATTACTTTGATACAGAAATGTGATCCGTCGCTCGTAGTCGCCGCTACGCAGTGCATGACTTAAAATGATGTATACGCACTGAGGAGTATTTCACGAACAAAATACCATTGCAAATGTGTTATGAGTTTTCAATTCTCTTCTCTCGAGGATATTATAGACAAATTCCTCAAATATTTAATTACTTTGATACAGAATTGGAATCAGTCGCTCGTAAGCAGAGTTGCGTAGTGAATGGCTAGGAAAGATATGCTCACTGAAATTTTTAAACAGTACAAAATATTACACAAATTGTATTTTTGAGTATTAATAACTCTTATTTTGAGTGTTTCATTGACAAATTACAGTCATTTCAAATATCTACTGCATACATCACTGTCAAAAATTTATACTTTTGGCACTGATTGAAATATGAATAGAATTGAACGGAAAAAAATATATTGAAACCTAAGGTTTACGAAACATTTTTAAATAAACGAAGGACAATTATGAGCATTAACGGAGCATTAGAAGAAAATATAAAGTATCTTTTGAGGGCTACAAGTAAACGAACTTTAGTAATGCTCTATCGACAACGTTATCAATAACTTTGTAAAATAAAGAAATTTGTTGATAAAAGAAAATAAACAATATTACTTCCTCACCTATTGCAATTTATAGGTTAATGCTAGGAAGACAATAATCACAATAATACAACGGCTAAATTGGGCGAAAATATAAGTACAATTGTGTTTTTTCCTCCATAAATCAAGACTGAACTCGTATGAAAATTAATCGTCGATATGAATATAATCGTAAACAGAAATGAAAACTTAACTCATTCATTCATTCATCAATGTTGTATCTTAGATATTGATCTTATAGGTAAATCTTGATGAAATTGTTTCTTTCTTTTGCGATTCCAAAATCCTTCATTATTTTCGTCCCAGAAATTCTCCCAATTTCGAGGTTCAAGGGAAGGGATGTCTCTATGATTAATATGTTCTATCCTCATTTTGTGGGATTCAGTATAAACCATCGTAATCAAACACTTAGTGACTTTCGTCAACGAGTTGACATCTTCACCTGAAGATGTCAACTCGTTGACGAAAGCGGTCGTTTGAAAAAAAATTGTGGAAGTTACTAAGTGTTTAAGAAAGTTCTCTCGGGTTTCCAGCCGGGTTGCCTCCTGCCATAGGATCGACGTTTCGGGTACGTACTCTGCACCCATCTTCAGGAACTGAGTGATCAGTTCCTGAAGATGGGTGCAGAGTACGTACCCGAAACGTCGATCCTATGGCAGGAGGCAACCCGGCTGGAAACCCGAGAGAACTTTCTTCGTCATATTCACCGGGAAAAAACTTCTTCTTTCTACTAAGTGTTTGATTACGATGGTTTAGGGATGTCTCTAGTAAGAACCACATGAATAGACTGGGAAATCCAGGTGAAAGCAAGGGTTCAGTTTCTAAGAAAAAGAAACTTGTTTGAAGGGAAGCAATAGAGGAGCTCCAAGACACTGCGTGCAAAGTGCTATAAGTAGAAGGTTTGCTATTGTATTGAGTATTGGAATTTCTTCTTCTTAAAACGTTTTCGTTTCCTAAGCGTTCCCGCAAAAATTGTGATCTCCTTGGTTAGCCCTGAGGTTAAAGGAAACCCCATTGTCTCCAAGAGTTCCACCTTTCTTCATTTGGACCCCTTGCGGAGTCTAGCTGCGAAGGGCTAAAATCCTCCTCGTCCATGAGGTGATTAACGAAGGCCGAGGTGGAATTTCCCACCCCGAAGTATCTCTGATGTTCTGCTGCACTCTTTCCTATCATTGTTCTCCCTCTCACAACTCGGAGAAAATTGAGAAATTCCTAACCGAAGATTTAAGCAACTGTATGACCTACCATGTTGAAAATGGTCTTTGAAGGACCAAATTACAGGAAATACTTGATTTTATTTTTGCTGAGTATACCTGCATTATACATATTCTACAGAATATCTATTGGCGTACAGGGGGTGCATTTCCGGCTAATCTAATTTCCTATTCGATTACTTCGATTATATTTCACTTGAGTAAAGAAAAATAATACACGTGACGTTGCCTATTATTTTAAATGGCTAAGAAATTATTGCGTTTAAACCTCTAGTTTCACGTATGAAATCTAGATGATCAGGCGTTACTTTACAAAATTACACTGTTTTTATTCAATCTCTAGTTTCACCTTGTTGAGAATCATCGGGCGCTTCTGCTAGTTCGCTATACAATACTCGGATTTTCTATTATGGATACCCGAATTTGGAGTTGAATAAAAACTTAAGTAGAGATCCCACAGGAAAACTAAATACACCAAAATTTTGCGTGTTTTATTTTGCGTTGTTCTACACTGTCCAAAAATTTTTATTACTATTATTTCTGTTACTAATTGAAGGACGAACGAAAAATGTGCCCGTTTTTTCACGCTCTTTCACTTTGAGCTTTTGTTTCTCATAAAGTATCACTTCAATCAAAATAAAACCTGTAGATGACATTAAGGAACATATTATAAACTAAAATAAAAATTTTCAGTGCCTTCTTATCATTAGATAAAAAGTTGTTATCGATATTATAAAAAAACTTTTTTTCAGTAATGGGTGGACGTAAAAGTGTAAAATTGGTGTTGTTATAAAGCTCTCGCAAATAGTTTTCAAATGGTATCATCAACAATATCTACAACTCAGCGATTTTTTTTATACGAATTAATATTTATCGTTGCGGAAAGCGTCCCGAAATCAAGCACTGGAGCTAGAATACCGTTACAGCGACCGAGAAGCGGGTAGTCGCTTACAGTGGAAGACCCCCATCGCCTGTAGGTCGCCCAAACTGACGTCGCCCGAATACGCTGGTCGCTCGGTCGCTCGTAGTCGCTTCCAAAGGAAGACCGGCCTTAAGCTGCAAATGTGTCAAAGTTGGAAGATGAAAAGACTAGTGCTGAGCATAAATATGTATGTGAAAAGAAGAGAATATATCCACCTCAAAGATAGCATTCAACTAGTACTGGAATGACAAATAGCCTCGCTAATCAGTCGACTAGTGTTCGATAGCAGAAAATTTACTCTTTCCCTCTTTAAAGGTTTTCCGTTAAGATTAATGTCATGGAATAAAAGAGCCAATACCTACCAAACGTTCCACCAAAGTGCAACGACTTGTCGTAATTAGCATCCCTTGACTCTTCCGGAAGTAAAAAAAAACTTTCTCTACTACTCTCGCATAACTTGAAAATCTTCCCCGGTTCACGGCTCAATCTACGAACTTAAATGGTCCAGAAGGAAGAACACACAATTGTCCGTACGTGTGAGAGAATATTGAGTCGGATACTTTGAAGTGCGAGTTGCTTCAGAAAATGCATATCGCGCAGCAGAACAGCAACAAGCTCTAACGAGATGGAGTGCCTTCCTGCATAGGTTCATTACGATCTCGGAATGGTGCCTCTCATTCCAGAATTCAATTCCAACTTTCCAGAGGAACTTGGCCGAACAGAGTTACCCACTCTCTGCCATTAACCCATTGTCCTGTAAGTGGCTACTAGTCCACTCTTCTCTGGATAGATTACAGACGAATTCCAACGGAATGGATTGATTTTTCGATCTCCTCCTAAACTAGGGTACGTGACGAAATATTTCGCAATCGCTGTATCGCGACGAGAGTTCTCGTTTGATGCTGCGAAATGCCACTTAATGATGCATGGAAAAGTACGGGTTATATGTTATCAAATACAAAGAGAAGCTTCTATACCGGAAATTTCGTCACCATGATAATGATCAAATCTGTCCAAAAACAAACAGTAAGAAAATGTACTTTTTCCACTGGTTAAAAATCTAAATTTTCCACCGATAAAAATAGATATATTAAAAATCAAAACATCATTCCGTTCATTTCTATTTTAATACCAATTCACCTTACAACTCGCCTAGGATTTTAGTATCGTTCTCAATAATTACCGTAACTTAATTTTTAGGTTGTTCGAATACATCACATTCTATGAATGTGAATCAATAATGTTGAAATATCTACTTGGATTTCTATGTATTGAAGTATCATTAATATTGCCTTATTATATTTTATAAATTAAGATGGCTAATCATGGAATGACTAATGAATAAATATGCTTCAAAAAGCAATTGATAACTAGGTTAGTTGGTGATTTTTCTTAAAAGTATATATGAAGTATGAAAAATGTATTAATGTTTACAACTCGTTACATTCAACTACATTTTATAAGATAACTGTTCAATTTGAGGACATTCTGTCTTACAGATACTTATCTATGGTTAAATCACGTCGTTTACCGCTCCCACTTGGAACTTCTCACAAATAAAATCCCTTTTTTGTGCAGTCAGGAATTTAGAAATAGATTCGAATACTTCCACAGTGGATCAGAAGCAATGAAATCCGTTGAGTTCTGAAACTTGACTTTTACGCTCTGTTGAAGGTTTTCGGAAAACACTATTTACATACACAGCCTTTCTCCTCGACGCTCCTCTCAACTTTTTGCAAGTTCATTGTCAAGCAGAATACGACCTGAATGCGAAGATATGACCTGATCTTTCGACTTTTTGTCACGTGATCCACTAGAAGGCCTGCTGAGGGTAATTCTCCAGTCCACGACAATAGCGAGAGAAGTTTGAGGACTTCGGTGCTCGGGCAACCCCACCACCAATAGCCTCCAGCGACTCTATGTATGTAAATACGATAATCAACTCCTACTAGTGCTGTCAAACTTACCGTGGGATCAGCATCTTTGCGAGGGACGTCATCAAAATGCTGACGTGGTATCCGAAGTTGACTTGTGGTCTGGTAGCGGATGGCAATTGGTCCTACGGGGCCCTCGACAACTTCAAAGTTCGCACACAAAGGCCGGTCCCTCCTGCAAAGTTCCTCCGCAGGTCACGCTTTTTCCTTCTGCACGTGCATGCACGACTGCCTCCGAGGAAGGCCTTCGGTCTTTTGGCTGCGGGATAACAAATGAGCGACGCATTCAGGTCTGTTTTGTATGTGAGGTAACCACGCAATTAAGGGAACCTTTTTGCCTCCCATTTTCGAAAGGACAGAACTTCAAGGACAGAATACCTCACTAAGCCCACCTTTTCGCAGGGTCTCTCGAAAATAGTCGAGTATTGCCCTGCCTCCAAATGCTCCGTTAGAGGGGGACTGTCAAATCCCTAATTACATACACAGGGGGGAACTGCAGTATCCATCGAGCCCCGATGACGAGAATACCGAGTAGATCAAATGAGCAGTTACGGATTAAGTGCTGTATGAATTTACCCTTCCACTTGTTGTTTTGTACTGGAAAACTATTGCTTTGGAAAAGGAAATCGCCAACAAAAATATGCACAGGAAACTCATGTTGCTTTTTCACTCCTGCCCATCATACCTGTGATTATTTTGTTGGTCTTATTCGTAAATAGATTATTGAGCTATCTCTAAACGCGAACTTTTCATGGTATATATATTAATTAAAATTCTATTAGAACTTTCATTAGATGATATCGGAAGGTAATACTGGAACAAGTAGAATGGAGAATCCCAGGGAAGGCTGATACTGAACTGACATCGATACTGAATTTTATACTCAGAAAGTTTAATTTTTAAAACCTGCAACATATGAAATGTTAACAATAATTGATTTCATCCTCGAATGACGAAGGGACTTCATTGACAAACTGACTCTCTCTCCGTAGTTCATGTTAATGAATAGTGTAAATAAGTAAATCAGACATATTTAATTCTAATTTTAAGAAAACATTTGTTTATTTTGAATTAAAATTGAAACTTCTTTCGGAATAGTTGAAAATAATGGTTATCTTATTGTTGAAAAATGTTTGCCAGCAAGTTCTGTGAAATTTTGCGAATGATTGTGAATTTTCACTCTCCATAAGTATGTTCATAATTTACGTTTGATTTAATACCAGGCGATCCGCCAATAGGCGTATGGCAGTGGGGATGGTTTACTTATGATTACTTATGGAATACTTATGGTTAGATATGCTTATTGTAAAACTCTCTGTGAAACATGCAACTTACCTGTTACTTAAAAATAAGATATTTATAGAGAGTGCTCTTGTATTCTATATTTATAAATGTGCTAACAAAATACTCTTTTCTCATTACAGGTGAGTATCCATGACCATCATCTTTACTGAATGTTCCGTATGTATTTTAATACATAATATCATACCGTAATTATATGACCATCCTATTTTAGTACCAGATATTCTTTTCTCTCGCTTAAAATGTCCTTTTTAATCAACATTAATTTTGGAGATTTTTTATAAATGCAACAATCACCTATATGTACATACTTTTAGATGCTGTAATTATTTATATCTATTTTGACTTGAGAACTGTTGCTGAACCTGTTCATAAATTTATCCACTAGAATACCACGACACCGATTAGTGGAAATCCATTTAAACAACGTTGAAAGGGAATCAATTGAGTTCACAAATCAAAGCGAAACAAACAAACATTCCGAGAGCGATGAGATTCGATTCTTTCAGTGAATTTCTAAACCTGGAAGCGTCGACATTAAGGTGGACTATTTGCCTTCAAAAGCCCCGATTTCGCTTCAAGAGGATCAATTGACGGGTCTTTATTAAAATGGCATTCACTCCGGAGAGAAATGGGAATATAATAGATCCTGCATTGCCGTTAGAGGGATGTAGTAAGGAATCGGGAGGAAGATTACTTTTATCAGATGTTAAGATCAGCGTAAAGGAGTTTCTTAAAAGAGGAAAAAGAAAATAATACGTGTATTTATATTGTGTATAACACAATTATAAATTAAAACGTGAGAGATGACAATTATTTCGTCTTCAGTATACGCCTCCGCATACTGTCCGCTGGGTATAGATTCCAAACGATTGCATCTCAGCCCGTCCACCATCAGATACGACAAGTTAATACGAGGGAATGAGGCTTACTAGACTGGATAAGGTGTGAGGTACTATGCCTCTGTTTTGCTTGCCAGATACTATAAGCGGGAAAAACTACTGTTAGCTTGAAATAATGATTTTAAGAATTTATTAATTCTCTTAACATTCGAAGAGAAGAGACTTAAATTATTGCAAATAATTTAGTCTCAGATAGATTTTGCATAACCATAGCTTTGTACATATATGATACATACGTTTGCAATAGATTCCTCTACCCTACATCAAAATACAACTGAAATTATGCAATTTTACCAGGTATGGAAACAAAAACTATTCTTCTGTATACATAGCAGTCCCATCCTAAAATTTCTAGATGTATTTTTTGTGAAATATTTGTATTTAGGATATTCAAGCTTACATCAATTAAGTACCCCATTAGTGATTTTATTCACTCTCAAAGTCTCCACTCTTCGCTGGTAAACAGCAAGATGTTGATCATCATTGAAATTAAGGTACGACTAAAATGATGCAACGATAGCTATCCTAGCAAAAGATCTATCTATATCAAAAAATCATTTTTACTTTCGGTACTGTGATAAACAAAATATAAACGATGTTTTCGCAGTAGAATATGTCTAATGTCACTTTTAGAATGAACAAACGACCAATAAAAAAAACCAATACGAAAAAAATACAAAAAACTTTGAAGAGGAAAATGTGTAGAAATATTATCTTGGACTAGCGAAAACTTTCATTGATGGAATCAGATATTAGTACAATATTCCTGCGATGCAAAATAGCGAAGAATATATCATAGATGAAAATGTCAATACCACTTAGTAGATTACAGATGATATTGAAAAGTATGTAAGAATTTTTAACTATAATTGAGGTATATCTAAGGCTAATTCTCTTAACATATTCTGCAAGACTATTCAAAGTTAAAGGAAATGTGGAGAAGGAAGAAGGAGAAAGGATGAGGTCATTGGTCGTGAGAGAAAGCGGGAGGAAAGAGTGTTTGCGGAAGAAGGTCATTCATCGAGGGATTAGCAAAGAAAGAGGAGAGGAAGAGGGTGAGGCAATTACAGGAAGATAAAGCGGAGCTGCGGAGAATTTGAGATTAAGATTGTCAACGGAGAATTCGGAGAGATGGGAGAGAAAAACCCGAATCTTATTCCGTTAATGAGTTGAACGGAGCGAAATACTCCCATTGTTTTTTCTCAAGCGGCGGAATCGAGTCCGCGATGCTTTTAAATTATGTTTATTCACTTTCGGAGGTAAAGAATGCTTACAAATAGATCCCTTTTATTGCCATCGGGCTTTTATCTCGCTCTTTATACGTTTTCAGCTGCTTTCTTCTGAATCTTAGCGATTTAGGCATCAGAAGAAATTTTCTGAGCACCATTGTCAAGCTTATGCCCAATATATGCAAACTTTCACTGAAATTTACTGCATATAAGAGTCACAATTGGATCGAAATGAGTGAGTAATTAGTTCTCGCAAGAATAAGTATATTATCACGTGAATCTAAGGGTGTATCTGTTTTATATTCTTAGAAAAGAAGACTTAAAATTGGATACTTTGTCCTATGGATACAGACACAATATTTACTTCTTCATGGAAGGAGATTATCTTGTATGAAACAAAGCAACCTTACCTGTACAAACTCGCTCTTAACAATTCAACCAACAACAAATTATAGACATTTTCTACATCCAGTTACAAAGGAAAGATCACGATTTTTTGATCTGGCTATTAATGCTTCGACTTCCTTAAAGCTTCATCTTAAAAGCAATAAATTAATACTATTGAATCTGTTTTTTTATTTTCAAAGAAGAAATTCACAAATTATTTTCCAGTCATGTTCAACTTAACGAAATACAAATTTAAATGACGTTGAGAATGTTTACACATTTTGTTAAATGTGTTTACAGTAATAAAATTGTATTTTTACCTTATTTATAATGCAGGTAACCCAGTAAAATGTTCTGCACAGCAAATTCGCCGGTCATGATTGCTGTTGGCCTTCAATTAGGAAATCTTTTTGCTGAAATTTCACGTTAACTTATTATTTACCTCTGAAAGACTGCGCTTGCCCATGCACTCTAACATTCTCAAGCCCTCTTGTCCTATTTTACATTTACTGTTGAAGCCATTACAACAGATTATCATTAAATACACATTAAAACTATAACTGCGGGAATCCCAGAAATTTATTGTTAAATACGATTATCTGTTCCCGGTGATTTTTTGAAAATTTTGTGAATTTGAAAAACTAACTTTATATGATGAATCTGTTAAAGTTAATATGGCATCTAATTCTATCTATGGAATTGAAATGTAGTTGTATCTTATTCTATTATATTTCGCTATCAGTTTTCAGTGATAGTAGCATTATTCCTCATGGTATTTTAATATTATATCATTTATTGATGCAAGTCTATCTATTTTAAGGGAAATTTTAAATGCAAAATGAGACTTTAAGCCCTTTGAGCATGTTTTCTCTATTAACTATTGCTGCATAAATGCTTTATATGAGTAATCTATTGGATGGTTGTGAAAAATGGACTGTGAGGAAGAGAGAAGAATAGTATTTACAAAGTTTTGAGACATAGTTTTGGCAAAAGAATGGGACGATTTGAATTGAAAGGTAAATTAGGAATGAAGAAGTCCAGCAGAGGATGGGAGAAGAAAGTATTATTCTAAAAGAAATGAAAAATAGGAATACTGAATGGGATGGACACACTGAAAGATAAAATAGTGTGCAGAAATTGATAGTTTAAATTGATAATAGAAAAGAACACAGGAAGGAGAAGGTAGGAATACTGACACATCAATAAAGGATGGAATTTTGCAGAGATGAAGAGGTAGGCGCAATATCTCTGTATCACTCATAAACAGATAGTTTGAATATTACTACTGCCTGAACAATAATGAGAAAAAATAAATCGAAGATATTTCTTTCTCTGCTTGATCTAACCATACACCATTTCATATAGATATGGGAACAGAATAAGTATTCCTCCAAGGAAGATATATTTACTCATAATTATCTTGTTTTTGTAGAAGTATGAATTAGAAATAAATTTCGCATGTTATTGCGTACTGGAAATAACTATGTACTATTTCTTAATAATCCATCCAATAGCAGACAATGATGACGCAGACTCCTTGAAATCATCGCAATTACACTACCTGAATCAACCCATAAAATTCCTTTCATTTACGAGAGGTTCAACTACTTCAGCCCTAAAGAAAAATACTACCTGCCTATTTTTAAGACTTCAGGCTACCTTTCTTATTTTAAGAAGGATGTATCGGTTCGTACGCAAAACAATCCCTTCCTACACATGGGCATACAATCTGAATCGATTATTCTTTAGGTTCGAGATGGACATATTTCTTTCCGATATATGCACACTTTCAATGACGTTTCATTTACTGTGTATCTTCTGAAATTACAACGAATTTAACAGTAACTTAATGTAACCTTATAATATCAAGTCAACTTTAATTTATTTGAATTTATCACCTTAACTGTGGAATCGTATTCTTGCAGACTTAAAAGAAAGATCAGATTCAAAAGAATTGCATTTTGAAGATTTGGTTCACGAGGATTCTTTAACATAGCATTCCCTAAATATATCATCGATATAATTTATGTCGTGCTGAAATATATGAAATTTTTTTAGTCAAACAATTTTGAAGTGTATTTAATCAGGGGTGCATCGTTTTTAATGAGAAAAACTTCAAATCCCAAGCTCACTTTTAAGGCGTGTTCACGGCAATTCATATCGAGTTTTCCGAAATTTCAGGAACAAGAGCTTGAAAATGCCTACAAATGTGTCTCGTTAAGATGAAGGCAAGCCTTAGTTATGCGAGTTACCTCTGAAAGTTTCTAATGACGCTTTAATGCTTTCGCTTCATATCTTGCTGCAATCTTGGAGACAAGTTTCAGGTTAAAGCAACGCTCAAACTTTTTTATACGCACAAATTTGACTGATGGAAACTTTCAAAAGTTAGTACTGCTCAGATAAATGATATGAAATTTACGACTAGGTAAGCGATTATTTATGCATAACTTTTACGTAAATGAACGCTCTCCGCACTGAAGATTTAAGGAAAATTATTCTCCAAAATCTACGATTGCCATGGTTAAACAACCTCACCCTCTTCTATGACGTCTCACAGAAAAATCCTCCACGCTAATCATCCTCTCAGAATCAACACCATAAACGCTCCACCGTTCCCACTTTGTTATCGTCTTCTCCTAAAAATAACAGCGTGACCATTGAAATGCACATACATTGGGTATTTCTCAGAAGGTCAGTAATCCGGGATTTTCCGTTGTTCCAAGAATAACGTGGTTACGGAAGGCTGACAAATACGGCTTCGAAAGAGTTTTTAACCCTCCAAAGATGAATCTATGAATTAATTCCATATTTAATTGCATATAGATGACTGATATCAAGCAGATTATTACCACCGGATAAATATTAAATATCCACAAATAATTATCGCAAAACCATATTCCAAGAAATCCATTTTTCTCGTTAAAGAGGATCAAGAATAACGTGGCCGAGGTTAAAAACAACAAGGAGAATGTAAATATTTGTTTTTGTGGCTTTAATATGTTTTTTGAGTTTTTATTTAGATGGAGGGAATAATTTCACTTATTTTCGTACGAAAATATTTTTTATAAAAATATTGCCGTAATGTATTTCGGAACTTTACAGGAATTCCAGGTACATCGCTTCTTTTCAGGAATGAAATATAATTTTTTCCGTTTAATCCTATACAAGGAATCTAACGCATGAATGCGTATATTAATTTTATTCTGATGAAAAATATCCCAGAAAAGGAAAGCAAATACTACTTTTTAATACTTATTACCAATAAAATCTCATTTTCCTTATTTTGAAAAAGACCGGTTATTGAAACTCATAGAGAGAAACTAAGAAAATTTTATATTGAAAGTAAGGCGGTAATGACCTTTCGTAAAATTGGAAAATGTAATTATTGAATGACCTTTTGATTGCGGAGGAACTGAAAGTATTATGGAGGAGTAATTTCAAAAAAGAAGACCGCAAGATAAATCAACTTTCTCGTATGAAAAGTGAAGTTGATATTTCAAAGAAAAACTAATTCTCAGCTGTATAAACGTTCCGCATTAATCTGAGAGAGCAAAAGACTCACATTTCTGCGGAGAATATAAGAATATCTAGCGCCTCACCGCTCATTACCTCTCTAGATATCACCTTTTTCTCAAAGCCGAGAAGAAGTCGTTCTTTCAAAAAAAAGTTAGTCCTCTCTGGGAAAATTAACCGTTCAGATAACACGGAAAGGACCGCTAATAATCAGACTTTATGCCGCCGAAATAGTCGGTCTCTTCTCCGACCATAAAAGGGGAAAAGGGATTCGCTCATTCAAATCCTTAAAGGGTCTTCCCCTTTTATATCAGTCCGACATTACTCAAGGAGTTACTCTCCTTTTATCATTTCGCTCTTCTACACTTTTCTTGTAACTCCCGCCAAAGCGCAGATAGTCGCTTAAATTAAAGGGATTTATTATGGGCCGTGGGAGAAGTTGCGGTAGAGATAGGTTCTCCTTTATCGAGGTCACGCAGTTTCTCTCTCGAAAGAGCTTCACTGATAAAGGCTTCTTAGGCTTTTTGACTGCTTAACCTCGGATCTGCGTTGACCCTAACAAGGCAAGATAGGGGCGGGTAATCGCCGCCGTAGGGGGTGGGGAGAATGCAAATCATTTCGTTCTCCGTGGGGGTTCGATATCTCGAAGGGGTTGAATGCGGTCGCAGTTGAATGGGACCGAATTTCGAAGTAGTTTCCACGACGACTGGAGTAAAACTACTTTGAACTGATGTTACCTGAAGCGGGTTGTGACCAAAGTATGCAATAATTATGCCAGAAACGAAGGTTAGAGTTCTTGATATCAACAAACGAAGTGAATTTCATGATCCACAGTTTAACAAAAATTTGGAAGCAAAAAAAAAGGAAATTCTAGTCCTTTTAATGGCAAAAAGTTACAAATCGATTGGTAAAAAATTAATTTCGTTATTATTATGCAAATAAGAATATTGCAACAACTACTTTCACTTTTTTTACTACACTTTGTTTGTTATTTGCCCATATATAGGTATATTTTTCGTTTACCTTGCTCCTTTTGGTCCCATCCTGTGTTGTTATTGAAAAAATTATATTAATGAAGCGAAGGAAAAGCAAACAAAATAGTTATGATTGCATTAAAATGCAAACCTTTTAATTAGTTATAAAGAGCATAATGTCATGGCTATGTGCTAATACATTTTTGCCGTGTTTTTGTAAGTAATTGAAACTTAAACCGATTTAGGGTTTTTTTCACAGACCAACAGTGATTTATGTATGTACTGCAATAAACCCAATATCTGCAGCATGAGAAATCTTATAAGTTTTCTTTGTGTCATTTTCACGTTTTCAGAGCTACAAAGAATAAGGAAGAGCAGAATAACTTGAGAATATCAAGTATAGAACGAATTGAGAAATGCAAAGTGCATAGGTATAACGGGGATCATGTAATAATTCATAATTATAATGAGCTACGAAACATTATTTTATCAAATGTCGAATGGATCCTTCATAAAATTTCTTGGTTGCATTCACGTATTCCCCAAATTAGTACATTTTTTTGTTCTGCGAAACAAATCATTCGATTCGCTAAAACGGGCGACTCTTTGCCGATTTAGTAAAATACTCGCAAAAAAGCTTTCGATCTCGCGTTAAAGGCGCAACTGCGCGCAGCATTATCTCAGTTTCGAAAACTTATCGCCAGGAGGCGCTTCTGTCGCTTCTTCTTTGTTTGCGTAGCAGATGGCAACTTTCCAAATTGAAACCTTACAGTTTCCCATACAAAATAAGTTTTCATGAGCGATAAAATTCCGCCCGACACCTAAGATACACTTATCTGTTTTCTCATTGCGGAATTTCCTATTTCTCGACGCGTATTTGATCTCGTATGGATTTCAAACAATTTTTTTAGTAAAGTAGCATTCTGTTCCAATGGCTTTATTCTTCCTTCGAATAAATTAGAGCAAGGATTTTCGTCTGCTGAAGATGGGAAGAAATTTAAAATAGCTAGATCGTTTGTTGATTTATCTAATTTGAAGCAAGGGCTCAATACACATATTTAATGATAAATATTGGTATCCAAAATAAGAGAACTGCTACAACTACAACTAAATTTTGCTATCATTTTCTGTTCAATACGAAAATTTTCATTAATGTATTTTTTTAAATGTTTTGACAGATTGAAGCCTTTTCATAAAGTCTTATAGTAAAAGATTTAAAATGAATGTCAGCCATGTATGACTTCATGATTTCTTAAGAGAAGGTTTTTCTAAAGTAAGCTTCGGATATTTAGATGAACAGAATCTATTGAATAATATTCTCCGTCATTATCAAATATAATTAAGTACAATAATATATCATATAACAGTGAATATACTAAAATACCTGTTAACTATTACGTTATCTAAAGACGAAAATGCAACATTTTTTCTACAAATGGCTTTCACTTAAATCACGCAATGAACGCATTGTCCAGAATATGGTAGGCTGGATAAATTTGAAAACGCATTACCTCTAAGAAAATTTCACTACTAATATCCCATGTTAAAACCCACTTTGAATGATGTAATGGGTAAATGTTAACAAAAAGAAATCATAGGCAATGATCAGGTGTATGACAGAAAGTACTTCTTTAATGCACACAGCATCCCCAAACCTCCATCTGTTAGCATCCGGAGGCATCGTTCCATAGTTTGCCGCCTCTTAGTTGACACCTTTGTTTCTCCTTCAATTGTCTCCGAATTTTCCAAAATTAATTCTTAATCCGGATTGCTTCGACACCCGTGCATAGGCGAGGTCTCATCAACAATTGAGGAGATGCTGTTCGCAGCCTCAGGGGTTGCAGAGGCAAAGCAGAACAAAGCTGTCTCTGAATTGAAATCTTCCCTCAAACCACTCGATACATGCCACTTTAGGCTTTCTTTTTTCGAGCTAATTTGATGAAAAAAGTTGAAAGCTCCATGTAACAGCTAGATACAAAACATTAGATGGCAATTTACCGCCAGAATGATAGGAGTAACGAAAACTGTAAACAACAAGGCCAGGTTGAGACTTCTGAATGCAAGATGAAATTTAAGAACTTTAAGGCTTTAAGAACTCCTAGAGAATAACTTGGGAATAATTTTGAAAGTAGGAATATACCCTGTAAAAAACTTTGAGTTTAGAATAAGCATATTAAAAATATGCGTATCCAAAGAAAATTAACAATAAAACGTAAGATTCAATCACCTTTAAAAAAATAGAACAACGCGATTACTACTCAAATTATCAAATTTTATCAAAAAATCCCATTTTTGAAGATTATTGAAGAACTATATCATGAAAAATGTTTCAATACTACCAATATAATCAGACAGAATGTTCCATTTACTTAATCGTGGAGTTTTATTTTGTAAATACTAGAACCATGGGACCGTGGAAATTCATAATCAAGATTTTTCGAATTTTGAAGGACAGGTAGTCTTAAATTTGCTTATTCACATTTATCTATAAGCATATGTCTTTATAACGAAGAATTTTTTAAACGGTAAATTCTGCAATTTCGTGGTCTTTGGTTAATCCTGCCACAAACTTGTCAATTAAAGGTCAAAAAGTTTTTCTTGAATATATCGATGTACAAAGTACCCGAAATAGCAGTTATTTTATTTAAAGCAATTTTTATATGCAACATCTTTTCTTATGGATTGAAAGATTAATAAACAAAAGAAACGTAGAGGAAGTAAGCATCAAATAACAACAGTATATTCGAAATCACGGTTTCATCATAGCACATGGCATGAAACTGTAATAACAAAAAGGTCTACTGCTTTAAACGAAATTTTGTCTTAAAAGACTTTTCTTACAGTTACCTTTTATAATATGGTAAATATATAAAAATATAATATCAAATCCTTTTAAAAAAATAAATACCACAGTGCATGAATTATTTCTACCTCTACGATTTTGTTCTAAGTAATCCGTAAGTTAAAAAATGCCATACGTATACTTTCGTAAACAAAAGAGCGTATAAGACCCAACAAATATTCATCTTATCGTTTCATGTTTGTCGAAGGGAATTGCTTCAATCTCAAACGAGGGATTTCCCTCTCGCTATTTCGCGATTAAAAATGAGCAGACCGAATAAATTTGCGGGCGAACGTTGGGAGATCGAGAACTAAAGGAAAGAGAGAATGGGGATTGAAAGAAACCCACGAAACTGAGAGATGAGTCGGTTGTGCGCAAGTGGAAGTAATGCACGAGAACTCGATGAGGTTAACTGGTTTTCACGAGCATTCTCAATTCATGTCTTTCAAAGATACGGCGGGAACATCAAGGTGCAATTTCCGCAATCGAATCTCTAAACTCTCAAAGCAATCCCAAAAATCATTCTGTAAAGAGAAGAATTGAGTATGGTTTATTACGTCACTCACTTTAATATAGTTTTCTTAATTAGATTTATTCCAATCTTTTATCTGAGACTCTCTCTCTAAAAAATGCCCGGTGTTGTCCGATAAATATTTATAACCCTTTCTATGTCTATGTAAGAACCCTGCAAGCCTCCTTTCGGCGTGTGGCAGGGGGTGCAGGCACCTTGTTTCTATTTTCCTAAACGGTTGCTTTCGCGTATACTTCGCGGAAAAAATGAATTTTTGAAGCGATTCGTTCTAGCATATATTTTCCTAATCTTTCTGGCAGTATCAGAACGGCCCATATAACAGGGGGGTCGCATTATAATGGTTACACCATCTGCGAACGTAATTTCTCTGAACTTGTTTATTAAATTTATCCTTTGAATTTTTCTTCTATCTTCTAATGATTCCCGTATTCGCGTCCTGTAACATCTGAGTAAAACTCGCTGTTTTATCGTAGCAATTCTTTACAAATCGTATCGCCTTTCGTTGTACTTTTTCTAAATCCCGAATATGACGTTTCTCGGCGACGTCTCATACACTACATGCATGCTCAAGGTTAGGCTTAACTAACGCTAAGTAACATCGCTCGCGAACTTTTTCTTCGCTCCTACCAACTATTCTTTCTACCCAACTTGTCACCATGGCCAGTGTATGGTATAAATCTAAATATATTTCAAATTGTTTATTCAAATCATGTTTGTCAATACTACTGCCAATAACTTTACTTCAATTAGACAAATAAATTTAAGAAAACTTAACTTGAAACAAAAAATCTAAAACGAAAAATAACATAAAAGAGAAAAAATGTTCATAATCATCTCAAGCAAGAATAAAGGCCACATTTGACGGTAAAAATACTTCTCTATTAAAGTAAACCAGGACTTTCTCATTATCGGAAAACGTACGTACGTAGAAAACGTACGTACGTAGAAAACGTAGCGAACAAAGCTAAAAGAATACATTTCCTATACGGCGTATTTTCAAAGCTCCTTTCCTAATGTGTGGTTTTAATACAGATTTTCTGTAACTGCAGCAGAGACAAAGCGCAGATAATTGGCCCGAGAATCTTGTTGGGAGAGGTTCAATAGTGCATTCAAAGCATTTCAGTGGAGATCCTATCGCATTACGTAGATATGATAGCAAAACTGGGTATGTTTGCTACATATAACTGGGATTTCTAAAAGGATAGAAGGAAAATGTTAAAGCTAGCAAGGTCTTTATCGAACATGTAGATATGGCAGCTCGAGAGAATATTAGCCTAGATTAAACGAACAGAACTGCACGTTGAGACCGTAAGCATAGACATCTAAGGCAGAAAAGAAGGACGATTTTCATTTTTTAAATTGATTATAAAAGTACCAGCAGAGGTGTTTCGACCGGTCTTTCGAAGCTAATAATATTCTTCAAAATGAAATTTCAAAAAAACATCATGCATTTATTAGCGTTCGGGGATTTATTATTTGACCCTTTGCTGAATTAATTATTGCTGTACCTTCAAAACTAGTCATAAGGGATATTTATTATCAGAAATGCATCAAGAAAATAAACTAACTTGATACTTATTTTAGTCAGCCCACGTAATAACTATCATTTTCAAAGAAGAATACTTTTAATTACTTTGCATAACCTTGCATTTATATCTAAGTTTTATTATTTTTCTTAAAATGATAGCAATGTGCCAATATATTTTAGCAACACTGGTTTTATGTGCCATTCGAAAAAATATTTTACCATTTTCAGACGGGATATGAATCCATTGATAGCAAAAGTATTCATCCTATTTCTCCCAAATATCTTGATGTGATATTAGACAGGTAAATTATTAATTACATCTGAGTATGATTTTCATTAAAAAATTGAATGTGTAATAATTTACATATTCAACTAAAAAATATTTCAGGTTGCTTTTGAGTTGTTGTTAATAAAAAACTACGTACACGGATGTTTATTAAAGCTACTTTAGTTGTGATTTAGGCAACTGCAGATGATAAAATTACTTTCGATTTTTTTCCCTTGCGAAATGGAATTCCCCATGGGATTCGGATAAGAAAACAGCATAGGATAGGGAAAGATAGGGGCAGAGGAATTCAAAGGGTAAAAGGAGGACAAAATCAGATAAAAGAAGAAATAGGCTGCGTCGGATTCTCGTAAGAATTCGCGATATCCAGTTTGCTTCCTTCTTTATGCACATTCACTGCAAGCAGAATACGAATTTGAACAAAACCCTATCTCGCAGCCGTCTTCAGCGCACAATGAATTTCCGGAAAGCGTATCAATGCTGCGACACGCAACAGCGTTTTCTTTTTTTCCATTTCGCTTCCTTTGCCTATTAATACGAAGGAAAAAACAGGAAATTCTGAAATGCTGAAATACACGCATGAGACGTTTTACCAAGGATGCAGCGCTGTTCTTTATAGTTAATAAATAATCAAATTTACGTGAATTTAGTCTAATTCCCTTGACTGAATTCTCAGTAAATCTTTTTAAACATTCCATCGCAATACAAAACTTCAATCATTATGAAATCGTTTGCATAAATCTTGGCTACATTAAGTTTTATCCTCTCTTTTTTATTTACCCAACTATAGATGAAAAATCTGCATTATTACTTTTAGACTTTTGATTATGTAATGTGTAGAAAATAAAAATCGAGTCAAGCTTGAGCACGATGATTCACTGAATATTCAGCACAGAGATCGAATTATTTCTTTTTTTCGCTTTAAGTTTCTGTCGTATGATGATGAGTTGGTTTTATTCAGAAATTATAATTCGTTGGAAGGCAAGAATAATCAGAACATAAGGATTGGAATTAATCTTTCTTATAATTCCATCGACGATTGACATCCTGAACCAGTCAGGGATGGCTTCCAGTAAAAAAATCTTTATTCCACAAAATAGTCAAGTAGAGTCTACTCCAAATTAAAAGAAAATCGGCTAAGTCTATCAGAGAAGGAAAGGCTGATTTGAAATTTGATATAAGTTGATAGTTCTCAAATTGATTCTAATGTATATTTAAATATATTTAGCATTGCAATCATGAAGGAAAGAGAACTCTTTAAGTTTAAGTAAGTACTCAAGGAGAAACGGACATGGAAAAAAGTCCACTAAGGCCGGGAATCGAACCCGGGATCTTCCTCTTTCGGGGAGAATGCTTTGTTCGATTCCCGGCCTTGATGGACTTTTTTTTCCATGTCCGTTTCCCCTTGGGTTTTTCCTGGGCGCACATCCTAATGTACAATTTTAATTATTTCTTCCAATAATAAAGTAATTATTTCTTCCAATACTTTTAACGAATGAATACAGAGTAATCTACGAACAAGTCCCGTTTACATTCAGTCTGGAGGATTGGTTCAACCACTCAACTAATAACTACGCATGAAAGATTGCCAAACATGCTGGTGAAATCTCCCAGTTACATTTTCCGTACACCAGGAGATTGAGTAAGAACATTTGAGAAATTGCTGCACGACGAAAGGTTCAATAAAGAAGAGATGCTTTCACTTCCCAGGATCCCAAAAAACTTTCAATAAAAACATCTGACTAAAATTATTTAACGTGGCGAGTGGATTCGTTAGGGAATAAAAGGGAAAATAATGCATTAGCTAATGACAGTTTAAGCCTAATGTATTTCGCCTCTTTCGCGATGAATTACAATTCAACGCGGTTCTTTGTGAAACTTTTGTTTTCCTTTGGGAGGAAAACTTCCTTCCCTCTCCTCGCTTTCCCCCTTTCCAGAGGATCCCCCCCTTTCCCGAGCATCCTCCCACCCTCTCCCTTGCATTATGAATCACCTTTGAGGGAAATGAGGAGAGAAACTGAAGATTCTAACATCTTCCCGCATTCCACCACGTGGCGCCATCCGCCATCTTTTATTCCGTGCGCATGACGCTACTCTTTTATTTTTCTCGCGATTTTCCTTCCTCCGCAGTCACCCCGAAAGTAATTAATTTTCCCTTTCACTCGCTCTTTCTCTCTAGGAAGACCCCTCGAATGGAGTTGAATTAAAACGGAAAATACCTCTCTAGTCAGTACTCTGGTACACGAAGTAGAGCACTAATTTGGGTTTTAATTTTGAAAGGATCGCCTTGATGTGTTGGAAGTGGAAGCATTTTTTTTCTAATTTGGTGACACGCACGTGAGAAGAGGACGGGTAACCTAATGAAAGTACTCGTGAATAATCACGTCCTCCGGGCCTCGATATAGCTTTGCTCTCCTTCATCTACATGTTCATACTTTTTACTGAAGGGTATCAAAAAATAACTCAGTAAATTTGACCTTTCGCCGTATTAGTTGGAGGTTGACGTCAATAAATACCCTTAAACTTATTTTAAGTTCATGATAATTAACCAAGAAGGGTCGAATTTAAATGATTTAGACTGAATTTAAATTCTTTTATCGCTCAGGTACAAATGCTCAGTTGTTGGATAAAGTGACATTTACTTAATAAAATTAGTATCAAATTTACCATTATTTACCATAATTTTCATGGAGTGCTAATTAAATTTTAGTCTTATCATAGAAGTCATGGCTAAATTACTGTAACTAAGTTGATAGATTGGCAATCCACGTTTAACCATAGATAACTTTCCAGAGATCTTTGTATTATTGGTGAGTAGATCAAACGAGAAACTGTGGCTGAATAACTCATCTAGCGGCAAGGTAAATATTGCTGCTAAGATTTTGGTGCTAATAATATTCATAATAACATCTAATTAGCGATTTGCATTCTAAGGATAACAGAACTCCAATCGCTTTGCGAACAAGGCTGTACAAAAGCAGAGTGTATTTGAATCAGTGGTTAGTTTAGTGAATAGTTATCAATCTGTAAGGTGGTAATTGTGAGTACGAATCTCAGTTATGCCGATATTTTTCTAATGTTAATTCTAACTGTAAGTTATTTTTCCCTAGGTTAGATATTTGACGTCGAACTATATTTATATACTAGCTGAAGCGCCCGTTGATTAATAAGAATACCAAAATAAGAATCTTTATTCAATTTTCTTTCTTTCGATGTTTGTCTCGACTCTGTGCGACTATTTCTTCTAATTTAATTCTTCAAAAGAAATAAATCCTGCAACCGATAAAAGTGAAGCTTACGTGAATTCCTTATAAAATCTATCTGAGCGATCCTGGTTCGAATCCAGCAAAATTGTTGAATAAAAATGCGACAATACTTCCTTCCTGATATCAGAGGACACGTATGCAAAGTTTTAGACACATCGAGCAAACGATGTGGACTTAAATCCAAGACAAACAAACAAACCCACAAAGAAACCCACAAACAAACCCACAGAATTTCTGCTTTATATATATACTAGCTGAAGCGCCCGTTTAGATTTTTAGATTTAGATATATTCCCCGCGAGCCGCCAGAGGCGTATGGCAGGGGGTGTAGTATTACACCACATACTTCTATATTCCCCGTAGATTCTCAACGGGGAATATAGAAGTAGATTAAATTCAAGTTGCTGGTCGTGCAATGCGTAAATTCCCTTTAGAATACAGTCTAAAATCCCGAGCTATTCTTACTGTACAGGAAAATTCATGAGCTCGGCTCAACAATCGCATTGATCGTGAGGAGGATTGGTTGTTTACAACCTCAACAATTTTGGATAATTCACGCGTATTTTATCAAAATTCTCGAAATTTCGATTCGGAAACAATATTCCACGATCAAAATTAGAATATTAATTTCATTTCCGTTCTTTTGCTTCTTGTTTTGACTCCGCACGACTATTTTTCTGTTTTAATTCTTCAAAAGAAATATAGCCTGCTACCGATTAAAGCGAAGATTAGATTTATTCTTTATGGAAACCCATCTGAGCGATCTTGGTTCGAACCCAGCAAAATTATCGAATAACATTGAGACAGTACGTCATTCCTGGTCCCAGAAAACACGTACGCAAAGTCTGACGCGAATCTGGCAAACGGTTTGTACTAAAATGGAAGACACACAATCTCCTGACTGTAATTACGTACCTGCAATTGCTGGTTACCTTCTTACAGAAAATTGCTAGTTATCCATGTAATATATCGTCCTCTTCAATCATCAGCTTTATGGGCCTAAAGTCCTCGAGTATTTTTACGAGATAAAACATGAGCTCGGATTCAACAATGGGATCGGTCGTCAGGGGGATGAGTTGTTTACAGCCTCGAATTTTCACGAAAGTTTTGTATATTTTACCAATATTCTCGCAAATTCTAATCGAAATTAAGATTCCACGTCCAAAATAAGAATCTTTATTCAATTTTCTTTCTTTCGGTGTTTGTCTCGACTCTGAACGACTGTTCCTTCTAATTTAATTCTTCAATAGAAATAAAGCCTGCAACGGATAAATTTGAAGCTTACGTGAATTCCTTATTAAAATCTATCTGAGCGATCCTGGTTCGAATCCAGCAAAATTGTTGAATAAAAATGCAACAATACTTCCTTCCTAATATCAGAGGACACGTATGCAAAGTTTTAGACACATCGGGCAAACGATGTGGACCTGAATCTAAGACAAACAAACCCTCAAACCCAAAGAATTTCTGCTTTGTATATATAGATAGAAGATTAGCATGATGAGCCATTTAAGTTATAGCTAAATAAATAGCAGATAGATTTCTCAGATCAACGTTTATAGCCAAAACAATTGTTAAAGATGCAGATTTAGAAAATTCCAGTAAACTTAAGACGTAACATATTGTAAATTTGGGAGTGATGAGCAATGTATATCCACTTCATGCGGTAATATTGATAAACAACAGAAATACTGAATTATTATGGACTTATTTACGTACCTTAGATATGAAAAATTACTTAGTTTAAGAATCCATTGTCGAATAAATTTGCTACTACTTTGCATTTGCTACTACGTTGCATTAAAATTATAGCTTCAATGATTATAATAAGTTACAGAGTGTGTTTTCATGGTAATTCTAAGTTGATGATGCAATACAAGGCAACAGCAAAATAGCTGGTGTGTAATCAACCATTTGCCAAACGATTTTTAAATTTCTTTTTGATCAAGTAACTTCGGATATGTTTAATTCATTTTTAACTAAATTTCATTTTTATATCAAATGAAAATTTTCGCGATTAAGTTTGTTTATATAATGCATACTGTGATTATTTGACATTTCATAAATTTTTCTAGTAAGATTACAGAAAATGCGAAAGTTAGATAAAAAGTCAGATAAAGTATAAAAATGGTAAAGGAAGCATTCATGAGGGAAAAGAGCATATTACAAGGAAAGATACACGTAGAACTAAGAAGTGATACGTTTGGAGCGTATGGTTGCTGAACTTGGACTGTCAGAAAATTTGACGAAAGGCGTTTAGAATCATGTTGAATGTGGGTGTAGAGGAAAGTGGGGGGAATAAAATTATCGGATACTATCGAAAAAAATTAAGAGGTTGTAAGGAGGAAAAATTTAAAAAGGTCAATCATAGAAATAATCAGGAAGTGAAGTGGAATTGGCTAAAATGAGTTAAGAAGATATTGAATATTAAAATCAGTAATGAAGGATTTGTGGCTGGAAGAAAGGTCAAAGGAAGGAGAAGGAAAAAGACGACCTGAATGGAAAATGTGGATATGGGAGAATGATTAAAGGTAGGAACAACCCGCAGAATACTTGTGATGATGACGATTTGAAGCTATCATTTTATTCATAAGAATACGATCAAATCAGGAATCATCATCATAATCAATTTTATCTCTGTCACGGCATCAAATGGCTTGCATAATTTGAATAAATCACGCTTCCCGTATGGGCAAGACAGATGAGTGGTTATGAGAGAAATCCTTAAATGAACCTCTGATTCTCCCATCACAGTTTCTTCTGGTTTTACTTACGCGTCGTTGGTATCGGTGTAGTTGAGTGAAGATAAAGAAGAGTGAGAGAGAATCCGGGGGAAATCGACGAAAGAGTAAACCTGAGGAAGCATTAAAATCGCGGCGGCGTTAAATCAAGGTATTCATTTCTCGATAAACACTCTCTTCCGACCCATGTCAACCTCTTCCTTACGCAAATTCATTTTTCATGGATTTCGAGCCGCCATCTTCCCTTCATATTCCCGTGCGGAATTCTTAAAGTGTTTGCTCGAGAGAGAGCCTCCCTCTCTCAGGGTTCGAGAAGAAAAGGGTTCGGGAAGAAAAGAGAAAGGTGAGGGTGGAAAACCAGGGTCAAAATGATGGGTTTTCCAGGAGCATAAATCCCCGACTGGCTTTGAATAGCGAGCCAAAAACATATGCCTCGAAAGGGCTTCTGAAACTGGCTTTTCCGAAAAAGGGCCCCCCGCTGATCGAATGCACCTTTGTTTAAGAGCTGTAAATTGTTTCTGAACACTTTTTCCGTTCCCTTACGCTTGTTCGTACAT
This sequence comes from Sympetrum striolatum, assembly GCA_947579665.1. Classification (NCBI taxonomy): domain Eukaryota; kingdom Metazoa; phylum Arthropoda; class Insecta; order Odonata; family Libellulidae; genus Sympetrum; species Sympetrum striolatum. Next base: position 72,585,704 of record OX388348.1, read on the forward strand.
CTGTTGGAACCGAAGTTATATGCAAAACAACGTAAGATGTCCTTCCCCACCTGCAATCCGGGTTCGAATCTAGGATGGGTCGTTTTTGCGAGGCCTTCTGGTTTAAACAGCGCCTTGGAAGGCGAGCGGAGAGGAAGGGCAAGAGGAAAACAAGTGAATGAATAATTATCATCCCGACCCGAACCTTTCCATGGTGACATTCTTTATCCACTTCCACCCTCATATTTCTCCTTTTTAGTCCTTTCTTTTTAAAGCCGAACAATTTCCGACGAACCAAATTGAGCGGTGACTTTATAAATTCGGCCCGTTTCCGTGAAAAATGACACGTGCTCCCCTTTTTTATCGCGCTATCTATGGAAAATTTCGAAGTATTTGTCGATGAAATATTTGCTCTGCCACTCTCCAAAAAGAGTAAACTATTCTCTATGTGTAATATCCCACTGCGATTTGCTTATTTTTCAATTTAATTACGAGTGTTGTACATACACACCATTGGCTCGTGATAATTTACAAATGTCAAGCAGTAATGTGCATGCAAAAAAATATCAACTACTTGTTATCTCACAACTTCCACGAAATGTTCTATCCATATGTCAACTGGAGCCTCGTACTAATTAATCGAAATTTTTAAAGTCGCTAAATTTTGAGAGAGAGTGGAAAAGGGATTTTGATAAAATGTTTCCCAAATCTGCATTTTAAATACGCAGTAATGCCATGTATCGATAAGTAATGTTTACCGAGTATTTTTATATGTAAATTACATCAGTTCGTACATAAAAATTAGCAATGTTAAGTCTGTTCGTGACGGAGATGAATTGAATTTACTTCTTAAAATTGATTTTAATCCACTGGGGGCAATCAATAAACTTTTCCAACTACAACAATCTAAAGATGAAAGTATATTTTACATACTCATTGTCAGAACAGGGATAATATTATATAGATTCATTTTACCGTAAAGTTCATTTTTTTAGCTAGGAAATAAAAACTTTTGAAAGCAAGAAGAAAGAAAGTACTTTCACTCACCGTCAAATGTACCAATCACAGATTTGGAGTTTATTAGCCATTCTGGACTTTAGGAACAACTTCTATATTCTCTTATTTCTAATAATATTTTAACTCTCATAAGAACTTCATTTTTAGATAATTACATTTGGTCTTTGCAAGGAATTGAAAAAAATCTCACGTGGCCAACATGACTTTCTCCATATTTATTGAAAACGGAAGCCTATGCCGGTGATATATAAATAACTCCAAAACAATGAGTGTTACAGAAAAATGTTTCAAACAAAAGATGTAGTACAGTACATTATCTATAACTTTTGTATTAATTGTATATAAATACATCACGTTCTGTCAGAGATATTTAAGAAAAACTAAACTTTTTGGATAAAAAGCAACTTACGGTTAGCGAGTATTCAGTAATAACTCCTAAACAATCAGTGTTACGAAAAAATATATCAAACAAAAGCTGTAGTAAAGTATATTATCTATAACGTTTGTGCATAATTGTATATACCTGCATTGCAAATTGACAGAGATATTTAAGAAACAAAATTTTACTCGGGATAAACCGCACTTCCGGTTAAGCGGTATTTATAAAAACTAATCAACTTTTGGCATTGTTAGGAAAATACTAAATATAAATTTTGGAAATGATGAAATAATTACTTTTTAAGATAGAGCGCCCACAAACTTGTTTTACTACAGATAGACACATAGGCAGACATGCTCGGGAAGATGGCGAAAACGAACTCTATTGGCCCCAAAACATCAACATTTCCTGGAATCTGGAGGTCGAATTTTTTTGCGAATACAATACTATATCTTTACTACGTATGGGGAGAAAGTAAAAATATAGACGGTGGTTTTGATTACAGTTGAAGTGAAAGAAACCAATTTCAGATACAGTGAGTTTAGCAACTACCTTTCGTATCATTTAAAGAAAACTTACAATTACGTGAGCATTCGTGGCTTAGAATTGCTTTCATCATACCGCTGGTATCATGCCCAAGTACTATAACATATTTACGTTTGAATGAGCAGTTTTCCGCCGACCCTTCTTTATCGTCTTCCCTTTATTAGTTTAGTTATTCCAAAAGTGCACCGATGAAGTCCCTTAGGGGCACTGGTACAAACAAAGGGGAGCCGAAAAGAAGCTCGGGGGCTCTTTGCACGTGGGTTTCTTTCATTCCAAATCAAGGAGCTACTGGTCCCGTACATTTTTTACCATCCCAATTGAAATTAATTGCTTATAATTTACATTCTGCATAATACATAACATGTTGAGTGTTAATGCAACATTATACGGGTTCCTGCTGAACAGTTTTGTACATGAGAATTAGGATGAATATTTTGAAAAGGAATGCGTTTTATCAAGTAACGTTAAAAAAATCATTAAAACTTCCTTAGATGCTTTGGAACGTAGGTTGGTAGTTATCCCGATCTGCGTTCCGAAGCATCAGGAATAATGAGAAATATTTAAACTAAGTTTAAGAGTCTCGAAGAGCGATATCTCTATTATGAGGATCGATCTGAAACTATAAAAAATCAGGGAAATACATTTAACTGACATTATCCTCTTCAATGACTCGTTTTCTCATAGAGGGATACAGTCATAGTACTATTTAGAAATATAAACCAATTTTCCTTCTCTCATTGCCTCACTTCGCAATACATAGCATGAGATAGTCGGTAGAACCACGCAAATACGAGTATAGTATCTATTAAATATAATTCCTTCTCCGGATTCATTCATATATATAGATACCCAGATAGGATACTAATTCACTGGCTAAACCACAAGCGTCATTGACTTGAAATTTTTACCACGTACTGACCATAACGTGTACCCGCAAGAAAAATTGCGGTTCTGAACTTCAGTGTCATGAGTTCAATTCCAGAGGGCTCGAAAATCCCGATTTTTCCCCTTTGAAAGCATTGCTTTGATTTTCGGGAATTAAAAAAAAAAGTTTCCGAATAGGTAGAGAATCGAAACTCAAGGAGCCTATAGATATAATCATGATCTATCGAAAACATTAATGACTTTGGCAGAAATTATCCTGAGTTCGATGCTAGGACGATGCAAAAATCTGTCATTTAAAATACATTGAGGTAGTTTTCATTATTTTTTTGATACACTTATCGAAATGATAGGAAGTTCTTGCTCAGCTATAAGACGTTTATTAAAAATCGGTTTAAGAAAAAAATTAGATAAGACCCTACTGTTCCTGGATTCGATGCCAGAGCACATTAAAATGTCTTACATAAGGAATATAAGGGAAAAGTAGGATGTCATTTGAGGCAGTTGCACCCAGTATTTCTGCTTGAATTTTAACACATGGTTAGAGATGGTTATCTTATATTTTGTTGCATAGAAAGTATTTCCAGTAAGACCCGGGTTCGAAGCCAGGCGGTAAATTTATCCCCGAATTAAAATACATTGATGTAGTTTTCATTATATTTTTGATGCACTAATCGACGTAATAGGAAGTTGTTGTTTTGCTAGAAGATGTATATTAAAACTCGGATTAAGAAAAAAAATACATAAGACCATGCTGTTCCTGGGTTCGATGCCAGAGAACATTAAAATTTCTCACATAAGGAATATAACGGAAAAGTAGGACGCCGTTTGAGGCTGTTGCAACCAATATTTCTGCTTGAATTTTCACACATAGTTAGAGATGGTGATCTTTTGTTGTGCTGCATAGTAAGTATCACCATCAAGATTCGATGCCAGACGAGTAAATTGCAGCGAATTTTAAGAATATTTTCAATCCTTTTTTTTTTCTTCGGAGAACCGTCCCGATATGATGCCGATATGAAATTCGTGTTGTCGATCTGCTTGCAGTATGCATGTTACATTTTACTCGTTCAATAAGTAAGCCTAAATATCAACCATTATCAGCTATGAACTTACGAAACATTCAGGCATAAGAACATAAAGAGTAACATGCAAATAGGAAATCCGAAGACAATGACATCTCAGAAAAACATTGTCACTAAAGATGAATTATGGGTATTATGGAGATTTTTCCAGGTCTCTGCTCTTGTCACAGACAAAATTAACGTTCTGAAAAGAGCTTATTGAATCTCAGCAAGAAATTCCTACACTCATGAACAGAAGCATTACTTTTCAAGGAAAAGACAGACAATTTAAGATCAAAGATGAAACAAATAGTATATAAAAATATGTATATAGAAACATATTGTTGCGAGAAAACGTTTGAATGCGTCTTTGTCAGTTGAAGTCACCGTTGAGGATAACTCCCAAAGATGAAGAAGTTTACGCTTTTCAAAAATGAGAGTGAGTTCTACCACCAGTAAGGTAGGGAGTGTTTTCGTTTCATCGTACATCTTAGATTCGCCCCCCTGTGGACGCAAGACGGGCATGTCCTGCCACGTACTCGTGTTTGCCAATGAGCGATCAATAAGCGACGCCATGGGGTTGCAGTGGAAGATCTTAAGACTGCCCCGCATGTCGGAAACGGAGCACAAAGTCCCTCCTTTCGGTATCCAAACTTTTTTCATCAGGTCCCTTCTGCGGTGTTTATTTCCTGCTGATCTTCCACTCCCACATTCATTGTTTTCTCGAAAGGGGATCGTTGCTTCCGGGCATTCGGAGCGAAGATTGGCTCATGTTTACGGAAACAAAAGGAAATGACTCGCCGCGGGGAAGCTGAATTAAAGGTTAATTAAGGTTTTATTCTGGATTGATTCTCCTCCTCGGCGGTGGGCGAGACAGGTAGCGAACGTGACATCGAAAGTCGTGAATTCATTTCTCAAAGGAAGGAATTGGAATTCAATTATGTGAGGATTGGATTGGTGGAATCCGGAATTTACCTGCTGTTTTCGTAAATTTAAGAGGAAGTTCGTGGAGAAATGACCAGTAATTAGTTTGCGAAACTATTGTTATTGGCAGGAATTCCCTTTTCTTCCGGAATTTACCAAAGAGGATCCGCTTATCTGTATGTCTTTCTTGAGATAATTCCTTGTTATAATTAACATGAATACGTGTAAGCTATTCATTTCTACTGGATCATACTTTTAGGAACGACACAATTAGAGAGATAAACATATAATACCAAGATAAACTATGCGATTTTATCTCAATATTTTAATATAGAAAACCGTTTTTCAGCTACAGCGTTATAATCAAGTCTCACTGAGAGCAAAGAGCTCACTTCTTTTTATCACGGATATATCAAATAAATCTTAGAACTGTTATCTTCAAGATGACCTAGTTCTTTCTCAGAAACCTTTGATTACTTAAAGGTATATAATGGTGATACTGCACAATGAAAATCTTGGATGCATTTCTATGCTATGAATTCCTTAAAAATTCTTTCGTAAAAACATAATTAAAACTTACATCGGCATACCAAAAGAAATTCTCCAAATAAAAATATGGATTGACAATAATTCTCTGCAGATTACTCATTATTCGTGGGATACTTAACACTTTGATACGGTTCTTATCACACCACAACGGAATAGTTGAAAGGACATCACCTTATTAAATATGCTTACGTACCTTAAGTGTACGTACTATAGAGAATAGAAAAAAAACCCAAAACGTTCAATACTGTCTTCAGGAAAGTGAATTTTCGTGAAAGATTTTAGCGCTGAAGAAAAACAATGAGGTTGTTAAGCAATGGTTAGTTACGAAATGGATGAAGCAATTGCTTGTATACAATCCGCCAAATAAAAATTAAATATTAGGCTCTTATTTTAAGTTACACTAAGCAACATTTCTTATGCTCTCTAATTTCAATCTCGCAATCTTATTCATCCTTTTCGAAAATACGTTTCCTGGTGTCATCTATAGCTCTCGAAATTTGTTTTTATTCTTTTCGTTCCTTCTCAAACGGTCCCTAGTTATTTAAACTTTAAAATACCGGAATTATTTAAAGGAATAACTTAACCCTTTTCTTTAAAAGATAGGTAGATAGTACTAGAGGAATGTTCAGGATAGGAATTACGTACCATTTCCCCCACTTATTTTTTCAATCTTTCCTCGAAGGAATTGAGAGAATCCATTTCTTAAGAATCCGGATGCTGCTTCCTCGGTGGATTTAGCAGCTTTAAAATAAGACTCGTTCTGCGAACATCATAGATCCGCATCGATAGACACTCACGGATGATTATACCTGTCTGATATCCGTGTAGCGAAAGTTTTTGAAAGGTGTATTTAAATAAGTATGTTGAGGTGTCTACACATGAGATGATCCGGTTTGAAGACATTTTACGCTCATAATTTCGTTGAAACGCATAATGTGGTTTTGTCTTTCAACATCACTTCAGCGTCCCACTACCGCTAGAGTAGTCTCTAGAGGCATAGAAATATCGACTGCAAGTTATTCATAAAGACAATATCCGCAAGAATACAGAGTAGGAAATTAGTAATAAAGTGTAAAATGAAGAGGAGATAGAATACAGATATATTACAATACTCGATAGAAGAAGCCAAAATCGTCTAAGTGTCAAAATCTGGTTAAAATTAGAATGAGTCATAATTCCGTAATTTACAAAAAACTCATTTACGTTTAAAATGTCTACCTTGCGTTACTATTTACACAAATTAAAGGAAATTTGAAGCATTCTTACACAAATACTAAAATTTAATATCCTTTGGAACTGTCGTAAATACACAAAAGTAATTTTATCGTGCCTGTATCAATGTAAGTAAATACTGCTCCTAGAGTGAATATACGGATCATAAAATATTCAATAACAGCTATTATGGATCTTACAGGAAGTTCTGGATGAAGTTTACTAAATTATAGAGAAATCGGTCGCTGAATTCAGTCCTGAAAGAAACATAAGCTCAACCCAAACTTAATAACATATATTCATGAAATAAACGATGAAATGTAATCATAATTTATATTTGGCATACTTCAATTTTTTTACTTTAACTTGAAAAACATCTCCACGAATTCTATTTAAATGCCTCTTTCTTTCTAGACTGATATTTTATAAGTCGCCGAATTCAGTCATGAAAGAAAAATAAGCTTAACACGAACTTAATAATATATCTTCATGAAATAAACCATGAAATGTAATCATAATTTATATTTGGCATACTTCTATTTTTTACTTTATCTTGAAAAACATCTCCACGAATTCTATTTAAATACCTCTTTCTTTCTAGCCTGATGTTTTTCCGAACGAAAATTCAAGCTCGCTGCTTTTAATTCGAAGCAGGTGATCCAATATCGCATTACTGAAAATACCCGTCGGCGATGTGTCTCTGCTTATCCCCTCACAATTAGCGCAACTCCTCCGATACACGCAAACACGCAAGCACGTCCCGTTCTTTTCTGCCATATGTCACTCCCCCTCCGCCCTCAAACGGGGGGCGTTTGTCACCCTTGGGTTCCACTGCACTGAGGTCGGCGAAGTACCGCAACTCTCAAGTCACTCTCGTAAATAACCCTCTTTTGCATTACTGCGGCGTTATTTTTACGCCTATTCTTTGTAAAGTGCCACGCAGTTAACAGACTAACCAGCATCTAATCTTTACTTACGAATTATCTTGCAGATAAATCTAACTCCAGCCATAATATTTTTGATCGCGAAAAATTCACCTTTAATATTTTTGCATTTTTACCCATAATATTGTGAAGTTGTGTAACGACCGCTTCCACCTGTAATAATACCAAATTGCAGCGAAAACATTAAATATATCAGTTAATTAAAATTAAAATTATATGTGATTAGCATAAACCATTGTAAAAATGTTACCCGTAAGATTTTATGAGTAAAAGTAATACCCTCAAAACTCTATACTTTAAATTTTAAAAGTTATGGTCGTTTGAGGCTTGCGAAGTCTATATAAAATCCCTTGTACTCAATAAATTCTACGAAGACATAATCCAATCCTTCTCATTTTCTAAGAGAAATGACTTCATAACAGAAAGGCTATTCATAAATTAAAGTTTCCTATTTACATAGACTTTTATACAGATGGAAATTGTTTTTCAATGTGCAGGAGCCTTAAGTTTAATATTATTCCTCTGCATCGATAATTTAAATGGCATGGAACACAAATTCTCTATCACTTATTTACTCTTCGATTATCTACTGGTATTCAATGGAAAATATCGTCATAGACAGTTATAGGTAGAGAGTAAAAGGACAAAACGATATGAAAATATTTCTATGAGAAGTGAGTCATAAACCTATTTATTACACTAATCACTTTGACTGACGCTGATGTTATGTTTCTTAATGATCTCAGTCTTTCTAATCAACGTTTATATTAAGAAATTTTAACGATAAAAAATTTGATGTGGCCAACACATGACTTTCTCCATATTTATTGAAAACAGAAGCCTATGCCGGTAATATATATAAATAACTCCAAATCAATGAGTTTTACAGGAAAATGTTTTTAACAACATTTGTAGTAAAAAGTATTGTCTATAACTTTGGTGCACAATTGTATATACCTACATTGCATTCTGACAGAGATATGTATGAAAAACTTCAATTTCTGGATTAACAACAACTTCCGGTTAACCATTATTGAAGAACAACTCCTAAATAATCAGTGTTACGAAAAAATGTTATGTACAAAAGTTGTAGTAAAATATATTATCTATACCTTTTGTATGAAATTTTATACAACTACATTGCTTTTTGACAGAGTTATGTATGAAAAACTTCCACATCTGGATAAAAAACAACTTCCGGTTAACCATTATTCAAGAATAAATCCTTAACAATCAGTGTTACGAAAAAATGTATTGTACAAAAGTTGTAGTAAAGTACATTATCTATAACTTTTGTATTTAATTGTATATACCTGCATTGCATTCTGACGGAGAGACGGAACTTCCGGTTAAGCGATATTCATCAAAAACTAATCAGCTCTTGGCATTGTTAGGAAAATACTAAATATGATGTTTGGAAATGATCGGATAGAGAGCTTTAAGATCCTTTTAAGATAGAGCGCACACAAACGTTTTTACCACAGACAGACACACAGACAGACATGTTCGGGAAAATAGCAAAAACGAGCTCTATGGGCCCCAAAACATCTATTTCCGTCGAAATCTGGTGGTCGAATTTTTTTGCGAATACAATACTTTCTCTATACTACGTATAGGGAGAAAGTAAAAATGTGTAATAAGCAATGAAGAAATATCTTGTATGTAACGTAATATGAGCTCAAAGTATAAGTTTATTTTTGATAGAATCAATATTAACGAGAACTTTCAAAGAACTTTTCTCTCAAATATGTATAAGAACTTTAATATGATGCAGATTAACATCGCTTATAGACAAATGTAGCAAGATTCGCATGTAAAAATTTAAATCCCAAAAAAGATCTCATAATCCAACGATATTACTGATATTTCAATTTCTTTTACTACAATTGAAAGTTTGTCTATCTTACCTACTATGCATTATATATCTAAATAATATATATTATTTAATTACCAGCCCCATTTGTGTATTCCAACGAATTTTCTTTCGCATGGTAGTACTAACAGCATTTCCAGTCTTAGGGCGAAGACGCTTCTACATCTCCTGTACTTTAAGAAATACGTTCTGCTTCACTGGACGCGGATGTTAGTCTAAGACATAGCAGAAAAGGAAAAGTCAAGAGCACGAAGCGACGAATGCAATTCCTCTAATAAATCTCGACAAATGAGAGCAAAGGAAAGAGAATGAAAAAGAGAAACGAGACTAATTGAAGACGCAGGCACGGATGCTTTGGGAGTAAACAAGAGGCGAAAGAGAAACAAAGAAGAGAGAAGGCAATTGGCGGACAAAAGGGAGGCAATGTGTGGAGAGAGAGAAGTTTGGAGAATGGAAATGCAAATTCGTCCGTCGAGGGCTTAAAAAGGGAAGCACAAGTTGCAGGAGAGAAAGGTGAGGAACATAGAAGAGGAAGTCCGTTGTGTGCGCCATGTGAGATGTGTCTGAAGTTAAGATATATATGGGAGAGGATTAGATTAGCTCGAGAAAAGGAAGTTGATTCAAACATTTCGAAAATCCGCAGCAGAGTATGGAGTTATTAATCAGGGAAATAGAGAGCTTAAGTATATACATTTTACTGACTGCTAATTCACATAAAAAAATGCTCCAAACAGTTTGTGCGTCTTTCAATTTCGTGGATTTCTTTCTAAGTAGGTATTTCCTTTTAACTTAAGTAAAAGTGTAATAGTAGAAGGAATTTTTTAAATTCCAGTTCTATTAACTGCATCCATTCATAAATTAAATTGTATTGTTTGTGCATCGTTGATAGTTTCTATATCTGCGTATTTTCTCGTTTTCTTTATCCTCCTTCTTGCATTCGTAGAGTTTACATAATTACCATTAAAGGGTTGAGTGAAAATAAAGGGGGAAATGCGACAAGAGAGAAAGTGCGTGAGAAGGTAGCATGAGCAGCTAAACTCTATTTCAAGAGGCAAACTTCACTCCGTATTGAGATGAGTTCAATGGACTTCGTAGAGCATAAACAGGAAAAGCAACTTCATACATACCTCCTACTCATACGAGATAAGCAAATGGTGGTATCATTCCAAAATGTCTAGCAAAATATAATTCCATTGATGACAGTTTTCTGTTTAAGAAGAGATCGAATCTGTCCATAATAACAATTATAAATATCATTGATAGTAACTCTAAACGAAAATCGCTTGTGCAAGTTCTAAAAGAGAATATAATTTACAAGGCCCGTTTCCGTAAGCTAAGCGCCAGAGTGAGGTTCAATACGGAGGATAAATTCTCAGATTTAAAAAAAAGTATTTGGATTTTATAACTTAACATAAGCATTTAATCTGGGATATGGGTGGAATGAGCGACCGAGATGTCGTTCAATAAAGAATGAGAAGGTGAATTCTTGGTTACAGATGATGTTATTAACTAATAATAGATAGATAAATTTTAGTATCCGCTCAGTTTCTCTGTAATATTCTTGAACTACAATGGCAAGGTATGATAATGGCAAAGAATTTTGGACAGCTCTGTTAATATAAGTAGTTTCACTGAATATGAGTTGGAATAAAACTTCTTTCAATTGTAACAACAGAAATACAGTGACGATAATTGGATAGTAATAATTTATTTGGCACATAAAGGATCCCCCAATCATATATGATATACTAAATTAAATATGTAACACAAGAAAATGAAAGTAGACAATAGAACGTATAAAAAATTATTATATGAAGTAAGAACACAAGAAAATTTTATTAAAAGCGATGAGTATTAATAGCTGATAACATTTCTACTGCCGTGGAATCAGCTTCTCCTTCTTCAGTGATAGTAATCCTCTACTTGGCGAAATGAAAAGGCCATTCTTAGAGTGAGGGTTGGCAGGTGAGGCTGCCCTTTCGGAAGTTGCGAGTACTTGGAAGGATAATCTAATTGTGGAGAGTTCCGAGGAGGGTTGAATGGGACCGAATGAGAGCGAGACGTGATCCGAAAGATGGGAATAATGATTGATTGTCTGTCCTTTTGCCCAACGATAGATCGCCGAGTGCTTCGCCGGGGTTATGAACCCCAAATCTCCAGAATGAAGCGCTTGGAGGTGAATTGCGAAAGACGAAACTAATATTCCTTGAGCTCCACAATGGGAAAAGGAATTAGTCTTCCTTGTTTGCGATCGACAAAAGGAGCTTGTGATGGATATCTTAAGATTGGTATTCGAACATGAATTGAGATCTGGAGATGGATGCTTAGGTATTGTTTGTATTGGAGAATGATTTGGAAAGTCACTGTTGCCAAATCTAATGCAGCTGTATTGTTTTAAGTCTGAAGCATTGTGAGATGCACTTACGAGAGGTACCTTGATAAGAATGACTCAAGTAAATCTGACTTTTAGGTTATGAACTAAGAGATGCGTAATTTTTCCAGTATTTACAAACCAGTTTTGTACAGTATCCAGTAAAAAAATATTTAATTATGATTTATTCATACCTGATAAACTCAGCGATTGGCTGAAAGCTGTATAAAAGTTTGACCACATTATAATTCTAAATTTAAGAACAAAGGTTAAGGTAACTTTACACATAAGGGCGTGTATCCGAGAAAAAGTCCGTTTTTCCTTAGGAGTAATAAATTGAATGAAATCTAGATGATCAGGCGTTACTTGGTGGAAAGTCATTTTAGATAATGAATAAAAACAGTGTAATTTTCCACACTTTTATTTAACTGACGACCGGTTTCGCTACCGGATGATGTTACTCAGGTAGCGAAACCGGTCGTCAGTTAAATAAAAGTGGGGAAAATAACATGGTTTTTATTCATTATCTGTAATAAATTGAATAATAATATATTTATACCTCATGAACTCGATGATTAGTTAATTGTTCTGAGGCTAAAGTAGTTGTAGGTATCAAAACATTTTAAAATCTTAAGAGAGGAGCATGAATACTTAATTATAATATACAACCACCGACTTTAACATGTGAATGTTAATTATTTCCATATCATAAAATTTTAATAATTTATAAGTTTAACATAGAATGCCTCCAACATTTCTCCTTTTTATATCAAATTCAATTTTTCTCAACGCAATCTCTCTTTCCTTGATATTCCTACAGATTTCCGATTGTTACTTTTTTTAAATTCAACATCAGTAATATTTCACCCCTTTAGTACCAGTAGGTAAACAAGAGAAAAATATTTTCGATCGTTCTTCATTTAGTATTAACTATTTTGAATGTCAGTAAAGAGCAAATCACTGTAATTAAGAGACATTTGATATATCTATGATATCAAAGAGCGTTAAATTAACTTCTCCTGAATTTTCGTTTCTTTGGGAAGTATTCGCCTTAAATAGAGTAGATCTACACTTTTATAAACTATTCCATACATAACTAACAAAATTTTCAATTAGAAGAACATTCGTATCTTAATTCTGTGGCAATTTTGCCGCTAAATCTTTGCCGAGTGTGTCTTTGCGAATCGAACGTTTCGAGAAAAATGTTCGGTGGTGAGGGAAAGAGCAGAAGTGACATCTCGTGGAGGAAATGAAGAACTAACTTTTCGTCTGATCTTCTAACCTTATTGCCCAAAGAAAATGGAATGTTGAACTTGAGTTTCTGAAACCGAGAGCAAAATTTCCTCTGGATTTTTATAGTGGAGGATGTCTTAGAAGATCTCAGACGGAATTTTTTCTTCGGAGACTCGGGTAAATTGAGTTTCTAAATTTTTTGTGGGGCCATAGATCATCTTTTTGTTTCATTTTTATCTTACGCTCTTATTCAATATATCTTTGTATGTACTTTGCTTTATAAAATTAAGTAATACGATAAAACTCTTATGATACCAGATATCATAATGAAAAGCGTAAGAAAGAAAAACTAGTAGAGCCTTTCAGTTTATAATTTTGCAATCAACAGAGGTGTTGATTTTATTGAAACATATTTGAAAGAGTATATTATTGATTTATAGCTAATTGTATAGCATATAGTAATTGTGCGAGACATTATTCTAGAAGTTATTTGGCTGTTGAATAGCCCAACCGATGTATCTTCATTATGTATTCAGAAAAATTTCTTCTAGGACATATAAATACAATTTGTATTGTAATATAGTTTTTCAAGGAAAAATAACTTTAGAAATCAGAATGTCTGTTCATCCATTTTGAATTTAAGATGCTGTTCTCTTTATGCTATCTAACTGAGACTGGAAAAGGTAATTTATTTAATTGCGAGATCAAAGCAATATTTATGTATATCTCAAGAAATATTTAGCTCTATTTCACTATAGCCATATCATGTCCTTTCAGTTTACGGATTCTAAATTATAATAATTGTATGCGCAAATTGCAAAAAATAATTCCACCATAAAAATCCAAGTTTATCTCAGTGGTCATCAAATTTTCTAGTGACAGTGAATTATAAAAATCGCCACATAATGGATAACGATTGTGTGTATCGATCGGGTGTGATAAACTAATGGAAAAACAACACCGTCGTTGAAAGCTTATTTCCATATTGTGTGTTTTTTCATGAAACCTATGCACTCCCGAAACTTCCGCTCTCTTTCCCTTTATGGAAATGAACAGTTTACATATTTTCTACATCGATACTCAATTCGATGTTAGCTGCTTCATCAACCACTAATACGAATGGTACTTATGAATGCATCCCTGAGTTCATTACTGCATCTCTATAGGATTTAGCTGGTACACTCATAGGATCAAGTTTAGCTTCTGCATTTTTCACCCTATTCAGACATGATTTAATTCTTTGTAATTATTTTTTGCTACGGAATTCATAATATATCATTTAATATCAGTATAACCAATATCTATACATTTTTAGCTAAAAATGTAAAACAATGTTGGGTGATAAATTGATATAAACATTTTGAAAAATAAATTGTAATTATCAAACCAGTTTATAAATAATAAATTAAAGTCAATGAGGATAACAATTCATCGCAACTATCCATTCGCTTGTTCTGATTTTGAGGCAGCTTCTAAAATAACGAATTTTCGCGTATTAGTAATCTGTTCTCTCGGAGCCAATGGTAACGTCATAGTTGATAATCGCTCTCTGTCACTGCAATTAGAATAAATAAATTAAATAATTACTTGATGGTAAAGAATACTTGAGTATTAGTTCAATGCAATAGTTTTAAACTTATTGTTTAACGGAATATAAAAGATACAGTCGTGAGATAGAGATATCCATCACTTGCAGATAGTCATCTAAGAAGACTGCGAGGACATGACGAAAATCACGCCGAGTACACCAATCAATGGACTAAAACGATCACGATTTTCGATATTAGTGCGGCGTTCGATAGCAATTAAACAAACGAGTTCCCACGGTCGTATTTCCTGCGAAATCCAGACTTATCGCAATTTGGGCCTCGTAATGAACGCCGCCCTTTTACTAATTGCATCCATATTCGCCGATAAATCGATAGAGCTGCTTATCACTCGGCTTGTTAAATACGTTTCGACCAATCGAAGGAAATTAATCGAGCGATGTAGCAGACGCTGAAAAGGGAGAGATAGCCGTGGCATATCGGTCTGCTAATTCGAGGACCAATTTGAGTGTGAAGCGGAGTCCATTAACCGCTTCGGCGGACGGAATCCCGCGTGAGATTGGAAAAAATGTAAGGCGAGCGAAAGGGAGTTAATCAGCTGTAGCACTAGGGATGGAAACAATCGCAAGATAAGCACTGCACGTGGAAATCAAATCACGAAAGAAATTTCAGCGGACGGCGTTTGCCGATTTTTCGGAACACTTGGGTGAAAAAGAAAATTTATCGAGCTTTTGGATTACTGTGACAACCGCTGGCTATTTGCACAAATTTTGGCGGAAACTTACGAAAATTTTCCATGATTATTATAAAAAAACTCTTTTTAAAAGTTCGAATTGTATAGCTCAGATAGAAAACGTTTTATCTACAAAACAGTTGAGAGTATGCTTCCAATAAAGTCTGTTTCTTAATTTTCTACAACTACCGCATGATCTTATTAAACATAAGTATGTGATTAATAGATAATTTGTCAAATTATGAAGCTAGTCTCAAAACTCTAATTAAAACAAATTTTTGAAACAATATGGGAATGTCACTGTATCATCGATGGAGCTACGATAATCAACATAATAAAATTGGCAGATTTTTTCTTATATTGCGCATATAAAGTGTTTTGCTAATAAACTCGTGCAATGTAATATGTTTAACATATATGCAAAAAATAGCAACCAACATAATAACATCATTTTATTTTATTATTATTTTTTGCAATTTCTTCTGAATGTTATATCTTATGTTTTGTCTTATTAATTATTTTATCATGGTTTACTATTGTAGTTTTTCCTGTTTCCGATTATATTTTATTATTTATTTGTAATTTAGTTATAGTACTATTGCTTTTGTAATCTCCATGTTATTCACAGATTTCTTTAACATCTTTAAGCTTGTACTATCAGCAGGTTTTTCACACCCCCCTTTTCTGTGGGTGTTTTCCAGCTGTGAATATATTCTCCTAAGACATCACCTTAGGTTTTTTTTTTACTTCCACTCCTTCTTAAGTTTTCCTCTCTATTTCTTTTCACATATACACAAGTTTTTATGTATATAATAACATTGACGAAAGGTTAAAAGGAAGAAGAGACTTATCAGTCTCAATCTTGCCTTTAATAATGACCTTAATAATAATAATAACTTGGTTATAAATTATTAATATTTGGATATATACTCATGTTATTTAATCCATCGAGGTCAAAGAATGTATTTAGTTAATTTGGGATTATCACCCAAAAGTTTTTTCTAAAAGAGCCTTAAAGAAGGAACTTTCAGAAGTTTTTCTCAACCGAAAGTTAAAAAGAAGTCTTTCTTATTATTTCCACAGGAAAAACTTTAATGTCTCTAAAAATGCATAAATTTATTGGCCTTAAGGAAAACGTGCTACACTAGCGTCACATAAATATGAAAAAGTATTTATGACGCGGAATTTTCAGCAAGTTCCGGGAATAAAGTTGCGCATTTCGTGATTTTCTCTTGTTTTTTTTTGCTTCCGTAGCCAAAGGGATGTTAATATATAATGGAGTTCTTTAAGTTCTTTGAAGGAGGTTCATAAGATTTTCCTTATACCCTGCATGAGTTCGAGGTTTCAGTTAATGATTTTAAGGAATAATTGTGATAAAATTATTAATTTGAGCTTTTGTGTGATGCTTCCTCTTAGCGTTTCACAGTTTGTTCTGAGATTTCACTATGGTTTCATTTGCGTATTTACCACAGGAAGTTAAACGTTATGATTTGTGGAATTTAATATAATGACGGTTGATTCTTATTCTCAACTCATGCTGCTACTAAATCACCTGTAGAGGAAATTGTATACCAAATATTGGAAAATGTATTTCTTCTACACCAACTTCGTAAGTTTCTTTAAACAAATAACTACATAAATATAAGGCTCACCATTCGCTTTTTATTTCATTTCGTCAATTTAACCATATGAAATACTTTGAATTATTTACGCGTAACCTCACCAGTTATAGCAAAAGTTCTTGTAAATCATAATTAATGATTTTGAGGAAAAAGATAACTAAGAGGTAATCAAAACATATGATAAATGAGTAAACAGAGAGTAGATTGACAGAAAAGTAGAAGAGAGAGTGGAGTAACGTATAGCAAAAAATTAATTATGAAACGATAAGTACTAAAGATTTTCTGTTATGTATTGTCTTTTAGTAAATGATCGCCTTGTTTATCTTATATTCTATGAAGTATTCCTAAATAGGTTATAGTGAAGATATTGCTCTAATTTAATAATTATTTACATTTACATTATTTCAAAATATGGAAACGAGTTATATATGACTGAACCCTCAATTTCCTTTTAATTCATCTTTCCATTTCCCAAAATATCCGTACATTTGCACAACATTCTACCATTATCTTTCTGGGTTAACAAATAGTATCGTATTCCCTGTCCATTCTCCTTTTTACTATACAAGTTTCATCTTAGTATACTAATGAAGAAATACTTGCGAAGCCAAAGCTTATCTTAAATTAAGAATTGAGAACAATCATGGTCCGAAAGTTAAATTTATATTTAAGCTTTAACGAAAGGGTTGTAGTGCCTCTTAATACATTTTTCTTCTACAAACAGATATATTTAGATCCGACGAACTCGGTGAATTCTCAGAATAGGTTTCCACTTAAACCCATATGAGTGTCACGTCATCATCTTAGTTCTGGATTTTACGGGGTTCGTGGCATTCTTGGTAACTGTGATTGCTAATTAACTTCCTTAATCAATCACTTGCTTGATTACAAGATTCATTCATATTTTTTAACGTATAGTATTATATTTCATTAATAATCATGACTTCTAGGTTTCATATTTTTAACAAAAAATGTGTACCTCATTCTTTTAAAAATGCATGCATTCATCTAGTAGATATGCAATTTGTACAACGCAGACTAGGAATTTAAGGAAGTACAATCAGTACGAGTATGGAAATATAACTCCACTCTTCGACTGCTTCAAAATGCAGAAATGTTTCATCTCTCGTGCATTGTTTCTGAATATATTCCCTTGAATTTGAGAGAGAGGTCTAATATGAGTTCTTTCCATTAATGTGTGTGCATTTCTTCCGTAGACTAATAAAAAGCTCTCGCCGCAGCCCCTGACCGCGTCCTGACCGCAAAATTGTCCCACCACTCGCGTTTATTTTTTAATCGTGTCTTTTGATCTCCCAAAGGAGACTTCGACTCATTTTTCCCTCCACCGAACCGCGCATATGTCCACTCTCTTTTTTTCTGCCTTTGGCGTATGGCAGGAGTTGCTTCCTCTCATTCGCTTTTAGAATCGTGAAAATGTGAAAGGATCTATACGTTGTGACTCCTTTTCCTCATTTCCATGTACACAAAATCTTCCTCAATGTCTCTGTTTTAGCTTTACTTTTTGAATGATTTAACGTACTCATTTCAGCATAGCGAGGTGAATCTACAAGAAATTTCCGGGAAGAGTTACTAATTATTTGGAATGTTGTTAAATAATTTATATTAGTTATTAATACAAATGTTAAATACGAAACACCGTAAAAGGAGCCATTAATTATAAATAAATACACCATTATGATGAAACTGGAATTCTAAGAATCAGAATTTTATCTGGAAATGGTAATTGAGGATGGAAAGGGAAGTATAACTTCCATTTACAAATACTTCTAGCAAGATTATGGATTTTACATGAATGTAATTACTCCAGTTTAATTAAAAGACGTCAACCAGGAGTAGGACTATGTAGTCAGGACCGTTTAAGGTACTAAAATCGCCTATTGTTATTCCAAGAATCATTTTGAAGCGCCTAGTTAAGATAAGGAAAATGGAAAAGGAATCTGCTAAGAATTTATCTTCCAGCACTAAAAATTAGGACTTGTAAATTAATTAAATAAAATAAAATGCACTTTGCTCTTTATAAATAGAGAATGAAGATACTCCCAGGTTTCTTATATCACTGTAAATACATTTTAATATCATTAAAGGCGTGACACACCCTAGTGTTTCGTGATAGATGAAGTGTGATAATCAGCATTATTTGAACAGATAAAATTATTTTATCCGTTGCATCTTGAATTTCGCAACGCCCGTTCCTCAACAGCCATTTGAAAACTACTTTAATTTCACATTGAACTTTATTTCTTAGTGTTCTAAATACAAATAAACTAGATACTTCTTGCAATTATTTCATTCAAAGATATTAATCTCTTTTCGTGTCATATAAAGCAAAGAATATGGCAATTCGTGACGAATTATTGAAATCGTCGGCCATTTACAATATTATGCTATAAATAAATCCGTTGAGAGCCCCTGCGATAGCATATGACAAATATAATTAAAGAATTTTAGTTGACTCATCGTTGAAGAATACCATGAAACCCTCCGGCAGCTCAATCCATAATCTTAAGCCTCCGAATTATGAATAAGCCGGAGGTTGTCCGATGACTTCCCTGTTTGCAGATTTAGGCGAAAAAGAATTACGAGAGAAATGAGGAAACGGAGAAAAAATTGTGGAATTGAAGGAGGAAAAGATTTTGTGGAAATAAATACGATTGGACGGAAGGAAATGAGGAAAACGGAAATTATCTCCAAGACAACAAACTCGAAGGATGTAATTATTGAAGCATTCTTGAGGACAAACAGAACGTAAAATGTAGAGTAAATGTAAATGTAAAAAATAAATCGAGGATTTATCAAATCGTCACAGGCAAGCAAATGTCGGACTTACAACCTTATATGGCAGCGTTAAATAATATTTGACACCTTGTAGTTTGAAAAACCAAAGATAATATCATAGAAAATTTAATGATAACTTTCCCAACTGATATGAACGAGTGTTTCAGGTGATTTTGAATCACCTCGAGGACTGAAATATATCGAAATTTCACATTTTAAATAATATGAAAATACACGATACTACATTTCAAGTATTTCCAAGCAGTTGGCTAAAAGTTTGTTGATACGCATTAATATTGTAATATGATTTCAATGCACCATCTGTTGATATTGAATTTGAATTTCCGGTAGATTTATTTCCGTTTCTTCTAGGCATTGGTTAGCTTTAAAAATAGATAAACGTTTTTAAAATAGTATGAGACGTTGAAACATTACATTTGTCTTTATCTTGCTCATTTCTAACTTGTAATTTACTTCAGAACGCATGTCGAATTTTCAATTCTTCATCAGACACGGGTGCTTCATTTCGTTGTATATCGATCTCCTTACAAAGTTCCCCTGCTACCCTAATTTCGTTGATGAGCAACATCAATGGAGAATTAAAATCCATGTAACTGCATGAGCTTGCTCGTCATTTCCGAGGCACTAAGGCATTCCGTCAGAGAGCGTTGTCTTTGACTCCCAAAGAAAATAAAAGAGTTAAAAAAAGACTCAATCGTGGACACCCGTCTCCCAATGAAGGCACATCTTTTGATCGAAAGGTGACGTTTAAGAGTGAGCTCGTTAGTTGGGAAAGAAAGCATTGATCAGCAGCCGCTCATTAAGTTGACTTCCCGCATCCGGATGCAGAGAAAATTGGGTTCGCAAAGGGCAATGCAGAGCACCTCAAATGGCTCCCCTCTATCTTGAGGCCTCCGAGGGCGTTGAAGTAAATGAAATCTTTAACCGCTCCGCAGGATTAGGGGGGCAATACAAAGTAGCGCCGGTTTTACCGTTAGCCGGAGTTTGGATGTTTGGTTGGCGTGGATACGGAAGCACCTCGACCTTCCATGATTTTTGCAAATGGGAATAAACACAGACGAGGAGAAAGCGGGCGTTGGCAGCCTCACGGATTGTGCTTAACACGGGCTGCCGTGACGGGTCGTGACAATGAAATACGGCGCTGATTCTACGTGAACCGAGCGGAAATGTAGCTCCTAGACACTGAAAAATTACGCAAACTACCTCTGAAACAACTATTAATATTACTGGCATTAACTATAGCATGAATTTGAGAAAAACCCATGGATTTTAATAAGAGGCTTTAATTGAAAAAAAATTGATAAGGATTGAACTGAGTTATTTTTATAAATAATTTGAAAGCCTTCCATACTCTCTTAGATGAGTTGTAATATTTTTGTATACCATACGAGATATTTATATAAATAAAATTAAGACTTTTAAGTAGGCATTAATCGTCATTATTACATGTTAACATTCCATAACAGTAAACAATCATGCTTCTATTTTTCTATTTACAACATTTTTACGGAAAACGATGAACCATTAAGCAATGTTGGCACTAAAATAGAATGATGATTTAATTTTTATATTCCTTGAATTATATTACAATTTAATTTAATCGTGTCACTAAATAAAAGACACGAAGAGAGAAAAACTGTCGTTAAGGATAACAAAGTTTTCATTTTTGAATTTACGCTTACCAAATGGTTAAATGTAATCATTTCAGCAGTAGAATAAAGGCGTTATGTTACGTCAATGCACTATAACTAGAGCTTGTGTAGTAGTAGTGTTACGAAGTCATTAGGAGCACCAGAGCAAGGTCACACCGGAGGGCCAAGGGGGAGAGTTTTCTTCTGTCCCTGGAATGTTCCAGAACATTCCAAGTTGCCAATTGTATATATACAGGGGAACTGCCTTCACTCGAGGCAGTCTTCCCTCAGGAATAAAGACGCTCACATCGGAATCGTGTTATTTTCATTTCGAAATACAACAGAATTGGCGCAGTCGGTAGGATTAATTCTTCAAGACCGCAAATTGTTTCGCATCCATGGAGGACCTAGCCAGCCGGTTGATCGAGATGGTGGAACTCCAGCGACAACAGAATCTGGAGCAACGACAACAAAATCAGGAGCAGCGACTACAGATGGAGAAGCTGATTGCTCGACTTCCAGATTACGGTGAGAGTACGGCATCCTCTTCCGCATCCTCGTTCTCGACGATTCCGAGCTTCATGCCGTTTGATTCTTTGGCGGAATTGTGGAAAGATTATTGGGCCCGTTTTCAAACGTTTGCAATGGCAAATTCGGTTCCTTCAGATCGGCTTCCGAAAATTTTCTTAACGAATCAAACGACGGCAACCTATAAGCTGTTAAGCACGTTGGCGGCACAACAGTCCCCCCCTAAGGATGTAAACAATCTTTCCATGGGGGATATCGTGGAATTTATGGAGACTCAATTTGATCCAAGACGATTCATAGTTCGGGAAAGATTTAAATTCTGGTCGGAGATGCAACGTAAGGTTGGGGAATCGATTCAAGAGTTGGCGGCCCGAATCCGCCAAGACGCAGCTAAATGCGATTTTTCGTCTATTCGCGATCCGCAAGACGAGGCCATGCGGACAAAATTCATGTGCTCCGTTAATAACGAGGCAGTTTTAAAAACGCTATTTAAGATTCCAGATGACCAATTAAACTTCAGTAAGGCTATTCAAGTGGCCTTGGAGACGGAAGACGCGGCTAAGGTGGCAAAAGAGACCGTTTACGGCCCCGCGAAGGAATTGGTTGGCAAACTCCGCGATAAGAAATCCCAATCGGAAGGGAAAATTATTGTTCCGAGATTAAAAAAAGATTTTCCCGTAGGAACGTGCCCCCGTTGTGGAAAAATAAATCATCGTTCGGAAGATTGCCGTTTTAAAAATGCCGCATGTAATTTTTGTAAAAAGAAAGGGCACATAGAAAAAGTATGCCTCAGTAAGAAGAGACAGTCCAAGGAAATGATGAATCGAATCACGGCAAAGCCAATTCAAGAAGTCAATAATATTTGCAGTCGCCAAAGGGGACCGTTGATACAGCCGCTATATTTTCACGGAAATCGTTTCGATTTTCAAGCGGATACGGGATCGTGCGACAATTTCTGCGGAAGGGACGTCTGGTCGTATTGTGGAAAGCCAAAGTTACTTCCCCCAAATTTTCTATACATTGGGGCCAATGGAAAGCCTTTGACCGTTCTAGGACGATTTACCTATCGTGTGGCTACGGATCGATCCAAAGAGGAGAAAGAAATTGAATTTGTAGTATTAAGGAAATCACTTAATCTCCTGGGTCGGATTTCTCTTCGCCAATTGGGCGTTGACGTCAACTCTCTTCTGAGCAATCCTAGAGTGTCGGATAACATTTGTGCCATCACTTCAGACAAAAACATAGGAATTTCACTAGAAAGGAGATGTCGCCAGTTATGCGACGAGTTTCCTGATTTATTCAAATCGGAGTTAGGATGCCTTCGAGATTTCGAGCTTGATGTAAAATTCAAGTCAGATGCAAAACCGGTATTCTGCAAACCACGGACGGTGCCATTGTCTCTCTTGGACGATTTAAATGCAGCATACGATGCCGGTATAAAGAGAGGAATTTGGTTACCAGTACAATTCAATGATTGGGGGACTCCAGTGGTGCCAATTAGGAAGGCACCCTTACCGGGGGAAAAGAAAGCAAACCTCAGAGTATGTGGAGATTATTCCGTTTCTGTCAATCATCAGTTGGAGACACACCGACATCCGATACCATTGCCGGAAGATCTCATGCGTAAATTGGGGGGCGGTTACTTCTTCACAAAGATAGACTTGGCGGATGCCTATAATCAGGTACGATTGACCCCAGAAAGCCAACGACGGCTTGCGCTCAGTACTCATCGAGGAGTAATGTTGCAGACCCGCCTGCCTTTTGGCATATCCTCAGCTCCAGGTTATTACCAAGAAATAATGGAGCAGCTTACGAGTGACCTCGAAGGAGTCGCTGTTTACCTCGATGATATTCTTGTCAGTGGAATAAACGCTGAAGAACACTTACGAAATTTGCGTTTGCTTTTTCAGCGCCTTCAAGAGAAAGGACTGCGATGCAGATTAGAGAAATGCTCCTTTGCGCAAGCATCTGTGGAATATTTGGGACACACCCTATCGCGTCAGGGCATTTCCAAAGGTTCTAAAGTAGACGCAGTTCTAAAGATGCCTCCGCCTTCGAATGTATCAAAACTTCGTTCTTTTCTTGGCTCTGTTCAATTTTACGCTAAGTTCATTCCAGATCTCTCAACGCTATCCGAGCCATTAGTTCGCCTCACTAGAAAAGATCAACCTTGGAACTGGGGACCAAGGGAGAATGCAGCTTTTCAGCATCTTAAGGAAGTGCTTTGTTCCGAGGCAGTTCTTGCTCATTTTGACCCAAATATGAAAATTGGAATTTCATGCGATGCCTCAGACGTAGGGATTGGAGCCGTTCTTTTTCATCGCTACCCCGACGGCAGCGAACGCCCAATCGCCAATGCATCCAAAATGCTTACGCATACACAACGTCGATACAGCCAAATTCATAAGGAGGCACTTGCAGTAATTTTCGGACTGAAGAAATTCCATCAATTTTTATATGGGCGAAATTTCATCCTTATTACGGATCATAAACCTTTGATCGCTATTTTTGGACCGACTAAAGGAATTCCAGTAATGGCCGCTAACAGATTAGCAAGGTGGGCCCTTATACTGAGTCAGTATGATTACTCAGTGGAATACCGCACTACGAAGGACCACGGTAACGCAGATGCCCTGAGTCGTCTACCGCTTGAATATGATGCCAATTTCGACGCGGAAGAGGAGAAGGCAGATGTTAGCATGGTCTGCGAAGTTAGAGATCTCAGTCTTAGGTTGGATCCCTGCAAACCGAATCTGCTTCGAAAGGAATCCAGCAGAGATCCAGTGATCTCTAAAGTTATACGTTATGTCAACGAAGGATGGCCGAATTCCGATTCAGAGGAGACAAAACCTCTTAAAAAAATGGAGGATTACTTGACAGTCGACAATGGCTGCTTATTTTATGGTACCCGGGTCATAATCCCAACGTCACTTCGACGCAGGGTCCTTAATTTACTTCACCTGGGGCATTTCGGTATCCAACGTATGAAGCAGCTCGCGCGATCAGTCGTGTATTGGCCGCATATCGATGAAGACATCGAGAGAATGGCACGATCGTGCGATGCGTGCGCAGAACACCAGAACAGGCCTCCCAAGCCCGTGAATCACCCTTGGATGCTTCCCGAAAAACCTTGGAGTCGAATTCATGTGGATCATGCGATCAATTTCCTGGGAACAAACTGGTTGGTACTAGTGGACGGGTACTCAAAGTATCCATGTATTCATCCCACTAACTCGATATCGGCCAAAGCAACGATTGAGTTGCTAGAAGAGGATTTTTCCCATTTTGGATATCCTCACGCTTTAGTATCGGATAACGCCCCGATATTTCATTCGGAGGAATTTCAGGCTTGGTGTGGGGAACGAGGCATAACCCATCTGAGCGGCGCTCCTTATCACCCAGCGACGAATGGAGCCGCCGAACGCCTGATTCAAACTTTCAAACAATCCCTTCGAAAATCTTCCCTGACAGCGAAAGCTGCATTACAAGAATTCCTAATGCAGTACAGGCGGACTCCATTAAACTCGGGATATTCCCCGAGTGAACTTCTGAACGGTCGCCAAATTAGAGGGAAATTAGATGCCCTAATACCGTCACCTGCTTCCGTGGCCCAGGGAAAGCAAGCGAAAATGGCAGTTAAATGCCAACTTTCCGCTAAAACAAAAGTAGCCGCCGTATCTAAGCATCAATACACCGTGGGAGCTCCTTGCTACGCGCTGTACTATGGACCTAAACGCAACAAAGAGCCACGATGGATCCCTGCGGTCGTCGTTCGAGTGCTTGGCCCTAGAAACGTCAAGGTCAGAGTTCTTCCTCGAGGACCGGTCTGGCAGCGGCACATTGACCAGTTACAGCCTCGCTATGGAGCAGATCAAGACAATGATCCTGGCGAGATATATTCGGCGGATGATTCTACCCACTCCCCTTCCACCTTCCCATCCCGTCTCGTTCTAGGGAAAGCTTCTAGTGAGGACCAGCCTACGAGGCGACCTAAGCGACGTTGGCCAGCCGACAGCCCTTTCGGTCCAGACAACCTGAGGAGATCGGAGAGACTTAGGAGAAGGAAGATCGCTTCGGGTGATCCCTCAGCTGGTGGGGAGATGTTACGAAGTCATTAGGAGCACCAGAGCAAGGTCACACCGGAGGGCCAAGGGGGAGAGTTTTCTTCTGTCCCTGGAATGTTCCAGAACATTCCAAGTTGCCAATTGTATATATACAGGGGAACTGCCTTCACTCGAGGCAGTCTTCCCTCAGGAATAAAGACGCTCACATCGGAATCGTGTTATTTTCATTTCGAAATACAACAAGTAGCTTTTTATTTAACTGAATTAATATGTGACCGGATACGAGGATAAGCAATAATCTCGATTTGACATACTAAAATTTCGTGACGAATTATTGCTTATTCACTAAAATTTTAAATATATTTTATATTTTTACAGATATTTTACTTGAAATTTGCTTCGTTTGATCTAAAAATAAAAATCTAGACGAATAAAAATCAAGTAGGGTCTATAAAATGAAAATGAAAGGTTGATGTCGAGGATGCACGAAAAGATGGAAGGGTTTCATGAGGTTCGCTGGCCCCGCATTGGGTGCCTCTGAGTTACGTCATCCAGGATACGTCATGAAGAATATTCCCCCGAATACATTTTGGGTTGACTGACCGATGATTTTTGACTAATGACACATCTGCTAATTACCGAAAGTAGTAATTTTTTTTCTTAGCATCAGCTTTACTAGCTATGTCAGCTATACTTTTCTTTATCGTTTCTTTTTTCGAATATATAATTTATCTATCCTAAACCTCGTTGGAAAATATTTCTAAAGATTTCTCAAGGGCCACACCCATATTAGCAAGACTACCTCTAAAAATACATCGTCCATAGTCTCTGCTATTCCTTTATCTAGGCCATCACAAAACATCGCAAAAACTGAAAATATCTCGTCGTTCGTGGCCACAAGTGCATTAGAAAGGCGAAATCGTGCGTGTAGCCACATTTGGGCTATCCGCTATTTAACTATTCAAGGGGAAGTGCACCAAATCTCGTTTCGCCCCTGAGTGCTTTCGCTGATTACTTTGGGAACCATTCCACAGTTACGCAAACGTTTTGACCCCACGTGACCCCCTTTTTCGGTGCTATCAATCCCTCGCTGAAATTGAGATCCCTGGATTATCATCCTTGCGTAAATCACCCCAGGGGGGAACCAAAGGGTTGATTCAACGCAGAGGCTCATTTTATAACTTTGCAATTTTTACGTTTGAAAACAATATTTTTATTTAAAGGATTTTGCCAAGTTATGACCGTATTAAATTTACCATACTAAAGTTACATAATTATTTAAAGTTTGTTTATAACACTCAGAAACTCACTACCAACATGAATCAATATGTACCTGATCATCAAAATTCATTATATAGTATATTTGCTCCATCAATAACGATATTACAGATTCATTCATCTATTCATATCATACTCATATTCTAAAGAAAATTTCCAAACTAAAAAATAACAAATTCCAAGGACCAGACGGAATACGCTGCGAGGCCATAAAATTGGGTGGACATGAATAAGTACCATTTTTTAAAAGAATTTAGCATAAACAATAGTCAAATTCCGGAAGATTGTAAATCAGCTACGGTAGTTCCCAAAGATAAAGGGGGCAGTAAAAAACTAATGAAGAATTATCGACCAATAAGTCTATATGAGCGTAATCTGTAAAATCTTCGAAAAAATAGTAGCCGATTATCTAAAGGATTTTTGGGAAAAAGAGGGATAGATTAACCGATATCAACATGGTTTTAGAAAGGGTTTGTCGTGTGAATCGCAGATGTTAGGATTACAACACGATTTAGTTAATGCTCAGGAAATGGGAGAATAGGTCGATGCAGTAGTAATATAGTTAGCAAAAGCGTTTGACGTAGACCATGAGATGTTATTACAGAAAGTGAGCACAATGTACTTAGATCCAAGAATTATAAGATGGATAGCGCAATGCTGCTCTATGCATATAATAATTCTCTTTAGCTATATAGCAACCACCGTTATTGTAGAGAAATTATATACGAGTATCACAAAAGCGGTAATTTTGCATTCTTCCGTTGGCATTAATCAAGCTTACCGTCACTTTTTGATGCATTTTCGCAAACAAATTGTCACTTTTATTTTATGGGGAAGAATATAAGTGATGCAGGTTTTAATAATCGGAAGATGCTCGAGAAACGTTAATATCCGTTTTAATTTTCCGTATTGACCTCGATACTGTGCTAAACGGACGGTTCAATCGGCAGAGCCGGCAGCGATTCCGGAAATCCCCGTCAGGTTCGAGAGAAGCGCAATTTGGGAACTTTTTGGGGCTTCCGAATGCGAGGATATGATCCCTTCTTCGGGGCAACAAACCCCCCTACTCCGGAACGTAATGAGAAAAAGACGGCGATCGGGTGCGAGGGCGGGAGCAGCGCGTTTGGTGAATTAGCGAAATGTGAACGTTGCGAAGTACAATTATCGCAGGATCCAGTTTTATGGGATAATGAGCGGAGGCATCATTTCTGGAAATGGGTCAAGGGCTGTTTTTAATGGATACGAAAGAGGGCGTCCATTAAACCCTAAAAGAAGGAAATCCTGGAAAGGTCAACAAAAAGCACCACCATTAATGAAACGTGGCGCGACAGCAATTATGGGCCGAAAATCAATTTGTTTAATTGATAATTACAGTACCGGTTATTAATAGACTGGATGACTTTGCCGTCCGTAAAATGTAACGTTCGATGTAGACATAATGATGTTCAACCTAAGATACGATGGAGATGAGTATTTAGGCGTATAATAAGTATCTAAACACCGAAACAGGATCAGCTTGGAATAATCGAGGTGAAAATGAGCTTCAATTATATATTGGGTAAAATAGAACAGAATTACCTGATAAAGCTAGCCTACGTTATTAGTTGCATTTTTGTGGGTGACAGTAAAGTAATCACGAATGAAGCTGTTTCAAAACGTCATTGCTGGAAAGGAATTTGAAATTAATCGCCAAACGAACAAATAGTTTGATTAAAAATGACAGTAAAAGATATGAATGTATACAGCTAAAGGTGACAAATATCTTATTCCAGCATTAGTTGTTGGAAGAGAGTACAGAAATGTTTTTGTCTTAATTCAGTAGGAGAGGAAATGGAAGTATATCGGGTACATTTTTAACCTCTGAACCACCATGTCAAATGCCCTTCGTTTTCGAAATGCCGATGTATCTTACTTCCCTTTGTCCGAGGTAAATAGTAGTTTGGTAAAAAACACATCATAGAATAAGTAAAAATAAAATAATAAAATAAATAATTAAAATAAAAATAAATAATTAAAAACTAAAATTGCAAAAATGTTTTAAAAATAAATTATCTCTCGTCTCTTATTCATATCTAACGACTCTTTATAATTTTATTACAAACTAGCGGAGTGCCCGTTGATTCTCAACGGAAAAATGAATGTAAATCGAAAGTAATGAAATTTAGATATGAAAAAATTTAGATATGAGAACTCTTAAATTTATGAAAAAAACAACACTTCTCTTCATCCTATGCGTCTTACGAAATCACAAAAACAGCTACACAAATGCAAATCACAGAATAAACTAATGCACCGGTCGCTACAACAAATAGAGGAAACAACTGAGTACCAAATGAATGGAGACGAAATCACAAAAATAGCCACACAAATCTTGTAAACCACAAACGAAAACGAATGAACCAGTCGCTTAGCACGTCCAATATGTCCGTTAGACAGAGAGTCAGTGAAATCATCGCAACTATCAAATAAACGAATTAACACATAAACGCCGCAAACAAATTACGATGTATAGCAGTTAATCTAATTAGAACTCGTCCTTTTATGAATTAACACCTAATATCCTTAAGATGGCGTCGGCCGTTTTCTTAATTTAATTACTTAACACTTAATAAATGACCCTCTGCTGTTTAATTAACTGTATGAATTGTGTAGAAAATTTGTATCCTATTGATAATGTAAGCGGCGCATCTGTTTAATTATATCGCAATAATAATTTGACCTTTATGTTGCAAAATCAGAGTGAACTCTTACCTCTTCTCTTGAATAGGATTTAATTTAATTTCAATGTTTTCAGATACCGTTGACGAAAAATATTGTCTTCCGATATTTTTATAAACGTGGAATGAGGAGGAGGTGGAATTTTCAAGACCGTTTTTCCTTGGGAATTTTCCTTGGTGCACGCCCTTATGTGAAAAGTCACCTTAACCCTTTCCTTATTCAAAGATGATATTTTCATGTATAGAGTAACATATCTGAAAAAAGTTCCCGAGTTTAATATTGGACTGAAGGAAAACAATATACCAGCAATACTTCATTCTAGAGGGAATTTCTATAGTATATGTAACTGAAAATGAGAAGTAAATTAACGAAAAAGTCTTCGAAAGTGAAATATCTTGTTAGAGGTCATACTTCGAAATGATGCTTATTCGACTAAATTCTTATTCAGTTTATCCAATTTGTCCTTGCCTAGACATACAATCTATTAGTTACAGCAGTGAAATTAAAACATGTATATTTTATCTCCTTCGATACTTGTCTAGAGTCCGTAAAATGAATACTACTTTGATTTTTTGGAATAATTAAACCCTGCAACATACAACATACATATTGAGGCGTATTTTTAATGATAATATTTGAGCAGCCAGCATAGAACCGAAGCATAAAAATAAAGGACAGCCACCCATAATCTGAGAGAGGTGTTCCATATTTTATAGTCTAAAAAACTTAATAACGTATCGGCAATCGTTTAACACGAACATTTAAACATATTATTTAAGATATAACAAAATACCAATATGTATGATTATCACTATCAAGAAAAGATATAGGTGGATAGTACCTATACTTAAACACGCCAATAGATGATCCACTAAAACATTTCTTGGTTTCATTTCCAATTCTATATCTAAAAACATAAAATCCGTTTACCTTCCCAGTCCGGCATAAAAGGATTGTGATTCCTTGCAGCTTTAATTCCAATTCTTTACACTTCAAAGAAAGCAATCACTGAATTCAGGGGTATTTCAACGATCTTGTTTGATTCATTAAATGCACGGCGGGATGCTAAATGAAACAATTAGTATTTAGATCGGAAATTAAGAATGAGAAAGTTATCAACTTACCAAGCTAAGAAGATATAGTTACTTTATATGAGAAAAGAAGATTCATTTAATACGACGATAAACATTAATTTCACGTAAAGAATCAATACATATTGGCGTTGCTATAAACAAAGCTTGATTGTTGCAGTCGCGCGTATGCTAACGAATTTGAATTCAAACTTAAAGATATCGAGTAGGTGGACAGTAACTATACTTAAACACACCAATAGATGATCCAATAAAACATTTCTTGGTTTAATTTCCCATTCTATATCTAAAAGTACAAAATTCGTTTACCTTTCAAGTCAGCTATAAAAGGCTTGTCAATCCTTGCTGCTTATTAAGCCCAATTATTGACACTTCAATGGAAGCAATCACTGAATTCAGGGATATTTCAAATATCTTGATTGATTTATTCTTCAGCGTTAAAGATTAAATTCACAGCGGGACGCTAAATAAAACGATTATTATTTAGAGCGGAAAATAAGAATGAGAAAGTTATCAACCTACCAAGCTAAGAAGATATAATTACTTTATATGAGGAAAGAAGATTAATTTAAGTAGTAGTAGTAATTATGAAGGTGCCTCGTCAGCTGAGGTCATTTCGCACCTTTTCCTTTTGATTCATTTAATACGACGATAAACATCAATTTCACGTAAAGAATCTAAAGAATCAACAAACACTGGTGTTGCTATAAACAAAGCTTGGTTGTCGATGATGCGCTAATGCTAACGAATTTGAATTTAAAGATATCGAGATTGGCCTTGACGACTGGTTGTTTAGAATATCAGATTCTCATAAAATTTTCGTATTTAGTTTACTAATTCTCACAACTTCGAAGTGAAAGCAATATTCTACGACCAAAATAAGAAACTTTATTCTGTTTCCTTTGTTTTGGTGTTAGTTTTAGTTTCAAAGGACCTTTATTTCTAATTTAATTTTGTTAAAGAAAAGTTTCGTGCAAATGATAAAAATGTCTTCCCATGTATTTCTTATGGAAACTATTCGACCCTCTGGAGTCGAACCGAGTACAGTTGGGTCAACAAAAATTAGCCTATCATTTGCGCTAGGGAGACTTTTAATATTGTACAAATTTTGAAATTTTATAAATAATTAACTTAAGAGTTATAGCGTGAAATAGATTTTTGACCCCGACTGGGGACGAACTGGAGACAGCTAGGTAGATAAAAGGTAGCCTATGTCACTCCCCGGATGACAAATGACCATCATACCAAATTTCATCAAAATCGGTTGGATAGTTTTTGAGTGATGCTGTAACATCCAGACAGACAGACAGACAGACATCCAGACAGACAGACAGACAGACAGACATGAAAATTTCTAAAACCTGTTTCGGACTCGGGAACAACCCCAGTATCCAGCAATACAACTTTTTTTTTAATCGGATCAATGTACAGACACGACCTCCTCTACAGATTTATTATATACTAGCGGAGTGCCCGTTGATTCTCAACGGAAAAATGAATGTAAATCAGAAGTAATGAAATTTACATATGAAAAAATTTAGATATGAGAACTCTTAAATTTATGAAAAAACAATACTTCTCTTCATCCTATGTGACTTACGAAATCACAAAAACCGCTACACAAATGTAAATCACAGAATAAACTAATGCACCAGTCGCCACAACAAATAGAGGAAACAACTGAGTACCAAATGAATGGAGACGAAATCACAAAAATTGCCACACAAATATTGTGAACCACAAACGAAAACGAATGAACCAGTCGCTTAGCACGTCTAATATGTCCGTTACACAGCGAGTCATTGAAATCATCGCAACTATCAAATAAACGAATTAACAAATAAACGCCGCAAATTAATGACGATATATAGTAGTTAATCTAATTAGAACTCGTCCTTTTATGAATAAACACCTAATTTATCCTTAAGATGGCGTCGGCTGTTCTTTAATTTAATTACTTAACTCTTAATAAATAACCCTCTGCTGTTAAATTGACTGTTAGAATTGTGAAGAAAATTTTTATCCTATTGATAATGTAAGCGGCGCATCTGTTTAATTATATCGCAATAATAATTTGACCTTTATGTTGCAAAATCAGAGTGAACTCTTACCTCTTCTCTTGAATAGGATTTAATTTAATTTCAATGTTTTCAGATACCGTTGACGAAAAATATTGTCTTCCGATATTTTTATAAACGTGGAATGAGGAGGAGGTGGAATTTTCAAGTCCGTTTTTCCTTGGGAATTTTCCTGGGTGCACACCCTTATGTGAAAAGTCACCTTAACCCTTTCCTTATTCAAAGATGATATTTTCATGTATAGAGTAATATATCTGAAAAAAGTTCCCGAGTTTAATATTGGACTGAAGGAAAACCATATACCTGCAATACTTCATTCTAGAGGGAATTTCTATAGTATATGTAACTGAAAATGAGAAGTAAATTAACGAAAAAGACTTCGAAAGTGAAATATCTTGTTAGAGGTCATACTTCGAAATGATGCTTATTCGACTAAATTCTTATTCAGTTTATCCAATTTGTCCTTGCCTGGACATAGAATCTATTAGTTACAGCAATGAAAATAATACATGTATATTTTATATCCTTCGATACTTGTCTAGAGTCCGTAAAATGAATACTACTTTGATTTTTTGGAATAATTAAATCCTGCAACATACAACATACATATTTAGTCGTATTTATAATGATAATATTTGAGCAGCCAGCATAGAACCGAAGCATAAAAATAAAGGACAGCCGCCCATAATCTGAGAGAGGTGTTCCATATTTTATAGTCTAAAAAACTTAATAACGTAACGGCAATGGTTTAACACGAACATTTAAACATATTATTTAAGATATAACAAAATACCAATATGTATGATTATCACTTTCAAGAAAAGATATAGGTGGATAGTACCTATACTTAAACACACCAATAGATGATCCACTAAAACATTTCTTGGTTTCATTTCCAATTCTATATCTAAAAACACAAAATCCGTTTACCTTCCCAGTCCGGCATAAAAGGATTGTGATTCCTTGCAGCTTTAATTCCAATTCTTTACACTTCAAAGAAAGCAATCACTGAATTTAGGGGTATTTCAACGATCTTGATTGATTCATTAAATGCACGGCGGGACGCTAAATGAAACGATTAGTATTTAGATCGGAAAATAAGAATGAGAAAGTTATCAACTTACAAAGCTAAGAAGATATAATTACTTTATATGAGAAAAGAAGATTCATTTAATACGACGATAAACATTAATTTCACGTAAAGAATGAATAAATATTGGCGTCGCTATAAACAAAGCTTGATTGTTGCAGTCGCGCGTATGCTAACAAACTTGAATTCAAATTTAAAGATATTGAGTAGGTGGATGTAGGTGGATAGTACCTATACTTAAACACACCAATAGATGATTCACTAAAACATTTCTTGGTTTAATTTCCCATTCTATATCTAAAAGTACAAAATTCGTTTACCTTCCAAGTCAGCTATAAAAGGCTTGTCATTCCTTGCTGCTTATTAAGCACAATTATTGACACTTCAATAGAAGCAATCACTGAATTCAGGGATATTTCAAATATCTTGATTGATTTATTCTTCAGCGTTAAAGATTAAATTCACAGCGGGACGCTAAATAAAACGATTATTATTTAGATCGGAAAATAAGAATGAGAAAGTTATCAACTTACCAAGCTAAGAAGATATAATTACTTTATATGAGGAAAGAAGATTCATTTAAGTAGTAGTAGTAATTATGAAGGTGCCTCGACAGCTGAGGTCATTCGCACCTTTTCCTTTTCCTTTAGATTCATTTAATACGACGATAAGCATTAATTTCACGTAAAGACTCAACAAACACTGGTGTTGCTATAAACAAAGCTTGGTTGTTGATGATGCGCTAATGCTAACGAATTTGAATTTAAAGATATCGAGATTGGCCTTGACGACGGGTTGTTTAGAATATCAGATTCTCATAAAATTTTCGTATTTAACTTACTAATTCTCACAACTTCGAAGTGAAAGCAATATTCTACGACCAAAATAAAAAACTGTATTCTATTTCCTTTGTTTTGGTGTTCGTTTTAGTTCCAAAGGACCTTTATTTCTAATTTAATTTTGTTAAAGAAAAGTTTCGTGCAAATGATAAAAATGTCTTCCCATGTATTTCTTATGGAAACTATTCGACCCTCTGGAGTCGAACCGAGTACAGTTGGGTCAACAAAAATTAGCCTATCATTTGCGCTAGGGAGACTTTTAATATTGTACGAATTTTGAAATTTTGAAAATAATTAACTTTAGAGTTATAGCGTGAAATAGATTTTTGACCCCAACTGGAGACGAACTGGGGACAGCTAGGTGGATAAAAGGTAGCCTATGTCACTCCCCGGGTGACAAATGACCATCATACCAAATTTCATCAAAATCGGTTGGATAGTTTTTGAGTGATGCTGTAACATCCAGACAGACAGACAGACAGACAGAAAGACAGACAGACAGACAGACAGACAGACAGACAGACAGACATGAAAATTTCTAAAACCTGTTTCGGACTCGGGAACAACCCCAGTATCCAGCAATACAACTTTTTTTGAAATCGGATCAATGTACAGACACGACCCCCTCTACAGATTTATTATATATATAGACTAGCTGTACCCGTTCACACGTTGTTGTGTTTGAACAAAAAGGCAGTTTTGATATCTCAAACATAATTTAGTAATGATCAAATTTATGCAATACATCAAAATGAAAATTAACAATAAAATTATCCCTACATATATGTCATTTGAATATAACATATGTACAAAACATAGATATACATAGTTGATGGTAGAATAAACATGCTTCTTCACCTGTGATATTAAACAATATTGCAAACGAACTTAAATGGAACAATAATTTTGTAATTATTAAATATCATCATGAAATTAATGATATTTGATGATTGATGGTGAACTTTATCTTAGTAGTGCTTGTAAATATACAACATTTTTTGTTTTCCTATCTGGTGCAAGAACAAATAAATTTGATGGTTTTCTAACTCGTAAACACCCAACGTACAGCTGTCCATGTGAGAAGCATGGATTTATCAAATTCAATCCACATATTTGTAATGATTGTCCCTGTGCTTTGTTAATGGTCATTGCAAAGGCTAGTCGTACAGGAAATAGTAGAAGTTTGAATTAAAATGGAGTATCTGTTGGTATCATGGGAATGCGTGGTAGTAGTACATGTTCCCCTTGGTGTTTTCCATTTAAAATGGTTGCCTCAATTATGTTATTCATAAATGCACAAATGGGATCAATTTATGTATCGTACTTCTATTTTTCCCGTAGAAACTCCATTCGCAATTTGAATGGCAGGCAGCTATTCGCGTTGCAAGGCTATTATAATGAAATCATATATACTATCTACATTACTTTCATTCGGTATATAAGAAAATATATTATCACAGTACCTTATCAGTTCGGAGTAAGATATGCTAAATTATGTGCTACTCTACACTTCGCATCTCGCAAATCTCAAATAGAACACATATTCAACTGAAGAAGACCTAAAAATTAAATTCAGTCTCGTCAAAGACATAAAATAAATTGAAATGTTGAAAATAGATGATATTTGTAATCAAAGTCGGTAACGTCATCAACTCACCAAGTTGTCCAGTACATACAATCTCTTGAATTTATCAAAATATAATTTTCATTAAATATCAAAAACCGTTTACTCCACGATAATATACGTAAATATTTACGTTGCTATAAACAAACATCATTTGAATACGGGAGTAAATTCTCAATGTGTTCTTAGGAGAAAATTCAACAATCGCATTCGTTGTAACTGAGAAATAGTTTGTTTATAGCCTCAAAATTCATCAAAATTATCATCTAATTATCTCTAAGTCTCGTAATTTCCGATCGTAAACTATATTTCATGACCAAAATGAGAAACTTTATTCAATTTCCCTTCTTTTGGTGGTACTTCTAAATCCATACGTTGGTTAATTCTAATTTAATTTTGCGAAAGAAAGGAAGCATGCAAGTGATAAAATCGAAGTCTACATGTATTTCTTATGGAAACTGTTTTTCCTTCTGGAGTCGAATTCAGTACTCCGATTAAAATAAAAATTTACAAAAACCTTCCCGGGGATATACGTAATAATTTCCCAAATTTTCACGACGATTGGATGTATGGTTTTTGAATCTATCGAGTACAGACAGACAGACAGACAGACACACATTCATTTTTATATATATATAGATATAGATAAACGTATATTTCCCAAAACCTTTTCTCATTATTCTACCGCATACTTTTTTAAAAATAAATATAACTCTGTATAATTTTAAACTGAAATCACTATGATACTTGAAATAATGGTGGAACTGTAGTTAAGATAAAATTAACCCTCAGAAGATTATCCTTAAATGAGGAAAACGAGTACGTATACAGTCGACTTCCCCAATTATTAGGTAAAGAAATTGTGCTGTCATTCAGAATCCAAATTATGAGATTCCTGGTAAAACACAAGGAAATTTCGAGGATAAAAACCTGAAAACGTCTCTCATTTCATAAAAATATGGGATTAAAGGAGTATTTAGGCGTTTTTTCGATCCGCAGATTCCATCTCAGGAGTTAATTAAATGTATGAAAATGCTTTTTCCTTTTAAAATTCAATCTGGAGAGATGTATCATAAAACGAATTAAGCGAGCTCTTAAAATGTTACTACTGTTCGCGACGTTCAAATTAAATCTCGAATACACTTTGAGCGTCATTAAGAGAGTTGTGACTTTTCTGATTGTTTTCAAAAGTGACATTCAATGAACGTACTAAAGCTGCGTTAATGAGTAAGTAGGAGGAAAGTTGTTAATGTCAAACTTATGAGGGGAACCTCTTATTATATCAAAGTGTATCTGCGGGCAGAGGCGAAAGATTATTTCGATTTGTCTTTTCCTTTGCTTTGATACGCATCGCAATGAATCAAAAAATAATTCCGCAGAAAGAAGCAAAGGAAGATGCAAAAATAAATCATGAAATTCTTTTGTGATGCCTCTGATGAGCAAAGAGAAAATTTCGCATCTTCACAAGTACTCAAAATAAAAAAAATTAGATCATAAATATGTAAAACTTCCAATCCAATCGTTCTTCTGATTTCTCCTGATATCCTTATAACTGCTACCGCTGTTTATGTCGTTTCACACGTATTGACCACTATCAGGAACTAAAGAAAGAAACTGCAAGAATGATCAGTGAAATTAATGCTAGAATGAATCGCTTTTTAAATCATACTTTTTTTATCCACGAACGATACACGAAGGCTATTGGCTAAGGGAGAAGAATCACGTTGCATGCACCTTCTGCCACACGCCGAAAGACGGCTTGCACATTATATATGTAGATGTAGGAAGTAACCACAAAATGGCAAACGCGCTACAAATTTGGAAAACCAAGAGCCTTTATAGCGATCTAATTTTATGATTGAATACTTTATTTAGTTTTTGGAATAGTTAACACTCCTTGTTCAAGTTTTTAATTCCCCTATTCTACCTTGTCAAGCTCTAAAAGAATTTTATAAATTTTAGTCATAATTTCTCTCGTTTTAAAACCATCTGATGGTCAAGTCGTTGGTGTTTTAATCTACTGAGCAACTATCATATTATAGTGTTCATCACACTTCTATTACGTACGATATCTGCAATTTCTATGTTCATTAAAACCATTAAATGTTTTAGAGTTACAAATAGAGAAACTAATCTTAACACTTTCATGAATTGCTAAATCATTACCTATCAACGAAATCATAATATTCTCATACTTTTGATATAACCATCCATAAGGGTTAGCGTTCTACATCCGTAGTGTAAAGCGAAAAGGAAAACCAAATGCTTCTATCAAAATGTAGAACAGGGTGAACCTGGTTGTGAATCGGAGTTTTAAGGCCGTACTTAGTTGGTTTACATCAAGAATTAAGGATAAGAGTTAGCATGTAAACGAAAAACTAAACTAAACTTTTCTATTCTATTTATCATATTTTGCTTCGAAATTTCAGAGCTTACCGAGGATTCCCCATCAATTGACCCTCTCTAGGCAAGCGAAGTATGTGATTAATCACACCCTCAACAATGCTACCGAAAACTAAGCCCTTCTTTTCAAAGCGTCATCATTGTTGAAAGGGGAAATGACGCTTCGGATCCATTATCACCGCAGTAATTGTTGCGTGTCCCCAAAGCGAATATCCGCCTCTCGAGGCAAATTTTCAATCTTCGCTGTCTCGTGCTATTTCCAGGGAAGAAAGTGACCAAAATGGATGTGTTTGTGCAACTGGGATGGAAGTCACGAAACGGAGTGATATAGCGGGCTATGGAAATATTTGCTTAGGCATCCATCAACTCATACAGTTTAACCAGAAGGAAAACAGAGTAATTTTAGATGATGGATAACGTTGGACATGTGTCAGCTGGAAAAAGAGATCTTTATGGGGATTGGACATGAAATAAACTTCCTTTTGGAAAGAGGTCAAAGAATGAAGCCGTCAAATTTAATAGGCGCGGTTTCTTTTTGACCGAAAGTGAGGGCTCAAAATATGAAGTTAGTTTTTCTCACCTTCGCTTTCTCAACTTGTAATTAATAAAGCGTTCAGTCACACGCACCGCAGTTGTTATGCGCATTTTTTCCTCAACGACCACTCGCAAATAATGAATTCCTTCTCCAGCATCTCTCGGCCTTTGTCGGTGGCAAAAACCGACTCTTTGGCAAGACCGCCTTTTTTTATATCTCCTCGTCAAGTATCCACGGGTATTCCATGCGCGCCCCCTGCGAACGCGTGATTTCCAACCGCATTAGTTCCAGTCTCGACCGCCAGAGCTCCCCCAGTTCTCCTCGTCACTTATTATTTTTACTTTCTCCATATACGAAGTATAGAGAAAGTATTGTTTTCATGAAAAAATTCGACTTCGAGATTTCAACGGAAATACATGTTTTGGGGTCCCTAGAATACGTTTTGACTATTTTCGGAATGATGTCTGTGTGTATGTGTGTGTGTGTGTGTGTGTGTGTGTGTGTGTGTGTGTGTGTGTGTCTGTATGTGTGTGTGTGTTAGTGGGCGCTCTATCGTGAAAACTATTGGTCGTATTAATACCAAACTTCGTATATAGTACTGTGGTAAGTGCTGTCAGAGTTGATTAGTTTTTGGAGTAAATCGGTTGACCGGAAGTCGAGCTTCATTCATAATAGCTCATTTCCGGTTTTCAAAATATCTCCATAAATATGATATATAGGTATACTGTATACCTTATAAAAGTTTTAGATAATGTAATTTACTATAACTTTTGTATTTAACATATTTTTGTATCACCGGTTGATTAGCAGTTATTCGTGAAATACCGATAAACCGGAAGTAGCCGTTATGTACTTTGTGGGCGCTCTAACTTAAAAACTATTCATTATATCAACACCAAATTTCATATATAGTACTTTATTTAGTTTCTTAAGAGTTGATTAGTTTTTGGAGTAAATCAGTTTACCGGAAGTCGAGTTTCATTCTTCAAAGCTCATTTCCGGTTTTCAAAATATCTCCATAAATATGATATTTAGGTATATACTATTATTAATAAAAGTTTTAGAAAATATATTTTACTATAACTTTTGGTTGAAACATATTTTTGTATCACTGATTGTGTAGGAGTTATTTATGAAATACTGATAAACCGGAAGTTGCTGATTATGTACTTTGTGGGCGCTCTGGGCTCTATGGGCGAAATGCCAATTTCATCGTTTTTCATCGATCATGTCCCGTAAAACATTATTATTCATGTTTTTGGCGTCAAAGATAATAATATATATATATTAATCACTCATATTCCAAGTTAAGATGGAATATAGAGTTCGAAATTACTGCCGTATATAAATATTTACATCTTATATATATGGAGAAAGTCATGTGCTGGCCACATCAGATTTTTTTATAATCCTTTGACTGCGCCGTTGTCACTTGGAAACAAGGGATATTCATAAAAAGGGTCGCATTTGAGAGAGAATATTAGCTTCATTACGATCGCGAAACATTTTATGCACGATTTGCGTCGGCGGAAAATCGGATAAAAATGCATTGGCTCGTCAAAATCATCGTTGGTGCAGAAACAAAATGGCTTTTTACTCGTCTTTTATTATTCTCAAAAGGAAAACAGATTTAATAATAATAAAAGTCGCCTTTGGTTGGGCAGAATGCAGACTACAAAGTATAATAAAATCCACTTTAATCCTTTCCTATCTCAACAATCATTGACAATATATATTT
Source organism: Sympetrum striolatum (assembly GCA_947579665.1). Classification (NCBI taxonomy): domain Eukaryota; kingdom Metazoa; phylum Arthropoda; class Insecta; order Odonata; family Libellulidae; genus Sympetrum; species Sympetrum striolatum. The sequence continues at coordinate 72,627,013 of OX388348.1, forward strand.
TTGGGATACACTAAAGAATAATCGGTGCAAAATCTAATTATGAAATTTTAAAAATCAATGTTTAGAGATAGAAACACTAACAGCGAAGATAAATGAGAAGTTACAGCGTAAAACTACACCTCCAAATACCGATACATACATCTTTCGGTGCATGACAGATGAAACCTAATTGATTAAAATATATGTCGCGATAGGAATTTTTTTGGAAAATGCAGTTGAAGCTACAACGAATACAGTAATCACGAGAAGAAAGAATACAAGAACATGAAAATTGCAAGGAAATTACAGTTCCAGCTAGAGCTACGATATAGTTTCTACTTCACACCCGTAAAGGGTAGGTATCAAATGAAAAAGCTGGTCTACTTTGGAAGAGGCAACGTAATTCATGTGCCTATCGATTCATACATGATAATTCCCTTCTGCGTGGAATTCTCGCTTAGGAAGGAAATGAATATTACATTACAAAATCCATTTCTTAGATTAAGAGCATGAACGGCTACATTTTCTTTATTCACATTTCTATTATTTTTTCGATTTTATTTACATTCTCCCTGAGATTTTCTTTATTCTGTCAAGAAATACAGCACACATAAAATGTAGGAATAATTCTCAGCCTAAAATTAGCACGTTGAATATTTTAGCGTCATTTATTAACTGTTATTTAAATTAACAGAGATTCATTCAATTTTAGTGTTATTTATAATTTCACCCCTAGAACTTTCTTTATACTCTCTCATGCACTTTTATTGAGCTACAATCCATCTATTAAGTTTCAACTACCTTTTAATATTATTTTCGTTATTTTCAGTGGATCCAATGTCTTAGCAATATTTTAGAATCATATTTTTAGCACGACTTTAATTTTTCTTAATTTTTTTAAAATTGCCATTTGTGAGAACTTTTGACTTTAGTAAGAATAGTTGGTCGTGGAAGACTCGGCAAAAATTCTGCACCTGGAGAAGGATGAAATTGAACGGTTACCCGAATGTTGGCCACCTAATTCTCTATTCTGGAATAGTTGGCGTAATATAGCGAGGTCGGAAACCCGAATCGGGCAATTTGAAATGCGGATTTCCTATCGGATTATTTGAAGGAAGAGCGGCTTAATAGCCGAACTTCGCAAGAATTCTTAATCCAGATTGGTCCGGAAAAGGAATAAAGATTGGATTTTAATGCAAAGTAAACTTTACGTCGGAGGCGAGTGAGCCACTCAAGAATGCAGGCGGAGTCTTTAATTTGGACTCAGAAAAGTCAATTTATTCTCCGAATCTCGATGGGCCCTCCCAATTTCTTCCTCACAATCATCTCTTGGAGCCCAATTCCGTCTCTTCCTTTTTCAATCTGCGACATCTCTTATAATTAACCCACTGCCCGCAGAAAACTCGAAAAGTTATCCGTGTTAGACTCGCAAGACGGCGATCTTCGTATTTTTGTACTCGCCATTCCTTGGTACCATAATACTGGTTAAAACCTTGCATCAGTTGCTCCTACTTTCATAACACGAGCAGTCGCGCGTTGTATTCCATACAACAGAACGTTTTTCGGCCAAAATTGTAAAATTAATTGAACTAATTATTATTTCTGAGTGATAAACTTTAGGTATTAATATAATTTAAGAGGATAATTTAAGAAGTAAACAACTTGTAGTGAAAAATATTATTTTTCACCTTTATTTACATGCGTTCAGAGAGTACCTAAAAAGCTAGATGTCTATTGGTTCCGAAATTGAAATGCGTCTAATAAAATTTAAGACGAAATAAGTGACAAACTCCATGTAAACGTTATAATAAGCAAAAATAGAGTTCACCAACGAAAAACTTACCCAAGCTGTCGCGCGTTGTATGTGTTACAAGAGTCGTCACTTCACATATTTACTCACTTTCGCAGGCGGTTTAAGACTATAAAGAAGCATTTGACGACTCTACAAGTTAAAATGGTAAGTGCGATAGAGGAGTAGAGCCGGACATGAGGTTCAAGGGACTACCCAGGTAGAAACGGGACCCAAAAAACTGTTTGTGTTGTACAAAATACAACAGCGCGACTAAAGGAGGGTTAATATATATAGCTGTGGTATTAACCACACAATCACCTTGGTGCTTTACATTTTTTCCCTTTATCCATCTAAGCTTCCTATCATATTTACTTTAATTTCTCTTCAGAAACATCCATTCGTGACCTCTAATAAACTAGTTTGCTCTTTCTTTAATTTCAAGTGTTTCGTTTGCTATTCTCAGTTGAGTTAACGAAGCTTAATTCTCTGCCTCTTTGTTAATTCATTTCCAAATATCCCTGAATATGATAATACCAACACATTAGTCTCTTATTCAGCATTTTAATTTTGAACGCGCTTCTTCTGTATCTACCCATTCCTCCTACGCAATCATAAAGTGAAATAAGTAATTCCTCACTGACGTGGTCTACTCATTAGTAAACATGAAACTATGGTAGCAGTACTTACATATTCGTCAATAGTCATTTGTTTTTGGGAATTGAAAAATAATAAATGCGTTCCATTTAAGACATGTAAATCAAATCGATTGATAAATTGCTTATACACCTCTATCTATTAATGATAATATTTAGAAATTAAGGCGAGTTGTTACAAAAATGAAAAGAATAAGCTAATATAGAATTATGAGACCGCAAACCGAACCAGATTCTCCCAATTTCTGGGCGGGTGCTCTTACCTTTACAGCTACCTTGGAGAGCAGTCTCGGCCTGTTTTTCAGCTGATTCGCCTAGCACGCCAATATTTCTCAACTTAATTGGTGGTTATTTCATTCGATAACTGGAAGAACTGGATCTGGGAAACAGATTACGAAAATTTAATTAAATGAGCTCCAAACATTTATCTTATATTTAAAAAAAATATGGTCTAGACTCGGAATAATGAGTAGGCTTATCTTGATAATTGATAGAAGGAATTATGATATGAAACAGTAATTTTAATTTGATAATAACACGTAATTCAGCAAGAATTTCTACTAATTAACAATAAAAATCTTAACAAACGAAAGAATGGAAAAAATTTTACAAATTCTTGAGTAAACATCGTTTTAAACATTTCAAAACATTTACTTTAGTTAAATCATGCGATATGAGTTGAAAAATATCCTTTTTGCAGAAATTTATATAAAATCTGAAAACGATAACTCTGGCTTATGGAATATATTTTCCCAAAACGGTATATATTCTGTAAATTCTACCTTCAGTTTGTTTACCTTGTAAATGGATGGAAGAATCTCTCTTATTGTTAATTCCTGAGGTTCAATGGGCAATTTAAAACCGCGCAAGAAACACACTGCAAGTTTATTCGAATATGTTTTCGTTGGAAAAAATCTCTTGTTTGGATAAATATGGGAACATGTTCTGGGCATCAAACGGGTATTTTCCGATGTGCTCGGAATACAGATGTTTTGTCGAATCGAAAATGTTTACCAAGTTTCTTGAATTGAACGATTTGATTGATTTCCTCCTGTTTCCAATAATTCTGATTCGCACCTGAATAACAAATATTTCATTTCACTACTCTGAACTTAAATGATAAAGATTTTACTTCAACTTCAATTACTGAGGGATGAATAAACTACATTCATGGATTAATTAAAAGTCCTATTATTTTCATATCATAGGAATTTTATTTAATTATTAAGTATTGTTGTAATATTTTATTTAAATAAGTTGTAGAAAAAATTATCTGATTATTATATTTAAATATTAATATAGTTTTCATGGAAATTATAGTAGGTGTATTAATAATAATAATATTTATTAATATTATTCACGATATTTAAATATTATCACCACTGGATTTTTCTCCCATTGATGCATCAATTTTATCATAAGGGAATTTGTCTTTGGATAATTAATACTATATGTATTTTTCAAAAAATTATACCAAGATTCCCTTAAATAAATTAAGAAGGTAAAACAGAAATTCAAGCTTTCATGCTATTTAATTGACGAATGAAAGATATTAATTTGGATCAATTTTAAATTTGTTTGGTTGAAACTTAAAGTTTACTTCACCAAGTTTCCTTACGAAAAAAATTACTCAACCTAAGTGTTAAATAAAAAGTCCTGAAAGTTATTTAGAAAATTAACACAAAATTATACAAACTGGTAAAGCTAATGATGGAATCCCAATGGTGTGAGGGTCTTGTAAAGTACTCATTTACAAGTAAACCAAAGTCCAAATCCCCATTTTAGCTGAGTAATCATATTATCCCCAAAAACTGAGAAATTTCAATGAAGACAGAGGAAAAAACGTTAGTTTTGAAACCGAGTGCCTTACGCATTAATATTGGTCGGAAAGAGAGGAAGAATGGTTACATTGTGATAACATCCCGTAGGCAAGATTGTAAAAATAATCCGGAACTGAACGCAGACCCGTGACCTAAATATTCCGTTGGGTAGCTGCTCTACATATGCTAAATGTTTGCGTGGATCCGACCTACTGCCGTATGAGAACTTGTTATATGGACTCAAGTGGAAGTCAAATGTTGACGTTAAGTGAAAATGAGTGATGGACCAATTCCAATGGAATAACTCAATTCTCGGAAGCGCCCACTTCAAGATCGAATTATCCCAAATGATCGGCTAGGATATATCCATTAAGTTAAAATCTAGAATTTTGGATGATCCTCATTGCGAGAGACAATTAGTTGCCCATATTATTTATTACGATTCTGGCGTTAATTTTAGCAGTTTTGTAGGGCCATTATCTCTGAGCAATATTTAAAGAATATTTACATATATTTTACTTATATTTTTAAACACATTTCTGATTCGAACTCTTCGTCTATTTTTTTGGGATCAACGCAGAACTAAAAATCATAATTTTTTAACTGCTCTTAATTTAATATATGAGTCATATGAGCATTGTTAATGAATGGAACTTCGAAAGAGCAATCGTTTTAGCAATTGGCAAATATAAACTACTTTTTAGATGTTCTATTTTTTGTGCTATATGTTTTGAAGGTACATGATATAGGTACTCAGCTTATTTAAAAAAAATCTGATATGGCCAACACATGACTTTCTCCATATTTATTGAAAACAGAAGCCTATGCCGGTAATATAAAAATAACTCCAAAACAATTAGTGTTACAGACAAATGTTTCAAACAAAAGTTGTAGTAATGTACATTATCTATAACTTTTGTACGTAATTGTATATACCTAAATTGCATTCTAACAGAGATGTATGAAAAAACTTCATTTTCTGGATAAACAAAAACTTACGGTTAGCGAGTATTCACTAATAACTCCTAAACAATCAGTGTTACGAAAAAATGCTTCAAACAAAAGTTGCAGTAAAGTACATTATCTATAAATTTTGTAGATAATTGTATATACCTACATTGCATTCTTACAGAGATATTTAAGAAAAAAAATTTTCTTCCATGATAAACCGCAACTTCCGGTTAAGCGGTATTCATTAAAAACTAATTAACTCTTGGCATTGTTAGAAATATACTATATATGAATTTTGAAAATGATCGGATAATTACTTTTTAAGATAGAGCGCCCACAAACTTTTTTACCACAGACAGATATGTTCGGGAAAATAGCGAAAACGAACTCTATGGGCCCCAAAACATCTAATTCCGTTGAAATCTGGAGGTCGATTTTTTTACGAATATAATACTTTCTCTATACTATGTATAGGGAGAAAGTAAAAATATACGTAATCTTAAATGCAAGTTAATGATGAGTGGCAGGAGGTCGATGCTGTAAAAATGTCTTCATAGAATGATATGAATATCCGGTCTTCGAAAGAGAGGTCATGTATGACAATTGGGTTTGTATTATACGTAGTTAAATGGGTTTAAACTATCCTAATCTTTAGCAAGGTTGCCTCCTTCTTGTTAGAAATTCAATCTCCTTCCTTCTACTTCTTTTCTCCTAGGGGAATAGAAGGCCTTTCTTACTCCCCTAATATTCGATTAAGCCTAAGATTACATAATGTAGCCAAAGAATAATCGGCTTAATTCTGTTTACGCGCTCTCCTATTCCATTATTCCGGGGAATAAAGCACGATAGGGATTCCTTTCGTCAGCGAATTAACCTTGAGAAAGGCATTTAGGTCCGAATGCAGAGCAGGGAATTGATAGGGGAAAGTTCTTCAATTGGAACGGGTGACATAATCTGGAAGAACAAAAAGGAAGTCCGCGGAGGAGCGAGGCGTAGCTGGAAATATCAAGAGCTGATTGGGAGGGGAACTCCTTCCGATTCATGTAAAATTCAAAAGTGATTTCGTCGAGGTGGGGGATTTTTCGAGAGAAAATGTGATTGCGAAGAAATCGCTCCTCGAATTGTGATGAAGAGGAAATGAAGAAGAGGAATTGTGAGGGAAGAATGGGAAAGAAATTGGAGAAGAGGCGCCACATTTTTCATATATATTGTTTACTGTGGAATCAATAACACTGGAATCTGTATCCTTTTCGCATTTGCCGGGCAAAAGAACATCATAATGACAAAAAAATTGGCTGGCGTCTGATATTGGTAAACCACGATCCTAGCACTATATGGATGAAAACTGGAGCTAATTGTAACAAGCACGCAACAGCATAATACCAGCGCCTGAGCGTAATAAAAAAACATCCTACACTATAATAAATGGAAAATAATTCTTAATAGCTGTATTTCCTAAAACGTTATAATTCAAGAAACTTGTGTTGGATTTCATTGGGTAGGTTGGGGGTCAATGCGAATAATATTGTATTTCTGTAGCACAGTAAACGAGAGTTCATTTGTATTTCTTTTCTTTTCCATTTGTATTTCTGTAAACGTTAAGAAGAAATAATTTCGCTATAATTTTAATAAAACTAATTATTCATTTCACCAGCATTACCTCAACGGCCTGCTACGTTACTTAGCTAATTGTATTTTTTCTCGGAATAATTTTGAAATGACTGATCAAGATAATATCCTTGGATGAAACAGATTAAGATCGTGTGCTGAGCCAATTCTTTTATTTCAATATTTATTGATGAAATAATTTAGACGAAGGGAAGAATTTTCATTTCTTCCTGAGATGATTCTGCTTTACATAATAAGTGAAATATAATCCGATTTAAATTGCTTGTCGTGAAAGGGCCATTTTTTCCGTTGATTTTAAAGTGAGTTATGACAAGATATCAAAAATAGAACAACTTATAGCATAAAAATCTGATGTGGCCAGCATATGACTTTCTCCATATATATGATGTAAATATTTATCTACGACAGTATTTTCGAACTCTATATTCAATCTAAACTTGGAAGATAAGTGACTAATTTATATCATATTATCTTTTACGTCACAAACATTATAAATAATGTTTTTTCGGACATGCTTGATGAAATCGATGAAATTGGTCTTTCGTCATAACGCCCAGATCGCCTACAAAGTACATAATCAGCTACTTCCGGTTTTTCAGTATTTCACGAATAACTCCTAATCAACCGGTGATACAAAAATATGTTAAATACAAAAGTTATAGTAAATTACAATACCTAAAACTTTTATAAGGTATACAATATACCTATATATCAATTTTATGGAGATATTTTGAAAACCGGAAATGAGCTTTGATGAATGAAGCTCGACTTCCGGTTAACCGATTTACTCCAAAAACCAATCAACTCTGACAGCACACACCACAGTTCTATATTTGAAGTTTAGTATTGATACGACCAATAGTTTTCAGCCCACTATCACACGCACACATACACACACACACTCACATACATACACACACAGACACACACACAGACATCATTCCGAAAATGGTCAAAACGTGTTCTAGGGACCCCAAAACATGTATTTCCGTTGAAATCTCGAAGTCGATTTTTTCATGAAAACAATACTTTCTCTATACTTCGTATATGGTGAAAGTAAAAAACATAACTGACTCTTGTTTCTTTCAATTAATACAAAAGAAGGAGAATAGTGACATAAAAACGGTTTTCCTCACACGCTAAATTTAGGGATTACAAAAAATATTTCACTGTAAATAAAATCATTATGATATTTTATTTTATTGTTATAAAAGTATCAACTATCGCTAATAAACCATCTATGGATACTACATTCCGTGTACACCAACTGCATCTCCTCAGAATAAATGTCTGATTTATCTCCAAATGGAAAATTTTCAACGCTTGATTTCGCGCTTTTACGCCAAAGGAGCAAATATTAGATTTCGCTGGAGCGTATAAATTGGGAGGTGAGGCGGCTTTGTTATGGAGTCTGTTAAGGCTACGAAGAGTATATTCAGAATATACAAACAAGATTTGATCAACCAAACGCAGCAACTCTGTTTGGAAATCAGACGAAGAGGTCCATTTGCTATAGCGATGATTTTCATTCTTACGTTCAAAACATCACATATATCATATAATATATTTTTTTGTGAATTTACTCATCTGGAAATCACAAAATTCATCATTTTATGATATAATTCGTTTGAATGATTTAAAATATCTCCAAATTCAACGATTCAGTAGTAATATTCACTTCTCAGTACTGCGATTGCTAGTTAGCGTTCACTTGAATGACAGAGAATAATTTCCGTTTCAAATATAAAAAAATAAAACACTTTCATAACGTAAGAGAGTTAAAATTTAAGTTTCACCTGCAACATCAAATTTTCTACGATTTGATCTCATAATCAAATTTAATTTTTAAAATTAACTCCAATGATATTAAATATACGATGATAAATTATCAATTTTTGTACGGCAATGCTTCAGCAGAATAAGAATCTTTTATATCTAATCCTCATATTACTCCTGAATTATCTTATATATACACATATCCAATGTTATGCTGATTGAATAATAGTGAGACTAATATTTCTAAGGTAATTGTAAATTATATATCTCGTTGGTAACAATTGAAAAAATGGGGATCATATTATATAAAAATTCAGAACTACACTTATACCAATTTATTTAATTTATTCTATTTTATGTAATATAATCCCTATTACGGAGTTCCACCAAGTTAAGGCTTCTTCGATTGAGTTTTTAAATTATAATAAAACAAATGACACAAGACAAATACCTTCCGAATCTTATCAAAGCTCTAACTTTTACCATTGCGTACTCACAAGAAGAATTAAAAGGCTGTTTTTCGAATAAACCGTAGATTTGTTAACCCCAAAAGGGGGATGATTCGTGAATGTCGCATTGAGAACTACCTATAAATTATAACCAGATCTGAGGTGCAGCTACAGTGCACTCCCCTTGTCAGCATTTCCCTGCCGATTAACATCAATAGGAATGTAAAACCCGGAATTAAGAGAGTATAGTTCATGAATTGTGTCCTTTGTAGACATTGAATGTGTCTTACTTTGTCTATACTTTTGGGCTAGTCATCAAAATTATGTCAGATGGAATGTCACTACTACGCCTCTTTCTCTGTGGCAGTTCCAAATATCAGTATACATCCCTTTTGTCTTGAAATACAGAGAGTTAACGTTGCTCATTCAATTATTAAATTCTTGCTCTATACCATACAAGAAAACTTATACTGTGAGTTTTCATATACGTCCAGTCCAGTCACCGTGCATTGGAGGTAATGAAATTGCGAAAGAAAGACAAACTGCAATTTTACGGTTTTAGTTTGTAAGAATAGTGGTATTCAGTTAAATAGTTCCCCAGTGTTTCTTCTATGACGCTATTTCAAAACGAGCCACCTTTGCACGATATGAGTCAAGGGCTCCATAACCTATTTCCTTCATTATAAAACAGCTACCAAATGGAAATGATACTATTGTACAGTCCACCTTCTCGTGTAATTAACTCTCTCATTTCCCTCGGTGACCGCTGAAAGACTGTACACTGTACAGGGCATAAGTAATTGATGCTGATTATGAACATTCATATTTACAAAGGAAAATTTAATGTGTAAATTATTAAATTTTGAATTAAACCGTTAACTACGCGTTCACCTCAGCATTATAGAGTTAACTAACTTTTGAGATTTCTCTTGCCTTACAGAACCGTATTAAAAGGGTTCGATGACATATGGTTTTATTGGGAACATCAAATCTGGGCTTTGTAACTTTTCTCATAATGATTGTGAGTGTTAATCCTCAACTTAGGTGCATACAGCAACTGCAGTTTTTAAATTTTTTTATCAACCACTATCTCAGATTCTCCTTTGAAATTTTACTACTCAAATAAAGTTTTCATGTGAGATGAATTAATGCTTTGTCTCGTTTTTTTACGCTGTTGGGTCGCCTTTGAAATTCATGTAAAGCTTCATAAACTCAAAGTACTAAAACTGTCTAAATACATGAATGTTATACGTATAGAACTTTTTCGGGATTGGGTACTATTTTATAACGCAAATTTAATTCGGATATGAATTATAAAATTGATTTTAATAGAATAATATTATCCAATAATTTTCCCTTATTTTATGGAAATAAAAGAGGAGGAGAATTTTGCAGAAACTATGTGAATCTCATTTCTGCAATGTATGATAAAAAGATATACATCGTGGAAACAGAACATCCTAAGAATCTCTTCCAGTCCTACGTAAATGCTAGTTACAATCAAAAGTGCCTTGGAGTTTCTTTTAATGGACGAACACAGACTTTACCAAAACACAAGTATAGAACATCTTGTTACTTTTATATATGCTTTCGATTCACTGAGTTAGATTGATGTTCCATGAGCTGGAAGACATCCTCCTAGGCAGACGATACAGACCTGCACTAGAATTTTTACGATTGGGGTACGAAAAGACGTAAGATAAGAATGGCTCTGCTTGAAGACTCGAAGGCGACACTTTCCTCGTCCTCGCTTGATCGCCCCGCTCTGGGCGGTCGCCGCTCCCAACACCTCCTTGGCGTTGATTAAACCCTCTCTCCAATCGCTCCCCCTTCAGTAATCACAGCGACAAACACTTCCATCGCCCGAAGCACTCCTCCAGACAAAGGTTCATCTTATGCGTACGTCTTTCCCCTTTCTAATCTACTTCTATAAGACGCCGCCGATGGAAGACCTGTTATCGCGGAAGATTCTCCGACTTTATCGCCCTTATACTTTATCGCTGTACATGTATAAAACGAAAGTCCAGAAGAGATCGTATAATAGGACGAGCTTAAATAGTTACGTCCCAGCGATGGAAGCTCCTAGACTCCTTCCTAATCTTTTGTTTTCATTGTTCCGAAACTCCGTCCCTTCACTTTCTTATTATTTCTCGCGTTATGATCTCTCTTATCGGGACATCGCGACCGTTTTGGGGTATGAACAGAAAGATGCCTGGAATTGTTTTATTCTTCCCTCCATCGTACCAAACTTTACAGCGGCGCGCTTGAGCGGAGAAATTTGGAACCAACCGCGTTTATGTCCGGCTCCATCTTGGTCGAATATATGTCGTTTGCGATGTTTTATGCTGAGGGACCAATCACAGGCTGCGCTCGCGAAGAGAATGTGTACGAGATTAATTGAGAAGGATAAAGCATGATAAGAAAGCTGTTTTCAAGTAAGAGCCGTTTTGAGATGTAAGATAAAGCTGCCTGAAGCGGATACAGTACTTCCATGAGGACGAAGCTGATTCATAGCGGAGACTTTACTTCGAAGAGAAGTCCCTATCAGTTTGATCGGAATTATAATATTCTATACTCTATCCAACGTCATGATGGCGTGATGGCGTGATGGCATGATTTTTGCAAAATATTTTCAACCTCACAATCCAGTTAATCAGCAAAACATTTCCAGACGGCGATTTTTTTAAATAGTATCTTAGCTTTCCTCACACCAAGGGATTCTTACGGCCCAATGCATTTCTTACGGGAGAATCGGCCGCGCTGTTGCAACTTTTGCATGAGAATTTAAAGTTGAACAAATCAAATTACAATAGTTTCAGCAAACGGTAAAAAAATATCTAAGCACAGTACAGTTAAATCATGGTTATAAACTATTATGCTCGAAGGAAAAATAAAAACTCGCTACTTTCCAGAAATTTTGGAAATGGCCGCGACTTTACTTAAACCGATGTATTTGCGTCTACCCTTCACGAAAAACTTTATTACCTAACGAAAAAAAATTATAGAATAAGCCCATGCTTTAATTGTGATGACGGAGATACAGTGAAATCACTCGTAAAAGAATCATTTTAGCCTTTGATGTCCTCTCAAGTCACTAATTTGAGTGGTTAATAACATAAACTTTTCATTCATTTCTCTTTATATTAATCATCTATTCTTCGACAGTGAAAATTAGGCTAACACAAAGCGGTCATAGAATCAATTACTCATATAATATTAATATTTCATATTCATAAGGATTTTTGCAAAATATTTTCAACCTCACAATCCAGTTAATCAGCAAAACATTTCCAGACGGCGATTTTTTTAAATAGTATCTTAGCTTTCCTCACATCCAAATAATGCACAAAAGTGTAATTCCATAAATATAAGCACTTAAAAATAGCCCAAACAAAACGAAAACTTTTTAGTGGACCTCAAAAGATAATTGAAAATTGTCCAATCTTATAGTTAATGTGGCGAAAGCAGGACACCGTTGAAGAGCAGTTTAAGAAATAACACATTATAGAAGTGGTGTCAGATTAATGTGGTTTTCAGGGATTTTAATCTTTTATGATAATCAAATTTTGAGCCTATTGCGGACGATCTACGATCATGAATTTGTAGAGAATTAATTGAATTGGTTAGCAAATAACGTATTGCTCATTACGTGTTATAAAGTAAAAATAATCAATTTCGATGGTTGGACTTGTGGTTACGTGAAATTGAACTCTGATAGGTGAAGAAACGAGTGGCTGATGGAATAATGCGGTGGCTTTCATTGAGATGGAGGGTATCGAAGGGATATAAGGGAGATGAGGGTATCGAAGGGATATAAGGGAGATGAGGTGGACCTTCTCCTGAAAGCATTTCACTCTCACTAATGAAAGAGAAAATGTACTGGTGCATATCCACGCCATAACAGGCATTTTTCCATTATTAAAAATGCACCGAATGAACCCTTCGCTCACCTTTTTTAAGTAGTTTTTATTTCGAGTCATTCGAAATTCGTCTGGACGCTGAAGTTTATTTTCAGTTAGTGAAGCTCGTGCTCGAGTTTAATCTGACGCAAACATGTTCCGAATCTGGAACAGAATCTAATAGATTTAGGGTGTTGGTCAGCAAATAAGATATATATGTATCTAATTTTGAAATAGTAGAGTCTAGATATTATGGCTAAAAACAGATATTTGTATCTTCATTCTAATCTTTCTTAATTTACGATATTTTCTTCGATTTAAAATTTGTCATCAATTTCTTATATTTTGATAAATGCATGACTTTTGCAGAGTTTTATAACGTATTCCTCAATTTATAATGGATTGTAACACATTTTGAGGATTGAAACAAATGTTTGAAGTAAATCCTACAAAGCAATATAATATATACCTATTTGGAATAGAATTTTAATTTGCTTTGCTATCAATGATTTATTTGCTATGGAAGAATGAGTTGTCTGCTTAATATTTTCAATTCATCAACTCAGATTGTGTTCAGATGTATTTTTATTTCGAATTGATGATATTTTTATCGTCATATTTCCTCCATAAGTTCTAAGTTTTAACAGTTTTAATAATAAATAGTTCCATAAAAATAAGAAATTGCTCCATTAATAAAGTTCAAAAAGACTTCTAGATACTGAAACGATTTAAATGACTTTGCCAGCTTAGTGAATTCAACGATGCTTCGTGTATAAGTTAGAAAGAAAGATGTGGTCATAAATTAAACCGATTTACAACGTAAATATTAAACTGTTGGGGAAGAGCAGATTAATTCGAGCAATTCCACAACCCAAAAGAATATGTCTAGCTTTTATAACCCGAGTAGCCGAAATCCCCTTGTCTGACATCACGTCAGATCTTCGCTAGGGACTAATAGATTTTCAGACGGAGTGCCAGAAAAAATAAAAGTCATCGTTACAGCTTCCGACGTATTTCACGCATATTGATAAATGTTTTAAGCTCTTTTTAGTCTCTGACTTTGCTGTGTTTTTATCCGAATATTTTAACCCGACCAACATATTGCACGCACGTCATTGAATTTTTGGGTGTTATTGAAAATCCTTGCCATGCCAACTTCGGAAAGGGACGCCATTTATTTCCTTTCCGTGACGGCTATCGCTTTATTCTCACGCGCGAATAAAATTCATTGGCTTTGAGGAGCAATAAATATTAAATGGTATGAAATCTCAAGAGGATTGGGAGCCAGCAATGGTGATTTAGATCGTTTATCTGCCATTCACGAGATATGAGTGTCACAGCAATCCCATGTTAGTAAGATAAAATGTTCGCATATTGCAATTGAATGTATATGATTACTTCGAAATTAATACACATCAAGCATGTGATTTTTTAAAAAACAAAAAATACATATATATATATAAATAGGTAATTCCTCTAAAACTTAATATATCAATCTTCTTTAATAAAACTCTTTAGCTTCATAGTTAATGTTTTCACTTAAAATTAACAGCAATTTAAGTTATACAAATTATTTCGGTAGTTACATTCAAGACCTTAATAAACTATTTCTGAATTGCTTCCACCTACGAAAGTTTCTCTTTAAGTTTTATGCATTCAAATTTTTTGACCCAGGAAAAGCATTAATATTATTCACTTTTCTCTATTTGGAGAAGAGTACACATTTAATAATTTCCCTCTCAGAAATGGAAAATGAATTTTACACAGAATAAACATCATAGTCTCATTATATCTGCTCAGAGATGATGCTCATTTACTTACATTTACATTTATGTATTTTAAACGTTGATCCGTATTCTTGAATATATAATGATGAATAAAAGTCCTCAAAAACTAGTTTAATTATGGTAATTGCTCGCAACAACTTATTTGCATAAAAATTCTTACAATCCTCTGTAGGATTCACGGACCGTTTTATTAAACGAATACTTTGCTAGAACAAGTGTTATTTTTCCTCCCCCGTTGTTAATTCGACTTTACAATTATTCCGTACTCTTTCAAGGATGCTAATTGCGCTTCAGAAAAATTCGTTACCCTGGAGGAAAACAATTCCATTAAAAATTCCGCGGAGCAGTTATGCACAAAGTCGAGAAAAAATATGCAAGTGCTTGGAGTGAAGTAGTGCTAGACATAATCCTCTTGAGAAATCATTCCTTTTTGGTACGAAAGAAGCGATTGCAGGAAATGAGGACGGGCAGGGTAATTATCAAGGACTTACTTTGAGTTAAAGTGAAGTTGAGATATTTAGCATAAAAACAGGGGCAAAGGAGGGGCGATCAGAGGATATTAACAGCGTGAGAGTATTTTGATAATAGTTTGAGTGTATATGAAACATAAAAAACATTTTCATTAAAAACTTTCACATACACAGACTAAAACCGCAAATTGGCATATTACTTCCATTTAACTTTTAGGATAGATTGAAAATATTTTTCCTAAGTATCGTAAACTGTTTATTTGAAATGAGATTACATTACGCAGCAACTATAGTCAAGGCTTTTAAGGCTATTTTTTTCGAAAGATAAAAACTATGCAGCGATTTCCATCTTTCGGGATATCCTCTTTAATACTAATTTATGGCGACGTCTAGTGAGAGAAATTTTAGATATGACAAATATAAACTTTTACTGATCTTATAGCTGAAATACTTTGATATCAATTTTCACAGCAACAAAATCTTCAAAATTGTATTTTAGTGTTCGTATTTGCTTTTAAAGAGTAGAATTAATAGAGCATCATTTTTATTTATAAAAGAGTAAAAATACTGATTCATGCTTGACTTGGTGGTGAAGTTTTACAGCAACATATTTTTAACTTCTTATGAATTTAAAATGAATATCTTTATAAATATTTTTCTACTGATACTATTTATATTTGTACTTTTATCAACTTAATTTGTAATTGTACCCTAAAAGCCATCCAAATGCTTGCAAAAATCTCTGTGAAGTCACTGCCTATCACGCCAACATATTTTTCACTTTGATATAACGTCATTGAGAGAAGGTTGATCGTTTTAAGTCTATATATTCCTGAGAACTGTGGTACAGATGTAATAAGAAATTCAGAGAAGAAATTCCCAATACCAAGTTAGTGAATGGATTCATTCTATTAATTAATTTATAATATTTTCGACAATAACCATCGTATACACCCAAAATAATCTTATCGTGCATTTTCTGACTTTTGTCATGTACAACGTTTTATGTTTCTGATTTGAGTTTCACATTGTTTCTGCTACTATTTTATTTGAAGAAAAAACATGTTTCTCCGTCTAAGTGTAATTCAAAGAATCGTGAATGTAGGACAACGGCATTCAAGCTAATCAGCAAAGGGAATTTGGGATCGCATGGGATTGAGAGATAGTACGCGAAAGTGGGCGGGGTCAAAAGGGCCTCAATGGCCCATTTATAACTCGATACGTGCTCAGGATGCACTCTCTTGGGAGCATTCGAAAGGAGAATTAGCCAAGAAGGGAGAGAGCACTTCAGTCGGCGCCTTGCGTATGTCAATTGTTTGCAGTCGACGTCGATTTTCCTCATAGAAATGAAGCGCTCTTAAAAAAATGCAAGCGTATTCCTCTCACGCTCTTCAGCTTATCCAGCGTCCATTTTAATTAAATACCCTCACGTTTTGGACTGCGCGAGATCTGCAGATTCGTCTATTTTCGCGAGCGTTACTTCTCTTCGTTGCAATCGGATCGTTTGAATTGCTACAACCGCGTTTTAGGACCGAGATAAAGCTTGTAAGTGCATCATTTAATCAGCGCACACCTCTGTCAACCATTGAACTTTGATCGAGAGTAGTTCTCACTCTAGTTTTTCCCTAGACCTGTTAAGTTACAAGCGTAGTGATATGAAAGTAGTTTTTATCGCTCGTTACTAAATTGCATAGTTTTGATAAAGGAAATAGTTTAATATAATTCTCCATTGTTCCTTCAACTACACACGATGAAAGCGATATTTAAGAAAATGTTTACAAACATAGGATAAAAGCAAAATGCGGGGCCACAATTAAACCCCTTATGAGGAAAAAGCAACAAATAATTTCAAAGATATGTTTTATAATCACATGTAATATCAAAAATAATTTTACTGTTAATGTTTATTATATAAATAATACGCATTTCAAATTAGAGATTCTTTTCATTTCCATCCCTATGCAGCTTTCTATATGAAAATATTTCACTAATATAAAATATTGCATTCAATTTTTCTATCATGTAGAATTAGAAAGCCTCTATATGACCTTAATATTTAAGGATTAATATTCTTTGATATTATATTAACTTTCTTTGGCTTCTGAAAAACACATATAATTGACGACTTAAATATTTTTAAACCACCTCTAACTTAGCGTCAAATGTGTGCATATTTGTTAGTAACCAGCGCTCTTCTACTCTTTGAGGGCTTTCATCAGAGAAGTATGAAAGAAGGAGTCAATAGAGGAAATGATACTAACGCCAGGAAGAGGGTCGTACATACAACGCTGATCTAAAAATGAATTTTATAATTCATATACAACCTGCAATAGAAATATATCAGATGATCAATCAAAGTTCTGCTTCAGTAAGGAAACTTTTATCTATGATGTGGTGTTCAAAGAAATGATAAATACTTGAGATTTAAAAAAATGAGACAATGTTACTATTTTAACCGGATTACCTGCTGTAATTCTATTAGAATATACACTGGTGCAAAACTAAACAGACGAAATATTATATTTAACCACTCCTAAATTAGAACGACAGAGCTAACTTACTAAAGAGAAAGTGCAAACTACAATCTTAAATCCAATTCGTTGGGGAAGCGCCGGTTTAATCAATTAGTTCGTTTGTTTATCTCGGCAAATGTTGTTTAGTAAACAATGAGCTTGACGACCAAACTTCCAACGATTTCTCAGTCTATAGATGACGCCTGAGACTCGAATGCAACAATACAATCATCATTAAATACTTTCGCCATAAGTACGCTTTTATTCACACATGGCTTTCTTAAAAGTGAATTTACTTTTAATTTTAACAGCCTGAAATGCTTGTGTATCGTTCGCAAGTCAAAGTTCGAGCTTCAGTAGAAGAGCCTTCGGGAAGATAAGCGTAAGAGATTTTTTAAATGAGTTTTTGTTTTGAGCATCATCTAGTAGTGAAGCGAGTGAAGGAAAAAGTGTGGAATTTGAGAGGAAAGATGCGTGAGAGGAAAAGGGTTATCCAGTTCATCGAATCTTTTGTCAGCAAAGGTCGAGAGGATCACTTTAAGGCGTTCACGGCTTCCATTACAGCGTTCATTTCAAAGCCACTCTTTCCTTTCTCTTTCCACTCGCCATTGGCCACTCTCATTTGAAAGCTGAAGCTTCAACGCTTTTCAAAGGTTCATTTTAGAAAGGTATTAGCTGCGTGATTTGGAAACCGCGTGAAAACAAATCTCTCTCAACAGCGCGAATGTTTAGTCCGAAACCTAAGGTGTGTCAGGGATACACGACAGAATACGGGACAAGCATGTCTCAATATATCGGCACTTAAACCGAGAATTATCTCCCTTTTATGCAATGCATCCCAACACTTTTCCTCGACGCTACAACTTCGAAATCACTCAGAATTAACACAAATCCGAGTTTGCAAATTCCTCCGGGAGGGAAAACAAAATCTGAGGATCAATATTAATACTTTATTTAGATATTAAAATGTCATTTAAATTATGGAAAATAAAACTGAAATATTCGTTATAAAATAAAATAAAATAAAATGCAATACCTTATCAAATAAAGAAGCTGTTTTTGTTTTTAAAACTCTCCAGGTTGATGACAATTTTGAAGAGAAAACCTCACTCATATGTCATGGTACCTTTAATCGTATATTTTAACCTTCATTTAAAACTAATGCCGGAAATGAACTGATTAATACAATTAGAAGGAAGGTGTTTATAAAAAATAAAGGACAAGATTCAAGTGATAAAATAACCCGGAGAAATAAAGAGGGTTTATACAGTAAAAGAGAAGCTATTGTTCACTTAGACCTTATTTATTGCAATTTGGTAAACCGCAGTAATGGATTAATTATTCCAAAGCATCGATTAAACGAACAATTCTACAGAAAAATACAACATTTTTGACAAAAGTATAAGTGTAAGGAAGTTAAAATTAAGATAAATAACTCACTGGTTAAAAGCTTTAGGGCAAAGTTTCAGATAATAAATAATAATATGTAAATTATTTCTAACAATAAATGAAAACATACCTAACTAATATTTGCCTCAGATCAATAATTTAAAAATATGTTATTATTATTTCCTTAATGATGGTATTCAATAAATCCTTATACAGCGTGTAGTGGAATCCAGGAGAGGTATTATTTACTTACAATTAGAGTAAATTCTATCTAGTAATGCGTTACGCCTTGCAGTTTCTTGAAATATTTCATATCCCTTTGGTGGGAGAGATAAAGTTGGGGAATGTTGGCACCCCTGATCCTTTCCCTCCTCCACTTGAAGCACATCTCCATGCGAAGAGTGAAATTTTTCCCTTCCGAAGTGGGACATGTCTCTGAGATGCTTCTCAGAAAGAAATATTACGCTATATATCTACGATCGATTAAGACCCGATTTCAAATGTTTTCCTTCCTGAGAGATATATCTCCGGAAAAAATGCAGCCCGACTCGCACTCTTTTTTTTCGAATCGATGTTACCGGTCCTCTCTAAAATTACTTTGCGCACGGAAAGTGCATTTCGTCCACTGCTTCGGTTTCAATTTGGAAGATAACACTTCGGATGGAAATGGACCCGAAATTAAGATTAACGCTATGGAGTATCCTGTTTAAATGATGAAATGTGCACTCTTAAAGATTTCTAGCCGAATGTTATAGCAATTGGGAACGAAAACTATGAATAATTAAATCATTAACGCGCATTCTTAGAAATTTTCATTTGATTCTTCTGGGATAGTTTCGATCTGCAAATTAATACCTGCAGGAATAAATAGTTTTCGTATAGTTTAAAACCATCGAATATCCAGCTAGGTTATTTCAATAACGTTTATGAATCAAATTGTATTCATTGGATTATGCCTAATGAGCTTCATTAACAAAAACTATGCTTGCACAATATTTAACTCTATTTTATATAATGAGACGGATTTCTGAACCCCAAAAGTTAATTAATTGTCGATTGCATACTCTTTTGTGGTAGACTGGATTGAAAATTCACGACTGTACAATTTGTTCAAGAGTCGTCTCTTTAGTATACATCAAGTGGGTTCTTGAGTTCTCTTACATTTAGCTTTCCAGTGTGAATACTACGTCAAAGATCCTGAATTTAATTGGGATAAATCTAGCGGTGCCCATTGAATTTGAACATAGTTATATTGGAGTTATATTCTGAAGAAAAATAGTTTATTCTGTAAAGGTAATTCACCGAGCTATAAATCATCTCAGAATTTCTAAGGACAGAAATGACTCAAGCAAGATTTTAATTGGGAAACGAATTCTATGTATTCCGTCTAAGAGAAGGTTTTGCAGTCTTAACGAGTTTTACATTGTTCCAGTAATTGGAAGGAAATATTTCAACTAATCAATAGTGCGAGAAAAATTCATATAAACTTATTCGATAAAACTGTGAGAAAACTGAGGTACGGATATAAAAGTAATTTGAACCAAAGGGATTCATTGTAAACAGTTCCAAAACAGATATGCGAAAACTATGAGCTAAAAGAGACGGAAATACCATGAAAATGTTCCGAAAATATTACTCAATCCTCAGCCTCAACTCTAATTAATTCAGAATGAGCTTTGTCATATCCGTCATTATGGAAAAATAAGGAGAAACTCCTTCTGAGAAACCTCGTAAAAGTATGGCTTTTGGAAGATCTGGAGAAAGAGGCAGGAAAGAAAAGAATAGTCAAAGAAAATAGAGAAAAACGGTGGAGGAAATAGATTCATTGGGAGAAACCATTTCAAGGCAACGAACGGCTGCGTTCCATTGTCTCAGCAATTCTCGGCAATCGCTCTCTTTATTGTGTTAGGAATTCCGCTTAATATTTCACTTCCCCAGTTTGCAAACAATAAAATCATTCCCTTTCCTGCGCATAAATGCCTTTTCAACACTCTGTGTCGTAATTTTCAGAACAGATATTTACGACTTTCTCAAGGATCTGAATCTCAAGTAGAAAGCCATATGTTTCCGTTTTAAAATTTGGCGGTAAATATTACTGAACAGATCTTGCGAAGTATGGTTAAAGGTCAATAAAATTAAATACCTGCAATTCGTGCTAATGAGATTAAAATGCAAATTGCATCACAAAAGCGTAAAGTAATAATGTAATTATATTATAGAATTACTATTAGTGGAAGAAAACTGCTATTATAAAATGTCTTACCTACTGGCTTATAAAAATCATTACATTAGGTTTTCATTCGCTAACGTTCATTAAAGCTAGGTGTGTCCCCATGTTTGTTTTATTCGATCATTTAATTTTTAGGTGAAAGAAATGAGGGAAAAAATATTCACCTAGATCTCAAACTTAGATCTCCCTTTGGCTAGTTGTTCGCTCTACCCAGTTGAGCTAGTAAGGCTGAACAATATCTTTTCCGATTTTTCCTACGATGGAAAGCATTTGGATGAAATAAAATTTCTTGTATAATTGTCAATTTATTTCATTGAATACTATAATGTTCAAAAAGGGTGATAAGGAAGTCAAATATGTATGTGGATATTATTTTAAAACAAAATGCAAAGAATTCAACAACCTTTCTCAATATTTACTCTTCTCAAAGTACAGCTATTTTTAACGGATAGATTTTTAATCTAATAACCTTGCAGTTGGTTTCTGTTACATAATGATGAGTACAGTATATAAAAACAAATTCATTCGTATGGAGAAAGTTTTATTTTTAGGGAGATTAATTTGTCTATTTTTCTCACACATAATCTCTGACTTAGAGATGGACCTTAACCTTCTTTACTCCTCACTCTATTTCCTCATCCCCCTTCATATGTTTAGTGGAATGAGAAAAAGTATTCAAACAGACTCCATGCTGATGGCTTCACACATTTTACGAAGTTCCAATTTAATTATCATCAAGACTTGCATCAGTAGACAAAGTCAAGAATGAAATACGTAACAAGATAATTACATTTTCAAGTCTCGTAGATTTTATTGATTTTTCACGGGTAATAAGGGTACTAAATAAGCTAAATTTTACAGGATTGATAAAAATATCAATATAGAGTTAGAAATCCACAAGTAGTTTTTTATATTTTTTCCGAAGGTTCATGACAATTGAGCTCAACTCGAAATGAGCAATTCCGATTTTATTTCTAAGCTCATGAACCGTTCTCTCTCTCAAAGAAACCCAGCAGGATTCCTTTTTTCCCATTCCGTCTTTTTCCCCGTATCGCTTTCCGAGTAAATAAATCGTTTTCTACCTTAGCAACTATTAAGCCTGCCATTCGCATTGTCGTTGGCACCTGTTCTGATTTATTCTCGCCGTTCTTAATCGGAAAGGCGCTACGTTTTTGCGAAATCGGCGCGCAAGTTTTCCATCGCCAAGTCCGGGATGCTCCCGGTAACAGTTGGGAGCAGTGTATTCATCAAACTAACGGAATTCCGCAAAAAGTTGCGGAAAGTTCAACTCATTTTTTATCGAAACACTCTTCTTTACTGTACAGATCAGTACTCCATGCGGAGGTTGCAAACTGCAGCTTGAACGGCGTTTTCTAAACTGAAACTACAATGTCTTTAGCTTGTGTGTGTATCCAGAGTATAAATATATTGCCTTCGACGGTTCGAGTTCGCCAATGCGTTTGTAAGTACTGCTGGAGCGTGTTTAGAATTTTCAGTTTTGCATACTGCTTTTTTCTGTTATGAGAGAATTTTCTACTCAGAGAAACTGTTGGTTATCTGCGAAATTAAACTGATCATAACTATTCCTGAGGGTGTGAAATTTTTGTTTTTGAAGATATGGTTAATGTGACTGAAGCACGGTCATTTCGAAGATAAAATAAAACGTGTGATAGTGGTGTTATTTCCGCCATTTCAGAAAGCATATTTTAGTTAGCCCACGACCCTTTCTGCATACTTCTATGAAAAGAACAAGGATTCAAGTCATATATGTCTAATCCCTATCTACTTTTCTCTTCGGAGCCGACACTTATAACTCGCAAGTGCACCCAATTTTAGAGAGATGAAATTCCCCAACACTCGCAGTTGCCTTTAAAGCGGTTCTTAAAATGTAAATAATCATTACAATCACAACTTCATCGACGATGGTTTAAAAGATAACGATTCAACTTGCTATGTGCAGATTTGATTTCGGAATATTTACCCCTAGTAATTACTTTATAACTTTCCATACCCTAATTAAAAATATGAAATTCGAATTATGGATGTTCAGAAAACAATCCAAGGTATGTTTGCCTGAAAACTTACTTGGAAATTTCTTTCTCACCTTATACTGTCGGAGTTAGATTTTCGGTTAATGGTAGCTAAGCGGGGTTTTTATCGTTACTTTTTTTAGGTAGACATTTCGAGGGTCGCCCTCCTAATCCGGACCCTTACCTCGGCTTGCCAGCTCGGGAACGCCCGACCTTCACATCAGGGGGGACCATAAAAAAACTGACGGCGTGGAATACGATTTAAAAAGTTATAAACAATTCAAATGAGCAACAATTTATTATCTTCTTCGTCTCACTCATCCTAATAGATATACAAGCGTCTTTTGGTCGACGTTCTACGATGAAAATTAAGATTTTTCGTGATTTTGCAAGAAATTACCTGTTCACACACGGCAACGTTGCTCAGTCAGATAGGCGGGTGTTTTAAATATCTCAACGGGGGTTGGGTTGGGTTGGGGGAGGATTTCTAGATTTTTGATGGAAATCCCTCCCCCCTACCCCAACCCAACGTTGCCGTCTGTAAACGGGTAATTTCTTGCAAAATTTTGATCAAATTTGCAATTTTACTTAATTCATGAGAATACAATTAAAATTCTATCAACATCTACAATTACACTAACTATGCCATTTCTAAAATCAGATGTTTAAGACGGAGCAAAAATTAATAAGGCTATGAAAAGAAATTTCACGCTGCTTCTTTTCATTCCGTCTAAAGCCGTTAGAGAGGGAAACAAATGAATCCCATTCCCAGTTCAATCAATCTCGATGACTCACATTTTTCCATTTGGATCACTTTGGCTGGCCTCCAAAAATTGGCATTCCTCCGATTTCATTTCCAATGAAAATGAAATTTTTATCGCTTCTATAAAGCAAACGGCCCAGTGAGATGCTGTAAGATGTCTGTCTTAGTATACATCAAATGTAAAGAGTCTTCATCAGTTATTCAGCTTCTTTAAGAGGAGATCACAGTGTCGTCGAAGTATAGAAGAGTCGTATTCGCATTCAACTGCGTCACTGCATAATCGTAAATACATATTTGTAAGATTTCACAAGTTTTGCTTGGAATTCCATTGGAATCTTTCGGTACTTTACTCCAATTACTGACACTTTTTCTGGATTTAGAAATAATCTCTTAGCTGTACGGTTTCTTTCAGTAAATTCATCAGTTTGAAAGCTGATTGATTCGTCATTGCTTCCACCAGTAGCTACAAAATAGTGTTCGAGGTGGAATGAGATTTATAATTAAGATGAATAATGAAGTAGTTCGTGAATAGCGATGCGATTTCTTTCCCTTCCGAACCATTTGGGAAGTGGGAAGTATCCTCG
Organism: Sympetrum striolatum; assembly: GCA_947579665.1. NCBI lineage: Eukaryota > Metazoa > Arthropoda > Insecta > Odonata > Libellulidae > Sympetrum > Sympetrum striolatum. The sequence continues at coordinate 72,651,727 of OX388348.1, forward strand.
CGAATGTGGAAATATAACCCAATAGAGAACAAGTAGCAAGTAGTGAAGAAAGAAATATTAATCTTTATAAGCACTCGTATCACAGAAGCTAACATATTATTAAAGCTACAAAAAATAAAGAGACTTAAGCGATTCAGAGATATATTTTACTCAGAAAACTAATGAAAAATATGTTACTCGATATATTGTAAGCTACATGTAAGTACATTGTAAGTGTAAAAATGGACAATGAAACAAAATGACATTTGGTCTATCAAAGAAACGACAAAAACTGAAAACTATTTGTATGAGATATCTGGGGTTTATGTATATTAGAGTGGGAGCAATAAGGATATTGTATAAGGCTTGTTGTAGAAACCATGTGTGTTGTAATCTGGTTCGTAAATACATCGATGTAATTTCGAGTTGTAAATCAATAAGAGACTTTCTTGTGTACGACATTATGCAGATTATTTGTGTTTTAAATGATGTTAGGAAATTTATTTAGTTGTAGCTGCCACCTGACAGCAGTCAAACAATATACACAATAAACGAAGGTGCAAGTATAGTTCTTGGATCAAATGTTGGCAATACATGCATGAGATAAACATAAGTTAACTCATATCGACTTTTACAGGGTTGGAAGCTGTAAAATATTAAATGTTGTAGGTAGATAAACGTTGAAAGAAGGTTATTATGGAAACACCCGTTTGATAAGGGATATTCGATTAAAGGATTCATCGCCTTAAATCGCAGACGGACGGACACGGGCTCTAATCCCTGGCGCAGTAAAGCCGCTTCTCCGATAAGGAATGCAACGTCTAGCTCCGTTTTATCTGTTGCTTAAAAAATGCAGAAAACGGCGGATAATCTCGCTCTTTACAGCGGAACACAAAACCCGCGGTTTAAAAGAATGCTTTATAGATGGCTCTCCAGTCGCCGCACTCTCGTTTATGGCGAGAGTAAAAAATTTTATTATCCGTAGAAAAAGTGGGAAAAATCCGTTCGGCGTTCCATTTAAATTTTAACGCTCTCTAGGGAGTAATTCAGGAACGAGTAGAGAAGTGATAAGAGCTTCTAGGAATCAAAGGCGTGTCGTAAATTTTACGACGGGACATGATTGTTGCCCATTTGATTACGTGAGCCTAAACAGTCCCCAATTCTATCTCCGAAAATCTAATCCGGGGGATCGTCGCGACGCTCGTAAATGAGACTTAGAATTTCCCTCCTTGGCTACGTGATGCTGCGAGAGATCTCACTTGCTTACGCTGGAATAAGCAGCGGAATCACTTTCTTATCTGCTGACTTGGCTGAAATATTCCTCCAGCACAGAATTACTATTACTACAGTAATACTAAGATAAAGGCTCTATACCATAATACGCAGTTTTTCCAAGCATTTTGATATAAGGGCCATCTTAGAATAAAATCATAAATGAAAAAATCTGATGTGGCCAGCACATGACTCTCTCCATGTATAAGATGTAAATATTTATCTACGACAGTATTTTCGAACTCTAGATTCAATCTAAACTTGGAAGATATATACAAATACATTTTTTGTAATTTTTGTAGATAACTGTATATACCTAAACATCAGATTAATGGAGGAATTTTGCAAAAACGGAAACGAGCTTCGAAAAATAAGGCTCGACTTCCGGTTAACCGATTTACTCCAAAAACTAATCAACTCTAACGACACCAACCAAAATGCTATATGAAATTTGGTGTTGATACTTCAAATAGTTTTCATATTAGAGTGCCCACAAAGCACATAATCAGCAAATTTCGGTTTATCGGTATTTCACGAATAACTCCTAAAAAATCAGTGATACAAAAATATATTTCATACAAAAGTTATAGTAAATTACATTTTCTTAAAATTTTAAATATAATAGTATATACCTAAATATCATATTTATGGAGATATTTTGCAAAAACGGAAATTTGCTTCGAAGAATATATCTCAACTATCAGGGAACCAATTTACTCCAAAAACTAATCGACTCTGACAGCACCCGCCGCAGTGCTATATACGAAGTTTGGTATTGATACGACTAATAGTTTTCAGTTGGAGCGCCCACAAGTGCACACACACACACACATATTCCGAAAATGGTCCAAACGGGATTAGTTCTAGGGACCCCAAAACATGTATTTCCGTTGAAATCTCGAAGTCGATTTTTTTAGAAAACAATACTTTCTCTATACTACGTATATGGAGAATGAAAAACAGATACAACGATAACATGACTATAATGGCCGCATGAAATCTATAGCAAAAGATAAGTTCTGATTATTAGATTCAATTTTAAATAGGTAATCGTATCATTAAATGTTGTGTGATGCGGATAATATGTCCTATTTTCTTTTCAATCGACTATAATTCGTTTTCTGGTTTATGGGAAAAAATAAATTTGAATTATAATTGTTTCTATACCGCTGTTTAACATTTTGATTTTATTTATATTTTATATTTAATAATTGTCAGCATTATAAACATAAACAGAGAAGGGAATTTAACAGCCAAAAACAATAATTTTTCAGGTTTATTTATGTTATTGTTACTTTTGATTAAATTTAAAAATAAATCATCAAAAATGACATTCATATAGAACAATACTCTGATAAAAGACAGAATTTTCATAATTTTCTAAATTATTTAAGGTAATGATCTGAATTTTTTGTCCTTTATTTTGCTAGAAAGGCAGAAACGAAGAACGAATTCACTATTCTCCCATCGTGAGAGGCTGATCAGGAGATGTTGCATTCACTTGATGCCAACAGCAGACAGATTTTGCTGAGATGGCATATTTTATTTTAATATTCAGTCTCTGTAACTTCGATTTCTGTATTTTTTTAGGTTTTTATTATTCAAAAAATAAAATATCGTTTTTCCTTTTTAAAAGGCCTCCATATAATCAGTTTTGCAGTTAAAAATTTAAGAACACTTTTTTTAATGTAGGTTTTTCCCCTAATCGTTGATATATTCATAAGTACTTCGGTCTAAAAACTTCTTGGTGTCATTTAAGGTGACGTTAAAACTATTATTTAGCTGCATGTTTAATAAATAGAAATCGAAAAAAATCGTAACGTCTGAGCTTTTGACGCTGTAGCCTAATTATTTCAGGTTAATACGATTAATAATACTGACTCAATATAAATATGACGACAGAAGGATATAACAGATTATAGAAGGATATTTTTATGCATTTTAAATCAGATATTCCTCAAAAAATATGGCGAGAAGACTAAGTATTTAGAAGGCTATGTACACTTAGAGATCAATCAGAAAAAAAATGATGAGCATATTCATAATAAATCCACACTCAACACTTATAAATGGAAATGATGATTGAATTCCAAAGGGTTAATAGTGCATTCCGATAGCAAATTACCCTTCTATTAACGACCAGTAAAGCTAGGTGAAACGTTTTTCAGGAAAGGGATTGGAATCTCTATATGAAACGTTTAGAAAGATACGTCTTTATGAAGATAGAGTTCTGATGAAGCGTAAATGCATGCCAATGAAAAGTTGGTATGTTCCTGTCTATAATGATCAAACATTTTGCAGGAATTTTGAGCGCTTTGAAATAAGGGCACTCGAGGAATAGCGCATCGGTAATGGAACAGTACGGTTGAATCACTCACACTTAATCAAATGATTAATTTCTGGCACTCCAAAGCGTATATATATGTATATTTCAAATACGTGTTATTATTTCCTCATTAGAGCTGTATGTGAGTAGATTAATACGAACTGAAATTTCTCACCACACGATTCAAATAAAATTTGTCAGAGAAAATAACTGAATGATTTAAAAAATGTTTATTTAATGCGCGAGGGATACACTCTTGAGGATCCGATTAATATCGAATCATTCCAATAAAATTTCGAATTTCCTCATTTTTTTATTTTCCGTGGTTTTCCCTTTGTATAATTATCGCGTGCATATTTAAATGCTTCGGGAGATGTAAATATTCACATGTGGCAATCAATTAATGAGGTAGTTATTTTCCAACATATTTTTTGGGGAAATATGTTTAAATTTTATGATGCTAAATGGATAATAATAAAAAATTGACTTTGGCATTCATACATTGGGATTTTAGCATCCGACTACACGGATTAGCTACAATAATCAGTTAGCAAACAATTCGGTCATAGAGCACTTTTTGAAAGTTTTCATGTTAGTACAGTCCTGACCAAAATTAACGCAGCAACAGCCGTAAGGATCGCTAGGGGGTGCTGCGTTAATTTTGGCCAGGAGCGTACAACGGGTATCTTGTAAAATATACATGTAAAAGCGACAAAGACATAGGATCTGAGCAAAATATTTTATTGCAAAAAGTGGCAAATTTCAGTTAATCGACTTTATCTTTATAAATGTTTAGCTGTATTGCAATTGTATCCTCAGATTTAGTAAAAAGCACATTGTCAAGCATTGCCAAATTAGAGATTCCCTCTAAGTCTTTGCTGTGACACAAAACATATTAATCCTATTCCCTTGGCATTCTACATTAAAGCAATGATAAGTAAACAAACAACTCAGAGAGCGAAAACCGTGTTGGAACGGATAATGTATTTGGAAAATAAAAGGAAGCCGCAGTGAAATATTATACAAGATGTTCCTCTTACAAGTTTTATCTCTTTTGTCTCCTGGGAAGTAGTTTGTTTCTTTCTTCGCAATCCATTTTTGGCTCGGGAAGAGTTTCTCTTGATTCTGTTACGTAAAAGAAATGTTGGTCTTGATGCTATGATATAACCGTATCGATCTATCAGAAGAAAACAACAAGAAGTACCATCAAGGACATCTTTTATAGTTTTTTCTTTGGGGAATACTGACCTTCGTTTGCCCTGATCCAATTATAACAATGTCTTTCCGAATGAGGAAACCGAACTGCTTTCCCAGCAGCAAAAATCGTTGTACGTATTAAATTTCCATAAAATAATATCTAGTATTCCAGTCTTTTAATTTGTTTTATCTCAAAAAACTGGAATTTCACAGATGAAGTTATCGTTGTGATTAAGTATATGTAATATTTTCTGCTGAGATCATTTGGAATAGAAATTTTGCACTTTCGGGCGATTTGTATTGCATATTACCACAATTTCTCCATAACTGCAATTTTCTGATAGCTATCGATCAACTCTTGTCACTTATAAATTCTATATCCTCGAGCTAAACATAAACAGGCAAACTTAAATGATACTAACAGCAAAGTTTTAACCCTAGTTAGTCACAGCCATCATATATTAGAGAAAGCCCTCAAAAGTATTTTTCCAATCCTCTGACAGTATATTGGTTTTAAATGGTATTACTATCGTTATTACTTTTATTGAAAGCGGAATATAAATGGAAAATATCCGAAATATTAAGAAAAAACAAAATGAGGAAAAATAAATACGTAATCTGTGACTTGTTTTTCTTGGAGAAAAGAGTAAAAATATATAATTGAAAGATATAAATCGCGGGTCACAGGTAAAATACTGATTGAAGAAAAAATGTAAAACATTATGAATAATTGCAGCTAATAAAATTCAAAGTAGGTGATATAATTTTTAAACGCATTAATTATCTATGGAAAACGTGGATTAAAAAAAAAATATATAGCCAAATCAGTGATTTAAACAAAATAGTGCGTCGAAAAGCCGTAATTAATTCATTTACCAAGAGATGAGGATATTTAATTGGGAAAAGGGAAAAGTTTAAAAAATAAACGATGTTATTCCAAATTTAACCGAATTATTCCTTCCTGAATTACTGTGCTTGGATTGGTAAAATTTAAATACCTCGTAAATATAATATAATACAATAATTATAACGCAAATTAATAGTTTTATCGGACGAAACTTTAGCTAACACCTACCTGGTTACAAATGGCAAATAGAAAAAAACCTAAATTATAAATTAGGGAAAAATACTGCCTCATATTGCTCGGGAAATAAAGTTTATGACTAACGCAACGTAATAGTTTATCAAATCTCCCAATTATACGACTTTTATAAATGAAATGTAAACGAGAAAATAATTTCGAAATTCCGTAAATCGACTCCGGAGTAAGGAAAAGGAATACAAGTTGATTTATTATGGAAACCAGAAAGCAAGTAAATCATTCTGGAATACTAAAATATCTTCGTTATATTAATAAATTTAAATATAGATTTATTCTCTACTAGCAATACAAGCCACCTCAAATTTAGCATTATCAAAGAATTCAATGTTGCAAAATTCTCGTAAGTCCATTCAGAGTTATTTTACGCATTATAGTGATAGAATATCGATCAAAGAGTCCTGAGAATATTTTTTTAAATGAATGAATAAGTTTTCTTTAAATGCTCCTATTTTAAAGTTGAATCATAAGCACCATGGAGCATAAAAAATAAAGTCATAAAAATAAACATGGCATATAAAAATGGCATACAGCATCGCAATAATTAAAATTGTTTTGTTTATTTTTTTTTCATTTGAAAACTTAATAATTGTGACAAATAGACGACTTTGCTGTACACATTGCGACCCACTGGAAGTTAAACCTTAGTTACTATTAGGTCAGGGAAATCATACAGGTATTTCTGTGATTAGGAAGTACTTTTAAATAATTGAACCACCGAGCAGGTTTGGGTAGTCCCGTAATATGCAAGTGAAATGTGATAGGTACTGTTCTCTTCACTGAATTCGGACATACAAGTTATAATAAAAATCAGCCTAATACAGGCAAGTGAATTATATACTGTCGATCTTCCACCGCTGTTTGAAAAACAGAATGTTAACGCTGAATCCGAGGGGAAGATCCAGTCAATTTCGACATTCCGTTTGGCTCCGGGAGGATGATGTGAAAAGATGTGAAAGGAGAACTTCCGTTCTGCTTACCTTTTCCCGAGAGGCAACATTTCTCGTGGAATCAGCGGTTCTTTCTCCTCCGGTTTTCCTCCGGGCCCCCTCTCCCCTCCGGAGCACGCACTTTTCTCCGGACGCACTAAAAACGGTCCTCCTGTTTTTCACGCATCCGATGGAAGCGATGAAATCGGAGATGAAGCGAAAGTGGCTGAGGCGTATTAAATATTGAAAGGGGCATTGGAGGCCTGAAATGGGGTATAAAAGATCAAATCATAGAAGGGTAGGGATTTCAGCCTTTAAGGAGGCAATTAAATGTCTCGAGCACGAATTACTTGAACGAGAAGATGTCAGATTTAGAAAGTAGAAGCAGTTTTGTAACCAGCATGTTCGATCTTCACTCAATATTATAAAACAATATAAATTAACCTTAAAGTAACTTTACGTTACCAAATATCATACTTGACTAGAGAAAGTTGGTTATCAGACTTCCATTTATAACATTCCCAATATTTAATAATGATGAAATTTATTCTTTAATGGATTTCCTTTGTAGATTTTTTAATGAAAGCAATGCAAAATACAATGGAATTTGGTGGGTTAATATCGATCTTGAGTTCAAATGTTAACTTGTTAAAAATTAATAATGGGTACATCTCTCAAAATTCACATGTAGATAATTTGAATACTTTACTCTGTACTATTTAATCACAGATTTAAAAAACTGAATGGGAAAAAATTTGTCTCCCAAAAGTCGCTTTAAGTGTGTGCAAGAAAGAGATACTGTTTGAAATAGATGGCGGAGAATAAAGAATCGATTCGGGAATTGCGAACCATAGAGCTAATTGGATGAGCGCCTTCTTTGAGGAAATAGAGGGACAGTCACAAAAGACGTCATTAAGCGTCTGAAGATGGACGGAGAGAAGTATCGGTGGTGATTGGAGGAGACTCGCCAAGGAAATTTCAAACGCTGAAACCGGGTCAGAATATTACAGCATGGATGGACATACGTCAACTAACAGATAATCACCAAGTGGATAAAGTTAAGAAAATATTGAGGGAATACGAGTAAAACGAAGAAGGAAATAAATTGAAATAAGTGATATTGTTACGGTGCAGCTGTTCTGTCTACGACTAAAAGATTCCAATCTTTCCGCTCTCTTCATTTCCTCACTATTTTTCGTGAAACTATTTTGCTCTCTGCATCTTTACTAAATTCCTTCTTCGGTTTTCCTCTTCCCACCTTTTGTGAAATTGCGATACAGAATTTGAATTTCTTATGATTGAATGAATTATGAACTAGAATTTCAATTAAAATGACCCACAAATGCAATATTCTATCTGTTCATCTCTTACAGTATTATTCAGTAAATAGACCCGTGAAACTATCACTTGTGCAAATTGTACAATTCTCAAAGAATCAAAAAAGGTGAAGAATCGACTACGTAGAGCCAACTTATGAAGAATACGACCCGGGTTTTCAGGTTCAGTGCTATTATTCAGCTGAGTGGTGTAACTAAGTAACTATGTAACTAATACAACGAAAAGTAAGTCACAATGTTATATTCTTACGTAATTCGGAATTTCATGGTTGAATCCGCATTGGAGACTGGCACCACCAGTAAGTCAGTCTTTTCACCTTCTCCAAACGAAAGTTGTTTCATCGTTTCTATATTTCAATTTTAAAATTAAAGCAGGTTGAATGCAATCCCTCGCCTTATTTCTCAGGCTTATTAACTCGTATCAGAAAATATAAGTGATCCACATGCTCTAAATTTGAAGATCCTATAATTGTGTGAGTATCAATTCCTTTTATTTACCATACTCACATGGTAAGATCCTCGGTTTTTATTAATATTAATAGTTTTTGCAACAATTAGTAAACGGCACCAGTAGAAGTCACCAGCGTTCTTTGATGTCCGTTTTCACTCCAACAGTCATATTTTGCCTTTGAATTTTAAATGAAATATCATGGTAAAAAAACAAGTTGTATTTAAAACGTATGAAATGCACCGAAACGAATTCTTTGATAATCTACTTTTTCAAATGTTTATTGGATTCAACTATAAAGGGGCCTCGAGAATACATGCAATGCTCTTCTAATCGTCACTTCTAAGAAAATGCAGATAATTTAATATTCCCTTACATTGAAAGTCGAAGGAATACTGTTTATGGTAAAATTAGTAATTTCAGGATACATTTTAAAACATTTGTTGCATGATTTATATACAAATAAAATAAATGGCGATTCCTATGTAGATAGGGGAAAAATTCTTCTCTATGCCAAAATCTGAGCCAATATGACTGTTAACTGCGTAACGGATGTTTAAAAAAGTTTCACCAATTCAACCAATTTCACCTTACCAATGTCAGGAAATTACACATTATACATATAATATTGTATATGTGAGAAACTTTTACAGGATTCATAATTCATAAAAGCAATAAGAATTGCCAAAATCATAATATCATGATACAATAAATACACTCGTTTTTATTGTTCATACATTAAAGTTGTCGGAAAATAATTCTAAATCGTTATTTAAAAAAATCTGAACTCTATTGACAGTCTGTCGAATTCGAGCTCGGATTCTTCATTGTCATCAATCATGGATGATTTGAGAGTTTTAAATTCTACGTCAGCCATGCACGGGATTTCCATGTTAATCCTCTTGGTCATTAGGGAGGAATTCGAGAAATATCTCCGAAAACTTTATCCATTTCCGTGCAGAGTAGTTGGCCGAGACATTTCTCCGAGGAAGCAGAGTCCCTCAATGGCTGAAAGCGGAGGAGAATTGCTGTAGTAGTTTACCAAATCGGATAAATCGAATGCCTCGGGCGATCCAATCCCGTGGGTGAAATGAAGGATTTCTGGAAGGCACTCTTCTTTCGTTAATCGGAAAACTTCGTTTAAAAAACTCAGTCCGCGCTCTCTTATGTCCTTGGATACGAAATGTACATGCTTCAGCAGGTACTCCTTATGAGATTAAAAATTCAATCATTTTTTCTTACAACTGAGGAAAGATTCACATATATCACCGACGAAGGAAATAGAGGAAACATTACGGTCGATAACTGGATGTTTTATTTTTGATTCACGAATTCAGATTTTTGGAACTGATACACATCTATCTGGTAAACATCGTCAATCCTTGTCATTTAAAACTGGAGAAGAGTTTGATAAAATGTCCTCGTTATTTTGCTTCCTAAGGAATTTAACTTATCATGGAAATCTTTTTCTATTCGTGGGGAATATGGAAAGGAAATAACTTTGCACAATAAGTCTTGCGAGTTAAAACCAAAGAGAAAAAGATGAAAAATAGAAATAACATGGACTCAAACCAAGGTCTCCCACTTTCCGGGCAGGTATTATAACCACTGAACTACCATACCGTATCAATCCCACCTCTTCACCACCTCCACCTCGTGGAAACTAGGAGATCTTAGTTCGAGTCCTGTCGCTTTTTTCACAGCTGTTGCTCTTTGGATTTCAATAATCATTCTAATGACTTGATAATATCTTCTCTCTCTCTCTAGGTCACTATTTCACAAGCTTTTGTCTTCCTCGTTACACTAAATCATTCAATGAACCTTACCATTATCCATACCATAATAGTTACATCATATATTATAATTTATGAAGAAAAAACGAGTTTAGAATAATATATGTCATTATTTTCATTAAAAACTACTATCCATGCAATAATTTCTACGGAAATAAATTGCAAATTAGTGAATAATTTCAGAGATAAATTATCCTAGAATATTACGCGGAGCACCAAGAGAGATGTACTGTGGCACCACAGTACACCATGGTGACGCGGAACACTGGTTGGGAAACTGATATATGTTACCATCTTCTTTGGTATTTCCTCGTTTACCTATATCATCCCTGCTTTCCTTACACGTTTGAAAGGGCTGTAATGGTATAACCACGGAATATAAGAGAATGAAATACTGAAATTATCAGAGCAAAAGATATAAATCATTGTTACATAAGCAACGATAAGCAAAGTTACACAAAACCCCCAAACATCCACGAAATGGTTCCTTTCATAGCGGAGCTGAATTCCCGAAAACGTTCGACGGAATGCCCTTTGCCTCCCTTCAATCTTAGGACAAGGAATAACGGCTTCCCACCCTAACCAGGTTATGAAAGAGAGCGAAATGAAGCGAGCAATCAAATTTCCACGTTCTTTCCCCTTATTCCGACACAGAGATCTGACAACGCCGCCCCAACCATAGAGCCGTCTGAAAAGCTTACGGCAGAATATTGCGCCAAGTGGCACTTCCAGTAAGGAATATAACCTGTGCGCATCTGCTGTAGGTTTTTGCGATGCCCGACTCCGTTGACCAAGGAATAAGGCGGTGATTTCCTAAGTTTTTACTGCCAGTAAACCGCAAAGTGCTTTTCCAGAAGGTGTGCTCCCCCAATTTCCACTTGGGAAGCCGTTTCCTACTCCCTCGGTCAGTATATGAGATAGCTAATAATACTTCGGAATGGTCCTGAGGCGAATTTTATATGCAGTCGGAGGTGCTAGTTATGGATACCTGCGAATATTATTTTAATGCGCGACATAGATTCAGCCCATATCGGGAATTCTGCCGCTCAAATATTCCGTCGGTCTCTTGTTCTTCTCTGATGGGACGGTATGAAGGATTAATGGACCGTTCTTGAGTTTTAGCCGTATTATAATGTTTAATAAAGTGCTCTGAGCTCATGAGGATTAAATAGCCAGGTAGCCAGAACGTTAATGAACGTAAATGATAATGGAATACAGAATAGGCATCTCGTAACACATCAGTTCACTTAAAATATTTACATATATCGCATAGCTTAATAATTAAACTAAACTAATCTTACGTTTGTGTTCTATCCTTGCATGTATAATTAAGAACTAAATATCGCACAGATTCGCAATAATGCACATTATAAATTGTACACTCAATTTGGATAATATGCGATCTTTTAACTGCCAAATTATCCAAATTTAAACAAAGCAAGTGATTCATAAGGTGCCTTATAACAAATAACACCAAAGTATGTTTTTTATCATCATGAAGGGCCTACTATTTTAACAATGATATTTTGATTATGGTAAGAGAGTAAGATAAGTCACTATAATATTAAATCATTCGAAAAAATAATATGTTGATTATATCGGTTATATTTTAAGTTATTCGATATTTAATGAGATATTTCTGAATTTCTTTTGTTAAAGTATTATCACTTTTAAGCGTTATTCCAGATACTACAATGATTATTGAAGTCGAGACTTGCTTTCCAACCGTTCTCAGAAGTTATGCAAATAGTTGGATGTAGCGGTGATAGTAATTTCTTAACACTTAATTCATCTGTACAGTTATAAGAATATTCAAAATTCATCAATGTAAACATTTACACATTTACATAACATTGGCATACCTACACACCTGATATGAAATGTGAACCCTTTATAAAAATATCATATGTTTCAACCCGCTATAATGGAATGGATAACATGGATAAAATTTTCGCCATTTATTTATCAAGTCTTGATATCGACATTCTGACGCCTGCCCAATTAATAAAATAAAAATTTACGTATCACACATAAAATCAAACGCCCTCGTTTTAATATTTTCCTCGAAACCTTTCACCAAAATAAATTCAGAATTTATCAATCAATGACATCGTATAAAACAGCGCCACGCATAATAAAACTGTACAAACCGAGTACTAATAGAAAACACTCGAAAACCGCACCTGGAGCGAACTTTTAAAATAATTCAAACGAGTGGCGTAAAGAGAAATTTTTATTCACGCTTTCGATGGAGTCTATTTAAACGACCGGTTTCGACATGCGGCCGTCGCAACCAGATGATTAATTAAATAATTACTGAAATCCATCTCTGCTGCATCCAGTACGAAACGATTTCGCGAAGCTCAACTCGACCGCACATTATTTTAATCCATACAGATCAGTTTTTTGCTGGTGACACTTCGCAAAAATTCCCGAGGAATAAAAAGATCGTCCGGAACACAATTAATGGGCAGTTTGTACTGCATGGTAATAAGCTACTGTTCGAAGCGTGGAAAGTAAGAGGCTCTCGCTCGAAATAATGGGCGATATGAATAATTTATGCGCGGATGCAATCGCTAGAGCGAGATGGAAGAAAATTACGTCAACAATGACACGGAAAGGGATAAAAGCACGGCAAAGAGGGAGAGTCAACACGTTTTACGTAATCAGAAACTGCACAAACACATCCGAAATGAGCATTTATTCGACGATATGCAAATGCGGGGAAGCACAACGCGGAATTATGTCTCTCATCGCGAATACAGCGAAAATAGAGTTAACAGTTGAATAAATTGGCCGAGGCCGCGCAGATTGCAACTCGTTAGATCTTAGTTGGGGAAATTCTCACTTTAAGTGAGGACTGGTTGACTTCTCCTATGAATATATATTCAAGACGAATGGGTGGCCAAACTTTCAGGCATTCTCATCCCCATTGGTCCAGAGTTATCTTATTTCCTGTTGCAAGCACTGTAAAACGAACAGCATGAATACTGCAGTTGCGCAGCTGACAGAGGACTTATCATGCCTAAAATCCTTTTTCTGAAGCAAGACTTTTTATTAGAAATGTAAACCTATTTTGAATATTTGAGACTACTGTGTGAAAAATAAATTTATCATTGGACAGAATCTCATATAAAAATAGTGGAAACTTTGAGGAATCATTAAATATTACTCTTCGAGGTAAAGGTCTTAGAATATCTATATATTAATACGTGAAGAGAAAACTTTACCTATTTACGGATACTGCGCGAACGGAGGAGTTTGAGATTTATATGGAGAAGGAGTGCAGAAAGCTAAAATATTTGTCCAAATATCCTTGGTACGACTCTGGACCATTATATTCGTCTCTCATAAGAAATGCACGCAAAGTTCATTTTGATCGATTGCAGACATTTTTTTTCTTTTGCAGTATTAAATCAGAAATAATGGTAGTACGAAATTGAGATTAAAACCAAAAGAAAGGAAATTGAATAAAGATTCTTATTTTGGTATAGAATATCGCATTCGTGTCGAAATTAGTAGAACTCTGGCAAAATGAATGAAAATGTTGTGAAATTTCTTCGTAGTAAACAAACCAGTCCCCCTGGCGACCAAGGCGATTGTTGAATCCGAGCTTATGCGTTTTCACGTTAGAATACACGGGGATTTTATCTCCAAAACAAATTAACGAACGGTAGGGAATCATGACAAAAATTATAAAAAGATGGCAATTAACTGATATGCCAACAATCGCTAACTGATTAATAAATAACAGGGATATGATAACGGCGATTTAACGGGATTTTTTTTGGAAATCAATCTTTAAAATTAAAATGACAATGAATTTTATCATAAGATAAATAAAGCTACAAGCTGTAATTGTATTTTATTTATTTTTCTAACATTAAAATTCTAAATTTATTGAAGGGAATTAAGGCAAACAACACACCCTAATGAAGTATTAGTACACGTTCACAGCTGATATAATAGAAAAGTAATCAAATAAATTATAAGCAATGATTATATAGGTATACTCTTTGACAAAAGAACCTCAATAACGTTCAGACTTGAAAATTAAATGAATTATGGTCAAATTTCGACCACATGACGATCATTAGTAGACTTAAATCTGTTAGTGTATCAATAAATGGATTGCATATACTAATCTCCTATCCCAGACTGTGTATTCATCGGTCTAAGTTTGAATTCATCAACCAAAATTAGATTAAATCTTATTTAATCAACCAGTAGATATTAAAAGCTTTGGAGAGGAGTGTTTAGGTGAGATGAAGAGGAAGGTGATTCACCATTGATTTCCTTTCTTAATCAGACAACGTAATAAATAAGTGAATAGCATAAGAGAAGGAAATCTGCGCAGCACACACTACGAGTGAAATTTCTTACAGAATTTAATTAGGAATGACCAATATAACTCGGCATAATTCGTACCTCAGCAGTTTTCCTACATTAACTTTCAGGAACAAGTTAAAGATGAAAGTAAGGAAAAGATACATTTTCCTCCATGATACACCTCAGGCAATTCAAATTTCACTATTCGCCATGGCATGATATCAGGAAGTCTGCTACTTTCCTTGTTCTATTTCATGCCTGATGACTATTCCTAAGGCTCCGCTTTATTTTATGGATATTAAAATATTTTTCGGAACGAGCTGGAAGAAACAAGAGAGACATTGATATTGAAAATGGAGTGTAAAATATCCTCCACTGCTAGATTCTGTGAATCGCATAATATTTATTAATATAGGAATAGTCGCAACATTCATCGCATACTGGTGAATTCTACCCTGCACACGGAAACGAAAAGCTTATATTAGTTTACACAAATTTGTCTCCACAAGTATGTTCACGTCCTGGTGGCAATAAGTACAGTTTTGAAAAATCTTTGAACATGACGAAAAGAATCTACCTGTTTTTCTTGCAAATAATTAATTTGGTATACTCTGGCAGTATTTACAATAGAATCCGGGAACATTTCGAGGGATGCTATGTTTCAAATAATCCATAAGATCGGGAAGCCAATTAGACTTATCAGCTGAGGTATCAACGTGCGACCGAATCACACAAAATTTAATAAATAGCTTCACTTTTACACCTTCAATCTGTTGCCGAAGCGGTGATGCGGTTGACGAATATGGGCTTTGCCGAATAAAATGAAAAAAGCCACCGCAATCAACCTCCCTCGCCCGTAAGGAAATTAACCCGAGCTGCGGTTCGTTTCGAAGAAAGCGTCGAATAAAGCCATTAACGGACGCGAAGAAGAACGGCGAATTTTAATTAGCCCGCGTGGGGTCAAACTCAACAACCCCCGTCTCCCGGGCAACATTGGCTGTCGTCCATTTTGGCAGCGACGCGTGTCCCCGCGCTGTAAATGAGTCCGCAACAGCCATTGTCAGGCATATGCTCCCAAACAAGAGATGCATAAAAATTGTCTTCTCGGAGGAGCATGCCAAATGGAGCCATTAAACGGTGTCGAAGGGGATTCCGACGACGAATCAAACATCTCTCTCTCTCTCTGTTGTTTTGGCTCCAATCAGCATCGTCGAGGGCTGTGTGGAACTCGAAAATTTAAGGAAGTAATTAAAACCCACTTGGAAGGCCGCGGTGAATTCGCCTCACGTTTTCATTAGGAGAGAACGCTCAGAGGCAACTTTAAAAGAGAGACACGTCAATCTGGCTCTAAAGTCAATTAAGAGAGTAAATAAGTGTTGCTCGAAAGATTTATTTCTACCGTGATCTCTCTTTGACATTTATAGAGAGGGATTGCATGAGAGACTTATCTGGTCCCCTTCAGAAATTAGTGGAACTCTTGCTTTTAAAAAATCCGCCATCAAAACAACTAGATATGTTTATGAACATAAATGCAAAACAGTAGAATTACTTGTGCCTTTCTTCCCCAGAAATATATTCAATTTATTCTGGAAAGCAGCGGACAAAATTATCGATTCAAATTCAGCTTTCCTAAGTATATATAAGGAAATTGTTAAGGTGAACGTTACTTTTGATTCTCTATTATGTTCATATAAAAATCACGACTTGACATGAGTGTTCATCTTAAATATGCAACGTTTTAACGTACCTTTTCTTATAGAAAGATTTCACTTTGTTGAAACAGAGACATGATGGATCATTTAATATATGTCCCCTTAAATGATAACTAATAATTACGACTTAAACTTACCAGAAAATATGTCGTAAATAAACTGAATGAATTCGCCTTCGTGGTTTTTTGGAAGAACTTATGTTGATTGAAAAATATTAGATAGTAAATATAGCGTCTTATTGCTCATATTTGGCAATGTATAACGATTGAAGAATCTGAATATTAGAAGGCCTCTTCACATAATCATTTAAGCACACAAAGTTCTCTGTAATCAGCTCACAATGTTACACAACGATAGATAATTAACAGAAGCTTAATTGGTAGTAGCCAATCTTCCCGAAAATTGTATGTATTTCACACATTAATTCAGTGGGATGCAATTGATCAATTCGGATGAATTGTATTTCTATTGAATATTGTTAATCATTTGGAGTGTTGAGTACATATCGCCAAAAATTTTCGTGGAATTGAAATATCATTGGATTTAGTAATTTTTAAATTAATTTCAATGGATAATGAAACTGAATTATAGTGATCAAAATAAATGTAATAAAATAATTACTTGTACTTATTAATTAGTTAATTAAGCAAAATTGAGAAAAATGGATCTCTAAATTCTCGGTTCTAAAAAAGTTTCTTTCTTTCATATGGTTGACTTAAGTAGAAATATAAGAGAAAATTAATATAACATGATTAAGAAAGGTACGTAAATTTCAAAAACTATGATGTTAATACCAGGCTGTGTGCTTTTAAAATATTATTTCTATTGTTTCTTCAAAACACTACGCAAAGTTCATGAACACCAAAAATCTTTCTACGAACTTGTTATATTCACTCATCATTTTTCTATTGTTTTACTTTTAACGCTCACCTCGCCTATTTGAATAAAGGGTTAATTCCGGAGTGACAATTTAATTTACTGCACATAATATGATTTTTTAACTTTAAATCAAACAATGACGTTGCAGGTATTTGAACAAGAGGTAAAAACAAATAAAAATGCAAAATTTCATTTTAAAATTTGTGAAATAGGGCATTTATTAATGAGATAAATTATTAGTATCCTTTTTTTGTGTTTTAGCGGGAAAATAGTTGAGGTAACAATACATTAATTGAAGTCTGAATAAATTATCATATTGAATCTGTGCTTATCCTTTTTTTAGTCCCAGTGTTGATTTGCGAGAACGATGAGATATATCGTGAACAATATGGCGGTCAAGATGGCTATATTCGTAACTAACATATATTAACCGAAATTTGGCAAATTTCATCAATTTTAATGTGAATCAAAATCATAACCTTTTATGAATATGAACTAAACGAAACCTAAGAAATCGTCTTAAAATGTTTATAAAATTATCTGCATCTCCATTGATAATTATCGTTAATTTTATTTCGCAAAAGAACAAATTCCTCCGTCAATGGGAGGTCTCTCGGATAGGCATGTGGGCAGCGCGTTCGGCTCTGTCGAAAGCGGACCCTGGGTTCGATTCCCGGTGGACAGTACTACTACTCGATCGATGGGAACAAAATCAACATTCATTTGAAATGAAAGTTTTATGAGCGACCTGACTGTGAATCTAGGACTTGGAAGGCCTAACATAAAAAATAATCTGATAAATATTACCCTTGAGTCTTACAACCACGTTATGGCTTGTTGTCGAGTACCTACACTCAATACACTCACCTACAAACACGTACTTAAGTAGATGCATTGCCGCGATAATCAAATGTTTGATTTACGATGAGACCATTCCTATTTGGTAGACTTTTCTCTCAAAAAGAACTGTAACGCTGTAAGAGCTGTAAACGAACTAGAGGTAGAGAGGATGTAAGACTCTGTTTACAAAACCTAACCCTGTTATCCATCGAGGCTCGATGAGTGAGCTGTAGGTAGCGCAGTGATTAAACCATCTCTCAAATGCGCACATCCTCAATTCCAGCATCACAAGGGAGGAATTTGTATATTTTCAAAACATGGACGATATTTTTGAATTGTAAATTTCCATGGAAATGTTCGAATAACACTGACTCTGGTTCAACCGCTGGCGGAAGCTGCTTTGACGTTGAAACGCGGTTCATTGAATGAGTTTGCGAATAATGGAGATAATCGACTGATAAACTGCGATTCAAGGGCTCGGAGATAACTCTAACAGTCGTTTATTTATTCTCATAGACCTTGAAGGTTTACACTTACAGATTCTAAATTGCCTAACACATATACTACACTTATTCTATTTATCCTCTATACGTTCAAATAATACTTTGCGGAAATAGATACAAACAGTTGTTGTAAAGAGAAATTATTAACCTTCTTGATAAGGAAATAATACAGTTTCTATTTTTTTTGTATGATTGGACTTTTCAAGAAACGGTTGGATCATAAATTATTTTAAGATACAGATTTATAGACTTAACCGAGAGATTTGTTCTAATTACTACATTAAAAAACCATATAAAACATCTTTTGAACCCTTTTAAAAGGAGTTGATGAGCCAAGAGTAGAGAATAAATCCGGGGATAAACTTAATTAAAATATTTATTATAAATCTTTATGAATGATTACGTGTCAGAGAATAAATCAATGGATATACAACATGAATATCAAATTCAGGAAGGAAAATCTAGCATGTTATCGAGTGTAAATATGTTACTAAAGGGAATTCTTAATGCTCCTATGAACTTTGAACATTTATTTACTGCCAGTTGCAGCCATAACATCCATTATCAATAGCAAGACACTGAAATAGAGCAAATTCATAATGTAGTGGATTGCAAACTTTCGGCTTTGTCCAGCTGAGGGCCGCCATATAGTCTACCATGAGATCGTTACTTATTTAAGACGCACTATTCCCGTCTATACCTCGTATCTAATGGAGTACGTAATGCTTTAACCGTTCATTACTACTCTAAAATTACAGTTATGTTATGCAGTTCTGAGTATGAGTTATGCAGTTCTATAATATTTTACAAAATCATATTCGTTATCCATGTTGGAATAAATAATTCAGTATACAGGTATCCCCTCATTAAAAAAAATCAGTTTTATTGCAGTGCATGAAGAAAGATCCGATGGGTAGAATAGTAAGAACTATCAAATTTTCTTTCTTCTGGGCATTCTTTAGCCAATAACATAGATAACAAATATTTGTATTGATGGTCTTCAGTAAGCGTGCCAATCATGATAATGGGTTCTAAAGTATATTAAACTGATCTTTTGATTTTAAATTTTGATAATGGCCGAAAGATCTGTAAGTCACATGACAAGATAGCGAAAGAAGGGAATCATATATGCGTGATGTATATCATCACAACCAAACCACATGGGTTGGGATACGGTTGACATTCTTTCTAAAAGACAAAGTGGAAAGTTTACCAATGAGAATTACCGATTATTTTAATCAAAACGTTGGAGAGATTTGTTTAGGAGGCCGAGTAAATTTTACAATGGATCGATTTTAATAAAATCGATAACTAAGAATAATACAATCGGTATAAATTTCGTCTGGTCAACCCATTTGCTTTCTTCCTCAATTTTCATCTCTGTAAAAATTGGAAAATTAATTTAAAAGGAGATATTCTCAAGAAATAGTAACTTCCTTTGGCAATAAATTACTCAATTCCGAATCGAAAGTCCCGTATTCTTCATCTGCGAATCGTCGTTCGCAACCTTCGCTACTCTGAGGGGTGGGGAACCTACATCTGGGTTCCTTACCAATTTAACGGCTTCAGGAAGAAAACCCAGCGCTAATTCTCGCTCGAGATGCTTAAGAAACGCTACGCAGAAATTATTTACGCCGTGGAAATATATTAATCGCTTATAACTTAGGCGGGAACATTTCCGGTGCTCTTCCCCCCGTAATTTCTCATTTCCTCATTCCTTTTACGCGTTATTCTGCTTTCGCAATTCAGAAGGAAGGGAAAGAGGAAGAGCAATAACTTTATCCTGAGGCGAAAGGAGTAGTGGAAAGGAAAAAAGCGTTCTCTGGTGAGAGAGCCCGTAACTCTTCCGCGACGTTTCACCGCGTTTAAGGCGCCGCCTGTTGTTAGAGCTAAGAGTCACCATGACGACGAGAGGAGTGGCTATACCCTGCAAACACTGTGTTATCCAAACAATGAAGTAAAGCGGAGGAGGAACAAGAGTAAAAGACAAGGGAACTTGTCTGAGACGGGCGTGTAAGCCGAAGCTCCCTTTAACCGGAGAGAGCTTCGTCTTTTCTTCTGAGGAACAGTTGTTGGTGCGTTGTGCATTTAAAATTGGCACAATGCACCCGAGTCATGTCGGGAATACGCGTTTCCGTTATTACAGAGTTTCCTAAGAGAATAAACACAACGATCCCATCGCGGAAAAGTTGGGAGATTACTGCAGCTAAAGAGCTATTCCTCTGCAACAAACGGAAGGAATTTGATTCTCGAAGATTATCCATTCAAAATTCAATTTCGTGTTCAGATTATGAGGTTGGTTGCGCCATTCATAAAATTCAAATTGATGGAAAAAGTTTTACAGTTTTATTTGTTTCCTTGCCTTTGTGTGTAACACCTTATATAATCAAGGATAAATTCAAGAAAAATCTAGAATGAACTTTTCGGCTTTTACGGGGAAATTGTACTCAGACCAACTTCTTTATTTCTTCGTCAATGTTTGCATCATGGAGACGTAGAGGATGTACAGGAATATGGAATTGTACAGTACTATTCATCATTATGGAGATGTATAGGAATAAGGATCTCCCTCCCATATAAATTACCTCTTTCTTCACTCGATCCCATTCCATTCCTAACTTCTCTTGTTACTTCCAGCACTTCACTCCAATTTCACTCCCTTAACTGTAGGCACTACATGTATTTCCTACGAGAGTTACCTGTAGATGTAAAGATGTAAACTCGTGGATGAATCGAGTTGGAATAACAATTTCTTCTTGGAAGTCACGAAGCTTCAAAATGTTAGGTTAACTGTAACTCTAAAAGTTCTTAAAGCAGATATTCTCACGGAGGCTGAATACAGTTCTTTGGGCCACGACGCTCGTCTACAGGGGCCTCACATTTTAAATGCGTTGATGAAGGAAGGAAAACAGTATGTTACGATAGTATTAAAATGAAATCAACGCTATTATTCACGCTTTTTCTTTAAATTTTTACATGTGATAGAAATAAGTTTCAATTCAAGCAAGGGACTACACTAGTTTACAATTCACGGATCGTTGATCCTCAATGATCTATTTATGCTCAAAATGACATTTGGGGCTCCAAAAACGGATTAACTACAATATATTTAGCAACTAAATGTTTCTACTAAAACAAACTCAAAAATTGAAATTGGTTACGTCATTCTTTATAACTTCATTCATTTTGAATCCCGATATCCCACAGTTGTCAGAGACTCTAGGGAATACAAGTTATTCAGGAGTTTCTTAGGAGAAACGGAAATAATAGTAGGTGGGTCTCTCATTTATGAACTCTTAATGATCAACTTCAATCCTCGTAATGGTTTACACGGACCACTTCAGATCCACTGCGAAAACATTTCCCCCTCCAAAATCAAAGAACCGCATTTAATTAAAAAATCTTCGTACAGTAAATTGTACTGAGTGAAACCACTAAAATAATCTTATAAATTAATTTTATGCAATGATTTAATAAAGTTTCTTTTCGGCTAAAATTTCAGAATTGATACTTTATTACGTATTGAAAAGTGCCTTATTATCTTCTCTTTCGATTGAATCATGTTGAAAAACAAAATTTTAGAACTTCTAACTAGAATTATCATATATATTAATCCACTTGATCTCATTAGATGGATATTACAATAATTCTGTACCTTTTCGTAGGAGAGGTCACTCTCTATCGTCTAAACTCCTTTATCAGTTTCCCTGCAATCCTCCACGTGCATAATAAACCTAAGAGCTGCTTTTGAGGAAGATTCTTCCGGGTCTAAGAAATTAAATTTACTTCAATACATTTCACGTTTGCTTCCAAAAAATTCCTATTTCGAACTCCGAACTTTGATGTACTCGGACGGTATCTTTGAATAGACTCGTATCGTAGGCTTCGCGTTTTCTTCGGCCGTGCATTGGCGCCACATTATCCCTTCAGGAAGGTCAGCGGAGCAGTTGAAAGGTAGTCCACTTAGAGGCGCTGTTTCAGATAAGCGGATGCTACGTCAGGCAAAGTGACGGTGTCACGTTAAAGACATTACTTCGTAAAAGGAGAGCTATTTCGGTCCACATGCAGGAGAATCAACCAGAAACCTAAAGCGACGTTAAATAAGCACCATTCAATCCATTGTGAGGTCGTAAGTAGAACACAAATCTTCAGAGGGAAATAAAACCGTACTTCGCTGCCAAAATGGCAAAACCAATTCAACCGTAGAACTTCGTATGTCGGTTTTCAATATACACAACAAAATACTTAAAATAATTACATAAATTATTATTGAATTGTTAATACTGTTTGAAAAATACATTGCTATATAGTTTTATGTTAAAAAATAACCTTTTTATTTCTACTTTTTCTTAAACTTCAACTTTTGGGCCGAGTTTTAACTTCTTGATCTACATTTCCTAAGTGGTGAACTTACTAAAAAAATGAAGTATTGGTCAATCTTAGTCAAATGCATCACTCAACATATTCGGGATGTGAGAATTATATGCGCAATTTTAACATATTTGATGGACATATTGCAATGTCTTCAGACAAGGGTACGAGTAAACGAAGGATGTTAAATTAAACTGCGTTGCTAAGTAACAATCAGTGTTATAATCTTCTTTGAGGATTTACCAGAATTAGCCCTACGTCAAATGACAGAATAAAAACTTGTTCATTCTTAAATTTAAAAAAATTTAATTTTGTGTATCTATTTTTTTAAGAATTTTTTTCTCGTTTTTTTAAACGATTAGTTAATAATGGAAGTGCTATAAATAATTCTGTAGTATCATTTTGTCAAAAAATATCTCTGTTAATGTAAACCGAGTTAAATTCTCCAATAGCTTTAGCATAATTTTACGAAATCCTTTGTTAACATGCCGCTATAAAGACTGGTACGATCACAACACCATTTATAATTATATCTGCAATGCAAATTACGTTATGTGAACCTAATCCTACAATAACTTTAGTTTTTATAAAATCCAATCGCTTTAGAAAACAAGAAAACAATACACCCACAAAAATATTAAAACCGTATACACGTGCACCAGTTCCTTGATTTCACAGTATGATTAAATTGTAAGAGACTATGAGGCATGGAGGTAAAACTCTCTTTTGGCCGTAAATTTCCAAGGAAAGCGGAAGTGGATCATTCTCAAATTAGTAATAGAGAGTAAAACCTGAAAGCTCGGATGCACTTCCCATCGCAGGCATATTTCATTCCTAGTATCATTTTTCTTCCTCGTCTTCCCATAATGCACTTTCTTGGCCTCTCCTCTGATCCTCTTAGAGCACGCCCTCAGGTCACGCAAGCAATAAAGAGGACCAACTTAAATTAAAAATCACCATTGCCCGCTTTAACATTGGAAAAATGCCCATCTTCGCCATTTATCTTTCGTAACTTGAAGGATTTAGAAAGTTTCATCCTCCTTGTCCCTTTTCTATAAACGAGATGTTTTCTGATTACTCTCATTTTAACTGAAAATTTTTTAACCACAAATACCTACAGCTAGATGCTGTGAAATGGAAATTATGCTGGACTATCTCAAAAAATACAATTAATCCTTAATTCGTACTGAGAAAAATTAAGTGTTTAATGCATAAATATGAGACGAATCAATAACATTTAAATTACCAAAAAAGTCACAAGATCAGCGAAAATATGTGTTTGTGTTTTAGTATAAAATTCAAATGCGATAATAACAATGAAAAATTGCTAATATCCAAACATAATAAGAAACAATGATAAAACGAGCTCAGCATAATGCACGTGAATGTTTTGTTACGACTTCCGTTATAAAGATAAGTGTGTCACCTACAAAGAACAATTCTAACGCAGTTAAACATCATCATACCTACTGAGATGTTTTGAGGAGAATATCATAAAAAGAAAATTTTTTAAACAAAATTGGCATTGCAAAGTTTAAACATGTCAAACAAGACCAACGTAGTTGAAATAATGAAATCCTAGAGTTTTCCTAAGTGATAACTGTAGAATATTTGGCTATTGACCCATTTATTCTTGTAATTAAACGCCTATAAATAACTATAAATTATCAGTACAGGTTTATATATTATAAAATAATGTTGTTTAACATAAATCCAACTTTTCTCGGATATCTGCTGTAAATTTCAACCAAAAACATCCATTAATTGCGTCGATTTCGAATTCATGAAGCTCCATTAAAAATTTCCCTGTAATTATTCCTAATTTGAATTCAGGGCGTTTTTTATGAACTTAGCAGAAAATAAGTCCTCGAAAATTCGAAAGTTTTTGGCTGAGCTCTCTTTACAATTATTAATTCCACTGCCAATTATCACATAAAAATGAGTTAACTAATCACATCAAAATTAAACACTGTGTGATATAAAAATTGACAATAATTATCTATGAATTGATTTGAACTCCCCATGCATATTTTTAATAGTTCTCATAAATGCAATTTAATGTATCACAGTTTTGCAGGATGGGCTTTATTCCTTTCACTATTTTTATTGTCATTCATCATTCCAGAGAGATTAAGTAATCTTTTCGCGTATCGAGGAGAACAATTGGTCGTTTTAGATAGTGTACACGGCGCACAATGCTCAGTAACTCCACTTAGTGCTTCCGCAGTATCTCATGCG
Source organism: Sympetrum striolatum (assembly GCA_947579665.1). NCBI lineage: Eukaryota > Metazoa > Arthropoda > Insecta > Odonata > Libellulidae > Sympetrum > Sympetrum striolatum. Next base: position 72,676,979 of record OX388348.1, read on the forward strand.
ACGCAAATTATTTCTTATTTCCGTCTGCGCCATAAATTCAGGATTTATAATTTGGAGAGACGCACGATAGCGTACTTGTTATGACCGCAGCCGTATCTGGCTGGATGCGGATTATTTCTTACTTCCGTTTGAGCTATAAATCCTAATTTAATTACGTGGAGAAACATACTTGTCCACTGTCGCAAGGCACAAATCTCTACATAAAAGGCACTAAACGGTATCGCAAGCATCCCTAAGGGCAATCAGGCTCAGGCCAACGGACTCTCTTTAGTCAGTCCTTGGAAAGAGATCCCCCGCCAGTAAGATAAAGCACTGTCTACCGGATTCCCCACTAAGCACTACACTCGAATGTCATTTGCTCAGATTAGCATGTCGGTCGTAACTAACGAAGGCCTCTTCATCTCAACAGGGTTGGCATATGCTTCTTAGAACTCCGCTTCAATTGTGACGTAACAGGCATTCCGCTTTTCCAATAGCAAACTTGCAGCCATTTTCGAACTACCGATTAATGCGATCACATTTTACCAGTAAAATAAGCTTCTAATATATAGACTTTTACTTGTAAAAAGGTACGATGAATTTCTTTAACAAAAAATCTAACTCTCATGTAAAACACCATTCTACTAAAAGAAAATTTCTCAGGATTAAGAAATTCTGATTGGGTTATTAAATGGTTTTGCCTGTTTAAGAAATCAAATTAATTCAAATATTCTCCAAAACAAGATATCTACTTCAATATTAACGCAGCTAAAACTTCAAGAAGCTTACTAGTAATTAGTTAAATCCTGTGCTTGAAATGATATATTGTACTTGGGTATTTGAATAAATATAAAAGTGATTTATATATGTTACACTGAACGATGTACACACTTCTGACACTCTTTTATTGATACTGTCATTAAATGTATTATCTTCTGTGTTTTTACAGTCACTCAAGTTAGTACTCAAAAAGTTTTTATGAAATTAATATTAATACAATAAATATTTATTCTGTGACTTGTCTAAATTCGGAAAAACATCACTAAATCTTCAGCTAAACTTGCACGATAGTTAGATATCGAATAATTGCTGCATATGGCTACCAAATACTTGGTGGCCAAGAAAACATTTTGTTCAAGGAAAAGAAGAAATATTTCCCAACGTTTCAATATTTATTTAGAGGTGATTAGAAGCCAGCCTTCCATTAAGTTAGAGCTCTGTATATAATTATTCGATAGATAGCACAGTTTATCTCGTTAGTCGCTAATTGGGAAACAGAACTTGTACCAAATCAGTAGTCGTTTTATGTCAATCACAGCAAACATTTTCTAATTAAAATCCAAAAAGCAATTGCTCGTTAAAATCTGAAAAATGATCAGTGCTCAATTTGTGACAGAACAAATTAGTTTATGCAGACATTCCTGACCTAGTAAAGTTGGTGAATTACGAATTTCATAAGTCTATACAGTTATTTATAAATATAATTTTCCAGGTGAAGAAACTTACCTCACTCGAGATAAATCAATCACATTATAGTTTTTATGATAATAAATTAAGTGACTGCCACTCGTACCGATCATTCACTTCACTTATAGCATGAGTTTTCAGCATTGGATATGCATAAATGATACAAGAGGTCCACGGGTATATTTGCGATATTCTATTTCATTTTTGTAAACGTGACGCGTTTTAAGAAACAACTTCCAGTGAGCAACGTGTATGGAATTTGCAAAATTAGAAGTATGATTTGTTCCGGAACTAGCGTGAAAAATGTTGTGACCAAGTATACTTGCAAGTTTAGGTAAAAGAAACGAAAGCACGCTTTTGTATTTTTATGCAAAACGGGCCATCGTTGACCGTTCAGTTATTCCAAATGCCGTCCACCTGAACATTTTTTGTATCTTGCAGCAGCCAATAACATGTTCTACTTATTAAAACCTGAAATTTATAAATTTAATGGCAAGTCCTAAATTTTACAAAGGACTTAATATCGGCAGAAAATGCAGGTGGTGTGGCGCCTTATATGTATGCAGGCGGAGAGGCACTTTTGTAATGCGGCATGCATATGTTTCAAGGATGAGCGCAGAACTCCATGAAATGGAGCGCTACGCACTGTGCATTGATGATTACGAAAGATTGCTGCAGAAATACGGGGTTTTACTCGTCTTTAAGCTTTATTTAATTAAATAAATATATACTATATATGTTTATAAATAAGAGTGTAATTTAAGGTTCATTTGTGGAATGAGGTAAAAGTGCGAACTTTAAAGTTTAAGTCATAATGATTCTAAAATAATAATGATCATAATTTAAATTTGAAAACTATTCTATGTTTACTGAAAATTTAATTAAATAATAATTATTTGAATAAATTAGATTGAAAAATAAATAAAAATGTTTAGTTTTTCTCACACAAAAAATTGCAATATGGCGATTAACCCATATCTGCCTAGTGGCAACATTTTTTGACAAAAGTAAAAAAAATATTATTTTGAGTATTTTGAACGATTTATTATTCTTAATTTAATTATATTCACAATTATAGTAGATTTTTAAATTGAAATAAAAAATTTATATATGTCAGTCGAATAATTGGAATGAAATAAAGTAAAATGTTGTAGCATGTTCACCAATTCCCTCGAATCATTGGAGGTTGACATATCCACCATGCAACAAAATTCTTGCTATCCTGTATAACTGTTTAATCTTTGCCGTTACACATACTGAAATGTATGGCTTTTAATGTGGAATCAATAAGTTTCAAGAATTATTTTAAGTTACAACCAAAATTAACAAATAAACTTTGGTGGCAACAATTGCTGCCCCTGGGCAGATTGGTTGTTGCTTATAGGTAATAATAAGGCGACCAGGACGAATGAATAAACTGAAAATAGTTATAATAATGAATAATTATATATGTATATTATAGTTTATAGTTTTAGTCGTGAATAGTTGAAACCTGTCTCATATTTTCCTTATTTTAATGGAGTTATTATTATTATTAAGGACAGTTATTTATTTTCACGCATTTTTATTAAAATGCGTGAAATAAATAACTATTCTGTATTCTATTTAATATAATAGATCTCTAAATTTTACTTTATAATTTAGAGATCTTCCATCTAAGTCAGCACTAATCTTAAACTAAACTTAGTATTCTCATATAACACACTTTTGTAACACGAAAGGTGAGGAATAGAATACGGAAGTAGAGGAATCGATTTCAAACATTTACATGCTTAGAAACTGTTTTAGTTCCGAGCAAATCTGCACGCTACAAGGAGTTCTCCCCGCTGTGGAGTATCTCTCGTTAGATTAACTATTTGTGGGGGATAAGTGGCGTAAAAATGGTTACAACTGTTCTTCGCTCACCTCGAGGCGTCACACTGGGATTAAAGCGAATATGGACCAAGTTCGCACTTGTTCAGGCGGAGGAGAGCTGGGAACTTTTCGAGGTGACAACGAAATTGTTGGCAAAGTTGAGGATCAGACGGATACAAGGGTAAATTCACTGGACTAGATAACCCTATTGTGTCTATACGAGTTACATACGCAGCGATGGAAGAGGCAAATTGGAAGCGCAAAGGAAGAGGAGGACACATGTGGTGAGGAAGAGGGAATCAAATAAATAAGGCTCTCACGGAAGAGAAATTACAGCTGAGGACGACGTCCTGAGCGGTGTCTCTGAAAGTGCCATCAGCCTCTTATCTCACTATTCCAGATGATCAATTCCAAAGTAAATTCAACGGATTGCTTTTACATATTTTTGTCAAAGTGCAACTTCATTTAACTATTCGGAAATGATTTAACGCTACTTTTTGTGCTAAAAACTATCCGAAAATATAATTCATAATATCGACTTTCACAATTATCTCATTGCAGAATTTATCCATAACATTCCGTGTAGCCTATTACCACCGATAATATACTCTAATAATCATGGTCGAGTTTACAAAAATGTTACACTTTCTTTTTCACGTGGAATAGAATCTGTAGGTCGACCTTTTATTCATCAATGGAAAGGTTTTGACAATGAAAACAATTCTTCTCTTTCTTTTGCAAAAGATAAGCTACAACAAATAAATTTAAATATAAATATCAATCCTTTCATATTAATTAGAAAAATCTGATGTGGCCAACACATGACTTTCTCCGTATTTATTGAAAACAGAAGCCTATGCCAGTAATACATAAATAACTCCAAAACAATGAGTGTTACAGGAAAATGTTTCAGACAACATTTGTAGTAAAAAACATTATCTATAACTTTGATACATAATTGTATATACCTACATTGCATTCTGACAGAGATATGTATGAAAAACTTCAATTTCTGGATAAACAAAACTTTCCGGTTAACCATTATTCAAGAATAACTCCTAAACAATCAATGTCACGAAAAAATGTTTCATATAAAAGTTGTAGAAAAATACATTATCTATAACTTTTATGTATGTATTTTTGTATTTTAATATATATACCTTAATTGCATTTTGACAGAGATATGTATGAAAAACTTCCATTTCTTGGTAAACAACAACTTCAGGTTAACCATTATTGAAGAATAACTCCTAAACAATCAGTGTTGCGAAAAATTTATTTTACAAAAGTTGTAGTAAAGTACATGATCTACAACTTTTGTGTGTAACTGTATATACCTATATTGCATTTTTACAGAGATATTTAAGAAACGAAATTTTGTTCCGGATAAACCGTAACTTCCGGTTAAGCGATATTCACCAAAAATTAATCATAAATCTAAACTTTTGGCATTGTTAGGCAAATTCTAAATATAAGTTTTGAAAATGATCGGATAATTACTTTTTAAGATAGAGCGCCCGCAAACTTTTTAACCACAGACAAACAGACGCACACACAGACAGACATGTTCGGGAAAATAGCGAAAACGAGCTCTATGGGCCCCAAATAATCTATTTTCGTCGAAATCTGGAGGCAGAATTTTTTTGCGATTACAATACTTTCTCTATACTACGTATAGGGAGAAAGTAAAAATTATGATTACATTACTGAAAATCTAAATTATATCAACAGCCGGGATAATTTGGTATAACATAAGTAGAGAACCTCGAGAGCGAAGAGATCATCGCACTACCTTGCCTCGGATTCGATTCCTCGCTCCAGGAGGGTCGTTTTTGTGCTTGCATCAGTTTTTGATTGTTATAATGATCTTATTGGACTAAAATTCGTCCGGAAAAGATGCAAATACTATAAGGTAAATTGAATTCCTTTTAATTTACTCTCACGATTTAATATGTTGAAGCGAAAGCACGTCATGAAAATAGAATTCGAGTGATTTTAAAATGAAATGTTCAAATGATCTCATTAGCTTGTATAAATCGCATTTTATTGCCGTTTTTTAATTTAAATAGTGCTGCCTCAAAATTAATAATTCAATTTTTAAAATAAATAAAGAAAGGTATTCCAAATCCTCTAACACTTTCAAAAACAATGGTTAGCTGAACCTATAAATTACGAGAAGGAAAACGTACCGATGAATAAATGAAAAATATCCTTTTTTCTACTTATTTGTAGTAAATATAGTCCTAGGCAAAATTAACACTAGTTCAAAACCTTTAATGCTAAAGTTACATTAATTAACGCAACCCTTCCAAATGATAACTCAGAATTCCACCTATATATTAGGAAGTGTGAGCCCGTCTCAATGAGTATTAACGCCGTCGCCAGAGTATTAAGGAGGTCTAAGATAGGATAATGAATTCCAGTGGGTTGTTGAGGTGATCAATGGCGCATCCACTGCGATCTAATTTTCTTCCTTGCTTCACTCTCCTATGCTCCATTCACAAATTAGCACCATTATCTGCCGCACGAGGATGCATTGCCTCATAATAAACGCCACGCAAGAAATGCCACTGATTCGATAACGTCAGTGGCACAAAAAATACGATCTGACTCTATAAATGTACAGGATCTTGGAAGGATTCTCTTGGGAAGGGAGTGAGTAGATTCTAAGAGATCTGCAGGACTCATCCATGAGATTTTTGCAAATTGAAACAGGTTCTATTGTGTGACCAGGAACTTAACTCATATGTGAATACGCCCTTACTTTGACATCTTTCAAATGTTAGCATATCTAGATTAAATGTGTCATACTTATTTGAGCAAGATACCTGATATATTTATTTATATTATTATTTTTACCTCAAAATGTTATATAAACACGTTTTTGTGCTAGTATTTAATGATTAAATGATTATGATTTTATTTTACGGTAAAAAGTGCTAATTTACAAAGCAGCTGATTCACAGTAATATTCAACTATAGAAATAATGGGAATCATATGAAATCAACCGGAAAAAACTTCATATATACGTAAATTATGATTTGTAACAGAAATTAATTATTTGAGCTGTATATGTTTCAACATCATTTTAATACTTTTTCGGTAAATATTCCACCACTTTAGCAACATAGCAAAAACATAATGTGCGGGCATAAATTACAGATAAAATCGATAGAAAAACTCAATCAGTCAAAGCGGGAAGTTTGGAGCATTCTCTATTAGCAATACGTCAATGGAAATCTGGAAACTTCCGTCGGAAACGGATAATGAGAGGCTGAGAGAGTACGGAACAATAGTAAAAAGGTTAGAAAAGCATAAAGGAAGGAAAAAAGGGACAAGGGAGAAGCGAGAGATGCAAAAGAGAAGAAGAGAAAAGGAAAAAGAAAGTTGAGGCGCGAGAGGGAAAAAAGATGAATCCGCCAAAGCAAAAAAGAAAGTATAGGTGGTGTAGGTAAAGGATGGAAAGAGGGAATAGGCAAGAGAAGGAAGGTCGAGGCGTGACCGGGACGTGAGCGTGACCGTGCGGTGGTCTCTGCGTCGTGCATTCCAAGATGAAGGGCTAATAAAGAGCTCCATGAAACAGAAGAGGCGTCCCTATTGTTCTGCGCTTTATTCCTGTGCCCATAAAGCTCGCGACGAAAGAGTGGTTGAATGAAAAGGAAAACCACTCGAGCCATAAATATTTCAGTTTAAGTGCTCGGGTTTTGTAGCGTTGTCCTTATTTGGTTTTTAAAAACAACTAGAGTTTGGTCACGGTTGATCCTATACTACCTCGATTTTACATTATATTTTCTTTATCAGGAATTACTTCGTAAATATGAAGACTTTGCCTTATTACTAATAATTCGATACTGTTAGATGAACACACTTTAATCCAAAGTTCTCATATGTTCTCTTTAATTATTCTATAATTAATGACGGTTGGTTAGATGGAAGATCTTTGAATCTCAATCTCGCCCAAATAAAGACGATGATTATTATTATTATTCAAATCCTACTTAATATTTATAATAAATAACTTCATTCAGTATAATTTAAATATAATTTTCATTTACTTTCGTCTTAGGTTCGTTCATGTACGCAAATTTATTAGTGTTACAAGTTATGAGTGATACTGAGTAATGGCTTTAATGTTGGTCATTAAAATATAGCTGAATGCCATGGGAATTGCTATTTATGTAGTTATTGTGCCGAACTTAAATAGACTTCCTCTGCCATGGTGTTCCGACTCAATGAGGAAACCAAAGGCAAAATACTCCTCAGATATTCCTCATAGTAAACCTCAATTACTCTGCAATGCTTATGGTATCAAATATTTAATGCGGTGATGCTTCAAAAAGAAATCTTACTCATGACAACTGTCAAACAAGAGGACAAAGAACAACACATCGGGAAAATAGCAAAGCAAACAACCAAAACTTAGGGTGATTCTAAAATACACTGATTCAATAGCCCAAATGAATCTATATATAAATCTTTAATATAAAATTTTCAATAACTGTATATTTTACAATTTTTATATTCTATAACTCACATATAACCGTAACCATGGATATTTGTATCCTAAAAATAGCTTTGTATACCTGAATAAATACTTTGTGGAAATGTTGGGCCATTTCTTATCAAAAATGGAACAGGAATTCCATGGAATAATACAAATTTGTCATCTGCTACAATGCAGAGAAGATGTAAATTACAATTAAAATATCTTACCCAAGCAGGCTACAATTGCAAACCAAGAACCATTGATGGAAAACACGTTCGACCTCAACCATTGTCGACATTTTTGTCTTTCATGAAGAGAGTTTTCCTGAGATGAGTTGGGCTGCTGTTTAATGTTTATTATTTTAACTGCATGAAAATGAAGTGGCTCCTCACTTCTTGCGTCAATTCTTTATTGCCATTGTTACATCCTGAGTGAGAGAGCGACTGAAAATGTAGGGAACGTTGAAATTTTCTCCGTAAAAAGAAACGATTTTAAAGCATCCCAACGAAAGAACTGAATTGTGAAATCTCCAGTATAAACTAGGCATCTCCACACGGAAACTCCATTCAGCAACGAAGGTTCATTCTAATTTCATGTCTGAAAATCAGTAAGGTAGTATTTACGATTCTGAATTGAAACTGAATATAATCTTGATTTCCTAATACTTGAATTCCATCGTCAATTCGGATTCAAATTAATTCAAATTTCTGGGAATATTTCTTAGAAACATCTTTTCTGTAGCAAAATGAGAATTTATATAATAATCATATTCAAAATAATAATAATGAACAGTATAACTCCTATAATACTACCAACTTTGATAATGTCTCTCATTCTTCAACTCACTTATTCTAACCATTCCAAGTCTTTCGTATCGTCCTCTTAAAGGCAGATTTCAGCCGTCTGAAGATGATAATCGGCCGCACAAAAATGCTGTCTTTGCTCGCTTTCATAACTGTGTCCTTCACCTCCACATTTTTGACGTCCTTCTTGGCTAGCATCTTTAGGGGCCACGTAGGGGGTGATATTCCTTGAATAGGTTTTACTTCCTAACAGTAATTGTTACCAAACCTCTTGAAATCCAATTGTGAAGTATCCCTCTGGAGTACGTTTTTTTCCTTACTTATATACTTATACTGTATATCCGATAAAGTCGTAAGCTAGTTCTACCAGCGCGCTGGGCTATAACGATTGTTGTACTTACTTCATTGTGATCTCAATCATTGCTTTCTTGTTGCTGACGTCATTATTTACGTATAATTCATTCCTAACTAGCTGAGGTACCCGTTGAATCTCAACGGGAGATAGAAGTATGGTTAAATCTATTAGCCCTTTTTGTACAATGTAGAATCTATCATCTCTCATCTTAGCTTAGTACAACGGGATTGGTTACCGGATTATTCTATGTTAGAGACAGCAACATGATCCTGTCTAAAGTTTTCATTTATTGCAAAACGATAAGGAAAATTATCTCACAGGTCATAAAGTGATTGAAAAAGAGCCATTAAAAATTGTTTTAAAAAGCAACGAAAATATAATCATTAACATATGTACTATTATACTATTTTACTATATTACATCTTGTCCTCTCTATAAATATGTTTTCAACAATATGCATTATATTTCACTCACTAAGCACGATCAATTTGGAATGCGTTTAAAAAATTTAAACATTTATTTATGGATCAGTAAAAACTAACAATAAATAACAGTACTAACGACAAACCCATAGCTGCTAAAAATGCATATAATAAAGTTCTAACCCATGATTCTTTGTAACCACTAAAACAATCGTTAACTCAAGAAATGTGTAATGCATGCAATTATACTTTCTGAGCAGATTAAACCAATACCAAATTTACGCTGCGGAGAGTTTTTTAATTCGCAATTGTGTAACATAATTGAAATTATGTCGAGAATTTTTCGTGAAAAAAATCAAGGATAATATTCCCCTTCCGAAAACGTTTTCTTTATATCATGTATCATTAACCCTCGTAAACTTCATTTTGTAAACTAATTTTAAATATAAAGAAGTAATGTGATTAATTTATTTCTTAAAATCTTTTTGAGGATTGCAAATTATCCAAATTAACTACTAAATTTACGATTTAGTGTTTGTTTCAAATTTTTATCTAAAAAGGAATATTCTGATGAAACCAAACGGTAGTCTCGCATGTAATCTATTTTCTCTTCCTCTCGTTGGAATTCCTGTCAACCTCGAATATAAACATTTTAAATCCAAATCGTCAACACGAAATAAAATTTGAAAAATAAGTAAGACCCATTTAAAGAAATACAATTAATGAAAATACAACTATTTTAATAACTTTATAAATGCTATGTTATATTTCTGACAAATAATTGATCTCACGCTGGAGATTACAATAAACATCTTAAGAATATATCTCTTAAAGGGAGATGGATTTTGAATTGATCCACGCTCCCATGTAGTCAAGATCAACGGGCAATGTCTGTTCTCAGTAGAGATACACGCAAACAGTGCTTTCAATAAACCCGTATAAGACAACTGCAACAGCTATCAATCAACGCCACACCCTCTCTGTTCACCGCAGTGGCACTTGTCTATTCAGATAGGTGTGAGATGGAGAAGGTGCTTATATGGAAATACATTCACTTCCAGATGCGATATTCAGAATCAATAGAAATACTTTATTTTAAGGGTAGAAATAAACGATTTGTGGGACAAACTATATTATAATAAATTTAAGAAACTGTAACTAAGTGAAACATCAATGTGAACTCACCATCAAGGAACTATTCATATAAATAATACCCTTTAGTTTTTAGTAAATAACTAACCGAAGTATACGCTAGGATGTGTTAACGAAAGATTCCAGAATTTATCTATTAATAAAACAATATCTCATGATGTTTTCCATTAAAATCATGCAGAAAAGATATTCATATTTTGTTCATTTTCTCTATCTCAGGCTTAAGATAATAACTAAATTTTTACTTTCAATATTCATAGATAAAAAAATAAAAATTAAACGTAACTGAAACAAATTTGTAGTTACAATTAGGAATCTGTAGATGGAGTTGTCGACGTCACAAATATCGTTGTTTTATCTTATACCGATTAACCACTTGGTCGTAAATTTTCTGAATTTATATGTATCAACTTTAGTAAAAGATGAGCAGTAAATTAAGATGAAATGAAAAAAATCATATTGAAAGAAACGTGAGTTTCCCTCAAAATAAGTGCTCAACAAGTCGCTCACATACACATACACAAATTTCATTAAAAGTAAATATTAAAAATAAAATATTAAAATAATAAAATAATCCACAATTTTCGAGCAAAATTGTACGTGATCGGAATGGTATAAATGATCGATACGTAGAGCTTTCATCATAAAAAAGTAAACGTTACCCTATTTTCGCCAATTATATCTTGCAAAAACATAATCCATCCACAAACACGTATAGTGTTGATAAAATCACATTTCCTGCTGAGACAAACGACAACAATAAGCATTCAATGTAAGAAAAAACGTCTTTGGGAAACGAGAAACAAAACACAGAGGCGCTTATTTTCATAAGGTGGCGAAAATAAAATGATTGGCATTGATTGTCTTCCCATTTGAGAATGGAAAAAAATAAGGGGAAGTTTTTAAAGGGAATAAAGAACGTACGTGCCGGTTTCTGAAGTCGTATTATGGAAGCGAGGAAACCGCAAATAAAGAGAGAGGGGAGAACGCTCGAGGGGTGGATGCCGAAGAATGAGTTCGGGGAGTTGCTATTCGGCTGCTCCTTGCGGTTTCGAAGGGGGAGCGTGTCAATATTCGTGGACAATGGGAGCATTTAGGCGTGGATGGAGAGAGATACCAGAGGAAGAGAGTCAAATATTTAAAAAAGAAAAAGGCGCTTCACAAGTGCGGATGCCTGTGGAAAAGCGCCTTCGGAATTAAATGGAGATTAAAATTCCTGCGGAAACAAGTTTTCAAATCGAGCGGTGGCGTTTTACGTGGGCATTTCGGACTCTTCTCCGCTCTCTGTGATTAACGCCTAACCTTAATTGGAGTTAATGGGTGGCGGAATTAATGGCGGCGTTATTTGCACTTCTTCGTGAATTATTGGCGGACAAAAGGGAAATTTTGATGGGAAATCCGAAATATTATGGGCTGAAAGGTTTGATGGAGGATTTGCGATCGCTCAATGAACCAAAATCGACAAATGTCCTCCGCAATTATTTTCCGGAAAGGAAGGGCCCAAATATTTGCATAGCGACAAACAGGAATATTGAAAGGTGGTTTAAATAAAAACCAATCTTTGAATCCATCGTTTATCGTACTTTTTCCTTGAAAAACAACATTAACACTCTTTCCCATAAAAATTCAAAAGTTTATTGGATGCTAAACCAAAGTAGAAATTGACGGGGAAGACATATGATGACGGTTAACTCTCTTTGACTTTTCGGATGGACTTTTCCTAAATTTAGGTTTTCTAGCTGTTAATTAGCTCTTTAATAATTGACTATCCGCTGAATGGATCCACAAAAATGTAGAACGTAGCTCATAAACACGCTTATGCAGCGGCAATTATATTACACCATGCAATTCACTTAAAGGATTCTACTTTATTTGTATTAAATTTTATTTTTAAAACCATTGAATGCTCAACTGTTTTGAAAATATTCTTCCACGAATTTAAGCCTCAATTAACTCAGGATATATTCTAAATTTGGGCTCTTCTATGCTTTTTTGATGCATAAAAATTATACTTTTATATAACTAATATCTCCATTGTATCAGTCAAATCTTTCACCGACGAATTTTTCTCATTATTCCATCAAATTGCTCTTTTTAGGTTAATCTATGATCGTTCATTAATCTGCAGATCAGTATCTTTATTGTGCGTCGTTACCATTTTATCAATTGCGGGATATCTGCTCTCTCTTACGCCATCGTTAATCTGATTACTTAGTACGACTTAGCAACGTCCTGCCCGCATTCCTATTGGTGCATTTCACGTCACTAAGAGAGAATTCAATGTAAACGAGAATAAAGAGCACGAGGAGTAGATATGTTCTTTCCATTCGTAATAGAAAAGCTCTAATATGATTTAAAATTTTTATATGCACAATTTTGCCTCCTTTTGATCTCAAATAAGCTCTGAGCACTCACTAATTAGAATTGTTGTCATCATTCTCTGATAATTTAACCTGAATTATGTAGAAAGGCGTTGCTTCGTAAAAGGGTATTACACAAATGGAAATATAACGCTACTTTCAAAAGATATGAAATGGAGATTTGGTCATATATTAGACGCATTTCATATAAAGAACAAACAAGTTAATTTCATTAGTCGTGATCTTTAACAGACTATCCGGAATTAAGTTAGACTGAAACCTTTCTTTAATAAAAAAGAGAGTTTAATCTTTTTCATGTTAGCATTGTTTTCCCATACCTCCCATGCTTTATTTCACTTCCCGTTGCTGATAATTATCTTTTACTATAGTCTTTATATATTTAAATTACTATTTTATATTTTTGCGGGCATTGCATCCCAATAAATTTTAATCCATTATAATTAATGATAATATAATATTGAGTTGGAAATTCATATTTAGTTTTCTAAAAGAGAAATATTTAATTTTATTCTGCTCGTCAATCCTTTCTCTTAATAGGTTTTACAGCATATCGCATATATATGATTCCTTGTGTACTCTTGTGATACACTATTTAAATCACGATGCTTCAATCACGATCAAAATGGACCCCATGGAAACTTGAGGACCAAAGACTTCAACGAAGTCCTCAAGTTATCAAATTTTCAAAGACGCAAAATTTAACTTGAAATCCATCCATTTAATTGGAACATTCACTATTAAGAGCCTAGAACCACGTTTTATGATAATAACTATTATCTTTACAATTGCCAATTTCTTTTGGTTGATATCCGCAGTTTTCAAATTGTTACAAATGATTTATTAGTCTACCAAAAGAAAATAATGCTGCACGCCGGAGAGAAAATGTGTTTATGCGTATTCTTATAGAAAATACAAAAATTGAATAGATCTTAGAGCCTTTAAATAAATGGGATGTGGGCTAGTGTCTGTTACTCTTTTTAGAATAATTATAATAACTTTATGGAAGTGCAAGATTGATTGTGAGACTTATAGGTCTCGTCTTACTTTTATAACCCTACCATAGCGACCTTATTTATACCAGAAAAAATATTAATGGTAGAATTTTGGTTTCATCACAGGCCTTGAAATATCGTTGGTATAAAGCGTAAAGATGTTAATTTTGTCAGTCATAGATTGGTGGTAAGTGAAAAAATTGCATCAAGGTAATCGATGGAAAATGTTTCCATGCATACCATGATGAATTAGAATAAGAAATTCCAGTTATGACGTCTATTATTCCCATTACTGGCACAATGTCTCAGTTTTTAAAAGAATTTTCTAGGTATACTGTCGTGATATACTTTAACTGTTCCTTTAAAAAGTATAACTAAAGCGATTTATTCATAGCTCCGACAAAAGAGGTTGTTTTTAAGTATCTGAGGTTTATATTTTCAAAATATTTTGACCTCTTGTTCCCTTTCTATTTTGACGGTGAAAAAAGATTCTCAATAAGAAAATGTGTTCTGTGTTTATGCGCCGGCGACAGCTTATTCACGCATGATTGATGTTCCCTAATAAAAAGGGATATCCTCCTTCTGATGGATTGTTCTTACCTTTTTTTCATATATCGGGAGCAGACAGTCCCTCGTTCGGGATAAGCAGGGAACCGGGATTCGGCTTCCTCATCCGGGAAGGGATGCCCGTATCACTCAAGTGTGACGTGGATTCCAATCCGCCGGCAGCGCCACTCTGGAGAAAAGGTGAGTTACTAAACTGATTTTTCCGTTTCACGCCTCTTACACTAGCGATGCCTCAGAGCAACTACCACACTTGGAAGGCGCTTGTTAGGGAAGTCCCTTCACAAACTGAAATGCCATTCGCAGCATATGAAACGAGAAGTTCCTATTTTATATTTATGAATCATACGCAAAATTAGGATTTGAAGAAGTGGCCGTGCCAAAACGGCACGATTGGCTTCATGTAACTCATTTGTTTGTAATAGACTTATTTATGTAAATTTTATGTACAACCATCATCTTTGATTGGTTGTGGAAATTAAAGGGTTCAATAAGTCGCTTCGTTTTAAACTGTTACATTCTTCGGAAGAAAGATAAAGACCTTCTATTAATTCTGCAATTCAGATATTTAGGTTTAATAGCTAGAAATTCCCATTAATTCATATCCTTTCCATTCTTTACCACTTACAAACACTCCTTGGTGTTTAATCTCTCTGTCTCTCGTAACAAGTCTGTATAAAGGATTGGGACCTATAACTGTAACTATAGGGTTGATAAAAATGAATATGAGCAATATATTTCTCTAATATGGATTACCAACAAGAACGAATCTAAATTCCACTGAAACTAAATTGAAAGTACAATCAGATGAAACATCGGAAAAGGTTTTGAGGAGATGCGGAGCATTATGAAATTTGATATGATTGCTTATATGTAAAACAAATTTCATAACAATATTTAAAAGCAAAAATTACTTCTATGATCTTAATAATGTTCTCTCCTTGCACTGCAAGTGTAAAAGAATTGTAGGTGTTAGAAGTATTATATTAATTTTCAATTTGTATTTTCTTAAAAAAAATTCATGGGAAACAAACTTTTACTTGACCACAAACTTTTATTTACCATGAATTTTTTACAAGTTAATAAGTACCACAAAATTAACCCTGGATCGGTATCGTTTGTTTTTTTTCGCTGTGATCATGTGAAGATACTTAAGTATGATTAAGGTAAATCATTTTAGTACGATTCTGAGTAATGAAATTAATTTCCGTTCACTCATTATTGAATTCTACGAAAAGTTGTATTCGTAGACGATTCATGGGAAGATATTCTCTCACGGCCTTATGAGTCAGAGAGGCCAAAATCCCTCATTCCTCATCATGCCTAGTAAGCGTAATGTCCGCACCAAGACTTCTGATAGCTCATTGCTGAGGGAATAAATTGCAAACTATTCTACGGGATAAATGCTTTACTCATAGCATCTGATTTCGAGAAAATTTAACTCAATTTTTTAATAATTGTAATATAAATGTTTCCACGTGTAGGAATAGTTATGGACTTATTTGCCTTGTTAAAAAAGGTAACGATGCGCCTTTAATATTTTATTTCGAAGTTCGAGAATTAGAAAACAGAGGCCGCCGACGGCTAGGATAAAACCCGTCGCTGACGATGACATGGACGAACTGGAAATTAATGTAGGCACGTGCATCTCTTGCGTGTGCATACGTGCTTTTGACGCCATGCTCTGCGTTTTAGCTAAACTCCTCAGGGCACATTTCCTTATGCTCTAAGGAAAACTTCTGCGCGCGCAAATTTTGACGTATTTAGAAGTCGAAACGTTAACGTGCAATTTTTGGAGCTCAGATTTAAACCAAAGCAGCCACTGCTACTATCAAGTTATATAAAAAACGATTATATCAATATGAATACATTCAATTTATCCTTCAATAAATATCTCCAACGAATTCTTTATAGATTTAGATAGGAAAAAATACAAAGTAAGTGAGTTCAAACAAATATATTGAGTAAAGTTTTATATATAAAATATTATTCAGGAAAACATACAAAGAACTAACGTGAGATACAAATAGTCTTAAACATTGGGAGGAAATTTCTACAATAAAAAAACAAATTGAAAACATTATCACAAAAATGGGCATTAGGAGCAATAATAATAATAATAAAGGACTTTATTCAGGGCGAGATTGAGACTACCAAGTCTCTTCTTACACCTAACCCTTTGTCATGTTGGAACAGAAAGAAATAGATAGATTGCAAAAGTACAGAGAAGAAAACTACTATTTGGGTTTAAAAAACTAAGCTAAAAGCATAGGAAACGATTTACACTGCAGGAAAATACCCTCAAAAGAAGGGGGTGTGAAAAACCTGCGAAACCTACATATAGAAAACTAAATTTAAATATGGTAGTAGATAAAAGAGCAATATAAGACAAGAGAAAAGGAAGTCATTAGAATGTACAAAAAAGAGCAAGTTATAACATATTAACATAAAATTCTGACACAAAAGTAATAACATATAAGTAATAATGTATAACTAATTTAGGATTGAGTTATAGAGTTCAAACTATCTTATACTTTTGTCAATTACATGTTAAATTATATGAACATAATAGACGCACTGAACAAAAATACATTATATACATTATTTCGCTTGGTAAAAGCTCGTTATATATTTAGATTATAAATAAGTAAAAACGGTTCAAAAACACTGAAAAAAGACAAAGAAGAAAATACGATGAGAGTTATAGAGTAATGATTAAAAGAAAATGAATAAAAGAAATAAAAATAATGTGATGGACAAAGACAAAAAGCAGACAAATACATGAAAAAAACATTTAAAAATATCTAAGAAAAAAGTCTTTTATATATCAAGAATCAAGAGTAACAGTAGAGGAGGTTAAAAGACAAAACCCATAAAATAAAGTTTCATCAGGTACTTAAAATATAAGAAAAACGAAGAGCGATTGAGATTGTGAAATATGGCGAACGGCAAAAGTGAAGAGAATTAAAAGGTCGGTAAAGAGTAAAAACAGGTGAAAAGCGGATGGAAGAATAAGCGTGCTGAGATCTGAGGAAACTACCGAACCTTAGGCGCGCGAGCAGGACGGCGCTGGGCCGCGGCGAGCGTCACGCCTATACTCAAAGACTATTTTCTTTCTTAAATGAAATATCACCATCACCAATTGTTTTTTTATTTGTAGAGGAGGGTTGTATGTACAATATATAAGAAAATGAGGAAAATCGAAGGGTAGGTACACCGTCAAAAATTTATTTGAAAATTTAAAATTGTTATAAACTTTATTTAATTGTTTAAAGTTTATAAAAAATATTATTTTTTTCTTATCTAAAACAGGACCTTTAAATTAAGATATATTGGATATTTTTAGCTACTATATTATCGGAGATATGGCCTCAAATGCGAAGGCACTTTTGTAAAATTTTAATTTTTAAACATTGCAATATTTCGTAAACAATTGGATATTTTACAAAACTGTTACGGGATTTTCATTTTTTTACCAATTCAACGCGATTTCGAAAATCGGCCTCCTCAAGGGTCAATTTTTCCGATTTTCTTGTCGAATTGGCGTGGAATGACCTTAATGTTATGTTATGATTTACTTCCTTGTTGTTTGAAAGTTCAGTGAGATATTCCTTCCCAGAAATGTAGCCGTATTTTGATTTTTCTATTGTAATAAAGTATGAAATATGTAAATTGTATTCTTTCTTATAGCTTTGAATGGTCTTAGAAGATAGGCAGGATATGGTAATTTAAGTAAATTAGGTATGTTTAAGCTTCGATATCATCATATATGAAAATAAGTTATTACATCACCGAAAACATTTAAGAAGTCTTCAGCTTCAATATTTTTGATGGGAAAGATGAGAGCCTATTAAATAATGTCGGTCCTGTTATTTCCACAGAATATCAGAAAACTGAATTTTTTCTTTAAAACAACACTTTCATTATGATCCTATATTATCTATATATCTCAAGTCTACTCCAATTTAGTACCTAAGTTATCCGAGCAAAGAAAGCCTACGTCGCGTCCACATAAAAGAATGAGATTTTTGAGCCGAGATATCAACTGACACGCACATTTCTCATGCGAATACTGCGCAAATATATATATACGTGTCAGCGATTTTTCAGACTAATTTATAGACGAAATTATTCAAAAGGAAGAGGCGGAAAGGGACAAGTGGTTCGTACGAACTAACGCGCTCCTTCTAAACGATTTACGGCCGCGAATTCCCTCGAATATTTGGATTCCTTCCCATTCGCACAAAACTGTGTTCGAGGCCATCGCCTTACTTCTTTATACTTTTATGTTTTCCTAACTTCTTGCGACTAAACGCATTTTTGCTAAAAATGGCGCGGTTTTAAAGAGACTGGCAAATAATATGCTATCCAGTTAAATTTTAAGAGACCATATCTATACTGACTCGTAATTGTAAGTTAATCAACAAGATGGAAGGAAGAGAGTACAATCCCAAGAAATGTTTCTTAAGAAAAGTGAAAGGGTGCAGGCAAGCAGAATTTATTTCAGAAACAAAGTCATAAGAACTCACATAAAATTTTGCAATAAAGTAATAAAGAATGCAGGAAAGAATAGAGGAATTACAAATAATAGAATGATGGAAAGCAGCAGCAGTTGAAGAGAACATTTTCATTTTAGTTACTGGACATTGTACAGGAAGAGGAGCATAGAAAATCCTGGAAAGATATGGGCAATATAACTTTCGAATACTACCTAACATTTATAGCGATAATCTACTTTTGAATTATTAATAAATAGAAGTTTTTCTTTAAATAGACTCCGGTTTTTTTAAGTTTTCTAAAAAAATGGAAATTTTCCCTTAGTATTGTATCGTTAAAACAGTAACATTTTAATAATAAGAAACTGAAAGCTGAACGTTGCCGAAACGTCCTACTTGACCAACATTAAAATAACTCGCTGAAAATAGATATTTGTTGCAATCAAAACTTAGATAAAAAAAGAAATTATTTCTGAATTTCTGACCCCGTTTAACCTCAATCTCTTGTAATCGAATTAAATTAAGTTTCTAAAATTACATTGCTCATCATCCTATAGTATTTATGCTAAATTTCGTGACCAAGCTCTGCATGGGTAATCAAATAGAATCCCACTCTATATCATCGTTGGAAAAAACTATAAAATACTCTCAAAGCTAGGCTATCCTAAACTACTGGGTCTTCCGCATACATTTCCCATGCTCTTCCGTAGAAAAGGGAGTAAAATGATTTATCTCCTTCGGAATGTCGTATATTCATGAATTGGCTAATCGTTATTCATCTGCACCGTCTTCTGAAAGCATTCAGATAAAGGAGATCTGATAGCGGAGCCGTTTTTATGGAACTGAAATACCCATATAGTTTCATCAACCATTTTATGGCTGTAGCATAAAAGCGAACGATTTATTTGATTTAAGTCGTAGAAATGTTTGCCAATCATCGTAAATTATCGGAGGAAATTCTCTTTTTGAGCTAAATGAGATGAAGTCACCACTCCCCCTGAAGGTTATTAGGTTGAGCTGTACTGATATGGAATGAGTGGCAATGTCTGGGTGAGGTTTACGACTTTCAGCTCCATCCCTCGGAATTTGAATGAAAGATGACTTATCAAATACGAATTGCAGGTTTGAGTACCATATCCAAATTGTTGAATAGGCCCAAACTTCGTAATAACCAATGGATTCTGAACTTGGACTCTGATAAAAAGTTATGTTGATGAAGGAAATAATGTTTATCTACGCAGAAGAAAATGGAGACTTAACCCAAGACTAACACCTGCCCGGATAGTGGAAGAGTTCTATATCGGTGACAGGGTTCTAGTCCTATTCAAGTCACAAATTTTCACTTCTTGCACACCAAAAGTTACTTTGCAGAAAAAAACTAATTTCACAATTTTGGATAGATATTTGTAATAAATATTTCCTAAAATATCGTCCTTCATAATTTTACAACCTATTTCTTTTTAAACTTTGACAATTTACAATGGAAATAATTGAATTATGGTCTTACCTTACGCGAGCTCACGTCATAGTGATTACCCACATCTATGAGACTCCTCATGTCATATAATGGTAACATGAGTTATCTTTTTACTAAATTAAAAAGAAAATCCTTTTGTTGAAAGATATACCAGAAGTACTATCGACCGATGTAGTCATCTCTACTATTAAGAATTGAAAAAGTACACCAAAAAGTTAAAAAGTAGGCTCAGATGTGGAAATTAGTCTTAACGATTAAGTTATGATTGTATCAAAAGAGATTAAGATATCAAAACTGTGGTAGTGAACATTCTTCAAATAGCAAACAACCGATCTATAGTCTTAAGGAATATTTTACTCTTAAGAGATGAAAGTACCTAAGATGAATTACCAACATGACAAACTCGTTCGGAAATAATTTCTGTCGATGATTTAAATACAGAACTAAAAATGAATCCAAACCCACATATTGATTTATAATAATGATGATTGAGATTGTGGCTAAAATTCTCTTCTTCCCTCTAAATAAACATTATACATTATACAATAACTAAATTTAAGAGACAGTATGATAAAATAAGAAGAATTTATTATTAAATTTCATAAAAAACCTAAGAGATATTTAGGAAAGCATTTTTGAAGATGAGTGAAAAGCTGCAAAATTCTACCGGTAATAATAACTTAAAACTAAGTAATTTATGTGCGATATTTAAATGTAAAATGTTTATGTAAATGTAAAGCAGAGGTTCACAAAAAGGTTAAAGATACAATTCGAGAAATGATCGAGAGGAAATCTAAATAAAACACAAAAAGAACGTTTAAGATCGTCATCTGATAAGTAAATACTTAAGCAGCATCCAATTTCTCATCCATTTCCTAAGCGTAGGAAGATAAATGAGAATAGTATACATTTCGAGCATTAACGCGTCAAATATCGTAGTCAGTGCATAATCGATGCGATATATCGGTCGAAAAGGG
The DNA here is from genome assembly GCA_947579665.1 of Sympetrum striolatum. NCBI lineage: Eukaryota > Metazoa > Arthropoda > Insecta > Odonata > Libellulidae > Sympetrum > Sympetrum striolatum. Next base: position 72,698,385 of record OX388348.1, read on the forward strand.
CCGCCACTTCCGCCATCTACCGGAAATTTATGTCGTCGCGCGGGAAAAAAGGGAAATGGCGGGAGAATTCTGGGAGAATTTATTCAAAGAGTGCATAAATATTTATGGAAAAGGAGAGTATCTCGGAAATTTGGGGAATGCAGAGGGGAGGGGGCGCTTTTGAATGTTTTGTTTGTGCCAAGTAAGAGGGAGAGACAAGATGGAGTGTTGGACGGATCCCTGTATGGCATGGAGACGACAGATAAGGATTTAGTGGGATTTGAATAGCGAGGCGCTAAAAAGCAAGAGGAGAAAGGAAAAGAGCTTTTTTTAACTGAGGAAAGCGATGAAGAGATGCGAGGGAGAAGATGAAAATGGTCAAAGTTTCCCAACTTATTCCGATCAACCGAATGTAAATAATTTGAGACTTAATTAGTGCATTCATTCATTTCTTGCGGAAGGGCTGCCTTAATGAATGCCTTGAATAAGAAACGGGACTCGTAATCCGAATTCATTTATTCGAGGTAATAACTAAAAAAGAGCGCCTTTTTTCATCTGAATTATGAGAATATATTTCCTCTTTTTTGCGGAGAGACTGGGACTCACCTTGGAGTGAATAAAGATATCCCCGGAATTTTTCGATTCGACTCTCCGAAGATTTCGAGAGGGCATTTATCTGGAGGGAATTTATTCAGAGAAATGTGATTCAATAAGGATTGGAATTTCCATTCCGTTAACAAGACATTTCCGGATAAATTTCTTGCCACGGCATTTCCGAAGAGTAATTTCTTGTGCAATAGATGAGAAAAACGATCTTGGAAGTCTTGGGAAGATAAAATTTTAGATTTAATATCGCATAAATGAGTTACTGCTGAATTATTTTTCTACACTTATAAACTATATTTATTACATATTTAATCTAGCACCTTCTCTCTGATACAGCTATATACCAATAATAGTCTTACCTATATTAGCAATTATGGTACGGGGCAATAAAATTTGAATCCGCAAGTATTTACGTTTGTTGACACAGAAATCGGACCAGCATGTTATTATTTGACGTAAAAAACAATAAATCGTGGCCACAAAAGCTTTAATTTAAAAGAATTTTTGATAATTATTAATGATGTGAGTAAAGATATCATTTCCTTCACATTTTTCGTAATAGTTATGATGCTTTAGCATTATTTTGTAAGAAATATGTACAATTCAAAAGAAACAATAAAATAATTGATTCATCTTATAAAATTATATATTTTCACTGGAACATATATTTCGAAAAAGAGTACGCAAGTGATATTTAAGAAAGTTTATCTAAAGATAAGAATAGAATATAGTTTATCGTATTCTGGAAGTATTATCGAGTGAATTCAAAATCTCTTTGAGCTTGAATAGCGGTTTATAAACTTTAGACAATATTATTGACAGAAATAAATTCGAAAAAGCCATGCAATCAAAAGTTAAACGTTTACTTCAGTTCTCCGAGTCAGTGTGAACATAAATCAGACAGGTTCTTCAGAGAGATGAGAGAGTATTGGAAATCGATGGCAGAAATGTATTGCTAAGAGGCTGCCGATGTTTCCCAAGTTATGCCCAAACACAGTAATGAACTAAGATTGAAAATCGATATCATACGGAACGCACACTGCGAAGGAAAGCTCTTCGCGGGATGAAATTCGAGAGAGGATTTGCTCTTTTTGCTTTTCAGCGGTTCGATAAAAAGAATCGATCTTAAATACCTCAATTCCAACATCGGCTGAGAGCCCGAAACCGAATTTCCTGGGGAAATGTTTACTGTTTGTCTAACGCGAACGGAAAACTGATTCCCCCTTCCCCAAATCTTTTCCTTCTCAAGCTTTGAGCTTATTTACTTGAATTTTTCTTTAGTAGGGCATCTCTTTTAACGCTCCAGAACTGCCCTACCAACTTAATGCGAAAATGTTTCTCGTTCCCGTTCATTTAATGAATTCTCAAAATTTTTAACTTAATTATCCCAACTTAAGAAATTCGATATCAAACATTTTCTTTTCATAGCTTAGACTTCCTCAAACATTGTTGATATATTTTGTATAACTACAAGTTATTCCTACGTATTACAAATCACTCACAGTTTCATCCAAAATATACTACTATGAAATTTCTGTAAATAGTTTTATCATAATTTATAATCAAAAAGTTATTTCTCTATTATGTTCTGTTATTTCCTTATCCACATTAAAATTAAACCTTACTCAATGGTACTTCAATTAGCCATTACATGTTTCTTCAACTCGCTTTGCTGGTATAGTAGCTTTCCGGGTTTAAATAAATCTGTTCTGGAAGTTGAACGATAAATCACGTAATTGAGCCTTAGTTGAATTTAAAACTGTTAGAGTTCGTCAAATTCAAAATAAAGTTTTAATTTATTTAATTAAAACAAAGAAAGCGTTATTTTACTCAACAAATCATACTTTCCTATGGCACAGCTAAATTGTGAATGAAATTGGATGTACAGTTAAAAACTAAATAATTGCTTCAAGGTTGATTTGTTACTTCAAACGTAGTCACTTCATACACTTATTTATGCACCAAAGAAAAAAATTAGATTACATTAAAAAAAGTATGACTGTGAGCACTTTTCTAATCGAGAAAGTATTTTATCACTCAGTGTAGGAGGTAAATATTCGTTCTCAAGCAAATTAATTTCAAGAAGATATTTAGTTTGTGTAAGCGTACAGCATTGCTTTCAAAACAGAGTACCCTTTTTTACTTTCTCAAGTATAGAGAAAGTATTGTTTTCATGAAAAAATCGACTTCGAGATTTCAACGGAAATACATGCTTTGGGGTCACTAGAACAAGATTTTTAACCATTTTCGGAATGATGTCTGTGTGTATGTGTGTGTGTATGTGTGTGTGTGATTTTGGGCGCTCTAACGTGAAAACTGTTTGTCGTATCAATACCAAACTTTATATATAGCACTCTGGTGCGTGCTGTCAGAGTTGATTAGTTTTTGGAGTAAATCGGTAAACCGAAAGTCGAGTTTTATTCTTCGAAACAAATTTCCGTTTTTGCAAAATATCTCCATTAAACTGATATTTAGGTATATATTATTATTTATAAAAGTTTTAGAAAATGTATTTTACTATAACTTTTGTATGAATCATTTTTTTGTATCACTGATTGTTTAGGAGTTATTCATGAAATACTGATACTTTGACTTTGTGGGCGCTCTGGGCGCTGTGGGCGAAAGGCCAATTTCATCGTTTTTCTTCGAAAATATCCCAAAAAACATTATTTATAATGTATGTGACGTAAAAGATAATAATATATAAATTAATCACTCATCTTCCAAGTTTAGATGGAATATAGAGTTCGAAATTACTGTCGTAGATAAATATTTACATCTTATATATGGAGAAAGTCATGTGCTGGCCACATCAGATTTTTATACTATGTATTTTGTTTTAAATTGAAAAGGATGATCTTCCTCGACAATTGATGATTAATCTTGTTTTCGTTTACGTTTCAGCGCGTAGAGAGAACAGGCGTTTGCGATCTCAAAGAAAACAGATCGATTATTCGTGACGAAATAAACTTAAAAGGGCTTTCATGTTATTAAAAGGGCTCATTGAAGGGAACTTCTTCGATATGCACCAACGGTGGTGTTGACGGGAAGAAACTGGGCTAGAAAATAGGTCACGTGATAGAAGATCCCTTTCAAAGGTGTTATATTACACTCTGCCGACCATGAATAGTTGAGAAAACTAACAAACAGTTCGAAAAATTGGGATTCTTCCAGCAAAACTTGCAATTTTCCGAACAATCAAGAGAATTTCCCGTTTGAATACGCTATTTATCTGTGAAAACTGAACATTTTTCTTCGCATTGTATCACTATTCTAACAGATAAGTTCTAACCGGATGAAATTATTATCTCTGAATCGCTAAGAAAGAGAGAGCCAGAAAAAACAACTATCTGATTACAGTGTTTCTCAGATTGACATGAAAAATTCCCGTCTCATAAGCATATTTCGCATAACCTTTGGAGATTAATAATTTTTGAATTTATTTGCAAGAAATTGTTTGGGACATTCGCCTAAGAAAAATTATTTTCTAAAAAGCAAATATATTGTAATGTAACATAAGCATTAGTCTAATTTGTCATTCGAATAGAAAGAAGCACAAGTGAGTTTTATAAATACCGGAGAAAACAAAATATTCGAATCAGGTTAAAAGTGTTTTAGTTGCGTTTAAAGTTCCCTGCAATAATTTCCTTTATTGAATAACTTCATATTTATAGTATTAACTATACTGGTCTTATTATTATAGAAATGATTATTCTCTTCTCCACTTTTGAAATTTCAAATACAAGCTTGAGGAGAGACAGAATAAATCTTTAAGAAATGGGATTTTGCAGAGTTACGTCGGAGCAAAATTCCTTTCTTTCAAAGAAAGAACAGCAAATTTTATACAGCTTGCTTTTAATTTCTGTATAATTATAGCAGATATTATATTTAAGTAACTTCGTTTGTCGTTAATCAAAACACTTGTTCAGATTTTTATATATTCAAGGCTATTTAGTTGAACATGTATAATCAACCTTAAATATGATTTTCACTCAATAAATGCCGAAAAAAAATTTTGAATTTCCAATACGATTTCACTTGATAACTTGCTGTCAAGAGCTTACCGAACGTTTTTATAATAATAATTATCTTTCAGTAGAAACTGAAGCAGGGAACAGAAGGAATTCGAGGAAATTATTACAAGATACGTATAATTATCTGTGGAATTCTTTTCTAATTGAAATATCACGAACGAAGTTTTATTATACGTGAAACTGCTGGTTACTGTTTTTCATCGAATTTTGCTATTTTATTAGAATAAGAAACAACTATTTTTATAAAAAGGTACTAGTATCAATGAATCACAAAGTAAAAAGTAACTTACATTTCACGTAAAAGCCTTGAGGTTGCAGTTGGACATTTTAGGCAAGCATTGTACGTTCCGAATAAGAGTTCTGAGGCAACAGTTTCGTGAAATATTATTCCGGAAGGTTCGGCTACGAAGGTGCTTATTTATTGTAAAGAGAAGAATAAAGTCGCGCTTTTCAGAGTAAGTGACAGACGGCTTGACAATTTCATTTCCTAATTCCGCCGAAAAAGTATTTGAAGATGTAAAAACTGCAGCCTTGGGTACGTCTTAGGCTAAGAATTATGAATCCACTGTGCTTTTCCATCATCTGAAAGAGACAGGCGAGGAAACGCTGAATACACATCATGCATGTTTCTTTGAAGAAAAAGTACTCCGCCGTAAGAAAGTAGAAAGTTATTTGCAAAATCCTCGCAGAAAACACATCCCGCGGCATATGAAATACTTTTCCCCCATTTCTTGGCACCGATCTCCTTTCGTATTCACTATCCGTGCATCTCCTCATCGCCATCTATCACGTACTCACGCCTCCTGACATCTACGGGATGAAAATTTAAGGGCAAAAATAGCGCGTGCGACTTTTTGAAACCCGCCCGACGCCGATCTTTTGTTTCCTTTTTCTAGTTCCTCTTCCGCCCGCTCGCGTCGCATCTTTCGCGATCTCTCAAACTTAGATCACGCTTAGAATTCGACGGCGTTTCCTCGCGAAGCCCTAAATCAAGTCAATGGCAGGGATACAAATTGAGCCCCTTCCCTGCGCGTGTAACGACCTGTTAAAAAGTTAAGCCTTGGAAGAGGCAGACAATTGGGGTGAAAAAATAAGGCGTAATTAATTGCGCTCTTCGGCAACTTTGAGGGAGGATTGAGAACTCGACCTACTTGTTCGGTTTGTCGGTACACAAATTATAAAAGAATTCTCCACCCCAAGGTGTGAACTAAAGCGAGCCGAAACTCCGGAATAAATTTAATTAAATTGTGCCTTAATTTGCGCGAAAAGCTTTGCTTTTAATCTCTCGTGGAATGCGTTGACATCTGAGGACTAAAAAAGAATCGGGTGAGTTAAAAGAACGGGAAATTCGAACTTAGTCTTTGTTGACGGAAATACGGCGTATTTTGAGTACGGAAATAACGGCATTCAATTTGGACTCTTGTGTTACGGGTCAATTAAGCTAATTATTCCTACAATAGCACTCACCTCTTTGGGAATCTGTCACTTTTATACATCATTTTCGAAAGCTCTTGCGGGTATCCCAACCCTAAAGTTCGCGTTAAGCACTTTTGTTTACAATCTTTCTCTCCTCTGTCACATTCATATTCGTAATTTTATTGCTCGCCTTTAATATTTTTTAAACAAATACAATATCATAAAAAATAAACTTAAAACCTTTCTGCACTAAAAACACAATCCTCCGTATCAGCCTATTTTTATTTCACTCGTGTTATCAATAATTTTCGTGTTTTGATTCTTTCTTTGATATTTCTCAAGTATTTCTCCTGCAACTCATGTCAGATGCTTTCAGCTGAATTATGTTTTCTGTTATGACTCCCCCTTTTAGGCATCAGACCCAAAAACCCAGTTCCGTAGGCAGCTATACTTTTGCGATTGAGAAGGAGACTTGGTTGCAAGAAAAAGGATGGATAACAAGAATTTATGCAAGATTAGAAAGACAAAAATGCATTAATGTCACATAATTGTTACAACAATTTAACGCTGTTGTGAGACTACGATTCCAAACTTTGAGGAATTCCAGATTTATAATAAGAATCAATTTATATTACAGCGATAAAAGAAGTATATCTTTAATATGTAAGAATGTGGTGTTCAGTTTGACAAAATGATTATGATAATCTATGAGTTTAATATGAAATCGAATCCTGAAAACTTCTTAGCATTTTGAAACCAACAAGTATATTCTCATTAAAAGTAATTTTGTAAATCGATCAATTTATGAACTACAAAATTACATATTATAAAAAATCAAAACTTGCATCGTATATTCCACAAAAGAATTATTATTTCACACGAACGGTTTCGACCAAGACGGAAATTTTCAGTTCATCGTATATTTTGTCAATTTCGGAGGTGCTTTCTACAATGATATTTTAAGATAAAAATATAAAATTTGTAGTTTTAAATGTAGTATTATATATCTTTTATCACTCTGATGATATATATTCAGAAAAGTTTCAAGGTTAAGAATAATGTTCACACACCGGAACAATCTTAACGGTAGTTCATAATTGCGGTGAAACATTGAGTAATTATATTTGCGAGGCACGAAAAATACTTTAACCAATTTGATACTTTTTTTGGGGATTAATGTATGCTCACGAATTTACAAAACCCGATTACATAAGATGGTAAATTAAAGTAAAATTTTAGTGGTACCTCTCATCAATCATGAAACAATACGCAAAAGTGCACTCAATTTCGTCCGGAGGTAATTAATAACGAAATAACAACCCCATCCGTCTGAAAGCAATTCCGTTTCCGAGTGAAGGAGACCTTTCACCTCTTCGTCATAATTCGGAGCCAATGTGAAGCTAAGCGTAAGAGAGCGCCATTACCTCATTACGGGTCACGGGGCGGATAGGACTTGGCTCTCCTTACCCATGGAAATAAAGGCAAACAGAGGATTTTTACGGTCACATCCAAGTGGAAACAAAGACGTGGAGGATCATCCAAACGATCTGTGTTCTTATTTTTCGATTCAATGAAGTGGTGAGTGCCAAATGGGCAAGTCCTCGAGGGCGGTGCATATGTTACGGAGAGAATGCAACGGATTCAATTTGGAGGGTTAATGTGCGACGCTAAGCAATGCTCGGTTTCTTGCGGAATCAACTCGAATGTCCGCTACGGTTCCTTGTCATTCACGGCCCGATTTGCTTTACGACGTAAACGAGGAATTCTGCCAAAAAGGTGAAATGTCCAACGATGGGATTTTTCTGTCGAGAGGAATTTTGTAGTGAATAAATTACATTTGGAGGATCTTGAATTTTTTGGCAATTTTCGTGTATCTAATAAGAACAAATCAAATAGTAATGTAGAATGATATTAAATAAGAAATAAAATCCGTTTCTCGATCTAAGACTATATATTCCACGTTCTCAGAATAATTTATTACCATTGTTTTTCCTTTCTGATTGGCAGAAGATTTCATTAATATAGGAATAAGAATATTTGGTTAATGGAAGCTATTCGGGGGTTATACCGTAATTTTTTTTCAGGTAGAAATTTCGAGGGTCACCATCCTAAACCGGACCCTTACCTCCTCGGGAGCGCCTGACCTTCCCATCAGGGGGGACCATAAAAAAACTGACCGCGTGGAATACGATTTAAAAAGTTTTAAACGATTCAAATGAGCAACAATTTATTATCATCGTCGTATCACTCGTCCTAAGAGATATACAAGCGTCTTTTGATGGACGTTCTACGATGAAAATTAAGATTTTTCGTGATTTTGCAGGAAATTACCCGTTTACACACTGCAACGTTGCTGTTGGGTTGGGGTACGGGGGAGGAATTTCTGTCAAAAATCTAGAAGTCTAGAAATCCTCCCCCCAACCCAACCCAACCCCCGTTGAGACATATAAAACACCCGCCTATCTGACCCCCCGTGTAAACCCGTGTGTAAACGGGTAATTTCTTGCAAAATCACGGAAAATCTTAATTTTCAACGTAGAACGTCGATCAAAAGACGCTTGTATATCTCTTAGGATGAGTGAGACGACGAAGATGATACATTGTTGCTCATTTGAATTTTTTATAACTTTTTTAATCGTATTCCACGCCGTCAGTTTTTTTTATGGTCCCCCATGCTGTGACGGCCGGGCGCTGCCGAGCTTCAAGCGGAGGTAAGGGTCCGGATGGCGACCCTCGAAATTTCTACCTGAAAAAAATAACGGTAAAAACCCCGCTTAGCTACCGTTAACCGAATATTTTATAAATATCGAAGGGGTTTACGGTTTTAAAAGTTTTCGTTTTTTACTTTGAGTTCGCATGCGACATTTTAACCGAAAAATGATTTTATGTCGAGGTTATTCATAAGTTAGAGTCCATCGCGTTAACTTATATTACACAGACTATAAGTTAAAGCGCGTACTTCAGGAGTAGAATCGTTGACAAAATTAAAATAATCCCTTTCATAACATTCATTCTGTAACTGACGATGACTACTCAGAGAAAGTACTTTCTCCGCAAATATTAAGTGGGATGAAATAAAAAAATAGTGGAGGGAGTAACTATGTAATGCGGTAGATTTTAAATTGAATATAATTTAGGATTTTAGGAGATGATCTATTGAATTAAAATACTCGGCTAACGATATGCGAGAACGAGTCAGATTAATTAGACCTATACATTACCTCTTGAGCATTTAGCACATAATTATAATTTATTTATAAAAATGTATAACAAAAACCTATGTTAGTGAATTGTTTACGAACGGAGATTGCCCTTTTGTTATTTCTTCCACGAAATCGCCACCAGATTAATCAGAAAATTGCTTCTCACCCAACGATAGATGAACAATTTTGCTAAATTTTCTCTCATTCATAGCAAGTTTGGCGGTGAATAGCGTTAAACACTTCAAGATGTACGTGTTTTCTACGTTATTTCTATTTTCGATGAGAATATAGCTTGAATAATGAAATAATGGCAGATAGCTCACCTATATGATAAACCTAAGGATTCAAATCTTCTAAATCCTCTATGCACCTAATTTTTAAATTTTTTTCCTCGAGGATAAGCTAGAGGGAATCTTTTTAAGGAGCCGTGCGTTAGGAAAGCGGTGCTATTTCAAACTCCGATTAACGTCGCGATCTCCTAGCCTCTGATATGAATTTTTATGGCGCTTCGCCCATATTTCGCCAACGCCCTTTGCCTGCGGCAGACGCCCTAATCTCCAGAAAGGATCTCAAAATAAAGGAAAAAATGAGAGGCTTCCATTTTGTGCATCCCTGAGATGAGAAAGAATCGGTCACATACTACCGAATCGCTTTGGGAAAATCTGAATCGATCGCAGAGATACCTCTTCCTCGAAAGGATTTGATTAGATGGAGGATTCCCTTTCCATTTTACCGTCAAATTATGTAAAGTAGGCTCCATTTCCTTTCTGTTTGAATTACTTTCGCAAGTCCTTGGAATTCTCTTCCTTCAGCACAAATAATTACCTGAAAGCAACGCTTACTTACGAACGGTTAAGCATGTTATTCATACTGCTGAATACCTTACGTTAAATTAGATAGAAAATTATCTTTTTCAAATGGCACCATCACTAAGAAATCATATCTTAGAAAGATTGCCTTCTACGTCAATCAAGATATTATAATTTTAAAGTAAAAACGACGCTAGAGGGGCTCCCGGATAGTCATGTGGACAGCGCGTACGCCTTTGGTGAAAGCGGTCCCGGGTTCGATTCCCGGTGGGAGCTAATGTGAAATAAGACCTAAGCTGTCGAACCACTTTTAACAATACTACTACTACTACGACGACGCTAGAGGATATTTACGGGATTTCATTTCAATATTTATACGCAGGTACTTTGTGCATGAGTCTGCAAGGAACAAGTTCCCTCAAACCTAGTAAAATTGTAGGCAGAGCAAAGAGGAAACTAGAGGAGACAGTTGATACAATAATTCAGTTGAGAATTATTTACCGATTTAACCTTTCATCCTTCAAATTAAATAAATGCCGCGTTTTGCTGGAAGGAACGTTTATAAGTAAATGTTAGACCCACAATAAGTTATTTTACTCAAAGACAAGAGGTTCCAAATTTACAAGTGACCTTTCAGAGAGCGTGGGTTTCTACGAGAATCAGAATCAGTTTCTTCTCTGTAACTCCCACGCTTTGCTCCTAAACAGAAAGGATATTTTAATCAACAGAGCCTAGTATCTATTTCCCTCACTTCTTCCTGGTATCGTATCGGCCAATGTAGAATGTTTGATGAACGTATAAATACAATATTTAATACGACTTCCGAGTGAATATAGTCTAACTTGTAATTAAAGCTTTTACTTCCTACACCTGATGAGCCATATATACACATGTGAACTGAATATATAAATTCGTAAATAAGCAAACAGAGTTTGATGCTTCCTGTTTCACGAATTGAGTGCCTCTGGGTCCGACAGTTCAGTACGAGTAACAGATGGAGTTCTAGTGAGCGAAAATAGGTCATGTAAATTACTGTCGATAGATATAAATAAAAACATGTCCTTGTAAATCCACAGATGCGTTGATGTAAGTACTACTGATTGAAGTCTTTAAGTTTTAGTAAGGTTATTTCATCGATGAATCGTAGCTTGGATGACCTGATTAATGAATTTCATCGATAAAAATGGAAATTTTACATATTTGCGTTAGTTGCGTATAAATCTTTGAGGGCTCACGAAAATTTTGATCGTTAAATTTCAAGATAGGATATGTTTGCTTTGCGCTTTATATAACTAGTATATTTAATGAGTGGAAATAAAATATCATTATAGAAATTGTAATTCATTCATAGATTTCTACGGTATACTTTTACTAAACGTTTCCTTCATACCTTCATCATTACATCATCTAAGCTTCACTATTTATCCATAAGCAGCTTCCGATTTTTTATGAATAATTATTCATACGAAAGAACTCTTACACTACAATATATAAATCTTTAAACAAGGTTCTCATTTCATCCAAAAGGACATTGGATAAATACTTTTTCTAATGCATAAACTTTTTATCATGTTCCTAAAAGTATATTGCCACAATATAAGCTCTTAAAATGTTCTTTGAGTTATTTTATTTAATTTGTAGACATATATCCCTCAAGGTTTCCTTTACTAAAATATTTGCTTAGTGTTCTTTTCCTGTTTTGCCAGAATCAATTTTTCCCCTAACACCGTAAAGTTTCCCGCGTTATATTAAACGAGAAGAAGCCAAATGATCCGAATTTCTTCCAAAAGAAAAACCATTTCCGACCTGCTCCTGCGGATAAAGGTTCTAATGATATACAATTATATTTAAAAGCGTCGCTCTCCCAAATTACTTCGCATTCCATTTCGTCGATTGAAATATTCAAGAAAAGGATCGGCCCTTGGGCGTATCATGTCGGATAATTTCAGAGCCCATCCGCGAAATTATTCATCTTCCCAAATGTGCCCCCCCTTTAGTCTCAATACTTAATGCTAATTTAATGCGGCAGAATCAGAATTCATTCGAGTTTAATACTTCCGAGCCGTAAATATCTCCTTCCAATGCCTTCGGGGGAAAGGAAAAATTCTTCCTCGAGACTTTCTTGGATTTATTCCCTAAAAAATCTCCCCCTTTTGAGTCAAGTCACAATTGAGTATCAGAAGTGTATCAAGTCTCAAGTAGATTTCACGGTTCAATGCTTTTCTGGAAGTCTTTCGGCGATGAAAAAATAGGGAATTAAAACTTCTCCGAAGGGCAAAGGAGAAATTTCCCGAAATACCCACGGAGTCATTCCTCAGCGATTCAAATGAACGTCCCCTCCCACTTTCATCCCCCTTTCGACCAACCCCTTTGCCCTCTTACTTGTCCAAATGTGGAATTACTGCCAGAGAACACTCGGTATTGGCAGCTCCATCCGCATGAGAACCAGGTCGTGGCACCATCTGTGGGAGTGATGGGCCGAATGAGAGGGGGGAGGGAGATGGGGGGGAGGGAGATGGGGGGGAGGGAATAGGGAAGGGGACTGTGAGGGAGGGAAATTGAGGGAGTAAGGGGGAGGGTAAATGGGTAGGAGAAACTGGATGAGGGAAATGGGTCGGTGGTAAGGGGGTTGGGGCGAAAGGTACTGAGGGTAAGTAGGGGTACAAAGCAAAGGTGGGTGGGGTAAGGGAGGAATAAAAAGGAGACTGGGAACGGGTAATGGGAGAAAGGGTGTGAGGGACTGGGAGGGAATAGAAGGGGAGTCGAGGGGAAGTAGACAGAGGAAGGTTCTCTTAATGGACACCCCAAGTGAAGGAAAGAGGGGAAAAAGCAAGAGCTTCTTCAAACATTTCTTCTCCGATTATTTTTATTTCGACGCTCTTTTTATTTGTCCTCTGAGGACGCCAAATGGGAAGTAGATGAGTGCAGAGCTGTTGGCGCCCCTTTTTAACCCCCTTCCTCTCGCCTTCGGAAAGTGTCGGCCGATTGACGGAGGATGGACAGAAGATAAGGACGAAGACAGGAAGTTGGAGAGAGAACGGCTCGAAGAGAAAGCGGGAGATATATAAAGGAGAGATAGGGAGAAGATAAGAAAGGTTGAGGGGAAACATAGTGGAGGTGAAAGGAAAAACGGTAGGAGGAGAAGAGATAAAAGACAAAGACAGTGTCGAGAATAGTCTCAGGACAATAATACGAATATTGACGGGCCCACCGAGGACGAATATCAGACGAATGTACCCTCTGATTATTTTGGTTATGCAAAGACTCAGGTCGTTTCATAATTTCATTTTAGATGTGCTTGGTTCAAAAGATAAAATTAACCCGAGTACCGTATTTTAAAGTTTTTGAGGGACTTGTGGTTTCAGAACAATTTTACACCGATCAGTTTACGTCATATAAGTAATCATAATCATCCTGGCGAATGCTCAAATGCTTCAGAGTTTTCTGCATACTTCTTATTCAGATAATGAAAAGAAAAAGGTTAAGCAATAAAATAATCAATGAAAAAGGGTAAGAGAAACGTTGAAAAAAAAAGATAAATGAAATATTAAAGTGTATAACTTACTTAGAAAATGGGTAAGATGACATAGAAAGAAGTTGATAATAGGTAAAGCTAATATTAGCATTAGCAATGTACAATAAACAGTATCTAGAGTATATGAAGAAGGAAATTATGTATGATTAATAACTAGTACGAATGATCTGTATAACATAGAGATAAAAATGCGACAGTTTAAAAACTGAAGCGTTCAAAAAAATAATATAAAAACAATGAAAGTACGCTAGAGAAATATGTTTATTCATGGGAGAAATACTATCAAATGAGAGGGAAAAAATATGATTACAAGAAAAGGAGGATGACAAAAAATTATTAAATTGAATTGGACAAAGAGATCATATAAATATAATGATCAAGGAAAATTTTGAGAATAAAATCTAATAGTGATGATAAAGAGAAAATCACGAGAAAAACAGGCAAAGATAAAAAGAAGAAAGGAACAGAAAAATGAAAAAGTGTCAAGTTGGATTGAAACGAAATTGATTAAGGTAAGATAACAGTGAAAAGATATTTCAATGTTTAAAAAAAAGCATTGGCTTATTCAGCTTCAGCAAAAACAACGTATGCCCTTATTGTATTCGTCAGAGAGGCAGATCTACTTTTTATGTTCTAACCGAAATATATTCAAATTCTTTTCTCATCATTACGCCGTTATTCCTTTTTAGACATATTTCTTACTTTCATGTTCAGGAATATTAATCAAACATGTATTTCCCGGTAAGTCTGCTTTCAATTCTATCTATTTACACTTCCTCTGAAACGTAGTATTTATGCCCGGATGGCGTATTAAATCACCAATAGGAAAGAAGTACAAAATACGCACGAAAAAGTGAAGTTGGAAAAAAAACTAACCATTGTTGGCAGAAGTACTTTCAGCATAATAGTGATATTGGAAAGTACTGAATAGAAGAATATACTCTTGGACAAAAAATGGGTTTTGCCAAAGGAAACGGGAAGTGGGTAACAAACATGGATACTTGAAGAGAGAAGGAAAGTGGAAGGAAATACGATACGAGCAATATGAAAGAAGAAATGGAAGAAGTCGGAGATATATTTTTATGAAAGGGGCGCTGAAAGGTTCGATGATGGAAGTACGAAAAGGGATGGATTAGTGATGAGGTTGCTAGAGTTTCATTCCGAATGGCGATTTTTTTGTGCAAACTCACTCGAAAGGTTGAGCTGACATTCAATAATTGTTTCCTTTTTTGTTGGAGATAAAGGAAGACGGAGGAAAATATTTGTCAAAAATCGGGCCAAGTCCTCCTTACCAGAGAATCATTGGGAATGTTCGACAGCCTCTGTTGAACCTCGCTTGCAGACGAATGCAACTCTGTCATTGAAATGTCAGATTCCGCAAATACCTCAGAAATCTCATGAGTTTTTCCTCGAAAGCCCGTTACTTCAGAATCCAGAAAATAAGGACGTAAGAGTTTTGCTTATTCAAAGCGAAGAAAGGCGGGATTGTTAAGAATTCAGTTCGTGTTTTCAATGTTCATAAAATACGTTTAAAATTATTTTATAGAGTCTATACCCTTGTGATTTAAACGAATATGTCAACTTCTCGTGGATTATTGGCAATTGTTAAATTTTATTGAATGGAGAGAAGAGCTTTATTGCATGTCGCTTAGTTCTTTAAGAAAAATCTGCCGTGATATATATATTATAATATAAAAAATAATTATCAGATAATGCCAAAACTAGTATGTTGAGTTTTGGTAGTAAATTATTTTTACAAAAACATCACGTTTTAAAATAAATGTACCCCAACAAATATTGCAATGCCTCATTGTCATTTTCTAAAAGCAACAAAAAGTGGTACGAATTTAACCCATATCTATATTTAATTCTCTTACCATAAATATTCCCTAGAATGTTATTCTTTTTTGTTCTCTGATACTTGCATAGATGTGTGATAGATTTTACCAACAGTATTGAAGTATCCGTTCCTTTTGCGAAATGAATAACACTTATTCCTCAAAGTCGATGCAATATGATATATTTGAATGACCGAATTCATTTTGAATAACCCTCCCACTGAAACACGTCATCATTTTCAACTTCTCTTTTGTTTAAATTGAGCAGGTATTTTTTAAGATTAATTTCAAACATTTCGGATTTTTCTTTCTCCTTCCACTATGGCTTACTGTTTCTCTTCTATTAAATTAAATTGAATGCTCAGATTTTATCATAGTTTACTCTTTCAACCTTGTTACCGTGCATTTAATCATACCACACAGCCAAACGGTAATGTATTCGAATATCAGTTCTCTCCATTTAATCCATTGGCATTTTATTTCAAGTCCTAAGCTTGGATTTTGGTAAAATGCGTATCTCCACAGGCAAACGAAATTTAATTTCAAATATTGAGCAATAAATGGGAACTCTGATTAACTTTGTTTCTTCGAAAATAGCAACAATAATCTCACTTCCATTACCTAAATGAGTATAAATTGGATTAATACGTGCGTTCTGTAATGTAATTGATTTCCTTCGCTCATCGTATTAAAACAATACTTTTTTCTCTCATATATATGGATGCACTTATGTAGCAGTCTTTATGCTATAAATTACTAATATAATATACAAATAAAATCCTGTTAAAGATAATGAATGAATGTTGACATTGATATGATATGAAAGAATGCATTTTTTCATTATATGCCATGTGAATTGAAAAAAAAACACACGTGTTCTCCAATTTCTGAAACTATTGAATAATTGAAATTAATTATAAAGAGCTCGAGAAGAAGTAAAAAAAGACGTCTATTACCTTCCTTCATTTCTGTTGATTCATTTCTCAGTATTATTCTCCTGCATTACCATGGTGGGATTATCTGTGAAAGAAATAACAAAAATGTAATGTTTTCTATTTTTGATGTAGTCATTGAGATTTACACAATTATATAATATTTTTCCCTCTCTATTATACCTCAAAAAAGCTACATATATGTTTAATCGATCTGAATTCATCAAAATTTCAACTTTAGATCATTCAAAATCACAACGTTTTTATTTCACCCTTTAGCCGAATAGACGTTTTGTATTTATTAATTTATTTCTGCTTTAGTTATTTTATTTGCACGAGGAAGTCAATTTTCACACAGATGTGTGTCAATAACGTGATATTTATGGAAAATCCGGGAGATCGTTTAGCACGAATGCCGCGTTGAGAAAAACCATTTCAGAGTAACTCATCAACAGTTCCGCATGTGTTTGGAGACGCTTCCTTAAAAAGAAACACACGGACGTGACAATTCCTCGAGACGTCCCCTCTCACTTAAGGAAAAAAGGTTCTCCGTTTAGAATGAGCGTCGGATGGCCACTGCATCTCTTAGACACCTCAAGAATCTCGGACGCGGTCTAAAAACAGAACGCAAAAAGGAGGTTAACAGGAGCGTCGATAGGTGGGGTTCGTGCAAGTGTCGTGGAAAAAGAAGAGATCCGTGCCACTTGTGAAGGGCGACTTCTTTGACCCTCGTCGTCCGGAAGGATGCCAAATCTGAAGACCACTCGCCAGACGGACGCTGTTTGTATTTTCGCTGACGGAATTTTAAATTCTCTCCAGAGGGAAAAATGAGATTTGGCGGTGAGAGATGGTTGTTAAAATATGACAAATTCACGGTAGGAGATGTTTGATTGTAGGTTACCAAACTGTCGAAACCTCCATCGTTGACGGGAAAAACTCAAGATTATAAGAAACTTACATTACGACTCTGAGCCATGATTATAACGGAAAAATATGTTACAGCAATAACGACAAATGTTACATTTTCATAATGAACTATAGAATTCCTTCTTAGAAGCAAGGTTCGAGTATTCTGTTATGGTAACACATTACTCGTTAGTCGGCGGCCATGTTTTATCTCTGTATATTCAAAGATATTATTATATTTTGGCCTTTTTAAATGTTCTCTCATTATGCTTAACTCATCTATCAAATATTACCTTTAACCATGTTTAGAGAGGGTAATGAAGTACTGTGTGCAACACTACAGCTTAGAAGATGTTTTAATGATCATGTACGATTTACTATAATGTATTTATTTATAAAATAATCTTCCTTTGGGCAAATGAAAGCTTTTGGGGGCCTTTAGTTTTATGCACTACTTAAATGTTAACAGTATTCCCCAAAAGTAATATCTTACAGCACTGCGTTAAGATTTGGACTGGAATTTTTCCACTTTATCAACAAGTATTGAATGATTATGAAATTGGTTCAGCGGATGCAGAGCTTAGAGCGAGATCTGTTCTGTACAACTCTTATGCTAATATTATTTTAATTTAGGTTTATTTATAATTAAACTAGCCCATGAGACAGGTCTTCACATTTCACTAGCGTAAAGAAGTACTCAAAACAAATCAGTTGAGATGACTCGATGACGAAGACATCAAACACCTACATATCCGGGGTTTGGGGAATAAAAATTAAAACAATAGCAATATAGTATTAAAAACCACACAGGATAATTTTTACAAACATTAGACGAGTTTGAAGTGTTTAAATTAAATTATTAACTTAAAATAATACGAAATATTTAAAAAAATCCTGCAACATTCTAATAAGCAATTTTAGTACGTAGTAAAAGTTACGAACCTTCATCTACGCGAATACATTGCAATCCGCCTTTCGCGTGTGGCAGAGTAGGAAACTTGGAATCAAGACTTGGCGCTGTATTTTAGTCCTAATTAATATAAAGTTGAACGGAGACGTGGTGAAGTGTAATTTTATAACCGACTTGCTTATAAATTAAGAAAAACGGTACTCAGTATCTATTATTACATTTTTGGAGTGAAGAGAACTTCTCTTTGTAGAAAGAAAATTATGAAAATAAATCAGAGAAAAATAAAAAACAGTCTCATTGTAATGCAGAGTAAGAAAAAGTTAAATGTGGTGTCAAATGACAAAACAAACATAGTATTATCCACAAAATAAAAGTGTTAATACGATCGGTTTAGCTATAAGCCTAGCTCATTATCTCAAACCTGGCGAAGGCTTTCGTCAGGTTAGAGCTGATGATGAAGGGAAACTGGTCGTATTGAAACTTTTATTTTGTGAATAATACTATGTTTGTAGGGTCATTTTATAATTTCCTTGCTCGAAGTACGGCTAGATACTCTATAATTTACAAATAAGGTGTATTTCATCCTGCATATGAGCAGAGCGATATCAATATAAAATTAATTCTTTTTTACCCCACTGTCTTAATCATCAGCTTCTTTTACTCTATTAAATGGAGGTTAACGTCCTACTACACGAAAAAACTGAAATAGTAATTATTTCTTCTGATATAGCCATACAGATTCATTTTATATGACTGAACGAATCATCTAGATGGATTTATTTTAGTGACTTTTAAGGAGTATCTCGCTAATTTACTTTATCAATGGTTAGGTGAAGAGATAAAATGGAATCTTTGTTCATATTTTGTTGGTCATCGAATTTTTCATTTTCCATTGTAACCTTTATGTTGGCTTCTGCATTCAAAATATTTCTCTCAAAGTCCTCATTCTTGCTCATTGTTACATTTTTGAAAAAGCCATATTTTTCAAATACAAATAATACAATATCATCGTTGTTCGTAGAAACGAGTTCCATCAAAAGTCGCGTCAGCTGGTGGAAAACGTAATGGAAGAAGAGTTCGGATTAGTCGCGAAAAATAAGAAATCGCGGAACACTCGGAATCCAGAAGCGATATTAAAAGATAATCCCCTCCTTCGGTCGAGGAATACACCCTCACTTATGCCTACATCCAACTTCGGCGAGGAAGTACACACACAAAGTTTTCCAGGAATAAGGGCTTTCGAAAAAGATACTGCGACGAGCGTAAGTTGGAAATCTTTGGGAGAAAAGTTTCGCGGCAAAGATCAATACAATAAAGTTTTGTGTACCCTTTCGCGAGAGAACACAGGTAGTTGGCGGAGGATTCGCATTTCTCGGGTAAAAAGTGGTTCACAGAAAAATACACCTGCTCCCCTCTTATTCGGGAGGGAAACTTTTCAAATTTTCCTTTCGCAAATCAGGGGATGAAAAATTAACCTTTTGCTCCCGATGTACTCCTATTCTCATAAAATATCACTATCAAAGAACTCGTAATGAGTATTTTGTCATTTAATTTAGAGGAAAAAATTATATTTTGAAAATGATTCGATGCGGAACTGATTAAGTAGATGGATTAAGGATTTAACAGTCACTTTTATCCACCTTTGATTCAAATAATTATTATTAAGTGGTGCAAAAATTATCTTCTATTTTTATGAACAGCATTCTCAACTATTCTAATTTTATGTTTCTAAACATGCTATGCTGATTCGAAATCTTCTTTTTTTAATCTCATTCAATTTTTATTTAAATTAAATCACGAAATTTGGTTTATTAACAAATTCCCTTATCCCTGAAGATGCGACTTTTCTATAAAAGGAACAAGGATATCATAATTTCCGCTTAATTTAGGCTATTGATTCAAAGATCCTTGTAATTATATTACTTTTAAAAATATGAAATTATTCTCGAATATTTTTTCATGGTTTCAGAACATTCACAGTATAATTGTACAATTTTATTCTCTCTATCGTGATATGCATTTCTTTATTTATGTTCTTTGTTTATTCTAAAAACTTGAATATATATTATTGATATTATTGTAATATGTTTCTATTCTTTTCAGGTACGTTTCCTTAATTTCCTGTGAAAAAATGGCATTCCTAAACAGATAAGTACATATCTATTATTAGTACAATTCTATCTATTATCGTACAAAGTTCGAGCAATGCCGTAGGACTTTCGATATTCTCTTGTACCTATAAATAATGTCTTCTTGAAAAAATCAGCACCTTAAGATCAAATTATTCGGCAACCATCCAAATTTGCCTATACACGTGACATTTGATAAATACATAATATGATTTTCCGTAGCCTATTACCTGGAACCTCTTCCTGGAACGCCCTCTGTATAGAATGTTCATATGTTGGACTTATGTATAAATTTACTAGAAATAAATATAATCACAATATTTCAGCAATCAGTGGTAAGAAACATAAATATCGTGAAGAAAAGTCATCTCGATATTTCATTTATCAGCCGATGAAAATGTTCTATATTTTACTGATATAACGTCAGGTTATTTTCTTGAGGTTTTGATCAACTTGATTCTCATAAAAATTAGTCCATGGAAAATTATCCTAATCTCTAGTGATTTGGTAAAAGAATTTAGATAAATTCGAATCTTAGAACAACCAAGTTCATAGATCCATTGATAACTGACCAAAATATATAGTTCTATGACTCTATCGCCACGGTATGAAATTAATGACGACATCTGTGAAATGAATAATTATTATTATTATGATTCAATGACCAAATTTGACCTTAAAAATATATGTTTACTCGTTAACTATTTTAGCACCATTTAATTGAGAAGTTATATTTTAAATAATATTGATTTAAAAAAAACTAAAGTATGTTTATAGAAGTCTCTATTGTTACCCTGCTGACGAAAAGTCACAAATGTGAGTAAATAGTAAGGGAAAGGAGCTCATCTTTTACGATATCATTTCGAAAACATTAATTAATGTCGTGTAAGCCAGAATAGCTTTAATAGAGCATAATTAATACAACAGATTCATTTTTTCTTGCTATCTTAGAGAAATAAAACAGGTGCGAAAAAACATAGAATTCAAACGAAAGGTAGACTAATTATAATTCATCATCTAACAATAAGCCGAAATGCAGGAAGAGAAAAGTAGCGCCTGTGTAATAGGCAGCCCGCACGGCAGACGTGCATACGTATTACTCTACTCTGCAGGATAGTATCTCATCCCGCATCTCTAGCCTTCTTATTTATCTCGACAGATAACCTCGCAACGGATCGATTTTTTCGCTTTGTCTCCCCACAATACCTCTGCTGTCGCCACTCCGCCTTCTGCTCAACATCTTCATCCCCCTCACACCAATCCTCTTACTTCTTCTCAACACAAACTTCCAAAGCCCTCAGCAGAGAGTGCGAAGGAGGGAAGAGAAATAACACAGACGCGCACACACGCTCGCAGAGGACTTTATTACCGGTCGAAAGGAGACTTTAAAGTTCTCCCTTTCGAGAGAGAGAGATATTAAGAGCGGGAGAGGGATTGAAAATAAGTTTGAGGGAGAGAATAAATGGAAGACGCGGTGTGTTTTGAAGTTGAACAGAGAGCGGCGAATTTCTTAAGAGTGAAGCGGATTTCGTTGTGATGAGTGCAATCATTTTAATTTACACAAGACGTAAAGTATTAGCACGGAATTTCTTCGTTCCATTTAATATAATCTGACAAATGGTTTCTACACACTTTTATAGAC
The DNA here is from genome assembly GCA_947579665.1 of Sympetrum striolatum. Taxonomy (NCBI): domain Eukaryota; kingdom Metazoa; phylum Arthropoda; class Insecta; order Odonata; family Libellulidae; genus Sympetrum; species Sympetrum striolatum. Next base: position 72,720,324 of record OX388348.1, read on the forward strand.
CTAATGGTTTTGCTCCGGCGTGAATAATTCATGAAAATTCCGTTAAATAAAATTTAACGCGAGAAGTCGCGTGATGTTTACATATATGTGTAAACATACAACATAAGATGTATTACCTTGCGTTAACATACAAATCTGTTCTATTTATCGGTATATATTTATTAGGAAGTTATTACCATCTTCGTTTGAAATCCACTTTTTATATTAATGTCAAAAATGTTCGACGAAATATTTATTTTAATATATGTTTTAAGATAAGTCTGATATGAAGTTACGCTCTAGAAAACGATTAAAGTTGTTTCGATTTATTTACTTGCAAAATGTAAGTAATCTCAACTTGCTACCACAACTTGTATGCTTATTAAACAGGCTTTCTTCATAGGTTCTCAAATGCACAAAATTATTTTCATGATGTCATAAAAGCAGCTACAAAGTAAGATTCTGGTAAAGAATGGGTCCTCACAGAATTTAAAACAAACACTGCAATCAAGTTTGCTTGATCTATTATACTACTTGCTCTACTATAATAAAATACCTATAGGGCAGTATTAAAACACTTAAAGGTTTGATTATTGCTTAGGATAACTCTGTATAAATGTTCACATAAAGCCGTGGAAAACAACGAATAAGAACATGTGACTGCATACATAAAGTCTTCCATTTATTGCCTTGGATTGTAAGTAGTTTCTTTAACACGTGAAGGAAGAGGAGGACGGAAAATCGAACGCACAGAGAATAAAATACAGAAGACGGCCGAAGGCAAGGATGAGAAAAGAGAGGAGAAAAGGCAGAAGAAGGAGGAACGGCGAAGTAGATTCTGTTGATGAAAATGGGAAGGTCAGAAAGAGGGTGAGATAGTGAGGTTTGCATGGAGATCTCCAACTGAGATAGAAATTGACCGCATCTCGGAAAAGAAGCAGATCGCATGCGGAAGGAGAGATTAAAGGAAATATGGGAAGTGGAAGAAAGGGAATGGAAATAGGGTGTGTCCCCTTTAGTCTAGGATTTAGTGGAGGAGGAGGGTTATATAAGGGATACGAAAGGAGTGAAGTGCGGAATGTGTCTCACTTGACCCAAAGGAAGATTAAACCGTTTGCACGCATTGACGAAGGTTAAAGAAGCGGAGGATATATCCAGGAAATCCAATATCGATGGAAATTCCACTCACCGATAATTCTTTCGTATCTCAAATGGGCCCAACGACAATCTCGCTGTTGTAAAGCATCGATTGTGCCATTTGACGACTGCGTGGAAGAGCTCTAGAAAGGCCAAACGAAAGGTTTCGATTTATATAAAGTTAAACTTACGATTCCTAATGGCAGAAATAATACGTTTATACCAACTATAACTAACAAAAAAAAACAAAAGTCTGTTTGAAAATCAACGAAGTAAGAGAATAGAGAGGCATATCAAAAGTTTCTGTTTTTAGTTAAAAAATGGTACTCAATACCACTTTTCATGACAGAATTATACGTCCTAAAATAGAAATGATGTATTAACTTCATGTACGTTTTGTGAATGAGAGTAAGTTATGTCACTCGTTATAAAGACTTTAGGGAATGGATAAGAATTAATATTGTTTTAAAATATGATAAAAGGAAAAATCTTGAGAAAAAAGGTATCTCCCAGAAATATATTGATAGTCTATCAAGATCGAAAAATGTACCGACAATGAAGTTGCCAGATACATGCATTAGAATACAATCGAAATTGGAAAACACAACGGTATAAAATATTCTGGGTCAGTAGAAGCTTTCATAATAAGTTGTTACAGTGTAAGTAGGTCTAAAGAAATGCATACAATTATAGAAGTTTATAAAACTTATAGTGGTTATATAATATCCTTTTAATATAAATCATTTAAATTATTTACTGTAATATAAGTTTATCTCAATAAAGCAGTAAAAATACATATTTATTTCAATTTTGCCCGAATTTGACGGTTCCATTACTTTGAATGAAACTATTACGCTAAACGTGATACACTATCAATTAAAAATAGGTTTAAAAATATATTTTATTGAAACCTTAACACGATGGCAATTGCAAACTAAAATTTCCGGAAAACAATACCGCAGTGATGGATTGTAATCGGACTGTTTTTGGATAATAATTCGTACCAGGAACATCACAAGTGAATGTCTCATATCCTAAAAATGCAGAGCACGTTCTGAAAGTTAAATCCTTGAATTTATGTCCGATTCGCGCTTTTCGTCCCCGTTCACAAACTCTTCCATCGCTATTAGTCGTCATTCAAAAACATAAAAGAGGTTTCATCACAATTTTAACGTCACGTGAAAACCTTTTCGTCCTCTTGAAGTCAATCTCGAAGATTAGATACATTTTTTTATTTTGCCTCCTCTTACTATAAGAGCTCTTCATGTAAAGAAGGAAGCGGTGAAGTGTGCTATTCCACATTTGCAGATACCTCTTAACGCGTGATTAAAGCGACGAAATGTGAAAGTATGGAGACCGTGAATGAAATACACACGACCTAATTAGAGTATGGATGAAAAGAAGGGAACTTCGAGGATCTTTGGCCAGAGGGACAAAAAGACTTCTACGGACCCAAACGAAGCTTTTAAGTTTCGTCCTGCATTTCAAACTACCTTTGCAAAAAACCGAAATGTAGGTAAGCTTACAAATCACGTGGAAAATGTTTGTGGAGGATTTCCACGCAAATCATTTATTTCAATAGACTCCTTAATGAGTTATAAGTTTTTTGCCATTTTTTCGAATAATATATGATTCATACTTCAGTATGCTAATTGTGTTTACGTTTCTTAATGAATTCATTACTGATGATGGCCTAAATTCCTAGCTTCGCTCACCACGCCATTTTCAGCAATTTATAAAGATAAACAGCTATAAATTTAAAGGCAAATATATTTGCCAATATTGCAATAGACACCAATGATTCATAAACATCAGCATTGGGTCTAATGGACGCTTTTCAAACAGAGCTAAATTCAGTGATATTTGGAAATTTTCATCGGAAGTCTCGCGATTTGTATTCAAATGCAAAATTCGACGACAGTCTCTAGTCTTAGACTATCTTTAAATTGAGTGATCATTATTTCTGATTTCATTTTACAAAAAATAAAACCCTGTAAACGATAAAATCAACTCTCCGTTAAATCATTAAAGAAATGCTTTGACTATAGTGAAGTCAAATATATCAATGCATGTATGCATATAAAGTAGCATATTATGTAAGTTTTGAAATTCCTGATTCCGATGTGTTCAGTAAGCACTCACACTCTAAATTTTAACTTAAAAGATAAGATTTATTTAGAATTTAAAGTCATTATTCTTAAAATTTTATTTTATTTATTTATTTTATTACTTGAGCAATGTTTTTCAATGAACAGAAAATCAGCAGAAAAGTTTTATAAAATTTACTAAGGAGATTTGTAAATCTTTGCAACTGCTAATTGGTGAATATTTCCTGTGCTCATCAACGAGCACTTAGAAAGTTATGAAAACTTTTGGTATCTATAAAATATGGATGGAGTAGCTCTTTGTCTGGAGGAGACCGATTGGTATTGATTATATCGATCGATATCGGAGATGAGAGGTGAAAGTGCGAGAACAGGAGGCTGAGTTGTGAGAGGTGTTGAGAAGGAGGATCTGTTGTTAGAAGAAGAAATTGAGTTGGAAAAAATAGAAGAGAATTCGAAGCACATTTTGACGGTCGGACTCGAAGGCACCGAATACAATCTCTGGAAATTCGAAGACATTGGTTCCTACAACTTTCTAGAAGTCTCGTACACAGACTCTTCTTTGTAAGAAGTGGAGCCTACAGAGCTCGATATCCGCATAGGTGTAGCTTTGCCTAAGAACGATATATCGGGTCTAATCGAGTTTTTTTTGGGTAAAGCAATTTTAATTTCAGGGAACTTGGAAGGAAAAAAAGATGATGTTTTGCTGATCAAAGTTATCAAATATTTAAAAAATTAAATAAACTGTTATGGAAGTTACAACCTGCCCAAATGGTGCTTTTAAAATACCGTCATGAACATAATAATACATGAAAATATACATAGAAATTATATTTTAGACGAAAGAGAAGAGATTCCAAAAGGATCAGTTCTAAAAATAAAACCAAATCCCCTCATTTCACTGAACATTGCCGTTTACGTGGTTATTTCGTAAAGGACATTAGTGCATAAGGTATCATTACAACGTCTGCTTGTGTGTTTCCAAATGAAGAGATAGCCGATGGCTCTAACTGCAATCTAGAGCATAACGTGAGATAGGTAGAAAATGAAATAAATAACTTTAAAATGTTGAAGGTTGAAATATTCGGCATTTTTATAGGCTGCGGCACGGCCTAAATATTTCTAATTTTATAATTTTCACATCGTATTTCATTTGCTTGCAAGATTCCTAATCCAACAAAGTGATAATGCTCGGAAAGTTTAATATTCAAGAAAAATATATGAATACAAGCGTGTCTTAGGTTTTAAAGCTTTTCACCCACGACAGGCACAAAGAAATCCTGCGTATATTAATTTAGAACTTTTAGGGTGAATTGCACATGTTTTCAGTAGTATAATGGTATTCTTTCCAACTGTCTTGTTCAGACCATTTTGTAATCTTATTCCATTCCAATATAAATTTAATTACAGGAGCTTCAATCCAAACCTATGGAATGATCTCTAATTGCTGTAGGAATAAAAGGAGAAAGTACGTCTTAGTATGAACTATTTTTACATAATTTCGTCGCTTCGATAAATTATCTTCTAAAACCATGTAACGGCATCTAAGATAATGGTGTATTACCTTGAGACCTTATCCCCGCTGTGCACCCTTTACACCACTGTACTTATAATAAACTCTTCCAGGTGGCATAACTAAAATAATTAATATACGTATTGCATATTTACTTCCTATTTCGTTCAATAGGAATAAGACAAGACAAAAAATTCTATAGCTGAAATAGTCAACGGTTATTTTTTTGTAATCTAGAGTAAAAACAAAGTTATCATAAGGTTTAAAAGTAATTTTAATTACGGTATTTATTTTGTGGCAATTTTAGCATAAATCGTCGAAATACAGATACTTCTACACATTTACTTTAATACTATTTTTTTAGAAATTATATCTGATAATTTGAATCTTATATTTGAAAATTTAAATTTTAAACATGATATACTCGTATATTAGTATATATACTCATATATAAACATGCTAAAGATTAAATATGAATCACTAATTTCAAATCGAATATTGTTGAATCCTATGATGTAAAAGAAACTGATTCCAAGTGCTATGAAAAATAGATTGCCCTCTACCGAGAGAGAATGGAATTCAAAGGAAAGAGATATCTCCTCTTCCGAGTGGAAATTAATGGCATTATTAGTTTTCTATTCCAAAATTTGGCATCGGAATTGGCAATAAATGGGTCTCCGTCGAGTCGTTGATTGAACCCGTACATCTGGAATTGCTTTCGTTCTTCGCAATTGCCATTCAAAGCAAAGACCTTCGCCTGCTTCTGAAATTGAGTCCTGTTACTGAGCATGGCGCTGAGGTTGAACGATGTAAAATAGCTATGGAAATATCGCTCTGAAAAAGGCTATTAAAACGGGTTTTGGGTGAAAATGTGCAACGGATGTCGCGTTTTAAGCGGGCTGTGGTCATTTCAGTGCTAACTACTCACACCCTAGATAACTAGTGGATTAGGTCATTAAGGATCGACCACAGTGCATCCACGGGACATTTATGAGTAAATAATTTAAGAATCAAGACGAGATTCCAGTGGACCAATGCATGAAGAAAGTAATGGATACATACAATTATCTGCATCACAACTATAATACATAGATACAATTTTGTACTACTATGATAGTACATTAACATAATATCGAATATAACGATGAGGATAGCTTGATTTATTTAAGGGTGTTAAAATTATTTTTAATCGTAGCTGCAAACAATAATAAATCATACTAAAATTCTATCTAGAATTGCTGATTAAGTTTTTTTAGATACGATATTGCATGAGATTTCAAACAAGCTGTTAAATTATGAGGTTTGTCAGTAAATATTGAATATGCAAAAGTTAATATGCTTCGTATATTGCTGCGAGATTATAAAGTAATTGATAATAACCATTTTTAAGCAAACCATTTTAAAATTAGTATTAAAAGCTGTTTTGCGGATGAAATAACTCGATTTTTCTCTGAAAGATGAACAAAATTATCTCATTATTCCTAATGTATATTTAATTTTAAAACATAAAAGCTGAAGTAATTAAGGAAACATTTGGAAAATCAAATATATTTTTTACTCAGTAGTCGTCGTTATATATTCTGGTAAATAATTTCTCCATGATTAATTTACAAAATGTTAATATAGAAATGCAATCCCATGATTAGGCAAATGTTACAACGCTTACATTACGAGGAACTTCTAATCTACATTTTTCTCGTAAAAATTTTATGCCATGTTATCAGAAGCTTTGTGGTTAAAAATTCATACATGGAGGATGTTGGAAAGATGAGATAGTTCCTTGGAAGGATTTTTTTTTCTGCTCCGCGCAATTATACGGAACGTGAAAAGAGCAATGACGTTAAATGGGCGTTCACCTTTTCATTACTGTAGCGAATGCATGCACTGCTCGTGAATCATGCACTGCTGAAGAAAAAGATGACATTTTTAGAATACCCTGGAGATTAGCAAGGACTGCTACTTTTTTCTTTGAAACTAGTTTTCCTTTATCTTTCTTCGAATTGCCACACAACGACCTCATCCATCTTCTTTTCCTTGACCTCGGATGACGTTGTTTTCGCCGAAACGTACGCAAAACGAACTTGTTTGCATCTCGGGTGAGAAAATAATTCGCGAATGCTATTTGTCTTTTTCCGACGGCTTATTATTTCTGGTCGGTTACAAAGTGGAACAAGCAAGATTGAAAAAGCTGTAAAAATTATAGATTTTAATTATTTACCTAGCACTCATGTTCCTCGTAACTATGAAGTTAAAAGCATATTTCTTCTTATCTTACACACTCCGCACTCAACAAAAGCACTTTTCTGTTTTCGTCCAGCTTTTTTCGAATATAGCCCACTGCGTCGTTGTTCGTATTTGAATAAATGCTAACTAAAAGGTAAAGAAGATGAAATTTAGTCGCAAAAAGGTAAGTTATCAGCAAAAAAAAGAAAGAACATAATTTTGTAAGTGGAAAATCTCGAGATCTGTATGGTAATGTATGTGCATGGCGGGGTTGTCTAACACCGATTTTCAGTTGATAATTTCTCCTTGACAAAGGCTCATTGAGTTGAACGGTTGGACACATTTCCATTATTTTTAAGCAGAGAATGTGCCCTGAAATATTCGTTTGAATCCGTTACCCACAAACCTGCTGTTCTCTTTGTTAGTTTCTTTTTATTTCCCAGTTATACTCGTAATTGTATGGTTTGGAATAATACTTAACACTGCAGTTAAGGGCTTTATCGCATACACTCTATTTTCTTGCATCAATTCATACAGATTCTTTTATTTAATTATTTTACCGTTTGATTATCTGCCTTTTTAGTTAGTCTTAAGTTAATGTTTTAGAAAAATAATTGCTGTTACTGAATAAAGTAGCAAATTAAAATTAACCATCCAAGGCGGGAATTATTTTTTGTAAATATTTTCAATTTCTTAAGTATTTTGCTTTGTGATTGTATGAAAAGTATACCCATAAAATATTTAGTAAAACATATTTATGAAACCAGCCAAACAAATACAAAATTGCAACATTGTCATCGAGTTCTCATATCCTGTGATACAAAATGAAATAATAGTAGGTGTCGGATGATGCCATATGGCATCCGTAGTCCGTTGAGGGTTAAGATAAAGTATTCAGAGAAGTCATCATAACGATTTTTAAGTTGAAATCTGAATAAAACTTCAAACTGAAAATTATTTTTTTTTTACTTCATAAGGTTTTCTTTTTTCTTAATACGTTCTCAACTTCCTCTTCATATAAAGAAAGATTACTTTTGATTAATGTAGTATTGTTAAAAGTGCTTCGACAGCTTAGGTCATTTCGCACATTGGCTCCCACCGGGAATCGAACCCGGGACCGCTTTCACCAAAGGCAAACGCGCTGTCCACATGACTATCCGGGAGCATTTTTGATTAATGAAGGAAGATATCCCATTTATATGATTTAAATGAGATTTACTACACTTTTAGTGAGCATAACGTCACGCCTTAGTGTAAAAAATATTGTTTATATCTTTGAAATCGCTATTAATACCATAGTACTTAAAGTAGATTTTCAATTTTATTTTCACTTACTGAAATAAGGGATTAGAGTGAATTCCGTACGCTTTGAAAATGACTTGATAGAGAACACAAATAATCTTTATAGTGGTTAAATTACTTTTGCTTTTGCTTTTCACATTCATTGATTTAATTTTCCTGTTTTATGTCAAATAGGTACAAATGGGTAAAACAATTCGTAAATATCATTAGTTAAAAAAGCTGCTTCAATCATCAATGGAGAGGAAAGTTTTCGAAAGTTAAATCATTTAATTCACTATTAAAGAATAATGAAATTTTATTTTGACGGCTATATCTTCAAATTTCTTGTTATATATTTTAGTCAGAAACTCTTAATTGCATTTTTTCTCCACAACGAAGACAGAGAAATGCTTACATAAGATAAACTGCTAATGATAATAATTCGAATGAGCACTTGGAATTTTCATGTTCCTTTTTAGCCTTATTTCCTGTTTGATATGCAGAGAACTAAACAAATAAAAGGACAAAATTTATTTACCATTAATTCCCGCGCACATCCCAGTGTGCATTAACATTAATTGACGCTCTGAAAAAGCGCAAAAAAGTCCCAGTTAATTAGCTTGTTTGGAATGAAATGAAGCGAAGAGAAATCGCTGCCGTGTAACCTTTTTATTGTTTCGAGGATTGAACGCATTAAAAATAAAACCGTGGGAAAATCCGAAAGCTTTCAGAACTCATTTGCTGCCGTTGGACCCAAATCGGAGCGCGAAACATTAAATGTGACATATTAAGTCAAAATTCGAACGAAAGGAACCTCACATTTCAGAGGAACTGTTTTGAGTGGTGTATTTTTCCAATTTGGTAAGAGACGCAATCTCGCGCAATTAGCCTGTTTGAGCCCTTTTCATTTTTGACCGGAAGTGAATTAACGGTCGCGCGTCCGTCCAGTTAAACGTGGCCGTCCCAATTCCCTCGAGACAATCGCATAACCGCGGCGTTTGGACCGAATTATTCCAGCGACGCGGCTAATTTTTAGATTGCCCGAGCGGTCCGAGGGATTTTTATACAGGTATTTGCATAAAATAGGGCTGCATTTCGGGCGAAAGAACTCATTTAGTTGCATTCTTTCCCATGCGAATTCAAGAGTCATCGGTTTAATGACTGCAGTCAGAGGACCACAGCACTAAAATTCTAACTAAAATTATTGAGGAAACGGTAAAGGGTAAATTGCACTTAAGGGCGTGCACCCAGGAAAAATTCCAACTTCCAAATTCCAACCAAATTTCCAAGCAAAAACGAACTTGAAAAAGTCTGCCTGGGCGGGGAATCGAACCCGAGATCTTCCTCTAACCTTAACCTTAACCTTAACAAAACGGCTCGTTGAAATATTCTAGCCACTACCTACTACTAGGCTACCGAGACAATATAGCCACTACCTACCACTAGGCTACCGAGACAATATAGCCACTACCTACCACTAGGCTACCGAGACAATAAAACCACTACCTACCACTAGGCTACCGAGACAATATAGCCACTACCTACCACTAGGCTACCGAGACAATGTAGCCACTACCTACCACTAGGCTACCGAGACAATATAGCCACTACCTATCACTAGGCTACCGAGACAATATTTCAGCGGGCCGTTTTGTAAGGTTAAGCCTAGCCTAGCCTAGCCTCCCGGTTAGAGGAAGATGATCCCCGGTTCGATTCCCGGCCCAGTCAGACTTTTTCAAGTCCGTTTTTCCTTTGCATTTAAAATTATTAAGATTGAAGCTGTCAACTTCAGAGCTAATTAATGTTAAATGTACTTCGATGTTATGCAAACGATGGATTTAATTATAACAAGTCGTACTCTTTCATCGTCTTCATCAGTCATTTGATTGTTACATGGTTGAGTAAATTCATGTCATTAAATTACCAAGTCTTACAAATTTTGCCCTATTTTCTGCACAACCTTCTCATTTTCGAAGCTCTTTTAACCCTTCCTTGACTGTGCTATGAAAACTTCCAAAAACAGCGGTGCGGGGTACTCGGGTACCCCAACGCTTTTTTCGCGAATATTACGTTGTTTTTCTTTTACTTAGCCTTTAATTATGTTTATAAATACATTATTGATTATTTTGTTGAGATTATCTTTTATTTTTTGGAGGTAGCATTAGAGTTTTGGCTATTATATGATGTCAACCCAGGCATACCCAAAAACATCCCTCTACATGAGATTTGGGATGATAATGTGATATAATTACTGTTTATGCAATGAATGCAATGAATCAATTGAAAAATCTGTAAGAATGGGTGACTGAATTGCCACAATCACACGACATGACATTGTGTATAGCAATCCAAGCAAAAGTGGCTGTGCGGGGTACTTTGGTGCCCCATTCAAAAACTAAAGATATTTTGGAAATGAGGCTGTGAAACAAATTTCTTTCAATTTCTTAATATAAGAAACATTGATGCACGAATAAATGGAATACGAAACATATGTGGTTAAAAATAAAACTTTTCTATTGAATTTAGCTATTTTGGGGTCCTCATGTACCCCGCACCGTCAAGGAAGGGTTAATCGTGTTTAGCTTACAAATCAAATGTATTGCTCGACTGCAATTGATGGGTAAATTCATTATTAAGAGGAGTTCCTTAATAGGTTAAATGAAATCTCCCCATTAAAAATTCTATTTTGAGTGTAATAAAAATGAGTGGAATTTATGTAATAATTCAATCTCACCGAAATCTTTTCTTAGCCATCTACTCCTTACTTTTACAATCATCACCTTCCTAGCCATTGTCACTTCTTAATTGGGCTCGCCTATTTCCAGTCTTTATTTTGTAATTTCCTCACCATTAATAGTATTTCTTAATACTAATTCTGTCTTCATCTATTTGTAAATCATCAACTCTGATGACTTTACTTCTCAACGCTTTCTCAATTTCCTCCGTTCATATTCATGTTTTGATACTTAATCTGCATTCCCCAGTGTTCAAGTCTCGTATCTAAGAGAATGATACTCCGCCTGCAGAATTGAACAAGTTTCTTCGGTGTGTAATGATCCGTCTCACTCATTCATGCTCTCATTATGGAGGACATGATTTCCATTCTGCAATTCCCACCTTTCATAACGACGACACCGAGGTAATTTATTCCTTAACCAGTTTGATAGGATTTTCGTGATCATTACACTTCTAGTTCGGCTCTAATTGACACATCTAGCCCAGCTTCCATGCGAACGACCTCGCAACCTCAATTTATGGCATGATTGCATTTATTCTATTTTCCTCTCAAAATGTAGGAAAAAATCTATAGTATACTAACAGAAAAATGGTAATTAGCTTTCATGAACCATATAAAGGTTTTAGATAAATAATAAGAAGATAGTACTAATGAATAGCTAATTCCCCCTTTTGACAATAAATTTCATACCATCCCTAGGTTTCACTACCTCCTTTTTTATTTCCACAATTATGTTCACTTTCCCTGGAAATAAAATGCATACATACTCGTATATAGTATGGAAAGGGGCAGACATAAAATAAGGCAAATATCCATTCACCCACAGTGAGAGACAAGCTAAAAACATGACTCATTCGGAGGAAACATATAACAGAGCTCAATAATTCCAAATGTTTTCAACGGCTCGGAGAACTTAATTTGGCGAAACAGAATTAGAGATTCGTTCGACGCAAAGCCTTGAATCACCTCTTCAAAAAGTGTGCACAGGAATGCGCTGAAAAAGATTTACATCGCGCAAATGGAAAGTTATAACTTAGGGCGAAAAAATCCAAACAGAGCTCCAACTCTCAACCGTCAAATTAAGACGAAAACAGCTATAGGGTTCCGAAGAGAGGGGTGTGATTCATAAACACGTTTTTCTGAATAAATTGAGATGCATGTGTCTTGTTTTTGGCTGAATTATACGCGTCAGCAAAACATGCTTATTGGATTACGGAGAGAGATTTCCTCGATTAATGAGCTTGTTGTCGTTCAAATTTTATTTGTGATAAAAAGTTGACATGTAGTTGAACTGTAGTTAACGAACGTCTATTATGCAGAAAAATTCGATTTACGAGCACGTTTCTGGAACAACAACCGTTTTGTACGACGACCGATGTAATAGCAATAACTATACCTATATCCACCGTATTATATTATTATTCATTTTTATTTTTTTTTTGGTATCATATTTAATAGAGTTGTACTTTTTTAAGGATGTGTTATATTGGTATTCATTTTAATTTTGTTATGTAGATTTGTATAGTTGTATTTTTTATATTTTTTATAGACTTTTATTTTATTTTTTTATATGATTTGACTTTTTTAGACTATGTCATATGTATTGTAAATGTTTTTGGTTGAATGGAAGATGGGACTAAAAAGTCCCAATTTCGCCTACTAAAGACCTTTATATGTATGTATACCAGCCTTGGTGGCCGAGTGGATAACATGCCACCTAAGCTATCGCTCCTTCCTCAAGGTCCCTGGTTCAAATCCCGGCTGGTCGGATTTTTCCGTTCAGGGAATGGTTGTATGTGTTCGTTGTTACGTTGTGTGTTACTGGTGAAGCACTTCCTGATGAGTCCATCAGAGCTTCACCGGTGAAGGGCAACAGTAGCTAAGTATGAAAAAACTAACGAATTCGGAATGTCAGCAGAAAAGACAGTCAGTTTCTTTGGTATGTTCTTTCTTTAGATGTATGTTTCGTCGTAATTTAAGTAATTTTTCTTCCTTAAATTAGACAATGAAACAAATAGAAATAACCTGTAAAATTAACTTATTACAAATCGAATTTGATACGTTAATTGCTCACCTAAGCTTAATTCCGCTAATCTATTTGCTCTGCATTCAATTACCCATAATTGTTTAATTAGAAAAAACGAAAAATTTAAATTAAAATCGGCCACAGTTATTCTGATGGTGGAATAACCGTAATTTGACAATGTGTATTAACTTCATAACAAACTTATGTTTAAAATCTCGTAAATTTTAGTATGAATTAGTTGTATTTTTGAAGATCGGAAACTTATTTAGTCATTTGTTAGATTAATAAATATATTTTTCGAGAATTCGTAATAAATACAGTTCGCTTATATATTAAGTTACATTCTTGAATTATATCCAACGCGGAATATGTTTCACGAGAGAATCGATCAAATGATCGTCTTCAAAGCGCAAAGTCATTGGTTCGATGCTTTGAATTGGCGAAAAGGTTTGGAAAAATCCCAATTCTCTGTGTGGGAATTCAAAGGGTTATGGAACCACTGTCACATGCGATGAAAGAACCTTTTAAATACCGCACGACTCTCTTCGCCAGACGTATCTCTCCCGAAAATGAATTCATACGCTCTCTTTTTGATGTAAATTTCCCATTCTGGGGCCAAGAGGCGACAAAAGAACCTGATATTTTTACGATGGCCTCACTCTAATAAACCTTAATGATTCCCTGCTTTCCTTAAAACGGAGCCTAGAAAATGCACCATCAGCGCCTCTCCGTGTAGGAACGTAGTACTAGAATGGATGACCCAAGAGCCTTTGCCAATTCCTGCATGAAACATTTTTTCCCCGCTATCTGCTGTGCATGTCCCGACGAAAAAAGAAACCGATATTTCAAAAATTACGAAATGCCTCCTCGATATTCGGGGCGGAGAAGGAAAAATATTTCCCAAGGACCTTTTCTTGAGTCCTAATGCATGATCTAGTGAGGCATGAGAGATTATTAGTGATTTAAATCAATAAGTGATTTTATTGGAAATATTTCTTTCTGCTTCTCACAGGTTTTCATTTAGGTCAAAAACCTTGGCTGGAGTTGAAGTAGAAAAATTAGAATTAATGAACAGTAATCAACAAAGACATTATTTTTCATTAATTTGCAGTCATAAAAAACTTGTCTTGAATGTAAATGGATGACGCTGTTTAAAAAATGCAAATCTTTGAGAGACTTTAGTACCTCAATCGTGCAGTAAAATGTTAGATTCATTCAAGTACATTTTATTTATTGCTCTTAGTTTTCAATTTAATATTATTGCTATTTACTATCCACATTCTTTATTATATTACTTCAGTTTTATTTTACTGTGGTAATTCATGTATCGTATTATTAAAAAATTAAAATTTTATCTAATTAACGGTTTTATTCCTACTAATGCCCGAGTCCCCTGGCAGACCGCAAAGTCCTGTACAACTATTTTAGGAACACATTTTATTAAACTTACCAGCAGCTAACTCCCACTATCAAAACGTCTACCAATATCTGTCTCTGTAATTTGTAACCAATATTTTATTAATTCTTAAAATAATTAATAAATTTATCTTAGATCGATAAGGAACACAAGTAACAACTGAAATATTAACTAATACAGATCCTAAAAATATTAAACAGTCTCTATTACCTTCGATATAGTAAGGATCTCATCACATTTCATATAAGAAAAATTATTCGTATCTTCAAAATCATCAACTATTTCGTAAGAGTGAATAAATTAATTGTAGATAAGCGATGTAATTTTTTAAGATTCACCACCTTATCGAGATTGAATTTTCCCAAAGTCGCGTCGCAGCGAAGAATAAGAGATGTCAATATAGTAACAGATCAATTGAAACCCTACGTCATAGGCAATTAAAAACGATTATTCATTGAAATTTTGAATTGTTAATTCGCTTAAGTATGAGATTTTTTTATTTTTTATCGTATAATTTAAGTTTCAAATTTCTTTAAAGTTTTAAATATTCATTAAAACGTATTTATTTCATTTTTAAAGCAAAAACAACTCTTAAATATAAGAAATTCGTTTTAAATTATAAGCCGGTCGACGTTAAATGTGTTTTATCATCTTTAGAGTTGGTCTTCTTTAATGATAGATCAAAAACATTTACCAACATCTCATCCTCGTTAAATAATTTCTCCTTCTCAATTTCAAATTATTAATATTGTATTTTGGCTTCATTCATATTCAAATATTTTTTAGCGATGTGACTCTCTTTGAGCGAACATTCTAAAAACAACTACTTTTATAAGTGAAAAAGGAACCATCCAAGAAAAACCCTAATGGAAATAATAATAACATTAAATCAAGATGGATGGATTTATAAGAACAGTTCTATAGCGAACTGAACGATACCTCTACACAAGCTCGAATGATGCACCACCATTTTATACTATACGTGCTTCTGTTATATTTTTTATAATTTTCTGAAATTCAAAAAAAAAATGAATTAAATGTCACCATGCGATAGGGACAACCTTGACCTTTAAACGCAATATGATTCGCTTATGGTTTTATTAATATTGATGCATAAATGTATGAAAGCTTAAGCAAAAAAGCAAATGCTAAAAATTATCAACTGAAAAATCCACGACTGTGTGAATCCACACTTACCCTCTCCAATTCCCAGAAAATCCCTAAATAAATAAACACTATCCCATTTAATAAAAGCTGGATGAATGCTATTTTTCCCTGGCGTCACTTAAAATATACCCACCCATTTTATCGAATTAAATCAAAAGTATCGGATGGAGGGAAATATAAAAGTTATCGGATGCATATTGCGTAGGTGGGAGGAATTACGTCAATAGTTTAAAATAAAAAAGGTACTCTCTTTATAGCCATTCAATATCCATTCCACTCTAAAATCAACCTCACGTGTATATTTATGTTTTATATCTCTCTAAATCAGTTTTTCTTAACCGCCTATTCTTAGTGGTGCGAGAGAGCATTGCTAGAAGTGCGAGAAAAGTTTCTAAATGGAAATAACCACCAAAAGGCATATCAGAAACAGCTTAGCCATTTAAATTGTAGATATTGTTTAAAATGTAATAATGTGTATTTTAAACGTACTGGTTTATTTATTCAATAAATAACTTTTCTCGTAATAAATATCTTTTCACTAATAAAATATAGAAATAAATTTTTCGAGGCGGTGCAATAGCTTATTTTCACATTCAAGGGGGTGCTGACTACTGAAATGGTTAAGCACCTTTAAATCATAACTCGTTAAAACGGTAACTTTCCGATGAAAATGAGAGCAAAGTTAAGACTGAAAAACCACAGTGGCAAAAAACTCTAATTTTGATCACGCTCGAATCTTTCGCGAAGTCGGTTCGATGGAATCGCATGATTGCACGTGCTCGGAGGGACACAATGCGGAGAAAGGCTTTTGTTAGCGGTCGGCCAGCATTAGGTTCGGCTTGCATGTTGTCGCTTTCAGTGGGTATAAAGGGAGCCATTATAAAGACAACCCGAAACGTACTCGCAGAGAAAAACCTCTGTTGAAAAGGCGGAATCGCCCGCATATCGGACACTGCGCTTTTCGGAACCTTATTCATCAAGGCTTTCCCCAAACTATTCCTCCATTTCAGAGCTTCTAACGTGCCCAGTATTGTTGGTTGGTTGAATTACCGTTCGCATCAATGTGAATTCGTTAAGTAACCCTATTCTACGCCCGTTCATTTCCTCAATTGTTTAAAGCTACCACCGATGGAACAGTGCCGGTAGATCGTGGTCTTCACAATAGATTTCCTTCTCAATTTGCAATTGGGCATTGACCGCCAGACTAGCTAAAACATCATCATCTAAAACAGTTTTTGGAATGTTCAAATTTTTATTTTATGGGATCTTTATACACACATATATGTCCTTCTAATTTCAGTATTTCATCTCAATAAATGCATTTCAACTGCGCATTATTGATGCAGGAGCGTCTGCTTTGGCATAGGAAACAAACTACGTTTCTGTATTTATTGTCATAGAATTTAAAGAACGACTTAAAACGTGCTTTACTTTGTATTTTAGTGGTTTTTGCTGCTGTTTTCTGTTTAGATTAGCTGCATTCCTAGAACATCTCTTTATCCATGCCGTGGATAAACACGTTATAATCCTTCAAAACTTTTATGCTCTGAAATCTAACAAATGTCATACTTTTATTTATATCTCTGCCTTTACGTTCAAAGGAGTCATTATGATTAGATATCAGTTCTTGAAATTCTAACTTCAATATTTTAATATAAGTGTACCAATTTTTTTTATTACATCTTATTTACTATTCAAACATAAACAGCGCAATTGAAACCTTTCCATTCAAAATCGAACCATCATTGTGTTTTTTATTCTTACATTTTCCATGAACAAGCAATATATATTCAATAAAATGGGTTTTGAAGGTGAAGTTCTCTCGCCGTGATATAAATTAAATCCTTTTAAATCCTAATCGTTTCCTAGGATTTAATCAGCCTTATTTGACTTCCGGTAATAAGCACAGGGGACGAAAATCTACATTTGATTCGAGATTGGAATTTAAAGTTGAATAAAGCAAACAGGAGGGGAACGTGCAAAAGACAGGTGCTCCGCCTTTGACAGATATAAAATAGGACTTTTCCATTCAGCAACGAGGAAAAATGTTGCCTTCAGTCCGACTTCACTCAATCTCATTCACATTTCACGCTGCAAAACCTAAAAATCTAACAAACTAGGGCGGAAATCGGAGGTTCGAAAATTTCGCCTAAAAATATAAATCGCGCGCAAACACCTGCCGTATCATGAGTGTCATTCTCGAAGCAATTTCGCGCCTTCTCTTTGCCGTTGCAATTTTTCCGGAAGCGTCGCGAATATCGGAAACGGCGACGCCTCGGAAAGCTAACACCGCAAACGCGTACATCATATTTGCGAAAAAAAGAAGAGAGACGGCGTTTGGAGAGGAAAAACATTTTCCGTTCGGATAGAGAGCGCCTGAAGCTTCAATATTTAATTCCGTGCGTATTTCCCCGACTAATGTTGATGGTTAACGGACGTTTTATTCAAAAACACTCGAGAGACGGTTAGCCCATGATCTGCACCCAAGGGACTCAGATACCATTAAACCCAAGCCTCAGCGCTAAAGAATTTTCACCCAAGCGATATTTCAACTACGGATTGTTATTTCGTATGAAGATATTCAACCCAGTGGATGTTTTTGAAAATTGTATTCCACGAAAAGTGTACCAGATGGGTAGAGTGAGCAAACATTGTATATCATTAATTTCGGCAACTGAAATATTATTTGCGGCATATTAAAAAGTTATTTCTAAAGGAATTTTATTTTAAGGGACTCTAGAAGACCTGATTCCAAGCAAAAGAAAGTTTCAGAGATAATAAGGAGCTCATATTTATATCACATTAGGGTATTCTGTCGAAACATTAGAATACTGAGATGAAAGTGGGCAGGCAATGTGGTGAAGAGAAACGACAACAGCTGGATTTCCGCAGGTCTCAACTAGACAACAAGAGATGTGAAGAGGCCAAAAGGAATGCTAGGAGACAGATAGCACATAGGCACAATTAAGTGCTAACACTGCAACTATAAGCTTAAATAGAAAAAATTAAACAAACCTAGGAATGTCTACTTTTTAGGCCGGATTGAAAATAGCTAGCTGGTAATGTAGATTGTAAAGTTTTGAGATTTTAAAATACAATGCGCAGTAATTCAAGATCTATCTGATCATTACTTCAAAAACCTTTTTGAAATACCAAGAGGAATATATTAGCTAGATAAAATATCCCTCATGTGAATACTCATGGACGAAACGTCTAGTAACGAACACTCCCACCCTGGGTGAAATGTCTCATGGATTCACTTTGGGTGAAACGAAGTGGAAGCAAGCAAACACCGCAAACCATATTTACGAATTCGAAAAAATAAGAAGAGAGAGATGTCATCGATGGCATTTGGAGAGGAAACACATTTCGGGCAGAGCGCCTTCAATATTTAATTCCGACCTTTTTTCTCCCCTCCGCAGACTAATGTTGACAGTATCCCTTGTATCGAGGCGACAGCGCTTCTCTCTTTTTGCACCGGATCGCGGCTTGTTAGAGCCTTTCTAATCTAACGATTCCCTTTGTGATTTGCGACTCAGAATAGAATCATCAAAAGCCCTTTTCCTTCGACCTATTTTTTCCGTTTCTCTTTTTGTCTCTATTTTTTGAAGGATGGCAACT
Organism: Sympetrum striolatum; assembly: GCA_947579665.1. Taxonomy (NCBI): domain Eukaryota; kingdom Metazoa; phylum Arthropoda; class Insecta; order Odonata; family Libellulidae; genus Sympetrum; species Sympetrum striolatum. The sequence continues at coordinate 72,739,530 of OX388348.1, forward strand.
AACAGACTCTCCAAAATCGGAAAAGAACAACTTTAGCGTGGATTAAACTGTTTATTTCTTTCTCTCGACCTATTTCGCCTTCGAATACCAAAATTCAGATTTACGCGTCACTTGACAATTTTATGCCATCTAACTCTCAAAGTGCTGTCTTTCTGGAACCGTATTTGTGAATATTATGAGATGCCATTACATAACATCGGCCTGAATTTATTGTCATTTCTTGATAGATATTAATCTTGATACGCAACCATTTCGTTTTTCCTTATGCAGTGGTACCTTGGTTAACGACGCTAATCCGTTCCAGGATAATCGTCGTTAACCAAAACCGTCGTTATCCAAGGAGCGATTTTCCACAGGTATAATAATGGTAATGGATTACCGTATTTCCCGGCGTCGAGGACGCACCCCAGTTATTGGAAGCAAAACTTATAATATTTACTGATTTAACTCCGGTGAGACAACATGTGCCTATGCGAATTAGCTACAATTTAGCATTTATCTATTTTTAATACTCTCCGCTAGCTGCTATTCAGTGTGTTTTTATGATGTAACATCGTAACGTACACCAAATATTAGTTTATAATATAGTGATTATAAATAGACGTACTGAAACACGTGAAACTCCGGAAAGATCAATCGACGAGGGGTCGTAAACCAAATCCTACTTCGTTACCCAAGATATATTTTGGTTACAGCAACTCGTCGTTAACCAAGTCCGTCGTTAACTAAGGCCGTCGTTAACCAAGGTACCACTGTACTTGGAATGAGTTTCAAATATATCCGTGTATAAGCCGAGTCCTTCGGCACATTTTTTATTCTGAAAGATCCCTTCTTGACTTCTACTCTAGTGGGGGTCTCACTAGCTTAACAGGTAAGCGGGACCTAATTTAAGTAATATATAAATTTTATAATTAAATAACTACAGTAGAACTGCAATAATCCGAACTCCGACCATCCGAATCGTTATAGGACACCATCTCATATAGCAGTTCTAAATTCTCTGACTTCGTGGTAAGCATAACGGTAGAAACCGAATAGACCTGCCAACATGCCTAAGTGTTACCATTTTTTTAATTAATTAATACATAGCACTTTTTTATACTATATATGTAGTTTTTTCTCCCGTTTTCAATTTACATACAGAAGTTAATTAATTATCCAAATTTTCAATTATCCGAATTTTTGATTATCCGAATGGGGTCCGGTCCCAATTGATTCGGATAGTTAGAGTTCTACTGTATGTATTAAAAAAAGGATAAAGTACTGATGCCTCAATTTGTTCTCCACAACTGCATTCACCACCCAAGGCTTATATCCGAGTCAATTAGTTTACCCAGTTGTTGTGATAGAATCAGGTGCCTATATTTGGGTCGTCTTGTACTCGTGTGTAAGCGGTAGTATTTATTTAGGGCCATGTAATCAAGAAAGTGCACTCTTATTGTCATCACCTTCGATGTTTCGAATAGACTGAACAATCCGATACATAAGATTTGGATTTGATCCTGAATATTCCATATTCTTGTTAAGAGAGCATCAATTTGAAATGCAATAATTTGATTTTTGGAGGGCTTTTTTTCGCCAAGCAGATTTCATCATTATTCTGTTTGGAGATACGATTATGCATCTTACCGGAACGATTAAAAATATTCTAGCTTGAATATTTTCATCCAATTTCACCCAGAGAATATCTCTGGAAAAGGATTCGAGGTTTAAGAGATCTGTGTAGATATATATTTATGTATGAGTGTAGTGCGGAAAATGTCTGTATTAAAATTATTATGGGAAATTCTTGATTGTTAGTAATTCCTAAATTGCTGAATATAAGCATTATTATCAGTAGGAAAGAATAAAATAGAATTGGCTCTTTCATTGAGCCAAAACTGCAAGCAATTACAAGGTGAGGAAAACACAAAACATTTTTACTCATCCGTGGGGGACTTACGCATTCAAACCACACTGAAAACCCCCTACTTTTATTCCGTTTCATTCGGTCGTGCTGAAAAAATATAAAGTAAAGACCAAAAATTCCAATCAAAATTCCACGGAAAGGAATATATCTCATTCGTTGTGAACTCGTAAATCGCCATAGGAATACTGGAAAGATGTATATACCAGACTCACAATAAATTAAAAAACCTAATTTCAAGGTTGTTACATCACTATGTCATTTACTGAAAATAGTGCAATGTCACAATGATGAATTCTTCGAAAAATAACCCTTTGAATCGCCTTAAACGAATAACTTTAACCTGTTTAAACGTTAAAACTGTCCATTTTAATGCGGAAGAAATAAAACGCATTAACAAACTTTAATGTAAGTTGTGGAAGCACCGAAGGCATCCCAGAGCGAGAATTTCTAAATCATTCTCCATTAAAATTTCCTAGAGTCATCTCTTCGGAGTTCGCGATCAACAAAGAGCAGAGGAATCTCAATGCACGCGCGAATTGCGTCCGCGGAATCTACGAGCGAAATTTGTTGGAATTGAGCCGACAGAGTTTGTCACCTCAGACTGACACTTTAATTCGACTTCGGAACTTTTGAAATTGCTCATCCTTTGAATGCAATCCGTTCGCCCTTAATTTCATCGCTTTGCTCTTTCATTTCCATTTCGACGTTTTAGATTACGCGCTTCCCGGGTCGCGTGGCGATAAAACAGACGGCGCCAAATGGGCATTCGTCTACGCGCTGATTAAATCCAAACGCAATGTCACCTTCCTCGACGACTAATTTGTAGTTACCAAATTATAGTCGGTAACGTTGACGCACGAAGCCATACAAAGGCCTTAAGTGGAGAGGTGCTTTAAACGTTAAATGAATTGAAGTTACGAAAAATGTGTAAACACGTATGTGCACATCCTATGTACGATAATACGGCGTTTGAAAACTTTGTCGCAAAATGCTCATTATAGAATAGAATCGTCAGGTCGCATTTTCGGGAGCAGGAATTTATTCATTGCAGTTGCCAGCGACAACTCGGCACAACAATTTCGCTTGGATCTCATTTCAGTTCTAAACTATCTGTGGAGTGGTAAAGCTTAATCCACGAAACTTTTGGACGCTTATCCTATACTTATACATGTAAAAGCGTATCGTCAAGAACCGAGGCGTGACCTGGCAGCGAAAACAGAGAGATTGGTGGAAAGCTTTAGGAGGACTTCATCTGACGTCGTCCAATTGAATTGGCAAATGATCATAAAGGACAAGAGACCAAATCCAGCCAAGATTCAATAGCCAGATATGAAAGATAAGCCTGGTGTTACCATTATCATATGTATAAGATTATTAAATTAAAAGTATTTACATTTGTATACGTGTGTATCAAGGAAGTAGGCATCGGATAATGGCTAGGGGAATGGTTATACCACCTTCTATTCGACTTATTCTGAAATTACTTTACCCCACGAGGAATTCTCTGTCTTGGTAATTATGTACCTCAACATATACTACTGCTTCATGCCTACTCAAGCTCAACTAATCATCATATAGCACAGCGATGGGATTCTTAACGATCAACAATTCAGCATAAGAAGAATATTAACTATCCTGATTATAACATTGGTCATAAAGGGGATGTCGTGTATTAATAACCTTCGTTGGTACTAAGCCTGCATCTTTTTTAGTTTTATTAACTACGATATATGTCCACAGTACACATGTGACTTGCTTTATACTGATTGCTTTTTATATCTTGCTGCAATCAGTCTATGGAATCATTGCAATAACATCATTGCAATAATCTCTAGTGTTGCAGTGGTTGATTCATCCTGTAAGACATACAATTTCCAACTAGATATTACACGACCTTAGCAAATTCCACTAAAAGTCTGTCCTTTACCTTTAATCGATAGATATAAAGAAATAATATACATTAAATTATTGTGATATTTTTATTTAATGATGGCTGAGGAAGGAGAAAAGTATATTTACACAAATTTCAATAACGAGTCGAAACAGTTCAACTGCCGCTTAATTAAATAAATTTATGTATTTATACAATCTTTCTACCTCAGAGTCTTACATATCATTAATACTATGGTTTATCAGCTATTGAAATTTGGTTGTTACGTATATTCGCGATTGATGTAGAAAGTTGTGAAAAAACTCTCAAATCCTATTCATTCCTTCAATACTCTTCATAAACGAAGAAGTGATTTCAATGCTTTAATTACCGAAACTTTTATGCTCATCATCGACGCATTAGTCCTACATATGTACCCCAACCGAGACGAAAATGTCCAACGGCCATCTGGTTAACGAAGATTCGAAAATCCTGCAGCTACGCTTCTCCGAGGGACCGACTTTTAAGAGTGAATTTCTCGTCGGGGACCAATCCCAACCAATCTCCTTTTTCCTCATGCGTTCGGTAACCCTCAAAATTATGGACGCAAACCTCCGTCTCATCGCGCGCAGTAATTACGAGGACGAGGGTTTTGTCAGAGATTAGAGGGACGGAAAGAGAGACAATATAATGGGGTATCTCTGTGTCACTCCCAAAGAGCCCCATTCAACCGTCCGTCGCCTGGAGACGAGCAGACCAAGGACAAATGAAGGACATTTTCTCGCATTATATATCGAGAGATTCGCTAACGCTATCTCGGGCGGGCACAATAAAATTAGACCGAAGGGATGCTTCGTCAAAGCTAAGACGGACAGGGTCTGAAGGCCGTCACCATTTCGGGATGGAAACCTCTATCGTACATAATGATTTCGAACGCGGAATTTATCTTCTCGGTTATTTTGCGAGCGCTAGAATATTTCAGGGAGATTCTCTTCTTTTGACGCGGCATCTCGGTATTTGAAGCGGTTTTACTAGAAAGGAATCATGAATTTAAGTACGGTGCCTCCAATCATGAAGTAACAACGAAGTTACGAAGATTGCATTTTTTTCTCAACCGCAGATTTTTTCAGCTGCTGATGATATGTCCCTGACGAATCCTTTGATGTTATGCAGTCCTTCTCTAAGAAAATCACGCCTCTTTTCTTTCTGGTCTTTCACAGTAGTAAGAATGGGGAACAATTCATGCATATCTTCATACATGTTTGATGAAAGTAACTATGTATTTAAAAGAGACAAGGCACAACTATTCAACATATAGATAATATTCATTCTATATATCAAGCCTGGATTCTGCAATCAATCTTTTATGTCCCAAGTGCTCGAATCGACGTCACAGATCTCGCAAAAATTTTATCGGAGCGTTTTTTTCGGGATTGTTTATCTGTTACCCAATTTAATCACTTTTCCGATTGCCATACTCTCTAATGAGAAACAGGCTCGAATCAATCAGTCAACAATCCATTTTCATCACTTTTTGCTTGTATTCCTTATACTTTCTTGAGCCATTTCATTTACTTCCCTCAATTTTCGATTGCCCTGAGCGTATGAAATTACGTTCAAGATTCGAAAAGCGTAACAATAACTATCATTTAATGAATCAAATAAATGAACTAAAATGAATTGATAAATAAATTTGCATGAAAAAACGGTCCTATTTCTATTAATTAGAAGTATTACCTTCGCAATAAGCTTAGAAACTATATACAGTCGAATTCATATTCTTAACTTTTGTTAAAAATGAATTCAATCTAAATTATTTCGAAGTTCTCAACTTCTAAATTAAAAAAAAATAGTTGAATAAACTTTTTATCGAAATGAAACGATATGCAGATTACGCTCGACATACTATTCATGACTTAGTATTCGAACCACTTCAAACAAACACCGTAAATCTCTAATTGCGATACACATTGCATCAAACAGAGTTGGGGACTTTAACTCAAACAGATCTCGCACCAAAAGATTGCGACCTGAGGATTAGTTAATCAGGTTCTCAATAAATAAACCAACGAAATTAAACGCAGCAGCGCAAAAATCAAATATTGACATTTTTGTCGATTTGAATCGTTGAATTCGCAAAGCAAAGAGGATTTACAAGCAATTAGTGCCTCTTCATACCAGATCATGTGAATCGAGGCAATGTCTTCTAACTCTAATTATACTCTAACTTACCCTTGGTGATATATATGTATATATATATATATCTATTATATATAGATGCTTCTCCGGATTCATTCATATATCATATAATATCTATTATATATAGATGCTTCTCCGGATTCATTCATATATCATATATTCATATATATATATATATAGAGAGGATACAAAGTCACAGGCTAAACCACTAGCGTCAATGGCTTGAAATTTTTACGACATATTGGCCATAACGTATAACCTCCAGAAAAATTGCGATTTTGAACCTCGGTGTCATGGGTTCGATTCCAGAGGGCCTCAAAGTCCCGATTTTTCCCGTTTAAATGCATTGCTTTGATTTTCGGGAATTAAAAAAAAATACTTTCAGGATAGGTAGCGAATCGTAACTCAAGTAGCCTATATATATGGTCATGATCTATCGAAAACATAAATGAGTTTTACGGAAAATATCCTGGGTTCGATGCTAGGTCGGGGCAAAAATCGGCCGTTTAAATTGCATTGTGGCGATTTTTAAGATTTTTTTGGACCCTTTCCCGATGGAATGGAAACTTGAAATTCGGCATGGAGTTGGAGATCAATAATAAATTTCAGGATCAAATTTAGATATTCGCTGATGGTCCTTGGTTCGATCCCAGAGGGACATTTAAATCCCTCAATGCATTTCTTACGGAGATAACGGAAACAAATTATAGGTACTTCCCGGCGCGATAGAGACTTCAAACTTTGCATTTAGAAAGATTCAGTGTATACAAATCAAACTGTGCATTCCCGGCTGTCAATATGTCCTGGGTTCGACACCAGGCGTCTCTAATATCGGTAACTGATCCGATTTTCAATAATTATTTTGAACCCTTTCCCAACAATATAGAAACTTGAAATTCGGCATGTAGATAAAGATCATAAATAATTTTCAGAAACATTTTTTAGATTTCCAAGATCTACCTTGGTTCGAATCCAGAGAGCCATTTAAATTAGTGAAAATGAGTACGTCTTTTGAGGCAGTTGTAGCCAATATTTCTGCTTGAATTTTCACACATAGTTAGAGATGGCGATGTTCTTTTGTGTTGCATAGTACGTTCAACAATAAAGACCCGGGTTCGATGCCAGACGATGGAATTTCAGTGAATTGTAAGAAAAATTTCAATCCATTTTTTCTTTTGATGGCCGTCCTGATATGATGCCGACATGAAAACAGTGTTGTCGATCTGCTTGCAGTATGCAAGCAACATTTTACTCGTATATATATATATATAGAGAGGATACAAAGTCACAGGCCAAACCACTAGCGTCAATGGCTTGAAATTTTTACGACATATTGGCCATAACGTATAACCTCCAGAAAAATTGCGATTTTGAACCTCAGTGTCATGGGTTCGATTCCAGAGGGCCCCAAAGTCCCGATTTTTCCCGTTTAAATGCATTGCTTAGATTTTCGGGAATTTTTAAAAAATACTTCCCGGATAGGTAGAGAATCGAAACTCTAGGAGCCTTTATATATTGTCATGATCTATCGAAAACATAAATTAGTTTTACGGAAAATATCCTGGGTTCGATGCTAGGTCGAGGCAAAAATCGGCCGTTTAAAATGTATTGTGGCGATTTTTAAGATTTTTTTTGGACCCCTTCCCGATGGCATGGAAACTTGAAATTCGGCATGGAGTTGGAGATTATAAATATGTTTCATAATCAAATTTTAGATGTTCCGTGATGGTCCTTGGTTCGATCCCAGGGCGCCATTTACATTTCTCAATGCATTTCTTATGGAGATAACGGAAACAAATTTTAGGTTCTTCCCGACATGCTATCGACTTAAAACTTAGCGTGATAGAAGAACCAGTCTTAACAAATCAAACTATGCATTCATAACTATCAATGTGTCCTGGGTTCGACACCAGGTGTCTCTGCAATCAGAAGTTGATCCGATTTTTAGGAATTATTTTGAAACCTTTCCCAATAATATAGAAACTTGAAATTTGGCATATGGATTGAAATCATTAATAACTTTCAGAAACATTTTTTAAATTTCCACGATCGTCCTTGGTTCGAGTCCCGAGAGCCATTTACATTCGTGAACATTAGAGCGTCTTTTGAGGCAGCTGCGCCCAATATATTTGCTTGAATTTTCACACATAGTTAGAGATGGAGAAATACTATTGTGCTGCATAGTGTGTATCACCAAAAAGACCCGGGTTCGATGCCGGACGAATAACTTGCAGCGAATTTAAAGAATATTTTCAATCCCTTTTTTTTTTTGAGGGCCCTCCGGATATGATGCCGACATGAAATTAGTGTTGTCGATCTGCTTGCAGTATGCAAGCTACATTTAACTCGTATATATATATATATATATATATATATATATATATATATATATATATATATATATATATATATCTATTAAATATAGATGCTTCTCCGGATTCATTCAAGGATTTAGATAGATAGATAGATACATAGGATACTAATTCACAGCCTAAACTAGAAGCGTCATCGACTTGAAATTTTTACGACGTATTGGCCATAACGTATAACCTCCAGAAAAATTGCGATTTTGAACCTCAGTGTCATAGGTTCGATTCCAGAGGGCCCCAAAGTCGCGATTTTCCCCATAAGACTACATGGCGGGGATTTTCGAAAATTTTTTGAGGCACTTTCCGGAAAAGGATAGAGTTGAAATTCGAGAGATCGCTAGAAGCCGTGCATATTCAACGAAAATCAAAAAGACATCGCCGAATATGGTCCATGGTTCGATGCTAGGTCGGGGCAAAAATCGGCCGTTTAAAATGCATTGTGGCGAATTTGAAGATTTTTTTTGGATCCTTTCCCGATAACATGGATACTTGAAACTCGGCACGTGGATATATATGTTTAATATATTTCATAATTAAATTTTAGATGTTCGCTGATGGTCCTTGGTTCGATCCCAGAGGGCCATTTGCACTTCTCAATGCATTCCTTACGGAGATAACGGAAACAAAATTTAGGCACTTCCCGGCATGCTATCAACTTTAAACTTTGCAAGATACAAGAAAAAGTCTTTAAAAATCAAACTTTGCATTCACAGATTACAATATGTCCTGGGTTCGACACCAGGTGTCTCTGCAATCAGAAGTTGATCCGATTTTTAGGAATTATTTGGAAACCTCTCCCAATAATATAGAAATTTGAAATTTGGCATATAGATAGAGATCATAAATAACTTTCAGAAACATTTTTTAGATTTCCAAGATCGTCCTTGGTTCGAATCCAGAGAGCCATTTAAATTCGTGAAAATGAGAACGTCTTTTGAGGCAGTTGTAGCCAATATTTCTACTTGAATTTTCACACATAGTTAGAGATGGCGATTTTCTATTGTGCTGCATAGTAATTTCAACAGTAAAGACCCGGGTTCGATGCCAGACGATGGAATTTCAGTGAATTTTAAGAAAAATTCAATCCATTTTTTCTTTTGATGGCCGTCCCGATATGATGCCGAAATGAAAATAGTGTTGTCGATCTGCTTGCAGTATGCAAGCAACATTTTACTCGTATATATATATATATATATATATATATATATATATATATATATATATATATATATATATATATATAGTCATATATAGTACAGTAGGCCCTTGCAGTTGAGATGTGTATATATGTGCCGATAGATTCAAGTCATAGAAATATCTGGTATACTAATGTTGCTATACAATTTGTATGTTTTAATGGCTGTTGATGGTAAATTTACTTTGGTTTATGCATCATTATACGTGGATGAATGCTTATACCAAACCCTAAGGAGCAAGATGGTTTCTTTCATTTGAACTTCGTTTCAAAAATAATTTGCAGAAATTGGGCAGTTGAGTGGTTCCAGGTTCGATTCCCGGGGGGCCAAACATGGGTGAAATGACCGCAGCTGTTAAGCACTACAAGCACTTATTAGTAAATCAAATTTCTCTTAATCCTCTTCACCACCATTTCCATCGGGTCTAACAGTTGAACCGCACAAGGACTAAAATACGGAAAGTTATGTGAGTGATTGCTTTCTGAGTTTCCCCGATGATTCTTTTCCGTGAATGTCAAGGGAAGCTCAAATATATCGTCACACTAACGGAAGAGTACTCCGAAATTTCGCGATATTTTGGTTATTTCGGCACTCGCAACAGCTGTCAATGGAGATGACAGTCCACCGGAAGTGACGTCTTCCTCGTTCTCAGCTGAGGAAGTCGCTGACAACCGCAAAGAACTCACAGAAGGATTCTAAGCTAGATGGAAACGGCGCGCTTTCAAACTTTTGATCCAAACCGCTCAAAAAATACATAAAGTATTCATGCTTTTCCTCGTGGTGATACGTAACATACTTTATTCATGATTGAATGATATTGTAAATTGTAGATCACACAACTTTATTCTACCTTTTTCCTTTCAGTCTACCTTCAGTTGCGTTTATCATCTTTTCCTCAACGTTTGACCCATTTATTAAACCCTTGTTTCATATCTCCAATAAAAACCATTTCTTTTAATTCTATCCCAAAACGTAATAAGGTTAGGTTAAACGGACATTCTAAGCTTAATCTCATACATTTTCAGGCAAAACTTTTGCAGTACATTTCAAGTATTAAATATGACATGACCTTAAGTTTAATCGTTATTTTATTCAAATTTTATCATTTGGTATCTTGATCGATATCTATAGAAAAGGTAGACAAGATAAACCAAGTATATTCATCAACTCAGGCAATTCTCCGTCTAGCTTATCAGCGCTCATATCATCTGATAAATAACTCCTTATCATCTTAAAAATACCTTATAATACTTAAAATATCTTAAAATATATTGTTTTATTATAGAATAATAGAATTTCCGTATCGAGATAAAGTTTGCTTTAAATCCCACCTCAATGCTCTTCTTATGCATTATTTGGAGCCTATTTCAGCAAATGTTACCATTCACTAGAGTGCCATAATCGTGAAAAGCGTTACCTTTAGCTGTGCGTTAGTAACTAATTGCAATTTCCATTTATTACTATTTGCCTAAAATGTTTCAAAATTAAAGTTTCAGCATTTTATAACTCGTTAGATAACTCACGTGTGGATATGACCGCTCTCTTCGTCAGACATATTTATTAATAATATAAAAAAGCATTAATTTCTCTTCCACATTGCATCCGGAGAGTCAATTATTAAAACGAGCACCTATATCCTCAGCCGTGATTTAGAAGTTGAATATTTCATATTCTCGTTTAGCTCCGAACGTTAATCAAAATTATTCTGAAAGCACTAAACTCGGCTTAGTATGAAAATGTCATTACATTTAACATTCCTGTCGCAGTTTAAATATCTGCCGATGGCTAACTGCAGTTAAATATTTTCACGGTTCTATCAAACGAGATTTATAAAAATTATTCAAAGTTTATTTCGGCGATGGAAAGATTCAGATGATACCAGGAAATAAATAATTGAAAAGTAAGTTCTGGAATTCATACATCAATATTCATTTCAATTTGGATTTCTGAGTATGTCGCATTTGTTTTCTTTGCATTCCCGGTTTTAGTGTTGGATTCGATTAGGGATTCAAAAATAATATTTGAGAACGTCCGTTTACGAGAATGTATTATATGAATTCCCCAATTAATCCCAATTTTATTCGATTCTTGATATGTATATGAAAATATTATATTTTAAATAATAAAATTTAAAATACTTGAGTATTGATTGGTGAGTTTCAAAGCGTCGAAAAATTTGTGAGTGTGGCTTATCCGATATTTTTCATTTTAAGAGACCCTCGGAGGGAAAATCTCGGAAATATATGTCATTTGCATTGAATATTTCGACACAAGTCGATTGTATCTCTGAATTGAGGACAGCAAATTTATTCATACATTTTTAAAAAAGCTAAAGGTGGTTTAAGCAGACATAAACATCAGCCAATGAATATTACTTGAATGTGAACGTAATTTTGGAAAGGTAAGGAGCATCTAATTAATAGATATTTAATTTAATACTGCAGAATAGAAACATAAATATTTCGTAACAAAAGGCTTTAAAAGAATGAATCTAAATGTATTACATCCAACAACATACCGCACTTTGAGGACTTCTTCGGAAGCTTCTATTCCATCAGCTGAAATAACCGAAACGTAGATAAGGCAGTCCTCGGAAACGATTTTAACTTCAGTGAGCGGGAGTATTTTAAGTCTCCGTAAATATTGGATGAGATTTCTAAGTGAAGTTGTATTCACTTTCTATCGTGGATTCAGAGGAAGTAATTCAGCTGTCTTCAACTGTTTGCAGAAAGTTATCTGAAAGTGTGTACTCGCAAATACAGTTGACTTAATCTTCTTTCATATTTTTAACTTTATCTGCATTTTTTTTTTAATATTCGCAATATCTAAGAGAATGGACAGTTGGAGATTAATCTTAATATGCTTAATTCTTAATTGATTTGCTGTAAAAATTGAAACGCGATGAATTTTAAATTTTTTTCAGGTAAAGTATGCGCCTTGTCTCTTTTCTTTCGCAGATATTCCTAAATCTATGTCTACGGTGTAACTGATGCTTCGCAGAACAAATAATTGTTCCGAGAGAGACTATGAAAATTAATGTATCGTAAGGAATTATGGATAGAGATGAAATGTTTCTCAAATACACGAACTCTTCATTTAACTCTTGGTTTGCATTAACTGTGAATTTCTAAAATCCATCTACATTACCTTTTTGTTCCGTTGGATTCTCAAAATTGGGAAGATTTCCAGAATAGATGTTTAGGAAAAGCTTCGTTAGCTAATTAACTCCCAGCATTTTAAAAATAGAGTAAAACATTATAATTATGGCCTTTTTAAGAATAGAAGCGCCTTTCATAGTTCTCAATAAATCTGGGTTTGTGTTTGGTGGAAAAATCAATCCAATGAGAACAAATATTTAAAATCTAATCATCTTTCTTTAAATTGAAGTATTCGTCAATGCTAACTTTTCAAATAACCAAAGATATCAGGAATTAATTATAGGTGAAAAAAGAAAATTATATCCCTCAAAAATGTGTACGTAGATTTTAAATGCACTAAAAATTGTTTACATTCTCCATTTAACGTTGCCGTCAGATGTACGCATATCCAAAATAAGAAAGTCGCACCAAAAAGAGGTGAATTGGGTTAAAAATTATAAAAAGAAGGATCAAGGAAGGATTAGAGAGCTGCACGGTTACTAGGGATCAAACCAAGCGAAAGCATAATGAAACGAGTATCTGTGATTGGTCACAGTGCAAAGGAAGTAAACGAGCTCTTAAATACTGTGAATACAGACACTTCCTCGAAAAGAAATATGCCATGGGAAACATAACGAGAACATTGAAGAAGCTTGGATGATAAATATATAAGGGATCTGTCTATAGGAAATATTCTTTATGACTAAAGTTTTACATATTACATAGATCCCATGATTTTATGCCAAAATATGTATTTTTCCGTTAAAGAATCTGTATCATAATAGTATAATGACTATGGTATTGTTCGTGTTATTCGTATATTATCAATTGTCTATAATAGTAGTAATAATATAATAAGTACTAAAGTATTTGATTTTGCTTGGATTGGATAACTATATCTTTAATTTTACGTAAACATTACTAACGGGTTATTGGTTCATTTGCTCAGCGAAAGTAGCTAAGACTAAAAAGATGAAAACTTACACAGCAAATAATATAAAAAGGCTGAAAAGATTGCTTAAGAAGGCATAGTAAATTCAAACATTAAAGATATTACTTATTATAGCATCATATGATATTGAATTACCATGAATTGTAAGTAATTTCCCTTGGAATTAGATGGAAAACAACCATAACATCGTCTCTTACACGCATCAGCTAGACAATTTTTTTGCTATAGTTTGTGGATAAACTTCACACATCTCTATGAAGACCTAACCGAGAATTTCCACAGAATTCTTCGAAATATAATCGCGATATATCAGCGAGTTTCAGATCCATTACCCCACATTTTCTCCCGATCGCCGATTTGGAAGTCAGGTGAGAAAAAAATGGGAAAATAAAATTATCAAAAGTAGCAAAAACTTCCCGCGGAGACAGCGTTGGGTAAATTAAGTTGGGGAGCATAAAACGGATGACTTTAGTATCGAAAGGGAAGAGGCAATGGGGAGGGAAGATGGAGGCAATTTTTTGCACGGCAAAGAAAGTGAAAGGGTAAGTATGTTCTGCCTTGGGGAATGGTTGACATGAACGGGCGGTTATTGGAGAGAAAGGAAAAGATGAGGAAGAGATGAGAAAGGAAAGAATAAGAGAGAATTTCTCGGAAGATGTCTTCCAAACGCGATGCGCTTCTTCGTAATCTTTTTACGCAGAGACTTCGCAGAAATAAGATTGCCTTCAATTCGGCCCCAAATGCAATATCGACCTGCCCTTAAATAGGACGATCTTCCCCTAATATTCTCTCGGAGAAATTCGAATGAAAACGCGGAAATATAATGGAATGCCAATCCTAAATCCCCCTCCCCCCTAATGCGATCACATCGCCAACTATCGGAGGAAAGAGCAAACTTTCGAGGAATGTTACGCTTCTCTCTTTGTTCTCCAATAAGAATGACGTGCCCGAGCAAATATGGCGATGGAAAAAACGGATAATTTGAATTTTTGCGATTTAATGAGGCTTGTGAATCCGACTGCTGCTGGAGTTAGTAACCCAAATGATAGTCTTCTCAGGTGCCTACTAAATGAACCCGCGAGCCCCATGCTGGAGGGCTTAATTGGCAACCGTCAGCTTGTTCACGATACCCAACTCCATCTGAGCACATGCAACATGTTTCTTGCTACAATTTCATCTCCTCGGGGAATAAATCTCGTTGTTTCAGAGAAGATCTAAGTTTTTAAGAGCTGATTCAAGTTTACGTCAAGATGCATTACAAGCTATTGATCCTGGAGATTTTAAATTCGCTATGGAAACTAGGATATAAATGTATTACAAATTAACTCAATAACTTCAGTATTCACTTGGTGGAACTTCATCTTAAGCATATAACATAAAATATAAAGTACTTTATTCTATAAATATTTATTAGTGAAATTTGGTATGTATTTACGGAGTAAAGTAAGGTTTATTTTATCTGATGTATTTATATTGATAATTTCTACAAAAATAAATACTTTAAGGGAATATTTGTTAATAAAAATTTCCTTAAAATAAAATATGCTAATAACAGGCTTTATTAATTTACGATTTAACACTAAATTTATATAAATTAACAAATTCCAAATTTAAATATTAATCCCTAACAAAAACTCTCACCTCCAGTGTAAACGTTCTTGTATCCTTTTGTGTCGTCCTGCATTTGACATATTTAATTATTTTATGTAAATAGATGTAATTTTTTGCTAGAAAAAGCAGAGATATCATTTACTGGATACTTTATTTCAGAGCCAGGTTTACAAATGAGAACCTCGAGATAAAAGTAATATGCTCAAACCCTCTAACGCTACATAGTACGTATTATTCTTTTAAATAGAAAACAAAAAAATCTAAGGATACTTGAAACAGTAGTTATATTTGTTTCCATTCAATATAGATAACTAATTCTGACGGACTATGACATTAATTTAACATTAAATTTATAGAAAAAATAAACTTAAACAGAGAGATTGGAATTCATCTTAAAAATCGAAATGTAGACCTATGAGACCAATATTATATATTTAATTTTACATTATCAAAATTAGTTAGAATTAGACGAGTAAGATATTTTAAACGCTTACATTTGGTATATTTTCTACAATAGAATTTTAAATCGCTTACGTATGATTCCATTTTGATATTACTCCATTTATTTTTAGCTCATCTGGGTGCAAAGCGCTAATTAACGCAAGTATAGCCTAAATATAAATGCGAAATCATGTAAGCGATAAAATTTGGGGAAATATCGCGTATCCTTACTCTAAGCAAACCTCAAATCGTTGTTTATTCATTCGCAAATTCCGCGAGATTTGACGAAAACTATTTCGAAATACCGCGAAATAAATTTTGAACGAGAGCAGGAAGAGCTTCCCGGATATTTCCCGTCCAAATTAAACCGCATGGAGGGATTCGCCTGGGTGTCCCATTATTCCACGCTTTTAGTTTTTCTTTTGGCCGTCGGCGCTGACTTCAAAATGGCTCCTTGGGTAAGAATGAGCTTCCCCGAGGACAAAGAGCCGGGATGTGGATGTTCCTGAATATTTCGAAAAAAGCGCAAATAAAAAAGCAAGAGTCGTTGATTCGCTTCTTTGGTAAGCTGACGGCTCTCTCATTTCAATGAAGGAATTTTTATTAATAACCGGAGGCACGAGCTATGGAGTTAGTGATCCCTATCATTTATTATTCTCGGTTCCAGGAATCTAACAATTGTAGGTTACGGCCTAAAACTCCCGGAAAATAATATGGAAGGGATTCCAAGTTTTTAAGGTCTTTGATCAAAGATTCATAATCCATTTATTCCTTCTTTTAGAAAAAGGGAAGAAAAGCTTTTCTATTCTTTGTCTTTCTTCAATATTAGTTTTTCGCGTATTTTCTAGACAATAAACTTTCATATTCTGTATTTTCTGTTCCCAATACAGTGAAATATCGAGTTGGATTTAAATATCTGGAATTTTCATTCATAGAAAATGACTTTATTTCTGTTAAAAAATAGTTAATTATAAATTATACATGTGTGTGTGTGTGTGTGTGTGTTGTTCATAAGCACAAGTAAACCGTTTCTAACAATCGATGGAAGCTATGGATGGTAACGAGGGTCAGTTTAGGAGGGAAAAATAATGAAAACGAAAATCTCTGCCTTTAATTTCCTTAGTCAAGTAGCTAATTTAATCAATGGTGGCTCTGTTTATATTCGGATATATTGCATTATACTGCTTTACTAACTAACTTTAAGCAACTTCCAGATACATGCCTGCATTAAAATACTAAGGTTCGTGCGATATTAATTTCCTTTAGTTTTTCCTTTCATCTAATTAATAAAAGTACAGTAGCAGTATTATAAATGGTGCTTCGATATCACGAGACTTTGAGATCATTTTCTACACGTGGACCCTTATTTGTAAGTTTACTTTGACGTCTTTAATTGCTTTACGCAGTAATTTCATCTCGAGTTTTGTTTTTTAAATATTTTTCTGAGGTTATTTTCACCATATTTTTCTATGGATGTTTCCGCAAAATATAATAGCTTTTTTCTAAAATAAATTAAGATTTTTTCCATATCTGCTCAATTTACTTATTTGTTTAATGTTTTCTATAAAAGAACGACAAAAAAGGTTGGTGGCGAGAGTTCTCATATTTCTAACTTTTCCAAATTGTCTAATCATCCGTTTGCACTGTAACTCCCTAACCCACGGCCTCAAAACCAGAGTGATGCAGCCAATCTTTAAGCCAATAAAACCCTTCCTTGAAAGCTTTATGGAGTTTTCTGTTCCGAAGGTTAATGGAAAGTATTGAATTGGAAATAGCGAAACTCGACAAAAATTAATCCTTCAATATAAAACTTTATATTATGTTCAAATTACTGATATAATACAATATTTTATTTTTATTACGATTTCAAATAAATAATTAATATTTTAACGATTATTCTTTAAGCTTAAGTATTTTTAAATGTAAAATCAAAAAATAAAAGGGCACAACTGGGTACGACAATTTTAATTAGTATTTAATATGAAGACTCTGTGACATATTGCATTCAGAATCATAAAATCTCTTTTAGAACCATTCATATAATTCCATACACCGCAGTATTCCCATTTTCGATATCAATGGTATGATTATTGATTAGCCTACGGAATTGCGACAGTAAATAATACGTTTACGTTATAGTAAGTATGCAGTCCACTATGATTACTTTATACAAATGAAAATCGTTTAAGGGCTCTTCTCTGCATTTTAGTGGAAATTCATTCATTTTAGTACATTGTTATCAAATTTCAGATATATTCCTATGAAATGGTTTAAGGAATTCTGTCTACTTAAACCGAATTTAATTCGAAATTTGAAATAATAAGCGCGCCACAGTGTATAATTAGTAAATTTTCTTGATATTAAATCATTCTGCATTCTTTGCCCTTCGAAGCAATGAAAGTTTCAGGCTTAGAATCACAATTTGCCTTTTTTTTAATTTGTCGAATATGCATAGTCAAGTTCAGAAGTTATGGCATTTGTGAGGAGATAAACACAGAAAATATGAATCTGAAATAGGAAAACTGTATTTTTCACATTCTGTTTTAAAAGTTGAATATTGTAGGAATTACGAATTCCTCTAGTATAAATAATATAGGCCTTCTTTATCTGGCCTTAGTTAAACAGATCGGACGACTTCTAACGCCTAAAATGAAATTAAATCCGTATTTATAACGGTTTTCGTTTTAAATAGATACCCTGAGTTAATAATACTAAAATTACAAGCTCGGTGAAAAATAATTAAATTCAAATATTAGTTTGAAATTAAATTATACCTAAATTTATCAAAATTCTTTCAATACGCATTTCTTAGAATTAATCACCGATACTAGTGGATTCATCTTCTGATAGATAAAGAAGGAACTATGAATGAGGAAGTAAATCACACAATTTTAATCTAAGAAACTTGCGCTGGTTCATCTACGCTCTTAGAATTTTGCACTAGAGTTTAGCATTGTCAGCATAAATTTATGTTTTCTTAGAGGTCTCAGATTCATAGTGTAACGATCTTAAGCAAGAAATTTGTTTTTTATTTAAGTATCGATGAACTAATTGATTGGAAGTGAATGGAATTCCTTCCTTTCAGCTCTCAACTAGATTTTTAGAGAATGAGACGGCAGTATTAGGCTGAACCTAAAACACCAGATCGATGAAACTTAATAAATGATTAACTTTAAGTTGTTTTAATCCGAGAATCTGCAATGATTGGTGCATCACCTGATATAGTAATGGTAACACGAGAAATTTTTCAATAATAATAGGAATAAAAGTGTTAGCTGAACAATTAAGCACTTTAGATTTGAAGCCCTACTTGGATTCTCGTTATGTCATATGATTTTCTCAGGTTCATTGTGGGTTTTAGGATGTAATAAGAAAGCCTTTTAAGATTTAAAATACTCAAACTACAATGCAAACTCAATAAACAAAATAGCAACTACATAGCAACTGTGATTACTGACTTCAAGCCTTGCTGTGTACGACACTAGTGACAAGAACCATCTACCTTTTTTAACTCTAATGAAACCTTCTTAGCTGATCGTAAATATTCATCCAGCAGACGGCAGTTGAGTTATCAAATACAAATTTAGACGCCATCTTTAGCATTTATCTTTGAATATATTAAGTCGGCTAGTGATTCGTTTGTTCACACTCGATAATAATGAATTTTGGTTGGTAAATTTTACGTTGGGTACCTTTCCTCGCATGGAAAGTTTTAATGATAACGGTAAAAATTAATGCTTAACAATAATGTGCATAAAGGCTTATTTGTTTCGCTACAGTATTTTTTATTTCATGTACGCATTAAGAAAGGAAGTTTAAATATCAGCGGAAGAGAAATTTAAAGAATTTTGATTTGAAGAAGATTGAATCGATGTTTATTTTTAAAGGAAATAACCGATATTTCCGCCACTTCCCTTGATGTATCATCGGAGCCAACATTTAATGGAGACCTTAATTCAGACAAAATGCTCGCCCTTTAAACTATGACTTAAAAAAGTGAACCACGCGTTGCGCCGATAATTCCGGCTGTCCTCAATAATTCGAGGGCTCTGCGGTGGAATAGGCGGCCTTTGCATGGAAAAGGTTCCCACCTCTGATCCGGCCACAATATCCCATTGATTTCCAATACCCAAATATAAATGAAGTGCCGGATTAAGGAATGCGGGATAACAATAAATCCGGAGCACATTAATCAAGGAACCCCTGCGATCCGTCCGAAATTTCTACATTTCCATCGGCCCTTTCCAATTCCACGGCGAGATGAACCTCGGCGATCCAATCTCTTCAAAGAAGCTGAATAAAAACACCCCGTGGTGAAACTAGATTCGAGTCTGCAAAAATTCGATATAAAAGAAATAGGACGTTTGGAAGACTTTTTCGTTGAATTGGCGCAATGGTCGTGCCATTTCGCTCTTCTATTTTTTCTATCCGAGCGAGAGAGGCGCTGCTTCAAAAAGGGCGAAAAACATCCGAGGAATTCCGATATTTAGGCAAACGGAAAGCGCGGGCTGATAATATGAATCAAAATACGGAGTTACTTCGCTCGACGCCAACCTATTTTACTTTTCAAAGGAGGATCACTTGGAAAAATATCCTAATTCATCCGCGACCCGGGATTGGGAATTTCGGGACCGAAATGGCACGAAAACGCGCCAAGATGGATGTTATTTCGGCGTCGCGTTTATTTACAAATAAGTGCCGAAACTAGGAAGTGGGTCATAGCGACGCGAGTGTTTTAAAAAGCGGTGACGTAACGAAATTTTCCGCCGATCTCATTTTCGTTTCGAATAATATAATTTGGGTCCCAAAGCGCTTTTTCCGATAACGAATTGGAAATTTGCAGGATTAAAGTCCTTTTTAGTTGGAGTAATTCAATTGGTTCCGTCGCATGTTTAACTTTCGGATAACTAATGAGGAAGAGTTATCCATAACGAAAGCTATTAATGGAAATTATTGTAATTAGCAGCAATTACCGCCATATACTATCGAGTTTTATTTTTTCTCGTTCCAAATGCTGAATCGGTAATTTGCGGTACGGAAGCAAACTATAATTATCCCGAGAGAATCGTTCATATAAATTTGATTTCGGCGATAAAATATTTTCGCCTCTGTCTGCAACTAAAAATTGGGCGACAGAAATTAATGAGAGAGAGTGTGATACTTCCATACCAATGCAACCTTTAATTAGGTTTAATATCGTATAACTAAATTTGTCTCGCAGAAAACAATGAATGATTGGGTTCGATAACGAAATTAAGGAGTCGGCAGTTTAAATTCTAATTAAATTCAGGGAGAATTTTAACATAAACTACGTGTGATATCAACACCAGTCAACTTTGAGAACATTTCTTCTCCACATATTATATATGCTAAATACATCATATCATTATTTTGGAGTTGATTAAATTCTTCATTCCCCGGTTTTTGCAATTTTAAATTGTTAGAAAGTGACCAAATAAGTATACATTGTAAATGATTTTATAAGTTTCGATTTATGTGCTAATCACTTGAATACCAAAACACTAATTTCGTAAATAGTTATTAATTACACTTTTAAAGATAGAGATGTATTTGACAATAAGGTGACAACAATGAATCAGTAAATAACATATCAAATAAAATACCTTACAAATAAGATCATAAATGCTTTCGCTCGTGCTTTTCCATAAAAAATTGCCGATGAGATGTATCTAAATATATTCCTTAAATTCTTCGCGTTTATAAATTTAAAAATGTGTCCATACTTTCATGATTCTTCTAAGAAAAATCAGCAAAATAGAGATCATCCTTAAGAACAGCAAACACAGTAGCATTTGTGTATTTATGTATTATCCTTTAAATTATTTTTATTGATTTAAATATTATTTTATTCCTCATTTTCATATACAGTTTGCTAAAAAGGGATGTACATGCTTTCAACTGCCTCTTTAGGCGTGGGATGTTTTTACTTTTTTATTTTATACCAAGGCCAGAGGCAAAACACCTCTTCATGTCTAACGTTGCCCCGGATGTGTATACACCATGTATACACAGAGTTATTTGAGCTATTTCATTACATGGAATCGGCCATCAAACTAGGGTAAGCATCGCCAACAAAGAGAAAAAAAGGAGCCAGTATTGCTAGTCGCAGTACTTGATTCAACGACATTATTTATCCCAACAACTGGATTCACTTTGTACCATCACAACGGTGCTTGATTATTACAAGTATTTATATTGTTATTATTATGTATACGTTACTATTGTAAACTCTTTGTTCTTACAGAGTATATAAATACAAATATCTACCTTCAAATATCGGCCTTCACACAAACTCCGTGAGTCCCTATACTCCTGAGTAAAGGCAGAAATTCGGTAGCGTATCATTTTTCTATTTACGATTAATTGCTGATGAATTTTAAGCTTATTTCTGAATAGCTCGGCAAAAAAGTGCTATTAATGCAGACTAATTTTGGATATTAAAAGAAGTATCATTGAATTAAAATAATAAGTTATAATTTATATTAGTAAATCTTAATGGTTCGAGGTTCAGGTAAAATATATAAAAAAATATAATGAATCCCGTTTGATTTTTTATAAATGAATGAAATTTTTTAATTAGTGCTCTAAATTGAATTTTGAGGTAATATTTACAAAATTAATTGATGTTTTAATCTATATTCTTGCCTATACATAAAGCCTTACTGTTTAAGAAAGCAGTAGTTATTTCATCATTCTTTGCAAAGCAGATAGCATCAAAAGGAATTTAAGAAACGAAAGGCCGTTTCATATAACGTTGTATAAAAATTAATTTGAAGCCTTGAAGACGTATTTTTCATTTTTATTTATTAGCGTAAAAGTTTGGGCGTTAGTTAAATATAAAATGGCACCTGTAAAAGGCCTACTTCGGAAACAGTTATTTCAAAGAATGTGGAATTATTCAGTTTTGAGGTACGCTGATATTCATAACTTACAGCAACTCATAGTTGTACCTCAAATAAAGGATAGATAGGGAAAGGGATCATATTTATTCAATATTCCAATTGCAGTTATACGAAGCTATTTATACTATTATAAAGCAAACGTACTTACACAAAAAATAATTTTACTGACCAATATGGCCATCGTGTATCTTTTATGCAAATTTGGTTTTGTAAATGTTTCCCTCAAATATATGTACAACATAAGTAAGACTCCAGGTATATATCGTCCCTGCAAATACGAGGTGGGGTGCTCGAAAACTATTCCATCAGAATCTTTTTCACAAAGCAGAATAACGCATGGTGATCCATGCCGGATTCTATACTTTTGGAAGTAAACCAAAAAATTACTCTTCTCCCAAAATGATAGCGGCGTATAGTTTGAATGGCCGCAGTCCATAACATTGCATTCGGAGGATCCCCATTAAGGGACACCCAATAGCAGCGTTTAATTCGCCGACGGATGTCAGCTTTACGTCCCAAAGAATATGAGAATGGGCAGCGCATTTCGCCATTTTATTTCCCCAGCATTCGAAGCACTAAAAACATGGCGATATCGAAACATTCCAACGGAGAAAAGCTCGGAGACCATTCCACGGATCTCCGCCATTTTCACGAACACGTGGGACACAAAAAAGGAGTGATGGATGGAGCGAGGGATCGCGATAAAAGGGAGATAGGATAAAAGAAGGATAAGGGGAGAAAGGGAATGATAAAGAGGTGACAGGTAAAAGGTTCCAGGGATTATTCCTCCGATTCATCATAATCTATGGGGTTAAGAAGAATCGATTAGATTAATGTCGAATCTTCGATTAATATCTAATCTTAGATTAATATTGAATTTTCGATTAATACGGAAGTATTCGATATTAGATCAATACAAAAGAAAAGGAATTGGAGTTGTTTCTCTGGGTTATATCATACTGAGATATTCGGTTTCCACAATTTTCGATTCGACTTCGATAATATCGAAGTATTCAAGCTTAAAAATCAATATCGAAGTGCATCATTTGTTAAAATAGCGCGGGATTATTTCTTTGGATTCATTCGAATCAATTGGAAGTGAAGTGAAACTATTAAAAAATCTATAAATGAATAGTGCGTGATGTCGACGTAGAATTACGATATATTAAAATATTAGTGGCAACCTCGCTGGTTGAAGCGAGGTTGCCACTAATATTTTAATAATAATAATTCCGTTATTTTCAAAGTAGATTTTGAGATAGTTAATCAATACCTGATGATGATTTCGAATTGACGTGATAAGTAAAGTAGTTTTCTAATTGTTGACGGATAAGGCGAGGATTAAGGATGCTCTCTCCATGCGCTAATAATCTATTGATAAATTTTCATTGAAATTCAGTAGTGAAATAACATTTCAATTCGTTGCTAATGATCTTCTAGAATAATTATAACCAAATAAAATCGAATAATTTGATTGTGATAAAGAAAATGTGTTTATATCCTCATCTACTTACAGAAAACTTCATATACTATTATTTTTATTGGTTCGTTAGTTTTGCCGTTTATCTTCATCATACCCTCGAAGATAACTCTAGAATATCTCGTTACCTTACCATCATTGTTTTTCTCCCCATAAGCTTTTTCATCGAATTGAATTAAACCTTTATTTTGATTAAAAGAAGATATTTATCATCTTAGAAGTGTAAATTTAAATTTTTTCAAGTCGAGTTTCATAAAGACTCATTATAATTTCAATTGCGAAACATGACGAAAAATAGATAACAAAAGAAACAGTCAGCGAATATTCCTTGCAATGAAGCAACCAATTTGCAGCATTATAGTAAAAAGATCAATTTTGAAGGCTATACATATTTGATAGCCTAATATTTCCCTAGTCAAATTCAAAGAAGATTCCCTTTAATCTTTCGAGAAGACCAGCGATTCGGAATACTTCGACAACATGACGATTGATTGAAAACTTTGATTAATTCCATGGCAATAGAATTACGTAATAAATCTTCTTTTCTTTATTGATATTGGGAGCCTCGAAGATGGAAACTTATTCGGTTACCTCGACGATACGATTAATCGGGTATAAATCATCCGTAAAAGCCTCAATCGATTCTAAGCATCGACCATCGATATTTTAATCGAAGGATCGATAGCGGTCCCATTCCTAGGGGATGAGTTGAGGGGGTTTTGAAGGGATAAGAGGGTTTAAAGGGTGACAAAGGGGGGAAAGTGTAGAGGGGAGAAAAGGGGCGTGAAATCGACACTGGAGAATGAATCCGGAGCCGAAATTAAGGGAAAGACAGTAAATCGAAGCGTTGATAAATCAGAGCCTCAAGTGTACTCTCACATACAAGCACATAAAGTCCGCTCTCCAACAAGCACCCTCTCTCCTTCAATTCAATACGAACCCCAATTTCGAACCTTTACTCCCACCTCTCTTTTATTCTCTTCCTATATCATCTCTCTCTCTCTCTCTCTCTCTCTCTATCCTTCACTCCACATTATCCTTTTTCGAAAGATTGTCAATTTGATTTCCGGTTCTATTTTTACATTCAGTTTCCATTTGGCGAGGGATTTTTCTGACTGTTTTTACATCCATTTCATCCGTGAATCCTAAAGATAATATTATTTCTACGACTAAAAGTTCTTTCCATTTCATTAAATGTCAAGAATGTTTTGAAAAGCAATTAAGTGAATTTATTAAATGTATATTATTTACTTCTGACTAGAGTGATACGTTCTAGCAATAGAAGTGAATAGTTCTTGCACCATAAGGTGTACGATTAATAGATGAATATTGGAGCAAATATTGGAAAGGTAACAAGTTAAAATATATATTACGACGAAGCTTGAGGACATAAATTTTGTGAAAATCTAAGTATCATTCCTAAAATATAAGGTTGCAGCAAAATCCGATACACAATATGGAAATGTTAATTTAATAATTACCATAATTTTTATGGCAATATAAAATTTTATAACTACTAAGATGGAATACGTATTTCTAATGCGTATACGTAATACGTATTTCTAATTCCCTTAATGAGGGAATTCTAAAATTCCACCCACACAAAATGGATGTTTTACCTCAGTAAAATCCTTGAATCATGTAAATTATGAGACAATAAAACAGCATTAAGAACCTATTCTTCTATTTGTTCTCTAATCCCTACATAACCCCATTCCTTCCCTAACGCATCGGGAATGCCTGTTCTCCAACCGATCGCCTCATTCATAATTCACTCGAACGCATTCTATCGCTGTGTTGGGCGAGTGTTCCGAATTGCAATGAGCGAAAGTGAAAACAGAAATGCTCCATTTAAATCTCTGTAAAAAACCGTGAATTCGCGCTCTCACTACGGAGCACATTCTCTTTGGCGATGCACGTTTATTATCGTGACGCGAAAGAATTTCCTTCTCCGATTGCTCGGACGTGCATCCGCAGTCGTGTGTCACTTTCAACGTTCGACCGAAACACATTTTTCTCGGCGATAAACAAGTTACACATCCTAGCATTTCGGTGCATCCAGAGATTCCATCTCTATCCACTTCTACGCTCAGAAACGCAAACATTTTACTCTTACGTTTGAGCGAATTGTATTCGAATGATGTACTCGACGTAGGAATAGAAGAAAAAGAATCCGCAAGCAATGATATAATACATACTTGTACATCATTTTATACGTATTATAACAGGAAAACTATAAAATTCAAATGAGTGTTTTTGGTATAAAAGGATTCCATTATAACTGCAAACCACAAGCCACAGTGAGTTGGTTAGTGAACAAATCTTTTGATCCTCAGGACCCAAGTTCGATCACTGATTAGGATTTGTATGTACATACGTTTGTGAGTCTCAAGATTTTGTCAAACAGCAAAATAATAAATCATAGAGTTTTCAAAGCTACTCTTGAGTGTTAAGATCATATCTATAGTAATTAATAGTAGTAATTTTAATATATAGTGGTAACTATATATGGTAGTAATTAGTATATATAATTATAGTAATTATTATATATTATATAGAAGTAATAATAGTAATAATTTTCATTCCAAAATAGCGCACAAATCATTTACTCCTATTTCGAAGTTTCGATATTCCATGAGATGAAACTCCGTCCAAAATCCTCCACCTGCAGCACCAACCCCAGAGTCTGAAATCTAAATTCATCTTTCAGTCATAAATTTACAAATATGAGTTGTGTTTCCTGTTAAAGACATGGTCATAAAGCTTTGTTTTGAAAACTCTTATAATTTGTATTTGATTGTAGAGTTATTCGATTTTTCTAAAACGGCATTTCCAGAAAGCCACAAAATGAAGCCTGAACATGTTTTCTCGGTGTTATACCTTAACCTTTCATAGTATTATGAATTATTCGCTATACAAGTGCCTAGGATGCAATGAGATACAATTTGACGCAACCGCCAAATTTTCAAAAATAATTGATACTTTGAGAACAGCGAAACTAACGAGATATTTTTTTACGAAGACACAAAGATGGAAATTAATAACTAATTGGCAATCGAATAATTAAAAAAGGGAAAATAATTCCAAGTATCCACGAAACTTAACATTTAATTGCATTTGATTAAAAATTCCTTCTTTCATAGTAATATCCGTGTGGCTACATAGAAGAGAAAGGTCAAATAAACAAATGAATTTAATCCAAGATTCGATGTTAATTTGATTAATGATAATTCAACATTATTATGAGCGTTAAATACTCCATGATTTACCTAATGGGTATTTACTTCACTAACAAATTGAAGAATTAATTTAAATTCTAGTAATAACAAAAGAGAAATTAACATGACAAATATTTTCTCAGTGCCTGAAGATATAAGCTCGATTATTAAACCGGTCGAAAAATAAATTTTCTGTGGAAAAGTACGAAGTGTTTTCAATCTGCAAATGGCTTTCCACGAAGTCACGCCTTCTCATATCGATTATAAGAAAGTAACGTAATTTTGTTTATTTTTCGGAACAAGCATAGCCTTTGAACATAAATGAGCAAAGTTATAATACATACATCCTTCGCAATTAATTATTCAATGAATGAATTAAACTCACTGTGGGACTAAAAGGTAGCTTCCGTTTACTTTTAAGTTGCTTCATCAATTAAAATATAAATGGTATTCCTAGCCCCAGGAGCCAATATTAAAATTTCCCCTACCCTGCCGTGTAACTGTTCCAACTATTCAAATTGGTTGCTTCATTCATGAATTTTTCCTTTTCAATCCCTTTTCTTTTGAAAATAGAGAGGAGGAAGAAAAACATGAAAGACCCTCTTCCAGGTTGTCATTTAATCTCGCCGACATCACATTTAAGTCGCGTCCTTTTAACTGCTGAGACAGGTGATCTAATTGAGAGCAGTTGCTCGGCAACATCGCTCCAATCGTGTCTCCTGTTTATAGTGGGTTTGTTTGTGAGCGCTTATATTGGCGATATAGCGAAGGGAAACGCTTTCAGCGTAACCGAATCTCCCGGAGCCAAAAGAAGGTGGGATCGGTGTTCAAACTGACATAGAAACATACTCGAACGTAAACATACGCTCGTTCGCACGCAGAAGAGCGACTCGATCGAGTACTTTTCATCTCTTCCATAAACAGGAACTTACGTTTGATTCCTCCTTCTGATCTATTTGGCAACCTATATACCACCGCAATCCAAACAGACTCTAATTTACGGCTAATTACAGCGGTTAATCACTGTATGTGATGAGCGCGTCTCTTTAATTAGAAGGATATAATTTACAGTAAAATATAATTTATTGCATTTCAGTTAATTTTATGTAGTATATGAATTATATTTGAGATATTTTATAAAACAAACCTAAAAAACCATCCTGTTCAATCATACAATGGAAGGGAAATAGAACATATTTTACCTAGCATTTAATTAGGTCTAAGTATGGATTGAAATTGAAGATCTGAAATATAACTAAGCATACTTCCGTCAGTGAAGTACCAAATCCAAAAACCAGTTTTAACCACAACCCCGCCTCATATCAACTATAGGGTGTGGCAGCATAACTTCCTTTTCTTGCATTAAAAAGCATTTTAAAAAGGAAGTTATGTTAACGCACCCTGTAGAAAAATCTCCATAAATGTAATAAGGCTTATTAGTTAAGCTGAAGAGTGATGAACAACGGATATAGTAAAATAAGCTAGCAGAAGAAGCCTGCGAGTAAATTTTTACTTAGCATTAAGTAAGCAGAAACCAAACTGCATATCATAATTCAACATCACTCAAACCTCAGTATGTATTATAGCTATGAAAAATATCGAGACAAAAATAAATTAAAGATAATTTTTCTCATACATAATTGGAGTAAAAAATACTTCATTGTTCATGATAGAATAGCAAAAACAATTCTGTTCTAGATAAAAATAAATATAACCAATCATTGCAGTTAAATTGAACTTCAGCTCGGTGCACGTTGATGTATCTTCAACCGAAGTTCTTGGTTTAAAAGTCGGAGCTTGGCTGTGAAGACACTTTCCCTTTAAATCAATGATTTCACATCCTTTCCTTCCCCTGATCACTTCACCGAGTCCTGTCATTAGGATTTTCCCGTAAATTGCAGCGAACCCAAAAACCTTTCTGATTCATTTTAATCCAAAAGGAAAATTCCACTCAATGTGTGGATATTTGTACGAATTCATCCTCTCTCTCTAATTACGGACGATTTATACACCTAATACCGCTAGTTTAGCTAACTCTTCGTTAGAGATATCTCTTTTACGATCAGTCTGAGTTCTTAATTATGAATACAGTTTAAATTAAAGCATGAGTTCGTAAGTTGTATAGACGTTGGACAGAATTATTTTCTAATATATTTCGCAGAATGAAGATTATGTGGACAAGAACGGAGATTATATTCTACTAACCTAATACAGATGAATCAAGCTGATCTGTTTTGATTTGTTATTTATAGAGACCACTTTACATTTGACGGATATTGACTAATACACAGAGAACATTTTTCATTGATTCCTCGGATTAACTAAAATACAAAGATAAAAGAAACGTGCGTTCCAAAGCATCCTCAATTAGCATGTCATTTCGTATTCATAAAGATTCTTTTGGCCTGGTAATATACAAGGGTATAACCAATTGGTGTGTCAAAAATAATGTATGTCTCACCAATAAATCCGTGGCGTCGTGTCCGCGGTGGTTGCGGAGTGGTCATCGGTCTAGCGCGTTAACACTCCAACCTTACGATTCCGGGTTCGAATCCAGGTTAATCGGATTTTAGGGTAAGGTCGGTTTTAGGATCGGTTAGGGAATGGCTGGCTGTGTATGTATATGTGTATGTTGTATTTATTAATAAAGTTAAATGAAAAAAACGACAAAATATAAAGGGGTTAATTGGAAGAATAGCCTTCAAAGGGGAAAATCCGCCCATAAAAAAGAGGGCATTAAATCCATGTCCCCAAAGTAAAACATTTACTGACCTCCAGGATTTCCGGTCGAGGAACAATATCTGTCGAATTGATATAGTATTAAATGCGGGTAAATTGAAAGAGAGAGGGAAGAAAAATCTTTAACGAAAATTTTTGCAAAGGTCAACGTGTAACTTTTAAATAAAATAATATTGAAATCCTATGTAGGAATTATTCACTTCGATAAGGATAATTTCGAGTTGAGAAATGATTTCGTAAATGGGTATTTTACACCTGAAGGGTTTTTGTCTCTTTTTTCCTCAGATGTAAGAGCTTTCCGAAGACAAAGCTCCAAAGTCACCAGCAATCTTCTTTTTTAGTGAGTTTTTCTGCATTGTAGGAAAATAATCAGAGCAATTATAGACATAGCTGGAAGATTTAACTTAAAATGAGATAAAAATAATAAAAGAAAAAGACCCACAATAATTAGGCTTATTCTTATGAACAAATTATGTGTAATAGATCATGTCCACCAATCGCTTACACACATTTCCATAGCTAATTTTACACATTTCAGATTAAGCTACACGTTGCTAGAAATTCATCTTCCTACTTTTCCACACATAAGGAAAGAACTTTTGTCACTACGTAAGAAGTTTCATATCAACATAACATTTTTCTATTTCAGACAAACATGGAATTAAAAAAATGTAGCATACTAAGTGCAGCCAAAATTTGACGAAAAAACGCAAATACTAAATTTGCAATTTATCAGAAACTAGAATTTTAATTTACATAAAAATATCTTTAATCTAAATATTGTTAATTACTTATAAAATTAATCAATGTGTGTGGTTTTAGAGATAATCAGATCAGTTAAGCTAAACGTAGTTTTATCGGAGGTACATATAAAAACATATATGGATACACATACATAACGTACACTCCTGGCCAAAATTAACGCTGCACCGGCCGTTAGAATCGCTAGGGAGGTGCTTTAATTTTGACCTGGAGTGTACGAAACCAATAAATTACTTTGGGATTCTCCGATAAATTTCCTTCTCCTTGTGGTCTCTTTTACTTCCTCAAAACCTGATCTTGATGCTTCCTTATTATTTTCTCTATCATTTTCCACTCTCATTCTGCTTTCGTTTATCTATTCCCTTTCTATTCTTCACCCCTTTTATTTCCCTTTTATTCCTCGCTCCCTTTGCCCTCCGATCCCTGTCATAAATCACACTCTTCTCGACTCGTCAAAAATTACGTGAAAAAGTCATCGCTTTTTTTACACCGTTTTTTTAGCTCTTTTCCGAAATGCCTCATTCGCACTTTTTTGAGGAAGCAAATTAGACGGACATTCATCCGCGGATATTTTAATCTTGAATCGTCGAAGAAAAGCACTTTAATGGCGCTCCGTCATTAGCGCCCAACGCCTCCATTCGAATTCATCAGATTTTCCAACCGAAGAGTCAATTATGGGCGGTGTAGATTTATGCATGGATTCAAAGATTATAGGGAAATAATTATCTAAACCGTTACAGCGATAATTTATTTTAATTGGTAATTACAGCACCGCGAGTAATTAATCCACAAAGATTGGTTTCTTAATTATGATGCAGGCGTAGCTACAAAAGTAATATATGCTTTCATCCTACCGACTGCGATAATTTTTCCCCTTCTTTGTGGGTGTTTTCCT
Source organism: Sympetrum striolatum (assembly GCA_947579665.1). Taxonomy (NCBI): domain Eukaryota; kingdom Metazoa; phylum Arthropoda; class Insecta; order Odonata; family Libellulidae; genus Sympetrum; species Sympetrum striolatum. The sequence continues at coordinate 72,771,231 of OX388348.1, forward strand.
GCTGCGGATATCTATTCCTAAGCTTTTCTTAGGTTTTTTTTTACATCCGCAATCCCTTCTTAATTTTTTTCTATTTTCCTCTAAGTTTCATTGATACGTGTAATATACTTATAATAATGTAACAACTTAATTGCAGGTTAGATGGAAGAGGAGACTTCTTAGTCTCAATCTCAGCTATAATCATAATAATAATAATAAAGATAAATGTAGCTTTTCTAAACAACTTAAATACTTTCAAAATTTTAAAGTTACTCCAATCTCTAATCCCATAAAAAACGTTTATGACTACAATCCAAGGAAGTCAACGCAGCTAATAAACTAACTAATTAATTTTGCACAAGCGGATTCTTCATAAATTTGGCAACAATAAATATTTAGAGAGGAGTATAAACATTTGATAATAAAAAACATATCTACTCTAAAATATAAAAATAATATGTCCTTATAATTTCTTTCGATATTAGTCTTATATAATGATAGAAATCGCGAGGAAATTATTTAGCTTAAAAAAGATCCCCAAGGGAGTGATTGAAGAATTTAGAAGAGTCTAATTTCATCCAAAACTTATTAACAATACAAAATTATATATCTTTGACCTGGAAAAGATTTATATCCTTGTCTTGTCTTATATCTACATGCTCATTTCGTCTGCAAAGGTTCGTCATAGGGTATTGTACTTATTCTGACTTCATGTCGAGCACTTTTATCTTACACATATATTTGACATTGACTCTGCTGACTGATTGTTTTATCCTAGTTATGTTATCTATGATGATAGCTACAATTTAGGGTATTTTAATATTGTGCATTATGAAGTTAAAAACAATATTTTTAATATTTTTTATTTCTTTAATTTATATTAATTGCTATGCTTTCTCTTTCCCCAGATAACGGAGACCCAGGAGTACCTCAGTCTGGCGATGACGGATTCCTCAACTTCACGTCCATTCGGCGGGAGCACAGCGGGTGGTACAAGTGCACCGCTCACCACAGATTCGGACAATTCTCCTCCATCGGATACTTCCTCAACGTCAGATGTAAGTATCTACACTCTTATCCAAGAATTATGAATACATTGTAAGCCATTAAACTGAATCGAGACACCAATGTATTGATGAATATAGTAATTCATTCGTGTAACGATCGCAAACATAGTTCTTAATCCTATATTATACGTGATACAAGTGAAATGCAAAACATTAATTTTTGTCAAACCATTGAAGTTCTTTTCCCGAAGACGGCAAATAATTTGCCGAAATTCATATCGAGAATAATACGCTTCCACTGCCTCCGTCGCGATTAGCCTTAACCTCATGGGTTTGAGCACATCCGCATGACGGGTTGTCCGCAAACAACGGCTATTTTGAGGTTTTTTAAATCTTATGCATAATCACAACCGTGTTTTTTTCTCTTAGATATCATGACCATGGTGAAAAAGAATTTTCAAATAATAGTATTATAAAATTTAAAAATAAAAGATGTTCATGAATATTAGTGTTTTTCACGACATTAGTTATAAGTATCCTATGGGTAACTAACGAAAGCAAAATTCGAATATTACATCAAAATGTGCGAGATCCAGAGTAACAGGAATATATCACAAAGTATTGGAGATTAATCTGTGGAAAACAATTGCCTTCAAATTAATAGCGTTTCCCCATAAAGTTTTTAAATCTGTAACGTTGACTTATTCCGTGGGTTGGTTCAACTAGGTATTTCGAGGGTTTGATCAAATAATGCAATTGCTCGCAGATTATTCAACTGACTAATAAATTTGGATTCGAAAAAACTAAATACTATCTCCTTACTCTATATAATTTGTGAGATAATGAATTGAACGGAATAATACTTAAAGAGCTTACTTGAAATGAAGATATTTGCTAACATTGAAGTGTTAGACAATTAATTGTGTTGCTCTAACGACATTGAACGCTTTCTACTGAAGTCAGAGGTGCTATTAAAATCCATCACTTGAAAAATCGATCATCAGACATAGATAAGTAAATTAAAAAACAATTTACATTCGTTTCAAGGGTTAACGTCTTGTCTCTGAAATGACAAACGCAATTATTAGTATTATCAAATAGTACTGACATCATGATTCCTAATACAGCAGAGGTTATCGTTTCTGAAGCAACAGTTGCAATAAACCACCGTATTCCCTTCATCCCTCGTAGAGTTATCAATTAAAATATTGACTACTTGTAGATTCTCCATGGCAACAAAGTAATTCAATCCAAAATACCTTTGTGATTTTAGGAATCCCTTAAAGTGTTGTCATTCCTTGGGATTAATTTCAACACCTATAAGACGTCTCCGCCTCAAGCAGGAACTCTAAGAAGCTTCGAAAGATAAAAACTTGCGGTAACTTTTTCCATTCCCTGCGGATGCGATTTCATCCCGTCCAATTTTTCGTAAATACATAATTAATATTATGAAAGAAAAGGTCGAAGGCGATCCGGAGAGGGTTAAGCGTCCGCCCTTGGAGTAATTCATGGCGCCACAAAGTTTGCAAAGTAATGAGTAAAGATTTTTAGCTCCTGGAGCGTACGAAAGTGGGAGAAAATTTCGTTTTTTCTTCCGCGCGATAAATATTCAGTTACGTAAATTTTCACCGGAAGGGAGTTCCAAGGGAAATCCGAATTTCCAGGAATCCCAAACAATGCGGTTCGGTGCATGATGAATTATTCCGGAGAAGAGCATCTTTTCACGCCGGCTTTTCTTTCCGGAAATCTTTTCTTCCGATCGCGGAGTGTATCGGAGGGAAAGCCCCGAAGCAAGAGGATCCCCCGCTTTCTGCCGCAGGAAACTCACGGTGATTCCCTTAAGAAATTAGTTCCAACGCTCAGAGGTACGGTTCCCGCTGAAGCCTTTCCTTCCTGCGGCATTTTTGAACCAATTCCCCATTCAGTCAAAGCCAACGGCGAAACTCGAATAAATAACGCTGAGGATGAAGGCTTTGAGAAACACAAGGCTTTAAATAATATCGTAAAATGTTATAGTTCTTCCATTACCATGACTTATAAGAACTCTGTTTTACATGTTTCGGATATATTAGGGAAAAAAGGACACAACGAAGGTACTACTTAATGAAAGAGTACCTTATTTACTCTCATTTCCCATATGTTTAAAAAATATTTTACGGAAAAGTTTGCATCAATTTTTTTGAGGACTTGAGTAAAATCTATAGCATCTTTTGTAAACTCAAAATTGTACGATTCATGAAATTTACTGCGTGTTTCTATTCAAATTCTTAGTTTTATTGGCCATTTGTTATTGATGGACCTGTTTGGTTTTGTCTGATATTATTTGCGTAACCTTTTAGCAAACATAATTTTAAGACGAGCTCTTCAGACTCCAGCACAAACAACTAAATGTTTTTTATGGATAACATTTATAAAAACACATCTTGGCAAATTAAAATGATTTGTTTGAACATTTTTTTGAATTGAGATAATTTCTATGAAACTCAAACAACCTCTCACAGTGTAAGCAGAAATACTGTGATATGCATTGTAGTCGAGGATTTCGCTTTCGCATTTCCAGGATAAACTCCCTTTCTATCTTTCAGAATTTCAGGACAAAAGATAGTGTAAGAGTCGTTCAAATGTGTTAAATCGCGAGATACAGTTCTTACGATCTCTTATAATAAATGACAAGCGTGATTCACTTTGCAATTTTCAAAGAAATCAAGGTAGAATAACTTTATCTGGAATTTTATATATTCCACTAATTCTATCTTTATCTTTCCATTCTTGTTATATTTTTAATCCAAGGGTAGCTCCTTGTAAAATACCATCATAACTGTGTATCATTACCAAAAAACGCATGTATTTTTCAATTATTGAATTAGGCACAAATATACTCAGTTATTCCAAAATCAATCAAAATCCATGGATCAAAAAATATATCAAAACGCAGTTTTAATTATTCAGGATTCTACTGAACAAGTTTGAAAATTAAATAAAAAAATGAAAGACTTCGGTAATTTATTTCGAAATCCTCTATGAAACTGGACACATAAAAATAAACTTTCCCTCAAGGCAACGCGGCTGATGACATTGGCTTAGTATTTTCCTTACTTCAATTCTGTAATATTTCTATTTCTTGAATTAAGAATAAAAAATTCAGCCTAACATTTTCATCGACTATAATTTTTAGTTATGGTTTTGTCTCAATTTTTCTAAACAAAATTCCTAAATCGACTCCTTGACTATCGTCTTTTATTCTCAAAATGTCCGCTAAAAATTGAAGGCAGAAAGAGGACCTAAAAATGCGCTACATGTTTTCACGTATTCATGATGCAATTTAGTCGTGGGAGGCGTAAACGAAGTCGTTTGCAAACCGAAGAATAACAATTGTGAACTATAGAAGGCCACATGCTAGGAAGTGGGTCGAATCAGCTAATGAAGTCCTCTTAGATAGTAACTCTAAAAAGAAGCTGATGAGTTGTCATAATGTAGGCGAAATAGACTGCTGAGGAACCTAAAAAGGCATCCATAGGCGAAAAACTTTTTAAAACTCAAATAACTGCGGAGCCCGGAAACTTGGGGTTCTAGGAGAGGTTCCTAAATGTTATTTCTAATAATAAAATTCCATTTGAAAGTTTCCCGACGCAAAGCGATGAAAAAGAATCGCTTTTCTCATCGCGCTGCTGAGATTGGAAAATGACGTTTTGCGTTTTTTGTTACAATTTAGAGAAGCAATAAGAAAGCGGGAGTTTTATTCGGGTCAGCAATTGGCATTTGATATTAATTGTCACGTTAATTGGTTTGCATGAACCATACTTAGAAATAATCAATACTAACCATTTTTTAAACCTACTTCCCATCATATCGCTCTTACAGGAAGATTTCAACGCAATATGGTTTGTTTTAATTTCCATAAAAGAAAGGGTATATTTATTCTGATAATCGTAGGATAGTATAGTATAGTATATAGTAGTAGTGGTTAACTGATATCTCAGATAATTGAAAGTAATTTGAATGAAGATATGAAGATTTAATTCGAGAGTAGTCCTGATTGATATTCATTACAATGATTTTCAAATCTCGAAAACAAAATATTAAGCATAAACTTTGAGAAACGGTAAATTTAAACCGGTTTGGCTCAAATTTAGTTCTAAGAACCCCTATTATTTACTATAAATTAAAAACTAACATTTTATTTACATTTTTTACCAATACATAGTGAAATTAGAGAAAGATGTCAAGTTTCGAGAAGTCAAGAAAGGTATAATAAACAGCCACTTTAAAGCATCATGTTTAAATCATAATTTTATTATTAAATTATTCGAGAAAAGAAAACATAGAATTATAAAATTCGTATGTAGCCTTTTAAATTATTCTTATAATCGTCTTTGGATAATAATGTTCCCTAAGACCAGTAAATAGAAATCTTTTTCAACATATTTTAATAACATAGTGAAAGTAAGAGAACGTATCTCTGATACGACTGAAGAAGGCTGAAACTCAGAGAATTTTTCACTGTCTGGAATTATCTGTCACTTGTATAGAATCTCCGATGCCTTAGACATATTTTTCCACATCCAAGAAATATTAGATGTTTTCTTATTCAAAAATGAATAATGAAATGGTGGATATTTAAAAACCTCCGGAGACTTAATATTTCAAGTCAACATTTAGATAAAAACAGAATCGTTAGTCCTTGTCTTCATTTTTTTCTTGCTTTTGGAAAATGCCATTTGTAATGAGGATTTATGTCACGTTTGGCCAAAAGAATAAAAGCCACAAACAAATTTCTGGAGCGAATGCATTGACAAAACTGTTTTTTATTTCCACGTTATTTTTCTCTAGCATCCGATACGCAAAAAACTCGGGGCTTAATTTCGATAATAATATAATATTTCTAAATGGATTTAAGCTACATATAACATTATTTACATTCTTTCTAACTAGAGTTTAAAATAGGTTCCGTGAGTTTATATGAAATTAAAACTCCAATTTTTATTCATTATTGTGGTGCTTCACTATTATAATCATTGCTCAAACTAAAAAACGTTAAAGTGATTTAACTTTATAAAAGTACAGACAATTATCACCACCGCCACTTTGTTTAACACATTTAACTCCTATTTAACAATTTATCTTACTCCGAAAACTTTTTCATTGTATACAGGAAAAAACAACTGGTTAGAAATATACAGAAATATACATAAATATACTCCGAAAACTTTTTCATTGTATACAAGAAAAAACAACTAGCCAAGATCCAAACTTATTAACCAGTTACCTTAAATCTTAAAATAATTTTTCACTCATAAAAGCCTACATTCTAACTCTTCAATTCTAATAGTTTAATAAGTAAAGTAAAATTAATTTCTCCTTTTCTATTACTAGTTATTTATTATTGTATTTATTAGTTTATGGTGGAAACGGATGCCCTAAAGCAGCTTTAATAGTAGATGGGACTCATAAGAAGCACTTTAGCTTCGTTTGTTATTTACCATTTTATGGCAATTCATCGATTCTTAGAATTACGGTTATCAAATGAGTCTAAGATAAGTTTATCTGTACACTCTTCCAAAATTATGTGAGCGTAATAGTAGAAGAGAAGATGGAATTGATTCGCCGAAAGCCTTGCGATCAATTAACTTTTGCTGTTTTATCACAGCTAGAGCTTTCCCCTCTTTCCACCTCATCGATTCATTTCCTTTTCGAATAAATATACACCGAATGTATTTCGACTCCCTCCGAGATTGCATTTCGCGTTAACCGCCGCTTTGTTTTATCCGAACGCACTCGATTCCATTTTGTTCGTTTAAAGAACAACAATCGCTTGGACATTGTTTAGCGGCGGCCATTTTGAGCAATCGCTCAGCCCCAATGGACATTTTATCCCGAGGCGATGAAAATACACGCACCACCGCATGTATAAGAAGACTGATGTCCATTCGGACAACAAATTTCCGCTCCCCGTTGACGATTCGGACACCAAAAGCAGAAAAGGGACGCGCTTTACGAGCCGAGGAGAAAGGCAATTTCTGAGGGAAAAAATTTGAAATGGAGATGCGGTCCTCAGCGAAAGATAGCGCAGGCGAAGGGAACTTTCCCAGATCAAGGTTTTATTGGTGAAGAAGACACTAGGTATAAAGAATAAAGGAATAGCTGTATAAATACATATATACATACGCAGAAGCTGTATCTTCGGTACTTTATTTGTTACCCAATCCTTTCCTTTAGGTTATGATAGGAGACAAATTTTGAACATTTTTATAAGGAACAGGGTAGGGCAGTGTATACATTAAATAGAACATAAATTCATGAAATTTTGACCGGTTTATTTGAGAATATATGTAATATCCGCTGTTGGCTAGTTAAATATGTTGCATCTAATACTCAAAATATTTTCAAAGTTAAAAGTATGAGAAGAGAGAATTTATTGAGACCAAAGTAATCCAAGATCGATACGTAATTTCAATTGACAGAGAACTTCGACTACAGGTATTGTATTTTGCCTCAACCTAGGGACAGAATTGAAAAACAAAGTCATACAAAGGTGAAAGTATGAAGTGGGAGGTATTATGCATAAAAATCCTGAATTTAATCACTATAATAAAAGAAGCTATAATTTATAACAAAACATTTTAATTATCCTCATCTTTAACTTTATGGAATATTTAGCGAGTTTTATCGCGATGATAGAAAAACGTAGGTTTAACTGGAAAAGCTATAAAAAAACAAGAAATGCATGAAGCGAATCATACATTAAGGAAAACAATATGCTTACGGATAAACAAATTATTATTGATTATTATTTGCTTCTCCGTCTACAGTAGATTATAAACAGAAGATTAGGACAGCTAAAACGAAAAATATTTTAAATTCTTTCACAAAAATTTCTTAGTTTTTAAAGACGAGAGGTATCGGTGATAAACACGAGTGAATGCATACAGCGACGAAGGAACAAAAATCAAACGGAAAAATAGTTCTTAAATACATATGTATGTATACACAGACATATACATCTAGGTGTGGGTGTTTAAATGTACGAAAATATATATAAAACACATATACAAACACGCAAAAGAAAGAATAAAGAGATAGGGTATTGTGGAATCCTTTTCTTTTGTGAGAAAAGAATCGTTTGTTACTTTTGCCAACAGCGTGTTCCTGTCTTCACTTTTGTTTTCCTTTATTTTTTGAGGAGAACTTTCGCCTCAGACGCGTGACCCCAGAGGACCTCAAACTCCCTCCGAACGCCTATTTATTGGAGGCCCGGAGCCCTTAAGGAAGTCCCATCAAAGGGGAGGACTTTTTGAGGAGCTAGTTCGACCCCTGCCCCCTAATGTACTTTCCGCCCACGGCTCGGGAGGGCAGCACCTCCCTACCAACTAGTCCACCTCTTGAATGACAATGGAGGAATTATATCCCGTGAAATTTTTCGGCATTGGTTTCGTATTTTTTTCTTCCGGGGTCTTATCGCCGTCTGGAATTGCATTATCGAGGGCATTAACCTCAGACGTGATAAACCCTTTAGCGTGGCTTAAATGGAAGTTTCGCTTCCAACCCTTTCTTGTTAGCTCATGAAAATTCACGTCACTGGGGCAACTAAAGACAGGGTCTGTTTTCTATATTTATATCCATTCATTTTGACCACAAGAAAAGCAAACATGATATATACAATTCACAAGTGACGGGTTAAGATATGAACTCAGTCAGCACTGCCCAGTATGGCCCCTACTAGCTTATGCCAATGGGAAGTTATCACATTTATTTCATTGATGGTGATGAATTATTTATTCTTCGACTTAGGAATAGTTAGAGGTGTTTGTTTTTCGCAACAAGCGATAAAGCCTAAAAATAACGCGAATTTTGGCCGATTTAGCAACATAACGCTAATTTCGGCAGTTTTAATAAGCAGCACGGATTTTGGTGTTTTGCCTCATTCATCGTCTGTAAGAAAATGGAATGTAATTTTGGTATGATTTAAATACATGTACAATATATAATTGTATTATTTACGTATTTATTGTCATATTTTTGATCACTCATGAAATCTTTGCTTACGCGAATTCAGCTTTGATCTTTCGCAATAAATTCACGAAATTTTCTTTCCATTATGGATTATCACAAAATCTTGCCTAATTCCACGAAGAAATATGTTTTGTTTTTCCTAACGTCTATCGTGTCAATATGTTTTTCATGAAAATATCATGTTCTGTTGATCTGCAGATGTGAAAGCATTTTCCTTAGGTGTAAACAGAACAGTTTTAAACATATTTACATTAACTTATTAATTTAATATTTTATATAATTTACAGTTCATAATATTTCCAATGTTTTTAATGTTTATGCTAAAATGTGCCTAATATTAATTAATATTATTCCTTTGCTTAAATGAGACTCTGTGAAAATTAGTATCACCAAATTTAGGAAACATAATAAAAACAGAAAACACCACAATTTGGTTTTCAAATCAACAAATTTCAGAAAAAAATAAAAACATTTTCAAACACCTCTAGGAATAGTCGATGGTAAAATTTTCAACTATTGTCATGGATTTTTATGAAAATAAATTCCATTCTACGTTTTTCTATGGCACTACAAAGTGTCAGCGGAGTATCACATATATCTAGTATGGACAGATTGTTTCTTTTTGTATTATACGCATAAACATTTACTCTAAAAGGTTGTTATAATAAATATTGTTAGAAATTGTTACTTGAAATATTTTTTCTTAAGTCATGGTAATATTACGATGATTATCTAGCAGATGTCCGCAAAATACAATCCAATTGAAACTATAAAAACTACTTTTAAATTTCCTATAATCACCATATAAGTAGTGTTTGATTAGAGCTACTAGAGTGTAATAATAGCAATGATTTAATTACAAGGAAGAAAAACGTAAAATAAGAGAAACTAAATATAGAAATTTTCCGTTAATACTATGTTATTGTCCGGAGTAACACAAGATTTCCTTGTTACTTTCTATAAGTAAAATATTAGAAAAATATATGGTAAACTGTCTAACAGATTATTTAGAGAAATGAAACGTAATCTCAAATACCAATTCCGATTTTGAAAAAGCAAAGGGACAAAAGATGCTCTAGAGACCTTTGCAGATAATATAAATTATAACCTTAATATTAATAATGAAATCATTGTTAATTTAATTGATTTTAAGAAAATTAATATGAAAAACTTATTTACAACCAAAAGCTGAACATACATTTGGAGCACCCCCTGATGAGCTAGAATTAGCTCAGGGGGACTCGAATGTTTCAAAACCCATTGTAACCCATTTATCGGCAGTTGCGGTATTGGATTTGTATGTATTTATTTTGTAATTTTTGTTTTTTTATATATTTTTGATCTGTTTAACTTTTATTTGTAAATACTTCTGATTATTTTTATAATTGATTATTTTCTCTTATTAGAAATTCACAAAGATAAATATTACATAAATTATTTATTGACATTTTTTCAGCGCTCGCAAAATTAAGCGATTAATAGGAAAATAAGTAATTGCGGAAAATCTTAGTGCAAGCTCAGCTGTTGAAAAGTGTGAAAAAAGATTTACCATTTATAAAATATACGTCTGTGTCTATTGAGTATTTGATATTATACACCAGCGATGCCAAACTGGCAGTCCCCGGTCCAGATGAGGCCTTTAAACTCCCCTATTACTGCCCACGACTTAAAGGCGAGTCACTCTTTGTTAATATGAAATATAAGAATCACTCTTTTAACTTCAAAACCCTTTCATTATACTTCTTATTAAGGAAAAATTTCCGCAAGATTAAAAGTTTTCCGCTCTGTATGCTGAACTTTACTTTTGTGCAAATAAATATTTTCGTTTTGTTAAAATAAAAAAAAACAGGTCACTGGCAAAGACTAACCGATGACAGTTTTTCCCTAAGTAATTATTCTCTTCAAATGTTGAAAATTTGGCTGTAAGCGAACGATAGCAAGTTTCCGGAAAATAGTATTACGAACCGGTGATATTAAAACTATATTGGTAAGGATCATAAATGTCTTAACACTTTCTATCAATTAATCAGTGAACCGCATAAATAATTGCATTTGCCTATATTTTTACTTGAATTAATATCAGATCATTTATATATTTTTACCTTAACATCAGTTTCTTGATAGTGACACAAAACCAATTGATTTCATACTGAAAGATGTTTATAAATTTGACACTAATTTTCGTGGGTTTTTTTCACCCCACTTCTCTGCGGGTGTTTTCCCGCAACGTGGTTTTTCTTTGCCAACCTTCAGTCGCAAATATTTTTTCCCACACCCTACTCTTTCTTTTTTTTTAATTAGTTAACTGTAAATGTAATCGACATATGAGGTTAGGTGGAAGAGAGGCCCACCTCAGCCTAACCTCGCAAATAAAGGGTCCAACTAACTAACTTATTTAAATAAATATTCAAACATTAAGATACAAAATTAATAATATTATAATTGCATGCAGTGTGCTCCGCGGTGAATGGCTCATGGCAGTACTGATTTTTATACCCCTGTTATATATCATTATCAAAAGGGTTTTAGGAGTTATACTCAATATACCATCCCAACCCATGCATCTTCTATGAAACCTTTAGGATAAACGTATTTTATAAAGCCCAGTATTATTTTATAACTCATTACCAAACTGAATGAATCTAGAGATGAAGCGAAGTTATTATATTTACTTCCATGAGAACTTGTTATAGACGCCTGTTTAACAAGCGCTAAAAATAACAGCCAGCTAGAAGGTCTTACCACGTCAAGTTAATGTATTTAATGTTTCTAATTCACATTGAAAAGAGCTCAAGAAAAATTCAGTTTGGGAGATCTTAACAAGAGAATGTTTACTTGAAACTACCCTCAATGCGACGAAAACTTTACTTTTTTTAATCCTCTAACGCTTTTCTAACACCGTAAGAAAGTAATGGCTGCTCCTTTGTCATCCCTGTAATGGAGTGACTGGACTTCTTTAATTTTTTGCGAATTTGATACTGATAAGAATTGATTTGATTAGATGGATCGCCCAATTCCAATACCTTCGAAAAGAACGTCGCACGTCTCTTCTGGATATTTTCGAAAACTTACATCCCGCCATTCAATCGTCCTCTGATTGTTCTTTGCTCCAGTAAGATAGAAGCCTAACGAGGCTGGCCGACCTGAATTCCATCCCACTGGTCCATCAAAGGCCGTCCCATTTGACCCAAGAAAACGGCGAGAAACCTCTCGAACCCGTGATCTCGTTTGATGCCTTAATGGGCGTCACTGTAATCACGTTGATCGAGGTGATTCGAGAGGGGCTGATGCGCCACATATGTCGTTTAATTGTTTTACGCCGATTTCCTCGCTACGAGACGTTTCCCTGCACGGGCGGTAGAGGCGCTTTAGTAGCTCATCTCGTGCCGACTACTCCTCCGGTAGATTTAGCAAACATCACGTGAAGATCGAGAAACAAATGTGGCTCCGTTATCATATTAGAACATTTTACGTACAAGGGATTCCACTAGATATTCTTCTCCATAAAAGTATCACCTCGGGTATAAAATAAAATGCAATTCAATGTTTAATGCACAATTTAATATCTACAGTATGACTATTCTTTCACTGCAATGCATTATTAATAATGATTACATAAGGCATTGTTAAGTTTGAGTTATTTTAAAAGTTTATCAAGCGAACAATCATTGAAAGGCATTTGAAATTCCGAGACTTACGAGTGTAACCAAACAATTTTTGTGATTTCATAAATTATCGTTGTTTTTTGTGACTTATTGATTGTATGGTTCCCATCTATTTACTTTACATTTTGTGATGTAAACGGTACTCATAAGGCCATTCATAAATATTTTCCTACTTTGTAGATGGATGATTTTAAGTTCAATTTAAGGCGTAGTAATATATAAATAATTAAAAGAAAGTTTCCTAGGTTGATTAAAAATTATTCCTAACAATTTTCAAAAATTTGTGAGCATTTATTTGGCATTTATTAGAAAAACAGAGCAATATTTCATATAATACAGATACTTCCTTAGAAGGATAGCTTTGCAGATATTATCATTTGAATACAATAGGACGAAGGAATTATCTACATTATTATTTTATTATTGTCTGATCAACTATAGATGCCAATGAGAGCATAAAATTTAATTCTGCTATTATAATACTTACACTTCGGAAATGATGTACTACATGATTTGTGTGATTTCCTACGCACGGTCTGCAGACAAATTGGATTTAAATTGTAAGTCGTATTATGAAGACCTATTATCAAACGTTTAACAGAGCAAATTAATTGTATTTTCGCAGGAAATAAATTCAGTATCCATGTTAATTAAATAGCATGAGGCAATAAATTCTCCCACTTCCGACACTGCATTTTCCCTTTGATAAATTTTCTGGTTTTGTCTTTCTGGGACATTCACCTCTGGATAACTTACTTCTTCTTTACTTTAGAACTGAAATATTTTCGCAGCCTCTCTTTTCTCCATTCGAGAACTTTGCCGATTAGTTTTCCCCAATTTTCAATTGCTGAAGCAACGCCGTTCTTCATCATATTTAATAATTCCTCTCTTGTTTTCTTATCCACTCCTCAGCTCTCCCAATCCAAGTCTTTTGAAATCGTCCAATCCCTTTTTTTCTTCATTTTCCCACCCACGCGGTATTAAAGCATCAGTTTTAGCCAATCTTTTCTCAATACTTTTTCCAAAGTCCACACTCAATTCCTTTGGCATTATAAGAGCTTCTTTAGCTTTCCGCATCCTTGTTATTATAACTTAAGTGCTTCTTCTATCCCAATTAAGAAAGACCCTAACGTCCAAGCCTAATTAAAATGATCTGAAGAAGATTTCTCGCTAAGGAAAAGAGAAAATATATTTTCATCTTTACCATTCAAGGGATTCCCTTTTTTATAGGAATCTTTTATCCTGATTTTCTCATATCCATGATCAAGTTTTTTTTATTTTTTTATTTTTTCCAAAATTATATTAGCTAGTGTATAAGAAATTAGCATATCTGTAAAATTTAGTTATATTTCACTAAAACATTTCATTTATTACCTACACTACCTAATAAATATTAATGGCCTGTTTTCAGTATTACTCACGTACCTATTGTAGATTATAAGTACAGTAAGTTGATGCTTTCTGGCGACATCTGCTGGAAATTCTCCATAATAAATTGGAAATAAATAATCTGTCTGCATCTACAATTTTATTAAAAAAAACACGACCGGTTTCGAGTTTGACTCATCCTCAGGTGACCGGAAGAAATTTTACACAAAATATATACTCTGTCAAAAATTTCTTCCGGTCACCTGAGGATGAGTCAAACTCGAAGCCGGTCGTGTTTTTTTTAATGAAATTGTGGACGCAGACAGATTATTTATTTCCAATTAATTACTACAGTTAGCTTCATCAAGGTCTCCATTTATACCAAATACTTCCTAAAAATCTGCAAATCCAAAATGAGGTGGTTATTCAATTTTGACAAGGATTGGCATTTAATAAAAGCAAGTCTTTTTGCTTATACCAAAAAGGGTAAAATTCTGAAAATAAGTGTTGCTGCATAAAATGATTTTTAAAGCATCCAACATACGAATGCCTATTTTTTCAACATAGATCAATAATCCTAACGAATAATATTCTCTTATTACCTTCCCTAACTTCACTTATTTTGTTTCACATTGTGTATTTCACCCTTCTTTCTTTTCTCCCTCCATTTCCCATAATACCCATATTTCCCATCATCTTTTAGTTCCTTGCATTGATTATTGTTCTCTGGTTTTCGTTGATTGTACTAAAGAACAACAAAGAAAGTTACAAATTCTTTTAAATTCAGGGGTAAGATATATATTTAATGTTAGTTTATTTGATCACATAACTCCATTTTATGTTAACTTAAGGTGGATGAAGCTGGAACATCGAAAAATGTTCAAATTATCTGTTTTTATTTTTAAAATCTTGTCTGCAAAATCACCTGACTATTTGTACCATTTAATCCTTGTAAATCTCAATGATTCAGCAAGACTAGTCAGGTCTAGAAGAAAATTTAAGAATCCTAAATGCAGGACTAATATTTTCCAATCATCCACAATTAATTTCGGCATAAAAATATGGAATAGCCTTCCTTGTTATTTAACGGACGTTACTAGTTTATGTCAATTTAAGGTTAAGTTGTTTCAATATTTGTTTGAGAAGTATTATTAATTTCATGTGTTTTATGAATTTAAATTGTAATTTTATTATTTGAAATTTATTATGTGTATTTTTTTCTGTTCTTTTTCCTGTACAGAGCTTTGGAATTTGTGTTTTTTTCCTTTGTAATAAGCTGTATATATTTGTGTTTTTATTTTTGTAAACATGTTCCATAGGGCTTTGTCCTAGAACACAAATACATTTATTATTAATACCCTCTTCCATGTTTAACAACACGTTATTTTCTTTCGTTTCTAAGGTTCCGTTCCTTATTTCCTCTAAATAGCACCTACAATGTTCTGCATATGCATCTGACGATGGCATAGACGTCGAAAGCGGTCGTGTTTTTCTCCCATTAATTGTACACTCTTCTCTCAATAAATTCATTTGTTTCATTCAAGCACTGACTAATAAATCACATCTCGGCATGAAAATATTAAACTAATAATAATAATAATGCCGTCTTATTTTTTTGAGTGAATGTTAGCCTAGGAAGACTATTCCTCCAATTAACCCCTAAACTAAAGGGCTTACAAGAAATCCCGAGCGAGGAGAGCTTGCTGATCGTACAATTTCGCTTTCCTTTCTTAACTATTCCATCGCAAATCCATCTCGACTGCACCGTAAAATTATCGAGGCCAAATTCGGGCGAGGATCGTCATACCCTCGCTTCTTCCCCTTTTCTGCAGACGGGCATATCTCTGCGGAGGGCACTTGGGCGTGCTCTGCCCGTTCGCGGAATTAAATCGATAGATCATCCGTTGAATGCATCCCCCATTATGCTCGCGAGATTTCGGTCGGAGGATATTCCGCCCAGGTGGAGCGCCTTTCTAACAAAAGAGGATCTCGCCCCGTGAAACATCCGAGGCGAGAAGGATGGAATTTCGAGATAAAGCACAATTTAGAATCCCGCTAACCTTTCCGTCCATTCCGAATCGCATTATTTCCTTCTTTCGCCTGGTGGCGGCGCTGCCGGATATTGGAGCGGTTCCCTCGTGACATAATCCAGTCCGCTTCCTCACCGCGATTAAACTATCGCCAGCGTATTGTTGCGCGCGCTCGTCTTTCTTTTTTTTCCCGCCATTCGATCTCGCGGGAGTCGAAAGGGAATTGGTCTAAATGTCGGCGGAATCGTGAATCGTTGATAACGGCGGCGAAATGAATTATGGGTGGAAATAAAAGAGTGACGATTTTGCGTGTTGAGGGATTGGTGACGAGATGAATTGGTGTCAGTTGGTTCCATTGTCACTTTTCAAAATGTCCCATATTCGGATTAGCATTCTCTTGCTTGCAATATTTCACCATTTATTGGGCTTCCTAAAACAATTAAAACGAAATTATACGCGGTAAATGTGTACTTTACGCCTCCACATTGAGTTAGGCTTGCAATTCTTATTTTATTATTTAAATAGTTCTCGTTCCACAGAAGGTTTGCCGCATTTTATTCATATGAACGGATTTAACACTGCAGAAAATGCATCATGGTCTTTAAAAGTATTCACCACAAAGTCAGGAATGCGGATCAGTTAGCTAATAAATGCCCTGGAGAGGAAATGAGGCTTATTTGACGATGACGGAGGTGAGTTAATTTATAATGCTTTCCTCAATGAGCTATATTGATATGCATAAAAATGTAAGCAAATACATAAGCAATAGCTTTCATAGCGTTCCATGTGAATGACAGACTAGAATGAATTGAATTGTGCATCGTTATTCAATAGTAACTCCATTATAGAAGAGATGCAAACAAAACGCAACATTTATTCATGTTTTGGAACAAGGTATCAGTATATGCATTAGTTTTTTCTATTTTTGTCAGCCGCATCATAAATTCTCAGAAATTAATAGCAAATAATCCTAATTTGAAATATCAATTTGTTTAAAAGTATAAATTTCTGAAATTATCACAGCTTAAAAGAGAATTGAAATGAGTTGAGCGTTTTCAGATACATGTTTAACTATTCTTAAGTTTAAAGCAATTATACAATAAATCTAGGAAACTGATAAGCATATATAATCAATTTGCATTCAATTTTCACCGCATCCATGGCTTATTATAATCACCAAATATATTGGTTCGGGAGAACAATTTCACGTATCAGTGATTGAATGACGAACATTAAGTAGATGGCCTTTGTACAGGACGGAATTAGATTAATTAATCAGTTAACAGGAAATTGCATTAAATCCTTAATCTAAATTTGCATTATACGTTTACTCTGAAAGCTCTCATTATGTACTCCAGCACCCAAAAACGAATCGTACCTTGTATACATAAAGGGGAATAGGGTGGAATAAGTACACAGATTAGCCTAGCCCAATAATTATAGGTTACGATTAATCATTCACCGATGAGAAGCGTTTTGTATAAGCGGAAGAAATATCAACGGTGTATCATGCGAGTCTAAAATTTGATGGAATCATGGAAAGTTATTGAATGGATGGGAATAGGAGTTCGATAGATAAGCGTTGAGGAAGAGAGGTGAGAAATGCAATGGAAGAAACATTTCAAAGAAGATAAAGGGGGAAACAAATAACGATAATAGATTATTAGAAGGAAGGAAAATGACATATGGAATTAAAGAGAAGTAAAAAAAGACAGATCTGGAGGAGCTTCGGGATTAAAATAGAGAGAGTTTACTTGAGAAAGAGACAGACATGAGTGTAAACTAAGGAAAAAGCCTGTGTTAGAAATCAATCCCTTAACATAATACCACTGCCACACGTAACGTCTCTAACGGAAAATAACTACGAGTAACTTATAGAAAAAACAAAAATACAAAGTAATATAGACACGTTTAGGTAATGCACCGCTTGACATCATAGTTCACACAATTCATCACAGTTCTCAGATGCAGAAAGAGAAAACAGTTCGTTTAATTCCCTTCAAATATAAAAATACTCTAACTAGCTAAAATAGATGATGAATCACAACTATATAAATTGAGGCTATGAATGTAAACTGGCATTGGGCTCAAGGAAGGTTCTACTTCGTAGATTATCTGGATCGAATTAATTCACTAATCTCTAACAGCGAACGTTCTCATAGTCCAACATAATTACGAGTAATTTAGCTTATTAATTCTATACAACTGCGTGGATTAAGTTTCAGCGAAGGGCTCTTGATCCTGATTGCAATTTTCTTCAGATAAATTTCCCTTCTCTCTTCCAAATCTGCATAAATCCTTGAAATGGAATTCATAATTAATGTAAAAATTAGTTTCCATTACTTCACGTCTACATAGAAGACTGCACGTCAAAGAAAAACACAAATATAATATAGCCAATCCTAAAAGCAATAAAAAAAGTTATCCCAGGAAAAAATATCATAAAACTTCGCAAGGAATATAAAATTATTTAGTTTTACTCCAAGTTTTTCTCCTAGGAAGCATAATTTTAGGAGCAATAACAGTAAGAAAATATTTGCACACTTTTATCTCTATGCTTTTATTCACCATAAGCTTAATTAAAATATTACAAGACGATCTTGTAATTGACACTGGTTATGGCAACAACTAATCTTTATAGATATTTTGCCGAATTTTCAACATCATGTGATAGTTCGAATTCGGATTCGAATTAAATTTAGAAAGACTGTTATTTCCTAGAAGCAGACCATCATAGCAACAGAAATCAATCAATCAATCAGAAAAATACTCCTAGAGCGACCATAGAGCTGGTAGATTCGAATCTGAGTCCCTTTTGCCCTCGTTTCCTAAACAAAAATCATGAGTATAACGATACAATATTCATCTCTTAGCTATTCCAGGAATAATTAAACTCAAAAGTGCAAGGTTTATATACAAATATAGTTATCTCATGTATAAATAATATTTTGATACCCCATTTTTAGAGGTAAGCTTTAAATCACAAATAACACATTGCCTCGGTGTAAAGACAACAACTCAATGAATCGGTTTGATCGAATGAATATTTATCATGCATATAATAAACAGATTTGTAGAGCACGAAAACTTACCAGATTATAGAACAAAAATGGATACCGTAAATCTATGTTCTCTTGAACTCTTTCAAGGGCGAAACTCGACGTTTATCTGTCTATGTGTATGATGTGGTAATATATTTTTACTCTTTCCTCTATGCTGCGATATCGGAAGATTCAACTGTCGTTGAAATTCGCGAATGAATTAACTCATTTAGAAAGTTTCAATTAATTTACAAATTGCGAAACAACAGAAATGTAGATGATAGGTAATGCGGAAAATATTTGGACAGTGAATTTGATCACGTGGCAGGCTGGACCAATCTTCTCGAAATGTTGTCAGCGAGAAAAGGGGGAAAATAGAGATTGGGAAACCAAGTGCTTCGGTTGAATAATTAAATGGCTGAGTGCAGAAAATGAAGTAATTAAAGCAGTTTAGAACAGTGTTTACCATCGAGTTTTCAAAGTGTAAAGAAAAAATTGTATAAACTGGAAAAGTTCGTTAACTAGTAGTGAGTGCGTGATTACTTATTTAAAATACATCAAATATAATTTTTTTTTGTTATGTTCAAAGTAACAAACAGTGAATAAATCCTATTTTAAATTATAATTGGAGTGGATATGGATACAAACCGTAATCATTCAAAGTACGAAAATTCCATCAAAAATATTTAATTTATATATTTAATATTCAGCTTCCTAATGATATATTACTTGGAAATTTATTATTTACTCATTTGATTCCTCGATTAAATGAAACACAGGATTAAGGCACATGCTAACAAGTTTCGTAAAGAAACTTATATCATTCAACCGTAAGAAAAGTCAGACTAAACATGAAAGAAGGAAGAGGATATTTCATTGAATTCCAAGGTCTTGTTACAATCTATAACTCTGCATTGGTGGAGAAATTTACCTCTTAATATTGAAAATAATATGTGAGAGGCATTCGCTATATATAAAAGTGGAGAAAGTTCAATCGCGAGGTCAAAATGTGTTCAAGTTGTAAAAATTACATTATTAAAAATTTATTAATGTTATAATGTGTTGAAATTTCAATATAGGTATTCTTAATAGGAATGAATAAATGACATAGTATTTTCAGACGAGGCTTTATAACATGTTTTCCCTTTGATTTGAATTTTCTCTCGAGAATAATATAAGTGCCTCTCTCTGTAATACATACAAAAGAAATAACATTCTTCCTTTGACTATTATTAAATTAAACAGAAATAGTTTTAAATTTACTTAATTCCTCAGAACTAAAAAAACCAAGTGGTAAAATACTTCGTTTCATATACTTAGGCGAATTCCTTTCAATTTCGTTATAACCCATCCGAAAACCTTACAGATGCTCGAAACTGCCTTTTTATCGATAAAGAAGCAGGAAACCCCACTCTCTAGTACAGAAGATGATTTTTTTAATTACGTCAAATTCAATAAACCTAAAGATTTCAATCTTTAATAGACTGTAGAACAAGAGAAACTTAATTAGCGAAGACTGGTAATAGTGTGGACACCTTCATGATGTTTTTATAACACCGTTAAAGCTAACGCGTAGTCTGAAATAGATGAAAGCATAACAGAGAAGGATTGTTTATTACGTGAACTGTTACTATTTCTTGCGAAAGAAAATGCAACAAATTTCGAGTTTCAGAATGATACAATTTGTATGCGGTCATGGTAAATGGAAAAAAATATAGAGAAATAATTATGTTACCTTAGGAATTGCACTGGAGATTAAATTATATTTGAGAAAGTTTCAAAAACTAACAAAACATTTTCATGGTAATAAATAAAAACATTCCCTTCATCAAAAGCAGATAAGAAATCAAAGTTTACGACAATATTTTCTGATTTCTTTATTTCTGATCAATTTATTTCATCTGCTAAACCATTTTTTTACGCAAAAATAATGCGTTCTTCATTGAAAATCATCCTGGAATCTCACGCACGTTTCAAATATATACATATATACATATATAATAATTCATTTCATCAGAGATTTCATTTCGATAAAAAAATTAAACAGCCTTAACCATGGGGATATAAGTCAATCTTATTAAACTATGTGTACATAGAACTAAAACGACAGTAAATATTATAACGGAGGAATATTTCAATAGTGCAAAATCCACTAATGAAAACCACAATAGAACCAAACTAGATGCTGTAGTAATCAGGGACATTAATCCCATCTCGAGACTAATCATTCATTCGTAGTGATTTACTCACCAACATTTATGATCGTGAATGTCTATTGTTCAAATATGGAGCCATTTTGACGTTGACATGTACGATTTTTCCAAATATTCTTTTCCCTTCATCAAGAGTCCCCACGTGCAGCAATTAAATGCTAAAAGTTGAATATTATCGCCGTAAAATCGCTCGTTAAGCAATACTCAAATAGGCGACCGTATTCATTATTTCTTTTCCGTGATTTACGCCAATTGAAACTTTGGGTGGATATGCAGTAACATCGGCCGCCTTTTGGATTCTTTTTCCTCTCGAATGTGGCCTATAAACACGATTATCCGTCTAATGGACGTAACTTTTACTTTCCAAACGGCGCTCGTTCCAGCGGTCCAATGGCCGCGCCAAATAAAAAAAGACGACCGATGGCCGCAACCGAAAGGAACAAATGACGCTCGCTAAGACTTTATATTCCCTTTGCCGATTACATCATTTCTCGTTCCATTACGGTGATAATTTGCGCTTTCAGCCGACTATTAGTGTGCAGTCCGTCAAACGATTTTCCATTCTAGATGAGTTCATAATCCACTACATTACTCAGGAGCTTATTGGAGCATTTTATTCCTGATATGTCAGATCTATCAAGCATGAGGCTAATTAACAAGAAAAACAGTATATCAATGCGTTAAAAATATTCTATGAGTCCATCCATCTCTCATGATAGCTCAGTCCGCGTTCATTATTTTCTCTTTAGCGCTTGAATTTATACAGAAAGCTATGCTTTGTAAGTAATAATTATTAAAAGTGAAATAATTAGTTAATCTTTCAAATGACTTTGATTATAATTTTATAATTTTATAAATGATCAAAAATACATATAACTCATATTGATTTATTTATATAAGTAATCTTAAAATCAAACATTCGCAATATTTTATGAATTCGGTTAAAAAACAACAGCTTTGATACCGAAAATTATAAAAATTTATTTCATATCAACTTTGAAATAAGTAAAATACCTAATGGACAGAGTTCCCTTCTCTATGCTGAGACCTAGATATTATGGTATAATCGGTCCGTGTTTTGCCAATCATAATGAAGTATGGATGGCTGAAAGTATATTTGATAAATTTTTGGTATGTATTGCATTCGTGAAATCAATGATTTAAAGAAAATAATTGATAATTATAGTCCCCGTGTTACCAATTTGAATGAAAAAAGCAATATTCATTCACCTTTTGTTGATGCCTATAGTTATTCAAAATCCACTAATGAAGTGGATCCACTGTAGAACATAATCCTTTTTCCTGCTTTAAACTCCCTCTCAAATATATTATCAATACCAAATCCAGGCGAAAATTTCCATATCGGCGCAAAGTAACTTTATTGTACTCGATTTATTTTTTAAACACACTGTGTACGACATTTTATCGAAAATATATTGAAACATACCAATAAAAATAATATGATTTATTCCATGTTCTCGTAGCTGAATATTTCAAAGGATTCCAGCAACAAAGCGTAGGTTTAATACCATAAAGGCAATTTATTTTTATCTTCAAAAATTAGGGGAAAATTTCAAAGTGGAAAAACTTCGGGCATTGCATACTATGAAGCATTCTCTGGTGAAACTGCAGTTTAAAAAATGCAATATAACTCGCGGCACAGACAGTTCTAGAGTATTGATAATGCTGATACCTTTTCACTCTAATTGAGTAAGGAATTTCGAAAAAAAAAACACTCGAATATTTGGGCACTGAATTCAATCTTTTAATTCAGCCGGTACTTTCATTTGAAAGTCTCTGGGCATGGCATTGGAAAGTAAATTTGCACGCAGCATCTATTCGTAAATTAAGGGTGAACCTTTAATTACATGATTTCAATTACAGAGAGATACTTGGACAAGATTAAAGGTATGACTTCAGGAATATAATCTTATATCCAGAAATAATATATTTCATTTCTTTGTTATTCAGTAATATTTAAAAAATACTCCATTGCGAATTCCTTTCGTATGTCGCAATCTGCATGTATGCAAGTAATATCTAAGCAAACAGAAAAAAATTTGATGTGGCCAACATATGACTTTCTCCGTATTTACTGAAAACAGAAGCCTATGCCGGTAATATATAAATAACTCCAAAACAATGAGTGTTACAGGAAAATGTTTCATACAACATTTGTAGTAAAGTACATTTTCTATAACTTTTGTACATAATTGTATATACTTTAATTGCATTCTGACAGAGATATGTATGAAAAACTTTTATTTCTGGATAAACAACAACTTCCGGGTAACGATTATTCAAGAATAACTCCTAAACAATCAGTGTTACGAAAAACTGTTTCGCACAAAAAATGTAGTAAAGTTTATTATCTACAACATTTGTCTGTAAATGAATATACCTATATTGCATTGTTACAGAGATATTTAAGAAACGAAATTTTGTTCCGCAACTTCCGGTTAAGCGATATTCACCAGAAACTAATCAAATTTTGGCATTGTTAGGAAAATTCTAAATATGAATTTTGATGATGATTATGATCGGATAATTAATTTTTAAGATAGAGCGCCCACAAACTTTTTAACCACAGACAGACACACAGACAGACATGTTCGGGAAAATAGCGAAAACGAGCTCTATGGGCCCCAAAATATCTATTTCCGTCGAAATCTGGAGGTCGAATTTTTTTGCGAATACAATGCTTTCTCTATACTACGTATAGGGAGAAAGTAAAAATTACGAAATGATGTATCACAGCGATTTGGAATATTTAATCGCATTGACGCCGACAAGATGCGGACCCCAAAAAATTAATCTCCAATCAAAAGCAGCTCATGTGTGAGTCTCCTCGATAGGAAAAATATCGCCGGAAATTCCGAGCGGATAAATCCTTGACGCGAGAGCCATAAGTTAAAAAGAGAAATCCCGATGGGTTTTTTTGTGAAACAAAGGCATTCGGCGATGAAGCGAGGCTGCTAAGTTGGTCGGAAGACGGCCTCGCGGGGAACACCGTTTATCACCGAAAGATTGTCTCCGCAGAATTATTTACGCCTCCTAGAGTTCCGGAATTTTTTCTGATAGAGCCGTACCCTTGGACAGGCCCTTCCGTGCCTAAAAAAAGCATCTCTCCATAGAAAATACCACAGCGGAAAAATATACGTTATTCTGAATTTATTTTAGAAAGTAGGCTCACACTGACTCGTAGAACTTTATCGTTTATAACTTGCTCATTTTATTGCCGTAAAATTAATTTTTTGTAGATTAAATAAATTTAATGGAGTTGAAATTCAAAATACATATATGAGTGTGTTCTATTGAAACGGTAACGAGGTCCTCACATTTTCCATTCATTAAAGCATCAAGAGATACATCTTAATGTTTAGTCGCAATAAACAAACCTAGAAAAATTGATCATAATAGGAAAAAATAACAGGATTAATGTATTGAATCAAAGAATTCAATTAGGCTTCGGAAAAAAATCCTGCATATCCTACTATCAAAATCACCATAGAAGAGGAAGACCTTCACCTAATGCCTGTCTTGAAATATATTTGAAAGTGGATGCATTAGCCAAAAATATCCCAGTTACCAAGCACAACAAAAAGAAGAATGCAACACAGTTTCATAAACATTATAAGGAGATACAGAAACTGCAATACCTGCGAAAGAATGACGACAGGAGTGGCAGAGATAATTAAAAAATAGGTTAATGAAATAGATAGGGAGTTATTATTATTATTATATATTATTTTATTCAGCGAGATCAGGCGAGAGCGAGATCAGCGAGAGCAGGCAGCCGACGAACGGCTACAGTTTTCAAGTAGATACCAAGATAAGCGAAAATGAATTATGTGTTTGTGTACAAATCACGAAGTTGGATAAGATGGTAACATTCTAAGATACGGCTGAAATGGGGCAAGTTTAAAAGAATCGCAGAGCAAAATAAATATTTAATGAATAACTGAGACACTTCAGTGCAGCTTTCCTATCGATCATAAACTTTTCATCTTAATTACACCTTTATTCCTCAGTTCTCAAAATACCGTTTACACATATCTTGAGAATTCAGTTTTTTAGTTAATTTATTCATGACAAGATCACAAATACAAGCAAATTGCACAAAGCTCTAACAAGCTTGTTTTACCCTGAACGTGCTCACAGTATATAAGATATGAGCTATTTTTTAACTAGTAAACTGATTTTCAAATTATATATTAACTGCCTTGTTCCCAAAATCTGTAAATTGAATAACACTATACAAAAAAATCCAGCCTAGAGAAAAAAATATTTAAGGATCAAATTATGAAACATTAATACAGATAGATAAAAATGTACAAATTACTCGTAGTGAATTTTTACATAGTACTTTTGACGCAATTATATCCTCTAAAATCTGCTTTTTACTGCGCAGTTTTACCATACAACTCGTTACAGAAAACTAGCATTGATTTCATCGGTCATTTATCATTTTCAATGTTCGGTAAATTACTACTGAGAAGCAAGTGCTTGCAGTATTTTTAAGCACCCAGATGGGAAGACATGCAAAAAGTCAAATGTTCATATAAATAAAGGCTTTCTTGTGTTTGTGCTACTGGAAAGAAAAAATATTTATCTTAATCTAACAAAGCAAGTCTTGCGAAATATTTTTAATTCCGCAGTCTCAGAGTCCCTTCTAAATTTATCCTCCGTAGCAGTAACAAACTGAAATGTTATTAGGTTTGCAAAGATCGATTATCATGATAAACCGTTTCGAAGGGGTTATAGATGATTGGTTTTCAATTTCTCCCGCTGGTGTACGAGTCTTTGCTGATTTCTATCACCTTTCTATCTCCAATCCACTTTCCGTTGCTCCCTCATATCCCATTCAATCCCTCTTTTTGTATATTCTTCTTCATTGGAATCTTATTTGTCACTCGGAGGGAATTTACGCGCGTGGGCATAGCCGCCAACGCACATTTATCGCAATTTCCTTTTTATTGCATCCCCCGCACCACTTACGAGAGGAATTCAGTTTGCGATTCTGTGGGCAATGAAGAAGACCTTTTGGTACGCGAAAAGCATCCAATTCAGTGCGATGGCATCCTATGTGGCTAGTTTAACTACTCGGAAATTTGTTGATTCAAATTTATTTTTACTTTCTCCTTATACGTGTGTCTGTGTGTGTGTCTGTCTGTGGTGAAGGTGTTTGTGGGCGCTCTATCTTAAAAATTAATAACCTAATTATTTCCAAAATTCATATTTAGCATTTTCCTAACAATGCCAAGAGTTGACTAGTTTTTTATGAATACCGCCTAACCGGAAGTTGTGGTTTATCCGGAACAAAATTTTGTTTCTCAAATATCTCTGTCAGAATGCAATGCAGGTATATTCAATTTACAAAATTTATAGTACATTACTGTAACTTTTGTTTGAAATATTTTTTCGTAACACTTATTGTTTAGAATTTATTCTTGAATAATGAATAATGGTTAACCGGAAGTTGTTTATCCAGAAATGGAATTTGTTCATACATATCTCTGTCAGAATGCAATCTAGGTATATAAAATTAAATACAAAAGTTATAGATAGTTACATTAGTACAACTTTTGTTTGAAACATTTTTCTGCAACACTCATTGTTTTGGAATCATTTATATATTACCGGCATAGGCTTCTGTTTTCAATATATATGGTGGGAGTCGAGTGTTGGCCACACCAGATTTTATTAATTTCTCATATACCCAAAGATATGTATGTTATATAAATAATGAAAATATCCTACTTACGGAAGATACCAATCATCCAAAGTGAAGCCCTCAACGATGGCAATGTTTCCGATTGCTGTAGCCTGGAGCCATTTTTCGCCCTTGCTATTTGAAACACCCGCAAATGGTGTTGCAGCACCAAGTTTGAGTAGGAATATACTTGCAGTCACTAAAATAAACAAAACGGAGAAGCAAATTAAAATTTATTCGGAGACATCGCAGATACATTTTAATAAGTTTTCAAAAATATGATTTACATTATAATTTTAATTAAGGATGAACTATTTATACTTGCATGAAAATATGGATTTGGATGGGTAAATATAGATTAGCAACTATCATTCATAAACCATAAAAATATCAAAGGAATCTCCTCCATGCATTTAGTAATTACTGTATTTAATCTTTTAATTATCCAAGCTTATCTCGAATCCTAAGTTTCTGAACTGGATTTTGAAACTAGAACGTAAATGTTTAAGATGATTGAGGAATTACTTACTTTTATTCAGTAATTATACCTAGAGATAAAATTTAGTCACATAGAATGCAAAAAAATATTTGTCATGATTTATTAATATTTATTTAAAGGGAAGGTAAAGTAGTATATTTTTACCTTTAAAATACTCGAAATGAAAAATAAAGGCTTAACATCTGATATTGAAATTATTAAATAAATTTCTCTGATAATCACTCTTCCAGCTGTTGATCTTTATCGCATTAGCTTGGAGATTTAATAAATTTTCAATACCTATCTTGGAAAATTAAGTAATAATAAATCTCAGATCACATTAAGAAAATCTTTTTCGGCGCATTTATTGTAAGGTAAAAGTTGTAAATAGGTAACAATAGCTTTGGCGATATTTTATTAAAGTATTTAGCCCTTGATCCATTTCATCCTCAAAGATAATCTCCCTTAAAAGGATCTGATAACCAGGTATATCCATTCCTGGTGATAGAAACTTTTAAAAACACCCGATTTTTAAATGAGAATTAATATATAAAATAAAAATGAAATAGAGAAGTTTTTCTATTAAATAGATACGCTCCTATTGCTAAACAGTTGGCTTTACATAAGATTTTACAGCCTGAGTCTATACTAAAGCAGAATTCTTTAATGTTAGAGAAGTTCCAGGCAATAAATTTTTGATGCCGTGGCCATAGCATCGTACAGCTCTATAAAATCCCTCAAATAGGAGTGACCGAGAAATGTCGTTTTTATTCTTTTGAAGGAAATGGCAATTCCTCCTCACACGTGTACACGAGAAGAGTGCGTCTCTTCACCAGCGTCAATGGGGATAGTTTTCCTTATTCAGCATTTAGAGTTGCAACATATTTTAGCATTTCTATAAAGCCGGAAACATTCCTTCCAAATTTAGAAAATGTTTCCTAGTAAAGAGCACAGGAAATGAGCATTACAGCATTCTTAATATCCCGAGTGAAACAAAGTCAAATCTGTATTGGTAATAATCCTTCTCATTGACCTTATTAATTCACTTCATACATCCTCTGGAGTATTATATTGACTTTAAGCAAAGAAGTGAAACCTTAAGTAAAGTAATGGAAGTAGCGGAGAGCGTTGCAACTTTTCCATAAGTTATATTTGACAAGAGTATGAGCGAAGGTAAGGTTTCAAAAGATTGGAAAATTGCAAATGTCACACCAATATTTAAAAGCGGCTCTAAGGACGATCCAACTAATTACAGGCCTATCTCTTTAGCATGACTGAGTGGTAAAATTATGGAACATATAATAGTTAGCTCTTTAATGGGATTTCTTTAAACTTCCAATTTCATTGAAAAGGCAAAGCGGGTGCTGATGGTTATGTTATAATTAAAGAATAAATTCCAAAAACCATAAAGAAGAAAACAATGTTTCTTGATGTTTTTTGGAATTTATTCTGTAATTATTCGAATTTCCTAATTAGGAATCAACACGGTTTTCGTAAATCTCGTTCTTGCGAGTTTCAGCTAGCTTTATAAGTACACGATTGTTAGGAAAATACTAAATATGAATTTTGGAAATGATCGGATAATTACTTTTTAAGATAGAGCGCCCACAAACGTTTTTACCACAGACACACAGACAGACATGTTTGTATAATAGCGAAAACGAACTCTATGGTCCCCAAAACATCTATTACCGTTGAAATCTCGAGGTCGAATTTTTTTGCGAATACAATACTTTCTCTATACTACGTATAGGAAGAAAGTAAAAAATCGCTACGATAATACAGCGAGTGTTACTAAGATGATGCAGGACGCGGGATGGGAATCATTAGAAGATAGAAGACCTATTCAAAGGATAAATTTATTAAATAAGTTCAGAGATATTACGTTTTCAGATTATGTAACCGATAAAATGCGACCCCCTGTTATATGGGCCGTTCTGATACTGCCAGAAAGATTAGGGAAATAGATGCTAGAACGAATCGTTTCAAAAATTCATTTTTTCTGCGAACAATACATGAAAGCAATCGATTAGAAATTAGAGTCAAGGTGCTTGCACCCCCTGCCACACGCCGAAAGGCGGCTTGCAGGGTTCTTACATAGACATAGACATTAACCTTCGTTTCTCTTTTTACCATTAAGAGCATGTATTAAAAACGAAATAATTTATAAGTGGGTTTTTACTGCTTAAGAGAAATGAAATTGCTTGTAAAAATATTCTCTTTAAATACTATGTATTTACTCTTTAAATAGTATCTCACAATCTAAATTGTCAAGAAAAATAAATGTTCTTTTGCCTTGTCCTCATCTATTAAATGCATTTAAATATGTTTTGATAATTGATTATGTATTCTTTAGTTTTGACATTTTTTCCTCATTCATTTAGATGCTCAATATAATTTCAATAGTTTTTAATTGTAAATTAGTTACTTTTTCAATTCAATAACGTTTAAATAATATTCAATTTAAGTACATTTTCAAAATCAAATATTTTTCCACGTCATTTTTCCTTTTCTGATTGTATTGCCTGGATCATGGGTCCCCACGTATGACGTGTATGGACCATCCGCAGATGACAATCGTGACCCGTGACTAATTCGATCAATTTCCCTTTCGCAGACAAGACCGACCCCGGCTTCCCCGCCCCACCGATGCAGGCCCCGGAGGCGGGGACGGCAAAGGACGAGGAGGATGAGCCCCCGACGGTGCACTCAGTGGCCCCCAACGACCCCCTGCTGCCTCCAAATCAGCAGCACCAGGTGGTCGAGGTGACTCTGGGAGGGGCGGTGAGGCTTTCTTGCGAAGGCAAAGACTTTTCGGGCCCCGCGCCCTGTTGGGGCCGCGTCGAGGGCGAGGGCACCGTGGACCCTCTGGGAGAGGGCAGTGCCCTGTCTCTAGATAGAGTATTATACGGAGACGCCGGGGTGTACTCCTGCACTCCCCGGAGGCGGAAGGTGGGCGTGGAGGCGGAGGAAGAGGACGCCAGAAGGGAAGAGGCTAAAAGGACCTTCAAAGTTATAGTCACAGGTGAGTTGTGATCTTTATTACTCCAATTTCCACTCGTCCATTCAGGCAAAATGTTATCCATAGTTACTGGTGCTCTAGCACAAGAACTAATAAGTGTTTGTTCATGAAATATAAAAGGTAGGACTTTGGCAAAAATATCGAAGACTAAGAAGTTCCCCTTTCCACGTAGACAAAGAATAGATGCTCGCACATTCAAATAATAAAATATCGAAGTAGAACAAAAAAAAATGAATGGAGCCACTGAGCGAACATTGGAAGAATATTTCTCATTTTTTCTTCACTCGTCGAATAGATTAGATTAGGAAACAAAATTATTTAAATATGTGTATTTGTCTCATGAAACGATATAAAGGTCATTCTGAGAGTCTGAAAAGGTTTCTCACTGTCCAGATGCTGCAGACTTCCCGTCTTTTCCATCGTAAAAGTTGGGAATCTTCAAACGAGAAACTAAATTAGCGAGAGATAGATAAATAAAAATATAAACATATTCCGATTCAAAAATCCAAGTTTAAAGAAAACTTAGAAAGTTAAGTACGTCCTTAATTGAAAATAGGAAATTCCTCGTCAGGAAAACACGCACAAAGAAAGTGTATGAAAATTTAACTAGCTGATGGAAATAGGAATATTATGTCAAAGTTAAACCCTTTGGCTAAAAATAAAATGATTATACAAGGAAAATATCCAAGGTCTTGTGACTTAAAAGAAACTTTTTGAATGTATAAGAATACACACCATAGATTCAAATCAAAATGTTGCAGAAATGCAGAGTTAGGAAGGAAAATTATTCAAGCTTTATTAGCAAACTCAAAAAGAAATTTTTTTAAATAATAAATGCCCTAATTTTAATAATACACAGTTAAATACATGAAATTTTACTTAGCATAGCAAAGCGTGCAACTTAAACCAAAGGTTATATAATCACTATTTTTCACTTCATGTATAAAATTAATTTTGATTAAAAGGATAGTTTTCTGTAGATAAATACACGTTTATTCTGAGCATAATGAATGCAATCTACTCTTTGAAAAAGTAATAAATATACGTAATAAAAACTTTTAGTTAATTATCTATCATTTATGATATATTTATGAAAATATTTTGTTGGTATAGTGTAAAATAAAATCTTAATGAATCTCTAGAAGAAATAATATTTATCCCTTCTTCTAAAATGTAGCTATTCTTTTACAGGGAACTAAATTTAAAATAAATAGTTGCCTATTTAATATTACATGCATAAAAAGCAATGTCCACCGACGATTATTCGAGTGAACATAGAGTATAAGATATCCAACTGCTGTGAACGTAAAATTCAGTACAGTATTCTATCTCAATCAAGCAACAATACGTCACGTTTTTGCTTTTCGCCACCCACTCCATAAAACATTTCGGTAAGGCCATACGATTCACTTGAAATTCTCGTCTTAAATCCCTAGGAATGGCAAAAACGTGATTAATTGAAACTAGGATCCACCGCCACTTCGATTCATTATTCAGGTACAGCTCACTCAAAGTTTTTATGCAGCTGTGCTATTCTGTAATCCGATGCACAACTATCAACTAAAACGGGCAGATGAACGTTGGTAGGTTTCTGTGTCAAGCCCATACAATAAAGATAACACAAGTCGACTACGTCCATCACTTACGTACGGTAACATTTCTCGGATGCTTAAAATTATAATGTTGTACTGCATCAGTAACTGCGATCTCGGGTTACGTTTTAGTGAGGTTATGTGATACGATATTGAGCTCTACAGGTAAAACACATTTATTAATGTACATTGTTCAATAGATGTTATATTAAACTTAAATATTTAGAGTGAAATAATAGCTCTACAGTAAATTAATAAAAATAATAAATAAATAAATGTTTTGAGAGGGATAATACCTCTACAGATAAAAAATATTTATTAATGTACATTACTCAATAGATGTTTAGAGTGACAATTATAATTAATAATTACTGTAATGAAAAATATATCGCGTGTTAAATTTTAAGCTAAGACGATATTTTTAACAACAAAGGTTAAAAAGCACAAGTCTCGATCAAACTTACTTAATCTTTCATTCCGTGCGCTCATGTGAGATGCTCTGCGTGATAACAACCGAGTAGGTATACACAGGTGAATTAATACAGAATTGAATAATTAAATAAACATTGAAAACGTTTTTGCTCTTTTCAGCCACGCAAACAAAGACAGTTAAATTTAAGAAAATGTAGCCATATTAAGTACTTCCGTAAATGTGCAATAAAGCAACATACTTTAAGTTACTATTTACATTCTATTTTAGAAACCAAATATTGTTTTTGTTATTCAAAATACATACCTAAATGATTATAAGAAGCATAAATCATTATGGAATTTTTATTGTGATTCATTAGTGGTGTAAATTGAGTGTCCTTAAGAAAAAAGGGTCTATATAAAGAATAATCACCGAGCTTAAAGATTGGGTTTTTATGGTAACCCAACACTTCAACCTTCCTGCCTCTTAGATCAGGATGTAACATCGAAAGCCTGCAATGAAGTTACTGCTTGCTTTTTCATCTCCTAAACCCTGATCTATTTTAGTTGAGCGGCAAAAAACTGCGTATCTGCTAAACCTGTCTAGATCCTCGCGTCCGAACTGCGAGAGCCATCTAGGAACGATTTCCCGAAGCGGAATGGGTGGCAATTTTCTCCGATTTTTCTCGCAGCGTAAGTTTGTCGCGTTTCGCTGGAGGCGAATGTCCTTGGCTTTCTTGCGCCTGAGAGATAAGGCGCTGGACCGCAGCTTCCCTGGAGACCGAGTTCAGAGCCTCAAGGGCCCTGAATAGATGGACTCGTGGATAATTAAAATCGGAGGTAGAGACCACCTCGTATATATTTAATTTCCAGAATGAAGGAAAATGCAATGTATGTACTTTTAAGGTGAAGGGACTCCACTAAGAAAGGAATTATTCTATACAACTGATACTGGTTTGAGATAATATTTGTTTGTACAGTAGATACTCTCAACATCCTGCAGGCTTCCATGTAGACGCATAAAAATCAAACTTTTTGAAACATATTAATATTTACTATTGCTAATTCTCATATATGATAAAAGTACACAGAATAATAATAACAATAATAACATTATTAACAACCATGAGGATGGGTAATAGACGAGTTTATTTAAGGGTAAACTTGAGATTTACAAGTCACGTCTAACATCTGACCGTAATATGGTGAAAAGGTAATACAAGAGGAGAGGTTTTTTGAAAAACATTTACCTATACTACTAAAAAATTGTATAAAAGATGCGTAGATGAGTCATAAATAATTGCCTTGCCTCTATTCCCTATCAAACCGCATATGGATTCGTTTCGATACTTCAAATTAACTTACTTCCTTATTATACGATGCAAAACTTAACACACTGCGAGAACTGAAATACAATTCCAACTAAATTGTATTATAGTTATTTCAAAAGTTTTTTCGAGTGAATTTTTACTCAGAATATAATAATGAAGGACTTAACGATACATCATAAGCTTATCTACAATGACATGGCAAGAGTACTATATTATAATTAACTAATGTTTGAATTTGAAGCTAACTCAATCTGGTATTCACGTTAATCATCATTTTAAATTCCAACAAATGCTCAACCAACTACTATAATACGGTTTATTATAGTTAAAGAGCCGATAATAGACCAATTCCATTTTCACTGTACATTTCAATACAGAGCTTCATTTTTACTTTCTCCCTATACGTAGTAAAGAGAAAGTATTGTATTCGCAAAAAAATTCGACCTGAAGATTTCGACGGAAATAGATGTTTTTGGGCCCATAGAGTTCGTTTTCGCTATTTTCCCAAAGATGTCCGTCTGTGTGCCTGTGCATCAGTGTGTCTGTGTGTGTGTCTGTCTGTGGTAAAAAGTTTGTGGGCGCTCTATCTTAAAAAGTAATCATCCGATCATTTCCAAAATTCGTATTTAGTATTTTCCTAACAATGCCAAGAGTTGATTTGTTTTTGATGAATATCGCTAAACCGGAAGTTGCGGTTTATCCGGAACAAAATTTTGTTTCTTAAATATTTCTGTCAGAATGCAATTTAGGTACATACAATTATTTACTAAACTTATAGATAATGTACTTTACTACAACTTTTGTATGAAACATTTTTGTAGAGATGCGCTAACCTTAAATTTTCACAGAATTTTATGTGCAATGGATCCTGACTGGGGAATAAAAACTTTAAAAGAAACGAAAAAGAACTTCTTCTACTTTAAAGATTTTTTAACATGAACTTCTACAACATCAAGGCCGCATCGATTGAAATAATAAAAACTTACTTTATCTTAAGTATTCAAACTTTTCCTATGTACAGGAATGTAGTAACTACTTATAGTTATCTATATAGAAAAGTGTAACTAATTCATCCATTCCTCTCCTATACACTTATTTTGGGATTCTTCTTCTTTTTCAACCGGTTTTATAATATAAGGTCGTATTTTCAGTTAGAAACGATCAATAATAATTATCATTCGCAGTTTTTTAAATCAAGCGACGAGGATCTTTTACTAAATGTCCTTTGAGATGTGCATGCAGCGCAAGGTGTTTCCGGGAAGCCCCGGCAGAGAGCATTTTTAAGTGGGTTAATGGTTTGACAAGAAGTCGCACAACTGCGGGAATTGCGAATTCACAATGTCCGCCCGTTTTGCACACAAATAAGGCAAACAAGGGTGGAGACCAATTAACGACGTTCGTGGATTCATCGAAAACAGGTTTGATAGCGAGTGGCCCCAATTAGGGCCCGTGGTTTACCGGGGTCCCCTGAAAGGAGTGCCAATCAACCTCCAAGACAAGATGGAAGTATCGGAAAAGGGGAAGTTTGTTTTGCTAAGTGCGTCGAAAGTTAGGCCATTAGAGACTCGGTCGCCTACGGAAAAACATGAATATCGTGAGTCTTTTGTTTGGGAATTGGAACACAAAGATCAATTATTTGCGAAGAATAAAGAGGGGTTCTGTGAGGAGTGTTTCAAAATGAAGGGATTAATTGAAGGAGAAAACGACTTAAAAGGGGAAACTTCGAAGTAATGGAAAAAGACAATCTTCCATTCTTCTCTTCTTTCATTTTTTAAGACTTTCTAATCTTTTCCTTTCATCTCCCTTTCGTCTTTTTGCTTTATCGCCGAGTAAAGTTGATATTTTCACTCACATACTGTTTTTTGTGTTCTCCAGAATCATATGATTCGTGTTTTATGATTTTCTTTAATGATATATTAACAGAAAACGCACTGAAAATGCTTCCCATATTTAATATTTGGTAGACACAGAGATATGATAGGTGTCCATTTAAGGAAGTACTATATTAACCTCTACTAGTCAATGACTTCATTATAAATCAGTGAATTTACAGAATTTTTGTGTAAAAACATTCTTCATTTCTGGCCAACTGTAATCGACTCTTAGGCATTCTTCGAGATCAAAAATCACGAATCACGACACAATCACTGTGAGTTTCATTAAAATTTATATTCTATATTTAGAATTCTATAATGGTAAAATATACTATTCTATTGACAACTTCAGCTCGTCTTGTCGAATATTTCCAGAAAGACGTATATTTAACTCATCAAGCGTAATTTATTTATTTATTTAATTATAAGGACTACAAGTAGGCTCTAGGCCAGGTGGTATTCATCTTTTCCTAGGGGAAGAAAATACATTACCCTGCCTGGTATTTACATTTACATTTAAACCCTGCAATCCGCCAGTGGCGCGTGGCAGGGGGTATATTTTGGGGGTTTTCTTCTCAACTAGGGTATTCACCCTAGTTGAGAAGAAAACCCCCAAAAAACCTCCCAAAGGCATTACATCATATAATCTACAATTATATTCATACAATTAAAGTATACAAGTAATTACTATACACAATAATGCAATTAAAAACTTATAAAACTAAAAGTTACAATATTGCATATACTATTACAAACAATTTGTATAGTAATAGGTATTGCACAACCAAACTGTCATGACCTGGCAACATATATTTTAAATGAAATGTTCCTCGACGTACCAGGTCGTATCTTAAAGGGCAGGATAATGTTTAATGTGTCTAGTTCAGAGTAGAGAACATGACTTCAGCATTGCGTGACCACCGTTACAACTGCAACCCGCATGACATCCTTTTTATATACGCAACTCGTTTCTTTGCGGTGCTGCTTCCTTCCATAACATATAATTCGTTTCTCTAAACGAAATTCACACGTTCTTCATGCTACTCCTCCGTTGTAGTATTGTGGTGAAATTTTTAAGTTAATCGAGCAATAATATTTCAGAAATTTTTCTGATGAGCAATCGAGTAATGATGACCTAGTGCCGAAAGTATACTGTCGCTTTTGAAAATATAAACTTCAGTTACTAAGTTTAAAAATTTGGGACTTTATACTTCATACTACAGCGAAAAACACTTGGCTCTTGACCGCATCCATCATTCTTAAAACCACAATACCTTCTCTATTCTAAGAATTTCAAGGTGTAAAAAGAAATGCAGAAAATTGCATCACGTAAGACTAGGAACAGGAAAAACCACTTCATAGTAGAATAACATTCACCACTTTTGTACAACAAAAAATCTTGAGAACTAAAAATAGGTTCATCCGGTGAAATATTTTATAATTAAGAATCCCTTGAACAATCCTTAATTACATACTCCATTTTCCCCTCAACAAGGAACCTAAAACGCACCAATAAACAAAATTTCTTAATAGTTACTTAATAAATTTTTGAATGTTAATATAAATATAATGGTCATCCGTGATCGAATTTCAGGTAAACATAAGTTCATCCTTTGGATATTATAAGATATTACTAGAATTACTAAATTTAGGAAATAATTTTGTTCTTGTGATTCGTAATTTACTGGAGCATGTATTTTCATATTTTGGAATACTTTTTCACATTTCACATAAACAATTCTTAAGATGGATTCCAGATTTTTTACGGCTTTTAATTTCTCTAACCTGGATTTTGTATATGACAATCTCCTGAGATTTCTATTCAAGCATATAATATAATTTAGATATCCATTTTATAAGTAACAGAATTTAAAACTGAATAGTATTTTTCATTTATATTACCATAATTCAGATAAAAAGAGGCATTTATAAAGATTTTGGAATTATAATTCAATCAGAAAAAAGAAAATGACCGTAATTACCATCGGTAACTGCTGCTAAGTCTTATTTGGAGAATTAATGCTGTAATAAAATTTTTTTAAACCGTTAACACTATTTCCCGTACAAATTTTCGCTATGTCAGAGATTTTTTTGCCAGCCTTCGATTATTTATTTTGATTTGTCTCCCTTTGAATTTATTGATGCCTCTCTTCCAGACGAATATTCTCAAATCAAATAAAGAACCGTGGATTCTTTTGTTCTCTGCTGGATAAACAAGGAAATTCCAAGTGATAAAATTTTTGATACAATCGGAAGATTTCTTTAGGGGATTGGCCATAAAAATATCTCTCTCAGATGTATTCACAATCGATCCATTTTAATTTATTCAATCTCAGTGTAAGGGGACCATTTTGAAAGAATAATATTTGCTTCTAAAAGGTTGTTCTCTTTGTGTTCCTAGTTTTTGTCAACGATGACGTTTATCGAGTATATCGAATAAACTATTACTGAAAAATATCTAAGTTCTCTGGCTGTACTTCGTGGAACGACATTTATAAATGATAAAAAACACTGTAATTTCTACAATAATTTTTTTTATAAATAAATAAATAATAAATTTTTAAAAATAAATTTTATTGTGTAAATTACGAAGTGTTTTTTATAATTTCCAAACTATGACTGACTAAATTACTACAATAAATGTTTTTTATACTCTGATTCTTTGTTATTCGAATAAATCGTTGCTTGTTATTGAAATAATCATACAAAGCAGGATGTATAAATATCATGAAGGAACTGAAAAGGAGTTCTACACGAGGACCCATATCTTTTCCTATCTTTATTCACCGATCTTAAGTTTATGTTCAACCCAGTCTTTGCGATATAAATTTATCTTAAAAGTTATTAAAAATTTAATTTAGAAGAGAAATTTTTAAGAAGAAAGAGAGAATACCAGGAAATCACCGTAGAGATAGTCAAGTTCAGTTAAAGATCCGTTAAACTTCTGCCGGTTTTGTTCTTTCAAAATAGATAAGTTTTTAAGAAAGTTCATCTAGGCCTTGGGAGTTTTCTTTTAAAAAGGAATGAATTATCTGAAGAAAAAAATGTAAGTAAAAACTGATTGTTATAGCAAGAAATCGTACTTTTTCATCAAGTTTTCTTTCAATGCAATCAGTCGTTGTTGAAGATCACTTAGGAAAAAATCGATAGGTTAAAAATCAAGAAATTTTAGGCAATAAATCTTTGTAATAGCAGTACATAGCAAATGAAAAAGAGAGAGTACTTCTTTTACGGAATAATATTTCATAATGGTGTTAATAAAACATTTTTCCGTGGAAGTAATACTTCTCCTTTTTCATTTTCTATTAAGATGGACATCTAAAACATCCAGGCCTAATCGGTTGAATTTATACCTTTTAACTTTCATTTTTCTATGTCATGGTGAAATTCAGTGAATCGCAGCTTTAAACTGAATTACTTTTAAAACTACAACTTTTCATACGATTTATAGCGAAGATAATAAAGTACATAATATATTTCCCAAATTGGAAGTCTGCTTTAATTTTTATTCTAGTTTCCGAAATCGAATGACATGTATAAGAAGTAATAAGATTGAAAGAGGTAAAAATTCGACCCATAACCTATCATTTTACCAGCCGATTTTTCACACCGTAAGTGACTTCAATAGTAGGACTTAATTTCGCAACTTCTCACTTAAAAGGGGCTAAAGAAAGAAATCTCATCTCAAGTGTATAAGTATAGGATAACGAAACGTAAAATAAGAAAGGAGGAAGAGAAAAGAAAAGGATGCGCTCAGCCCTTTGAGATGGATCGGAGAAAGTATATTAAATTGATGGGAAAACAAATGAGGAAGCATTAAATCTTGAAGAAGATGAAAGGATTGATGAAAAAAGAGGGAATGGATTTGAGGAATATTGAGTGGGAAGGGGAAGAAGAATTCTAAGACAAAGAGGAGGGTTCAAGGATGAAATTAATGGAGGGCTCGGATATCAGAAGATAAAAGTCCCAGGAGAGTGAATTTTAGAAGGATAAATCTTGACCTTCCCCAAGGTGTTGGTTTATACGTCCGTGGATACAGAGAGGCACGTTACGTACGTACAATCTGATACTTTGCCCTTTACTTTTTCATAAATTACATGTCGGTGGAAAAAACTGATACAAACGCTAAGGTCATTTTCTATACATGGAAATAGACGAGATTAGTACAACAAAATTAAAGGACCTCCAAAGATTTTCTACCACTGAAATTTTGCAAAGATAAAATCTATAATAAAGTCATTTTTTCCAAATGTTTAGCCAAATTGTATTATAAGTGTTTCTAAAATATATCGATCAATATTTTCGTGAGAATATAAAAAGAAAATGCTTCGAATTAATTTTTCGGGATTGTATTATTGTCTTATCATGCGATGACGTAATTTTCAATGCAACAATAGATGTAATACTTAAGAGGCCACAGAATGCGCCTAGCCCCCATAGTATGTACTAGGTCTATACCAAAAATACATTCTCTTCTTTATAGATTTCTTACGATCGTTTACTCTATCAAAAATTCTAACTCTTCTAGATATCCACAATTTTCCGGATATATTGACGGAATATCTTTTTTAGAAATTTGGAAGGCCATCCTAAGGCAACAGAGAGGATCCGCTAAACTTTAGCTCACTCCAAAATAGAGGCCTAGATATAACAGTCCTTGCAATAATTTAACGTTGTTTCCGGAAGGATATATCATATGGAAATCTCTCGAGGACGGATTCAAGTGCAACCGGAAACCTTCAGGATGAACGGTTTTTTGGTCACTTCCCCGACAGCTTAAGAAACGGTCATAAATTGAGGGAGGAAAACTGATACCTTCTCACGCCCAAATCCTCAATTTGCATACCACTGCTGGAGCGGATCAACGGCGTTCATCCCTTGGAAAGAAACTTGTATCTCTTTTAGCTGTTCTATGAAAACAAAAATCAAAATGGCTTTATGATAAAAATACTTTTACTACACCACAATAAAATCACAAACACGACCAGGTTTCGTAGCCAAGCTACATCTTCAGGTGGCATGAGAAAAAATAACCAATAACATTATATAGGAAACAACGAGGTAGGGGAAAAAGGGGGGGTTTATAGTAAACCAATGGGAAAAGGGGAGAGGGAAAAGGGTACATTTTGGGAGGTAGGAATTGCAGGGGGGGAGGAAATAGGAATTTGGGGGATTTTGGGAATTGTTGCAGGTTTTTTTTTCTCATGTCACCTGAAGATGTAGTTTGGCTACGAAACCCGGTCGTGTTTGTAATTTTATTGTGGTGTAGTAAAAGTATTTTTATCATGAAGCCGTTTTGTATTTATAAATACCACGAAGTGAAACCTGAGTCTGTTTCGTTTAAAACAAAAATCCTATACTTCTAAATAAACAGATACATGCTCCCTATGAATGCATTTTTGCTTCATATCCTTTTATCAGACCGAGAAACCAGCCAATGGAGAACGATTCTTTCTTGCATTCATCCCACAGAAGTGATAACTATAAAGAGCAAATTTTCTCTAATCAATAGTTAAAAGTCTGTGCACTTATGCGTGATGATAATGATGTAAAGTAATCATGGATGTATATTGATATTGGACACTAGTTTGAGTTCCTTTATCGTGATATTTCAAATTCATTATCTCCCTCCTGGATCCTACGATACCAAGTCCTGTAAAACCATTTCACTTATCCGCCACAT
Source organism: Sympetrum striolatum (assembly GCA_947579665.1). NCBI lineage: Eukaryota > Metazoa > Arthropoda > Insecta > Odonata > Libellulidae > Sympetrum > Sympetrum striolatum. The sequence continues at coordinate 72,812,648 of OX388348.1, forward strand.
TTACCTGATGATGTCAACACGTTGGCAAAACTGTTCAACTGGAATGTATATTGTGGAAGTTGCAAACAGCTTTTTCTTTAATGATTTTTCCGAAAATCTACCAACTTAGAATGGACCACATTAATTTTACCACTTCCTTATGTCGCCAACTCTATTCCTTATGGTTAAGAAACTTTTGTCTTTCACTCTAATTGTCGTCTATTACGCCCTCTTGCGTTTCTATCTTTAGCTGACTATTTCCCGTCAATATTTGACCGAATTAGCTATTTCGCCACTGTTTTATTCCATCAATTCCTTTTCCTACCCCGCCCAAATAGAATGGTTAAGTAAATCCACAACAGAGGCGGTTAGAGCGCAAACGGTACATTCTTCGCGCTCCGATTAATTGGCACAGTGCAGAAGCACGGCAGTGTTGGCAATGGAAGAAAGGCGGACTTGGGGAGTGGTTTTAGGTGTTTTCGGGTGAGGCGAACGGAAGAAAAGAAAAGGAGAGTGGCGAAGGGTTTTTCCGAGAGAAAGAACGGTGGCCATTACCGGTGGCGAAGGAGCTGCGTGAGCCAAAGACATTCTCCCCGAGGGGGAGTGGTTCCTCCTCTGAAGGAGACGTCCCTTCCGATTTACGACGTTGGCTTCGTTTGCCGTTTTCTGAGAGTTAACCGGGAAGAAGGGAAGGAAAGACGTCAAGGGGTCAAATGGTACAGGGGTTGCCATGGGAACGGAGAATGGAAAGCGATGGAATGGCGGAGAGAGTGTGGCGATTTATTCTGCGAAGATATTATCACCCGCTGGCGAATTGGCAAAAGGGGATATTTCCCAGAACGGGAAAAATTGGAAGAATTGCTGGAATCGACGATTAATGCGAAAATGATTCATCCTCTCTTTCTCTCGGGAATGTTCTTTTCTCGGATCGTAATTAAGGACGTTTATCAATGAGGATGGATTGTCTTGGCGAGAATCTCACTTTCTGTTGGAGTTAAAAAGTAACTGGATTATGTGCAAATCAATAACAGAACCCACGATTGGTTCTGGAAAGAATAAATGGAATAACTGTATACCACACGGTCTATGTTAAGCTTCGTGTATTTTGATACAGCCCCTCATGTTAACAGTCAAAGGGAATTAACTACGCCAGTACAGTTTAATGGATTCAAATTTGGTGAATCTTCTTCTTCATTACCTGTGTGATCATTCACTGAATTGCTTTAGAGCCAGGGAATCAAATCGAAACCGAATCAGAATCCCGACAAATGAAAATCTTTTCACCCAAACGAAATCCTATAATGTTATTTTTTAATGTTTAATTCCTTATCGATTCGAGTTCCAAAGAATACTTTTCCAATTAGTTGTAAATAGATGAAGCTTAAATAAAACATTGAGGCAGCGACTTGCGACTAACGACAGTGAATGGTTTGTATTTAAATACATCACATCTATTTCTTATGATTGATATCGAAAAAAATTAATGCCTGATCTCCATTTTTTAGTTTTAATACTGAATAGGTATTCAAATTCAAGCTTACTGTAAAACCAGTGTAACATTAAATTCAATAATACATGAATTAAAATTCTGAATAAACACTGCCTGATCACTGATCGTGTAAAAAAGTTTGTTAGTAATTTCATTTCCGCGGCAATATAATGTAGTATATACAAGAAAAACCCTATTGAGATACGATGTATAAGGACAAATTGCTAGTTTTCTGTTAATGATCTGGTCCGACAATAATCTGGTGTCTATGCAATGAAGTCAGCGAACATTCTGGTGAAGATTGAAATTGCATTTTCCGCTCCCACAATATAAGACTGCTCTGTATTAAATCGTTTTATACTGAATTATAGTTTATTAGACTTGACGTAGTGAATGATAATATAGACTGCGAAAGATTATTCCTTTCAGACGAATATAATCAAATATATTTATTAGGGCTGACTTCTGATAATAGAAAACATCTGGACTTCATTGAAATTATCAATATTTATGTAATACCCAAAAGCAAGACTTATTAGCATAAAATATTCCTTCTTCTATTCAGCAATTTGAAATATCAGAAATTTTTATCTACCACTAAAAACCTTTTACTCGAAATTTATTCGGCATTACAAGTCACAGCTGATTTTAAATGAAGATTAACGGAGATTCCAATTTGGATATAAAATTTCACCTTTCGAATCGAAAAGGTCCTCATTAAGATGAAAGATAATGAAATCATAAAATAAGTTGTTTTTTTCTAGAAAAGGAAGAGTTCGGCCATCGCTGTCTCCTCCCAAAGGCATTAGCACTTTAATTAATGTTTAATGAGGTGATCCGGAGAGAGCATGAAAGATCAAATAAATGAAATACTGTGCCGATCATATCTAGTCAAGTCCAAATCACCATCCGCCACCATATAAATAATCAAATTATTAAGAAAAAAGCTCTCTTTTTCAAAAATTCAAGCCATTTTTATCAGTTTGCTCTTGGCATTATTACATAAAATATTTTTCATAGAAAATATATAAATATTGAATCCAAAAAAACATACAGATACTTAAAAACTATCACTAATAGCAAATTCCATTTCTCAACAACAGCTTCTTTGCTGCCTACATACTGTAAATTATTATACTAATAAAGTGTATCAGTTGACTTTTTAATCTTAGAATGAAAGAAATTTCTCTCGTTATACTTTCATAATTTTTCTTCGGAAGATGGTACGACTCTATGGTATAATGTAATATATTACCATAATCCTATGCTATTATATTCACATTTTCTTATGAATTTTCATATCAGTTGGTTAATCATAGCTTAAAAAATAACATTCGATTACACATGAGGAATTAATAAAATTAATAACAACGAAATAAAAAAGAGATGGGTGAGAGTTTGTGTTTAAACAAAGCATTTTCCATTGTAATAAAATACATTTGTATAGCAGAAATAGTAGACAAGTTTAAAGCGAGTGATTATATGTAATCAATTCAAGTCATCCAAACTTTACAATTTGCTTCATATTTGATTCAGATTGGCATTTTAAGTGGTAATTATTTCTCAAAAACTTTAGAAGCATATTCATGAGAGTTATTGTATAAAAATTTTATTAACTTTAATTCAAATATAAACCTAGAACTCTCGCGAACTTCCTAACCATTAGGTTACTCAGATTATTCAGTATTGAAGATAAGCTGCAGAATCATGTCTTGAATATCATATTCCAATTTCAGAAAATATCTCTTAATTTAAATTCTCGTCACGGAACTTGAGTTGATTTCTACTCAGAATACACGAAGAAGCGGAAGGTATAAGCAGCTTGATATTACAGTTTGATAAGAATCGAAAAGGCATATAATTGACTTAAGGAGAATATATATTCGCACGAGAGTCATTAATAAATCTAATAATCTCCAATGAGAAGGAATGGAGCACCTGTATTATTTCAAGAACACTCAAAACCATTTTCACTCCCTTTAGAACTCTCAAAATTCAATTACTTTTTATTGCACCATTGGATGTCACATTTCCACTAACGTTAAAAGCGTTACATGGCGGATTTTTGACTAAATCAACCCCTAATGGAATTAACCTTCCCAAATCTTGATGGAAATATAAATAATCGGTAAAGGATAATTTCCAAATAAATTTATGAGTGAAGGGACTCTAAATCAATACACATTGGAGATTATTCTTTAATTGCTTAACATTTCAATGGATATTGCATTTAATAAATGCGATATAGATATTATGACTATTGAATATCGTGTAATTTGACGAAGGAAGTCAAAGCCTTCATTAGCAGAATTATGGTCCAAAATAATGCATAATTAAGGCCGATGTTGCAAATAAATTAATAAATCGTGTAACATCTTGGAGGACTTTCTTCAGTCAGAGGGTATTTTATGTTTATCTCCTGTGGTGTCAAGTAAAATGAAAAATAAATGTTCCTTTCATAATGGATGTCCAACATATTAAAGCAATTCAACAAGTTTAGTATTTTTCTGAGGAGATAAAAACAGGTTAATCTTTAGATAAAACAACCACTTAGGATAGATAAAAATCCCTTTTAAACATTCGAGTCAATTCCTCTAAAATATGCAGTCGACGCTCAAATGCTAATGTCGACTGCGGAGCATAATTTCACTGATCAAATTCAATGTTTATGTTAGAATATTATGATTCCTAAGTAGCACCATAATAAAGAGGATTTTTCCTTTTGACAGTAATTATTGTGGTTGTTTTCATATACTTGGTGCATTTTCCCATAGCAAACAGACCTTCTACATCGACTGAGGTTTGTCTTTTATTTTTCATAAAGAGAATTATCGTTTTCCAACGTTTAATTTCAAAGTTGAGTACATGCAAAAAGTAGCTCAAGAACGGTGTGAAAGTTTCATTTGCTTTCAGTGGTTTTATTTGTTGCCTATTCAGCGTCCCAAAGATAGCAGGCCACCCATTCCTGATAAATCCAATCTTGATAAAAGATTGTAGACCTCATCTTATGATAAATTTACGTTGCAATACCTCCTAGTTATGGACGGTTGAAGAGTCAGCTTTCTGTGAACTGAAGGCCTTCCCCTCAGCGTTGCTCTTAGGAATTTGACGACATCCACTCCCCATCTATCTTTTAGCTTCCTTTTGGTCACTTAATGTCTCCTTTGGTCCGATCCATCACAATCAGAGTCCATCTTCCCTAGCGACGCCACTAGCCCATTATCAGTGTCATAAAGTCACTCTTTTACTGAATTTGTGACTAATAGATTTTCCTTCTATTCCTATTATGTAGTATTCACTGTAGCAACTATAACTACGGTGTAATGTTTCATGCAATTCTAGTTATCGATAAATATTTTACCTTCGGCGGAAATCGGCATCTTAAAAAAGGTTTATCTTACAAAAAGTTCGAGTACGGTAATATTTTTTTCCAAAACAGATATCCTGAAGTTTGAAAGCAATTTGCAAACATTGAAAATCATTCATCGAGAGTATTTTACGAGTTAACAAAAGTAGGAACTCGACATATTCAAACACCAATACGGTACGGTATTTTTCTTCTTTATCCAATGTCATTTAGAACTAAAGGCCAAACTTATTTTCTCCATATCCATTCTTCAATATGCTACTTCAATATTAATATCCAATACTTCAATATGAGAATTCATCGCATTACCTTCCATAAGTTGCGAATTCCCAATTAATTATGTTCATAGTTTGTGCCTATGATATTGAAGTGTAATTGGAGGCCCCTGTTTCTGTTAAAGAAAATATAATGATGATTAAAAAGATATGATTTTGGATTTAAACCTACGGATACCAGCTTTTCTATGCATATCAATCAAATTATTATATGATAAAGTGAGCAAGTCATCTACTTATGTGATACCTCATGCTGTATACTTCTTTTACTTGTGAGAAATACATGTTATATTTATATGTCTCCTTTTAATCCTAAAGCATTCAGTCTCTGCCAGTATAATTAATGCATCTTATGATGGTCGAATGCGGGTAAAGGCATGGTGGTTGGTGAGGTAACAGTAAAGAATAGGATCCTGGCTAGTAAAAATAGCTTGGGGATAGCCAGGTCACTGATGAGGTTATGCAACGAATGGTGCAGGGTGGCTGGAAACTCCAACAACCTACTTTTAAACCACCTCAACGGTATTTTAGTAATGCAATTCAATGGGAAAGATTCGTTAACTGTTATCCACTCTTATTGTACAATCAGTTCATAAGATAAAATTCTAAAGGCATGATAATCATGGTCCATGGTAAATAATCGAAACACGATTAATAAGTATTTTTATACTGGAGCCCTAGGAAGAAATATCACGTCATCCGGGAATTTTATGAGCTGGGATTGGGGATAAAAAATTCAGCAAGTTTCATATGTACTCAACTCTCACTAAAATCCATGGATACATTTGTAATATTTCCTCATCCGCCATAAAAGAAAACGTGAGGGTACAATTTCCTATCCAAACCGTATTCTCGCCTTTTACGTTGATTAACTCCCCAAGACACTTTATTTCGCGCACAAGTCAGAGCTTCTGGATACATAAAAGCGTGTACGAGGCGTAAAAGAATACGCAGTTTTCACGGTTAGAACGCAACGAAAAAGAATTCGTGGGAGTAAATTTGGCAATGAAAGAGAAGGAGACGGAAAGTTAAGCCCTCGAATTGGCGCAATCTCGCATTCGCTTGTTTCCGAGGATGTAATTTCGCTGAATCCTTGGAAAAGCCGAATGCGGTGAGAACGCAGCCAATCAGGGGAGAGATGTCCCAATGCAAGGTAATTTCGGCCGGCACTTCTAACGACAAAGCATGGCCTCTAAGATAGGGACGGCGACTCCGCAGATAGGAACACTGCTGTGTGGCCGAATGGATGGAGGTGAAGAAAATATCGGTGAAGGCCGACGGTGAGACGCAGAGCTAAAGTGGAAGCTGGATAAGACACGGGGAAAATGTAACGAAGGTGGCAAAAGACTCATTTCCACACTTCTTTAATTTTAGCCTAACTGCCCTAAATTCCTCTGTGGTCACTGTATTAGTGAGATATTTTCAGTTGATGTCTACGAAATACATACCACATAATGAATTCCTCATCAACTAAGATTTGCATAAAGAGTTAACTATAATTTATCGTAATGACTAAATTTAATTCCTGACTAAATCCGACTAGAGAAAACAATACTATCCATTCGAATTAAAATTTTAAAGTAATAGTTTTTGTAGAATTTTGCATAGTTATTTCAATATGATCCCGATTACGGAATTCCACCAATTTAAGGCTACCTCCATTGAATTTATCCATTGAATCTATAAAAAATAGAAAGTAAACTATATAAAAACACTCTGATATAAAACTAGAAAAGTGGCAATATCCAAATATTTCTTTTTCATCTTTGAAAGCGGAAATGCGTTGAATATTTTCTTTTTAGTTTTCTTAGCCAAAGAATTTACACACTAATAATCTCGAACGCGTAATTAGGGTAATGGAAGTAGATCCATGGTGCATGCAACCACTGTCACACGCCATAAGACGACTTTCAGGGTACACACGTAGATGTAGATAATCGACAAAGCGGCGATATTTCAATGAAACGGAATTACCAGCAGAAACCTAGTTTTCCTCCTAATAAAAAGTATTATCTGTCTCTTAAAATGTCTCCCACAACTCAAGCAATTAACTAGGAAATCGTTCGTAATATTGAGATTTTTCGGCAGGGGGCAATACAGCATCCCCCGGTCAGTAGAGAACTGGATTCGAACAGGCGTCTGTTTTTCTTGGCTGTGCGCCAACTGACCCGAGTGCGAGGCGTCATAGCTGACTGGAGAATTTCTATCACCTCTTCCTTTTAACCTCCATAAAAAAGAACTCCTCCTTGAAAGTAGGCCTCCGTATAGACCTTGTTGACACGGACGCCCTCAAACCTTCGACGGAGAAATCCAAAAATATGTACATCCGACTTTCGGAAACGTTTTTGAAAGCCATTCTTTTTTGCATTTATTTCCCCTAACCCAAATCTAAATATTTCACTCCTGGAAATCTCTATATTTCTTTCTTTCCTCGATATTCAAGGTAAGATAATATCCAAAATTGAATCACAACGAAGTGTTACTTATACATTGTCATTTATAAACTTTTTCAATTTCTCCGTTCTCCTTCTCTCCGTAAAGGAAGCCTTTTAACAGGTAATAGGGCTCTTTTCAAGACGGAAATAGCGAATTTGGATTTATTAAAATGTTTACGAGGCAATTAAAAAGGCTGAGTTTTATTAGGGAGTTTTATCTATGACATAATATGGACAAAACGTGTTTAATGCGACTCTTTTGTTCAGAAACAACTTACAGTAATTTTGAGTTGAGTATTTTTCACTATGATCATTCTACTTAAAATCAATATAGTTATTGAATTGCATCTTTAGGTGCAGTCCTAGTAGATAAAAAACTTTATGGAACACAGTATCCTAATATTTATCACCTTTACAATCTCCTTTCATATAAATAATCAAATAAGATGAGTTCTTCGAGACGATGTATCATTAAATATATTCTAACATCATACATCCGTGCACAATAAACAGACATTCATCAAAGTAATGATGTTACTACAGACTGTGAGAATATTAAAGACGTATATACGTAATGAAAAATCATGACAGTAATATATAAAGACTGTGAAACAAAGCATAATGCTTGTGGCAACAGTTTGAATGAGATATGTTTTAGCGGAATTAATTATGCTATGGTGGAAATTTCACTTGGTCCTTGATTTATAATTAACTGTTGGAGGATACCATAAGTTCTGATTATTATTCTAAATTTCGCAAACATACTCCAAAAATTGAATCGTTAATAAGTAAGTTAATAGAATTTTATCGCTTATCTCACAAATTGTTATATAAGAAACGAATTTATTCTCAAATAGCATAAATGCAGAAAAATTCTATCATTAATTCTTTGGATATTATTTTTCTTCTTAATATGCTCAATAGATATTCTAATAAAATAGCAATAAATGTATATTTGTACGCCTCTGCGTTATTATTATTTATCAAGAAGGAGAAACGTAACATATTCTCCTAAAAGGCTCTTTCGGTTCACGAGCTAGCGGATGAAGCGTTAGAATGGAAGTGTTCAAAGACGAAAGAGTACTTCGGTAAACAAAAAGTATGAACTGATATGAAAGCGTCTTAGAGCGAAACGTAATGTATCGGGAGAGTGTAAGCGCTGAGGAAAGCGATGCAATTGCGCTCCGTACGTGAGATGAAGAGATTGGCACGAGATTTAAAGGCGAGGGTCAAAGGGGAGGCTTGTAAGGAAGAGAAGGGGGCGTAGCCGAGGAAGAAAGGCCTCGAGAGGCGGAGTTCCATTTAATCTCAAAAGACGGAGGAAAGCATATTAAAATTAAAGCGAAGGCTCGGATTCTTATAATGTTTCCTCGAGGCAAGGTAAACGTTACGCACCACGTGAAATAAAAAAGGATATTATTTGAAACGAGAGAAACAAGAAGGGGAGTAGAATTCCAGGAAAACAAAAACGCAATGAAATTATAACCGAAGGTTTCGTCGGAGAAAGATAAAATTACTCGGAGCGCAAAGTAAGACAAATGATGGCGAGGAATACAAAAAACGGCTGCTTTTTTTCGGAGAAGCAATTTTTACTTTCCCCATTTACGTAACAAAGGAAATACTTTCACTGCGATAAACTTTCTTCTCGAGATCTCCGAGAAAAGGCAGAAGATACCTACTTATAAGGGTTCTTTATTTGGCTTTCAGCGGATTCACTTTCTTCGAGATTTTCTCCTCAAATCTGAAAGACTGTTCTATTCTTAAGAACTACTAGTTTCTCCGTCCTGATTTTTTTCTAACCTGAAATTGATTTCTTATTAGGATATTACGTAATATGTTATCTGAAAAAAATATGAAAAATGTTTCTGAAATTCTAAATTCGTCATCAAGTCTTTGTCGTCTAATACAAAGATTTATTAGTAAGTCATTTCCGCAAATACAATTTGGAAAAATACTTCTAATTAAATTTTTCAAATTCTTGTTTCCAAATGGATTAATAAAATACTTTGGAAAAATCAAAAATTATATGAAGTTTCACTAATTAAAGGAAGGTTAAATTGTGTTTCGGCGTTCAAATGTTATTACCGTGTTTTCCAAATTCTGAAGAAAATACCATTAATAAGTTATACGTTTTCATAAGTTAAGTAGTTAATAATTGTTTTCTAATTATTACTACAATTGATTCAATATCTTCTTTGTATTTATAATTTAAAACGATATCTAGAATAGGAGATAAAATAATTGACTAAAGGTTTTTTCTATTGATATTTTACTCTTGAATTTATTTTTAATGGAAATTGTTTTCTTTGTTTTAATTCGAATGGTTAGATTAGTTTGTTGTAACAATAATAAATATCCTGCATCGCTTAGCTAATATTAACCTAAATTGAGCTCAAAGCGCTCATCTTCTCTCCGCTTTGCCTTTAAAAAGTGTATGGTCAAATTTGATACCTTCATATTCCACTTTTTCTTGCCCAAAAATTTCTCTATCACCTTCATGTTTTTTTCTCACTACCTTCTTCTGAGGAAAAATTGTATCTTTTATTTACTTTGGTCTTGGGATGTTATATTATTTATAATATATTACAATAATACAGGATTCATTCCGACAGTGTGTACTTAGACTTTGGTATGTAGCTGATCGAGTATCCTCACCTACGACTATCGGAAATTATTTGAAATTATTAGTTGATGCATAATTGAAATAAACGTAAAATATAAGAAAATAATGTATAAGATATCTCGGTGACTTAATAGAAAGAAAAAAATTTGAACCAAATATTACCACACTCGACTGTTTACCAAAAATACGGACTTGCCCGATTAAATGCTAAGCTTAGTATAAAAGAATCACCAGAAAAATGGGCCATTTCTCTGATCAACAAACCCGTCTTTTATATTACAGTCATTTCATTGAATTGTATTTTTTCACCTATCGTTTCGATGACAAAGTAGAAAATACGTAATTCTGCTATTCCTGCTGAAATTTTCATTTCATTTTCGCTGTCAGTTTCCATTGCTCCAATCGCCTGTTATTTGGGGTTAGAGATTGATGAAATATGCCTGCGTAAATAAATTATTCCATTTTATGAGCGTTTTTGTGGAAAGAGGATGGAGCTCCTTGGTCGTAAATAAATATTAGCGGCGGAAACGGAAACTGTGTTCCATTATACGAAAGCATCAGCTCAATAAATTAGCTAAAACAAACTTGTACCCATCGATCGCGGTCTCAAATCTACCAGAAAAAACTAAAAAGCGCAAAATAAAATCCCTCATCATCCCCTTTAATGAACACGTCAGCTTTTATACATCCGGCTAACTACGAAGCAGTCCTTTACGTACTTAATCGAGAATTAGGCTTAATCTAGTAACCCGTAACATCACAACGTTAACCTTGATTTCACTTATTGAATAATATAGATCAAACTATAATTCTATGTAAGGCTTTTAGGACTTGTTCACTACTGTTAAATCAAAATATAAATTGTAAAATTAAGTACTAAATGAAGTTACTAATAAACTAAATCAAATATCAAGAATAGATATTTCTTGAGAAGATAAAAATAACATAATTCGAATTTTGTCCTTCTTTTCCAGCATTAATGTAAAATAAAAATAAATTAATAGTTTTTGAAGAACGAAACAAACCGTTTTTACAGTTTTACATAAGAATTCAATAAATTTAAAACCTCTGCGAAACAAAAGTTTTCTTGTCTGAATATAAAGAGGATGTATACATATCACTATTATGAATTTCCACAACATTGTGGCCGCCGCCGTAGAATTTGTTTTCTTATCTATATGATGTTCCATACAAAATTCATGGAACGACAAATTTTACGTTATATTACATATTTTTATGTTTTTCTGATGTTACATTCTTATAACATATATATACTAGAAAATGAAACTGAACAATTTGTCTAATGGAAGCTGAAACTAATTATTTATAACATTATAACATATAGTGCGTGTATATGTTAATTAGAGATAACATTGCCTTTCTATATCTTCATACACATTCTTAGCATCAACAGCGTTAATCTAATGGAATTTTTCTGTAAATCTTGAGGTGTAATAATTTTCAAAAAGGCGAAAGAGAGCAACATAAGAATCCACCTAAAATTCATAGGAATCGAAACTTGCGTAAGAAATACAAGGCAGAGCTATTAGGAGCAGAGATTACTTCCAAAAGAATGGCATCTTAAACTTGAAACCATTTCAGAATTATTTTCGAGTGGAGCTAGAAGTTTATTTTCACGGAACGCCTTCCTCAAGAAAAACTCAGCATCCGCTTGTTTTAACCCAGTTTGGCTAACAAATTACGAAAGGAAGCGATGGGAATGCGGGATAGGTACCCGGAAACAGTTCCCTAGAAGAAATGTTTGGGTCCAGCATTGTTTTTTCTTAGCTCTCCGCCGTCCATCCTCAGGAATCATTACCAGACGACTCTGTGGAATGTCTCCGAACATCCACTGTTTGCGTTCCCAGAAGAAGAATCCGTAAAGTACAGAGTTCCTGTGCGTCGGAAGAACCGCCATTCCCCGAAACTTCTTCCATTCGGAGACAAAGGAGTATGAGCACTACTTCGGGCCCTTATGTCGCAAATTCGCGGACACTTTTTCAGAGCCAATGGCTCATAAAAGAGAAACGGAAAATGGAGCGGAAGCCGGATCCATCAAAGCGAAAGAAGGTTGCGAAGCACTTTTCGGACCGTACGGCTGGAAGTGTGTTTATTTAAGTAAGAGCACCTCTGGTGCAGAAGGCGAAAGTACTCGCAAGTGGTATCTCGAAGATGTAAAGTAAATCCAACTGCGGGGAGTTTGAAATCCTCCTTTTAGAAATGTACTTGAAACCGGGTGGCGAAACAAAAATTATGATTTAAGATATAGAAGTCTCTATTTTTATTTCAAAGCTCAAATCATATCTCAGGGGCTATTATTTTTCGTTAATATGACTGAGAAATCATTGAAATTTTCATAAATATAATAGTTTGCCCCAATAGATATCAACCTTCCCTTGTGAGGCAAGCAAGTAAGTGATGATTTACAATCCATCTTCATGATCGTATTTCTTTCCATACATAATTCTCTTTCTTCTGAAACATGAAAGCATCTTCTCATACATCAACTTTTATTCCTCATCCATACTTCTTCCTCGAAACCTCGCCCACATTCAATTCGGTTTCCTTTTTCCTTTTCATCCTCCCACATTGCTACGTGTTTCAGCCATTCCATTATTATTCTATATTTCAACGAGCTAAAATCAACCAGATGTACACACTGTACCTATCACTACCACTACCAATTCGCTACGGCTTTCTCACCTCTTAAAACTACTAAAAATTTGTTCGATATTACTGTTTGTTGATATTAGATTTGATGATTTGGAATTGATGAATTTACGAATAGATATACTTCTTTTATCTCAAAAACGTTATTATTTACTTTTAATTAACATTTTACCATTAATTTTGAATATCAGTTATTACTTTCGGATGAATATAAAACATAATTTTCAGTTTTGTCTCTAGGTTTAACACTTGCAAAGAGAAAAATGTATGTATTTCAGTTACTTTTTTCCTCGTCATGTTCATCATTGTGATCATATGATAGCTAATGCGTAATGAAAGTTTCTGAATGATGTTATTCATCTATAGCACTATTTATCAAATGGTATTATTCTTATTAGTGTATGGTATGTATTATAATTATTTGTATGGTCATTGTGGTTCCTGGGTTTTCATCTCATAGTATTCCGGCTCAGTGAGGACAGTTGTCTCACTCCTCATCTTGTTAAGTATACCTCATTTCTTCACCGAGGGTCTTGGTTTCTAAAGGCGAAGATATTGAGGTTCAACTTGTCCTCCAAACAGAATAGTATACGGATAGTCTTGAACAAAATGGAAAACTAAAGTAAAATTTTATGTGGAAATTTTAACAGCAACATCTTAGAAAACATTTTGAGGCCCATAATAGCCAATTTATCTTATAAACATCTCTCTTTGCAAGCTTTTTTTTATCGATCTTGATCATAGAACCATATAGTTATCTATCTATGAAGTACGAGCCTAAAATTTTACGTTCCGTTATTATTCGGTGAAAACGGCGGCTCCGTAGCACGTGGGAGGTTTATCCTTCCGCAAAGCTGGGTTTTCTCACCTGCCATTATTAAACGGCGTATATAACCCTCGACTGTCTGGGTGCAAAGGTACATACATTATTCCATATCAAGGGAAACGCTCTCCGGTGCGCAAAACCCCATTTATCAGAGGAAACATCCGCGGCGCATCCGAGGCTCACTGATGGAAATATCGCTTTACGTTCTCTTCGAAAGCGAAGAAGCTTTCTACAACGATATTGCTTTTTACTTAACTAGTCACATTTGAAATGCATCTGTGCGGGTATACTTTTACTAAGACAGTAAGATAGATATTCTCGAGAAGAATATACAAGTTTATAAAAATCAATGTTTTTGATGATGAATATAAGAGCATATTTTCCTCTCGAATAGATTGAAAATTGTTGAGTGATCAATAAAAATTAAGCTATTTTTTCATTATGCTTATTTACAATTATATACGGGCAGTCAACCCTTTTACACGGAGAATTGGTACATTTAAGAAGCATATTAATACAGTAAAGACAAAGAATTTAAAATACAAAATTCAAGATTCAAGTTAACATAAAAAGTGTTAAAAACAATAGAATAAAAGGTTTAAATCAATGCAATTAAAACGAACTACTGTCAGCAATGAAAAAAAATATATATGTAAATCATCAAATAAAGAAATCCTTAAATATTACAAATAAATCGAATAAATTTAATTAGATAAAATTAAAAAATCTAATTATAAAAACATAAGTCCTTTTAAATAAAACATATCAACAAAATCCATAAATATAGAAATAAAAAAACATTAGCAATTCAGTAATTTAGTACTGAGATGTGCTTCATGCAACATTTACATGATGGAAAATAATCTCTCAGGCTATGTGCTCCTAGATTCTGAATCTACTAAGCAAACTTCGGCGTTTAGTTTCATTGCTTTCACTTAGAAATGTGAAGAGATGAGTATATATATTTTAAACGTATTCAAGAATCACCATATCAATGCTAAGTAAATTATACATTTTACAAGAAGTTGCGAGTTTTCGTGAAACTACGATATTGCGGGAAATTTAACAGCAATCTTTTATGAAACTAAGTTTTCTTCTTACAAATCGAGTTTTCATTATACTTGAAGTATTCTAAGTAGATAAGTTTGCGTGTGGAAGGATGATCTATACTTTGTGAAGAGCAAAGTAAAAAATAATTCCTCATTAATAAAATAGCGCTTGTAATGCACTTATTCCATCCGGGTCAGAAGAGTGGTAAACATGCAAAGTTTCTTAACCAAAATATTTAGTATATTAAATACTCATAAAATTTCATCGAATAAGAGTTTTTCACCTGAAATTCTTCTAGCCATTGAAATATAAAGAGGGAAAACAAAAAATGAAGTGGAAAAATATTGATGGATCTCTTCACTAAGTAATTGCTCGTAGAGTTATTTAGTAGTTTATGATAGTGGCAACATGGGCAACAAAGTCAGTATAAAATATTATCTTGAGTTTATTGGTATCACAGAAAACATGGCATCCGAAGAAAATTAAGAGATGAATAGAGTATTAAGATATTCCTCAATGTTATTCCAGATTTTTTACTTTAAATTCAATACTACACATTTCCGATTTACTTTTACTAGAGTATCAAAAGAAAAAAAGTCATAAGGGAGGCGAATTTTCCTTCTCAATTTTCAAAAGTTGCAGTTCATAACATACTACGAACGAAGAATCATCTGCGGACCATTCAGGCTCCAGTTTCATCACTGTCATATCGGGTTTTTCTGCTAATGAAAGAGGAGCCATCTCCAATGAGAAAGACTGAATTCGTTTCTGGTAGCTCAAAGAGCTCCAATTCCCATACTTTTCCAACGAATGGAATATTATCTTTGATTTTTCCGCAAGAATGCTTTTTTCTTCGCGGAAAGAGACTGAGTGTAATAACACTTCTGTCTTATTCAGTCTTTCGTTAATTAATGTGGAATAATTATGAAATTACGCTCAATTCAACAAATAGTCATAGAGATTAAGTCCGCAAATAAAATGACGTTCCAGGAGGAATATTTAATGCAATAATAAAAATTGTAAATAGCTCCATTCTTCAATATAAATATCATTTGCAAATTATGGAATTAGGTTTTAACATATCATTTGGTTTACGTTCATAAAAATTGCTTAATATTTATCAAAAAAATTCCTTTTATTTTTAAAATGAAACGAACATCTGAAATTAGTATGACAGTGTACACGATTGTAATGTATTCAGTTGATCTTTTAAATTACTTACGAATAAATAATGATTACACTATAAGACGCGATATCATAATTAAATAGCATTCATTACTCTAAAATCATAGATAACTAACGTGAAGAAAATATTTTTAAAGTTGTAAAACATTTCACACATTTATTTTCGTAAAGGTTTGCTAAAGTTAACTATTTTTTCTACAATTTTGAGTTTCCACCAAGTGAAGACATAATACTGTTTTCCAAAATTACTCACGGATTAAGAGGACAAGAGAGTATTTCGAAAGACAAGGTTCTATGAATATGCTGTTAATTTTTCTTTCGCAATACTTTGTCACCTTCCGATGTCACAGGATGTTTTTCGTCATGGGACACACATCACAAGACGATGCTCCTAGGTAAGAAGGCAAGCGCTCCTAAATATCTCCAACAATGGTGATGCTGCGATTGATTAATCATCTCTCTGGACCAAAATGGTGGTGCGAGCCACAGAAACTGGGGCGGGGATTTTTTTGCCATAAATGAGTGGCGTAAATTCCAAGTACAAAAAGCGACCTCGTTCCACAGAATTGGTACCCGAGAGAACGCGATTTCTAAAGGTTAAAGGATTACTTCCGGTGCAGGCGCGCCATCAGTTACTGCGGAGGAAAAGGGCCTGATGTTGCACATGGAAATAATCGGATTCTCATTTGAAGGACTGGCAAAAACCCTTAGGAAACGAGATTCGAAAAATGCAGAGTGTGTCAGTGATATTTAGGACTACGGTGCATTCCCATTCTCCCATGGCGTTTGATACAATTCAACTGACTTTTGATAGACCTACCTCAGCTCAGCGTCTGAACAAGAAGAGCTCCCCAAACCATTCCAAATAAAACAAAATTATACGAAATAGACTTATCGCTGTTTTACTGAACAATTTCGAAATTTACTCTTGGAGTACTATCCTGAATCCAAGATTTCCAACGTCTTCCTCGCTATATAACTTTATATTGTTAGTCCATGAGCAACTCAAAGTTAATGATCCCAGAATGATAACGGAAAATTTACCTTCAAATACAAAAATTGCCTGCAATTCGATAGCTAATTAAAACCAAAAGAAACAAAATATTTATCTTAAGAGTATCGATTGATCCCCAGGAACGAAAAATTTTGTCAAAAGCAATTACATGACACTAATATCACGTAATTGCTTTTGATAAAAACGTGATATTTAGTATCACCAAGATCTGACGACTCGTACAAAAAACAACACGAGCAAATCATAGCTGTAAATAAAGTTTACCATTATATATTCTGCAATGATTATCTGTAAAATGTTGTTTGGCAATAATTTTACCAAAAGCGTTAAACTGCGCTCAGAGATATCCTAATCGATGAACTCCTGAGAAGCTTGGAAACTGAACTCTACTTTCAGGGAAAACTGTTTCATTTTAATCTCATTTTCATCTTAATGATTACATACATCCTACAAAGGATAGAGAACTTATGCGTTATTAATAAAAGTACTAAGTACGAATGTGTAAGGAATTGTAGATATTTTTAGTAGGTCTTAAAAATAATAATAATCCAACCATACACACTAATGATAAGGATAATTATAAGGAATACTCGGTGATATATTCAATAATCACTGCAGATTTTGCCACACCACACAAATTACGGCCCACTTAGTGCCTATTGATTGCAACTCAAGAATACGGTATGGTTCAAGTAGAGAAATTATGACACTTTATTACAATTTAATAATTGAAGAGATCGATGACATATACGAGCAGAATTAATAAGCGGAGAAGAGCACGATTTCGATATCATTTTTCATAAATAAGTTAAATTAATTCGTGTTTACCTATTTAGTCAATGGATGTACAGTCCTGGCCAAAATTAACGCAGCACCGGCCGTAAGGTTCGCTAGGGAGGTGCCAGGAGGAATTTTGTCCAGGAGTGTACATCTGCTTTAGCACCACATTACTCCCCGTTTGAATTTTACTAGCGTACTTTCCTAACTCTTTGGAAATCAGCGGGAATAATTTAGATACACGACGCAGGCTGCTCATTTATTCGCCACAATGCGAGTAATCAAGCGACTGTCTCCTAGTGCTAATATCCTCGCGCCATCCACGCAAAATGCATGTCCGATTTCAAAAGGGAAAATTCGGAGCCCCGCGGGGACATCCAAAACAGCTCGCCAATCCCGCCAATCAAAAAGCAGTGGCAAAAACTAATCACGTCAGGTAAACAACCCCTCGGTGCAGTAATGCACGGGGCCCTCTGGGCTCGCCTTTTTATCGACGAATAAACGCCCAGTTGTAAATCTCTCCCGCGTCGTGTTTTACGGTTTTCTACCGCCAGACGTCTCTGCATCTTTTCGGTTGTCGTGCGGAGAAGCGCTCGCCTGTGGCGGGAGCTAAACCGCGGAAGGCGGGGCTCTTCTCCTCCCTCTCACAATATCTCACCCTATTTGATCTCCTCTGTTTTATTCGGAAAAAGACCGTTCGGCGACTATTACGCGGTGGCGCAACTCGCACTAACAAATCCCCGAGCATAATCCAGTCGTAGCTTTCCTCACCATGATGAAAAAAGGACCGGATTCATTTGCGGTCATGCGTTTTTTATGCTCGTTCTGTGCGCCCCCCGCTGCATTAGCGCTTCTGGTCCGCTGCAATTGCTGTGACGTGCTTTTCTGCTCCGTGTCCGGATGGAAAAATGGAAATATGGAGGGCATTGCCTTCTGCGGGTGGATTTTCGCCCATCGTTTTCTCGATTGAGTTGTTTCATTCCGGCGGCAATTTTCGTGGCTTATTGGGGGGCTGTCGGATGCCCTCTGGCGCTCCCTTCGACTTCCGGGATTAGAAGCGTGGCTGAGGATAACGAGAACCCCCTTTTTGTATATATATATGGACAACGTTTCATCGATCCAAGTTTGGTGACTGCAACGCTGAAGTAAATCCAAAAATCATAAAAAAGCATATATTTCCTTTCTACCAATCTTTACTTCTAGTCTATACGTTTCCCAGCTCGGGTTTGAAGTACAATTCGTCCTCCACCACCCACCAAAATCTCTGGAAAGGGAATGAGTTTACTACGTAAGGGAGGGATAAGACCCATTACTTCTGCTTTCTTTTCCGAATAAAATTCACAGAATCTATCTCCTTCATTCTGCATTTCTTTTCCGAGCCATTGCATTATGGGTAGAGCCAATCGAAGCAAGTGAAGCATATAATGAAAAGTATATACTTTCCATTGCATGGGGAGTAATAACTAAACAGATTGATCAGCACAAGTCACACGTCAGTAACTTTCAAATTGTCACAGGAGCAAGAAAAATTGGAACAATAGAATATGAAAGATTCATTTTAACCCAATTTAAAATCTTTCTATTGGTCAAGATGCATCTCAAGATGCAATTGCTTGCTTGCTTATTTTGCTTTTTTCTAGTTCAGTCATATTTTAGATCAAAAGTGTATGTATCTACTTACTGTATTCTCTGCATTTAATTTTTTATCAACTCTCATTATTTGTCTTGATAATATGTCCCTAACAATTCTTGTAATTTTCCAGTACATTGTTTTCTTTAATGTCTTTCAGTTTTTGCTATCGGTAGGTTTGCGCAGGTTTTTCACACCCCCCTTCTTTGTGGGTGTTTTCCTGCAGCGGATATTTATTCCTATGCTTTTCTTAGGTTTTTTTACATCCGCAATCCCTTCTTACATTTTCTTCTATTTTCCTCTAAGTTTCATTAATACATGTAATATACTTATAATAATGTAACTTAACGACAGGTTAGATGGAAGAGGAAACTTTTTAGTCTCAATCTCGCCTATAATAAAGACCCCTAATAATAATAATAATAATTGCCTATAAGTGAATGTTTCTGAGAGTAGTAACTAAATAAATAAATGAATAAAAATGTATCAATGTGGATGCGGGAATCCTATTCCACATCTTTAGATAATCGGGCAATTCCCTTCCTCTTATGGTGGATTCAATGGGGAATAGATCAATTTTGTTACAAATCGCAAATACGAAAGAGAAGATTTGGGATAAATTTAATCCTTTAAAATCTAAATTAAAATTTTAACGGTTAGTTTGTAATGGTAAATATCAATTCAAAATGGCTCCCATTTATCGCTCGAAATCTATAGCCATCTCAAAGAAGAGACAAAGTAGCATTAACCTTCTATGGGAGATTATAATGAGATCCATACTGTATCTAACGATGAATAGGATATGTTGGTAGACTAAAAGAAGCAGAAATAAAAAGAGGATAGAATGAAAGTCGGAACAGGAAAAGGATAATTTCATCATAAATTATCTTAGTCAATAAAAATGTTAAAAATTAATAGTAAAAGATCAGCAAAACTGAGGAAAGTGTTACTATAGAGCAGGGTGTCCCAAACTATGTTCTGTGCAACACCAGTGTTCCGCTGAACCTGAATAGGTGTTCCGCGACAATTTGGAGTGTCAATGGAGAATTGGAGAATAAAAGTCATAAAATGCTTTATTTATTCATATTTTAAGTTTTTACTTCAATATTAGGGTTTTATATTTAAAAATGATTACCAAATTAATAATTTGCTGTAATTAAATAACTTTTTAAATTTTAAAAGTAGAATTACCTAACCTAAAAATAAGCTTTAGTAAGTGTTCCGTTAAACCTTCCAGGTTTGCAAAGTGTTCCGTTGCAGAAAATTTTTGGGGAACCCTGGTATAGAGTAATATATAATGGCATTTATTACACATGAGTCAGGAATATATATGTACAACGACATCCAACTATATCTGTAATCCAAATAATACTAATCTTATTTTAAATATAGTTTTAAATAGTACTTTTTACAAAACTACTTGAGCCTTCACTTCGCGGATCCTTGATGTTGTATAGCTGTACTTTGTTAAATTTATTAAGTCGAATAGAATTTTTACTGTTATGAATCAGTTTTATTCATGTTTTTATGAGCATTTAATGTTTTATCCCAAAATATCCATGTGCTGTAGCATCAGAAAGAAAATACATTCATGGTTTTGTTTTATTAATCTCTGGAAACCTAGGTAAAGCATTTACTTCGGATTTCAATCTTGACTGCATTTCGAAATGCTAAGATCCTCTTTCCCATTCCATGACATAGGGCGCTAACAAGGCATCGCTCAAATACAGCCGGATTCCCGCTTTTCAAAAGCGAGTGTTTTAAGATCGACAAAAGAATATGAGCGGAATGGGTAAAAAATTCTTCTTCTCTCGTTACAATCCTAAGATTGATTTGCAGCAGTCCATTTTTCACGATCCTGGGCCATTCTCTTTACTTCTACATATTTCCGGCAGCCTAAATCCTTCATCAGCTGTCCCATATAGTTTAGTCTAGGCCTGCCTTTCCAGTTGTTCCCTTCTACAGTGCCCTCTAGTATGGTCTTAATAAGCCCATCATGCCTAAGGATGTGACCAATCAGGATGCATCTTCTCTTCTTTATCAGGTTGAGAAGACACGGTCTTTCTCTCATCTTTTGTATCATCTCTTCGTTTGTTACTTTGTCCACCCACGGTATTTTTAGTATTCGGCGATAACATCACATTTCGAAGGCTTCCAGTTTCCTCTTTTCGCTCTTTCCAAAAGTCCAGGTCTCACTGCCGTAGAGTAGGATACTCCAGACAAAAGTCCTCAAGAGGTGTTTTCTAAGCTCTAAATTGATGTTCGTAGAGGTGAAGAGGGTTTATGGCAGTTAAGTGAGGTTTTTTAAAGGTCAATCCCTAGTCGCCGTTTTTGCTGCTTTATCGCAGTTTTTCTCCCACGACTCGAGCTCGGAGCTGATAAGTGACCTCGACTTATCAACAGATATTATTGAGTGAGTTTTTGCAACGCTGCATTGCCAGGAGATCCAGAGGCGAGGATTTCATGTATTTGAATGCGAAAGATATTCATACCCCTTTCATAGTTTGTTATTCATATCCATTTTACATACCAACCCATCCCAACCCAACCCAACCCAACCAAACCCATCCCAACCCAACCCTCCTGGCAATGCAGCATTGCCATAACTCACCAGGTAATTTCTATAGAAAACATAAGAAACCTTAATTTTCATCGTAGAACGCAGATTAAAATACGCATATACTTATCTTAAGACGAAGGATACGACGGATATATCAAATTGTTGTATATTGCAATTCTTTATAACTTTTCAAATCGTACTGCACGCCTTTCTTTACCTCTATTTTGATAAATGCTGATAACTGCTGATAAGTCGAGGTCACTTATCAGCTCCGAGCTCGAGTCGTGGGAAAAAAACTGTCATAAAGCTGAAAAAGGGGCACCTAGGGATGGACCTTTAAAAAACCTCACATAACTACCATTAACCGTCAAGAGTTTCTTTCTTTTATTGGAGGCTAACTTTGCCTGGTTGATTCTGCTCAATATCTCCTTTACGCTACGCCCATCCGAAGTTATCCTGCTTCCCAAATAGATGCACTCATCCACTGTATCTAACGTCTCTCCCCCTAAAGCCAGCTCCACTCTAGTGTTGTGCCTGCTTACCACCATCACCCTTGTTTTGCTTTCATTTAATTTCATATTATATCGAGTGCTTAATACAGCGGAATAAATTATCTCACCCGCATTTAGAAAATAAGTCTCAGCAGCACGAGAGGAAAGGATCCATTTTCATATCAGAGAAAACCTCTCGACAGTTTTGAAAGGGAATCAATTAAATCCCCCTCGCGGGAGAAATTACAACCTCGAATAAGGAGCGTTTAAAGCTATCCGAAGATAATCACCTCATTTCGGACTCCGGGTTAGCAGCGGGAGCTGCGCTGGGGATGGAGCTTAACTTTGGACCGATAAAACGCTCTCGAAGAGGATTCATTCGAAAGGAACAACGCCAATTCGAACGTTTTCTGGCGCAAGTTATATGGTAATTAGCTTTTCGGGAGGGGAGGGAAATTTTAATTTATTTCCTCCGTGCGTGTGGAATTATGCCGACGTTATCCAGGATTAAAGCGCTCGAGTCTTGGGAGGAGTCGCTTCAGATGTTAATTAAATGGGACGTCACATGCGAAGGGAAACGTTGCGCTCGCTCGTATTAATTTCTGCAGCGGTATGTATGCTTCGAATTTGGATTGAGTGATATTTGGGAGAGAGGATTTGATATTATAGGAGCAAACTCCGAAGTAGAGGATTATAAAGGTGGTGTGTTTGTGTGTCTGGATTAGATTTACATATCTAACTCAGTATTTAGAATTTTGCGTCATTTCGCTTAGCTTAGCTGTCCTATTGTTATAAATGAGTGTGAAAACTGCGCACAAGGAAATCGCTTTGTTTACTTTCTCCCTATACGTAGTATAGGGAAAGTATTGTATTCGCAAAAAAATTCGACCTCCAGATTTCAACGGAAATAGATGTTTTGGGGCCCATAGAGCTCATTTTCGCTACGTTCCCGAACATGTCTGTAAGTGTGTCTGTGTGTCTGTCTGTGGTAAAAAAGTTTGTGTGCGCTCTATCTTAAAAAGTATTTATCCGATCATTTTCAAACTTTATATTTAGTATTTTCCTTACAATGCCAAAAGTTGATTAGTTTTTGATGAATATCGCTTAACCGGAACAAAGTATTGTTTCTTTAATATCTCTGTCAAAATTCAATTCAGATATATACAATTACATACAAAAGTTATAGATAATGTACTTTACTACAAATTTTGTATAAAACATGTTTTCGTAACACTGATTATTTAGGAGTTATTCTTGAATAATGGTTAACCGGAAGTTTTTGTTTATCCAGAAATGGAAGTTTTTCATACAAATCTCTGTCAGAATGCAATGTAGGTATATACAATTGTGTACCAAAGTTATAAATAATTTATATTACTACAGATGTTGTATGAAACATTTTCCTGTAACAGTCATTGTTTTGGAGTTATTTTGTATTACCGGCATAGGCATCTGTTTTCAATAAATACGGAGAAATTCATGTGTTGGCCACATCAGATTTTTAATTATTTATTTTCCAGATACCCCACAAACTTATATTTATGGACAATTACAGTGACGGTAAATAATAGCAACAACAGAGGACACACAACCATTCCGTAACCAGAAAAATCTGGTTAACCGGGACTCGATCACGGGAACTTAGCGTTGGAGAGCCAGCACGCAAACCACTTTCTTGGTTTGTTGGTTGAATTCCACAATAAACCGATTTCTTCGAAACTTTTACCACTTGATACTATTTTCATGAAGGTTTGCATGATAACTGATTGCCTGATTTATAATACAACAATTCAGAACTTTTCATCAGATGCCAATTATTTGCTGATTTAAAATTTGACTTCTTAAAATTTCGAGTGCAGCTCTTTCTTACTCGTTTGCTGAGTGGTTTTAAGTTCAGCACTGCTCTAAGTCATATACCGAAGTATCCCCGTATTCTAGTTCATACTGAGACAAGTTCTATATTTACCATGCAAAAGTTGCAGAGGCAAAGTGTCACCAAAATGAAGGAGTAGTAAATCTGCTGTATGCTAGGATGGAAAATTAGTCCAGTATCTCATAGGTAAGATTTGCAGCTTAGAAAAATTAAAAAAGAAGTCGAAACAATCTTAGATAATAATTTACTTGTAACTCATCTTCAGTATAAATAGGGCAAAACTGCTTGATTATTAATAAAAATTACAAGTATTTTTGATAGAAATAAAATGGACAAGAGAACAAATTCCTCAACAATTATACTGACAGTTCGGAATAAATTCTAGAAATATAACTTCCTTATTTTTTATGTTTTGGATAAAATAATTTCATTTCACAAAGCCAAAAATTGCCTAAATGAAGAGAAAAGAATATTCGAATTCTGTACCGTATCCTTTCAATTGAACTCCCCGTGTTTTATTTACAACAATATCAGTAATAATAGATAGATTTTTCTCTTTATCAATGCAACAATTTTTAAAGACAAGGTCACCTAAAGCTTCAAAATAATTTTATAATAAATTTATGACGAGTTTGAATCACTTACATCTTAACAAAATTATGTAGAAAGGAATTTTCTCCTTGTAGGAAATTAGTGATTCATTGAAAAGAGGAGAGGTTATTCTGGATGATTCCAGATTTTGAGACGTATTCATTGCTGAACTTCTACGATTAACGAGCAGTATATTATGACTGACTCAGAGTGCAACTTCAACTCTTCCTTCCCAACCTTCTCTTCTTTCCAAAAACTATCTCATCGGCACTCTTAAGGTGGATATCACGAAATATTAGTTACTTTGATAATGGAGGGCTCCAAAAATATTTCAGAAAAAATGGTTTGTTTAAGAATAACAAGCACAGGGTTATATTTTCAAATTGGGATACTATTATAGTCAGAATTAAAAATAAATGACCTTTCTCTTGCAATGCAATTAGTTCATCTATATTGAAACGAGATTATTATTATTATATAAATATATATCTAATTTTGTATAGATAAATCAGCGACATTTATATGAATTAAAAAGAAATCCGTATCATAAAAGTTTTAGCACTTTTCTATCTAATGTATGTTCTTAATTTTATATTCTCGTGCAGGCAATCGCTGTGGGATAGCAAAAAGAAATAAAAACGAGATACTCTTACGTTAGCGGGTTTCCATGGTGAAGATACCATAAAATATTATATAATATTTATTATTTTTAAGCCTTTGAACACTTTATAATTTAGACGAACATCTATTCTTTAAATTATTTTTCAAACAATAAGGAAAAATTTATTTGAAGAAATGAAATACCCCTGAAAATATTTCAATGAATAAACCGGCAGGAATGCGATATGGCTCTCCATCAAGATAAACCCTTTGCGTCTCTCTTTTACGCACTTTCATATCCGCAAATTGAGTATTTAGGAATGTATTGGAACATATTCCATTGAGTAGGATTTAAATCGCACGGTTGAGAATCCTTCAATGATGGAATCTCTCTTCGAAATACTTTTGATGTTCCTAAGAGAGAAAATCTCATTTGGAGTTCCTTAACCTGGCTCTGGGATTCTTTTCCCATCCCACACAATCTGAAATGCTATCTCAGAGTTACATTTTCAAAGGAATTTCAGACAATTTATTCAAACATAGGGTAAATATGAGCTTCGAAGTATAATATATTTTACCCCAACGTTTTTAGCGATATTATTGTGCATACCAGTAAATTCATTTTCTCATTTTTAGCTACAGTTAAGTGATACTGCTAAAATCCTGATAAATATTAAAACTTAAGTACATACATTATCAAAATAAATAAGGAAAATTTCACATAATTTACATTTATGAATTTATGAAGCATAGTAAAACAAACATAGAGCTGTAACATTTACTTATTGGCAGAAGAAACCTCGCATAATACAATGAATCATTTATAATTCATTCCGGTTATCCGAATACTTTGAAATATATTATAGTAATCTGCAAATCTTTGGATTTATACGTTTCGAAATATGATGAAATAATACATAAAAAATATAAAAAAGCGTTCTATATATAACGACGTATGCCTAAAATATATAAGTTAAAATTTCCAGCTTTCTACAATAAGATTAACTCCTTAACATAATACTAATATGATCAAATAATGTTAAAAATGACATAGGTTAAACACAAAGTTTTAGTTCGGTGAAATTTATTTAATCTATATCTGATAAAATTTTCAAACTTTCAGAGATTTTTTTATAAATTAAGGGGAGTAATCCAACCGTGGATAGCGCAGTAGAACAAACTGCCCTGACTCTTGGACTCGTGGAATACTATAAGGGGGAACATTTGGATTGACCTGTGTAAAGTAATCCACATACAGCAAAGATACAATCACTGTAGGCACATAAACGTTACTTTTCCTTAAATGTTTGTTTTAATTTGAATATAATAAATTAAATTCGTAATAAATGATAGACGAAGAAACTGACAAAATTTCAGTTGCGGAATTCAAGTCTTCTTTCATTCCTCCGCACATCTGAAAGATATTAATTAAAGAAACATTATTCATTATAATTTTTCCATGGATCTCACTAATATATTAAAAATACATTACTTTATATAAGTAATTACTTATTTAAACATTCGTTTATTTTCCTATAAAGGATATTCATAAATACGTTTTCAACGGAGCAAATTAAATCAAATCTCTCTGAGATATCTTAGATATGTTAGCGATCCCTTTTTCCTTTTGACTCGTTCCAGTCGATAACGATTACACTTTTATGCGATCAATTTCAGATTCAGTCGACGACGACGTCGAATAGCAAGAAAAATGCCGAGTCCAAAAAAAGTTCCGTTTTCCTGTTGTACCTGCATTATAAATTTCACCTCGCGTCGACCTACTCAGTGAATAAAGCGAGCGTAGTGCTCCATGAGATGCACGGATCCAAATAATACGGCCATTGTAGCAGCGGAAACTTGCTCCGGACCGGAAATAGTTGTGATGCAGGCGAAGTGTGCGAATGGATTGGCCTTCTCAAGGAGCGAATACGGGATCGATCCTCTTTATGTAGCACGGCCTCATAAGACGATATCCCCCCGTAGCATGTGCCGTATAAAAGGAGAGCCCCACCTTGAACTTTGACCCGCTCGAATATAAATTACGTGGGATTATCCTCGATTCCCTGGAGCCCGTGCGCCTTTTAAAATGTTTAAATATCCATCAAACGGGAACTGATCCGAGAAAAAAGCTCGCCGCGTTCTTAAAGGATGAAGGTAAGACTTTGTTACCCTCCGTGCTTAAGAAAAAGCCAAGCGGGCGGAAAATGGAACAAATTTCAAAAGAGAATGTCATTTACATATGCATTTGCTTGTTAAGCGATGAACTTCGGAGGGTGCAATTAAGGTTCAGCAGCTGAACTCGGGGAAGATCGGTTAAGATTCAGTTAAATTGAGCCTAATTATTGTAGTTATAGTTACGTTTATGGATATTAAGTTTACACGTCATCTGATGCGAGGAAGGTAAACAATTTTGGTGAATTGTCTCTCAGGTGATGGTATAAAACCCACATTTTTTCTGTTTTTACGTAGGCGAGAGTCATTAGAAATCATTTAATCATTTTTTACTCTTATTTGGAAGAACTATGTCTGTACACATTCTTTCCGTGTCATTTTTAAACATGCTCTGAATGTTTAGGTCTTTCGTACACTCCTGGCCAAAATTAACGCAGCACCTCCCTAGCGATCCTAACGACCGGTGGTGCGTTAATTTTGGCCAGGAGTGTACATAAAGGCCGACACCGGGAATCGAATCCAGGACTGCGAACGCTCTACTCACTTGGCTATCCGAGAGCTCCTACAGTTCCTTTCAAACCTCTTCATAATCCTATAATATAAAATATAATATAATATATATATATATATATATATATATATATATATATATATATATATATATATATATATATATATATATAATACATAATAATAAAATAACGAACTATGTGCTATTTATAGTTTAATTAATATTGATAGATTATATCTGTATTATCCACCCAAGTTGGAAATAGCCGCACAACTGAAATATGTCGACATAAATTGTATTCAATTCAATATTTAGGAATGTGAAGTGAAATAAGTCAGCTAATGACAGATTTATTGCGTTTCATCTTTAATTCGGTACAGCTATTCACATATTCACATCAGCTACATCTCCGCATAGAAATTTCCTACTATAACTTCCGCAATGGTTCTGATGGCGGGCTCGAAGAATCGGCAAATGTATCGGTCTGTCACGGCGAAGGGGACAGGAAGAAATGAGAGTGATAGAGGTTGACAGGTCATTGGACGGAAGAGACGAGAAGTCTCTCTGTATCATTCCAGTACATCCATTCCGAAACTCATCTTATTCATCGAATTCCATTGATGGGATCAGAACTTCAATCCGAACTACTTGATTTAGAAGACTAGATCAATTTACAGAATTATATATATGTAAACTCTATTATTTATTTATTAATTCAAAGATTTGCATATAGTTCTGACACCATTTAAAAATGAATACAAGCGAAAAAACAAT
Source organism: Sympetrum striolatum (assembly GCA_947579665.1). Classification (NCBI taxonomy): domain Eukaryota; kingdom Metazoa; phylum Arthropoda; class Insecta; order Odonata; family Libellulidae; genus Sympetrum; species Sympetrum striolatum. The sequence goes on from OX388348.1 coordinate 72,841,541, forward strand.
ACGACAAGTTTAATAGAAATAAAAATTATTGTATGAAACAAAAATGAAGCAACATAAACAAAAAATTTTGTAGATGAATATATACAGAAAACTTTATACTCGTGGAAACATGAGTCTCCGCTGATTATTTCGTTTCGCTCAGATTTCATGCGATGCGATGAAATCGTATTACTACGGATGGAATGTGTTACTCTTAAAGGGCCTTAAAATTTTAGGGAAGGGAATGCATTCAAATCTGAAAGAATTCTTCTCCACTTCTCAGGAATACTATCCCGTTTCCATTGGTACAATAATGCAAATATGGCTCCTACCTGTCCAATATTTTTACAAAATACGGTTGTCTAAATTTTCTATACAATGCAGCCCAATTTCCAAAAAGAAATACAATAATTCTAGATAAAGAATTGATCAGTAGTTTACGAGCGAATTCATGTGAATAACAAAAAGTTAATTTTTTTAAATATCGGCTGATTTTGCCTGTCAATTCCACAAATTAAGCTTATCATACCTGTAAACAAAAGAATCTATATGCGGTTGAAGTATTCCATTATATAAATTATCTGCACTTTGTTAAAAATATTTCCAGCCTCGACTACGACTTATCTTAAGTGTCACTATTTCAGGAAGCAAAAATCCTCGCCTATGACTGATCTAAATGTTGAACTATTTCTATATCCATTATTCATAGAGAGGACGAAGATTATTATTCTTATATAACATATTTTTTATAAGTAGAAGTTTTGCTTAAAACGTAACTTTATTTCTAGTAGTAGTACAGTTAAAAGTTCCGCTTCCCCTAAGCGCTGTCCACTTGGCTAACCGGGAGATCTAAACTTCATTCATTTTTACCATTTAATTTCAAGTAACAGCTCACATATTAGAGCAAAAATCATTATAAGAAATACCGATAACAACTTCAGCAAATTAACACGTTTTAACATCCTCACTGCACAGAAAATTACTCATCTGCTATAAAAAGAGCTTCAGAGCTGTAGATGGTAATTCATGTTAGAGTCGCCCCGGTAGCAGATTCTTCCCCCTTTTGCAGAGAATGCCCCATTTACTCGGTCGACTGCTGTCATCCTAACGACGAAATACGGATTTAATCATCGATTCCGATCCCCGCAAAAAAGTCAATAAGGAATCATTCGATCCGAGGAACTCATACTTCGGACAAGCAATCACTGGTCTTCTCGGATACGAAACTTTAATTAGGATTTCGAAAACTTGGTCCTTTCATTGCGGAAGCAATAAAACGCGTTTCATAAAATAAAGTCGGAAAAGCTACACTTTGCCTCGATTTGACGGAAACTTTACGTTTACTCCTGTTTCGTTTAGTTTTTATAGTCAGGCTAATACTCAAGGATAAGTTCAACTGCATAAGTCGTGCTCGTGGGCGTTATATTTTTATTAATAGTTATGATAATTAATATACATTACATGCGTTATTCGAAATGTTTGATGTTAATACTTCAGACAAATTTTGCTCTACCTGACGTATATTGATAATTATAGCCGTTTAAATATTTTAATAAAAAGAGAAGAGTATTACAATAAATTGGTTAATCAGAATCTCAGATGAGGATTTTTTGGTCTTAAATTTCTTTAAGTGTTATCGTTACTCCATACTAATCCTTTCTTCTCGAATCAATGAATACTTCGAAAATAATTATTCCTTTCTTGCTAAAATCGTCATGTAACATTTTCTTTGCACATTTCATAAATATATGCATATGTGGAGGAAAATTGAAACTTCAAACATTTCCGATTCTTGAAAATGAAGATGAACAGCAGACTTTGAATTTCGTTGATTGTTTTCGTTCCACCTGTTTTGGCCTTACAGCCATCCTCATGACCTGAGGATGGCCGAAACCGGTCGTGTAATAAAATATTTCTTGTGGAAAATAAATGTCTGCTGTTCATTTTCATAAATGGCGTTCCACCAAGTACGGTCAGTTCATATCGATTTTATCTCGGAGTTGAAGGTTTAGGAACGATAATAGTAACCGTGAACGAAGGAAATATAAGTATTATACCAAGGAATTTTCGAAAATGTTTTATTTTGACTCAATATTGTTAATTTAGTCTTGGGTCATTCCATGCCAAGTGGTCTGATTTCAGAGAAGTGCCCCGCTCGACCATCACGGATTTCGATGAAATTTTGTATGAACATTTACACATATCTCTTATGAACATTTGTAAATTTTTACTTTCGCTGATGGTATACTTGCTGAGATATAGCAGTTTATTTGACCACGTGTCGTCGCCTTCTTCAATATGACTGTGCGTTTTCAGTAACTTTGAGGAATAGTATCTCAGAGAATTGTTTTATGAAGTAAACAATCTTTGGCTATCTTGAACAACTTTTTGCGCTCTATTAAACAAAATAATAAAAATAACTGTAAGAGCGACCTCCTTGCAGAAAATTCTGTGCAAAAATGGCCCAAAAAATTGCGGATCGAAAAAAAATTAAAACTTTGGCTTTTTATATTTCAAGAAGAAATGATATAATCAACGTGAAACTTTGCGCATGATAACATATTAATACATAGTTTATAAATATAAAATTTCATTATCCTAGTAATTTCCATTATTTTTAAAATTGAGCAAACATTTGACAGTTTTTGTAAAAAAGCCAAAAATAGGCTATTTTTACCCCGCTTTTACAAAAAAAGACCCTCTGGAATTCCTTTTGAAAAATTTTTATTAAATAGAGAATGATTTCGACCCTCGAAAAAAGTATATCTAGTTTTTCATCTCGAGCATATAAGGCCCTAGAAACAGGGACAACTATGAGGATGACATTTGTAAAAACGAGAAAAATTGGTTATTTTCTGTCCGCTCTTAGAAAAGAAAGACCTTTTCGATACTCGTGTAAATTATTTTCATTTGAAAGAGCATGTTTCAAACCTCTTAACAAAGTACACTTGGTTTTTCATCGCGAACTCGTACAGCCCTAAAAAAATTAACAAAGTTGAGAACGTTGCTATGGTGGCGCCACATGTCTTCTGTTGTTTATCGTCCTGGTTATTTTATGTAGACATTTTTAGTATATTGCGTTGGTCCATGACTGGTCCATGACATGACTCCATGAATGCCTGAACTGGTAGTGACATCGTCACTACCAGTTCAGGCATTTGAAACAGTGACCCCATCGCCCCAGGGTCATGCCCGATAGCCATGCAATACCAGCCACGGGTGGGTTTCTTGGTTGAGGATCCCAAGCCTGCAATTTGTTTTCTTCGATGAGGTTGTAAATCCTTATGTGGGTATCCTTCTGGTGGTATTAAGACAAAATATTGTGCCGGCGAGACATCATGGACAACAAAGTTATAAATTAAATCAATCTGGTAAGCTTTAGATTTAGATTTAGATTTAGATATATACCCCGCGAGCCGCCAGAGGCGTATGGCAGGGGGTGTAATACACCACCATTATTCATTCCTACCTATTAGAATCTCTAATAGCTTGGGGAAAAAACGACCAAAAGTAATTATCCGTCCTTGCGATTACTTCCCTATAACGCTTCGTCGATGCCTCTCGGAGATCGCGTTCGCTCCTTACTGGCACTAACATTTCACTTACTTCGTCTATAAATTCTGAACGATTGAACTTTTCGAAAAGTTTCCGACGATATTCAGATCTTCTCATCTGTAGTGAATTCCAACTGAGGGACTCTATCATTGCCGTAACGCTGCTATCAAACCTGAAATCCCCGCAAACGAATCGGGCTGCTCTACGCTGGACCATCTCTAAATCTGAGACTAAACCTACTTCGTGTGGGTCCCAAACCGCACAGCAGTATTCAAGACTCGGACGAATAAGAGAAAAGTAAGCTATTTCTTTGACTCTCGATGAGCATCCTCTCAACGTTCTACCAGTTAATCTTTGCATTCTATTCACTTTTCCTATCGCATCTCGAATATGTTCTTTATTCTTCTTTAACTTAGTGAAACTCCATCCTAGTAAATGGGTGGGAATAACTTAACAAAATTCCACTTTTATAGTTTTTAATATCTGCGACCGGTTTCGGACGTTAGTCCATTATCAAGCATAAGAGTTATTCATTAGTGCATATTTATATACAAAGAATAAAAAACCAAGGCACCAATCAGATTAGCTACTGTTGATAGGGGGAGCGGTGTTAGGGGGAGGAGGAAGGGGAAGCAGGTTAACAATGGACAAAATGGGAGAATAATTAGTAAAGTTAGTTAACTTCAAAGTTAGTTAAAACAAATTATAACAAAGTAACAAATTATAACAAAGTTTCTGTTGAAACATGGGTAAAGAATCATTAGTAGAGACTTGGGTTAAGTCGTGGCTATGTGGCCATTCTGTTGTGTGTTACTTCGAGTTTTTTTCAATAGTGAGTTTTGTCATATTTTCATTTCTTGGATCCTTCAAATTTCATCCATACTCCACTTTAGGTTCCTCTAGAAAATTGACAGCTGCTTATTATTCTGTAAGTATTTTATTGACATAGCACTCTCGCATGGCCACGTTTTGAACTGAGCTGCTGTATTTATCGTATTCCATCATATCTTTATTACTTCTTTCTTCAGAATTTGCATTATTGCACTAAATATTGCGATTTTACTAATTCTAAATGGATGTGGAAGAGTCAGATAAAAATCCCACCTTGCCCATCTGCGTTGTTAGGGAAAAACTTTCGTCTATTTTCCATCATGGTTTATTTTATTCCAATAAAATTGGGCTGCAAAATGTGCACAATTTATCGTTGCACGAATAAGTGCTCATTTTTCTGCGATCGGAGGTTGGGAACACAGAGTACGATCAAATCTGTTTTCATCACAAATCAAAGTATTTAGAAATGTATTAAATTAAGCAAAAGTCATGCTGCAACCCATTTAACAAAAAATAACATACAGCTAAACATGGGCTGCTGAAAGTCAATCTAGCCTTGTCTAATGATTTGCAAGCAGTGAAGCCTGGTCAAAAAATTTGTTCCAAGTGTAAAGCCAAATACATTTCTATGGTCCAAAACACTACTGACTCTTCGTCTTCGGAAAATTGCGATATGGATGTGTGATGTTGAGGAATGCTCGTCATTCTGATCTAATAAAAGAAATTCAAACAAAAATTAAAATATCCGATAGATCGATGAAAGTTCAACTATTGACATTGGCACCAAAGAGTTGGTCGATAGCACTTACAGCGAAAACATTTGTGGTATTAGAACGTACGGAGAAAGCAGCACGGCGGGTTTTGCACTACTATCGGGCATGACCCTGGGGCGATGGGGTCACTGTTTCAAATGCCTGAACTGGTAGTGACGATGTCACTACCAGTACCAGTCATGGACCAACGCAATATACTAAAAATGTCTACATAAAATAACCAGGACGATAAACAACAGAAGACATGTGGCGCCACCATAGCAACGTTCTCAACTTTGTTAATTTTTTTAGGGCTGTACGAGTTCGCGATGAAAAACCAAGTGTACTTTGTTAAGAGGTTTGAAACATGCTCTTTCAAATGAAAATAATTTACACGAGTATCGAAAAGGTCTTTCTTTTCTAAGAGCGGACAGAAAATAACCAATTTTTCTCGTTTTTACAAATGTCATCCTCATAGTTGTCCCTGTTTCTAGGGCCTTATATGCTCGAGATGAAAAACTAGATATACTTTTTTCGATGGTCGAAATCATTCTCTATTTAATAAAAATTTTTCAAAAGGAATTCCAGAGGGTCTTTTTTTGTAAAAGCGGGGTAAAAATAGCCTATTTTTGGCTTTTTTACAAAAACTGTCAAATGTTTGCTCAATTTTAAAAATAATGGAAATTACTAGGATAATGAAATTTTATATTTATAAACTATGTATTAATATGTTATCATGCGCAAAGTTTCACGTTGATTATATCATTTCTTCTTGAAATATAAAAAGCCAAAGTTTTAATTTTTTTTCGATCCGCAATTTTTTGGGCCATTTTTGCACAGAATTTTCTGCAAGGAGGTCGCTCTTACAGTTATTTTTATTATTTTGTTTAATAGAGCGCAAAAAGTTGTTCAAGATAGCCAAAGATTGTTTACTTCATAAAACAATTCTCTGAGATACTATTCCTCAAAGTTACTGAAAACGCACAGTCATATTGAAGAAGGCGGCGACACGTGGTCAAATAAACTGCTATATCTCAGCAAGTATACCATCAGCGAAAGTAAAAATTTACAAATGTTCATAAGAGATATGTGTAAATGTTCATACAAAATTTCATCGAAATCCGTGATGGTCGAGCGGGGCACTTCTCTGAAATCAGACCACTTGGCATGGAATGACCCAAGACTAAATTAACAATATTGAGTCAAAATAAAACATTTTCGAAAATTCCTTGGTATAATACTTATATTTCCTTCGTTCACGGTTACTATTATCGTTCCTAAACCTTCAACTCCGAGATAAAATCGATATGAACTGACCGTACTTGGTGGAACGCCATTTATGAAAATGAACAGCAGACATTTATTTTCCACAAGAAATATTTTATTACACGACCGGTTTCGGCCATCCTCAGGTCATGAGGATGGCTGTAAGGCCAAAACAGGTGGAACGAAAACAATCAACGAAATTCAAAGTCTGCTGTTCATCTTCATTTTCAAGAATCGGAAATGTTTGAAGTTTCAATTTTCCTCCACATATGCATATATTTATGAAATGTGCAAAGAAAATGTTACATGACGATTTTAGCAAGAAAGGAATAATTATTTTCGAAGTATTCATTGATTCGAGAAGAAAGGATTAGTATGGAGTTACATTACAAATGTTCATAAGAGATATGTGTAAATGTTCATACAAAATTTCATCGAAATCCGTGATGGTCGAGCGGGGACCACTAGACCACTTGGCATGGAATGGCCCTCTTGTGTATTTTTAAAATTCCCGTGACTTGAATATGTAAATAAGTTAGCTCGTCGATGGTCATTGTCGATGTTGAATGGTTGTTATGTGCTTGTTTAGATAGCAACGATATTGAGATTTGTGCCGTTATACCTAAAGAGAACGGGGATAAAAGCTATGCGAAGTGATGTGAAAATTTAATTAAATCGCTTGGCGCATCGATTTAAGAAAATTAAGTTTCCCAAAAAGTTAAAAACTTTAATTTTATCCGTCAGAAAAATAATACAGGTCACTTCAACACATTGGAACATTGAATTTCATCAGCATATTCTCCTTTCAGCAATTTAATCTCAGAGACCTAAAACTATGCCCTATTTGGGAGCGTGCTCTAGAAAGCCCAAGGTAAAATCCAGAGGAGTATCGTCATGGCTCGTCACACATTACGTGCGCCTCTCGTGGTTAAAACACATCCAAACAGTACAACCGATTTCCGAGAAATGGCCAATGATTATCGTTTGCGTCCAAACAGAAGAGAACCTTGAGTTTCCACTGGACGAAAATAAATTCTAGAAGATGAACAAAGTTTTCGAAACATAACGGTCTTGAAAATCCGAAAAAGAAGAAAGAATCCCTCTGTTTGATCTTTTAGGGATGATTCAGATACGCTTTAACCTGAATGTCTGAAGGGGAGAATTCTATCACAGTAATTTCTGGAAATATCGAGATGCTGTAATATTCAGGGACCTCGATATTTACAGATCCATTTAGAATATGTAAGGCTAACGCGATTGCTGCACCATCTTCCGAACGGAAAGCTCATAGCGGCAGAGCACCATTCCAAGAACCTCAAATTTGCAAACCAAATCTTCCCCAAATACAATTGTGGGTCCTTGAAGTGAAACTGCCTCAGTAGCCGAAATGATAATCGCAGTGAGCGGAGTGCGTTACAATTGGGCGGACTGACGGATGGAATTCCCAGCGAATATCAATCCCACTGCCGAAATGTGAGGGACCTAAAAATCAAAGGGATTAAAGTTATGCGGCGCGAGATATAAAAAAACAATTTTAAAGGTACCGCACAGAATTGTAATTAAAAAGTAATGGTTTCATCTCCCTGCATCATGGAGTGTCAACTAATCTTATCTAAGAACAATTAGTACTATTTCCACAGTACTTTAAATACTGTGGAAAAAGTACAAATTGTCCTTCATCATGACGTATTTCCGCAAGATACCGACAGAGACTGTGAATTTTAATCTTATCTAAATAAATCTAGCGTAATAAAGTAAAATTTCAAGTTTTTCTTCCACTATCATAGCAACTTATCAAAATAACAACTTATCATACTCAATAAAGTTCTTAAAGTTATTTTCCGAGTTATACCAGAGATACATTTTTAGTGTTCTCTTTTTCATCACCTCCTTTAACATCGCACAGTGGGCTAGAATCGTAAAAAGCTGGCCAAATATACGAAAGTGGTTTTCTTAAGTGAGGACTTTGAAACTTCGCATGGTCATTTTTAAATAAATTCTGTGTATAACTGCGAAATCATTTTTGTTGGTTTCAGCGCATTACAATTCTACAGGGAGTCAAAGTTGACCAAATTTTGCGAAAAATGCCGGTCACAGATTTTTCGCGAAATTCTTCAACTTCAAGTCAATGCTGAACCCAAACTAGGAAAATCATCGGGTAAAATATGATGCCATATTATTAATATGTTTTCTGTCCTTTATAATACTTGGTTTCAATGATCTCTTTTGAATATTTATACACTTTACATTACAAAATAACGGACCCTTATTTTGGAAGTTTCAAAGTCCTCACTCAAAAAACCACTTTCGTATTTTTGGCCGGCTTTTTCGATTCTAGCCCACTGTGCATCGCCATAGTGTCAATGGAGAAGCTTGATTTAAAGTTCTACTTATATATTTACCTCATATTCAAGGTCATACATGGTTATAATGCCATCAATTCAACTGCTACAACATCATATTAATTTTCAGTAATAAATTAGATCAGAACCGAAAGGGATACACATTTTAAAATGGGGAACATCTTGTAGACGATTTAGGATAACCTTTGATTACTAAAGGACATAATTTCATCGCCATTCAAAATATAATATCGCCAATAATATTGTCCTTCGAATTTTTTTCTTTGTATATGAGGCTTAAATTTAGCTATTCAATTTGAAAAAGTGATCGGTTTTAAACGAATAGAGCCTTAATTTGCAAAGCTTTATCCTGAATTATAGCAATTAGTTAGAATTCTCTGAAAGCCTGCGATACATTTTCAATGATTTAAAACCATATTACTCAAACGAAAAGTTAAGATAGAATTCTGTATAACTTGCAATGTCTCTTTTCACCTTTAGAAATCCGGTAAGCTTAGAATTGGATTTTCATGAAAAGCATATTACTGTATAGATTTCTCGCAGTTTGGAGTTTCAAATACTGAAAAACAAAAGCCCTCCTTTGAATTAATCTGTTTGTAAGCATTATCGCTTTTCTTAAGATTACGCTAGCAAATTTCATTGCAATGGAATTAAAGAACGATTCATTCGAAACAGACTTATCAACGGATAAACAGAGTTATCCAAAGCAATTTTCATTGCATTAGAGAGCCGATTTTTCATCTGTTTATGTCGAAATCTGCTTTGATCCAAGCGAATAGAAAAATCGCAGGTTATATTCTGAATTGCTCTTTTCAGCTCTTGTCTAGTGAGAGGAATATCTTTTAGCAAAAAAAAAGATGCTCGGATTCATAAATCTACGCGATTACCTTCTGTTTTCAATTAAGTTCATTTTCCATTCAACCAATAACAACGACAGAGGTCAAAAAAAGGCTTTGAAAGTCCTCGCCTCAGGGGAACTCCAGGAATGGGATCTCTCTTTCCATGTTTGTTCACCAAAGAGAAGCTCTTTCTCAAAATATCGAGTGCATCCCTTTTTAAAGGTGAAGATGAGAAGCCTTTGCTTCATTTTGCGCCTCGAAGATGCCTCTGGGGATATTGAACTTCCAAAAATGTTAATGGCTTGCTAATTTTAGCTTCGCTCGGGAAATTAATTTCGTCTCCCGCTGCACAGAATCTACATGTAAAACCTTTTGCGGAGGTTTCGGCGTTATCGTGCTTCTATCGCCTTTTAAGGAACTACGTTCTTTGGCATTTGAAATTACCATGCACGGTGACAATGTTCTCTTAGTAGTGCATTGATGTCTTGTTTGCGAGTGTTCTTTTGGAGACCCCGTGCATTAGGGTCCTCGTTTACGGGTAATTTTGCTCCACTTTCTGTTAATAACACTGGTTAGGTTTACCGACTTTTCCGAGGCTAAGGAACGCTAGTTATACCGCCATTAGAGCTATTCTTCCGAAGATTTTCGACTCCTGTTATAGACTAGATAACCCATACTCTGGGACAACGGGTAACCATTTATGTAATGTCTTTTCCCTCCCCATGAGCTTGATACCGTCTAAGGAAAGTTGCTCACTTTATTTGGAGAAAATCACAGTTTTATGTTAATATAACCATCCTTCAAGATATATCTGCTAATTATTGTGTCTGCTAATTATTGTATCTGCTAACTATTGTGTCTGCCAATTAAGGTATCTGCTAATTGTTGTATCTGCTAATTATGATTAGGAATGAATTCTTAAATTTATCTAGCATATTAACCAAATCTGGATGATAGAATATTTCAACCCAGAACAGATCAGATATATTGCTAAATTACCTCGCCTCTATTAGGCGGATTTTCTAATACAGTAGAACCCCGGTAATCCGGACGAATTCAGGCACATAGGCTTCCGGATTAGCGGGGTTTCCGGATTAGCGAGGCTTTCAAAAAATAACATAAAAAACATTTTTTTCTAAAAAATTATATTGCATAGATAATGCTACCACCAACTCTATAGCCCGTGCATGGTCATCCTCATTGGACGTCTATAAAAGGGAAGGATTGTTTTTTACGCCTCTTCTCTCATAGCTTTTTAATGAACGTGATGTTTTGATAAGTAATACCCTGCTGCAACTGAAAATGTATTGTCCTTCGAAATTATTTAGTTTCGCGCATATTAAGCATTCCTCTAATGGAAAAATGCTGTCTCCGAAAAGTATCACAACTTAGAAGTGTTATCACAATAAACGAAATACTTCGCTCTCCATCACATCATTGCAGCCAATGGAGAATTTTTTCAAATAGTCTGTCCACCTCTCGTTTCTTGTTACTAATATGCCTGCTTATATGTTCACAAGAAGAAGTTGCGGGTTTGTATAACTCCCACTTGACCATCCGGATTAACGAGGGTTCCGGATTAGCAAGTGCCCGGATTACCGGGGTTCTACTGTAGTATAGCTAAGAAAGTCTCTTTTTTCGTGGCATATCAATGTATTCGGAAATTGGTATGTTAAGGCTGCCAACATATGCATAATGTATACAGATACCTATTATTCACGTACTCCTTAGGCAAGGTTCCCGTTACCCAATTGGCATGGATACTCCTGGCCTGTAACCTCTTATCATGTGTTAAAGCATTCTGTTTTGGTAAAGACTGCCACTACACTTCCTGGGTCCTGACAAACGAATTGGTATAATTTTTATTGCTAGGTGAGACCTGGAGAAATCCTTTGGCGGAATATTTAGCAATTTCTTAAAATTACGTAAGAGTTACGATTATTAATAGCAATTACTGCTCATAACTAGGAGCGATAAACTTACTTCTAGATTATAGTTTTTGTTAAATAAAATCATGCTACTGATGTGCCATCTAATCAATATCAGTAATCCGGGTCTTTCCGATGTTCCCGGAAACCAGTAGCAACGGGACGCGGAGTCCTGCAAAGGCGGCTATTGGAGAATGAGGAAAGTGGGTGTGGTGATGTTTGCACCACGTGGTGTGCACCCAGGAAAAACCCCAGGGATGAATAGACTTGAAAAACGTCCAACGTCCACAAAGTCTTCCGAATAGCTTAAGAGCTCTGGTGGGATGGCTAAACGGACAGAGCACCTGGCAATCGGGAGACCCGGGTTCGTTTCCCGATCCCGCAGGACTCTTTTGAAGTCTATTCATCCTTGAAACATTGGATATAATTCTTCACTGGCAGCGTGATTGCAAATTATAGCGAAGGGTAACGAATTTAGAAGACAAACACTGAGATATTACAAACGTGAAGTATTGAATATGATAAACATCGAAGCAAACCCAAAAAAACATTGCTAATAGTAAAATTCTAAATAATAAGTTTCAGGGATATATTACACAAGTATCCTTGAGATTTGGAAGCTCTTTTGTTGAAGGAAGTGGATAAAATAAAATAAAATTACTAACAAGGAAATTAGTAAAAAGTTTGGCGTGCAGATGGCGCGCAGCAAGGAAAAATCCCAGGAGGGATAGACATGAAAATATTTCCTACTGAACTGGAACGTCGTTGAAAATACGAATGAAAACAATTATAGGAAATTTCGCAGTTGCTTCTATTCTCATACGTTACTGATGGCATAATTTGGATCTTAAGTAAAATAACCTTGATCCGAAGAAAACAGCGGAATACTACATTTATTTGGAAATAATAAAATATTTTACGTGGTTAACAGGTTATCTCTTAAAATAATTAACTCATGAATTTTCCTAACTTTTTTCGACCTACTAACATTCACTCTTATAAAAAACAATTATGGTAAAAACTTTTACTAGACCACTAATTTAATATCTGAAAAAACACGACCTAGGTTTCGTAGTGTCGCTACATCATCAGGTCTGATGATGTAGACCTGATGATGTAGCGACGCTACTAAACCTAGGTCATGTTTTTTCAGATATTAAAGTAGTGGTCTAGTAAAAGTTGTTACCATGAATTTTTTACAAATTAAGAAATACCACAATGTGAACCCTGAGATGATTTCGTTTATTCACTCTTATCTTAATTACTTCATAATTTATTTCCTCTTCCAATCCTATCTTAATTAATATCATTCATCCAAAATTTTCCATGCAGATTCAGTTTCTACGGTCTAATTTTTCACTAAATCATTGTAAGGGATCTTAAATTTTACTAAAATGCTTCTTTGATTCTTACTGATGAGGATGAATAACACGCAGCCACTTCTCCCTGAACTACGAGTTGGATTAAGGTTAATCTCCTGTGGTAAGCCAGCGATAAATTAGATGAATTGATTCGGTAGTTGCCTTGACTACTTGAGAGTAATACAAACTTAATTTGATAGCTCTAGGAATGAAATTTCTCTTTTAATTCCCAGAAAATAGATAAATGAATAAAAAGTAGACTCATTTTCTTTTAAAACGTATCTACGTAGTTACTTTAATTTTTTGTAACATGAAAATGTTTTATAATCCTAAAGAAAAGTGCCCATCGTCCACTGGTCGGTCGCTCGATATATTTTAAAATTCATAAAGTGATGCTCGCCAAATGCATATGCATCATCATTCGTATTAATTCACTTCTAGTTTTCTGATCTACGCAGAATGTTTTTACCATTTTCAATATTCAATAAAAAAGGAAAACATTGGCCGCCGCAGTAGTCAAGTCTTCGAAAGCGTTGAATGAATTATAACATTTCATCGAATACTACCTGCAGTTTGAAATGGAGATATCACAACTCGTTTGAAATTCGAAAACAAAAAATATAAGAATTTAGCTAGCGTCGGTTAGATCGTATATGAACTGTAATATGCAAAAGAATCTGTATTTATCTAATTTCCAGATTTCAAAAATGTTTTAGCGAATGTTGCAAAAACTACACGGGGTGTGTTGGGAGATTATTATTTATATCCATATCTACATTTACGCACAATCAGCAAGTAAATATTTGACGAGAATTAATGCTGGTTCGTCAAATAATTATAACTCAAAGATTCCCTACCTGATATACCCAAATATCAAATAAAATCGCTCTCGTAGATGCCAGCAAGATGTGTCTCGTGTCATAAGAGTCCATAAAAACAGCAGAAAATCGTTTACTGACTTCTAAACTTGCAAGTTTCCTAGGTGTCATTAGCGCATGCGCAGTGTGAATGAAAACGCCGAAAAGCGAGAGGAAACCTCGCATGGCATTCACCGGAAGGTAGTGACCTGGAATTAATCGCAAGTCCCTCATATATTTTAATGAGAGAGTTCTCAGACCAAGCGTAGGGATAGAGTAGGCATGTGGTATCTCCGAACCACTGACCTGCTTACCAAGTGGCATGTGAGGTTTAGGAAGAAAGTGATGGTACAATTTGAGCCCAAATTATCGCAAAAATTACACGCAGTAACCGACTAATCGTTCTCAAGCTCATCGTTTCAATATCACTTTCTAAAGAAAATGTAAGTACATGATCCTACAAAGATGCTTCTATTGACTTATTCATGGAAAGCCAAATTAGTTACACCCAAAATAGTAACTGGAATACGAGAAATTCCATCAGATAAATGTTTCATAGAAGGATATTGCATAATTTTTTATCGCTAACGAACAAAAAATAATCCGTCGGCTAAACAACGTTATATAATTAGTAGGCCGAATTTAACTGGTTGACCCCAAACTCACTAACTCAAGGTTATCCCTTCATCATCAACGGTAGTTGCACATATAGGTCCATATTCAACTTAAAATTCACCGTGTTCTACATTTACCTTCTTTTAACAAACTCCCCTGATCAGGAACGGATCTAGAGAAAAATTTCGGGGGGGGTCCGATCAAAAAATTTAAAAATAAAAAACATTTCGGCTTTCACAAAACGTGACGTTAGAATTGTGTTAGACAAATTCGAATATTTTAGCTAGTGATTGCTTATTAAATTGTTTGTTTATTTGCGTTATTTGAGTTTCATTTTCGAAAAATAGGCAGAAGTGATATTTCGGGGGGGGTCCGGACCCCCAGGACCACCCCCCTGGATCCGTCCCTGCCCCTGATATTCCCTGAAAATCTCATCCTTTTTCCCATCTTTAATCCCTTTCGCCATTCCCTTCGGCTATTTTCTATTTCAATATATGATTTTCTCTTTCATTTTCCTTTCTTTTGTGCCTACGCCCAATATGCCTTCCTCATATATATATAATACTTCCTCATTTGCTTCCCTATATACCCTCGCTTTCTCTAATCCGAGCCCTTCCCTCATCTCAAAGGAACATCATCTATTAAGTCTTCCTCTTGCTCGAAATCCTTTCACCTTGCTCTCTTTTAATTATTTCAGCCTTATACCCAAAACTAAATAAGGCGGTTGTAAATATTCCTCCCTCTGAAGATTGTTAAAAGATAATAATAGCTTCATATCATTGTTCTCCATACATAGTAAAATGTTCTCTTCAATTTTCGACACGTTTGCCTTCGACAATTTTCAAGATGGGCCTTTTAATATAATCTCTTAAATTCAAAGACTTACACTACGTTTATTATCGGCGATATAATCAGAGCATAAGCAACCAAAATAGAAACCTGATATTTACTTGATTCATGCCATTCCATGCTATGGGTTCGCAAGCCTAAAATGAAGGTCACATATGTGAATTGTGTTTTCTGACCTTGCTTTCATTTGAGCAACAAAACTGGAATATCCCACCTTTACGTAAAATACTCTAGAATAATTTTTGAGCTCAGATGAAATATCTGACCATTTGTGAACATTGCTAATGGTGATAAAATGGTGTAGATCACAATTTTATCTTTTTATCTGAAGCTCCGAAAAAAATTACAGTTAAATTTTCCACTAATCTCAGGAATTTAAAATTTGTGAGATTATTCAATGATGAGAAAATAATAATTAATTCTGCCTCGGTGCAATCTTACTCTTGATTCTTCCCCCAAGGCTGCCTGTAGCTTATGGTCGTAGTGGCTCTGACAAGCCTTCAGTCTTATACAGACTTCATTCTGACTTTGAAGATCGATTCTGCGTGGTTATCAATACAATCGCAAAACATTATTTTCTTCCAATAACATTCGTGCTATCTCTAAATGTAAATAATCACCTAAATTACTCCAATTGTAATTTCTTCAAATGTCGTCGGCTTCATCACAGTCTATTCTAAATTTTTGTAACTTTTACTTTTTATTGAAGCAAATTTCAAAGAAAAATATTGCCTGTATAGAGCGATAGTTCAACGATGTGTAATCCTGGGTAAGCTTTCCACCAAACGTTCCCTATTTTTTCCTTACGACGCAGTATAAGACAGAGCAAAATTGAGGGAATTAAAAGGAGCATCTCCACCTTCGAGTCCCTCCTGAACCATCTCCACGAAACGACTCGAAAGGGAACTGCTGTCAAAAAAGAAATTCGTCTCCGAAAAGCATAAAACATTGGGGGACGATTGTCGTAAAAAGCGACGCATATATCTATATTCGGTCGTAAAAGTTCTTATCCATATTCTTTGGTGCAGGTCGGCCGGTGGTGTACCCCGCCAACAGGACCATAAAAGCAGCCAAAGGCACGCGTCGGCTGTCCTTCTCGGTCGAATTCTGCGCCCACCCCCCTCATTCGGCGGCCCTGTGGATGTTCCAGCCCCCGCCCGCGCGCCTCCAGCCCCTGAGGCAGGAGGAACCGGGGAGCGAGGACGAGGGGGCAGAAGGGGAGGAGCAGCGGCTGCACCTGCTGCTGCCCCCAGCCGTCCACCACCACCGAGGGCCCCTCCTCTTGTGGCCTGGAGACAGGGACCACAGCAGGGGCCTCATAGCCCACAACGTCACGGTAAGTGCCCACTTATCTAGGTGGCCATCGACTGGTTTGGTGACCTTTGACCCGGTGCCTTAGTGGGGCAGGGTGTTAGTGCCGCTTGAGTCGACCCCAGCGGTATATTTGGACCATTTTATCCGAGTACACGCTAGTACTATGCAAGTCACACTCTGTTGGACAGCAAGGGATGTTAAGCACAAATCGCCGAGTCCAAGGCGAATGCTAGATTTTTGAGCCTTAGGATAATCCATGACTACCGCATGAATCTTGTTGGAACAGAAGCCAAAATTGGGAAAATTGTTATAAAACATTTGTTGGATCAGCTTTGTAAAAATACAAAATTAGTGGTTCAATATTGGCTAGAATGAACGGGATCATTCTTTTTTACATGAAATCTAGATGATCAGGCGTTACTTTGTGGAAAGCCATTTTAGATAATGAATAAAAACAGTGTAATTTTCCACACTTTTATTTAGCTGACGCCCGGTTTCGCTACCGGATGATGCTACTCCGGTAGCGAAACCGGTCGTCAGCTAAATAAAAGTGTGGAAAATTACACTGTTTTTATTCATTACCCATTCCTTTTTACAGTTAACTTTTTACAGACAATTTGGAAGTTTACTAATGAAAAAACTGGAAAATGCCGCTCTCTATGCATATATAATGCGGGCATAACCAAAGAAACCAGGAAATTGAACTCACTACGATTCTAATAATTTAGAGAGGAATACATTGTGCCTCAATTCCCTTTCTTTGGTTACCAGACTGCTAATTAACTCAGTTTTACCTCTTCGTGGCGTACTATTCACAGCATTCAAACGATAATAATTAACTCAGTTTTATTATTCACAGCAGTCAAACGATAAGTTACATTCTGAAGATGAAAAATAAATTCGCCCGAAGAAGATTTTGTTGTTAAAGATAAGCGTATGAATGAGAGCCTCAGAAGGTAAATCTCCTAGAAAGAGACACTACTACTACGATATCTGTGCGAGTTCAAATAATAGCAAGTCCGATTCATGCAAATAGAATAGTCCGTTGAATAATGAGGATATACCTTCCTTATCCCACCCTAAGGCTTCCTTGATGCCTTTCAAATCGACAATGAGATTCTGTTTTGTAATCTACGTTGATTACATCTTGAAATAATCTCGATTGTAATCTTACATTTCCTTTGCCGTTCTAAAGCCAAACTTTAATTCTATACACACGATGTATAGGAATCAATGAATTCGTGAGGTTTAAGGTACCATAGAAACTAAAATATGTTTATACCTGTTGCTTATTTCAATATTTTGTCCTTAATTCCGCAATGTGATAGATTTTCTTTTTCTCATTTAATATCCAGATACTTTTCACGAAGTAAATACTAACTATAAGTGATAATTCAGTGCTCCATTTATAAGGTAGAATATTCACCGTTATTGCGCTGCGTAAAAATCGTATGAGAGAATCAGTACCAGTAGTCCTTCCTCTATCTCATTTACTGTACCACATCCATAAGTTTTGTGATATTTTGTGTGATCATTTTTTCCCTTATTTATTACTGATAATTCACGATATCAAACAAAGAAAGCAAAGTGTAGTCGTTAGATAATCAAAATTTCCATGCTATACAGAACTGCTGTGTAGACTATCTTTCCTTTGATTGATTGAACTAAAGCTCATTAGGCTTTCAATTACTCTTTTGTCCCTTTTTAACATCAAATTCCTTCTAATTAGAGAAGTTATTTCACAGCCCACTCACTTTGTTAAAGCAAAGCATAAAATAACCGGCATGGATATTACTCCTCTTTCAAGACCTCCTTATTTTAACAATCTTGTTTCCATCTAATAATCATTATCATAATCAATCCTTGATTCCTAAAAAAAACTACCCTCTTCTCTAATTACCCTCTTATTTATACAAGGCGTGTATGATTTTCCCTCAAAAAAAATAAAAGATACGAAATCAAATTATAGTTTAAATAACACGCACCAAATAAGAGATGAGTTGAGAAAAATAAAGACGAGTGAATAAACATTAATAATGAATTAATTAATAATAATAATAATAATAATAATAATAATAATAATAATAATAATAATAATAATAATCGTAACTAGATCGCAAGCCAATCGACGGATACGTTTTCAGTTTCATCTCACTCTGCGCAAAACTCGTTAACCAGAGCGTCTTAACCGAAATGTGATTAACTCAAACGTAAACCGAGGCGACACGGACGCAAACGTCGGTAACCGATGCGCTATTAACCGATACGTTGACTAGCAATACGTCAGGCGCAACGTCATTACTCGGTATATAACTCAACTATATTGTCAGTCTCTGAGACGATGATACTCCGTGCGTGGAATAGTTTTGCATATTTAATAGTCAACGAACTGAACCACGTCGATAGGATGATTATGGCATTATGAAACTAACAAATGATAACGAGGGAGATGTTTGAAATGCGGTCATAAAAATAAATATGCTTTGATGACCTTTCCAGATTCTTGTGAAAGAGAAATATTTGTGATAATATTGATAAAATGACTGTAAAAAATTGTATACGTTATATTAAATGTTTTCTATCCAAAATGTTTGCTAAATATCTTCTCAGGTTAAATAATTTAAATTTACGGATACATATTCACATTTTGTTAAAGCGAAAATTTACTTTTACCGAGCTTTTTCCAGAAATATTTATTGCCACGAAGAAAAACATAGCACATCCATTAATGTCTATTGATCCATTGGAACAAATAATTTTAATCAAAATCAACATAGGAGGCCGATATATTGTGGAAATTGGCCTTCATAAATTAAGGAAAAAGACATCATCAGGTTCCCTTACGGCTTGAACGTTGAAACCGGTAATCTACGAAATAAAATCCTGTGGAAAAAACAGAGAATTGCTTTCCTTCAACGTTAATTACGAAGTAATTCTTGAATTGAATGAGTCAATACTTATTTTCTTCTTCCTTCTTAATATTCATCGTAACTAATCTACACACTGCGGAATTTGTCAATTTTGGATGCCTAAAAATTCTGATATAATTATTACGTCCCTTATATTTTGTCTCCAGTAAAACTTAAAGTTTTAGATTATTATTATATATTTAGATTTATTTATAGATTTCCATTACTTTAAATGCGGTACACAAATAACTTCAGCAGTGAAAAACAGACTGAGAAGGTACAAAAATCCTGTCTTATTGGATAATTATTTTGGCGGTAAATATATACGGAGACATGTCGGAAGAGATGCTCCTCAATGATGAAGACGATTACGCTCCTCTCACAGAGACATTGCGATAGTCGTGGCGAATCTCAGGCCGCTTCATTCTAAACAATCGCAGGGGACGTTTTGAGAAGTCACGGTACAGAAATCGTGGCTCAAAATAAAAAGCCGTCCAAACTGCGCAGGGGACGTTCCCACAATGCATCCCACCGGACACAGGCGCAATTGGCGGTAATTGACGGCTCGATGGCGGCATCCGCGTGTGACACGCAAATAAGAGGAGCGCCTTGGGAGAGGTTTTTCCGAATACAGACGGCGATAAAGGAATGCGTGGTTGTGATCCTCAATCACTGCCCTCCAATTGCACGAGGGCTTTGACGACTCCATCGTGAAGCATCGTTTGCTACACAGCAGAGACGATGCTCTAGTTTCACTCTTGACCTTATTTTTACGTTTAGATATAAATATAATAATTGTAACAACTGTGTTGCTCTATTCGGTTCTGTAAATTGAGTCTTATTGTAACTGTGCGGTGTTCTAATAATATTTGTAAATAGAGTGAGGTTATTTTAGAATATTTATCTGTATTAGACTTCAGGGGTAAGGGATTGTGGATGTGTTTGAGTTATTTGGAGCTACCACCTGAAGAAATTCAACCTGCAGAATATATAATAAATAAATAAAATTTATAAATTACTATATAAGAAGATGAACTGCTTTCTCACTGAGTAATATTTCATAAACAACAGAGTATATGAATTATTAAAATGAAAAAGCTTAGTACTATCTACAGAAAATTTATTGTACAACCGGTTTCTCAAGTTAACTTGCATCTTCAGGTATCATACAATTTATGCAAATCGCAAGATACCTGAATTTATTTATGGAAATTGTAAGATACCTGAAGATGCAAGTTAACTTGTAAAACCGATAGTACAATACATTTTCTGTGGATAGTACTAAGTATTTCATTTTAATAATGTCTTTCCACCAAGTGACGCCTTCAACCATCGATTTCAGAGTATATGAAGTTAGGTAGCTAACAAAAGATAAAGTGAAAAGCGAAGGAGAATGGAGGTTGTAGTAAAATATGAATTTAGAGGTTAATTAACTGAAAGTAAAGGCTTAAACAGGAAATTTATGAGTCCGTGAACCGTTAAAAATTAGACGGTCAAAGATGATGATTATTTCATCAATGTCTGTAACGCCTGACAAGAAACCGCCAAGTTAATGCGTTAAAGTATTTAAAACGAAATGGCTTGATTACATTGAAGCAGATTTTATTAGCCCTAAAGTATTATTATGGAAGTCCAATTCTTTCAGTGTCTAACGTAGTTGACAAATCGATGTCAGAAATTGCTTCCGAGCACCGAAACTGTATTCTGCCAAATTGCAAGGAGAAATTTTATTCAGAGAGTCGAGGAATCAGTCAAAGTTCCTGGGTAAGAATCGTAAGATTTGCTCTCCCGATACGTATTACATTCGTAGTAAAACTTTTTTCACGTCGATAAAAAAGATTTACAATTCGTTAGTTGGTATCGAAACCCAAAAATCGAAAAACAGACGTTACAGTAATTTGCCATTGCAACTGCATGAATAAATAAGGAAATTAACGATCGAAATAAGATATTTTACGTATTTTACAAAACCCTGTCTTTGACTCTATTTTTCAAACGTCTCCACTTAATTAATACCTGAAAGAAGTTAGATTCTTTAATTTTAAAATTTCAACTTAATGTCAGATTGTTTACGAAAATCCTACAAGAACAAAATCCTTGTATTGGAATACTTATACGTAAAACACAGACCGAAATTTAATTTTTAAAATTCCTTAGTTTTCCTTACGATAAGTTATGTATTGTATTACTAGCTAATTTCATAAATCTCAATTTTATTGAATAATTTGCCTTTTTGCCGAGAAAATTATGACTCTATCGCATTCATAGCAAAATTGTGAAAACTAGAATGGCTGGAACGCCATTACATTATTAACGGACTTGTGCGCAATAAAAACCACCATTACAATGGCAACAATGGCATAGTATATAACAGTAACAAATGCAGCATAAGAAGTGACTATGAAACTTATTTTGGGAGAGACAGTAACTATAGCAATCAAAGTCACACATGACAATCACCAAGACCGTAACACCGAAAACTACTATAATGGAAGAGTAACAAAAAGAAGATGATAATGACAATAATAATCTTCATTAGATCACAGCCTCTCTCTCCGCCCAATTTTGGGCCATTCGACACGTCTGATCTAATGGGGCACCCAAAAGGACGGACCAGAAATATAAGGACTTTAAGGCACACTTTCCCTGGTGCAGTGGGGTCGTTCACACCCACGTCAGATTGGGGTCATCCCACAGGGCCTTCCTCGGCTTAACGAGCGGCTCTCCGTGTCCACTGAGGACGTCACGTGGGGAGAAAATTGGGCGAAAAGATAGAGGAGCCGGAAATTGAGGAGGAGTTAATCTTATTGTGAGGAAGAGTTATAAGTGGATCGATTAGACTTTCTTTCGGACGATAAGAACCCTCTCCAGAGATTAAAATATATCGATAAGCCACGTTGCGGTCTACCGCTATCGAATCTCCAGGAGAGGAGCTCCATGTCTCCCTTTGGAAGCAATAAAATTCAATTCCACATACGTGCAGGAAGTGTCCGCTCCAAGCTGAGAGTACCACAGCTTCCGTAGACTGAAAATAAAGGAAGGTACAGTTCTGTACAGTAAGTGTTAGCCCCTTAGCTCGTTTTAATCTTTGAAAAAAACATGTACAGGATTGTACACTCCTGGTCAAAATTAACGCACCACCGGTCGTTAGGATCGCTAGGGAGGTGCTGCGTTAATTTTGGCCAGGAGTGTACGAAGAGAATTCCTACACTAAAGATACGATATTCTCGTATCGTATCTCACTCCAGTATTTAATTAATTTTTTTATGATATCGATAGAAGAACGAAAGTATGAAAGAATTTATTATTGCTGGGGATGCTCAATATCACGAATATCAATCGATTATCGATTACGAAGGCATGAAACAAGAAAAATCAAGTAATCTAATCCAACTCATTTAACTGGACAAATGAAAACATTAAATGAGGTTCATAGATACTGCAAAAGAGTAAAACCATGGAATATTTAGATTATTTAGCAACGAATGTGTATCAAGACTAGATTACTCTGAAAATGTATTATTTCCACAATATACTGAAAAATGTCGTAGTTTTACTCATGTTTTATAAACAGAAATAAAATTGAATATTAAATTTTCATAGTGCTTAAATAAATGATTACATTCATGATTACATTTTCTAAAAGCCATTTTGGAACAGATGGTCAATTCTATTGAGGATCGCACTTATAAAAGAACGCCAATGTACACTCATAATGGGGCTGCATGAATTTCAATATTAATTCCATCAAAGAAATAGATCGAATGCAAACCTACTTATCCTGCGAGCTGCATCTATCCTAGATTAGTAACCTCTCTCAGGGAATTACTTTTACTCATTGCGTTTTTCTATTAGCCCCATATCTCTCCGTACTTGTATCCTTTGATATGTCCCGCACCCTAATCCAATTCACGATATCGAATGCTCCTCCCATTTCCGCTTACCCCCTCCACGTGCTGGACCCTTCCGCCGGAAATGGGGCCGAAATCATGACGGGAATAAGGGACGACCGTCTTTTTTTTCCTCCTACGGATGTGATGCATAAATATCGAAAGATCGTTGCGCTATGGCAAAAGTGATTCATTGCGGAAATACCTGACTGACAAATCTTTCCCTCGCCTCCCGATAGATGTCCCCGAATTGTTGGGGAGGAAGGGGGATCGCCGAGTTCAAAGTTCTCCCGCTAGGTGGCGGTTCCATCTGCGAGAATATGAAATCACGCGTTCTGCGAATACAGATGCGTCGCCGCTCTGGGCGGAGTGTGATGTTCATTTGTCACTCCGGGACGCTCCCTTTCCCGGGAGATAACTTTCGCATCCATCCTCACTCCATCAGAACGGTCCAGAGCTGTTCCAGCATCCCGAGGGATGGGCTATTTTGTACCTGCAGCAGATATTCTGCAAATACGTTTAGGAACTGTAACTAACGATTCAACGAAAGCTATAAATTTCGCCCTATGGTTTCCCATGCGAGAGGAAAGTACTTTTGCTATACAGCGGGAGCGACTCTCCAACGTGATAAATATGTTTTACCTCAGAGTCAGAAAATACATTTTATTCCGAGATTTGTGTCTCACTTTCATATTTACGCAGCAAACCGCCAGTAGCTTGCGAAATGGAGACAATAACTCCAACGCTCCTATCCAGCCCTGATGTTTGCTAGATTCTCTAGGGCTCGGTGGATAAAACAACCAGAGCTATCTCTGGTTCTAAAATTTGCGAGCGCTAAGGCATCGAAATCTTCCGTTGGATCAAACATTATTAGGCCATATCAAATAGCCTATTATACTTCATCAATCAATATCAACTCACTCGCCATTTAAAAATAGAAATATGTTCTGTTCGCAAGGGAAAATATTTACAAAGAACTAATTCTCTATCGTTAGTTCTATGAAACCTATGGCAGATTCCAGGGAAAGGGTTAACTTCTGAATTTATACACAAAACATATTAAAAATTCGCCTTTTCGATATTTTAAACTTTATCATTTTCTTCTTAGATTCCTGCAACGTTTATTTCTAACTATTATCATGATTTTTCATGCCACGACACAATATTAAAATCTTTCGCGCAACAAATTGTAAGGAACTCAAAGCATGGCTTTAAATCCATTACTTCTTAACAAACGAGATGCTTTGACGACTTTTTCCACATTGATCATGACTGTTTCCCTATTGCTGCTTCTTTCAATACTAAAGAAAAGCTAACTACATTAAGCAAGAAATCTGTCACTTCATTTCCCATACCAGGAGATAGGCGAAATTTTAATCTAAATAAGTTGACTCTTAGAATAAACTTTCCTCGTTTATTTTTCCACTCTCTTCATTAGAAAATAAATTTCAAAAATAAAAGTAAAACATTTCGCTCGGAAATGTAAATTGTAAGGCTTGAGCGTAGTGTTTCTCAATAAGAGGATCCCCAAAGAAATTACAACACCTCCGTCTTAGATATCCCCCCCTGTTCCCTGCATCCCTGTTTTGGCGCCTTCAGCCACAACGGCTCATCCCTTAAGTCGCCCCTGTTGTCCTCTCCTTTTTTTGTAAAATCCAGGGGACTCTTCATCGACGAAACAAACAGTAAAAAACGCTATCCATTTCCATTTGTGCGTGTTCCGGTATTCTGTAGTCATTTGACATTACAGCTCCACCACGAGGGGAAACGCAACATCACGCGCTTGACAGAAACAAAAGAGTGCAATATAGCGCTTTGGAAAGCAAAAGGAGCCCCGTGGTGAAATCATGAAGATCAAATACGAGGCTAATAAACTCATATTCGGCGCCAAAGATAAATGACTGGCGTTAAACGCGATTTCGGCGTGAAATTTATATCTTTGATTCTGTCGGCAAAAAATAATATTGATACATTTATTCACCCACGCCCCGTTTTGCGTGTTCATTAGTTCGCTTTTTCGATCATAGATATTTATTTATTTATCCATCTCCGATTCGCTCTGGTGTTGATTGTTTCTTTAGCAAATAAAAAGGTGAATTTGGAGTTATGTATTTAACCGATGTGTGGCTCTGCAGTCGGCAAACAACGGATTACAGTCGCTGACCTCAAACACGGGCAAAGCTCCCGGAAAAATTTCCTTCCGATATAAATCAAATAAAGTAGAATAATTTGCCCTCCGAACTGGTCCCCTTGCTCTCAAATGTCATCGATGGAGCATGGTGTGCTTGCTAATGTATCCCCAGCCGTGATTAGTTGCGTTTCGAGATCATAAATTCCAAAATCATAACGTCTTATGTATCGTTGTGCATACACTTCGGGCAATGCATCAAATATTACGACATACGAAGATTACATTTACAGAGAAGGATTCGAGCTTATAAAAAGCTATTTACATAATTAACGGTGCAAAAACCGTTCTGATGATTTTAATCAGTAATAATTTCGTAACCAATTAGTATCTGAATTTTGCTTTCATTGTGATTGTGATTTAGACCTAACATAGCGTGTAAAATATGTGGAACGGGTTCAATATTTTTTTGTTCCCCAACGCACAATTTAATTGATATTAGTTTCTTGATTGATTGATCTTAGATTCGTATATGTTGAATAGTTAAGAAATCATCTTTAAATACTTGTTATTATATATTATTTAGGTGGTATATTCTGTTTCAAATATCAGAAAAAGCACATTTCAAAGTAAAACTACAAAGAATTATATTTTAGGAATCCACGATTTTTGCTTCATTTGGAAGGATCGGATGTATTGCAATTGAGTTTTAACAATAATTTCCTATCGTTCATTCCCATGAATATACATTCAAATTGAAACATCAAATTTTCAAGTCAAAATTTCGAGTATAAAAGTATATACTATTGAAAACGATTGTTTGAAGAGGAAAGTAAGAAATGAGGTCTGTGGAAAATATTGGCATAAGGAAGAGGAAACCTTAACCGAACACAAACGAAACAACAGAAGGGAACATCTCCTTTACTATGGAAGAAAACTTTGCACAAATAAAGTGAAGCAGATGATGATAAGTGCTATAGTTAGGGCTGCCATAACGTGTTTATTACTAAGAATCGTGCTTATCTTATAGGATCTTAGAAAATGTGCTTATGTTACATAGAGCATGCTTATTTTGTCGTATTTTATCCAGATCGAAGAAAATCTAATGGTTTCTATTATTGTATGTTATAAAAAGGGCCTGTGAGAAGAGAAGAGAATTTGAGGTAGTTTTAATTCGCAAGGTTGTCGCGACAGATAGTCATGACAATTTATTGCTTGTAGTGGTAAGGATAATTCCTTCTTTATCTCAACATGACCTGCGGTAAGGTGCATAAACTGCTTTCTGGAGACAAAGAATTGCTGGAGGAAATCATTGGCAATGCGAAATATTCTGAATTAAACTGCTTTATCAATTGTGTCTTATTTTCTGGTGCGAAATCTTATTTTTGGGTCCGAGTGTGCTTATTTTTGCTCCCGATCGATGGTAGCCCTAGCTATGGTAGGGTAAGGGAGCCGTATTTCGGATACCGCTTACAGTTTTATAAATTTTGGCAACTATAATGTTTCATAGAATACGAAAATTCGTTTTTCGCCTCTCTGTTCTATAACCTTCGATATTCCGTGTTAAAAATTCGCATATTTTAAACATCTTTTGAACTAATTCAATGGAATTAACAAAGTGCTCCTTTTACAACTTCGGAAAAAGGGTTCCCAATTTCGGATAGTAATGCTTCTTATTTTCGGATGGTTTAAATTAATGAAAATTCACGGCTTTTTGCAATAAAAAATGAAAAAACTTTATTTAAAAAGCATTAACACATTATTTAAATTACATTATAATTTATTCACTATGAATTATATCATTATTAATTTCTCCCAGAGCACACTTCCTGCCTATCTTTGTCTTTAATAAAGGATCAATGTCTTTGCTCTCATGGTTCACGTAATTGTCTAGTGTGGATCGTGGGATGGTAAAATACTTGGATTCTCTTAAGAATCCCATTTGTTTACTTTCTACTGCCTCAGGGGCTTTTCTCATTCTCATTTCGGATATCCGAAAATAGGCAACGCCGCACAGTGGGCTAGAATCGAAAAAAGCTGGCCAAAAATAAAAAAGTGCTTTTTTTGAGTGCGGACTTTGAAACTTTGCATATTCGTTCTTGACTAAATTCTGCATATAACTGTGAAATCATTTGCGTTGGTTCCCACGCGTTACAATTCTACAGGGGGTCAAAGTTGACCAAATTTTACGAAAAATGCCGGTCCTCGAGTTTTCTCAAAATTCTTCCATTTCAAGCCAATCCTGAACTAAAATGAGCTAAATCATCGGGTAAAAAACGATGTAGTATTATAAACCTAATCTCCATGCTTCATAATACTGGGTTTGAATGATCACAGTTGAATATTTGCATTATTTATACAATAAAATGGCGAACCCTTATTTACGGCAAATTTCCACCTAAAGTGAGGAAAATAGTAGTGAATAAGCGCGGTGTACGCGGAGTTATTCATACCAAAATGTTCTTTGAAGTTTTCTGAAGAAGAATCTGAAATAAAATCCTGCGACAATTTGCGACGCCGATAAATAAAGCGACTTTTCGATGGCGATGCAAGAGCTATGTCCGCGCGGCGGAGCGCCACTTTCTGAGACGACCTCGGTTTTGAGAGGACATGCGGATAAGAACGATTCTGAACAGCGTTTATAGTGGCTTATAACTATGAATTAATACTCTATACACATTTCAGGATAGAATTACTTTAGAAAATCCTAATGGTATGAGGAAAATAATCTCTTTCTGTAATGTTCTATAAAGGTTTGTCTGTACATCCATCCATTGACATATTTTCGTTAATATTGAGATTCATAAATTTTTGGTATAAAATAGGCTTCTGATGTTTTAAGCATAAGTGCATTTAAATTAATGAGTCTTACCGTATGCCTTAAATAGAGTCATCTTCAGAGGAATCTTCTTCTCGACACGCTATCTCTTCTTCATTGCTCATGCTCAGGAGCTCCTTCATTTCTTCGTCCATATTCCTTGGTTTTCTTGTTGGAGCAGCAAAGCGAATTTAATTCGATAGAAGCCCACATTTACCGGCCTTAATTTTTCTATCTCCTTCTGCAGATATCTTTGTTCCGCCTGAATAATTGTCTTCGTCTCTTTTATCCACTGAAGGCGAATCGGTCTGCAGAATCTTGTTGAAGATGGTCGAGGATTCGCCCATATTATTTCATCTGTATTAAGCAATAAATTGTGAATTTCAACTTAAAGTTTGTTATATTGTTATCAACTTCAACTACTATGAGCGAGGAAGAATTAAGGTGTTTATGTTTTTACCAGATGCATCGTTCAGTAAACGTAGAGGCACCAAGGAGCTCAGGAAGAGGAACTCATCTGTCTTGTCCTCCGTTTGCCACACTTGTTTATATTGAGAGTGGCCAGAGCTTCCGTCAAATCCGTACTTACATATTAAAGTGGAATTAACTTTACTGCTTGATGCTGAGCTGACGATACAGATGCTGCGATACGGTATGCTGTGTGCAGCAGAAGGGCTTTCAAACTGACTCCACACACATCTTCGGTAATATGTATCCCATCTGGATACGCAGCAGATTTTGCGTTTTAGACTACGTCATAGCTGGAGTACAACTTATGACCATGACTAATTGCAGTATCACGGAGAATTTTATATTGACTTTTTGTTAACTCTGACGATATAATCAGAGATACGGCCTCTTCTCCTGACAACTGAGACTGAATATTATCCGTTTTCCTGCACTTCGAAAGTACCCTCCTTGCTTTCATAGGTGTGCTTGTCGTTATTTCCTTGACTAACTTAGAAGCAGCCTCATCTCCTTCCTCTCGAAGAGTCACATCGAAGACAATTTAGCTGCGGAGTACGTGGCCCTAATCGATTCCGTTTTCCTTCGTTTAGTTCGTTCACTGGAAAGATGAAAATCTAATTCTGGCCGTCCTCTAGCGTCTACCAAAATGAATTACTTTTACATAAGATAAATTATATACAAAATTTTAAACTATCAATAAACGATATTACAAACATCAAATAAAACTTAGATTTACTAACCAGGAGTCATAGAACTACTAGGTAAGTTCTGTAGCACAATCTCGATAAAATTAGCATTAACATTAAGCCAACTGGAATTGCGCTTGATAAATCTCTCATTATTGCGTGAACTCAGTTTCCATTTTCTTGAATAGTGCACAGACAAGAAATCATGGATATAATCAAAAAGAACATTTTGCCTACTCTCGAATTCTTGTAAGTGTAGTTTTTTAATTAGATATTTCATTAAACGCTGTTTCTTGCAAATTAATGATTCATTATTTCCCTCCATCAACTTATTATGCATTATTAAACGAGAAATGACCAAGTTAGACATGGTATTTCAAGTAAATAGCAAAATTCTGAAAATGTAACATAGATTCCTTAAATTTTATACCTTCCTCGGTAATACATTAAAAAAAATGACAGCAGAAAGTCTGAAAACGATGACTAGATTTAGTGACACTAATAAGGAAACAGTGCAGCTATTGAATTTTTAATTTTCATGGAAAGAAAGGAAAATATTAAGTGTAAAATTAAATGTGACGCACCAAAAATATATTCCACACCGCAACAAGAGAATTCTGCAGGAAGGAACCTAAAGAAATTGCGACGCGTGAAATAGATGATCTACAGAAATATCACCAGAACACAACTTCAGTTCGGCACAGCCAAAAGATAACTGACTCCGAAAGAATATTTCGAGCTGAAACTGGCGGATATAGTACAATAAAATGAGTAACCGTTTTCCGCAAAACATATGCAGCTGGGTGTTATAAGCCTACGAAAGTTTTACTTTGGTTTTAGGGGACACTCTGGCGAGCGCCCTCCTCCCACAAGAGGGTCGTGCGAAGGACAGTAGGAGTGAGTTTACTCATCTAGAAATTGAAGGTCGAACGAGGAGAAGAGAGTCAGCCTATATAGCTTTAAGGATTTACTGTAAAAAATTTTAAATTTCAGAAATTGTGGCTCTATCAAGAAATCTGAGGGAAAGCAGTGACTTACCGCTAAATCCAATTTTCTTTAAGGATTAAATGGGAAAATTTTAAAATCTTATTATTTTTCATCTTAATATATAAAATATAACTTCTCTTCAGCATAATATTTCCGAATTATAACCATTCAGTTGCGTTTTTCTCCTCATGTCCTCTCAAAACCGAGGTCATCTCAGAAAGTGGCGCTCCGCCGCGCGGACATAGCTCTTGCATCGCCATCGAAAAGTCGCCTTATTTATTGGCGTCGCAAATTGTCGCAGGATTTTATTTCAGATTCTTCTTCAGAAAACTTCAAAGAACATTTTGGTATGAATAACTCCGCGTACACCGCGCTTATTCACTACTATTTTCCTCACTTTAGGTGGAAATTTGCCGTAAAATAAGGGTTCGCCATTTTGTTGTATAAATAATGCAAATATTCAACTGTGATCATTCAAACCCAGTATTATGAAGCATGGAGATTAGGTTTATAATACTACATCGTTTTTTACCCGATGATTTAGCTCATTTTAGTTCAGGATTGGCTTGAAATGGAAGAATTTTGAGAAAACTCGAGGACCGGCATTTTTCGTAAAATTTGGTCAACTTTGACCCCCTGTAGAATTGTAACGCGTGGGAACCAACGCAAATGATTTCACAGTTATATGCAGAATTTAGTCAAGAACGAATATGCAAAGTTTCAAAGTCCGCACTCAAAAAAAGCACTTTTTTATTTTTGGCCAGCTTTTTTCGATTCTAGCCCGCTGTGCGCCGGTATCCGAAATTAGGAACATTCCAACCCTCCATTTGACACAACCGATTCGATTGTGTTGGTTATGTGATCGTAATTTGACTTATACATATTAATATTAGAGTAAATACGTTACTTAGACACATCAAATAAAAGATCATAAAACCTTACCTTCCGTGTAAGAACTTGGCTCAGAAAACACCACAAAAAAACTCGGAACTGAAAAAAACACGCTTGACGCTTCCAACTCCACTGGACCTAAAGGACACATGAATGCTCTCCTACAACAACTAGAAGGTAATTGAACTGATTTTTAGAAGAAAACAGCATCTTCTTGCTGAAAAATCGCCATATCCGAAATTGGGTGATTATCCGAAATTCGGCTGATCGGCCCTCACCTGATTATATTAAGAGGAAAGGGATTGGAGAAGAGGGAGGAATATGGAACCGGTCTCTACATAGTAAATCCGTAATGGTGGTGATAAAATTAGGCGAAATTTTTTTTTAAAGACCAGTCTTACAATTAACCAAGTCATTGACGCAAACAAAAATGCTCTGAGAATCCGGAACCGCGGCAATTACTACGCTCACGCCCTCCGCCACCTAAGCCCGCAACAAAGAAGACTTTTGCTTTCTAAAGAATCGCATGCAGGTAATCTTAATCAAGAGAGTAATTATACAGTCTTTACTTTACTGACATACATTCTGCTGTACATGAATGGAAAGCGGAAAAATCAAACCAAAAATGTTCAATTACAGGAAGTAGGATTGTTAGATGGCATAATTTTCAGTAAAATTCGACCTGTTAGCCACAGATTGCGATATGGTTTAGTGGTTAGAACACCTATCCGGAAAATGGGAGACCTCGATTCGAGTCCCAGTCATGTAAAAATTTTTCACTCCTTGTTTAACCTTTAATATAGCGAATCGATAATATTCGGTTTCACTTAAATGTATTGCGCTTCCAAAACCTTTTACTAAGCTTTTCTTTTGAAAACCATTTTTATTTTCTGGGAGTTGACAATAAAATTCATAACAAGGAAGGCCACGAATTTGAACCACTTCTACGACAAAGCGGCTTTTTCTGGAAAAAGAAAGGAGGATCGCTACACCATCAACGCTAATCCGAGAGGAGTTATGCGACATAAATCCCGGGAACAAATGGCAAAACGATGTAGTGGGACAGGTTGAGGCGATATAGGGCGAATCATGTGTTTAAGAGGGTGCGAGGGAAATTCGGGGAGAGACAAAACATGAGTGGAAGTAGGAGGGAAAGAGGGATAGAAAGGGGTAAGGATTGAAGATTGAGGAAAACGGGAAAGAATATTGAAGGGTTTTCATTGCTAAGTTTTAGTTGCCTATGAAGTAACTGCATTCTAGGAGTCATTAGTCTTGAGTAATATGATATTCAATAGCAAAAGTATAAAATAATTCATTTATTACACTCTAACTGCATTTAATAACAACTTCATTTTCAGTGAGGCATTGATCTTTATGCTGAAGTATTAATAATCGTTCATAGCAATAAGAATACGAGCATATGATTCTGTCAGTCCTTTTTGGAGTAAGATGGTTATCTGCATCCTTATTTTAAAATATATTATTTCATTATTTTGCTAAAGATACGTTTATACATATTATCGTACATTTCTTTCAATTATTCATTTTATTTGTATCTCGCATTTTTGACTCACAAACTCCATCTATAATCCTCTATACCTAAATGTCGAATATCCAATTGAAAAGCGTTTGAATGTTTTTAATTAATAATGCTTATTAAAGCTTAGACGAAAACATTTTAAACGAAGAAAATCGCATGAAATAAACCATCGGTTCAGTGAATAATTCTTTGATTTGATCACCAAAAGCGAACATTTACCATAAATTACAGAGATTTTATGATGTAACTAATAAATCAATCTATCTTAATCGTAATTTTATAGTTATCACTCAGTTTGTCGAACTGATAGTTTTGACCATTACAGGAAATTAATAAGAGTTATGCTTCAAGAAATTTATCGTAATTTTATATATTTAATACCATAGTCTTCTAAGTATGATTTGTAGAAACGATCAACGCAACGGTCAAACCCACGAATCCTTTTCCAGTATCTAGTTACAACAAATAGTACTCTTAACAGTATATTTTAAAAATGTGAAGTAATGAAATTGAACACTTTAGTTGCAAATTGCTCTTAAAAAGGAACAAGAGAAATCATTTTACACAGGTTCCTCAGCTTCCGTAAATTTGCAAAGAAAGGAAAGTTGGAACACAGCTGTTGAGGAATTAGAGGTTAAAAATCTCTAATAGCCGTTTTTGTCGGCGTTCCTATTATCATTCCCCTGTATTCCGAGAAAACAAGACAGGACACCGCACTTTTTGAGAGCACTCGGTGCGTTGTCCTTTGGAGTGGAGATTTTATACCTCAAATTCCGTAACTTTGAAAAACGTCATAAATCAGAGGCCCTTTCCTCGCAGATTCTTCTTCTCATGAATTCTATGCGACTCTAGATCTCTCATCGATATTTTACGACCTGATTTATTGCTCCGTAAGATATAGTACATTTTCATCGAATTAAGCAAAAAGGTATAGTTATTATAGACTACTATTGTGAAATTAAAGGTTTATAAGGACAATTCATAACGAAATTAAAGCTTTCATAACCTATATAGGTTATCTGCGAAACACAAATAATTAATAAATGCTGAAGTAAAGCATTGGAACTATACGCTAAAGAGCGATAAAGCATTGGATCGCGTAGCCTAGTTATTTTTTAGTTTTTTCTTTAGTTTTATCGCCCGTGGCCATTAAAATTGTACTATAACAGCAGGGAATATAAAACACCTAGGTTTATATCGATCGCATATAAACGATTCCTGGTGAATAGAAGAGACGATAAGATATGAATAGAGGTTAGAGAAAGCATTGATTGGAGAGAAAGTATGTGTTAGAGAGAGGATGTTTACGGAACATTCCATGGAGATTAAAAGGATGCTAAGATATATATATACGGAATTGGAGATTTAGGAAGGAATGAGCTTGACGATTTACTTTTGACGTTGAAAATATAATGGCATTCTCAAGCAAGAGGTGACAATCTTTGGTATCAATTCCTTAACATCGGGATGGTAAACACCCTTATTGTAGGAAAACGTAAAACATTGATAAATATGTAGTGAGGATAACCCGTTGGAAGATAAAACGCTCCAGTACAAGGAATTTGCATAATTTAATCTGGGAAACAGCCATTTAAGGAAGAGCCTAAGAATGCGGTGGAAATAGAGATAAACAAGATCAAAGTATGAAACTGGAAGGAAGATGAGTGGAAACATTTCGAATGATTTCCATGATTACTTCACGTAATGCAGCTTCCGACTAATGACTCCTTACCCGTCGTTGATGGAAGAAAATTTGAAATTCAAGACGCTAAATGGTTGAGAAAGATTGAGGAAAGAGGGGTGCTGGAATAGAGCCACAGAAGAGGTGCTTACTCTATCTCTCTCCGTCCCTTTCTTCGGTGAATAATGGGGAAACATATCCAAAAGGCTCTTTTTATCTCTCCCCCTCTGTCGCCGTTCGGAGAACTTTCATTTTCGACCTGCAGATTCGCACGAATATCGACCTCCTTTCTTTCCTTCTCAGTCTCCCATAATGACGATTATTATTCCCACAGCGCCTCCCCACGGCGTGCAGACGAACTAAGGGTATTCCCCCTTTTCCCCTGGTGAGTTTTCGGAGATTCTTTCAGAGGAATGGATACCTAAATGCTTCGTGGAGGCATTGTGGGTTCGTGTCCCTTCGGGGTGATTGGATTTGGGTCCCATTCCCTCATTTCGGGAGAGAGAAAAAAATTAACACGCGAGTGTCTTTTACCGAATTGATTTCGAGGAATTTTCAGCAGGAATGTTCCAGCGCAGATACTTTTTAGTAGCGGCAGAAAAGATGAACGTTGCTATAATTGTGAAGAATGGGAGCTTTTATTTCGAAGCGCATAGGCATGCCGGTCTACGTTTCGTCATTATCTCTTTTTTCTGAAATCAAGAAATGCGATTTTTTAAAATATGTGAATGGAGTAACAGACGATGAGAATGCATTTACTTCCTCAATGTTGTCAGGAAACTAGGCCATGGAGATGCGAATTACATTTTTTATTTCTCAGAATCCTCAATTTAGGTAACGTTTCCCCGTTAGCTTATATTTTTTCATTCGATCGGCTGTAAGATAAAAATATATGGGAATGATTGAAATCATCTTTTGGACATCTGACTTTGATGTCTCCCAAAATATTCCTCTCATTAGAAAATTCGAAAATCCGATGAGATTTGCTCGAAATTTTGACTTACACCTCACTGAGCAATTTGTCATGGAAAAGCTCTTAAGGGCACAAAAAATGATTTAATACAATTCCATCCGATTTTCCGCTGCGTGATTTCATTAAAGATAAAAATTCAAAGAATATTGATTATACATCCAGAAATATGAAAGACATAGGCTTCAAAATATGCTTTCGCAAATTTCTGGCCCTAGTCTCATTTTGTTACACTTTTATTGCAGCATTCAGTGTACTTATGTTTAATTTCAGTAGATAGCCAAATTGTGTATGTCTATGTCTATGTAAGAACCCTGCAAGCCGCCTTTCGGCGTGTGGCAGGGGGTGTAAGCACCTTGACCCTATTTTCCTAAACGGTTGCTTTCGCGTATACTTCGCGGAAAAAATGAATTTTTGAAACGATTCGTTCTAGCATCTATTTCCCTAATCTTTCTGGCAGTATCAGAACGGCCCATATAACAGTGGGGTTGCATTATATCGGTTACATCATCTGAAAACGTAATTTCTCTGAACTTATTTAATAAATTTATCCTTTGAATTTTTCTTCTATCTTCTAATGATTCCCATCCCGCTTCCTGTAGCATCTGAGTGACACTCGCTGTGTACGTGATTACTTTCTTGAAATGAGACTTGAGAATGAGATGCTCAGCTAAATTTGAATCGCTACGCTTTCTCTTCTCCAGTGCTATGATAAATATCATTTGAAAACATTCTCCCTCTATGGCATCATACTTGGCCGGTCAATTGGTCCGGGGGGAATTCGTACGCGGGGAATTGATCCCCCGCGCTGATATTGTACTGCTGTTATTCAGTCTTATTTTAATCTCTACGCCCTGATTATTGGTTAATGTTATAAATAAATTAACCGTGGGGGGCTTGGATTGGATTTTGTGGGGTTGGTAGTACAACATCAGCGTGGAGGATAAATTCCCCACGTACCAATCTGTCGGGAGATCAATTCCCCACGTACAAATTCCCCGCGTACGTACGAATTCACCCCAGACCAATTCACCGGGCATCGGTATCACAATATGGTAAACTTAGAACTGAAATCTTCGGATGAAGATAACGTATGAGCAAGTGCACACATCTATAGTTAGTATTGACTATAGATAATGTATCTATAGTATAAAGTAAAACAATGACTCAGCTTCATTTTACATCTTCATCCGTAACTATCCTCTTATTTTACATTATATTCTTAATTCCTAAATATTAGAACTGTAATTTTTCAGTCATTTACTCTCAGGATGTTTTTACTTCTATATATAGCGTGTTATATTCTTCTGTATTATACATAACACAGAAACATACTGTGTAAATTATTAGGCAAACTAACTATACATAGGAAAATGGGTTTGAGCTAACAGAGTCGATGATGGGTATTTTTAAATACCGAACAGCAAATTTGAAAAGAAAGAACGAGCATAAAAACTTACGGATCTAAAAGTGCGCTGAAAGGAGCATAGGCATCGAAACGAAGGAAAAAGGGAGTCGGAAAAGCGGGCAAAAAAGCGTAGCAGACATGTTAAAATTGAAAAACCCCTTTCATCTGTTGGAAATCGCATTGGCGGTGACATCCGGATGACCTACGGAACCCTTTTCCCGGTTTCCTTTCTTTTCCCAGCGGTGCATCTGCGGTCCACCGATACAGAATTCGTCTCATGATTTCAATTTTACAGATTGGCTCTCAGTTATTTGATTAGACAAACGGGATTCCTGAAAAGTCCTCTGCGACTAAACGTAATCCCACCGAAATGGCATGAACCCATCGCAGATACTTATGGCTTTATCATCTATCTATAGAATTGACGATGTCGATACAAATGGGACAGCTATGCTCCAATGGAGATTAAGTCCACGTCGAGATATAATCGGCGTGATTAACTGCTACGCTGTACAGAGAAATTCATTCGTAAGATCCACGTAACGGAGAGGGGGATAGACAGATGAGCTCTATGCAATCATATTCGAGAAGTTTCGGTGAAAAAGATAATTGCTATTGAGCTTATTCATTCATTCATTATAAAAATCCTTGCAAATAGGCCGCAAGCCTGATGGCAAGGTCATACAAAGACAAAGCGTTAGTCAGCTGATACATATCAATATATTATTGTGTGCTTATAGCTCTAATGGCGATGTAATGAATAAAATTCATAAGCAAATTCGTATCGGCAAAAATATATGAAGCGAATACTTTGAGCTGAATAAGACAAGGATTTTTAAATTAGCAATAACAACTTTTCAAAAATTGTGAGCAGCAAATTTTTAATTCTCCCCTTAAGTAAATTCATATTCTTTGGTTTTGGTTATTTTCTCACCCTAAACTCAAATGTAGAGTCCAATAGCTCTAAAAACTCCAATAACTTTTACTAATAATATATTCAGTAGTTACTAAAGTAATTCTCAAGCTTGGAAATAGTTGTAAATTACAATCAGCGAAGGTCAGGGTATTTCGTAAAATCGCAAAGAACTCTCCCCATACGAATTTCGGGATTTGTGTAATCTTCAAGAGGTGAAGATGATTTTTCTAATGAACTGGCACAGTCGAATTCATTCATCCCGGGGTTCCCGGATAGTCATGTGGACAGCGCGTTTGCCTCTGGTGAAAGCGGTCCCGGGTTCGATTCCCGGTGGGAGCCAATGTGCGAAATGACCTAAGCTGTCGAAGCACTTTTAACAATACTACTACTACTCATTCATCCCTATAGAGACATCAAATATTTGTATTAAGTTGAATGCTTTGAAATCACGCTGCAGTAACGTTGTAAATAACTGCAAAGTTTAGTATCCGTTAATATATTACGATAATTGCTGTACCAACTATGGAAATTTCCATTCGGCACTTATATTTATGGTTTTTCGGTCAGCTATTAAAACATTGTGTTTCGATTGAAATATTGCTTAAGTCTCTACTGTTTTCATAAAGGAATTAGGAGGATTTATTTCCTCCGAAACAGATACGTCTTTATTTGATCGTTACAGAGGCTAACTATATTCACTCATATACTAAAAAAACAAGAGAATAATTCGTTAGACCATTTATCATTCCGAGTAAATCCTACTTTGCAGTATCTACTAATTTTATTTACGCGTTCGCCTTTGGTGAAAGCGGTCCCGGGTTCGATTCCCGGTGGGAGCCAATGTGCGAAATGACCTCAGCTGTCGAAGCACTTTTAACAATACTACTACTACTACAATTTTATTAACGTTACATCCTGTGATATCTCGAGTAAAGGACACCTATTTAAACGTAATTTCACATTGTTCTGCACAATGTCGTAAATATAGCATTAGGTTGTTATATGACGCACGAAAATGGATGGCAGTATACATTATGAGCCTTATAGCTTATGTGTACAAATACATAGGTATGTACCAAGTAAGCCAAGTAAGTAAGTGTGACAGAGAGAAAGGGGAAAAATTTAGAGCTGAAACAAGAAGGATACCTATGCTAAGAAGGATATATATGCTAGCAGATAATCTCCGCTTGAAAACGAAGCCAATTAAAAGAATGACACATTTATAAAATCTAATCCAATAGTGAAAGCGAGCTTTGATACAAATGATCTTCGGAGTGAATTTTGTTAGCCATTTTCGAAATGAAAACTCTCTCTAAAGTTTCTTGTCCTTCAAGGTTTATTTGTAGTCTTAATTCCTACAAATTTATTTGGCAATTGATCAGTATAGAAATTGAGCTATGCTAAGAAATTACTGAAACATACCATAATATACGCTAAGGTATTGTATTCTGTACAACAAAAATTAATGTAACGCTTATTCGTCGAAACTTATTTAGTAAATCGCGTGATATTTAATGAAGGGGACATTCTTTATCTTGAGATTAAACGTTGATTATTATATAAACTAAATATACAAGTAACAATTACAGCGTCAAAACAAATTTTGATAGAAGTCTCTATTTAAGTTTTCCATTATTTAAAATATAAATGAGTATTTCAGACTTCAAAGTGAGATTCGTTTCCGCATATTTTTTTATTCCCCGAAGTTCCTCTTTATTTTGATAATGGGTTAGGTCGGCGTCAACTTATGAGAAAATAGAGTTTGTCCTCGTATACATTTCACTTTCGGGCGAAGGAGGAGTGGGATTATTTTGGGGCGGCGAAATCTTGTCGGTGGGAAAGGCTTTTGAGGCAACTTATTAATACGCCATTACAAGTTATTTCCACTTCACGTCAAAAGTTTACACAATCGATCAAGGTGTCGACGATTTAAACGAAATCGATCTCTCTCTAAACGACGTCCTGCATAAAACATTGTTGATGTTTACTCGCGTTGTTTCCTTAGAAACTTCATTTGCATTTCGTCATTGCGATGAAATATGATGAGGTAAAATACTTGCGTGTATTACAGAGTATTACGAAGTGAATAAACTTTAATGTTTACGACATATTGCGTATATTTTAAAGATATAACTGTAGGATTAAAACAAATTTCATCCTGCCAATATATGTTAATAAAACTTACAGAAATTCTTTAATGAAGTTGCCGATCATTAAATAATGGTTCTTTTCAGCGCCGACAAACGTCGTGATTATTTAATATCTCCTAAACCTAAGTATGCCTCCTTATTAAGAAAAGACTGGTTCTGCTTTCAACCGATGTGCCATTATTACTTAATATTTCCTGTTATCTTATACATTTTCAGAAACATATAAACGAAAATTACTGTTTCTCACATTAGGTATTTCAGGATGAAATTTGTCAGTTACGTCTGAAGAACTGTATTGGTTAAGAAATACTTTTGGTTTCTTACGGAGAATAAATATGAAATCAAACTCATTTATTAGAATACTTGCTAAGCTGAATTTGTAATTATAGGATAAAAAAACCATTAAATTCCGTATAAAGGATTGATCTTACTGATATCCGGTGTAATTATGATTTTTAATGTTTAGATTGCAACTCGGAGCAATTGATTCAAATTAGCAATGGAATTCAGAATACAGCGAATGTATGAAATAATTGATTTACTCAATCAAGACTACTCCTATTACTAATCATAATGCGTGTATTCGGAAATAGTAAGAAACAGTTACGACCCCTCTTTTGCTCAAAAGTAAACAACGCTTTTAAAGCAGTTGCTTAAAGATATTTGCTATTTATCAGAAATATTAGTTCATATTTGCAACCTTCCTTGAGTTAAATTGAGCAACACTTCCGAAGAATGTAACATCGATAACTGAAAAAAATCAATAAATTGAATAAATGGGAAATTAAATAAGAGATAAACTCGAAAATAGCCATGCATTATATCATTTATTACAATCTGACATCATCTAACTAGCATATCCTTAAAAATACCTCATCCCCGGAAACCGAAGATTATAATGTAAAACTCTACCTCGCTAGTTAATGTGGAATCATGTATAACATTTATTTTTTAATTGGTCACCTAGATTATTCTATATAAATGCAGCTGATTTTTAATTATTACTTTTCAAAATTAAGTTATGAATGGTGTGGTTGTATCTGTATGTGCGTAATAACGAATGAGTGATTATATTTTATTGGAAAGCCGTCAGATACTTATAAATGTGCTCTTCCAGCTCAATAAATGATATACACACCGACATTTTCAAAATTTTATCAAATATTGGTTAATTGTACGAAACTTTTATTTGCGTTAAATATTTACAACGTTGTACACCCAATATGTAACAAATTGATCACAATTATTTCATGAGCACATATGCTAATTATGATTGAGCTTTGTGCTTTCAAATGTGAAAAATTACAAATTGTTTTCGATATAAATCATGCGCAACTTTTAATTGAGCACGAATGTCAATTTTAAATTAAATTATGAATTATTTGATAACACCTGAATTATTTGAGTGCATCTCATGGATTTCAAATTCAGCTTTTGTATGCGTTTTTATTTTTAGTGAAACTAATTCAGGCCTAGGTAATATGATTCTAGAGAAACAAGTGGCTCCATGTTTACATAGAAGACAGGACATTAAAAAATATGAAAACGCTGTATATATTTTTGTGTTC
The DNA here is from genome assembly GCA_947579665.1 of Sympetrum striolatum. Lineage (NCBI taxonomy): Eukaryota > Metazoa > Arthropoda > Insecta > Odonata > Libellulidae > Sympetrum > Sympetrum striolatum. Next base: position 72,883,060 of record OX388348.1, read on the forward strand.
AAATCCTACACCAATAGATTAAGCTGCTCTCATATTAGTTGATTTAAAATGCATTATGTAGAGACTCAAACACACTATAATAAAGGAGTTCGTTAATTAAATCTATACTTTCAATCTTTTTAATCATTGTAAATAAAAATATAAACCACTCCCAAAACCATCAAAATTTACCTGAAGTTATACGTATTTCATCTCCTACAAAGGCATCATCAGAGAGAAATTATTATTATTATTAGTATTATTATTATTATTATTATTATTATATATTATTATTATTATCATCCGATTATTATAATATATATAATATATATTAATTTCTCTCTGATGATACCTTCGTAGAAGGTGAAATACGTTTTAGAAACTTCAGGTAAATTTTTATGGTTTTGGGAATGGTTTATATATTTATATATTTATTTACTGTTAAGTACCCATCAGTGCCCTTTTTCCGATTATCATTTTTAATCATTATTTATACAATATAAGAGCTGAATTTAAAAAGGAGCCCATTAGAAATAATCATTTATTTATATGAAAATGTAAGAAAGAAAAGAACAGGCCTTATCAAGGAGTAAGTTCAAATGAATGATATAGATCCAAGGAAGAATAGTGTGCGTGTTAAACGAAGACGATGTATTAGAAATCACAGTAGGTTTGATGCAAAACAAAAGGATGGTATTATACGAGAATAGAAAGAAGGAATTATAAGAAAGTAAGAGTCTAAAAAAGAACACTGAAAGAGGAACAAAGGAATTGAGATAATAAGATGCCGAAAAGAAGGTGAAACGAGGGTAGGCGAGTCAAAGTGAATGTGGGATAGAAGAAGTGAAAGAGGGATCGCAAAAGAGAAGTAAAGGCGGAAAATGAGGAACGAAAACAGCGCGTTTGAGGGTTTTCTTCCCGTGGGAAGGTAAAGGAAGGAGAAGGGAATAGATAAAGAAAGTCGGAAGACGGCCTTTGGTCTTAAACGGATCAACGGGGTCACGGACAGCACCTGAATGAAGTTTCCGCACCCTAAATGTGATTTAAGGAAATACGGGGATGTTTCTCCAACGAAATGTTTGTGTTTAAAAAGAGATCCCTGTTCTCTTTTCCATCTGTCTTCTCTTATGAGCGATATCGGAATGAAGCAATTCCGGTGCTCTGAGGGACGTGACATTGAAAACAACGGATCACGAGGAATTGATTCTCTTGTCTGCGATGTGTGCGTTGTTTGGCTCAAACCGTTAATTTATATCGAAACAAACTACCACATTGAAGAAGCGATTGACTGAAAAATAAGTTAGACGTAACTTTTGAAATGGGGAGATTCAAAACTTTCAGATTTAAATTCATTTCATGACATCCAACCTGTAGAAGGCAAAATTTATATTCAATGATACGAAAAAAGATAGAATAAACGTATCGCATCTCCTGAAATTACTTATAAAAGTAGCAAAGTAGCGGATGGAAACCCAAAAAGCAATGAAGTATGATAACATAAATTATAAGGTGATCCAATTAAATTATTATAACTAACGCATTTAGGTACTGTACTCAAAATAAAATCGTAGAAGTCACTGTATAAATAATTTTATCACAGAAAATCAAAGAATCGATTTTTAATTATGAAATTGTCATGATTTTCACTATCTTTACGCCAGCAGTATTGTAAATCATGAGCTTGGATATTGAACGACATTATCTCCCTTAATCCTTGATGGTGCAGATATTCTTCCAGAGGGTGAGGATAGTTATCTTCTTCAATTAAGAACTGTATTTGCCAAAATGTCAGCAAAAAAGCGAAAAATTGCCAGAAAAAGAACGCAAAGTGAACATCTCTTTTCTCTGTAAGTCTCTACTAGACCCAGATATTCCTCGTGAGAGCTAAGTGAAAGAATTGGTTAAAACACGGTGTACTCAAGTCCCGCACGAATCGAATTTCATCCTAAGATCATTATTTCTGCCTCACACTTTCTCTTTCTCGTAATGAGGAGAGTGGGGGTGACTTCTCATTTGATGAGATTAAAATCCGTCGTCAGAAGATTTCAAGGGTTCCCTGAGTTTGACATATCGTTTCTGTCTGCATAAATAATCTTTTAATGGGGTTAAGGATGTCATGGAATGGAGGGTCTTAAGAGAAATATGACCAAAGGGGTCGAAGTACCTTCGGCGAACCACCGGCCACACTGCTGGTGATATTTGCTGAAGCACTAAGACCTGACTCCATACGCTCTCCTGATTCTTAATTGCCTGCCTTCAATCGCCCTTCATAGGTAACTAATTCTATGAACAATACATCTATGATTTCTAATGATTTCCGAAGGAGTTCATAACTGTGATCTAATCTATTAATAGATTTGTCGCCATTAGTTTTCCAACAAAATGCAGTCTGAAAAGGCACATTAACGTCTATTAACGATTACAAAAGATGTATAAGTGAAAATTTAATGACAAAGCTAATGAAATCGATGCACGTAAATTAATATAGTTTAAAGTCAACGAGAAGAAAGTAATCAATCAGCATCTTTTATTTCTTGGTAGTTTTATCAGAACTGAGAGAAAAGTATTAGAAAGATGCATCTTCCCTCTATCCAGTTCCATTATGGAAATGTTCCATTTATAAAGAAGTAGAACACAAGCATAAAATCACTGATACATACTAGCATCTTTCTTTCAATTACTTAAATAATAGGACAATTTATCAACTTATTCCTGTCCGGTGGGATTCCACGAGCCTCTCCGAAGAGAACGAACTTCGTTGATAGCCAAAGATTGCAATTCACCCGTAAAGCATCCTCTCTCCATACGCTGGACCACTCAATCTCTTTATCTCGCAGGGATTATTCACCCGTCTATTAATCTTCCCGTGAGTCCATCTAAAACAATTTCCATCCCGATTTTCCCATCATCGCGATTTAATTCTCATTTTCCGGCAATCTCGCACGCCGAGCGATCGTCTTTTTTCTTTTCTTGATCTACGGACGGTGACGAAGTTTTTGCTGCGGTAATATAAAGTTTCCCGGATTACGGAGCGAATTTAATTTTGTGTGTTTATCGTGGGAGTGACACTTGCTGACCTGTGGAGCATCGCCTGTGACCGAGTGCTTCGCTTAATCTTATCTGATGTAACTTCCTCGTCAGCCCTTCCTACTCACGAAGGATTTATTACCCCCTGAAAAAAGTCCCCATTTAGTGCGAAGGAGGATTTTCCTCTCTAAATGTTCTATACCTCTCAATAATGCAAATTTCAAAGTTTTCCACTTTTTATTTCGTTCTCATCCCTATTTATGAGGAAGTTGTGTCGCTGCTTTTGTTTGAAATCTACGTAGCCCAAGTTTTTTTTTTCAAGAGAGAGATTACCGATTTAAAGACCTTCTTGAGGTAGGTCGAATAGACAAACATCTAGGTAATGGTAAATTTTACGAAAATATGACATTACATTCGGTTTTATAAAATCTGGTAGGCTTAAATGGTACAAATGATAAATGAATAGGCCACGAAAAACAGCAACAATTACGAAAATGCTCTCAGACGCAGGTTAGGAATCCTTGAAAGACTGAAGATTAGAAAGTAAGCTGAGGTTGCTTGATTAATTCCAGGAGAGTAAAAATCCGATAATGAACTTAAATAAGAAAATAGATGCTACGATAAGTTATAATTAGAAAATCTTTCTTTTTACGAACTATACGCGATAATAACTAAAGACTAAGACTAGATAAGTGGTTTGAATAGTTGATGTTTAACCTACTGCCAAGGTCTTAATAATTTAATAGTCTGAATTTCTTTAAAGATGTAATGAATTATGACCATAATTATCTCCGTTTAAATCTAAGCTAAATACCTATCAAGTAATTCTTTCATTTTTTAGAATATTCGTAACAATTGACATTGGAAATATAATGGAGAAAATATGCTGTAAATATATGAAATTATGAAACAGGATTTTTAGTGACGGAATTGTCCAAAAAAGAGTGTGCTTTATAAATATTGGTTATTCCATCAGAAACTGTTAGATCAACATTTCTCGACAGGTTGATAGTATTTCTATTTTTGGGGAGATTTTCATCAAAAATTCCAATATAAGATCTAACTCTATCTAACAAGAGACCATTTCAAAAGAACTGTTCATCGACAGTAAGAGAAATAGCGTACTTTTCTCTGATTCGACCTCTACTCGAGTATTGCTGTGCGATTTGAGATCCTCACGAAGTAGGATTAATTTTCGACCTTGAGATGGTTCAACGTAGAGCAGCTAAGTTTGCCAAAGGAGATTTCAGATTTGACAGCAGTTTAGGCTATGATAGAAGCCCTCGGATGGAACTCTCTTAGTCATAGAAGACATCGACGGAAGCTTTTTGATAAATTTATGATTACTGATTTCGGGGAGGAGATAACTGATATTGTTATCCCAGTTATAAACTTCCGCGATCTTCGGGAGAAAACAAGAAAGCGATACAGGGAAGTAGTTGCCAGGACAGATAGTTACTTATGGTCGTTGTTCCCGAGAAGTATTAGAGAAGCTAATAGCTCTTCAGGTTAGTTAGGGGTGTTGGTGTTTTACACCCCCTGCCACACGCCACTGGTGGATAGCAGGGTTTCAATGTAAATATAAATGTAAACAGAGCAAACTACGAAAACATTACCCTTATGTTTTTACTTTCTCCATATACGTACTATAGAGAAAGTATTGTTTACATGAAAAAAATCGACTTCGAGATTTCAACGGAAATACATGTTTTGGGGTCCCTAGAACACGTTTTGACCATTTTCGGAATGATGTCTGTGTGTGTGTGTGTGTGTGATAGTGAGCGCTCTAACGTGAAAACTATTAGTTGTATCAGTACCAAATTTCATATATAGTACTTTCGTTGGTGTCGTTAGAGTTGATTAGTTTTTGGAGTAAATCTGTTGACCGGAAGTTGAGCTTCATTCTTCAAAGCTCATTTCCGGTTTTCAAAATATCTCCATAAATATGATATTTAGGTATATACTATTATTTATAAACGTTTTAGAAAAAGTAATTTGCTATAACTTTTGTATGAAACATATTTTTGTATCACTGATTGTTTAGGAGTTATTCATGAAATACTGATAAACCGGAAGTTGCTGATTATGTACTTTGTAGGTGCTCTGGGCTCTATGGGCGAAAGGCCAATTTCATCGTTTTTCTTAATTCATCGTTCATTGTTTCATCGTACTTTGGTTGGTTTCGTTAGAGTTGATTAGTTTTTGGAGTAAATCGATTTACCGGAAGTTGAGCTTTACTTTTCGAAGCTTGTTTCCGTTTCTGCCAAATATCTCTATTAATCTGATATTTAGGTATATATTATTATTCATAAAAGTTTAAGAAAATGTAATTTAGTTTAACTTTTGTATGAAACATATTTTTGTATAACTGATTGCTTAGGAGTTATTCATGAAATACTGATAAACCGGAAGTTTCTGATTATGTTCTCTGTGGGTGCACTGGGCGCTGTGGGCGAAAGGCCAATTTCATCGTTTTTCTTCGAACATGTCCCATAAAACATTATTTATAATGTTTTTGACGTAAAAGATAATATGATATAAATTAATCATTTATCTTACAAGTTTAGATTGAATATAGAGTTCGAAAATACTGTCGTAGATAAATATTTACATCTTATATATGGAGAAAGTCATGTGCTGGCCACATCAGATTTTTCTTTTTTGAAAAGAAGGTTCAAGAAAAGCATTGAGACGAAAAATAAATAAACCTGTTTAAATTTTAGTCGATGGAGTTTTTATAGTACTACACCGTGAAATGTGTCAATTTTTAGGGAAAAACTAATTCCGTAGCATGTTTAGTGATAAACCGCTTGATAATTAGGTTTCTGAGGAAGTACTCACATATTCGAGGGGCCAAGACGTTGATGCAGAAAGTTCTCTCTCGTCTCCATCCGAGTTAGAAGTCCATCCACGTGCCGGCATCTTCTACGCCGCACCTCATCTTTCTTCGAGTTGGACACACTAAGCCTGATAGTGTCCCATAAACTTCACTGGCAGGAATCTGCAATAGTTTGAAAGTACAAACTTTACTAACCTTAATTTAAAGGACATCATTATCAATCGTAACACTTTAATTTAGAAAAGACTTTTATGGTACTGCAGTATGAGAAAATGAACTGTCTAATAAAATAGGGGACCACAAATTTCTCAACGAGAGTATTGCATCTAAACTCCCATTTGTGTCCTAGGGATTTCTGAGCTCCCTGAGAAGGAATACCATCTCATATTCAATTTAACAATCTTTCGCCACAATTTTATTTCCGAGAAACTGAGAAACATATAAATTACCACCAACTTCAGAATTCGCAGACACCAAGGTTCGTTCCCCATTCATAACACAAAATAAATAGTTTTTAAGACGCGAACCGACTCATATTTTTGTAATGCGCACACTCTTAAATAAACAAATTTGTTATTACTTCTGTGGTCTCTCGAAAAGAGAAGTGACTTTGGAGAAAAAGAGAAGTGAATATATCGCTCAATGTTCGCAACAATTTAATTTTAATTATGCAAATGCAAGGCGTTCTTGACATCCTGACTTGTTTGTTTTATATATGTGTTTTCCTTCTTCAGAAATATAAGCGGGAGAAATGTTTATGCATGCGTTGAAAATTCATCGAGGCGGACTGGGCTGTTTATTCCCATCTCTCTCTCTCACTCTCTCTCTCTCTCTTCTCTCCCTTTATAACCTTTCATCTCGCTTTCATCTCACTCATCACTCCTGCCCTTTCACGGCTGCCTTGAGATGCTGCGCCAAGAGGGAATGGAATGAGTGTGAGACCAAATGGAGACTCACGTCGAAAAGGGGTGCCATGCGAACAGACATGATAAGATATAGCTTAATTTGAAGGCGGAAAGTATCATTAATGCCTGTATTAGGATTAATCAGTCCAGTCTTAAAATTAAGGAAAATTACCCTGAAGGGGAGACCGTCTCGTTATATCCTTCACCGAGACTCGGTAACCTCACCTTCAACATCATCAAAAGCATTCAACGGATCGAGAAGGGAATATACGACCGGAGCGCGCATTGCTTTTGCAATGATAAAAAAGTATTGTTTTGATTACCTAGGAACTTGGGAGATCATTGTAATGAGGTTAAAATAATATCTACATCTTCATAAATACCCTTCAAGCCGCCTTTTGACTGCGGCAGGGGGTTTAAACAAGCGTTCGGGATATTTGTTCAGCCTATTCTTGTATATAGGTATGAATGTTCGTGAATGAATTCTTAAAGCGATTCATCCTGTCCTATTTCTCTTATTTTACACATCCTCTTATTGCACTGTTTTAAAATTTAGTTACAGAATATCTAAGACAGCCGCTTTATTTATACGTTCAGAATGCCTTCAAGCGTAGCTTATTATTTATAGTGATGATTAAAACTTGAAGGAAACAAACTTAAATGATAAATACGAAAAATATACCGTCAAAACAATGTACAAAACTGTACTGTGGACATTTCTTGTCTTTCTTAAAATTTTTCGATCTCAACTCTAGATTGCGATGCTTTCATTTTCACTTAACATGTATTTTATATTTTACATGAAAACAGAATTACTCCTAATAAGAACTAAATTTATCTGAACACTATTTTAAGCAACTCGGAAGTAAAATATTTCTCTTTCTTTTTCTACACTTAATGCATCCTGAAGCTCATTTTTTGTCAATAATATCTACCCAAAATATTGATAATTATTTATAAAAATACAGCTGAAAAATTCGAATTTTCAAACATATAAAAGAGAAATTATGAAAACCGAAGCACTTGGTTAAACATTGATGAATGGGAAACTTAATGAATTGTAATAGCAACAGGGTAACCATCATAGTATGTAGGTATAATGCTCTGAACTTTAACATGGAGAGGTCTCTTACGCATATTTGATATTTTGTTCGTGATAAAGTGGTGGTTTTTCTTCCCACCTGGGGGGGGGAATTTTCAAGGGGTTTCCCCCCTGACTTAGGGTGAATGCCAGGTAGGGTGACAATGTTATGAGTCTCTCTGCATTAACATGTCGCCTGGATATTATATTCGCTGAATAACTTAAATGACTTGTATTTATTGCTGAAGAGTGATGATCGTCAATTTGACGGTGCCTTATTAGGGTTGAATCTATTCCAGCAAAAGAAAATTGAGAGTGTGATATTTATTCACGTTTTTTTCCCTTAAACATTTTATTTCTCATGGGTAAGATTATTTTCTTGGTGATGACTGTGAATTAAACTTGTAGGTATTATTATATTTTCTTATTATGATTCGTTTAATTTTTATTCCCATTCATTTTATGTCACTTACTTTATATGCTTATAAATCTACATTCTGTAAAATAATTTTGTGAGCATCATATACGAAATTACTTTGTAACGATTTTATATTTGTCAATAGCTTTTTACAACTACTGTTACCTTTTTATACTTATCTGTATTTTGCTTTTTGTTTTCAATGTTCACATATATATCTTAGGATTCTTAAACTGTAAATGGGTTACTATTGTTATACAAACATTATTATTATTATTATTACTTAGTCATCGGACAGTTGTCTGCTTGTAATGGGATTACTGCAATAATAACAATAACTTAACTAGTGACTAGTGCTTTGATTGATCCATCCGAATCAATCATAATCCTTCGTCTTTGGAAGATATCTCCATGGTTTTCAAAATAAATAATTTGCTCATTTCACTTTGAAAGAGATTAAGTGCTCACTTCCGGTTCCAGTTTGTTTCTAATTTTTCCCGGAAGTGGAGGTCTAAGTGTGCCCACTAATCAGTTCGCGTGAGCATCGTCTACCTGAACCTAAGGCGGTGGCGCGAGAGAGATAGAAGGAGGGAGTGGAGATGAAGTACAGGGGAAACGCACTCACGAGAAGCACGCGGTGGGGAGCTAAAGAAAAATGAGAGTGGCTCCCTTGAAAAAAAAAAGAAATGTATGAGAGACAACAGTCTGCGGAATACAGAGTATCCTGCGTAGAAACGAGCTTTCTCTCCTTTGCGATACGCACTTCGCCGTTCGTCTGAAACCCGCAGTTTTCGTCGCAGGTTATTTCATTCTGAGAGAACTGAATTTTCGAGAGAAAATATAATGATATTCTCGCGCTGAAGTTCGATTTTTTTAACTCGGAGGTAAAACGGAAAATCGGATCGGGATTGGGGCGAAGGGCGTAATGAGTTTGGGAAGAATTTAAAAAGGATGCGGGCGCCGGCGGGAGACGAGATGATGAGCAAAATTGAAGGGATTTTTCAGAAAGGTAGATAAAGAAAGACGCCGGCGGGGAACGGTCGCCATGACGACGGATTCCAAAGATAAGCTGTCATTAAAGTCCTAATGCTTTGGTTAGGAATGGAATGCAAGACTAATCAAGTTAATGTAACGAAGACAAGACGCTCAGGCTAGGATAATATGGTATTGTAATAGTCTTAACATCGTTTCATAATAATAAGGCACTGTGACGTAACTCCCTCTGCAAATGAGGAGCACGGTAATGCACGTATCAGTAATGTTTGTCAGGTTACTTTGGAGCACCTATGTAATCATAGGGTGCAGACTTGGCCTAACCATAATATCCAGGTGACAATATATGTTTACCACTGCGTTTATTTGTTATTATTTTTTGACCGTGTCATAATTGTAAAAAATTGCGAAATTTGAGGCTGGTAAAAATAGCGTTGCAAAAGAAGGCATCCATTAAATGAAGGGAGTGGAAAAATTTCGAAGACGTAGTGGTTACATCCTATTATCATTTTCTAAATTATGTTATATTTTAGAATTATTTCATTTTCACAATCGACAAATGGTTATGTCATACAATAAAAATACTTAAATAAATATGGTGCATACGTGGTTCCACCTAGTCCACAGTCAAAACCACATCTAACATTTGAAAGATCCTTAGTATCCTGATGTCTCTATTTAACTTGCTCTTCGTTCTGATTGCTGAAATGTTTCCATTGAATTAGCTGTTAACATTCAATTAGTATTCCCAGAGCTGAAAATGTTGCTATATTCTCACTCAAATGAATTTGGATTAAATTTGAGATAACGGAATCGAGTTAAAATTTGTATTGGTCCAGCTTTTTCCACGCTATAGAATACAAAACAGAAAAGACAATATGTATATGGAATCACCGAGCAGAGTTTCAATTACAGAATTTCTATTGAATTCAACGACAGTAAATGCAATTACAGCTTTTGTAAAAAGAGGATTTCGATCGTATATCGCTAGATATAATTTCATCGACCCATCTTCGATTCTGCAGACCAATTCCTCCACGAGCAACAACTTACAATTCAATAACAGTTCGCAGCGGTCCAATACGCTATTGCGATCCATTCTGCAATTCTCGTTTCCTTGTAAAGCCTCTATATTTGTTCATTGCATCTGTGTTTGCTTTTATAGAGTATAAGTGAAAATTAAACACCCACGTGGAATGTTTTGACAGTTCGAAAAATGTGCTACCTTGACGGATAGTATAAATAGCGAATAATTTTACAATAAAAAATAATGTTTATAAAAAGTAAAACTTAAAGAAAAACTTCATTTTAATCAATAAACGTCAAACTGGAATGTTAGCACCTATTTTCATTCTCTGCTTTTATCAACAATAGAGTGAATTATGAATTGTACATAACAGTAGTTATCTCTGGAATGGATAGTATGTACATGAGGTACAAAATGGAATTTGTTGTCATTAATTTGTACAGGGTAACATAAATAAAAAATCATAACAAAAAAGTGACTGTTATAGCAAATTCTCGAACTTTTATTTGAGATAAATTCAGTGAGCCTGAAAAAAAATTATTTCAAAAGCTTTTTTCTCAAAATATGTCGTAGGAGATTTCTCGCCGATTCTACAAGTAAAACAAGAACATTTATTTAAAATCAATGTGAAAGGAAGTAAGTGAAATCGATATGAAAGGGAGTAAAAATCCGTAAGGGTTATTTTATCTAGCAAAAGGTTCGGGAGATAACTCCCGGAAGAAAACTTACTTTGAATAAAGTTTATTTAAGTGAGCTCAAACAGTTAGCAGCTAAGAATTTTAGATAGTTTATTCATAAAGTCCTACACAATGAACGATAAAATCTCCCCCATCTCTGAGAGGGCAGGATGGGTACCTTTTAATGTCAGTCATTTGTCGAAAGCGTACATAATTGTACAAGAAAACTCTTCTAAATGATCATTGGCTTCACATAATAACATAATTCTCTCTTAAATATTAATAAAACGCAGGCTTTTGTTTTTAGGCTATTTACATTCACTGCCTTGGGCGTTGACGATAAATTTCTGAGTTCTAACAGCAAAACTAAATGAATGGATTTAAATTAATTATAATAATAATAAATCTTTTTATGCCTCGGCCCTTCATAAATTACATTAGATGCAACAATTGTTAGGAATATAGGTACCCCTAAGGTGACAGCCTCAGGTTTCGGGTTTACCGACTCTTCATTCACTTAGCAAATCATAAACAAGCCATTAGATCTGTTACAAAAAATAAAATAAAATGTGGACGATGCGTATTATAATAAATTGCAAAATAAAATATAATAACGAAATCATAAAATTCAACAAAATAGCTCTCATGCAATTTTCTCAAACATAAATTCAATATCATCATATTTAAATAAATACTCCTTGATTAATTTTATGAACTTAATTTCTGCTGTAACAGTAGTTATATTCTCCGGTAAATTACAGAAAAATTTCGAACTGATATACACAAAAGAATATCTAAAGAATTCACAGTTGGGTTTTGGGATTATAGTTTGTTTTGATACAAATCCAAAAACTGATTTTATAAAACACCTCTAAATTATTCTTCTTTTCCGTGTTTTTTTATCCGAGTTGTACTGCTTCTAGAGAAGTCTACATGGTCTTATTGACCTCCAGTTCGAGGATAAGGCTCGTAAAAAATTGACGAGAGGATTGAGTGGCGATGAAAATTGACCTTCCGAAGTACGCGGAAGGTCGAAGAGGTCATCATTATTGCTCGTTCCTCAGGTGATGACGACGCCTGCAATCATTCCGTACATATTTTATAAGCCATTTTCGCACTACGAATCTATAAAGTAATAGGCACTAGGGATGGCAGCCCATACTTCACTTTTAAGGCGCGAAAACGCCCTTTCTTCCAAGAGATCATCTCTCGTTTGAGAGGTGTTCCATTTCCTTTTTATTTTTAGATGCGAAAGAATAAATCCACTGTAAAGCTAACGAAGTGGCGGGATTTCGCAGCCAACGCCTATAAAATGACTTACGACGACCTATCCCCATATAAAAAGACACGAAAGGCTACTTGGCGCATCTCCATCAATACGGAGGCTGGGGAGAAAACATCACCTCGGGATATCCTTGAGTTATACTCGGAAAGGCTCCAATCTTCAAATTCGTTGGTAGAGTCTCTTGAAATTATTATCCTTTGGATGTACGAATATAATTTTGGTAACAGAAAATCTATAAGTTGTAAAATATGAAATAATTCACCCTTACTGGTTTTCCTATTTTCACTTTGTCTGAGAGACTATTGAGATATCTTCGCGTTATCAGTTTATCGATCCGAAAAATTACCGTTTTAAATTTTCCTCTCTTTTCTTATGCTATCCTATCCCACTCTCCAACATTTACCACATTTCCCTACGATTTTTCCTCCGATTATATCCATTACTATCAGATAGTTGCCCTTGTTGTATCAGTGTAGGTTAAATAATATTTTCGATATTTTCATTGTAACCCAAGTTTAAATTAGAATCAGATTTTAAATTCTAGAGGAAGTTCGAGTTTAGCTACTCGAAGTCGAGCAAAGAATAGATAATTATAAGGAATATATAAAAAAAAAGTTTTCCCAGGGTACATAAACACCGTATGTCTTTTTATTCGCCAATAGTGAATAGGTAGGCTCAGATTCACATGGTTCTTAGCGAACTAGCCTTTTAAACACGAAAAATGAAACCAATGGGGTTTCATGCAGCTACTTGACGATATTTTATCCTAATCGGCGACAAAATGATTTACTCCTTTGTGATGTATTCATACATAATTCGACGAAAAAATTAAATGAAATATAAAAAATAAAAAGTGTAACTTAAGGTAAACAGAGATGTAATCCTCTCTTTGGGAAAATATCTAAAGAAAACGTTGGAGGAAAACCCTTTAAAAACATAGTGTTACAACTTGTAGAATATAAAGAATCGAAAACTCAAATAAAAAACTAAAGAAAAATTTAACAAAACCCTAAATAAAAATAAAGGATGAAGCATAAAATCCGCCTATTTAAGTTATGAAATTAAAAAGAGCGACCAACATAGTACTTTAAGATGACGATATATGCAACTATATACTTTGTCATATCGCTATGGATGCAAACCAATGGCACCATGGACTCCATTGTATGTACACTCCTGGCCAAAATTAACGCAGCACCTCCCCAGCGATCGTTACGGCCGTTGCTGCGTTAATTTTGGCCAGGACTGTACATCAGCGGCTTCCATTAATTTGTATTTCCAATCCGTCTTCACTCGGATTCGCGACGGAAGAACAAAAGGGAAGCAATCTGAGGGATGATCGTCCACCGCACTTTGCCCCCACCGAGGTCTTTAAAAACATCCGAAAAGCGCGTATGGATACCCATAATGCCTCACGGCGGTAAACCCTTTCGATCGAATGGCGGTGCCCGCAGAGGGAGAGAGAGGAATGATAAATTGAGAGGCGAGTGTCGTGGTGAAGATGGGAGGGATTTGGAAAGGACCAAGGATGGAGAGGATAAAGATACAGATAGGTACGAAGGAGAAGAAAATAAAGATACTGGAGGAGAGGAAGAGAAACGAAGCAGACCCATGAGAACAGACATACAACAGCGTACTGAGAAGAGGCGAAGATTATTTAAGTTTGAGGACGGGTTACAAAAATAATAATTCTTTATTTGTGCGATATTGAGACCAGAATTCTCTTCTTCTATTTAACCGATCATTAAATACTATACAATAATTAATTTAAAGATATATTATGAGCATAAAAATAGGTTTATGGATATAAGAAACCTGAAAGATTCATAGGAAAAAAATATCCACTACAGGAAAACACACACGAAGAATGGGGATGTGAAAAACCTGCGCAAAACCTACCGATATAAATAACTAATATATGAGAAGAAAATTACAAAATATATAAATACACTAAAATTAAGTATATTTATGTGATACGTCAATAAGCATAGTCATGTTAACATATAAATAAGTGTTATCAACGTACAGAAATTACATAAAAGAAAAAAGAGAAAAATATGCATAAATTCGCAAGTGCACAGTAAAATTATACACTAATTTTTATAAGACAACAGAATGTAGGTAATGGAAAAAAATATTCACATAGAAGACATTGGAGATGAAAATGAAATGGATACGAATCCTAAGATAATTATATGCTTTGCTATTTAAAAAAAAAATATGAGATGATGTTAAATTAGCTATGAGCTTACATATGTGTGAAAATAAAGAGCAGCAGTACACCATAAACCCTACGGCCAGTGGTACATTGGACGCAGAAAGAAACTATCTCATCATTGATTATCTGTCATATACCCGAGTATGAATACATTCTCAGTTCTCAACTTCTCAGATACTTATATTCACAAATAATACGCTAGAATTTACCTAATTAATAATTCTATAGATGGAATATGGACAGATAGGCGAAGAGATTTACCGGAATTACTGAACTGAAAATAGAGAAAAAAATGAATCAGAAGTTTGGTGGATGAATATAACCCTCGGTTATAATGAACGGGCAGAGAGAGGAAAAAACTGACTGTTGAAGGAAAGGATTAGTGACGGAGACCGTCGGTCACATGAAACCAACAAGCAGACAAAGGACCACGGACGACAAAAGCAAGATAATCTAATGAAGGGACAGGCACACTCTTACAGACGAATAAAGAAGTTCATACGACGAAACGAATTTGCTCATTGAAAAAAGGCTACATGGCTAGCCATAATCAGATTATAAAAGCAATTTATTTCTTTTAATCTTTGACCTCTAAAGGATTATACAATTGTACTTAGCAGTATTTCTTCGCTGAATACTTATGCTTCGAAATGAGGACGCTCGTATTAGGAAAACATCAACTACTTTAATGGCGCAGTTGAGTTTGACTTAATATTGGATCATAGAAAGAGAGAGAGGGGGGAAAATATTCGAAGAAACAGACGGAAAATTCCATCAAACACATAAGGGCAATATGAGAATTGGAAGGGAAGAGCATGGATGGATACGGCACAAAGGGTAAAGATATATAGCATTAAAGCAAAGACAAGGGAAAAAATGAGTTAAGTCGAAAACAAGAAAGGAATAAAAGACGATGGATGTGCGAGGTGAAAGAAGGGATCGAGAGAAAAGAAAAGAATGGATAAAAAGTGTGGGAAGAAGTGTTAAGGGGTGGAAAGAAGAATAGGGAAGGAAAATGGGTTTCAGAGGGAGTAGCAATAAAAGGATTTGGAAGGGTGTGTTATGAAAAGAGAAGAAAACAAAGAGGTTAAGGATTAAATGGGATGGAGTATTAAAGAAGAGATGAAGGAGCTGTTAGAGAATAGATAGAGGAAGGAGATAAGGAGGAAATGAGATGGAAAAACGAAGTGTCCCAGAGTGTTGAGGCGTACACAGAGTAACGAAAATAGAATGGAAGAAGCAGCGTAAACGGGAAACATAAAATGTAATAGAAAAAGAGAAAGTGGCACGGAAGAAGAAAAACACGGAGGTTATCGGAATAACGGATGAGTTAAGTCATTTATAGGAAGCATCGGTGACTACCAATTCGCTCAAGTACGTATTAAGAATGTGAACAAACAAAATTAGACGTTGACACTAGTGCTTCTGTATTTATTCCTGTTTTGTATGGATGAATAATATTCGGAAGGCATACTAATATTTCAATACAAAACAATGACCCCCTTACAATCAAAGAGGACCCATCTTAGTATAAGACAACCTTTCCACTTAACCTACGATAACGGAAGTTGGAAGAATGCGAACAAAAAAGACCGGAAATATTTACTTAAAAATAATTTATGTTCTATTGGGAGAGATACAAATGAATTTGATTAAGATTTCAAAGAGTACAGTGGAGTCTGATTATAGATTAAAACTAATAATTTTTTAAGAGGAATTCTCAAACAGAACGGTTAAGTTGGAATAACTCTGATTTTCGTTTAAATCAGAGCATTAAATTGCGCTCAAAATCATCAAAGTAAATTATAACCAAATTTAATCAAGAAAGGAAAGAGACCTTACTCAAGTGTAAAAGATAGGCTTGCCTCTACTTTTATGCCAGGAATTACACAGTATAAAAACAACCAGATATTAAACCAGAGCAGCTAATCTTTCTTTCGAAATGTATTACATATCCATACATTTAAGTTGTAGACAGTACCATTATTTGTACATAGGAATAATGAAAATTCTGAATTGACGGATAAATCATATATTAGTATCTTAGCATCAATCTACACCGTCAAATTACTTTCCTTTTTCTTTTTTAAATATAAAAATAAACCAAAAAGAACTTAATCGATAATTGAACAACCTGAACGATATAAATCTTTTGAAACCACGATATCGAAATTAATCCTGGCAAATTCCAAACATCAACAACGAAAGCAGTTTTTCGGAGAAACTTTTCACAAGATAGATGTTGTGTATAATTATATTTAAACTAAATTTTAATTTTAAAAATGCATAAATTTAATGAATGTATGACGAAACACTTTAATTCATTCCGTAACAATACACAGGCATCACATTTCGCAAAACATCTTTCAGATAACAATCACACCTCAGATTTCTCCTCTACTCTATTACATTGTCAACACAAAGGACGCAAACTAAATTATCTCCAACAAATAGAAATAATACACCACTTAAAAAACAGTTACACACTCACCAACATCCATCTTTTCCCTAATTATTCTCCCCTGCTGTCCATTGTTAGCCTGCTTCCCCTTCCTCCTCCCCATAACACCGCTAATAGCTAATCTGATTGGTGGCTTGGTTTTGTACCTTTGTATGTATATGTATATATATATATATATATATATATATATATATATATATATATATATATATATATATATATATATATATATATATATATATATATATATATATGTGCACTCCTGAATAACTCCTATGCTTGATAATGGACTAACGTCCGAAACCGGTCGCGATATTAAAAACTTTTTAACAAGTGGAATTTTGGCACAGTTATTTCCACCCATTTACTATTTACTGCTTAAATTTTATCTTAAATAACTGATAATTCTTCAGAGACCCTTAACATGTTAGGGTTTACAAGCAGTAGCGATTACTTCGCTGTGCCCACCCATCCAAGTATTAACCAGTGATGCGTTTATGATATTAAGATCCTAATATGCAGATATGATCACTAATTGGGAGCTTAAGCACCGCATAAATATCCAGAAAATATACGCCCATAATCATAAACAAATCAATGGACATAAACATTTATATATTATGTTCAATAGCATTTAATATTAAGGGTCTCGATCAAAAGATTCGACTTGAGCCAATTACATCTTGAGCTTCCGATCAAAAAAGAAAACAATCATTCCACCGAAAAGAAATTGGGGAGAGCAAAGATGGAATGACCACCTTGGGACTGCAAATTAAGCAGAACATCTCGTGCGCCATCCACATAACTTCAGCATAAAAAGGCAATTGGACAGTTATTAGAAGAGGAACAAACAAGGACAGGGTCATTTCGCAAGGGGAAAGGTGAACGAGGGTTTAATAAGTGAGGAACCAGAGGGGGAAGAAAGAGGGAGATTCGGAGGGTGCAGGGAAAAGAAGGTCTCTGAGAGGAAATCCGTGCGCCCATCTCCGTTCAATTTTTCTCTTTCCGCAGAATGGTGGAATGATGGGAGGCTGGGTGAATCAAAGGTGGGAGGAATGGCAGGGGCTGCTAACTTGTAGGGGAACGTGAAGAATGACTGATGTTTTGAACCAATTCGATTTCACCCTCACTCTATCCTTTCTGATGTGCCCTCTCACTCAGTTGGCAAGGACGGAAGTTTGGTGTCTTACTTTAAGAAAACATTTTCCGGTTTTCGTGAATATTACGGAATTATTTGACACCAGATGAATATTGCTACTATTTCTCTCGTCTTTGACATTTCTTTTTGTTATTGTTTAATAATTATGATTTTCAAAGTATGTTGATATATAGCAGGTATTTTTCTCTCCTATGTCAACCTAACTTACATTTAAATGAATTCTTGGATATCAAAGTCATAATTTCAACTCAAACTAAATCTTTTAATCCAGTTTCTCTTGAGTCTATATGTTTTTCTTTACTCTTCTATTATTTTCCCTGACTAAATCACATGTGTCGTAACAAGAAGTCTACCACCTGAATTCAACCTTCTATATTAAATACATTAAAATCATACGGTGATTTATAGCAGCCTTCTCCCTTTAGAAGTCCACCGCTCTTATGTTCTCCTTTCCTCTCTTACGTAATATTCTTTGGTCCTTATTTTCCGAAATTGTTAATTCCAATTCCAATATTAAATTCCAAATTCTTCTCCATAGGAAGTACCAATCCCTCACAATTATTTTCATTCTTTTCCTTTCTAAACGTTAAATCTTTATTCGCCTTTCTTCTACTGTTGATTCTCATTATGCTTCAAATCCTATTTTGGTGAATGTAAGAGTCTTAATTTATATGAATGAGGCAATCCTTTCATTCACGTTTGAATAGTCATTTTCTCACATTCATTCTCTAGATAAGCCTCTTTCTTTGGGTATAAACTTCATTTTTTGTTAGTTGTTATAAAGCCTCCATTAAAAATTATTAAAATCAATTTTTTGTACCTTAATTATTTGGTTATTTCGTCTTCTACGATAACCAATTCTCTCTCAATGAAGATAGACTAGCATAAGTAATGGTTCCTAAAAACTTTCTGTTTCTCTTTGCCACGAACCATAATTCCCTAATTCTTGAAGATGACAACATTTTGGAGTAATGCTTTCACCTGTGGCTCATATTTTAATTCTCTATCGTTGTATTTTTCCCTACACAGTAAGCAGCCCAAGTGAGAGTATATTGAACTCATTCTCTTCGTTCGCATAACACTATCCGTACTATCTTTTCTCAAGAACCATTTTAATGTAAGCCATATTTACAAATAATATGAATATTAATTTTAGCAAACCTATCGCAAACATTATTGGGCATAGAATGCAACCACATAATAAGGGTAATGGAAATGCATCTCCTTACATGGCCGGTGAATTGATCCGGGGGGAACTCGAACGCGGAGAATTCGTACGCGGGGAATTCGTACGTGAGGAATACATCTCCCAACAGATTGGTACGCGGGGAATTGATCCCCCGCGCTGATGTTGTATTACTGTTATTCAGTCTTATGTTAATCTACACGCCCTGAATATTGGTTAATGTTATAAATAAATTAACCGGGGGGTTTGGTTGTGCTGGTAGTACAACATCAACGTGCGGGATCAATTCCCCGCGTATGAATTCCCCGCGTACGAATCTCCCGCGTACCAATTCCCCCCGGACCAATTCACCGGGCGCCATCTCCTTAACTTACCTGACTAAACTAAATTCCTTGTTAAATCAAAATGGCATTTCAATCAGCATATATATTACTCATCATTAATATAATTATTTCGTACAAATTCATGCATTATGATTATAGTTTCTTAGTTAGTTAGTTTGACCCTTTATTGGCGAGGTTAGGCCCAGGTGGGCCTCTTCCACCTAACCTCGTATGTCGATTACATTTAAACTTATTAAAAATTATATTATAGTATAGATTATAGAATTTTTACATTTTAAACAATTGGGAAGTATTAACTGCGCCTTCTGTCATACTACACAGAAGCAATGCATAGTTAAATGGTCTACATGTCCGTGCGTCTCCCACTGTTGCCTTCGTTAGTACGTCCATTTCCTGATATTACCATTCCCAATCCTATTAGGATTGACTCGAAGAGGAAAATGAATTTCGCTGAGAATTTTCCCTGTGTTTCCGGGAAAAGTCCTCTCTCACTTAATTGACTGAAGCTCATTGGCTTCTATGTGGTCCATTTCGTACTTACGGAGGGGTTCTGAACGTGGTAAAGCTTCTCTCCCTCCACGAGATGAGATTTTTATGAGATCATTCGGAAAGACCAATCAGTTGAGCAGAGTATTTTCATCTCCAAATTGGAATGTTAATCCTACAAGTAGATCGTTCCTAACATGAAATAAATTTGCTCTCAAACTGTCGAGAGGAAGTTTCCGTTCATCGATCTTAGAAGAAAAAATATCGTTCGCAAGTTTCGTTGTGGATATTTTCGCAGTTTAATATTTTTTGCAGCTTAATATTCAGAATTTTAAATAGAATGTGATATCGAATTGATATTTAAAGCAGAATGATTTTCATAAATCTCATAGCTGAGTGGCAGCTCGACTACTTCAGTCTTACATGCTTTCATTGCTTTAATTTCGCATTAAAAGCTCGATTTAGGATTAAACATTTAAGAATTATACGCAAATATTTGCAGATATAAATTTTATACTGGCATTGAAGATATTGAACAATAATTGGCAGAATGTTTTGGCCGCACTCTAAAATGATTCAGAAAAGTCTTCAACTATTTATTTTTTATCTTATAAACAAGAAAATACTTATGAAAAAAAAATAAAATTGCCAGAATCGGATTTTTAAAATTCAATTACGTACGACCATAGAGTATATTATTTAGAATGATTTGGTAAATGATTCCTATAAAACATAAAAGTGAAAGTTGTGTGACTTACAACACACGAATTGGCTACTTTAAGAAACATTTCGCAACATAATTGTGGGAACAGCATTCAGATGTTGATACATCACATTTTTAAAGAGACTTCTCCATAAAATTCCGAAATGAACTCATCACAATTTGTCTGCTAACTTATTTCTTCATCCTCTTTTATTTTTTCATAAATTTATTTTCCGCTGTTCCCGGAGTAATGATTTATGCATGGAGGAAATTTATGCATAAATTAATGAAGAAGTTAAGAAATCCAACACGGAATTACAAGCTGAGTTTCGAGAACACAGTGAAACTTCTGGGAACTTTATTTCGTCAGTTAATTTAAATTAACTGTTTGTTACGAGATACAAAATAATGTCGCTGGATTAAACTTAAACTTTCGTCGACATGTAAATTGTAAGACAACCTTCTCGGCCTCTCCTCGTTATCGACAAATATCCTTGAACTCCTCTCTTTTGAATACCTCATTCTTTCATTTCCCCTCTTCTGTCATTTTTCAATTTCCCGCCCTTCAAACTTCCTTCATAACATTTCAATATCCTCTCCCATTGTTAGCACCTTGTCCTTCTGCACCAAACGGAAGAACTCCGTATGACTCGTACGACACGCTTTCAAAATAGCTTATGGACTTCTTTTTTTTCTAGTCCCAGGATTTCCCGGCGAAAATGTTTCCGAACCTCGTCTCTGAGGAATTCCTTCCGTTACGCATAACCCACGCTTTTCCGGGTTCTCTCGACCTATTTTCTCCCACACGCTCACATATTAAAGCTATTTAATATTTGTATACTGTGGAAATCGGTTAATACGAATGTGCTGGGCCAAACTTAAACATTTCTCAGAATTTCGTGTAAATCGAATTCCTTGCAAAGTAAACCCACCGCTTTGAGTTACATCTGTAAGTATTTATCTCCTCTTTTATTGAAACGATTTTTATATTTCATAAATAACTAAACGTGCTTAAATTAAAATAACGAACACAAATTTGTATCAGATAACCTAATATTTTCAACACAATTTCAAAATCTATGAATTAAATTTAAACGCTCTTCATAAACCGAAACATTTACCTTGGTGGCAATGCAATAAGAAATTCCGTTTTGCAATATCTGAAGAATCGCTCAGTGATATGTACTTAATAGAAGTTCAGGGTGTACAATAGTTAACACATTATAATTTAAGCATCGGTATCTATGAATCTAGCAAACGTTTTTAATAACAGTAAGTTATTAATGCCTGAATTAATTAATTAATAATTACAATACATATTTATTAATTTATATATATGAGTTATACTTTGAATTCATAAATAACGTGCCCTGCTTCATCGATAGCTAATATACCCTATCAGTATCAATTTTGTTTCTCGAAATGGTAAAGTCCTTATGTGTTACTTCTTATATATTAAGATGAAGCTAAGTATGAATGATAGAAAAACTAAATTCGATTAAAAGTAACTGTACCCATTTTCTTATAAGGCAAAGAAGTATCAATCACGATAGCTAATATACCCTCTCAGTATCAACTGTGACAAATATCAAAATGTACGAGAGAGGTTAAGCATTCAGGGTAGCCTAAAGGACATTTTAAGCTCGGTAGAGAAAGTAATCAAGTTTATAAGAGAGACCAAACTCATAAACCAAATATGACAACCTAACAAGAAACCCATAGTGCTGTGGCAATTTTCTTAAGCTTTATAAAATTAAATGTATCTATTACAGTAAATTCTACTTACCTAAGGAATTGTATTTGTGTGTGTGGTGCAAATAACCTTAGCTGTTGACGCACCCTCAAACCATAATACTACAACTACTAGTATCGATTTTGTTTCTCGAAATGGTAAAGTCCTTATCTGTTACTTCTTATATATTAAGATGAAGCTAAATATGAGTAACTGTACCTATTTTCTTAAAAGACAAAGAAGATGTTTTCAATCAGTTCAATAGCTTAATTTTCATTTTATTGAGTTCGGTGAATACGTTCTAACTTGCGTTTAATAGTACTTCGATGAGAGAGATACGTATGGAAAGGTAATTAGTATATTTAATAACATTCAGAAAATTTTAGAATCCTGAATGCCCTTTAATTAAAACAATAAAAGCAGCCCTCAAAACCCCATTGAGTTTCTGAGAGTATTAAATACTAGAAACGGGGGTGTTTCTCAAAACTATATCAAGAAATACCTCCTTCAGTCCTTTAATGAATACATCCATTCATGTAATTTTGGATTAGTAGGTCAATTAAGAATAAAAATCAAGGAATAATTCAGGTTTAGAAAATATATATTTTTAGCTTGATTTTATAATATATCATTAAGCGCAATGTTATTCCAGCATATCTTTCTCAACTGCACATGAGAACGCTTCTCAAGTGATCGTAATGTGCGCTCAAACTGTTCGGGTGATTCATCTCATCCTATCACGTGCGAACAGCTCTTTTATCGAAGTATATCGGATGATAAACTTTCCTAGGTCATTAGGAAACAAGTGTCACGTTTACTTTCGCCGAACTTCTCTATGGGCTAATATGCTCGGGACGTGGAGATTAAGTGGGCAATTTCGGGAGAGCTTAACGGGATAATTCGCGCCGAGACTTGAAAATTTAATGGCGATCTTATCTCATGCGCTACACTTCCTTCGCTCTCGATTTATTTCTTGTGAGTCGATCGATATGTTATCCACATTTCTCCTAAACGAACACACAGAATGATCGATGTTTAGATCCTTAAGGAACGAAAGTTGTCCATCAAAAGTAATAAAAGGAAAAAATGAAGAAATTAAATACACTAATTCTGATAATGAATTCAAATCAGTAGCGTTTCCTAAAAGCTCGTTTCTTTCGAATAAGAAGTAACTCAGTCTCAAATTTGTAGCAGCCAATTATTTTTCTGATGGTCCATCATAACCAATTCAGTCCATAAGCAAGTTAATTTTGCAGCTTTGACGAATGAGTTGGGAGAGAAGATGTTAACTACGACACAGATCGTATGCCTGAACTTATTTTTCTGAGTTTGATACTACTAAATACTTTACGAAAAATGTTTATCACAGTTTTATTGATATAGTTAATCATATTTTATGTTTAATTCATTACTAATTTGAAGACAGGTCACTTCAATGGTAGAGACTACTATTAGATTATGAGATATTGAGCTGATAGGGTTCGTTTTTACTTTCTCCCTATACGTAGTATAGAGAAAGTATTGTATTCGCAAAAAAATTCGATATCCAGATTTCGACGGAAATAGATGTTTTGGGGCCCATAGAGCATGTTTAAGCTATTTTCCCGAACATGTCTGTCTGTGTGTCTGTCTGTCTGTCTGTCTGTCTGTCTGTGGTTAAAAAGTTTGTGTGCGCTGTATCTTAAAAAGTAATTATCCGATCATTTTCAAAATTCATATTTAGTATTTCCCTAACAATACCAAGAGTTGATTAGTTTTTGGAGAATATCGCTTAACCGGAAGTTACGGTTTATCCGGAACAAATTTTTGTTTCTTAAATATCACTGTAAGAATGCAATATAGGTATATACAATTACATACAAAAGTTATAGATAATGTACTTTACTACAACTTTTATATAAAAATTGTTTTCGTAACACTGATTGTTTAGGAGTTATTCTTCAATAATGGTTAACCGGAAGTTGTTGTTTACCCAGAAAAGGAAGTTTTTCATACATATCTCTGTCAGAATGCAATATAGGTATATACATTTATACGCAAAAATTGTAGATTATGTATTTTACTACAACTTTTGTAAAAAACATTTTTTCGTAACACTGATTGTTTAGGAGTTATTCCCCAATAATGGTTAACCGGAAGTTGTTGTTAATCCAGAAATGGAAGTTTTTCATACATATCTCTGTCAAAATTCAATGTAGGTATATACAATTATGTATCAAAGTTATAGATAATGTTTTTTACTACAACTTTTGTATAAAACATTTTTTCGTAACACTGATTGTTTAGGAGTTATTCTTCAATAATGGTTAACCGGATGTTGTTGTTTACCCAGAAAAGGAAGTTTTTCATACATATCTCTGTCAGAATGCAATATAGGTATATACATTTACACACAAAAATTGTAGATTATGTATTTTACTACAACTTTTGTGTTAAACATTTTTTCGTAACACTAATTGTTTAGGAGTTATTCTCCAATAATGGTTAACCGGAAGTTGTTGTTAATCCAGAAATGGAAGTTTTTCATACATATCTCTGTCAAAATGCAATGTAGGTATATAAAATTATTTACAAAAGTTATAGATAATGTACTTTGGTACAACTTTTGTATGAAACATGTTTTCGTAACACTGATTGTTTAGGAGTTATTCTTCAATAATGGTTAACCGGAAGTTGTTGTTTACCCAGAAAAGGAAGTTTTTCATACATACATCTATCAGAAGGCAATTTAGGTATATACAATTATGTACCAAAGTTGAAGATAATGTTTTTTACTACAAAGCTTGTATGAAACATTTTCCTGTAACACTCATTGTTTTGGAGTTATTTATATATTACCGGCATAGGCTTATGTTTTCCATAAATACGGAGAAAGTCATGTGTTGGCCACATCAGATTTTTTCCAAGATAGAAAGATGCATTGCCAGTCATTGCTAGAATATACGATTATGCATCGTATCGTATGTATACGTATGCATTAATAAAGACTACTTTCAATCTTTCCACTTCTTGCTCCTGGATTATTTAATACAAGCAAACGTGACCTATATATTGATGAATTTAGTAAAATAACGTATCAATTATAATTTATCGACATTCTTCAGAAATATTGCATTACATGTCTAACTTCCCTTCGCAATGTCCTTTCTAATATCGAACTTCTATGGCAACTGGTCAAAGTCAGAAATATCAACGTCTAAACACTAAAACTAACGGATATATGAGGAGAACTATAGTCTTGAAAAGGCTGTCCGATGTACTGTACTTCTAAGAATGAGTAACTATCAACTCTCTTTATTAAAAAATGAACACAGCCAAGTTGGGAGTGAAGCATTACGCAATAAAGTAAAGCAATTATAAAGTTGCTCCGGAGCAAGAAAATTAAAACAAAATTCCGAGGTATAAGGGCAATTTCAAGATTTCTTCACATTTTGAGGCAGAAAACATTTTATCTCCGCTCCGTAATTACGTCACCCAAACGCGAAGAAAAGGTCAAATTAGGTTATGTCACAATTAAAGCTGACCATGAGCTTATTCTTTATTTTACAGGGGGAAGGCTTAATTGCCGAATCAATGATTCCACAAGGTCAGAAAAGCATGGATTTAGGTAGCGAAGTTAGGAGATGGTATTTATATTTAGAAATGAATTAATATGAAAGATTTATGATTCAGTCAAGAGGTAAATATTTTCAATGAATCACCGAATTCCATATTATGTTGAAATGTATTAAATAGCTAAATCTACTCAAGAGCCTGGTGTACTTCAAATTCAGTGTCTCTGTAAAAATAGAATATTAGTATTTAATTATCCCGGTAGAAGATGGCATTACTATTGAAATGTACACTCCTGGCCAAAATTAACGCAGCACCTAACCAACGATCCTAACGGCCACCGGAAGAACTGCTAGCACAGACTTTAAATGGCAACGGTGGTCAGAGTCGATGATGTTTCTGTGCGATAAGAATCTCGTTCTTTCCCCTTCTTTTCTCAATGGTTACATCTTTAATAATAGCTTTGCGATTAAAATCTTCGATCAGTGCCGCAGCCGAATATTAATGGTCCCTGCCATAATGAACCTTCGTTGGACTCACGCGGAACTACGAGGATCCTCACTACGCCATGAAAAGTATTTTCTTTCCGCTAGATTATCCATGGGCAATTTTCCGCCCTTATCTCATGACTCGATTCTCAACGATATTCTTATCGCACATAAACATCGTCTTCTCTGACCACCGTTGCCATTTAAAGTCTGTGCTGGCAGTTCTTCCGGTGGCCGTTAGGATCGTTGTTTAGGTGCTGCGTTAATTTTGGTCAGGAGTGTACATTGGGTGTTTCTATAAAGAGCGGCGATCCTTCCTGTATTCTCCGAATTCCTGTGAAGAAGCTGAGGAGCGCCAACAAAGTCAGCTATAGGAGATTATAAACCGCTAATAAGAGCATCTCACAGACAAATTAATCATTACACGTGTCAACATTTTATATAAGATCTGACATCAGCATTATTGGGAAATTATAATCCATTACTGAGCCATTCACTTCGAGAGCAGAGCAAAATAAGCAGTCATTCTCCTTCTATGTCGAATTTTCAATAAAATTAATGAGAAAGCTGCAAACTTTCCTCTTGTGAATAATATTTGACACCATTACTATTATGTTCTTAGTTTTGACTTCTGCAGGTGTTCATCTTTCTCTTTGGAGAAGAGAATTGAATATTTTTTGCCAAAATAAATTCCACATATTATTATGATTTTTACAAAATTTTCACCATCTTATCTTCATTTGCGAGACTAAAGTACACGTAAGATTATTACCTGACGAAGATGCTGACGTATACAAAGAAGTAGTAATAGTAGTACTGTTAAAAGTGCTTCGACAGCTTAGGTCATTTCGTACATTGGCTCCTACCGGGAATCGATCCCGGGACCGCTTTCACCAAAGGCAAACGCGCTGTCACTACCACATGACTATCCGGGAGCCCTTACAAAGAAGTTTTTTATGTAATAAAATTTTGTGGAAAGCTTAATGCTCTAGGAAATTTGTTATGACAAATGAAGATGTTTTTAATGTTAACTTTTTTTACGCTCTCATAAGTTTTTGCATGTTTTAATGAGCTTTAAAAGAGGAACCTATTAAGGAAATGAAATATCTACTGTCTACTGTCTACTAACAATGTCGGTCCAACATACAGCAGATCTATAAACAGCAAGCCTAGACCTATTTCTTTCAATACTTACGACGTAGGATATTCAGGAAAGTGAAGGTTTGTATTGCTCCTTCACTGTGCCTATTCGTCTTATTTTCTTATTTTATGCGTATATTCAGATATACTGTAGAATAATCTTCGATAAGACGCCAGACCCTAAACACATAATCGCTAACCCAGGGTTGGATTCAAACTTTATTGAAGCAAGGACTCTAAATGCAGATATTTATATATACTTATAACAGCATGGAGGAACTATTCAAAAGGAAGACATCTTAAGCGTAGATTCATACATTTTTGGTAATACAGTTTTCATCTAGTATAATCTTTCCTTTTTTCCTATTATTGTATTTCCATAATATTAACTTACTTTAGATTATTGTTTATGCCTATATCATGATTTTAACTCTCTTATATAATTATTGTGGAGCGTTGTTTTGGATTGATCGTGTTTTATTTTGCATTTTTCTAGTTCAGTCATATTTTTATCACAAGTGTATGTATCTACTTACTGAATTCTCTGCATTTCATTTTTTATCAACTTTCATTATTTGCCTTCATAATATGTCTCTGTGTCCTTGTAATTTTCCAGGTTATATGGACATTGTTTTCTTTTACGTCTTTTAGTTTTTGCTATTGGTAGGTTTGCGCAGGTTTTTCACACCCTCCTTCTTTGTGGGTGTTTTCCCGTAGCGGATATTTTTTCCTAAGCTTTTCTTTTCTTTTTTTTACATCCGCAATCCCTTCTTACATTTTCTTCTATTTTCCTCTAAGTTTCATTGATACATGTAATATACTTATAATAATGTAACGAATTAACGACAGGTTAGATGGAAGAGGAGACTTTTTAGTGTCAATATCGCCTGTAATTAAAACCCCTAATAATAATAATAATAATAATACAGATAGACTCGCTTCTTTTGTGGAGTTCATAGTTCCCAATCGCATGATTCCCGCGAAATGGCAAAGAAGAGATGAGAGACAATCGCTTTTATTGGGGGTCAGCCCCAGGTCGAGACCAGGCAAATACGTGAGGCTGAGGAATTGGAAGGGAATACTGGAAGAGACAGTAAGAGTGGGAGATCCATCCCCCAACACACCCTCTCCAGGACCCTTCTCCAGCTCGAAATTGGATTTCTTTGGGGGATAGAGGGATGACGAGGAGGGGGCTTAAAGAGAAAGAAAGAAGAGATAGGGAAATAAATGGGCAGCGGGAGTGACGTTCGTTTGAAGGGCAAATGGAGACGAATTATGGTGAAGAATCAGTGGAAAGGGAGGGGATCAAGTAAACTCTCGTTAGAGGGCTATATTAATGAAATACGTAACGGTCTCAAACATTCGGTAATGAGGATTCACCTTTTGGTAGTGTCGTATACACTGTTCATAAAGAAAGGAAACGATTACAAAATCTTCCAGGAGAAGAGGTAATGAAAGTGAATGCTTAAGAACAGCTACGACATCCAAAGAAAGATTTCTGTAAGACTGATTTTTAATCAGTGACACTGAAATGACTTTTCAACCTTTTTAACCTCAAATCGTAGTTAATCAAGCAATAGTTCTAGTAAATTTTAACAACAAAAAATAAGCTGCAATCATTCACCAAGGATATTTAGGTTCGAAGTATTATTCTATAATAACTAAGAAATCGTTACAATAGCGATAACATTAATTAGACGGCCATAAGAATTTTTTAATACCTCACATATTAGTGCATAGATATAGTAAATAAGATTTTATAGAATAAGGAATTATATCTTTTCACATTATCAAATGCAAGATCTTCTAAATATTAAATTTACCACATTAAATATTTTTATGTATACATAAATGTTATTGAATGGTATACATTAATGATTAGCTTAAAATTTGTTGTTCAAAATAAATTCAAATTCATTTCAGAAGGCTAATTAGGGGAGTAATACTGAAAAAGAGAATTTTTCTTCACAAAAGTATTTACGCGTTAAATACCTTAAATGTACACGTTTTAATTGTTTTTTTAATGCGATAGGAGTTGTCTTTTGTGTTTATGTGAAAGAATTGATTGTCATCAATGAATGATGATCATACAAGAGTTTATTATCAAGTGAGTAGGTGAAAAAGTACCCATTAAAAATAAGTGTATTTGCATGTAGGATGTGTGCAGACACCCAGGCCCTAAGTACTGCCTGTTGCCGATGTCACAGGAGATTAAGAAGATGCCTTTACCACTCTCAAGACCAAATTGTTCTATATCCTGGGTAAAATAATGCCCTATATTCTAATAATCTTACTTATTATTATTATTATTGATTTAAATTACCTTTTAATCACTACCACTAACAAAACCAAGACCTCGGTGAAGTCCTCAAACCAAGAGGAAACTGATCCATTGGATAACGAATTCGATAATTTAAGAATTCTTGATGGCCTTTACAGAAAATATTTTGGAATTGAATTGTGATACTGCGGAAGACTCGAAAAAAGCTAAAACTGAAGTATACAACACGAGTAAACATTGAAGGTTATGACAAAATAATAAAAATAGAAAGCTATACAGTAGTGAAAAGAAATAGATGAATAATCAAGTTAATTATTTTTCATCATTGCACGTCAGAAAATTCAAATATTATATTCTGAAAATTAATACGACCTTTCTCATTTTTATCTTTAATTGTAAAACTACTACATTAGTATCGTTTTGATTTGTTTTGTTAGTTATTTATCCACGACAAACAGTCGTGGCATCCTATATCAAATTTTAGACCCATCGATCGTACACTTGTCAAATGCAAAAATATTTGCTGTCGTTTCATTGGACTGAATCCCATCGACGAGACGGAAAAAAGCGAGAAATCTACACAATGTTAAATCTTTGACTGAAATTTTATTACGGTGATCAATCTAATTAACGTATGTCACTATCTGTTTATTTGTGATTACATTTTTTTGAGTGCTTCTGCACACATTCGATATGTTTTTGAAATCGCAAAATTCATCATTAGATTATTTTCAGTCGCATTTGGAACTGCATCGTAAAAACGATTCAAAGAGACCGCTATTGAAATGTTCCACTACTTTCACAATATCAAATTTACTTATATATTTTAGTCAAAGTTAACTGATATAATTTATTGTGCTATCGCTTTTTTTCTCCTTGTTAATCCTATCAAATAATAATTAATACAATAAAGATTTTTCACTATTTAAAAACATAGCATGGGAATTATAATTTTAGAACCCCATCGTAATTTAAAATACGTAGCCACAAATATTTCAGTGCTATAAATAACGCAACCAAATATTTAATAAATAAGAAATATTTGTGAAACTTCGCTTAGAGTAAAGATACATTAGCACCAGTTTGAGTTAGGGGATGGTTAACTTCGTAAATCGACCGCTTTTCGTGATATTTTTTTAATAATCATTGTCTGTTAGTATTTATCCAACTGATGTCAGTATTTCCGAGAGAGGACTACGTAAATAGAGTTTCTCATAACACCACAGAGAATTCTTTCTTTTTAAAAATTTTATTACAGATACAAATAATTGTCGCAATAAATCTGTAGGAGAAGAACGAAAAGAAAATGTGATAGGTTTATTTTTGTTACGGAATGTCGTTTCAGATTCAAAAAAGTAGATCAATATGTTAGTTTTCGTTGACTTAAAGAAAAACATTTGTTTATAGAACATAGAATATTTTTCTCCGAATCTTTATTATAATCATATCGTAATTTTCTTCGTCTCATAAATGCTATATGTAAGATAATAAGTAAGATCTATAAATTTAATATACAACAAAGGAGCTACAGAAATAAAATCCATGAAGAAATAGTTCCAGTTCCGAAATACCGTGTATATGTTTCATACTGATGGAGAGACAAGGATTTCACACGACAAACATTCGGAAATATAGTGGATGGATTTCTCAACAAGGAAGTATCTTCGATGTGAAATCCGTGGCCATTCGTGTCACAAACGGAATATCATTTCGAAAGGATAGATTCCTGGAATTCCTCCTGTCTATACTTTTGGAAAATATGCTTTCAGATTCTTTATTCGAGCTTTGTTTCGACGATATTTGAAGAGATGTAATTCCACAGATGCCTCGGTTGAAATAGTCCAGCAAGAAAACATCGAATTCAAAGATAATAAGTGTTACATATTCAAGCATCATCAAAACTTTGGTTCAGAAAAAAACAACTTAGAAATTTTTTATTTTCTTTTGAACTGGATTTTCGTTCTGTATTCTCCATATTACGATGTCGTTAACTGTTATATATGAATAGCTGTTTTTTACGAATCGTTCTTTTCAAGAAACTAATTACTTCTACATGATGACATGCATTTCGTTTTGCTGGGTCTAATTCTATATAATTCTTCCTGCTTTTACACAGTTGAATATCTCATTGTAAAATTATAAGCCCCTAATTCCTGTTGCATCTTAAACCCTCACCGTTAACTGCAAAAAGCAATGAGAGGGGCAAAGTAGCTTTCCTTTGCTTTCCTATATTATCCTATATAGTCTATATTATTATGATAGCCAGGAGTATTTGTATTTTACAGAAGCTCTCCAGCTCTAATCTCCGCATCACTTTCTATAATATAAAAGAGTCTCAATGAAAATATTTCCAAAATGTTTTTGGATTGGTTATTATAGAAAATTACAACATTTGACTATTGAAATTGAATAGCAGGATATCCCATCTGGATATGTAATCAATCTTGTAGTTATACGTTACTCTGGCACTTCGAAAAGTTAACAAAATGTCAATTCAAATTATTTTCATATTTTTAGAATGTTTGAGATGATTACTAGCGTAAAAAATTGAAAAAGGAATATCCAGGAAATATTTTAACATAATTGCGTACAAATAGAACTAGATATACTAAAATTGTAACTTTCCTTCTTCTAAGGTCTGTTTAATCATTTTAAGACTATCAAAACCTTTTGAAAGGTAATGAAATATCATTTAAACGAGTTTTAGCTATTTATACAAATATTTATTTACGTAATCAAATTATGATCTATCAAAAACCCTTCCTCATTGACTATTTGATTAATAAACCCTGAATGGAGATAATGACAGAAACGCGTTGCGAATTGATATAAGGCACCGATCTTTTTCATTTACTTTCTTGTACAAAACCTAGCACATTGATAGGGGGTCATAGCGTTGATATGTGTTTCGAAAATTCGGTGAAATCAACGTATGGAGACATTTCCTGAGTGATGAGCAGAGCTTTATTGATTTCGTTTCAATTAAAGCATGAATATCTGATAGAGATAAT
Organism: Sympetrum striolatum; assembly: GCA_947579665.1. Taxonomy (NCBI): domain Eukaryota; kingdom Metazoa; phylum Arthropoda; class Insecta; order Odonata; family Libellulidae; genus Sympetrum; species Sympetrum striolatum. Next base: position 72,916,052 of record OX388348.1, read on the forward strand.
CCATTTATGCGATGCTTTGACACGTAAACGAGTTAATCGACATATAAATTGCATTCGCACGTACTTTTCCAAAAATTTCGTGTTCTGATTTCGAAGAAATGGGATGTTCATTATCCATTTAAAGGAGACTGATTCGAAAGTCAGGGGTCAATTGATTTAAATTCACTGGCGATGGTCATTCATCTCAAATACTACTATTACACTTTAGTGGATAAACCCAGAATGGCGATAATGGCAGAAACATGATGCGCATTGATATAGGGCACTGATCTTTTTAATTTACTTCCTTGACAAAATAGTAATTAATTTAATCCAAACCGATTTCCATGGTTCCGGTAAACTTTTACCATATTATTCCTCTGAAATATATATAAAATTGTGTTTTTCTGGATGAAAAATATAGCTGATCAAGAACTTCCTTTCTTAATCTTGCTAGGGAATCAATATTTTTATAAAGGATCGGGGAACGGAACGCGTTGTTGTTATTCTGTTATGAAGCTGTTTGACAAAAATCATTGTCTACAAAGAGAGGATGTCCATTTAAAGACGACTGACAAATGGATTTCCTAACATAGTGGTATAAGAAAGCGAAATGAATGTCCGGTGACGCAGCGAAAATGTTGGAAATAATCGGGTTATCGGCCTATAACGGCTAAGAGAAGTAAGATAGCGATAAAGTGACATGGGAAGGGTGAAGAATTGATAGAGACAATTAGCAAATATGGGATCACGAATGATTGCGACAATCACACGAATGACCGTGGATTTAGTCATGATTTGAAGTCATGGAGATGGTATAATTATATCTAATCTGATACCTTTGGGTCACGTCGTACAGGTCATATCGTACGAATCTTTTGACTCGAGAGTCGCAGAACAGGATTCAAGTACTTCAGATATGTATTCAATAATGGTGATAACTATTAAATAACATAAATTCATACACATAACTATAAATTCATACACATCACATTTGCTAATTCTCTTGAAAGTTAACTAACAGGAATTCCTTGCTTTGAGTGATCCGTGAAGAACAATATTTGATGTTTGTGTTTATCTTAGAGAACAGCACTAAAGATGATAATAAGAAATGCCCGTGATACACAATTCTGCAGAACTACCAAGTTCTCTTCTAAAATTCAGTTACCTCTTATAGTTCAGATATGAAATCTTATTAATAATTTCTGAGATGCACAAAATACTTGGGGGGTTCCCTTAAACAGTACTTACGTAAGTATTCCTACGAGGAAATAATGATGGTAATGGTTTTAAAAGAAGTTACGATAAAGTGGATTTTGCTATTTAAGAAGTCTGTCCCTGGATATAACTGCACTGCAGCGCAAGTTTTGCGTATATTCCTTAACTTTCATACTAATGCATCCTGTCTTCGCCTGAAGGTATTAGGTTACAGTGAAGAGAAAGATAAAACGTATGGGATTTTAGCAGCAGACATTGATGGGATTTATATCGCTCGCGCGTCATTGATTTTGAATCAGTTCCCTTTAGTTCCGCATTACGAGATCATTAATAAATTAATCATTCAAATATAAACACAAGTTTATTCCTGGGTAACCAGATTTATCGACGATAAACTTCCTAGATATTCGATAATTTACTATGTAGGAACCTCTATCTTAATTTTTCTTCAAATAAGATCCCTCAATAATACATTAAGGAAACGAGGGAATTAAAATCAATCACCAATGTGCTTCAATGGCAGAAGTCAAGAGATTATACTCTTCGTCTCCTTATAATAGCCTCAGCAATACTATTATTACAATTGTGAACTAATACCTAATATTCCTCTAACAAAGATTCAAAAACAATTATAATAGAGAGATAGTTTTTCGCATAAAATGTAAATAAATGAATAACATCTTTGTTTCGGAATAAATATATGAATGAATGTATCAACCGAACGTGAAAATCTTTCCTCCCAAGACCAATTAAACTGGATATTTAATCAATGAGTATGAGTGAGTAAGATAGGTGCTTGCACCCCCTGCCACACGCCGAAAGGCGGCTTGCAGGTTTCTCACATAGACATAGACATAAATTTCAAAATTATAGCCATCATTTCACAAAAGCGACTTCATTTTCTGTAAGTCTGCTCAGAGTGACTTTAAAAATCTTATTTCGTAATAATATTCCTGAGCGTAGAGTGGTCAGACATGCGATCAGCCATCTTTCTTTGAAATCGCACGGAAACCAAAGGAATCTACGATTGCTTACAAGAGTCTCCTCGCAATGAGAGATTTCAACTCTATCCTCCCGAAACGACGCAAGGGTTACGATTGGGGTTATATCCCCCGTGCGCACACACACACGTTATCAGATTGTGGTTCATATACCCGTCTCTGGAGCCAATCATTGGCCTCGAATTCGCATGGGATCGAAGCCCTTTCAACTTTCGGAAATCCCGAATGAGATAAGCCGACAACAAGAAGAAAAGAACTCCACCGCTGGGAATCGACTCTTGTTTCCGATATATTTCGAAGGGAGATTGGAAAACGCGGGGATATGATACGAGAGTGTATTCCCCACAGGACACTGCTCCTTCTCTGCATCCTGTGACGTCACCTCCCGTCAAATCCAACACGCGGGAGAACACCTCGGGAATGGCGGGAAATATTTTGATTCCTCGTTTTTTTCACTCCCGGAAATGCGGTTTCAACGTTAAGGGCGCTGCGTGAGATTTGTTGGTGTCGACGTCTAGTCTAGCCTAGTCTGCGAGTCGCGATTTCTGAAGACCTAAGGAAAACTTTGCATCCTCTTAAAGTAGACACGTCAGTAAAGTATTCAGACAGAAGGCTGGTTTTAATTGCGTAAGTTGCGTTCAGACCTGGAAAAGGAATGAGGCTTACGAGGAAAGATGAGAAGTGAAGTATTTTGCCCATGCTTTACTCACTGAGTCGGAATGCTAGGATTGAAATTCATACGCGTAAGTGTAGTAAAATGACCCTCATATCTACACTATTCTCAACTTTCGATTACAAGCGACGAACTTCCATTATTCAGTATCATTCATAGCTCAATGGATTTCTTATTAACACAAATATGAACAATTGAGACTAAAGTAAAGGGAAGGAAGTTTCACTACACCTAGTAAGAATGAAAAGAGTCCATTAATGTATGATGGTTGTAACGCGCAGTATTATTTTTGACGTTTCCGCTGTAATATGGAGAAAATGTTCGCTCGGCACCAAATATCCAACTTGTTTTCAGTGCGATGTGGGGTAAATTGCTAGTTTTATTCTCCTTCGCTGTTTTCTGCGACGCAAATGTGGGTCTAACACGTTTTCAGTTAGTGAAGCTTTTCTGTTAGAGTGATAAAAGAGACTGCTGAAACAAGGAAATGTAGGATTCACAATCGTATAGATAGTCTAAAGAAATCAATTCGAGTGTTACTTCGTGGAACTTCATTTTTAAAAAACACCAAAAATAAAATCACAAACACACTTGTACTACAGTACAGTACAAGTGTGTTTGTGTTTTTATTTTTGGCGTTTTTTTTAGTATAGATGGGTAATTAAATCTCTTAATTAAATGAAAGCTGCCACTGTGTACACTTAAAAATGTATTTTATTTACATATTAAAATGTCATAAGACGTAGTAATCCTGGTTTGTATGAAATCATAGTAATTTACCAATGGACGTTCGGTAAAAATAGAAATGCGACTAAAAGTAACGACGCATAAATATAATTGATATTACAAGGAAAGGGTTAAAGGTACTTTGCACATAAGGGCGTGCACCCGGGAAAAGGCAGCCTCCCGGATAGAGGAAGATCCCGGGTTCGATTCCCTGCCCTATCAGACTTTTTTCGATTCCGTTTTTCCTTGGGGTAATTGGTATTGTTACGACGTTGAACTCCATTTACGTATGATACAGTGAGACATTTACAAGTCTTACGTTTTCCCATCATTTCCAGAAAGTATTTGTAAATAAGAAGTTCTAGCCGTGTCCATTAGAGAAATCCGATCTTTTTCTCCTCAAACACCGTTTTTTTATTTACGATTTATATTTAGAGAGTAAAGAGAGGGAATTCGAAACTAAAGGTGATGAGTAGAACTTTGTATTTTTGGAAAATATTATTGGAAAATTATAGATATTAGTCGATCAATTGCCTTTGACAATAATTAGTAATATTAGTAGTTATAGAAAATAATAACAGCGTAAACTTCCACACCAATAGTGTGGACGTTAATGGTGTTATATTTTCTATAACTTTAGAATGTCCTTCCACGAAATTCGGCCTAATATGATAGAATTTATTAGTAATATTAGTGTTTAAAACAGAAGTAGGGATCCCGCATAGCCTTATGGGCAGATTCAGGTTCGATTCCCGGTGGGATTCTTATGTGCGAAATTACCTAAGCTGTCGAAGCACTTTTAACAATACCCCTAAAACTACTAACATAAATAGGTTTTCTGCCACCACAATGGGGCTTCCAAATAGCAATACGGTCCACTGTTACTTTTATTTTAAGAGTACCTGTTGTAGATTGGACGATCATCATTCTGGTTTAAACGCAATAACTTGTCACTCATCCTAAAATTAATTAATTTCCAATTCCTTGATTAATCACAATCAACTTCTTCATTCCCCAAAACATGAAATTTTTAAAAATTGGGGCCTAGCCTTACAAGACAATCGAATAAACTACGTCAAAAGCAAAATAAAGCTTCATCGGTATACATATAGAAATTCATGTAATTGCCATGCTAATCTGTACTTAAAAATCTGATTGATTACTTGGAATTTCATAAAATTATTATCAATTTTCACTTCACGAAAATTTTTCGATTCGAGCAAATTTTCAGAGCATCCTCCGAAACCCTTCGCTCCAGTAATTTAACAAGAAATGGATATATTGACTTCTTGGATCTGTAACTCAATCAAAAGAAAGCGCCTCGAAGATTCAATTTTCACTCATTCGGAATAAAATTAGATTCCGTCGCGTGTTTCGGAAACCCGCGCGAATCGAATGGGAAAATATAATTACGAATCCAAACGAAATAAAAACGATGCAACCGCATTAAGCCTCATTCCTGTTAAGTGAAATCCTTCAAAAGAAAGATGAGCAAACAAACACGCAAAATTTCGAAAGCGCGATTCATTTTTCCCGTAATAAACGTTGAAAGAGAAGCAATTAAAACTTTTTATGCGGGTGTTTCGTCGACACATTTGGGAACATGTTGAAAAAACAGTCGATGCTCCAATCACTCGGTTTGCCCGCGATTTTAGTAGAGCGGTAAAACACTTCTCCGACACGTCTTTTTTTAAAGAATAAATTTATTCGCCGAACAGCTTTACTTCAAGTTAGGAAACTATTCATTGGCTTAATTTCGCTCCAATGCTCACCTCCGAATTTGTAAATCCGTTGAGTGTTTCCATAGATTCGACGGCCTATTTTTAAGCTAATCGAGATGGGAATTTTTCAGCACTAGCATCAACCTTAATTCGTCATCGTTTTCGGATAGTTGAGCGATTAACATGTGAACGAAATTTTCGGACGATAGTACTGAGATTTGAGTGCAAATTTATAATTGGATTAAAACTACATATACGGAGGACTATCCATGGAGAACTTTATGCAGAGTACCAAAACAATAGAAGACTTTATGAATACGTAACCGAAAAACCTGTCTACGTAGATAGCTAAAAATATTTTGTGTTTTATATCAAAATAGTTCAACTTATAACTGTGTAATTTCTAATATAAAATATCACAACATTTAGACAGTCACAATTCAACTTTCTAGGAGTAGCAATGTTAATATTCCAATTTCCCATTTAACTACTTAATCTTATTAATTCTGGGTGAGATCAAATCCAAACATTTTCAGGAGGGAATAACAAATCAAATGAACGTTTTTTATTGAGAAATAATAAGATTTCCTTATCATTGAATCCACCAAAAAATCCAAAGCAAATGAGCTCCGTAAATAAATCCTTAATTTTCCAATTTTCCAACATAAGGCAACTTTACTATTAAATGCAATAATTTATATTCCAACTTGATGTTTTCATCGTGTAAAGAAATACGCGCTTGGAAAAATATTTGCACATTTCTTGAAAAACGTTTCAAAATTGAGGTGTTAGCATACATTGTTAACACTTCACTTAGAATTTATGATTTGTAACTTACTTCGTCACAAATTGAATTTTTAAATTGGAATCTGATCAAAGGGAAGTTTAAAAATCCATAAAACAGTTTTTCGTACTGCGAGATTAATTTTTATTTTATTTTTAAGAGTATACGTTTAAGATTAACCCGCCTTGAATGTTAAAATTCAATTTTAACATTCGCATTTCACATATCACAGATGGATCCACTTGTAGTAGAGCTGCACGAAAGGAATGGAATTTTATTTAATTATTTAATAAATGATGCTTAGTTGCTCAGTTGTAGAAATAACTGTAGTAGTATGACTTGTTCAAAATCCACCAATATACATATCTCCATCTTTAAAAGAATCAAAATTGATCTCAACCGAAATTATTACTTATACAAAGGCACCGAAAAAGTAAAACTATATCCTCCAAGCCTTCTACTTATAATAAGTATCCTAATATATTCTAAATTCGTTAATGCACCAAAATTCGGCTTCTTCAAAACCTTAATGAACTCACTGATAAAAACAATTCATGCTCGAAATAGTTCATAAAAGTAATAAAATAAGTTGTGCGGATGAAAACATATTTTACAGCAAAAGTAGTCCTCGGAAGAAGGATGAAAGTATAGATCCAATCGAAAAGAAGAATATCTTCCAATAGGAAGTTCTGTCTTTCGGAAAGAGCTACAGCATTTCCGAGGCTCATTTGAAAAAGAAATGAAGTCTGCGTATGCGTCCCAGTGGAATGAGGAATCGAAGAAGACGGAATTTGATTCTAGGAGACGTTCCAACTGGATATACCATTTTAAGGGAGCGTCATCTTGCATACGAGAGATTCCTCACAAGATTTCGATTCGGATGTCACGCTCTCTGGGGAGTCCACGCGACGTACTCACGAAAAAATTAAACATTCCCTTTACGTAAGGAAATAGCTAAGTACAATGTAAGTCCGTAAACTCTGCAATGCTCTTTGCCTTCCAAAGAGTAATAAATGAAGGTTAGCAATAAAATCAATAGTAGCAGCCGTAACTTTGTGGAATTCCATTACTGGAAAAAATAAATACCATGTATTCAATTCCACAACTTTTTAATTCCACCACACACACGACCGGTTTCTAGTCTAGTCAAAGTCATCATTAGGTGAGGAAAGCAGAAGGACAAGAGTCAAGTGACAAGTGCTTTCCTCACCTGATGATGACTATAACTAGTGGAAACAGGTCGTGTGTGTGCAGGAATTAAAAAGTTGTGGAATTGAGTACATTGTGTTTATTTTTTCCAGAAGATTGGCAAGTTTTAAAGGATTAGTGAGTTCAAATATCTTAGTACATAGGCGCTTATTCATTATTTCCGATACCCAATATTTTTATCGCATCATTTCATATAAAGTGCTACACTGGAGGTCACAGGTCAGTGAATTATTTTTCGTCTTAAAGTTAAATTTCAATTCGAGCCTCCGCAAAATAATTATACTAGTACTAAATGAGCAGATATTTGGGGAACTTATGAATATTTTAGCGATCTCAGAATAAGAACATACTAGCTAACTTGACTCGTATTAACGTAACGTGGACGAATAAGGTTCGCTCAGCAATATTTCGCTGAAATGTCGGCAGTTTCCTGATTGAGTATTTAATATCCAGTCTAAATCTCTTATACGATACTAATTTATTTTAATCCACTTTCAATATTGTGCGTATTCTTAACTCTCAATTGGTTTTTCATAATTTTCAACATATTTTTTTCAAAAATAGTTAATATAGCATCAAGTTAAAGTATTATTTATCCCTTAAGATGGATATTTTCGATCTAAATACAATTCATGCTTTAGGCGAGAAATTCCTAAGCAGTTGTAATCTTAAAAATACCCGATGGATATCAATACAGCATTATTGAGAAAACACAACATGAATATCCCTCAATAAACTAGTATCAACAAAACAAATTTAAAGTTAAACAAGGAGTGAAAAACAGTGACATGACTGGGACTCGAACCCAGAACCCAAAAACAAATTTACACCGATTCTGACGTTTTCGCAACGGCAATTTTCCACCAATCGCTGTCCCTTCTCTGAGCTGCTCCTCCAAAATCTATTTATCGGGACTGCAAACACTAATGTCGCGCCAAGCGTAACTCCGTCGTTTGCCGCCAAACAATTTAGGGACACGTTTTCTGAAGATGCGGGAGACGAGACAATGCAAACTGCATCTGGATTAAACTGTCGAAAATAAATGGTTCATCGTTGAAGTTCCTACCGTTAGTTTCGCATCTAGGTCGTTACACAATTTGGAATACACTCTCCGAAATTGTCTTCATTTTGAAAATCTTCGAATTCCCACTAAACCAAGATATTTGCCTTGATGTGCATTTTCCTGGCCTATTTCCGCGTATTTATTCGTAGAATCATGTCGATTGCTCGATATATCACATTAATGCCAAAGATTTATACTCGAGAGTACAGTTCTAAGCATATATAGGAATTCCCTTTTTAATGTATACCTATACGTAGTATAAAGAAAGTATTGTATTCGCAAAAAAATTCGACCTCCAGATACTGGCGGAAATAGATGTTTTAGGACCCATAGAGCTCATTTTCGCTTTTTTCTCGAACATGTCTGTCTGTGTGTCTGTCTGTCTGTGGTAAAAAGGTTTGTGTGCGCTCTATCTTAAAAAATAATAATCCAATCATTTCCAAACATCATATTTAGTATTTTCCTAACAATGCCAAAAGTTGATTAGTTTTTGGTGAATATCGCTAAACCGGAAGTTCCGGTTAAACCGGAACAAAAGATTGCTTCTTTAATATCTCTGTCAGAATGCAATGTACGTATATACAATTATGTACCAAAGTTATAGATAATGTATTTTACAACAACTTTTGTTTGAAACATTTTTCTGTTTCATGTGTTGGCCACATCAGATTTTTAATGTATACCTTAAATTCCTCTAGACAAATCCTGAAAATTCTACCGATAAATAACATTTATATTTCTATCCACATGTTCAAGAAATATAAATGCAGCTATTCCTCTCACAACTCGAAAAAGAAATCGGACTAAGTTTTTGCTTCTTATTTTCATTATTCTTTTATTCATATAATTTTATTATTTTTTCCCTACATTCAATCCAAAAACCTTTCACTGTTACCACGATAATTACTGTACATTTGTATTCAAGCGTATAAAACAAATGGGAAGGATTGTAAGTCCTAAATGGTCAATGATATCGAATACGTTCATCGCATTCTTGCAATCTACTTCTTTCCAAGTTATTCCCACGGAGAAAAAAGCCAATGACTACGACTAGGAATCCCTTAAGAAGTCCCCGAAAGCAATATCGGATGTTACTTTCAGGTCAAAATTTCCTCTTTAATAAAGCCACGCGTCTGTCTTCATTTTGAAGATCGCCCCTCTCATTTGCGAACCACCAATTCCAAAATGTTCAGAAGTCGTTGGGTTTAAAATAATCTTCGAGCGAAGGCGGCGAAGTCTCATCACTCTCTGTGATCAAGAGAGATCCCATTTACCTGAGGCTACTCCCACTTTCCAATAATAGAAAGCTTTTACGGGAACATTTTTGATTTCGTCTCCATGTATTGCGCTGTGTGAGGAGGAGGACACAGGTTTTCTATAATTACTGAACAGAAATATACTTGAATTGCTTAGCGATTGAGCTAACATTGAAAGTTCAAGGATTCGTAAAAAGTATTGGAAAATTCCCCGTTCACTAAAAAATCATTGCTCTTCAAGAATGAGCACAACACCCTCCGGTTGCTTTCAAAAGTTATTTCATCTTCTTCTTTTACCATCGCTTGATTCTTCTAGCTAGAGTACCTTCCGAGCATTCTCACTATTCAGATTAATAAAAGGAAACCAGGTAAATTGGCTGCTTATTAGTCATCTTTTACGAACTGATAGATCGCTTCGCCGTAACCGCATGTCCTTCCCAATAATTAATATATAAAGTATCCGCAATTACGTGTGAAAAGAATGAGAGAATTCTATGGGATAGTAAATAAGAACGGGACTTTGAACAGCATAAAGAAGGATTTTACATATCTAAAAGATTACTATTTATAAGAATTTATTTTTTATGCTGGAATAAATCTCTGAGCTTATGAGAGCAGGGCAGCAAATGACTTTTTATGAGATTTCAATATAAACTAAGAGCCTGAACACCGTGGGTTAGAGTTGTTTACAGTGGTTCGAGAAGCAATTTTATTTCACTACAATTCACTTGTTTAATATGAGACATTTGTTAAGAAGAGCAAGAATATTAAGAAAGCAAAATGTCCTTCTAAAATTTCCTCATTTTCTGTATTTCGCACTAATTTCGGTTAGATTAACTCTGAGCAAATGTTCGAATCTTTCAAATTGTTTAAATCTTTCACTTTTACATTGTGATGAAAATAATAAAACAACAAAAATCTCAAAGAAAGAACACAACCCTAAAGTGATTGGTAATTTCCTCCTTCGCAGTTATTCAAAATATTCTACGTATCAATCTAATGCTGACACGCCTTACGCAACATGCAAATAATGATGAAAACCCATTTTGATTTGAATCGCATCAAGTACAGGTCCAGAAATATTTCAATTAAATATAATTTCAAGGGACTCTATTTCCATAATGGTTTCATTCCGTACAAATATTGGTAGAATATTCTATGAAGACTCATCAAGTAAATTACTTGTCCTTTATTACTCATTAAAAACTCCAATTTCCATTAAAGGAAAGAGTTATTCGGCAAAACTTCACTCTGGAATAGATTTCCGGAAATGGGTCGGAGTATAAAAATATATAAAGGTGGAATTACCTTTCCATAATTATACGCAAAATAATTCTTACTCGAGTAATTGGCACTGCAATATTTCTTTCTGTGATAGATTTGTAAATGATTTCCCTTGGATTTTTAATAGCTCCAAAAAACTCGTCGTATCTGCAATTTTTGATGACGCAGAGTAATTTTTCATTCTATAATGTATTCTGTGTAACGCTCCATACCTGATGTCCATTAAAAATATGCTCTAATACTCGCGTATTGCATTATCCGAAACATCCTCTACCGGCGATTTTTAATTTCGCCGCAGATTAGATAAAAAACTGGTCCATAACCTGCAAAAACATCTCTTGCAAAATGCAGGTTCCTACTTTCATTAGGAAGGAACATCGAGGGTCGCGTTTAATGAGGTGCAGTCACGTGACCCTGTGACCGAATTTCAGGAAGAGATTTCCTTTGAGTATAGGCTGGTGAAGCATATCTGTATGCACATTTTTATAGTAAAATAAAAAATTATAAAACTGACCGTAATATCCACAAATTAAGCTTAATGGAATTTCATGCACACACTCTTTTCTATGAATTCATTCTTTTTTCTACAACTTTACAATTCTCCAATAAAAATTTTATTATAACATTATTAGTTGCTGATATTGGTTTTAAAATTCAAGGTAATTCTATTATCGCGATATTATTACATTATTGCTTTTACTCGCAAGTAAACAAAGTTCACTCACCGGATGTAAATTGGCTAAAATAAATATCTACAGTGATTTATTTATTAATAACATTTCACATACAGGATTATTTGATAATTTCGCTCAAGAGGCTTACTGATAATCTTCATTGTACGATTTTTTTACCAATTCTACTACCGTCGATCATCAGCTAATTTCTCAGCCAAGTATTCAACATTTGGGAAATTGAAAAAGTAGACTGGAGAAATATGGGGTGAATCGGCGCAATGAGATGTTCACAGATCACTATGTCCGCTTACATCAGCAGTTTGAGTCCAAGTATCTTTTAAATATTGCTCGGTTTATACATTTATACACATATGTTGTAGATCCATGACTGAGATATTGAGAATTGACTGTTGAATTTAAATGTATGCGTTACATTATTCTTAATATTTTTCAGCTTTTACTACAATCAGCAATGACAAATAAAGTCTCCGAATATGAATTTTTGGAAATAAAATCTCAGAGGGCCTTATGTATCTAAAAAGACGATAAAAAATAACTATATTTTCGTAATTTTAACAAAATAACTCTTATGAAAATCCGAATTTAATCACATGTAGAATTGTCTGCGCCTACTTCCGCATTTTTTAAGAAATTTAGACTTAAGCAAATCCCCAACATATTCTGCCAGGAATTGCCCTTTTATTTCGTCCTAGAGGCCCTTCTTATCAGTGCTTTCTTTCCCAGAGTCCTCTCTTTATCGAGTACCACTTTCCACCCAAAATGCATTCACAGGAGACAAGCGGGTCACCGCTCAAAGGATTGAAGCAGGTCATCGAAGACCACAGCGATTGATCACATCTGCAATATCTGCATCTCACAGACGCAACACGGGCGATGCACTCCTTACGGCATAAGCATTCATGAATACTGATGGAAAATACAAGCGATTTATAGAAATTTTACGAAAGATATCTCCATGCCGACAAACGTGTTATCAGTCACAGAATTAAATTTACAAATATCTACGGAATATAGAAGTTCCTTCCGTTGGAATATCGTTCAACGTTCCGCTGCAAGCTTTAAACCTACAACGACTTATTCAGCATTGAAACTTTACGATTTTTTTCCACTTTCTGGTTCCAAATACTTCAATAATCATTTCTTTACAATTAGAAACCAGGGGAAGAGCACTTCCAGTAAGAATTTTTTTTTCAAAATATCAAAGTGACAAGATACTCCTTGGAATATTAGGGTCCACAGTTTGAAATAAATTTTATCGGTATCTGCCTCTAATTATTATTGAAACGGCTTTCAAATTTATTTTGCCTGTAATCCTGTACATCCTCTCATTTTCAATCGAAATTCTTGACTTCTCCTACACGGACAAAATGCGGATCACTTTTGAAATAACTTAATGGTAACGGGTACGAATTCATTTCGTTCAAATGTTATTCCATTCGATAACCATATTGAGATTATTTTAATGAGTTTAAAAATTAATCGAGAGAAGCATCTTTAGAAGCGAAAGTTAAATAAATAACTTATTTTGGCGATGAAATACATTTTAAATACGAAATAGTGAGAATAGACTGCAAAGATCAAAGATGAAGCAGTGGGTGCCTTAAAAAAATTAATACACATTTCTCTCCCAAAATTAATTTTTACAGTGATAAACAGATGTAATTAGAGCAATTAGAGAATGCTTTTATACAATTCTTATCTTCAGATTCAGCAGATGATCTCGTTTAAACTATTGCCACTGACATGAACATTGATTTCACCAAAGTCCTTGATAATTTCAGTTTCTGTTAATTTGTTGAAAGGCTTCCGGGCGATACTCCAATTTCCTGCTCTTTGGCTATTCCCTGTAAAGGTTTTTCATAGTCTCTGATCCGCTGTCATCCACAATGCAAAGGCTAACAGGCCTAAAGAGAATACGCGCGCACTAAGATCAGCTCTGTAACTTCCTGGATAAAAAGACGTGTGCTCGATGGAGTCATGAAAAAGTCACAGGAATCTTCGAAATAAAATCTCACACTCTCAGAAACAATAAAAAACGAATACTATTTTAACGCATGGTCCACATTCCACTTAATAATGATTATTTATAATGCATAGATGTATGATTTCCTACTATATTGTGGAGCGTAATCCTTGTAATTTTCTATGTTGTGCAATCATTGTGATGTAACATAAACATTTTCACCATGGAGCTGTTGGATCCAATATGCCACATTTTGAAGCTTAAATAATTTGGTAATAATTAAATCGTGATGAATAATTTTATAATAATGAAAAATTTTTACTCGCCGCGATATTCTACATGTTAAGAGTGAAATAGGATTATAACTAAATTATCTAAAGACAGAATCACAGATCATATCACATTGAGTACCACCCCATACAGAAATTCTTCTTTTCATTCTCAAATGAATTAATTTACATAGACTCACCTTAATATTTCGAAATAATTTTACAGATTATAGCACCAACCATAGTTACTGTTAGTTATTTTTTCTGTAAGCCAATGTAAATTCAAGAATAAATAATTTATAATAGAGCTAAATCGCAACACTACTAAATCAATGTAATTAAAAATTCTTCAAAACTTTCGAGAGCTTTTTACATTCATTCATAAGTGTTCTACCTTCCGGTAGGTTCGGCACAATCAAAAATCCCTATTAATCGCCATCTCCTTCATATCCTTATATTTAACCCCAACTCTTACGTCATCCAACATCTTGTGTCTCTGTCTTCCCCTCTGTTTTTTCCCCTGAATCCTACCTTCAATTACAACCTTTACCAATCCCTCTCCCCTCAATATTTGACCCACCCATTTCTTCTGACGATGCTTAATCACGTCAATCAAAGCCCTCTCCTCCCCAACCATCTCTAACACCTACATGTTTGTTTCCCTATCAACCCAACTAACTTTTTCCATTCTACGCCACACCCACATCTCGAAGGCCTCCAATCGCTTGACTCCTTCCTTTCTCAAGGTCCACGTTTCGCACCCACAGAGCAACACACTCCAGACCAGGGATCTCACCAATCTTTTCCTGATGCCTTTATCAAGACCTTTGGTCATTAATTCCCTTCGCTTCAGAAAGGCTTCCTTCGCCAAGGCTATTCTTTTACGAAACTCATCTTTACATCTTCCGTCCCAAGAGAGAGGACTTCCCACCAGTAATCATAAAATCCGAAATCACCCCTTGTAAAGAAGTAGATCAGAAATCACTCGAGTCATATTCCTAGACGGTAGAATGATGATGGTAGATACCATATGATTTCACCCAAGCATTATCTAAAGGTTATATTTCCCCAAGAACCACATATAACTTCGTTTAAGCCGAATCATTTGACATTATCCCGAATAAAACTCGATTTTCGAAAACAGCGTCATGGAAACGGCTTTATATCGCCGATATCCCGTTCGGCAAAAGTTAAATCCTTCTTAAAGTTATTCCGGAAGGATATTTGGGGCGTCGAGAAATAATCCTCGCTCCGGTGGCATCGAATATAAAGAAGAATCTGTCGCGAAGCGGAGACACGTTCTCTATAAAAAGGAAGAGACTTAAAAAGAAGATGTCCATGAATACGGAATGAGCGAGGTCGTGGCGGGCTTAACTGCAAGGTGTGAGAACCGGAGATTGGCAAATATTATTACGTCAAATATAGCACACGCTCGGATCGAATGCATCACGGGCATTTCGGGTGTAACACTTTCGGTAAGAGCATAGAGATTAGTCTGCATATCGGCTGCCGCTGCTGCTGTTCTAGTGATAATGCCCTTGTGAAATGTGTCTGCGAAAACACTACCCGAAAGTCGTATTACCTGCTGAAGTTGGAGAATAGCATTCTTTACTTCATTTATAATTCAGAAAAGTCAGACAGATTTTGAGATATTATAACGAGGTTTTTTTCAAACATTTGGAAGGAAGACTATTGATGACTGAATGACAAAATCATTATTAGATAAGACGTAATAATTATTTTATAAGATGTCATACTAAATTTGCACTTTCATATTCCGAAATCAAGTTTAAAATTTCTTCCTCGCTCTTCTACAGATAATTTGTGAAACTATATTTTCCCTTCCTCCTTGAAAATCAAGGCATGGCTAGTTTAATATTAATCAAGTCTTATTGCTGAAACAGATAAACGACGTCATTAGTCTTAAACAATCCTCATGGATTTTTGATTTGATCCTAAATTATTACCATAGTTGAAAAAATCTTTGTAATCAATAGAGTAGCAAGATCATTTTTTTTAATTCGATCAAAAATATATGATTGAGATTAAAAATAGTAGTGAAGATTCTATGCTCTTCAAATTTTAACGAAACTGACAAAAAAAAAGCCTATTTTATTTTATTTCTTTATAACTGCGTAATTATACCACCGTAACAGTGATTCTTTATAACTGCGTAATTATACCACCGTAACAGTGATTCTTTATAACTGCGTAATTATACCACCGTAACAGTGATTCTTTATAACTGCGTAATTATACTACCGTAACAGTGATTCTTTATAACTGCGTAATTATACCACCGTAACAGTGACTTCGAAATTGCTTCAAAAGCTAAACATCTACATACATATGAACTCCCATTTGGGATCGAACACAGGACTGCTTTCTTCAAAAGCGAAAGCACTACCGACTTAACTATCTTGGAGCCATTGTTCGAAAGATATAGAAAGATTTATAGTCCCACAAACCACTAAAGAAATATGGAGACAATTTAGGATAACTTAACCTGATTCTGCTTTTGTCATCGAAAATTTATTTCGTGGGAATATATTTCACGAGGAGGTATTTGAATGAAGACAAAGCGAGTGATTTACCCGTTTGTGGACGTACTGCGTTCTGCTGACGTTGAAAGATTTACTGCTCGTTCAGTATATTAGTGTGTGGAAGACTTCTCTACTAGAAACGAGTCTGTATAAAACTCACGGGAGTGAATAGTGGCGAAGGATGAGATTAAAACAAACAATTGATGGGGAAAATATGTAGAGTCGATACCGAGTCCCTAAAAGTACCTTACCTCTCAACACAATTTAATTAAATTTTCAATTTTCTATGTTCGTACAGAGACAGTATTTCAACCCATAACTATATTAGTCATAGCAATGATCTAATTTTAATTAAATTAATTTTATCTTCTTAAGGTAATAAACGTTGCAAAATTTGCACAAAGAAAACCAAAATCTAAAGAAAGTGATACGAATTCAGCGCTTCTTATTATATGAAAGTTTTACGGTGTACCTCTGCATGAATTTATAATTAATAAAGCAAATCAATGCAAGAAAATTTTTAAAACCTCAACCTTTAAAAATTGCGTATATTTTCTCAAGGTATTCTTCCTTAGATACAGTTTACCTTCGACATTACAAAACACGTGAAAGGATACAAATATAAAACTCCATTAAGGATTGTACGAATCTTTATTTTAAAAAAGTTGGTGTTTTTATTGTACTTTTATTTTCTGGTAGTACCTCCATCTATTTTATATGCTCTATTTTAGTCTCGAAAGATGACTAAATAGATGAACTTCGGAAATAACTTCCATAAAGAAGTACATATTTTATAACTTACGGCTTTTACAGTAGGTAAATCTTATATAAAATACGCCTATTTCTAATCTAGAACACTGGGTACATCTTAAATGCTACCACAACAAAGGAAAATATATTCATAATTTATTTTACTATTGCTCTTATTCATTACGAATTTTTTTATCGAAAGAAGCATGATTTTTTAATGAGGCTTCATGGTTCAGTTTAAAGCAGCGTAAGTACGGGTAAAAATTTGATTTGAAAGCAAACCGAAGACATAATTCACTCAAGGCAATTCAAAGTCTAAGTAATCACGATATTTGGTAGTTTTCACATCCAAACCTCAAAACTCTATCCTAGTAACTACTTTTAATCTGCCGATTCTTATATTAAAACTTGAAATATTATAAAGAAAGCAATCAGACGCCACTCATAGTAGATAAGAATAAACGTGACACTAGGATAATCAAATATATAAGTGAATCTCTACACGTAAGGATGCATATATAGCGATACAGAGGCAGTCTTCCATTCATCTTGAGCGACGGACAGGGCTGTGAGATTAATGATGTGAGAAGAGCTTCTTGTCGGCAGTATGCGCTCCGCAAACGTCGAGCTCCGTGCTGCGGAAAAAAGCGAGGGAAAAAGTGCAACAAATGAAAACGGAAACTGAGAGGCGTGGACTTATCGATGGTTATCACGTTAGACGACAATGAGGTGACAAAAAAGAAGAGCGGAGAGGACGCTGGATTAGATTAATACATGGTGTAGATGGACT
This sequence comes from Sympetrum striolatum, assembly GCA_947579665.1. NCBI lineage: Eukaryota > Metazoa > Arthropoda > Insecta > Odonata > Libellulidae > Sympetrum > Sympetrum striolatum. Next base: position 72,933,973 of record OX388348.1, read on the forward strand.
ATTTTCCTGAATGAATACAGCCTTACTTTTTCATTCGACCACTTTTTGCCTCGTGCTATGAATTGCCTCTCATTTCTCCATTGTGGGAAGCAGCAGTGTTTGGCATGCACGTGCGAGTTATTGCAATGAGGAATGTTTAATTGAACGGGGATTTTCATCACGATCCCTGTCAAATTAACGTCCATCGTTTTAATTTCGCATGACTCAAATTCTACTCTATAATGGTATCCGTTGTGTTTTTTTTATTTCTGTTGAACATTAATTAAAATATAATGGTTCAATTTTGAATATTTGTGATTTTTACATTGTTTAATTTATATCAAATTTTAATATTTGTAATTTAAGATCGGGAATAGTAATTACATTTCCAACTATACATCACAATCCACACGAAATTCACTAATTAACCCTAATTGTTCATGTGTACTTTATTGTATTTAATCAGTAATAAATACATGTTCAACATTAGTTAACTCCAATAGCTAATTCCTTTATTCTCCGAGGTTAACCATGAATGACACAGTCTAGTTTATATCCCAAGCTTCTTACAGAAGTCAATTTCCTTTCATTTGTTCAAACATGATTTAGTGATAGTTTATAATATAGGTTTGTCAATTAAAATTAAAGTTATACAGCTTTGGTTTATATTTTGGCCTTTTAGAAGTTGGGATTCCATGCTTTAGGTCGTAAAAAAGACTTCCGATTCTCGATTCCCTCCTAATGAAGATGATTTTATTACTTTTAGGTTTCTCATAGAATCAAAGAATACTGGAAAATATCAATGTTTACTCTGCTACGATTTTTTACTTCCCTATGTGCTAATAACATGCATAATTTTCACCTTTTCTGAAATTCTGCTCCACAAATTTCTTTTCTTTGTCCAAAGAAAACGCATCGGAAAAGACTTCCGATTCTCGATTCCCTCCTAATGAAGATGATTTTATTACTTTTAGGTTTCTCGTAGAATAAAAGAATACTGGAAAATATCAATATCAATAAATCAATATCTGCTACGATTTTTTACTACCCTATGTGCTAATAACATGCATAATTTTCACCTTTTCTGAAATTCTGCTCCACAAATTTCTTTTTAATCCTTTGCCTAAAATAAACGCATCGGAAAAGCTCAAATTCCAATTTCGGAATGAATGACTTCTGAGACCCATTCCGAAAAACATTCAATCGCAAGTAGCACGTCTTACATTCCGAAAAATCCCGCTAATTTTCCCCTGATTTTTAAAAGCCCACCTTTCCTTTCACCCGCTTTTCGCGAACTTAAAAAATGGCCTCCAACGCCGTATTTCCACCTCTCCAAACATTCGAGGCGTACACAGAATAGACTACGTGAGAAATGCACGCGACATTTTCATTTATCGGCTCGAAAATAAAAAAAGGAAAATAAATTATTTCCCGCTTAATAAAAAGGAAGAAATCCCGCGATTTACGGCGAAGGCTTTCAAGAGCTTCGGCCGTGGACCACTTGATCTAAAAAGAGTGGAATTGAATTTCCCAGAGGGTGACAAACATTCTCCAGAATGGAAATGCCAGTGCCTTTGATACGCAGGACGGAGTCCTTTCTATCTGATGCCCCCGCTGAGAACGATTTGGACGGGGTCCCGGATTCGACACCTAAAGGTCTTGACGGATAAGAAGAAGACTCCGAAGAGAGCAGTGATATTTATTGGGAATTGTGGATCATTTATAGGTGGACGTACAAAGGAAAATGCGAAATATTCGTGGGTGAGGGGAACAGTTGATGGAAACAGGGCTCCCAACGTAAACAGAGAAATATTTTACATATCTATATATCGTGTTAGGTCTCACTATTTGGAACAATATTATAAAAGTGTAGAAAGAAAGATAAGTAATTTCCAGTCAGTTTGATAGGAACGGCCGATTTTGGCTGAATCACCACCCTGAAATGCTAAAAAAAAATCATAAATCGTTCGTTACCTGAAACTCTCAAGCTAACTCAGCCGTTTTCATAAATTTTATAATACAGTGGTACCTTGGTTAACGACGCTAATCCGTTCCAGGATAATCGTCGTTAACCAAAACCGTCGTTATCCAAGGCGCGATTACTCACAGGTATAATAATGGTAATGCATTACCGTATTTCCCGGCGTCGAGGAAGCACCCCAGTTATTGGAAGCAAAACTTATAATATTTACCGATTTAACTCCGGTGAGACAACATGTGCCTATGTAAATTAGCTAGTTTAGCATTGAACTATTTTTAATATTCTCCGCCAGCTGCTATTCAGTATGTTTTTATGATGTAACATCGTAACGTACACCAAATATTAGTTTACAATATAGTGATTATAAATAGACGTGCTGAAACACGTGAAACTCCGGAAAGACCAATCGACGAGGCGTCGTAAGCCAAATCCTACGTCGTTACCCAAGATATATTTTGGTTACAGCAACTCGTCGTTAACCAAGTCCGTCGTTAACCAAGGTTGTACCACTATAATTGGTATATACCACTGCATATACCAATTATATCTAACAATTTTAATTCTCATACGTTTGGCTCATAGCCCTGATGGCAACAGTTACTATATAGTTTTCTTTCTTTGTTGCTGCATTTTTGTATTCACTTGATAAATATTCTCCATAAACGGAATGTTAATAACCACTGGCACAATATAGTAAAGTAGTAACACCGAAGTGTCTCGGATGAACCTTGCCATCCAATCGCCCTATTCGGAGATGCTTTATTTTTAACTTTTCTTTACGTAAATGAAATTTTAATATTTTATGTCGTAGAAAAACATGAATTATATCAATGATCTTTATGTAAAAAGAAAAAATAAGATTAGCTTGTGTATATTTCAATTTTTTCATGATATATTAAAGTCAAGAATAGTGTTTCTGATCGACATTCGAATTCAAAGACGTCAAAATAAGAACGTCGCAGCTGCTCCTTGACAGACTAAGAAATCCCAGATCTGCATTGGCAACTTCGAAAGGAATTGCGTTCATGTTCAAAGAAGAGTTTCTGATTTGCCTTTTCAACAGCCACATGTTTCTCTCCGATTGGAAATTTCGTTAATAAGCAGACATTCAAAGGAACGTAAAATGAGGAAACAAAACTCCCTCAGAGTTAGTGTAAACTTGGTGGAAAAGTTCTTTGGATTTTTGCTAAAACATACCCCTCAGAAAATACAGAGAGGCTCGAAGTTATTCTTTGAAATAAAACTCATCGCATTAAAACTGCATCGCTAGCCGATTTATACGCTCTTCCTTTTAAAAGCGATTTTCAAATACTCAGGCGGTACAAATATAAAGAACGATGAAGTTTTGCAAAGATTGCTTCTCGCATTATTTTCGAATATTTCCGTAGTTTTTCCTCGAACATTTCAATCTTACTTCAGAATATTTCATAGATATGAAGAATTAAAGAAGTCGTATAACATGAATTCTTGTCCGTTCTAGAGCAAATCTTAAGAGGGTCCTTTTTTTCAACATTTTGTGACATTGGCTACTCTATCTTTATTTTTATGTGCTCGATATAATAATCATGGTTATTTAAATAATAATTCAATGGAAAACCTTCAAATACAGTGAAAATTTGCGAATTTCCCTTGATTTAGCGCTTGGAATAGCAAGACGATTGTGATTAGAAATATATGAATTCTGTTCAAATCAAATTCATTAACTCAGTGTTAGAAAAGTAACTACGAAAAATTGCACTAAATTAAATTAAATCTAGAGGGACTGCGAATATGTTCTCTGAAGAGAAAAAAAGGTATGTCTTGCCAATGAGTTGCCAAACCGCGGCTTGATACTTTTCACCGTCTATCAAATTACACTAAGATTTTTTACTTCAGAAAGTAATTGTTTAATGATATTTTAAATGAAATTAATTCAATTTACTACATTATATAGCTAACATTTATTTTAAGTCAGGAATGTGTGACTAGGACAGCGTCTTTAGCTCTGAGGGCTAAAAAGAGTTCTCTAAGTTTCACTTCGGGCATTCGTGTAATTGGCTCTTCAAGCCTACCCCAAATCATGAAGCTGATTTTTTGTTGATTCCAATTGATGTTCAGTTGATGATTCCAATGATTTAAATATGATAACCATCACCACGTATCAAATAATTTTTGAAGCATTCCATTAAAGACATTTGATGACTTTCACTCAAGGAAAAAACATTTAAAGTTTCCCTGAACTCTAATAAGCCACTTACCTCTGCTGGAATTCAAGCCGAGTATACTGGGTCAAATTTGAAAGGTTGGTAAGACTGTTTATGACCTCAGCGGATGAAAAAAGACGAGATTCTCTGAGCCGAAATGTGTCCTCATATCGTTCGAAATCCATTCGCGTAACTCACTTTTGAAAAAAGAAACCTCCCTGCAAATCATCGCAGTTTCGCCTCCGCGAAATCAAGTCGAACACTTTTACGTCGCTTTTAAAAAAATTCGGAATTATTCTGTTCCGGGCGAGCGACTCTTTGAGACGCACACGAATCTGCATTGGTGAGAATGTTTATCAATGGGAAGTGGACAAGAGACTCCTTGATTGAAGAGATTTGTTTGAGAAGTCCAAAGGATCGTTAGACGCGCGGAAAGAAAACGTTGATCTATCCTCGTCGGGGCGAATGAAAATGCTAAGCGGATTACTGCTTCCAGCAAACGACTTCTTCGCCGGATTAATGTCTTGCCGGAGAGCATTTTTGGGTTTTTTCCACTGTCGACACATCAGATAATCTTGAATTGGAAGAGCCGTCGGATTCCCCTCTGAAGACTCCGGAAGAACGCCTATGGATCTCGCTTCCACACGCAGCCATCTGCAACTGAGGGCATTTATTTACTTAAAAATATACAACATATAAACCAAGCGAAAAAATACTGAATTTTATGAACAGTTTTCTTTAAAACACTGGCATCCCTATTGGGAGATACATTGCTCTTAAATTTACTTCTTTTGCGTAATTTCCAGTTTTCCTGAATAATTATTCCCTCATATGAGAACTGCTGCTGATTTAGAATAATACGGAAAAATATTTTATTCACTGTTATGTGCTACTTATATATTCCTGATTCCCATATTAAATATCGAGTTCGAGATCATTCACGCCAAGTTCTACAAAGTAAAAATATCTTAGTTCTACAAAAATATAGTAAAACTCTGCTATGGTTACTTCGTGGAATTTATCCATGGCGGAAAAAAGAAAAACAGTGCAACTATATCTTTTAAACCCTAACAGCGAAGATTTTACGAGTGTTTGCGAAATCTAGGTCGTAATAAAGTTCGCAAAAGCAGAATTGCGCTAAGTGTTTTCTTCTTTCCGTTGTTCAAAAGTCTCTCTTCTTTGTTTATCTATAATATTTCGTTCTAATGTCAAAAAAAATCTTTATCGATTCAATGGTTGCCTGAGACGATTGGAAGTTATATTTTCTCTATCACGAGTAGACGTGGAGAGAAGTCCTGAGAATCTGCCAAAAACCTAGCAAACTGCAATGGTTTAAAATTCAAAGAATTATTAAATACATGCGTTTAATTCTCATTGATATAGTAAAAGAGGCAATAATTCCCTCAAACATAATCTCTCTTCCACTCTTTTTAAATTATGTAACTGTATTTTCTAAGTTTTCTTTGCAAAACTGACAATGAGAAACTGCCGTAAGTTAACAAAACGTAAGAGGAAAATCTATCCTGTATCTTACAAAAAAATGAAGAATCATTCAGAGCCAAAAGTGATAATGTGTATAAATAATGATAAGTCCAATAATATAGTGCAGTATCCAGATACTGAATCTTCTAAATAAATAGGGGTTAAAATGAACTGCAATGGCCGTAACTTTGGGGAATCTTCACAAATTTAATGAAATTAAAATGGTGAAAATATGCATAGCTGATAATTGCAATATATATTATTTTAAATTTCGGATATTTTTTGGACCTATAAAATGTTATTTAAATTGTTTTTCGCTCACCGTCGAAATAAACTTTGGGAAATTTTTTCAATCAAAATTTAAGGATCCAGGGAGGGCTAAAAAATTTCCACCGCTTTTCTTTTTTCAATATTTTAAGAACTTAATCGTGTTATACAGTCTTATAACTTCATTACATTGTCAAATATAGGTTGTTAAAGATAACTAACTATATGTTGATACATTTTGTACGTTTTTTAAGCAATGTAATGAGAGCGGAAATAGGCGGTAGACACAAAATGACCCTCCCTCAGTCCAACCTGCGACATATTTTTGAATCAATTGGAATCATATATTTTGACAAATAGTTTTTAATTAATTTTAATAATATAATTATTTTTTTAATTATACCTTGTTGTTGATTTATAAGCATAACTAACGGTGATTTACAAACTTATTTTCCGAATTAGAGCTTTAAAGCCGGTACCATTGAGAAGAAGCTTTATCAAATCCTCGTCTATGATGAGTTTTTAAAAAAATAAAAATTTTTTGCAGCAAAAATCATTGTAAAAAGTATTTAAAAATCCAATAAGGCATTTGCTAAAGAGATATTATGTTTCATTATTATTTTATCGAAAAAAAAACGGAAGTGGACAATTTTTGACCCTCCCTTGGTCGGAGTAGACGGAGACGGAGTACCCAAAAAAGGTTGGACCTTAAAGGGTTAAAGCATCAGAGTACCCTTTCACAGGCATCATCGCTTTAGAATTCCAAAACTGTTAACTTCGATCTCTGTGATCGACGCTCTCCAAACAAAGCACGCGCGACTGCGAGCCTCAGATATCGAGACATCTCTTTAATCACGTTTAACTCCGCAGCGAGACGCATATCATTAAGCCCAGTACCATCCCTCATCTTCCTTTCTCCCTCGGTTACGTCCCGGAGAGAAATTTAACACTTCCTCGACGTGTTTTGGAGAAATAACTCCCCGTTTCGTCGTCAGTGGCGCGTGTCGCGATAAGGAAGCGCTTTCGACCGCCAAAAAGAGAGAAAAGGCGGGAAAAGGGCGAGAAAAGGCGGGAAAAGGCGGGAAAAGGGCGGGAAAGGAGTGTTTTCCTTAAAATGGCGAATGGATTTCGGCCAAACGGAATGACACGTCCTGCACTTTCAATTCTCCTCCCGCCGGCGACATTACGGATTCTGCAGAGGGACCGAGATGAAATACGAGCGGACGCTGGACCGCCAGCATCCCTTTATCCAGGCGCCCTCTATCACGAATACGTGTGCTCGTAAATTACTTAGCCCTCCCTACATCATTTGCTCCGAAGGAGTAAGACGCGCATTTTAACGCCGAGAGAGGAATATTTCCGAACCCGTTTATCCGGAAAGAAATAAAACGGAAAAGAATTGACGCGTCCGATACGCGACGCGATTACTCGATAGGCGTTCGATAAATCTCGCGGGAGTTATTCTTTTCTTTTTCCGTGGAAGAAGAGAAATGTCCTCAAAAATGACCGCGTCTCTCAGAAATTATTTACGACCTGGAGGCGAACCAACAAGTCTGGAATGTTGATTTAAGACGGCATCGAAACTTGGGAGAGGAAGTATGGTTTGTGTGACGCTGTTATTTGGCTTGACTAAGGAGTTGCTGTCAAGTGTCATGCTGCTGAATCGGTGCAGAGAATCAATGGGTTTCTTCTAACTGTTTATCTAATGCATTAGCGATCTAAGGTTTAACTAGACCCAATAACATTAGCGGATTCCATTACTGAATGACTGCCCAGAGGAATTAATTAAACATAATAAGTAGAGAGGAATTGGGTATAATATTCATCTACATCTAATGCATGAATTTCTCTTAATTCATCCTTAATTCATTTCTCCCTCTCACGAAATTTACTAATCCTGGAGATTAATATTGAAAGTATACGCAAATTTATGAATGCACGGTAGAAGAGTTGAATGTCATAATAATCGTGGAATAAATTATGAGACTTTTAACCTTGTTTCCCGTCAGAACTTATAATGTATTATACGAGAATTCGAAAATAAAACTATCGTACCAATAAATTCAAGTGGAATCTTTAGTCACTTAAATTTAATTCCGGTAAAAATGTCCACAAGGAAGCTGCATGATAACAAAAATTGAAATGGATAATATTAAAGGGAAATCTCCTTGTAAGAATGGAAAAAAAAAACAAGTTAAATCTATTACTGCAATATGGGGTAAACTAATGGAGAAAAGACTGCGATGGAGGACAGCAATCATCGGTATTTTAGGAATAACTTGAAGTTGAAGCTGTAACATCATAGGATTAAGGAAACAATATGAAATAGGCTTTGACTACGACTGGCTAATAGATTAATGGGAGTACTTAGGGGTAATGATGATTCTAATTAAGGGCATAGACTTTGGTCCAAAAATACAATCCCTGGGTAGCTAAACGTGGCGTAACTTCCCATATATATTCATATCCTCTGAAATACTTAGTACTGTGATTGAATACGAGAAAATATAAAGACTGAGACGGGTTATTTTATGCTGGATTCTATTTGTAAAAATTGTTTGGCTCTTTTAAAGAAAACAAAGGAATTGTGAATTTATTGGCTAAATCTTAAATTTGAAACTGAGGCTATATTAAACACGTAGAGATTATTGAAAGAGATAGAAGGTGACTGTGCAGCAATATTTAAGAGTACCTAATGCCTGAATTATCTCTACGTGATATATTCCAATTATACTCAGTACGAAAATTGCCAAATAGTATACTAAACATTACTAAATTTTCATTTACACGATAAACACAGCAAATTATCAAGTCATATTCTTCAGTAATTAACTTTCACCACTTGATATTGAACAAGTAGTAAAAAATTTCGACATGATTGGGACTCAAACCACGGTTTCCCACTTTCTGGAAATATATTCTAAAGTTTACGCCTTTTCTTATAAATTAAAAGTTAATTTTCATCATCTTTTACCTCTTATTATACAAAATAAGTATCACTGGAGCCCATTCTTATCATAACTAATTTTTTTAACAAATTCCCATAAAAATCAGCATATTTAAAAATAATTTAACAAAATGATATAAAATTTCTTCCTTTCGTATTTCTTTACCGGATCTACGTAATAGCGGAGGTGAGTTGGCTGCAGGGATTTTAAGTGAGGAGGTTCCGGAGTAGAAGGCACTTTGTTGAGAGAGAAAGGAGTTGATTAGAGGAAGGGCCTTTCAGATTCAATACTCTCGCCTTGAGAAAATACCATCTTGGACAGGAGAAAGTGAACCCGTCGAATATTACTTGGCAAATTGAGAAAGTTTCCTTCTCCGGGAGCCAAACATATGAGTCTACGCAAAATTTTTAAGATTTTCTTCTTTAGAAAGCACTGCGTTCGTGTATTTTTAAAACAACATTTCTTATTCAGTTCTCGCGGAAAAAGCGCGCAGTATTTTCCCCTCAATCCAATTATTACTTAGTCTTAACAACTGGATTTATTTCCAGCGGAGGATTATACTCAAAGTAAATATACATGACTATCTCCGACAACAAACAATGAGGAAATTTCATGATTTTAATTTTTATCTGAATAGCTGTGTTTCTTCGTAAGGTATTGTTTTAAGAACATTGCTTCAGAATGGAAGCCGAACGCTATACTTAGAGGTGTTTGTTTTTTGCAATAAGCGATGAAACCAACAAATAGCGCGAATTTTTGCTGATTTAGCGAAATAACGCTAATTTCGACAGTTTTAATAAGTAGCACGGATTTTGGTGATTTTCGCTTCATTCAACATTTTTAAGAAAGGGAAATGTAATTTTAATGTATGATTTAAATAAATGTACAATATATATGCAATTGTATTATTGACGTATTTATTGTCATATTTTTGATAACTCATGACATCTTTGCTTACGCAAATTCAGTTTGGATCTTTTGCAATAAATTCACGAAATTTTCTTTCCATTATGGAAGATTACAAAATTTCGCCTAATTCCACGAAGAAATATGTTTTGTTTTTCCTAACATCTATCGTATCAATAAGTTTTTAATGAAAATATCATGATTGTTGATCTGCAGCCGTGAAAGCATTTTCCTAAGGTGTAAACAGCACAGTTTTAAATAAATTTATTTTAATATTTTGTATAATTTACAGTTAATAATATTTTCAATGCTTTTAATATTTATGCTAAAGTGTGCCTAATATTATTCCTTTGCTTAAATGAGACTTTGAAAATTATTGACACCAAATTTAGGAAGCATAAAAACACAAAACACCACAATTTGGTTTTCAAATCAACAAATTTCAGAAAGAATAAAAACATTTTCAAACACCTCTAGCTATACTCTTTCTAGGATCATGTGAAAGTTGAACTATTTTTGTCAACAGTTCATATATATTCCAAATAATATTTTTACTAATTGTCATCCTAATAATTTTACTCTCCATTAGAATACTATAATTTTTCCATGAAAATGAAAGCACCTAATTTGGTAAAATTACCTGTTTTTAAATTATTCAATAAGTCTCTTTTATCAGGTGAGCTTTTGTGAAATTACATTATGGAATATGAAACTTCGAATTTTACTTTTTCATTTACAATAATTCGCTGAGATGGTCCGATGCCTATGAAAGACTCCTACTAAATTCCTTGAAGTAATCTAAAATCATCTTCCACACATTCTGCGAATTTTCCCTTTGCTGATAAGCACCTACTGCCTTTTTACTTCTTGCTCACTCCTTTTTTCTTCCCTCCTACGATAGTATTTCTCCATCTACAGCGCCATGTAATAAGCCATTCTTGTTAACTTTCCAAAATTGATATTTACTTATGAAAAATAGGCATTGGTGGAACAGTAAATGGAAAATAATCTTATGTGGCCAACGCATGACTTTCTCCATATTTATTGAAAACAGAAGCTTATGCCGGTAATATATAAATAACTCCAAAACAATGAGTTTTACAGAAAAGTGTTTCAAGCAAAAGTTGTAGTAAAATACATTATGTATAACTTTTGTACAAATTGTATATAAATACATCACATTCTGTCAGAGATATTTAAGAAAACAACAATTTTTGGAAAAAAAGAAACTTACGGTTAGCGAGTATATACTAACAACTCCTAAACAATCAGTGTTACGAAAAAAATGTTTCAAACAAAAGTTTTAGTATTGTACATTATCTATAACTTTTGTATATAATTTTATATACCTAAATTGCATTCTGATAGATATATGTATGAAAAACTTCCATTTCTGAATAAACAACTTCCGGTTAACCATTATTCAAAAGCAACTCCTAGACAATCAGTGTTACGAAAAAATGTTTTCAAACAAAATTTGTAGTAAAGTACATTACCTATAACTTTTGTAAATAATTGTATACACCTACATTGCATTCTGACAGAGATATTTAAGAAACGAAATTTTGTTCCGGACAAACCGCGACTTCCGGTTAAGCGATATTCATCAAAAAGTAATCAACTCTTGGCATTGTTAGGAAAATACTAAATATGAATTTTGGAAATGATCGGATAATTACTTTTTAAGATAGAGCGCCCTCAAATTGTTTTACCACAGACAGACACAGACACACACAGACAGACATGTTCGGGAAAATAGCGAAAACGAACTCTATGGGCCCCAAAACATCTATTTCAGTTGAAATCTGGAGGTCGATTTTTTTTGCGAATACAATACTTTCCCTATACTACGTATAGGGAGAAAGTAAAAAGTTTTAACACGCATTTGAGGCTAAGTTTCCAACAATAATTCTAAATTTTTACTAAATTAATGAATAAATATTAATACCAATTTGCAATATTCCCACGTAACAATCGCAACTTACATCACACATACTATAAAATTTAGCAGTCAATTTTTGTTTGGTTGATTGTATAGCTCTATATATCTTTCGATATGGCGGCTTTAAGAGCTGGAATGGAATCTACCGTATTAACCCCTTTGTATTCTAACCTTCTCTTTCCCTTGAATTATCTCAGGAGTAGCCCCCGAATACACAGAGTTCAACCTGTATTTCCCCTATACCACGTTCGCTGGGAAGTAATAAAGAGAGAAAGCCGAGAGAAAGGTCTTTTTCTGCAGAGTCCATACATTGGGAGAGCTCTCATTTTCTGCGGGCGTGCAAGAGGGGATCCTCTGGGGGTTATCTGTCGCTTTTAAGGGTCACGTCCTCCGAAGAGTGCCTCTGCGATGCACGTGGCACATTCACGTAATCTTCGTCCGCACGCAAACGAGGGCTTATGTAAATGGATACGTGTTTTCTCGTCACGTGTGCGCCGTGACATACGCAGAAATATCACGAATTGGAGGAGAAGGTAATGTAATCCCTCCGTGGAGTGACGACGGTCGAAACTCAAACATCTGCATTTCTACGTTTACATCGTCGCTGAATGGCGTGTGGTGAAGGCTGAGGAAAGCCCGCTGCCTAAAGTTAAAAAACACAGAGTCTAATATCTGTCTTTATGTGGACCTCAAAATTATGTATTAAATTGTTGCGCCGCGGTAAGAAGCTAGGTAAGTTGGGGATTCCCTCGAATGACCTATGCTCACCTGACCGACGCACAGTGGTCCGAAATCGAAAAAGCCGGACAAAAGTCCAAAATTGCTTGTTTTGAAATACAAACTTAAAACTCGCTATATATACAGCCAAATTATTGCTGATTATGGAACGGTAAGTAATTTTTCAGTAATCGTATGCGTTACTTAGATACGGAGGGTCAAATTTGGCTAAATCTCTAAAAACACGCCCGACTTAGTTTTCTTCGAAAATCTTACAAGTTAAGCTAACAGTGGATTCGTGGAAGGAATTAAGTGGAATAAAAAACATTATATTCGATCAAAATGGTACTAAATGTTATCAAAATGGTCAATCAAGCCGTCGCGATGGCTTGGTTGACTGACAGCTTCATTGAACGAAATCTTGACTTAGTTCCATTTTAAATACGCTGTCGCAAATACTTAAATATATAGTTGTTAATGGGATGGGTTTGGTTGGATTAGGATGCGGTTCAATCAAGCTGTCGGCAATTGAGCGTTGATTGAGTGCGCGTCGGTCAAGTAAGTGTCGGTCAAGTAAGTATTCGAAGTAGACCCCAGATGGCGACGCTATACATCTTCCACCATTAGCGACAAAATTCAGAGTAGTTTAAAACCACAGATATATACTACTTTAGTATGTATCTGTGGGTAAAAAAAAGAGGGAATGAGGTTTACTAGGTAAGGTGAGGAGTGAATTATTTTGCCCATTGCCCTATTTCCAACCGAATTTACGACAAATGCTTTTCTTACACTACACCTAAAGACGTCTAACAATATACAGAACTAATGAAACTAAACGCAAGCTCTCATTTAGGTTCGGAAGTTACTTAGTGTTTTCCTTCAGATGTATTTCATGTCCCGCTTTCTAAGCAACGCTTGAATTAGCAAATCAACATAAAAGGATGAGATGACACTATGATAAAGGAATTACGATAGGACTCGATTATTTCTCTAATGATAGTAAACGTACGGAAATTTTAATATTTCCGATTGAGAATAAGCATGAAATACTTGCATTCTACTGCATCAATTTTTTCATGTTTTTTATAAATAAAGTAGCGAAAATCACATTCGGGGTAAATGTGCGTTATAAGAAGTTCTTTCTCATTGGAGTTCGTGGGTGCAAACTTGTGAGAGTTGCCGACAATACTTCTATGCTGAAGAGACGCTCACAGTCAGCAACTTTAACAATTTCCGGCCCCTACTGGTCTCCAAAGTTTCGTCAATCACATCAAGGCTACTTCACTTTCCCCAATTCGATCATCGTAAAATATAACCATTATTATTTAGAGGAATAATCCGAAGCGCTGAGGTGCGTCTAATGAGGAGGTAATGGGAAAGAGCCGGAATAGCCCTCGGCTCTAAGAAGATGGGTCCCCGGAATAAATTGAATCGCTGTCCCCGCCATGGGGCTCACAAAAACAAAGGAAAACGATTTTTCCTCGTAAATATTAACCCCAGGGATAATTCCTTAATAAAATGAAACGCCGCCTTATTAACCACCGAATCCAAATTTAATTCCCTCATTTTAATTTTCCAACGATTTTTGATAAAATTATAATCTACGCTTAAATGACGATATTCAAGCCAAACTTTAATGAGAGAATTAAGTGAATCTTAAGTGACTTTCACCTTAATATCCGAGGCAATCAAATAGGAAAATTCAATGAAATTTGAATTCTCCTCCACTGCGGATATTAAATTTTTATAAAATGTAAAAGCCTATATTCTGACTGTAGAAGTTTAATTTTATTAGAGTTGATTGCGTGCAAACAATATTAATTTTTTATCGACAAGTTTCACAAGCGATTGTGGATCAGTATATGAGATAATACAAATACTCGTAAGTACAGTCCTGGCCAATATTAACGCTGCACCGGCCGTAAGGATCGCTAGGGAGGTGCTGCATTAATTTTGGCCAGGAGTGTACATGACGATGTTTCCTTTAGATTTGAAAAATTGTATCTTTTCACTAAAAACTAAATATCAACAAAAAATTGTCTCGATATTGTGTGAGTGTGAGAGAAATAACAGTAGTGGATCACTTGGAAATATTGAATCAGGTAAAATAGGAATTGAAGAATCCAATAGCGTAATTGGCCTATAAAAGTGCAGAAACTCTTAAATCTAGAATTACTACAAAGTGTAGCTATTTGTGTAAAATACAGAAATAATTGCTTGCTTTATTTACTTGCTTTTTAAATTAAACAATTCGTAATTTATTTCCCCTTAATCAAGCTATAAACTATCAATTTCATCACAATTTCTCTCACTTAATCAACTTGCTTAAATACCTTAAAACCAAATCTTCTTCCGGCGTAAATATAGAGCTTTAGCATTGGAGTTAATTAAAGGGATATCGATTCATCCTTAGCTAAGTCTTCTTTTCTATTCGGCCGAATAAAATCGCTAATTGCGAAATTTATATTGACTTCCTAATCTCTGAGATCCTCATTTTTGAGGGAATTAAGAAGAGCTTGATGATAATTTTTTACAATCATTGGAAAGAATAGGAAATATATGAGATGAAGGGTTTAAAAAAAATAATTTCCCCTGAGGAAGTTTATATCAGAGCAGTAAGTGGTATCTGAAGCGAAGAAAAATCGCACTTCCGAAGCATTAATGGTAAAGAGCGGCAAGAAAAAGAAGGAAGAAATATTTCAACGATTTACAAATGAACGAAAAGAAACAGTATCAGCAATACTTGTGATTTAAAGGCTATCGAGACAACAAGCCAACACAGCGATTACGAAGAGACTAATGGTACTAGAAAGAAATAAATCAGAAGAGCTTGGCTTCAAGCGAAAATTTAACGCCGATGGATAAAAGCACAAAAAGATAAGAGATTATGAGGATGCATTAACGGTAAATTAAATTCCACGCCGAGGTTATTTTCAATTTTTCATCACAGCCGCGCTAAGATAATTCTAGTCTTTTTTTCATAGTGCCTTTCCATCCAAATTTCGAAGATTAAATAGTTAAGTAAGTCTCCAAGTACCGCAGTTTCCTCGGAGTATAATTTAGAGCAACATAAGTGTTATGGAGCAGTTTTATGAAGTTTGCCTCATCAAGTTTTATTACTAATACTAGACTCGAATAGCTTCTACTGCTAATGTGATTTTGATCTTGCGGGCACTTGAACAGGTACATTTAACACATCAGTGATGCTTCGGAGAATGGGGTCTATAAAATAACAAGAATCAATAAAAATGATATTTATTCTGAATCCAACATTTACTCAGTCAGCGTTGGTTACACTGAGGAGAACTTCATGAAGAATAAAAATAATATTTTGCTATTTTTGTGTAAATATGTTTATTTCCGCATTTTATGACTTCACATTTTAATATCCCAGCAAATTGATAGGAATAAGGAATAATATCCACTATGTATTATACACAATTTTTATTGCCGATTAAATTTATAATTATATCATTTTTTATAAAAGACCATGCAAACACTTGAATTTTCATTTATTCGTTTCGTATCTTGATAATCAGTTGCATTAAACTAGCATAGTATTTTGAATTTATAGGAAATGAAATCAATGCTTTCAGGAATATTTAACCTAAATGTCACTTTTACATATTAACTAAGATTAGCCCCGTTATAGATAAGTGAAAAAATTAGTCACGGTGGAATAATAAATTAAAACTCCTCCGTTAAAAAGGTCCTAAATACCGTTAATATATGAATTTATTCCCTGAAACATACATATTTAAGCAATACGATCATTTATTGAGGAAAATGTATGTATCGCTGATACGTTAAGAGTACGGTTTACATAAGAAAGCAGCCGAGTGAAATACGCATGCGTAGAACTAAGCAAACACCAATCAAGCTATTTAAACAAAGCTTCGGCTTAATAAATAAAGCAAACTCACCGCGCGCGGAATATGTGCAGTCGCCAGAGAACTAAGTTTCAGCCTGTCACAAAGAGCGGTGGATTCACATATATTTTATCAAATAATCAAAATCGACGACAGTGATTTCAGTTTTGAAGTGATGCGGAAGGAAGCAAATTTACACGTATCAACTTATATTAACAATGCATGAGAGCTTACATAGATCAACAATTCCTTAAATACTCCCTATGCTCTCATGACGTCGTGGCTGGATTCGCAGTCGCCAATTGGGTAATTGCAACACATTCCATT
This sequence comes from Sympetrum striolatum, assembly GCA_947579665.1. Classification (NCBI taxonomy): domain Eukaryota; kingdom Metazoa; phylum Arthropoda; class Insecta; order Odonata; family Libellulidae; genus Sympetrum; species Sympetrum striolatum. The sequence continues at coordinate 72,950,574 of OX388348.1, forward strand.
TTTTACATTTCTGAATTCGAATATGCCTGTGTTAATGAATGGAATGCTTAATTCAAATTTCAATCTCCAATTAACGTATCGTTTCATGAAACCTTTTCTCCGAAGTTCGTCAAATGAGCTAAATACTCGATTGCTCAATTATTCTCGATGCAGAGTAGAAAATGCTCAGAATTACTGAAACTATGGCTGCAATGCTCAAATATGGTTGCGATGCTCAAATGGAAATATACACTTAAATTTACTAACATCGAAGATTGTTATTATTCCGATGCTCGCTCTAGAATTTATCATTTTCTAAAACACCGATAACTTTTAATTCATGGCAGAATATTCAGGTGCTCTCCGTTACCCTGAATTACGCGTAGATAAACGATGAAAAATGAACAAAAAAACTCTGTGAATGTGCCCAATAATGCAATCCGGAATGGAATAAAACTACGAAAAAACTGGGTCATGGACATTCAGAAAAGTGTACCAATCTTCCCATTAATCTTTTTCCACGGGCAATCAGGCAGATTAGAGTCAAATATATGGCTTACGTAATATCTTCCAAAAGTTCAAAATCGCAATTTATCAAGCTGGACTCTAATGTGATATTTTTATTTTCAATGATTGATGTCGCACACCCAGGTATCGCTTGAATTTTCGATATGTATCGCCATTCATTATGTTAACGACTTTTAATATTTTCACAGGAAAAGGCTTGTTTAAAATTTACTAAGAAATAATCAAATATGTAATAGTAGACAGTTTATACATTTCTCTTTGTTTTATCTGAAGCCATCCGAATTTTGATTCATACGAAAATCATGTTTGAAATTAGCAAGATATGACCATGATCGACCTATCATACTTTCGAAAATATTCCATCAACGCCATTTCCGATTGATATTTTTCATGAGGATGATTTTTAACAACCTACATCATTCTACTGTATTATACATAAACAAACTATGTAATAATATATCGTTCTATAAAATGTTCATAAGGTTGCGCACACAAATTTAATAACGATTGTTCTAAGTCGAGGGAGATATTGTCGGAGATTTAAAATGCTTGGTAGTAATTTTATACTTGATCATAGAACGATGCAGTCATTTCGTTTTTAACACTCATCACAAACAAGAATAATGTGATTAACTAAAAAATCGCATATGGTATACTTTTATAAAATAAAAATGGCAAAAATTTTGAAAAAGCTACTGATTTGAATTGCGATTTCCCTAAACACTGTCTCGCTCAAGATGGCTAGATAAAGTCAAAGATTTTATAAAATATATTCATCGGAGGGGATGTAATTTTAGTGCATTAAATTCGATCACCGTAAACACTATTTCCTTTTGGTCTCTGATATCATGGAATATATATTATAATTAACAGATACAAAAATTAGAGGGTATTCTTTAACTAAGATATCTTAACTTCCTTAGAATCTTAAAGCTACTTAGGAATGCATCCACGACTCCCAGTTGAGCACACATTTCACGTTATCTACCTCGATTCCACAAACAAGTCCACAAAAAAGGCAGACAGTCTATTCGATTAACAGCCGAAAATAATGTCCAAAAACGCACTCCGGCGTGCACCGAGAGCTCGCGGCATTTCCCTCCGAGGTAATAAACGCCGTGGACAATGTTTGCTCGGGCTTATGCGACAGAAGGGCTAACGGCGGTGGATACACCGGTTTTACATGAGCTGAGCCGGATTGAGTCTTTTCCTCCATCGCGATAGCAACGCTTCCAGAGGAATCTGGACGGAAAATTCGATATTCAAAACGTGTACCAGAGGAAGCCTTTGGCTCGTCTGTCGCCAAGCGAAGTAGAAGAGATTGGCGCGCAGATGCGGGAGGTGATAAAACCTGGCAAGCGCAGTGGCCAATGCAAGAAATGAGAATACACGCTTCGTTTGGATTTCTTAGGGTCATCCTCGAGATTCGATGCTCGAGAAACGTTATCCCGGAAAAATCGGTTCCCCTTCCTCCGAAGCCTAAGGGCGAAATTTCCATATCTCTCTCTCGAATCAAAAAAACGGAAAAGAAGTGACGGACTTCAAGAAAGCCTGAGAAACGAACAGATGTGCATGGATATATTTAACTCGATGTCGTACAAATAAAACACATGGATGTAAATATGCACATCAAATTCTAGTGAATCTCGGTGGGCAGGTTCTTGCTAACATTATCAATGACCTACAGATAAAATGACCTCTTGTGAACATTCTTTAATATTTTTTTTCCTTCTATTCCTAACAAGGAATTAAATCAGAATGTACAGTATCATACTTGATGTATGTATATGATGAATATTCGCATGAAACACCTGCTTGAATTTTAGGCGGATGCCTAAAGCAATCGTGCTTTCTCATGCTTAAAGCATCCGCCTGGCAAGTGGAAAATCTGAGTTCGAGTCCTGACTGCGGCAGACTTTTTTCCTTCATTTCTTCGCAAAATACTTGATATAGTTTCTAAACACAAGAATATGAAATAACTTTGTCAAAGTTCCACAATAATTTTGAAATAGTTTCTTCTACCATACCTTGGTGAAATTAATATTTTTTCGTGTCTTTGGTACATTTATTACTTAATAATGTAAATGTAATAACGGGATAGAGAAAATGTATCGTTTATCTTCTTGATCACAGTCATTGGCAGATCAGTACAGTGATACTCAAAATATTGGCCCTAATTAATGTATTTCCTCGTGGAATTTTCAGAAAGAAATTATGTACTACTCGAGTCATATGTGCTTCTAATGTGGACAGGTTCCGCTTACAGCACCATCGCTTGGCGAGGAAAGCAAAGAACCTCACTCCTCACCCTACCTACTAAGTCTCATTCCTCTCAACTCTAGTTAGCTGATCTTTTAGGGATGATGTTCCAACCGGCCTATGGGTTAAATACTTATCTGACAAACTTTAAATAGTCTTAATTAGATGAAATTTTCTAGCACACCTTCAATCAAGTGCCAACGACATATTTTCCATCATAATCACAACGGGTACCCATTCCATAAGAATGACTTCACAAAAAAACCTGAATGCGAATAGTAAACAACAAAAATGCGCATCCTGTTTGCCAATTATCACTGTTTTTTTAATTCTGTTGCATTTCACACAATTATTTGATTTTAAAAAGAGGAAGCTCGCAAAAAAGTCGTGTTCGCGGAGGTGTGCGATAAAAAATGTCACGCGCATCCGATCACGGTTAATTAGTGACGAGGTTAAATGCTCCACTTTGCAAACAAATTCATAGATTTTTGCGTTAAAGCGAAATAACGCTTCACAAAGTTTACATTTTGAGCTATGGATATTTACATTTCATTTTGTTCTCCTTTCCTCGTTAAATACGGAGCCCTCTGCTGACAGTCACTTGTTCACAGAAAAATTATCGTATCTGATATTATTTCAAAAATTTAAACATCGAGGAAAAGAAACGCTAAAAGAAATATTAATGATTCGAAATATCAAATTAATTCATTTGTTTTGAAGCATATCATGCCTTTATGGCTAAACCAGAATTCCCATTTAATTTATGAATAAAATTTTATAATTAGAGCTAGGCATTGAAATGGTAAAATTAACTTTTAAAAGGCTTTTAGGCATTGTAAATATGCTTAATTTACGGTAAAAGTAGGTCAATAATATTTGTCTAAAATTTTATATATTTTAGCTTAAAATTTCTAAATATTGTCTATAAAGCTATTCGTCTATTACTAGGTCTTTTGCAAGATACAAGGCCGTTAAGAAGATTATGTGTTTTCGTTCTTCTACATTTAGATTAAGAGCACAATGTAAGCCTAACAAGTAAATTTATTAAGAGCATAGTAATAATTAATAAGAATCAATGTATTATTTGTATATGGATGGACCTTTAAAAATTGAAACCCTGTAAGATTTACTTTTGTTAGACTAATTTAATCGTTTTTGAGTTTCATCAAGGAAATATTCGAAAAATTATCAAATAAATCTAAATATCTCCTTTTTAAAGGGGTAAAGGAGGATGGCAGTGCTTTAAAGTCGATGTAGATGTAATTTGTCGGAATCGAATTTATTTATTTAAGCCAGATTACGCATTAAATAAATTGTGGTAGGTTGACCGACACTGTTAATTATTCCCACAGGAACAGCGTAAACGGGTGCTATAAAGGTTAAACATTTCCCAAATTGCCTCATTCGAGTCCCGTTTTCGCTGCGAGACGTATACGACGCCCTTATTTCCCAGAATCCTGTGCGAGGTACACAAGCGAGAATCGAGTCCAACGCCCGTAACCTAGCCAACCTCCCACTAATTCAGCAGCCCTTAGCAAAATACTTAGCGGATTTTCCGGGGATTTTCATCCTCCGGAAGTTGGCGCCGGGCTTATCAATCAAGCGAGCCCCTACGCTTCGGTTAACCATTTCCCTCTTTAATCAAACCGAAAAAAACCCTAATCTGCGCCCACATAATGCCCAAGGATTCATCTTCTTCATACGGTTAAAGCAATTACGCCACGGGATGATTAAAATCCCGAGCTGTATTCAAAAAGAAATCGCTTTCCGCGACTAAAGGCATTAAGAGCCTGAAAGAAACGTGTGTGCCGTCCAGATTTAAAGGCTATTTTAATCCGTTATCATGAAAGCGCCATATTCACTTTTTGGGAGGAATTTTTAAAATTATCTAAAGGGAAATTACTGAAATTTATCTTGATATACATTACGATTTATGGATAGGAGAGATTAAATCGATTGTGCAAAATTGCAATAGGTGCGAGATATCGTTACATCCTTCGGAAATTCGAGATTCTTCTTCGAAACAAACTGTAAGGTTTCATCTCCAGGACAACCGACGTAAACAAAAGGGAGAAAGACTTCCCAAAGAAGAACTTTTCAGAGGACGGATTCAATCACGCCCCAATCGTCCCCACATTCAGGTTTCATTTGAGAAAGTTTCGCGCACGGACCTGCAGAACCACACGTCTACGACTCAATTGCAATACTATTTCTCTACTGTGACACTGTCTGCGAAATTCGGAGGGCCTTGTTCGAACATTCTTCCCTTAACCACTTACACGTTCCGTACCCAATCACACTTCCTCTCACCACTAACCTTTTCCCGCCTCTTCCTCTCGCCAATTCTCCTTACCAATTTCCTTCCCCCATTCTCCCTACTTTAAAGCCCCTTTCTATACTTTTCAGCCATACCTTCTCACCACCTCAGACCTTCCTCTATTCCACTCCTATTGTCCTCCTTCAACCCTTCTCTAACCTTATCTCAATATCATGTCCTAATATCCAACTTTTCAACTCTATCCCCAGTTTATCTGTTCCCTCAACGTTCCTACGCAACATTGTTCCCGTGAATAATCTGTCATTCGCCTTAGCACTTAACCCTTAAAAGGTCCAACCTTTTTTTGGTTACTCCGTGGACCAAGGGAGGGTCAAAAATTGTCCACTTTTATTTTTTTTTATAAAATAATAGTGAAACATAATATCTCTTCAGCAATTGCCTTCTTGGGTTTTTAAAAACTTCCTACAATTCTGTCTGTAGCTAAAAATTGTATTACTGAGATAAAAATAATGACATTTTTATTTTTTTTAAATAACTCATCAAAGACGAAGATATGATAAAGCTTCTTGTCAATGGTACCGGCTTTAAAGCTCTAATTCAGAAAATAAGTTTGTAAATCACCGGTAGTTATGCTTATAAATCAACAACAAGGTATATGCAGGTTGGACCAAGGGAGGGTCATTTTGTGTCCACCGCCTATTTCCGCTCTCATTACGTTGCTTAAAAAAACGTACAAAATGCATCAACGTGTAGTTATGTTTAACAACCTATATTTAACAATGTAATGAAGTTATAAGACTGTATAACGCGATTAAGTTCTTAAAATGTTGAAAAAGAAAAGTGGTGGACATTTTTTACCATCCCTTGGACACTTTAAACATCATAATTTAAATTTATTCTTCGATCACACGTCTAGATACATCTCGTCTGCAAAGTCATTAGTTTGACGGTTTTGGGTCCTCATTCCCTCCGTTATTAGCTACCTAACGCTTTAAGGGAATGCGGATCGCTGAGCCTGAGATGAGGAGTGGGGTATTTTACCCTTGCTTCCCTTACTGAGCCCGAACGTATTAAGTGGAAGAAGTGGAGGCCACGCAATGGCCCTATAAATATCACTTTTCGTGGCATTCAATTATGATTTACCAAAATAGATGCCATTATTTAGTATATCTCACATATTGTTAGATTTCCTATAACCGCATCAATGAGCAAGACTGAGAAAAAGTAAATCAAAGCTTCATTCTCATCTATGCTCTATCGACGTAAAATTAAAAATGTCCATTCATTAAGATGTGGCTCTAAGAACCATTTAATTTATAATTATAATATTTAAGTATTCGATTATACCAGTTTCTCTTCACCTGAAGAACACTGCCGTCACTTCCGAGCTACATCTCTTCCTTGTTCCAGCCTTTTACTTAAAATTAATTCCTAAGTTTCATAACTCCTTCATTTCCTCGTGCAATTTCGTAGAATCTCTTCAACATTTTACAAGCATCCATCCATTTCATTGCCCACTCTCGCTTAAAGAGGGTACTTCACTTTCCGTTTTTCATTATCATATTCTTATCTTCCACATTCTTGAACGCCATTGCAATTTCTGCATTATTTCCCCTACTTCATACTCTTCTACTTTTTATTCCTTTCTTCAGCAGTAAATATATACCCTGAAAAGTTCAACTTCGTCCATTTTTCAATAGTCATTTTTACTTTCTCCCTATACGTAGTATAGAGAAAGTATTGTATTCGCAAAAAAATTCGATCTCCAGATTTCGACGGAAATAGATGTTTTGGGGCCCATAGAGCATGTTTAAGCTATTTTCCCGAACATGTCTGTCTGTGTGTCTGTCTGTCTGTCTGTCTGTGGTTAAAAAGTTTGTGTGCGCTCTATCTTAAAAAGTAATTATCCGATCATTTTCAAAATTCATATTTAGGATTTCCCTAACAATGCCAAGAGTTGATTAGTTTTTGGAGAATACCGCTTAACCGGAAGTTACGGTTTATCCGGAACAAATTTTTGTTTCTTAAAATATCTCTGTAAGAATGCAATATAGGTATATACAATTACATACAAAAGTTATAGATAATGTACTTTACTACAACTTTTGTATTAAATTTTTTTCGTAACACTGATTGTTTAGGAGTTATTCTTCAATAATGGTTAACCGGAAGTTGTTGTTTACCCAGAAAAGGAAGTTTTTCATACATATCTCTGTCAAAATGCAATGTAGGTATATACAATTATGTACCAAAGTTGTAGATAATGGTTTTTACTACAACTTTTGTATGAAACATTTTTTCGTAACACTGATTGTTTAGGAGTTATTCTTCAATAATGGTTAACCGGAAGTTGTTGTTTACCCAGAAAAGGAAGATTTTCATACATATATCTATCAGAATGCAATTTTGGTATATACAATTATGTACCAAAGTTGAAGATAATGTTTTTTACTACAAAGCTTGTATGAAACATTTTCCTGTAACACTCATTGTCTTAGAGTTATTTATATATTACCGGCATAGGCTTATGTTTTCAATAAATACGGAGAAAGTCATGTGTTGGCCACATCAGATTTTTTGAATTGTCTTTGACACCCCATATGAACATTTTTATGTTTTCTTTGTAATTTCCATAAAATTCAGTTGCTTTAACAACAACATTTTCCTACTATTTCAGGCGTTACATACTCAAATATTTAAGAATATCAATAAATCCTATGAAAAGGAGCCAGATGATAATCATTATTTACTAACAAATATATTTATTATAAATTTTTTTACTCATAAATACGTTGTATTATTTTCACAGAATTTCAGTACTATATTAATTTCCTATATTCAACATTTGTATTTACTGTTTTGTGAGAACCAAGAGAAAAAAATGTAGCGATATCTACAACCCGAAACCACGTCCCTTTTTTCGCTGCGGATTAATATAAAGTACTCTTACATCGACCTTATCTATGTTTTTGTTATCGATTAATCTCTGCCATTGATGTTTTTAAACGTAGTGACAAGAAAGATAAGTAGAGAGCCACCCACACAATTAAAAAATTAATTAGTAACTTTGATATTCCTGAAAAAATCAGCCTGAAGGTTTATGTGAATCCCAATCTCCCCAATATAAGCTACATAAGGTCCCTGTGTGAGGAAATAATAATAATAATAAAACGGCTTTATTCGGGCGAAATAAATGAGGGTTGCTAGGGGAATGAGGTAGTTTGTCGCTTTCTCCACTGAACCAGAACGCTGTCATTAGAATATGTATATGCAAGTAAGCTAACGATCCAACAAATGGAACTTACTATAAAATTCGATCAGGAGGTACTGAGATTACAAGTGTTTTTAAGCATCTTTCATTCGTTATAGCTGACATACTTATCTCAATAGAATCTTCTCATTAGCACAGCAAGAAACAAGTCAAACTAAAGTAAAAGAAAGATGCATTTTTCTTTAATCCCCACCAGTTAGAGATCTAAGTACTAAATTACGCGTAATCTCGAGTACCCAAATAGCCATCTCACTTCAACAAGTCAAAATTTATACAATAAGAAACTCTTATCTTTATACCGTTTACAAAACTATTTTATCAGCGATAATTCGTCAAAACCCTATCTCTTTGCGTTCTTTAAAACTTTCATCTCTTTAATTCACAATCTTATCTTCTTTTTCATCACCTCTTCCTCAATCCTATCTCTTTCACCGCCTCCTCCCTCAGGACCCTTCTCTATTTTCTAAATCCCTTTCCATCCCCTCCTTTCTTCCCCTAATCCTCAAACCCTTTTCCCTGCCTCGGGCGAGCGAGGGAGTAGAAAAACCATTCTCGGTCGTCGTCTTTTAGCCTGTAAAAACGGCGCTTTGCGAAACACTTTCACGCCATGTCATAATTCCTCTTTTCGGAGTTATTTCGGTGGGGAAACTGCCTGACGGCCGAATGCAACCGTTTTAATGAAGGAGAGCCTTTTTTCTAGCAAAGCTTTCGATAATTTTCGCGGCGATAAACTGCTTTAATTTTTACACTCCTTTTTAATGCGCGAGGACAAAGTGCTTCGCCTGGAGGCCAATCCAATAGTTGCCTTGAAATATGTTAACAGCCCAAAAGTTCGCCTTTCGGATCTGTTGTTACGTGAACAGCAAATCAACTGTAATGTTGCAGTTTTTACCGTGTGTATCTACGAAAGGTACAAGGTTAATTAAGATTTAAGTAGAACTCGGAACGGAAATGAAATTTCATAACCAAGACAATTGGATTGTGACATAAACATCTCTATCCTCTATCACTGAGCCATAATTT